>CM073591.1:192437764-195076931 GCA_037074705.1 Zhengitettix transpicula
GATATTTCTTATGTTTCTTCTAGTATTTTCTAACTGAAAATTTTATTGTTCCCATTTTCAGTCATATTAACCAAATGTGTTCTTAAAAACATAGTTTTGGCAAGATTAATATAATCTTTTGAAAACGAAACTCGATTTCTGTAAATATAACTGGCAGCTAATAATAATGAAAATTAAAAGATAAATATAATTTTTAAATTCCGGCATATCGCTATTCTGTAATTTATAGTTGTAATTTTTGACGCTAGATAAATTCCGTCTGTTTGTTGTGCCCATAGGTCTTTAACCGCAATCTAACATAGGAATTCGTGGGCGTGTACTAACCGCTACATCAACGATAATTGACTGTCATACCTGTAGTATTTTATCGCAGATTATCGATGAGCTTAATCATAAAATCAGCTGAACGCATTACATCATTAAATGAATCTTTATCTTCCCAAATGTAGACAACTCGATTTCGAGACGTACCATTCAGCAACGATAAATAATATGAAGTAACCATGCTTATCGTTTGCAATAATGAAAGACGATTTTGCAGGGTGATTGCGGGGCAATAATTCATTCGTACACTGTTCATTTTCTACAAGGACGCACTTTTGTAAGTGCCGAGTTTCTATTTGAGGTATCCCAAGATGTTAACCCGCTAACCTTTATGTTCAATATCGCGTGGTATGTCCATAGGCTGAAACGTTAAAAAATAATGGTTTTTATTTATATGCAATTTTATTCTGTTTCTAATGAAAACGCACTCGCTGTAAGGAAAATTTTTTATAAATTTATTATACTTCAAATTGCGTCCAATAGAAAGAGGTCAGCGAGGGTATTCTCTCGCAGGCAGAACCTTGTAGGAGAGATACGAAGGGGCTACCTTTGGGGGCGGGGGGAGTTGCCCAAGGTGGATTTCCCTCATGTAGCCTGTTGCCCTAAAAAAAAAGGAACAGTCGGCAAGCTGCCTCCTAAACAGGTCGAGGTACGGAGAAGGGAATGCTGCGTCCCCACAGCAAACTCTTCTCCCGCTATCGGAAGGGCGTGAGACAAGTACCCAATTCCCGACCTACCTGATGCAGGTTTTTCTAGGGTGTTCCCTGCATTACTTTTAGGCGAATGCCGGGTAGGATCCTTAACATATAGTCCGGGGGCCCTAGTTAACCCTTGGCTACCTTCCTCTACCCTTCCGCATCCCCCCTGTCAAATCCCTTTCTCATTTGAATAGGAAAGAGGGACAGAGATCAACTGACTTCCCCTAAATTAACATGTGGTGCAGAAAGCAAGGACGAAATAAATCTTCGAGGTTGGATTGCGTTTATCATGGATCTAATAGTAAAAAATGTGATGGTTTTCATGCCAGTCAATTGGCGTCTTAACGAAAAATTAGAGCGGAATTAAATTATTTTCCGTGTAACTATAAATAGATACCTTGGCACTCAGTCATCTGTATAATAAAAATTTATGTTCGTATATTATTTATAAACATCTAAACGCGTGGTCAAATTGCAACAAAACTTGGTACTCATATTCTTACAAACCGGGAAAAACAGTGAGGTGAAGAACAAACTACCCCCCCCCCCCTATAGGCGACGGTTGCCACGTTTTAAATGTTTTAAAGAAACAAAATCCTCCGTTCTTTGCGGCAATTATTTTCCGGGGTCATTAAAATTGTTTTTTTTTTCTGGATGCTGTTTGTGTCTTATTTCAACCCTTTATGTCATGTGAGGTGAGTACCCTTAGAGGTTGGGGTGGAGAGTCGTTACATAAAAATAACCCGAAAACAGCCTATATTGAAATCGAATCCGGGGTTATGGATGTCTCTGAGATTAATTTTAGAAAATTGTCGACTAAGTTCTAATTCACCCCGTCTGAGTGAGGTAGAAGGGAAAAACAATTTTCTGCACGCAATTTTAAATACGTACGAATTTCACCAATGTTTGTAAAGATATTACTTACAATACGAAACAAACACTGGATCGGTAAAACACTCCTATCACCTATATAGGTGGTGGTGACATTTTGAAGACATTTAAATTACAAAGAGTATTTCTTACCCTTTAAGTACCAGGATATTTTAGAACCTCTTATGGTACCAGGAGTATTCTACATTCAGTACACCAGAAATATTTATCACGTTCTTACGGTACCGAGAGTACATTTGACAAACTCAATATAACAAATAATTTTGTTTATCTTAGGCTAAAATTTGTATCACTCGAGCGCTGTTTAGCACGGACGCGATGAGCTATCTGGGTTACTGCTTAAAATGTCACACGACAGCTTTTTCCACGGATGTGACTACCCCACTGCATCGCAATTTTTCCCAGTACTCGTACACGTTTCATTTTCAGTTTAAGACGAGTGAGGTGTATAACGAATTATAATGGATATTGAATTGTATTATTTGTGGAAACGCAGCCAACGCAAAATATGAGGAAATATTTGGTTCAACCATCACACAGTGACCAGTTTTTAACGGGACATTTTTACTTCAAACATCCTAAGCTCCAGATGTACCATGAGAAGTTTTTCAATTATTAGAGAATGTTGAAACATTCGTTTCAAGTGTTGTAATGTAGAATAAAAAATTCAATTTCTCGAATGAACACCAACATGCGAGAGGCAATACCACCTGAAAAAATGCTGGCAATAACATTACGTTAAGTACTATTAATTCTATATACATCCGTCTATATATAAAAATGAACGACTGTGTGTCAAATACGCTCCTAAACCTTTCGTCCGATTGCGTTGAAACTTTGGTGAGTTCATGTGTGCACCCCACGAGGATCTCCAAAGAGTTAGAAAACTTCTAAGGAGTGTCGGGCGGTGATAATAAAAAAGAATGCTAAAACGGTCGATATTAGCGTAAATTAATTACTTATCTGGGTATGTGTAATTAATACTTTATATCCAGATTGTTTTAGCGTATGCTTCAACCCATTAAAGCGCCAATAAGGGAGGGGAAGGAAAGAAGTTACATAAAAATAATTCGAATCAACCGGGATTGAATCAAATCCAGGAATATAAATCTTAGTGAGTTTAATTTTGAAATTCACTGTCAGTTAAGTAGTAGTTCAGCTCCTAGGAGTGGGGGTGGAAGGAGGGTAAAACAAATTTCCGTATGAATCTTAAATGCGTGGAGCAATTTCTACCAAACTTTATACACATCTTACTCCAGGAACAAAACTAAGGGATTAAGACATACCTACCGCCTCTAGCGGTGGGGGTGGACAGCCAAGAATTTAAAAACATTCCTAAACGGTCATTATTAGGGTCGAATAATTTGATAGTGTCATACTAGAATTTTTATGTCTTTAATTTCAACTCCTAATGGCAAGGGAGGGAATTACTACTATGGTGCGGGTGGTGGCGGAAGAGAGTTACATAAAAGCTAATGCAAAAAAACCGAGATTAGTGTCGATTCCGGGGTTATAGGAGTTGCTCAGTTTAATTCTCGCTTTATACACGTTAGTAAATAAATACCCGGGTAAAACCGTACACTCAGCTAGTAATATATTAATTATACATACAACGTGATCTAGAAAGGCCCGTTTCCCTATTTACCAGTTTTCGTACGCGTATTGGCAGATAGATAAATGTACTTAGCAATTTCGTGGCCAATTTTTCAAAGTGCTCTTACCTAAAAATTATAGAACCTTGAAAATTTGGCCAAGTTTCCCTAAGGTATCACAACAATCATGTGATATGAAGATACCTACAATGAAGGTAAAAGAAAAGTGTAGTATATTGTTGATCGGTCCGCTACTTAAATCGACATTGGCACATAATGTAGGCAATTACAGAAAATGTAGTGTTTAACTTCTTCATTCCATGATACATTCAAAGTTATATTACTAAGAAATTAATGTTATCTTTAAAAAAGCCGAATACGACATACATTCTTGTAATTTCGATTGGAACAAAAATTAATTAATGCACAAATTTTTCACTCTCGACATTGTGTGCAAAATTGAGTAACTCGTTGATTGGCTCTTTCTTCAGCATACCCAGATACAGAACGGGTTCACATCCGCTGTGGGGGGGGGGGGGGGGGTACGGGCCAATTTTTGTTACGTCCGGGAGATTGCTCCGTTCAACTGCACGTACGTGCTCATGTGACAGGACAATGCCAGTCCCTTGCCCCCACCACGTCCGATAAAAATACCGTACGTGAAATCATGCTCCTGTGAATCTAGACTAAAGGGAATATTTTTAATTCTATTCACCAAATGAAAATATTTTCGTGTCTCATAAGATACGGGGTGCCGACTTCCTGTGGTGCAGGGGCCAGTGTGACTGCCTCGTATCACAGATGTCAGTATTATAAATAATGTTTACTATCTTAAGGTGTGGCAAATGCTTTTAAGGTCCCGGGAGTATTTTTTACTTGCAATGGAATGGGAGTAATTCCAACACTCTGAAGGTACATGAATAAATTTGTCTCAAAATAATTAAGTATAATTAACCCTCTTAAGAACGTGCGTTTATTTTTGACTGTGTTAGAGTACCGAGGATGCTTTTATGTTTCTTAGTGTACCAAGAAAATTTTTGACTCATAGCAACGTACCGGGAGTATTTTTCACTCTATTAAGGTACTAGGAGTATATTATTTAATTTGGTATCGGGAGTATTAATGCTTCTCTAAAAGCACGGGGGAGGAGGGGGGGGGGGTTCTGATGGAATTAGCATTCCCTCTGCATAGGTTGGTTACATATCAGTTCTTAACTAATAGATAAATGTAGAATGAAATGCTTTTTCGGGTTTATCTAAATGAGTACACGGGTAATGCCTGGTACACAGCTAGTAAGCGAATACAAGTATGATCAACATCGGTAGACGCCTGTAATACAAAGCTTTTATATTTTTTTCTAATTGCAATCGAAACTCTTTGTAAGTTTATATTATTTAAATTTGTATTCACTCTATATTTTGAATTTGTCTAATCATAATTCTCGAATGATGCTATCACACATAGAACACAAGTAATTAAGGACCCGTATAACAGACAGTAATAGAAAATATATTTCATCTATACAGAATTTAAAAGTGAGTAGACGTTTCGATCAACTGTTTTGATCTTTTTCAATACTATGCAGCCGGACTGAAATGATATAGCCAAAGTTACAAAACATTAGAAAAAATATGAATGTGAGATAAAAACATACAAAGATTATTCAATAAAGAATTAAAAAAATTGTTTAAATGAGAATTGCCTTGTTTTACAATGCAAGAGGTATTAATTATTTTAATTAAATGAGATAATTAACTTTCTTATTTATAATAACAGTTTTTTCAAAATCTAAGGAATGATTAAAATCTAAAAAATGTATGGTAATAGAAGAATGTTTAGAAAGCGGAAAGTTTATATTATATTTATGTGTCTTTTAATTATAGTTAACAAAGATCGTTTGACCTGTCCGATGTAATAAAATGACTAAATTAAATTAATTACTTGGGTTGTTTCTCTTTACAGACGTTAATTGTGTTCTTTTATGTTGAAGGTGACACATTTTCTGTTGAAAAATAACATTAATTTAATTAAATAGGTTTTTAAACAATATTGAATATTTTTCCACATATTTAAGAGTATAAGTACAAACTAATAGCGACAGTGCTACCAATTTACAGGTGAAAATTATAATATTTTCTTACACATCTACTTCAACTTATATTGTTTAAAGAAATATGAATTCAATTCCTCATTAGGGAAAGTGGAAAAGCTTTTTTCCTATAATAGGTCTAGTACAGAAAAGAAAACTGAATATAGTAGTGAAAGAGTTAGAGAAATTTTTGGAGCATTGTAAATACGAAAGCAAAATTTCAAGTAATTACCACCTTGAAAACAATGTATTAATTCTTTCTTATAGAGTAAGTAATATTTTTTAAATAGGGTAAGACAGCATACAAGATGCACTCATTATAATTAACTCAACTTTACTTTCAAATGGGGTGCTTAAAATAATACACAACATTAAAGAGATTAGGAAAATGTTCCTTGCAGTAGAGAATATGCTAGATTCAGTTGATGATTTTATGATAATGTCGTATAGCTTTGCCACAGGAAAGCATTATCACGGTATTCCAAACTAAGTTGCGTATAATTTGAGTGAAAATGCATAAATATTCTCGGAAAAAACTAATAGCAATTCATGAAAAGCTAAAGCTTTCATTTCGGACAATGGAAAATTTACAAAAAAATTCAACTACCTGCATTGTTTTCTATAAAACTGAAAAAGTTGTGACGATTGATGAGGAGTTAAAAGAGATATACGAACATCTGGACCGCAGGTGTATAGTATTATTGTCTTACAGGATTTCCGTAAAACAGACACGTTTGCTACTGTATATCGATGTACTCAAACATTTATGATTTTAAGATGGACAAATAAATTTGACATATTGAAGGCTGGAATAATAAAAGAATTACACTTATCATTTTTATAATTCAGAATCAATGTTCTTGATGAATTATATTGTTTTCAAGAGATTATATCAATTTTTTTCGGTTTTGTTAATTATATGAGATCGAGATTTTCAAAATGAAATATGTTAAAAAATGATTAATTACCATTATTTTTAAAATGACTACCTTTGTCTGCATTTTACTATTTTTCTTCTTCTTCTACATAATTATTATAATAAATCCTATATTACAAGCTTTATTAACGATAGGGATAAAGTTTCTTGATCGCATTATTGCGAGAAGCTGACGATATAACTGGGAAACTTACTTCGGCTTCTTATTGTCTCAGTACCTAAATGCAACATGTTGATTTCAACAAAACGAAAATGGTGTACTTTGCGTATTTTCATTCCCTGATTGCAAATTGGGGCAATTGCTCCAGGAGCATTCAAATATTCAAGTTGCAAAAGCGTGCAATTAGAATAATAATAAATCTAGTTGTAAACCGTATTCAAAAGTCTGCGAATATTAACTCTTCCAAGCGAGTTTATTCGCGAAATTTTAAAGTTTGTTAAGCGGAACATGAATCTGTTTCAAACGAATGGCGAGTCTCACGATTATGAGACTAGAAATCGCTCAGGTCTAAGATCTTTGCTCTCTACCAGAGAAGTATTCACCATTCAGGGATAATTTTATACAATGGTTTTCCTCCGAATCTTAAGAACAATAATAACTACAAGAATTTTCGGATTCAATGTAAAAAATTTCTATTGAAAACCGCCGGTGTTTTGTTTAGTACAGGAGTTCCCCTAATAATTAATTTTTTTAAAAGAAAACTGCAAAAGTGTTCAATGTGTTGCTAATAATACTACTTATTTCCTAACTTGCTTAGTCTCTATTCGTCTTTTCTCCTATTTTATTTATTTGTTTCATGTACGGCCTGGAGTTTGCAGATTCCTCGTCGCTCTGTTTCGTGAAGTGACTTGTCCGTCATTTGTGTTTCCTCCTAGTGTGCGTGTGTCAAGTTTTATGTCTATTCCTTTATTCTTGTGTGATGTGTAATTGTATATTTTATGACAGTTAATTCTCGAATTATTAATTATTTACTAGTACGTATTGATTTTTTTTATTAGAACTGTAAATATTATATTATACCCTCAGTATAGTTAAATAATTATTATTTTTTGTTATTATTAATGTATAGTTATTTTACTTATGTTGGACAGGGAAATTGTTTTCTCGAATTTTAGTATTTTTATGTCAACTTCTAATTATTTATAATTATGGCATCCAATTATTATATTGTAATTATATGTATCGACGTATCTACTTGCCTCATACGAGGACTAATAGAATAAAATAAATCAAATCAAAGGTTTTGGAAAGTACACTATTTTCTCACCAGATAGCGGATGACACTTTTAATCGCTAATGTACTTGATAAGGTTCTAAATAGCAACAATGTAAAGTTTCATCGAAATGAGATGGACCGTTTTCTTGAGAAAAATAGAAAACTCAACATAACAAACAGTTTTTTCATGACATCGGTTTAAGAGCCGCTATTAGGCTATGCGGTAAATATATAAGATAATCTCGCGATTCTAAGTTATGCATTGCCATAAATTTTTATTAAGTGTTATGAAAATATGCCGGTACCATTCTTGTTTTTGTTTGAGTAACAAATTACTGGTATTTACGTAAAGTAATTTGATGGTTATTTGTCTTTGCATACCAGTTCTTCGCAGATCCGGGAGCGGGGAAGCCTTTCAAATGTTCTGATGCAATGACCTGTCTTGGCTCTTAACGAAGCTGGGTCGGTCGCCAAAAACAGATTTTAATACAGTTAATAAAGTTCAAGGTGAGCGTCTCCAGCCGCAGAATGCCTCAAAGCGGGTTCCGAGTTCATGCAGGATGGAAAAGAACTGATCAGATGACAAAGGTATCAAGAAAAGAAACATCATCACGTATACTTTTACAATGCTATTTAGATAATGGCCATTTATTCCTAAAACAGTTTTATTAACGTCTTTAATGTTTCAGTAACACTTCCATAAAAATTATGATCTGTCACAAAATATAGTATAAAATTTTAGTTTCATAATTTCGAATTATATATAATACGCTGAATTTATGTCACCATCTACGAACGTTATAAAATTATTACATTAAATTAGACGCTAGATATAATCGAGAATGTAGCTATTCTCACTGCCCCGTCTTTTAATTAATATACTTCATACAACTTCTTCCCTTATCGTTCCCTTTCCAAATCTTGTAAACAATCCTTAAGAACTTTTATAAAGTGTATGATAAGACTGTTTCTTATGTTCCTCCGTGTTAATATAAATTAGTGATTCACACATGGAATTTCCTGTCGGTAAAAATGGTTTTATGAAGAACTATATTAATGATTAAGGAAGGGTGTTAAAAATAAATAAGTAGGCAAGTAAATATTCTGGATCGTAAAATTATTATGCATGTGAGCGCGACTTCTGCCAAGAGAATACAAGTTTCCTACCGAATTTATTCCTCAACACAATACCAAGCGTAAGTTCATTTGAGTTATTCATCCAAGTTTTTACTCATGACCAGAAATTAAACTTTTTTTTCATTAACATATTGTTGACAATATGTTAAATTAATGGTAATTCACATTTTACTCTTATTTTTACGACTACTGGCTTACTTACTTTAGATTATACGAATTATTTGATGGATATTAGGTACGTCGTATTGCATTATCTAATAGAAAAGTGTGAAATTATTTAAGAACCCACAACTTATATTTTCCATTTATTTTTCGTCTTTATTCCTGTTTCATGAAAATTGAAAACAGTGTCAGTATTATCCTTTAATTTCTCACACATTTTCAGTTCGTTTCGATTAATCGGCGGCTAAACAGTGCGAGTCCAATATGTCCATTCACAGTTACTATTGGAATGAAGAAGACTTAAATTAATAATTGGTATAATGAATCTCGCAGGCAGAACCTTTTAGGAGAGATACGAAGGGGCTACCTTTGGGTATGCCTTTTCCTCTCCGTTTTTGAACTAAGGTACCCACAAGCCGAGACACCTCGGCCTGTTTTGAGAGGTGTATGTTCCCGGGTCACAGACCTTGGGCATACGGAAAGAGTTGTTCGCTATTCCCATTGGAATAGTCGGCCAGCTGCCTCCTAAACTGGCCGAGGCACGGAGAAGGGAATGCTGCGTCCCCACAGCAAACTCCTCTCCCGCTATCGGAAGGGCGTGGGACAAGTACCCAATGCCCGACCTACCCGATGCAGGTTTTTCTAGGGTTTTCCCTGCATTTCTTTAGGCGAATGCCGGGTAGGATCCTTAAAATATAGCCCGGGGGCCCTAGTTAACCCTTGGCTACCTTCATCAACCCTTCCGCATCCCCCATTTCAAATCCCTTCCTATGCTATTAAAGGGGAGTTGCCCAACGTGGATTACCGTCATGTAGCCTGTGCCCCCCCCCCCCAAAAAAAAAAATTCTTTAAAGAAGTAGAAAATGTTTCACTAAAACCAATTTTAATCATAGTATCATATAGCATGGACGAAGGATTCTAATAAAATTACATCATATGCACTAGTATAATATTGTATACACCAGTTCATGACCGACCGTCTCCCGGATATTTTATCAATCGAATCTTGTTTTTAGATTATTCGGGTATTCCATTGTATTTTAGTAGATACGTGAGCAAGAAAAATTGATAAATCTCAAATAAAAAGAAAAGCAAAGATAATAAGAAATACCGAAGGAAAAAGGCAGGTAAAGAGATGCCGTGAAAGAACGTCTAGAAGATCAGAAAAAAGAAGTAGATATTTACATAAAGCAAAGAAAAAAATAAAGCGAGAAAATCAGAAAGGGAAAGGCAGTGTGTAAGAAACAACTTATGTTATATAAGTATATAGAGTCCGAATGGAAGAGTAGAGGAAAGGGATATTTTATGTAAACGGGTGGCGGAAGTGGAGAAACACTGACGCCCAGCTACTAGGAAACATAGGAGAAGTTTCCATGATATTTGTGTTAGGTTGCGAAACTGCTTTTTTGCGTCTAATGTAAATGACTTCTTTTGAACTTTCTTTTAAAAACAAGTGGTTCTAGAAATCGTCAAATTTGAACCTATGATTATTGTCCCACGAATGCTGAGCCAGTTTGGATTTCGTGACTTCACCCTGTTGTACGTTCTTGCGCTGTTCATTAACCTTAGTGGAGACAACCCTTTTTGTTTCACCGATGTAAGGAAGGCCGCACTCACGTGGAATGGAATAAACAACAGAGGTTCTGCTGGTGTTATCTGAGGGTGTAGCACAGTTTGCTGCGAAGAGAATTGTGGCCGGTAAATATTGTTTTTATGTCGAACGGATTAGAGATTCTGCGGATGTTTTTGGATAGCTTTGGTATATATAGTATGAATATGGTCGGAAATGAGGACTCTTTGGCAAATTTGTTGGATTTTTTGGGAATGGTTATTAGATTGTAAGTCGGATGAAATGTTTTTAAATTATTATTAAATTACGTGCTTTTCGGAACAGATGTTTCGGGCTCTAATGAAAAACCTGGTGGCAATGCCAAGTTTTGTCCTACAAGGGTGATTATAAAGAAAATTAAGGTATCTGCCTGAATTAGTTGGTTTTATATATACGGGTGTGACTAATTGAGTTCCGTGTTTTCGTACAAGACCGTCCACAAATAATGTTACCTCACCATTGTCAACAAATTTAAAATTCTATTTATTCTTGTTTATACAGATAAAATAATTAATTTGATACTATTACGTTAGCCTCTTATCAGCCCGTTGCATACCCACACGGACTTAACACGTGACTTATCCGTCATCCCTGTCTCTAATGTGAGCAATATTTTACTATTTTTCCACTTCTCGTCCCGTCTTCCTGATGGTTGAAAATGAACTTAATTGACACGTCGTCTTCATATTATTTTTTATCACCCCCTGTCACCTTCACTCCAAGGGGTGTGTTACCCTTAAAGCTTTTGTTCGTAAATAGTGAGATGAGTACCAAAATTATTTGAAATTGTCCCACTCGATTGAGTTAGTGTGCGTAACATATACATGCATAGCTATTTTATAGACTATTTAGAAATGTTAAATATAAAAAATACTGAATTGAAGAGGGACACGAAACAAAAAAAGCAGTTTCATTATGGATGAGTAGTAGTGAACTAAATCAACTTCAGATAATATATTTAAGCGAGGGAAAAATTCTAAGGTGAATAATTTGTTTAAACATGCAGCTTGCCTTTAAAATAACTTTATAAATTCAAAACTCTTTACAACACAGTTTTCACTGTAGCGCGATTGTTTTATTATTGATATATATATATATAAATATTTCAGTTGAATATAATTATATATTAGCAAGGGTTGAGAGCTTGGCAAGCTGGAATTTGACCAGGCGCCGCCGTGGCGGATAGATAACCCCTTCGGTCTGGACTTAGGCACGTAGGCTGTTGACCCTCGGAAATTACCTGGATTGTCGCACCGTGGGAATTGTCTCTCCAAAAATCCCAGAAATTGAATTAGCACGTGACTGCCTGAACCAATCACATTTCTTGGTTCAGGAAAGATCGATCCAAAGATGATCGAGACCATTGATTTTCACATCCAGCGAAGGGGCTGTAAAGCAAGTGTAGAGGGACTCCTCGACGAACCGTCGTCACGGACGGACGTACAGCCCTAAACTTGTAGTTTCCAGAGGACTCGGAGAGATCGAGGGTGCCACATGATCACGGCCAGAGATCAACGCGAGGTAACTGCAAAGTGTCTCAATCCTTGACGCGCCTGGGGTAATTACCGTAAACCATGGTTTAACTTGGGATTAAGGGATCCAATTGTTTTGCCCGGCTGAACACGCATAATTTGTATTTATTTTATTTTATTTTCTCTTGTTCAGTTAAATGATTATTAAATTCTGTAAAATATCCTTTTACTTCATCATTTAATGAGACCTACCACTACATCACCAATATCTCCTCTTTTTAACAATCCAATAATTCAAAGATATTCTCCGCACCAAAGTAAAAAAAACTATTACTTTTACATAAAAAGATAATATACCATTTTTGTAAAATATAGTTCACACATACCATTTATCAGCCGACCAACGTCATCACATCTCTCAGCGAGTAGCAGGCTCCCGCTGCCAACTAAAACACTAAGTTTTGGTGGCCGAAAATATTTCTTTAGGTTCACTGGGTATTGCAAACGAAATTTAAGATTTAACTATGTCTATTATTACTAGGACACATAGGAATCATCTAATATCAAATACGACTTCTATAGGAAAAAGAGTAAGTTATTCTGGCGGTAATAGTGAAAGTCGGTCACTGTATATATTAATCTTCAAACCCCATCTCTCATTCCCCAGGACTGTGCTAAAAATATTGCTTTGTGATTTCCTGCATTTATTCAACTCCTGTTTAATTTGTATTATTTTTTTTACACATTATTCAAAATATTCGCTTAAATTCAATGTAACCTGATTTCTGTACTCCTATACGGCAAATATTGCATCTAAATTTTTGTCGACCAGGGAGAAAAATAATTCGACACAGAAGAAGATTCACTAACACCCTCAAACAAATTCCATGAATCCCCATGTTTTATAGGAAGAACACGTTTTTCGATCGAAATTCTAAACATAAATTGCACATTTAGATACCATATATTAATATCACAAAATTCATAATAATTATATATATTGCAGTTTTCTGACCAATTACAGTCAATATATCTTTATTGAATTAAAACAACGTTTCGGTATGTGTTTGTACCTTCATCAGGTCTATCCTAAATATAATAAATGTTAAAAACAATTATTTTCACAGAATATTAAAAAAAACACAAAATTTAGAAGTTCTTCCGAGACACTTATTCACAAGCTACACACTAGTGCGGCCACGGTCGCGGCTGTACGAAGGACAAGTTCAACACATTCTCATTATATATTTCTATTTTATCTCTTTTTTTTAGGGCAACAGGCTACATGAGGGTAATCCACTTTGGGCAACTCCCCTTTAATAGCATAGGAAGGGATTTGAAAGGGGGGATGCGGAAGGGTGGAGGAAGGTAGCCAAGGGTTACTAGGGCCCCCGGGCTATTGATTAAGGATCCTATCCGGCATTCGCCTAAGGAAATGCAGGGAAAACCCTAGAAAAACCTGCATCAGGTAGGTCCCACGCCCTTCCGATAGTGGGAGAGGAGTTTGCTGTGGGGACGCAGCATTCCCTTCTCCGTGCCTCGACCAGTTTAGGAGGCAGCTGGCCGACGAAAGGGCTAGCTTTGGTGATGCCTTCTACTCTCTCTGCTATTGAAATAATGTTCCCACATGCCAAGGAACCTTTGACTGTTTTAAGAGGTTACGTTAGCGAATCGCAGACCTTGGCCATACGGTACGAGCTGTTAACGGTTTCCATTAGAACAGTCGGCTACCTGCCTTCAGTCGAAGTACGGAGAAGCGAAAGCTGCATGTCCAGAGAAAGCCCCTCTCCCGTCATAGTAGGAACTTGGGACATGTTCTAAGCGCCCGATCTACCTGATGCAGATTTTCTAGGGTGTGTACTGCATCAATTTTATGCGAATGCAAGGTACGATCCATAAACCATGGCCCTGGATCCCTACTTAATATTTATCAACTTTCCTCTACCCTTCCGCATCCCCCCTTTCAAATCACTTTCTAAGCTATTCAAGGGGAGTTGCTAGCTACCATGTGGATTAACCTGTAACTCTAATGAAAAAATGTTTACTCATTTATGCTGCGTTTCGTTGAATATGCACATATGTTAATAAATGAAGACATGAGTCTCACAAAAATGACTGAGTTGAAAATAAATGTTAGTTAGAAATGAAAATATACAAGATAGGGTCTTGAAGAGGCCTTCATTTTGTCGAACACATATATTTGTATACTCGCAGTAAGTAATGGAATAAAAAAAATTCACAGTAACTGTATGCCAATGTAACGGTCTGTGAGGGCTATTCTCTCGCAGGCAGAACCTGGATGGAACGCAGGAAGAAGTCGGAGACCGCTACATCATCCCCGCCCCGCTATCGGAAGGGCGTGGGACAAGTACCCAATGCCCGACCTACCCGATGCAGGTTTTTCTAAGGTTTTCCCTGAATTTCTTTAGGCGAATGCCGGGTAGGATCCTTAAAATATAGCCCGGGGGCCCTAGTAACCCTTGGCTACCTTCCTCTACCCTTCCGTATCCCCCCTTTCAAATCCTTTCCTATGCTATTAAAGGGGAGTTGTCACTATATGGATTACCCTCAAATAACCTGTAGTTCTATATAAAAAAGTATTCACAGCTACCTATTTTGTATTACTGATGTTGTGCGCGTGTTAACACTGTTTGAAAGAAGCACTTTGCGAAGATGAAGTAAATAAATAATGTTTTTCTTTTCCTCTCATAATTTGTGTTCTTTACAACGCGTCACTTCGCATACAAGAATTGTATGTTTTAGTAAGATGCACTGCCACTTAAAGGTCTTAAATTTTAATTAATTTAATTTGCTAAATAGTTTTTAATGATTTTTTAAATAATTATTATTTGATATTGACGTAGAATCACTTTGTACATATTAAATACTTTTTATTGTAAAAAAATTCAACTGGCAGGGTAACGACCTACAATTCTCATACTTTGTAGTACGTTCTAGGAAAGAATTATAGTTATTATTATTCTTTAAGTTGTGGCGTGAAACTTAATAAATTTTTGACTTAATCAATTAAAATTAATTTATTTCACTTGGTGTGGCATGCGCATGATGGAATATTTAGTGGACAAAGGAAACGGCCGTGAAAACGTAGTCGACCCGATGTAGCGGCTAAAACGGCAGGTGTGCTGTTTTTCCTGGAAGAGCAAAGTTTACAGGTTGGAGATAACCTGGAAGGTCTCTAATATAAATAATGAAAAGTGAACGCCCAAGAGTGCAGCACGTGGACTCTTCACGATTTTGCTGCTTGGTCAATCACTCTTTCCTTCCCCATACCTATATGACCTGTTTCCTGACATTATTTAATCATGAAGGTTTTATCACTTTTATTGAAATTTGTATAGTGTTTTTCTATAAATATCACCATATTAGTTGTTGAACTATTTGTCGAAATTTTGAGTTAGTATATGCGAATATTCAGTGTGAATACATGAAGCATTTGAAAAAAAAATATAAACCAAATTAAATGAATTGGCTTTCTATTCAGTTTTCTGATGGAAAGTTCGAATCAGATTCCCACTTGATGTGTATTTACGCTATGGCGCTGTCTCGTTCAGAATTGCGAAGTCTATGACGGTACACACGGGAAAGTTGGGATGCGATCTAAAAGACTCAGGAAGTTCTCTAGGATGCAATTTCTCTATAGAACATTTCAAAAGTACTATTTGTGATTTCTCGTCGCGTCCATGCAATACTTAACTAAGAAGTGCGATTATTGGCAGGCAAGGCTGGGAAGTTGTAATGGGGCAACGCCAGGGAGTTTCGTCAGTTCAAGCACATTGTTGCCAATGAGTGGACATCGCGAATATCCTCTGCTGGGATTATGAACACTGAATTAAATAACAACGCAGACAAGACAAACTTTTGTTCATTTTAAAATAATTTAAAATATTTTTGATACTATTAGATTTTTTATGTTTCTTTTACAATTTACTCCAAAATTCTCCTCACATTTTGATTCAAAACACTATAAAAATTACTTTAAAATAGAGAATCGTCAAATAAATATCAGGAATTTAATTTGTAATTATATCCAAAGTGGATAAAATATTTTGAGAAGAACGATGTATTTTTGTATAAACTCACTTATCGAAATAACAATTAATATGAGCTAATTTCCAATTTCAATGCTCAGTATACTATAAAATTAAAATATTATGAATTCCAAATTCTTAAATTCCATCATACATGTTTTCATAGAAACAAACAGGCTGCAAAATGGACTTTTATTACTACTACTTTTCACTATACAACACACAGACTGTGTTTCATTGAATTTATTTAGACAAGTTGGTAAAAATTTATTTTATGTTATAAAATGTTAAGCTTCGGGCTTGATAGAAGCGGTGAGCGATGATGCTTTGAGTGGCGGAGAGTCAGAAAGGCAGAACGATGAGCGGGAACTTACTCCATTCGCCGTCACGGTGTCATGGCTTGAAGTATCTAAGCTTCCCGTCTTGAGTGAAAAAGAAAAATATTTATTGACCCACGTTTTACAGAAAGCCATGAGGAAGTATGGCGTTGAACCCATAAATAGGAGTAGAACATTTTACGGAGAGCAACACCAGCTGTTTAGAATTTTAAGAAATGCTGAAACTCGGTTTTTGGAATGTAGAAGAATGTCCGTTCGAACATTTGGTTACGTGCTCAGAAATTACTGGGTCCACAATAGCCAAAGAGCCCCCCTAGATAACAGTTGCGAAAATATATCCTTGGTCAATTTTTCTACACTGCCATCTTCAATTTTAGTGCCTAAAACATTACCTCGTACTTTCAGCATCTTGCCGCGTTTTGCAACAAAAAAAACATTATTTTCCTTCAAAAACTAATTAGCCCGCACACCAAAATAAATTTGTTTCAAATAGTTTTAACAATACTCCTTTTAATTATAAATTTTAAGTCTAAGACTCGAAAATAGTCGTGGTAGAGATGACTTAATATTAAGATAATTATAAATTTATGATAATAACAACTTGTTTATTATATTTTCTCCGCAAAAAAAGGCCCGAGGAAGGCAGAAATGAGTACTGAAACGTATTTAGTATTAAAAGACAAACAAATAATTCTTGCTTTCCTTTTTACATTACATAATTATACTGCGTTTAATGATAAGTTTCAGAAAGATCATACAATTAACTAATTAAAAAAAAGTTTCAGTACTCATTTCTACCTTCTTCAGTTCTTTTTTGCTGATAAATATAATAAACAGTTTAATATAATAAAATACATGATTTTCTCGTTCTAACTATATTACTGAAAATAGCATCCTAGTAAAACTATGCGAATAACATTAAAATTCCAATGAAAAAACTTCTTATATTCGTACCAGACATGTTATTGACAAGGGTGTGTAGACACATAATGACACAGACAGAATTATTGATATAAAAACTCGACGAACAAAATAATGGGTCCATAGTTACACACTATATTAGGCACTTCTAAGTTTTTTTCATATAAGTTAACGTGGTAAATCACAAAGTAAGAGAGAGCTACTGAAAGGAGTGTCATGAAGATATTCCAACCGAGCCGTGCAGCGCCGTTACCAAACCCAGAGAGGAGGTCAGGCAGGAAGAGTGGGTCAATAACGAAGACATAACCATCCTTCATTCACAACTCATCAAAGAAAAATTCTTATACCATTTTTGTTAATTAGAAGGGATTTTGAGCAGCCTTTGTACATCAATCCTTATTATAGATTAGACACACATGTCAGTGTAACACGTACACACAATATCGCGGATAATGAGTTTTAATAATGAAATCGGAACAAACGTGGGTTCATAAGTCTGGTAGAAATGTAACAAAATGACTTATTCTTTAGAAAGCGTACTTTATTTCTCAACATAATCTCCTTCCTTGGCTATACACTTAACCCAGTGAGTTTACAAATTTTTCAACCCATCACAAAAAATACTCCGTCACGGCCTCGAACACTTCTTCATGATTCCCATCAAGCCAAATTTTCAGATCCGGAAACAAAAAAAAGTCACTTGGCGCTAGATCTCGTGAATACGATGGATGAGAAACCCATTCCAATCCCAACTAGTACAATTTCGTCATTGCGACTGCTGCTGTGTGCGCTGAAACAGTACTTTCTTGTGATCTTTTCTCAGTCAGCATTCAAACGATCCAACAGAGCAGCATAATAGAGCCCAGTTATGGTTGTGCCCCTTTCCAAGAAATCTATGAATATTATACCCTGAAAATCGCGAAAGACAGTGGCCAACACCTTTTCCAGCTGACGAAACTGTCTTCGCCTTTTTTGGTGCACTTGCACCAGATTTTGTTCATTGTTTTGATTGTTTTTTGGTCTCTGGAGTGTAGTGATGGATCCAAGTTTTCTCCACGGTTTCCAATCTGCGCTAAAAGTTTTGTGGGTTACGCCTAAACATTGCTAAATTCTTCGTTGAGAAGTTTTTCAGAATACGTTGTTAACAGTCCCGGTACCCATCGCGCTCAAAGCCTTTTCATGGTCAATTTTTCATGGAGGATGAAATGCATTCGTTCAGTTGAGAAGCCTACGTCATCAGCTACCTATCGCACATTTAGTCTGCGTTAGTATTGTGAACTTTTTCAATGTTATCCTGAGTGGTGACATCAATTGGGTGGCTGAAGCGAGTTTTATCTTCTGTGCTTCTGCGACCTCGTTTAAACTCATTAATCCAGAAGTAAATGTCCTTCAATGCGGATGCAGAGTCCTAATGAACTTCATCCAATTTGGTTTTGATTTATGCAGCTGTCCAACTCTTTAACTAAAAGTGTTAAATCTAGTGCGAAATTAGTTATTTTTTCCGTTGTCTCCGCCGGACTACATATCTAACAATACAGGAAGCTGCCAACAATAAACTACGACTGGAATACATTTAAAATTTTTACGAATATATTTAAAAATGATCGTGTTTTCTTACATTACCGGGAAGTGAAAAATTTCCCGCTCTTTCATAACAATTTACTAGACTTATGGAATACCCCTCGTAATGTCAAATTATTGCGCACAGCCATGATTCTGATTATTATTTTCACTGTGCTCTATAAATCGCCTTTTCTTTCTGTCACACTCTCTGAGCAGTTAATCGATTTATTTACTTTGTGTTTTCTCTTCAATACTAGAATTTACTTGACGTTTTCAAAAAACAGTGCTTTCACAATTTCGTCACAATTGCCACCGGAATACACACCGAATTATTTCCCTTGTAAATTCAAGATCTGTATCAATCGTACTTGATCAGAGTGAAACCAAAATGTTACTTCTACGATCATTTAAACTCATAAATATAGAAGTAAACTATGTTCAATACTGGTTCACAGTCCGCATGAACTTCATCCAATTCGGTTTTGATTTCATTTTAGAGTAACAGGCTACATGAGGATAATCCGCGTAGTGGCAACTCTCCTTTAATAGCATAAGAATGGAATTGAAAGTGGAGGATGTGAAAGGATAGAGGTTTAAGTAGGTCCCTACTAGTATCCTACACGGATTCGCCTAATAGTGATGTTGAACGGATCATATTTACCAACAATGGCGCGAGAGTGAAAAATTTTTCACTCTTTCATAAAAATTTGTCACACTTATCGAACAACCCTCGTATGAAGTTGTGACAGTTTTAATTTAATCTGACAGTGTTAGTTAATTATCCATTCGTCGTCATTTCATTTGTTCAGTAAATTCACAGATGTTTCCATCCTCAATAATTCAATTTCATAGTTTATTAATAGCATATATTCTGTTCTTAAAATTAATGTTTTCAATTTATTATTTATTTTCATATTTTTATGTCTAGCCTATTATCTGGAGTATTTGAGTCAGGAATATTGTTTAAAATTAAGGAAACAAACATTATTGCAATAGTTACACAGATGCATAATATTAAGTTGGATGTGAATTGTACAGAGCTCTTGCTTTTCATAAGTAATAGTTGTGTGCAAGTCTAATGGCATAGTTATGACCTGTTAATAATATTTAGCAAGAATAGGTGCTGAACTGATAGCGTTTTGGCCTCTGTCAACAGATGTTTGCATCAACATTACAAGAGGGACGTGATGTCTATTAATCTTGGCAACGCTGCAATGGCAGTTTCCTGGAACGTGAAATGAAAACATTGGCGTCTGTTTTACTTTTGTTTGATATTCTATGGCTTTGCTGACCTTCTAAGAAAAGAAAACTGTTTGCGCTTCTTTATCTGTAGCGTTCAACAGGAAATATATCCACGCCGTGACGTTAATTACACAGGCGAGTCACCAAGAGGCGGTCCATCGTCCAGCGCGAGTCTCCCTGAGAGATAACCACTCTTTTATCTTAAAGATTTTTATTCACTACCCGACAAAGTTTTTACCTCGCGAAATGCCTCTCCCAGTTTTAAAATGATAGCAGTTGTCTTCACATTTTTCTCATTGCAAAGCCGGACTTTTTTAAACAAAGGACGCACAGTAATCACCATTCGAAGACATTGTTACATTCTGGGAATTGCATTTACCTGAATACTACCAACACTTAAGCCATGGGGAAATTCATTGCAATTAAATAATAATAAATAAGCTCTGCTCAGTAACGTATGCAATCAGTTATGCCAAATTCCTGTGATATGAAAACTGCAGGAATTCAAATAAACAACCCTCAAAAAACGGACATCGAAAATTCCCAACTAACAAACAAAAAAAGAACTGCATCTACGAGCTCGACGAGCCAAGCTGATAAGAAAGACGACAGTAATCCTGAACATAAGACAAGCACTAATCCACCAAAGAAATAAAAACAAAACATTCAGGATCATAAATAGAAGGCGCTTAGTCAATCATTAGGTCCACTAAAAATATTATATGAAGAAGAAACCAGTGCTCCACCTATCCCTTTGGAACAGTAAAAGACTCTTATATTAAATGCTACGGACTAAAAGAACCTAAGAACCATTATTAGAGATCACCAAATAACCTCTACATCATTCATAAATGTATTGGACTCTTTTTACCCACACTTAAGTGATAAAACGGCAAAAAGTAGAATAAAAAGGCTCGTAATTTAGTCAAGAAACAAGAGAGTGATACCTATTCAGAAGCAGACGCCTCGTCCTAATAAAAACAGACTATGACTTCAGTACAGTGGAATTTGCAACAGTCGCAGCTTCAAATAAGTTAATATAATTAATTATCCTATTATTAAAATAAATAATTAACAAATGGGAATTGAAAAATGTCAATGTAAGAAACTCACATTTTGAAATGTATAATTAATTTTTTAAACTGTTCAATTGTACGTATAGTATTGGAATCAATGTGAATCGCAGCATACTTACGTAAACAAGCACTATTTGTAATTTATTTATGGGTCGCCAATGACCAAGTTGTTAACGCGACCAGTATAAACTTTTAATAAAAAAAATTTTTAAAAAAACAAAAACTGCAGGACTAATTTACATGCTGTATTTCCATTCCTTAATGTCTTATTGAATTGTTCTTTTGGGAATACTCCACAGATACAGAAAGTCGTAATAGCCAAAAAGCGTATTATTAGGATAATGTGTCAGGTAAATTCAATGACAGAGAGTCATTCAAGAAATGACGTATACTCACTCTCTCTGGTCAATTAATTAATTAATTGATAATATTTTAAATAAATTATTATAAGTTTGATAAACACTCGGATATGCATTCATTTAATATAATAAATAAAAATAACAATAAGTTTCTGTCGGTAACACAAGAAAAGGGGTTGGTATATATAATTTTTAATAAACTTCCTGATACAATTAGAGAACTAAGAAGGGCTCCAGTTGAATTCAAACGTGAGTTGAAAGAATTTTAATTCCGACACTCCGTCTACTAGCTAAATGAGATTGAGATTTTTTTTAAAAAAATTGTATTCATAAATTAAACTTTGAATATTACATTGGTGTAAGTAGTCAGCATTCTCTATTAGCAGTTTTTCACTACTTAATTATTTTAGAGTAAAAATAATAGTTATAATGTTTTCATATTTTAAAAGTTTAGTTTTAATTATCTTATACATAAAAAATTGCGTATTATGTTATCTTATTTTAAATTATTCTTATGTAAATAAAGTTATTAAATAATGACATATATGCCCAATATCTTCTAAAGAAAAAATTGTGTATTATGTTATCTTATTTTAAATTATTCTTATGTAAATAAAGTTATTAAATAATGACATATATGCCCAAAACAACGTTGCAATCCTTGAAAATTTGTTTCTTATGACAATTTATGGAAACTGAAGGTACACACTGTACCTTAAACGAGGCAAGACATTTTAAAAAGTCACGTTTAATATCATAATTTAACTCAGCGGCTTCCATAACCCCGGATTGGACACCAATGTCGGTTGATTTTGCTTCATCATTATGTAAGCCCTCCCCTCTCTTATCCCTAAAGGTGGTTCACACCCATTCCGAAAATGCTTGAAATTATTCACTAACAGCACTGGGAGAAACACTATAAAACTCATGGTCCCCGAAAAATATTCTTCCGGCGCAAATATCCGCCGTTTTAGTATGTTTGACAATTTCCACCCCCGCCGAACCCTGACCCTAGAGTTGGTGGTCGTGTTTGTATCCGGTTTCAAAGAAACACATGTACAAAATTTGGTCTAATTTTCTGCACAGGTGTAGATTTGTATGTGGAACACACACACACTCACTTTAAAATGTGTTTATTAGTCTAGCTGGGTGCCCGGCGTGGCCAGGGTATTTGTTTATATCCGCACGAAAAGTTCTTAGATATTGACGTACACGTCGAAAACAGCGTAGAAGGTATGGGTCTTTTAAATCCTTGAAAATTTGTTTCTTATGACAATCAATGTAAAATGAAGGTAAGTTGACACACTGTACCTTAAACGAGTCAAGATATTTTTAAACAGTCAGGTTGAATATTATAATTAAAATGAGCGACTTACATAACCATGGATTTGACACCAATATCGGTTGTTTTCGCTTTATTATCATGTAAGCCTCCCCTCACCTATAAAGTTGGTTTATACCCATTCAGAAATTGCTTGAAATTATCCAAAAACAGCATCGGGAGAAACACTACAAAACGCATTGCCCCCGAAAAATATTCTTAGTATGTTTGAAAACTTCCACCCCTGCCGAACCTTTACTTTAGGGTTGTTGGTGGTGTTTGTATCCAGTTTGAAAAAAACACGTGTAAAATTTTTTTTCAAATTTGCTTTCACAGGTGCATGGACCACACACACACCCACTTTAAAATGTGTTTATTAGTCTAGCTGGGTGCCCGGCGTTGCCAGGGTATTTGTTTATATCCGCACGAAAAAGTATGTAATTATACATCAATCTCTTAGTCAAGAAGTGATTTAACCTATTTATGTGGAGGGAATACTAATTTTATCCAACCTTTAGAGAAGCATAAATACTCCATATACGAAACCAAAAAAAAATATTTTAGTATCTTAAGAGTGTTCAAAATACTTCCGGTGCGTTGAGAGAGTACACATTAATCCTTGTACTTTAAGAGACTTAAAATTATGCACGCTACCCTAATACTGTAAAAAAAACTAGCACTACCTTAAGAGTCTTAATTATACTACTGGTACCATTAAAGAGTCAAATTTTCTTCATGTACCTTCAAGATTGTCAGAAATACTCTCGGTACCGTGGAGAGTAAAAAATACTTCTGGAACCACAAGAGTATCCAAATTATTTCCCATAGCTTAAGAAATTTTTTCTTGTACCTAGCAAGTGCCAAAAACACACCCGGTTTCATTGACAGTAAAAAACAACAAATCCCGGTACGATAAGAGAATAAAAATTCTTTCGCATGCCTCAAGAGAAGTGAGTCGAATTCTCTTCATGTACCTAGAAATTCTCCCAATATCAATGAGTTCAAAATACTCCCGGTACCTTAAAACAATCCAAATTATTTCCTATATCCCAAGAGAGTAAAAAAATACTCATGATACTGGTAGACTTACTGAATTTTTGGAAATGATGAATTTGTTCTATAAAACCATAAGAATTGTCTGGTATTACGTACCGTGCCGATTGTATGGCGTATTAGAGAATTGTTGATTTCAGATTATTGTAGTGAAATGTTTAAATGAAAAATTCATGAGTAATTTATATTCAAAAATGCCTTATAATATTTTAAAAGTAGAGTTTTGTGAGTTGGAAGCAAAAATCTTGAGGCTCTTACATTTAAATGTGTCGAATGAATACCAGACTATGTCAATTTTCTACGTGATTTTCATATGCTGTAAACAAATTAATGAAGAAGCGAAATATCCAATCCTATATATTTGACTGCAGCAGCGTTTTACAGATATACACAATAACAATCACAATTATATGTATATCACTGTCACTACCATACAAGTAACCTTTGCATGTCCATGCATGGCAATGCGTGTCGACGGTGTACTTTTCACTGGATGACATATGTTCGTCACTTAGCCAACTGCGATATTTTGATTTAATAATATTCAATTCATAAAACGCAGATTCACAAAGGTAACATAAAAATAATCCTGTTATTTGAACCGCAATTTGTTTGTCTCTTCAGGTATAAAAGACCAAAGGTTTGCATCACTTGCTCTGGCTTTGAGATGTATATCCGAAACGATCTGCAATTTCACATTTTTGACAGAAGACAAGCCTAGATATTTCAGTGGCAGATTTTTTAACGTCTACACAAGGGAACGGATAACTCATAAACGTTACAATGTTCGTCAATTTCTTAAAATTGGAAAAGCGTCTATAAAATTGTAATTTAACTCAGGAATTGCCCATTCTTTCAAAGCCCGGAATTTTTTCAAATCTTTTGTATTTAGCTGATTAATTAGTAGCTGCAATTTACAGTATTTATGATAGCGTTTATGACGGTAATCGTGTTGGTAACGATTTTTATCTTCGTCTTGTAGCTCCAAGTTAATTATATTTAAGACACATGCCACATCTCTTAAGAAAGCTAAATCACAGTGCCAGTTTCCGTTTTGAAGCATCTCGGTGTCATTTTGTAATTTCTTGGGAAAATGGAAATATTTCTGCGACCGAATTTTCAATCCGTCGCAATCTACAACAGCTTTATTAAATACTAGCAGGGTGACCGGCGTTGCCCGAGACGTCATTTATCTATAACCCCCGATATTACTCCAATTTCGGTTGCTTTTGCGCTATTTTTAAGTAACAGTCCTCGAACCCTATCCGTAAATGTACTCACCTCCCATGCCGAAAGGGGTTGAAGTCATTGACCAAATATATCTGACGTTTTTAAATGTTAGAAGATGATCACCCCCACAAATGTGTAATAATCAAAAAGTATTTATTTCACGCACAAATCGGCCGATTACATTGTCTGAAAATTTCTACCCCCGCCCTTAGACTCAGCGACATTCATAGTCTCTGAATTGATTCGAATCTCGGTTGTTTTTGTGTTTTTTAAATTTAATGTACCTCCACCAAACCCCTAAGCTTGCTCCCATCACAGGGGATGAAATTATCCACAAACAGCATCGGTATAAATACTAACAAAGTCATTAATCCCAGGAAATAATTATCGCAAATATCGACCGTTTAACAGGTATGAAAATTTCCACCCCCGACCACTCCCGCTTCGGGGATTTAAACGGCAAGTTTAATGTCGTAATTAAATTCAATGACAACTATAGCCCCGGATTCGACTCCAATCTCAACGGTTTCTGCTTTCTTTTTATGTAATGCCACTTCACGCCCACCCTTAAGAAAGCACCCATCCAAAGCCCGAAAAGGGTTGAAATTATACACAGAGAACATGTACAGAAATTTTATGAATCTCATTGGTGCCGAAATATATTTATTCAAAGCAAAAATCGGCCGGTTAACATGTTTGAAAATATATTCCCACACCCAACTGCGCCAAGCCCCTCATCCCCGCACACCACCACCAACCCCCGTGCATTTTCCATGTTGTCATAAATACATTCACCTATATCTGGAATCTGGGAATGATTCACGTTATTTTCTAGTAACGTCCCTCCACCCCCAGCCCTAATTGTGATCTTTCACGTGTGTCAAGGGGTTGAAATTAAAAGCAAAATCGTTGGAAATATTATCAATGACATTGTCCCCAACAAATATTTATTCGCTACAAAAATCGACCGTTTAACATGTTTAAAATAATTTACACCCCCGCCAACCCTTCCTTTGGGGAAGTTGAACGGTTAGTTGAATGTAATAATTAAACGCATTTACATGCATGACCGTGGATTCGACTTCAATGTCGATTGTTTTTGCATCATTATAATGTAATTAAGGTGTGCTCCATTCCCATCCTGAAAAATGTTGAAATTATACACGTGAAAAATGTAGAGAAATTTTATTAATTTAATTGATCCCGAAATGTATTTAATCGACGCAAAAATCGGCCGGTCAACTCATCCCAACCAAGCCGATACCCGCGCGTTGCCCAGATTGTGATAAATTCATTCAGCGACATCCATTACCTTCGATTTGACTCGAATCTTTGTTGTTTTCGCGTTATTTGTTTGTAAATCCAATCCACCCCACCCCTAGCATGCGTACAAACAACATCGGTTGAAATTCTATCAACCTCAATGGCCCTGGCATTTATTTATTCCACGCTAATATCGATGATTTAACATGTTTGAAAAATTCCACCCTATCCATTCCCACCCCCGGGGATTAAATGGGTAATTGAATATCATCTCAGATAACATCGGTTGAAACACTGTCTCTTCGATACCTAAAAATATTTATCTGCCTAAATATCGGCTGTTTTAGCATGTTGGAATGTTTCCACCCCCTCCCCTATGTGTGCTTCCCTCTCATGCCGAAAGGGGTTGAAATTTTACAAACAACATCGGGAATGTGTTTGCGTATTTTCATGTAATGCCAAACCAACCCCAACCCTTAAGGGTGCACTACTCCCATGCCTAAAATAAGTTGAAATTATACACAGATAACATGTAGTTAAATTTAATGAATGCCATTTATCCCGAATTATATTGCTTGGACGCAAAATACGGCCGGTTAGCATGTTTGAAAATTTATTCTTCCCGCATACTCCCTCTCATTACCGCCAATTCCCACACATCTCAGTTTGTTATAAGTAGTCTCAGCGACATCCATAACCCCGATTTGACTCGACTCACGGTTGATTTGACGTTAATTATATGAAACGCCCCTCCACCCCCACACATAAGGCTGCTCCCCTTGCATGCCGAAGGGGTTGAAATTATACACAAACAACATCAGTAGAAATACAATCAATATAATTAACCCTGAAAAATATTTATTCAACGCAAATACCTGCTGTGTTTTCATGTTCAAAAATTCCTACCGCGTTTCCCCTGCATCTGAGGGGTAAATGCCAAGTTGAATGTCATAAATGAACTCAGTGACATCCATAACCTTTTATTTGACTCCAATATCGGTTGTATTCGCGTTATTTTCCTGTAAAGCATCTCCACGGCAAACCCTAAGGGTGCCCTTTTTCCAGGGTGTATTATATTCAGATAACATCGGTAGAAATACAATCAATATCTTTGACCCCTAAAAATTTTCATCCAACTCTAATATCGACTTTATTAGCATGTTTAATTATTTCCACCCCTGTCCATCCGCACTTCTGGGGGTGATACACGCGTCTCACCCCGACAGTGTTTGTTTCCTGGTCGCAAAGAACACGTGTACGAAATTTGGTGAAATTTGCTCCACCGGTGTAGATTTGTATTCTCCACCCCTAACCCTAAGGGTGCCCTTTCCCCAGGGTGTAGAGGATGAAAATTATATTCAGATAACATCGGTAGAAACACTATCGATATCTTTGTCTCCTAAAAGTATTTATCCGACTCAAATATAGGATGTTTTAGCATGTTTAAATATTTCCACCCCTGTCCATCCGCACTTCTGGGGGTGATACACGCGTCTCACCCCGACAGTGTTTGTTTTCTGGTCGCAAAGAACACGTGTACGAAATTTGGTGAAATTTGCTTCACCGGTGTAGATTTGTAAAAGGAACATACAAACAAACAAACACTCTGCTTATTTATTAGAAGATTAGATTAGCTGGGTGAAAATTTCTACTCCCGTTTAACCCTCCCCGTCCCGCCCCCCGTCCCGCAACCACGAGTTATCCAGTTTGTCACAATGAAACACATAGACATCCATAACACCAGAATTGATTAGAATTTTGGTCTATTCGCGTTATTTTCATGTAACGCAACACCAAACCACACCCCTAATCGTGTTCCCTTTCCATGGCAATAGGGATTAAAATAGGGATTCACAGAGAATATCTACCGAAATATTATGAATTTAAATTACCCCGAAAAATATTTAATGGACGCAAATGTGGGCCAATTAACATGTTTGAAAATTTCTGCCTCTGTTCAGCCCCACCCGTGGGGGTTAAACTGCAAGTTGAATGTCATAATTAATCTCATAGGCATCCAAAGCCCCAGATTCGATTCCTATATCGGGTTTTTGCGTTTTTTTTATGTAATACAACTCCACCCTACACTTCATGGTTCTGTCCTCTCAAGTCGATATGGGTTATAATTATACAGAGAATATATTAAAAATATTATTCGTTTAATTAACCCCGCTAAATATTTATTTGACGCAAATATGGATGGGTTAACATTTCTGAACGTTTCCAACCTCTCCCACGTCCGCCCAGCCCCACTCACCCTCGATCACCTCCTACGCGTTACCCAGGTTTTCATAAATGAATTCAGCAACAACCATAACCGCAATTTGTCTCGAATCTCGGTTGTTTTCGCGTAACTTTTGGACCTCGATTGCATGTTTCAAAATTTCCATCCCGACCACCCCGTCCCTGGGCGTTAAATGGCCAATTAAATGTCATAATTAAACTCAGCGTCATCCATGGTCCCGGATTCGACTCCAATCTCGATTGGTTTTGCGTTCTTTTTATGTAATGCCATTCCACCTCTAAGGGCAGCTCCCCTCCCAATCCCGAAAGGGGTTGTAATTATACACGGAGACCATATAGAGAAATTTGAATAATCTCATTGACCCCGAAAAGTATTTATTCGATGCAATAAACGGCATAATAACATGTTTTACAATTTCTACTCCCGCCCAACACGTTCCACCCCAGCCAATTGTCGCGCATTGCCCAGATTGTCATAAATAAACTCAGCGACATCCATTACCATCTATTTGACTCAAATTTCGGTTGTTTTAGCGTTACTTTCAATTAACTCCCCTCCACCCCCACCCCTACGGGTGTTCATTTCCCGTTCTGTGAGGGGTTCAAATTATGCTTTGATAACATCGGTAGAAACACTATTATTAACCCATCAAATATTTTGCCGCCTACAATATCGACTGTTTTAGGATGTTTTAATGTTTCCATTCCCAACTCTAAGTGTGCTACCCTCTGATACCGAAAGGGGTTGAAATTTTACAAACATCATATTATATTATCAACGTCACTGACCTTGACAATTATTTTTTCCGTGCTTATATCGACCGTTTAACACGTTTAAAAATTCCATCCCCGTCCACCACTACCCCTGGGATTTAAATGGCTAATTGAATGTTATAATTAAGCACAGAAACATCCAGAACCCTGAATTTGACTGTAATCTCCTAAATATTTGCGTTATTTATTTGTAACGCCCGTCCACCCCAAGGTGCTCGTTTCCCGTGCTGTAAGGAGTTGAAATTATACTCAGATAACAGAAGTAGAAACACTATAAATCTCTTTGACCCCTAAAAGTATTTATGCGACTTAAATATTTTTTACTATGTTTTAATATTTCCACAACCGTCCTCCCCAACACCTAAGCGTGATCCCCTCTCAAGGCGAAAGGGGTTCAAATATTACACACACGATATCGGTATACATATTAACACCCCAATTAACCCTGACAATCATTTATTTCACGCAAATATCGACCGTTTAACTTTTTAGAACATATCAGCCCACTACACCTCCTATTTCGAAAAGGATTGAACTTTTATACACACAACATCGGTATAAAAAATATCATTCTAATTAACCTTTGAAAATATTTATTCAACACTAATATCCGCAGCGATTGCCTGTTTCAAAATTTCCCCCCCTGTTCACCTCTACCCTGGGAATTAAATCGCCAATTGATTGTGTTAATTAAAATCAGCTACATCCATAACCCTGAATTTGACTCCAATCTCGATTGTTTCTTGCGTTATTTTTATCTAATGTCACTCCACCCGCACCCCTAAGGGAAGTTACCCTCCAAATCCCGAAAGCGGTTGAAATTATACACGGAGACCAAATAGAGAAATTTTAATAATCGCATTGTTCCAGGAATATATTTATCCGACGGAAAATACGGCCTGCTAACTTATTTTAAAATTCAACCATCCGCCTACCTCCACCCAACCCTTCCAACCCCCGCTCGTTGCTCAAATGGTCATAAATGAATTCAGAGACATCCATTACATTTGACTCAAATCACGGTTGTTTTCGCATCATTTACTTGTAACCAGCACCGCCTCTGGGGGTTAAATGGCCAATTGAATGTCATTATTAAACTCAGCTCGTTTATCCATAAAATTGGATTTTACTCCAATCTCGAATGTATTAGCGTTATTTTCTTGTAACACGCGTCCACCCCAACCCTAAAGGTGCTCCGTTCCTATGATGTACGGGGTTGAAATTATAGGCAGATAACACCGATAGAAACACTATCAATCTCTTTGAACGTTAAAAATATTTCAGACTCAAATATCGGCTGCTTTAACATCCCCGTCCACCCCCGCTCCTGGGGTTGGTAGACGTGTCTCACCACGACAGTGTTTGTTTCCTGGTTGCAACGAACACGTGTACGAAATTTGGTGAAATTTGCTCCACCGATGTAGATTTGTATTAGGAACATACACAAATATATATACAAACACACTGTTTTATTTATGAGACTAGCTGGGTGCACAGCGTTGCCCGTTTACTTATATATATAAACCCGAAAAAGTTTTTAATTTCAGCAAACAATTGATTTAACCTAAATCTAAATGTTCCTAGTTCCCTACATACTTTGTACCGATAGTGCATTAATTTAACAGATATAAAATACATTGATTTTTATTGCAGCAATCCCAACAAACATTCCTCCGAATTTCTTCTTAAGTATACTCCTTGAGTACTGCAGGATATAATTGTTCCTCAGTCTTCAGACATTACGAAAAATTAAAATTTATTAAATTCCTAGCTAGATTCATAATGTAAACAAATAGTCGCCATAATAGTCAGTAATATGGCGAAAAATTAACTTACATTTTCCGCAATGACCATAAAATATTTCGTATTGTTTTTTATTATCATTCGGATAAAATTATACTTTTTTCAATGTAAATATTGTGCTTTATTTCATTACTGAAAAAGAGAACTATTTCCCATGTTCGTCGCGTAGTAACGTCTCTCTATCGCGTAACGGCATGACGCGCAGTAATTTAACACAAAATTGACACTTTTTTCAATTATAATTATTTCTCTACTAATGCAAGGGATTTATCACCCCTACAATACCGTTTCACGAGTTTTTAAGAATATCTGTATCAAGTTTGGTTGCAATATGTCCACATGTTTAAAATTGTATAAAGATTAACGTAAACACATACATATATCCTTTTTCATTATATAGACTAGCAGGGTGCCCGGCGTTGCCCGTGTATTTATTTATATAAACCTGAAAAACTATTTAATTCAATATTAATCTTTAGACAAGAAGTGATTTAACCAAAATCTAGTTGTTCCTAGTTCCGTACATACTTTAGACCGAAAGTGGATTAATTGAGCAGAAGTAAAATACATTGAATTTTATTGCATCAGTCCCAACAAACATTCCTACGAATTTCTTGTTAAATATACTCCTTTAGTATTGCAGACATTCAGTCTTCAGACATTACGAAACATTAAATTCATGAAATTCTTGCCTAAATACTTCTGCTTTATTTCATTACGGAAAAAGGAACTATTTCCTTTGTTCCGTGACGTCGTGGTCTCTTTGCGCACAGTAATTTAACACAAACATAAAGTTTTTCAATTATAATTCTTTTCACATTTATGCTACGGGTTTCTCACCCCCACTGTACCGTTTCTCGAGTTTTGAAGAATGTGTGTACCAAGTTTCGTTGCAATCTGTCCACGCGTTAAAATTTGTATAAAGGTTTGTGTAAATACATACATACATCCTTTTTTATTATATAGATTGAAAATATCTTTCAAGCTCTGAATATATTCCATTCAAACAATAATTCAGTGGACTAAGTTCTTTATTTTTCAATGCCAATATGCCTGGGAAATGAAATGCGATGACGAAATAGTAAAACCTTATTACAAATCAGCATTAAAAGATGAATAAAGTGATTAATTTTGATGAAAGAAAACATCCAATATGGTAAAATATTTCCTCAAGAAAGCAATTTCATTCATAGAGCAGTATTTAAAAAATGTTTGTTTATTAATGGAGACGGCGTGTTATGATTTATGTGTTTGTAGAAACCTGTGTTTCTTCTTATACAGGGTTGACCACTAAAATTACTCTTGGCATTCAGCAACTAAATAATGATTCAAAACAAATTTCTGACGAAACACGGAATATACTATTTTTAAGGAATAATTTCTGTTATATGAGTAGTGTCATCGACCTGCGAGGGATATTCTCTCGCAGGCAGAACCTTGTAGGAGAGACACGATGGGGATGCCTTTTCCTCTCCGTTTTTGAACTAAGGTTCCCACAAGCCGAGGCACCTCGGCCTGTTTTAAGAGGTGTGTGTTCCGGGGTCACAGACCTTGGGCATACGGTAAGAGTTGTTCGCTGTTCCCATTGGAACAGTCGGCCAGCTGCTTCCTAAACTAGTCGAGACACGGAGAAGGGAATGCTGCGTCTCCACAGCAAACTCTTCTCCCACTATCGGAACGGCGTGGGACAAGTACCCAATGCCCGACCTACCTGGTGCAGGTTTTTCTAGGGTTTTTCCTGCATTACGTATGGCGAATGCCGGGTAGGATCCTTAAACTATAGCCCGGGAGCCCTAGTTAACCCTTGGCTACCTTCCTCTACCCTTCCGCATCCCCCATTTCAGATCCCTTCCTATGCTATTAAAGGGGAGTTGCCACAGTGTGGATTACCCTCATGTAGCCTGTTACCCTAAAAAAATCTTAGTATTAATGTCGTTAATGCTACGTGATCCAACCAACTTTCTACCTTGGCCATTATTGTTAACACAGATGTGTACTCACCAGCTCTCATTTGTCTGCCTGTGAATGATTGTTAGCGATCGCCCCTTAATATTTTTTAGGAACCGTTCATCTTTATTCTACAGTTTGGAAATTAATAACACGATTATTTATAAAGTTTCTTCAAGAAAAGTTAAAAAATACTTTCGTTAATTAAATTTTACTTACAATTTTGTTCATAAATAATGCAAAACAATTTGGAGGCAAGGTTTTTCTGGCTTCTCTGTGCAATTTTGAATCAACAATTCGTTATTCCGGGGTAAATCTATTCAATGGTCTTCCGGAAGAAATAAAAACTTTAAGTCCACAAAATGTACTTATAAAGAGTTGTAAATCTATGTTAATTAATGGAGCAAATTACTCGGTGAAAGAGTTCGTAGAAAGGAAGAACAGATTAAATTATGTTTACTAAAATAGTTTGCTGGTATCCTATCAAGCTACGCTATTATTTTACAATTATAATATTCTATAATTTAACTGCTGACTTATAATCTTCTTCATGTTCGACGGAAATTTTCTACTGGAAACTTCGTCGAATAGAAATTAAAGATGAATTAAAATACGTGTTATTTCTTTAATTACTAATTACTATCATATTAATATTTTTAACGTAGTTTTAAATCAAATATTTGGTAAAGTACCATGTTTATTTTTTAAAAAGCGTATTTGTAATAATTATTTTCATGTAATCTTATTTTGTAACGTATCTTATTTTTTCGACTGTGGACTAATGGAATGAATAATAAATATAAATATAAATCAAATGGAAATAAAACTCACTAATTTGGTCTAAAAACAATGTTTTGTTGTTTAAATTTACTGTAAAATTTTATATTTAACTGCTACATTATGCAACAGAATCTTTCGTTTAGAACGATCAAGTCCCGTTAGATAGAATGCGAAGTGAAAAAAAATATTTCCGAACGCAGTTTAAAGCACTTTTTCGAATCGGGAAGAAGTGATGTACATCAGCGCGACTTCGCAGGTTTCTGGAAGCTATCACTGCAGAAACTCGGTATTAAAAACGTCTGCGATGTTATCTGCTAAATACTTGGACTGTGTAGGTGTTTCGCCAGGTCCGCTTGTCTCTCCGGCCGCGTAGCGAGCGTGCTCTGCGTGGGTGGCGCAACTCAGCTTCCCACAGCTACCACGTTGCGTGCTAGCGAAACTGCGACTCCTAACATTCAGTTGTTCCTTTATGCATGTCAAAAACGCAATTTCGAAAATATCAAGAACAAGTTTCTAATTTAACGTCTGGTTTGAATTAATAAATCAATTGATGATCTTGTACAGACACTTTTTATTTTTAATCTTTAATTAAGACGACGTTCCCATACCCATTTGTATCACAGAGTAAATGTGTGAATTTAGTAACTTCTTTCGTTAATTGTGCTAGGTTTCCTTTTTTTTGTGTACTTTAGCTTTCCTTTGTTTACTTTGTACAATCATCCTTTAGATCTAATCATTTTTAAAAATATCCTGCGTAGGAAAATACCTGAAGAAGATACAAAAAGGTATCAAAACGTCGTCGTAATAAAAATTAAAAATAAAAATTGTCCGTGTAAATTGCTTTACTTTACCTATCAAGAATAATTTATTTCAGCCGACTCTTCTGTGGTGTAAACGTCATCGATACGGCACGGCCTTTCATCACACAAATCCCGGGTTAGAATCCAAGTGAAGGCATAGATGTTTGTTTGCGCGCATACCGGGAAAGCTCCTGTCAGTTACTCTCCCGATAAATATAAAAGGAATGCACTGAGTACCTCAAAAGTTGATGCGACAATAAATAAATAATTTTTTAAAAAAGTCAAATCTTACAAAAAAAAGTTTTATTAAAAGAAGAAAACGTAAGAAAATAACATATTCACATCTGTGTTGTTTATTTTGAACTTTGTATCAATGAAGTGTATGTTCGACCAAGCCGAGGCACCTCGGTCTGTTTTGAGAGGTGTATTTTCCGGGGTCACAGACCTTGGGCATACGGTAAGAGATGTTTCTGTCCCCATTGGAACAGTCGGGCAGCTGCCTCCTAAACTGGTCGCGGCACGGAGAACGGAATGCTGTGTCCCCACAGAAAACTCGTCTCGTCGGAAGGGCGTGGGACAAGTACCCAATGCCCGACACTACGTGATGCAAGTTTTCTTAAACTTTAGCCCGGGAGCCCTAGTTAACCGTTGGCTACCTTCCCCTAACCTTCCGCATCCCCCCTTTCAAATCCCTTCCTATGCTACCTATGTTACCACCATGTTTATTACCCTCATGTAGCCTGCTACCCTAAAAAAAAGAATCTAAGGGGTCTACGAGAGCTATTCTATCGCAGGAAGAACGTTACAGGACGGATGCCTTTTCCTCTCTCCGTTTTTGAGCTAAGGTTCCCACAAGCCGAGGCACCTGGGTCAGTTTTGAGAGGTGTATGTTCCGGGGTCACAGACCCTGGGCATACGGTAAGAATTATTTAATGTTCCCATTGGAACAGTCGGCTAGCTGCCTCCTAAACTGATCGAGGCTTGGAGCATCGAATGCTTCGTACCCACAGAAAACCGCTCTCCCGCCATCGGAATGGCGTGGGACAAGTACCCAATGCCCGACCTACCTCATGCAGGTTTTCTAGGGTTTGTCCTGCATAACTTTTAGGCGAATGTCGGGTAGGATCCTTAAACTACAGCCCGGGGGCCCTTGTTAACCCTTGGCTACCTTCCTCTACCCTTCCGCATCCCCCCTTCAAATCAATTCGTATGCTATTAAAGGGGAGTTTCCAACATGTAGATCACCCTCATGTATCCTGTTAACCTAAAAAAAGAGAAACTAACATATATTTAATGTATTGCCGAAACATTATTCCATCCCACCATCCCCAAGCCCAACAAATATAATTTTTTAAGCTGTTAAATAGAAATAAAGATTACATGGCCAAATCAGAGAAACAGTCTCGGTTTCGAACTGTTTCGAAGCCCAGCACGTGCAGTTTTACATCTCACACGGGTGATTTTTGAACCGGCACATTCTGATAATTCCGGTGCAAACATGAACTTTTATTATTCTATACGATGGTGATGTAGATCTTCTATTCTGCATGTAACATACTGAAATACTGAAAATTACGATAATCAATATCTTTACGTAAAAGGTACAACTTCTGGCAGGCTCCCAAAACTAATTATTTATATGAATGGAATTTTTTGATGAATTCATTATTAGTTTAAGCTATAAAATATTATTCACTATTTATCGAAAACTAGATTTGATAATAATAAATGATAATATTTAAAAGTAGATGATCACAATGCCAACAGTTAGAAAGTTCTGAGAAAATTTTCATCAGGGTAGACCTTATAATGTAAAACTGATCTATTGTGTCCATAAAGGAGAAGATTAATCCAAGATCTCCTTAAGTATATAATAATTTTTGTTATGTACTGAAAAGAACTCTATTATATGCTTAGATCAATGTTACTATACGAGTCAGACGCAGCACACTTTTAATATGTTCACAAATTTGTTTTTTAACATACACAAAGCATTACCAGAAAATGGTGTGTGTCCATTACACTAAATAATACTCCAAATAGAGAAAATCCTTGAAATAAATGTGTTTCATACTTCATCAATTTTATTCCAGTACTAGATGGTTTCGGAATTGCCCGGGTATTCATTGATATTAACCCAGAAAAAGTATTCAACTTGACATTAACATTTTGGCCAACACATGATACAACTGGCATTGACATCTTAATTCGTAATCAAGCCAGTAAATCTACTGGTATTTTAAATTAGCTAAGTAACTTAAAAACTCTAAAACCCGGCTTATTTAACGCTGCGCTACCTTAAGAGAGAAGAAAATACTCCCGGTAACTTGAGAGTCTGAAATACTCACGGAACCATAATAGTCAAGAATACTATGGGTACGTTAAAAATGATGCGAAAAACTGTACTATAAAAGAGTCAAAAATACTCCCGGTGATCTTAGAGATAAAATTCCCAATACCTTTAGAGAGTAAAAAATCCTCAGGTACCCTAAGAGAGTCGAAACTACAAAGGTTAATTGAGACTGATTAATACACTCACCATATTCTAGCTTACTTGACAATTTTCCAGGTACAGAAAAAAAGGAAACGTAATTGATTTGTTTAGTTCACTAAAGATTCTAATGCCAAATTGACACAAGGTAAAGGGAAATGTTGGGAAGTAAATAATGTATCGAAGTTAAATTCGACATTATATGGAAAAACAGACATCATTATAATAAATATATTTTTCAATCAGCTTAAAAATTTTGAATACACGATAAACTATCTTCGTCGACTGTTCCGCATCCCCCCTTTCAGTCCCTTTCCTATGCTATAAGAGTTTCCTATGATATAAGTATATATATTGTAATACCTAGTTGAGAAGGCCATTATTTTGTTTAAATTTCATAAGATTTGTTTCACGGCACAGACTAGAGGTGGACGGTCATTATTTAAAATCTGTTTACCAACTCAGTCTGGGGATCTTGGGTGGCTAAAATAAAAAACTAATGATTGACAGCGGAAAAAGGCTCACAAAACGAAGAACTATTTAATTTGGGGGTCTTTAGCGGCTCTTAGATCTAATGTCTGACGGACATTGGAAGAAAACCCCAAAGGAACGATGACAACAGTTTTTTGTTGACATCCAATTGTAAGATAAGGAAATGTTTATTTAACAATATTGAGCGTGAGAAAGCCGGATGAGGTCCGAACGTGGGAAATCAAAATTGTGGGAAAAACGAATATTCTGGAGAGGGGGAAGCTGATAGTAAAGTTAGTTGGAAGCCAAAGAGCGAACAAGTTAGTTGGATGTCAGAGAGCAAGGGAGTAGGACGTGGTTGCAGAGAGCAGAGTTTGGTCATCGATAAGAAATGTAGGCATAAAGTGGGCGGTTTTTGCAGTAAATAAAGCCAAAGTAATGAAGAATTTAGAAGTTGGTGTTAGAATTGAATAATGTTTGTGTAAGAGATTTTAGAGGAGAAAGACATAGAAGTTGATGTCATAGCTGAAATGAGAAAGAAGTGTTGGGTTGAACACCAGATTTGAACTCTGTCTTGGTGATGGTTGAGAGGTCCAGAACATTTTAAATGAGACAAAAAGCATTGGAATTGTCAATCATACTAGACAAATTGATTGGTGGCCGCGGACGAAACATCCATACGAGTAGTCGGAAGTCTGCAGTCTGGAGTTTGGATACTGAAAGGATAGTGTTTTGTTGTGAAACGTGTCAGTAAAAAATGTCTGTGTAAATTTTATGCACAGAGTGGCCATTATTAAAGCGAAGTGTGTTCCCGAGCCCAAAAGCATAAAACTTGTAAGTAGCGAATTAAAATAAATAATTTTGTAAACTGTAAATTAGAGGTGAAATGTCAGATTTCGTTTCTAGTAACTTCAATAAATTGATTTTCTATATTCTGTACAATTCTTTCAAGTGTAAATGGATTTTTGTTCTTTCTATCAGGCCTAGTGGAGACCCTGAGATTTTGAGTTTCATTCATTGTAAAAAAAAATAAAGGTATAAATTTTCGTAAGTGCCACAAAAGGTAAAATTAATTGTTAGTAAAATTTGATCTGAATGTGGCGAAATAAAGTAGAGATTTAAATTGTATTTTGTGTGAATAAATTTGTTTTGTTTTGTTAAATTTAAACTTTTGTTTAATTTAAATTTCCTTTCACTAAATATTTAAAAGTTGGTTATTACAAATTGGCTACCACAACGTGGGGAAAATTTCATTTAATTAAATTTTATTTTTGGTTATTACAATATATATATATATATATATATATATATATATATATATTGTAGTCATCATTAATGAAAGTACAATGAAATTCAACAGTGACCCACGATGGTGAAGCCAGTTTGTAATAAACACAAATGAAATTAAAGTTAAATAAACACGATGACCCACTTTGGTGAAGCCAATTTGTGGTGTATACAAATTTAAATTTAATTTAATTATGATTAGTCTCACGTTGAGGTGTCAATTTGTAATACTCTGGTATAATATACAATTAAAATAATGTATCAATTTAAACAATATAACTTTTAAATGAAAGAATATTTAATAAATAAGAAATTGTAACTGAACAAACACATTAATTTATTACTTTCACAAAGACTTAAATTTACAAATAGTTGTCCATTGAAATTTTTACAATAGTATCACGTACAATCAAAATTTTACTCTCTATCTCAAGGTCTTCACTGGGCCTTTAAATAAATAAATATATTTGTTGACAATTGAATTTTTATAAAGCTATTCTCAACTTCAAAGTTTTTTTGCAATGCAACATAAAATATTAACGATGTTCAAAAACCCGAAATCTGACGATTTTTCTTTAATTAGTGGTTTACAATAATAATTTAATGGATATATGACTTACAGTTTTATGGTACCAGGGAAATTTTTAATCGTTCAGAAACACACACACTTTACATTCTAAAACAAGGCATTATTTTCACTGACTCTACACATCACTGTTGGTTTAGCAAGTGATGGCTATATCTCGAAGACGACTTATTCTGCAATAATTCCTCCAACTTTATTCTGCAATAATTCCTCCACGAAGACTTTACCCAGTTATATTTTACCAAAAACTGGTATACTCTGCAATATTTACGCTGCCTTATCCCGATGAATGCTACACTCTGCTTTTATCCAACAACTTTATTTTACAATACTTTGACTTTGACGTCTGGTCTCTTTGAATAACAAGCGCTTTCCGCTGTATTTAATCGCCTACTGACTTACATGTTCCATCAGCGCGCCAAGTCTACAATACCTTAGACCTGTTATATTATTGTCCATTCTTCTGTGTAATTTGTGTGATTTTGTCGACAACAATTCAAGTCTAAAATTTTTTTTAAGTATTAATTCCTAATTGCCTTTTTATTACCACAATATATATATATATAACTTCTTCTTCTCTCTTCACCCAACATGACTGAGCCGCTTTGGAACCTCTGCTCAACATACTCTATAGTATAGTATATTTCATTAACGTGTCTGATAAATTTCTATATGAGGCTTCGTCTCGAGTAAATTCAATATTCGGCTGCAAAACATTGAGAATGAAATGGTTGGACACATTATATTTGTAGGTTAACGTTTGATTGGAAATGAGTATGGAGTACTCTTAGGCTTAATGCGTAATTAGAAGTTGCTGTGGTCCGTTCAAATCTACAATAAAGAAAATAGTAACTGTTTGAAAAGTGTACGATTGTATATTTTATTTCCCAACTCGTGTAAATCTAATACCTAGTCACTCGTGGGAAATTATAAAGGTCAAATATATAAACGTAATCCATAGACGATTGTTTTCTTCTTGTTGCTTGTAGAGTCAATACTTTTATTTTGAGCATGTTTAGAACGAATCATTGTAGAACTTTTTTTGGTTAATGTTATTAGCCCCGAAAGGTTCTAGAATTGAGGACGGGATTAAACCAAATTTCTTAAACAGTAATGTTGCACAGTTTTTGTTTCCTAGTCTGCTAACCCAACAGAAAATTTTGAAAGATAAAGATTTACCAAGGAACTAATTCCGAAAAATTATCTATCGACACGAGATACACGTGCAATTATGTTGACACAACTTCAAATAATATTGACAGGACTTCAGTAATTTTCGCCTATAATTTTTGGTCACTATTATTTTTGCAAGATGTCCTTCGAAGATATCCTTCAGATGACCACTATAAATATATATATATATATATATATATATATATATATATATATATAATTTGGATAGCTGCTGAAACCTCCCACATTACCCTGAAGAAAAAGGTCATAAATAAATTGATGAAAGAGGAAAATAATTATATATTGTAAATATATTGTAATAAAATATAAATCTTAGCAGACGATATCTGTTTACGACCAAATCTTTTGTTTTTGCATTTTGATTTTTTTAATTGCTTTAAATCTTTTTTCTTTTAAAAGTGAATGTATTTAATTTTATAGTAATAAATTAATCATTACCTATATTATTATAATATATATATATATATATATGATTTATTGTTAACTGCTTAATTCTTTATTAATACAACCAAAAGGAGAAACTATAAAAAATTTGTTTTTAATGTGATAAATGATCAAACGGTTGCAATGCAATGCAAAAAAAAACGCATTAAATGACAAATTTGTATAAATAAAGAAATAAATTCATTTACTCATAATTATCGCGAATATTCATTAGAAATATTATCTGATAATTAACAGAATAATCGAAGACCTATGATTTGAATAAAAATGTTTATTTATAATGTAAATATTTTTTTGTTTTAAACCCATACTGAGCCAACTAAAATATGCAACAGTCAATTGAAATTAAATAAATTTTTCTATTAAACGCCGTAGTTTTATGGCGGCACCTACATTTTAATATGTGCAAGTTATTATGTTTGTCAGCATATGACCTGTCCATAAGTTATTTTTAATTGGAACCTGATGCGGTCGCAAATTAAGCGATGAAACGTTGTTAATTGAATAAATTCTCATTTTTTACTTATAATTGATATTGTTTATTAATTTATTAGTTTTCTCATTAGTCAAAATATATAGATCATTACTAAATGATTTTTGTGTAATTGATTGTAAAATTCTCTTGTAACTAGGCCTTTAATTATTAAATTACGAAAAGGCAGGTACTACGTGATGGCCAAGTACTGTCCGAAAGCTTACTGGACAAATGAGTTAGTTGCGAGTGAGTTAACGCCACAATATAGACTCAAAATAATATTTACCGTGTAAGGGGGCGTTTTGTGAAATTATATAGGTTATATACTACGGTCAAAGACGCAGTACATATCCAAAATAATTTTTTCTAAAAACAAAGAGAGTGTCCAGTTAATATGGTTTATACATTTTCAAGTGAAGCAAGGTCTGAGGATCTCTTACAACATCAAATAATTTCGTCCAATAAATGGCACAAAAGACTAATCAGACATATTACCTTCTTCGTTTTCTATCAATCTGCCTCAGACCTAATTTTTAATGTGTAGATGAATCTAATTGAGTTCCAAAAGTCAGCAGATTAAATTCGCCAATGATCTTCGTTATGGATGACATTTCCTTAAAATATATAGCTGGAAAGGGACGGAAATACATGAAAATGGAGTGTTAATAGGGGCGTTGAATCACCTATCAACCAACCTTCTGGATAGCTGTTCTCATAATGTGTGGGAAATGTCTTAACACACTTATCGCGGCCAGTTTTCTTGTATGGCTGCTACAAGGCGCCTGAGTTGTTTAATAAAATAGGCGTTTGGGAATAAATTAGCATTACATTAATTGTTTTCGTTCCACCATATTTCAATGACGTGAGGAATTTTAATATGTTAAAACACAGAAATTTCTTATTTATTTTGCATATCTGGGTCGTCATCAGTAAATAATCAGTAAGTTAGAGGCAAACAGTTGTAATAAGATAAGTGTTTGGACTCACCATGTAGATCTTCTTGCTCGGAAACTCAGTTCGGCTTGTTATTGTCTTATCTTCATGCAACTGGTTGACATCAAAACAACGAAAATGGTGTACTTTGCGTATTTTCATTCCCTTATGTGTTATGGCATTGGAATTGGGAAAATTGCTCCAGGAGAGGCAAACAGTTGTAATAAGATAAGTGTTTGGACTCACCATGTAGATCTTCTTGCTCGGAAACTCAGTTCGGCTTGTTATTGTCTTATCTTCATCCAACAGGTTGACATCAAAACAACGAAAATGGTGTACTTTGCGTATTTTCATTCCCTTATGTGTTATGGCATTGGAATTGGGAAAATTGCTCCAGGAGCATTGAAATATTCAATTTTCAAAAGCGTGCAATTAGAATATTTTCTAATACGGATATTAAGTCCAGTTGTGTACCGTTTTCAAAAGTCTGCGAATATCAACTCTTCCTGCGAGTTTATTCATGAAATTTTAAAGTTTGTTAAGCGGAACATTTTCAAAAGAATGGCGAGTCTCACGATTATGAGACTTGAAATCGCTCATATGTAAGATCTTTGCTCTCTACTAGAGAAGTATTCACCATTCAGGGATAGTTTTATACATGCGTCTTCCACCAGATGTTAATAACTACAAGAGTTTTGGGCTTCAATGTAAAAATATTCTACTAAAATTACTCAGTTCAGGAGTTTCTTGATCGTTCCCCTAATAATTAAGATTTTAAAAGAAAACTGCAAAAGTTTTCAATGTTTTGCTAATAATAACTACTTATTTCATAACTTGCTTACTCTCTTTTCTCCTATTTTGTTTGTTTTATTCACGTACTGTCTGGAGTTTGCAGATTCCTCGTCGCTCTGTTTCGTGAAGTGACTTGTCCGTCGTTTGTGTTTCCTCTTAGTGTGCGTGTGTCAAGTTTTGTGTTTATTTTTGTGTGATGTGTAATTATATATTTCATGATAGTTAATTCTCGAATCATAGTATATTTACTAGTACATATTGAATTTGTTTTATTATAACTGTAAATAGTATATTATACCTTTAGTATAGTTAAATAATTATTATTTTGTTATTATGAAATTTTTTACTTATATTGGACAGGGAAATTTGTGTTCCCAAATTTTATTATTTTATGTTAACATCTAATTATTTATAATTGTTGCATCCAATTATTATATTGTAATTTTATGTATTGACGTAGCTTATTTCGTGGACTAATGGAATAAAATAAATCAAATCTAATATAGTCATAATGAGTTTCACGTTAAAGAGTGGAATATTTTGAATGTGAGCAGTTAGAGTGGGAAAATAACACATGACTGGAAAGTGATAAGTTAATTTACAGGTGTATAATGAAAGAAAGAAAATATTAGAATATGTTTCAATTAATGCTATTAGCAAAAATAAGACATGCGTTCGAGAGAAATCACAGATACTTTGGACTGAAAAATGTAGTAAACATTTTAAAAAATAGATTTCAATATTGACCAGTCTTAGGTCCGATCCTCGGTCAAAGAGCGTTTATTAAATAAATATGAACAATGTGTATTAAAAGCAAATTTTTAATTGTGAATGTTATTTTGAGAATTTTTTTATTGAACTAACCTCAGTTAATGTAAGCTAATTAATTTAAATTACTTAATATATGTGACCGCAGATAGTTGTTAACTTTAACACAAGTAACCGTTATTCACAATAGACAACATAGAAACGTTGTCTAATAATAAATATTTGACACGGTTGTAAACTTGAAAATATTTTATTACTAATATATAATAATTCCTATAATTAACTGGTTATAAATTAATGTAGAAGACTATACGGTATGTTAAATACATATAAAGTTTCACGCTTGTGTAGATAAATGTGATGATAAAAAACCAATAACAGGCACGTGTAGAAAGTATTTGATTAATTAGTTATTAAAATGCCACATGTTTTTGTCCTAATGTAGATTCTCTTCAGGAAAAGATAGCATAGTAAAAGTAAATATAAAAATATGTACATTATAAAAATACTATAGTAGAAATTCTTTATGGTTTAGTTATAATTATAAAGCAGTCAAACAGTGAAAAATACTTTAAAATATGGGGTTGTAAATAGCGCTTCATGAATCTGTATCAGTTTTTACATTCATGGTGTTAGGATAATTTATATTCAGAAATATGTCTGCATTGATAATTGTGTTCTATATCTAAAATACGAAAACTTTTGGTTTTATCAAAACTTATTTTAGACAATAATCTAAAATCATGTAAGAATTAAATTAAATCCATTCGTTGTTATAAAATTACGTAATTTTGGAAACGAATAGTAATAATCTGATTTTTTCAAAAGTAGGGTAATCCGAAACGACTGTAATATAAAGATCCTGTAGCAATTCGAAGCTCTTTCACATTTTTAAAACTGATCAATATATTATTAGGTCGGATTAGATTTGTAACACCTAAGTAATGACGATGTTTTCTATTGGATATGAAATTTGTCAAATTTTTATGTTCTACAATATTTAAAAAAATTCGGACGGATTCATTAACTGAAATTTACAACGAATTTTTTAATCTAAATTCAGTACGTTGATGATGGATATATAAAATTATTATTCATTACATTACAGAAATGAAAGCATAAAAACTGTCTTGTTTTTAGGAATTTTAATATATATATATATATATATATATATATATACAGTTGACGTATTGAATTTGTAATAATAATAATAATAATGAAGGATATTAAAGAGTAATAAAGAATGGTATGTATAATAATACTCATGAATAAGAGGAATAAATTGAATTTTTTGTTACTCATACGAATTATCTAAAGAGATATATTAGTTGAGATTCGAAATATTAACTTAAGTTTTTGTATTATGAACTTATATCTGAAATTTTACATATTGATAATGTTGTATTGAAATTTTTGTGGTATTAATAACTGTTAGAACAGCGTGAGATACCATTAAAATCCACAGTATGTTAGCAGCCACTTTTAATAATATTTTATATTCATAATTACAGTTCGCTTGTACTGTCAATACCGGCACATGCGATGGCATGTTTGGATGCGTAATATTATGTGAAATGCCTGATAAACAATCTCTAATAAAACAAAAAGGTTTTGTGTTTACGTAAAAGTGAGAACTAAACAGGATGACACCGAGAGTGAGTTATGCAAATGTATCACACGAAATAAACTCTACAGCTTAAAAAGAAATGGCATATCTGAAAATGTATGTTAATTGAAACTAACAGTTGTTTTAAAATACTTATTTTTAAAAGAATGTATGAGGGATAGGTGTCTTGAAAAAATAATGGAGAAAATACTATGTTTAATCTGTTATAATCTGTATGAACTGTGTATAATGATTATTACCACTTCTTTCATAAAACTGCAATCTACATTAAAGAAACTATGTGTAAACTAATTACGATGTTCTATTTTTATACATATTCTATTATTTATTTGCTTGTGCAAATTTGTAATTTTTTTGCATTATAAGAATTGCTTCTTCTTTTTGTTATCTCGTTAATAAACATAATGTTTAATTCGGAATTGATAACAAGTCCTTAAGCACATTCACATTCGTATAGCAGGTTATTGAGCTTCTATTATTTTACAGCGAGAATAAATTGCGGAACACTGTCAAATAAAGCAATTCTGGGCTGATTTAGCTTCATGTTTTCCATCTGCGAGTAATCAATGTGTACTAATGGAGTTATGTCGCTATTACACGGATGGAAGAAACGATCGAGCCACTAATAGCGTATTAACCACTCACGAAGTCATTCTCCTCAATAGGCACGCTGCCACGCTCCGAAAGCAATAGCGAGTACCTTGATGGGTATCATTAAATCTCACCCAGGACATAAAATTTGTCATCGCATGGCATGCAATAACTTCAACAGAGGAGCGTTAAAATTTAATAATGAAACTGTAGTGGCTATTAATAAAAATACGTTTATTAACATTACATGCACGTACGATTCATAATTGGTATAAATTGTATAATATTTCGCTTAGCACTTTGAGCATTAGAAATCTTGTAATAATATGGTGGAACGTGTAAACTGTCAGTGGTGACGTTTTTGTAAGCTAGTAGGCGTACTGAAGAGGCAGTAGGATCAGTTGTTGCTCTTGAGGAGCCGCGTAGTACGCCTGCCGCAGGGAATCTGTGGGGAGGATGCGGTACTTCCCCGCCACGTCGGGCCCCACCGCGATCTCCTGAGGACTGCTGCTACTGTCGCTGCTGCTGTAAAATTTACTGCCAGCCGCAGCCCCATCCGTGCTGCCTCCTCCCACGCCCAGAACAGCTTCTCCCACGGGAACACCGGCGATGGCAGTGGCTATGGGGCGAGCCACCGCCATTCCTCCGGGTCCCACGACTGCTGTGGCCTGAGGTCGGCTGGCGGCGACGCCACCCACGCCAGCAATGCTGAGACCCACTGGGCGAGCTTCAGCAACCGACGCACCTGGCACACATACATATTCTCATAAGCAAACAGAATAGAATATTTACCACACAAATATTTAGTCTTTTTTATGAACCAGCATAAAACTATATTTCCTCCGGTTACAAACTTTGTAACTGTGGGTACGAACGGACGGTAACAACTTTAAGATAAATTAACAACACTGAACATAAGGAGGCCTGCACGTTCTTGACCTGATACTGATAATGACCATTTATGTTTTCCAAATTGCTTTAATATTAGTGAATTTTAATTATTATTAATACCAAAACATTAAAACACGCGTTAAAAACAGTTAGAATATTTGTTTATAAATTTGTTTCAAATATTAATATTTTATCACAAATATTGAACACATATTTAAATAATTTTATTGTATCGTCAAACGTGTTTTCCTCAAAGCTGCGTAAAGTAGACATTTCATACGTTGATGATTTTGTGATTGTGACTGTGGAGACTCGTTTGGAAATTTTTTGAATAGTCTTCATCACCAGAAAAGGAGTTAGCAGACCTTTGGCTACTTCTGATCTTACTGGAGAGAAGAAATGAACCCGAGAGACGCCCCCAAGATCTCGTATGCAGGAGCCACAGCAGCGGAATACACCCCAGACAGGTCTCAAATCATCGTGATCGATGCAGTTGAAGGAGAAACCACTGATGAGTATCTTTCATCTCTTTCTAAAATTATATGTTCGTCAAAGATTCGGTATTTCTCTAAAATAGCGAATAGCAGAGTCTGTGCTTTCCTAAATAATAAAAAAAGAAGTGGAGGAACTAACAAGTACAGGAAATTGTGATAAACAATCATACTGTCAATATAAGACCACTGTTAATAAAATGACTAGAATAATAATTACAAATGTATGCCCTATTTTGCCAAGCGAATTGTCAAAGAATTAAACAAACATAAAAAATTGAGTGCCTCAAAAATAATGCTTCTGACCAAAGATTCTCCCATATCATGTCCTTTCGTAGACATTTCTTCCTGGATCCCAAGTTCGTTCACGCCATACCTGAATCGATCCTTCTGCACTATTAAAATGCCTTATTCAGAATATTCCTTACTCCCGAGAATGATAATTGTTATCTCTGCAACAGAAAGGGCACTATGAAAAAGATTGCACTCTAAACATCAACACGACATCTCAGGCTACAGAAACATCCTCAATGATAGTACAAGAAATAATCCAACTGCAGAGCAAGTAACACCACCAATTATAGTTACTTCCAAAAACATCACCAACCAAAAGAGACCTCCTGCAACTCTTTCTAATGATATTACCGACGTCTCAGGTCACCGATTCATCTCAAATGATGGAAGTAGTGGAACAACCTGGAATTAATTCAAACGAAGAGCAATTAGCATTACCAATTCAAGTTTGTTCCATAACCATCGGCAATAAAAAGAGACCTTCCGAAACTCTCTCTAGTCACATCACCGACGTATCAGACAGCTCTGATTTTCCAAAACTAGAACAACCTGCTATAATTAACGAGACGAAGAAAACTAAACAGGTGTCATCTACGCAGAAATCCTTGAACATTGAGGAAGCTCTAGAAGTGGCAAGGGACTCATATAAATCATATAAATGAGAAGAGAAGGATCTCAACTTAACTTTCGATCAAGCTACAAGTGCAATTGTTAGTGCGGCTGGAATCAAAAACCCGTGGAGTACCCTAGGAATTATAATACTCGATCGGAAACATTTCTCAAGATTATATCAATTATGTACATAGCGGTGAAAGACAAAAAAACAAAGACAAGATTAACAAGGCTAAAAAAGAGACTTGCATTACAGTCATTACAAAACTCCTCAGACCAAGACTATTCCTCATAACAATGTTTTAATTTAAGCATGTACAGTCGCCAAGAACAATTTTTGTTGACGCGACTCTAAACCTCCCAATAAAAGAAATACCGAAACAGAGAATTAAAATTATAATTTAATTTAAGTACATGTTTCAGATCGAATGGTGACCCTCATCATGTCTTACGTATTCTTTCTCGAAGACTTCTATCACAAGCACAACCACGACCTTGGAAGCATTTTTGAAATTGATAAACGACTGATGTTGTCGACAGAATTAATCTATATATGAAACTGGCATATAGTGTGCTTACAGTATTAGAAAATTTACTCATTTTCATACGTCTTTCAGCCAAAATCATATAGTGTACTTTTTCGATTATTTAAGGTATGGATGCACTTTTGGGCGTCCTTCACGTAGATCAACTTTAAACTGGAACGCCCATTTCTTAATGGCAGATATTGAAGGAGAAGAGTCACCGTTCACAGAGACTGTAATGAACTTCGGTTGCTTTAAACCTTGTTTTGTGAAGTATTTTAACAATTCATTTCTAGCAACACACGTACCGCGTCTGATTTAAACAGCTAACTGTTGCATGGAATTGCTTACAATTACACATGTAACGTCAAATGATAGTTGTGTGAGCGTGGATCTAAATTAATGTCTAATTTTTTCTCCTAATCCGTTCAGTTAGTTTCATGGAGCTTAAGTTTTTATTGAAAGAATTTCTTTTGTTCGGGAATTAAATTATATTATAGGTATGAACCATCAACGAAATAAAATATTTAATTTCAAATTTGTATGCTGAAGATCCCAACGTGAACTCTATTTACGGCCACTATTTACCATAATTATCACACAAATCATTAAATTTTAACTCAAATCATCAAAGAAGCCAAAAATATGTTCTTTCAAAAGGTGATTGGTGAGTGTAACAACAAAATTAATGTTTGTTTGGAAAATTATTATTTTTTTTTTTTGGGTAACAGGCTACATGAGGGTAATCCACATGGTGGCAACTTCCCTTTAACAGCATAGAAAGGGATTTGAAAGGGGGGATGCGGAAGGGTAGAGGAAGGTAGCCAAGGGTTAACTAGGGCCCCCGAGTTATCGATTAAGGATCCTACGCTGCATTCGCCTAAAAGTAATGTAGGACAAACCCCATAAAACCTGAATCCGGTAGGTCGGACATTGGGAACTTGTCTCTCACCCTTCCGATGGCGGGAGAGGGGTGTGCTGTGGAGACGCAGCATTCCCTTCTGCATGCCTCGACCAGTTTAGGAGGCAGCTGGCCGAGTGTTCCAATGGGAACAAAGAACAACTCTTACTGTGTCCCCGGAACATACACCTCTCAAAACAGGCCGAGGTGCCTCGGCTTGTGAAAACTTTAGTTCAAAAACGGAGAGAGGAAAAGGCATCTTCAAAGGTAGCCGCCTCCGTCTCTCCTAAAAAGTCTCAATTCTCTCTTTCTTCTCTTTGCTTTTGCCACACCGTGTTAACAGTAGCTAATTTATTAATCATGTCAAGACAAGTAACCGAGTGTCCTGGCAGTCGTCACACCTATCACTTTTATTTATAACACCTATATTTCACAACATAGCGCAATTGGTTTTACCTTCAGGAGGTGGCTGGATCGCTACTCCATCAGACGTATAAGCGGGTTCCTTGAAATTCTTCGTTCCTGCGATGTCTTTGCGAGGCATGGAGGAGGCACGGCCCAATTTCGGATCCCAAACACCGCTCACTCCACCGTAGTAATACAGTGGCGGCAAGTCTTCTGACCTGCAGACACACAGGTATTCAGTAATTCTTTTAACTGTACAACTTCTCTGTTTACAGATGAGATACACGTAAGATATATTTTAATTTATTTTGCTTAATTTTCCCTGTTAAATCCCTCGAGAGTCCACAAGACTTATGTAAAGCTTAAAATCAATTCAAGGTGGTTTATTTAGCAGTAAAGTGAGAAATACATTTAAGGTTAGATCTTTTATTTCATCACAGAAAAAAATTATTCTAGGATTTCCAATAACAAGTTATATATTTAAGATATCTAATGCAGAACTAAACGTATAGAAAGAAGTACACAAGTTTAATAGCTCCAGAACACTCACAAATAATGAATTCAATATAATATTCTAGGTAGTACTTTGCATAGTAAACACAGAGGAAAAACATTAGAGGGTTGCTAATTTACTTACGAACAGCGGGTAACATTTCACTACTTTCTTTTAAAGTAATTAGAATAATAATTGATTAATTTTTTACGATAAACATATTGAAAATGGACACGAATTACCGTGGCACGAACTATGATTATTTTTAACCAGTTCGTATATAAACAGATTATATTGTATTTAAGAGTGGAATAAATATGTTTACTTCAGACCATTAATAAATCTTCTGTTATAATTATTACTCACAAAAGAAGAGTTTTGGGTCATATATTTATAGTATAATTTCCCATTATAAGTGAAGAGTTTTGAATTTGACTGTATGGAAAATGAACTAGCATGTATGTTAAGCATTCGCTTAATCACTATATAATAGATATGGGTCGTTTCAAACGAACGACTCCTTCCGAGGTACTGCTAGCACAGATCTAGGTAGTGAATACATGCGCCCTGTGCACCAGCTCTCAGACCGCTCAGGGGCGAGGGCATTTTGACTCCGCTCTTTGAACGACATCCCCTCATCTCTCTGCGCCAGATCACAGCTCGCTTAGCAACAGGCAGCTGCTTTGAATGACTCTTCTCAAAGAGCAAGCGTCCAAGAGCTCCCGTCATGGAGCGGCTCTGACCCACCTCTACTCGACAATATGTTTTCTGTTAAATATGGTCAGGTAACATTTTTTTCCGATCCAGTAAATAGACTTGACATCTGTTATTTTGCCAATGCGCATAGAACTCAACAGCTATACTACTGAGTTTGTGAAAAAAGTCTATGAAAAGAAACTTTATTGGGTCGTCACATTATAGGGGAAAGGCGGGATCGAATTTATAAAACAAATTTCATCGAAGCAGAATAAGTCAATTCATGAAAAGAGAGAGAGATTATAGTGAGTATATCTTCGGAAGATTTAGTTCCAAAATAAGAAATTGTTATTATGAGTTATTTAATATTTAATAATTATTTACATTGTTTATCCTAAGTAAAGCCAATTTGGAAACTAATAACGGTTGTTAACAGTTGAGTCGAGAACGTTAATGTGTTTCGGGCGTGGCTGCACAGTGTTCGCGGTTCTTATGGCTAGGTCGGTAACCTACCACGGCCAAGTGAAGGTCGCAGGGACAAATATACGACCAACCTAGGACATAACCATAACTTATATTAAAGGTGCAAGAAAGGTTCGTGCTAGCGAAAAGTCTTGACGACGAGAAAACAATGACTAATTTATTTATCAACAAAGCTACGGGTTAACAGTGTTGAGAGACATTACTCACAATTTCCAACTACATAAAAATTAGTATCACATTAAACCTGTCTGAAATTTGTTAACCGTATCACTGTTTCCAATTTCATTTGGCAACAGGTTAAATTCTCTTCGATCTTTATAAAAAGTACTATTTTTTATAATTTTACCTAACCGTAGTTGTTTTAAGCTCTACCTTACTTGTAGCACTGTATTGCTTTGTATCATATTTACAATTTAAATACCTATTAAAATTTTGCTGTCGGGTTGACTAATGTAATCGTGTTCTCAACTATAAAACTAAATTTGTAGTATAAGAATAAAATAAAAATTGTAATAGTCACGTGAACAAAATTACACTATTTCTTCGAGAAGCATATTGGGACTTGATGATAAGTTAGGGAACATGGAACTTCAGGGAACAATCTGTAGTCGATCAGAAAATAAGAATGTATCTTAAGACCACAAATATTGCATTACTTTTAGGCGAATGCCGGGTAGGATCCTTAAACCATAGCCCGGGGGCCCTAGTTAACCCTAGGCTACCTTCCTCTACCCTTCCGCATCCCCCTTTCAAATCCCTTCCTATGCTATTAAAGGGGAGTTGCCCAACGTGAATTACCCTCATGTAGCCTGTTTCCCTAAAAAAAATTATATTGTTTCGTTTATAAATGTCACAGTGAAATAATTTCATCATAGAGGTCTGACAAAGAGTTGAAAATTAATTAAAGGCTACAGTATTATAGAAATAATTACATTTGTTTATTTAGGTGTTTCACTAATTAAAATTATTTTTTAGATGGACATATTTCATTAAACTATTTTTCTTCACGAATTGTTTGAATATTAATACTGTCTGATTGTAGTCATTTTATAATATAACTTTCTATGGGTAAAATTCCAAAACAATTCATTAGTTGAAATAAATTAAATTAATAAACATTCCTGCATTGAATAGGATAACATAAAAATACAATTTTCATAAAAATTTTATACAAACGTTTAAATATCGTTTTTTGTTCTATGAAACACACGGGTAACATTGTTTATTTTGAAATTACGTAATTTTTAAACCAATTAAATTTGTATTCATATTAAACTGTTTTGTTTAATTATAAAAATACTGATTTGTATAACTTATTCTACTCTTACTTTCCAATTCAATAATTGAATGCTATTAGAACTCGTACACAATTTCTTCAATACATATTATTTTATAAATCAGTGCCCTGTACATTCCAATAATAGTTCGGTATAAGTACTGCAAAGGAAATGTTTCCTTAATTTGTTACTTTTCACAGTTAAGTTTTTATTTAATATTGATATTTATCTGACTGAAATAACACAATAAAAATATATAATAGGACTGTTTTTAAAATTTATCAAAATTATTTGACATAATATTAGATCATTTTACGAAAGTTACCATTGATAATATTAGAAGTGGAGAAAATAAAATTAATCACAAGATATTTCAAGAAATTTTAGTTTACTATATTAATTAAAGTCGAATCTTCTTTTTTATTGTTCACGTGATGAAGTCCTAATTTACGGACAAAACGTAGGGATAATTGCTCTAATTGTATTAATTAAAAAGCATTTTCTGACTGTTTATTGTTTCTACTTTAGTTACTTTATAATTTATAGCATCTTTCTGATATGGACATCGTATTTCAATTCAACGTTGGATTCATGACGGAAATTGTCGCCATTGATGGCGATTCCAAGAGTGAGTCGGTTTTCCCTTGAGGAAATCAGATTTATGCTTGCTGCTCAGGCGAGTCAGAACGGTATCAAGGTTGCAAAATTTAGTATGCAGAACGACGTTAAGTGACTTCATACGTGAATCATCAACGCAATGCGGCCTTTTGTCTTGATGTTCTGATTCGGTAATATTTCACGATTAATTTTGCAATAAATACTGACAGTAAAAAAAGTCAAATGTTTGCACAGACAATATACTATGAGTAATAATTGATTGGTTTAAAGAAATTTTCTATCTGTTTGTAGAAAAGATGAAAATACTTTACGTAAATATAGAAAGCAGAAACTGATTAAGACTATCATAATTAACTGACACAGTTTGCAGTATGTAGAGTATGTTTGCATAAGGGCGTCAATATATCAGTCTATAAATCGTAAGAACCGCATAAAGTATGACAAAAACATAAAACAGAAGTATTAAGGTCTTCGTTTGGAAATTTTTTGTTCAATTCTTCATATTAATGATTGTTTTAATATCCAGGTTTAATTAATGGGCATAGAAAACCATGTACTTGATATAATACTGTTTATTAACAAATAAAAAATGTACAAAATTACAAAAAATTAAAAAATAATAATTCCAAAATAATTTAGTTACACAATTATAGTTAACATATGTAAGTCGGTGATGACCAATAGGTTTATGCGACTATAAATCGTAAATAAATTTATAATTATAGTTGTCACACGATAAAAATTAAATTGTAATAATTTGGAAACAAACTTATAACGTAAAAATTATGTGTAATATTGGACTGCCAAAACATTTCAATTCAATGAAATTGCTTATACTCGTACACATTTTGATACTTACCTATACTTAAAATCTGCTTGTATTTATTTACAGGAAGTAAGATTGAAATGAAAAAGTAGTAAGACGAAATTATTTTCTCGTTGACTTCTAATTTATATCTTACAGGTACTTTAAAAGGTATGAAAACCAACCACACTTTTGATACGATACACGGAAAGCTTAATTGTCCATTTACATGTTTAGTACAGATTAAGAACTCTGAACCCGTCGCTGATTAATATCATCCATTCATAGTTCGGTTTATGAGTTCAGAATAATATACTAATGCAGGATATAAATTGATGTTAATGGAGAAATTTAGGAACTAATTTCTTAAGTTTATTTCGTAACAAATATTAAAGCATAGTTATATAGAAGAAGATCAGAAAAATATTTTTTCGCAAAACATAAGCCACAGAAACAAAAATTATTTAAATTTGATCGTGTTAGGTTTTCCGGTTCATAATCATTCAAAATTTTTAAATTCATTAAATTATAGTACAATAAAAGCTTTAAATTATGTAAGTAAATTTTACATCATAGAAAAATATATATGTGTAGGTTGAGCGCAGGTGCATTTCCCCCATTTTAGGTACATGAAATGGGAGTGTCACCACGTGAATGCTCCTCATGTAGATTGTCACTCAAACAATTAGCTAACTTAGTTTTTCTTGCTGAATTCTAATAGCATTGTTATAGTAAAATACGCACCATAAAATTAAATCGCAACAGCAGATGATCGCATAACATTCAATATGTCAAATGTCAATTTTACTTTCGAGTGCGGAATCTTGCATTACGCTCACAAATAGTTTTTAATACGTTGTTATATACAACTTTGTATAATATGCTACTGTATATTCGTCTATGTGTCAACCTTGATTATCTACTAGGTGATGTGTTCTTAACCAGGGGAAGCGAAGGTGGTAGAGTGTTGCGTGATTAAAGAATGCGATCACGTTAATATATTCTGTACAACTATAATTTGAACGATTATTACTTATATAGAACAGGTACTTGTCTTTACTATTAGTTTGTTTTAAATATATTTTCTTATAAATTTACTTTATGTATTTCAAATTATTATTCCACGAGGTCTGAGGCCTTTACTTTAGTTTCAAAGGGTTGTGTGGGACAAAATGGTCAAGATTTCTTCTAATAGGTACAGAATTACCTACATGGTGTACTATAAACGAAGCACGGAACCTACAATGGGGAGTGACCGTATTCGAATCATTTTTCTGGCATATATTTCAAGAAAGTATTTAGCAGAAATTCTAAAGAGACCATGTTCCCTACAAACCCGCAAGGATACATTCATTTAATCGTCGACCTCAAGTTTCCCTCATTCATAATATATAGGTCGCATCTCGTCCTCCTTGGTGAAATACAGCACATACAAAAATATATCATCAGTGGATCAGTACGAATACATAATAAAGAATGTCCGATACGCAAAATAAAACTGAGTAACACTTGATCAGATAGTACGATGAACAAAGTTATGAAGAATAGGGTTTAAGTTACAAATTTGAATTATCGTGGGCAGATAATTTTTCCATTAGAAAAACTTTTGATGGATGAAGTTAATTTTAAATACGGAATTTATTTCTCTATTGGGTTTATTTCTCAATTTCGATCGTGTCATTGCTCAACAATTTATTTCAAGGAATATATACTATGAAAATGTGAGAAATGTGAATGAAGAAATTGTAGACTGTATAAAAAATATAATTAATGGAGACTGCACCACATATATACAATATTCCCTTGAAAGAATAAATTGGATATTGTATCTGTGAATAGTATGTGTCAACGTAACATACCAAATTTTCACAACAGAATCCTTAAATTTGGCTTCTTACGCAGACATGCAAGAATAACTCACTTCAAACATAGGCCATCGAAAGTTCAATTAATATTCATTCAGATATAGCGACACTAATGGTTTTGCAGATGTGGCGTCCTCAGGTATGAGAATCTCGGGATTTGTTTGTTATTATGGAGAGGAAGAGGTCGGAGTGGGCACGCGCCGTGCCCCCGGGGCCCGCGATGGCCACCGCTCGGGGGTTGAAGTGGATGTCGACAGGGTGTCCCTCAGGCACCACTGCGCGGGATATCGGGGTTGCTATGGACGTGCCGTTGATTCCCGACACGGCCTTCGCCTGCGGCTGCAGCACCAGCAACGTGACGGGAAGCTTTTCAGAGCCTGGAGGACGCAACATCACCACGCTTCCATTGGTGCTGTCCGCACTATCGGTACTCTGGGTCGATGTCGTCGTACTGGTCTCGCCAGAGAACTCTGTCAGAGAAAATCCTTTATGAGCAGAATTCGTATCGATGGTCTTTTTCATTTTCTCGACCGGCACTAAAGTTCTCTTCGGAACTTGTATAAGCTTCTCTTTTGCATAGGGATTGCGGAAAAGACTACCGTATGTTGAAATATCGTTTTTTTCTGCTATCTGTTCTTGAGCAAACGTAGGGACACCAATATCGAAGCTGTGTAGTCCAATCGGCTCGTAGCTCGAAGGAAAGACGCTAATCGATTGTTTGTATGGATAAGGAGTTAATGCTGACTCTGCCAAAGGTTTAGTCGCTACACTCGAATAGAAGGGAAAGGGTTGAGCTGGGAAAACCTGTTGACCGTGGAATATGGTAAAGAGGTTCCTGTATCCGGCGACGTTGCTAGCAGGGAATAAAGTCTGTGTCCGTTGGGGCGGCCTGAAGACTGGCTGGTGGTACAGCAAGTGTTGTCCAGCTACCGGCTCGGTGTAGAAGTAACCCCATTCTCCAGCGGCAGACCTAGGTGCAAGAACACGGCTTCTGAACAAGTGGTGTCCTCCTTCATTAACTCTACATAACGGATGGTGTTAGTAAGATAGAAGAAACGATCGCATGCTGCACCTTCCGACTTACATAACATTCCAGATAGATGAGGTTAGATTACAAAGAAGAAAAATGTGTACGAATTAAAAGCTTTATTAACAAGTAAAAATAACACAAAACAGATTTAACAAAATAAATTATCTATTTACAGTATAAAATGCACCATTCATTTCAGCCTTCATCATACAAGATATATGTCTGATAACAAAACACTAAATAAAACAAAGAAAGTTCATTGCAACGAAATGCTTGATTTGGCAAGTGTAAAATAAAGCTCTTTATAAAAATATGATTAAATTATTTAGTTAATTAAAATGGAACATAGCCACTTCATAGTCTGAATATTTCATTCACTATTGCATTAATAGGAAATATAAAGTTTCAATATTGTCAACTAGTTCAAATAAGATGATTATCCACGTACAGCTGTACTGGAATTTGTAAATAAATTGTTCCTAAGGTATTATTAACAAAGTCTATTGTATCATAAACCAACATTAAGAATTAGCAAAATATAACTTTATAGATAACTCCAAATAATTTAACGATTGTTCACAGGCAGTTCTACTTTACCATAAAAAACCTTACTTTTCACAATGTTCTCACTACGAAACTAGTAAGTTTCTAATGATAATAAAATAAAGATATTCTAAAACGCGATGGTAGAGAACTAAACCGAAACTACTGCTGTGGGAAATGCAGTTATATCCCGAGCGCGCATAAAAATTTCACATTTAATACCAATGTTGCATTACTAGAGAAGTAGGTCAACGCATACCATGTAAATATCCTTTGCTTTTCTTCATTCAAAAAAGTAATATTCTTCAAATTAGCTGCAAATCACATATACAGTGATATGGAGATGTGTAGTTCTATTGTAATTACTTACGTAGATCGTTTATGTAAATGAAGTCTATAGATTTCTTTTTGTATTCAACACAACTATTACCAAATATCAGGCATTAATGTTTGTTGCGCTTCAAGAAGACAGCAGATAGAAGTTACGTAATGTTTTCTATGCGGGGTGGTAGTATACTATAGGTCCCGTCGCTACAACTTTGGCTCCATGAGGGAGAGGCAGCCCTACGCTCCTGGGTTCTGATATTCCTGCAGGAAGACTGACCACCTTTCCTCCTGGACCCACCACGGCAAGGCCGTTTGGTCTGGCGTAAACTATCCCTCCGGGACCAACCACGGCGGTTCCACCATCCCCACCATCCGCAGTGCCTCCAGGACCTGCTATGGCCACGCCGCCCTTCCGCAGAACGAACTGTGTCACTACGTCGCCGACATCCATAGTTTCCGCGTCATCAGATTCCTTCTCTTCTTCTTGGTCCATCATTCGTCCTCTTCGGCGCTGTTGTTTTTTGTTCTTTTTCTTTTCATCTTCTCCGTAATAACCACCGCAAACATCAGCTTCTGGACCGTACTCTACCATCGACGTGAAAGCGCTGTAGATCGCCGTTGCAGGATCCTGGATTACGATGGGGAAGTAGCCTGACCACGGCCAAGATATCCTGGACTGTAACGCCGGGTTGCTGACGTCGTTGTTCTCCACGTTGTTAAGGGTGGGACCAAATTTAGATATAGCTGCATGAGAAGTGGGCGATACTACAGGAAATATATTCATTGTCGTGTGAACATGCACACCAGATTTTTGAGTATTATCCTTCTGTAAACCAGGGGACTTTTCTTCATTGTTTTGTGAAGTTGTCGGAGATTTAGAATCTGTTTGTGAAGGAGACGAATAGTCATTTGTCAGCGATCCAAGTTGAGGAAAACTTGGCTGTGGACTAAAAAACTGTCCCACATTCTGGACAGATGCTTCACCTTGCTGAGGGTTTTGTGGATTTGGATAAAATGTTCGTAGATTTTGCATAGGTCCATATATCGTTTGCTGGTGTGTTATTTTTCTTCTCACTACTGGCTGCCCTAGTGTTTTATTCACGTTGGGTTCGTCTTTCTTCAATAGGTAGGCGAGGATCGGATTTTGTTTAACATTTTCTAACGAATCTCTGTATTGAGGATTTACTACTACGTCTGGCATAGTTCGCCGTTGTCTTTGTAGTTCTGTAGATAGATTATTCTCATTCACAATATTCATGGGTGTTTGATACCTGTTAGCATATCGTTCTCCTTTACTTGCTGCTTCGAGAATCAATGGAGCCATAGGAATTATGACTGCCGGCTTAATCGCTTGTCCCTCCTCTCCGCTGAAAATGAATAAATTGCGTATTGAAAATGCAAGTTATGTCATTAATAGCTACTGCAACAGTAAATTTAGTTAAATCTTTTAAGACGCCTTTATATTCTATATTCGAAATTACAGCACTATTTCAAATCATAAATTAAATAGTGATCAGTAGTAGTTAAAAATTAAAATATTTTTATCTGATGCGTGATAACTATAATATTCTAGATATATAATAATCAGTGCATGGATATATGGAATTTTATTTTGTGTTATAATCACATTTTCCTGAATATTTATAAGTTAAAGGAAAAAATTGTTAGTTGTGTAGAAAATATAAAATAAAATATTATGTGAGTACTCACTGAATATGTGCTGATAGTGTCTTCAAATTTCCTCCACATCTTCATATTAGATCCAAAGATTTTCAAAATGTGATAGGCCTTATCCAAACGGTTTTCTTTCGAATAATGAGATTAGAATTCATGTAAATGAATACCTGAATTCGTCATTGATATTTCTTTGATTATGAATACGATTACATTATTCCCTTCAGGCAAAATTACAGTTTGATAAAATACGACTGTAATTTTGAGTAGATTCGTATTTCTTTTGTAGTGTACATATATATATAATTTTTACCGATGTAGTTTGAAAATATGTTTTCTAAAAGTGTCTGATTTGTGTGGATAGTGTCGATTAGATATTTCTGAAACGTGAAGATAGCTGGACTACAGAAGCAGCACCTACGCCCAGGTCCGTGTTAGTTGCGTTAGTTGAGATCCAGGCAGGCACCAGTGGCCACTCACTTTGCATTCCTGGCGTTGCGGTTGCGCGATGAGTCCGCGGGCCCCTCCACTTCGTCCGCAGGTCGAGCACGCACACAGGCCACTGCCAGCAGGGACAACACTACCCACATCTACGGACAAGTAATAATCATCACCAGGACGTGATATATACGCCACAAAACATACTTTTATTTAAGAAAAAATACAATATTAACGCATAACTTAGAATTATGGTATTCTATTATACGTTTTACCTCTTAATCTGTTGTAATAAAATCAGATGGAATAGCTTATGAGTTAGGTACGGTATTTATTATTAAGTCTGAGATAACAAAAATGTTTCCATAAAAACCAGATATAAAACTAAACAATTTCAATCACTACTTTTTATCACAGGAATTAAACGACAATGGCAGTAAATCATTATTATAATGTATTCGTAAAAGGGTAGTTAAATATAAGTGTAAGAATTAATGTTTTTAATTTTCAGTTGCAAAAACACTTGGAATTAAAATACTATAATTTTTTTATAATAAAATTATGCACGACCGGTTAGCATCTCAAGCCTTATAGTGAAATATGTAATAGATGCTATTTTGAGTTACATATTATAAATATGTATATATAATATATAAAAATACATTAATTACTAAAGCTTAATTTAGTTTTAGTAAATATATTCATCATATAAAAGCCGCATATTCCCTATTAGAGGAATTGGACAATAAACACTTAAAGTATGTTTATCTCTCAAATCATTTCTATGGAATAACTAATATGTAAAATTTATGCTTTAGGTGATACTTATTGGACAGGAAACGTAGTGTCATAATGAAAAGTTTATGTGAGCAAACATTTAGCTAAAAATGGAGTCGTATGAAAGAAGGATACCACAGGGTGAAAATTTAGGGCCTCTGTTATTTTTTGTTATATAAATGCTTAGCTAAGGACAAGTAATTAGACCTTCAAGCTATTATTCTTGTACAAGCACATGCTTATTATTTTAAAAAACGGATCCACTCTAACAAACTACAAATTATTTACGAATTGTGTATTAATAATAGATCTAACACTAAATTGCGACAAAATACTCAAGACTGTTGCATACTGTTACTTCCATTTTATGGTTCGCAGAAATTACAAAATATTTGGGGATTTTAGTAGACAATTTAATTAGATACATCGAGTAAATATTATAATAAATAAACGTAGTAAAAGCCAGAATCATATCAAACTTTTTTCATACAGCACTATGAAACTATTAATGACAATAATTTGAAAACTAATTATCATAATAATAACGACGTTGAAATGACAGACATAATGTCATTAAAAATAGTATACATATTCTTTCATTTGAAAACGTTTCTTTCATTGATTTAATTTTTTATCAACAAGTAACTGAGTACGCGGCGGTGGCCGGAGATGGAATTGATACCACACGAACCTTTTGGTAAACATTTCATTTAACCAACATCAGTAGCGTAATTGATTGGAACATTTACGCATTTACGTTCCCCTCTCTGAGCAAACACCTCGACATGTAACTTCAAATAAACCAGGTTGATGACAAGCTATTTTAACACCTCGGGAATTCTCCTACATAAAAATCACGCCAAAATTGAAAGTGACAGTTATTCAATAACTTAATAAAAAAATACTCCCAGCACCTTAAAGAAGTAAAACAATACAACCTTTAACATCACAGAGACCAAAATATAGCTGAGACCATAAGAAAACAAAAAATACTCCCGGTACCTTAAGAGGGTCAAAACTACTCCGTGTAACCTTTTGTTAACCACGTCCACGCCTAGGCACATTTTCATTAACCATCATGGTTAATGCTAGAATTAAACTCAGATACTCCTATAACTCCAGAATAGGCACCAATCGCATTTTTTTACAGTATTTTTATGTTCATCACTCCCCGTAGTATAAAGGTGCTTCCCTCCCTTGCCATTTGAAGTGACACTATCAAATTATGCGACTTCGAAAACTTTTTATTCGACGCTAATAATTGCCAATGAGGAATTTTTTAAAATTCAACCTCTTCCACTCTCACCTCTAGAGGCGGTAGGTGTGTCTTAACCCCTTAGTGTTTGTTTATGGTTCGTAAGTAGCATGTGTATAAAGTATGGTAGAAATTCCTATACGCATTTAAGATTTTATAGGGAAAATTCTTTCATCTCCTTACACCCCCACTCCTGGGGGCTGATCTACATCTTAACCAGTATAATAAATGTCAGAATTAAGCTCGGTGACTTCCATAACCCTAGATTCAATACCAGTTTCCATTTTTTACTCATTACTTTTATATAACGACCTTTCACACACATCCTTCCCACTCTATCCCCACCTAGGGGCTGGCATAGTGATTGTTAGAATTTATCTTATTGACATTTATAACTGAGGATTTGACACGTATCTCGGCTGTTTCGTGTTATTTTTTATTTAACGCCCCTCCACCCCCTAGGGGTCCTGTCTTCTAGAGTTTTAAGGGGTTGAAAAATTATACACTAAAACATCTCAAGAAGTAACTGTTAATCTGATCGACCCTGAAAACCGATTATTCGACGCTTAAAACGGCCGTTTTAGCATGTTTTAAAATTCCTCCACATCCTCAACGCTTAGGGGCTGAATTACGACTTAACAGACATATTGAACGGAAGAATTAAACTCATTGACTTCTGAAACCCAAGATTCGACACCAATATCGTTTCTTCGCGTTATTTTTATGTAACTCCCCTCAACTACTCCCCTTATTGGATATTTAAGGGTTTTAAATAGTACATTAAGAATGTTTGGATAGAAATTATTAATCACACATGCACACAGACACATTCACACAAACACACACACACATATATATATATATATATATGTGTGTGTGTGTGTGTATGTGTCTGTGTGCATGTATGATTAATAATTAATAATATATATATATATATATATATATATATATTGTAGTGAATAATATCTGGCAGTGGAGGAGGTGCGTGTCCGCCCTTTGTCCGCGGGTCTGAGAGGGTCTTGGCGGAACTAATTAAAAGTGGAGGTGCGCCGGAGATGCCCTGAGAAGCAGAGGATACCCGTCCCTTTTTTTTGCATCGTGTGGGGGAGGGGGGGCGGAGTAGAGATATCCTACTCCGCACCCGAGAGACTGAGTGGGGACTGAAAGTTAAGTGAGGAGGGCGAGAGGGTTCAAAATTTGGCGAGCTGTAATAAACAAAAGTTTCTAGTGTGGACGTCCGTCGCGTGAGGCCGAAGAATAAATATCGTGGAATGCCAAGACCAGTGAACCGCTACAAGACGTCTGTTACTACAAGACGACGATTTGTGATAAAGTAAGGGTCGCCATTATTTTTGTAAACTGCCTTCATGCGTTAAACATTTTTTTGCACAGTAGACAGAACCAAGCTCTGTTTAGAATAGACACCGAGCCGCCCACATTACCATGTAGAGAACGAGTATTTCATTAACTTTAAACCGGAGCAAATTATTTTTTTTGCTGACTGTATATATCTGCTGACGCCCAATCTATTTTTAATGTATTTTATATTTTTTTTATGTAACAAAGTTTCTTATATGGTAATAAAGTCGAATCATTACAATATATTGTAATTCCAATTAATTAGGCCATTAATTGGTTTTAATAAAATTTAATTGTAGGGGCAGCAGTTTCCAAAGCGACAATGGAGCCGAGCTCTGTTGCTTTGTTGAAAGCCGAAATGGGAAATGCGCGCTTAAAACTCAGTATGCACTAGGAGAACAGTTGGTGCCAAAACATTGCAAAGTACGGATCAAATAATAAAACTTGAGCAGAGACTAGACGTCGTTAATGTATTACCAGTTAAAGTTGTGAATTAATACAAAGTAAAACATTCACGGAAGTATTGCATTGTAAATATTGGAAAGGAATAGCTGTTTTTGTCAGATTAGAACTTTCCAAAATCTTCGTGGAGGAATTGTTCCAGGAGATCGTTGGTAAATTATTGTGGAGCGGAGCAGTCAACAAAATATAGCCAATCTTGCCAAATTTTAAAGTGAAGTGTAGAATTAGTGAAAACCGAGACCTGATATTAAAAATTAAAGTGTTTAAAATGTCCGAACGAGGTAAAATTGATGGTTCTGGTACCAGACCGACGGTCCGTAAGTAACAAAACTTTGATAAATTTGTAAACTATAATTGAAAGGATAAAGTCAGATTTAGTTCAGAGTTCATTTAATTCAGCTTTCTTTCCACTTATATTTCATATTGTTTTAGGTTAATTTTTTTAATATTTTGAATTGTTAATAGTCAAGTTATACATTGATTGTGTCCTAATTATCAAACCAAGTAGTGACCCTGAGATTAAGAGATTTTCAACATATTGGATTGTAAATATTGATGTGTATTTGCTAGAACAACATAAATTTTAAATAATTAAAGTAAAGTTTTGAAAATTGTGATCAAAGACCAGCGGACGAAGATAGGGCTAATAATGTGCATTTTTAAGAAATAAAATAAGTTGCAGTAATAATAAATATCCAAATATTCATCTATAAACATTTTGAGTGCAGAAGTCTAATTTCTATTCTCAAATTAGACCATTGTTTCAATTTTGGAAGACCAAGTACATCCAGTGTCTATTAATCGTCGGAACGAGTAAATAACATTTCCTTAACGAACAGAGAACCAACATTTGGCAAACTAAACGGTATAAATTAGAGTCAGTGTGAAAAATGGACTGTTAAAAAGTGTATTTGTGTGTAAGTGAATGATCGAGCCAAAATACCCTGACTACCAGAAACTGTAAGTTACAATTTCACTGAATTCATATTTGTAAACCATTAAGTAAAGATAATTAACGTCAGATTTCTGATTTCGAGTGTCGTTTAGAATTTAAAGTTAACATTTTATGTGTTTTGTTTGCATAGTAAATAATACATTGATGAAGTAGGCCCATAATGGCTTCATAATAATTTAATTATTAACTAATATTTTATTTATTAAAGGCCCAGTAAAGACCCTGAGAAAGAGTAAATTTGGATTGTAAAATAATAATTAATAATATAAAATTGAAAGTTAATATTGATAACTGTTGTAAAATTTCCGTTGAAAACTTTTGTAAATTTAATTATTGGTGCATGAATAAAATTATTTTGGTTTATTTTTTAAAAAATAATTTTAATTATTATTAAATCATCCTCTAATTTTAATATTTAAATTTATGCATTATTGTGGCGATTTAACATTTAATTCATTAGTGGTTAGCACAAATTGGCACCTCAACGTGAGGTTGTCGTTTAATCATTTTTTCTTTTGTAATCATTACAATGTATATATATTTAAGTGGTTATTATTAGAAATTTGAATATTACGTAAAATATTTACGTTGTTTTGATGTAACTGGTATTCAAAATTAAATATAACTTTGTCAACAAGATTAAATACCATATTTCGTTTTGCTAGGATGATAAGAATGAAAATTGCGTATGTAGGTTTTTGAAACCATTGGTGACAATGGAAGAAGTGATATCAAGGAAATTAAGAGAAAATTTTAATTGTAGTTCGTGACTAAATTGTAAATTGGGATGATAATTACTGTAAGGTTATTTTGTGATGACTGAACTATATAAAAAATATTTTACTCAATTTTATTTGTTAAGTGCCTACTTTTTTACCTACTTCTTCATTCTTAAACAAGAGAAAAGTATTTGCTTGTAAAACTGAAATTCTTATGAAAAAGTGCCCGTCAGGAGACGGAAGAGTGAAAAGTGTAATCCACTGAAAAGTGGTGACATTCGTGAACGTTAAATATTAATCACTCAAAAAATTGTTGAATAGAAAATCTTTAGAAAATTACTGTAAGAGACGAAAGTTTTGGAACATCAGAAAACAATATTCAATAACTTAGTAATAACTTTTCTAAAATATTCAGACTGAATAAAACCTTTATGACAGGATATTTGAATTACTGGAATAAAGAGAGACAGAGATCGTACACGAGGCGGTTGGACGCAGTGAGTATTGTGATATGAATTTATCGCAGGACTTATCAAAGTAGAAGTGACCCACGACACGAAAAGAACTCTAATTATATTTCTTTCAAGAAGAGACATGTGTAGGGAAAGTCTTAACAACTTTTTGAGACAAATAATTCAATAATTAAAATAATTAATTTTTTTTGGGACCTTTACTACTTTCCTTGAAAGAAATTTTTGGAAAAATCTACATAATTTGCTAACTTATTTACGGCAACCGCGCTGCTTTTCATAATACGCATTTCTGCATATATTTTTATTTCTGTGATTGTCTCCCAAAATAAATTTTAAATGCTGATAAAGACTAAAAGGCAAAGGTAATACGGATAAAGCAGAAAGTTTAGGTTTGCTGAGTGACGTTGATAGCGATGAAGTAATAAATCACCCAGAAAAGAAGTGGATATAAAGAAAACATACAGTGTGAATGAACTGATTATTCTAACGTTACGAAAAGCAAAGAAACCCTGTTCCACATCAGGGAAAAGTTGTAGACTTATTATTGGGAATTTTGAGAGACTTTGGAGAATATATTATTTTGGGGGACGGTCGAATAAAGACTGTGACTCCCTAAAAAGCTCGCACCGCCAGCATGAGAGTTTACCATTTTCTACAGCCCCTCCGCAAGCGCTGATCCTCACCTGAGGGAATAATAAAGGATTCTAGCTTCCAGGATATTTATATTGGGCCGTGAATCTGCTTTGTTCTGTTTCATGTAGATAAATTATTCACGTTTTCTATTGGGCTGAGAACAACTACTAGAAAATTTAACCTGTGGTTCCAAGAGTATACCGCAAGTTTTGACTTTGTGAAAAACTGTAGTACATTTTTCCGGTCTTCAATAACCCTAATGGATCGTTCGGATATCGCTTCTTTCGACTCCTTCATAGAACGCATATCACAGGCGCAGTACTCAGGGACCAAGCGTTGAATAGACTATGCCACGATGGATTGCTCTATAAACTAAACCAGTTAGGGTGTCCGGACTACATGACACATTTTTTTCAATATTATTTGAGTAACAGAAAATTCTATGTAGACCGGGACAGTCCTACTAGGAACATACCGAGCGGGGTCCCGCAAGGCCTTGGCCCTACTCAGTTCAATATTTGTATTAATGACGTCCCAAAGAGTTCGAAAACCGAATTAGCGTTATATGCGGACGATGCAGCTTATTTCACCTCCGGACATAATCAAAATTACGTAGCCAAGAAGCTCCAGCAGTCTGAACAAGGTTTTCAATCCTAGGCGAAGCGCTGGACAATGCGAATCAATGGGGAAAAGACCGAAGCCATATGTTCGCCAGACGGAGACAACTCCCCTTTGTAGATATAATGGCAGGGGGAACTTAAGTCCCATGGACTAAGTTTGAAAAGTATTTAGGACTAAGACTGGTCAAGCAAGTGAACTTTGGAGAGCACATTAAAGAAACCATAGAAAAATGCTATGTAGCAATTAGAAGCTTGTTCCTGATGTTTAAAAATCACGGAGTTAGCTAAAAACTAAGCTCTTGCTTTACAAGACAATTGTACATCCTGATGTGGTGGTCTGGGGTGTAGCAGCCAATTAACGGACGCATTGAGATACACTAGGATGTTAGATATACACAATAAGCTAGGCTTAGAAAATTTTAGAGTACATTTAGCAGATAGGAATAAAAAATTGTATGAAAGGGTAAATGCGTTCAACTATGCAGATATTAGAATATTATATAGGACAACTAGGCCTAGATAATTAAATTAGCTAGGTTACGTTTACATCGTAGGATTAATGAGAATTAGGCTTAATTTATAATGTAAACGTTACTTACACGTCTGGACCTGATCATTACAAATAAACAAATTATTTTTAAAAATTTTACAAATAAGCAAAGGCATGAGTTACAGCTCGGGTCTTGAGGATAAACTAATCCTCGTGGCGACCACAGAATTTCGCTGATAACCTTTAACTTAACGCCGATGACACCTTCTTCTGGTCGAGCAGCAAAACCGCTAAGAAACTGATCACGGCCTTCAATACATATCTCATATCCCTCCATGAATGGCTCTCAAAATGGCGGGTTAAGCCTAATCCCGAAATAATCCCCTAATAATCTTCTGGCACAGATACAACCACTCTTCTCATCGAGGAAACGCCTATCAGGATTGTTCTCCGGAACAAAATAATTTCTCCATCCACCAAATATCTAGCAATTCACGTCAACCAAACCCTAAATTTTGAATCACAGACCCAAAAAATCCATTAACAATCGATCCAATGACTTAATCTACTGAAATGTAATCAAACTTCAAAACTAGTTCCTGACATCCCAAAACACTCTTACATATGCACAAAACCTTTATCCGATTTTTAACAAATTACAGTGCAATCTAATCTCCCCTTATACCACTCCATCTATATAAATCCTTCACAGCATTGAAAAGAATTATCCTACGCTTTTGTCTCAAACTGACACCTGATTACCCAAATCGTCATATATTTCACCACAAGTTACTCCACAATTTACCTCCCATCCAACAAGGAATAGGCCATCTCAACGTCTCCTACGCCCGCCGCATAATAAAACATAACATCCCTCAACAAACTATCGGCATCAGAATAAAACCAAAATTCAAGTACCTATACCGTCCTGAAATCATCCTTCTAAACCTAAAACAAAAGTATCCCGAAATAGAACCCCCAGACCATCCTCAGTACTACAACTTATCCTGTCCCCAGAAGGTACAAATTGAAAACTAAAAGAAGAATACCGTTGCCATAGATAAAAAATGAAGACTGAAGAAACAAAAAGTAGACCGCCGCCATACAAGATACAAATGAAAACAGAAAAACGAAGAAGAATTCCGTTCCCTATAGTGCAGTCCGTCTTTACCTCCCGGTCATTCATTCAAGATTCCAAAACACGTTAACCTACTATACCGCTACCACAGTTATCCCAAAAGAACGCGAAAAAATATTTTTTTTAGAATAGCAGGTTACATGAGGGTAATCCACATGGTGGCAATTCCCCTTTAATAGCATAGGAAGGGATTTGAAAGGGGGGTGCGGAAGGTTAGAGGAAGGTAGCTCCCAAGCTGTAGTTTAACGATTCTACCCAGCATTTGCCGAAAAGTAATGCAGGACAAACCCTAAAAGACCTGCATTACGTAGGTCGGGCATTGGCTACTTGTCCCACGCCCAAACGATGGCGGGAGATGAGTTTGTTGTGGGAACGCAGCATTCCCTTCTCTGTGCCTCGGCCAGTTTAGAAGGCAGTTGGCCGAGTGTTTCAGCGAACAACTCTTACCATATGCCCAAGTTTTTTTTTAGGGAAACAGGCTACATGAGGGAAATCCACATACTGGCAACTCCCCTTTAATAGCATAGGAAGGGATTTGAAAGGGGCGATGCGGAAGGGTAGAGGAAGGTGGCCAAGGGTTAACTAGGGCCCCCGGGCTATAGTTTAAGGATCCTACCCGGCATTCGCCTAAAATTAATGCAGGAAAACCCTAGAAAAACCTCCCTTTGGTAGGTCGGGGATTGGGTACTTGTCCCACGCCCTTCCGATAGTGGCCCACTGTTCCAATGGGAATAGAGAACAACTCTTACCGTATGCCCAAGGTCTGTGACCCCGGAACATACACCTTTCAAAACAGGCCGAGGTGCTCGGCTTGTGGGAACCTTAGTTCAAAAACGGAGAGAGGAAAAGGCATCCCCAAAGGTAGCCCCTTCCTGTCTCTCCTACAAGGTTCTGCCTACGAGAAAACATCCCTCGCAGGTACTGCCTGCAAGAGAATAGCCCTCGCAGACAACGTTCCCATGCCCAAGGTAAAAACACATTTCTTGAAGAAGGCAATAAGCACTAAAACAACAGAGACATAGTCCCATTATCAATGATTATGATGATGATCGGCATTCCAGTCACCTGACGACGGCAGAGATAAATTTCGCTGAAACGTTGGTTTTAATTAACAATTGTCTCGGTCTCTACCGAGTAAAAACCTGAGAAACTTTTAATAAATGGATACACTGGGAAGTTCTACGTTATTTGATTACACAGGTCTTGCTGATTTTCTCAGATTTCCTTTCAAAGGGATTAGTGTCCTATCCACAATTATAAACCTTGTAAAATACTAATAACAAAATTCACCTCAATCGTTAAAATAAATTTCAAAACTAGAATAAATCACGTATTTCTTAAAACAATTTTGCTCTTCGGTCTTCATATGACCGCAACATCCGTAATTTATTCTGAAAATTTAAACATATTTTGTATTTTGAGCGTCCATAATCGGTTTCCAATGATTTTCGCTGTACAGTGTCGTTTTGAAAAACTGCAAATGAGAAATTATATTTAATAAGAATAGTTCACAGAAATTTTCGTTGTGAGAAGGGATTTACTAGTTAAAATTGATAAGAATTATTATGTATTCAACTGGTAATCTTAATCAGATTAACGATCGAATAATTTTCACTATTCGTATGAGTAATGAACACCACACGAAATTTGATAAGAGTATTAATTGAACACTATCAAAATAAGTTTGAAAAGGATGTCCGATTAACTGTAATTGATTAATGGTAACAGTAGACATTATAATTTTATATGCAACTTTTCCGACTAAATAAAAACATTTTTGTAAGTTGCCGCTAGACCTCGCCCCTATCGATTTTCACGTTCTCGGATCGCCCAAGGAGATCATTGCAGGACAGCGATTAACGTGCAACGATTAAGCCAAGACAGTCAGTCATAGTCTACCACAGGGCCGTCTCAAATTTAGTGCTGCGATGGGACAAATGTCTGAACCAGAGTGGGGATATGTGGAAAAAGATACGTAGAATAGTACGTATATTCGTAATTATATTTATTATCTTATAGAGCAAACACTTTATGATTCGCTCTCGTACAATATATAACATACAATATCATGTATTTTATTTTTAGTTAACTGTAACCAGAATAAAAAGTTCTCCATAATACGAAGCTTAAGTTGATTGTGGTCGCACTTAATTCATACGTTAGCATGAAGGACGTAATTTTAAACCAGATAACTCAATAAAGTCGACCTCCTGTGGTTAGGGTTCAGCGGGACTGCCTCGAATCCCGGCGAGGTCATGGATGTATGTGTACATGAGATATTCTCTCGTCTAATCAGTCCCACGACAAGGTAAATTGATTTCTCCTAACGAGTCGCTAATAACCTGAGCTGTTGATGTGACTGAAAATTATAACTCAATACAAAAAGAAATTTAATAAAGAACAAGGCAAGAGAAAACTCTTGTTAAACCATTTAAAGGAGTAGAACACCTTTATATATCTAGTCAAAGTACGTAATCATTACTCGTATAATGGAGTTCTTAAACAGAAAATAAATAATTCAGGTAGTGAGCTGTATTTAGGCTAAATTAGTTGCCATAATAACCTTCGTAGTTAACAACTGAGCCGTTATAATTTTCCGGCTTATTGAGAAGGTAGCATTTATCGAACAGAAAAAAATAATGTCAAATTAAGACAAAAAAAATAATTATTTCAAAAAAAAGATCTCCAAGGGGCTACGAATAATATTTTTTAAATAAAAGTTTTTCTGCGACCGTTTTAGTTTATGAAATGTTTGGTAGTATAGGAAGTACCGATATAATGAATAAATTTGAAGACACGAATATGAAAAAACTGAGTTACAAAGAGTAATGGAATATCTTGACTAAAAAAATATAAGCAAAGGAACAGACTAGGAAACGCGAATGTAACAGTATTAAAAGTAAATCTAGATGCGGTTTGTGGCCGGGAATATTTTACTTTCACCATTTTACATCAAAAGAAAAGCTCTTCACGTGTTTATTCGTTAACTACAGGTTTTAACATATGACAAATTTTTAATTCTGCTACACTCAGGAAATAGTGTAAGATATTCCCATTTAAAACACCTCTCAGATTTATAAATACCTGATAGTTCCGGACTTTTCCATAGCCGCTGCTATTTATTTAAATGAAATAGATAGACAAAATTAGAGCGTTTTTAATTAAATTTTCAGCCACACCAAGATCTATCATAGTACGGGGTTTAAGGGATCTTTTATTCAGAAATTGCCGGTAAAATCAAAAATATATTAAAAGAATCCTGGAGATAGGAGTGAAAAAGAAGTGAAATGTGCGACACAATGTATTCAGTGTGACGAAAAATGTATACTCTTTAATGCAAAAGAATATAACGGTAAATTACAAACAAATAAATGTCATAATATGGATTTAATGTTTATCGTCAAATTTATCCATTATAGCTTAATGCAAGTCTTTTTTTGAATCACTATCTAAATATTATTTTATATGTCACAATATAGCGTACAGCTATAGGTTTTATAGATATTACAACAAAAATAATTAAATTATTAACATTAGTAAAACCGTAGAACTACACAAACTAATTACTAATATACAAAAATTCTGTTTAAAGTACAATTATCGGATAATAGTAAAGTTGTTAACATTAATTTCATTACTTCAGTAATTACGTTGATGATAAATATATTAATCTAATATTTGATTTAAGAATTTATGATTTATTAAGTTATATAAACAAGATATTATAATTGTGATCATTCACCGAAACACAAATTTAAAACGTTTAAATATTCGAATAAACAACTGTAATTCTGCACCATTTTTCTCAAGAAATTGTGGTAATATAAATGAAATATTGTTATAAGACATCGTACTGAAGTAGGTTTACAGGTGTTATTAGTATTTTGGTTTCATCGGATTATGCCAGCTAATAAAATACAGAAAATTAAAAAATATTTTATATTTCCGAAAATTCTCAATGACTATATTATAATAGAATTTATATATATATCTTAAAAAATGTAAGAAAAGTTAATGCATTAAAATTGAAGCTAAATTCAATAAACATATATAAATTTGATAAAAAAATTGTAAAAATTGCTGGCTCCCAAGAGATTCATTACCACGATTTCTCTGAGACATTGGCAATTATAATACACGCCAAACTTGATCAGCGTTTGGTTAATTAATAATTTTTAATAATACAACTAAATTATTTGATTAATATATTAGATACAATAAATATTAATGAGATTTTGAGTTCCAAATCTATGTAAATAAAGCATCAGTCTGAAAATTTGAAACAGGGAGTAGTTACTCTTTATTCGAAGGATTGATTTAATTTCATATGCCGTAAGAGGCCGAAGAGAAGGACCTTTAAATAGTTTTATTTTACGGACGAAACTTTGGAAAAAATTAAATAAAATAAATTTAGAGTGAATTGCTTTCGTTGAGTACTTATATATTAGAGGAACAAAGATTTCGTAGATATAAATGTATCATTTCTAAATCGCTGATTGAGTTGTGACGTCATTTTCAATAGAATTTCCGTTTTGTATGGCTGTTGAGATTCTCCTTGTGGCCTGACAAGTGTACTACCTCAGCGCTTGCCAAAAGAAATCTGCTAAATGTACGCCGTGTGTTGCGTATAAAAATGTCACGTTTGGATTACATAATATGTCTGGACTTATTTCGTGAGTCTGGTCACTGGATGAATTGGGCATGTCCTTTTGAAAGTTCTTCCTGAACCATGGATTGGATTGCATAAGGACTCTTAACTTTTACCCATTGTTATGACCATTACATGACTTTTATTAGCTTGTTCTCTGATAAGTAATATGTGATTATTCATTTTATCGCATTTTATTTGTTATTGATAACAACGAAACACATTTTCAGTCTTACAGAAGAAATGTTTGTATTCTTAATGTGCCAGAAATTAATAAGTTTTCGTTTCCAAAAAACATTCTCCCATACAATCAAAACGGATGCACAATAACTTTATAAAAATTTGACTGAACAATTAAGCACACATTTTTAATTTCTCGGATCTTCGAAAATCAACGCAAAATCGAATCCATTCATCTCTGATTTTTACGCAAAATTTGGTGCCCTGACACAATATCTATAAAGTTCTTATTATTTTTGATTCCTTAACATGTTTATATGGTAGGAATTGAAACTGAGAGTCTAAATTGAATGCATGATTTTAGAAAAAACAGTCAAGGGCTAATTTTATAAAATCAAATTCAGTTCATTATGAAACGCAACTTTGGAGGAAATATATTGTTGAACTACTTATTTATACAGGTTTTAAACGATCTATTACGAAAAAAATATACTGTGTAAACGTATACGTAATTTCAATTATTAATTCTTAGCCGTAAGTACCAAAATAATACACAGGCACATTTATGTATTTTAATATTATTTTTGCCATTCGACGTTTCATTCAGTGCCCACATAAGTGTCACAATAATTAATGTTTCTGCATACAAACATACTGAGCCATCATCATGAAGAAGTGATTATGGTCAAATTAGTGAAATCGTAGAAATGAGTATCAGATATAATTACTAAACGTTGGGAGTCAATCAGTGACCATTATAAATGGAGCATAATTTTTAAAAATTATAGTTTTCTGAATGAAAGCCTCCTCAATTATGTATATATATAAATACATTAAAAATTATAATTTTCTGAATGAAAGCCTCCTTAATTATGTATAAATATATATATCAGACGACGGAGACATTAAATTTAACTGAGGCGAGTTTCATTCATTAAACCATAATTTTTAATGAATTTTTGTCAGCATTTTATATATATGTATGTATATATAAATTCATTAAAAATTATAGTTTTCTAAATGAAAGCCTCGTCAATTATGAATATATATATAAATAAATTCATTAAAAATTATAGTTTTCTAAATGAAAGCCTCGTCAATTATATATATATATATATATATATATATATATATATATATATCAGGTGACGGATACATTAAATTTAAATTACAAAAAATAATCAAATTAAACAAATAATATATATTTTCCATGCAAAAAATATATTTTTATATTTGTTGATAATTGTGTGGAGAGTTTTCTTATAAAACGTCTTCGTACTTGATTCTTTTTTGTATAAAAATACATTAAAGCTGGTATGCGAAAGAACAAAGTGACGTGGAGGATTAAAAACGAAATATAAATTCCGTTCTGAAAACTTTCAGGAAAACAGAAAGAGAGTACCTTCTACGTATATATGTATGTATAATGAGGAAGTATTTAAAAGTTTGAAACTCACATTCGTAGAAAAAGGAAATATTATTATGTTCTTAACAATCTTCAATAAATTACAATGAATTGGATGAAAAAAGAGATTTTTTTAGATTAAGTTCATATTCATACAATTACATATAAAATGAGGGGTAAAATTAGTTTAAGATGATGGGCCTTGCCAATGCATTCTAATAACCCAAATTTAATATATTTACCAAAGAACGAAGGCTTTCCCGGTGTATTTGTTGAAGAAAAAGTTCTCGGGTTTCCACCTGGGTAACAATGCGATTGAAAGGCGATATTTCAATATCTTCTAGGCGAAGATGACGGCGGTGCATTTGTCCGTCGAAACGTCGCGTTTCAATCGCATTGTTACCCAGGTGGAAACCCGAGAACTTTTTCTTCAATAATATATTTACATTCAGGAATATGCTTAGAATACAATTGCAATTTCTCACTAGCTACCCTTTCAGGGCTTTATTAATCTGTAAATATATGGAGACGCTACGTATGACAAGTTCAATTTAACTATCTCTTTGGCTTCTATAATAATTTCATACGAGGAGAAATTAAAAAAGCAATTGCAGAAAAATGTATTATCAATATATTATGAATGTCTTTCTAGTTTTAAAGATACCTCTTCATATTTTCCAGTGACAAATGAAATTTTCACTCTGTCTCAACACTTACCTGATATTGAAGGCATAGTTAGGCATCGACACGTTGGGACACATTGATACAGCATTTCAGTATTGAAATGTGAGATGATCGTTACAACTTATTAGAAATATGCCAAACATTTGTTATTTTTACACAAATTAAAAGGTTAACGTTAGTTAAAATTACAATTATATGTATATATAGTTCTATTACAATTTATTTTAATCCAAACTTATGCAATAACGGCCGATAGTATAAGTATAGGGGTTTTTATGTATACTCAGAATATATTAATATATAATGGAAATAAAAAAGTATTATAACGTATTATTAAAAGTATATAAATTTATTACTATAGGAATAATATGAATTTCATTAATGATATCATTAGTTAGTTTAGTTTGAAAGGTAAAATCTTTTAATTTAATACAGAGATATTTTTTAATATTTTCTGAATATAAGAGCAAAAAATTGTATAAGGCAGAATTACTGTATGAGGATAGACAGTGATCTTGTTATCAACTACCGTTATACACGGTGGCATGCAACGTCACATACCTGAACACCCATCTTCACGGAGAACAAGTGCGGTCTGAAAAGGTGCTGCTTCAAGCCGGCACGCCAATATTATGTTCTGCGCACTTCCTCGCTCTATGGCTTTTAAAACCTGTTCACCGTCCGCGTTTCGTAAAAAGAAACCAAAAGAAGGGCTCAGTGTATTGCCCCCTCTCCATCGTTCCTGGACGTAGGCCTGTCTCCCCTCCCCGAGCCACTCCGAACCTTGACACTCGGTGCCAAGCGTCTTCTTGGGTTATTCACCTCCGAGCCCTATCGGTTCCTGGTGAAGACTGCAATCATTGGAAAAGACATGGACGATGCGTGGGTAAGCAGGTCCGAGAACGAAATAAAAGTTCATTTTGTTGTAGATGACCTCTGTCCGGCTTGATGCACAGCAAAGTCAGACTCATAAGGCAATGATCCTATTTCCGTGATCAATATTACAACAACATTGCGACACAGGTCGCTAGATCATACAATCATCTATTAAAATGTCCAACCAAAATCAAGACTACAGAACAGGCATTGCCAACAATATTTTTTGCTCAATAGATTACAAGCAATATGTTGATCAAATATTTACTTCCTGTTTCCCATAAAGCTTCAAAATTATCACAGTTAATGTAAGTATATGAAGCGATAAAATAGTAAAGATTCGTCTTATTTTTCTCTCCACGATCGCTAAATATCTTGGAACTAAAATCAGATACACTGAACATTCGAAAACATGTTAAAATATTTTTAGTGTGTAGTTACATCCCTTATAGCATGGGAAGGCAGCACCACTAAGGTGTCAAATCCAGTGTTATCAAAATCAATTATTTTAATTTTGACATTTACCATATTGGTTAAGATGTAGTTCAGCCCCTAGGTGAAACAAATTTCCTCGTTCAGAAATTTCTACTTACCTTTATACATATGTTACTTAAGATCCAGGAACAAACACTGAGGGTTTAAGAAATACATACTACTTGTAGGGGTGGTGATGGATCGGGTGGCACTTAAAAACAATCGTAAACAGCCATTATTAGCGTCAAATGAAAGGTTTTCTGGATTAGTACGTTTGATATTGTCGTTCTAGACGTTTTACGCCTCTAATTTCAACTCCAAAATACAAGGGAGGGAAGCACACGTACAAGTGGTGGTGGAAGGTTTTTGCATAAGAAATATTCCAAAAAATATCGAGATTTGTGTCGATTCTACGGTTATAGGAATAACTGAGTTTCATTCTCATATTAACAGTAGCGGTTATGGAAATTTTATTGTCCTCGATTTGGGAGTTGGATGTGATGGACAAAACGTTACCATTTTTTAAATTTTTTTAAAGTAACAGGCTACATGAGGGTAATCCACATGGTGGCAACAACCCCTTTAACGGCATAAGGAGGAGGATGCCGAAGGGTAGAGAAAGGTAGCCAAGGGTTAAATAGGGTTAAATAGCCTACAGTTTAAGGATCGTACCTGGCATTCGCCTAAAAGTGATGCAGGAAACCTGCATCTGGTAGGTCGAGTTGTGGGTACTTGTCCCACACCCTTCCGATAGGCTGGAGAGGGGTTTGCTGTGGGGACGCAGTACGTGTCTCAACTAGTTTAGAAGGCAGCTGGCCGACACTTTTTTTTTTTGGCGTAGACAGGCTATGTATAGGGTAATCCACATAGTGGCAACTCCCTTCTTATAGCATAGGAAAGGGATTTGAAAGGGGGGATACGGAAGGGTGGAGGAAGGTAGCCAAGGGTAACTAGGGCCCCCGGGCTATGGTTTAAGGATCCTACCCGGCATTCGCCTAAAGAAATGCAGGAAAACCCTAGAAAAACCTGCATCAGGTAGGTCGGGCATTGCGTACTTGTCCCACGCCCTTCCGATAGCGGGAGAGTAGTTTGCTGTGGGGACGCAGCATTCCCTTCTCCGTGCCTCGACCAGTTTAGGAGGCAGCTGGCCGACTATTCCAATAGGAATAGCGGACAACTCTTACCGTATGCCCAAGGTCTGCGACCCCGGAACATACATATCTCAAAACATGCCGACGTGCCACGGCATGTGGGAATCTTAGTTCAAAAAAAACCAGAGAGATGTGAAGGCATCTCCAAAGGTAGCCTCCGCCAGAGCTCTCTGGGAAGGTGGGCAGCTGGCCGACTCTGCGTATTTTTGACATAGCTCTATTCGTTCCTAGAACTACCTGCGGGCCGTAATGTTCGTTCGATTCCTTCCCAGCCATTCAGAGGTAAACAAATGGAAACTTCCCGATCCCCGCTTCCCCCCCTCCCCGACCAGATAGGGGAGTTAAAAGAAACGGGACGTACTTTAACCATGAATTTTTATTTAAATATTTATAAATATATTTATAAAAAATATAAAAAGAACACTTTAATTGATGTCAGTTTGAGAAACATATTTGTGTACCGCACAGATTGAACAAACTCCGTCCTAGATTTTCGCCTTACTGTTGTATATACTTAGCATTTATTTTTACTTTTGTAGTGAATCCAGATAATTTAATTTTGGTGTTGGTGGCAGCTTGCATCATAAGTAAAACTTCAACAAATTTATAGATATCGGGATGAGGCGAAGAAAACTGTTAATTCAACTTTCCCATGCGTTATTTGTTTGTGTTAGGTGAATTGAAAATTTTGTCCACATGGTTGGAGCATATTGAGAATTTTCGTCGATGTAATTCTCCTCCAAATAATCGCAGAAGAGTTAAAGTTTTTACGATTGTGCCTTTATGGACATCAAATCTTTAGTAAAACACTCAACTTCCTCCGACTTCAAGTTCGGTAGACCGAAAAGATAATGCAAAGATAGTCCGTTGCCAGTCCTGGGTCTGGAATCTTACTCCACCTGCTCCGGGTTAAGTAAATTTTTTTGGTCTGGACCGCACTTAGAGGCGGCACATTCGTCACAGATTCTATTATAGTTTTCTAAATCAGAAAATAGTTCATGGACAGAAATATACATATATTTTCTCTCAATTTTTAAGTAACGTGTTAAAAACTTATATATAAGACTCTACTAGTTTATCATTGCACAGCGAAAATTCGAGAGGGATATAATGACCCATTGATTATTCCATGAACTGTACACAGCTGGCAGAAATATTCTGTGTAGTATTGAAATCTCCCATCCACAACCCCTCTTTCGCACTTCGCTAACACGTCAAAATTCGTGTGTTTCCCAAATATGACGACATAATTTTCGTGATCATTGTTTATTATGAAATGAGAACTACCTCCCGTGGTCCATCACGCATCAATTACCTCAAGAACGTGTGCAATTTTTTCAGGATACTTAGAGACCAGTCCTCTTCTTGTCGAGTACGTATGCTTCCTCATGCACTGATCATCTCTTTCATTTACATTTTCCATGTTTACATTTTTATTAATTGCTTTAAATAAAAGCTTAGACGGCAGTTCGCAAAAGTATTTCACTCCTTTCATCTTCCTTCTCATAATTGTAACCTTCAAATGATTAATTTTTTTAGGGTAAAAGGCTAGATGAGGGTAACCCACATGGTGGCAACTCCCCTTTAATAGCACAGGAAGGGATTTGAAATGGGGGATGCGGAAGGGTAGAGGAAGGTAGCCAAGGGTTAACTAGGGCCCCCGGGCTATAGTTTAAGGCCCAGAATTCGCCTAAAAGTAATGCAGGGCAAACCCTACAACAACATGCATCAGGTAGGTCGGGCATTAGGTACTTGTCCCACGCCCTTCCGATAACGTAAAAAGAGTTTTCTGTGGGGTCGCAGAATTCCCTTCTCCGTACCTCGACCAGTTTAGGAGGCTTTTTTTAGGGCAACAGGCTACATGAGGGTAATCCACGTTGGGCAACTCCCCTTATAACTGAAAGGGGGACGAGGAAGGGTAGAGGAAGGTAGCCAAGGGTTACTAGGGCCCCCGGGCTATATTTTAAGGATCCTACCCGGCATTCGCCTAAAGAAACGCAGGGAAAACCCTAGAAAAACCTGAATCAGGTAGGTCGGGCATTGGGTACTTGTCTCACGCCCTTCCGATAGCGGGAGAGGAGTTTGCTGTGGGGACGCAGCATTCCCTTCTCCGAACCTCGACCAGTTTAGGAGGCGATCGACGATCGTCTGTAAAGGAACAGTCTACAAGAAACAGCTGCAACTCTTCACTGTGCATATTCATCGAGCCAAGTCGCTTTGTAGCACCTCCTGAAAATAAAACTTGAAATTATTTATCATCAACAAGTTTCGCTCTTTTTCGCTTAGCACTACTTCACATGTATTTGATATAGTATCGGAATAGCGTGTTAACTTCAGTAAAAATTGAGAACCAATCCGGAAAACGTCTATTTTAGCGTAGTAATCGTTGAACACTTTGATTAGTTGAATAAAGTTTTGTGAATATTAATTAATTTTTTTGAGATTATTGGTGCTAAGGTTATGGATACATGCAGATCTTACCAATTTGACGGTAAGGAATCGGGACTCGTTGTGGTTTTAGACAGGAAGGAATCGGGCAGTGTCATGAATGTACCTGAAAGTCACCTCAACAAACCAGGTTTCACCCGTATTTTTGCCCCTCCTTAAAAGGAAAACGGGAATATTAATGACTCCCCTAAGATAGCGGGACTGGCGGCTTAGGTCGGGACGGGGAACATAAATGAGTAAATGATCCAAACAGTGACGGTACTGATGGTTCCCAGACACACTCTCTTTTTATGAATATCTGATTAGCTGTCGACGGTAAAGTTGTGAGCGTCTTATATAAGCTTTTCGACAGTACACCTAGCAACCGTTATCGCTTCTGCCAAACAATGATGTTCTTTGCAATGCTCTGGCCTCAAAGTTGCTCCGCCAATAATTAACGAAACAATTTATTAATATTTCATTACATATTTGTAATCCCTACATATATATTGTAATACTAATTAGAGGCCAGTAATGGTTTTCATAATTGGATTGTTAGTGGCACCAATTCTTCAAAGACATCGATGTGTCGGCGGGCTCTGTTAGGCCGCGAAGGTTTCTTTTGAATCAGTCTGTCTGAAATTGTAGCCGGGAGAGGAAGGCGAGTCTGTCTGATATTGTAGCCGAGAGAGGAAGCAAAATTATAGAGTATAAAATTCAACTGAAAAAGTTACAAGTTTTTAAATCCAAGTATAAAGTTTGAACAGCGAGATACTTTGTAAACAACTGCGAAGAATAATTAAATATTTAGCGCCACATTAAGATTCCTACGCGTATTGAGATCAACATTTTCCACATAAAGACAATGTGTATTTTTATGTCTGGCTGATGATCCGGAGGTGTAGCAGATCCAGTTCCCGGAGGAAAATTCAATAACTACGACCGTGTGTTTGACAATCAAGTGTAGACTCGGTGATTCATGGACTTTTTAGAGTATATTGTGTGCCCGAGCCGAGGAAACTAAGTCTGGTACCAGCCGAACATTTTTGTAAGTAGAAACCAAGTTAATTAAGTTTGTAAACGATAGTTAAAGGTATTCGTCAGATTTCGTTCGTCACATGTTGGTTTTAATTGTTAATTACTTAATTTATAAATTATATGATTTTTTTACTTATCAAGCCCAGATAATCCTTCTTAAATTTAATTATTTATTACAATATATATATATATATATATTAAAAACGAGCCATATACAACCACTTAAATTGAAATGTGATTCTAAATAACAGACATGAAGGAGGAATTACTGATTATGAAAATATTTAGAACACACCATTAACATAACTTGAGTTTACACTTGTATTGACAATACTAATATACATAGATAATAAGTTGATTATAATATTGTACTAGTATTACTACTTTTAAATACATTTGTAGCTCTCTTGTAATATTGAGTTGATTATTGTAATCACTTACTCGATCCTACGGATCATTTATTGAGGAATGCTGGCCCGGGTGCCATTTCATATGCATAATTAATATCTACATCTTTAAAACGACAATAGTCTTATCAAATTTAAGTTACGCGATACAAATATCGAGCTGATAAACGACTTACCAGGAATTGAGTCGATCATGAGACTGAAAATTTCGCATCTCAGGAGTCCTGGCTTTGTGGGGAGATTCGTTAATAACGACAAAAGGTTAACATTTAAAATACAATTTAGTTTACACGGATGAAAATAGAAATTTGTAATACCCACTCAGCCACAAGGCTCCGCAATCGTTGATTGTTGCTATTAAATTCACACTCTCACATTCATACTAATTACATTTAAGTAAAAGCACCTAATGATAAAAGTTCTGGAAAGGATCTACAAATTTCGCCAACAAATTGTCCAGATCAGCATGTCCATGAGGAGGGTCAGGGGGATGCAAAGTATGTCTCGCAGACACGTTACACGATCTTGTCACATGGCAGATATTTAGGGAGAGGGAGGGTTTACGAATTGAATACCTCGAGGCGGGGTTACAATTTCAATCGGCTGCATCCAGATTCAGGTTCCGTACCTGTCTGGAATAGACCGTCTGATTCCTTGCCTCCAATCTCACATCCTAGAGACGCGTCCAACTCAGATCGCTCCGCAAACTGTGATTTTACTACAAAAACGAGAAACGCGACTCCTTGTCCAAACTCGACTGTCCTGAAACCGTGTGCGTTTTCCCGTCCTTCACTATCATTAAAATCCACTTAACCTCGCGAAGTTTTTGAAATATCTATATAAATACTCGGTACCCACAACTGTGGCTGACCGCTCGGCGCCGACCCTTACAACACTTATTTTCCCTTGAATTTCTCAGGACATTCCACTGACCGACTTCACAATACAAAACATTTTAACATTTACTTGTAGTTAATTGACCTGCATATATTTTCTCGAAAAGTACAAATAAAACCTGAAGGGCGATTTCACTTATTGCATTATTTTAAATTTTTATATACTATTAAACACTATAATCATCGTTAAGATCACTATAATGATTGTAGTTTTAATATCGGTCTTTGGATATACCCTCGATATATTACACTACCTTGACTGTACGAACCTCTGCATTGAGTTTATACTTTCCTTTACTTTGTATATCTATAAAGTATGTTAAATTACTTTTACAGTACACTTTTTTTAATTATTAACGTAATTCTTGTAAATATTGTATAATTTTATCGGATAATATGACAAAGTGTGGATAAGTTCCAGAATAAAAAATATTAAATCATCTTGAAGACTATTACCTTAAATTTTTTGACTATCTTGGAAAGACTTTGTCGCAAATAACTTTAATTTGATGTAGTGTATTAAAATTATCACGTTTATCATTACTTTTTATTTTCAATTTTAGTCTCAACTAACTTTCTGTCAATGATCTATCATCATAACGGTTTGTCCTTATGGAAAATTTTACTTGCATTCACCTCAATAATACGCTCTTGTTTATATGTACCGGATCTTATACATATTTTTCAATTCAGTTGTTATGTGGAACGATGGACTTAAATTATAAGTCTGCAATTAAAATATCACTATTTTTTTCGAATAAAAACATGTAACATTGATATGCATGATATCAATAATACAAAATGCAACGGGGACAGTGATTGAGAAAGTAAATACATATTTTAGTTGTGAAAATATAACTTTCCAAAAATACAATTTATACATAAATCAAGATAAAATTGTTCTCAACGTAAACAAACCATAAAAGTACACAAAAAATGACTCGTATATTTTGTAGTTTCCAGTCAAGTAAAAATTGTTTAAAGAACAAACAATATATGTATAAAATTTATATATTTATTATTAGGTATCATATCCGTGAAAAGTTTATATTGGGTCATAAAAACGTAATAGACTGGTTTCGCCGCTGTAGGTAATAAATATATGTACGTATACCAAACTAGTTATAAGGAAAGTCCAAGGATGATGGCGTGTGGTGGGCTGAAATTAAAATCTTGTTCTACCTTCTAAACGAGTGTTGTTTAGTGACCGCGACGCACCGAAATTCATTTTCCATCTCGCTCCTAGCGTTCAGTGCGTTTTTCTTTACATAGGTATATGTCCTCCGGAATTCTCCTATTCCATAAATTATGTTCCTTATGCAGAATCTAAGGGATATAATGTTCATTTTATGATTTTCTTCCTTGAAATGTTTAGACATTTCTGGTGCCGGGAATGATTTTACTCCTATAAGGTACCGGAAGTATTTTTTACATCCCTTAGCTTCCGGAGTATTTAGTTATCCAATAGGTTAACAGAAGTATTTTTGTCACCATAAATGTATCGGTATAATTTTTATTGCCATAAGATACCAACGATTTTTTGACTCATTTAATATTCCTGAAGTGTTTTTGATTCCGTTAACGTATCTGGAGTATTTTTCGCCAACTACTTTAACGTAACGAGAATATCGTTGAATCTCTTAAGGTACCGATACTATTTTTTATTTATTTAAATAAATGGGATAATATTTGCTTGTCTTAAGGTACCGCGAGCATTTTTAAATGACGATTTAATGACTACTTTAAGATACCTGGTGTGATTCTCACCCCTTAATATACAGTGTTTTTAGTTCCTTAAGGTACTAAAATATTTTTGACTCTTAATGGATTTGGAATGTTAATGACTCCTTTATTGGAAAGGAGGTATTCATGGCTTCCTCAATGTCCTGGTACTATTTTTTTCTCTTCAAATATAGGGGTTTTTACTCTCTTAACGTACTGTACGCGCGTATTTTAATTTAATTTTGTTGTGTTTTCGGAAATATTGTTTGCTGTCGTTTCGAGGATCCTTTTTGTTTCCCAATTCCAGACGCCAACCTCTCGTGGTTATTTTCATACCGAGATAGTGTACATCGCCCCATGGGAAAATCCTAGGCGGCTAAGAACAGCAAAAGCCCGTGACCCTAAGGGCAGGAAAACGTCCAGCTCCGGGGCAGGAGAAGAGATTTTAGACACAGTTGAAATAAAGACGTTGAGGAGAGTGATTGGAAGGACGTGGAAAGAGTTGGCAGAAAGAAGGGGATAACGTTTGGTGATAGGATCCCGAAGTGTATGCTTATCCGAGTAGGGGAAAAGCATATAGTAAATACACCTGCCCATCAATATTGGAGGACAAGGACCGAGACGCTCCATCCAGCTGCAGGATTCAGTAAGGGAAAATCCGGGATCTCCAACTACTCCGGACAACAGGAAATAGGAATAGGCAGTACGTATTTGACGCGGGCAGCTAATCTCTGAGACGTAAATCCACAGGTGCCTGTGATAAGAGTTTTTCGTGCTATTTTTAATAAAACTCATTACAATTTTATATGGTCAATTATTTTTTTGCTTTAATATAAATATAAATATACCCAGCCCAATAAAATAATTCTTTACAGTACCATGCTTATTTAATAAACCAGAAGAATTCTTTACACACTTAAGTTACCGTCAGTCACCATAAAATAAACCATCTATTGGCGTAGGACGGGGTGTGCTCATCAAGATATTTAATATAAACTTATTTACGGTCCCGATGCCAGCTGAATCACGAGTTACTGTTGAGGTAATTCTTTTTCCGGACTAACTCCGGGCAACTATTTAGTAATAATAGAGTTAGTTATGTATTACATGAATTTGAGTTTTAACCAGACTAACAGTCAACTACAACTTCTCATTCTGTAACTAACTACCTGTCTTTTTTTTCGATTCCTAACAAATATAATTTATATTTCTGTATGAGATGGTCACCCTCGTGTCTCAAATAATAAATAAAGTTTAATTGACCTACATATTATGAATTTTTATGTTGTAATGTGGGTATTGCATGAAACATTATTACCATATCAGTCCATGCAAGAAGCTAATTTGGTCAGTTTCACATTATAATTTTCTAAGTATCCGAAACGTCAATTAATTCCGGAATCACTTATTAATTGAACGCTTTTTCTATCATGACCGATCGCATAATAAAAATAAATACCGCGTAAATATGTACTTTTTATTTTATCCAAATGCGAGATATATCAGAGAATGTGTATTTTACCTTTCAGGATATATCTTGTAATATACATTTTAATCAAATAAGCTTTCACGTTGGGGACAAAATGCGTGGTATTCAAAGTGATAATAAAAAATTACAAGAAGGAAATTTAAATTAAACATTTTCTTTTTAAATGATAACAAACAAACAAAAAAATTATTTATTACAAATTTGAACTTCGTTGGTTTTACATTTTATATTAATCCCTCGACTTTTGTGAGAAATCTCAATTTCAGGGCTGCTTATCGGGCCTCTAAAAAATATAGTAGAAAAAAATTAATTTTAATTTGCAATAAAAAACTGTTACTAATCTGAAAAGTTATATAATCATAGTAACGTTATCGTAATCTGACTGTAGATGATGTTTACTTATAATGTTTACAGATGAAAATTTGTTTTAGTTACAAACGATTTCGTTTGGACTTCTGAGGTTTGTGCACAAGTGATTTGCTTTTAATTTTTTTATTGGCAACACTTTTCACTAACAGGCCATTGCACTGATTCTACTTTCTCATCATTTTTCAAACACTTAGTAAAACTTTCGATGTATTTCTGTTTCGCTGAATCTCTTATTGTTTGCAGATCACATGCCGCTCGCTGACTAATTCGTTTTTACTGTTCACCTTCTGCTCTTTCTGAATATCTTATTAAAAACTGCTTACATTCTGCTTTCTCAATATCTGACAATCACTGGTAACTGGCAACTCGCAACTAGAAACTGACACTGGCAAATGAGAACTGGCGACTCACATCTGACAAACACACTCACTCTGAAGTTCACTTAAGTCCTGCACGTCTGTATATATGCCTTCTTTTGACAATACCTTGTGGCAAGCATTATCGGCTCTGCATTCTCGCTAAACAATACAGTTATTTACAATGCCATGGCCTCAGAGTTACGCCGCTAATAAATAAAGAACACAATTTATTAATTAATTACATATTTGTAATTTATCCAATATATATTAAAGTCAAATTTAATTACTTAATGCATTTTCATAAAATAATATCGCTTTCTGTAAGTTTAGAAGCCTATTAGTATTTGCTAATTGTTTTCTGTTGCCATCTTTATGACCATTTACAATATTTATTGGTGTCGCTTCCCCAGAAAACTGCCTCGTATACATGTAGAAAACTAATAATATACAATAATGTACCGGTATAATACATAGAATTAATAAATTCTCAAATAACTGTATGATGGAGTACGATAAAAACACTCAGACAAAAAAACGTGAATATTAATAAATACTGTGAGGCCGAATGCAGTTTCCTTTACCAGTAGTATGAAACAATCAAAACATATAATTCAGATATTTATATATTTTAATTTTAGGAAAAGAACTGATGAGGCGGCGATGTCGTCGTATACCAAAAATGGGCAGATTAAAAGTATTACACTTAGTCCCTGGAATATCCAAGTCAGACGTCGGAAAGTGATATTGGGATACCCAACCGTGTCGTTGTTGGGATACCGGTATTATTTAGGAATTGTCTAGAGATGTCTGCCAAGAAGAGCGTAGTTGTTGTGTAAATCTCGTTCCTTTCGTATTATTGAATCAATTGCATCACTTTTATACTGCCAATTCAATATATAATAGCATTCAATCATAAGAAATTGCAAATTCTTAGTTTTTATCTTTTTTGTAGCAGCATAATACGACCCTTTAGCAAGCTTGGCATCAGTGAAATAGAATACTTAACATTTTTCATTTAATTGTTATTTATTAATTCTTGTATATTCATTATATCATTACATATAAACTACATATATATTTATATATTCTTTTGGATAAATGTGAATTTAAAATGAAGCTTAATATTATTAGTAATAATTCTAAAACGACCATTATACAGACAAACTTAAAAAATAAGAACTCAAACAAAGTAAATTTGAATTTGAAAATTACTGACGTTTCGACGAGGATTAGCATTTTTTTTAACGGCGATGATCTCAAGTAGTTTAAGTTTTTATTTTTTACGTTTGTCCGTATATTTTCAATTAATATATTTATCTTTTAGTTAAATATTATTAGTATTTAAAAACTAGAAATTTAATTTATTGTCCTTATAAATCAACTCAATAGGAGAATATTACGTGTAATTTCGCAGTTACCATTATGCAACGGTGTGCTTTATACTAGTGTATCATGCTTACATCGATAGACAGTAATACTATTTTGCGTTAATTCTTTACGTAACATCAGATATTCATCGGTTTGTGATTTCACTGGGGATCGGTAGTTGAATGATTTAGTGGTTTTATTTAGGGTGTAGAAAAATGTTTATTCACTTTCATAACTTTAGAGCCGAGTTTAATTGAAAATATTAATTTTGTTCCTGAAATAAAACTTTTATTGTTGAAAGTGGGCCACTCCTTTTCAGGAATCGCTTCGGTTGGGTTGTATCTGTAGGCTTTGTTCCGATTGTTAGATTAGGCTTCTTATTCTTTATTCAAAAAGTCCCCCGTTTATTAAACGGAGTACTCTGGCACATCTTAAATACTCTCATTATTTGAGCTTCATAAATTAATTTAAATTTTTAGTTTGACAATGTTAACTTAATATGACGCGTTGGTTATGTAATCATGATTTAATAAAATACAAGATATACCGATGCGGAAAGTAAATAGAAGACTCTGAGTCATCCGCTTCTACACATTCGACTTGGTGAACGCTAATGTGTCTAGAAGACGTAATAAATAGGAATTATAAGTAGTATATAGTTGTTTACAAATTTATCAAATTATAAAATTCTACTTAATTGTTCTTGTAGTAATTATGAGGCATTACAAGTTCGTTTGCGTAGGCCTATACAACTATTGGCTAATTGGTCGATTCGCTCGCTTCTTGAATGGCAATCTTGGCATTTTACCAAGTGCACATCCACCGCAGAATTCTTCCTTGCACCCTTTCACGTAAATGTTCATCTGCTTTAAGTCACTTTTTAAATGTTGCTTGTGTTGATGGCCACATCTTTCATGATAAACTTGTACTATATTTGACGAAGTCATTAAATTTACTTGAGATCTTTTAATCTACAATCAATCTCAGATCTTCGTCACCTGCACAACATATCAAGAAGACAGAAAATAGTAATCTCTAGAATTAAAACACTTCAAAGCTATCTGACACATGTTCGTTTATTTTCTAGATCCAACAAGTCCTATTGTGTGGGAAGTATTGAATGTAGGAAGTATAAGGATATCCGAAGAAGGACTGTTAAGAAATACTCTCAAGATGACTTCTGTTCCAATGTCAGCGCGATCCAGGGTCTCGTCGAGTTCATTGGCATTTCATATATCTGACCATACAGTAACTGCTATATGATCATCAAGCAGAACACGCATTATCCGTAACTATCCCATACATCACTAGTTAGAAGTTAGCCAATGACTGGTACTCTGGAAGCGACCATAATATCTAAATAAATAAAACTTTCGGCTTCTTTTGGTAATAAACTAGTTTCGTGTCCCTGACTTCATTTCTTGTGGCTTGTCTTGTTCCTCTGAAAAAATTTCGAATTTTATATTTATATTGTAATGTACAAAAAATATCAATAACAAAATACCAACACGTTGCGGCGCCAAATTATGTGATATGCTAATTAAATGAAATCGAAACCAACACGTTGGGATCAAATAATGTAATATACTATTTAAGGAAAAAATCATTTATAGGATTCATTACCTGAATTAAAAACTTTTTAAAGATATCAAAAAAATTAATACAAATTTCGATTTTAATTTAGTTTCTGTACATATTTTAAATAACGCCACATCCTTTAATTATATTTGAATCTTCAGGGCCGCTTATTGGGCCTCTAATAATTATAGTAATTTGCAATTATCACAAATTATATCGAAATCAAAAGAGTTACACAAGAATAAGAATTAAATTTAGAATAACAATTAATATAGAAAAAAATCTAAATAAAACTGAAATCCAGTGAACTTTACATAAATTTAAAGAAATCTGACGGTACTCATATTTATATAATTTTTACTTACCAGATATTTTACATACCAGTTTATTAGAACAGCTCTTGTACCATATTATTTATACACTTCACCAATTTTCTTTTAAAGAAAAAATTATTTCAACAGGCCGTTACACTGTTCACAACTTTGATTCACTTCGCAAAATCCAAGCACAGAGTTGAATATGCTTTTACTTTTGCTAAGGATCCAATCCGTCTATAGTATTTATCTCGCGAAAGAAAGTCTGTAATGTTCAGAAATTTCGTTTCTTGGACAACCCTAGTCCGTTGCTACTTGTTTACTAGCGAGAACAGATTTTCTATGATTATTCTCGGCCGGCCGACAATACCAGACCGTTTAAGACCATGATGAGCTCACAAATCAGACTCAATATGAACTTCATCGTTCGAGCTCCAAAACCACACTACCGTCTTCTATGAAGTTCTCGGTATTACACACCTTGTCAACAATAATAGACTGGAAACCACTGACTGATATTTACAATGATCTGGCCTCAATATTACGCCGGCAATAATATTAAAGAAAACTTTTAAAAGAAACTTTCATTACACATTTGTCATCTCTACAGTATGTAATGAATTATAATTTTTCTACAGCTTATCAAATATAGATGCAAGTATTTGATGTTTACTTCTGTATACGTACAGAACTTACTAAGAATTTTTTCTTGATTGTTTGGATAGATATTAGTTCTTAGACCTTTATTATCAGTTTATTAAAGCGATGATTTTCCGTTGCTGACTGGGAAACAAAATTATCGCTCGGCCATGAGCGGTAGTACTAAATTAATTGATCATAATGCCGAGATAGAAACATATTCCCACGCTGGGATTCAAACTTGGAAACGTTTTCTTTAGACCACTACAACTCTGCAGGTTTTTGCATTTGAAGCACAAGTTTGTAATGACATTTTAACAACAAATTTAAAAAATTAGTTTCCCTTAGAATCCTAAATTTTAATTAATGACTTTTAACCTGCGACACATAAGGATAAGTGTGAACAAATGAATATAAAATATAAGGAAATATCTTCTACCCAACATAGCAGTTATAAAGTTTTGTGAAATTTGTCTTTGATTAATGTTTATCTTAAACGGCTGCTTTTCTTGGATGACTTGAGAAGGATGGTCTAAACCCTGCCAGATTTAGTTGCGCCACATGCCCTGCCTCCCACTCGACGTTTTGAGCAATCGGTTCTTAGTCTATGGTGATCTGATACTACGGACCTGGCAGGCAGCGTCCGACTTGTGAAACTTAACTACGAGTATATCGCATTTCATCGCCACAAAGCGGTACTTACACGGCTCGCGGCCAACAGAAACAGCGAAGATCGTTCCCTGTTGAATAGACAATCCATGTGCCCATACGTCCATTTTAAAAATACCTGATTCGCATTAATTAAATAATCTTACACATTTCTTTCATAACATAGTACAAGTTTTAATATAATTCAATCAATTTTGACACAATATTTTCAAAAGAAAATTCGATCGATAAATCGTCGCGACCATGAAACATCCTGAACTCGTTAACATACAATAACTCTTCATTGAAATTGTCTTTATTTAATTTCAGGTTAGTTGTTCATAAATTTTAACACATTCTTCCCGGTTTAATGGTACGGTGTAAAGTAAACGCTTACTTTCTGTGAATTTGTATCTAATGTTTCTTACATGTGGGCTAAAGTAAGCTGAATAATACTGGTATAATTAAAGCAGAGTGTTTGTTTGTCTGTATGTATGTATGTATGTTTGTTTGTTTGTATGTTCCTTATACAAATCTACATCCGTGGAACAAATTTCTCCAAATTTCGTACACGTGTTCTTTTCGACCAGGAAACAAAAACTGTCGGGCTGAGACACGTCTACCACCCAATGGAGCGAGGGTGGACGGTGGTAGAAATATTCAAAACATGTTAAAATAACCGACATTTGAGTCGGATAAATATTTTTAGGGGTCAAATAGATTTATAGGGATTCTACCGATGATATATGACTATAATTTCAACCCCTTACAGAACGGAAAAGGAGCACCCTTAGGGATGGGGTGAACGCGCGTTACAAGCAATAATGCTAATACATCCGAGATTGAAGTCAAATCCAGGATTGTGGATGTTGCTGTTTAATAATGACATTCAATTGGCCATTTAACCCCTAGGGGCGGGGATGGACGAGGGTGGAATTTTTCTAACATGTTAAATGGTCGATATTTGCGTGGAATAAATAATTGTCAAGTCAATGACGTTGATAATATATTTACCGATATTGTTTGTAAAATTTCAACCCCTTTCGGCATGAGAGATACACACGATTTTGGGTGGGGGTGGAGGGTATATACAATGAAATTAGCTTAAAACAACCCAGATTCGAGTCAATTCGTGTTTATGGATGTCGCTAACTTTATTTGTGACAACCTGGGTAACGCGCGGAGGTGGGGGAAGGGTGGGAGGGCTGGGCGGACGTGGGCAGGGGTAGAAATGTTCAAAAACGTTAAACTGTCGATATCTGCGTTGAATAAATATTTTGTGGGGTCAATGAGACTCATAATATTTTAAACATACTCTGTGTATAATTACAACCCCTATCGGCTTGGGAAGAGTGAAACATGAAGGATAGGGTGGAGTTGCATTACATAAAAATAACAAAAATATCCTAAATTGGAGTGGAATCCGGGGTTATGGATGTAGCTGATATTAATTATGACCTTCAACTTGCAGCTTAATCCTACCGGGTGGACTGAACGGGAGTGAAAATTTTAAAACATGTTTGTTGATCGGCCGATATTTGTGTACAATAAACATTTTTCACTGTCATTTAAATTCATAATATTTCCGTAGATATTCTCTATGTAAAATTTAAACCCATATTGGCATGGGAGGGGAGCACGGTCAGGGGTGGGATTGGTGGAGCGTTGCATGAAAAACACACGAACAGATTGCGATTTGAGTCAATTATGAGGTTATGCGCGGGGGTGCGGTCAGGGAGGGGTGTAGGCGGAGATAGAAATTTTCAAACAATGTAACCGGCGTAGAATAAATACTTTTTGGCTAACCCACAGAAGCGGGGTGGACATTTTTGAACATGTACAAAAGGCGATATATTCGTCGAATTTAACTACTTCAGGGTTGACCCCTTCGGAATGGGAGGTGAACAAATTTAGGGACTGGGGTCGAGTTGCGATACATAAAAATAACGCAAAAGCTTCCTGGATTGGAGTATTACGGATAAATGACATCTCGGGCAATGCTAGGCACCCAGCTAGTATATAATATAACTATAATTCAGTTTTTCAGTACGCATACATTTGTCGTCAGCGAGAAATCTTTTTCCGGAAAAAAGGACTCCAGTTCTATTCACCACTATTTGTAAAGTAACATCAGAAGCTTTTTTATATTTAATTTTAGTTCATTTCCCTTGGTGATAAATTTGAGCTTCAAAATAGTTACATTCTAAACTACTTCAATTATAACTTATTCCGTTATATAGTTTACTATTTCTCTCAGATTTAATACTCGCTCAATCTTCCAATGTCACTGATGACGGTTTGAATTTGAAAAGCTTACAGTTGATACTTCTGAGATCTTCGCCAGCCCTTTGGGCAATTGCTATCTTTAGATTGTATTGGTTTATTTCCAATAGAATTTGATTCATCTCAAACATCGAATTAGTAACAAGAACAATTTATAGCTCCTAACTGTTTGAAATGAGTTTAAAATGTACGGAATATATTGTAGTGAGCTTGAAGTATGACTTTACTGTGTAAATTACAGGCAACAACTTATCACTCAAGAGCTTTATGAATTAGTGTAATTAAGGTTTCAATGTTAGTAATAAAAGAAGACATGCAACGAATTTGGAATCAAAATTATGTAACTCGTTTAATGATAATCATAATGGTCATGAAGAACAGCGTGTTAACAACAATTCATTGGTAATAAAAAAAAGTCCTGAAAACCGCATCATTGGTAGTATTAATTTCACCAGTTATGCCTAATAAACATTCCAACAATCTTTATACAACATAGCCGGCAAATTTATAATATGTGGAAACAAACAAATGAGTCAAAAAAAGCAAGAAATTTTCTGAATGTTAACGCTGATTTTGAAACAATGAAGAATTTAACTGTCTACTTCTTGTAAAGAAAGTTAGTTAATCTGTCAACATACTTGTTAGACAAGTGGCCAATATGCTTGCAATTTGTTGACTTTCATTATTCAGCCTTTATTACTTATATGTTGTTTTGAAATTTCGAAGACACTTAAATGATGACAATTATGTATTCAGACATACGTTACAGATACTTACAAAGGTCGTTGTTTTTGTTTCGAGTATGCGTAAATTTTTATGTTCATCAGTGTTGTACGAAGAAGTGGGCTCGAAATCCGAGTTTCCATGTCGTTCAGAAAGTTACAGTACGGCGAGGAGTGTTGTCTAGAGTTCTGCAACGTCTAGGTTGCCGCACGTGGATTCAGCCATCTCAGGAACTTACACGTAAATTATTTTCAACTCAGTATTAAAATTAGAGACAGTTGAATCTGGAATCGAAATTTATTGACATTGATATAATGAGATTGTAGAGAAATTTTTGGGGTTTCGTATTCTCTATCTTATGAGAGATGAACAGTTTTTTTCACTGTTAAAAACTAGGGTATTCCATTCCTTTCCTCAGCTTCTATCACTTTATGCACTTTTATTTGGTTTCTCTACTTTGATCTATTCCAACAGACAATGCAATGCCACAATAATATATGTACCCATAGAGGCTTTGCGATGGTATTGATAACACTGAAGATATATGCTATGCTGTAGCACTGCACGTACCAAACCAATGGAAAGGAAGATACACATTAAACGAATAAATTCTTCAGGTACGAAACCAAGTATATTTAGCCGACCAACACACTCAACTCAAAGACCCACAAAAAAATTAAAAGACAAAACTAGGAAAACCGGAGTTTATTCGTCGACCCTTCGGTTTTGATTACTTTTGCCAAGACCATCAGCGGCGGTCATGTGGTCTACGGTCTACGGAGGGGCTGCCAGCGTGTCCAACCGGAATAACCTCTGCTCTCCAAAGAGGTATGGCAGGGTCTGGAGTGGTGACGAGCAAGAAAAACAAGTAAAATACAAAATGTAATAATAATTAGAGATTTGGTTCATCCAACTGTCTTTTCACTTTTATGGAATTCACCAAAACCAAACTGTAGCGTTTCACAAGGAGCAACGAATTCGAGTACCTGGAGACCGGAACCAAAGTAGCTTCTATTTTTTTACCAATACAGGCTGCTATGATAGCAGGACGGAGTGAATGCAGTTCCTACGACCAGGCGAATGCCGTGAGGAGGATAAAAGTCCATTCGCCGAGATGAGCCGGGCCGCCAGAAGTCCCTAGCCCTGATTTCGGTCGCAAAATAAACGAAGAATCGTTGTTTAATTTTACATTAATAAATTCTAATCATATCTGGATGCATAAGATCCACCCCAATAACGAGACTAAGGACAGAAACAAAAGAATAATCTCTGGCATTCCGAAGAAAAATGTTATCAATCCAGTACGCCATAAAATCTCTTGAGTCAAGTAACCCCCAAATCAGACAACAAACGGAGCCTTTAAATTACCACCACAATGGGGAAGTATTCGAATCAATGCCGTACCATAAAATGCTGGAAAAACACCTGAGGACAGCAAGGATCACACTGCCACAAATTGAACAAAACACATTCGCAAGAACCCCTCCGGGGTAAATCTTAGACATTCCAGTAGACCTAACCCTCCTAAAACGATTAAAAAAGCACAAAAAAATATAACTTCCTTAAGAAACACGATGAATTAATCAAGAAACACGATTATCCCAGATCAGTGTATGCAGATGGATCCAAGTCCACAGCAGGAACAACGAGCGCAATCTACAGCAGCTCTGACCAGCGAACTGGAACACTGAATAACCAGTCATCTGCCCTGGCGACTGAAGTGCAAGCTATCTACATGGCCACCGAACTCTGCATAAACATCCCTGATAACAATAGCCTGATTCTAAAAGACTCATCTGAAGCAATCAAATATATCATAAACCCCCAAAACATTGAACCTCATTAGGGACAATATCACTAGCATAAGGAATAGGAATCAAAACATCTGCCTGCGCATAGAGGAATACCTGGAAACCTCAGGGCCGACAAGTTGGCAAAAGTAACATCCAAAACCATACACAACAAAGTAAACAAATTTCAGTGCAAAAGCAGGGAAACGTGGAAGTTTTATAAAGAAAAACTCGAAAACTGGTGGAACAAAAAACGGGGAAGAACACTACAATAATTAACAGTGATCTAGTACACTACAAAGACATAACAATTCCCAAAACCATAAATAGATGAAAAAAACTGATGCTATCTAGAGTAAGAACCCTCCACTCCGTTTACACTCATGCGTTCCTATTTTCCAGATCTACTCAACCAACCTGTGAAGAACGCAGTCAACCACTAACTATTCTCCATATACTCTTCTATTGCAGAATATATAAAGGCATCAGAACAGCTACAATCACAAAACACCACATCTCAGACCTCTGTACTTCAACGACAGCTGCCATGGACATCATCAAATTTATCGAGGAAGCAAACATAAGTGAAGAAATATAGAAACCCAATTGCTAATAATGTTAAGAATGTTTGTGAATAATAACGCTAAGTAAAACTATTGTAATTACCATACGGGTAGTCAAGTATCACACTAAATACATAGACGTAAATTAATAAAATCGATAATGAAAAGATATATTTAATAAAAATGAGTTATAACTGACGTCCAACCAGTGACCTTTATAAAAAAACAGAAATTCACGACAATGTATCAGCTAAGCTCAATTGACTGTAAGTAGGTGAAATATAAACATTTTAAAGGAAGGACATGCCAAAACTAAAAGGAAATGAATTTAATATGTTAATTCCAAATTTCTAGCTTCGAACAGTTCAGTAACTGATTTACTTACAAACCCTAACAAATAATGTTACATTCTGAACATCTCAAATATTTAATATTCATATATTAATTGCTGCAAAACAATAGTTATAGGAGTTCGTTTAGTTGGCAGTTAAAAAAAGACAATTGATTTCACACGTGACTGAGAATTTTTATGAATTTCAGAGATTATAAATGATTTTTTGGTATCTACAGACACTTTCTACTATAAAGCAACTTTGTATAATAATATCAAAATCTTATAACTTAGATTTAGCAACGTCGAATTATTTGTAATTAAATATTTATTACAAATTAAGTAATTAACTGCTGCTTGAGTATATTAATGACTCCTTTCCACCCGGAACATGTAAAAAACATTCATATTAGTTTAAATATTTCTTCAGAAAATTATTCTGCATCAGTTACAGAGGAATTTTGCAACAAGTTTTCGTCAGCTTCTTATGTTAATTTTCGTGAACAGAGCAACGGATAATGCTTCTAAATTCATAGCCACTGGCGAACGTTTTCAGTCACGTTTAAACGCCTGGCTGAATGGGCAGTCGTGTTGCTGTCTGATAATTATGCAGAACTGTGCTTGCATCGCAGGTATTTGATCGAGCGTTTGTTGGCAAGTTTAACTCGGTCTCATCTGACGCTCGTGGGACTTTCCTAGTTGGCAACACTGATCTTTGTGTTGCTTCAGACGTCATGATTATGCCTTTTTCTCTAGCTCTATGTAACTTCAAATAAGAATGTACTTGCTATACGTACCCTTCATTGATGGAGTGTTAACTACACGAAGATGTACCTAAAATATTCCTGAAGAAAGTGTTATTAACCAAATTCTCTCGGGATTCAAACCAGATAAGTTCGCCGAAAACGTGGGACGATTGTCCTCATCATGAACTTATTGTCAAGTGCCGATTGTGCAAAACAAACAGGCAAAAATATTTTATTCGAGATAAATCTCGATGCCGTAATAGAACTACAGGAACCCTTCGGTAATACTTAATAGAAATTTATAAGTGGGATCTGAAAATGAAGAAAAATACAAATTGTATTGAGATATGAAGCTCCACGATTTGTTGGTTTATGTTCAGATATAAGGAACAGAAAACAATTGTTGATTAATTTTGTTTCAAATACTACTGTAACTTGTCAATAATTCCCGGAAAATAATCGGTTAGTTAAGGCATACTGTTGGATTGTGAGTACCAGTGCGTTCTGTAAGGGAATGAATGCGGATCCTTTGCAGAAAATTTCAACGGTTAACACAACACACCTGATCAGGATCAAGTTATACAATTTTTCGTCTTAAGAAGTGTCTCGTCTTTGTTTCCTGTATATTCGGTCGGGCTTTGCGCCTTACGTCGGGTGTTTGATTTGTTCGTCTTGGACACGTTAAAAAACTTCTTTCCATCGGGGCACTGCTAGAGAACTCTACGTCCGTTGCATGGAGATCACATTGTAGCATCTATGGCTGGCCCAGTGTTGGGGAAATATTTAAGCACAACTGTTTAATATTTTTTTGTACACAGTGACAATAAATTATTAAAAGTTGTTTGATACAATACGTAAGGTATTCCCATTTTATGTACTAGGTTGTTAAAATAAAAATTCTGGTCTGGAACAGAGATGTCTGAAGATGGTGTTTGGATGTTTTTTGTGGCAAACATACGCGAGATAAGGACATTTCAATTTCAGTTTCTTTCCAGGCATGACTGGTTGCTTAAACAGATAGACAAGAAGACTTGTTAAGGACGGATCGAATTGTGAATTTAGCACGACCAAGGACGAGACTGTGGGCTTTAAATGTGAATTTTGGCCATGGAGTAGTAATCTGACTCTATAGGGAATCCATTGGGATACAAAGAGAGTAACGTAGGATCCTCCGATCTAATGGAGACTGGAGACTCGGCGCAGAAAAAAAATTATGCTACGGCAGCTTATTCAAAGACAGGGCGGAATAATATTTTATAGGTATGAATTAGTGTTTTGGACGATGTGAAAGAAGATCGAGACAAAAGCCTTTTGATCATGTTAAGTCCAGACAATATTATTTTACGGAACGTTTGGACTCGATTGGGTAAGCCAAGTGTAGCACTTATCGGAATGCCTAAATATGTGATGGGGCTACCAGCGCATCCACTAATATAGTAGTAGAACCGAGGAAGGATCGATTTATCTTGTCGTGTCTGTGGTCGAAATAGATAAGTTTTGATTTTGAGGGATTCGGAGTGTTTCTCGGTTGACAGTAGCAGCTTCTACAAACGGGAGAAAATTTTTAACTGATGCTATCATGTGAATCAGTTTTTTTTCACCATCAGGATTGTAGTGTCGTCTTAATATTGAAGAAAGCGTGAGTTTTTGTGGTGGAGGATTTTTTAAAATATTTTTTAGGGTAACAGGCTACATGAGGGTAATCCACATGGTGGCAACTCCCCTTTTATAGCATAGGAAGGGTAGAGGAAGGTAGCCAAGGGTTAACTATGGCCCCCGGGCTATAGTTTAAGGATCCTACCAGCCATTCGCCTAAAAGTAATGCAAGGAAAACCCTAGAAAAACCTGCAACAGGTAGGTCGGGCATTTGGTACTTGTCCACCGCCCTTCCGATAGCGGGTGAAGAGTTTGCTGTGGGGTCGCAGCATTCCCTTCTCCGTACCTCAACCAGGAGGAAGCTGGCCGACTGTTCCAATGGGAACAGAGAACAACTCTTACCGTATGCCCAAGGTCTGTGACCCCGGAATATGCACCCCCTCAAAACAGTCCGAGGTGCCTCGGCTTGTGAGAACCTAAATTCAAAAACGGAGAGAGGAAAAGGCATCCCCAAAGATAGTCCCTTACTGTATCTCCTACAAGGTTCTGCCTGCGAGAACCCCCAAGGTCTGCGATCTCGAAAATGTAAAATAAAAGGTGGAAACTATTGCGCCTGGGAGAAGGCCGGATTCGGTTTGGGAACAAGCAAGAGGAGACATTTTTAAATGAGACGTAGGACGTTCTGTTTTAGGAGAATTGCTTGGATTAGTTTGACGAATGAGGAGTGGATTACTAATTTAAACACATTGTAAAGTGCGCTGTCGATCCATACTTTATCGAGGATTCTTGGATGACTATAAAAAGGGTTGCGGAAATGTGAAATTTGTTTATCGAGTATGAGTTTGTAGAAAGGAAGCGAAAATGGCATCATGCGTAGAGTTAACCTATTTAAGCTCGAACTAGCGGAAGGGGATTATAGCATTTAGTGTACAGAAAGAAGACAGACGGTTAATTATTATTCTTTGCATCATTTTACCTATGACGGAAGATGTTATAGGTCTGGTTTACTGGATGTTTATTGTTTTTGGGGATCATATTGATCTTTGAGGATTTACTATTAGAGAAGACGTAAGGCAAAAGTAGAAAATATTGAAATTAAGAGAAAGACATGTGAAAACTGATGGCGGGGGGGGGGGGGGGCAGAATCAAATTATTTTACGATATATACCATCAGTCCGCGGACAGTGTTACGTCATACCCGGGAAGCTCGTTTCAATAAATCTGAAGTTTTTGGTTCAATCAGTGGAGATGGGTCACCATTGTGTACAGAGGGAAGGGTCGGAAGTTCAGTTAGAATGATTTGTTTGAAATCCTCTTCAAACTTTTCGTTGTTAGGGAAAGTGAAACTATATTAGTGGTCAGTATCGAAAGACCCCGGCTGTTTCGGAGTTACTAAAATTACTGTTCAAGAAGGAGATTTAAATTGATAGCACAGTGATTCTTTTAAAAGTTCCCCAGAACCTGCTACCATCTCTGAAGTCAATTTTCGTTTCGTGGAGTTCCATCTTTCTTCCTGGACTTTAAATATTTCTTTACAAACCTGGAAATTTATTCTATTCGAAAATTTTTCGAGGGGTTTGCGATTGATTTTATGCATAAATCGATATATTTTCCTTTTTTCCTTGATTGTGGAGAATGTGGCGCTCTTTCTCTGATTTTGCTATCAATCGCATTATTTTTAACCATCCAAGGAGAGTTATTATGAATGGTTCGTGTTGTGAATATGGCACGGTGGAGAGCCAGTATGTGGGCAATAAATGTGAAGTATGGTAATAGCATTGCGATTTTAGTATTTGGGGCATCGTAGAACACGACGTTCTAAACGACTCCGATTTTGGCGGCATAGTCAAAAATTATGTTTCTGATCATTCTGATAGCGTGGTCGTCTGCATATTGTAAGAATAGAAAGTTTCTGAGGTGTGGGATTGAAATGTCATTGCAGTAAATGTTGTAGAGGAAAGGAGAGTAGATAGGGCTTTGAGGGAGACCGGCTATGGAAGAGAATAGTGAAGGAGAGGTATTATTAATGGAGACAAAGGCAGTTCTGTTTTGTAGAAAATCTTGGATTAGTATTTTATAAAGTAGCCCCTCGATCCATACATTATCAACAGCCTGCCGAATATACTACTCTACAACTTTCTATGACAGGCAGCGGAATACATCCAGAAAATCTTCAACGCTGTCCTGAGGCAGCGGAAATTCCCGAAGCAATGGAAACACGCCATGGTCATCGATATCCCGAAGCCAGGGATGAACTGGAAAATCTCCACGAGTTGCAGTCCTATCTACTCGTAGCCGAAGATTTCAAAAGTTTTCAAGAGACTAATGCTGGTAAGATTACAGGTGCATATAGAGGAACTGCAACTAATACCCAAATTTCAATTCGGTTTTAGGAAGAAGCTGTCCACAACCCAGCAGATAATGAGGATAGTCGAGAGAGTCTTCTTAGTCGTCAACAAGAAGGAGCACTGCGGACTGGTGATCCTAGATGTCGCAAGGGCCTTCGATTCCGTCTGGCAGTCAGGCCTTATGTTCAAGCTGGCGCGCACCGATCTGCTGTTTTTCTAAGTGCACATCATAGGACACTACCTGTAAGGTAGGACCTTCTGTATGAAAATTAAGGCTCTTGAGTCCTCAAAAACAATTATCCGTGCAGGGGTGCCGTAGGGCAGCGTTCTATCAGACATACCGAAGCCAGAAACAGGAGCAGGCAACGCCCTATATCGGACGACCCGGCGTTGATTACTGACTCGCGAGACCAGTACGTCATGGGAGCTCGGCTGTCAACGGAACTGCAGAAGGTAAAGCGCTGGGCAACAAACTGGCGAATCAGGATCAAAGCTAAAGAACTTCAAAGGAAGGTATATCTACGCTAAGTATGCTTTACCGTGTATTCAATCCTAGGTGGAAGCTTACGCCGAGAGTGGGACTATCCATATACATCTCGACCATTGGCCCAATTATTGAGTATGCGGGTCCCTTATGGGCAACCATTGTAGACACGCATCTCAGGAAGCTATTGGATCTTGAGAGAAGGTGTGTCCGAAGACCTTTTCCACCTCCCGCCAAGGATGCCAAATATAATAGTGAAGGAGTTGTCTGGTTTTGAACACTTGTGGGACTGAATCTTCAGAATTTCTGAGAGGTTCTACCACAGTTCAATCGCCTCCGACAACGACCTCATCTCGGTATAAGGAGACTATGATATTACCAGAAAGGTAAACAGAAACAAACCTTAATCTATTTTTCTTTAATCAGCTGATTCTCTCCTATCTAAACACATACGTTTAAGTTACGAGACGTTTATTTACAACAAAATTATTTCTACATTTATTTATCTACAGAGCTACTTATTATTACTACAAAGTAATTATTTATTATCTATTACAATAAACATTTCAAAATGTAATAAAGCGTCAAAATATGCAGAGGGGAGTGTCAGCAGGACATTATTGAATATGAATGACGTATGTAAGAATACCTCATTTTTCTGTTGAATTTGTCAAGACAATTGTAGTCAATTTACACAACATTAATGCTTAAATTTTCACTTTTCAATATAATCTCTGTCCTTTGTCACAGTAGTATTCCACCTTTTAAAAAAGGCATGTATTCCACTGCGGAGGAGTCACTGCAGTAACCGGCCTGCCGCTTCGCTTGTGTGTCAGCCAACGATATTTGCCCTTCAGCTTCGTTACAGCGACGAATCCATTGCCGAGTGCTGACATCCACTGTTGCAACACCATACACATTATTCAGCCTTTCATGAATGCGAATGGATATTCTCCCTGCGTATTTAAGAATTCAATCACAGTTAGCTGTTTAATACGTACGTCATTGTCAGCCATGGTGCACTGCTGCCACCAGTTGACTTAGGAAGTTGTTACTGCAGTATGAGAAATCGCGCTAAATTCAATGTTTTCACATAACTAACTTATTTATGGAGAAAAATTAGGTGTCATGCTTTATTGAACCACACTCGTATGAGAGTGTGAACGAGTAGAATGAATCAACCAGTTAGGAAGCCTAACGGCAACCACTCAAACCGGATACGAATCCAGGATACCATTCCTAATTAAGACAAAGTTTTAGTATGTTTCAGGTACAAAACTTACATTAAAAGCAAAGTATATTCCACACCAGGAAGCAACTCTGACTACAAGAAAAGGAGACTGACCCTCCAGTTAGACGTCTCTACTGTTACCCGGAATAGGCACTTCACCAGAAGAAGGAAAACGTGCCAGTTGCCGAACCGTCGTAGAAAATAAATGATTCAACCCGGTTGACTGCCAGAGAATACTTAGTACTAAAATTACACCGGAAGAACCTCTGATCATAAGTTGTTCTTATACCCCTATGAGTGGGGATGCAAGGGAACATATGTGTACGTTTCGCATACAAATTCAAATCTACACTCGCGGAGAAAATTTGACTAAATTTTATAAACGTGTTCCTTTCAAACCGGAAACAAGCATTGTGGGGATAAGCACAACTACTACCCTTATGGTCGGGAATGGACAGGGGTGGGATTTTAAAACAGACTTAAACGCCAGATATTTGTGTCGAATAAATATTTATTGGGATCAATAAGGTTGATAGTGTTTCTCCCGATGTTACTGTGTATAATTTCAAATCTTTTCGGCATGGGATGAGGGTGGAGGGACATAAAAATATAGCAAAACACCTGAGATTGGAGTCAAATCCAGGGTTATGGATGTTGATGAGTTTAATTACGGTCACCATGGCTACTTCGGGCACCCATATAACTGAAAATAAGAACAAAACTACCACAGAAACAGGTAATATAAATATATCTTAAATTAATATAAATTAAAATGAACACTTATACAGAATATTATCAATATTATAACGAACTTTTAAAATAGTAGAATGACAGAAAATGTATTCAATAAATGCATATATATATATATATATATATATATATATATATTGTAATGATTAAAAAGGTGGTCTGAATTAATAGGAATAATTAACAAAATTATTTTGTATTTAAAATTTATTGTTGATAATTACACATTATATGCTCTGCTTTACATGCCGAATTCCGTCAATTAAAAAACAAATATCTCAATTTTATTTTAATAATTCGTGGCATTTCTATAAAAATATAGCTTTATTTTTTTACAATTAATTACGTTGAATTTCTCATTATCTCAGGATCACCACTGGGTTTGATAGGAAGAACAATGAACTAAAATATTAACAATCCAAACTCATTGAAGTTAACGGAATACAATATTAAATACTAAAGTAAAAGAAAACACATGAAAAGAAAAACGCGAACGAAATCTGAGTTTAATTATCGTTTACAGTCATTAATAAATGTTTCGTACTCACAACAGTGCTACTGGTACCAGTTCGGACTCTTGTATCTTGAAGTCAACACCCACTAAACAGGCCGTTATACCCTGATTCTACTCATTGGATTTTTAACACACTTTAGTTGCTCTTGATCTCTGCTATACTGGAACCTGGATCAGCTCACCCTCATCCAGTCGCCGGACGTAGATCTCCTCAAAATTTCTCAATGCGAAAATTTGTTCAGTTTGTGAAGCAAAACTTCCTGCTTCCAATCTGCGATTTTATAAGTCTCTCCGTCAAAACTGTTTACTTGCGTTTTATGTAAACTATTATATCGCCGTTGGACTTCCTAGATAGCCCTATTCATAATTCTGGATCTGCAGACTTTTACTGTTTCTAATTCTCTATGTGGACCGAACTGCTATGTCCCCGTTCTCGACGCATACATTTCCTTTCGCGTCTTGCCGCTGACTGCGTTCCTCTGGACGTGCGGTCTCCAGACTCCCATTGTTAACAAAGAAAAACCCGCTGCGATTTTTGTCTTAAGCACCCGTTCCGCCTACAATGAAATTATATTAAAAACAATTAATAGTCTGTTTAATTGGTATTACAATATATATATATATATCCTCATTTACGGGTTTGTTACGAAATCCTAACACACTTTCCAGGCCTGCGTGACTTTTGCCCGACTTGGAGAATATCCCGATAGGTTTGATTTTCCAGTAACACGAATGCTAGAAAGTCGTTTTCCCGAAAGGATCATTGAGGAACCATTTATACGAAATTTTGCAATTTCCGACGGAAAGTCTCCAGAAACGAGTTAGTCAAATTTTTCATAGATTTTTGGTAATGTCAGAAACGAAGATTTTCGTAACCACATTTATTGTATTTGGACAACTGATTTCTCCCTACTTTTAGTGCTTTGACAAGTCATTCCTGATCTCCGTGTGTTTAAAATCTTACGTCAAATAGCTAAAAACGGCGATGGCCGCGAGCCCTACTTCCTTTATACAATACAGAGATATTATTAAGTGCATTAATTATTCAACGATTAATATTTTATGGAATATTGTATTAATATGAATTAAACATGTCTGTCACCCTCTCTCTTTTCTAATATTTTTCTGGTACATTTCTAAAATATATATTTTTTCGTAAATTTTGTACTTTACACATATTTTTAATTTAACTTTTATAATTTTTTACTTGTCTGATAAATGATCTTGTTGGAAAGTCGCTTTTCGGAATTTGTATTTTAGGGTTAACTCACTTGTCGGGCAAATGTTCGCCTTTCGGGATTTTTTTCGGGATATATGCCCTTTGGATATAATGTCGTCGGGAAATCATTCCCCGGGAAAATTTCATAATCCCCTACTAAACATGTAAATAAAGTTAATAGCATTATTACCAAAAACATATAAAATTACAATTACTGTCAGCAACTTCCAAACAAAATAGAATATAACTACTACAGAATATACTACATATATATATATATATATATTGTAGTAATTAGTAATTAATCCATTGTTATAATTGCAAAGTAAAGGACTCATTATTAGACTATATAAAGCATACACCGCGACAAAGCGGGCGGCGAGACAAAAGAACCATTGTTAAGACGTACGCATTCGAAATTCTACGAGACGAACAGACAGTCTACGGCAAGGAGCGAAAGAGTACAGTTTGAGTCAACGAGGAGAGACGAGTTTAGTTGGTTGGACGGCATACACAGTCAGCGAGGAGGAGCGAAACGAAAAGGTTGCAAGTTAAAATTGAACAAAAAGTTTTTCAGTCTGTAATTCATCGAATAAGGTTACAGGAAAGTTTCTCAATAAGTAAAGCCACAAGCAGTAACCTAATAATTTCCTGCCGCAGTAAAAAAAAAACTCAATAAGTAAAAAGAGACCGTCACCGATGTCATCGAGAGGAAGTTGTTAATGATCTGACTGACCATTAATTCGGAAGGAGTAGCCGTTTCCAGCTGAGAGAACATCAAGTTTCGACAAGTGTTTTGTAACCAATTTAAATTCAGTGATATCCCCAAAACGTGTGCACAGAAAACCCCAAAATTGAGACCTGGTCGGCCGTAAGTAAAAGAACTCTAAATTTATTTGTAAACCATTTCATTAAGATACGTCAGATCGTTCTTCAATTATTTTCTTTTCTTCAATTATTTCTTTTCTTTAAATTGTTTTGTTAGTAAATTTAAATTATTTTCACCCATTTATCAAACCCAGTAAAGACCCTGAGATTTTAAATATTATTGTGTAATTTTATATTATATTATTTGTTAATAAATTTTGATTAATTGTTCACCTTTAATAACATTCTTTTAATTATTTAGACGCCATTTTAATCTGTTTATTACAATATATATATATATATATATATATATATTATAAACTTCCCTTTCAGTTAACTTCTCAGGTGGGTTTAAGGTCCTCCGATTATAAGGCTTGTGAGAAACTTACCTTGGGTTTGTAAAACCGAATTTGACATTGAACTCATACAAGGTTATATTTACCATGGATAATGCTAGGAAAAGGATTTTTTTATATAAAAAAATAAATAATGACAATGACAAAAGATTCCCAAAAAACTATAATTACACAAATTCATTATATATACAACAATATAATTGAATAAATAAATTGATGTTATGACTTCAAAATAATCATATAAATGTTCACTTATACTGTTTAAACTCTCTGAATGTTTCAAAAATTGAAACGGAAAAAGAAACACAAAAACAAATTTCTCTATGTCTCTGTATGTTTTTTTTAAAACGGAGAAATAACAAAAAAAACAAATTTGTCCATATACGCCATGATTTTAAAAGTAAAAAAAACACATTGAATTGAGCTAAAACATTGCTCCACAGGCACAAAAATATATTCGACCTCTGTCGATTGTGGGTCGAAACAATGTTTTAAAATGTCAAGAATTTGGACAGGTCCACAATATCTTCTAAAGTTTGGAAGGTGGCTTGCTCCCACGATGGAAAGTACAGGCCCGGGATCGCACTTCACGTAGACGATTGGCAAGAAAAAAGTCTTCCGGGAAGGAGGCGGCGTCTTCATAGTGTCACTCTCATAAAAAAACGTTCCCCAAATAAAGAAAAATCTTAATGTCCAGGCTGAAGATTATATACATTTGTTTCAAATAAACTAATCTGATTCTAGCTTATTAGTGTAAATGGCCGCTCGAGATCATGGAACTGGCGCCTATGGAATCCAATAACGGAATAAAAAGCTAATAATAAGATTCAGATGGTTTAGTAGACATTTTTATCAGGATAAATTAATTAAGAAAAATTTATTAATTAATTTGGAAAATATAAATAATGTAAAGTCAAATTAAAAATACATATTAGAATCTATCCTTAAGCCAAACAAGCGTTTATAAATAATAAAACTTTCGAATCGCGGGAGCTAGACATCTTTGCGATTGTTGACTAATAAGGTGGACTGCAAGTAAAGTTGTGGTAAAGAAAAACAAAACCATCAATGTAACAGTCAAAAGGGATAAGAATAATTATAAAATAAATTTGAATTATGTTTGCATAAGCATGATATTTTACAATATATATACATATATATATTGTAGTAATTGGTAATTAAGGCATTGTTCTAATTGAAAAGTTGAATTGTAGAGGACTCATTATTAGTGGATATAGAGCGGACGCCGCAACAAACCGGCAAGGCAAAGAAAGCATTGTTGATCGGTCGAGAGGGTTTTTACGCGCTCAAAATTTACGTGACGAACAGTTCAGTCGGGCAGCAGACAGCGAATAGATCAGACGAAAAGTTTTACAGTCGGCAGTCAGAACGAGGGAATGTGGTCCAGTCACAAACATGCTTTCAAAAAATATTAAAAAGTAAAGCAATCTTCAGTCGGGAAGGAGAGAGTGCAACTAGGGTTGTATTCGGTGGTCGAGCGTAGATTCATCATGCTGGCCATAGACAAACCAATGAAGTACATTTTCAACTAAAGTCACGAGATCTACAAATCCAGGTTGCAGTAAAGTATCGAGAACCAACCAATTTGTGTTAAACCAACTAACAAACTACGCCAATTAGAGCCTGTGAACATTTAGAGTCTGTGAGTACTTAGAATCAGTGATGTCCCCAAAATTGTGCACGAAAAACTAAAATGAGACCTGGGCGGACGTAAGTAGAGAAAAACTTTAAAATCATTTGTAAACCGTGTTTAAAAGATAAAAGTCAGATCGTTCTTTAATTATTTAATTATCGATAAAATGAGATCGTTAATTCTTGATAAATTTAAAACTGTTTAAATTCAATCTTTAGTATTATTTCTTCCGCAACAAATTTCGTCTATGTTCAGACGCATTGATTTCCATTAAAAGTAAATGTAATTTTGATTATATAAATTCTGCCATTTATCAAACCCAGTTCAAGACCCTGAGATCCCAAATATTTTGTGTATTTAATACTTGTTTTAAAATTGTTAATAAATCTTGTTTAATAGTTTTCACTTAAGATTTTTTATTTAGAAACGCCACAATCATATTTATTTTAAATTATTACAATATATATATATATATATATATATATATATATATATATATATATTGTAATGATAAAAGGGCAATTAAAAGAATAAATAATTAGAGATTATTAAACTGAATTGTTACCGGCGAACACACAGAGATACAATAATGGACGAGAAATCAGGCCAAGTCATTGTTGGTTTTACTGCGCGTAAAGTCGATGGAGCGGTCAGCCATAAGATCTTGCTCTATACGGAAGGAACTAAAATTTATCAGTCTGGTTTTGAACACCGTCCGAGGAATTTAGCAAAGTATGTTCTGGCGAGTAATCAAGTAGCGGTCTAGCAAAGTTGATGCTTGGTAACGGCTGATATTGGTCGTATTTAACCTACGATATTGGAGAACTTTTAAAGTAAAGTCGACAGATATTAATGGGACGAAAGGTCTTGAACAATTGTGTCCGGTGGTCAATTGGCCGGAATTTAGCAAAGTGAACCATAAGTAAATTTAGTGATACATGGCCTGTTAAAGTGTTCGAGGCGAGAGTGTGTCGCAAAATCTCTAAAATTGCCCTGGTACCGGTACAAACAGTGAGTAAAGGAAACATTTAAAATTCATATTGTAAACGTTAATAAAAGGTAGAATATCGTCAGATTTCGATTTCATTTCATTTCGTTTTTATTTCCTTTTATTTGATTACATTTCGAGAGTTTATTAAAAATATTTGTCTGTAGTGAATTGTAAAATGAATTGTTCTTTATTTAAAAGACCCAATAAAGACCCTGTGGTAAGAGAAAAGGGCATTTTTTGTATAAAATTGTTGTAAAGTTCAGCAAGTAATTTGTTTTTGTAAGGTAAATAGTTGTGCATAATAAACTAATTGTTTGATTAAATATAATAAAGTTATTATTTTATGCTTCGATCATTAGATAATTTTCAATGATTAGTTCAATTTAATTAATTATTTTCATTTTTGATTAACAACATTTTGATGCCTTAAGTACGGACAATCAAATCATTTTAATAATTAACAACTTCCATTGTATATTACATTTATGACGACCTCAACGTTGGGCAAAATCATTTCAATTATTATTATATTATTGTATATTACAATATATATATATATATATATATATATATATATATATATAAGCGGTTAGTAATGTGACAGTGTGAAAATAATTAAAACATTTAGGACGGCAAGGGGGGTGCGTTACTTGAAATTCAGCGTCAATACCGCAATGTTAGACTGGAAAATGTTCTTCAAATTTCTGGGATGCGTTAGTCACATTCGTCAGGAGAGAACTTTCTCATTGCGAAACACATAGACTGTTCGAAACGTTGAAGTAATCGCTACTTTCACTCTGGTATCCTCTTCTTCTTCTCGACGATTTATTACTTCGTCGGTATCAGCTGAGCTCAATAAATCTATCTGTCTTGTTTCTAGTATATCACTGCCTTTTTGTTTCCTCATTTTCTTATTTACTTTTCTCTCTCTATTTTCCTTCTCTGTTCTGTTCTTTCGTAAAAGGGTGATTTCAATAAAAATATGTGTCAAATCGGGGCTACCATCTAATTAAAAGTTTTGCTCCTCTGTTACTAATAGTCAAGAAAATTAATTTATTTGTTTACTTCTTCTCACATGTAAACTATACTCCATGGTGAATGCTATTCAATTTGTCCAAAATCATTTCAACTTCATCAACCTTAACATTCCCGATTGTATTATCTAAATCGTCTCATAGGAGATATAGGGACACATTTCGTTCGATAAACTAATGCGATATGTAATTAATAAATGGGAGTAGGTCTTTTTTAATTTTTTGAATAAAACTTAAACGAGGCTTAATGAGTGTAACGATAAAACGTGGGACGCGAACAAAAACCGGTATATAGTTTCTTATTTGTATCATAGCATACATGGGATTATTTTAATAAAAGTTGCATAATTACTTGTTACTTTTCAGGAAACTACATCCGTGAGGGGCGAAAGGTATTGCGAATTTTTATGTTGAAACACATAGTTTGCTCGTTAGTACAAGAAGATGATATGCAAATTGGAGTGCTATTTGTGCAGTGCAGTGTTGTTTTTGGAAAACCTTTTAGTTCTATTAGTGAAGTGAAGTTTTGCTTACAATTATTTTTTATTCCTTACTTTATATTTAAGATTTCTTACTTGTGTAATGTTCTGTAATCCTAACTTTTCTCCCTTATTTATGTATGTAGCATTTCTTATCTTCTGCCCGAAACTATTTCATGTAATTTCAAATACGTACACTTTAAATTCATCATATTACCATTTATGTATAGTCTTGAACATATAGAGTATTTATGTATATATCATTCATACATTTGTGAGTAATATCAATTTGACTTATCCTTTTTTCCTCAGCAGAGGACCAATGCCACTAATAAAATCTATTCTAATCATAATCTTAATCTTAACTTTTGTTTAAAATATTTTAAGGATTAATAATTGGCCTTCTCCTCTGAATAATTGATATAACGAGTCCTACTGAGTTTATAAACATATTTCAATATTTACATACATACGTGCTTTAATTCCATTAAAACGTTAGTGTTACAAGCATTAAAAATACTAAACTATATCTGTTATTACATAAATTATAAACATAAATGGAATATCTTAACAATGCAGTAGAATCTAAATATTTGACTTAATCATAATTAACACTTAAATGATTTAACGTTACAATTTTTCTATAGTTTTCCTATTTAAAGAAACTCTCCATGACACTGTAATAAGTATTTACTATTTTCTTCAGTCTGTTCAGCCCAGAATATTTAAAATTATATGTTGAACATTTCTTGAGGTCACGAATCGTATTTAAATTAATCAAACATATGAGTAATGGGCAGTATTTTGTTTATATTCAATTTCAATGAATACAACTTTTCCGTTGTAAAATTCTGTGGATACAAGGAAATGGAATCAGTATGGTGGGACAATAAAAATATTTACTTGAAATTAATAATTTTATTTGTACAAAATAATTAATTCATTGAAAAATGTAGTAATGACTCATTAACGTTTGCATCTCGCACTATAATTTTTTTTTATAGAAATTTTGCTGCATTTTGCTTAATTTATTTATTTCGGCACAACGTGTACGGTAATCTATTACTTGAAATCTTTAATTTTTCAGTAACCTATAGAACAGTAGGTGCATATTTAATTTAATCTTTAGTTTTCTGGTTAATACCGTAATTGGACGTTGAAATTTCGTGGTTAAAATAATTACTCGGAAGAAAAGGATCTAATGTAAGAAATATTAAACGAATTATATTACCAGGCTGTGGAACCTTCACTAATTATGTTATGACATAATTAGCTTTAAACATTTAATAGAAATTGTGGTACAAATAAACGAACATTTTTACATAAAATATGTTATTCCATAATTGATATTTGTTTCGGAAATCTCCTATTGTTTACATTCTTAATTCACTGAAAATTTTATGGCATTACATTTATTGAAATGATTTTTACATTAAACTATAGATGCAATCTGAGCGACATTTCCCTCAGTTGTTGTTTCACAAGGGAAAATATTATTTAATTTTTGTTATGAATTTTATATTAGATGAGTGTGACATCACAATCGATACTCTTCCGCGGAATTATTTGACTTATAAATGTGTATAACAATCATTCAGCACTTGCCAGGTAAATATTGTTTGGAGAGGTACATAAAAGTTTAATCCATCAGATGTTTGCGTGGTTACCGTGGATTTAAAAGTTTCTGATGCTCTCTGAAATGTAACACGGTGATTGGGTAAGATGACGCACTCTCTCCTCATCAGGTATTGAGGGCGGCACAATGCTGTGTCAAGTGCACTGTGCATGGCTGATGTCTGTTACGTTCTACCTTCTGGTCCTTACGTATTACAGACAAAACTACTGCTTTACTTAAATCAACCATTTGGCACACATTACAACCGGGCAGTACAGAGTTTCTGGAAAGTGTTAATCCGATTTTAAAAGAGTAGTAGTTTCGAAACGTCTATCTGATTTAAATTATGCAGTTTCCCTTATGAATATAGTTCGAAATAACGCATTTTCTGTTTCCATACCCCTACTATCCCAACCCCTAAGGGAGTTACGGATGTCTAGCCCTTATAGAGTTTGTTTCCAGGTTGTAAGTAACATGTTTACGAAATTTTGTTGCAATTTATCTAAGCGTTTAAAATAGCACGACCATCACATGAATACAGCAAAAAATAGGATTATAAGAAATATTATTCAAGCCTTTTTTGTTAAGGAACAAGAAAACAATATTAATTATTCATATTTTCAAACATTTTTATTTTTATGCATTATATTGATTCATGATTATTATTTTGACAGTTATATTATTTTACTCAGTAAAATTGTTGTACTTAAATGATTAAAATGGATTGTATGCATATTTTTTACTACATGAATTTAGTGTAGATTGGATTAAATTATATAAAGACATGTGAAATTAATAAAGCTGTAAAATATTATATTATATTTTCTTGTAGTGATTATTTTATTGCACGTTAGAAACCAAGAGAAATTTGAAAAACTAGGTCATGTTTTTCGCGGCGGATGCAGGCGTGAGTGGAATTTTTGTGACGCTAGTGAGAACGAGACATGCTGAAACACCAACAGGGCAATAGATGGATAGACCATTAGCTCTCTTAAGAGGAAATAGGATTCGTCACATATGTACAGTAGATAAATTACATATAAACAGAATTAATATTAACAGGTTACACACACACACACACAAAACCTAGCCCCACAATTTTACTAACGCTTGTTTACGAACGTGCCGAAATATCCCTGATTTCCATATTCTGAATCCAAAAAGTAGGGTTTTAAAAATTTGATTATTGTTTCGTATTCCTTGTTGTCGGGGGACCAGTATTCTAAACGAGTTGTATTGCCCCTGATAATGATGATAATGATTTTATTGGTGTCATACTTCGTTTGGTATCAAGTATTCTTATCCCTTTTGTTTATAATTTCTCAAGTTCTTCGTTGGTCTCCGTCCTTTTTGATCCATTTTAAACACATGTAGCTTTACTTTAAAAGGATAAGTGATCAATTGTTTCTGCCAGTGAAACAATTACATCCTTATTCAACAGTACAATTAAAACCATCCCAATATGTAAAATAATAGATTACGTAACAAGTACGATTGAAGTATAATCCATTATATAGATTAATTATTTTTAGAAATAGTATAATACAATTTCACCTGATGCTATCGTTGATTATATTGATATTTTTAAGCTGAAGATTTGCTCAAACTACAATAATATCTGAAAATTATATGTATGGACGCGTTCTAAATTGGTTTGTCTGGATTGGCGTGGTGTGCTTGAATATAGTTTAAATACTGATTAATAACAAAAACTTTAACAATGTTTAAGAATATCATCTACTTCACAGATTTTAATTTGCAGACCATTCGCTAACACAAAGAACAATTTAATTCGTATCAACGTAGAAATTCTATATAACGGTATACTACATTAACTGTATGCAAACAAATTAAATACGCACTAGGTAAAAAGCAATTATTTAGAGCAGGCCTGCACAGAAAAAAATTGTGTGGGCCGAAAAAAATAGGGCATGGGGGAGGAGGGAGGTGAGGCAGCGTAAGAAAATAATAACAATAAAGAATATGTTTATGTTACTTCCGAAATAAATTTAATGTGACACATTGCATCGTTTTTCTTTAACAAATTTGTCGTATTAAGAAGATATACTGGAAGTAGCTGTTCTCAAGATGTCTTCCAAATGATCATCACTCAAACATGAGCGTTCCTTGCATTTGTTAATGTTCATAACTGAAAATATCGGATCGCATATATAAGTGGTTCCAAATGCACCAAATGTTTTTAGAGAAATTACTAAAGCTTCTTGTACATATTGTAGAAATCCTGCAGGGTGATCGACTAAAAACTTGGAAAATATGTACCTCGGCATTAGTTGCAACGACGGTTTTAGAATGAATCGTGCACGAACTCTTTAGGCAATTACATGCATATTAAAAACGACTGCTTTCAGTTTGTGATCTGTAAGTAATGTTGATTGAGAATACATATACGCGGGATTAGTTTTTATTTATAATATTATTAATTTTCACCACAGGTTTCGCGTGCCGCAAAGTGGATGTTGGTGGGATTTAGAGAATTAACTATCACATATCATAAAATATGGAATTACATATCACATGAGAATAAACACATAACCTGACACACGCACACTAGGAGGAAGCAAAAACAAAAGACGGACAAGTCACTTCACAAAACTGAACAGCGAGTAATCTGCCCTTTCGTAGAATCTCCAGGCCGTACACGAAACAAACAAATAAAAGAGCAGAAAAGAGTAAAGAGAGACTAAGCAAGTTATTAAATAAGTATTTTTGAGTGTGTAAATAAAAAAAAATATGATCAAACATCGAAGTCTAATGAACACTTCTTTAAAAGCGGTTATTTCGAGGCGTAAGCAGGTGTTCGGTTAGCTGGTCGACTCGGACTGCGGTCTCAGACCCTGATGGGGGAAAATAACCCGCGTGCAACAAAAGACCTTAAAAAGGCTAACAGCCAAAGAAAAAATTTGTTCGTTACACGCTATGAAACAATCGAACTGAAGTCCTCAGTTTATAAACTATTTTAGATTATACAGTCGGACTTACAAAAAAATTCTCGTCCCCGGTAGGAAACTTGCTACATCGAAATACATGATCAATTCAGATAATAAAATATGTAATGTAATTCATAATGCTTCTGGAAAACAAAGATTGGATGCAAAGAAAATCTGTATTCTCCAAGTTAATAAAATAATTTCAAACGCGGAAACAGCTTCTGCGTTTAACCATTACTGATATCTCGAATTACCGACCTATTTCCCTCCTTCCAATTTTCTCTAAAATACTAGAAAAAGCGATAGATTTTCGAGTTGTACATTTCTAAGACAAAAATAAAATCATCGCACCAAAACCACATGGCCTCCTCAAAAATAAATCCACTAACAGCGCTAAGAACGATTTCGTAAATCAATCCAGGATTTTCTGGAAGACAAATTGAAAGTAACAAGGATATTTGCAGATCTCTCCAAAACATTCGACATGGTTCATCACAAAATTTTGCTAGATTAACTTGAGTTTTACGGAATTAGGGGAAATGCTTCCTTACTTTTCAAATCATACCTTCCTAATCGAAAGAAAAAAGTCACCATAGACAACAATGACGGCAATATTTATGTCTGTGATTGGAAAGAAATACCTTGTGAGGTCCCGCAGGGGTCGGTTCTTGGACCTCTGATTTTTCTTTTGTACAAAAATGACCTTCCAGATTGCATCAAACCTATAAAATCAGTTTTTTATGCCGATGACACGAAATAAATAATAACCGGTAGCGACGACAAAACACATGAAAAAAAGTCATACAATGTCTGGTTGACAAACAAATTGGTTCTCAACGTACAGAAAACTAAACTTGTTCAGTTTTCGTACGGTAACAACAACACTGAATTACCCACTGATCATGCAACATATCTCGGTGTTCAAGTTGACGGGAAGTTACGATGGAATGAACATATTAAGGTTCTAAGTAAACTTAGTTCCGTCTGTTATTCTCTTCGATTATTAATACAACAAGTAGACACTATAACTTCAAAACGGTATATTATGCATACTTACATTCCAAAATGTGCTATGGAATTACGAGCTGCGGACTTTCTTCTCGCTCTGCGAAAATATTTAAAGTACAGAAATGTGCGATCCGAATATTATGTGGCAAAAATTTCAGAGAAAGTTGTAGATCTCTCTTCTAAGCTCTTGAAATGTTAACGTTGCCCAGTGCATACATTTTGGAAACTATAAAATTGGTAAAACGTAATCAAAGTCTGTTTGTTACCAACGGGGAATTCCATGAATATAATACCAGAAACCGCGCGACATTACGGACAAACATCATCTCTCACTTTTTGAAAAAAAGTATTCATTAATCAGGCATAAATTTAATTAATTGTCTTCCTCTAACATCAAAAGCGTAAGCAGTTACAGCGTATTTAATAAAAAATACAAAAATGTGCTGATTAATGGCGCATATTACTTTGTTGACGAATTTGTAAATCGGCTTGAGCCAAACTCACATCAGTTCCCTAGAGAATACTGGTTAATTTGTGGAATACTAATATAAATCTTTATTGTCTGTATGTCCAACTGATACTTCACAATTGTTTATTTGATGTCGTCCGCACGAGATTTCCAGCCACTGAGAAGAGCTGCCAGAAAAATTCTTCCGAGGCTCCAACACTTTGAAGGCTCATAAGTTCAAGAAGATGATATGCAAATGGGAGTGTTATTTGTGCAGTACAGTTTGGAAAACTTCTTACTGCTATTAGTGAAGTGAAGTTCAGCTTACAATTATTTCTTATTCCTTACTTTATATTTAAGATTTCTTACTTGTGCAATGTTCTGTAATCCTAACTTATTCTCCCTTATTCAAGTATGTAGTATTGCTTATGTTCTGCCTGAAACTATTTCATGTAATTTCAAATACGTACCCTTTAAATTCTTCATATCACTATTGATGTATAGAGTATTTATGTATATCTCCTTCATACATTTGTAAGTTATATTAATTTGACTTGTCCTATTTCTTCAACAGAGGACTAATAGAACTAATAAAATCTCATCTAATCTAACAAGCCTAGGGACGGCAAAATTATTAGGCATGAATAATTTAGCTCCCGAAGCATCTAGCAGTGAGTAACCAGCCACGAGATTGAGCGATTAGACTCAGAAATGTCCATCGAAACCTGAGAAAATTGGGGTGGGGGTGGGGGTGGGGGGCTCACGAACCATTCGCCGCCATCCAGATTCACTTGGGCGTACCGTCACGAGACAACGACGCCTCCACAGCAACCAGCCTGCTTCAGCTCAAACCACAACCGCGCTATTTATACTCTTTAATCAGTTGACTAAATTTACTCAGTTTACTTATATCAATAATTTAGATTTCCCATGTTGAGGTTCACCCCACATTATTCCTGAGAGATAGTCGCATGTTTCCTTGTTTTGATTATTGTAATTTTTATATGTATTCAATTTTAATGTAATTTATTTTCTTAATGAATTATAATTTTAAATTAATTAAACCTATTAATTTATGAAACCCCGCCCAATCGTGAATATTACAAAACATTTTCCCGCTGTATATTCTGGATAAACCGTTCGTAAGTTTCTAGTCTCATTATGAGACTCGTTTGAAATACTTTCATGTTTACTAATTATTATTAGTGAAAAATCGAGATACACAAGTTGTAATTCGTGTTCTTTATGAATAATTCAATTTTTTAATATAAATAATTATGTATGTGTTACGTAGGGCGGCATTAGAAATATGTAAGTTGTACAGAGTAAAAAAAAGTTGGAGAAATAGTGCCTTAGACATATCAGCAAATATTTCAACTACATTCAATCCCTCATCCAATGAAATTTGAATAAATTCGTTCATTGAACAAATTGTGCGTTTTTCGTCAAGAAATCATGCTGTGAGGAACTTAAAATGTTATATTCGCTAAAGAAATTAAGTAATTTAATGTGATTTATTTATTCGAAACTTTTCGAAAAATATAAGAAGCAAATAAATGGTTCTATAATTTTATAAGTCGTATAGTGAACCTTTCTTGATTTCTCGATTTTCAGAGCATCGGAAAATATTCCAAGTAGAATACATTTATTGGAATTTAAGTGGAAATGCGATGGCATCTGCACATTCTTTTACATATACTATATATATGCTGCTCGGGAACACTTCAAATTTCTTATTACTCTAATGATTTCTTCTATACATATAGGTTGAATAAATATACTATTTTTAACTTCCGGAATAGAGTTCTGCAAATATTTGAAGAAACCACCTCAATATACGCCGAGGTATCTTTTATATTAAAGTTAGAAACATTTACGAAATACGAATTGAATTTGCAAGCCGCTTCTCTACTGGAAAATGTTTCACTCTGTTCACGTGTGTAAATTTTTGGGATTTCTGATAACTTTGCCCGATATTTTTTTAAGACATTCCAAGTTGTTTTCAAAAGATTATGATTTTTCTCCTGGAACACATCAGTTTTATACTAAAAAACTTAAAAATTAACCTTCCAGATGTGAAATGGCAGGTCAAAACTGCAACGCAATTATTTAGGTTTCAACAGTCGACTGTAGCGACCTCTTAGGTCTTGGCTGGATGAGAACAGGATATTTGCAAATGGTATCTTCCCGTTACTTGTTATGTTATTACGGACTTTAGACACGAGGAGTGAAAGATGTAGTAAGACTGCCTCCTACGTTCCGAAAAGAACCGTTAAGCCTCATCACTTATGGTCACACCATGTCTGCTTGGTGTTTTCCAAGTCCCAATTGACGGACGAAGGAGCAGAAATTCGTCTACGTAGCAGGAAGATTACCATGATATAATTAACTATATATTTAGGTAAAATTCAGAACGTTAAAAATTAGTGCAATGCAAGTAAACACACAAATAAATTAAACTGTACATTTCAAAACTAAATATTCGCGAAGGCCGATCATTTTTCCCAATTGAAACTTGCAGAAATGATTTTCGTCTTCCTCCGCCACATATTAAAACTTTTTTCTTAAAAATTTGTTGGATTCCATGCCACGTCGTAAATATAAATCTACAGCAGAACTTATTGCAGCACGCAATGGCTTCATCAAATACTGATTTTCATACATGTAATATTGTTTTTGGATTTGTACTTTTAATATTTTACTTGTATTAATATGGGTCGTTTCTTCATTTAATTTGGACGAGTACTTCATGGTGTCAAAATTTTTACAGACATGAGTTCATAAAAACAAATATTTAAGAATGGGCTGCAAAACAATTCAGTTTTACCGGCTAAAATCATTTACTGAATATAAATTGTAAAAGTGAGAAGCGATTGCACTAAATTATTCATTTACAAAATCTACTGCACAAAGATCCATAAGATTCAATTGAAGACCGTACAATGGAAAGAGTGTTTAAACTCTCGGCATGTGGCGTGAGAAAGTCTCATAGCTGCGATCTTGTGGAGAGGAAGAGAATTGACGGTCAAAAAGAGAGTTCGTCGAGAGAGTTTCACGGAGAATATCGTCATTGGTATGGTGGTCGAATTTATGGCCAAAGTGTTGAACAGTAGATTTATAAAAATTAAAGTATTTTATATACACTATAAAAGAAACTATAGTTCGGAGGAGATATTGTGGTTTAGAGAACTCTTCCGTTGCTGATGGTTACAGTATCCGGAATGTTTCTAATAAAATGGTGCCCATGGGCAAATGATCGTCGTCAGTAAATGTGGCCATAGTTACATTGACCGGTCTCCAAGGTCAGAAGATTTTGGGACTTAGCATTCATAATGGGTGAATGACTGGGGCCTGCAGGTGGAACATGAATTGTCTGGAGCTTATTAGACTTGAATTGATGCCCGACCTTCAAGTTAGCCTGCGACAGGATTTCTCGCAGGTGAACCTTCCCAGAGAGTTCTGGCGGGGGCTACCTTTGGAGATGCCCTCACACCTCTCTGGTTTTTTTTGAACTAAGGTTCCCACATGCCGAAGCACCTCGGTCTGTTTTGAGAAGTGTATGTTCCGGGGTCGCAGACCTTGGGCATACGGCAAGAGTTGTCCGCTATTCCTATTGGAATAGTCGGCCAGCTGCCTCCTAAACAGGCCAAGGAATGGCGAGGGGTAAGCTGCGTCCCCACAGCAAACTCCTCTCCCACTATCGGAAGGGCGTGGGACAAGTACCCAATGCCCGACCTACCAGATGCAGGTTTTTCTAAGGTTTTCCCTGCATTTCTTTAGGCGAATGCCGAGTAGGATCCTTAAAATATAGCCCGGGGACCCTTTTAAGAATCACACTGTTCCGGAATATATTTATTCGCCGCAAAAGTCGGCCGGTTAAAACGTTTGAAAATTTCTACCCTCGCCCACCACGGCTAGACCCTCCCACTTCCGCCCTATCACACACGTTGCTCAGGTTGTCATAAATAAACACTGCGACATGCATTTCTTTGGATATTAATTCAATCTCGTTTGTTTTTGCATTATTTTTTTGTAACAACCCTCTACCCCAACCCTAGGCGTCCTCCCCTCTCATACTCCCTCTACCTTAAGTAACTCAGAGTTACTCCCTGTACCTTAAGAGAGCAATAATTAGTCTCCGTACTTAAGATAATCAGAATTACTCCCTGTACTTTAAGAGAGCAATAATTAGTCCCCGTACTTAAGATAATCCGAATTACACCCTGTACTTTAAGTAAATCAGAGTTACTCCCTGTATCTTTAGAGAACAATAATTAGTCCCCGTACTTAAGATAATCAGAATTACTCCCTGTACCTTAAGTAAATCAGAGTTACTCCCTGTATCTTTTGAGAGCAATAATTATTCCCCGTACTTAAGATAATCAGAATTACTCCCTGTACCTTAAGAGAGCAATAATTAGTTCCCGTACTTAAGATAATCAGAATTACTCCCTATACCTTAAGAGAGCAATAATTAGTCCCCGTACTTAAGATAATAAGAATTACACCCTGTATTTTAAGTAAATCACAGTAACTCCCTGTACCTTAAGAGCGCAATAATTAGTCCCCGTACTTAAGATAATCAGAGTTACTCCCTGTACCTTAAGAGAGCAATAATTAGTCCCCGTATTTAAGATAATCAGAATTACTCCCTATACCTTAAGAGAGCAATAATTATTCCCCGTACTTAAGATAATCAGAGTTACTCCCTGTACCTTAAGAGAGCAATAATTAGTCCCCGTATTTAAGATAATCAGAATTACTCCCTATACCTTAAGAGAGCAATAATTAGTCCCCGTACTTAAGATAATAAGAATTACACCCTGTATTTTAAGTAAATCACAGTAACTCCCTGTACCTTAAGAGCGCAATAATTAGTCCCCGTACTTAAGATAATCAGAGTTACTCCCTGTACCTTAAGAGAGCAATAATTAGTCCCCGTATTTAAGATAATCAGAATTACTCCCTATACCTTAAGAGAGCAATAATTATTCCCCGTACTTAAGATAATCAGAGTTACTCCCTGTACCTTAAGAGCGCAATAATTAGTCCCCGTACTTAAGATAATCAGAATTACTCCCTGTACCTTTAGTAAATCAGAGTTACTCCCTGTACCTTAAGAGAGCAATAATTAGTCCCCGTATTTAAGATAATCAGAATTACTCCCTATACCTTAAGAGAGCAATAATTAGTCCCCGTACTTAAGATAATCAGAATTACTCCCTGTACCTTAAGAGAGCAATAATTAGTTCCCGTACTTAAGATAATCAGATTTACTCCCAGTACCTTAAGTAAATCTGAGTAACTCCCTGTACCCTAAGAGAGCAATAATTAGGCCCCGTACTTAAGATAATCAGAATTACTCCCTGTACCTTAAGTTAATCAGAGTTATTCCCTGTACATTAAGAGAGCAATAATTAGTCCCCGTACTTAAGATTATCTGAATTACTCCCAGTACCTTAAGGAAATCAGAGTAACTCCCTGTACCTTAAGTTAATCAGAGTTATTCCCTGTACATTAAGAGAGCAATAATTAGTCCCCGTACTTAAGATAATCAGAATTACTCCCAGTACCTTAAGGAAATCAGAGTTACTCCCTGTATCTTTAGAGAGCAATAATTAGGCCCCGTACTTAAGATAATCAGAATTACTCCCTGTACCTTAAGAGAGCAATAATTAGTTCCCGTACTTAAGATAATCAGATTTACTCCCAGTACCTTAAGTAAATCTGAGTAACTCCCTGTACCCTAAGAGAGCAATAATTAGGCCCCGTACTTAAGATAATCAGAATTACTCCCTGTACCTTAAGTTAATCAGAGTTATTCCCTGTACATTAAGAGAGCAATAATTAGTCCCCGTACTTAAGATTATCTGAATTACTCCCAGTACCTTAAGGAAATCAGAGTAACTCCCTGTACCTTAAGAGAGCAATAATTAGTCCCCGTACTTAAGATAATCAGAATTACTCCCTGTACCTTAAGAGAGCAAAAATTAGTCCCCGTACTTAAGATTATCAGAATTACTCCCTATACCTTAAGAGAGCACTTTTTAGTCCCCGTACTTAAGTTAATCAGAATTACTCCCTGTACCTTAAGTTAATCAGAGTTACTCCCTGTACCTTAAGAGAATCCAAATATTATTGCTTTATTTCATTACGAAAACAGGAACTATATTTTTATGACGCGCCAACGTGTGATGTGACGTCACGGTTTCTTGACGCGCAGTAATTCCCAAAAAATTATAACATTAACTCTTTTAGGCAAATTCGTAATAATATTTCAACTATAATTATTTCCATCTTCATGCAAGGGGTTGCTCACCCTCACAGTATCCTTTTTCGATTTTGGCAGAATATGTATACCAATTTTTGTTATATTTTGTCCACGCGTAAAAAATTGTATATAAATTAACGTAAATACATACATACATACAAATATACACGCTATTTTATTATATAGATTGCGTAATGTCCATTCCCTATCGGTGTCGAGGCCCCGTAAAGTACCAGGAGTTAAAAGACTTTCATATAAATAATGCACCTGACCGCTACTGTGGTAACTTTATCCAATTTATAAATCCTCATTTCACTGAGTTATCGAAAAGGTGAATTCTAATGCTGCGCATTGCAGCAGCATTTCAACCGGCCTTTACGCTTGGGATGACGTCACGGGTCTGTCTGTCAATTATCACGTGGGTCTACGAATGCGCAAATAATATTATTTCAAAATTGTTCAATTCAGTTTTTAAAATTATATCCAAAATTAGAAAAAATATCAAAGTTTAATCATATATAAATTTAATTTCATATTTATTTTCGTTTTCTATTGCAAAACAAGATTGGGAGTTTTGATATGTCTACGGCACGGCACAAATAAGTCGTCGTGTTTCGGCTTCTTCGACAGAGCACAGAAAATAACTTTAAAAGTCTAAATATTGAAAAAGATTAAAAATCTGCTTCAGAGATGGAAGACGTGCATCCCGAGGTGGAAGGCGAGGCCTGTCAGGACACAGTTGTTGCAGGTGACGTAATGACTGAGACTCTGTTTGACTTTGTCGCTGGGAAGGAATCAATTTATGGAGACCCAAGATTAACACCTGATTTAGGTAGTTAAATACAACAAATTTTGACCATGTTTAGTAAATTAGCAGATCAGTTTAGACAGAACAATATTCGCGCGTTCTTGGATAGATACGGTGCAACCTTTACCCATATCGATGTATGATGGATATATTTTGGAATACCTAAATTTAAAGGACGTATACATTAAATATTTCCGGTTGTTATCACACGCGATCAATTGGAAAAATCAGAGATTGTGCTACAAAGAAGGATTCTGCAAATAAGCTTTGCGACCCTCCCGTTCGGATATTGCATGAGATTCTCTCAATATATACTGCAATAATAATTACACACAATAGTTCTCAGCATTGAACTTTAAAGAATATTCATTATCCTTCTACATCGGTTTGAAACAGTTACAAAAATATGTAATTATCCCATATTTAGTTCAACTTTATAACTAATTAATAATTATTAAAGCTGTTAAAATGTTTTCCCATAAAAATCTTAATTGTAGTGTATCTATATCTGGGTCTAAAATCTAGGAGTACTGTTAGATAGGTTTGAGTTGTTCTGTCATCGAGAGGAAGAGAATGTATGGAGTAAAGTAATAATATTTAGCAGTTCAATGTTCTAATGTATTCATTATTTACTGGAGAAATATCTTAAACGTATATTGGCCCACCAGTCCTCAGAGAAATTGTCTCAGATTTTCTATTTGTTTGCAAGAGAATTTATGCGAGTAAAAATATAATATCTAAAAGTTAAATGTAATTAATGTAAGTAAATCATTCAACAGAAGAACATAAAAACATTACACCTTTTCAATTGGTTGGCTTATTCGGAGAAAGTTTCGGGATTTCCTTATTATTATTATTATTATTGCTTTTTCTTTGTTAGCGTAAACCATAACGAGGAAAATATATTCAAGATATATTCTTTAATCCATTAAGATACCGGGATTAATTTTTATTCCCACACTGGACAAGGACAATTTTTTACTTTTATAAAATACCAGAAGTATTTATCTTCTTTAAGGTACCTTATTTCAATGTAGCGGGTTATGTAGATACAGTTATGGTATCCGCAGTATATTGACACAATTAAGATATTTGCTGTATGTTTGACAGTATTTAAGGTATGGGGAGTATTTTCGACAATATTTAAGGAACCGAGAGTATTGTTTACTTACCTTATATTACTGGGTATATTTTTATTCCCTTACGGTACCATCTGTATTTTTACTTACTTACTTCCTTAAAGTACAGGGAGTATTTGTCACAATCTCAAAAAGTACCGGAAGTATTCGAATATATTTGTTTTACTGACGATAATGAGAGTATTTTTTAATCTTTTAAGGTTCCGGTATCAGTTTTTATTCATTTACCCTACAGGGGAGTCAGGGGGAAAAGCGTTACATAAAAATAGCACAAAAATAACAGTGTTTGGCGTCGAATCCGGGTTCTATAGAAGTCGCTAAGTTTAATTCTGACATTCAGCTTGATGGTTAATATGTAGTTAAGCCCCTAGGAGTCGGGGCGGAAGGGGATTGAATAAAGTTCCACGTACAATCTTAAACAAGTGGAGAAAATTCTATGAAATTTTCTACAAATGTTACTTACGAACCAGGAACAAAAACTGTTTGGGTAAAACGGATAAGGGTGGTGGAGGTGGTATTTTAAATACATTCTAAATTGGCAGTTATTGTAGTCGAATAAAATTTTTGAATGAAGGGCTTTACATAATATTTAATATTTATTTATTACAGTCGAATCCGGAGTTAAGGATGTCCCTGGGTTTATTTATAGCATTAAACTTGCTGGTTAAGTTGTACTTCAACCCCTAGGAGAGGGGGCGGAAGGGGACAACAAAGTTCCGTGTAAAATTATATACAAGTGGTGGAATTTCAACAAAATTTTGTGTATATATGTTCCTTTTAAACCGGAAAAAACGCTATTGCAGTAAGACACGTCTACCACCCCTACGCGGACGGGGTTCAGATTTAAAATCATACATAAAAGGCCGATATTTGTGTCGAATAAATATTCTTCGGTGAGTTCCAGGATTATTCTTCATACTCTTAACGTAATGGAAGTATTTTTGTCCTTTTTAAAGTACTGTAAGTATATTTTAACCTGTTAACCTATCGCGAGCGTTTTTAACTCTTTTAAGGAACCGAAATTAATTTATACTCCCTTGTGCTAACGATGTATGAGCAATTTTGACTCTGTTGAGGTATGACAAATAATTTTGATTATTTTAAGGTACTGGTAGTATTTTTCTTTATTCTAAATGATAGCGTGAGTACTGGTAGTATTTTTCTTTATTCTAAATGATAGCGTGAGTATTTTTACAGTGTCTAATTAGGTCTAAATTAAGAAACTTGCACTAGCTTGTCTTAAGGTATGCGAAAGAATTTTGAGCTCTTAAGGTACTGGAAGTATTTGTTACTCTCAATGGCACCTGCAGTATTTCTGACACTCTTAAGGTACATGAATTAATTTTAACTGGCTTAGGGCTCCGGGAGTATAATTTACTCTCTTATGGTAGAGTGTGTAGTTTTTACTGTATTAGGGTACCGAGTATTTTTTTATGTATCTTAGAATAGCAAGAATAGTTTTAATCCTGTCAATAACCAGGAGAATTTTGACGCTCTTAGGTAGTAGACAATTTTTTTAAATTTAGTATCTGCAGTATTAATATAAGGGGTGGTTCTGACTAATACATTAATGTAGAATTAACTTTATCGTGCTTATATAAATAAATACCCGAGAAAAGCAAGGCTCCCTGCTAGTTAATTAATTAATAAATTTGGCTGAGACATAGATTGTATTGCTTATTTATTTACAGCTGTGTGTCCGGCGTTGCCCAGGTTGTGATAATTTAACTCAGTCACATTTGTAACCTCGGATTTATCTCTAATCTCAGTTGTTATTTACGTTATCTATATGTAACTCCCCTCAATGCCTATCCGTCAAGTTGCTCCCCTCCCATTCCGAAATGGGTTGAAATTATACACAAACAAAATATCTTGAGAAACACTATCAATATTATTAATCTAGTAGAGCATTTATTCAACGTAAATATTGGCCGATTTATATTGTATAAAAATTTCCACACCCACCCCTAGGGCCTCCGCTTCACAAACAGTCTATCTTATTAATTACATTAAAGTTATTACTTTTCGACCTGCCAGTGGGTCGTTGAAAACATAAGATGTTTATACTTAGGATATGTGTAATTATTGTCAATAAATTGTAGAAATTAATATAATACTAATATCAGACACACGGAAGACAGGAGTCATTTATTTACATTACACTTGGCACTTATGTATTACTTATTTTTAGTATGTCCCACAACACTTGATGTTGTACTTTCAGGAACTCAATTACATATTTTACAGTTCAGAGTTATTAGTATATTTTTTATGTACAACTTTTTGGGTTTTTAGGCCGCCTTTTCTTCTGGCGTTATTTCCGACGTTTCGCTCGATAGCTCCTAGCATTCTCAAAGCTATGCCAAGAAGGACGGAGAGTTTTCAGTCTTGGCATACCCTTAAGAATGCTCGGAGTTATTGAGCGAAACGTCGGCAAGAACGGTGGAACAAAACGCAGCCTAAAAACCCAAAAATTGGTACAAGATACTGACATCAATATGCCCACGGGTAGCTGTATATTATTTATTATATATTATCTTTGACATCAAAAGTTTTACCTATTCTTATGAATAATTTATCAGTATTTGCTACTTTTAAGAATCATAATTTTAGCTTATGTTTTAAATAAATTAATTAATATATTTTCTTCTGGTAACTTAATTTTGTGTATATCAGCGATTATTACCAAAAATTTGTAATTGGATTTGGACTTAAAGAAATAAGCTATTGGCATTTGATTTGGTTGATGACTGATAAGAAACACAGTCTGTTGTATAATAACCGTGGCGCCGCAAACTGATTAATCTTGAGAGCAATCTCTAGTCTCACGGTTTCGTTCTTCGTCTCGCATAACGGTATTATGACTGTCGGAATTTTTTTCTCAGGACATATCTTTGGCAGGGCCGGTCGGTGCACTTGTATAACCGCTTCTTCGAACCTGGTACTACAGGAAACATGTTGCGGTGTTGCGGAAAATATGATAACGAACCTAGTCGATAAATTAATAAATTATTTTGTATTATTTGAAATAATATAAAGGCTGATTGAAAATAATGTACTAAGTGAATATTTTACATTTTTTTGTGTGTCATTCCAAGTATGAATTCTACCTGCACTTCTGCTACTTGTAATTAAAGAAATGGTATCGGTTATTGAATTCCAAATAAAAACTGAAATTTTTCATCGTCTTTCAGGACACCCAACGTCGCGGCTCAAGTAAAAGGAGTTATGGTTATTTTTAACTACTAATAATCCTAAAAATAATCATCATACAGAAAAATTTAAAAACAAAAACTAAGAAAATTTGCATTTAAAAAATGCCGGACTGTACATCGCGTGTTGGCGTGTTTTTATAACAGCGAATAACTTAAATCTGGAAACCGAATTTATTCGCTGTTAGGAAAAGACGCTAACGTCCGGTTAAATTCAAATTTATTTAGTTTTTGTTGTTTATCTTTTTTCAGTATGTTTGTTATTAGCTTTAACGTTAATGTATTTGTTATTTTTCCTTGCCCTGTAATAATAAACGGTTATTAATAATAATAAAGATAGCCAAATACAGGCGAAAAAAGTGATAACGTTTTTGGAAGCCTTCTTCCTGAAACTTATTTTGTCTGTTTTTTTCAATTAGACGTAAACTTTTCTTTTTATTAAGAGGTTATGTCAGAATTAGAAATAAATTATTGGACATTTCAAGCCTTTATTATTAATATTTTTTTATAAAGGTTAGATATCTACTTGTATCTTATTTTTATATCACTAATTATTTCTGCCATGTGCTTCGTACCATTGTAAAGAAAATACCAACAAAAATTGATCAATCTTTGGTAAAATTTAGGAAGTATCTCTTAATTTTAACAAAAACCGCAGGCAAAATTAGATGTACTGTTCGAAGCAAAGTTCGGCATTTCGGATTTTATGAATAATTCATCACAAAAATAGTATTTCTTTCTCATTATAGCATAATGAAATATCGATCTGATTCCCCAGAAAATTTCATTTTACAGAGTAAATTTTCTGTAAAGTGACTAGCGAAAATAAACAAAAGGTAGGCAAATACAGAATTGGTATTTTAAAATGCAAAAATTAAGTAAATGAAATATTACGACCACATTTTAATCGATTCCATAAACTTGTTGACTCCATGGCTATTCTTCCTAAGTAATATTAACATTGAACTTCATTTTAATCATTAGTTATTAATATTATCCGTTTTCTTGTAAACTTATTCAGGTTGCTAAAAATTCCAGGCTTACCAAATTGACTCGGGCAGTAACAACCAAATGCAAGGTTAAAGTTGTGTGGAAGAACAAGTTCTGAAATACTAAAGGTCAAGTCTCCATTAACACTCCTCGTTCTCTGTCTGAATCTTTAAATATTTTGTGAAGTGAACGTTTATTCTGCCTTATTGGTAAACCCACTGATGAAGGAAGGAATTTCCAGCAATCATTATGCTTTTATTTATAATAATAGGTTAGAACTAAATTTTATCTTATAATGCAGGAGTAACCCATAATTCAACTATTTGTAATCACATTTATAACGTAATTATAAGCTAAGCACCCCCTTAATTATAGTCGAAACACGACTGTGCCTCGTTCCCCGATGACTTTCGCATCCAATTAAAATGTAATTATTAAAGAACAATTAATTCGTTTTGTATTTAGGCGCCAGAAATTAATAGTTGGTTGGAAAATCGAAAGTTTTATTTCAAACCAGTTACAAATTTAATCGCTATTAATACTATTACAATCAACAATTATAAATTAAAATTTTATACATACAAAACGAAGCAGCATTGACTCTTTCTCTCAAGGCAAATTACAGGAAGATTATTTACCGTGACTCAATATTGAATCAAAAGTTTTCTGTTATGCATTATATTCCTTAACTAACATTTTTGCAATCTTTGTACACTGTATTAAATAACAGTAGTACGTAATTTAATTAAGTTTGCTTTTATAATAATCTTTTTTGGTGTACAATTTACAATCGCATCAATTACTCCGCGACATCAGCGACTCATTATTTATTTTTGTCTCTTTCGAGAGGCCTGCTTTGATGAGAGTTTTCTCTCACGTCCACAAACATTCATGCCCTCGCCGAGATTCGAACCCGGGACCTTCGTGATGTGAGGCAGCCACGCTGACCCCTGCATCACAGGAGGTCGGCTATAATAATTACACCTTGTCTGTCTACAGTGTTTCCATCATTGGACACACGTTACAACTTTTTGCGAAAACCAACCTTTAGACAAGGGTTGGCCAACATTTTTCGCCAAATGTTTGACACACAAATTCTTATGCGCCATATAACTCGAACACTTCTTCCGTTCACGGTAAGGGGTTGGCTAATACAGGTAAGGATAGAATCTGTTTCACTTAGGGGATGAAAAGGAATAACTTAATCACGCAGTTAGGAATAATCTTCCGGGGATGGTGATTATTTCCTGATGGCACTATAGCTGTCAAAGAGTCTCGATTTATAACGCTGGACCACAGTTGACAATGAGAGCGAGATAAGCTTGGGACTTGGATTTGTCTGTTCTTTCTGCTTGCTAGATGACCCGGCCCTGGTGCATTAATAACCATTTTAATAAAAGTAAATTTATAGACACAATTAACTTTTAAAACGATTTCGTTATTGTACGTAAATCAATATCAATGGACTCAATTCCCCATTTTTAACTGAGAGATGAACATTTTCATTTCAAATGAATTGTTCTATTTACTAGTCTTGTAGTTTTAAATGTAGATAGTAAAATCACCTAAAATTATCAATAGAAAAGCAAGTCATTGCCAAATAATAGGGTTATTTCAACAGGCAGCTTATTTTTCTGTCTAAAGAATTTGAAACAGCATTTTTAATTTCCAAAATCTACTCATAACCTACCTTCTAGAAAGCCAGCCCACTTCACAATGAAGCCTACATATTCCAAAATAACAATTCACAATATTCTCAGAATTGTTGTCTGTTTAATGCTCTTGCTCTAATTTTATTCACACATTTCCCAACTGGTAATATAACATGTTGCATATTTACAGTTTTTCGCCACAGTGCAGTGAAATTCAAGTAGAGGATGGTTTTTAAAAATTTCAAGTTAAGTTATAGTACCATTGACTTTACTTATACTACTTGATGGCTCTCCGTCAGCACATACACTGAAGCCTTCGTTACAATATAATTTTAGATTTTCTAGGCATTATTTTACTTTTTTCAAATATGTCTGATCCTGTACGTACTTCAGATTGTTAAGTTTTTCAAAGACATTATAATTATCATCAATTCCTCGTATAAAAACTTTTAACTATGTAAAATCACATATATCCGTTGAGTCATCCAAATCTAGAAAGAAGAAAGTACAAGAATAGACAAGGACTTCCAATTGCTGGCAAGGAAACATGTAGGAGCTATTCTTTCGCAGGTGAACCTTCCCGGAGAGCTGGAGGGGATTGCCTTTGGAAATGCCTTCTCCTCTCTTTGATTTTTGAACTGAGGTTCCCACAAGCCGAGGCACCTTGACCTGTTTCGAGAGGTGTATGTTCCGGGGTCGCAGACCTTGGGCATACGTTAAGATTTGTCCGCTATTTCTATTGGAATAGTTGGCCAACTGCCTCCTAAACCGGTAAAGGCACGGAGAATGGAATTCTACGACACCACAAAAAAAAACCTCTTTCGCCATCGGAAGGGCGTGGGAGAAGTAACAAACTCCTGACGTAACTTGTGCAGAATTTTCTAAGGTTTGCACTGCATCACTTGTGGTAACCTTTATACTTTATTTCACTTTCTCCTACTGATTATAACGATATTCATATTTAAAGGGTTAAGGAAATATAAAGAGGTTGGGATATTTTATAAAAATGAAAACTTGAAATATTTAATAATATATATATATATATATAATATAAAAATTTATTTACAAAATACATACATAATGATTTATGTTGCTCCGGCCTGTGGGCATGGACCCATCTCAGGTTAAACATGGTGGATGGAAAATTACACCATAATTAAGAAAATAAAAAAATGTCACGCCATTAAAAATTTAATCCCAGGAAAAAAAACTCTTAATGGTCAAAATTTAATCTCCACCAAAAATTTTAAAATAGAATTAAACCTGCGAATATTTCGAAGCCGGGATCCTCGTGGTGATGACGGCTGGTTGGAGTCGCACCTTCCAAAACTGTCTGGCTACGGCCAAACTTCTCGCTGCTTGAGGTCTTTTAATCCTCGCTCATTCCCAACATCAGAGCTCTCCGACCATTAACTTTGTTCAGAGAGATATTTTACTCTCTCTTGCCTTTAGATGTTTATCCCGCAGCGTCTCTCCCTGTACTCTACCAACTTGGTTATATTTGGCGGGGTGATTTTTATTTTTCTCGGCCGCACGCACAACCAGGTAAAAGAAACATTCAGTCCCTCATTGTTCTTGGAAATTTGCAACTATTCTCTCGCAGTCAAAGCCCTATCGGTCAATACCCTTAGCGGAAACCTGCGGCTTCAGTACTACTATCCTTTCCTTAACAATATGAATAAAACTTAAACTAGACACACACAAAAAAAACAGCTTAAAATTAAGTACATAATATATGTAGTTTACTACACAGTTTTAGGTTAATGCCTGGTAGATCCTTAAAACTACTGCCCGGGGGCCAAGTTAAGCCTTGGCTACCTTGCTCTACCCTTACACCCCCCACCCCCATTTCAGCCCCTTTCCTATGCTATAAGAGGGAGTCGCCACATTATTGGGCCAAAGGCCCTTAAAGGCCGTGCCCCCTTGAAAGCACGCACGGCCAAGCATGGGGGTCTACCACTTTCTACACCCCCTCTGCACGTGCTGTTAGTAAACTAACTTGGAACACCAGGATTGGGAACGTGTGTTTGATCCGCACCTGAGGGCATAACACCCTTTAATACGGTCATTCACGGAGATAGCTTGTGAGCGAGACAGAATGAAGAGTGTAGGGCTAAGGGAAAAATGTGCCGATAATTCAACCTGAAGGGTCTCATTACCGGGAAAAAAAACCTCAGCGACAGTTAGATGGTTTGAAGGGCACGATAAGCTTGGATACTGCTCTTGTGCGACAGAAACATGCACATGGTAGGAATAAGTTAGTACTTGGTTGTGGAGTCCGGGTCTCCGTACACGTCCTGCAAAAGCCGTAATCAAGCGTGGTTAGTATTAAAGTAATGAGCCGATCATGGGGGTTCTGGGTGGATGGAGGTTCTTGGGGCGTTTGTGTTTAGTGACGCGAGTGTGGTCATAGTTGCCCAGTCGTCTTATGATGGTGTTGTGTGAGAATTGTGTCTTGCTTTTACAGGCGTACAGCATGTTCTCTGAGTCGCCACAATGTGTATTACCCTATATATAACCCGTCTACACCTCCTTCTTCTCTCTTCTTTTCCAATTGCTAGTATACATCTTAATAACTTTTCTGCAATTGTCTCCCTGATACAGCAATTTCGTCTTCATTCTCTTTTGTGAATGAATTTTTCTATTTTTTTAAACTAAATTTTTAATATGTATTTTTGTGAATACAATACGGAAAAAATAACCAAAAAAATATCAAACGTGATCAAAGTCAATTTAGCTCATGATGTTGCACATGTTCAATATCAATATAATTAGAAATGATTTATCAATAATTAACATAAATTGGATATTTATTATTTTTGTCTAATTCGAATACCCTGCAAATGTCGCTTAAATTTTTTTCTTGAAAAAAAAAACAACATAAAACATAAATATTTTCAAGTTGACAGGCGAGTAGAAAAATCTGACAAATAACTAGGGCAGGCATATTTTAACATGTCCACGGATGAAAAATTTAATTTTCTTTGAGTGCATGTTGTTTCATATCTCCATGACAAATTAGCCTCTTAGAAACCAACAGACGCCTATGGGATGATCCAAACAGTTATGTTGCATATATATGCTACACTATGTACTATAGGGTTAGTTATAAAGATGGCGAGAAATATTTTTGGGGGGGACAATGCTTAACTATTTCTGCTTCACAAGAGAGGGTATCATTCTTTTCACGAATGTTAAGCAATTTCATATGCCAGTTCTGTCGTTTCTGAGATTTCGCTACCGATCCTCGTCAGAAATAAATAAAGTTGAAAAAAAATACATACCTACGTTTCCGAACTTTTTCTACAGAACGCCATAACTATATGTGTAAATAAGGTCGTCAATAATTATTTTTAAGATATAGGAATACCACGAATGATTACGCAGCAACAATGGTCGACAATTTCGGATAGAACAATGACCTTTCAGAACGAGGGGTGAAGGTGTGCTTCACAGCGGTGAAACATCCTCAGGGCAGCATTAGTGAACGGGTTATGCATCAGCAAAGTGTAATGTTATGTAATTGTGTGGGAACGAAACATGTTTGCTAAGTGTACGTGAAGAAGATTGAGAATTTGATTAATGAAAATTATAGTTTAGCTACGGGGAGATACCCAATGAACAGCATATTGGAAAAAAGATAACATTATCTATACGAAAATGATTCATTTTCCAGACAGTTACGAATTCGGTTTTGTCCATAAATCTGTAATAGAAAGGGCGAGAGAGCGACTTGTCAAATTATCCAACTCTAGGCCAAAAGACAAGTGATTCATGAGCTGAAGGTTATCAATTTATGATTAAAGAATTAAAAGTTTCAAATGTAGAGTCTAAAATAATGTCTAAATTAATGCCGATTTAGGAAGGACCTTTTATAATTCATAAAATTTTGGGTCCAAACACATACAGCATTGTGATAAAAAGAAATCCATTCCAAACAAAGACATATAATATTTGTGAATTATCCCCATACTACGAAAGGGACAGTTTAAGTTGCAAACCAAGTGAATAGTTTGAGGAGGCTGACTGCTTTGTCGTCTCACAGCGTGGCAACCGTGGAGGTTCTAGCTGGTTAGTTAGCATTCTTCATTTTGCTCCTTATCTCTTCATGTATCTTTCTTTACTATTAATTTGTAAGCATATTAGATTTTAGAATCATTAGTTGATTTCCAAAATTACAACCACGACAACGTGAGGAGTAGGCTAATGTTGGGAGCTATTTATTAAACACACAATATAAATTTTTATTAATTACTTGTTTGAAGAAGGGGCATATGTAACCGGGTAAATTAGACCTACTAAAAGGTCTAAAGTGGGGGTGGCCAAACCGAGTGACATTCGCCAAATGTAGCGCATTGGATGATTACAAGCGACGCATTGCATCCTTGCACCTGTATATACTTTCTATATCGAGAGCTTTGACCATACAGTAAAATCTATACCCTTTGGACGTTATGTCTACGGACGAAAGATGCAACCGAATGGCGTCACATAAAATAGAAAGACATCTACCATGCGCATATCTTTACTTTCTATGTCGTGGGTCTCGAGTAAGTCATCGAGGTGTGTTTTGAAGCAGAGAGTTTTGAATGCTTTTTTGTGTTTGTGAGACGATGTACGAAACTCTTATCTAATTTTTATTTATCAACAGTTTTCAGAATTTTGTACTTTTCGATGTTTTTTTAATTTCCGTTTTATCCACTACAGAGCAAAATTGATAGTAGGAGTGAACTACATTAGAGCACGCATCCATTACAACTAGGCAGAGGCCAAACATATGCAAAACAACTAGTTCATTGGGTCTGTCGGGAATAATGAACTGGTAGTGTCCCACATAATTCTAGTTTTTATACTTATTCAGATGACAAACTTTACACTTTGTAATATACTCCTTTAGATGTCCATTCCTGGCCAGTGGACTAAATCTGTCGCGAATTTCTTAGTTTTGTCTCGGCCAAAGTGTCCATTGGAATCATCACAGATAGATAACACCTTATTTCTCAAACTTGATGGTATAAATAATACATATTCACTTCTGGATCGGGACTTTCTCTTACACAATAAATCTTCTAGCAAAATTTAAATAGGTAGAGTACAAAGTGAAAAAGGTACATAAGGTATACGATAAGCCAAAATCATTGTGTGACAGAGTATACAAAGTTGAAATTAAAAGAAAAGATGAGTGCAAATTTATTAAGTTTGATGAGAAGAAAGGAGTGAAGGACAGGATATTGTTATTGAAAAATATCTTGAGAAAGTGTATGACCAAATGAAGGGCGTGGGACAAGTACACAATGCCCGACCTACCTGATGCAGGATTTTCTAGGGTTTGTCCTGCATTTCTTTAGGCGAATGCCGGGTATAATCCTTAAAATATAGCCCGGGGGTCCTAGTAAACCCTTGGCTACCTTCCTCTATCCTTCCACATCCCCCCTTTCAAATCCCTTCTTATGCTATTAAAGGGGAGTTGCCACCATGTGGAGTACCCTCATGTAGCCTGTTAAAAAAAAGTGACATGTACCAATTTTGTTTCGTTTATTTTTATACGCCATGCTTTTAGCCAATCGTAGATGGTGTTAAGTCTATTTTGTAGCTGCGTAGATGCACTGACTGGATCATCTTCTGTTACTAATAGCACAGTATCATCTGCATTTGTGGCGATCGAAGCTCTTTCACAGGTTGGTAGGTCAGCTGTGTAGAGTATATATATATATATATATATATATATATGTATATAAGATCGGCCCTCTGAACGCTGCCTTGGAACACTCCCGAATTTATAGGGTTGAGGTCGGTTAGTGCATCTTCGTACTTTACTTGGAATAGACTGCCATGCAAATATGATTTGAGGTAGAGGTTGTCCGTTAGGCACTTCTTTAACTTATATAGTAGCCCTTTGGGCCAAACTTTATCGAATGCTTGAATGACGTCGATAAATACTGCACTACAGTACTTTTTTGCCTCGAAGAATGCGTTAATAATGTCCACCACACGGTGAACCTGTGCTATAGTAGAATGTGCAGCCCTGAAGCCGAACTGGTGATCAGGAATGAGATGTTTGTCTTCTATGATATCTTTTGAGTTGAAATCTTTCAAATAGTTAGGAAGTAAAAGATAGTAAGCTTATAGGACTATATGACTCAGTGAGGTTTGGTGGTTTGCCGGGCTGGTGTATTAGGATGATTTTCGCGATTTTCTTTGTGTCGGAAAGTGTCCAGTTCTTAGTATAGCGTTAAATACAAATGTTAGTAACTTGTTCGGTAGTTCTTTTAGTATACGGCCTGTAATGAGGTCGCATCCAGAGGATTTATTTCCTGCCAATTTGTGAATCGCTGTTTTTATATCCCTCATTTTGAAGTTTTTGATAGAGAGTGAGAGTTGTAACGGGGCCTCAAGGTAGTGTTCTATTTTAATCTGTACCAGGGGCTCCCGGTAGTGGTAGTCTTGTAGGAGTTTGTTTTAGTTCTCTGGAACAAGTATTATATCGGCGTTTTTCCTCAGGGTACCGTCTATTGTGCCACTCCCTTCTCAATATTCTTTTCTCCATTATTTTCTTATTAATTTCCATTGGATATCCTCGTTTGGTTGGCTGGGGTGTGTATGGAGGGGTGGATTCCCAGGCAGCGTTCTGCACTAGTGTCTGGAATTTTTCTACAGCTAGTTCGATGTCGTTTGCCGTTTTTAGCTCAACGTTAACTGAAATGTTTTTGTCTAATATCTCTCTAAAATTGTCACCGTTCGTTCGTTTGTTGTATAGTTGCGGTGGTCTGCTTCTGTCGATTATGTTTATACTTTTGATAGGACTACAGGTGATTGATCGGATGAAAGATCATATAGTTCTTCAACTTTTGTGTGTGCTTGGCTAATTCCCTTGGTTACGAAGAAATCTAAACAGTCTGGGATTTTTGACAGGTCTGTTGGCCATTAAGTTGGTTTTCCAGTGGATGCGAAATCTAAGCGACTTGTTTAGAAGCTGTTTCCTACGGCTCTGCATCTTGGCGTGTAAAGTCTTGATCCCAGAGTGAGCTTTTGACATTATAAATCTTGTGCTTAGTGTGCTGAATTCCATATCAAATCTTTCTTTGTTCGCTCAATGGGGGGGGGGGGGGGAGGACAATACGCCGCTGATATTGCTATTAGTTCAGTCAAACGCACAGAACAGCAATAGAGCAGTTCACTTGCGCCCTGTTTGTGTGTCCAGCTTCCAATGAGTTCGCTTGCGTCCTCCAGTTGACCGAATCCGTTGCTTCCGTCTCTATAGTGCTTTTACTTCCGAGAACCTGTTGTCCATCTTTCGTTAAGCTTCAGATCAAGTGAAACATAATTTTATTGAGCACCCGTCGTTATTTCAGTGTTTGGAATTAGGCGATTTGGTTATCGGCAGCCGTTCATTCTGAAGCAGCTGAACTGAGTAAGCTGTCTTCACTAAGGGATGAACGGACCCGGCGTATTCATAGCTTGCAGTGATCTTTCAATCCTTATTTGCGCCTCCTCGTGTAGTGACATCAGGACCACGTGAATGTAGAAATTTGGCGTCGAAAGCTAATTTTTAAAGTTTTCTTCCTGTGCTAACAATTTCTAGTTCTCCGTTGGTTGAATTTCGACCACCTCATTTCACCTCGCGTGTCGTGTTCAGTGTACTGTTGTGTTCTCTTTGAGATTTTTGTGTTTCCGTTACGTGCTTCGGACATTCAACGTTGCTAGTATTTCACATTCATGGGTACGAAACACGATCCCCTTGTTGCGGCAAGTCTACAGCTCGGTACTGCCAAAATTAACCGAGAAGCAATAATCGCTACGGTAGCCGTCACAAGGCACGCTGTGAGGAACTTTTCCGAAATAGACCTTTGATTCAGTCGAGGAAGGATTTCCGTTGTACGAAGAACGTTTCAGCGCGGCATAAGTCGTCGTAGCCGAGGCTATGGTTCAATTATTAGTGTAGTTCAATTATTAGTGTACTTCAATTATTAGTGTAGAGGCCAAAATTGAATGTTCAAATTTAGTCTCCAAGATTCGGGCTATTCGGTGCACATTTAAACGAAAGGACACCGCAAAATCAGAGATATTGTACATTTCCGCCCCGGTTGTCTCCCCGCCATATTTTTGACGCGCGGCATATGTTGCACAGAATAAGAAACGAAACATGGCCGGAATTCACAGCTTTATTTGTCTCATTAGTACATCGATAGTCATCTTTTGTACCGATTCAGAAATTTCATTATTTGAAAGGTTCCCTGAAAGGCGAAGCTACTGCGGTGATCTTTGGCTTTCAGATTATGTCCGTTAATCATCTAGCTTATGAGGCTCTTACACTCAGATATATAAAAAAAAAGCGTCGAATCGCCAGTTTTTATCTGCATAAGTTTCTTGAAACGTGAAAGTTCTGTAAACAAAAACTCGAAAACAGGTGGAACGAAAAAAGGAGAAGGAAAAACAACTAGTACACTACAAATATATAACAATTCCCAAAACCATAAACAGAAAAAAACAGGTGATACTATCTAGAGTAAGATCCCTCCACTCAGTTTGTACTCATGCGTTCCTATTTTCCAGATCTACCCAACCAACCTGTGAAGAATGCAGTCAACCGCTAACTGTTCCCCATATACTATTCTATTGCAGCAGATATAACGACATCAGAAGAAATACAATTGCAAAGCACCACATCTCAGACCTCTGTACTTCAACGACAGCTGCCTTCGACATCATCAAATTTATGGAGGAAGCAAACATAAGTAAACAAATATAGAAACCCGATTGCAATTAATGTTAAGAATGTATGTAAACAGTAACGCTATGTAATCTATTGTAAATAACATACGAGTCGCCAATGACCATGATGTCGACGCTACATTGTACTTTAATTAATTAAACTTTAATTTTAAAAAAATAGTTTCTTGATTTTAAACGTGTCAAATTGTTCAGCGACTACGTGGAAGCAGTTTGTAAACATTCATCGAACAGTCCTCAATGCTATACGAGCGTTGGACATTGAAGATCTATTCGATTTCTTAATTATGTCCTTATCTCTAAGGAATTTAGATGCTGTCATCCGAAAGGCGATTGAAGCCCAACATTCTGATTCAAGCATCCCGTCTTTCGAGAAACTTTTATAGTTCGTCACCAAACGCCTTGATGCTTTACAGACCTCAGATTTGATTTCACTTCCCAAACTTCCATCTTGAAGAAGGGACATCGTCAGAACTTGCTGTTTGTTAAGATGGACGCTGTTAATATGCAGTCTGATCAAATTAAGAAGAGTCCCATTAAGTGCCCTAAATGTATCGTGCCCCATCTTTTGTTACACTATCCCTTTTATCAGGGTTTGTCTTCGGACAGATTTTCCAACATAAAGGAAGCCAATTAATATTTTTATTTCTTAGGCAACCATCGGATTGCCGATTGCAATTGTAAAGGTTCTTTATTTCATTGTCGTAGTAGACACCACTCGTCGCTACATTCTTCCATGCATCGAGCTGAAACCAAAGAGCCGTTGAAGTCAGTTAAGTTACGGTATAGTAGCTGTTGACTCGAGATATCACTGTTCCATGTCGACAGGTATTGTTAGGAACTGTGACCGCTATGGTACATTGCCTCACGGCAGGTCTGTACGCGCCATCCTCGATTCTGGCTCTCAGGTGTACGCTATCACCTTGCGAACTGTCAGAGAAATGGGTCTGACAATGCGTCCCATTCAGACTCCAAAACCGGGTGTTGACTGATCCCCACTAATTCCGCTGAAATCGGTTCAATTCGAGGTATCTTCTAAAATTTCTAATGACACCTTGATAGTTAATGGTGTTGTGTTACATTACATTTTAAATATGCTTCCAACGATGCCGGTTCCGCCAACTGTTATGGCAAGTTATCATAATTTGGAATTAGCGAACGATCTGTTTGGTACTCCGTCTTCAGTTGACATACTATTCGGATACGATGCATATCCATATATTGTATCTGCGAAGCCTCCCATACATTTCCCAGGTTACCCGTCCGCCACTCATTCTTTATTTGGTTGGGTAACCGTGAGTGCAGTCCCGTCGGCGCTAAACCCGCCCAAGCAAGAAGTGTTCTTATTCAGGGAAGACTTGTCTGAGCAAGTTCGATAATTTTGGAGACTCGAAGAAATTTCCATCATCTCCCCAACTGATCTTGATGATATGTCGGAACAACACTTCTGTCAAACTCACTACAGGTCGTAGGATGGGAGGTACATTGTTTATTAGCCACGCCGACCTAAGTGATCCTCCCGCAACAAACGCTGGCGATCTTTACCGTCGTTTCTACGTCTTGAAATAAGACTACAAAAGTGCTAGGAAGAGCTTATTGAGTACTCGCGATTTATATCGGAGTATCTATCTATCGGCCGCGTGTCGGATGCCACTTATAAAAACCGATTAGTTTTAGTGCCTCTGATCGGGACTCCATAGGAAGGTCTTTAAAATGTCGGTTGTTAACGGGGCCCAAACTAAAAACCGACCTACCTCTGATCTTAGCCAATTCTCGTTTGCATCCTGTCGCAATGCGTGCCGATGTCAACAAGACGTATCGGACGATCCTGCTATATAAACCCTATCGTCAGTTACAACATGTGTTTCTCCTCCTTCTGCTGTTAAGGAATACGAATTGACGACCGTGACGTATGGTTTGTCGTCTCCATTATTATGTGGACGATGTCATGGTTGCAGTGAGAAACGTTTCTGAGACGCTTGAGTTACGAGAATAGTTGCGTTCACTTTTCAGCAAGGGTGGATTCAGACTTTGCAAATGGGGCAGCAACCAAGCGGATGTTCTTGCTGATTTGCCTACAGACGAAGTGGAATTATCTTGCAGTTTAGAAAAACCGGCTAAGTCTCTAAGTATACTCGGACTGATGTGGTTACTGCGGGACGAAGTATTTTCGTTTCAAGTCAGGAACTTTGAAGAAGATCCATCCAAAAGGATCGTCTCGACCTTCATGGCAAACATCTTCGACTCTTTGAGTTTCAATGCTCCTATAGTTTTTTCAATGAAGATCCTTCTGCAGGAATTATGGTTTCACAAGTTAGGTTTGGATGACCCTCTCCCGACGGCCCTACAGGCCAAATGTGTTAAGCTTACCTCTGATATTAACCAGTTAAAATTTATGTAAGTCACTAGATTTATTTATAACAACGATCCCCATTCTCTGTGCATTGACGGTTTCTGTGACGCTTCGCAGAAGGGATACGTGGCCGTTACCTATTTACCAAGTCGTCTTTGGGGGTTGCTAGTTCGTTGCTATGGAGGGCAAAGTGCGCCACTGAAAGTCTTGTCCATCCCAAGGTTGGACATCTGTGCTATCGTCTTCTTTGCTCGGCTGGTCCAATCAATTAATTCCCTTTGTAGTACCATTACGACGACGACGACGTGGTTGTTCATGAAATTAGAAAACATCTTACACTGGTTGTCCACTCCCGCTCATCTTCTGAAAACATTCGTGGCCAAAAATGTCTTTCTCATTAACAAGTTGGCTCCCGACGTCACATGGGCTCATCTGAGAAACTGACAACCCAGAGGATCTTCCGTCCCGCGAAATATGTATTACTAACTTCATGGAAAGTAATAGTTTAGATCTGTAGCTTCGCGGTCTTTAGTTTTTGAATACCCCCATCCAGATGTGGTCACCCCAGTTTCGAGGTCGATCAGAGTCTTCCGATCAATCAGTATTGTGACTACTGATTCAAACAGCGATTGATTGCTTCCCGATCTGGAACGATACCCTTCGTTCCTAAGGGTACGGAGGGTATTCGCCTGGGTATCCGCTTTATTCACAACTGACAGCCTCTCATTCGAGAAACGCTACAACGTAAGACTGGTCCCTTGTCCGCTTCATAAGTATCCGCCACTTCTCTCAAAACCATATTGATAACTCAAATCTGCTCTTTCCCACTGAACGTGTCCAACTTCAAAAGAGACAACTGTTTTTGAAGTCGCTACGTCAACTCTTCCCGTTTATAGACTCCGACGGGTTGATACGGAATGCTCGACAGGTTTCACTACTCTGATGTAGCTTACGGAACCAAACGTCCTTCGTTACTCATTAAAAAGTCGCACGTCACTAAGCTGGTTTGCCATTTTAATAATATTCGCCCTAGTTGAAGCCATACTTAATAGTCGAATGTTGGGTACCTTGTCGGAGGACTCCGCCGAAACAATGACCACTCTCACTTCAGGTCATTTTCTGGTGGGCGGACCACTGATATCCGTCCCTGAGAGAGATATTTTCACCCAGCATCATCTGCGAGATCGATGTAAGTTCCATCAACAACTGATACAAGTGTTCTGGCGACGTTGGTCAAAGAGGTACTTGAATAATAATGCAGTGAGCAAAGTGAACCACAGGTAGGGGTAGTCACCAGTAAGGCGATGTGGTCTTTCTATAGGGTACCTCAACGTCACCCGTGTCATGGCCTCTAGGACGTGTCGTTTCCTTGTTTCCTGGTAGGGACGGTTCTGCCAGAGTCGCCTCTGTTCGAAATGCTACCGGAACCTACACCCGAGCATTTAATTGCTTAATCCCTGTCTCAGTAACATCCGACATCGTCCAACAGTCTCGAACTATCAATATCTCGATGTGTGAAGTTGTGCTAATGTATGTTCAGAACTGTTAGAGGCTTAAAGTGTAACAGCAGTAACTTCAGTGAAGAATTTATGGGTGCATCGGTTTCAGAATTTTATTGTTGACGGGTGTAATTGGAGGCACCATCGTGGTGTCCGTTGGAAAGCCGAATTTAACATTCAAAGTTGTGTGTGTTTGTTAGGCTCGCCGTGGGTGGCCGAGCCAACTTGGCATCTTCGTTTTCAGCACCAGTCAGAGATCGAGTAGTGCATTTTGTAAGTAGACATTCTAGTGTTTGACTATATTGCAAAAATAACAGTATCACCCTAAGAAGAAGTGCAAGGCTTAAGCTTTCGCTTGTTGGATCCCGCCTGCCCTAAAAGTGCATGATTCAATCAGTACAAAATAATTAATACTTGAAGTGTGGAAGGGCAGGTAGGCAACCAGGCACACTTGGAGACTAACGAGTGATGGGAAAAGGAGCCCGCAAATTCTGTTTAGGTTAGTCCACCACGTGGTTCTTTAAATCAATTTAACAAGTATAACTGGAGGCGCGTAAGGAAAACTAAACAAGGAATCTAGTGCGGAGAAACGCGGGTATTGTCTTCCATATACCTTTAGCATTTTGCAGTGGTGGATGGGCTTGGAACAAGCCGATTTATAATTCGTAATTTGTGGAAGGAAATAAGTTAGGCAATACGCCCAGCCTGGCTATTTTAACGCGAGTGCATAAAAGAATACCAGAAAGGTGGTACGAATGTGAAATAGATTAGGTCCCCATGTGGCTCATTTAAACCTCGTATACATTGGAAACTGCAATTCAAGGAAGTAACTAAGAACAATTCCAAGCCGGGTGTAATTTAGGACAGCATTACACGAGCACTCCTAGTGCTCTAATTGGCCGATTGAACTTATATAAATAGATTGATAAAAGTGCATTTCAGTGGCGGGGGAAAAGTAGGCAGCACGCTGGACCAGTGATCTAAACAGGCATATAGAAAAGGATCACAGAGGTCTACCATACTCTGTGGATCCAAACACAGTGGGAAGAGGTTAACTGGAAAGAGTCGCCACTAGTGCACAGTAACAGTACACGTTCCTGTGATCCAATTGCATAACCAAGTGATCCCAAACTGACACTAACCAAACCCTAGTAAGCACATAAACCACGAATCAACTGCTTCAGTTAATATAAACTAAATCAAGTAAAGATTAATTTACATAATTAAATAATTATCTCAACTAAATAAATGTTTATACCTGATATAAAACACAAAACATAAAATGGCCAGTGTTGAAGAAAATAAGTTTGAGGCAAAGCAGGAGGAAATCTTGTCGTATATAGACAGCGAGCTTAAGGCAGGCAACAAAATAACTGTAAATGGCCTGAAATTCACGTTGACTGACCTTATGGTTTTGGTGGCACACCTGATTGGTAAAGTGGATCAATTAGAAAAGATGCTCAAAGATGAAATTCAGATGAAAAGAGATACAATAAATCCGATTGCAACTTCGTATGCCAATATAGCAAAAAGAGATATAACAAGTGCTATTAACCAACAAAAAAGTAGTAAACCTGAGGGTGTTGTCATACTTGTAACCTCAAAGGAAGGAACTGACGTAAGAAACACGGAAAATAAACTAAAAGAAAACTTAAATCCTTGGGAGGAGAAAATAAAAAAAATATTAGAAACACCAAGCAATGTCTGTTAATTGAAAGTGGCACGGAAAAGAAGACTCAGATAAACTGTTAAATAACACGAAGTTAGACAAGGCAATGACCTTAGAGCGACCAAAAAGGAAAAATCCAAAAATGATTCTGTATGATGCCCCTAAGAACATGAAGTTATGGAAACAGTATATCAACAGAACTTTGAGGATCATATGGGTGTCGAAGAATGAATTCCAGCTTTAGATTTAAAACGGGCCCCCGAAGTAAAGATGTAATAAACCATGTAGCGGAGATATCACTTAAGTTAAGGAATCTGCTTCTGAATAAAGGGCGCATATACTTGCAGTTCGTGTCCGTAAATGTAAAAGACTACTTAGTCATACCACGATGTATGAAGTGCCAAGACCTTGGGCACATTGCCAAATACTATCCCTGTGAAGAGGCTGTGCGTGCACACTGTAGAGGGATTGGGCATGAGAAAAAGAGTGGTGAAAAGGGGGAAGCATTAGCGTGCTTAAAAAGAAACAAAAAGTGCAACAAAGTGGATAAAGACAATGAGGATTATGAGACCCTTTAAATGCTGAGGCAACTCGAGATTGATAAGACCAACTATGGAAGCTAGAGACAATATATGAAAATCAGAGGAACCTTATAATACAAGACATAAATGCCCGTAAAAAATTATAACGTATAAGAAAAGGATGGAAAAATTTATAGAGCACTATAGGAGTGAGGAGCATCGTCGGTTGTGAAAGGTACCAAAACTGATTCCAATGAACTAGCATGTAAGAACCAAATTGACCGAACTAAGATATATATAACATAAAAAAATTCAATTAAGTAGAATTGTGGAGCTGGAAAATCTGACCCGCAGTCTCAGACATATGGTGAGTCATATCCAAAAGGCGACTCAGTCCTCTTCCTCTTTCCGGAGGTAATGGATAGACTACAAAGCAAGGTGGCTGGTATTCCCACCAACCCAAAAGAATTGTGGAGTGTAATACAGGAGACCTACAAAAAGAAGACAGGAGGAAATAGATCTCGAAAGTGTATTCAAAGATTTTGTTAAATCACATGGTAGGAAGGCTTTTAACCCGAGAAAAAGTCACCAGAGTGCCATTATATATTCGTACTACGCGTGAATATGGGTATAATTAAAATTGCTCAACTAAACGCCATGCGTAGTGAAACTGTATTACACGTGGTTAGAAGACTGGTAGATAAAAAAGCTGTGATATTGTAGGAATTCCGATTGACTTGCGAGTTATTATACAAGGCGAGATCATATGTGCAAAGATCATTACAAAGAGTGGAAAATTCATTTTGGTAAATCTATACTTTCAATTCTGCGAGGACATTTTCCCATATATTAACAAAATTAAAATGATACAATAAACATTTGTGGATAATCAAGTAGTATACACGATTGATGCGAATGCAAAATCGATGCTCTGGCATAGCATGGTCAAGGATGAAAGAGGGGAAGAACTGACGGATCTGATACAAGAACTCCAACTGGGGTGGTGAATGCACCAAATTATCCCTCTACATTCGCTAAAAGAACGGGTGCGGTATCTAACATTGACTTCACTATAGTGAATAGTCTGGCCTATGGCCTATGTGAAAGTTTGGAAAGTTGAGGCAAATCAAACAACTAGCGATCATAACATCATAAGCTAGGGAACAAGAAAGATACATTGCCATCCTTGGGTATGGCCTGGGTATACGATGTGAAGTCAGCAAATTGGGAGGCCTTTTACGAACAGTTCACACTCCCGGAACTGCCCCCTCTAGACTGTAATGTGAAAACTTAAGCCCATAAGTTAACGGAGGCGATTCATACGTCCACGATAGGGGCAATAAAAAGAAAAGAGCTGGTCAAACGTGGTACGCAGGGCTTCTGGTGCCATGAAATGGAAGACATGAGGACAAAAATTAGAAAATCCCATAAGGCACAGATATTTAATAGCAGGGAAGAGCTCTAGCAGAACTACAGAGTCCTGAGGTTAGATTACAAGAAGAGATTAGTCGAATTGAAAAAGGAAAGATGGGACCTTTTTTGATACACAATTTGGCAATGGACCCTTTAGGGAACCCGATCAAGTTAATATCCAAACAAAAAATAGGCAACCCAGCAAGTCTGTCTAAGATGGTGGACGAAGATGGTAACATGGCCAAAGACTGGAAATCTGCTAACCTTCTAATGCTGAGACTCCTTTCAGGCGACCTGGCAGGCGAGGATAATGAAGTACAAAGGAACATCAGGTAGCTAATTATGGTTACCTTTCGGAACAATGGGCTAGTGCTTCCCTTAGTAGAAAACGAACTACGTTCGGTGATAAACGGCCTGAAAAGTAGGAAATCACAAGGTATATATAGTATAGGGAATTAACTATCAAAAGTGTTAATGACAAAAATATTGTTCCATACTTTTGTGTTCTGTCTAACTCGTTTCTCGCCCAGGGTTTGGAAGGAGTCAAAAGTAGTCATCCTGTTAAAGGATGTGGATAAAGATGAAAAGGATGCCAAGTCGTATCGCCCCTATGTTTGATAAATACACTTGATAAGGTATCGGAAAAATAATGTGCAAAAGGCTCCAAGAACATTGGCAGCTTAAAGGCATGAAAAATACAGAATACGGCTTCCGCAAGGGTGCATCTACAGAAGATGCAGTAAACAGAGTAATCAACTGTGGCAATCAAAGTTCAAAAAATTATGTGATAGGAATAGCCATTGACATCAAAGGTGCATTTGACAATTTGTGGTGGTCTGCACTTCTGAAAAAACTTTCCGATATCAACTTTCTGCATGCACTTTATCACATGCTGAATGACTATTGCAAGGACAGAGTAGGAGTGTTAGAATACCCATGTGATAGAATATGTAAAATTACAACCAAGGGATGTCCACAGGGCTCGATATGTGGGCCAATTTTCTGAAAACTGTGCATGGATCCTCTCGTGGATGACATGGAAGAATGTGGTAACATCTTGGACGTGATCGCATACGCGGACGATATGACGATTGTGATAGGACAAAGCAGAGAGGAGGCACAAAGAAAGATCTCTCGGTCTCGTGAAATAGTTGACAGTTGGTGTTCTAGGAAAAAATTAAAAATTTCCCTGAGCAAATCTTGCTATCTGTTTTCAAATTGGTGGTTAAGTATAGAACAATATTGTAAAAAGAACAAGGAAGTTAAGGTATCTCGGGGTCTGCCTGGAAGAGAAGGGGTCCGGTATAGAGCTTATTGAAAATGTGTAATGCAAAAGTTTCAAATTAATGAATAAAATAACAATTTCGGATCCCTCTGAGTATCTTCAAAGCATACCACGGTTATATTTTACTAGCAATGACCAGCTATGCGTCCAGTGCTTGTTGCATAGACTGAGACACGTAAAATTGGCAATGAAGATACTCCAAATTCAGAGGAAGACTGTTGAGGATCTCGGGAACGTACAGAACCACATCTACGGATGCGTTAAACGTCTTGCTGTGGGTGATGCCGTTGGACCTGAACGTACTGGGTGAATTTTGGCGTTTTTTCTCTAATATTAGTGCGATAGCTAAACCTTTAATAAATGCAAGGCATAGGCTTACAAAACATCCCCTAAACCTGTTTGTAATAGACCTGGAGCCTGCAGATAATAACAATACAGATATTTACAAAATTAAAGGATTACAAAACATGATAGTAGAAATTGAACCACCTAGAGTAATTAAAAACATCATCACCCAGTGGATGAGGTGCCAACAATATGCCCACTCAAAAAAGTATTGCAATAAACCATATGTTTGTGTCAAATGTGGTGGACCTCACAACACCAAAGATTGCAGGAAAAGCAAAGATGTACCAGCTGTATGTGCTCTATGTGGAGGAAACCACCCCGCTAATTACAGAGGGTGTGAACGCTACAATACATTAATGAAAGGGAATTACAAGACCAGAAGCAACCCACAACAAATATTAACTGCTCCAATCAATACGAAAGCCTATCAGATTAACATACATAGCTCAGAAATAGTTCAACAGAAACAAACAAGAAGTTATGCAGATGTAACCAGAGGCAAAGAAGCTCAAAACAATGATTCACTCACGTTATTAACACAATTCCTTGAAGAATTCAAGAGATTATTCAACCAATTACTTCAACAAAACATCATGGTACTCAACATGCTTACCATGTTAATGAGCAAACTCCACTAATGGCTACGTTTTCAAGAATAACTGAATGGAACGTTGAATGGACTGCAGAACCAGAAAGGAAGAGGTCAAATTGTTTCTCGCTCAAAACTATATTGACATTCTACTAATTAGTGAAACAAACTTTACTAACGCAAACTATTTTAACATACCAAGATATAAAGTATACTGTACAAATCACCCAGATGGAACAGCGCATGGAGGGACAGCGATTCTTATAAAAGAAACTATATAGCACTATGAATTGCTGAAATTTCAAACGAATCATATTCAAGCAACATCGATAAAAGTAATAGGAATTCCATACGAAACAACCATATCAGCTGTTTATTGTCCACCACGACACAACTTAAAACGAGACTAATTTTCTGAGTTATTTTATAAACTAGGACCTACCTTCATCGCAGATGGAGACTATAACAGTAAACATACGCTTTGGGGCTCCCGGCTAAGAACAACTAAAGGAAGAGAACTCGCACATACTATTCAAGAAATGATCCTATCTTTCTTGTCAACATACTGACCAACTCACGTGAATAAAATACCGTACTTTTTTGTTATCAAATCATCTCCTCCACCTACACAGATGTAACACCTACACTTACTGATGTAACACCTACACTGAAGTAACGCCGAGTTACGACGAAACATCTGGTCATTCACCAATCATAGCTACCGTGAGCAAAACAGTAATAATTAGGAAACCAATACCTCGTTTGCATAACTCTCGACGGACTGGGATAAATACAGACAAATAATACAGAGCCAATCTATCCGTGAAACTACAAGAACATAGTGATATATAAAAGGAATCAGGCAATTATGCCAAATTACTACATAATGCTGCTAGAGAAGCTACACCAATAAGTATTTCTTCCACACCATGCACTTTCATACCTATTGAAGTTAAGAAACTAGTTAGCGGGAAAAGGAGAGCAAGATCTACATGATAAAGAACTCACACACCAGAACACAGAAGAAGATACACGATCTTAAGTAACAAATTGAAATCGAAACTCAGGAAACTGCAAAACGATTCCTTTGAAAATTATGTATCTAATCTTACCAGGCAAGACAATACAATTTGGAAACCGATAAAGAATAAAAAAAAAGAAGCCAAAAGCAACTTCACCCCCAATTCGGCAGTATTCAAACCCACCTGGACCTTGGGCAAAAAGTAATAAACCAAAAGCCGACCTGTTTGCAAAACAAAAGTTTTTACTTCTCATAATAACGACCTGGATCAAGAAGTAGAGCAAGAACTATCAAAACAAATTAACGTGGAACAACGCATAAAATAATCCGTTTAAATTAAATCAAAGCAGAAATAAGGAGACTTAATCCAAATAAATCACCAGGACTTGATCTCATAACGGCTAAGATGCTTCAAGAATTACCAGATGAATGTCTGAAGTTACTCTTGTACTTGTTTAATGCAATTATAAGGCTAGATTACTGGCCCAAATCCCTAAATATTGCAAAAATAATTATGATACCAAAACCCGGCAAAGATATAACTTACGTCACTTCCTATCGTCCCATAAGTCTGCTATCAACACTATCCAAATTGCTTCAGACATACTGAAACGAATCAGAGAAGACATCAGTAATCAAAACTGGTTCCCGGATCATCAATTTGGTTTCCGACAGTCGCACCCAACAATTCAACAATGCCATAGAATTGTGGACGTAGTTAACAAAGCTATGGAGAAGCATCAGTACTGCACAGAAATATTCTTAGATGTAAGCCAGGCCTTTGATAAGGTTTGGCATTCAGGTCTACAAGTTAAGATTAAAAGGACTCTGCCTGACCAATACTTCAATTTATTAAAATCATACCTTGACCAAAGATAATTTCTTACGCTTAAGAAAATGGAGAAAGTTCAAACCGTTATCCCATTCTCTCCGCGGTGCCACAGGGCAGCATCCTTGGCCCCCTATTATACGTCTTATACACTTCCGACTTACCAACCTCAATGGACGTAAACACAAGTACATTTGCTGATGATACAGCAATACTGTCAACACACACAGACCCTGATACCGCATCAAAGAATCTAAAAGGTCGTCTACTAATAATAAAGACCAGGCTAAAAAGATGGAAAATAAAAGTAAATGCATCGAAATCATCACATATAACATTTTCTCTTAAGAAGGAACATTGTCCTATACTAAAGCTCAACCAGGAAGAAATTCCAAAAGCAGAAACAGTAAAATATCTTGGTCTTCACTTAGACACCAATGGAGGGATCAAATAAATAAAAAGAAAAAGCAAATAGAATTAAAAATTAAATTATTAAACTGGTTGATTGGACGAAAATCAAAATTATCAGTAGAAAACAAATTACTTATTTACAAAACAGTAATAAAAGCTATATGGACGTACGGAATAGAACTCTGGGGATGTGCAGCCAAGTCTCACATCGCTTTTATGCAACGAGTACAATCAAAAATCCTCTGCACTGTTACAAATGCTCCCTGGTATGTATCCAACTTCAGCTTAATACACCATATGTAGAAGACGTAAACATCATATTAAACTTCAAACCCATCCCAATCGACTACTAGAGCCGTTACTACGACCTACTGGCAACCGTAGACTGAAGAGATGCTGGTCGATGGACTTCAATAAAAACAGAGGTCGCGTTGTTGAACCCTCACCTATCAACGACATCAGTGCAAGACACTCTTATTAAATTGTACATGCTATGAAATTAGCTTAAAGATCTATGTGATCAGATTGCTAATAAAAATGTATATAAAAAATAGCTAAACCTTTAACCAGTTTATTGAAAAAGAATGCTAAATGGGTTTTGGGGCCTGAGAAACAAGAGAGTTTTGATAGATTGAAGGAAGCAATAACTACTGCAGCTATGCTACAAAGACCCAATTATAGGAAATCATTTTTATTATCTACCGACGCTTGTGAGTATGCAGTATCGGCAATTTTAAGACAGGGAGAGCTAGTGGAAGACTTACCATAGGCTTTGCCAGCAGAACTCTAAACCCACATGAGGTTAATTATAGCGTTATTAATAACGAACTACTCGCGATGGTATGGGGAATCAATCATCATAGAAATTATTTATATGGTCGGCGGTTCACAGTAGTAACCGACCACAGGGCTTCAGTTTGGCTTCACAATTGTAATGACCCAATTACTAGGTTAATGAGATGGAGTATAAGTTAATGTAGTACGATTTTGATGTAATTTATAGATCAGGGTCCAAACATGTTAGTGCTGACGTACTAAGCAGATATTCCGTTGACTTATGTTTAATTGGCTGTGACGTAACTTGCGAAGACGAAGAGACGATACTTAAGCAAGTGCACATTAGCCCGCTTGGAGGACGTTAGGGAATTAATAGAACTTTAGCAAGATTAAAATTATATAAAACATGGCCCAATATGATTCAAGATGTAAGTAATTTTATTTCAACTTGTAAGACTTGTCATCTAATCAAATTGACGAGACAGCAATTGCGGGTGACAGACACTCCTGGCCATGCATGGGCCTTTTTAAGAAAAGTTCTTCTAGTTTACGACATTCCCTCTATTATTCTGACTGACCAAGGCACTAACTTCATGAGTGATGTTTTTAAGCGTATATTCAAACTCTTTAAAACTGCTCCATATCATCCTCAATCACTTGGTTCACTTGAAAGGAGTCGTGCTCATTTATGAAATTATTTGAGAATTTATTCTGCCACAGTACACAATTAATGCTTTTGTTTATAATACAACACCTCATTCCACTACTAAATTTACCCATTATGAATTGGAAGAGTATGTAATATGCATCACATTTTTCAGAAATCTGCACAAACTCTATACAACTATGATGACTTGATTCTATAGATAAGACATAAATTACAGATATGCCATCAAGAGGCGAAACAAAATTTAGTGAAAGCCAAGAAAATTCAGCGAGATTCAGTTCCGTTTAAAAAGGTAGAATTTAAGATAGGTCAAAAAGTTCTTTTAAGGAAGCAAAATCGTAGGAAAATGGACGAAAGATATTCCGGATCTTACCTAATTGAAGAGATTAAATGTCCGGAAAAATGCAAAACGAAGATTGATGTAAATTTTAATGAGTTAAAAATTTTCTCTGACTACCGAAAGAATAATTTAAAAATGAAAGAAACATTGAAGTTGACACCGACAGGTACGTTTAAAGTTATAAACCCTTCTGATGTAATAATGCTCCCCCCATAATTTGAATGGCCTCATAAAATCAATTGATTAAAGGAATAAAGAGGAATTAACTTGATTGATGACGTAGGATGATAGGCAAGTCAATTGGATTTTTACATTGTGATTGTTTTCCCTTTCAACTATTACTATCTACTCTCGTCCTAAGCACGACGTTAAAAGGCCTTTCTCGGAGTTTGCAATGTCCTTCGTTACCCAGTAGGCACTCGTCTCTCGTCCTAAGCAAGACATAAAAAGGCACTCTCTCCTCTCGTCCTCAGCAAGACGTGAAAAGGCATTTCTGGTAGTAATTCACGGTACGTGTACCACGACAGCCGTTAAGAGTGACATGTCGTTACAATGACCTCTCTCCAAGGTCGCCACGAACCACCGTGTTGCCTAGGCGGGGCCCGCAGGGGTTGTCCCTTCTATAAGTACTTTTATCACAGGATCTACCCTTGCGGGATCCTACCGGGAGCCTCGGTGTGCGGGGCGCGACCGCCGCTGAAACCAAACAATGTGAATGGACGGGTGAGTAGATCTGGGGACTACCCTTCCGGTAGCGCTAAGAAAATGGGGGAGGGGGCTAAATTCTAGTGTTTGCTCTGGATTTTCGAATGGCGATAATTTTACAGACGCACGAGGGGAATCAGCCGTCTCCGACCTCTGTTAAATCTTCTTTTCCGATGGAGAAATCCCTGTGTTTTATTTTTTTTATGAACCTAGTAACACTTTTTCGAGGATGTTGGCGTAGTGGCGAATCCTTTAGGTCAAATAATGACCAACTCTTTTCTGCTTCCAGACATTTTAAACACTGGGCACCTTGGTGAATTGACCAATCGTCAGGACCCAATTGTTTCGCGAAAAAGGTATTCTCCGTTATCAATCAAAAGGCAAAGAGAAGAATGTATTGTAATAGTAATGAAGTAAGAAGTTTTAAGTGTAGTAATTTTATTGTGAGAAGTTTTCCATTACTGTAAATACCTTGGTAAATTTTGAATTAAGTTCTAATTTTAATAATAAAAATGAATATGTGTAAATAATTAGATTACCACTACTGGTACCCAAATCAGAAATTGGCTACACTGCTATATTTTCCTTCCTGTATACTCATATACACTTCCTGGATCAATGATTAATCACCTCTATCAGAATTAGTAACCTAAAAACCACCTCCGGCAGTAAAGTGAAGTGCAAAGAATAAAGAAATAATAAAATGTGGTAACATTGGGCTGTTTATAAAAACTGAATTTAGTTAGACGGAAGGTGATGATAACATAGCTGGTTACTTTTGAGTAAGTTTTCATTTTTTATTTTGTTGTACAATTTATTAGATTAATTTGGTATAATTATTACAACAGCTGTTAGTTTTATTTTACTTTTATGGTTTTGAAATGAAAAAATTTACGTCTGATTGAAAATAATGAATGAGAAAGATAGCCAATTCAGACAAAAATGGTAATATCAATACCTCACAACGTTTCTGGGATCCTTGTGCCTTTCGTCAGGTGCTAAGAAGAGACTAGAGAAACAAGGCTGCACTTGTCAGTTGGCAACACTCAAAAGACAACTGACAAGTGCAGTTGTGTTTCTTTAGGCTCTTCTTAGCACCTGACGAAAGGCACAAAGATCCCAGAAATGTTGTGTGGTATTTATATTACCCGTTTTGTCTGAATTGGCTATCTTTCTTATTCATTTTATTGTTTTGATTTATTATATTATTTCTGGTATTCTTAGTGCAATAGCTGTTGTTGATTGTTTTTCATTGCTTTGGATTTAATTAGATTATGTTTGGTATACTGTAGTACAACTATCAGTATATGACCCTTTATATTCACAGCAATACTTTTATTGGCACCACATTAAAATTTTATATAAAGAAAGTAAATATTTTACACGACTAATAAGTGAAATGCTGTAAATTCTATCAGTCACTACAGAATTAAATATAAACTGTCTTCTTTCCAATCTCTGAAACTCAGTGCCGAGGCATTCACGGAACTAAATACGTTCCTATTTCCTATACTTAATTCTCTATTTCATATAAGTTGTCAATACATCTGACGCGTTTTTGTTGTAGTTATACAAAGCTTTTTCGAGTGAACTATCCGCTTTATCCTTTGGAAAACTATGAGAGGTATGGGGTGTGTTTTAGTCTTGTTCAATGTACTGGGAATATTCAGAAAGAGTTGTCGGGTTCCCACACGGATACAATTGCGATTAAACCGCGACGTTTCAACTACCACAAGTTCTGTCGTCAACTTCCAAGAAACCCGAGAACACTTTCTGTAGCAACTACACCGGAAAAGACTTCGATCTTTGATTGTGTACGGTAAATATATTTGACTCTCTTAGGTACCAGGGTATTTTTTATTCTCTTAGTTACCTGTAATATTTCACCCTTATCTAAGGTACTGGGAATATTTTTCACTGTTTTATGGTACCCAGAATTTATTTTAGTTTATTAAGGTACGGACAGTATTCATGACTCTCTGAAGGTACTGTATGTATTTTTGAAGGTAATAGGTACCGGAAGTACTTTATTTATCAAGGTACTGGAAGTAATTTTGGCTATTTTAGATTAATGAGTGTATCTTACCGAACCGGGTTTATTTTAGACTCTCTTGATGTACCAGGAGTATTTCTCTCTGTTAAGGAACAGGAAGTTTCTTTAACTCTTTAGCGTAAGAGGATTAGGCTCTCTCAGTGTACCAAGAGTATATTTGACACTCTTAGCCTACTGGAGTATTTTTGACTGTTTCAAGATTAAGGTTGACTCGATTAAGGTAAAGTGAGTCATACCGGTTATGATAAAATTAACATTCCGTTGCCTATGTAGATTGGGGGCGTGAAATGTAAATTTTCCAAAAAGTGACTCTCTCATTGCCGGTTGAATCACGTGTTGACGAAGAGATGAAATTCGATTAAAGACTTCTCCGATCTTATATAAATAAATATCCGGGCAACGACGGGCACAATATCTATATTAATTATAATTTTTCATTGCAATAACAATGAATTATATATTTTGTTCAAATTGTTAGTATAACTTTTTACATTTAATTCTGTAGTGACTGATCAAATTTACAACATTTCAATTCTTAGTCGTGTATAAAAATTATTTTCTTTATATGATATTTTAATATGATGCTAATTAAAATTATTGCTGTAAATATAAAAGGTGCATACACTGTCAGGTACACATAATTTTGGATGTCTAGAGAAGATAATATTACAGACAGAGATAAGGAAACTGTTAAATAAAAAACTTGGTTTTGGAAAAATCATTTATAAGTAGTTCATCAATGAAAATATATGACTTCTTGGCAATCATGTTTCGGGAAAAAGCCCAATCAGAATATTGACTCGTCAGGAAAACTTCGGGATATTGACCTATACCCTGTTAGCTCCGTATATAGGACGTGTAACAAGCTAGTTTATTAATAATTTATAATAATTGATGTCTCAGAAATAATTTTGTAAACATACATTATGTATTGAAACCTGAACAAAGTAATATATCACTCGACTTAAGTTTATTTTAAGTACGTCTCTCGTATTGAGTAAAACACGGGTATCCTTATTTGGAAATTACGTGTTTTCTCCAAACAATTCAGGAATATTTTGCGTGAACCCTTAATACATGGCTTCCTTCGTAATTTCGTAAAAACTGATAATAATCTGCACACTGGCTACGTGTCCTTCCAAATCCATAATACGTCATGTAAGACGACAGTCTGATAGTCGCCTTCGTAGGCAGACGTCTCCTCGGATTGTCTGCAGTACAATAACGTTCTTGTGACTGTGTATTTTTGTTCTTGAGTGTTTGCTGACGTGTCATAGTCATATGTAATTCTTACCGTAGGCTGTAATTAGCGGAGGCTTGTGTGTTACGTCGGAGTGGCGTGACGGTTCCAGGACGCCCACGGCACAGGTCAGTGCCCTTCGCGATAATCAGCTACTCACGACAGACACCTCTGTCACAGGCAGTTCCGCGGCGTTATACGGACAGGAAACTAACGACAGTATAAATCTTTAAGCTCTTTACATAAGGAGGCCAGTTTCACTACTCAAGGAAAACTAAACGCAATCACGGTGATTCTTATAAGAAAATAATACGCACTTAAGTCTCGATTAAACAAATTTTTAAAAGTTTTAAGAAATATAAAACGTCTGTGTTAAAATTAAAATAATTAGATAAATAAATAGTAAAAAAACAGACAAAATTAAGTACAGAAGGATAGACTGTAAAGGATAATTCCAGTTGGCAGAAGATCTATAAATAACAGACAAAATTAAGTACAGAAGGATAGACTGTAACGGATAATTCCAGTTCTGTGAATATCAGTTCTGTTTTAGGAGAAAGTCTGGGACACGAGAAACCATTATGACTACGTTTGATTACAGGGGCTCACTTTAATGTAATTTGTAGATCTGGAACATGTGTTAATGGCGTTTGGAACAAACTCTTTTATTCCTTACGAATATGAACATGATCGGAATAAAGTATCAAGAATTTACCCATGCACTTAATCTGTGCACTGAACAAGCAATGAAATAAGTTAAAGAGAAATTTGGGAAAGGAGCCTTTGTTCAAGGATTAGAAAATAAGACACTAAGGTTAGATGACGATATTGTAATTTTATGCCATTCAGCAGTAGGTTTTGAAGCCTTATTAAACGGCATGAACAGAATCTTTTAAAACCTAATTAAATAAGACTATTAATAAAACAAAATTTTAAAAATGAACTATAGTCAAAATAAGAGTGGTGATGCAGAGAGTATGAGATAAGAAGATTATAGTTTGACGGGAGCAAATGAGTTTTGTTATTTGGGTAGTTGAAGAACCATTAATGGTACGAGGGTGGTCCCTAGAAAATGATATAAAAAATTGGAGATAATATTTTAATTTCTCAAAGTAGTCTCATTTTGGTTCGATACACTTTTCTCAGTGATGTTCAATAGCTTCCATGTTTAAAACCAAGTTTAAAGTGAGAAATATCGAGCTCCGCCTATTTATTGTTGGCAAATATTTTACCGTACATTGAAAAGACAAAATAATCATAGGAAACTAAAACTGCCGAATAGGGTACGTGAGGAACTTTAATCCTTGATTTTGGCATTCCAGATAATGTATCTGTTTACAGGTACAACATGATGGAACAAAAATTTTCTTTCGATAAACTTGATTGATTTTTCTTTATTTCAGCATAAATACTCCCGGTGAGTTGAGAGTCAAAATATTTTTCGTACTCTAAGAGATTTTAGAATATAATAGGCACTAATTCAGTCAAATATACACGCACTATTACCTATCTGCCGCGAGAACCTGGATGGAAACTTCAGCCTTAAGGTGAGGCGTCACCTTGGTGGATAAACTTAGCGAAGCGGGCTGCCACCATTCCGCCCGCTTCCTTATCCCCGTCTATTCAGAAACAGTGAAGACCCCACTGCCTCCGCCCGCAATCCGGCGCGCCAGCCCCACTGCGGAACTTCACACTTCCACCTGGAAAGATTAGGAAACGAGCCCCCATTAGCTTCCTGTTGGGGAGTGGAGTTTAGCTGCCCGAAGGTACCTAGGGAAAACCGAGTTGAGGTACCGCACAGTCTTCCACTGGGAAGTCTACCCGCGTCAGGGGGAGGGTGTTAAGGGCCCCCACTGGCTCGCAAGTCCTATATTAGAAAATGTTCCGCTACATAAAAAGGGTAAAAGTTTTACAAACCACACAACACAGTGATAAAAGGATAAAATGTTAGGGTGTTCTTCTATGGATGCAGGTACAATAAACTTCACACTCTTGTGGTCACACAATTGAACTTGCTCCAGTTTGTATGACTTTGCTGAAGCACTCTTGTAGTTAATGTTGCCAATAATATTTTTGTAAGCACGAGGGACTAGAGTGCCTAGTCGATATATTAGAGCACACTCCCCTCCACGACAAAGTTCAAGTTGTAGATGCAATTTTATCTGATTCTATCCGCTGCTCTCTATCCGCTAATGGTGGATATCGAGGCATTTGAAGTGTAGTTGCTCTTCTTGATTGCATGACACTCATCCAGGGGGTTTTCTAGCGCTCACGATTTGAACTGCCACCTGATTTTCTCAAGTACATATAAGATCTGGCTTCCTCTTTCCCTGCTTAGTATAGAAAATTCTACCCTCCTCAACACGCCACTTCTTTTTGTGGAGACCGTCCGCAACAATTCTACAAATATCGTTATGTCGTTGAAGTCTCCTCCCGTGTCCTGTGGCAGTGTTGTATGATGTGTGCCGTTGTCTCCTCGGCGCCACACCCGGTTCTACACGTCACATTTATTTTTAGTCCTTCAGATCCGCTTAGATGTTCTAACTCGGCTTAGCAGGCAGTTGATACGTGTATGTATGTGTTGCACGTAGTCCCTAACAGGTATCCTGAATGCATCTTGATTTACCCACTTAGTGGCCCAATTCAAAAAATTATGTCCAGCGATACGATGTGTAGATGTTTTAGTTTCGTTCACGCATGATGTAACATGGACGCTAGCAGAGCGACGTTTGATGCGGCGCATCCGTCTTCAAAGGCTTTTTGACAATAGTTAATCTCTACAGTATTCCTTATGCTTGTAGCCAAGATTTTATGTAAATCACGGACTGCTTCTGATAATATGCTGATTGGTCTATAGCTATTTGGATTTTTCTTATCGCCTACTTTGGGGATAAATATTGTCCTGCTCGCTAGCATTGAAGGTGGGTACATGCCATTATACAAAATGATATAGAAAAGCTGCCTTACCTCTGGAGGCACCGCATTCCTGACTTTAACTGTTACCCTGTCTGGTCCTGGTGCAGATAGTGACGGTAAATTAACCTCCTCTAATGAGACTGGGCTCCAGATATTGTATCTGCGTTCAGTGCTCATTACATATCTGCCTTCACGGGTACGGATTTGTGAGTTATTATCGAGCCCCAGTGATTGACTAACTTGTGAAATTCGATCTGGTCGCGACTCTGTTCTTCCGACAGTATGTACCGGACACTTATTAAAATATTGCCGTTTTCTCGTGGGAAGACAAATAATGAGTAGGTAAATCTACTCAAATTAAAGAGCCTCTTGCTTCGAAGCGAAGTCCACCCCCCCCCCCCAATAATTACCCCATAAATATAAATTAAACCCCAGTTGAGAATCAATTTACAATACTTCGATAAAATCAGCTTGGAACGCGCTACTGACTTGCAGGGGCCATTGGTACCTACGGCTGCCAGATATAATCTAGGAACCAGCGGTATATCTCTATCAAGGATCTGAGTGCTATTAGAGATATACTCTTCATGTCACTTGCCCCCACCCCCAGCCGCCCCAGTGCCTCTAGGGTGAAGGATAGCATGGCCCCTCCAGAGCAGCAGTTCCTTAGATACTTCTGGTGTCCCTTCCTTCAAAACACGAGGTATTAACCTGGATGAAACAGTATCCCACCTTGTTACCCGTGAAGAACGGGACAGCGTTCTCTTGAGCTATCAAGCTTCCCCATTGTTCCAGCTCTAACCAAGCACAGATATCTTTTAGTTGTCGTAAATCACTGGCAGAATAAGGGAAGGGGACCCTTACACTTTGAGCAATACTATGGAGACGCGCAATAGCATCCTCACAGGTTTTCAGAGCCATAACTGCTGGGTCTGGCGAGTTTAAGAACCTTAGACCCAGTGTTAACAACATAATAGGCACTAGGTGTTTGAACCTATGAAAACTAAGTCCCTCCCTTCCCGCAGTATATGACCCCATTTCACATTGACTGCGGGAGGTGAATAAATCTCTTTTTGGCTACCCTCAACTCCTCATCCTCATCTCTTCCAAAACAGACATAGCTCGTGAGACAATAACCAGCTCATGAAGGTAGCCGGGGACTACGTAGGTTTTCAACAATTGGAACTTTTGGAATGGCTTAAGGGCGAGGCGTTCGACCCTGTGAAGGACAGCCGTCAATCCTTCCCATGTACTCTTAATATCAATGCCATTCCATAGGGAGTACCTCACACCCAAGTATGTGAGGGTATCCTCCGCTTTGGCAGCACTGATTTGCTCCCCTTACCTTCTAGAAACTAGGAGTTTCTGGTATGCCCTATCTGATAAGTCCGGCATTTCGCCACTGATAGTGACATACCATGACAGCTAAGGAAGTCCTCTGTCGTTTCTAGAAGGGATTGATCTCTCGGGGCGTCGGATGCCACCAGAACGATGTCATCCGCGAAAGTCAGACATGATATGTTGGTCCCGCCTGGAAGCCTAAAACCGGGCATACTCTCCAGCCGCTCCAATAGTGGTCCGAGAACCAAATTAAAGAGCAAGGGGAAAATTGGGTTCACTTGCTTAACGTCTCGCTGGAGGTCCTGTTAAATTGGCCCTTCAGGGTGTGACATACCGCGACTCGATTACGTCAACTAAGGGTTTTATCAACGATCCCCCAGAAGAGCCTACTGAGGAGGGACGAGATCGTGATCGGGCGATAACTAGCTGCCTTATTTGTGTCAGCCCCGTTTTTGGGGATAGTGTGGTCCGGTGCTCCTTCCATTTGGTCAGCAGAATACCAGATGCCAGCAACATGTTAAAAAAGCCGGCTAACAACTCTTCGTTTCGGGTCCCTGATAGGTGGCCTTTCTTAATCCCATAAGAGCTCGGAGCTGCGGAACTCTTAATCCTACTGATCACCGCGACTTCAATTGGCGGAAATTTATCCAATGCTGGTCCTGCGGTAGGATTTTATAGAAAGGTAGGAACCCTAGTCTCTCAGAGTTTTTTTATAGAATGCACCAATCTCTCTCCTGTCCAGGTCTTGGGTACGTGAAAGCATGAAACCCGAACGAACGCCGACATGCTTCGCAAGAAGACCGGGATTATTTTTGAAGAGTCCCTGTGCACGTGCAAATATGTACCGCCTCCTTTCACGCTTAGTTCTTAGATTTTTAGTTTGTGGCGGTATATCAGGCCATGCTTGTCCCGTGGTATCCGATACCTGAATAGCCATCAGGTATTCAATCAGTCTATCGTAGATGGTGTCGAGTTCCACCTGGGTGGTCTCCCCTGCCCCACACCATCACGACGACCTTTAAATTGAGCAATACCACGCACCCACCCTTAGGGCCAACTGAGACTTCCAAATTTTGCAGCCGTGTCAGATGCTCTTCACGCCACTCAGGTGAGGGGATCTACTAACAACTGTGGGGGGGGGGTCCGCGTCAGCATCCATTCTTTCCTCCCATACAGGAATGAAAACCATGTCATCGGACGGATTGTTGATCGGGTCATTCAGATCGAAATTGGGCGGATCCCCTTCCACAGATGTTACCCCACGAGTTGAGGCGGCTCGGTCCCGCAGAGACCGATTACCAGCGTGTACACCCCTAGGACGTAGGATTCTCGTAGGGGATTGTTGATCAGCGACCTCCGGTGGCTGTATTCGACCACCGAGTGGAAAGCGCAAAAGGGGGGAGAGTGGATGGGGCGACCGAGGGGACAAAACCCAATCCACACCCTCTCCTCTATTAATGGAGGTAGATACTAGTCTCTAGCCCTGATGTATGCGGGGTCTCTCCACTTATTACGCAACTGCGTATTCGTTTCCGTGGTAATCACCGCTGCCATCTTCGTGGAAATTCCTGTGTCACCGCGAAGATCCCGCTCGATAATATACATAATAGCAAGTTCCTCCGCGAAGAACTTGCCGAACCTCTTCCTTTCAACGAGAGGACTTTTTCGCGAGACTCATAGCCAGATTCCTCGTCACAGGGTGGCAGTGACGCTGGTGAACAGAAAGACAACGGGATGTCTCAAAACTGAGATAACATTCCGGCACCCAACGGCCAAAGTCTCGGTGCCCTGGGCACTTCGGAACGTGACATTCAGCCGCATGCTTATTCTTGTATTTCTTTTAACATATGCGACAACTACATGTAATACCAAGAAAAGCATGCGTTTCACCAAGATGGCGAAGCCAATCTCGCAAACTTAATGCCATATACTTCTCTCGATTTCCCTGAAGACGAACGGAACAATATTGAGTTTTCGAAGGGAAGCACAATATAAAGGGCCATTGGACCAGCAGTATCGTCTTCTGTGGTTCCCTGAAAGTTTACACAAGGGCGGAACCTGGCTTCCCGTGCCCGAAGTTTCGTTGTTGACAGTCGCAACCAGTTAACGGCATAGTCCAATCGGCTAGCTAGGCCGCTAGGCCTGACCGCCTACCGATTAACCTACCCCCTCCGACCGGCAGAGAGAGGCGGAATTAGGGGGAAGGATGGTTTGCCGAATGCTCAGGTAAGCGATGGAGTTTGCTTTCGCAAGCCAACATTTTCCTTGAGGCTCTATGCGAGGTTTCTGTCCTCGCTGAACTGACTGCGCGCTCGTTCTTTTGAGATACTCCTAAAAGAGTATCTCAGGGCCACTAGAAGGCAAGCATTTGGACTTTACAAGTGAGAGGCTATGTTTTCGCTTCAAGTCGTCCAAGTAACCAGACCCTTGGGACACTCATCAAATACTAGTGCCGCCATCAGCCAAAATGAACTCACGGCGCTCCGACACTTCATGCGGAGGCCCGGAGGGGTTCCCAGATGAAAGTCGTAGCCAGACGAGGCATTTGAAAACATAGAAATTCATAGTTACTCCTGCCATAAGCGAGTCCAAATTTCTTCTTGTAACTTGAGAGTAGTATATACTATCGGTATGTTTAAGAGTAAAAAATATTTCCGCTACCTTAAAAGTATTAAATTATTTGCTACACCTTACAAGAATCAAAAATTTTATTAATACCAGTGGCCTAAGAGAAAGTTAAAAACTATTTTCGGTTTACCTCTCACAGACAGCCTAATGTGTACTGTTCAACATACCTCAAAATTCGGTTTATCGTAACAGTTAAACAATATTTAGTTTTTATTCTTAACCGATTTATAGATATACAACAAAATTACAAGTAATTATACTTTAAATTCCATCTAAAGGTTCCTAGACCCGTACAAACTTTCGTACTACAGTGCATTAATTGAATAACTATAATTACATTGAATTTATTTGGCTAAAGACGAAAAACACTCCCGTACTTCTTTGAGAATACTTTAATGGTTGTACAAGCTCCGATTGGTGAGTCATGTTTATATAAATGATATTATCTACTGGAATATATTGTAGGAATTAATAATACTTTATCACGAGGTGTATACTTTTAAACGTAATGAATCTCCGCCAACATGAAAATTTCGCACTTAAAACGCTGAAAGTATACAAATAGTCGTCATATTGAAGACATTAAAGGTAGCGACGAAAGTGAGCTTTTAACTGATTCTCCCAAAGAGCGTAATACGTTTCGAAAAGTTTTTTTTAATTGTAATTCGATGTCACCGTATTTCACTAGGAATAGAATACTTAAATATACTCCTTGACTATTGTAGTGTATAGTTTTCTGTCAGTCTTCAGACATAACGAAAGATTAAATTGATGAAATTTTACCGAGAACTACATTCACAATGGTCAATGTAAACAAATGGTAGCCATATTTGAGTCACTAAATATGACAAATTACTACCTTTATGGTAGGGGTTACTCACAGTACTGTTCTCCATCTTTTTAAGAATACGTGCACCAAGTTTTGTAGCAATCTGTGCACGCGTTTGAATTTTTATCGAAATTATGCAAACAGACAAACAAACAAACATTATTTATTATATAGACTAGCTGGGTTCCCGGCGTTGCCTAAGTACTCACTTACACAGTCCGAAAAAGGAATTCACTCTACATTAATCTATCAGACAATAATTGATTAAACCTTCCTCTGCAGAGGGAATACTAATTTCATTTGAACACCCCCCCCCCTCCTCCCCGCTGCATTTTTTAAAAAAAGCATAAATACTCCTGATGCTGGACTCAAAAAGGAACGTTGATAATTTTCAAGGTACCTTATAAGATACAGAAACGTATCCTTGGTAACCTAATACAGTAAAAAATTGGAAATACTATATATTCTACACCAATTATTGATTTATGGTGAATCATCTGCTCTCTGTGTCTATTTCCTATTCAAATAACTTTCCAAATGATTTTTACAATTTTAATCTATACATATAGATAAATGATGTTTTTCTACTCAGTAAGCATTTATCAGCTATATTAATTTCTTTATTAATTTATAAAGAAGAAAGGAGATTACAATATATTTGGAGCGGTTGACAACACTAATTCTTTGACAGTATTCAACACCAATAAATGTAGAATTGTCTAATTTGTTTACAACTGAATTAACTTGTTAATGATCTAGTGTGGATCTGTACGAGTTTAGTGGGAACATAGCTTCGTCCTTGGCTCCCGTTGTTACAGGCCGTTGGTTCTGCCTTCTTTGGTCACTGACTCACACCGGATCCGAAGGAAGCAGAAACCGTTGCGGTTCACCGACACGATGCCGTGTATAGGCGTTCGAATACAATACACAGAAACTCATAACAACAATAATTTCAATGAAAGGATTGTGCAGGGGCCGCTAAACTCGCTAACCCCTAGAGTTTCTTTTGCATTTAGAAAGTTCTTGGCGACCTACAAACCCTCTACCCCTCCCATGGTTTCTCAAAATATAAGTTGAAAACAGACTCTTTTTATAATTAACAATTTTTTATTTTATAGTATATATAACGGAGATGAAATCTCTTAAATTGGCACATTTGTAGTAAAAAGGGTTGTAGACAGTCGTGTTTTTCAAGATGCTTCTTCAAGACAGAAAAGTGTTTGATGACTCAATTTACAAAGTTTGTCTCCCAGAGCTCATTTTATGTCCACTAACTCCTTTTACTTCCCCTACAATTAGTGCATTCAGCTTTCGCTGAAAAATCCTGGAGCTCATCAAGATGTTTCTAGAGTTTTTACGCTATCTATAATAATACAAAAGAATTTAAGGGAAATAATACTATATGAAAATAATAATATTAACATAAAATTATAAAATCAATTTAAAATAAACTAAATTGAAAAATCATTAATGTTGAACTAAAATGCTATTAAAATAATGTGATATGTGATATTTATAAATACGTTTACTTCTTAATGGCATATATACGATAAAGAGCTTAAAGTAGAACACATATTTCGAAGAATAAATTTTTATAGGTCACATCGCACGGATGGGTTTCCAAAATATTGTGCATTCATATATTTACGTGTGAGTCAAACCAGTTATAATGTTGTCTAATAGAAAAAGGGAATTATTTTTATTAAAAAACATTTAATTTATGTGGCAATATTATTTGCATTTAAAATATATAAAACCAGGCATGAGATTCCATATAAAAAAAACTGAAGGCCATTTACTTAACACAGGATGAGAATAAAAGCAAAATTACCGGGTAACTGTGTAGCGCAGTAGCGTGTGTTAAATATTTTGAATCGCATATATATACTTTAATTTCCTCCCATTTACACTTTAGGTTTTCGCTCTTGTACCAGAACGAACTATACAACAATGATGCAGATCTGCTGCATGGAAAAACTTAGAAAAATCTCCATTATCTTCTCTCCACAAAACATCTATCCTCATTAAACTTTCAAACAATTGGTCATTCAGTATCTCTATAGAGCTATTCAATAGCTCTCAAAATTCTTTATAAACTGTTTCGAGTTGTGTGGTCAGCCAGATACTCTAGTTGCGGAAGGAATAACTCCTGTTTGGGATTTTCCTCATTTCAGCTCTCAGGCTGGGATGCAAAGTAAGGTTCCCATAAACCATGACACCTTGTCTGGTTTTGAGGGGTGTAGTGTATATTGTCGCAAACGTTGGGCATACTGTAAGAGCTGTTCTCTGATCTATTGGACTAGTCGGCCAGCTATCCTTCAAATTCTGCCGATGCATGGAGATTGGTCTTCTGCGTTCCCACAGCATACCGAATTCGCGTTATCGGAAGGGCGTGGGACAAAGACCAAATGCCCGATCTACCTGATGCAGGGTTTTCTGCAGGGGTTTTCCTGCATCACTTTTAGGCGAATTCCGGGTAGGATCCTTAAAATATAACCCAGGGACCCTAGTAAACCCTTGGCTACCTTGCTCTACCTTCCACTCCCTCCTACGCCATCCCTTCCTATGCTATTAAAGATGAGTGGCCATCAAAGCGGATAACCTTAACGAAGCCTGAGACTCTAAAAAAATGAAAAATAAACTATTTCAGCATTTCCCCCTATTGTTTTCTGCAGACATTTTAAAACACTCGGTATGAGGCGACACTTCATATTTCAGTCTCCTTACAATTACATATCGACGTACACTTCTAATACCAATTATATCGAAATAAGATGCTTGGAATGAATTAAACTATCACGATATAAAAATATTGACAGGAAGAGGAATCGAACCCAGGACCACCACATGGATAAGCTTCACTTAGACATGACATGTTCTTTTAAAAATAGACGATACGAATATTGTTCTTTTTTGGATCATATTCTAACGTGAGACGAGATAGAATCGTTGTGTATCTGGACCTTAGGAACGTAGCCAATTATTTCTACTAGATTACCCGTAGGATAAACACGTATCGTGTTGGAACCGAAAAAGGGAGAGCAAATTAAAGTTTTTACCTTTAAAACTATAGAAAATTTAACAAATTGAAGGTATGAAAATGGATCGTAAACTAATTGATCATTTGTTGTATTATTTTTATAAATATATTGTAGTAATTAGTAATTAATCCATTGTTATAATTGCAAAGTAAAGGACTCATTATTAGACTATATAAAGCATACACCGCGACAAAGCGGGCGGCGAGTCAATAGAACCATTGTTGAGACGTACGCAGTCGAAATTCTACGAGACGAAGAGTCAGTCAACGAGGAGAGACGAGTGTAGTTGGAAGTCAGACGCGGGCAAGTGGTTCATCGAGTAAAGTTTGGACATATAATTCGATCAAGTAAAGGTTACAGGAAAGTTTCTCAATAAGTAAAGCCACAAACAGTAACCTAATAATTTCCTGCCGCAGTAAAAAAAACTCAATAAGTAAAAAGAGACCGTCACCGATGTCATCGAGAGGAAGTTGTTAACAATCCATCTAACCATTAATCCGGAAGGAGTTGCAGGTTCCAGTTTCCAGAAGAGAGACCCAAAAGTTTCGACAAGTGTTTTGTAACGAATTTAAATTCAGTGATATCCCCAAAAACGTGTGCACAGAAAACCCCAAAATTGAGACCTGGTCGGCCGTAAGTAAAAGAACTCTAAATTTATTTGTAAACCATTTCATTAAGATACGTCAGATCGTTCTTCAATTATTTTCTTTTCTTTAATTATTTCTTTTCTTTAATTGTTTTGTTAGATAAGTTAAATTCAATTCACCCATTTATCAAACCCAGTAAAGACCCTGAGATTTTAAATATTATTGTGTAATTTTTTATATTGTATATAACTTCATTAATAAAATTGTTTAATTGTTCACCTTTAATAATCTTTTATTTTATTTAGACGCCATTTTTAAGCAAATTATTACAATATAAAGAAAATTTAATGGTGACAAATTATATACATATAGGATTTTGTAAATTGTAAAAAATTTATACAATTATAATTTTGGTTTTGTAGATGAATACGGTCAAATTATTGGCCGAAAACTCCTTGGTTCAAATTTCACATCGTTCGCTGTATGAAATTCCACGTGACGATTATAAATAAATAGTTATTTTTATTGTACATCTGGTCGTATTACATTGACTTATATGATTTGTTACGACAGACGACGGTTATGCTAACGTTTATTTTGCGGAACATTTTGCGTCTATTCAATTAAACAGGTTATAGTGTTATGTATCTATATGTATGTAAGAAAATAATGTGGAGGGCATGTATTTTCCTTGCTCTTTACATGGTTGTCTATTGTTTGGCGAAAATGATACAGTTGATAAAAGGAATTGTTGAGGTAGTTGATGTACGAGATACACTGAATGCTAATACGTTAGTATTTATAACAAATAATAAATTAAGCAATAGTGATTGAGGTCCGTACTTTTTATTTTGCGTACCTGAAACCTGGAAATAGGAAAACCTGAAAAGGGAAAACCCTAAAAAAAACAGCGACCTAACTGATGCTAGGGTTTTCCCTGCATCACTTTTAGGCGAATTGCCGGGTAGGATCCTTAAACCATAGCCCGGGGGCCCTAGTTAACCCTTGACTACCTTCCTCTACCCTTCCGCATCCTCCCTTTCAAATTCCTTCCTATGCTATTAAAGGTGAGTTGCCACCATGTGGATTACCCTCACGCAGCCTGTTACCCTTAAAAAACATGTAATAATATTAGGATGTTACAATAAAATATTCAGTTTCTGCATCCAAGTTCACTATAATAAATTACGCCAAGAAATTTTAACATTGATCTTTTATCGAATAGGATTCAATGTAATAATTGGAGTTAATATTCGTCAGTGTTTTACAAATTGTCGTAAGTTATTAAATGCCTCCATTAAATACAAAAGAATATTCCTTCTTGCGCGCATCGCGGATGTGAATATTTGTTAGTGATGGATAATTATTTTATGGGGATATTACTTATGTTGTTTCCAGGTTTCTATAGAGAGCAGTTCCTTCTATCATACACTTTAAGTCGGAAACGACTACAAGAGATACTTGCCTTCAGTGGCTTTTGTCGACCTTGGCATAGCGGAAAGATGTTACGGCTTTCAGGGTTTGCTGCACTAACCTGTTCGTGGATTAGCGCAGGTCTCTGAACTTTCCTGGTCCTCAGCACGAGATGCTTCAGATAGATTTATTACGACCGGTATTCAGGAGTGCACTCCTGTATACTGCCAATATTTTTTTTTATATACCCGACTCGCAGGTCCGTGAAAGAATTTTTCATTCAGCTAGACGTCAGCAGACCCAAAAGCAATGTATTGTTAGAAAGGTGAATTAATTAAATACATAAATATAATATGTATTTGACACAACATATCTAAGACTGATTCCGTTAAAAATGATCTACACAATATGTTACCGATTCATTTAACTCGGTAAACAAAGTATAGCTACTTCTCAGTTTATGTAGAGCTTGATTATGAATATTATACTATCGACATTATACTGAAATATTATTTAAACATGTTGAAATATTTTCATGTCCACTAAATAAGCCTTCTGATAGTATAAAACGTATTCTATTCATTCAAGTTATTCATATTTTACATTTGGCAATGAACATTAACCTTCCTATAATTAAGTGTACAAATGCGGATCCTGAATTACTAATTTATATGAAGGAATATAGCGTTTACAAATATAAATTTTTATAGTTAAACTCTTTTTGGTAATTTTTCTGTTTCTAAATTAAAGACTGTTTTACTTTCCTACTGTAATACATGCACAGGGAACGCTTGTTTAAAGTTATATCTACCTAAAGGTGGAATATTAGGATTTTGCTGTCGCAGCTGCCAGGCCATGTATATATTGCCGACATTTTTGCGACTGTTTCTCCGAACTTCCGAACTCCTGACCGGAGACATTATAACGCACGGTCTTCAGGTAGACATTTCAAAGAAGGGACGAGTTCTTAGAAAGGTGACGCCGCCTATGAAATCACACAGTGGTCTTGAATGAATTATGGAAAGTGTTTGACGAGCCTGTAGCTGGGAGAAACGTCAGGATCCGGCCGTTTGTACACGGGAAGATCAACAGTACAGGTTTTTGTTAAATTACAAAACAGCTGGTTATGGCGTCAAAACACTGTTGCCACTGCTCATAGCCATATAATCCACGAGGACCGTGTTAGAAAGAACTCATGACTAGATATTTTTAAGTGGTCACCAAAACTTTAAAAAAGAAAATAGATTTCATACTGTTTGACGCCAATTTAGATACAATTATAACTTAACAGTAAAATATTGTGTAGAACAACTTTTATAATTTTTCTTCCCCACGAAAATGAAAAAAAATATACAAATTGACACAACAACGGGGCGTTTCACTGTGGTATGTAAAAATTATAAAACTGCATAAAACAGTCAATGCTTGAATTAGGGCTTCAATAATTTAATTATTTTAAAGACATTTAATAATTAAATTATTTAATGATATTTGGAATCTAAACAATATAATTTTTCAATCTGATTTAATACACTTACAAAATTTGTTAAGACTGGGTCGTTCGAATGAAAATCGCCGGAAATCGTGAGAACATAGTCACAATTTAATACAGGGGTCGCCAAACGGTAGTTCGCGAGGGTGTTTCTGGTAGGTCGTGAAAGGTTATTAGGCAAAAGAGAGAATAATGAATCCCTATTTCTGTTCAGTTATGATATTTATTAATTTTGTTTTTTGTCTGAGTGAAGGTGTTCATTATAACACTTGTCGACAATGACTATGAAGTATAATGTTTACTACTTTGAATTATTATACATAGGTATCGCTTAGAAATACTTACTGCTCATATATATATATATATATATATCGCCGAGTTTGGCGACTCCTGATTTAAAACATTTATTTTAATGTAATTGTCGAACTGTTATATATATATATATATATATATATATATATATATATATATAGCAATAATCAAATGGACGTATTAAATGAAAAGTTTAAACAATTAACCAACAAAATATTTATTTCATTTTGTGGCAATAAAAGATAGTTACAAACAAAATTTGAGATCTGTGCTCTCAGGGCCTCTACAGGGTTTGTAATGGACACAAAAAAATTATTTAAAATCTTATTAACAAAACAGTTCACAATTTACCTAAACAATATGTCGATAGAATGAAAGAAATTAAAAAGTAAAGAAATTAACTTTGATTGGCAATTAATAAGGTAACGAAATCTGACTTTATCCTTTAATTGGCATTTACAATATTATTCAAAATTATATTACTTACGAACCGTCGGTCTGGTACCAGAACAATTAATTTTACCTTGTTCGGACACTTTTACACTCTTTAATTATTTAATATCAGACCTTGGTTTTCACTGACTTTACACTTCACTTTAAAATTTGGCAAGATTGCTGTATTCCGTTGATTGCTCCGCTCCACAATAATTTACCAATGTTATTCCACAACAATTCTTCCACGAAGATTGTACAAAGTTCTATTTTGACGAAACTGGTATTACTTTACAATATTCACGTTGCAATATCTCGGTGAATGTTTTATTCTGCTCAATTTTATAAAGACCGTTCTCTGCAACGTTTTCACCGTCGGCCGCTTCTATTCTCCAATGATTCACCAACTTTATTATGCTATGCTCGACGATGTCTAACCTCTGTACAATCCAGACCACAACGACCAACTAACTCTCCTTTATCGCGCGTAAACGCCATTCCGCGCTCTCAATAACAGGAACAGAGCTCACCACTCATTGTCGCTCGGATCGCTCTCGCTATAATACAAACTTTTTGCCAAACAATTCAAATTTTTTTCAAAACAATTAATTGATTAATTAATTGGCATTACAATATATATATATATATATATATATATATATATGTTTATATATATTGTAATGAATAACATGATATTCACTAAACAATTTATTGCCTCAGGTTGGTGACGCCGAAATGTAATGATTAAAATTATAAAAAAATATATTATTTCATGAATTTAGTTCAGTAGTTGGTTTATAAATGAATGATATTTATTTTATTTAAAACGAGAAGGATTTCAAATAATTACGACAGTCTTTAAAATTTTACAAGACAATTACGTTTATTCAGGTGAAATATACAACATTTTTTAATGAGATTATTTACATTTAAAGTTTTTCAATTTTATAGATTTTACAACTCTTTTCTCAAGGTAATTTATATGGTCTTCTAAGTAAAGAAACAACCTTTATATTTACGATAAACAAATCAAATACCTTTTCAACCTAAGAAGTTAAACAATCAAATAAACGAGAAATCGAAATCTGACGACTTTATCTTTAGTTATCGTTTAAAAAACTTGATCAAATTTCTTTGTACTTAGAAAACGTCTGCTGGTACGAGACTTTAACTCTTGGGCTCGGGGTCACCTCACAATTCACATTAAAGGCCATGAAATCACTGAATTTACATTTGATTAAGGTTAGACTTTGGATCTCCTCTGGAAACTAGAAACTGCTGCTCCTTCCGGATTAATGGTTGGACAGATTTTTACAGATTGTCTCTCTGTGGAATTAATGACGGTCACGGTACTTATAGATGTTTATGGTTTGGGCATACGGTAAGAGTTGTCCGCTATTCCCATTGAAATATTCGGCCAGCTGCCTCCTAAACTATTCGAGCCACGGAAAAAGGAATTCTGCGTCCCCACAGCAAACTCCTCTCCCGCTATCGGAAAGGCGTGGGACAAGTACCCAATGCCCGACCTACCTGATGCGGGTTTTTCTAGGGTTTTCCCTGCATTTCTTTAGGCGAATGCCGGGTAGTATCCTTAAAATATAGCCCGGGGGCCCTAATTAACCCTTGAATAACTTCCTCTACCCTTCCGCATCCCCCCTTTCAAATCCCTTTCCTATGCTATGAGGGGAGTTGCCACTATGTTGATTACCCTATACTAGCCTATCTACAACAAAAAAAAGGGTGATTTTACTCCTTGTATCTGTTCGATGAGTTTTTATTGTCCAAAACTTTTTAGTCAAATTTAACTTGGAACCTTTCCGGCTATATCTATCTGCCTGCCACACAGTTCGTTGTCCGACTTCCAACACCCGACTGTGTAAAAATCCCGCGGTTCAACAAAAGCCCGCCTGTCCATTGTCGCCTTTGAAATTGGAGCTGCTAACAATCCACCATAAATATCCAATTATCAAATCATTAATGGCCTCTAATTAGTATTGCAATATATATTGCTCAAAATCGCGCCACGTACTAACATAATGAGCATTCGGCTAGGTAGCAAGCTTAATCAGCGGTGATTTTGATAGGCTGCAGGATTTTACATTTTTAGTGGGCTTAACCGAAAAACTGAATGTACTGAATTGCAAATTGCAGTGGAAGGGAAACGAGTTAGATGAAATGTTATCAGATGTGCATTTATATTCAGCTAAATTGGATCTTTGGGAGACGAATTTTAGAAAAGGACACGTCGAACATTTGCCTTTCTTGAAGAAATACCTTGAATAAACATCTGTTCCAACCAGAAAGGTGATAGAAATTATATGCGATTTAAGAAAGAATTTTCATCTCAGCTTGTATTTGAAAATTTTGAAAGGAATCTTTTTTAACTTAAATTTTGAGAAGGTAGCTCGTCAGACACTTTCCAAATACGAAAGTAGCTGCCGGGGTGCCGAGTTTGGCGACCCCTGTTTAAAAACATTTATTTTATCGAAGTGTAATTTTGATGTAATGGTAGTTATTTAGTTATTAGAAATCTTTGAATTTCCTGAATTCCTTTTCGACGTCCCAGTTATTTAACCTTAACACGCGTTGTATAAAGAAAAGGTACAATCTTAGCATGACGTTGTCTGGAATTTCTGAAGAAATATTTCATATCTTCATACTTTTAGACAAGGCAGCAACAAATGATTCGAGGCTTTCTTAGAAATTAGCAGCTCAATAAAGTTCCTTGTATTCTAAGAAGTAAACGAAAATAAATATACATAAAAGGGCCGTACACAAAGAGGAATGCTTTTAATTTAAAACGTAAAATAGACATGTTCAGGTTTTTGGAAGGGCCTTTGATCTCAGCATTTTGAAGACAAAGATACACTGAAACAATCAGGAGCAGTCAGTACAACAGTTATTGAATATGCACGTGTGAGAGAAAGATAAAGATACCAGCACAAGAGTAAGTGTAATTAATTACTATATGCATTCTTAAATTGAACGTGTTGATTTTAAAATTCTATAATATTTACAATTTTATAACGCTGATTTGTACATTTTATCATATTTTATTTCAAAACAGAGTGGCCGGCTTTGTCTGAGTATTTATTTATATAAGCCCGTAAAAGTATTCAATTCTACATTACATGGAGGCTTATCCATTTTTGTTAATTTTAAAATTAAATATTACTCTACAGCATATTATGTTTAAAACAAATAAATAATGGGTTGGAAATATTTTGAAGAAAGTTAAAATAATATCTAATTAAAAGAATTTTTCAAAAGTTTTCAAAGTTGTAAATAAAGCACACAGTATTGGAACAGACTTCAGCACTGTAGTTACAAGAAGCGCCGAAAGATGTCAGGAACATCTAAAAGCGTATGGAGACTTAACCGATCGTTTGGCGGAGATTCGAAATTCCGTGTTTACGGATGAGGTGTGGTCCGATCGGCAATCAGCGATCATTGTAATTAATATCGCTGGATGCCAACAACAAGCAAAGAGATAGAGAAGAGCTTTTGTTTTCGGAGACGAGCTTTTGTTTTCGGAGACGACACGGTTCTGCCACGAGTTTATGTATATTTTATCACGCAATTTATTAGTGATTGAATAAAAGTTAAAATCTGATTAAAGTTGGAATTATTCGCATTCAGCATTTTATGTGGGTGTAATAGATACGTATTTAATATTAAGAAATCGTGTCCCCACATAATTGGTGACCCCGACGTGATGCAACACGGCAAATCTGATATTTGCCTCATCCGACGTGATATAGTACAGCTTTCCAACGATTAATTAATTTTTTAACGCTAATCTGGAATAATTGGTGACAACCCGATGACCCAAGAAGGTACTCCTCGTGCACGAATTATGGCCCAATTCCCTGCCAGATCGTCGGCGGAAGTCGAAGACGATGAATACCTAGCGTCCTCAACTCCGTCTCCAGCTACGCCTGATGCTTCTCACGTCCATGTCGTCGAATCAGTAAGGATTCCACCTTTCTGGCGTTCCAACCCTCGCCGATGGTTCCTCGTCCTGGAGGCCGCCTTTTCTCTACGCAAGATTTCGTCCGACACTTCGAGATATCATTTTGTGCTAGTGAATCTGGACGAGACTACTTTGGACGCCGTCAGCGACCTTGTGGACGATCCGCCAGCAACAGATAAGTATGTTGCCATTAAAAACCGTATAATCAATGCTTTTGGCGAGTCACCGGAGAAGCGGTTGCGTTGTTTGTTGCGCGGACATGCGATAGCGGAGGAGAGACCATCTCTCATATTACAAAAAATCCGTAACCTGGCCGGTGGACAGTGCTCCTACCAGATATTACGTACTCTGTTCTCAGAATATCTTCCCGATCACATCCGAGGCATTTTGGCCGCCAGTGAGTCACAGAGTCTTGATTCGTTGGCTGCCTTAGCGGATCGCGTATTCGAGGTTATGAAACCGCATATTGACGTAGTCTCCAGTAAAGCCACAACCAAAGAAGCTACAGCTTCCACGATTTCCACTGATTCACCTATAGCTAAGGAGGTGCGGGAATTGCGACAGATGATATTAGCTCTGTCGTGCCGTGACCGGCGAAGGCGTTCTGGGAGTCGAAATCGCGGCGCTAACCGTGGTCGATCGCAATCCCGGCAACGCGTAGTTTTGGAGGAAACGGACCTTTGCTGGTATCATCGCCGATTTGGTGCCAAAGCTCTGAAGTGCACGTCCCCGTGTAAGTGGCTCGAAGCCCAACAAAAAAACTAAATTGCTCGTCCTCAGTTTCGGCGGTGGGGGACAATAGCATTTGTGAAAACCGCTTGAGCATTTTAGACCGCAACAGTGGCCTCCGCTTCTTAATAGACACAGGAGCAGACGTTTCGGTCCTACCACGGAGGATGGCTAAATCAAATGCTTTTGAAACCGATGTGACTCTACATGCAGCCAACGGTGCGAAAATCCGAACTTTCGGTAAACAATTACTCCACTTGAACCTGGGTTTGAGACGCGTGATCACTTGGACATTTTTGATAGCCGATGTGTCGCAGCCTATCATAGGCGCCGACTTGCTACACCATTTCAATCTCGTCGTGGATTTACGCGACAAGCGCCTTCTCGATAAAGTCACCTTGCTATCCACGGCTACGTCTCTGTCCCGTCTACAAACACCCACGATAAGCACGATCGCCTCCAGCGGTTCGAGGTTCGAAGCGGTACTTCGCAAGTTTCCGTGTATAACTTCTCCCACGTTCCCGTCGCAGACTAGGAAACACGAGGTGTATCACCACTTACTTACAGTGGGCCCGCCGGTGTTCCAGCCTGTACGCCGCCTATCGCCAGAAAAATTGTGCGACGCCAAACGAGAATTCCAGCGCATGATGGAACAAGGAATCTGTCGCCCATCTTCCAGCCCATACGCGAGTCCGCTACACATGCAACGCAAGAAAGACGGAAGTTGGAGACCGTGTGGCGATTATCGTCGTCTCAACGCCGTCACTACTCCGGATCGTTATCCGATTCCACATCTCCACGACTTTGCTTACCGTCTGCATGGATGTACTACTTTTTCCACATTGGATTTAGCTCGAGCTTACCACCAAATCCCTATGGCGCCGGAGGACATCCCCAAGACCGCTGTCATAACTCCATTTGGATTATATGAATTCACTGTTATGACATTCGGCCTTCGAAACGCCGCGCAGACATTTCAACGCTATATTGACTCAGCGTTGCGAAACCTCGATTTCGTGTATTCTTATATTGACGATATTCTTGTTGCGTCTAATTCAGCCGAAGAACACGAACAACATCTGAATACAGTTTTCCAGAGGTTGAGCGACTTTGGTCTGTCACTAAATACCGCTAAGTGTGTTTTGGGGGCAAATACTGTCACATTTTTAGGTTACCAAGTCAGCGCTGACGGGCTTCAACCGACAGCTGACAGGATCCGAGCAATAACTAATTTTCCGCTGCCTAAGTCAATTGCTGATCTCCGGCGTTTCCTAGGCATGTTGAATTTCTATCGCCGAAGTTTACCACATGCTGCCGACGTTTTGTTACCCCTGAACCAATGTCTGCAGGGGGCCACCAAAAAAGACAAGCGACCAGTTGTTTGGACGCGAGAATTAGAGACAGCGTTCGACAACGCTAAGCAGTTGCTCGCTTCTGCTACGCTATTGCATTTTCCAGATTATAATGCACAAATCGCCTTAAACACAGACGCTTCGCAGACTGCTGTTGGCGCAGTTTTGGAGCAACGACAAGGCGACAATTGGGTGCCTTTAGGTTTCTTTTCGAAGAAGCTGTCCCCGGCTCAATGCAATTATAGCACCTACGACAGGGAACTTTTAGCCATCTATCAAGCCCTCAAATACTTTCGTTTCTTCGTGGAAGGTCGACAATTGGTTATTAAGACGGACCATAAGCCATTGACCTTTGCATTTAAACAACCGTCGGATAAATCTTCTCCTCGCCAGCTCCGTCAACTAGATTTCATTGGTCAATTTACCACTGACATCCGGCATATTGAAGGATTTGCGAATACAGTTGCCGACGCACTTTCTCGCGTCGCCGTCTTAAATGCCTCCGCTGTCCTCTCTACGAGTGAGCTGGCCAATTATCAAAAGAATGATGAGGAACTGGAGCGGTTACGTCGAGATGCGACTTCACTTCAACTTCGCCCGCTGCGACTCGATGACTCAGACGTTGTCGTATGGTGCGATACGTCTACGGGTGATATTCGACCGTTCGTTCCGTCTGCACTTAGACGTAGAGTATTTGACCTAAACCACGGCCTATCACACCCTAGCGGACGTGCAACTCGCCGTCTGATACAGCGAAAATATGTATGGCCTGGAATGTCAAAGGATATCGCACATTGGGCACGTACATGCCTGCATTGTCAACGTTCAAAAGTTCAACGTCACACCAAGGCACCTATTGGTCATTTTCCTTTACCATCTTCAAGATTCGACCATATCCATGTTGATATCGTTGGTCCGTTACCGTCTGTACGTGGATTTTCATACATCCTATCGATGATTGATCGATTTACTCGGTGGCCTGAGGCTATTCCGCTGCTCAACATTACGGCAGAGAGCGTCAACGATGCCTTTTATAGCGGCTGGATATCTCGTTTCGGAGCTCCTTCCGTCGTCACTACTGACCGGGGTTCCCAGTTTGAGTCCGTCCTCTTTCGCGCTCTTACGAATTCAGTAGGATGTGTTCGCCAGAGGACTACTGCTTACCACCCAGAAGCTAACGGTATGGTGGAGCGGTGGCATCGATCGCTGAAATCTTCTTTGATGTGTCACAGCCCACGTGATTGGCTGGATGTATTGCCCACCGTTTTGTTAGGATTAAGGACGGCGCTTAAGGAAGACATTGGTAGTTGCCCTGCTGAATTGCTATATGGCACTACTCTCCGCCTACCGGGGGAATTTTTTCTGCAAGAGGATCTACCTTCTAACCCTCAGATTTTCCTGGAAAAGTTCCGCACACACATGCGACTCTTCCGGCCGTCACCTGCTTCTCACCACAGACGAGACGCCGTCTTCGTTCACCGGGACTTATACCACTCTGACCACGTGTTCGTTCGTGCAGACAATGTTCGGCGATCCCTGGAATGCCCATACAGTGGACCTCATCGCGTGATCGAACGCTTATCAGACTTCGATTTCGTTTTGGACATAAACGGGAAGCAAACGACTGTCCATGTGAATCGGTTGAAACCCGCTTTTGTGGTGGCTAGTGATTCTTCGACGGATCCTGTTTGTCCTGCTTCTACTTCCGATACGCGTTCTCCTGCATCTAGTTTCAGTGATCAAGGGGTTCTGAAAACGTATCCCGGACCACGCACGAAACGAGTTACTTTTGCGGCTGATAAATAATTTTTTTTTGTATCTCCTTCATTGCTTGTATTTTTTTCTCATGTTCCAGAATTCGCAACTCTCTTCAGTTGCTAGGAGGGGAGTACTATGGAGACTTAACCGATCGTTTGGCGGAGATTCGAAATTCCGTGTTTACGGATGAGGTGTGGTCCGATCGGCAATCAGCGATCATTGTAATTAATATCGCTGGATGCCAACAACAAGCAAAGAGATAGAGAAGAGCTTTTGTTTTCGGAGACGAGCTTTTGTTTTCGGAGACGACACGGTTCTGCCACGAGTTTATGTATATTTTATCACGCAATTTATTAGTGATTGAATAAAAGTTAAAATCTGATTAAAGTTGGAATTATTCGCATTCAGCATTTTATGTGGGTGTAATAGATACGTATTTAATATTAAGAAATCGTGTCCCCACAAGCGCCGGTAGCGTTATCTATGATTGAGGAAACCAAATAAAATATACCAAGAACTTAGCGTTTTTACATGGCTCATATGGAACACTCCCACTATCCCATTTTGTTATCTAGTTGATCTAGTTAGAATATGGGGTATTTAGAATGTCATAGAAACTCAAGTTTAACCTTCGAATTTTCTGTTTCCTAATTGCCTTTAATTTAACTTCGGCAAACGTTACAACTTGTAATTTCATGAATCACCCAAAGAAACGGCAGCAAGATTGTTTTTTTGGGGGAAATTAGTTACTTTATTTTATGCTTTTGTATGTTAGAACACAAAAAATACAGACGACGTAACTTTGTTCAAATAAATGCGGACGAGGATTCATAAAAGCGTAATTTCGAAGTAGAATGAAGTACAAATGCATTCATGGCAATACCGCTATAAAGTATGGTTTCAGCAACGTAGAAATATAACGGGTGTTATATTATAGTTCATGGATATTGTTGAACTTTAGTGCTTTTGTTGAGGGTAAGTTGGCACCCTTGAGGAAATTGAATTTCCAACGCTATTAACGCCTTCTTTTCAAGAAACGTTTTAATAATAAGAAAGATAACCAAATACAGACAAAATAAGGGATAGCATAAATACCACAAAACGTTTCTGGGATCATTGTTCCTTACATCAGGTTCTAAGAAGAGCCTATAGTGACACAACTGCACTCATCAATTGACAAAACTTAGAAGCTACTGATTGAAAATTATTAATTTATTATATTTATTTTATTATATATAATATATTGTGGTAAACACTTTTAATTAAATGAATGAAATGCCAGCACGTTAGGACAAACAAATTATGTAGTATACACGAGATTAATTAAATTAATAAAGAAAGGAAGTCGCATTTAATATATTTTTAAATATATTATCGGGCCTCTAATGAAGACAGTAATAAATTAATTTAAATTTACAATAACAAACTTTTATGCTATTGAAATCTGAAAAGTTTTATAATTCTGGCAAATTTATAGAAATCTGGTGGTAAACGGTATTTACGTGAACGTTTACAGAAGAAATTTTTTTATTACATACCATTTATTTTTAGCTGCTCTGGTTTGTGCAGACGTGATTATTTAATTTTATACAACGCTAATTTCACTAACAGGCCATAGCACTGATTTATTCTCTTCTCACTTTCCAACACTTTGCAACATTATCGGCGCCTTTCTGCTTCGTTGAATATCAGAGTTCTCCGCAGGCTCCCAAACACACTCTGATCTCTGAGTGTCTGACTGTTTGCTGACTACATACTGCTCGCTGACTGTCGGTATTTTACTGTTCACATTCTGCTCTCTGTCTATTTGATTTTTTTTAAGGTGTAGACAGGCTATGTATAGGATAATCCACTAGGTAGCAAGTCTAATAGCATAGGAAAGGGAGTGAGAGGGGGGCTGTGGAAAGATAGAGCAAAGTAGCCAAAGGTTAACTAGGACCCCCGGGCTATGGTTTAAGGATCCTACCCGGCAATTCGCCTAAAAGTGATGCAGGGAAAGCCCTAGAAAAACCTGAATCAGGTAGGTCGGGCATTTGGTACTTGTCCCACGTCCTTCCGACGGGTTTGCTAAAGTTTTGAGCGTCTTATATGCCTTTTCGACAATAAACCATAGCAACCTTTATAGTCTCTGCGTTCTCGCCAAACAATACTTTACAATGCTCTGGCCTCAAAGTTACGCTGCTAATAATTAAAGAAACAATTTATTAATTCATTACATATTTGTAATCTCTACAATTGGTATATTATTGTATTATATTATTAAATTTATTATAAATATTTAATTATTAATTTTCAATCACACGTTATTTTTTATTTCAAGAAACTTTGCCAATCGCTTCTTCAAATATTTAATTGTTTAATAAAAATAAATATAGCCAAATCACTTCTTTATCTGTACAATAAGTGATGATATTTTAATTAATACCATCACTTCATTGTTTGTATTTGGCAATCTTTCGTTTTATTAAGTTACAAAACAGACGTAAATTTTTCATTCTATTTCATTGTTTGTCGACGTTGCATAGTTTCATTTGTTAACAACACCTTGATGTAGTCCAAGAATATACAAATAAATATAGAATAACGTTCAACAGTGAAAAATATACATAAATACCATTCACAAACAAACGATCTGTATGTCTAGAAACTAGTTTCAATAATACCCGGATATCAATGAGATCAGAAATAAAATACCTCGGAATCTATCAAATGGTCGAATTCACAAAATAAAATTTTGTCAATGTCCCAATATCCGGAATATCTCCCCACACAATTTTAATAGGAAATTCTTCTTTCTTATATGTTTTATTATTCCTCAAAACTTTTTTAGCCAATGTGAATAATTTCACGTCTTTAGACGGGTTGAGTAACTTGTGTTTAAAGTCTTTTATTTTGATCAATCCTGTTTTTCCTTCAGTGCGAGGAGCAAGGAGAACCGGCAAACAACCTAAGCACTTAAGTTTTAATAACGCCGCCCTTACAACACTTCCTGAAATATATTCTACCAATTTTTCTGAATATTTTCTTTCATATTCAGGTATTTAATCATGATCCAAATTGTGATCCCTACAAGATTTGAAATTATTATTTGCAATGGGTACAAGAAGTGTCTAAAATTCCTCCAGTACTATTGGCACTTTTTGATGGTTCTATCTGAGTAATCAAAGACTTCCTGTACGCTGCTCTGAACTGTAACGCATTAGGATTATTTCGATTTCCCCCACTTCTTCGTATCCAAGAAAAGAACAGTTCCAAATGGTCCTGGCTCATGCTCTTAGTTAATATAAATATGTGAACTAGAGAATCGTTCCACATATACATGTCTGCCGGATGCCTCAAACTCAGAAGATCTAAAACGATCCCTCCCCCTTCCTCCATCGTCCTCCATGACAAATATACTAAATTCCCATCGGATAGCTTTAAATTCATAAAATACTGTACATATATTTCTATTTTGTTGCATATTGTCACTTTATTTCCTCTAAACGCCGGAGTTTTCGTACCCTTGTTCATAACATTGCATGAATTAAATAAATCGAATGCTTTATCTACTGTTTTATTATATTTATCTACTGTTACCCATCGTTTTGTCAGCTCCTTGTTTTTCAAAGGAAATCTATATAAAAAAAGGCAACTAGATTACTTCCAGTACAGAGAAATACTTTAATTAAAATAAATCTGACTTTCGTTATAGATGATCATGAAGAATACATAAATTTGGCCAATACGACCTACGAATACGTTAAGTTAGAAATGAAACAAATCAGATAGTTACGTCGGATTGAAAAATTATAAGAAACTTAGTTAAATACAGACAACATAGTCCAGAGACACAACTGCACCTCAAAAGCTTTTGAGTTTTGTCAACTGAATAGTGCAGTTGTGTCGCTCTAGACTCTTTTTAGCACCTGACGAAAGATACAAGGATCCGAGAAACGTTGTGTGGTATTTATATTATCACTTATTTTCTCTGTATTTGGCCATCTTTCGCGTTATTAATATGCTGATACTTAAAATACAATATTTCGTGTGTTATCGAACTACTATTATTAAAATTGTAGGCTGAACACACGCTGGGCATTATTTATATTAACAAATAAATACTTTGGCAGAAAAACTTAAAAATTTTCACCAACAATAGCGTAAACACAACTAAAATTTTCGCTGAAGTGGACGGTATAAAAATGGCGGTCAGTGTTGTTCGTTGCTGGCACCCAGACCGCTGTAACGCTGATACAGCCTCTCTATTATGTTTATATATCTCTTTCGTAACCATACTATTCACATTACCAAACGTCACCACCGAAATCCAGAGGATGGCAAGACAATACAACGTCAAGCTACAAGATCCCGAAAACGACATCGTTAAAAATCTGTCAAACCAATCGCCAGTAACACAAAGACTGAAGCGGATTTGGCCACAGGACCTCGCCAATCAAAACTGAAGATTATCGGGAAAATAGCGATGACTATATCCCATCAAGACATTAACAAAGACTTGTAAGTTACTCATTACTTATTTGCAAAGTAGATTGTAAATAAGCAATAAATAATTATTTAAAAAAATTAAGGCAGAGGACCGTGTTAATGCATTAATGATGAAACGTGAAGTAATTATAGAGAAACTTACGCGCGTAATTATTTAGAAATATTGTCTGCAACGTCAGATTACTTGCAGTTAAAGACGATGTACGAAAGATTCAACTGTAAAGATAGTGCCTTACAGTAGAAGCTGTTTGCGAGGGTTATTCTCTCGCAGGCAGTACCTGCGGGGGGTATTCTCTCGTAGGCAGAAACTTGTAGGAGAGACAGGGAGGGGCTACCTTTGGGGATGCCTTTTCCTCTCTCCGTTTTTGAACTAAGATTCCCACAAGCCGCGGCACCTCGACCTGTTTTGAGAGGTGTATGTTCCGGGGTCACAGACCTTGGGCATACGATAAGAGTTGTTCGTTGTTCCCATTGGAACAGTCGGCCAGCTGCCTCCTAAACTGGTCGAGGTACGGAGAAAGGAATGCTGCGTCCCCACAGCAAATTCTTCTCCCGCTATCTGAAGGGCGTGGGACAAGTCCCCGACCTAACTGATGCAGGTTTTTCTAGGGTTTTCGCTGCATTTCTTTTAGGTGAATGCCGGGTAGGATCCTTAAACTATAGCCTTGGGGCCCTAGTTAACCCTTGGCTACCTTCCTCTACCATTCCACATCCCCTCTTTCAAATCCCTTCCTATGCTATTAAAGGGGAGTTGCCACCATGTAGAGTGTTACCCTAAAAAAAAATTATACCTTTCAGATGAAGATGATTCGCGAGAATTTTGAAAACGATATTTTGTTGTCTCTGCCAAGATGGAAAACTTCATCCATTTGCACAAGAATGCCAACGAATCAGCTAGCACTTCCAACAATCACGAAGCTGCAGGTGGAATCAGGCTTCCCGTCATAGAACTCTCTGTATTTAGCGGAAATTATTATGAGTGGTGGAATTTTCGAGTTACCGTTCCCTCGTTGATTCACAAAAACAATTTTCTGTCCACAATTCAGAAACTGTATATTTGCGGTCAACACTTGCAGGCGATGCGTTGAATTGAATACAGCCGTTAAACATTTCTGCAGACTAAAATGAAAATACTTACGTCTGATTGAAAATAATAAAAGAATAAGAAAGTTAGTGCCAATTCAGACAAAAATGTGATAATATAAATACCACACAACGTTTCTGGGATCCTTGTCCCTTCGTCAGGTGCGAAGAAGAGGCTAAGTTTCTTATTCATTATTTCTGCCTACTATTATTCTATTGATATATACAGTCGCGGCTAGTGAGATTTTGAAGCTATGTTGTGTCACCCAAAAGCAACCATGTTTACGATCATAGCTATGTAAAATAATAAAACTACATCAGTGATAGTGTTACCAATACTCTGACCCGGCACGTAAATGCTACATTTATGATTCGGTCTACTTAATTTCCAATAGAGACTAATTTTTAAACGCGAAACAATTTAGCATTTCTAACTTTACTTTCGCAGTAAATATTTTAAATCAAGTAAAATAAACACAATTATTATGAAGGTTCTTAAAATTAAGAAAAACTCGTCCTAATATAATTTATGTACAACTTGTAAATAAACAATGGCCAAAGTGAACTCAGAAAAAATATATTTATTTATGGAAAATTAAACTTCGTTTCGTCGCTATCTTTGCGACGACTTCAGGTTGAACTTAAACAAAAATTTCATAGTCAGGTCATTTCCCCTTGTCTGTCGTTTATTTTCCACAACTAAAAATCATTTTTCTGACTTCAACTTGGCCATTGTTTATTTATAAATATTATTTCCATTGTCTGGTAGCTAATCAAAGAAAGATTTGAAAAACAAAAAGTATATGGTCTGCAAACACATCAGATCATTGTTTGGACTGCAAGGGATAGAACGCGAATCTGCGCATAATTTTACGTCTTTATTAGACGAATCACATTCGTGTTTTAAAATGTTTAGGACAGAAAAACTGAGCATTTGGATCACATCATCATTTTAACAAGTAAAATGGATTCAGTCACTTTAACCCTTTCATGCACGATTTTTTTTGTATTTATTTAAACTAAACTTTTTAAGATACATTTTTGTGAATACAATACGGAAAAAATAACCAAAAAGATCAAACATGACCAAAGTTGCACATATTCGACATTAATATAATTAGGTCTGATTTACACATTAATTGGATAGTATTATTTTAGTACAATTAAAATACCCGTAGAATGACGCTTAAATTTTCGTTCTAGAAAAATGAAAAAAAAATTATTCTGAAGTTGATCGGCGAGTAGAAAAATCTGGTCTGAGGGGTTGACTCACGGAAAGCTATGACAGGCATGTTTTAACATTTCAACGGAAGGCAAAAAAAATTCACATTTCTTTATTTTCATGTCGTTTTAAATTTGCATCACAAATTAGCTCTCTTAGACACTAACAGATGCCTCTCGGGTGATACTAAAAGTTATGTTGCCTATATGCTATACTATGCCTGAAGGAATGGGAAAAGACTATTAAAACAAACGAACTTGCAAGCGCTGACGAACTTTTTGCATTCCCGGAGCAGCGCTGTCACGTTTTACGTGCTATCGATCATCGTAAAGTTACCAAGGCACCTGTAGTGTAAATTATGCGCTGACGATCATGCCATTTATCAATGCGAAGACTTATCAATATCAGTCAAATAGAGGATAGAAATTATAAGGAATTTAGCCGAGGCACCTCGGCCTGTTCTGAGAGGTGTATGTTCCGGGGTCTCAGACTTGGGCATACGGTAAGAATTGTCTGCTATTCCCATTGGAATAGTCGGCCAGCTGCCTCCTAAACTGGTCGAGGCACGGAGAAGGGAATGCTGCGTCCCCACAGCAAACTCCTCTCCCGCTATTGTAAGGTCGTGGGACAAGTACCCAATGCCCGACCTACCTGATGCAGGTTTTTCTAGGGTTTTCCCTGCATCACCTTTAGGCGAATTGCCGGGTAGGATCCGTAAACCATATCCCGGGGGTCCTAGTTAACCCTTGGTAACTTTCCTCTACCCTTCCGTATCCCCCCTTTCAAATCCCTTTCCTATCCTATAAGAGAGGAGTTGCCACTATCTGGATTAACCTACTCCTCTTCGTTGCAGAGCTCGCCTGTTACGTATTTCAAAAAGTTACTGTTCATCTGTCGTTACTGGTATAGTTTTTTCAGAAACAGCAAATTTTTCCTCCATTATTGCTAAGATTCAATTACAATACAATGCATTTTCAGTTGAATTAAATTTTATTGTTCTACAAAGGATAACAGGTCTTTTTCCAATCACTCCTGTAAGCGTTTCAACTTTTAATTTACCTTCAAATAATCAGTCGGCGGGCACCAGTTTACATGTACCACAAAAATTGATTTATTACTTTCTCTAAATTATTGTGCGATGGCCAATTCAACATTTCGAAAATTTCATTTCTTCAAAAAACTGCATTGGCTTGGACGGCTACTGGTAGAGCTAATGTTAAAACATGCGTCGAGAATTCCGTACAGTGTTTCCTAACAGTTAATACGAAATTTGATATGCTGCTAGAGAATTTTTGGGAATTGGAGAACTGTTCTGAGATAAAATTAAACAATGATAAAAACGTAGAAATAATTAGGAATTTTCAATCTTATTATTTACCTCATCATTGTTTCATTAATGGTTCCAGGATAACTATGATATTGCGTGTGGTTTTTTATGGTTCCTATAAGACTCCATCAGGGACTTCATTAAACGACTTATGCATCGTCAGGCCAACCGATCAAAACGACTTATTTTCTATTGTAATTCGGTTCAGAAGCCGTAAAGTTCTCTTCACTGCTGACCAAGAGTAAATGTATGGACACAGGTTGAAGTGTGACAGAGACTTCTAGAGAATTTTATAGAGATAGAATCCTAATTTTCTTGTGTCTACATTTCACCTAAAAACCGTTATATATTGCAACAGCATCTGCATCGCTAGTCGCTCTCTTAAGCAACTTGCAGCAGACGAAGGAAAGGACTATCACTTGGCATGACGAGTACTGATGTCTGACTTTTATGTTGATGATCTTTCAACTCGATAAAATGATACGGAAACTGTACAAGAATTAGTAAAACAAATTCCAGAACTTCTTCAAAAGGGTGGTTTCAAAATACGTAAACAGTATAGCAATGATCCCACACGTATGTGATATTAATTAAGATAAAGTTGTGCTCATTACAGTTATTAAATAAATTTTCATTACAATAATTAATAATGAATGACCGCAGGCAGTACCTGCGAGGGATGTTCTCTCGCAGACTGAACCTTGTAGGAGGGATATGAAGGGGCTACCTTTGGGGATGCCTTTTCCTCTCCGTTTTTGAACTAAGGGTCCTACAAGCCGAGGTACCTCGGCCTGTTCTGAGAGGTGTATGTTTCGGGGTCACAGACCTTGGGCATACGGTAAGAGTTGTCCGCTATTCCCATTGGAATAGTCGGCCAGCTGCCTCCTAAACTGGTCGAGAAAAGGAGAAGAGAATGCTGCATCCCCACAGAAAACTCCTCTCCCGCTATCGGAAGGGCGTCGGACAAGTACCCAATGCCCGACCTACCTGATACAGGTTTTTCTAGGGTTTTCCCTGCATTTCTTTAGGCGAATGCTGGGTAGGATCCTTAAAATATAGCCCGGGGGCCCTAGTAACCCTTGGCTACCTTCCGCATCCCGCCTTTCAAAACCCTTCCTTTGCTATTAAAGAGGAGTTCCCCAACGTGGATTACCCTCAGGTAACCTGTTGCCCCAAAAAAAACATAATTAAATTTATGTTCATTACAATGATTAAATTTGTGTTTACAGTACACTAATTGAATTTGTGTTCACTACACTGTTATTAAAGAAATAATATGTACATTTAGGTATTTCAATCAACAACTAAATACATTCGTTATTTAGTTGTTTAACACTAATGTACTCAATTTGATTATATTAAATAATCATATTAATCATTAATATTAAATATCGTCTATAATTTATATAGATCTTCCATAAATATCAATAATATGTTTCGCGTATACTTTATCATTCCTAATGGCACTCCTGTCTCCCCTTGTGTCGCGTCAGAAGTTTTTTAACCGATCTTAACAGTTCAATCTCCACCGATCAATGCAAATATATTTGCCTTCTTGAACTCGGTCATTATTTAGAAGTAAATTAATTATAGTTCTTTCATTAACTAACTTCAAAATTTGCTTAATTGTCCTGTCCAATTTGAAATTAAAGACTTATTTGAATTAAAAAAATTGCTCTTGATTGAATTTAATCACTTTTGTACTTCTATTTTTATTTTGATTCCATGCATGCATGTTTGAATCTTTATTTAAATAACAATTGCATTTAAATTAATTTAATTAAATAAATTATTTTGAAATTGTTAGTTATAAGGTTTTATTAACGCAACGTCCTCAATAATTTTGGTGCCGATTTGTTATATATGAGATATTCTAGTGGATTATTGTAAGTTTAACAGCTATCTTTAACAATAAATGTTGCAGGGATGATTCATTTTGAAATTCAGCTGGCTAGTGGTATTTCTATTTCCTTTATAAATTTATATATATTGTAGTAATTAGAAATTAAGACATTGTTATAATTGGAAAGAAAATAGAGGACTCATTATTAGTGGATAAAGCGGACGCCACAACAAGGCGGTAACGCAAAGAATGCATTGTTGTCAATAGGTTGAGGTTCTACGTGCTCAAAAGCTACGAGACGAGGAAGTTCAGTTGGGCAGCGGACATAGAACAGTTCGAAAGCAATCTTCAGTCAGGCAATGAACGGCGAGCGGACCGCAAATAGAACAGTCTGATAGCAGTTACAAACATTCTCTAATTATTGAAATATTAAAACAATCTTCAGTAGAGAAGGAAAGATTGAAATTAACATTGTAATCGGTGGCGGAGCGGAAATTCAACCCGGAGAACCATAGACCAAATCTAACTAAAACTACACGAGATCTGCAAATCCAGGTTGCAGCAAAGCATCGAGAAACTACGCCAATTAGAATTCGTTGAAATTTAAAACCTGTGAATACTAGAATCAGTGATATCCCCAAATCGTGTGCACGAAAAACCTAAAACGAGACCTGGGCGGCCGTAAGTAGAAAACTTTAAAATAATATTGTAAACCACTTTTAAAAGATATGTCAGATCGTGCTTTAATTATCGTTCTTTAATTATTTAGTTCTTTAATAATAATTATTTAATTATTACATTTAAATTCAATCTGTAGTGTTATTTTTATCCACAACCAAGTTCGTCTATGTTTCAGACGTATTAACTTCAATAAAAGCTAAATGTAATTTGATTGTATAAAATTCACCCATTTATCAAACCCAGATAAAGACCCTGAGATCCCAAATATTATTGTGTATATAAAATTGTTAATAAAATTTGTGTGTAGTTTTTCACGTTATAATCTTTTTTATTTAAAACGCCTTTTTATTTAATTATTATTGTGATAATTAATCGGTTACCTTTTTAATTTGCCCCACGTTGAAATACGGTTTCTTCGTCGTCCATTTTATTTCTAATTTTATCGTCTTTAACTGTACTATGATCTATTTCTATCTCTTTCTTAACTATCAACTTCTTATTCCTTAACAACATAAACATAGAAATATTCTTTCTCTGCACAATTAATTTCTATTTTCTCATAAAATCCTCTAAGTTTCACACACGTAAAATTCCTCTCCAAAATTGCATTCACATCCTATCCAAAATAAAATACTTTCTTTCACCAATACCGCGGTTAGTCAGATTTCGTTCCTTAATTATGATTCTGCCCTATTATCAAAAATCGTGCCACACGTTGTTGCGCCATTTATGTGACAATCAATCGGTTACCTTTCTAATTTTCCACACGTTGGGCGCCAAATGTAATAATTAAACGCGTACATATTAATTTGCCCCACGTAGTGGTAGCCAAATTATAATAATTAAATATGATGGGCTTTTAAATGAGCAATTATAAACTTTATAACAAACAAAATTTATTTATCAAAATTTAACAATTATTACAATTTAAAATTATAAAAAGGATCTCATTATCTCAAAAGTCTTTACTCGGTTTGATAACGGACAGAAAATTTAAATAATCAAAGAACATACCATTTATTTTAAATTAAAAAGATATATTTATTCGTCTACTACATAGACGAAATTAATTATCGACCAACTTATTCTACAAGATTTGATTCTAAATTTAAAGAGTTTATTTTATTAACACAAAAGAAAAGAACGATATCTGACTGTATATTTTAATTCGGTTTACACATATTTATACCATGAAATTTCAACTTACGATTACTCAGGAAAATTTGGCTCGTTCGTACACACACACTTTATATACTGGGCGTTTAAACACTGACTCTAACACACACTGTTGGTTTGACGAAAGCTGGTTCTCCGTTCGTGAAGGACACATCACTTGCTCGTGGTGAAAACTACTCGACGCTGGATGCAGTGTCCTGGTCTCCTACCATCGAAGACAGTGGTCTAATTTTTGATATTACAACAGATTAGACTTCAGCATACAAAAATGTTTATCGTTGAATATTTTGCTATTTTTCTCGCAGGCTGCAAAATTTCTCCATTCTCGGTGCTCGCAGCACCCCTCTCCCTCTCCCACTCTAACTCCAATTCCTGACTCCAAAAATCAACTAAATGTTTCAAAAGCCGCTCTTGCATATATATCCCAGTTCCTTCCTTTTTCCTTTGATCCAAAACTACGTCGCAATTGCCCGATGACAGTTTCCTCCATTATCCCGAGATTTATATTATGCAGGTGCAGTTCCTTAGTTAGCAAAAATAGCTCGCTACTCTGTCTTGTCCCAAAGCCGACCATCGAGACAGGTCTAATTTGTCTTTGCACCCTCAATTACTTTGAACTTGTCTTCTCACCCCCGCACGCACGTGCGCTGTTCTAAATGCTCCAGACCCCCGAAGCTGCATCCTCAATCCTAAGTAAGCAACATTACAAACTGTTCTTTGAGCTGTCCAGGCCATTAATCAGAAACAATGCCTGCCTTAACAGATTTATCTTGCGACAGGCCACCAGAATGTGCCTTGCTCTGAATTCTCAATACCAATCCTAAGTACACAACGTTACAACTTCCTCCGACGGCCAAGACCATTAATCTGAAACAATGCCTTTCCTTCAATATATATATATATATATATTTATATATATATATATATATTGTAGCAATAGTTAATTAGTCCATGAATTGTTTGGACATAAAATTTGAATTGTTTGATAAATCCACTATAGCGGTCTGATCGAACAATAGAGAAGCAAGCTTGCTTGCTTTGTCGAAAAGTCAAAAATGTCGTATGCGCTCTCAAACTCGAGAGCACTAAGTTAGTTAGTTGGTCGTTGTGGTCTGGATTGTACAGAGGTCAGACATCGTCGAACATAGTATAATAAAGTTGGTGAATCATTGGATAATAGAAGCGGCCGACGGTGAAAACGTTCCAGAGAACGGTCTTTATAAAATTGAGCAGAGTAAAACATTCACCAAGATATTGCAACGTGAATATTGTAAAGTAATACCAGTTTCGTCAAAATAGAACTTTGTACAATCTTCATGGAGGAATTGTTGCGGAATAACATTGGTTAATTATTGTGGAGCGGAGAAATCAACGGAATACAGCCAATCTTGCCAAATTTTAAAGTGAAGTGTAGAATCAGTGAAAACCAAGGCCTGATATTATATAATTATAGAGTGTAAAAGTATCCGAACGAGTTAAAATTGATTGTTCCGGTACCAGACTGACGGTTTGTAAGTAATATAATGTTGAATAATATTGTAAACGCAAATTAAAGTATAAAGTCAGATTTCGTTCTCTTTTAATTATCAATCAAAGTTAATTTCTTTACTTTTTAATTTGTTTCATTCTATCGACATATTGTTTAGGTAAATTGTGAACTGTTTTGTTAATAAGATTTTAAATCAATTTTTTTGTGTTCATTATCAAACCCAGTAAAGGCCCTGAGAGGACAGATCTCAAATTTTGTCTGGAATTATCTTTTATTGCCACGAAATGAAATAAATATTTTTGTTTGTTAATTGTTAGTAAGTTTTTCATTTATATTAACCCATCATATTTAATCATTCCGTTAAATTAATTAAAGACAAACTTTTATTTATTACATAAATGGCTACCAAAACGTGGCGCAAAATTAATTAAACGATTATTACCTTTTGTTCATTACAATATATATATTGTTACGATGAAAGAAGAAGAAGGTGTAGATAGGCTATGTATAGGGTAATCCACCTAGTGGCCACTCCCCTCTTATAGAATAGGAAAGGGATTGAAAGATGGGGTGCGGAAAGATAGAACAAGGTAGTCAAGGGTTAACTGTGGCCCCCAGGCTATAGTTTAAGGTTTCTACCCGGAAATTCTCCTGAACGTGATGCAGGGAAAACCCTAGAAAAACCTGCATCAGGGAGGTCGGGCATTTGGTACTTGTCCAAAGTCCTTCCGATGGCGGGAGATGGGTTTTCTGTGGGGTCACAGAATTTCCCTTTCCGTACCTTGACCAGTATAGGAGGCAGCTGGCCGACTATTCTAATAAGAATAGCGGACAACTCTTACCGTATACCCGAGGTCTGCGACCCGGATCATACACTTCTCTAAACAGGTCGAGGTACCTCACCATGACCTTACTTCAAAAAACCAGAGAGAGGAGAAGGCATACTCAAAGGTAGTGTCCTGCATATCTCTTTGGGAAGGTTCAGCTGCGAGAGAATGCTCTCACAGGCTTTCTTGAATATTGTTACGTGGCAACTGCCCTTTAATAGCATTGTAAGGGATTTTAAAGGGTGGACGCCGAAGGGTAGAGGACTGTAGCCTCCAAGCTATGGTTTAAAACCACCTGTTGAACGAATTCAATAGTTTATTTATTATAACAAACATTATTCGCATCGTATAATGGCAAGAATTTAGCATATATTTCGCGTACCGTGTATCCACATCACAGACATTTAAATCCGCGGCGCTAAATTACTAACAACGAACTTTTAAAATACAATTATAAAGAGAGTAAGTTTTCCCGGTGTCAGCCCTGGAAACGTTGTGCTCAAATCACGTTACCCGACTGGAAGCCCGAGAACTCTCTATATACAATTATATTATTAATTAGTGACGGTCATAATGACATGTCACAGTTGTGGCAAGATGGATTGAGTTGAGATGAATCGTTGCCACTGCACTTGCAAAGTTCTTGGAGCAAGTTCATATATTTGTGGACTGACTCGGCGGTTGTTTTGGGATGGTTTAATTCTCCATCATCGCAATAGCAAACAATTCTCGCTTACCGTGCAGCAAAAATTCAATAACTCACTTCCGCGTACACGTGGAGACATATTTTTAAGAGGATTATTTCCGCACAAAATATTGCATTGTGAAATATAGTGGAAGGTACCTCAACAATTTATGACAACATTATATGACAGCGCCATCATTGAGATTCCGAGCGACTTACCAGAAAAGCGTAATATTATCGGCTCATTCATTTCCACAGAATACAATCAAATAATTCCTGGAATTTCGTCATTTGTGTAGCTTACACATGTAATTGCATATTGCCTTCGCTTAAAACATAACAGCAAAATTGAAGGCTGAAAGATCTTGTACCATGATAACACCAGAGAAAACGTTTGTTGCTGAATTAAGGTGCCTCCAACAAGGTCGAGAACTGAGCAATCAAAGTAAATTGAAGAATCTGAATCCCTTTCTCGACAAACATAATATTAGACGTGTAGGAGGAAGGTTGTCTCAAGAAAATTTTTCTTTTGATCGACAACATTCAATACAATCACTTCTCAAAATTGCTGATGAAATGTGAGCATCTACGGTTATTGCTCGCTCAACCACAATTATTTCTTGCCAACATTCGCCTACATAATGGCCTATTTTTAGACGACGGGCAGATAAACAGATTGTCAATTATTGCATTACTTGTTTCAAGGCCAAGCCTAGATCTGCTGACCGACGGATGGGAAATTTACTGTTACAGAGAATACAACCATGTCGTCCTTTTCTTCACACTGGTATAGCTTATGGAGGCCCAGTTTACATCAAACCAAGAAACCGTCATGGAAAAGTAATACATTACAGTCTTTGTGTGTTGTTCTACTAAGGTTCATCATTTGGAACTTGTCAGTGCGAATCGCTGTTTGGACTCGGAGGACTCGGACGGTGGCCTCAGACTCTTTTTGGGGACAAAATAGCTTGCGTGAGACAATAGACCCTATGCAGGCTGACAGCTCCGCAGACTCAAGTCTGAAGAATCCAACGAATCCTGAAAAAAATTTGTGGGCTGCTCATTCATTCATCCGCCGACACCGAGATGAACTTCGGAGGTCCCAGAACGAGCATCGGAAGTTTCCACCGCAATCAGTCTGCACCACGGCACGGTATTGTTTGAATGTACTCCATATAAGTAACGTAATGCCAGGTTCCTCCTTTTATTCTTTTAATCAGTCAATTCAATTTATTAATATCATTAGTTTCAATTTTGCCATGTTGAGGTAGCCCTACGAAATCCCTGACAGAGAGAGAGATATATAGCCAATGTTGAATTATTTTTAATTATAGTTATTTTTTGAGTAAATTCAATATTCATGTCGCTAATTTTTATAAGTAGACTATTATAATAAGTAAATTAATATTTTTATTTAAATATCCCCACCAAACATAGAACCCTGTAATATAGCACATTCCCATAACTGGTGCTTTCTATTACTGCTTTCCGTATCCACAATTTTCTGCTTTTTTTATCTGCATTCCTACCCCCTTGAAAGCACGCACGGACAAGCATGAGGGTCTACTACTTCCCACACGCCCTCTGCACGTACTGTTAGTAAATTTGGAACACAAGTGTTTCATCAGCCCCTGAGGACATAATACCATTTACTTGGTCATTGTGATGGAGACAGAATGAAGAGCGTAGAGCCGAGGGAAAAAAGGACCGATAATTCGACCTAAATAGTTTCCTTAGCTTCGTTTCACACCACCGGGCAAAAACCCTCAGCGATAGTTAGGTGGGTTGAAGGGCACAATGAGTTAGAATACTACTCTTGAACGACAGCAATATGCAAAAAATTGGTTATGTTGGAGGAATAAAGTTAGTGGTGGGTTGTGTGTATCATGCACTTCACATCTCTTCTCGTCGTCGACTTTGGATCTTCGTACACGTCCTGTAAAAACGTCCGTAATCGAGCATGGTCAGCATATGTTTACCCAATCGTGGAGGGTCGGGAGGTGTTAATAATGTATGCGGAAATATATGATTGTTTCGGGAAAATGTTTCGCATCTGTTTATACACATTGTTCTATATTTTTCCGAAACATTTGTTTACAGTCTGGACCAAATTTCCGTTAGTCAAGTCTGGACACGCCGTTGGGCGACCTTGGTACCTAGACAAGCTGCCTGCCCATATACGCGACTACGGATCCTGGAATTACAGGACCACTCCCATGTTTGGAAGCGGCTACGACAATCTTCTTCAAGGCCTTCTATCGGCATTATCTTAAAGTCATGGAAAAAATTTATAGCGGTAAATGCAAAAGTTACTTTGATGTACGTTTAATAAGTAAATCAAAACTGTTGGTTATTGATTTAATTGACAGATAAAGAGTTTTATGAGTAAAGATACTGTGTTTTGAATCCTTGTAAAGAATTTAAACCCTTTTAAACTTGCGTATAATAAATAGAAAAAACTTAAGGGAATATTAGGATGGGAAAAAGAAGTGTGTAATAGCTGGAAGAGCGAAATGAATAACGAGAGTAGAGGTTCTACGAGTGGTAAGGAAGAATACCGTATGGAAGGAATATACAAATATTTCATAACTTCGGATAAAGGAAATAAGATAATTAGGGAGCGGTTAGGCAAGGCAACTAGTAAGGTGCTTGAGGAATTACAAATTGATGAATATATGAATATTGGGACAAAAGTGAATACAGAGGGTTGACTTATTGTAAATCTGAAAGGATTGGCAAAGTTCTGAGGGACCAGAGTTTTAATGAGTTTAGATTGGCGATGAAACCTATGAATAAGATTGGGAAATATGCAAACTGTATGAAATATAGTAAAGGTATGATATACGAAAAAGAGGTGGTTTAGCGTGTAGAATGCGAAAAGCGCATAAGAATCTCAATGTAGAAAGTGTAAAATGAAATGGGATGCAATTAAAATATTTCAAAGGGAACATAACAAATTTAAACCTAGGGCCTTGGAAGGGATGTATATATTGAGAAAAGGGACTAGGCTATGAATGGAAGGAATTAAATGGGAGAAGTGGAGTAAATGTACGAAAATGTTTTAAATAACCTTTATTCAAAATATATTGGAGAGATTCTGATGCACAGTCATTCTCGTAAAATTATTCTGATGTCAGTTATAGTATTCAGAGTTTAAAAAAATAATGTAGCATTCACTGAATTATGAACTTATGTATATGATAGTTCCGATTTCGGAATATATGACACAGTAGTATGAAATGCTGTTTATATGGATGGTTGGAACACGTAACTGATCGTTGTCGCCTTGTCACAACGTGTAGTAAGTTCATCAGCGATTTCGTTTCTATAGTTACAAAGGGAAAACTCTGTAACATCGGATGCCGAACGACAATCCATGCCGACAACAACTTGCTACGAATATGCTACAGCAGTGTTTCCCAACCTTTTTTTTACCATCTAAGACTTTTTAATGCCTCCTAAGTCTTTATAATGGCCCCCTATGTACCATATCCATATTTTCCTAAAGAAGCCTTACTTCAACTTGTGTATCACTATTTTTCTATGGTAATAAATCTGTTCATAAACAAAGTAATAATTTATTTTAATCTGAGATCGCTAAACCTATCGTCCATTCGAGCTTTTATATAAAATTAAGTTCTTTTTTGATATAACTCGTGGAGCATTACAGAATACTTTGCGCATGCCATAGCAATATAGTACGTACTACTCCTTCACTAGACATAGTAAACAACGTTCTCAGAGTACGACGTAGTTTATATTACTCCAATCTTTCAATTGTGGCTCTATGGAAATGTTGAGATGCCAACACTTTTTCGTTTTGAATAAGCTAAATCATGGCTAGTGGTTTTTAAATTTTAGAAGAGCTCATTTTCGAATTGCCCACCTGAACATTCAAATTATCCCGCTGAGGGGCGGGCATGGGACCCATGTTGGGAAACACTGTGCTGCAGCTTATTGTTACGAAGAACAAGGTAAGAAATTGATTACAGACTCGATATTCTTCGTGCTACAAATCATTCACATGTAGACGTGTACTGATAATTATGAAATAAACTATCTGGGTTCATGTTACCCGGGTTGTCATATATCCATAACCCCCAATTAAACTCCAATCTCGGTTGCTTTGACGTTTTTTTATGTAACGAATCTCCACCCCCACTCCTGTAATCGTGCCCCCCCCCCCTGCCATGCCGATAGGGGTTTAAATTAAACATCGCAACATCTAGAGAAATATGAATTTCATTCACCCCGCAAAATATTTATTCGACTCAAATCTCGACCACAGTAATATGCACACCCGTCACTCCAGACTGTGAGGGTTAAGCTGCAAGTTAAATGTCATAATTAATCGCAGGGAAATCCATAACCCCGGAATCGAGTCCAATCACGGTTCGTTTTGCGTTATTTTTATTTAATGAAACTCCACCCCCACCCTCAAGGGTTCTCCCCTCCCAAACCTGAAAAAGGTTGAAATTATACACAGAGAACGCGTAGAGAAATTTTGTAAGGCTTATTGAAAAAAGTGGTTACTGAGATTTTTGAAGCAACTGGTTGTGTAATTATAAAGCGTAGAGTAATTGGAAAAAGTTTTGTTAAATAACTTCTGGAGCGCGATGGAATTTCTACAGTTTAAAAAAATCAAAGGAACGTTTGTAAATTGGAATGAAGGAAATCATTTATTTGGATTTATACATATACTTTGGGTTTCGCTAGCCGTGGAAACAATTGTTTCTCCTAATATCAAGGTTCACCATGGACGACTATATCCCCGCTAGACGCTTGGCAGTTACTTATCGTGAAACTGTCGTATTGCTGTTTCCGTGCGACAGACACCCTCGCCGTCCTTTCAAGAAGTCGTCTTCATCTGACACGTTGACGAAATTTGTCTGGCGATGGCTCATAGAAGAGATAGTCCGCCTCTGCTAACGGCACCTATGAGCATTATTCTGCACAGCACCCTCACGATCTTATCGACCATTTATGGTCGATCTTTCCTGGACCAACAATATTATTAGTCCAGGCAATCACGAGTCCTATGAAATATTATATTTCAAAATGTATAGAGAGGCTTATATAAGCCTCCAGCCATTGGCCATTGTTACGTGAATTAAGGTATGAGAATGAAAAAGTCGATCGGTTCGGGAATCGAACCAGGGCGGATGCTCTTACCGCTGAGCTAATCTCTCCAGACCCGGTGCGACATTCCTCCATCCTTACACCACATGCAGTTCTTCTGCAATTTACTTATCCCAACTCCTTCAAGGCCTCTTTCAGGATCTGGACTGAATTTTACGTGAATAGATTAGGTTTTATCATTTAAAGATATAGAGATTTCCGATCCGGAAGATATTTTTCCACCCACATACCGAAATTTTATGCTTTTGCACCCCAGGTAAAAGCAGATGTTTGCTTAGATCGTGCTTCTGCCCAGACTCATGGATATCTCCCCGAAACGATGGCTACAGGCCAAATTTGAACTTGTCAAGTTCTCAGACCTTTCTATATTAAATATAATGACCGTCGATAACGTAATCTGCTAAATGTTTAATGGAGAGGTTGTTGAGGCAAGACAGTGAAGAGGAGAGAACCGATTGGTCGCGGCCAGTGTCCTCGAAAGTTCGCGTTGACGTCCGTCTCGTTCAACCTGTTGTTCTTGGAGAGGGGCACACCAAGACTGGCGCAGACGATGACTGCAACACACTCCGGAATCATGCTCGTGATCTGGGTGAGTTATCTCTTTACAGGCATCATTAAACTCGGTTTTGAAAACAAATGAGGGCATTTTTCCTAATAACTTATTTGAAATGGTAATACGACTATCCCGGCGAGACGAAAAGAAACGAGAACGGTTGTAAATCGATTTGTGTTTCCTTTTAAGAACAGCGACACATAACAAGTATGAACTAACATGTAGTTTCATTCTTTATGGAAATTCTCGTATAAAAATATCACATTTAAATCAATTGTGCTGACGGGGTTCATGATCGGTTACAGACCGTCCGCAACAACGTAAACATTACCAATATTTATCTACATTAAATCAAACAAATTAAGTCAAAACTACGATTAACTTATAATAAAATTAGCAAAATAAACATTAATGAAAGAACTCAAACAATATTTATGTTGGTTTTTCCTCATCAAATAGGAGTTAAGTTACGACATCTACTACTTTAATAACACTATAGACTATGTGTTCGTCTCGCAGAATTTAAGTATTTTTATATTACAAATTTAAGATGTTATTTAATAAAAAAAATAATGACTGATTATTAATGTAGAAATTTATTATGGATATAAAGTAAAAATTTCAACACTTCTACTTTTCAAATAGAAAAGAGAATGAAAATATGTGACATTCTAACTTCACATTGAAATCAATTACTTCAATAATGAAATATAATTATTAAGGGTTGTTATATTAAGATACATTTGAAACACCTCTTTCAAAATAAACGTTAATCTTAAACATTACATTACATATTGTAAATATATCATAATAATTGAAAAAATGATGTTAACTTCATAGCAATTGTTAGTACTTATAATCGTAAAAGTTGAATGATTACCTCAATTTATATCTATCAATCTATAAAATAAAATCGTAAAAGTTGAATGATTACCTCAATTTATATCTATCAATCTATAAAATAAAATTGCCTGTATGTAATTATGTGTGTATGTTCGGCATACAAATCTAAAAATTTAACCAAATTTCGTACATGTGTTCTTTGCGACCATGAAACACTATGAAGATGAGACACATCTACCACCCCAAGGAACACTCAGCTTCTGGGTCAATCCATACCAAATCAACCAATAAAAAAATAATTACTTGCTGACATATTTTTTTTTAACATGTATTTTCTATTTAGGTGTTTATCTAGGAGTACAAAATGATTTTTTTTATAATTATATTATTGCTACTTTGGATTATAGTGGGAATTTTGTTTATGAGGATTAGCTGTTTTGGGCGTTTTCAGAGGTTAGCGATACGTTAAATGACTTTTTCGTATATTGAGATATCAACTTTATTCTCAATAAAACCATCTATAAAGCATGTTCATATTAAAATTTTGTTGAGTTGTAAGAAAACAACCTAAAACTTAACTAGAAAAAAGTGTGTACAATTAGAAAAAAATGGAGAATTAAGGATTTTTTTTACAAAAAAGGGTTTACAACACAACTTAATGTTTCTTCCCCCTTAAAAATTTAATAGACGACAAGTCTTAAAAATCAATTTGACACCTTTTAAATACCTCTTTTAGGTTTTACAGGCCTTCAGTATTACAATTTGTCCAAAATTGCACAGATTACAAACAGATATATCTCGTAGACTGGATCAAAAAATCTGAAAGTTTCACAAAATGATCCTCTAGTTCCTGGTAAAAAACACATAAAATTTCATAATTGTTCTTTGATCATAAGTATTTTTTTTAATCAAGGAATAGAGTAAAAATATACAGTACGACACACATTGACCCAGACGCCTTAGTGTTAAAACACACAGCAAAAGCCGAAGTATCGGGATTTTGTACTAGACCTGGTTGAGAGAGATAGTAGAAATGCTATATGTGGAAGCAGTCGCTTACTGCTATAAAATAGTTTTAAAAACATACATTTTTTCATTATTTAAAATCCATCCAGAGCGTTTGTTATATCCAGACTAGCATAGACAGACAAATCAACCATGCCGACTAGTAGAGGGTGAAATGCTGCGTATATGTTGACGGCAGAAACCAGAGAATGCCACCACGAAATCGGTTCCGTACAAGTTCCCGAGAATATCTCCGTCAAGACAAGCAGTAAATCAAGTATAAAGGAGAGACGGATTTGGTTCTCTTCTGCGCCTGACGTCACGTTGTATGCTAGTAGCTTGTGGTTGTCCCTGTGTCGAAGATCTACTTTTGAAATTTTGTTTCTCTTAGTAGAAGGAAATTGTTTTACGTGGATCACAGTGGGCATTTCAATTTAAAGACAACAGACAACGTCGTCGTGCGCTCTTTTTGTTTGCACAAATTGTAACAAAAAAAAACTTAAGTCACTGGCAACAAGTATTTTTTCCTTCAGAAAGTTGCTAATTTATGTGAAACACCGATCAATGCTTGCCGTAGAAAATATGAGATTATTGTAATGAAGAAATGTTTTTGTATATGTTTACAGTTCATGCTTTCAATAATCAATTTCAAGTTCATTATCTTATGTGAAAATTGCATTCAAGATATCAAGGTACAATTTAGTTGTTAGAGGGAGAACACGTCAAAAAGTAAAACCAACTGCCTAAATTCTTTCAAATCTGTTTGGCAAAAACAATAAATTTGTGTGAAATGACCGGATTTTTCGGAAAAATTGATCCGCAAACAAACTCAAAATTTACTTTCTGTATCAAACAAATCAAACCATTTTTGATAATCTCAGTAAATTTTGCAAAGCATCCTAGGATCAATGGATTTAGAATATATTTTGAAAGCCAACGTTCTTTAGTGCAATCTGTCGATTCTGTCAAAGGGCACGAGTGTTGGTTCTCACAACGGTCTGATTCAGTTCCAGAAGAGGATATTAATGCCTTAGAAATGTTTAGAAAATCTTTACAAATTCTTAAAAAGAGAATCTTCTATATAATAAAAAAGGATGTATATTTGTATGTATGTATGTATTTACGTTGTTCTTTATACAAATTTTATCGTGTGGACAGAATGCAACAAAAATTGGTACACATATTATTCAAAATACGAGAAACGGTACTGTGAGGGTGAGAAACGCCTAGCATACATGTGGAAAGACTTATAATTAAAAACCGTGATCATTAAATATTAAATTACTGCGCGCCAAGAGACAATGACGTAACGCGAGAGAGAACAAAGGAAATATTTCCTTTATTAGGAATGAAATAAAGCAGAAATATGTTCTTTAAATAAAAAGTATAATTTTATACAGCAATACTCCATCGAATGGTAATAAAGAAGAATACGAATTACTTTACCATCCTTGCGGAAAATGTAAGTTAATTTTCGCGCTATATTAGTTGTGAGTCTAGCTAACAATTTCATCAATGTAATATTTCGTAATGTATGAAGACTGAGTGACAATTGACAATTATATCCTGAAATACTCAAGGAATATATTTAAGTATTCAATTAAATACTTTTTCGGGTTTATATAAATAAGTACACGAGCAACGCCGAGCACCCAGCTAGTGCAAAATATAATACTTTCTATCCCGTCGTGCTGGAATTTTTTTTCATCCTTCTGCTTTGTATTTGACCTATTGACATAAGTCGTACATTCTGGGTAGTCATTCTGGCAGTATTTTTACTCAAAACAGAAACACAGATGATAGTATCCTCTGGATGCTGATACATGTATAACCCAAAGTGATCCAAACAGTGTAAAAAATATTTTAAATGAGAATGAAATTGAGGAAAGAATTAATTTGACATAAATGGAAGATTTCTTTTGATTAACGTGAAATTGGTGAAGATGTTGACACTGAACAATACATTTCAATGGCCAGCCCTGTATCGTTGGAAGAAACAGTGACTCAAGTATCTTTCAGGTTACATTGCTTATGGTTTCAGAGATAAGTTTAGTTATTTGAGGAATGATTCATGTGAGCTGACTGGATCCAATTCATTTCATTAGGATAATTTGAAGAGTTGGTATTCATAGCAATGTTTTCAAATATCTTGTATGAAACACCTTTTTACACTCAATTGGCTGAGAAAACATTAGCAGTAAGTAATGTCAATAATCCTCTGGATGTTGCCATTGCTCTAGCCCGAACACGAATATATATTAGGGTAAGTGAATATAACTCTAGAAGAAAATTAGAAAACTTGAATTTTGGCTTTTAATGTAAAATAAATTATACCCGGTAAATTATAACTGCATTACTGTTTTTTTTTATATTTCCTTTCCCTTTCCCATATTACATTCAAATATCAGTAGGAATAAAATAATATAATGCTAAAATACACAATATTGATCAGTTGTGCTAAAAATTCTTTGGAAACAGCAAAATTAGTACTTTGTGCATTATGGTATAACCAAGTTGTATGTTCATGGCTGTACACTCTTGCCCGTTTTCTGATACTAATATGTTTCATTACGTAGAAAATGAAAATAACGGTACAATCATATGGAAGATACAAGATAATGATAAACATTATTGTACTATGCCAGAAAACAGAGCTCGAAGTTCGGTTTACATATTCAAAAGCATATGCTTGCCTCCAAGATGACGTCACGCGCAGAGGAGGCGTGACGTGGTTTTGCGCACCTCTTCACCATTATACTTCCACCATGCAGTAAATGGTATTTTCGTACCTATCACGCAAGAACACAGTTCTAGTCCAAATTTTTTCACATTTAAATTTGTCGCTACTCGAAGTGACCATTGAAATCTCCAAGTGGTGAGGACTGATAGATCGACCCTCGTGAGAGCACGTAACACGATCGGCATAGGACTATAATAAGGGACTCTGCCTCTGTGATGCATGGAGTGTCTACCGATATCGCGGAAGGGTAGAGGTAGGTAGCCTAAAAGTAAAGCAGGACAAACCCTAGAAAACCTGCATCAGGTAGGTCGGGCATTGGGTACTTGTCCCACGCCCTTCCGAAGACGGGAGAGTAGTTTGCTGTGGGGACGCAGCATTCCCTTCTCCGTGACTCGATCAGTTTAGAAGGCAGCTGGCGATTCTAACTACAAGAGTGGAAAGAACTTATGGTCGCAGGTTGAGAAATGGAAAATTTAAATTTATATATGTACATTATTTAAATCCTATCCACGTTCCCTGAGAGTAGTCATTTAGAAGTTACAAAGTAAATGCCTTTTGCTCTCGAGAGTAAAGCCGAAATTAAAAAAGATAGGTTCAATTTATATTAGTTCAGAATCTTATTTGAGTTAAATAAGCAACAAATATATCGAAATTCATGATATTGTATAATTTCTTTGTATTATTTAAAATTATATATAAATCAAGTAAAAAAAATTATCATTAAAAATAAATCCTTCCCATAGTATTAACGTACACCTAATTACCACCACACTTTATAGTGGTATGTTTCAAGAGGTAAATGAATAAGATAGTCAATACTTAATATAGGTGACAAATGACTTACCATGAAATCTGTACGTTTTATAATTTCTTTCCATTACTTACATTTAAACAGAAAATAATAATTTATGTTACTCTAAATCCGATTCTAATGATTTTATTAATTACAAAACCATATTCTAAGTGAGCCATATGTTGGAAGCGTTTTCTTCAGCAACGAAACAATACCAGAAGATATAACTTCTTAGCCAGTTAAGCGTCAATTAACGATTAATACATTATTTCCCATTATTATTAAATCACATTGCCGTAAACATGTGGTTGAAGTATGCCTATGTAGACATTCCTCCACTTTGAAAAAATGAACAATAACTCGTTTGCCATTCTTAGAATCCTGCTCGACCCTGGACGTCCCACATATTATAGCACGAAAAACGCAGTGCTGGCCGCTATTGTAAGATTCCACGTTAAGGAATGTCAGAAGAACTCGTCCTTTCTCGCTGTCAGTATAGGACAAAGTTTGTACAATCATGTAGAAAATAGCATCCCCTCCGTTTTTGAACTAAGGTTCCCACAAGCCGAGGCACCTCGGCCTGTTTTGAGAGGTGTATGTTCCGGGGTCACAGACCTTGGGCATACGGTAAGAGTTGTCTTCTATTCCCATTGGAATAGTCGGCCAGCTGCCTCCTAAACTGGTCGAGGCACGGAGAAGGGAATGCTGCGTCCCCACAGCAAACTCCTCTCCCGCTATCGGAAGGGCGTGGGACAAGTACCAAATGCCCGACCTACCTGATGCTGGTTTTTCTAGGGTTTGTCCTGCATTTCTTTTAGGCGAATGCCGGGTAGGATCCTTAAAATACAGCCCGGGGGCCCTAGTTAACCCTTGATTGAGAAAAATGGCACGGTGATGAGGAAAGCAATACCTATCACTACAGGTTTGGCAATCACCTTTCGATTCTTGTATTTTATAAAAAGACAGCACATATGATGTATTATAAAAACTAAACAACATGTACCGGAAGCACGTTAACAACAAGAGCAGAAACAAAGAATATAGTCTGTAAGGGATACTCTGTAACACTCGAAAGAGAACACTAATTAAATTATTAGTAACATATATTATTCAATGACACATATATCTTCATTATATAACTGTCTGTTATGTTTGACTTTTATTATATTTGAATTTTATTGGAATAACTATTTACATTTTAAGAATTATATTTTTATGTGTTCTGACACGTGACTTGTGAAAATATGCAGTTACATTAAATGAAACAATTTGAATGTGTTTATCAAATGTAAAAAACAGATTTGGCCTGTCTTTTTCCCTCACGTGTAGACCCGTTACACACACCGCGATTATTATCGCGGGAATAATTGATCTGTGACGCCGATGTAACCGCAGTAGTCCATTGAAGGGAATGAGAGCTTGTGCACAGTGGGCGGTAAATAAGCACGTCGATATAATTTATGTGGACGACAGCTTGAGCAGTGGCTGTGTGCCTCTAGCGCTTAGCGATAAATTTATCGCCAAATACAACTAGTGGTCCACGTAACCCAATGCATGTTTGCACACAAGGCGGTTTTTCTTACGCTGGAGTTATTTTCATTCTTGTTTTGAATATACGTATGGAAAGGTTTTTTTTCATCCTATCTTTCGTGTCCTTTTTTTTCATATTTCGAATATGCATAATTTGGATGACATCATAGATAATGAAATACTTATTTAATTAATTCAAGAAATATGGGATAAAACCCAGAACATATTTCGCGTCATCCTGCCTCAACTCTTCAAACAGCGTGTAGAAAGCTACAACCTCCTCTCTTCTTTTATGAATTTGATGAACCAAAATTAGTCGATTTTTTTCTTCTCATTTCAATTCAACGGCTAAATAAGAATAATGCAATAATCTGCTCTGTACATTTCGAACTACACTGTTCACAGCACTCTCAACTGAGAATCGTACGACGAAAAATTTTCCCCGCGATAATAATCGCTGTATGTGAGGACCGCGATTTATTTGAGCAGGGATGATAATTTTACCGCCGCGATTAAAATCGCCACAAGACTGTACTATAGACAAGAGCTTTTTATTTTTATGGACGATGCTCCAATGATTTTTTGACTTCAGTACATTTCTCTCTCTCTCTCTCTCTCTCTCTCTCTCTCTCTCTCTATATATATATATATATATATATATATATATATATATGCTTATTATAGATTTATTACGTCCGTTATATTACGTCAGAATTAATATTAATTAAATAGTGAAAATGTAGAATGTTATCCATTATTTCAAGATGTGTGTATTTGAACGATCTACTATTTTGTTATTTCATTCTTGGTCAATTATATGACGAAAAAGAGTCAATTATATATGACCAAGAATGAAATAACAAAATAGTAGATCGTTCAAATAAACACATCTTGAAATAATGGATAACATTCTACATTTTCACTATTTAATTAATATTAATTGTGACGTAATATAACGGACGTAATAAATCTATAATAAGCATCTCCAACTATGAATTACAATTATTCTGGATTTTTAGCAGTTTAGAACACATTTATGGATTAGGCTTTGATCCGGAATAAATTATAAGAGGACAAAATGAAATAGTATGGCGGTTGTGGCCAACGGTCGCCAGTAGAGTTAAGATCTGATAATCTTGTTTTGTCCAGATGGTGTCCGGATGGTGAAAGCAGAAGTAAATTTGATGAACCCTGTTGGGAGGTGATGTACGCCAGTACCGCCTTAACTAAATTAATTATATTTATTTCAATCTAACGCAGAGGGACATTATAACTTTTGGTATTTTCTAACATATCTGTTCAAATTTTTCCCATAATAGAAATGAATTACTTATTTGCTCTGTTTCAGGTAGTAACTGTACTCAGCATCCCGCCTGGATGCCTTAATGCCCAAAAGGATGTTATTCCTTTTGAAAACCAAGTGCAGAACGTCATAGACGAGGCAGACAGAGAAGCATCAACACTTCCGGAGACAACAACCACCGACCACGATTTCCAACACCAGTCTTTACTCAATGACGGTCAATACAATCCTAACTTGGCCAACAAAGAAGACGGAATTGGTGAGAGCACCACAGAGGATGATGGACAATACCATCCAGAGAACTCCGATGATGATAAAAGGTTCGATGACGGATCATATAGGCCTTCGGACTACGTAACGATGAAGGCGGTAGGGAAAGAAAACAAAGAGTCGGTGGCCGTAGTTAATTCTAAATTGAATTCAGAAAACGAAACTCTTACAAATGTATCTTCCCCAGAAAATGTAAACGTGTCAAGAATAGAGAGGAGGAATAACAGCGGTCATGGTCAATGGGAGGAAGCTAATGCACTGAATGGATCAAACTCACTTAATCTCTACAAGACTGAAGAAACAAACGTTGGTATTGAAAATTACGACGAGAACGCTGATAATGGCACTGCTGACGGTGTTCGCAGATTTGATGAGTTTGTACACGGGGATATCTTGGTCGAGAAATCAGACGATGGTTCTTACAGGCTAGACGCTTACCCTATAGAGGACTACGACGAAAGAGCTGATAGCGGAACGTACCGGACTTCGCCGGGAGCCTGGCGAAGACGAAAAAGAGTTTGCGACGATTGTGGCACAGAGGATGTGTAGATGGTTCAGTCGTGTTTCAAGTAGGGAAAAGAAAAAAAACTACATTGAACAAAACTATGGGTGTCAATAGTTCGTTCGAATCTGTTTAGAGCTAAAACATAATTTAGTTGTACAGGACGCATCTCGTCAATAATCTTCCACACAATTACATTAAACGAACAATCCAAATAGACTAGTAGATATTCTAAAATAATGCGATGTAGAAGTTGCAATTACCTACAATAAATGGAAGGAAGGATTGATGCAACGTGCATAATATGAAGTAAATGAAATTTTCAGTGATTCATATTCATATTCAACTGTAGTATAATATATTCCTCTAAAATCCATGTCATTTAATGTGCTATAAATACCTGAGATATAAACAAAATAAAGTGTAATTGAAAATATGTTAGTTGAACTATTTTCTCAAATATTTATGTATTTGGCTAATTTTACATGTTATCCTGCCAACTGTGATTTAACACACGCATCATTACATTCGTCTTACATTCTGTTACCTCAACTTGTTACATTTTACGCCATCTCATTAAATTAAGATAAATTTAATTCTTTTTAATAACCTGGAAATATAATTTAAAGGAGAAATAAGTCAAATATTAAAAATTGACACTGTTATTTATGTTGCTTATTTTTTCAACTAATCATAATATTTTTGATATTGAAATCTGATATGTAAGTTCTTCAAGGTTTATGCATTGACAGAAGTTACTACTTATTAAGCGGAGAGATTTCATATTTGTATTATTATAGAAGTATCAAATGTTTAAGTGGCATGGACAACGCGGAAAACGTGAATCATATTAATTGATTAATGAGTGATATTTCGTAAACAGTACTAAATTTGACATTCTCTGAAGTATACATTTATAATATTCATAAAGATTTTTCCTTAGAAAAATTTATGGTAATTTCATCTATAAATGTAAACAATATATGAGATTAATTTAATTGGGGAATGTTTAATACTGTGTACTACTGCGGCATAAGAAAACGATACAAAGATACAAAACAGTTAGTAAACGAAATTATTTTTTCCTAAATGAATGCTATGTACTCGAAACTACAATGTCTACGTCTAATAAACATAAATATTAACATATAAACATTATTTTCAGGGATTATTCAAAATTATTCTAAACTGAAAAAAAATACCAATAAAACTACACTGAAAGGAAAATTATGTTATTACAATCATATCAATTGTATTAATTCGACTCATTATTTAAAAATCTCCACTACTTCTTTATTTTAAACTACCTGGGTATCGGCGTTGCCCAGGTATTGATTTATATAAGCCCGAAGAGGTTTTTAATTCCACATTAATATATTGTTCAACAAGTTAATTATAGTAACTACGTAGAGGGAATGCTTATTACATCATAACCCATCAGTGACTTTATGTTAGCATAAATACTGCCGATACCAAATATTATTAAAAATACCCTTGAAACAATATACCTCAGCTATCTGTGCCGCTGCGGGTTAAGCGACAAATTGAATGTCATAATTAAACTCAGCGACATCCATAACCTAGGGTTTGACTCCAATCTAGGTTGTTTTCGCATTATTTTCGTGTATCGCTCCTCCACCCCACCCCTAAGGGTTCTCCCATCCCATGTTGAAATAGATTGAAATTATACACAAACAACATCACATTAAAGTAAAAATGAATCAAAATTATTTGCCATACTTTAAGAGAGTATAAAATGAGTAAAAATTACTTTTGGTTTCTTAAGAGAGTTAAATACACTTCAGGTATGCTAATATAATCTTTAATGAGGATTTTGAAAGTTAAAAATCGTTTATTTACGTTCAGGGAGTCGAAAAGAGTATTCGAACTCTAATAGAATAAAAAATTATCCTGATATTTTAAGGGAGTTAAACATACTCCCTGTACCTTAAGAGGTGAAAAATAGTCCCGGTACATTAAAAGACACAAAAATACTCAGCTTACCTTAAACGTGTCAAAAATACTCCTTGTAGTATAGAATCTCTTTAAAATGCCACCCCTTCCACAGCCACCTCTATAGGTTATAGGGTTGATTTATCGATGCAGTGTTTGTTTCGTAATGTAAGTATTATCTGTACTAAATATGATAGAATTCGGAATACGTTTCTAAGATTGTACGCGAAACATTGTTTTCCCTTCTCCTAGGGGCATAACTATAACTTAACCGATATTTGTAATATCATTATTAAATTCAGAAACCTCCATAATACAGGATTCGGCCCCAATGTCGAAATTTTTCCGTTAGTTTTACGTAACAACCCTCCATACTCATCTCTAAAGGTTTTCCCGTCTCATACCCAAGAGGGTTGAAATTATACACAAAAAGATAGGGAAAAAACTATCAATCCCCTTAACCCCGAAAAGTTTTTGTTTGACACAAATATAGGCTGCTTTAGTATGTATGAAAATTTCCTATCCCGTCCAAGTTGAATGTCATAATTAAACTCAGCAACATCCGTAACCCCGGATTTAACTTCAATCTCGGTTGTTTTCGCGTTATTATTATTTTGTAACATGGTCCCATCCCAACCCAAAAGATGCTCCAACATATGCCGAAAGGGTTGAAATTAAACAGAGAAAACATCGGTAGAGGTAGTCTATCTGATTGGCCTCGAAAAATATTTATCTGGCGCAAATATCGGCCGTTTAACATGTTTGAAAATTTCCACCCTCGTCCTTCCCCGCTCTTAGAGCTTAAACGGCAAGTTTAATATCATAATTAATCTCAGTGACATCCATAACCCCAAATAATTACAAAAGTGAGTAATAACAAAATTAATAAAAAAAATATAATCAAATCAATACATCATAAGTATTAATTTATTCGTCATCGGGGTATGTGCCCAGCACCCGTACTGAACGGACGTGTCTTCGCAGCTACCGTTTGTTTACGGAACATAGTGTTCGAGCATTCGGCGGACCTCTGAATCAAGTGCGCCGGGCCACCGTGGCCACAAAAATCCACAGACTAGATTAATTTATCATTTATCAATTATCAATTATCCAGCAGTATTAAAGTGCAACGAGTGTAAAATCAGTGTTCAAGTGCTTTCGCGTACTATTGCGAATTCAGTGTTTTAACATCGGTGTCCAGTACGCGTAAGATAACAGCTTAGCGCCAGATGGAGGATTCCCTCCCGGCGGCGCTCTCTCAACAAGTAACCCCTCATTCAACAATCAAGATAACCAAGAAAAGCCAACTCGCCAAGAAACCTTCGGACGACAATACTAAAATGCAGAGCCTACCGCCAACAAAACGGAGCCTCCCGCAGCAGCTAAGTCAAAACGAACTATATTCCTCTGTTTCGCCCCTCCAACACAATCCAACTTATGCACCATTGCTAAATATACCTCATACCATGTCTCAATTCACACCAACCGCTAGTAATATCACTTCAGCTTACTTCCAACCCGCACAAAATTGCCAAAATAGTGACACTATTAGCATCGAAAATATGAGCACAGATCCAGAAACTGAATCTGAAATCGAAGCTGACAATGACAAACATCCCTGGCAATATATGAATAAAAAGCGAAAAACTACAAGTATATCAAAGTTAAGTGACGACATGACTGTACTTAATACAACCAACAGATTTAAGATACTTGCAGAAATTGAAACCACCGCCCAAACTACAAATAATCCCACCAAAAATAACTTATTACATTCAGAACAGAGACCTCCGCCTGTATTTATCTATGGTGTAACCGATTTCAAAGCAATGACCGAAGAATTAAACGTAGCAATCGGGAATGAAAGATTCTACTCTAAATCATTAGCCAACAACACAGTAAAAATAAACATAAAAACCATAGAAGCCTACAGGAAACTGATAAACCACTTGCGTAAAGAAAATATTGTCCACCACACTTATCAGATCAAGCAAGAAAGAGCCTACCGGATTGTTATTCGTGATCTTCATCACTCAATACCTCCTGAAGACATTAAGGCCGAACTAAGTAGACTTGGACACCCCGTTAGAAACCTGATTAACATTCGACATAGAATAACCAAGGAACCCCTGCCAATGTTTTTTATAGACCTCGAACCTCAAGCTAACAACAGAGAAATCTATAAATTAGAATTCATTCTAAACACCAAAATTCGAATTGAAGCACCCCGAATTAAGAACAACATTATTCAGTGTATTCGTTGCCAGGCATATGGCCACTCGAAGACCTACTGCACTAAGCCCTATCAATGCGTCAAATGTGGAGGACCCCACGACAGCAAAACATGCAAAAAGTCAAAAAATACTCCCGCTACATGCGCCTTGTGTAGTGGTAATCATCCCGCGAACTATAAAGGCTGCACAATATACAGAGACTTAAAAAATAGGAATACACCAATAGCATCAAATAAAAAATCATATATCCATAATACCAACCCAGTGACAGACAAACCAATCACCCAACAACCCTGCTATAATCCCCCCCAAACCACTCCTAGCTATTCTCAAGTTGTAGCTGGTCGAACTAACAATGACATCACAATCAACCAAGTAGCACAACGAGGCATCGAACAAAATCATACGCAAGACCTAACCTTACACAATTTCCTAGAAGAATTTAAAGGTATGTTTTCCCAACTTATGCAACAAAATAGCATGATAATTAACATGCTATCCACGGTCCTCAATAAACTCATACATTAATGGCTAAAACCATACGTATCAGCTTATGGAACGCAAATGGAATCCTTACCAAAATATATGAAACTGAATTGTTCCTAAAATTAAATAACATTGATATATTACTGGTATCAGAAACGCACTTTACGGACAGATCATACCTTAGAATACCACACTATACGTGTTATCATACCGAACACCCAGATGGAACAGCCCATGGAGGCACGGCTATATTAATTAAAAGTTCAATTGTCCACCAAGAATTGCATCACTATGCTGAACCGTTTCTTCAAGCTACTGTAATCCAAATTGAGAAACTACCAAATCCAATAACAATATCTTCTGTGTACTGCCCACCTCGGCACAGACTTAGCAAGGACATCCTTCGACCATTCTTCCAATCACTCGGTAATAATTTCATATGTGGTGGAGACTTCAATTGCAAGCATACCTACTGGGGATCTCGACTCATCTCGACAAGGGGTAGTGCATTATACAACTTGATACGTGAACAAGACTACGGATACCTCTCTACTGGCGAGCCCACATATTGGCCCACAGATTTGGCGAAAATACCAGACTTACTAGACTTTTTTGTGACTAAAGGAATGTCCTCCAATTATTTTGACATCGTCAACAACTATGATCTGTCATCCGGTCATACAGCAGTTACAGCTACAATTAGCACAACAATAATCAAAAAGTCACCTAGACCGTCGCTATATAACCAAAAAACAGACTGGGATACATTTAGGACAGTGGTTGAAGAAAATCTACAGTATAATATTAGCCTACGTAGCTTTCATGAGTTGGAAGAAGCTGTCGCTCACTTCACTGATACTGTTCAAAACGCAGCATGGAATGCTACACCTGAGATCACCAAACAAGTACGGGATGATATAAATATCCCCAACGAAATTCTGACTCTAGTACGACAAAAACGCAGAGCAAGAGCAAAATGGCATCGATCCCGAAACCCATTAGACAAAACAATATTTAATAGATTAGCAAAAATTATTAAGAATAAATTAAAAACGCTAAAACAAGAAACTTTTAACCACTATTTAACAACACTCTCACGCACGGACCACAGTATCTGGAAGATAGCAAAAACAAACAAGAGACCACAAACAACAAATCCTCCGTTAAGAAAAACAAATAATGATTGGGCCAGAACTGACCAAGAAAAGGCAGAACTGTTTGCTCAACATTTCGCCAAAGTTTTCACACCACACTCCGTCGAACCAAACGAGGAAGTAAAGCGCCTGCTAGATGCACCTCTGCAGCTGTCACTACCTATTAAAAACTTTTCCACTGTAGAGATAGACACTGAAATTCAACATCTTAATCAAAAGAAAGCGCCAGGTTACGATCTAATAACAGGAAAGGTCCTCGCCGAGTTACCGAAAACAGCAATAATATTCCTAAGAAATCTATTCAACTCCATCTTACGTTTTAAATACTGGCCTGCACCACTTAAATTTGCGCAGGTAATACTAATACTAAAACCTGGTAAACCCGCCGAAGAAGTCTCATCATATCGCCCAATCAGTTTATTGTCACAAATTTCTAAATTATTGGAGAAACTTTTACTAAAAAGATTAAAGGAAACTGATTCACTAGAGAACTGGATCCCGAATCACCAATTTGGATTCAGAAAGTTCCATTCCACAATTCAACAATGCCATCGAGTTGTAAACATAATCTCAACGACGTTTGAAAACAAAGCGTATTGCCCAGCAGTCTTTATAGATATACAGCAGGCTTTTGACAAGGTGTGGCACGATGGGCTCCTACTCAAGATAAAGTCTTCTCTGACAAGCGAAGTTTATCTTCTTATGAAGTCATACTTGTCCGACAGATTCTTCCAAATTAAATATGGTCAATGCTATTCTATAATCCACCCAATTGCTTCCGGTGTACCCCAGGGAAGTGTGCTGGGACCTATACTCTATCAATTATATACAGCCGACATCCCCACAACAGCTGACACATATATAGGTACTTTTGCAGACGACACCGTCCTCCTATCTCAACATACCGACCCACACATGGCCTCCTCAAACCTTCAAACCCATCTATCCCTTCTCCAAGTATGGCTCAATAAATGGCGGATCAAAGTTAATGAAGCGAAAAGTACTCAAGTTAACTTTACATTAAATCGATCAGAATGTCCATCAGTGTCCCTAAACAATATAGAAATTCCAAAATCAAACGAAGTTCGCTATCTGGGTCTACATTTGGACAAAAAACTAACGTGGAAAAAACATATATTAAAAAAAAGGAAGGAATCCGACCTGCGACTGAGAAAAATGTACTGGGCACTGGGGAGAAAATCGTGTTTATCGCTTGAAAACAAAATCTTACTTTACAAAGCTATAATAAAACCAATTTGGACATATGGCATTGAGCTATGGGGCTGCTCTTGCAAATCCAACGTCAACATCATCCAACGATTTCAATCGAAAACACTCAGAATGCTTGTAAATGCACCTTGGTACGTCAGCAATCGAACATTACATACGGACCTCGGAATGCCAACCGTTCAAGAAGAATGCACCAACCGGAGTGCCAGCCACTTCCTGCGTCTCCGGCTCCACTCAAACGAACTAGCGTCCGCCCTGCAACATGACCCTCCCTACAGAAGACTTCAGAACAAGAAATGGCCGAATGACCTGAAAGCAGTATAAGTTCACAATCCGGATAACGTCATTGGATGGGTATCCGCTCACGTCATTGTATTATTGTGTCATCACATTAACTCATGGAACATGTACTATATAGTTCCGATTGCTAATTTTCTAATAAATTAAAAAAAAAAAAAAAAAAATTCGTCATCGGACGGGACACACATATTCTGAAACCGGATGAATGTAAACATCAACATTTCAAAATGTTCAAAAACAAACAGCGTAAAATAGTATTTAAGATAAATTAAATAAACACAAATAAATTACCCATAACAAAATACATAACACAAATTATGTAACACCCAAATTATATAAAACTAATAATATTCTTAGCAATATTAAAAGTATAATTAAGAAGAAGGGTAGTAAAATTCAGGAGAATTTACTAACAAACACCTACTCGATGGACGCTTCACGGCAATCCGGAAGCGTGGGTCGTAATTCATTTACTGGAGTTGTTGCTGATCTTGGTAATCGTTATTGCTGATTGCTGAAACATCGTACGAGCGAAAGCGGAATTCTGTAGTCTGGCTCTACAGGAATTCATTTGTGTGTGATGCGAAAGTGAACTGCATTAAAATTGGCTATTTTCAAAATTAAGAGTTTCATTTTTTTTTTAATTTTGTGGATTTTTAATTTCAGTGATAGTGAACTTGAAGAAAAAACTGGCACGTAAAACAGCTTACTTTAAAATTGGTAAATTGCTTGTAAACCTTGAATAGTTATTGGTATCGTCAAATTTAATTTCATTTGTGTTTAGATTTTTGGGATATTTTAAAGTTGGTAATTGGTACATTTAATTCAAAGATTTTCTTGTAAATTTTATAGTTTATTATAACCGCATACCGAGGCCATATAAAACGCCCTGTGGTAAAAAAAGAGTCTCATTTTAAACAAATAGCCAGTGCAAAATTGTATTAAAACTTACGTATTTTATGTTTTTATTTGTTTTAATAAATTCTTTGTGTTTAATATTTATTAAATTTCAATTTAATAATGTCAGAACCTTACACCAGATATTAAGAATTTCTATTAAAATTTAATAAATTAAAAAATCATTAATATGGTTGAAATTGTAAAATAAAGTAAAATTTAAATTTCTTTTAAATTTTTCAAAATTTTATTATGAGATTGAATCTTATTTGAATTGAAAATTCAGTAAATAACTAAAGATCTTCAAGTTGTATGCTAAATTAATTGACTCTTAAGCCTAATAAATTAAATAATTTAAAGCCATTCTTTTTTGTACATTACATTATATATATATATATATATTGTAATGCCAATTAATTATGACATAAATTGGTTTTAATAAAATTTAATTGTAGCGGCAGGAGCTTCCAAAGCGACAGTGGAGCCGAGCTCTGTTACTTTGTCGGAAGGTCAAAAATGGCGTATGCGCGCTAAAACCTCGAGTCTACGATAGTTCAGTTGGTGACGGGACATTTCGGAGGACGGAAAAATGATTCTAGAGCAGAGACTAGCCGTTGTTTAATGTATTATTAAACGACGTTGTGAGTTTAAGACAAAGTAAAAACATTCACGGAAGCATTTAAATCGTAAATATTGCTAAGTAAAAGCAGTCTACGTCTGTAGCCAGCCAGGAATAGTAAAGTTGCAGTTTAAGTCCCAAGCGGTAAAAAGAGTAGCAAATCTATGAATCACAGGATTCATAGAAGGCAAGCGGTGACCAGATAGCTGACAAAAAGGAGGATCATCCGAGTTCCTGGGAGCCTATCAAGGTTGACTTCAAGAGTGTCAAATCTGTGAGCCGATATTAGAATCAGTGTAAAAATTTTGCAATAGTGTACTCCCGAAAACAAAAGGAATGCTGGGACCAGCTTGACAGATGTAAGTAACAAAATAAAAAAAATAATGATTTATGTAAACGTAATTAAAGGATAGAAGTCAGATTTCGTTCTATTTTAATTGTTAATCAGAGTTATTTTCTTTTCTTTTAATTTCTTCCCATCGACATATGAATTATAAACTGTGTGTTAATTAGTTTTTTTAAAAACAACTTGTGTCCATTATCAAACCCAGTAGAGACCCTGAGATCTAAAATTTTAAATTGTAATTGTTTGTGAGTTAAAGCAACAAAGTGGAAATAAATAATTATATGTTTTAAATTCTTGTTGATTATTTCATTTATATAAAGCCCATTAATTGATTATTACATTTTGGCTACCACATAGTGGGGCAAATTTCATTTAATTAACGTCATCTTGTTAATTATTACATTTTGGCGCTTCACGTGAGGTAAATTCATTTAAATTCAAATTAAATAATTAAAGCTAAATTATTATTTATTACAATATATAAAACAAAGTCAAGTTAGTTAAATCATTTATAACTCAGGAACGGCTGAACCGATTTTGATGGTTTTTGATTTGTTGGATTTGTCTCCGTGCCGAATAGCAGAATAACTATTAAAAATCGGGCAGAATCACAAAAATATAAATTATGAAGAAAATTCTCTGTGATATGCTGGTTCCGGTAATGTCAGTAGATGGCGTTGTGTGCATTATCTTCTGACGGCTGATGCAGATGCGCGGTCCTTTCATTTCAGTTTGATTGATGCTGATGAAGTGCATGTTGTGAAAGGTTATGTTGTTCAGTGTTATTTACAATGCCGCGAGCCAGAAGATCAAATGTTTCACAACGAAGCCGTAATGCAATTAGACTTCGGAATATTACAAATCAATCCACTGCAAACGAACAAGAAATCGCACGAGAAAAGCGCCGCGTTAGTGTGTCCCAACTTCGTGTATCACAAACACGTCATACGGCTCAGTTGGAAATGCGAAATCGTCGAACTTATGCCACAGACAACAACGTGATAATATTCGACGCGCAAGAAGAAATGATTCAAGTGTTGATTTGAATCGAGTATATAATCATAATCAATTCTGAAGAAAAGTGAAAATTAATGGAAACAGTAAAGTGTTTAGCACGGATCTTGGGCTGTTGACGGGTTACGAGCTCGATATTTACACGATACAACACCTCATGACTTGTGTGAGACACTGAGTGCGCAAACTAGAATAAGACAGAATAATAGAGCGGACTATATGACTGTATAGAAGCAGAATTTGCATAGTTCAAAAGAAATATTCACAATTACGTACATATGCCCGTAAAGTGAACGATATAATTTCCGACGTACGAGAAAAGAAACCACCAATTAACGAGGCACTGCGAAAATTCGCGGGATGTGAATGGCTTACGGACATAAGTCGATTCTCTCAAATAAGAATATATATAGCTACCAATCTCACGGATACTCTTTGATTAAGAAAATCATGACTATTTTTTATCATTACTAAAACTTAGTAATTTCTAAATTGTCGCCCAACAATAGTATCACATATAATTACTAATTATAACTTAAAAATTAACTCTCTATTATAAAATATTTTTTGTTACTTCATTAAAAATTCTGTGTTCAATTAATGTATTGGTATAATCCAAAGATAATAATAATTTTCGCGCAACTTCATTCAGTAGTAAACATTAGACGTTTAACTTTTAAAATATTAATTATTTCTCCCAAGATTGATTTTAAAATATGTAGAATGTTTACTTTTAATTATTTATCGTTCATAATCTTAAATTTAAAAATCAACCTTTTATTTGTATATTTTCGTAATTTGTCTGTTTGTGATTCAAAACATTTAGCCTTTTGCTGAGATTGATCTTGCATTTATAGCTCAGTTTAAAATAATTCAGGCAAGTTAAAGATGCATGTATAGAGGAAAGTTCAAACTAGAAAATATATAGGCCTTTCATTATGTTGCAATTCTTACACCTTTTTTCTCCTCTATATTTAGTGGTCTATTATTCGACAGTATATTGTTATAAATTAAAGTTAAATTCATTTATTAACTGTGAAGCGCTAATTTTAATACACTAATGGTATGATTTTTAAGAACTGTTTTGGGGATGTAGGCCCTATCATGTTTCAAAAATAAGAAATTTTTTGGAACAAAATATAAAGAATATTTTATTCACGAATTTTTTTATATAAAATGCAGACACACACACTCATCCAGCAGACAGGAGTAGCGATTACGATAGGAAAGGCATAGGGAAGACGTCAACAGACTTAGATCTTGTAGTTGTATCCGTAGATAGGGTAGTTGTAGGGGTAGGAGTTGATGGGGAGGCTGGAGTAGGGGTAGTAACCACTGTTGTAGACGACGGGGCTGCCGTAAGTGTAAGTGCTTGGAATGACGCCAGTCTTCACATCGACGCCGTAGGCGTAGGTGCTAGGGACTACAGCAGCCTTCACGTCGACGGGCTTGATCACATCGACGGGCTTGACGTATTCGCTGGAAACGTAGCCGGGAGCGACTACTCGGGGCAGCACGTAGCTGGGGTGTCCAGTGTACACTGACGGAGTCTGCAGAACTGTTGTTGCAGTCGCGACGGCGACGCAGGCCAGGAGAACAACGGCGGCAATCTGAAAACATTTTATTGCATAAAGAAAATCGTTCAAGTTTCACGAGTTAAGATAATCGATATTCTACCATTCGTCCCAAAGTTTCAGAATTATTTTTTGGTATACGAGGCAAAGAAACTTATGTACTACTAGAAATGAAGCAACTTGAGTTTTGGTTATCTCTACCTTCGATTGCTGAATCACTCTACCCGTAACTTCAAAATAAAATGAAACGGAGAATTTCGACAGAAAAATTCTAGGAATTATGTCATGAAAAAAGTAGGTTTTTCCATAAAAGCAGTAAATCCTTTGGAAAGGAAAATGGTATTATTATTTTCCAAACATACCAAACTCTCTAAGTCTGAATCTTTTGGTTAATTCATAAAAAAATACGTCAGGATGTGTGTTCAAAGACTACCTGTATTTGTACCAAACGGGTACTATATAGAAAACACCAGACTCAGGCTATACTTACGGAGTTCATGTTGTCAGTCGTCTTCGCTGTAAGCTGGTGAAGTAGAGTGTGCCTCCGCAGACTTCAGCAGCTTCTTTTATACGAAACCTCGATACCGCAACTGTCTCAGACTCGCCTACGACAATGTTATTTTAAATAATCGAACATAAAAGTAAACCTGTTCTTGTTGGTCGAGGGCGAGTTTTGCGTGGAGGGAGGAGAGGAGGGAGAGAAATGGCGGTCGTTAACTTTGTGCGTGAAGATCAAGGCCAAGGAGGCCTGGTGCGTACCGCGTGATCCAAGTCTCAACTGGGCGCAGAATCTAATAAACTTTATGTCGGTGTCACTGTTGGTTCTGTCTGTGCACATTTCACTATAATCGTCTTCAAAATATCCCATATTCGAAATTATTAGCTTTTAAATTGAAAGTAATTATTTTAAATTCGAGACATGACAGTTTTTTTTAAGAAATCAACACATTATAATAAAATTTGGTTGTAGCTAATACTTTATTACTTCTTATATCGATAAGCAAGGTAAATTGTAGCTCGTTGTAATATTAAAAGTCAAATTGTACCTCGCATTAATGGAGAAGCAACTTCCAATTTTGTACCACACATTTACTTTAATATTCGTTTATCTTTCTTTACCATACAGAATGATGCCACGTTTATAAAAGTAATTTTTGATGTGGTCAAGTGAAACAAAATTAGCTTTCTGTAACAAAGCCCCGACCATCCAAAATTACGTTGAGTTTACGTTCTGAGACTACAGTTAATAAACCATATAATCTGAAGATGAAATGAAAATGTAAAATAAGTCAAACGTTCTCTTTCAAGTGCCGTTAAATCAGGGATTTTGTGGTAAATATGAAATTCTAAGCAATAAAAGAAGATTTAATACGAGTTACTTTACAATAATTAGGGCAAGGGAAGCAACTGGGATTGTAATACTAAAATAGAAGCGCGTAAAAATTCGTAGGATTGGGTTTGATCATCTTCATCATCAGAGATGAAGGAGCACAACGTGAATCTATAGATGTGACGGTTTTGTGAAAACGTTCAGAATTAGAGAAAAATGCCATAAAAGTATGTTTCAGACTATTCGAGTACCCGTACTTCACCACGTCGTTTCATAAAATATAACTAAGGTAAAAAAAATTACTTATTACGTTTTAAGTAGAGAAGTTGAAAACTTAAAGCATTATTCTGCCACATAGTTAATACACAAAAGTGATTACTAAATAAGTTTCTGTCTTAAGTTATCAGTACTGAAACTCCGTAAACAAAATAAAAAATAAAAAATTACTGATTGTAAACAACTGCCTGAACAACAAAATATATCGTAAAATACTATGAATTAATATTATTTAGATGGTTATAAATCTTTATGAATGGTTTCTTGCATAACCTGTGTGTTTTTGTCCTGAATAAGCTGTATTGGTGCTCCATGAAATCGCAAGTACTATTCAGCTCTTGAAAAAAAATTATAACATGCCCTTTGTCAAACTATTTTTAGTGAAATATAAATTCATTATCCCACAGGTCTTGAATTTTGAAAAATACTGTCTTAGTGGAGTCATATTTGGTAACAGCAACTTATATTCAAAGTACGTTCATAGTTTCAATAGTATCACGCTCAAGTTGAGTTTATTCGTTCCTTCTTTAATATATTACAGAGTTTCGTCCCTCGAAACTGAATTAAAGTCGCATTTGTTAAGTAATAAAAATGCTACATTTCGAGAAAATACACATGTTATAACGGGAAAATAATAACGAATATTTCTGAAAGAAACTTTAAAAATACGATGCCGGAGGAAAAAAGCAATTTATATTAAAATATAAACGTCCGTGTTAAAAGAAGAATTATTATATAAATTAGTAACCATATAACAGACAAAAATGAGTGCTTAGTGAGTACCACATGACGATTCTATAATCCGTGTTGCTTTCGTTCCGTGATTCAAGAAAAGGAAGAACCGTAAGAACGACACAAAAAATAACAGGTGGCGAACTCAAAAGCAAAAAATTTCATTTTTGTCTCTTATTTGGCTATTCGTATATCTAAAATAAATATTTTGTTTTTAGGGTAACAGGCTACATGAGGGAAATCCACATGGTGGCAACTCTCCTTTAATAGCATAGGAAGGGATCGGAAAGGGTGGATGCGGAAAGGTAGGTAAGGGTTAACTAGGGCCCCCGGGCTATGGTTTAAGGATCCTACCCGGCAATTCGCCTAAAAGTGATGAAGGGAAAACCCTAGAAAAACCTGCATCAGGTAGATCGGGCATTTGGTACTTGACCCACGCCCTTCCGATGGCGGGAGAGGGGTTAGATGGGGGGTCGCAGCTTTCCCCTCTCCGTGCCTTGACCAGTTTAGGAGGCAGCTGGCCGACTATTCCAATAGGAATAGCGGTCAACTCTTACCGTATGCCCAAGGTCTGCGACTCCGGAACATATACCTCTCAAAACAGACCAAAGTGCCTCGGCAAGTACAAAATAAATTAAATAGACATTACTGATAAATGGCTATGACAACGTAAACAATGTTGAACGAGAAATTTTTAATGAATTTTTATTTTCTTATACAGGCCCACACCAAACTGATTCAATTGTCACTCATATTTCGTTAAAAATATATCATTAACAGCTTTTCATCTCCACAGGCATCATTTATACACTCTTATAGTAATTACGCACTGTGGATTAATGTTTTACCGTTTCTTGTTCAAATGATTGCTTTATAACATTTTAGTCCCTGAAGTCTTAATGTCACACACGCATATAATGATTAATCTTTTCTTAATTTATGACAGCAATTTCCAGTTTTGAACCCTATATATAAACCCTTCAGTCATTATTTGTTTTCATATTTAAAATATTTTATCACGGGAGTTATTTTCATTCAATAGCTTCTATTCCACTGGAAAATGGAGTGCACAAATCTTCTTTCCGTAAACGAACATTAGTCTACTCAAATATCCAGCCACTTCCATTGTAATAGCTGATTTGGATTTTAACAGCGTTCAGTATATTCCGTTTGAGAGCGATTTGGGTAACGTCTTCTATAGACATTTAACATGGTATCAAATCTGTCTTAATCTAAATTTTCATACCATTGACTAACCTATTCTTTACTTTAAGCATTAATTTTTGGAATTTAATAAACCAATTTTCATGTTTAAATATATATATATATTTATATTATAAAATTTAATATTTCTTTTTCATAACTTTTCATGCCATGTATGTGTGTATTCTTTACACTAATTCGTTGATAATTATGTTTGTAACAATTGAATTATAAAATTTAATACTTTGTTTCAGTTATTTTCTAATTTATAACATTCAATTTTAAATATTAGAATACACGATGTGTGATAACGAAAGCTGGTCACATTTCAAAATAGGAGGGAAAAAGTTTAAATTACGAATGTGATGTGTTCGTTGGGAACAAGTGATGTTGGGGACTTTATTTATGTCGTTGTTTCTTGTCGTCCTTGAGTCTAGTCTGGCAAAAGAAGTCGACTGATGATTGGCTACCTGGGAGATAAACGATCCTACCGGACCCTGGAACGAAGCAGTCTCAAGGCGGGGAGGAGCAGCCAATCAGATGCTCAGAATGTAGAACTCTTAAAACTCGAACTTCGTTTAACTTAAGTTTTATAATTAATTATGTGAACAGTATTTCATAAATACTTCAAGTTTTATTGTTTAAAGTTTTGCGTTGAATACTGTTCCAGATAAATTACACCTATTGTTAAAGTGAAAGTTATTTTCCGTACTGTCAGGCTTTATTGGCTGAAGAACATCCTACTTAATTCGCTTCGTGACACGAAACCGAAAACTTATTAACAACATTCTGAATGCAATATAAATATATTTACGGCAACAAATATTAACCTGGACAAAGTATTATTATGTGAAGCCAATTTTCGTAGGATATACTAACGAAAAATTTGTTTTAATTCTTAAAAATTATCCAACTTTCGCCATAAATTATTTAGTCTTTCAGTTTTAATGATATAATTTTACTTACTATTTTCACTTTTTATATATCTAATACTGCTTATTGCTATTGTTATAAGTATTTTTAAAATATTTTAGTTAAGAGGATGAAAAAACTAGAAAAAGGCAGGAAGAAGAAAATAAAACAGTATACATACATACCTCAGAGAGAAAATAAACAGAAAAAATTATAAACGAAAAGGAAGAGAGATAGAAGATAAACCAGACCGATAGTTTTATTGAGCGAAGGAATAAAATGCCCAGAGAAGAAGTGGATAACAAAATTCAAAGTAGGGATCCACTAGGATGATAAATGTCGAGATAGTTGTTTCTTCAGGGCTTCTCCACCTTCCTGGGTGTTCTGACTATTGAACTGTCTCTCTGAATGTTATTCTTTCCCTGATTACGAGCAGTTTCTTTTCTGAGTACTGAACTTGACCATTACAATTAATATTATGGTTAACCTGACAACTAAGAGATGACTTGTGGGTTAAGAATCAGCAACACAAGAATTAGTATAATTTAGTTTTTTAAAAATTAAGTTTTTACACTGAACCGTTGTTTCAAGTTTATTCTAATGATTCGAGTTTTCGCATTGAAATGATTTAGATTCGTTTCGGATACAATGGCACTTGTATCGTTTATGGGAGACGAATTACATCTTAATTCATCCTGGAAAATTTCAGATATACTCTACTTCTAAAATTCCATAAACATTGCCAATATTTTTTAAATTATCTCTCGGATTCTTGTCAAATGCGAAACGTGGGAAATATTTTTTCCTAGTTGTAGTGAGTTTAAGTTTAGCATATCCTCCATCACCAATCTATATGCCCGTCTAAAATTAGTCGTAAGAATTTGATTTTAATTGCTCATTTTCCATATATTCCATCATGAGATAAGCCTGGAAAATATTTTTCTAGAGTAAAATATATTCTTTTCATAGGTTAAAATGAGTATTAAATAACGTCTAAGAACGTTATATTACAGTGTACATAGGGTAAATCTCTTACAAAATTACCTTATATACTTGAACGTTAAATTTTAATAAACATTTAAATAAACTCGTTAACTAGGTTGCACACAAAAGATTTTAATGCGACTAATTTACATTTTCCAGCTAAGTAGCTTCTTTATTTTAATCTTAAAATATTATACATACCGTAAACTCAGTGCATGTACAATAATAATAATGTATAATAAGATAACTAATGTATTAAGCGTTCTACAATATTAATAATATGTTTTATTTAATAAAAACGCACCTTTCGGGAAAATGAACTGTCGGGAAAACGTCAATCGGGATATTAATATTAATTTTTTAATTTTTAGTTCGCAAAGACATGAATAAACCCACTACTTCGTTATGTTTCAAAAGACACTTATGTTTTTTTTCTTTCCTCTGTCGCAGGTGGAGTCACGCACATGTAAGCAGAACAAAGGAATAGAGGACAGCATTCCTTTTTCTCTTTCGATGGTAATGTTACCATACAGAAGGACCAGTACTGAAGCAGCTCCGGAGATGGAGGTACTTAGTAACAGTTTAAAGTATCCAAGCAGCATGGAAGGGAGGGGGGAGGGGTGATCCTTTTTTTCTTTCTTTGGCACGAATGCCTTTTCCAGTCTTTCCAGTAGTTATCTCCGTAAAAAAAAAATGCCAAAGTGAAGCTATAAATCCTACATAATATGCAATGTTTTGGAAAGATGCCATACTCTCTTCCACGAAGGAAACACACCTCCGTTTTTACGACCGGCCCAAAGCCACGTGGCGTCAACCTCATGAAAATACCTGTGGAATACATCCTTACATATGGGATCCGGTCGTTTGCCCGACACACACATGCCCGAAGCCCGTTTCCCCGACAACAATATCCAGATTGACGTTTTCCCGACAGTTCATTTTCGGTTTTATGAAATAAAACATAATATTAATATTGTAGAACACTTAATACAGTATTGAGAAAAGACATAATATAAACGTTAAAAAAAATAGAAGACGCAAATGTAAAGGCTAGGCGTCAAATGATAAAATGAAAAAAATTACGCTGAATTAAAATAATTAATAGCCAATTCAGACAAAAAATTTATAATATAAATGCCACACAACGATTCTGGAATCCTTGTCCCTTTCTTCAGGTGCGAAGAAGAGCCTAGAGCGACACAACTGCACTCGTCTGTTGACAAAACTTAAAAGCGTCGAAAATGCAACGACAATGGGAAAGCAGAAGGTTTAGCATAATAATAAGGGATCATAGCAATTATTGAGTTTTATAGTGTCTGTTTCTACATTAATGGCTGTGATATTTGATTTAATGTGAAGCATCTCTGAAATGAGTCTGGAATTGTACCTGGTGTCAATGTCTAAATTATTAGAATTTTGCACAATTAAATGTATATTTCGAATGGTGATAAGTTTGTATACTACAGATTGCTTATCAATGGGAAGTTTGATATTAGATACATGTATTAAAGGAACGTTTTGTTTGCTCTATGTAGCAGGAATTACAATTAGAGCAAGAGATTTTGTAAACAACACAATGTTTGCTGTAGGTGTCAAGTGGGTCCTTTTGGTTTTTAATCAAGTGGGAAAGAGTATTAGTGGATCTGTAAATGATGGATATTTGATATTGTTTGTATATTTGGAATATTGGGAGAAATTTGTGATGTAGAAATTTGTAATAAGGGAGTACGAGAAAAAATATTCTTGTAATTCCTGCTACACAGGGCAAACACAACGTTCCCTTAATACACGTATCAAGAAACATATATCTAATATCAAACTTCCCATTGATAAAAAATCTGTAGTATCCAAACATATCATCAATTCTGAACATACATTGTTTGGAGAAATGCTAAGATTTTAGACATTGACACCAGATGCAATTCTAGACTCATTTCAGAGATGCTTCACATGAAATCAAACATCACAGCTATTAATGTACAAACAGACACTATAAAACTCAATAATTGCTATGATCCCTTATTATTACGCTAAACCTTCTGTTTCCACATTTTCCTTGCTCCCTTATTGTTACGCTAACCCTTCGGCTCTCCCATTGCCGTTTTTTATTCGGTTTTGAGTTTTGTCAATTGACAAGTGCAGTTGTGTCGCTCTAGGCTCTTCTTCGCACCTGAGGAAAGCGAGAAGGATCCTAGAAACGTTGTGTGGAATTTATATTATCACTTTTTTTGTCTGAATTGTCTATCTTCCTTATTACTTAACTTATTATACATTATTATTATTATTGAAAATCAATATTGCGTTGATCAATTTCAACCTAACTTGGTACACGTATCACCTAAGATCCAGGAGCCAACACCGTAGATTTAAAATAACTCTAGCACCGTTATGGGTCGGGGTAGAAGGGTTGACATTTTCAACAGCCTATATTTGCGACGAATAAATAGTTTACGGGGTCGTTCAGATTTATAATACCACTCTCGATGTTTACAGTGAAAAATTCATATCCTGAGGACAACTCTACGGGTGGAGTGGAAGAGGGTTATAAAAAAGTGCGACCAAGATTGGTGTCGAATCCGGTGTTATGTAGTCGCTAAGTTTAGTTATGCCATTACAGTAGTGTTAACTTAATATTTCGCCTCTCGGGATAGGGATGGAAGGGGGTGATAATAATTTGATGTAGACCGAGATTCGTGTCGAATACCATAACACCGGTTTCGGCACCAATCTCGGTATATATCAAATTATTATCAACCCTTACCACCCCAACCCCTACGGATTAATCTTTAACTTAACCATGCTGAAAGATTTATTTCTAATGGTGTACTATGGTTGTCACTCCAACCCGGAAGAATTTCCCAATTATTGACACTTTCATCTGGTCTTAAATGTAAAACAGTCAGTATATTCTCATTCCTGATGGGATTAGTGACTACATGCCTTAACCTATTATCCAATACTAAACTATTCACTGTGTTTTGCTTTTCGGATTTCCCTAATTGACCCTTCCAGCGAGCTGTTGGTATATTCAGATCTCCGGCTACCTATTACTTTTCTACAATACCCAGGCAACTTTGTATCTTCCAGTAGTTATTTAATACTGAATAATTTTCCCCAGTCAGACATTAATTCGTCCATTAAAACTGAACATATTAGAAAACAAGCATACTCAGATTTTATGAGTATAAATATCCCCCTTCCCCTTCTACTTCTATCGTTCCTGAATATTTTGAAATAACCTTTACATATTTCAGTATCTTTTATTTTTTCGTACAACCACGGCTCAGTTCTTATTACAAGATCCGGATTATATACTTCTACCATATACTTTTTATTTATTTTACTTTTAGGGTAATAGGCTATATGAGGGTATTCCACATGGTGGCAAATCCCTTTTAATAGCATAGGAAGGGATTTGAAAGGGGGGATGCAGAAGGGTAGAGGAAGATAGCCTAGGGCTAACTAGGGCCCCCGGGATATAGTTTAAGGATCCTAGCTGGCATTCGCCTAAAAGTAATGCAGGGAAAACCCTAGAAAAACCTGCATCAGGTAGGTCGGGCATTGGGTGCTTGTCCCTCGCCCTTCCGATAGCGGGAGAACAGTTTGCTGTGTGGGGTCGCAGCATTCCCATCTCCGTACCTCGACCAGTTTAGGTGGCAGCTGGCCGACTGGTCCAATGGGAACAGCGAACAACTCTTACCGTATGCCCAAGGTGCCTCGGCTTGTGGGAACCTTAGTTAAAAAACGGAGAGGAAAAGGCATCCCCAAAAGTAGCCCCTTCGTACCTCTCCTACAAGGTTCTACCTACGAGAGAATATCCCTCGCATGTACTGCCTGCGAGAGAATAGCCCTCGCAGGCCTTGTTCTGCTACCATATACCAGAATGCTTCTATTTTATTGACAATGTTGCGGAAGCGATTGAAGCTTTTCTCTCAAATACCTACTTGGTCTCTCTATCGTTGGTTGCTTGCCGTCAGTCTCCACCCCCGCCATTCTACATCGCTGCTGGTGGCGTCGCACTCAGCGTCAAATTTCTTGTCACCCGCTTTACTGTGTTGTCCGCTTTTGACTTAATTAAGATAGCGGGGGATATTTCTAAGTGTTTTATAATACCGAGAGTAATGTATAAAACTATTAATTTGATTTGATGTATTTATTCCATGAGTTCTCGTATGAGGAAAAATGATACGTCAGTACATAAGATTACAATATACATATTCGATTCTACAATTTATAACAATTAGAAGTTAACAAACATAAATAAAAATCTAGAACACAAATTTACCTGTCCAACATAACTAAAAGTACTAAATAGTAATAAAATTTGGTAAATTTAACGTTATTTAACAATTACAGTATTCAAACAAACTCAATACCCACTAGGAAAAAAATATTTAGAGAATTAACTATCATAAAGTATGGAATTGCAAATCACTCAAGAGTAAACACAAAACCTGACACACGCACTCTGGGAGGAAACACAAACGACGATTAAGTCACTACAACAAACAAAACGACGAGAAATTTTCCGTAGAAACGGAAGTCCGTACACGAAACAAGAAAAGAACAGAAAAGAGCAACAGACACCAATTATGAAATAAGTTATTTTAAGTGTAATACATTCAAATCTTTAGTTGTATACACAAACGTAATTAATTAATAGTGGAACGATCAAGAAACTCGTGTACTGAGTGAAACACCGGCGCCTTTCAGTAATATATTGTAAAGAATTATTTTTGTGGGCTGGGTTTTTACGTTAAATCAAAAATTATTGACCATTAAAGAAATTTTATATCAGTTTATTACAGTTAAGCATGAAAAACTCTTATCTCAGGCACCTGTGGTTTTTTACGTAGAAGAGATCTGATGCCCGCACCAAATACGTACTGCTATTGTGTTGTGTTGCCTGCTGTAGCTCTCGTACCTACGTCTCCGTATCTCACAGCCCGCAGAACGGGTGAAGTGCAGTGATGACTTTAGTCAGGACCATTGCAAGGCGTCGACTCAGGGGTTGACCACTGGCTAAGGCGTCGGCCTCCGGGATTGATTGTTGGCAAGCCGTCGTACTAAATTGTGTGGCTTCGATGAACTCTTCACTAACAAATTGTGGCCCCTTTCTCACGACGATTCTGTCTCGGACTGTATCAGAGACAATAACTTGGAAAAGTTTACAGCAGAACTCATGAGATTTGTAGATCGGTGACACTTAAAACGTATACACGTAACGCAATACAGAACCTCTCATAATCACATCCACCAGCTGCGGTGAGCGCAGAACAACTGTCCCAGTTTCAGAATCTTCATTATAGCCTCCCATTCTTTTACTTTTTTTTATTTATAAGAAAACTTCGTCGAAATTTCAGTTTCACTGATTCTTCCATTGTTACAAGAGTTATAGCACGCAGCTGCAGTTCCGTAGTCAACAATGGCCAACTATTCTGTCATGTTGAGGCCAACAATCGAGATAGGACACGAAAATTACTTGGATGGAAATATTTATCTCCTCCACCCCCACGCACGTGCACGATTTCGACTTCTCCAAACCACAGCAAACAACACTTCCGAATCAAAGCAAAACTAAACTGAAATACACGCGTAACAATATTGCTACACTGAATCTTATAACTACTACAGTTGTTATTGTTCTTTATATTGTGTAAAACTGCCCCTGAATGGTGAATACTTTTCTGGTAGAGAGCAAGGTGATGCTTGTCCGATCTTACACGTGAGAAATTCCTAGTTCACAATCGTGAGACTCACCATTCGTTTGAAAAAGATTCATGTTCCGCTTTACGAACTTTAAAATTGAGTGAATAAACACGCTGGGTACAGGTAATATTCCCAAACTTTTGAAAAATGGTTTACAACTAGATTTATTATCCGTATTAGAAAGCATTCTAATGGCACGCTTTTACTACTTGAATCTTTCAATGCTCCTGGAGCAATGTCATAACACATAAGGGAATGAAAATATGCGACGTAAACCATTTTCGATGTGTTGATGATAGCATGTTGCATTAATGTTCTTAGACAATAACAAGACGACCTAAGTTTACCAGTAAGCAGATCTATATGGTGAGTCCACTTTAATTTGCTATCAGTCTGAAGACCCACAAGAGGCGCATCAGCCGAGAACTTGTCTAGAAGGTTGTTACTACCATCCACTGAGAACTGGACGAACTTAGTCTTATTTGGTTTATTGATAAGTTATTAACGTTAAACCACTCATTTATTTTAGTCCAGAGTGATGTTTACGTTTCTAACAAGATTATAAAAAGATTATCGGCAATCACTACATTTGTAGCATCTGCGTAGAGAATTGATTTAAGAGCATGTACGAATCCTGGAAGATAATTAACATAAAGAATGAAAAGTAAAGGCCGAAGAACTGAGCCTTGAGGAACACCGCAAGTAATTAATTCCCAATCAGATAAATGAATGTCCATCTTTAGTTTCGACCGCTACCTTTGTATTTCGATTTTTAAGATATGATTTTAGGAGAAGTATGGCGTTTCCCCGTACACCATAATACTCTAATAACGTTTGCAGTAAAATTTCATGGTCGACCGTGCCGAATGCGTTAGACAGATCAGCAAATATTTCATCTACTTTCAATCGCTCATCCAATGAATTCTGATTATTTCGAATAAAGTCGTACATTGCACTGATTTTGGATTTTTCTTTAAGGAAACCATGCTGGTTAAAATATTATATTTTCTCAAGGAATTAAATAATTTTATGTGAATTATTTCTTCAAAAATTTGGGAAAAATCAGAAAAAGAGAAATGGGTCTATGATTTGATAAGTCGGATGGTAAACTTTTTTGAATAAGGGGATTACTTACGCGATTTTTAGAACATAGGGAAATATTCCAGTTTCAATACATTTGTTAAATATGAATTGAAGTGGAAATGCGATGGCTTCAGCACACCATTTTGCTGGTTATACCATATGTATCTGCTACTTGGGAACACTTCGTGTTTCTTATCACTGAAATGATTTGTTCATTTCTCTTCTTATACATAAACAATTATAAAATAACGTATTGGACTACTGTGAATATTTCATTTTTAAATAATTTGAAGCAATGAAAAAATCTATACTCAATCAATATGCACTATTGTTCAACTATAAACCGGTTTCGTTTTGTTGAAAACACTTTTTTGTTCCACGACCATTGCCATCTCGCGAGCCTGTGAAACACCTTCAGGTTCAGCAAGTAATTTCAGCCTTTAATATCTGTTTATTAAATTTATGTTTTAGGTTAAGTTGTTCAGGGACGTTATATGCGATATTGCGAACGTCACCTCTCGCTGCGGAAAACTTCTGAATATGTAGAACCGACCTTTCTTCATTTTCAGTGATCAAAGTACTGCTTACTATTGCTCCTTTCGTTGTCTTACACGTTTCCAATCGTCGTGCCAGTTTTTCTTGATGCATTTGCGTAACGAAACCCCATTTTAGACAGCTTCGAAGTTATTTTTCAAATTAATTTTCGTTTCGAATTTCACGGATACTACCTGGCTTTCTTTCGTATTTTGCATATTAAAGACGAGGTGGAATGCTCTGCGTTGCCTGGGTATTTTTTTATATAAGCCCCATAAAGTATTTAAATCTACATTAACCTATTAGTCAATAAGTGTTTTAACCTACCTATGTTCATGTCTTTTTGGACGATAAAATTTCCATATTGGCATCAACATCAAATAACATGTGCCCATCAATGGAACATGAATTTGCTTTCGTAAACAAAGAACGATAACGGGAAACGCTTCTTGGGAAGGACAGGTTGTTTTGTTTCTATTCAGCAGGTGAGTGGTCAGAGAAGTCAGCGAAAATGTGGGTGTTGCATGGGCACAGCTAACGAAGCTGTTTGCCGAAAACGGAAAGGAGCGTAGGAGAAAGGTGGGGGGGGGGGGCTGTTGATGAGTTTGGAAAATGTTGTGATGGAGACTTCAAGATATGATGCAGACAAAAGATGCTGTGCTTTTATTATGGTTCTTATTGAGGATTGCAGAGCTTCAGATAAAATATGTTCTGAATGTGGCAGTTGCACGAGACTGCGGAGGAAACCGTTTGGCTAACTGACTAGACTATTGAAGAAAAGGAGATCGAGTATCAAGAGATGGAGATGGAGTTCAAATATGCTAAGAATGAGGGCTTTCAGTATGAGACGATAGAAGAAGTGAAATGGTGTAATGGTCAGCGTTACGACCTCGCATCACAAAGGACCCATACGAGGGCATGTGTGCATGTTTCTATACTGAGAAATTCCCGTCTGTTAGCCCCCGAAAAAAATAAAATGCAACTGATGTTACTGTAATGAAACAAATTTCAAAGAAAAAGTAGAAACGCAGCCACCTTTTCCCGATGACTGCGGCTGAACTTAACTGATGCAACCCCCGCGTTAGTCTCATATTACATTTCTAAAAAAAATTCAAAATCATTTTCATGCTAGTTTGTTTTGTAAAGAACCCTGAAATACTTCTCATTTTACAGTGCACACTTTGTATATGTTTAAAAAATTTTGGCAACAATATTTTGTAAATCAAATCAATTTTATTAGTAAATTCAACTTACACTAATAATAATAAATTAAAGTTATTTAAATATACAATATATTTTATTTATATATACAGTATATCTTCTAATAAATAAAACAGAGTGTTTGTTTGTATGTAGGTATGTCTATATATTTGTATGTTCATTATACAAATCTACCCCGGTGGAGAAAACTTCACCAAATTTCGTACATGTGTTCTTTGCGACCAGGAAACAAAGACTGTCGGGGTGAGACGCGTCTGCCATCCCCAGGATCGTGGGTGGACGGGGGTGTAAAAATTAAAACATACTAAAACAGCCGATATTTGAGTCGCATAAATATTTTTAGGGGTCAAAGAGATCGAATAGTGTTGGGAAAGGAGCACCCTTAAGGGCGTTACAAGAAAATTTCGAGAATACAATTGAGATTAGAGTCAAATCCAGGGTTACGGATTTCCATTAGTTTAATTATGACATTCAATTGCCCATTCAACCGCCAGGGGCTGGAGTGGACGGGGTGGAAATTTTGAAATATGCAAGTGATGACGATATTTGCTTTTAATACATGAATTTAGAATTAATTAGATTGATAGTTTTTCTACGACTTTTTTGTGTATAATTTCAACACCTTTCGGTATGGAAGGGGATCACGGTTAGCGGTGGGGGTGGAGGGAAGGCTCAAGAAAATAACGCGAAAACAACAGAGATTCGAGACAATAGATGTCACTGAATTTATTTATGACAACCTGAGCAATGCGTGAGGTAGTGCGGCGATGGGAGGGGCTGGGTAGAAGTGTGCGAGGGTAGAAATTTTCCAACATGTTAACCAGCCGACTTTAGGGCCGAATAAATATAATTCTAGAGCAATAAGTTTATTAAAGTTTCTCTACATGTTCTCCGTGTATAATTTCAAACCCTTTCGGGCAATTGAAGAGAGCACCCTTAAGGGTGGGGGAGGTGTTTCAATACATTCAAATAACACAAAAAACCGAGGTTGGAGTCTAATGCGGGGTTATGGATATTGCTGAGATTAATTATGTAAACTTGCAGTTTAACCCCCAAAGGCGGAGCTGAACGTGGGTGAAAATTTTCAAAAATGTTGAACGGTCGATATTTGCGTTCGATTAATATTTTTCGGTGTTATTTAAATTCATAATATTTGGTACATATTCTTTATGTATAACTTCAACCCCTATCGGGATGGGAGCGGAGCGTCACATGAAAATAACGCGAATAGACCGAGGATTCCAGTCATTTTTGGGGTTATACATGTCGCTGTGTTTCATTGTGACAAACTAAAAAACGTGCGGTGGTTGTGGTGAGGCTTCTTGGAGGGGATAGAAATTTTCAAACAATATAACCGGGCGATTTTTTCGTGGAATAAATACTTTTTGTTTAACTATAGCAGCGCGGCTGCAAATTTTCGAACATGTTCAAACGGTGATATATTCGTTGAATGATACTTTTTGAGAATCAATGAGTTCAACCCCCTTCAGAATGGAAGATAAACACATTTTGGGATAGGGGTCGAGTTTCGTTACATAAAAATAACCTAAAAGCTACCTAGATTCGAGTCAAATCAGGGGTTATGGATATATGACATCTCGGGCAACGTCGGCCACCCAGCTAGTTTACAATATTTTGTAAATCAAATACATTTTGTTACTACATTCAAGTTACACTAATAATAATAAATTAAAGTTATTTATATTGTAATAAATAAAATGAAAGGTTAATTCAAAGAAAAGATTATCAAAAATTAACAAATAAAATAATTTATTATTTATTTATTTGTGGCTTCCAAAAGTTTAAACAATTACAATAAAATTAGGATCTCTTCTCTCAGGATCATCACTGGGTTTGATAATTAACAGAAAAGTGATTTATAACCTAATTAACAATTCAAACAAAAAATTTACCTAAAATAATATGACAATAGATGGAATGAAAGAAAGCTAAATGTAAAGAAACTGAACTTGAAAGAAATCTGACTATTACCTTTCTAAATATCGTTTACAAAATTCAAAATTTTATATCAAAGTTTTGGTTACTCACGTAATGTCCGACTGGTACCAGATCTTTCTTCTGTAGCTTCAACACTACATTAAAAATGCAAATTTTTACACTGGTTCTAATAGTCTTGCAGATTTTACACACGCGGTCGAAGTGTACGTCCTCAGTTGTCAGGAACCTCGGTTGTTGTCTCTTCTTCCTGGTCAGCTAGCTAATAGCGGATCCATCAATGCGAAGATTGTTCAATTTGTGAAGCAAACTCCTGCTTCCATCCAGGAACGTGTGATTTGTAGGTAATGTTAGCAGACTTTACTTAGCATATGCAGAGTCCAGACTTTAACTACTTTCTTCTCGTCGCTGATTTTAAGCTTTTTGTTTCTCCTTGCTCGACCCGGGCTCAGAGCTGAACTTTTCTGTTTTATTTCTACCACGTATCTCGGTGAAGATTTGTTTTAATGTTTCACCTCTCGTCGCCGACCGTAGACTCTAACTTCTCGTATGCAGATTACCTTCCTCTACCCTTCCGCATCCCCCCTTTCAAATCCCTTCCTATCCTATTAAAGGGGAGTTGCCCAATGTGGATCACCCTCATGTAGCCTGATGCCCTAAAAAATTTTTAAAAAAAAATTAAAAAAACAGACTGAATTCCTTTCGCGCACGCAGTCACCATTTCGGCTTTTCAACAAAGGAAAGGAACTCGCCGCTCATTGTCGGTTGGTAGCTCATACCGCTACAATTCAAATTATACCTAATCAATTTAATGGCCGAATTAACTATTGCTACAATATATATACAATATATTTTATTTATATATACAATATTTTATAAATCAAATAAATTTTGTTACTAAATTAGAGTTACACTAAAAAATAATTATAAATAAAAGTTATTTATATATACAGTCGAGTGTCTCATAAAACAACCTTACCCTATTACGCGATGATTATGTAAACATAATGAAATGATTTGTGATTATATCTTCAAGAATATAAAATTTATATTAAAAGACTGATAATTGATAAAATGTTAATTTTAGTAATTAAACGCAATGTTTTTAATCAGTAGTCAAATTTAAATGAGTAAGTAATTCTGCGGTTTTAAAAATTAAAATGAATGAATTATTAAAGAGTATTAAAAATATATTTTTTGTATAAATATACATGTTGGACCTTAGTTAAAAATTAAATGGTACTAAAAATGTTTTCCTAAATAATTCAAACAAAAAATCAGTACTCCAGTTAATCAGTGTTACATTAACTCGGCTTTATTTTAACCAAGTTGAACTTGATATGGTTTCTTCTGGACTTGATGTGTAGTTTTATATTTTTTAAATTTCAGCCGATGATAAATAATTGTCGAAAGCTTCTTTTAAATTAAGATGAGGTGTTGATGTAACACTTATTAACTCCGGGAGTTATTTGGTTTGAATTATTTAACAACTTGAGGTCCATAGATATACTTGTGTTGTGATTTTTTTCTTTATACAGTTATATATGGGAAATTGCAGAAAGCCCCTCAAAATTCTAAATTAAAGATTTTGAAAATGAATAATTGCAGAAAATTCCTCAAAACTCTAAATTACTATTTTGAAAATGAATTATTTTTTCATTTAAATTTGATGACAGTTAATTATTAAATATAACGCAGATGTTAATCTTAATAATAATAATACTAAGTACGACCTCCAGGCAGACAAACTTTATATCTTTCAAAAACCTGCCACTTTTCAATTTACATTTTATTATTTATTGTTTCTCTAATTGAAGTTTGTCTGTATGATGGCCATATTTAGTAGTGTTACTTATAATTTCTAAAATTAACAAGAATTTGTTTACAATTTATTATAACAGTACAACCGTCAACCACCAACTGAGAGCATCAGCTGTTGCATTCCGGATTTTCTCCGGAAGAATTTTAACGTGTTTTATGATAATCTTAATTTTCAGGTTCACTAATCGCATTTCTAATAAAGATAGTGATCTATTTTAATATTCACCAAATTACAAAAGCATAAAAATGACTTTAAATTTACAGTAACAAAATTTTATATCAATAACAAAACTATTACAAATCTGAAAAGTTATATAATAATAAGTTATAGAAATCTGGCGGTAAACGATATTTACTTAAATGTTTACAGATGAAAGATTTTTGTTTTTACATACCATTTATTTTGAGCTGCTCTGGTTTGAACACATGTGATTTATTTTAATTTTTCTATAAAACACTATTTCACTGACAGGTTATAGCACTGATTTTATCCTCGTCTCACTTTTCAACACTTTGCAACATTTTCGGCACCTTTCTGCTTCGCTGAATTCGTATTGACACGCTCTATTTTTACTGAATCTTTAATAGAAAGGGTGATAATGTTTATATTACACTATACGGAATTCGGTCACATTGACTGTTTCTCACAACACACACTGCTCTGACTGTACTGTACTTTGACTGTTTCGGAAAAAGACCTTCAAAAACACACACTGCTCTCTGAATATCAGAGTTCTCCGCAGGCTCCCAAACACACTCCGTCTGAATATCCTAGTAACCGCCAATGACCTGAGCATCTTATATGCCTTTTCGACAATACACCGTAGCAACCGTTATAGTCTCTGCATTCTCGCCAAACAATACTGTTTTTTACAATGCTCTGGCCTCAAAGTTACGCCGCCAATAATTAAAGAAACAATTTAATAATTCGTGACAAGTTTGTAATCTCTACAATATATATATATATTCTTTTTATATTTAATTTAATAAATCTCTTTAAAACTCATGTAAGAAAACTTTTAAACTTTGGATAGTTTTGGTTAAAGTAAATGATTACTCACTAATTCATCATATTTGAAATTCAGAAATTTATTACAAATTTAATACTTTTATACAATTTTTATACATTTATCCCACGATTTATTTATAAGACTTTTGGTATCTCTAGGGTCACTTTACCGAGTCTCAAAACAATTATAGGTACCCGCAACGAAGTTAATTTATATAAAAATACAAGAATGTTGACATGATTTTATAACAAGTTTTATTATTATTTTTTTTAGGGCAACAGGCTTCATGAGGGTGATCCACATTGTGCAACTCCCCTTTAATAGCATAGGAAGGGATTTGAAAGAGGGGTGCGGAAGGGTAGAGGAAGGTAGCCAAGTGTTACTAGGGCCCCCGGGCTATGGTTTAAGGATCCTACCCGGCATTCGCCTAAAGAAATGCAGGGAAAACCCTAGAAAAACCTGCATCAGGTAGGTCGGACATTGGGTACTTGTCCCACGCCCTTCCGATAGCGGGAGAGGAGTTTGCTGACATTAACTTTTCCTAAATTTGTAAAAACCAAAAATAATCTGACTGTAAGAAGAATTATAAAATGTTTACAAAGTATTAATATTATTATGTTAAATACGAAATGTGGGAAAAATACTCGTACCACTCCAATTTCCTTTACTTCATAATTTTTATCAACCTTTTAATCGAAACCACAAAATTTAATAAAATACTTTTGATATTAAAATGGCCATAACGTGAGTTGTTGGCACACATAATTTATACACAACACTTCAGTCAGCATACACAATTAAATCTTTCGTACACCACAGACGATATGTTGCTACCTCAGAATTGTTTTCGTAAATCTCGTCTTTCTAAAGTCATTCGAAGCAAACTTTTCGTCAAATTACATTATGTCCTTTACTGACCTCCATCAACAGATAGCATATGCAGAAGCTGGTTAACTACAGACTACACTAACAGAATCTACCTACAATCTTGATAATAGATCCTGATACTGTCTCAGCTTTCAATATCACACACTCCGCCAACAACAATAGAGACTGGAAACATTCCAATCTCCGCTTTCTTACTATGCGCTGCCTGTTACTTACAATAGCCCGACCACAATAATACGCTGCTAATTTAGAAACCATTTCGTTAGGTACATTGGTGATCATTTTAATATAATGCCTTCCTTCTGATTCCAATATTAGTTATTACAAACAAATTTATATCCCAATTGGTTAAAAGAACCATGAAACAAATGTATATGAATCCATTTATTAAATAACAGTTAACTAGTTTGAAACAACATTTATTGGACGCCATTATAACATAATTGAAGTGTTATAAAAGAAAAATACTTCTACCGGTTTTAAGAAGGAAAAGTGAATTTATTTCTCTAAGATATATTCGAGGTTGTATTTGCCAAAAAATCTAAATACGAGCTACATATTTTTTGCAATGATTAAAATTATTTTATGTTTAAATAGTTTAGTGTCCCAGAGTATTCAAATCCCACAGCCCTACACGCAGCTCGCCAGGTTGAATAACAGCACTCCACGTCTCCGGTTCCATCGTGAAACTGCAACACTAACGTCCGTAGATACGAACACCAACCCTTTCCGATGTCGTAAAACCGATCTACTTATCCGTATGAGATCCGATATAAACCCAGATTCCAATCACGATACCTTTAATTAAGTACCTCTAAAAATACAAACGCTCCATAATCCGCTAACAACCTCCGGCGACAATGATCTTTTTTGAATCGTGTTCAAAAGAACTTTCTCTTCATAATTTTTTTTTAAAAAAATTTCATTCGTTGCTAAGAATATCTGTATTCAGAAATCACATTCTTCCTGTAGGACTTATAGATTTTTTTAATATAAACATAATTAAATTCATATTACAATTTGTGTTCATTACATTATTGTGATATACAATCACACAAAGAGCCAATTTTATTTATTAGATGAAACAGGTATCAGAAATATAATATTAGATTGAAATAAACGAATAATAGAATTTCTATTAAAAATAAACAATTTTTAAGGAAAACTAAAACAAAAACTTGCATGTATGTCTCAGGAGTGGTTGAACAATTCTCCCGAGAGAAAAGGTATTCGTATGTGTGAGATGTCCTCAGTGATTAGGGAAATCAGAACGTTAATTATTAAATAATACACTCAAATTTCACATATCTTATACGATAAAAATATATACAACGATCAGAATATTTCTGAGCGGTTGACAACTAATATTGGAAAACAGACGTGTTCGGTAGGAGGAAAAGCTTGCCGCATACCGGGCTGCAAGAAAAATATACCACATCTATATAAATGAGGGCTGTTGGCCATCTGTCGCATATGGCAATCTCACCCGAAATTTATATCAAAATTAAGTATTAGTATGCCTTATTATTGAATAAATCAAGCAAATTATTTAACTACTAAATTTGTTGGCTCTGTGAACATTCTTACCAAAGCAATCGTCCAATATAGTTCGTATTATTCTTTCACTAGACATAGTTAACAATACTCTCCGAGTAAATTGTATTACTTCAAACTTTCAAGACGCCTCTATAGAAAGTACACTTAAAGAACGCTTATTTCAAATTATTACCAATTATTTTTCCTTTTGTGCAAGTTAAATCAATCACAGTAGGCGGTTTTATAAATCGAGGCGAGCCCATTTTCGAATTTCTCTCATGAACGATCGAATTGCCTCCAATGTGAAACATTGGACCACGTTGGAAACACTGACACAACCTTGGTCAGCATGAATAAAAATAATGTTAGGATGAGACTACAAGAATTATTTTGTTATTTTTATCAGATTTCCGTGAATACATGGGAGGTGTTTTCTCCTTGATTAAATATAAAGGTAAAGACGCTTTAATACGGCTAGTCATCATTGATATAATTATACTATAAAAAGTCTGATTAAAAGTAAAATAATTGGATAAGTGAGTCGCCAAATAACAGACAAAAAATAAGATCTAAATAAATGTGCGGTATTTGTTTAGCATTTATTTTTTGCCGTTCATTTGGCTACTTATTTATATAATTATTTTATATAAAAATGAGTCCAATATAAATTGTATTACTAATGTAATAAACTTTCAGACAATAGCAAACATTTAAAAGTTGAAACAAAATATTTAAATGAAATACCTTAATTTTTGCCCCTTCTATTCGGTTTCTGATTTTTTAAATTTTAAATTATCCACGTGTAAATAATCTAATGGCACATGCAATATTAAGTGATTTATTTTATATGTCATAATAAATGATTATAGGACTTTATTATTACCTTCAGTATTACTTAAAAGTTTGTCCATGTACGTCTGTTCGTCCCCACGATATACTTGCCAAATATCTAACAATACTTTTCTTATTTTTGTGTGAGGAGATTCAAACTCTAAAACACACATACGCATTGCTATTATATATTTAATTAAAAAGTAACGCGAGGATATCTTTTAAGTATTGTTTGGCTTAAATATATAGGCGACGTGCAATATTCCTTACTTAATTGAATAGTCAGAACTCCAGACAGAGGTAAAAAAAATGTAATTCAGATGAATATTTCTGTTGAAGGAGTGATTCAGGATGAGAGAAAGCTGTTATTACAAAAAAAACAGAGCTAGCGTGAGTATGGAGAAAATATAATATGCATATAAGTTAATCGTTTTGATATCGGCAGCCAATTTCGGTTGGAGAGAAGCAATATGGCTTTAGAAGAAGGTGAAGAATGGAATTAGTAATATTGGAATAATAAATAAATATTTAATACAGCATTTAATTAATGTAATAAAATATGGCTCCAATCTTTGTAATTTTTTAATTAAAGTATTGTAAAAATAAGTAAATCACAGATACACTGCCCCAGTAGGTATAAAAATACAGATTCGGGTGAAATAACTTTCTTGTTAACACGTACATTGGGAATTAAATCCGTCCACCTGTCTGGCGGCGACCTGAACTCATCAACATTCTGCACCCTTGCTCTGTCGCTAAGCCCGTTGTCCTTGATGAGTATAAATACGAGCCATCCAAGCCCTCCCAGCATCAGTTCTCAGAGAGCAGGCCGTCACATCTCCCTCGCACTATGTATAAGGTGAGTCGTCAATTATTTTGATCATTCTTAATCAGTTCCTCTGAAACAATGTACAGAATGAATGAGGTTATACTTGAAATATTACATTTCTGATTATTAACAGGAAACCCATTCGCTACTATTAAGTCACCCGAAAATTTTCGGCAGATTGTTAATACGTTAACTGTAATCTAATGCCAAATAGAATTCAAATGCGTGTTTTGATCCAATTCCATGATCGCCTTCATGTACTTTCTGTCATAATTCTCTAATTTTGATAGTTATTTCCATTTGCCAGCTTAAAATGTAACGATACGGCCTCTTGATGTGGTTGTCACAGTTCACAAGCAAACACTTTTTGAGGATTTATAATTATGACATATACATGCTCTTTTGAGTGGAAATTCTTTGAATATGATCACATGCCTCGTCATTCTTAAAACCTAGAGCCTTATTTTGGAGTGCCGTATAGGTTAACATCCGAACTTCCAAAAACGCAGACATTTAAAATCATTATAATGCTGGAAAATATCAATGTTCGCAGTTAATTGTCGTTCTGGCCGTGGTTGCTGCGTGCAGTGCTGCGTCGATGCCGCTGATGCTGGATCATCCCGTCGCAGTGTCCTCGTCGGTCATGCAGCAACGTTCCGGTGGGAACTTCGCCTACTCTGTACACGAGGCCCGTCAGTACCCGCTGTCCGCAGCCATTCCCATGGGATACCAGCCTCTCATATCCCCCATCCAGCCTGTGGTACCTTTGGACCTTTCCCCCTTGCCCACCGTAGTCAAGACCATCGTCTAGACGCGACTTCGAACCAGCCAACGCCAATATGTTGACAACCGCTCTGCTCTCACTTTCCTCAGCTGCTGAACCTCGTCGGTGAAAACTTCAATAAGCTTAAGGATTCTGAAAAATAAAACAATAAATTTTTATTACAAATTTTTTCTCGGAAAAGCATTTCATAAATAATAACCCTTTGTTTATGTAATTTTATACTAGGTGTAGTGATTTATTCGGTAAGAAACTGACTACAACTATTCGAGTACCTATGCAACGATGGAGAAAAAATTAAACGAATAGCAGACACGATAATTTAGATTTATTAATAATTACATTTATTTGGTTTGAGCAAGTACGATACGCCATTACACGAAAGTACAAATATAATAACAAACAATGCTATGCTAACCTAAATGATCAATATTGACAAATATGCAATTGAAAAACGATTAGATCTCAGTAAACAACACGCCTGAGAATACAATATAATATTGACACTTTATGCAGACATTTCATATTATAATTATACAAGCTGAGTATCAGAGTTTCCCGGGTGTTTATTTAAATTATCCCCAAACAAATTTATTGGTAAACGTATAATTTAACAACCGTCGGTAGCGTCACATATTTTGGATCATTTTCATCTTCACGCCCCTTTCCCGACCAATGTTGATGACGGATTAACTTAAACTTAACTTGGATGATAACTGACGATATATTCGCCGAGTCACTACTGGTACCCAATATCTGAATTGGGTAAAAAATACGATAACTACCTTAGTATCCTCAAAAGTTATTCAGAGTACTAAAAGAGAATCTAAAAATAATCCATATACTTTAAGGAAGTAAAAAGTTTGCAAGTACCTAAAGCAAGTCAATAATACTCCCCGTACACTGAGTAAATAAAATATACACTTGATGCATTAGTAGAGTGAAAAATAACTCCGGTACAATATGGGACCAGCGGTACCTTAAAAGAGTAGAAAAATTTTCCTGATAACTTACAGTACTAAAACATACTACCACCACGTGAATAATAGTACCAAAAGAGTTTGAAAAAAATTACCGTTGTCTTAAGGGAGTCAAAAATACTGGAGGCACATTAATGAAGTTAAAAATGGAGTCAACATTACCGGCATGATTTGCGTCATTGTTGTTCTCAGTAAACGATGGAGATGAAACTGATACGCCACTTATAATATGAATTTTTCCGTTCCCACCAAAACTTCTAGCCCACTCTACGGAGAGAGCTGAGCGTCATCTTAACTGGCATTGTGAGAACTAGCATTGAACTAATTAATAAAACACCAAAACCGTGGAATTTCGGTCGTTTTCTCATTATTTTGTGAAACTATCGCCGTCAAGTATGAGCTGATTTTCTACTTAATGGGATTTCTTACCCCGGTTTCTATACTAGTGTAAGGTTTTTTTCCATGGTTTTTTATTTGATTTATTTTATTCCATTAGTCCTCGTATGACGAAATAGGAAACGTAAATACATAAAATTACAATATTGGATGCTACAATTATAAATAATTAGAAGTTAACGTAAAAATACTAAAATTCTGGAACACAAATTCCTCCACCCAACATAAGAAAAATAACTATATATTAATAATAATTCTTTAACTATATAATATAATATTTACAGTTCTAATAAAAAATTCAATACGTTCTAGTAAAAAATTAATGATTCGAGAATTAACTTTCATAAAATATAGAATTACACATAACAAGAATAAACACAAAACTTGACACACGCACACTAGGAGGAAACACAAACGACGGACAAGTCACTTCCCAAAACAGAGCGACGAGGAATCTGCAAACTCCAGGCCGTACATGCAACAAACAAACAAAAGAGCAGAAAAGACCAACAGAGACTAACGGAAGTTATGAAATAAGTATTATTATAAGAAACGTATTGAACACTTTTGCAGGTTTTTTTTAAAAAAAAGTAATTATTAGGGGAACTCCAGTAATGTGTAAAACGCGCCTTTCAGTAGTATATTTTTACATTGAATCACAAAACTCTTGTAGTTATTATTGTTCTTTACATCTGGAGAAATACTATTGCATAATACTATCTCTGAATGGTGAATACTTCTCTGGTAGAGAGCAAAGATCTTAGACCTGAGCGACTTCTAGTCTCGTAATCGTGAGACTCGCCATTCGTTTGAAAAAGATTCATGTTCCGCTTAACAAACTTTAAAATTTAGTGAATAAACACGCTAGGAAGAGTTAATATTCGCAGACTTTTGAAAAACGGTTTATAACTGGATTTATTATCTGTATTATAAAGTATTCTAATGACACGCTTTTGTAACTTAAATATTTCAATGCTCCTGAAGCAATTACCCCAATTTGCAATGCCATAACACATGTGTTTTGAAACCGCATGTTGTTACTTTCTTTAACTATTTCAACACTCCATTAGCGTATTAATTTGATCACTCCAAGCCAAAGATAGTTGTGACAGGGATACCTCATTTTTATAAAAAAAAATTATAGAGAAACGAAAATAAAATTTGTTTCCCTTACATATTTCAATTTAATAAATATTTGATGACATAATCCAATAACAGACAATTGTAAAAAGTAATTTATTAATTAATTATTAAATTGCGACTGGTTTCGGTCCTCATGTGGATTCTCTTCAGGCTTTTCTATGTTATCTTTGCATGACGGACAAAACATGTCGCAATGTAATAATTACTTAATAAATTACTTTTTCAATTGGCTGTTTATCAACAAATGTAACTACACTGACATGTAACTTTATATAATATAATAAATAATCATTGGCGGTTATCAATTTTGCATTACATCTAATTTTGTTTTATTCAATCTGCTGTCACCTGAAAGCCGTAATTGCATAACGAAAATATTACCTCGGCATTTTAGCATCTTGCAGAGTTCTGCAAAACCACGTCATATTTCCCTCTAAAATCAAATGTGTCTGTCTTCCAAATAAAATATTTTAAACAGTTCGAAACAAAGTACTGTTATAATGCAGATTAACAGACTAAAAAACCAAATAAGTCCTCCAAATTTAACAAAAATAATTTATTTAACCTACGTCAATAAACATAGAACCTTTCGGCCTCTGTAAGAGCCATACTCATCTTCTAAAATACAAAATAATATACATAAGTAGAGAAACACCTGTATAAATAAATTAAACCAGATACAAAGTTAGATATGTAAGAACTGTGGAAATACGTACGTCATATAGGTAACACGTCCTTGATATTAACGCAGGTTTAATAAATCATATAACCGAAATTTGAAGGACTTTTTTGGTTTTTATCCTGTTAAAATGTTATTTAGGTATATCGAACTCAGTACGACTCGAAAACCGTCGTGGCAGAGCTGGCTCAGTGTCAAGATGTTATTTTTTTAAATACTAAAATGTAACAAATTTTGCTTCCTTTCCTTTTAACAAAATATAATAAATACGTTAAATAATTAATTATTTACGAACTTGTTGATATTGACCCGTGTTTAAACGTATAAACATTGTACAAGTGCTTTGACGCTGGGCGGTGAGAGAAAATTTAATATCCGGTGTCAGCGATGAGCGTCGACCACAGAGGTGCAGGCGGTGTCGCCCTGCCGCAGCAGCTGCTTGTTGCAGCCAGCAGACCCCCAAACCCACTACATTCTAATCTTATGTCCTTAGGTGTTGAAATTAGACAGTAATATCGCTGAGTAACACAATCCGAATCAGTGACCCTGAAAACTTTTTATTCTATGGATGTATCGGTCGTTTCCGTATGGTTTATCGCAACTATTGCTTTTGGCAGTAGGGAAATCTAACTACCATAGTGTTTGTTCTCAGAGCTATATAAATCTTCATTTGTAATGACGCACCCTCCCTATAATTAGTTTACTTATATTTATATTATATAATTATCACACAAATATTATTAAATAATTATTTTACAAATATAATTATTAAACAAATACATTTATACAAATTCCATTAACATTATTATTTGAATTTACGAGTATTTCATAATAGACACTTGACATGGGTGGCAGTATTTTAGTCCCGGTAACCTAATAGAGTGAAAATTACTCGCGACCTCCATCCAAATAAGTGCTCGGTGTATTTTCCCCGTCCAATTTTAGTTCCTCTATCATAATATACATGTGTACAAGGTTGTTAGCGTATCTTTGTTTCATCCTGACTCGTATGGACTGATCTACCTCCTAACCGAAATATTGAACGGCAGAATAAATCTCTGTGACTTCCATAACCACGGATTCGGCAGCAATATCGGTTATTACAATTAATTTTATGTAAAGACCTTCCACCCCCACTCCTACGGGTGCTCCCCTTCAATGTCATATGGAGGTTTACATTAGACATTGTTACATTGGAAAATGACACTTATGAATTTTTGGGACCACGATAATTTTTCATTTGAAGTTAATAATTACCCCTGTAGGTGCTAGGGATGTTTTAGTCAAACATACTTTTTTTTGTGGATAAAAGTAACGTGTAATAAATTTCGTAGAATTTGCTCCACGTGCCTAAGATTGTACGCAAAATTTTATTTTACCTCCTTCCACGCCGAACTACAGAATTTCATGTCATAATTAAACTCGGCGACTTCCATTGCACCGGGTTGGGCCACAATCTCGGTGATTTTGAGTTAATTTTATGTAATTCCCCTCCACCCCCACTCCTAAGGGTGCTCCCCCTCCCATGCCGAAAAGTATTAAAATTATAAACAAAAAAACATCCGGATAAATACTTCAATTTCATTTACCTCAAAACAATATTTATCCAGCCTTTTATACATGTTTTATAATTTTCACCCAAGTCTGCTAACGCCCCCAAGGATGCTTCTTGTTTGAACATGTGTACAAAATTTGGGAGACAGTCCTCCACGTGTTTAAGATTGTGCGTGGAACTTTGTTTTCCCCTTCTCCCCCATCAATACGGGTTGATGTGCAGTCTCATACATAAAGTAGAATTAATCGTACTTTTAATTCAATCTATATGTTCCTAGTTCCGTACATACTATTGACCGACAGTGCTTTAATTGACTAGCTGGATGCACGGCGTTACCCGGGTATTTATTTTCATAAGCCCTAGCGGTGAAAGTTTATTTCAAGCATGCTGAAAAACAATAACTAAACTCAGCGACTTCCAAAACACTATGAAATTCGACACTAAAAGCATCAAGAGTGGCATTATGAATCTGAGTAACCCCGTAAACCATTAATACGGCGCCAAAATAGGCAGTTAAAGTGTATTTTGAAAATGTCACTCCCTTCCATCCCCCATAGGGGTGCTAGAGTTAATTTTAATCCACGGGGTTGGTTCCTGAATCTTAAGTGATACGTGTCCCAAGTTTGCTTAGAATTGTTCCACACATTAATGAATAACTTAATTTACAATAATAATCGTGCATAATAAGGTAACTAATATATTATGTGTTCTACAATATTAATATTATGCTTTATTTCGTAAAAAATTACCCATCGGGAAATCGACCTGTTGGGTAAATGTGAATGGGGATAATGTACCGTCGGGTAAATGGCAATCGGGATTTTGACCTGTCGGGAAAACGTCAATCGTGATATTATTGTCGGCAGAACGTGCATCGGGTAAATGTGTCGGGATTTTGTACTAGACCCGTTGAAGGTGAGTTTAATTATTACATTCAACTTGCCGGGTAAGTTGTACTTCAACAGCTAGTAGTGGGGGTGGAAGGGGAAAACAAAGTTTCCCGTACAATATAATACACGTGAAGTAATTTCGACGAAATTTTGTGGTGTATTTTTGTCTCATTAAAGGTATAGGGAGTATATTTGACGATTTTAAATTAGTGAGAGTATTTTTGTGTCTGTTAAGGTACCGGGATTATTCTTCACTCCCTTCAGGTTTTTGGAATATTTCCGACTTCCTTAAGATACCGGAAGTATTTCTGACGCTATTAATGTACATGAAGAAATTTGGACTCGCTTGACACCGGGAGTATTATTAACTCTCTTAAGATAGTGCTTGTATTTTCGACTGCATTACAGCACCGAGTATATTTTTTAAATCTCTTAAGGTACCAAGAATAGTTTTTACTCACACATTGCGCCAGAATTTTTTTACCCTCTTAAGGTACGAATAAATTATTTTTTATGCATTTGGATCAAGAGTATTTATGGTTGGGGAGATCTAATGAAATTAGCATACAATCAACCTAGGAACGTTAAATCACTTTTTTTGGGCTTATATAAATAACTAAAGAAACCCCTGGCACCCAATTAATTTTCATAATAAAAGCCTCCATATGCCCATAATAGAAATAAATAAAAACTTAATCTCATCTCAATAAAATTGGAAATTCTTGGGAATACAGTTGCATTAAATCTTTAACAGCACATGTTGAAAATCTAAAATTAAAGCTAGCCCAACTATGCTATAAACATAGTTAATCATGCTCAGTTAATAAAGTTAATCTCCATATGGTGTACATAACACATTTCCATTCACACATAAGAGAGGGAATTTTCTGTGGCAATTTTATATCCTTATCCATTTTCTGGTTTTTGGGCTGTGCCCATGACGCACATTAAATTCATCCAATTGTTTCAGAATAAAGTGTTAAGAAACATCGTGAATAGCCCCTGATATATCCGAAATACAGATCTCCATAGAGATCTCTGCATTACAACCATAAAAGAAGAAATAAAAAGGTATGCTACAAAATATTAATCTAGGCTTCACCTCCACATCAACCCAGTGGTCCAACAACTTCTGGAAAATCACCCCCATACCAAAAGATTGAAAAGAAGAAAACCGGCTGATCTTGTGTAAAGTACAGTGTATAAAAAGCAGACCACAAACCGCGATTGAAGTGTACACAAAATCAGAAAAATCTAGAAGACAGCATCCAATAGACTCTATTTGTTATGTATAGTATAATATTTTTAGAAGTAAATTAATGGTTAGTCTAAAAAGACTAGTTTTAATGGAATTCACACAGTTGCTGATATATCTTTTGTTAAAAAAAATCTGTTTTCTGTCTACAAAAGAAGAATATTGGCTGAAGTTAATTGTAGAGTATCATACAAGCCATTTTTAAACTCTATGGCAATTTTCCAAATTCCAAGTGTCTTCTTCTATAAACTTATTTTGTTTACAAAAGGAGTCAAAACAAAAACTCATATCCTCTAAATAAATGTTGAGAGGTTCACAATTATCAAACAAGAGGAAGTAATGAATTATTTATAAATACTCGAAATATGTCAAACTTCAGGAAAAGTTGTTTTCACCTGGGTTCTATATTGTATGATTAATTATCTAGAAATATGAAAGTTATTAACAACCAAATTAGATTTAAAACTGCTCAGAGATCAGCTTTTACGCTGTTGAAGAATGCATCCATATTTCATTTAAACCAATTGAATTAATAAAAATTTGGTATATTGTATTATAATTATACATTGTTCAAGAATACTTACAATTCATTTAATTTAATTCAATTTGAATACATATAAATTTGAGAGGGATATTGTGTGTAAGTGTGGATGCTTGTATGACTGCATTGATTAGATGTAATTATTTTGACTTGTCTAAAACATACTTTATATGCATAACAGATCAATAAACTCCAATTACAAATAACACTCAGTTATCTTGTTTTATAAAAGCAGTTGCACAATTATTTATTTGATGCCCAATTTACATATCATAAATTATATAAACTTCAACAAATTTTCTAATAATATATATTGATCTACACAGTCAAATGCTTTTGAGAGATCATCTTACATGAATGAAAAAAACAGCCAAATTTGTCAGCAATAATTTTATAATACAAATGTATCAAATATAACACATTTCATGAACAATCTAGGACTTCATTATGTGTAAAATGGATTCAGCATATTGTAAATCTAAAAATAAAAATAAAAATTTATATTTAAGCAAGTGTTGACTAAAATTTTTTACTATACAATTATAAAAACTTTACAATATACATACATTGCCAAATTATTCTATTAATATTAGCCAAATATTGATATTATATAAATAAACATTTATTATTGTAGTGAAATGCTGCTCATAAAATCCAATGATTTGGCTATACATTTGAAAAATGATACGAATAATTAATAGAATTTATAATACAATATTATTTTAATCATCTAATTATTAATAAAAAAATTATTGTAAATTTTAAGTATCTACAGCATAGTGTCTGCAACATACATTACTCTCAATAAGTTAAAAAAAATTTGCTCTGTTTCATATGCTATAACAAAACATATGCATTTCTTGAAGCACTGTTATGCTGATTTTTGATAGAGCATTTCTAGGACATTCAGTACAATTTTTTATATTTGCTGATATTAATTACAAATTAGAAAAGTAAATGAATTAGTCTAAACCAAATTGCAGATATCAAAGAAGTCAGCAATAGAATTGTGCCAGTGTTCTTGGGATATTCCTTGGGGCAGTCAAATGTACCAATTTTTAATTTGCAAATGTGTGAAATTTATATTTTACTTCTACTTTTTATAAATTTGTTTCCTTAACCAAAATACAGCATTTATACAAGGTCATTAGTAACAAAATACAAGTAAAATTACCGCATCAGCTTATTTTTATTATTATTTCCATCATATATATAACATGACATTTTAGGGCTATTTAAACTCCCCCAAGAAAGCCAGCAACACACTATGATTACTATACATTGTAGTAAATTTAATTACAATTTTAATTTTAAAAATGGCGCAGTATTAGACAGGGAAGCTGATTACAGTAAAATAAATCTATCAGATTTATTTATTGAAAATCACTCCAAACGTGGTTAATATTAAACTTTACACCAAAAATCTTAACAAATTCTGTGATATCTTGTTTTAAGTTCTTTAATATTTCAGTATTTTGAATTATTTTCTTTTAGAAATTTATTTACGAACTGTGTTCAAATGCTGTTGGAGAAAAACACAAAGTAGTGTTGAAATGTCCACTTATATATTTTTAAAAATTCTATGTAATTGTTTCACATTATCAACATTTGTCTGGAAACTGTGGCCATATAATTAATTATTAATTATATCAGACATTAAATGTGGAGGCATAATATGTTATTTTACTTTGTCTTTGTTTACCTTATCATTGTCGGTGTTTACTTTGATTCATTAGATTAACATTGGTTGCATTAACTAAAAAACACTAGAGCCTAGAGTGACACAACAGCAAAATTCAGTTGACAAAACTCAAAAGCAGAGAAAATTTTTTCCTCCTCTAGGCTTCTTAGTTTTTTAATTTTCCTAGCACTTGAAGAAAGGAACAAGGTTTCCAGAAATGTTCTGTGGTATTTAAATCATTACTTCTTTTGTCTGTATTTGGCTATTTTTCTCATTATTATTTTAATTAAATACTATATAATGATGGCAAATTACAAATGCCAATTACTGCATGACTATCTCATTTTCTTCTTCCTTCAAGTCTTTTCTCATCAGACATCACTTGTAGTTGTACCGTCATGATTCATGGCCAAGTTACAAGTGTCAAATTGTCAACTTATGGTGCCAAGCTATTCCCTATTGCAGCTTTGGTGTTCATTTTTTATTTAACTTATGAATGATCAGCTTTATCCAACATCAGCAAGTGAATATATGACAAACTGTATGTGTGTAAGAAAAATGGGGAAATGGGATTGAACTAGAAAAGAAATATCCTTTCATTAAAAAGAACAGGACTGATTCAGATGTACACTGCACAGTGTAATGGTCTGAATTTTCAGTGGTTGGGGAGACATTTCCAACTATTTAAAGACTGACAAACACAAGAACACAATAACAGCAACTTCTTCTTTATCAGTTATAACAAATTTCTTTAGAATTGCAGAAGCAGGAAAGGAGGAACTACAATTAGCAGATGCTGAAGGAGCACTAACATTTCCGACTATATATCACACCCATAGTTTCCATTCCATGGATTGCACTTCAAAGTTTGTGGAAAAGTTATTTAATGGAAAGTTTTCACGTGCTAGAACCAAAGCTGAGGCAATTGATACAACTGTTTTTCTCCTTTTGCAATAGAAAAGGAACTTGACGAATCTGAGTTCATCTCTATTTAAGTTGATGCCTCAAACCACAAGGCTATAAAAATTGTTCTATTACTTGTGCATTTCTTCCTACCATCAGGTGGATTCAAAACAAATAATTGCAGTATTTTCCAGGATAAACAGTAAAATTACAATACATAACTCAAGCATTAAAGAAATATTCAACATCGGATAAAGTTGTGGTATTGTCTGCTGATAACATGAACACAAATTTTGGTGTGGCACAAATAAGAGAAAAAACATAAGTTTTTACAAAGTTGTCTGATTCATGAAGACGGGACATTGTTGGTATTGGATGTGCACACACATTGTGCATAATACAGTCAAAACTGTTGGGTTTTATGAGTAATAGCTCCTATGATATTAGTTTTTATGGGTTTTTATCAACAGAACATGTTCAGCGAAACGGAACACACAATACAGAGCAACAACAATGTGCAGTCAAAGACTACATAAGAAACTATTCCACTTTCACAATGCTACCACAATGACAATTATACAATAATATTAATAGTCAATATTCATCACCCCTCTGTAATTTTCATTGTCCTCAATCAAATGTTCCTTTTTCTAGATTTACAACAGATTTTTATATATATGAAAAAAACTTATTTAAGTGACTTTGTTTTTTAAATTGTTGAAATTTAGTAGAATTCAAAGGTTTTGTGAGTAAATCAGCTATTTGTGAATTTGTTGCACAGTAATTAAGTTTTAAATCATTGTTATCAACCTTTTCTTTTATATAATGAAACCTAATGTCTACATCTTTAGATTTACGATTCAAAGTTCCATTATTTACAAGGCTTATGGCACTCTGATTGTCAACATTGAGTGTCACATTGGCTGGCTGTCCACTCAGTTCTTCAAGAAAACTCTTCAAAAACATCAAGGTTTTTGTAGCTTTGGCAGCAGCGATGTACTCCGCTTCAGTTGTTGACGTTGCAACAATAGGCTGCCATCTCGATGCCCAGGAGACAGGACCACCATTGTAGAATACAATGAAGCCTGTGGTACTTCTATGGGTTTTCTCATCTCTGGCATAATCAGCTTCAGAATAACCAACAAGAGCATTCTCCAAACTTTTGTTGCCCAAGAGATACGATATTCCCATGTTTTTGATCCCATTGATGTATCTCAAGGTTCTCTTTATGTTCATCAGATCAGCATGGGTTGGTTTTTTCACATGACATCCACACATTCCAATGGCATGAACCAGTTCAGGTCTCGTTTTGGTTGATAGATATAAAATGCTTCCCACTGCCTCTCGGTAGGGAAATGTTATTTCCTTCCTCTCGATTGCAGGAACATGAGGATTTCCCACAACAAGAGGTGTTGAAACTGGTTTTGAGTCACTCATATGATATTTGTCAACAACACAATTTGCATAATCTCCCTGCACCAATCTCGACTTCTGGTCAGAAATCTCAAAATTTATTCATAAATAGTTGCTGGGTTTTGCCTCAATGATTATCTTGAACTCATTTTTCAATGTTTCCAAAATGTTCAGCATTTGTGTAGTATCAGACCCTGCAATTAATCCATCATCGACAAAAATTGACATAAATATAGAGTGGTTTGGTTTCACAAATACACATTGCTCAGTCTTAAGGCCAGTTAATTGATGTTTTTTTTAAAAAAAGGTTGTGATTCTCTTATTCCACTGAGCAGGAGCCTGGCGGAGACCATAGAGTGATTTTTGCAGCTTACAAATTGTGGGGCCAAAGATATGGCCCACACCAACATTGACGCGGCAACGCAGCCTTCCCCCTCTCCTGTTCACCTCTGAGAGGCACCGGAGAGAGGGGGCCCACTTCGTACGCTGCGCTCGGTCAGTCCAGACGTCCTAATAAACTTCTTGTGCAAGCAACCACGTGTTGTCTCTTTCTTCGCACCCACGTGGTCTCTAAAAAATCTTTGTTCTATCGGAGTAACCTTCTGGTAGCTCCATGTACATCTCTTCTGTGATCGTACCATATAGAAAAGCAGTCTTCACATCAAATTTCATCAGTTTGTAATTTTGTTTTCCAGCATAGGCTATCATTGTTCTCAGGGCTTCAGTGCTGACAACAGGACTAAAAACATCATTGTAGTCACTCCAGCTTGCTGCTGACAGCCTCTAACTACAAGACGAGCTTTGAAATGCCCATCATCCTTCACTTTGAATACCCATTGACTAGTGAGAATTTTCTTGTTCTTTGCTTCAATGTGGTTGATGAGTTTCCAGGTTTCATTTTCTTTATGCGCCATCTTTTCTTCCTCTATAGCTTCTTTTCATCTAGCTGCATCGGTCCCAGAGATTGCCTCTTCGTATGTCAGCATAACGTAATCATTTAATCAATCTAGTTTGTTTCTTTTGTTTCACTTTCCTCTTCCTTGAACTTCATCGTTTCCAGGAGTTATGTTTTCACCTGGTTCTTCAGGGATTGCAGTGTTTGTCTCATCTTCATCTTCTTCAGTTGATGCATATGAGTTATCTACAGATTCAACAGTATGGCCTTCATTATTTGGAATTTATTTTCCTTCATCTCCAGTGCTTAAAGACAAAAATGACTTTATTTTAACTTTGTCTGAGATATATAGTTCATTGGTAAATGTAACATCACGTGAGATTATTATAATCTTCTTGATTGGGTCCCACAGTCTACACCCTTTTGTTCCATACCTGACAAAAACACATTTTTGAGAACGTTTGTCAAGTATCAAAGTTTTTTGTAAGCTATGAAACCAAATAGTTTAAGATTGGAAACATCAGGTTTTTCACTTAACCATTTTTCAGCTGGTGTGCAATCCAAACATGATGTTGGACGTCTATTCAACAAATAAGTTGCAGTATAGAGAGCTTCTCCCCAAAGTGACATATCAAGGTTGGATTCGAACAATAGTGCTCTAGTCTTTTCCATCAGTGTCCGATTGAGGCGCTCTGCACGAGCATTGAGCTGCGGTGTGTGTGAAATCGTGTAGTCCTTTCTTTTTGCAATAATTTTTCCAACTGTTTGAAGCATATTCTCCTCCATTGTCTGAACGGATTTTGTAGACTTTAGAGTGCCAGTATCGTTCTGCTTCTTTGATATATTCCTTCAGAGCATTCACTGCCTCACTTTTCTTTGAAAGTAGGAAAACTTTGGTAAAGTGTGTACAGTCGTCAAGCACAGTCATGAAATACTTCTTCCTGTCCCACATTTTACATCCGACTTCACAAAGGTCAGTGTGAATTAGTCTCAATGAGGTTTCTGCACTTTTTCATTTTTTAGGAAAGGTTTCCTTACTTGCTTAGCTTGTTGACAGACATCACAGACCATTACGTCTAAAGAGCTGGAACTTATTTCAAACCCAATTGACATTTTGGAAAGCTTCTGCATGTTCTTTAAACTAAGATGTCCTAGTTTTTTATGCCAATCAAGTGGTGTGTGTCAGCATTTCAGAAGAAATATATACACTTTGTTCCGAAATCGGCAGAATTTCTATAAGATACAAGCCTGACTTGTTCTTCTTTCCTGCAAGAACAACTTTATTATTCGTCGTAATGAGTACCTCATTGTTGCAAAACTTCACTTGACCGCCGTTTTTAGTGATTGCTGGAACACTGAACAAGTTCCTCTCAAGTCCGGGAATATAGAGAACATTTTTAAGGTCACAAACGGTTGTTACTATTTTACCGACACTTTTTGCTTCCAAACACTCGCCCTTTTTTGAAGTTCGTACGACGCGGGAAATGCATTGTTTATCAGTCAATAACTTTTCGTTCCCGACCATGTGCGAAGTAGCAGCTGAGTCCAAAACGAAAAACGTGTCCTTACTTTCACACGACAAAAGTGCACTTGTTTCCCCAACACTTAGGTAACTTACTTTGTTGTCACTGGTCGTAGTTCTATTGTTGAAACTTTTCTTCTTGAAAAAACATCTATTTTCCTAGTGATTTGTCTTCTTACAGTAAGTGCAAGTAGGGTACTTTTTAGGCATCTTTCTGTCATTATTTTTGGGACAGTTCCGAATAAAATGTGATCTGGAATTACATCCATAACATTTTAATTCATCGGTTTTGAATGCAACAGAGTTATTTTCAGTAACTGCACAATAGCGCATTTCGTCCCTTATCAAACGTGCTTTGAGATTTTCCCATGTTTTTTCTTCCTTCGGAGTCGAATCCCAAGCGGTTGTAAAATGAGGCTGAAAAAACTTGGGTAAAGTTAACATAACGCGTGCGATGTGCATTTCGTCACCAATCTTCTCTGATGTGGCGTTTATCCTAACAACAATGTTTTCCAAAACACTCAGGTTTGTAGACATGTCTTTGTTGGAATCATATTCAACGCGAAAAAATTCCTCCAAAAGTACGATTTGTGCCTGGATTTGGTCTGTCTCTCATAAACAAACTCTCAAAGTTCTTGTACATATCTGCAGCAGTGTTGCAATTTATTATTTGTATCTTAAATTTCTTATCAATCGTAAAGACAATTATTCTTTGGGCTTTAGCATCATCTTGCTCCCATCTTGATCTTTCTTTTTCTGTAGCCCCCTCAAGTTTCTTCTCGCCGAACACGACATACTCGATCGCCTATGCGTAATAAAACATTTATATCAAACTTCCACATAGCGAAGCTGTTTTTATCAACTAATGTTTCCACAGCAGACAAGTCTGTGTCTTTCATCGACATTTCGGCATTATTGGCCTTTAAATAATATCAGTTTTGTATACAATTGACTTATGTTGCGTCCTCTTTCATCTATTGCTTTTTCTTTACACATATAACGAACTCTGCAATTGAAGTAATGTTTTAATAAAACATTTATTAAAGTTGAGTAGCGAGTTTCCGCTTCAAATTCATAAAATACTGTACAGATCTTTCTATTGTGTTGTATATTCTCGCTCTATTATCTCTAAACACAGGAGTTTTGTACCCTTGTTCATAACATTGCACGAATTCAACAAATCAAATGCTTTATCTACCATTTTTATGAACTTTACCGTGCCCTCACAATTTACAAATTCAGACAAACCCAAGTCTCTACAAAAAAACCATGGCATCTGCTACAGAATTGCTTAGTGTCTGGGCAGCCAATGCTACCTTCATTTTCTGTGCCTCATACTGAATGTGTAGCCTCGTCATTATATTTGCAACATGTAACCGTTCCTAGTCTAGAGCGACACGACAGCACCTCCAAAGCTTTTTTTTAGTCAAATGACGAGTGCAGTTAGTCGCTCTTCTTGGCACCTGAAAAAAGGACAATGATCCCAGAAACGTTGTCTGGTATTTATATTATGACTTATTTTGTCTGTATTTGGCTACCTTTCTTCTTATTATTATTAGGCTGATACTTATTTAAAATACGATACTTCATGTGTTTTCGAACTACGATTATTACAATTGTAGGCTGAACACACGCTGGGCTTGATTTATAATAACAAACCATTTATTTTAACAAAAAAGCTTCAAAACTTTCACCATCAGTAGCATACTACAAATCGGGTTTTAGGTGAAGTGGACCGACTAAAAAATGGCGGTCAGTGTTGTTTGTTGCTGCCACCCAAAGCGCTGTAACTCTGATATAGCCACACTCTTATGTTTATATATCTCTTTTCATTCTATTAGGACTGCCAGAAGTACTTCGAGTGCTGGGGCAAACATTTTGAAAACTTTAAAATCTTCAAGTGTGGTTAGACGTACAGCTTTGTTAACAATAATTCTAAAACAAAGAAAGTGAATGATAATGAAGTGTTTGATGAAATAACCCCAGAAATGATAGAAAAATAGGATCAAGGGAAGAAAAGTGTGTTTGAAAAATGGATGCACATTTTAGACCACTTTTAGAAGAATCATGTACCATGTGACAACTATAACCAAATAGTGAAATATGCCCTGTGCCTTGCCTGGAACCAATGCAATTAAAAGCACAAAATAAGTATTCCGTACCGCGTGGGATAGTGTCAGTCCGTCGGACAAAAATTTGAGCACGCTGACTGCACGTTTACGTCTGGAAGAAGATAGGCTGAACGAGACAGAGATATTGCAAGGTCAAAATGCACTTGTCGCAAAGCAGTTAGGAAAGAGGTCCAGTAAGTCGAACTTTCAATAAGAGATTTACGAATGTTTCAAATGTGGCAAGACAGGCCACATGAAAAAGAACTAAATAAAATGTGCTAAATATCTAGAATACTTCAACAATAATTATGCATGTAATTATTGTAATCAAAAGGGACATTTTGCAAAAGACTGTCTGAACGGAAACACTGAAAGTACCAAAAATGAAAAATCTAACAACTCTGGCCGTTGTGCACTTACAACAGTCGGAGTTGCAACTACAGAAATTGATAATATAAATTTTAAAATGATATAGTCTGGTATCTGGACAGCGGCGCCACACAGTGACATTTAGAAAGGAATGGCTAATAAGCCTAGTAAAATTTGAAGAGCCAATGAAAGTTATTGTTGGAAATTCTGCTGTAATAAAAGGGGTTGCGAAAGGAGATTTTTAATTGGAAGCATTCAATGGATAAAAGTGGAATAAGATAATTCTTCAAGACGTCCTTTATGTTCCAGAATTAAACTTTAATTTATTTTCAGTCACGCTAGTATTAGATAAAGGCTATGTACAAAGAGCCGTTTCAAATGGGTCAGAATTCAAAACTCCGAATGAAGACGAGACAATAGCGATTGCTAAGCGAGAAGCAGATATTTATACAATGGTTTTTCGCCAGGAAAACTTTGACAATTTCTGATCAATCAAACTTTGGCACGAAAAATTGGCACACAAAAATATTCAATATGTGCTTAATATTTTAAAGAAAACTGGTATTAACTACATCGATGACTGGAATGACTACGTTTGTCCTGTCTGTGTGTATGGAAAGCATCATCGTGAAGTTCACCCCAGAAATGTGAAGGTATCCGATCGTCCTCTTGATCTGATACATGTTGATCTTTGTGCGATGAACATCCTGTCTTTGGGAGGAGGCAAATATTTTTTGCTATTCAAGGATGATTATTCACATTTTAGAACTGTGTATATTTTGAAGAGCAAAGATGAAGTACCAGAAAAAATTAAAGTATTAATGAAGATGGCAGAAAATCAATTCGGAAGGAAAGTCAAAAGTCTTCGGTCGGATAATGGAAAAGAGAAGATAAACCAAAATGTCAGGCAAGTTCTGGAAGAACTTGGAGCGTTTCACAGCAAGTCAATGGAAGAATTGAAAAAGAAATGCGTACAATCACTGAAGCAGCGCGATCAGCTATTCATGCAAATAAAATGCCAGAAAAATTATGGGCTGCAGCTGTAAATTATGCCGTGTTTACAATTAATCAAACAGGTACGAGCACAGTGAAAGATAGGAGTCGTGTAGAATTATGGTTCGGACGTCGCGTGAAGGTTAATAGTTTGAAAAGCTTTTGCTGTGAATGTTATATATATTGTAATTATTTGAAAGGCTTCTTTAAATAAAAAGAAGTTAAGTGAAACAATTAACACAACTTTATTAAGGTTTAGAATTACAATAATATTTGCGATCTCAGGGTCTTTATCTGGGTTTGATAAATGGGTGAATTTTATACACTCAATTACATTTTCTTTTTAGGTAAATTAATTCGTCTGAACCTCGACGAATTTTGTTGCGGACGAAAATAAGATTAAAGATTGAATTTAAATTAAAGAACTAAACAATTAAAGAAGTAAACAATTAACGAAGTGAATAATTAAAGAAACGAAATAATTAAAGAACGATCTGACATATCTTTTAAAAAGTGGTTTACAATCAATTTTAGAGTTTTCTACTTACGGCCGCCCAGATCACAATTTTTGGGTTTTCGTGTACACGATTTGGGGATATCACTGATTCTACTCATTAGAATTTGAACACACTGTAGTTGCTCTGGATCTCTGCTATCCTGGAACCTCGATCATCTCACCCTCAGCCAGTTTCCGGACGTAGGTTTCCTCAAAGTCTCTCTATGCGAAAATTTGTTCAGTTTGTGAAGCAAAACTTCTGCTTCCAAACTGCGATTTTATAAGTCTCTCCGTCAAAACTGGTTACTTGCGTTTTATGTAAACTATTTGCTCGCCGTTGGACTTCCTAGATAGCCCTATTCATAATTCTGGATCCGCAAACTTTTACTGTTTCTATTTCTCTATGTGGACCGAACTGCTATGTCCCAGTTCTCGACGTAGACTTTTTCCTTTCGCGTCTTGCCGCTGACTGACTAAACTTTTTAATCTGAATTTTCTGAATTGATGTCTGCCTGCATCTGTGTCTGCCGTCCAACTAACTAACTTCGTCTCGTAGATTTTGAGCGCGTACACTCTCCTAACTCCAACAATACATTCTTTGTCTCGCCGCCTTATTGCGGCGTATGCTTTATCCCAATAATAAGTCCTCTACAATCCAACTTTATAATTATAATAATGAATTAATTACTAATTACTACAATATATATTCAGGATCATAAGCGAGGTAAGGCAGAAAATAAGTCTCGTAAAGGAATTTTCGTCGGCTATGATTTGAATTCACCAAGCAACACAATCTTATTTCCAGATGAAAATGAAGTAGTCAGTTCTGGAAATCTTATTTTCCACGAAAGCAATGGAGTTGAAAACGAATACACCGAAGTTGAGACTTCCACGAGTAGAAGATAGGAGGAGGAATTTGAAGATGAAACTGTTTCACTCGAAGAATGTCAGCAGTCCATTTACGCAGATGATTCCGAGATCTCATCAGATGATTCGTCGGAATTCCTAGAAGAAAATTTAAGTGAACTTCAAAATTTGCGCGATTTTCGGATCTTGAATAAGCCGTCGAAATATAAATACTTCATCTTAAAAAGATGTGAATACTGCCATGATTGAAGAAGTGCAAAACATTCCTGTGTCTTTAGCTCTAAAGGACAAAAAGTGGTTCAAAGCTATGTCTAAAGAATTTGATTCACTCATAAAAATGAAAACGTGCGACATTGTTGAAAAGCCGGATCACGTGAAACCTTTAACTTGCCGTTGGGTTTTACGGGAGAAGCAAGATGGAAAACTGAAAGCAAGGTTAGTTGTCAGAGGTTTTGAACAACAAGAAGGTATTGATTATTCAGAGCCTTTTAGTCCAGTCGCACGTCATGTTTCTATTCGTTTGATTTTGACTTTTGCAGCTTCAAATAAAATGAATTTAATTACTTTTGATGTTAAGACATCATTTTTGTACGGAGATTTAAAGGAAGAAATATATATTGTAATAATTGGTAATTAAGACATTGTTTTAATTGAGAAGTTAAATTGCAGCGGACACATTATTGGTAGCAGTAACCGCCACTATCAACAGATCGACAATGAAAGGAGAGTATTGTTGAATGGTGGGGAGATGAGCTACGCGCTCAAAATTACGAGACGAAGTTACAGTAGAGCAATGAGCGGAGAGGAGAACAGATCAAAAAGTTTTAACAGTTGGGCAGTAAACGGCGAGGTGTAAAGATCAGCAAAGTCTAATTTACAAAAGTTTGACAGTTGGGAGTTAGAAGCAAGAGGCGTGAATTAAAAGTCTAATTCACGAAAGTTTGAACAATTTTGTCAGTCAGCAGCGAGGACTAAAAGGTCTAATTTAAGGAACGAGAGAATGTGTTTCAGTAACAAGTACGCTATTACATCGAATTGCTAAAAGGAAAGCAATCTTCAGTAAACAGACAAAACCAGTGAGTTGCATTTTCAACACGACTCACGAGATCTACAAATCCAGGTTGCAGTAAATCATCGAGAATCAACCAATTCATTTTAAACCAAACGACAAACTATGTTAATTAGAGTCTGTGAGTAATTAGAATCTGTGTAAATCCCACCATTGTGCTACGAAAATTTAATGTGAATCCTGGGCTGCCGTAAGTAGAAAGAAAACCTTAAAATTATTGTAAACCGTTTTAAAAGATAAACGTCAGATCGTTCTTTAATTCTTGATAAAATGAAATTGTTTAAACTCAATTTTTTAGTATACATTTCTTCATTAATAAATTTCGTCTATGTTTAGACGCATCGATTTCCTTATAAAGTAAATGTAAATTTTGTGTTCTTTGATTGTTTAAATTCTGCCATTATCAAACCCAGTTCAAGACCCTGAGATCCCAATTATATTTTGTATTTTGAATAATTGTTTTAAATTTTGTTAAATAAAATTTGTTTTGTTTGTAAAGTAAATCTTTTCATTTGTTAAGCACCTTTTAATTATTACAATAATTATCAGCCTGTAGTCAAAGAATTTGCAAACTCAGCAAAAGTATCTATGGATTGAAACAAGCACCGAAAAACTGGAATGAGAAATTTTCAACATTTTTGATGACTTTATGATTTGACAACACTGATGACGATCCCTGTATTTATTACAATCGACGTAAAAGTGTTATCATTGTCTTGTTTGTTGACGATGGGCTTGTTGCTGGTAACGATGAAAAGGAAATGTCAAAAGTCCTGGATCAAATACGCAACTAATTTGAAATCCCTTTCTACAGAAAGTTTCAAAACACACTGTCATACCAAATTACCATTGACCCGAAAGGAATTTTTCTCAATCAGCCGAAGTATACTCGGAAAATGTTGCATCGATTTGGATTTGATTCCTTAAATCCAGTTTCGACGCCATTGGAACGTGGAATGGTAACGGAAGAAGAAAACTTCGTAAACAACAAGTCTCTAACTGGAAAAATTCCCTACAGAAAAATTATCGGAAGCCTACTATATTTGGAAACGATATTCCAACCGGATATCAGTTTTGTTGTGAACTGTTTGAGCAGGTTCACCAGTAAACCACTGGAAAATGATAAAACGAGTCTTCGCCTATGTGCAAGGAACGGTCAACTTCGGAATTTTTTTTGATGGAGATACTAATTTGATATACAGACTCAGACTATGGTGGTGACACGTCTACTGGTCACTCCACAAGTGGTATTCTTATAATGCGCGGTGGACCGATTGTTATGGTACGCCCAAAAGCAGAGGCTAGTGGCAACCTCGACTGCAGAAGCGGAATACAGAGCGGTTGTCTCCGCAATTGATGACATTTGTTGGATCCGTTGCCTTGGAACAGAATTAAATATCTTGACATCAGCAAAGCCAACGATTCTATACGTTGACAACCAGTCTGCCATTCATGTGTTCAAAAACACTCATGAAGAAAAAATCAGTAAAGACAAGAAACATATTAACATTAAAATTAACATACATGAAGCTAACAATATTCTAAGACCCGTAGAAAACACTTTCCACAAAGCAATCTTAATTACTGAGATATATGCAAATTAAAAATTGTGATGTCATCATCGACAGTGACGTCACAGAATAGTACTGCAACTACAGGATACTTTTTCAACTACACCCGAGCAGACGACGCACAAGACAACCCCTTACGTCAAAATCCCCATCTAGCGGATTTTTCTGAACTACATCACTCCCAAATATTTCTCCACAATCTTAATTACTGAGATATATACAAATTAAAAATTGTGACGTCATCAACGACAGTGACGTCACACTTCTCGCAAACATTTATCAAAATTCAGTAATAGTTAATGATAAATGCTATAACAACAAATCAAAAACCTTTACAAAATAGATTATTTGGTTGTGGAAATCAAGTAACAGTTATTGATAACGCACATTATATTCAAGAAAGTATTTCTTAATAAAATACATTAACCAAAGGTAAAAAGTTAATGAAATCAAAACCCTTTAAAAATACATTATTTGGCTGTGGAAATCAAGAGAAGCAAGAGCGTGGATCTGTTGCGTGAAACCAAAGACATATATAAACAACATAGACTGGACAAGTCACCGCCAAGTTTGAAGCAAATTGAAAACTCAGCCGCCATGTTTTATACTGTCAGGTGGGCGTTCCCCATCGTCTGTTTGCCTTGAACTCTGTCGCACAAATGACCTAAAACAAAATATTTAAGGACAATATATTTTAAGGTTTAAGAAAATATAACACATTTAAGGCATAGAAAAATTTATTGGCCTTTAAATAATATCAGTTTTGTATACAATTGCCTTATGTTGCGTCCTCTTTCATCCATTGCTTTTTCTATACACATATAACGAATTCTGCAATTGAAGTAATGTTTTAATAAAACCTTTATTAAAATTAAGTAGCGAGTTTCCTCACTAAATTCGGCCGAAACTATTAAATAGTCGAATTCACAAAATAAAATTTGTTTATGTCCCAACATCCGGAATACCCCCACACACAATTTTAATAGTAAATTCTTCTTTCATATTTGTGTTTCGTTATTCCTCAATACTTTTTCAGCAAGTGTAAATAATTTCAAAACGTCTTTAGACGGGTTGATTAACTTGTCTTTAAAGTCCTTTATCTTAATCAATCCAGTTTTTCTTTGAGAGTGAGGAGCAAGGAGCACCTCTAAACAACCTAAACACTTTAGTTTTTTTACCACTATCCTTACAACACTTCCTGAAATATATTCTACCACTTTTTCCTGAATATAATGTTAATCTCTCATATTCAGGGACGTAATCATGATCAAAATTGTGATCTGTACAAGATTAAAATTATTGTTTTCAAATGGTACAACCAATGTCTCCAAAATTCCTCCCGTACTATTGGCACTTTTGGATGGTTCTATCTGCGTAATGCATTTGGATTATTTCGATTTCTCCCACATCTTCGTATGCAAGAAAAGAAGAGTTCTAAATGGTCCTGGCTCATTCTCCTACTTAATATAAATTTGAGAACTGGAGAATCGTTCCACACATACTTCTCTGCCAGTTGCATCGAACTGAGAAGATCTAAAACAATCCCACACACACACCCAACTTCCTCCCTGACAAATTAATAAACTCCCATCGTACAGCTTTAAATTCATAAAATACTGTACAGATCTTTCTATTGTGTTGCATATTGTCACTCTATTACCTCTAAACACAGGAGTTTTTGTACCCTTGTTCATAACATTGCACGAATTCAACAAATCAAATGCTTTATCTACCGTGCCCTCACAACTTACAAATTCAGACAAACCCAAGTCTCTACAAAAAAATCTGCTACAGAATTGCTTCATGTCTGGGCAGCCAATGCTACCTTCATTTTCTGTGCCTCATACTGAATGTGTAGCCTCGTCATTCTATTTGCAACATGTAACCGTTCCTAGTCTAGAGCGACACAACAGCACCACCAAAGCTTTTTTTTGTCAAATGACGAGTGCAGTTAGTCGCTCTAGGCTATTCTTACCACCTGAAGAAAGGACAAGGATCCCTGAAACGTTGTGTGGTATTTATGTTATCACTTATTTTGCCTGCATTTGGCTATCTTTCTTCTTCTTATTATTATTATGCTGATACTTAAAATACGACACTTCATGTGTTTTCAAACTACGATTATTACAATTGTAGGCTGAACACACGCTTGGCATGATTTATAATAACAAACAATTTATTTTAACAAAAAAACTTCAAAACTTCCACCATCAGTAGCATAACACAAATCGGGTTTTAGGTGAAGTGGACCGACTAAAAAATGGCGGCCAGTGTTGTTTGTTGCTGCCACCCAGGGCGCTGTAACGCTGATATAGCCACTCTATTATGTTTATATATCTCTTTGCGTGAAACAATAAATATAGGTATGGTGCGCTTTTTGCATTTAACTTGAACATCTAGTTTTTTAAAATTTTGTCTAAATTTCAGCCTGGAAGCATGGAAACGTGGCTTGCCGGTTCCGGGTAGCTGACAAAGGACAATTGCGGGACGGATTAGGGAAATCCACGGGTTCCGCAAAGTTCATGGTCGGCCAAGAAAGGGGTATAAGGCCGGGAAGGCTTTCATTATCGATAATGTGTGGGTATGTATTTCGGTTTTGTGTATAATAAATTATTGTTTTTGTATTAATTAAATTAATTGTTTAATTCATTTCATCCTTTCTTGCGAGAGAGTATTTTCTTTGCAGATGGCGCCCAACAAATCTTGTAATATTAAAAATTTAAAATGAAATACTACAGTAATATATTTGCAAGTTTCATGTCACCACTTTCAAGTAAACTTAATTATCAAGTATCAGTTTTCAGAAAAAGGGCAATTTTTAAGGAAATTACTATTGGATTCTTGTCATATGTCTTGTAATGCAGTTTTCCAGATGTTACAAATACTTATTTCTTAATTCACTTCATTGACCACAATGCAAAGTGTGAAGAAATTCCTGCTACGAGTCTGTGGCGCGCTCAAGACATTACCCCACCCCGCTACGTCGAGTCTGCCACTAGGGAGGGGTAAGGCAGATATTTAAAAGCCTCCACTTCTTTCAATCGTCAACACATCACAGTCCACAGTAAGGGGAATACATGCAGGAGTGCCTCAAGGAAGTATCATAGGGCCAGTCCTACATAACATCTACATTAACGATGTCCCCACAACACCTGAAACCCAGGTTGCCATATTCGCCGACGACACAGCCATCTTTGCTCAGTCGAGGCAACCATCGGCACTAAATCGTAAATTACAACGCGCACTCAACGCACTCGAACCATGGTTAACACGATGGCGAATTAAGATTAACGTTGGTAAATGCGAGGCACTCCTACTTACACGTAGGGCACGACACGCACGCCTACATAAAGACTGTCGTCCACTCACACTCCACAAGCGCCCGATTCAATTCCGAGACACGGTTAAATACCTTGGAGTCTCATTTGATCCGGCCCTGACATGGAGACTCCATACCACTAACATCGTTCGAAAAGCAACCATTAGACTGATACAGCTCTACCCATTGCTTAACAGAACAAGCACCCTCAACACATCCACAGCCCGCGCTCTATACTTAACACTCATACGGCCAATCCTGACGTATGCTGGACCAGTGTGGGGCTATGCAGCCAAGTCACATCTACGTAGCCTCCAGGTTTTACAAAACAAGGTCCTTAAAATCATCGCCAAGGCACCTTGGAGGGCACGAACTAAAGACGTCCACCGCGAATTGAACATTCTGCCATTAATGGACGTTATCAGAGAACATGCTGAACGCCTGTACAGCAAGACACAATTCTCACACAACACAATCATAAGGCGACTGGGCAATTATGACCACACCCGCGTCACTAAACACAAACGCCCAAAACACCTCCTCCTCCCCCCCGAACCCCCATGATCGGCTCATAACGATTTACTGACCACGCTTGCTTACGGTTTTTACAGGACGTGTGCGGAGATCCGGACTCCTCGACGAGAAGAGGATCGACGTGCATGATACCCGCAACCAACTACTAACTTATTCCTACCAACAAAACCATGTGCATGTTGCTGTCGCACAAGAGCAGTATTCTAGCTTATTGTGCCCTTCAACCCATCTAACTATCGCTGAGGTTTTTTTCCCGGTAAGGAGACCCTTCAGGTTGAATTATTGGCACTTTTTTCCCTCAGCCCTACGCTCTTCATTCTGTCTCTCTCACAAACTATCTCCGTGAATGACCGTATTAAAGGGTATTATGCCCTCAGGTGCGGATCAAACACAAGTTCCCAATCCTTGTGTTCCAAGTTAGTTTACTAACAGCACGTGCAGAGGGGGTGTAGAAAGTGGTAGACCCCCATGCTTGGCCGTGCGTGCTTTCTAGGGGGCACGGCCTTTAAGGGCCTTTGGCCCAAAAAAAAAAAAAAAAAAAAAAAAAAATCAATCGTTGAGCAGTCAACATCTAGTGAATTTAACTCAACTAAACTCTGTGCTTAATCTGTTAGAGCCTGTGTTTTTAGTGTTCGTTAAGTGCTTTATCTTGGATGTACAACCGCTGCTCGCTTCTCGGTTGCAACTCCAGCTTTGGACAACGTGCCCCACGCCCGTTGCAGCTCTGTGTAGCCGTTGTGTTGCTGTTTGCGCCACGTGCTTCCGGTCCGGACCACGTGTTCCACGCCCGCTGCTGGTGAGTCAAACATACATTTCACTCAAAATAACCTTGTCTAGTGTTTCTCCTTATTAATATAATGGCACCCTCCAACCCTCCCCCCCCCAAAAAAATAAAACTGTTTCTGCCACATCGTCCAAGGACAATAAAATTTCGAATACCTCCCGTACTGCCAAACGGAAAGGGTCTCCAACTGTGGAATCCATCGAGGCCGCCCCTTCGACTTCCAATAAGCGCGTAGCTTCCCCAACGCCCGATATCAACCCGAAACGCCTCAATGCATCTCGACCCACTGAACATGTCAAACTAATCACTCTCCAAATTGTAAATCTGCCGTCCTCCAAGTCCCAAAAAAGTATAACGCAATTGTTTAGACGTTTTTGTACAGTCCCGATTAAAGACAAGTTCTTGAATCGCCAGGGTAACTCATTTATTAAACTAAATACTAAAAATCGTATAATTAAAAGCTTAAAAATGCCCCCCCCCCCCCCCCGAATTCAGTCCTCAGTTCGTTGACCATGTACCCCGCCCGGAAAACACCACATTCACGCCGACGCCAACTTTCTCGGTGGTAATAAAAGGAGTTGAGCTAGAATATTTCGTACTTTAAATTGTGGCGAATTAAATCCCGTGCTCTCGACAAGGACACAATGATGATTCGTGTTCTTAGTAAGAATAAAGATGACAAAGACGTCATGCTTCTAAACGGAGTACAAATCTTTTTTAAACGACAGAGTGTCGAACCCTCCAATACACCCCCACCCCAACCAGCTCAGTGCGGCAAATACTTTGCATTCACCCACCGGGCTGAAGAGTGCACTGCAAAGACCAAATGCGTTCGCTGTGTATGTCCTCACTCTGTAGAAAAATGCGATCAACATAAAGTTGTAAAAAAATGCGCCAAGTGCGGAGGTGATCACACGTCTCTAGATCATCGCTGCCCAAACATTCCCGTCGCCCCAGTTTCGGAGATGATGACCGCGAAAATAAAGTCCGTAGACACTGTAGAAGAGTTCTGCAAACCTATAAAATGTACATCCTGTATCTGCTTGGCCACAAGCTATTTAAGATCAACTGCTCTGGCTCTGTTGAGTCTCCTCCCCAACAATAAGAGAAGAGGTCATCTCCACATGAGAACAATAGCTAAGGAGCAGTTCATGCGGACCTTAGCAGTTAATTTTTCAAAAATTAAAACTCGTATCACGATTTTTGAGTCAAGGATGAAAGTTTTGCAACAGATTCGTACCCCGAACTAACCCAATAAGATGATGGATAACCTGAATGTATGTTTCTGTCTCTCGCAAGGCTTGACTCGGAAGAAAGCCTTAGTTCAATATTTATGCCAACAAAACAGCATTTCCATCCTCCGTTTAGCAGAAACATTCCGACCTAACATCCAAGCCAATATCCCAGGATACCGCTTCCCTGCGGCCCCGCGTGGCGGCGTGGGTATCTACTATCAACAACAGCTACGAGCAAAGCAAATTCTCATACTGCCTCAATTTCAGCACCTCAAACTCACTATATGCAATATAGGTCATCTAAATTTCGCAGTACTGTACTGCTCCCCTTTAGATAAAATCGACCCTAACCTACTAGTTTATATCGCCTCCTTCCCTAACATGACTTTCACCGGAGATTTCAATGCCAGAAGCACCGACTTCAGAGACACCATCAACAATGCCAGTGGTATTTTACTCTCTGACACTCTAATAAACAAACCTCTGCAGGCTCCCTTTTTCCGATCCCACATTTATTGGCTGTAATGGCACCTATATGCCCGATCACATACGCGTGTCCCCAACCATACCTTCTACAAACAGCCACTGAAAGTTCTAGACTCGATAGCTTCCGATCATCTCCCCATGATTGTCACAATAAAATCGCGAAATCCAATACCCCTTCCCCCTCAGAAATCCATACTATTATACCACAAAGCTGATTGGGACAAATTCAATAATATTAGAAATACCGAAATTATTCAAGTCCCCACGTATCTTACCTCGCCCGAGCTGAACTGATTGTGAGCCTCGTAAACAAAGCCACCAAGACAGCAATACCATCCCGCAAAATTAACGATACAACCCCACCTCTCCCTACGTACGTCCTCCAACTCATAAAACAAAAAGGGCGTATTTTTAGATTACTTCGCCGAACCAATTACAGGCCCCTCAAAACGCTTTGGAACAGGTTAAATGCCCAAGTTCGTAGAGTGATAGTTACAGTCCAAGAAAACAGGTGGAACTCTACGATGTCCAAACTTGACTACAGAGACGGTATCAAGTTTTGGAGTACTTATAAAAGAATCACTGGGCAGTTTAGTCAACGGTCTTCTCTAAATAATAAATTCAATGACGCCGACTCGGTAAAAGTATTTGCCACAGACCTCAAAACAACATTTTCTTTCTCTACCAACCCCAAATTTAACGACTTATTTTAAGAAAAGATCTCCGCGGAACTCCCGACACTGCTATCGATACACAACGAAAGAGGTTATCGAACCTATCAGCCCTGAGAAAGTGAAGCAAGCCTCCCGTGTAGGGTGAAACTCTGGTTCCGGGGCCGATGGGATTAGTCCGAAAATTATGTGACACTGCCCTCCCTCAATTTTTGCATAGTTCTCGATTATTTTTAATGCTTGTAAAACCTTAGCTTACGTCCCTCCCATTTGGAAAACCTCTAAAATCGTAATGTTTCTCAAAAAAGGAAAACCAACAGCTGAACTATCATCATACCGACCAATCTCACTCTCTTCGGTTATTGGAAAATTTTTCAACGCATAATAACAAACCGGCTATCCAATTTCTGCACACTAAATTCGGTCATTCCCCCCAATCAGCTTTGGTTTAGAAAAGCCCACTCAACCCAAGACGCAATCTTCCAGCTATTATCGGAAACTTCAAAATCTCTAAATAAACTCCACATCTCTACTACCTTATTTATAGACATCCAAAAAGCATACGATAAAGTATGGATATTTGTTAAACTAACACGAGCCTTTATATAAGACAGAACCGCCTTTGTATCAATCAATAATGCCTCCTCTACCCCGTTTTCTATTGAAGCTGGTCTCCCGCAGGGGGCCATCTTCTCTCCAATCCTCTTCAAAATCTACTGCTCTGACATTCAAACCCCTCATCACAGAGACTTCCTATTTCTACAATATGCAAGCAACACTGCTATTACAATGACCAATCAAGACGTCTACTCCTGCTACCTACAATTTAAATTTTATCTCCTATTTCTAGAAGACTGGTTTCATCGGTGGAGAATAACCCCAAATCCCTAATTGGATCTAGGTGTCCCCTTAAATGCTTCACTAGGTCTGTCCAATCTGGCGAAGGCTTTCCGAGAGAGAATAGTCTCGAGATTAAATTTAATCAAATGTCTTCGGGCCCGCTCCTCGTCTACACCATTAAAACATTACTCCATACTTATAAAACATGTATCCGCCCAATCTTCGACTATGCCGCCATATCATCTATTTTCCTTTCCCCTTCTAAAATCGAAAACTGGAGCCGCTTAGAACGCCGGATTCTTCGTTTTTGCCTTGGTCTTCCTAACGACTGCCCAACTAAACAATTGGTAGCTCATTTACCAAATTTCACATTTATCGCCAGAATATTGGCTCTACACCGAGCCAAATTCACAACACGCAGGATTCACCATGAATCCTCTTCTCTACCACTTCTCAGCCAATCCATAAAGGCTGGAAGAAAACCCAAATTTAAATATCAGTACACCCCCACACGTCGTCTACCGTAATTTGCAGGAACTGAACCCTGATGTCAGCTTACCGAACCAATCCCCAGACTTGATATTAATGTTAGTTTTCATTTTCCAGATTTATTAATTACGTACATACTTCATGTTTTCTTGTTTTCCGTAGTCTTGTTCACTTTTTATTTCAACTCGTGCTTTCGGTAAATATTTGATATTAATGTTAGTTTTCATTTTCCAGATTTATTAATTACGTACGTACTTCGTGTTTTCTTCCTTTTTCTGAAGAAACTCGAGATATTGTAATTGTGAATATTTCATGCTTTGTTTCAACTCGTTTAGTTTTCAGTGTAGCCAACTTAAAGAATGTAAATAAATGCAATTAATTCTTTTTTCATTTCCCCTTGCAGAACATGAATGTAGTAAAGTTGATTAGGAAATGCGACGACAAACAACAAATTTTAGAAGACCTAATGAGCTGGAAGGTAATTACGGAGGAGGGGACGTATCCCTGTAGGAAATGTTGGGGGTATGTTGAGCATTTCCAAGAACGAGACTGCGGCAGATGGATTCATGTGGCTGTGTAAAAATAATGTCATGAAGAAGGGAGTTTTAAGAAGTTGTGGCCAACAGGTTTATTGAGGGTATGGACATTTTCCGACAAATCAAAGTTGACTGTGCTGCAGATGCTGATTTTCCGTATTGCTTTGGGTGGGCAATTGTTCCATAGACCATATAATGAAAGGAACCGAAACTCCGAGTCACACTGCAGCAGATTGGTCCTCCTTCTGCATGGAGATGCTTTGCTATGTATTTATGAAGAAGCTGAAGCCGGTCGGTGGACCGGGGAAAAAAGTAGATATCGATGAGTCCAAATTTGGAAAGTCCAAGTACGGAAAGGGGAGGACAATGAGGGCAATGAGTCTTTGGGGTAATCGAACGGAGAACTGAGAATGTATTCTTCGAGACTGTAGAGGATCGCAAGTCCGAGACGTTAATCCCCTTGATAAAGAAGTGGATTCGTCCCGGTACGACGATTATTAGCGATTATTAGCTTCGTATGCTTGTCTGTAGAAAGAGGGATATAAACATCTCAGTGTTAGTAAAATTGGGTTTGAAAATTTATTATTATTAATATTATTAGGGAAACAGGCTACATGAGGGTGATCCACATTGGGCAACTCCCCTTTAATAGCATAGGAAGGGATTAGAAAGGGGGGATGCGGAAGGGTAGAGGAAGGTAGCCAAGGGTTAACTAGGGCCCCCGGGCTATGGTTTAAGGACCCTACCCGGCATTCGCCTAAAGAAATGCAGGGAAAACCCTAGAAAAACCTGCATCGGGTAGGTCGGGCATTGGGTACTTGTCCCACGCCCTTCCGATAGCGGGAGAGGAGTTTGCTGTGGGGACGCAGCGTTCCCTTCTCCGTGCCTCGACCAGTTTAGGAGGCAGCTGGCCGACTATTCCAATAGGAATAGCGGACAACTCTTGCCGTATGCCCAAGGTCTGCGACCCCGGAACATACACCTCTCAAAACAGACCGAGGTGCCTCGGCATGTGGGAACCTTAGTTCAAAAAAAACCAGAGAGATGTGAGAGCATCCCCAAAGGTAGCCCCCGCCAGAGCTCTATGGGAGGGTTCACCTGCGAGAAATCCTCTCGCAGGCAGGCAGAAGTGTTGTTGTATACTTCAACATTATATATTTATGTATTATAATTTATGGGCACCAGAGAGCTCTGGCGGGGGCTACCTTTGGGGATGCTCTCACATCTCTCTGGTTTTTTTTGAACTAAGGTTCCCACATGCCGAGGCACCTCGGTCTGTTTTGAGAGGTGTATGTTCCGGGGTCGCAGACCTTGGCCATACGGCAAGAGTTGTCCGCTATTCCTATTGGAATAGTCGGCCAGCTGCCTCCTAAACAGGCCAAGGCATGGCGAGGGGTAAGTTGCGTCCCCACAGCAAACTCCTCTCCCGTCATCGGAAGGGCGTGGGACAAGTGCCAAATGCCCGACCTACCCGATGCAGGTTTTTCTAGGGTTTTCCCTGCATTTCTTTAGGCGAATGCCGGGTAGGATCCTTAAACCATAGCGCGGGGGCCCTAGTAACCCTTGGCTACCTTCCTCTACCCTTCCGCATCCCCCCTTTCTAATCCCTTCCTATGCTATTAAAGGGGAGTTGCCCAAAGTGGATTACCCTCATATAGTCTGTTGCCCTAAAAAAAAAAGTATTATAATTTCGTTTGCGGGTGAACCATAGTAAAAATTTTGTGGACCCAATATCATGAACACATACAAATTCTATGGAGGCAACTTGGAGAGCATTGAAAGATGAGATGCGGGAACCAGGTCGGAAGAAGTCAGCTATACCTGGGAAATTGGCAAAATACATGTTTCAAAAACATTGCAGAATGCGCAATGTATGCCGTTTCGTTGAATTTTTTAGGCACCCAGGAGAGCTATACAATCCTGTGAATCGAAGGGATATCCGGTTGGGATATCGTTTCCAAATATAGTAGGTTTTTGATAATTTCTCTATAGGGAACTGTTCCCGTTATAGGCTTGTCGTTTACGAAGTTTTCTTCTTCCGTTATCATTACACGTTTCATTGGCTTCGAAACTGGATATAAGGAATCAAATCCAAATCGAAGTTATAAAATTAAATTCAATAAAAATAACTCTTCAAATACTGCTTACCTCCTTTATTGAGGATGAAACATGATGTAATTTTTATATTTTTGGGTTATTAAATTATTTTTTCAAAGTTGTTTTTATTCATTTACAATACTATTGAACTTGGGTAAATATAACTATTCATAAACATTGTTGAGATTAATACATAATGCCCACAAAGTCAGTTAAGAATTAGTTATAAACAAATATTACTTGTATATTATTACATTAACAAAAATTTCTAGGATACTACATTTCTTTAACAGTATGTGGACCTCATCAGGTGTGCAGTACAAATAAATAACTATTAATTACTTAGATTATTTGTGTTATCTTCCTGAAAATAGAAATGACAGTTGCATGCCTCAAAGTGTCTGGAAATGTACCATTGTGTAAAGAATGGTTGCACAAATAACTCAAAATTGGACGAATAGCATCTATTATATATTTCACTACAAATCATGAAATCTAATCATATTCTACTGAGTGTTTTTTCCTGTAAAGATTTTATAATATGATGTACATTACAAATACTTTTCTGATTTTGATGACATAATATTCCAAATTAATTTAATTTTAATTTTTTTAGAATTTTGCACATATTTGCATGTTGGTTGCTTTTCAACACCTATCTTAAGTGAAACGCATCAAAATAGTAATTATGGTAGATCTTAAATATTATAGACTCAAATACATGTTTCACTTCAGCTGAAATGTATACAGTTATTTCTCTTTAGTGAACACAGTCCCTGTTACCAGTTAAAATCTAATTTGGAACATTTGCTGTTTAAATAGAATACGGTAGAACACAGTTTATATAACTTAAAATCTCATTATCCCTCTATATAACAATATTAAGTTTAATTGAAATCAGTTTCTTGTGAGAAGTGAACAAAATGGTTTGACAAACTGACAGAAATTCAGATGGCATTGGTTTCAGTTCCACTGATCCATTTAACATATAATGAAATCACTTATTTCTAAACAATGATTAGTCAAAAGTACTAATTTATGTATATATTTACTTTTGATTCTTTAAAAGTTCTCCTGTGTTATTAAGAAAATATTAATTGCCATAAATATTAAATGCCATAAGTTCAAACAAAGTGACAATTTGAACATTATATATATAGAGTATATACATTTATTGGTTACAACTATATTGATTAAAAAAAATTGGTTACCATTACAAGTATTGTATAAAGTGAGTATGATTTTCCAATATTATTTCAGATGCATTTCACATCATGTAGAACCACCTAAGTTTGAAGCTTGGGTTCAGCAAATAATGTTATGGTTATAATTGTAGGTAGTAATTATGTTTAATGCAATGAAGCCACAAATGCTGTTACTGCACTACATTCACTACTGCAGAAGGAAGAAGAACAATGACATGTTATTTCCTTGCTGTCTTAAGAAATTATATACCAATAAAAGACTCCAGAAACTCCACCATTAGTGAAGCCTCAAGACCAAAATATTTGTGAAAATTAGATTGTCCTTCCACAGTAGAGAGACCTACACTTATGGGTCTTCAATCTACAGTTTCAATTCAATATTGGTGTCATTTATAAAACTTTTAATTCCTTATCTTCTTACATTAAGAATGGGAAAGATCCTTTACATCCTGATGACACCAATTTTGTGGTATAAAATAGAATGCATTGATTGCAATTCTGTTTGGTCAAGCTAAGTACACTTTAAAAACCAGGATCAAGGCACATAAGACTATTTACAAAGTTCCTGAGGAAAAACATTTTATTTTTTTTTAAAAAAAATACAGTTGCTTACTTACATAATCAGAACTTTAAAAGTCTAATATCATAATTCTTTATGTCAACTTGGTAATTTTGAATATTAGGCTTAATAATAATTTTACTCTTAATGGTAAGAGTTACATATATGCACTTAGTAAAATCTATGCCCTCCTACTTGATATCTTTGACTTCTTATATTTGGTCTATTATATCTGACAGGTTCTGCCCATATAGTTTAAGTTTAGTAATTGAGAAGGTCTTCCAATTGGTAGAAGAATGTGTACAGTTTTTCTTGTTTAGTTTGTCTGTTTGTTGCCAATTATATGTCTAATAATAACACCATGTGGTAGATATGATTTAATATATCAATCAGTTGTAAATATGGAAAACAGAAAAACTAATAAGAAAATTGAACTTCCCTAAATACAATTACCAAAAAGGTCACTTGAAGATATAAGCTACTGAAATTATGTGCGAATTAATTAACAGCAAAGTAAGGCTTGTACAATAGAATATCCAGTTGTCTACATAACAAGTCAGAGCACTTAAATTATCAACAAAGAGTATGCCAACCATATATTCTGATATTAAGATAAAATTATTTGAAAGACCCAGAAATAGAATTCTTCAAATTATGAACTAATCTGTAAATATTGTAGGGCTTACAACATTTATGGAAAAGTAAGTAAGGAACCTAGTTTTCTAAATTAAATCCATAGATTTATTCATGGATTAAATAATAAAATATCAGCTGTATGGGATGACTTATCTAGCTATGCTACAAAATAATGTTGATAGGAACTGGTAGAACCCCTAATTTGTTTGAATTAGTGAGTTAGGTGGTTATATCATTCATTAAGGTCTCGTATATACCCCAATATATTTTTAAAAAACTTTATGAAGCTCATTAATATAAAAAGGTTAATAAAACTATCAAATAATGTAGGCTTTCCCAGTGTATTGATAAATAAATAAATAATAGAGTGAGAATTAGTTTCACTTCGATTCCCTAATTGGAGGGCACTGACAAAAATGTACAGTATAAATTGATCAAAATTCTCTTGGTATAACATTCAGCTGACAATAGTGGAGATGAATTTTGTAGAAACATTGTGGTTTAATAAACAATTGACTGGAAATTGAGAATTTTTTTTTATTAAATAAATATACTGGCAAAGCCTATGTTATTGAATTACTTCCCTCTATGGTAAGGAAGATATTAGAAAAGTCCAAATATTTGGTAAGCTGTGGTTTAGAAAGCTAAACTAATCAGTAGTCTTCCCTTTCTTCCAAGATACCGAGACAATGACGCTGCTCTGAAATTTTCAGAACTTAGCCATCGAATTAAGACATCTATGGTGAGGAGAATATTTGAGCATTACAGCATTGCTTGGATGAGGGAGAGGATACGCCAAATCCTTCAACAATTTGGTGAGAACAGATGTGTTCTAATGGGATTACACTTGGACCTTGCTGACATTCTAAGTCCCCATACCTGGAAATATGTTGACGATTCCACCATTGTACATGTATACGACCAACATTGAAATAGACCAAGAAATTTGAGCTTCTTAAACATAGGAACAAAGGGATTACCATGAACAACACCAATCAAAATAAGACTATTATTAAATTTTCAGATAAAGTTCTAGAAGATTCAATTTAATCAGTATGAAAGAAAGGCTTAAATTTTATTCCTTTTCAGTGGTCTGTACTAGTAAATAAATTCATTTTGGAGTGGAACAAGTAATAGTCCTCACACCAGCAGAAACGGAAGAAATTAGACATGAAAGCCTGGATTATTACTTGCAACATAACCTATGAAGAGCCTAAGGTATTTGGACCACTAAAGGAACATAAAAACATGATCATACTGGCTGTCAAGGGAAATAATACCCTATACCCTCACAGATCTCATATATGATTATAATGATGTTGGATTATCATTGACACAAGAAACTGAACAGAGCGCTGTGTGCAATAGTGAGAAAAATGAATGCACTACTAAATGTATTAGGATTTCAAAAAGAAACTATTATAGGACTATAACAGAAGTTGCCAGCACCACCTAGCATCTATGGACTACCAAAAATCCTACTTTCAACCTGGAAAAATTATACAAGAAATTTAGTACAGTTGTGGTAAAGGGTGAACATGTTAAGAATTATTGGAAGTGGAACCTCAGTACTTTGATGTGGTTTTCCTATTCACCTTGATTCCTGTAACAGGCACAATATAATTACTGAATAAAATGTTCTCTAAGAGCTTAACTGATGTTTTTAAACACATGTTGACCACAAACATTTTCTAGACCAAGGCCCAATTCTATGAGCAAGTGGACGATGTGGCCATGGAACATCTATTATCCCCCAATATATTGAAGATAAGCTTTTAATAAAGGGGTCTAAAAGACCAAAATGTTGACGATAATTTTGTAATCTTGCTTCAGGGAATTGAAGCAATGAAATGAATTCCTACAGCATTAATATTTTACAAGGTAATATCCAATTTACGATCGAATTGGAAAATTTGGCTATTTGCCATTTTTAGACATTACATTTTACAATAAACCTCGTGGGAAATTAGAACACACAGTTTATAGGAAGTCCACATGTACAGAATTTTATATTAACGCTAATAGCTATCACCACACATGCTCGTAAAAATACAGTAATAGTTACTCTTTTACATAGAGCCTATTACATATCAGATTCCCAAGGCTTAGGTCCAGAGATCAATAATCTTAAGAGAATATTCGATATAAACGGAGTGATTAATCGATTGCCACAAAAGACCCCCCCTTTCATTGTTGACCGGACAACGGGGAAAATTGGAAGGGTTATATAACATTAAAATGGTGTAGTGGCCACAAACAAAATTGAAACAAGTGCTAAGCCCGATCACAGATGATGTTGGGTTAAAAACGTCTGGAGTTTAAAACATCACTTGTAGCTATGGACAGGAGTATATCGGACAAACTATGCGGACTGTTGAACAGCGCTGTATTGAACACCAAAGACAGATTCATCCGAAACAGTCAGGTAAATCTACGGTGGTCAAATATACACTGATTACAGGACACAAATTGGATATTGAAAATACTAATACTATAGAGGTTGGCTGGATAGTGTTTTGATGGAGGCCATCGAAATTAAGAGACATAAGGACCTTATCATTCTGGGTTCCAAATTATAACGGCATGGGATCCGAACATTATCGGATCCCGCTGACTTAAAGACACGAATAGCATCGGTTTAAATTCATCCAAATATTAGACATTGTGGTGCGATCGTGTACCTCAATTGTAATGTTGAGTCACGACGGGAATACAGTATGCCCAACGTATTCCTAAGTCGCGAAAACGTAATATGACATTCGCATACACCTGTGACCCTGTATATATTTAACTCGTACACTGTTCACCAATCTTCTAAGAAAAGCAAATCTGAAAATTATGTTGCATTTGGGCGTTAGGCTTCGGGTTCGATAGCTGCGGCGAGCGATGAGCGACTGGGAGCAGAGCGACTTCGCCAGGGCCGGCGAAAAGGGTAAATGCCCAGGGGCTCGGGCCGAAAAAAATTTAATTAACTAAAAGTTTGAATGGAAACAACTTCTACAAAAAAAGTTGATAATCGGATAAGTCTTGATAATAAAATAACCTGCAAGTTCGCGGTTCTGATCTAAAAGGGATTTAGGCGCTCGTGCCCCTCGGTTACCCAGAGGCCCGAGAATCCTGTCACCGAGTCTGGACTTCACTCACTTTTATATCCCAATTGAATGTTTTGGGATTGGGGATCTCCAAGCTACAACAAGCAGCTGCTCTCAGTGGTTGACGCTCATCGATGACTCCGGACAAAATTTTTCCACACCGCCCAGCGTCAAAGCTGTGGTACAGTGCTTATAATTTAAACACAGGACAAGATCATCTTGTCCGTCATTAATTAACAACCCAGAGTATAGGTTTGAACATTGGCGAGGCATTCACTTGATGACGATGAGTGAGATTTCCGTCGAAAAGTCGTGGTTTAATTCTACTATGACCCAGATGGAAGTCTAAAAATTGTTTATTCAACAGATGCACCGTGGAAAAGTATTATCTTAAATCAAAATTAATTATTTAACGCATTTATTATATTTTTTAAAAAGGAAAGGATGCAAAATTTGTTTAATATTTGTATTCAAAAAATATTATTTTGATACTGAGCCATCTTTGCAACGACTATTGTCGATTCATAGTGACTTCTGATGAAGAAGTGGAAAAGAACATTTTAACAGAATAAAAAAATCCTCCAAATTTCGGTTAAATGATTTATTTGTATATATTTTATCTATTTCAGAAGATGACTGTGGCCCTCATAGAGGCCTAAAGCTTCTATCTATATTGACGTCGGTTAAATAAATCATTTAACTGAAATTTGGGGGACTTATTTGCTTTTTTATTCTGTTAATCAACATTATAATAGTCCTTGGTTTGGAATTATTTAAAATATTTTATTTGGTATGCGGGCAGTTTGGTTTTTGGAGGGAAATAACACATGGTTTTGAAAAACACTATAAGATGCTAAAAGACCGAGGTAATATTTTTGTGGGTCATTTCGTCTTTCAGCTTACAACAGACTGCAGTTGAACAAAATTCTCTTTCATGCAAAATTTATATCCGCCAATAATTATTTATTTAAATTATTTTATACTCGTAGTCATGTATTTCCAAAAATGGGTAATTCTTTGAAAACTGGCACTGATATTTTAGCTGAAGGAGACCCTGGTAAATTAGGATACTCTATTTTATATCTATTTTTATTATTGTATACTGATGTTTTCACTATACAAAAGTTACAATCATTTTTGCGTAATCTCTGGGCTTTCTCTAAATCATAGGAATGCCAATTGGAAATTTATCATGTGTTCCTTTTGTCCAAACACTGCTTGCACAATTTTTGGGGTGCCAATGGTTTATCTATTTATCTTGATCACCAACTTTGACTGAGAATGGTAAAACTGCCACGTATATAACAAAACTAATCGGGGGCTGTTTAAGAACTTGCGACGCGAACTAGATGAAGCAGACAATAGGAAACGATTAAATTCACATGTACCAACGACACACGTCTCACTACAATTTCTGAAGTTTGCAGAAGGGCAACTATTTTGTATCCCGCCTTGTTGTGGCTTCCAGCTAAAACCTGTTGCACAGATTTGAACAATTAATGTGTAGAGGCATATCCTTGCTTTTCTGGATTATGTTCTATAACCTGTGTGGAGCAATGCTGAACCGTTGTGGTGTTGTGATCAATGAAACAGGCCTCTTACCTTTTCGGAGGCTCTGCGTATTTTACGACGACTTCAATTATAGACATTTACGGAAAACTTCGTAACATTAATCCGGATTTTAATATTTGCTGTGAACTCTGTTCATTTCGTCATTTTATGCGTTATAATACCGAACATCTTAAAAATATTGAAATTCAACCCACTACAACCTTAAGTAAACAAATATCATTGTATTGAATCCTAAGCCTAAATATTTACATTTTTGTCGTATTTAATAGTTGTCACTGTGTTTACTGTTTTTTTTTTGTGTAGACAGGCTATTTATAGGGTAATCCACATAGTGGAAACTCCCTTCTTATAGCATAGGAAAGGGATTTGAAAATGGGGATGCGGAAGGGTGGTGGAAGGTAGCCAGGGTTAACTAGGGCCCCCGGACTATAGTTTAAGGATCCTACCCGGCATTCGCCTAAAAGTAATGGAGGACAAACCCTATAAAAAACCTGCATCAGGTAGGTCGAGCATTTGGTACTTGTCCCACGCCCTTCCGATGGCGGGAGAGGGGTTTGCTGTGGGGACGCAGCTCACCCCTCGCCATACCTTGGCTAGTTTAGGAGGCAGCTCGCCGACTATTCCAATAGGAATATCGGACAACTCTTGCCGTATGCCCAAGGTCTGCGACCCCGGAAACATACATCTCTCAAAACAGACCGAGGTGCCTCGGCATGTGGGAACCTTAGTTCAAAAAAACCAGAGAGTTGTGAAGGTATCCGCAAAGGTAACCCCCGCCAGAGCTCTCTGGGAAGGTTCACCTGCGAGAGAATCCACTCGCAGGCTTCCTTCTCGCCAATTAGTGTTGTTGTAATAAATTAGGTGTGAGAAATTTTTTTTCCTTGTTTTAAATTCTGAAATATAAAGCACCCTAAGTTAGGTTTTGAGGTATTTCAATATAACATTAAATCGTATATATATATATATATATATATATATATATATATATAGATATATATATATATATTGTAATGGATTTCAGTAAGAGTTAATACTTTGTGTTGAATATTTTAATTATTAAATAATGCTGTTTTCTGGCCAATACCAGACAATATTTTTATTTATTTACGACAACGTTTAGGTACGTTTTTATACCTTCCTCGGGTCTTTCCTGCGGAGAAATTGTAGAAAATAAAAGTATACACTTATCAATGAATTTTAATTATAATCACAACTGGTTAGTGGTAAATTAATTCAATAAAATTGCGCGAAGGAGTTAAGACGAAAATAACTTTATATTTAGTTAGTATAGCTTCGAAATTATCTTCATTCTTACGAATCAAACAATAATTAAAATAAAGATTATATTTTTACGTCTGTTTACATGAAATAAACAATACAGTTTTCTAACGAATACCACACAATATTTTTATTTATTTATGACAACGTTTCGGTACTGTTTCGTACCTTCCTCAGGTCTTTCCTGCGCAGAAATTGTACAAAATAAATTTGTTGTTATCGAGAATCCATATTTTTTCTTCAACCACTTTTATAAATTAATTGGCTTCTCGATAACAACAAATTTATTTTGTACAATTTCTCCGCAGGAAAGACCTAAGGAAGGTACAAACACATACCGAAACGTTGCCTTAAATAAATAAATAAAAATTTGTATGGTATTAGTCAGAAAACTGCTTTGTTTATTTCATATAAACAGACGTAAAAGTACAATCTTAATTTTAATTATTGTTTGATTCATAAGAATGAAGTTAATTTCGAAGCCATTGTAAGTAAATATAAACAGTTATTTTCGTCTTAACTCCTTCGCGCAATTTTAATTTACCACTAACTAGTTGTGATTATGATTAAAATTCATTAATAAGTAATTAGTAATCATTTATCTGTTATAATTTGATTCTGTACTTTAATTATTGTGATACATTGTAGACGCTTGGAAATGTTATCGCCAAGGCAATAGTAGGAATAAAACGACGCCAGTTTTTAATAATATGTAAAAAAAAATTGCGGAGAAGTTCTGTAATAATGTAAATGCAAACTAATAATGTGTTGCGATGATTGAGAGAACTGAAAGACGTGAATAAAGTCTTCTGGGGTTTCTAACCGAGTAAACAATTGAATCCGCGACGTTTCGATGACGTTCACTGCTAGTAATAGTGTTAGTCTGGCGTTATCTGACCTGTATTTGTAGAGGAGCATAGTTTTCCCCAAGCTCCATTTCATAGTCCACCATTAGGTGACTTCTTTTGTTACTAAGTCACGGATAACCAAGATTCTGCGTAGAACTAGTATTGCGGATCCATTATATACGTTTTCAACTGGATCTCATAGGAAGAGGATCAAGTAAAAAAAGCTTTACAGAAAAATGATTTATTTTTTTTGTATATTGTACAAAACACGATTAACATCACTATTCTAACGAGTATTGTAACATTATCACAGATCTGAACACTGGAATGGAACGTCCTTAAATGTTGATCCGAATTTCACAGTCGTCATTAATTCATCATTCAAGTAATCTTTATAGTGGTGTTAGTTCTTAAGAAGTAGTTATGGTTAAGTTGTCATTTGTTAGAGTTGTAACTTTTGTTAGTACTTTTTTTGCTCGAAAAGGATTTTCTCCCTTCACTTTAATCATTTATGAACACATTTTGAAGGCAATTTATTTCGTCAGTCCGTTTACTTTGCCTCGGTCGTCATTGATAATAGTTCGTAACTTTGTACAGACTTATAATAAAACAGGTCACTTGAAAGCACTGTCATCCTTCCTCTTTTTAAAGAATTGCGAACTATTTAAAAAATTAGTGTGTATCGTAATAGGAATATCAGATAATGATGATATTTAAATCAACTTGGCAAAGAACTTCACTTATTACACCACTAAGAACGCAAAACACCACGACACATACTTAATGTTCCTCAAAACCAGCAGCTTTAGTTTCTAAAATAAATGTGATAGCAAATGGTTATCTCATTTCCTCATTCCCGTTTCATTTGAATGATATTAAAGATAAACTACATGGCAACAGAATTACTATTATAGAAGGAGGGGAAATAGATTCAATGATATGGCACCGGATGACAGTTAAGAATATCGAAGAATATTTGTCTTCGCCCGTATTATTTCTGTAAGACTACGTGTTACTACGCTGTAGTGTCTAATATGTAGCCAAACTTGTGATTATTCTCAGGCGGGAGGTATTTGTGCAGCACATAGTTCCTGCTTCCAGCTGTCCGTGAAGACGCTGTCGAAATTAAAGGAGCCTGACCGAAGGCGGGGACGGCAACATCGTCTTTGACCACGAAACCTTCATTTTCCCGTGAGGTGTATTTGAGCGTCCTGGTTATGCCGTCTCCGGCTCTGTAGGAATAGACGCCCTTAACATTGCCCGCTGAATCAGAACTTTCTGATTTGCTACTGCTATCGGTTTCGTAGCTGTACGAGTATGAGGCGTCTCCGGTTCCGCCGGCATTTTCTTCTCCGCTGCTGGCAACACTCGGAATATGAGCTCCTTTCGCTGTAAATCCCGTATTGGGACCTGCTTCGTACTCGACGCTGCGACTTTGACCGTCGTCCTTGGCCACAAACGAGAATCTGCCCCTCACATTTCCCGCGGCATCCCCCGACTCTTGCCTGCTCTGATCATCAGTATTGTAAGAGAATGAGTAACTTCCGTCTGCTGAGTTGCCGATAGCTCCGTTTTCTGCGTCTGGTAATAACGCAAGGCGAGAGTTGGACACTGGACCTAAAGCTGGTGCCATGGGCAGATGGGAGCCTCGGGGCAGAAACCCCGTAGCCGCGCCTGCTTCGTAGTCCACCCTTCTGCTCTTACCGTCGTCCTTCGCAACGAAGGAGAAGCTTCCCTTGACGTTATTGTTCTTATCGGCTGTCTCCTCCCTGCTGTGATCCGCTGTGCTGTAGCCGAACGAGTAGGACCCATCTCTTCCTGAACGTACATCGACGTCAGTACCAACTGCGGAAGGCAACCCGAGAGCGACTGCTGCGTCGGGAGCTACGGGAATGTGGTCTCCAATTGCAACTAACCCTGTTTTGGCTCCTGCCTTATAGTCAACCCTTCGTATCTTCCCGTCGTCCTTCGCTATAAACGAATAGCTACCTCTGACATTATTGTGCGCGTCAGCTGATTCTTCCCTACTTTGGTCTGCTGTAGTGTACGCAAAAGAGTAGCTCCCATCGGGTTGAACACCTGCAGTCCCAACACCTCCGGAATAAACTGACGTTTCAGTTTCTCGGTACGGTACTTCCGCACCCACGTCACCTATTTCTGGCGCTATAGGTAAATGAGAACCTTTCGCGAGGAATCCTTTCCCAGCGCCTGCTTCATAGTCAACTTGACGACCTACTCCGTCAGTGCCTATGAAAGAGAAAGTTCCTTTTACATTTCCAGCAGCGTCAGACGATTCCTCTCTCGTGTGATCTTTGGCGTTGTACGAGAATGAGTACGACGCGTCTCCGGATGGGTTTTCCCCATCGTCTGGTGCCGAGTAAGTATTCGGGGTCACAATGATGTCAGGTTGTTCTGGAGCAACCGGGAGGTGATCCCCTGTTGCTAAGAACCCAGTGTCCGCCCCTGCTTTGTAGTTCACTCGTCTCGTTATTCCATCTTTCCCTTGGAATGAAAAACTACCTCGCACGTTGTTCTTCGAGTCTGCATTCTCTTCCCGGCTGTGGTCACCACCGCCGAAGGAAAAAGAATACGAACCGTCTGGTTGGATAATCGCCCCTACAGGTGCCGCCACTACAGGGACTACAGGGACTGAGTACACCGCAGGCAGAGCGGCCACGGGAAGATGGTCTCCTTTGGCGACAAAGCCGATGCCGGCGCCCGCAGAGTAATCCACCCTCCTCGTCTTACCGTCATCCTTAGATCGAAAGGTGTAGCTTCCTCGGACGTTATTCTTGGCATCGGCTAACTCTTCCCGACTTTGATCTGCGGTGTTGTATCTGAAGGAATAGGAGCCATCGCTGTTGACGGGGTCTCCAGCAATTTGAGAGGAATCTGACGACGTAACGACGAAGCCTGTGTTCTCCCCGGCGATGTAAGTCGCTGCGTGAGATCCACCTTCCTGGCTGCTGTACGAGTACTTGCCTCGAACATTCCCACGGGAATCGGCGCTCTCGGTTCTCTTGTACGAATCTGTGTCGATGTTGAAGTTGTAAGAAGCGTCAGCGTTAGCGTCGTAGTCAGCGTCTTGAAAGCTTGTATCAGCTGCATGCCCAGTTGCTGATTGAACCGATCCATCTGCGAAAATAAGATTATCTAGTATAATAAATATATCTGTACAATTGCTTTCTTCACAAGTGAAGAGTGTAAATTAATTATTTAAAAATAAAATTTAATTCACATTCAACGATAGCCTTAATCCATAGTTACGTTAATTAAGGAATGTGGATGGAAATGTGTCGACCGGACCGTGAATCGAACCCAGAGCCAGGGCGGCTGAACTGACTACTGAGCTACTAATCCTTGTTGAACACCGACCCGGTGCTACATTCCTCCATCTATAACCTTCATGCTGTAATCAATGTACGTAATAATCCCTCCTTCATCAGATCCTGAAATAGGGCATGAAGGAGTTGGGATAAGTACATTGTAGGAGACTTTTCCATCCACATTCCTCAACAAAATTTAATTGTAAATGACAGGGAAACAAAATAATTGCAATATTACGACATTTCGTCCACAATTTTGAGACTTCTTTAAGAAATGAGAAATGTCTATACTGTAATGTGGAAAAATTCTAAATGCCCCGAAGACGAAATCTGGGAGTTGCTGGGGTGTGAGTGACAGCGGCCCTGACGCAAAAGGTCAATGATACATGTTTGTATAGTTTTTAGACACTTGTCCGTGAAGTAAATCCAGAACGCAAGTGTAGGATGATCTCAAGGTAAGGAGTATTCTGCAATGAAAATCAACCAAGGGAGGAGCTACACAAAGGGAATTTATAAAGAAAAGAACGCAGTCGTATGCGGGAGCAGCGTCAGCCGATATTCGCCCTGCCAGCACTCATGTAATCGTCATCGACGCCATTCCAGGAGCAAATACAATGAGTACCTTATGTAATTTTCCCATCAAAATGTAAATATATTTCAAAAATTTCAAATAACAGAATGCACATTTTCTTGTGTAGCAACAAACAAATAGGAAATATACTAGCTAAGAATAAGTATATAGTAGTTAACAATCAGAAAGTAAACATGACACCACTAATAATTAAAAAGATTTAAATAATAATAACTAACGTATGTCAAAGTATAGTGAGAACGGTAAATATAATATTTCCTTGAACTCCAAGATCAGTGAATTGAGAGCGAACACATCAGGCCAAAGGTTCGCTCATATCTTTTCATTAAGGCTCTCCTTCATGGAACTAGAATTGACGCATAAGCTCCCAGAATCGATGTTGATAGTACACAATAACTCAAATTTTAGGATCTCTTTAGCCCCTGATAGTGATAGTGAAGAAAGTGCAAGAAAATAGGCCTCTTCGCCAGAGATGGTCAACTCCAAATCAGAGATAACCAGTTACGGAGCGTATAGCAGAAGGAAGGACAAACAATAGATCAACATTGAAAAGAAAGACGCAAAAATGGGAGAAAATAGTCGCCAACTAGTTGCGAAGAAAATGAAATCTTTAATATTATCGAACCCAACCTCCGAAAACACAAGAGAAGGAGGAACACCTGACAATAAAACAATCACAACGTACCAACCCTTCAAAAAAAATCAGAAGGAAAAAATCCAGGAAACAAATTACGAAGAAGCATTGGAAGATATGAGGAAAGGCGAGCACAAGTATATTTTATCATTCCAACAATTGAAAGGACTTCTAGCAAACGTAATGGTCACCAAGAACCCAGTAAGTGTTATTAACGATTACAATATTACTCCCGAAAATATGATTGTCATTAATAATTAGTATGTAAATAGTGACAGATGGAGTCGCTCATGACCTTAATGGTTCATGGGACGGTAAATAAGGGCTAATAATAATACAAATGTTTTAAAACACAAATAATGTCTTGCAAATGCTCTCTATTTTTCTTCATTCCTTGCTGAAGCCTTACTTTGAAATTAGTCATGGCATCACGAAGAATGTTTATTGGTATAGTTCTAATTTCATGTTCGATAGGAACAGGGCCGTCGTGAGCGAGCGTGCAACGCACGCGGGCGGCAATCTCATCATCAAATTAATTTGCAACTACGTTTGAAATCATTAACAACGTTTGAAATCATTAAGTTTGGAAAATTCTACGTTATAACCATAGTCATGACAGTAAACTGTTTCACTATAAAAGTTTTTTTTTATACTAAAATACCTTTCTACACGCCTATAGCACGTGTCAGCAGCGGAGGCGGGTTGCACATGTTGGACGAGGGGAAACAGTGCGAACTAAACACATACCCGAAAACTAACTCGGCTAACGTCTAGCTCTAACTTTTCTGATTGACGGGGCAATGTGCGAGGGTAGCATTCAAAAAATTTACACCTGCGCAGAAATACATTAAACTGGGCCGCCAAACAATAGTCGGATAAAACAGTATAAGAGAAGGTGAGGCATTGTCTGTTTTACACGCGGGCTCTAAAGCGGCCAGCGGCGGGCGTGGATAACAACCTTAAGTCACGTTACACACACGGCGATTATTACCTCGGCGATAATTTATCGCTGTCGCCGAAACCGCAATAGTCCATTGAAGTAAATGAGAGCTTGCACACTGGCGGTAAATAATCTCGGGAAAAATTTATCGCCACTTTCAACTAGTGGTCTACGTAGACCAATGTATGTTTGCACACAGGGTGGTTTATCTATCGTTGAAGTTATTTTCATTCTTGATTTGCATTTTCGTATGGAAAGGTTGTTTTTTGCCATCCTATCTTTCGTGTCCTTTTTTTTCATATTTCGAATATGAATAATTTGGGTGACATCATAGATAATGAAATACTTATTTTAATTACTCATTGTGTTATGGGATAAAACCCTGAACATATTTCGCGTCATCCTACCTCGACTCTTCAAACAGTCTGTAGAAAGCTCCAACCTCCACTCTTCTTTCGTTCATTTTATGAACCCAAATTAGTCGATTTTGTCTTCTCGTTTTCATTCGATGACGAAATAACAGTAATCCTAGAATGTGCTTTTTGTTAATTTCGAACTACACTGTTCACAGCACTCTTAACTGAGAATTGTAGTACAATAATTTTACCTCCGCGATAAAAATCTCTGTGTTTGAAACGGGCCTTAGTTCTTCCAAAGAGCGTGGTCTAACAATAAAAACTTTGCACTTTAAATAGCCCCACAAAATGTAATAATGGGCTGTAAGATCGGGTGGCCGTGCTGCCAAATGATAAATTTATGACTTAGGAACGTCTCTGGAAGCACAGCCATCAAGCTCGTGATGTATACGGGGTTGTCCCCTGGAACCTCACCTGGGAATTGTTGCGTCGCATTCTTCGAACTTGATGTTGAAGGAAGTTTGTTAACATCACAACACATGGATTACAATTCACTGTAGTAGTTCGACGAAATTCGGGCCATTATTAGGTTTCCCGGTTGGAATTAGTTAGATTTCTGGATGAAAAGTGTCTTTGGAGAAATTGGAAAGGGAGAGAGATGGAGTTTTTAAATTTAAAAGCGCCGGACGTTTCGACGCGGTTTGGCGTCTTTTTCTAACGAACAAAAACGTAACACCGGAAATTAACGTAAGAACATAAATCATACAATAAATTAATAACATAAATAATAAGAATCACAATTCCATTTTAGACAGAACCACATTATCGTGAAATATTAATTTCTGAAATGCTGTTTATTAAAAATCCACCTAATACTGTTAATATTAGGCACGGCACAGAAAATCGTAATTAATTATATGAAGATTTATTTTAGGTTCTTTGGCCCTTATGTACCATCTTTGATTTATGATCTTTCGTTAATTTCCTGTCTTAAGTTTTACGTCGTTAGAAAAAGATGTCAATTCGTGTCGAAACCTTACTCACTTTTAAATATTGATTCCTTAGTTACTGTTCCTGTATTTCATGTTTGTATGTATGAAGGTCGTATTTAGTATTATTTTCAATGTAGAGGAGATTAACTATTTTTAATTATCTCCTTTCCTTGAGAATCGTCAACCTCTTCATTACTCAATTTTTTTCTATATTTCTACTTTCTCCTCCTAAAAATTCCAAATTTCTAAGATTTTCTAAGCCTATTGTTTTCCTAGATCCAAACGCTTACTGTTTATTTCATCGAACATTTCTGCCGGCAATTCAACACTAATGGCTTGCCCACATTGAAAATTTAACTCGTCCGAATCCATTTTATTATTAACTTTAATTAAACTTTGATTATTACTATTAATTCTATATGTTTTACTCGGTAACTGCGTTTTACTTCCCAACGAGATGAAATATCATTAAAATAGTTAACACTAAAACTTCGTAACCTCAAATGCATATATAATTATGTTTCACGCTAATTAATCACGCAGATAAAATTAGCAAAATTTTCTAATTACTCGCAATTCAACCGTCAAATTTAATGCAAAATATTCCGCACTTATTCAAAGATATGGACGTCCCGCGTTGATTTGCAGTTTAATGAACCTATTAAATTAATTTCTATAATTTACTTCGCCCCACAGTTGAGAGTCGTATAATGTAATATTCCTAATTGATGTTATTTAATCATTTTTATTTTGCGCCACAGCTAGGAAGCAATTTGATTACAATTTAATTTTAAAATGTTTAAATAAATTTAGATTTACATAATAGTTGAGAAGAATTTCATGTAATATGGAAGAATTTAAATACAATTAATGAAATTTTGAAGTTATTAAATCTTAAATATAAATTCTGAATATTTAATGACAGGATGGATGTGGTAAAACATAAATTTAATTAATATAGCATTTATAGAATTTATTTAATTAATTATTATAAAATTTACATATGAATTTTGCCACGGCTGTTTATTGAAATGTGAGTCATTTGGCTCACGGCGCTTTACCGGGACTCGAAATATGTATGGAATGCAGTTATTAAAATGTTTTGATTTTTTACACGGAACATAGGGGTAAAGAAAAGCTTTTCCAAAATATTAACATAAAATATTCCCCAAAATTCAAACACACAAAATGAAATTTGAAGACACAAAAATTATGCAAAATATACTATGGTTTTCTACTAATTTCAATAAAGGCTCAATATACCAGTTTTCGATCATTACAAATTTTAACACAACACACTATTACCGCCAAATATAAGAAAACTTTTAAATTAGGCCATACTATGCGTTCAATTGAATATCCACTTTAACACATTTAAACACACTTGAACAATCACATTCGATTAAATCCTGTTGGAGCTCCAGACAATAGCGTATCCCACCTATGGGCCCCAAGATGTTTCGCCCGTGCGCACCAGTTAATCACTGTTCTGACCGTGACACTGGTCAGCGTTACCGTGATTACAAGTATTGATAGATGATAGATCACAGGACATATCGCCCATGGGCACAAGCCTATTAAAAAGTTCCAAAATCCAGCAATGGTAGAATTTAACTTTCGTCTGCCTCCCGATTCTCTAAGCAAACAATTTCCATCCTATTGGGCATGCAGAGTTCGTGCCCAGGCACACACTCAATATTAATCCAAGAGACTCTGACTGCGTCCAATAACGGTTGTAGCCGAAAAGAAGGGAACAATGGTAAACCGTGTAACTTTAAAAAAATTACGTGTATTTTGAAAATTAATAATAAGAAAAATAGCCAAATGCAGACAAAAGAAGTGATTATATAAATACCACACTTGTTTCTGGAAACATTGTTCCTTTCTTCAGATCGTAACAAAATTATAAATAAAAACTGTCTCTAAGCTCTTCGGTCTTTTAGTTTTCTTACAACCTGACGAAATGAACAATATTTCCAGAAAATCTTTACGAGGAAAGAGATAATAAAATGTATTTAGAGAATTTATGATATTGTAATGATACTGATCGGAAATAATTTTGCAATTATTATTTCACATGATATTACTCTATCGATATTTTACCAAAAACAGTTATTGTAATCATAGTTTTATAATATTTTTCCCTCTAACTGCCCTGTCATTTTTGGCCTTTGGCAGTTGTAAAGGAAAAGATATACTTTCACTGTAGTTTAATAATATGCAGAATTAAAACATAATATTTCTGAACAATTTACATTAATATCTTAATTTATAGTTTAATTAAGTATGACGTTGCCTTGGAAATATGTACGATTAATAAGACGCTGTGAACAACAACGTGAATTCTACATTATTATTCCTAACCTTGACCTAAAACCAACATTACGCCACACGATCCATTACCTGCGTGTGAAGTAAACTAGTAATGGAGTTTTTTGCTGACGTAGTTGTGGACAGAATGTTGTTTACCATCAGAAAGGCTATCTGGATTTCAATACAAGAAGTATATCATATACTTACTTTAAAATTGGTCACTCTTCTTTTATGCCATACGTTTTAGTCCTGAGAATATTTTTTGGAAAGTACAAGTACTGCAATCGCTGAGCTGACTATATTATTTTACATCTTTCTTCTGTTAACGCTGACGGTTGTATATATGTATTTATTTAATCTACAAATGGGTAATTTGACCAGAGATAGATGCACGAAATTTCAATTAAATTACAAATTAATTAAAAGCGGTCCAATAAAATAAGTAAATTAATATTAATTTTTTAAATATAAGCTAGGTTTAGGGACGTTATTTCAACTATAAATACATGTATTTAGAATTATATTAATTAAAGCTTAATTTTGAAAAAGTTAATGAAAGTATTAATATTCTACTGGCCTGAAAAGAAGAACGATGGAAAGATATCTGAAAATAAAAGTTAACGAACTATTTAACTATCTAAGGAGACAAAAAATTTTAGTTTAGTTTATATTTTCACCGGAGTTCAGGTTAAGTCTTAATTTTCTTTTCGTTGCAGGAAAACTCTTGCAGGTTAATTGTTCAAATTATTTATTGTCCTATTTAGGGAATGAGTATTTTCCAACTGAACCTTGTAGGAGAGATGCGAAGGGGCTACCTTTGGGGATGCCTTTTCCTCTCCGTTTTTGAACTAAGGTTCCGAAAAGCCGAGGAACCTCGGCCTGTTCTGAGAGGTGTATGTTCTGGGGTCACCGACCTTGGGCATACGGTAAGAGTTGTCCGCTATTCCCATTGGATTAGTCGGCCAGCTGCCTCCAAAACTGGTCGAGGCACGGAGAAGGGAATGCTGCGTCCCCACAGCAAACTCCTCTCCCGCTATCGGAAGGGCGTGGGACAAGTACCCAATGCCCGACCTACCTGATGCAGGTTTTCTAGGGTTTGTCCTACATTTCTTTAGGCGAATGTTGGTTAGGATCCTTAAAATATAGCCCGGGGACCCTAGTTAACCCTAGGTTACCTTCCTCTACCCTTCCACATCCCCCCTTTTAAATCCCTTCCTATGCTATTAAACGGGGAGTTGCCACCATGTGGATTACCCTCATGTAGCCTGTTACCTAAAAAAAAAAAGTGTTTTCCACCCATTGTTTTTTCTACCTGGCATTTTATTTGAACATGTGGTCAGTCCTCCCGTAGGTTCTCTCATTCTATCGCGAATTCCCTGCCAAGATTTAGCCCTGTACAGGCTTAAAGAAAACGAAGTAAAAAATCTGAAAATAGATGTTACATAACTATTTAACTACAAGGAATGTTTCCATTTATTCTTTTTAGTTTATAACGGAGCACTATCACTTCACTTCACTACACTACCCTATTTTTACTAGACAGTTCAAGTTTAAATTTTGTTTCCGTTAGAGGACTTTCTCCGAAAACTCTTGCAGGTAAATTGTTCAAGTTATTTATTGTCCTATTTAGGAACGAGTATTTTCAACCCTATGTTTTTTTGTGCCTGGAATTTAATTTGAACATGAGGTCAGTCCTCCCGTATCGAGTCGGTTCTCTCATTCTATCTCTAATTCCCCGCCAAGGTTTTTGAGCAAGAAAACGTGTAGCTTGGCTCTTTCCCTTCTCGTTTGTAGTGTTCCCCCCCTAGAAGCTTTACTTTTCATTCCCTTGGCAGTGAATTAGAGGTGTACATAGGGTCGAAATTACTCATTCCTAAATAGGACAATAAATAAGTTAAACAATTTACCTGCAAGAGTTTTTGGAGAAAGTTCTCTAACGGAAAGGAAATTTAAACTTAATTTGAACTGTCTAGTGAAAATAAGGTAGTGCAGTGAAGTGAAGTGATAGTGCTCCGTTATAAACTAAAAAGAATAAATGGAAACATTCCTTGTAGTTAAGTAGTTAGGTAACATCTATTTTCAGATATCTTTCCATTTTACTTCTTTACAATACAATATTAATTCCTTTTCAAAATTAACCCTTAATTCATGTAATGTTATATATATATATATACATATATATAATTATGTTAATTTACTCTATTTTCCCTTATTGTAACTTCCCCTATTTAATTTGTGATTAAATTATAATTTCATGCATCTACTACCGGTCAAACTGCACGTTTGTAAATTAAATAAATAAATACATATTCAAAATCTTAACTGCTAATTATCATCCCATTGATTTTATTGTCAAATTCATTAATCGCAGAATTAATTACATTTATATACATACAATAAAATAATGCTTCTCAGAAAACAAATAATAGAAATTTTATTGTTTCTCATATTATGACTGTTTACCTACAAAATTTATAATGATATTTAAAAAAACTAAATATTTCAATAATTTTCATATGTTCATCGTTTGTCTTATTTTGTTAAAAAAAATTAATCGTCTTAATATTTTGGATTCATATAACGTTGTTTATCAAATTAGTTTCAATAATTGCTGATTTTGTTATACCTACCAGTCAACACCATCATTGTTAACTATAATTGAGGAACATAAGTCTAATTTAAAATTGCAATAAACATTCTCCAATTTCAAATCATTGTTTGGATCGAAATAATTCTTTTAATTTGGATAATACTGTTATAAAATTAATTTAAAAAAATGTTAATCTCGTAAATCCTACATATGAAATCCAACAAATACTCTTTAAATGCAATACAAGACACTTCTCATTGAGACACTATGTTGGTTTATTAAATAATATTATTTTATTTGCATCTTTTGTTTATATTATCTGTAATATTTTGTATCATTGGCCATAAAATATCTGTCTGCCTATAGTATTGACAAAGATCAGAGGAGTTGATCGAAACGTCCACTCTATTTTGAAATTTGTATCGTTCCAAATCTGTGTCATATAGCTTCACTAACTTTCGTTGTTGTTTCAGTTACCACACACCTGTGAGAAATTTTCTTTCAGAACGGGCTAGGGGGAATGTGTGGGTTTCAGCAGATGACGCTAGACTCGCAGAAAATTGGTGGGTTCGTGTTACGTCGCTGGCGCGGTCGAAACTCTGTTTGAAGTGGTTTTGGAGAGACCCCTATACAGATCTGATCTGAAGTTTTGATTCGTTCCCCGCCTTCTGCAAATGGTTTTTAACTTGAGAGGGGGGTTTTCTCTCCAACGTCGGAGCCACTTTCAGTCTTCAGTCTTGCTACGACCATTTTGATGTGAGAAAGAGTACTTTATACTCAGTCTTGTTATTCTTATAATAAACTTTGTCTTTAACTTCATAGCGCTTTCTGATTCTTGTTCGTGTCTCTAGAAGGTGCTTAGATACCAAGAACCCCAAGTTATCAACTTTCATATTTTCCTTTCCTGAAATCTTCCTTTCGACACGGAAAAAGAAACGGCGCTGGATTTCCTCCGACTTGGTCCTCCTCAGCCTGATCATTTCCGCGGCTTAGCTAGAACTAAAATTCCGTTACATCTTCCATATTTTGATCTCTCAGTTTTAGCAGGTACACAATATTACATATTTTATCTGGGTCGTTGTGTTATTTGTCTTTATAGACGTTAATTGTGTTCTCTTACATAAATTGTAATAATCGATCTTTTCTATTTGTATTGTTGTATTCTTCCGCCTCGAGAGTTATAAACGAAATCTTTTATTTCTTCTTCGGCTAATTACTATTGACGATACTGGATTCGCAACTAGTTTCTACACGGATGATGTAATGCTGTTTCTTCGAAACATGTTCCAGCGTGACCTCGCTCTTGAACTTGGGTGAGTTTGCTTCCTGTCCTAGAAGTTGGGGAGATGAATTCGCTCGTGCGTAAAAACTGTCCACCACTTTCACCAACATTAAGTCTGCTGGCGATTAGCAGGACTGTTTTCATGCATCTTAAGCACAATCGCCTGTTACTTTCGGCCCCTCTCCTCTTAAGGTGTGACTGCATTCACTTTCTACATAATTCGATGGTTGAATGTAAAATATTTCACTTCGCATTCCCGCGAATAATTCACAAGTCCGTAAACTTACCAACACAGAGAAGAAAAAAACCTTGAGCCAATTTAATTTAAGTTTAAAATATACGAGACATTTCTTTAAGACCAGTTGGATGTTGTTGAATTTTTAGAAAATCATTACCATGTGGATTACTCTCATGTAGCCTGTTACCCAGAAAACAAAATTATACTATTTTCAAGTGAACCTTCCCAGAGAGATCTGGAGAGGGCTACCTTTGGGGATACCATCTACTCTCTCTGGTTTTTGAACTAAGGTTCCCACATGCCAAGGCACCTCGGCCTGTTTTTAGAGGTGTATGTTCAAGGGTCACAGACCTTGGGCATACGGTAATGTCAGCTATTCCTATTGGAATAGTCGGCCAGCTGCCTTCTAAAGTGATCGAGGTACGGAGAGGTAAATTCTGTGACCCCACAGCAAACCCCTCTTCCCCCATAGAAAGGACGTGGGGCAAATAGCAAATGTCTAGGATTTGCCTTTATCACATATAGGTGAATTGCCGGGTAGGATCCTTAAACTACATCCCAGTGTCCCTAGTTAACCCTTGGCTACCTTTCCCTACCTTTCCGCATCCTCCCTTTCAGTCTCTTTCCTATACTATAAGAGGGAAGTTGCCACAATGTGGATTACCCTATACATAGCCTTTCTACACATTATTATTATTCTATATGGTAGTTTATCGCGAACTCAGAATGAATTCCGCACAATTAAACTGTCGTGGTGTGACTGATTAAACCAAAACGAAGCATAACTGTGATTAAATATAATTAAAAATAATAACTTTAAAAGGATAAGATTTGAATGAGATTTGATCTTATACGTGGTTGAAATCCTCTTCCGTTAGCTTCACGTTAGGTCACTCTCCGAAATAAAGTTTGTGTTCCTCTCAAGAGATTCTAGATAGACTAGTATCTTCATTAAGTTATTTGTCGAAAAAGTGCAGTACAATCGATATCCAATACAGTCACGGAAAGTAACAGGATATCGGATAAAAATCAATTTCTCTTATAATTACTAAACATCTACTGGCTTCGAAGTAGGATTGTTCTAATTAGGAAATGAGTTACTGTAGGTCAAGATATCGAATATTAAATATATTGTAATATTCACCAATGTTGTTATTAATATAAATTTTAGGTTTGGTTGCTTAATGTGGGCCATGTCGTTGAGAGAATATTTGAGAAGTTGTTCTATGTACCGTGAGAAAGGAGGTTCGATAATATTCCCAGATTTTTCTTATGTTTTTATATTTCTGTTGTCTTATCAACAGCGTAATAACTCATGATCGGCCGATGCGTTTGTCTAGACGGTGAGAGGCGTACTATGTCAATTTATCACCACTAGATAGCATTACTGCGAGTGGAAAGGGGGTAAATTTGATGCTGTAAAATTATTAGTCAGTCGCTGGTCGAAGAGGAGGAAGATCGCCATTGGGCTATGGAGTGGGTCTGTAGTCGTCGACGAGAGAGGTCGCCATGAGGTGATGGAGTCCGAAGTAGCATCATTAATGTTAAAGAAAAATTAAAAAATATCTTAAATATTGAATCTGCAGTAAGGATATCAGTCTGCCTGTTATCGTCAAAGAAGAAAGTCTCCAAAATGCAACGTTGTCCGAAGTCGAACAAGGAGAAAGGAATATGTGGAAAAAGCTAATTTGTATAAATGTTAAAAAGTTGAACTGCATTAAAAAACTACAAATTGAATATAATTCAGCGGAAATCTAAAACTGACCGCTTCCCTTATTAAAAAAATCTTGGTCGTTGGAGATTATATTGGCGAAGTGACTTGAGGCAACGAGAGAAATCCTGTAGTCTGGAGCTCTAAACGAATTAATTTGTGTGAGTTGGCAAAGTGTGTTATAAATAAAATGGCCTATTTCGAAGATGAAATTTTTCATTTGGTTAAGAAGTTTTGTTTTTTGTAAATTCAGTGAAATAGAAGATCAATTAAAATTTGTATGAAAAATGCTTTATTTTAAATTTGGTAAAATTAAAATACAATGTTAACATTGTATAATTATTAAAATGAAAATGGCTTTTGAGTTTTGCCAACCGCTCTAGGCTATTGTGTGTTTATTTAGTTTTCTTAGCACCTGACGAAAGGAACGAAATCATTTCCTTTGTCTGTATTTGGCTATATTTCTTATTATTATTGTTTTAGTATTCTACCGTCAAATTTAATTTCAGTTAGTGTTTACATTTTTGGGATATTTCTAAGATAGTATTTTGTAAATATAAATCAAAACTTTTCTAGTAAATTTGAAATTTCATCTTAGTGCTATACTGCTACGAGGCCCGATAAAACACCCGGAAATAAAATGAGATTCTCTTTTTAAATAAATAATCGTGGCAAATTTTGTGTGAATTTATGTGTAAAATAAATATCCTGTTTCTTAATACATTCTTTATATTTTATATTAAACAATTTCAGTTTTATCATTTCAAACCTTTCACTAAATGTTAATAATTGCAATTAAAGATTGATGAGTTGAAAATTTCAGTAATTTTAATTATATCAATTAAATTAAAGATTTATTTAAATAAGTCTAAACTTAAACTACAGTAAAAATATTTATAAGTTCATTAATACATTAAATTGCACAGAAAGTAAATTAAAGTTAATAAAAAACTATAAGTTGCATTTACAAATAATTTACAAGCACTATATGTAAGATACGGCGTCTGAACAGACAGTAAGATATCTGAAATGTAACTTATAAAATTAAATTTCATCAAATTAAGTGCTGTTGTGTCACAAACAGATAACTAATTAATATTTAGTCGTTTCACATTTTTACTGAATTATAAATCATGGCGAATATACATAATCAGTGCCATATAATGGCGCAACTTTTTGAAAATTTGAATTATATATATATATATATATATATTGTAATTATATACTTTAAATTATTAAATTTAAACAAATCCCCTTTGGCGTAAAGAATTGTAATATAAAATATGAAAATTTTTAAATTATTTAATTTAACACACAGAATTAGCTTTATTTACTTTATTTTAATTCATTTTCAGAAGCAACAAATTCAAATAATGAATTTTGAATTATTTAAAGGATTTTAAATTTTACTTTACTGTTTTTGATTATTTAAATAAATATTTTTTTGGAACAATTTAAATCAGATTAATGAAATTTTCAAGTTATCAAATTTTAATAGCAATAATATTTACGGAAAGGTTATAAATTATGAAACTGTAATTTAATTAACATAATATTTAAATAATTTTTTAAAAACATAAAAATTGTTTTTACATATAAATTTACATATCAATTCGACGGCTATTAATTTAAAAGAGAGTATTAAATTTTATCCTGTGGCGTATTATCGGGCTTCACGAAAAGTATAGAATTAAAATGACAGAATACTCTACATACCAATTTTTTATTGATTTTCAACTTCACTAGCACTGAATTTACAAAAACCAAATTTTTTAAACAAAAAAAAAACTTTTAATTTTGAAAATAGTCAATTTTGTGCTTCCAGTTGCACAATAACTTTCACAATCATACAAAAAATTAATTCCTTGAGAACTCCAGACTTCAGGATTTCGGTTGTCGCCTCGAGTGTGCTCGCAATTATGTATGCCAACATTCAAGATTTTTTCCAGGCTCAATATTATATAAATAATGCATAGATCATGAGAGATTTTGTTCTAATGTACCAGTCTATTAAGTGCTCCTTATATAACAACAATTATTACTGGCTAGATTAAATTGTTATCTGTAGCCGAATTCTTTCAATTACACAAACTTCACCCTGTACTAATTGCTTCACAAGCCCAACAACGCAATTAAACTTTTCAAAACATATTATGACTATTACTTCTAAAAACTTCCATACTTCAAATCTGACATCGGACGACCTCGCCAAATGTCGGCTTTCTTCTTTAACGACGATAGACAGAATCATTATCCCAATGGCGACATTCCCTCCCGACCTCTACACACGGAATTGTAATTAAACTTCCAGCCTATGTCTCTCGGCTCACTGGGAACGACCACCTCTGTCCTCGACGAACACCACAAGTACTACTAAAATTCATCCCCTCAACAAAGTTGCCACTTTGAGAATTTTCAAAACATAAGTGTCTCACACGGCGCCGAGCGAATCATTTTCAGACTTATTGCGTCTGAAGCTGTCGGATCAGAATACATATATAACCAAAACTTCTGGGACTGCTCTCAATCCGCCGTTCCCATGTTACACAGTGACTGTTCGAATATTCTTTCAAATACAGGACCATTATCTTACGGGAATAAACTTTATAATTGAACTTTTTAAAATTTTATACTAATAACAACATTGCTGTATATTACAATATATGTATGTTTGTGCGTTAATGTGTGTAATCCGATGATGCAAAGGGCACCTACTGACGACTGAAGTTGAAACTGACAAGGAACAGAGATTCATTTCTTTTTTTCTATTTATACGAGCCCCGTTTCTTCATTGTCGACGTTCGTTACCTTTTCGTAAATGACAATTTTCTGTTACACATAATAGTTGTAGTATCAAAAATTGACACTTATAGCGTCTTTACTCAAGTGTTGTCATTCGATTTAAATCATTATTAATTTGTTGCTATTCATAAGATTAAGAATAAGATTCAGAATAATAATTCTGTAAATATGAAATGGTCTAAAGAAGCAGCATCAGAGAAATATCGCACCCGAAAGAACTATCTGGAAGGCAACAGGTTGTTGTAACCAGAATAAGAACATTACACTCCAGTTTCAATCACTCATCAGATGTCCTCTTTGACTGTCCAAAATATAGCGAGATGATCAACCATAGCCGCCCATTCAATGATGGAGATTTGCAACTGATCAGCAGCAATAAACAACCTCAGAGACTATACGATGAAAACTGAGTTGTATAAAGTAATTTAATTGTTATACAAATGTAGAACTTAACAGATGTAAGTCGCTAATGACCTAAAGGTTAATGCGACATTAAACTGTTAAAAAAATTGACCTCTAACAATGAAGAAAAACTGAAAAATATTCAATTTAAAGGTCATATGAAACAATTACGATAATTATTCACAGAGAATGAAAAATTATCTTCGTTAATTTAACCATTTTTAAGTTCGAGGCATAAAAGCTTAAGTTAACATAACCCATAAACTTCAAACGGGATTCAGGCACATATAGGAATAAAGCGATATATAAAAATCACAAGCGAACAAGGCACAAATGTTTATTTAGTTTGGAGAGTTTTTAACAAAACATTCAACCATAAAATTTCCGTGCATATATAATTATTATAATATTTCCCTCTTTGTATTATTTGACAGTTCTGTTAGTATAATTTTGTAGGGAAAACTTTTGAATACCACCATAGAGTGAATTGTTTTCTATTTTGTGATCCACCTGGTGTGAATAAACTGAACGATTTATTGCAGTAGCCAATGTACGCACTTTCACCAGCCAGGAAACAAAAAAAGAGCGAAAGTACAGGATACTTGTTTTTTTAAACAGATAATTTAAGTAGTAGAATATCGGAAAATATACGCATGTGCAAAGCGAAAGTTTCATAATTAAGTATTTGTATTTTTTTGTTGGTGCAAGAGAGTATGAACAATAATATTTTGCAAAGTTTAATTCAAGGACAAAAATATCTAAATATTCCGGCGTGATTAGAATAGAATATGGTGATACAATATTAATGTTGTTCTCGAATCAGTCGTCATTATATTTCTTTTATAATAATACTTTTAATCTTATATCACTACAATTTTCAATTACGGTCTGTCAGTAAATGTATCTTTGCCTGTTCTCCTTCTATCTATCTTGATAAAGATATATTGTAGATATTACGTATATGTCATGAATTAATAAATTGTTTCTTTAATTATTGTCGGCGAAAACTTTGAGGCCAGAACATTACAAAGAACAGTATTGTTTGGCGAGAATGCAGAGACGATAATGGTTGCTACGGTGTATTGTCGAAAAGGCATATAAGATGCTCAGGTCATTGGCCGTTACTAGGATATTCAGACGGAGTGTGTTTGGGAGCCTGCGGAGAACTCTGATATTCAGAGAGCAGAATGTTTTATGGAGATCTTGGCGAAACAGTCAAAGTACAGTACAGTCAGAGAGCAGCGTGTGTTGTGAGAAACAGTCAGTCAAAGGTGGCCGAATTCAGTAAAGTATAGGCTAAACATCATAACCTTTTCTATTAATTCTCCACAGTAAAAACAGAGCGTGACAATACGAATTCAACGAAGCAGAAAGGCGCCGGAAATGTTGCAAAGTGTTGGAAAGTTAGACGAGGATAAAATAGGTGCTAAGGCCTGTCAGTGAAATAGTGTTCTATATAAAAAATAAAATAAATCACTTTTGCACAAACCAGAGCAGCTAAAAATAAATCGTATGTAAAAAAAAAAATCTTTCATCTGTAAACCTTTAAATAAATATCGGTGACCGCCAGATTTCTATAACTTATTATTATATAACTTTTCAGATTTGTAATAGTTTTGTTATTGATATAAAATTTTGTTACTGTAAATTTAATTTAATTTTTATGCTTTTGTAATTTGGTGAATATTAAAATAAATCACTGAATTTATAAGAGGCCCGATAAGCGGCCCTGAAATTAATATTCTCGTAAAAGCTGAGGTATTAACTTGAAAATTTTAAAATGTTAATTCAACTAAAATCTAAATTGCCAAATAAATAATCTTTGATATCTTTTTTAAAATATTTGTTTTCATGTAATTTCCTTCCTTGCTCATTTAATTAACTTTGTGATTACCACATAATCCATTATAGTGGTCTGATCAAACAAAGCAACAATGGAGAAGCATGCTCGCTTGTTTGTCGAAAAGTCAAAAATGGCGTATGCGCACTCAAACTCGAGAGCACTAGGATAGTTGGTCGTTGTGGTCTGGATTGTACAGAGGTCAGACATCGAGCATAGTATAATAAAGTTGGTGAATCATTGGAGAATAGAAGCGGCCGACGGTGAAAACGTTGCAGAGAACGGTCTTTATAAAATTGATCAGAGTAAAACATTCACCGAGATATTGCAACGTGAATATTGTAAAGTAATACCAGTTTCGTCAAAAAAAGTACTTTGTACAATCTTCGTAAAGGAATTGTTGCGGAATAACATTGGTAAAGTACAGCGGAGCGGAGCAATCAACGGAATACAGCCAATTTTGCCAAATTTTAAAGTGAAGTGTAGTATCAGTGAAAAGCAAGGCCTGATATTAAATAATTAAAGAGTGTAAAAGTGTGTGAACGAGGTAAAATTGATTGTTCTGGTACTAGACCGACGGTCCGTAAGTAACATAATTTTGAATAATATTGTAAACGCGAATTAAAGGATAAAGTCAGATTTTGTCAATCAAAGTTAATTTATTTACTTTTTAATTTCTTTCATTCTATCGACATATTCTTTAGGTAAATTGTAAACTGTTTTGTTAATAAGATTTTAAATCATTTTTTTGTGTTCATTATCAAACCCAGTAAAGGCCGTGAGAGAACAGATCTCAAATTTTGTTTGTAATTATCTTTTATTGCCACAAAATAAATTAAATATTTTGTTTGTTAATTGTTTAAACATTTCATTTAATTAACGCCTTAAATTTGATTATTACATGAATGGCATCCACAACGTGGGGCAAATTAAATTAAATAAAGCATAACCTTTTGATTATTACAATATATATATATATATATATATATACTTAGTTAAATTGTATTCTCACATCGTAGAAAAATGTACAGTGGGGATTCCGGAAAGTTTTACAACCATGCTTATTTTGGCTGTGAACATCTGATCAGTCCGTGAACCTTGTCCATTCTATGTTGTTTATATATGTCTTTGCAGTACACCGATGTATCGTGCAGTATATCTGTGGCTCGCCAGTCCTTGATAAAATGACCGACAGGAACTAGTATCGTTAATAAGTCGCCGATCAGTTATTGTATTTACGTCAAAAAAAAATGTTGTCATCGTTCAATAAATGTGTTACAATTTTATCTGTGCGTATCAATTATTTAGTACTGTAAGTTAATCAAACCTTTTTTTGCCGTGCAGCAGTTACTCGCGGTACGAGCAGAGCCAAAAAAAGAATAAGTGAATCCAGTATTTCTGATGTATAGTAGTGCTACATCTACAGAATTAATTGAAGAGGAGATCGTTGTTTGACGACCAGAGAGTATCAGCAACAACAGGACAGTAGATAAATGTACCCTGTAAAATTTTTCGGTAACCAAATTTGACAATTACGTCACCCAATATATTTTGTAATTACACTTTGTTTTTCAGTTCCAGAATTATTCAGTTTAAGTCACCAGGGATGTGTACGAGGGTGGTCTGAAAAGTTTCCGACCCAACAATGATAGAAGATATTTCTTTGAATTTTTATTTTATTTTTCAACATAGTCTCCTTGTAACTCTACACATTTCTCCCAGCGATGCTACCATCTTTGTAAGCCGTCCAAAAAGTACTCGGTGTTTTTCTCTGCAAAATGATTGTCGGAAAATTTTCAGACCATCCTCGTATAATAGTAAATATCTTACCAAGAAGTGAGATAAACGGGAGAAAGGACATTAATATAGCAGCAAGAACTAATAGAATGTTTAAATTGACAAAGATAACGCGAAAATGAGATCCTATTTAGAAGATGTGGAAAGTGAGGTAGAATATGGAGCAAGTCATACGGAAGAGGATAAAAGAATACAGTAAAAGGATAGTGTATAACGTGCGAATCTACAAGAAATGTGGGCAGAGTAATATAATAAGCATCAAAAAACTAAATTAGCTAACAAAACTAAATACAAGACTTATAATTAATAGAAGACTTAACGTACGAAATATGACAAACGTCATGCAGAAGATATTTTAACAGTAGAGCAAGAGATAGACCTAAATATTGGTATGGAAAACATACCCAATATCCAAGGTAGTGTAACGGCTGATTTTTACGCCGTCAGTTTATTTACTTTTGAATTTTTAAGATTAAAATATCGTTACCTGAAGAATCCACCACCTCCTTCGGAACGAATCCCTGCGATCCAGCGGTATATGCGAGCGCAATCTTCCTCCCCGTGACGCCGTCCACGTACTGAAAGCGTCCTCGAAGGTTGTTGGAGGCGTCGGCGTCCACGACGGCGCTGCTGCCCTCTCCTGTGTCGTAGCCGTACTTGTAGCCGCCGTCGGCCTGCTGTAGGTGGTACTCGGTACGTCTTCCCGCGGGTATCTTCGGCAACTGCTTCCAGCAGGAGCCTCCCGTCAACCACACGAGGAAGAGAGCAATCTACGGTCACAAACGTTACATCATTGTTGAAATAAGAGGCACTAATGGAGCAGGGATATGTAATCGCCGAACATTGTTTATAGCGAAGTCGAAACATAATTAATAAGTAGAATAATAATAATTCTTATATAAATATATGTAAAGTTATTGCCACTATAAAATAAGGAAATGTAAAGAGATTTCTCTAACAACGCAACATCGAAGTTTCCTGAGAAGGACTATGTAAATTCAATTATTCCATTAACAAATCTGACCACCAAAGAAACTTCCATCTTATCATATAAATATTTCTTAATTTCATAGTATAAAATGTGTAGTAACATTTAACTTTCCCATTTTTATTTCTTTATCTTTGGCTCTGCAGCCCATCGAGGGCCTTGACCTACCAGGACGACTGCTAGACTCTCATCTTCTATGACAAAACTCGCTCTAGGATCTTGTGTTTTTAGTTTTATTAGCACCTGAAAAAAGCAGCAAGATTTCCAGAAACGTTGTGTGCTACATCATCTCTTCTTTTGTCTATATTTTACTATTTTTCGTATTATTAAAAGCAGAATGAAAAATATCTGTGAATCTACTAATTAAATAAAGAAGTATCCAAATAACAGACAAATTAAGGGACAAAATATACTAATTTTATTGTATTTATGATAAGACATTTGAAATATGAAAAAATGAAAAAATTACGTCTGATTCAAAATAATTATTTTGTCTGAATCGGCTATCTATCTTATTAATCATTTAAATATATTTTTTTATATCGGCGATCATGGGTTCAAACTACCTAGTCCAATTTTTCATAAACTGTTTCCACTTTCCAAGCAATATCCTACAAGTAATCTTAATCTACAAAAAATCTTATTTTGTGAAATTTAGTAATATTAATTAATCTTCTAATAAATAAAATTGCCTGTAGGTGTGTATGTATGTGTTTAAGTATGTATGTTCCGCATACAAGTCAACACCAGTGGAGAAAATTTCACTAAATTTCGTACATACGTTCTTTCGAGGCAAACAATGTGGGGTGAGACACAAATACCATCCCCAGTAGCAGGACTGGACATTTTCAAACATTCTTAAACGACCGATATTGAGTCGTATAACTATTTTTCGTGGTCAGTTGATAGTGTTTCAACCGATTTTATATAGGCATAGAAGAGGCGGGTGTGGAGGGGCGTTGCAAAAAAATATCGCGAATACAACCGTGCTTATGGATGTCGCTCATATAATTTTGTCTTTCATCTTTCCGGCGAGGGGGGTGGACATTTTAAAACAGTTAAACGGCCAATATATACGTCGAAATAAACTTTTCGGGTCAATGAGATAGCGTTTTTCCACTAATTTTTGTGTGTAATATGAATCCCTTTCGGGTCGGGATGGAAGCACCTTTAGGGATGGAGGTGGAGGGGAGTTACATAAAAATAGTGAAAACGAAACGACATTTGAAAGTAATCCGGGGCTATGGATGTCGCTGAGTTAAATTATGACTACCCGGGCAACTCCGTTACCCAGCTAGTTATAAATATAATGAGAAAAATTAATCTGATCTGTATTGTTATAAGTATAATCATTTATCATAACCATACGCCAGTATTTACTACTTATGATCAGGGACCTCTTCAATAAATCTAAAGAATAAATATAATTAAAAAGACAATACTTGTTTTCCAAAAGACAAATGTTTAAATATCATTTCAACTCATAATGAAACTGATTTTTCGGATCAGTTTTCACGTTTATTGAATTTATATTGGACCTAAGATGAAGCAGCAGTATTTCGCTCATCAAACGAGGATAATAACTACAGTCAACATCTAAAATTTGTATATTTATCCAATAAATGGTGATCATGAATACATGTTTTGTTGAAACAGATTGTTTATCCAATAAATTTGCAAAATGTTATTTAATTATAGCACGAAAGTAATGTATTAATATAGGAATATTAATTTTTATTTACAGAGCATGTCTGCCCTTCTATAGTATTGTGAAATAAACTTTGAAAGATGAAATGATTTCCATTAAGTATAATATCCAAAATTAAAATATAGTATAATATAAATATTTTATATTGAATATATAATTGAAACAAATACATGTACTTCTCTATTTAGCATTGATTCAATGTCGAAAATATCGCACAGTCAACTTGCCAGAATAATACGACTTCGATTAACAGTAAGGAAGTATGGACTCAAATATGTAGAGAAGTGCACAAACAGTGTAACATAATATGGAGTAAACTGATAGTATGGAAAATTCATAAAGATATAAATGACTTCTACCCTTAAAAATAGACAACAAACTGAATAATAAATTATTACTTGGACATTTAAAAATTATATAATTTTATGATATAAGTAATTCAGTGTGATGTAAATACGGTCGCTAAAGACTTATATGGTAATGCGAATTAAAATAAATCTATAAAAAAGCAAATTTAATAAATTAAAATATGATTTTCTTAGCAAGCAATGTTTCGTGTGAGGAGGAGGTATCGTGACGTCACATGCAGCAACCAGCTTGTATCTCGCCATCAGTCTACGTTATGCTCTCATTCGGCTAGTATTAGTTGAGAATGATTTCCTGTTGCGTGGAACGCAAGAAGAATAATCACCGTAGAAGGAAGGACCTAGGACTAACGGTCTACATCCACGATTTCCACGATCCTCAGAAACAAGTGTTTCGATTAAAGAGATTGATAATTCGACGGGTGTTACGAAAATTTGTACGCAACGACCAAGTACTATAAACGAAATTCAATTATCGATTCTTAAAATAAAACAACGAAAAGTAAATGCAGGTTTCAATATTAAGTAAAATATAATTTACGTGAAGGAAAATCTAACTTTTGCCAACTTTGATAAGACACCAGGATCATCAACGTACGAAGATGAAACATTCGAAGCAAGCCGTGGTAGGTTCTAAATGTTTAAGATCATTAGTTGAAAGAGTGCTTAAATATGTTGCAATGTTTAATTCCGTTAATTTTGTAGTGTTGATTTAAGTTAGGCTCGTTAATTTGTTATTTGTAATTTTATCGACGGTATTTGAGTTGTATGCCATATGCAATGCTGTGCGATGAGCTGAGGTACATTGTTGTTATCGAGTTATTTGGAAGTTGATGAAAGTGTACTATTCTATGCTGCGTCTTGGATCATGTGTGTAAAATATTGTACTGAGCTATCAATGACTTCAGGTTCTTTTAACTGATTTTCAGAGTTAATTTATCTTCAATGTATTGCAGGAAACTCGTCCAATAGTTTTTGGTGGATACAAGTCTAGGTGAGTTTCTTCTTCATACATTTGTTTGTAATAATGTGAGTTCTAAGAGTAAGGATTATTGGGGTGTGATCTGATGAAAGGTTCTAATCAGGTTCGATATGAAAGTATTTGGATGCAATGCAGTCGACTACAATAAAATCTAGCAGGCCTGGGAATTTGTTGTGGTCGGACGGCCAGTAAGTCGGTTCTTCAGTTGACAGGTGAAATTGTTGTTAACGATTACTCGTAGTAGATTTCTTCTGCCTTTTGGTGTTGTGCATTGTGAGCTCCAATTGGTATGTTTTGCCAATCACCGCCGGTTATAAACCTTTTTCCAAATGAATTAAACAAGGTTTCATACTTGTCGGTATGGAACCATAGATCGTTGACGCAGTAAAATCTTTGTTTATCCATAACAAATATTACTGAAACTTGAATTTTGTTTGATTGGTGGTGAATGATGGTAATTCATAATGCGAGATCGTAGAGCGTAATTTTAGTGCACCACTTCATGTGCTGTTCCATCAGGATGAATGGTATAGTACGTTCAAAACGACTGTATTTTAAATACCGTTCGATCAGTAAAATGTGTTCCAGAGATGAGCATTAAGTCCATCGTATGTAGTTAAAGAAAGTTCGTTAATTCTGTCAAACCGGTGCGTTCCAAAGGGCAATACGTAAAGACGAAAGGTACTTTAAAGAATTAATTTATTGATGAAAGAATATTTAATATTATACTGTCCTGGTTAAACATTGTTTTAAATTCAGACAGAAGGTTGCTATTTCCGCTTATTCTGTTGTATCGTGCTGTAAAGTTGGTGTATGTAAGAAAATCGGCCCTTCTTTGTATTCATATTTGGTTTTGTGGTTGGATGGGTGAAGGTTAGTTTATTGATTCTGGTAATTCCTCTTGGTTTAAGTTTTGAGCTTTGTAGTTCTTTGTAAACTTCTCAGCCTTTTTAGTTGTGTGGATTATTTTTCAGCAAAGTTCACATTTAACTGGAGTATCTTTAGATTCTTTAGATGAGGCTGAATTATGACTACCCCCACATTTAACACATCTGAATGGTAGTGTACAGTATTATCTTGTGTGGCCTGTATTTATTATATAATATATATTGTTACTTTTTTGTCGGGGTGTTCGACTCTTATTTTCATATAAACTATTATTTCAAACTTGTAGATGTATTTATTATCTTTCTTCGGCTCCAAGACTACGTAGAATAACATTAATGGTTGTTTGTTAATTCTGTGTCGTATATTCCTAATTTTGCGAACATTATGTCCTTTTCCTTCTATTTCTTGTTTAATTACAGGTAATGGAGATTTCTGGTAACTTTTCTGCATGCCCTTCTTTTGTTTCATTTGGCAGTGTGATATATTATTATTTTCCTCATTAATATGTCCGATAAGTTTCTCACAGGCATTAGTAGTATGGACATTTAGTGTTATTGTGTCATTCCTTTTTGATAGTTTCTTTTTCCGCGACTTTTAGCAGCACTTTCTATAGTCAACTACTCCATATATGTAAATTGGTGCGGTTTTTGGGTCTTTGGGAGGGTTACTATGATAAGAATCGATATTTTCTAAGATAACGACTTAGAAGACTGGAAACTTAAAATAATCTTTTTTTTTCGCGAACGTCACTCCACAATACACCAGTGTCACAAAATCGTGAACTAAATAATAAGGATGTTGGAAGAAAAAAATTGTTGCACCTTTCATAGATATTACTCAGACATTTGACTGTGCTTGGCACCTCGCCTTAATATACAAATTAAAACTTTCTCACCCCACCGATTATCTCACCCTAAATTCCAATCTTAGTGATCGTTTCTTCCAAAATAAATATAATAATGATATCTCCATATTTGATCCAATTACGTCTGGAGTACAACTGAGTAGTGTCCTTGGACCGCTCCTATAACTTATACTCACGGCGAACATTCCTACAAGGAATAACACAAGGATTGCGACCTAGGCGGAGGATATTGCAATTTTATCTTCTGATAAAGGTCTACGTTTATCTGTTAATATTCTACAAAATAACTTAGACAGCCTTGAAGACTGTCTCAAATATTGGTGCATAAATGTAAATCCCATTACATTAGTACTAGTAAACTTCACGACCAGGAAAACTGAATGTCCAAATATCTCGGTAAATCACCTAGGACTCTCAAATGGTGTGGCTTCATGAGAGGAATGGGTGAATGGTAGGATAACTGTCGTTTGAGGTGTCACCTCCATGAGCTGCTCATTGTTGGTAGTATCCGAGACGAGCCCCAGGGCAGACCACGCGTTTACTCGTAATACTGACTGCTCTGCTTCCAATCTTACGCATGTGGGTAACGGACTCAGTGCAGTCAGACTTCATGTGTGGGAGAGGCTACGGAAGCACCCTCGAACCGTGACTCTTCTCAGTAGTGGGAGGAATCCCGCTGACCATAGAATTCTGGTAGAGAAGTCTTTCTACGGTTGCGGCCCGTGGGAAGGTACGGAGGAAGGGAAGGCGCGTGGTTCTTCTGGGGTCTTTCTGAGAAGCTACCAGCCTGTCCTGCCAAGATGTGGTGGAGACTGACTCAAGGCGGTCGTCGAGTCACTTGGGGTATGGAAGGTGCTGGTGATCCCAGCTTCAACCATTATCCAGAAGGCTAAGGTGTCGAGTTGTTTGGACTTGTGTCCGCTTCTTAGTTACTTGATGAAAAAACCGCCTGGCCATAATTCTCTTCATATCAATAGCCTGTTGCTATGCGATGGAGATAGCCCTAACTTGAGAGCCACTCTGGGCAACTGGAGTGTGCCAACAAGTTTCAAAGGCCCTTGAGAAAGTACATTTCCACCCTGCGGGGCGGCCCTGGGCACTCTTGCTAACGGAGCAATTTGCGCGGCCGTCCTTTGGAGCAATTTGGTACCTCTGGGTGCGTGGGTCCCTGTTCTATTCTCCAGGGTCCCAATAGCCCAGCTGGGCGTGTTACCGCACGCCCCAGCCCAACGCACACTGGAATTTGACTCGAGGGGGTATGCGAGAAAAATCTTCTTCTGTTTCTCTCTGGGTGCAATATAGTAACCCAGGCATCTCCGTTCCCTTCCTTTAGGAGGGTTCGAAAAAAGGCACGCTCGGAAAGCATTCAATCAATGTCCAAATATCGCAGTAAATCACCTAGGTCTACCACTTTATTCTAAATTTAGTTGGAAACCAATTTTAATATCATAAACAAACTTCACCAGATGAATTGGTTGCTTTGCCGAAATTGTAAAGTAAAAACAAAGTGCTCCTTTATAAATTCATTATTAAACCAATACATACATACGGGATTCAACTACGGGGCTGTATCAAGTCATGTAATTAAAAAATTATACAATTCCATCAATCTAAAATTCTCCGCTCGATCACAATGGTTTGTGAGCAATAAAATAACTGATTACGAGCTAGCTGAACATACAATCGAAGAACAAATAAAAACATGGGTTATACCATCAAAATCCAACAGGACACACCAATGAGGTGGTCAGACATCTAGCAAATGAACTTGCACACTACATCGCAGATTGAAGATTGAAACATCCAACAGAATCTCAACACCTCTCAAAACTGAGCGAGGATATTTCCATTTATTCGGATATTTCTCGTCGTACCCTGCGATGGCCTCGTAAGTGATCATTTGAATCTGATCCCACAAACATTTGTGTCCTTACGTCAAGTTAATAACTGGTTCTACATCCATTTTTTGACGAACGAAAGTGTATAAAATCCGAACATGTTCGGATTGTTTTCGGACTACACGTACGTATACATACATAAAACTTGCTCCCAGTCTGCTCGCTCCCATTGTCTTTGGAAGGTCTGTATCGTTTGTTGCAGGTATCAAATTCGTACGAAAACGCATCCAATGTGCGACCATCCATAGAGTTGCATTCTACGATCAACACTGCACAAACTCTTACCTACAAGCTGCAGCTGTTAACGGACAAATCACAGCGTGAACAGTTTGCAGTGCAGATGGTAGTCAACCATGGCTTTCTGGCAGAGATTTGTTTCTCCTATGAGTCAACATTTCATGCATCCGGGAAAGTGAATCGTTATAACCTTCGTATAAGGGGATCCGAGTGTCCTTACGTCACACGTGAAATGGAAATAGACAGTCCCAAGGTTTATGTGTGGTGCGTACTGCTACACAATTGCTCCACTGGACCATTATTTTTGAGCGAGTCTCCTATGATCTGTGACGTTTACCTGGACATGTTACAAGTGTCTGATGTGCAAAATGACGTGTTTTTCCAGCAAAATTGGGCACAAACTCACTGAGTAGTACATGTCTTCCAATTTCTGATGAAAAGTTTCCGGATAGGTGGATTGGCTGAGATGGTATGTTTCGATGACCGTCACGATCACCCGACCTCTAAACATGAGACTTCTTCCTGTAGAGTTTTGTAAAGGACTTGGTGTACGGAATCAATGTTACAGCCCTTCAGGACTTGAAAACATTCATTCTCTATTTAAACATGTCAGCGTGGAGATTTTGGAGCGTACATGTGCAGAAATTGCATACCGACTGGACTTTATCCGGTCGGGGTGCACACATTGAGATGTATGAATGAGGAAACAAAACTTTATCATGTCACATGGTGAAAACCGTATGTTATTGTCTCGCATAGTTCATATATATTCATAACTGTATTAATGAATAAATGTTTCATTTAAGGCGAGACTTTTGTTTCCAAAGGATAAATTGCGATGGCACTTAATTATTTATAATTATATATATATATATATATGAGAGAGGAAAATATTTTATATTTGTCTTATGTTTAGAAGCTATCGTAATTATTGTAAAAAATATTGTTGGGAGAGAAAAAATTAAATATAAAATAAACTTTCTCTGCGTCTTATTACCTGTGTATTTGGTCCGACAGCACAATAATTTTCTTCTCCTTGTTGATTTAGTAAGGCCAGAAGTACACTACGAATGAAGTAACTGGTCTTCAGTCTTTTGCAATTAATGTAGAGCCAGTTTTGTAAACTATATCCGTATAATGCACTCATTATATGTTGTGTAACATTCACAAAAATTCCTACAATGTTAATGTAATATAACTTTTGAAGCTTTAAGGGAGTGGGGGAAAATGTCGGTAGAAACACGTGTTGAATATGATTTGAAGGGGAGGTAGTCTTAGTGATTCACAACTTTGCTTGTAATGCCATATATATCCGTAGATTGAATACATTTTAACTTTCTTATTAAGTTCATTATTTCAGTATTGGTAACCGGTTGAAGGAAAATGGAATTCTGAACAGTTGGTACAGCGTTTTGTAGCAATTTATAAAAATCATGACCTTCTGGTGACTTATTGTTTGAAAATTATTTAATTTTGTTCACGTGTCTCTACGAGTCTAGCGTTCATTAACAGCCTTCCTGAACATGTAAAGAACATCAACAACTATTTCGTCAAGGAGTGTAAAACTTTTCTTGTAAATGGAACTTATTATCCGTACACGAGTTTTTCAATCTGTCTCACGTTCGCTGAACTGCCTTGTCTACAAAATTGCCGAATATGCAACAAATATGTAAATAGTGTGTCCAGTTCTCACCTTTTCGTTCTGTTTTCCTGCCTCTGCTTTCTGTTATAGTAAATATCTATGACGAATTCCTCCGTACCTATCGACAGGAGATGAATACCAGGAAGTGATAAGCGTTGTGTGCGTGTTTCCTAAATAAAGTGTGTATAAGTGTGGTGACTGGTCAAATGTGAACAGTGCTTATTGAACTTTTTTGTGTAACTTTATTAATTATTACTATTAATATGCATTCATTTTATATATAAGTTGTCTATTGTATTTATTTATTATCTATGTACTTATGTAATATTCGTGACGAATCCTATTTCCTCATAAGAGTCCTAATGGAGAATAAGTCTATCTATCTATCTAAAGAAAGAAGATCACGAATGGAAACATGGCATTTCCTCCCACACACGACTCTCAGCCCCGCAATTAGTGACGCCCTTCGCCGCAATGATAGAACTGTCCTTGGAATTGTCTTACCAAGCAAGTCCCGTGCCCCAGATGTGCACCGCTCGCATTTCGGCCTGCTATCCCACTTCGGGAGCGCCCATTCAGGCCACCGGACACCTGATATTCACGGTCAGCACTAATTAGTCGTGACGGAGGTGAACCATCTCGTTCGTGGCCTTGCTCACGCATTAACTTTCAGTCAAGTGCGCTCCCATTCATGGACTACCTGTGGAAGTTGCACTGCACAACTACCCGCGAATATAAAGTACGATTAACCTGACAATAATACTGCTCAAAAACAACCCTGGTCTGCAAAGAACGCGCTCAGTCTTAGATAACCACAAGATGTTTAACTTCAATAACGAGTCAAGTATCCCGTTTCTCCTATTCGTAATCGACCGTCGCATGTGTTAATTACAATTTTTTTTTGCCTTTACATTAAATGTAATCTATCGTAAAAACGTATTTATTTCCAAGCCTTTGCCTAGCCTTTATTTTTGAAACTATACTTTTAATCGCTTTCGTAATCTCTAGTAATATCAAATTAGAGTAGTGAATATTAAGCCAACATCTAATTTAAATTTACTCATGTGGGCCCGTGAACGATGACTCTGGGTCTAGCAGTAATTTTTAAGGCGCTATCATTATTTAGTCGAAGTATAAATAGCGGTAAAAGATCAGGACGAAAAATATCGAATTGACTGGGAATCGTATCTGGGACCTCCTGTTCCGTATGGGGTGCTCTTTACAAACTGAGCTATCCGAGTCGACTCCCCGTCAGATCCGAGGTATCTACATCCATTGTATAGATCAGAATCTAAACTTACCTACATACACAGCCTAAATTTAGAACGGACATAGATATAGATGTAAATTATCAATAGGTGAGATGATTGCTTCTGGTAAATTATATTTCTTCAATTTACGATTCAGAAACGTAACCCAAAATAAGTGGCTGTAATAATACAAATAATATGCATTTTAAAACACATTCCTTAGTAATATAATAATAGTATATAACGTCAAATAACCTGATCAACAGTTTTTCTTTGCTTATATGGAACTATAATTCAATACTTCAATTTTGTTCCAGTTAACCTGGTTTCATTGTTTTGTCCAGTTCAATGTGACATCCAGAAACGACTTATTTCTCATGTTTATACAGGTCTCATTTTTATTTTTTGTTGCATTTAAGTATTATATATTTTATTGTGAAAGAATGTGCGCTTCATCCACCGCTGATCGTTGACATCATTCATACCAAAAAATAAAATTACTTTTATTTCAAATCATTATATCATATTAAAGATCCTATACATATAATTTCATACAGTGAAAAGTTTTGTTTGCTACATCATATATGTCCTTTGTTGCCATAAACTTATTAAAAGTGGAGTCTATTCATTCCACAGTACCGGAATTCCAGGAAAACTTTATGCTTTGCGATGAGGATTCTTAGTATTTTACTTAACCGAAAAAAAAAATGCATCGTGTGTTAGATATCGATGTCAAGTTCACATTCGGTTGATTTAATCTGACACATCGGTAAGTGGTGCTGGCAGTTTTCCCACCGGAAGAAAAATATCTTCAAAGTTGTTTACTCAAACGCATTGTGAAAAATTAACGTACTAATCATTTATTACTCCGATATGACGGCTAAACCGAAGGTTGAGTAGCCATTTTCAATGTTCTAACATCATGGCGGGATTAATACAGAAATACCAGCCTAACTGTATAAATTTAGAATCGTATCAGAAACACTGGAATGAGTCGATGATATGTAATAATCCATGAAAGAAAAAAAATATTAAAATATAAATAAATAAGCAATACAGTCCATATTTTTAAAATAATTAATTAATTTAACCAAAAAATCATTTCTATACAACGTTTCCTCCAAACTTATGGAACTTCTTTAGGTAATTCGATAATATACAGTATGCTAAATTAGAAAAAAAAAATTAGAACCGTGGAATGCGTCCTATGAAGGTTTAATGCGAAACGTTTTTTGGCTTAAGTAGTTAAATAGTTTTTCTGACATATTGGCTGTATTTCATAGTTATTTATTGAACGATAATTGTCAGATTATATTAAAAATCAAACTACAAATATAGTATTACAAATTATTCAGCATTATTACATCAAATAATGATGTGATAAATAATATTTTAAATTAATTTGCCTTATATGTGTCGTTTGACATAAAATTATTTCAGATGTAACATCCAGGCTAAACAATCCTCCGAGAAAGACAAAATACGTCAAGGATATGGCTAAGTAGTTTAAGATACTAAAAAAAATTATTTAAAGATGTTCGGCCGAATTTTTCAAAAACAATTCATTTTTAATTGAAGTCTCACAGCCGAACAAGAAACGTAGTTTGCTCTTGAGCTATCTCAAAAAGAAGTAGGTTAACCTAATGGTTTTTATTAAGCTCTTCTGTAAACAGTCTGTCTACCGTGAAATTTAGTAGCAAATATTTGTATGTTTTCAGTAAAAACATGTCACCTCGAATGCAAGTGACTACGGTTCACGTTTTCTCATCAACTGGATGTTGTGAAAGTAGCGTCTTTGTTGCGATTAAGAACAGAAAGTGGTTCGGGATCCTGGGGGCTCGATGTTACCAGCGAAAGTTGCGTCTCCCAGCTTCCTCAAAGCCATGACTTAATGGCGAATTACCGTCGCAACAAAATTGATCCCACTAACCGTGGACACATGTGAACGTATCACAACTCTAACGAATAGAGACGTGTCTCTCCCGGACAATAGATAATTATATGGGAAACCCGAAACTACCCTTCATGTCCCCTCACCACCCGTCAAAAAAAAAAGGTTCAGCAATAAGATACTAGAAATTCGTAATTGGCGTGATGCCGGTTATCTTCCAGTGTAAATTCTTAATTCACAGGGAAGGACCTGTTGCGACAAGTATAAGTCAGGTTTGACAAGACCAACCGTAAGTTATTCATGAACACAGTTTCTTCTACCAAAACAACAATGTAACAATAAAGCGGAACCCTGATATAAAGAGGTTGAGTTCGAGCTGCTTAAACTGCGGGTATAATCAAATTAGTGTAGTCATATGTTTTTATTTAAGTAACAGAAGAGTATCAAGCATTGTAATTTAATTCCTAGAGATTACGGAAAATCAGTCAAAACAGGCTTTGATGTGAATACTGTAATAACAATTATATATAAATAAAGAGCAGATGTTTTCGTTTCTGGAGAAATAAATCGCTGCTTCCAACTTTCACTTGAGTCAAATACTCTTGTGTACAAAGATGCCTGATAGAGACTGGTATATTCATACCGGCGTCCCAAACCGTTCTAAATTTTTTTAATGTTTTTTTTTAAAATTTTGAGTCTGATCAACAACTTGTTCGTTAGCGACTATGCATGACCATTTCATTCACTTACATATTAATATACGTTTACATAAGTATGTGATTTACATACTATATATGCACAATATTTAAACTATTTACATTTCACAAAGTTTCCTTATTAATGAAAAATAACTGGAGCCGGCCCTCAAATTATACATAAAAATATAAATTTATCGGAACTTTTATAATAAAAGTGGGTACAAATAGATTTTAAATAAATCAAAAAATTACTAATTTCTATTGAACTTTTGTCAGTTTTATGTTGAAAAGGGAATTATATTCCTATAACGTAAGACGTTCTCTTAATATTAAATAACTGCCTCCATTGATGACTTTCCGATTTTGTCATAGAGCTTGCGAGAAAACGCCTTGCCTAATTCAACTTGTTTAAGGTTACCTTATAATTCGACGCTCTTTGCAGTTCCTCTTCTAAAACTTATGACGTCAACACTTTTATATTTGTATTAAGATGGTTTACAGTCGCTTAAACTTGCAGGTCGTTAGTCAACACTGTTTCAGTTGTAATTAGTGTTACGATTTAACGACATAAACGTTTCTAAAGAGCTTTATAAAGAATTAGCCTATAATTACTCGTTCTTTACTGACAGAATCATTCGATGTACCAAAATAAAAAGAGCACGAAAATCTTGGTATTTATCGTTGAATAAGTTAGCTCAGATAGATACATCCGGGGTAGTAGTTTATATTGTTGAGCAGGGGTATTTTACATACATTTTCCTTTCCTTATAGGTTGTCACATCAGACCAAGTATAGTCGCTTTATTAAAATTTAATTTTAAGAAACAGTGGAAAATAAGTACATAAAATACGTTATTTTGAACTAATTGAGTAGTTTTAATAAAATAGCACAGATATTATAAACAATAATAGTTCGGTTAAAATACGGTTTTTTTGGGGAAATAAAGTTACATACTAAAAGATACTCGTTGTATTAATGCACATGAAATTAATTAGGAAGTATTATAATGGAAAATTTGAAATTTTTCTTTGTTGACTTTCGAAATTATGCGTAATGATTATTTATAGAAGGGAATATATACACGAAAACTTACATTCATTATCATCTTACTCAAGAGCAGTGGAAACAATGAATCCGTATTTTTCTTTAATTACTTTTGTGTTTATGTGAGTGGGAATAAGACCCATAGAGTATCGGTTCCATATTTTTCCTCAAACTAATCACCGTAATTTTCAAAGACTGATACTACATGAAATTTCGTTACTTCAATTGAATAAATAATGTAAAAGGTTAAAATATAACTTTTAACGAAAAATTTTAATATTATTATATTTACCGAGTTAATATCACAATTGCAGCAACAAACCGTAGTTTCATTATTGTAACACTTTCTTTTATTCGTAACAATGACTTATTTAGTTTAAAACTTATTAAAATTTTAATACTGATGTATCTGAACGACACTAGTCTACTACTTATGTCTTACGTTTGTCCTGGATCACCGGAATGGAACGAATATAATGAATCATAATTATTTTGATTATAAAATATTGGAATATGTATGAAAAAATAAATTAATTTAATATTAATTGTTGGTTTTGGTAATAAAGTGTTGGAACTCACCAGATAGCTGGTAGCGGCGCTCATGTCGGAGTCGGAGAAGTTCCGACGGGCAGTGGCGAGTTCTCTCTGCAATCTGCAGCCGGCGCCTTTATATATGCAACCTTCGCGCCTTTGTAGAGGGAGACAGAGAGGAGTGAGGATGCTGTCCAGGTGGGAGGAATTACAGATTAGGGGTGGCGCTTCCAGTGTATTTTTGGCAGCAATCGAGCACTGTCAAGGTCGTTCGCTATTCGCTTCGAAACTAACCGTCATATTTCACGTAACATCCGCTAACACAGGAAAAATAATTGGTTTGGAAACAAGAACAACTACATTTACTGCTCTAGAAGCAATATCGATATCTACAAGGACAGCGAGGAATTATGCTAATAGTAGCTTCAGAGATGAAGAGCCAACCAATTTTCTGTTGGCTATGAGGCAGATAATTGCCGGTTGGAATAAAATAATAACCACGGATATTAATTAAATATATGTAAATATTTCATCTTCAATTTAAATGTGGCGCATATTTGCGCATTAATATGTTCACTAATTTTACTCTGTTTTGAATTATGAGTCGTTTACCACTTTTGGAAAAGTTCCCACTCCTGAAAATTATTAAATCTAACCGATACTAAGTTCCAGTGACAATTCCACCGACAGGATGTACCTAGCAGATAGCACACACCTCCTTGAAAATCTTATCAAAATATCCTAATATTAAACCACACAGACGTCACCCAACTTAAATATATCGTTTTCATTATATTTCATTAAGTTATATTTCCACATTAAAATCACCGAGAGAAAGAAAGAGAGAGAGGGATCCTCTATGTGCTTTTTAATTAACTTAATAATTCAATATATTGTTCTCGGAGTTCAACCGGGTTTTGCATAATTATATTAAAACGCAACGTTTCGACGACTAAAAGCTCTGTCGTCATCTTCTAGGCGAAGTGCCAGAACCATTTTTTTAGGGCAACAGGCTACATGAATGCCACTTAGGGCAACTCCCCTTTAATAGCATAGGAAGGGATTTGAAAGGAGGGATGCGGAAGGGTAGAGGAAGGTAGCCAAGGGTTTACTAGGGCCCCCGGGCTATATTTTAAGGATCCTACCTGGCATTCGCCTAAAGAAATGCAGGGAAAACCCTAGGAAAACCTACATCAGGTAGGTCGGGCATTGGGTACTTGTCCCACGCCCTTCCGATAGCGGGAGAGGAGTTTGCTGTGGGGACGCAGCATTCCCTTCTCCGTGCCTCGACCAGTTTAGGAGGCAGCTGGCCAACTATTCCAATGGGAATAGCGGACAACTCTTACCGTATGCCCAAGGTCTGCGACCCCGGAACATACACCTCTCAAAACAGACCGTGGTGCCTCGGCATGTGGGAACCATAGTTCAAAAAAAACCAGAGAGATGTGAGAGCATCCCCAAAGGTAGCCCCCGCCAGAGCTCTCTGGGAAGGTTCACCTGCGAGAAATCCTCTCGCAGGCTTACTTAACTCCTAACCATTTACTTTTTTTTTTTTTTTAGGGCAACAGGCTACATGAGGGTGATCCACATTGGGCAACTCCCCTTTAATAGCATAGGAAGGGATTAGATAGGGGGGATGCGGAAGGGTAGAGGAAGGTAGCCAGGGTTACTAGGGCTCCCGGGCTGTGGTTTAAGGATCCTACCCGGCATTCGCCTAAAGAAATGCAGGGAAAACCCTAGAAAAACCTGCATCGGGTACGTCGGGCATTGGGTAATTGTCCCACGCCCTTCCGATAGCGGGAGAGTAGTTTGCTGTGGGGACGCAGCATTCCCTTCTCCGTGCCTCGACCAGTTTAGGAGGCAGCTGGCCGACTATTCCAATGGGAATAGCGGACAACTCTTACCGTATGCCCAAGGTCTGCGACCCCGGAACATACACCTCTCAAAACAGGCCGAGGTGCCTCGGCATGTGGGAACCTTAGTTAAAAAAAAACAGAGAGATGTGAAGGCATCCCCAAATGGTAGCCTCCGCCAGAGCTCTCTGGGAAGGTTTACCTGCGAGAGATTTCTCTCGCAGGCTTCCCTTTTCGGGTCCCCCGGAACCATTCCATTGCATATTGTACATATTCTCCAGTGAATCATCAAGCTGTGAGAGCCAATCAGCGCTTAATATATTGTGTTTTAATATAATTATGCGAAACCCGGTTGAACTCCGAGAACAATATATTGAACAACTGCACCGGGAAAGGCTTCAATCTTTGAACTTAATAATCAGTAAATGTAAACAATTAAGTTCAGTAGTGCATGATTAAGCAACTGAGAACTAGGCACATTACGAATTGCGTCTATTTTTATGGTTTGCTTAGTGGGTTATTGCGATGTTCTCCAGAAACAGTATTGTTATCGACTGTTGAATTTTAAATTATATCTCGTATTTCATATAAAATCTCTGTATGTTTTCCATTTCGTTTCGTGAGTTTAAAAGATACTATATAATGTAATATACAAAAATATATTAATGAACAAGATACGAGTTGGGGAGCCAAATAATGTGGTAATCACTTGTAATTAAATAAACAAACGAAGGAAGTTGAAGTTAAACCAATTTTATAAAAAAGATAGCACAGATTTTTTTTTGACAAATTTGATTTTTCATTGAATTTAAATTTTATATATTTAATTAAAATGCCTCAGCTTTTATTAGAATCTAAATTTTAGGGCCTCTAATAAAGACACTGATTTGTAAAATTTCCCCAAGTTACAAAAGAAAAAAACGAATTTAAATTTACAATAAAAAAATTTTATACCATCAACAAAAACTATAGAAATAAGAAAATTTATAAAAATCTGGCAAAATTATGTGAATCTGGCGGTAAAAAGATATTTACGTAATGGTTTACAGAAGAAAGTTTATTTTTTACATACCATTTAATTAGAGCTGTTCTGTTTTGTGCACACGTGATTATTTAATTTTTGTAGAACACTAATTTCATTGACAGACTATACCACTGATTTTATTATCGTCTCACTTTCCAACACTTTGGACGCCTTTCTATTTCGCTGTCATACGTATTTTCAGGTTCAGTTTGCTGTGGAAAATCTATAATAGGAAAAATTATGATATTCGACCCATAATTTGCTGAATTCGACCACCACAGACTCTCGCCATGCTCTCAAAACACACACAACTGACAATTTCAAACACACGTACTGATATCTGAATATCGGAGTTCTCTGCAAAAGTTCTGAGCGTCTTATATACGCTTTTTGACAATACAACTGGCAACCATTATCGTCTCTGCATTCTCGCGCCAAACAATGCTGTTCGTTACAATGCTCTGGCCTCAAAGTTACGCCACCAATAATTAAAGAAACAATTTATTATAAATCATTTCATTAAACATTTGTAATCTCTACAAATGTTTCCATATTTTGCAATATTTCAAAGATAACTTTATGATACACCCTTTAGAACTGTTGGAAAGACTTGCAATGAAATGTGGTGATTTCAAAATCGGTTCTTTAAATGTTCTTTTTCATGCGCTCAGTTTTGTTTAGTAATCCATACCCTCTTTTACTTACATATAAATAGACTTCTATATATTTCCCCCCCCCCCCGCAACTAATGTGTCTTGTTATTTATACTACATTATTACAAATATTGCAGCCCTTCTCTAGGATCTCTATAAGTATCTCAATACCAAACATCATAATCGTGATAAGGAAAAATAAGTTTTTTATATTAAATTTTGCTACATTGGTAGATATATATAATGATAGAATTAGTATTCATTTTATTAATCCTCAGTTGAGTAAATTGGATATCATAGTATGAGATTACAAGAAAAGAAATAAAATATTACAATTACAAAGTTTAAAAAACAAGCATTGTACTTTACAAAACAAATATAATTTAAAGCAACGTTAAAGATACTAATATTACAGTAATTAAAAACATGAATACTTCAATGTTCATTTTTCCAACCGAAAATCTTGCTTGGATTCCCGTCGAACATGAAAAAGAAAATAAGTCGGCAGTTTAATTCTACAAGAGTATAATCGTAACTTGATAAGATGCCTGAAAACTATTTGATTTAAGAGAATCTCAGCTGTCCTTCCTATCTACGAACTCTTTCAGCGAATTATATATTGTATAAATGATTTGCTCCGTTAACGGCATACAAATTTATTTTGCTCCACACAAACTTTAACCCTTGCCTTGTACGTAAATTCTAGAAATTTTAAAGTCCCAAGTTTACGAAACAAAGTTGATAGTGCGACTCAAAGTTTCGTTTAAAAAATAGGTATTTAATTAAATTTTAGGGTGCACAATATAATTATTATTCATCCCATATTTATATTGATTTTAGTCGATGGACCCAGCTACAGTTAGCGCCATTGTGCTTCTGGTAGTTGAAGTTGGTACCATGGAGGTTGCTCTGTTTATTTTTCTGTGCGTGTAATTGACTGCATTTATTTTTCCACACATTAAACATGTTTTTCTCTCGCCAAATCATGTCACCGAAAAAGTAACATGAGTTCCCTTAATTAGTCACTAATAACCTGAAATAAATCAATAAAAACTAACGAAAAAGCAACATGTTTTTCCATTCAATTCGTTTTATGTCCTGAAATACGGTAACATTCGTACAAATATTTAAAATTTCCTTATAATATATATATTGTAATGCTTAGTTGGCTTTATGACTTAATATATAAAACATTAAACTTTATTACAAGAAAAATACACACAAAAAAAAATACAAAATTACATTTAAAAAATATTATTGGGCGCCAGCAGATATATTGGTCTGCAAAAATTAACATAAGCTCCGGCCTGAATAAAAAAGTTCTCCTTCTCACCAGGGTATTGTGGGGGGTACGGTAGTTATTCAAAGACAGAGAGTAATTCCGCACTGTGTAATGGAGTCTACTTTTCGATGCACTTTACATAAATTGTGATGATTACTGTACTTGGTCTCGTCGCATCTTCTTCGGCCTCCTCAACTTTTGTTCTTCCACTCGCCCGCTCTGCCTGCGTCTGTCCGCGTCTGCCTGCGTCTTTCCCAGCGTCTGCTCGTCCCTCTGCGTCTCTCCCAGCGTCTCCTCGTCTGCCTGCGTCTCTCCCAGCGTCTCCTCGTCTGCCTGCGTCTCTCCCAGCGTCTCTCCCAGCGTCTCCTCTCTGCCACCCGGGTTCGGAGTATTTATCATACTCCGCCCCCTCAAACGATGCAACCAAAAAAAAAGGGACCTGTGCAAGTGATTTCTCTTGACCGCTCGGGACAGCGCACGTGCACGCCTAATTTATTCCTCCTCAGGCCTCCTCAGAGGCCCGCGGCCACTTAAGGTTGCTATTCACTACAATATATATATATATATATATATATATATAAGGTTCTAAGTAATTTTTTAAGTTATTATATTTATTTTAAAATAATGTGTTTTCTGTTTACCCTTGAAAATTAATTTATTGGAAAATGGTTAAGTAACATTATTTATTAAATAATTCTGAGGATTCTATTATTTATTAAATAATGTTTGAGAGAAACGTGAAATTATGAAGTAAAACTATTAGGTAAATTCTTTAATTTAAAATAATATTTATTACACTTTTATTTCAAAACTATATTTGCGAATTTCATCTTATTTCAATATTTATTTTGTGGATACTTTGATAACGCACTTCAAATTAACTATTTATGGAGAAAAAAAATTGATTCCGGTATTTTAGTTCATTTGGAACCAGTTATATGCGAACAGGAATTTTAAATTATGAAAATTAACAAATGCAAGAAACGTTCATGCTTGAGTTATTATCATTTGGAAGATATCTTAAGAACAGATACTTGCAGTATATGTACTCAATGATAAAAGGGTTTCCCGATGTAGTTGGTGCAGAAATAGTTTTCGGGTTCCACGCGGGTACCAACAGCTGTTAAACCGCGACGTTTCGGTAACCGTAAGCTGTGTCATCATCGCCTAGAAGATTACAGCTTTCTAGGCTTCCTTTTTGTCCAGTTCAATATAAATCAGCCTGTAAGGTTCAATTTTTTTTAAAAAAAATATATAATTAAATTTAATTGGAATTTCTAGTATGTGAGCAAAATTTATTTCCTAAATATGCAATATTTATAACTTCTTTAGGATTATGCTGTTTGGAATGTGTGCATAGTAATGTATATGTTAAATTAGAATAAATATTAATTAAGAGCCACTGACGGTTTTAGTGAATATTTTAATAGGAGTGATCATTCGCTGGACAAACGATAAAAATTCTGAACACGTTGAGGATATATGTTGAGTTCTCTCATTATTTTAATTGGTCCTTTTCTCAACCACAAAATTTGAACCCAGCAACTCCTTTGCCGTTGCATATTTCCTGAATACAGTAGGTCTATAATTACATTGTAAGATAAACTATTTCTTCGAAGTCGCAAGAAACACTGCTCTTATCGGCCCTTGTGTATGTATTGAACACGTCCTATCTCTGCCACGTCCCTGACCGACGTCTCTTCTGTATGTAATAGGCCTAAGAGTATCAAAACAGTCCCGGTACAACAAGAATACACGCAGTCTATCATTAGTACGCCCCCTAATGGAATATGGTGCAGCATGCTGGGAACCATATAGGAAAAATCTGATAGAATCCTCAGAAATGGTTCATAAAAGGGCCGCGAAATTCGTACAGATAGGACCTGGTCATGGGAGGGAAACGTAAAGCTGCTAGGTTGGGATACAAGAAAGGAATGAGCCAGGCTACCCGTTCTCTTTAAAGCCTTTGCAGGTCAAAATCCTTGGCATGGAATTCGAGATAGATTTAGAGAACCTACGCGAGGACTGACCACACGTTCAAGTTAAATGCCAGACAGAAAAAGACTGATGTTAGAAAATACTCTAAATAGGACAATAAATAACTGGAGCAATTTACCTGCAAGAGTTTTCGGAAAAAGTCCTCCCACGAAAAGAAAATTTAGACAATCTGAACTCTTTAGTTAAAATAGGGTAGTGTAGTGAAGTCAAATGATAGCGCTCCATTATAAACTATAGTAAAATGGTAACATTCCTTGACTCCTAAGATAGTTAAATAGTTAGTTAATCTCTATTTTCAAATATCTTTCCACTGTCCTTATTTTCAGGCCAGTACAATATTAATAGTTTTATTAACTTTCTCAAAATTAACTTTTAATTAATATAATTCTATATACATGAATTTATAGTTAAAATAATGACCGTAAACCTAGCTTGGACTTTAAAATGCTTGTATTAATTTACTCTAATTTCTTTAATTGTAACTTTTTCTATTTATTGTAATTAAATTTCAGGCATCTGCCACCGGGCATTGTGTCTATTTGTAGATTTAATAAATATACAATACCTTAAGTGTGTAAATTATACTCATCGTACCTTTACCTTAATGGTGTCTAATAATATTCCCAGTACGTTAGAAGAAATAATATAGTTTTGCGATAATAGTCCTGGTGCATTGTGATACTATCTATTTTGTTTAACCAGAAGCTTAAGTATGAATGATATAAAACAAATATAAAAAAATAAATATAAAAAAAATGAAAAAACAGAATTCTCCAATTCTTCAAGAGAAAAATGTTAATTTTGAGTAACTCATACTCGTACTCATAAATATCACTTTCAATTATTTCGTCAGTTTTTCACATTGACAATCAAATATATTAAATTATTATCATTAAAATATCTTTGCTATTTTTTATCACCTTTCGGTGTCTCATTAAGCGTGTATTGTATGGATAAAGTCGAGTTTGGTAGCCGAATCATGATTGGGTAATCCATGGCCGTAACGCAAACGTTAAATCTGTGCAGTATAGGTAACTCCCTGTTAATAGCATAGGAAGTGATTTGAAAAGGAGTTGCGGAAGGATAGAGGAAGGTAGCCAAGATTTAACTAGAGCCCCTGGGCTGTAGGTTTAAGGATAATACCCGGAAATTCGGCAAAACGTGACACAGGAAAAAGAATAGAAAAACCTGCATCAGGTATGTCTGGCATTTGGTACTTCTCCCACGCCTTTCCGACGACGAGACAGGGGTTTGTTGTGGAGACGCAGCATTCCCTTCTCCGTCCCTTGATCAGGTTAGGAGGCAGCTGGCCGACTGTTCCTATAAGAATAGCAGACAACTCATACCATTTGACCAAGGCATGCGACCCTGGAATATACCCCTTAATGTGACCAAGGAGCCTCGGCTTGTGGGAACCTTAGTTCAAAAACCAGAGAGAGGAAAAACCACGAGCATAAATTGAAATCAGAAACAGATTCATGAATGCAGAGAATAGAACGAAAAAAAATAAAACGAAACGAAAGATAACAAGAGTAAAGTATTTTTATCGACATAACAATTACATATAATGTCATACATTAAAGTAATAATTTTATTTATCGTATATTTCCATTTTTTTTGGATATTTCTCGCCGTGCCCTGCAATGAAGGTCAGGTAAGTGATGACTTGAATCACTCTCATCTCACAAATATTTGTGTCAGTAAATCAAGCTAATAACTTGTTCTACATCCATTATTTGAAGCACGAAAGTGTATAAATTTCCAACAAACGTCGGATTGTTTTCGGACGTCGGTGCTGCACGTACATACATGTACATAGGAACAACTCACGCTCAGTCAGCGAGCTCCCATAGTATTTGGAAGGTCGGGATCATTCGTGCGTGGTAAAACGATTCAAATTCGTGCTAAAACACATCCAATGAGCGGCCGGCCTAACCGATGAAGGATTTGTATTTTGTAAATCCGAAAATGGTGCTGGCGAAGTCGATTTTCGATTTAGTGGTGGCACGAAAGGTGCGTCATAAGATATTCATGTTTGCGGCCCAATTTTTGATAAGCAATAATCCTGATGATATTCAGACGTTTCTTGCATTCATCAACAAGCTCTTGTATACGCTTGTTTGTGATAAGGTTCTACCAAATGTGACGCTAGAAATTTTCTCGTAGTCGTCAAATTTAATTGTTGTTTTCTTTTTTCAATTCAGGAATATAATAAAATTTGGTTTGGGGGAATATTATAGCTTTAGTTTTTACGGATGATTATTGTAATTCAATGTTATTAGCCCAGACAGATGATGAATATATTGTTTTTTGGATGTCGAGGATATTGAAACCTTTACATATTAAAAGGATGTCGTCCGCATACTGCCTTATCAAGCAGGGCTTTTTGATGTTGCAATCGATGTCATTAGTAGCTATTGAGAAAAAATCGCGTTAGGACACGAGCCTTGCGGCACACCATTTACGATTGGGTTATCGTTAGACAATTTTCCATTTATTCTTATTTTAATATGTCTGTTGAATATTAGGTTATTGATGAAGCATAATAAGTTACCATCGATACCAATTTTGGTAATTTGGTTCAACATACGCCTCCTCCATTTCGATAATATGCCTTTTCTATATCAAAACTGACAGCGATGACGTGTTGGTGACTGTTGAAGGCGGATTTGATCGTATTGTCTGTTAGCAACGTACGAGATGGTCAATAAACCTTTTCTAAATCGAAATTATTGTGGCGTTATGTTGATTTCCAAATTCTATTTGTTGATTTTTCTGTCTATTATTTTGCACAAGTTACATTGAAGTTACATTAAAGTTGACCGTGTTAGTGCTGCAGTTTCCTGCTTTTTTTATTGGTATAACTACTGCGTTTTGTCATGTTTTTGGAAATAATTTATCGTCCAGTATGTAATTAAATAAGCTTAGTTTAACATGATGCCGTCACGAGATAGTTGTTTTATACGAATATTTGGAATTTTATCTGGGTACTGTGAGACCTATTTTGAATTGGTTATTGCGTCTGTGATTTATTTCTCGGTAAAGGGATCGTTTTGGTCAGAGGCACTTTGAAGTTTTTAAAGATAACAGTTGCAAATGTTGCATTTTCATTTTGTAAGTCAGATTTTCGTTTTTTTTATGGATAACTTACGGTTATTTAAAGAAGAATTGTTTTCAAATTTCCTTTCAAGTTCGTCCGAAATTCCTAGATGATCAGAGATGACTCCATCGTTTTGATCTAATAAATATGGTATTGGGTTAAATTTATTTTCACCTCTTAAGTATTTAATAATATTCCACAAACATTGGTTTGTCGAAATTGGGCGTGGAACCTTTTGAATGTGATTCTGTTTACTTGATTTGGGTGTCTCTTGTATGTTGATTAAGAATGTTTACAGGTTGCATGTGCACGGGTACATTCAGAGTTCTACCAAGATATTATCCTTTTCAATTTTTGAATTTCCTGATAGCAATATCTGCGGAAAACTGAATGATGATTTTATTTATTTTATTCCAATAGACCTCGTATGAGGAAATAGGACACGTCAACACATAAAATTACAATATAATAATTGGATGCTACCATTATAAATTATTAGAAGTTAACACAAAAATACTAAAATTCGGGAACACAAATTTCCCAGTCCAACATAAGCAAAATATATTAATAATAACAAAAATAATAATTCTTTTTAGCTATACTAAGGGTTTAATATAATATTTATAGTTCTAATAAAAAAATTCAATACGTACTAGTAAATAATTAATGATTCGAGAATTAACTGTCATAAAATATAGAATTATACACATCACACAAGAATAAACGCAAAACAAGACATACACAGGCTAGGAGGAAACACAAACGACGGACAAATCAGTTCACGAAACAGAGCGTTATTAGGATAACGATCAAGAAATTCATGTACTGAGAAAAATATCGGCGCCTTCAGTAGAATATTTTTACATTGAATCCCAAAATTTTTGTAGTTATTATTGTTCTTTACATCTGGAGGGAGACTATTGTATAAAACTTTCCCTGAATGGTGAATACTTCTCTGGTAGAGATTTCTAGTCTCATAATCGTGAGACTCGCCATTCGTATGAAAAAGATTCATGTTCCGCTTAACTAACTTTAAAATTTCGTGAATAAAGACGCTGGGAAGAGTTAATATTCGTAGACTTTTGAAAAAACGGTTTACAAGCGATTTAGTATCCGTATTAGAAAGTCTTCTAATGGCACGATTTTGCAGCTTGAATATTTCAAAGCTCCTAGAGCAATTTGCAATTGCCCTAACACATAAGGGAATGAAAATACGTATAGTACTTCATTTTCTTTGTGTTGATGTCAAAATGTTGCTTTAAGGTTCTTAGACAATAACAAGCCAAACTGGATATGGATATTAATAGTTCCAGGCCCTCTTCAGGGTTAATGGTGCGTGGGTCGGGTGCGGAAATTAGCAGATTGGAAATGGCTTCTTTATATATATTCCAGTTTCCAGTAGAGAAGTTCCAATTTTGTCGTATGGGTGAAATAGTTGGTGACTGATATTGTGCGAGCATGTCAGTGATGAGGGGAAAGTGGTCGCTATCATATGATGAACATTCTGCGGTCCATTCACAGATGTCGGCAAGGTTCTTGAGCAGCAGGTGATTTCAATTCTGCTGACCGATCCTGTTGCTATATTAAGGTGCGTGGGATCACCTGCGTTCAAAATAATGGTGTTAATGTTGTTCAGTGATTTTTCTAATACAGTTCCTCTGCTGTATGAGTGGATCCAACCCGACAATGTATGGTGGCTGTTATCGTCTCCAACTATAATAAATGTGGAACCAAGTTGTTTGAATCGATTTTCTATTTAAAATTGAGTAAATTTTGCTCAGTTCGGGATATATTCCAATGACAATTAAACAGGCCACTAATTGTTTTAATATAATTAATTTGTTAGCGGTACGAATGCGCAAAGGCGACAATGAGGGCGGGTTTTTCCTTTGTTCGACAATGGAGACCACGCGCGCTAAAACTCTGTATGCGCTTGGATCAGCTATGAATGGTGGCGTAGGAGAGATGAAACAGTTCAAAAGACTGGAATCGGCGATGATATGAGAAGGAGGCTAAAATCTGAGTACGAGAGATATAATACAGTATCAAACAGTAAAGTCTGCAAATATAAATTGCAAATCGCGAGTTCCTGTATGGATGCAAGCAAATGGTTGTACGGAGAGATTTTCATAATAATTTGCAAACGGGGAAACAAAAGGTTGTTTCACGCTGATGGAACAATTTTCACATCGAGGAATCCGGCATCCGCTAGCTGACCAGAAAGGGGAGGCTCATCCAAGATTCCAGATAGCTGAGGACGAGAAATTCAAGCGTGTGCATTAAAATTGCAATGACGTAGAGTCAGTGTAAAAAAAACGACTTTTTAGTGTGGTAGTGTTCAAGATACAAGATACAAGATACAAGAGATATATCTGGTACCAGACAGACGATCCGTGAGTAACTAAAAACGATTATTAAAAGGGTAGAGTCAGATTTCGTTCAGTGTTCATTTCGTTCAGTTTTCTTTTCACTTATCTTCATATTGTTTTAGGTTAACTTTTATATTTTGAATTGTTAATTGTCAGTTTATACATTGATTTTGTTCTAATTATCAAACCCAGTAGTGAACCTGAGATATAGAGATCCGACGTATTTGATTGTAATTATATAAGAACAGTATGTTCATAGATGCCACGAATTAATTAAATGAAAATTAAAGTATTTGTTTTAAATGGATGAAATTCGGCATGAAAATAGGTCTTGTAAATTGTAAAATTTATGAACAATAATAAATTCATTTTAAGCTTAATAAATGTTGTTAATTGATTCATTTAATTAACCCTTCCAGATGTTTATTACAATATATATTTTTAGGGTAACAGGCTACAGAGGGTAATCCACGTGGTGGCAACTCCCCTTTAATGGCATGGAAGGGATTTGAAAGGGGGGATGCGAAAGGTAGGAAGGTAGCCAAGGGTTAACTAAGAACCCCTGGTTATAATTTAAGGATCCTACCTGGCATTCGCCTAAAAGTGATGCAAGTCAAAACCTAGAAAACCTGCATCAGGTAGGTCGGGCTATAGGTACTTGTCCCACGCCCTTCGATGACGGGAGGGAGGGTGTGTTGTGGGGACACAGCATTCCGTTTGCCGTGCCTTTAGCAGCTGTCCGACTGTTCCAATGGGAAGTGAGAAAATTTTTTACCGTATACTAAAGGTCTGTGACTCCGGAACATACACCTCTCAAAACAGGCAGAGGTGCGTCGACTTGTGGGAACCTTAGTTCAAAAATGGAGAGAGGAAAAGGCATCCCCAAAGGTAGTCCTCACCGTCTCTCCAGAAAGGTTCTGCCTGCGAAAGAACAGCTCTTACATGCCTAGTCACCTCTACTAATTCTGCTTTTTTAAGTTCATATTTTATTGTATTTCTGCGAAAGTTCCTGAAGCTTATCTCTGCACTCGAAAATCAGAATCCTCATTCAATTTCCTCAATTATCGCCTGCTATTAGTTTTTTCATTAACAGAGAAAATCGTCGGTATTTTGACATTATTAAGAAACTGCGTCGTATTTTTACGCATTATTGCTTTGATATGAATATTCAAGCTTCCACGATGAATTTAAATAATTAAATAACTGAATACAGATAAAATTAACATGAGTTAATGATTTTATATTGCTTTCACAACTAAATGATGTTAAAATAAATAGACCAACTTTAAGTGTAAAAGCAGTTGAAACGCATAAAACTGTTTACAATTTCATAGAAATAGCTTGGAATTTAACTTACTTTACTCAATCAAACCAAGTAATATTTAAAACATACAAAATAAAACCTGAACAACACTTCATATTATATGAATAATGTAGTGTAATGAGGCAACATTAAGTGCTTCAAACATTCTAAATTAAATATAATTCGTTAAGTATTTGGAGCGTCTTGGACGGGACGACACCACTGGGGGGTTGCGGGGTTGTGAGTGACAGCGGCCGGCCTTTTTTAAAGAAAATTTACGACGGTCACTCGCACACATGAGTTGGAGGAGTGAGACAGAAGCTGCTGAGTGTCCGTATAAAGTGGACGTAAACTGAAATATAAAATGTGAAGTTTGTTTGCAGCACTGCATGGAGCAAGTTTATGTACTTTAAATGTTAAAATTCGTCGAAGTGATTAAGAGAAAAGTGTAGAGAAGAAATGTGAAAAGTATATCAAAGTTTTGTTGGTTTCTTTACTTAAGGAAGTGGGCCAGTAAGGACGTGGATAACGTGATAAATTAATAGTTGCTTTCATTAATATTTTCGTTATATTGCCACAAAGGTTTTGCCATTATATCCTCACGCGAAAATTAAAGCTGAAGAGAAAGGCCAATATGGCGGCTTGTTCCGTTCAGTTAATCCAAGCCTATATTTGCCTTAATAAAAACATTCATAACAGTTGATAACAATGGTTTATTTTAAATTAATTATTTAAAATTATGAGTTCAATAATTGAAAACATTTATTAATACAAGATTTAAAAATATTATTTAACATTTCTATTTTGAATTATTATATTATAAAAAACTGTTGAAGTAAATAGATTTTAAGACACTTTTTCACATGTAGTTAAATGGGAAGCTGTAAATATTTCCAGATATTGCAGAGTGAACTTTTCGGAGTGCAAGTCACGTGATTTAACCTCACATAAGATATAAATATATCGGCACATCTTACTTTCACTTATGGTGCGCTTTTAGCATTTAAATTGAACATCAAGTATTTTATTAATTTGATTCTAAATTTCTGCCGGAAACATGGAAACGTGGCTTGCCGGTGCCGAGTAGACGACAGAGGTCAATTGCGGGACGGGTTAGGGAAATCCACAGGTCCCGCAAACAAGACCATAAAATCTTGACCACAGTCGGTCAAGAAAGGGTAGTCGGCCAGGAAGGTATGGTCCTAAATTAGAATAAAAGTATGGGTCACGTGTCGATGAGAGCCAATAAAGACACCGTGATTTTTGGAGTCCGAGAGGGACATCTCTCGAGACAGACAGTCTGTGACCATCAGCGGAGGAGAGTGAGTCTCCAGCAACCATAGTGGACTTGTGCACTTTGGGTTCGCACGTTGTGTCACGGCTGTCTGTGCTGCAGCCACAGTTACCACCGATAGACGACCCCTTTCCGAACTGCATAATTGGTAAGCCGCAGTCCATGTGTCCGGGTAGCGCGCCGGTTTGTTACAAAAAAAGATTACAAATAATCTTGGGAAAGGAGGTATATGCATCCCCGGGCATGCTGGCAATCTTTCATTATTGATGTGTGGGCAGGTATTTCGGTTTTGTTTATAATAAATTCTTTATTTTTTTTAAGACAACAGGCTACATGAGGGTAATCCACGCTGGGCAACTCCCCTCTCCCCTTTAATAGCATAGGAAAGGATTTGTCGTGTTTCTCTAGACTCTTCTTACCAGCTGACGATAGGTACAAGGTTCCTAAAAACGTTGTATGGTATTTATATTACCCGTTTTTGTCTGTATTAGCTATCTTTCTTATTCATTATTTTCAATCAGACGTAAATTTTTCATTTTAAATAAACATTTATTACAACACACTCAATGGGGTTTCTGTCTTATTTTTTTCTGAATAATCAGTATCACTTTTATCCCTTAAAGCAGGATATAAATGAACTAACGAAATGAATTTATCATTATAAAAAAAGTCATCTCCATTTTGACAATAAAATATATTAAATAAAAAACTAGGACAATTAGTTGTTTACAATAATTAGATAAAACAGCCTAATGGTGGGGAAAATGAAGTGATGACATAAATATCAAACAAGAATCCTGGAATAACCGTGTGGAAGGATGCATCATTATACCTACCAAACATCAAAGCGAAATCCACCTTTTCGGTAACGATGAAAACAATTGTTTTTACAAAGTACCAAGTAGCAAGTCTCTGCTTTCCCGTGTAGTAGTAGTAGTATATCCTTTCGTTCCTTTACGAACATAGGGCATCTGTGAAACATTTCCACCTAATTCTATTCTTTGCCAAAATTTTAACTTCTTTGCAGTTCTTGCCACACTTCTCCGCTTCGTCTTTGATCGTCCTCTTCCAGGTATGTTTAGCACGTTGACTGCTGACTACTTGATAACTCGTAGACTGCGTTCTTTTCTAGGACGCCAACTACGAGTTATCTCGTCCTTGTTTACTTGTCATATTTGTGCAGCTACGATTAAACTCGGAATATATTAGTGCTAATATTGATAGATGGCTTCTGGGAGAAGAACAATAAATCAATGCTGTCTTGCATGAACAGAAAATTTAGCAAAAAACGAAAAAAAATATGATTATAAAAATTAATTCAAATTCAAGAAATAAAATAATATTTTATTGTTTGTGGAACTTCTTAAACAATCTTCCACACAAAGTGCTGGCTGGCTTCTCTTTACAGGCTTGCCACTTTGATAACCTATTAGATGTTTTTATGGCCTTGCGTTTTTCAATTTCTTGCGCAGCATATATATTAGTTTGTTCCACCAGTAATGCAAGAAACTCATCCGAAAAAAATAAGTCCACCAGCCTTTGTACTGACGAATATGGACGCGTATTCATGATTTAGCTTTAGCGAAGCGACATGTCGAAGCGTGTCTGCGTACGAATTAACTCGTAGTTGGCTTCCGCGAAGAGATTCTGAAAATTGCCGTGGCAGTCAACGTGTTAGGTCCTCTCCGTTTTTGAGCCTCTCCATTTTTGAACTAAGGTTCCCACAAGCCGAGGCACCTCGGCCTGTTTTGAGAGGTGTATGTTCCGGGGTCGCAGACCTTGGGCATACGGTAAGAGTTGTCCGCTATTCCCATTGGAATAGTCGGCCAGCTGCCTCCTAAACTGGTCGAGGCACGGAGAAGGGAATGCTGCGTCCCCACAGCAAACTCCCTTCCTATGCTATTAAAGGGGAGTTGCCCAATGTGGATCACCCTCATGTAGCCTGTTGCCCTAAAAAAACAAAAAAAAACGTGTTAGGTCTTCCTACTTTTCGTTCACCTTGTGGATACCAATCTAATGCTTCCTTCTCAACTGACCCTCCATTCTTCCTCAAGGTATGTCCTATCCATCTCTATTTTCTCATTTTTATCTATTTATCTATTTCTGTCACACCACAGGCTTCCCATAATACAGAGTTACTTATTATTTAGGGCCATATTATAGAAATAATTTTTGTTAAACAGCGATTTATAAATGTTTGTTATTTCTTTGTAGTTTGATTTGTTACTTTCCAGGTTTCGCATCCGTAGAGCAGTACTGATTTGACATTGCTATTAAATATATAAAATCTTGGTTTTCTTGGAAATATTTTTGTTCTTCCAGAGGGTGTATAGATGGACAAACGCTCCATTTGCCTTTTTAATTCGTGTTTTGACGTCTTCTGGGACTCCTCCACTTGTTGCTACTATGCTTCCTAGATAAGTGAACTCACTCACTGTTTCAATTTCCTTCGTATGTTTGTATTTCTTTTAATTAATTTTGAGTTTATCCGCATTTCTTTGGTTTACTTACTATTAATATTTAATCCAACTTTAGCTGCTTCTTTCTCTAGGCAAGATACTTTCTCAGTCATGTCTTTTAAACTCTGTGAGAGGAGGCAGATATCATCTGCATAGTCAAGGCTTCTAGCCTTCCGTATAAACCCCATCTTATACCTCGTCTTCTATTGTCTATAGTTTTTCTCATCACTTTATCCAACACCACAAGAAATAGAATTGGGGATAAAATACATCCCTGTCTCACCCCCCTTGTCGCACCGAAAACTTCTGTGAGTTTCCCTTTGTGTATTTACTTGACATTTATATTCTCTATACATTTCTTTTATTAGGTTGAGAATTTTTTCTGGTATTCCATACTGTTCTAGTACCTTCCACATAGTCAGTTTATTTAGAGAATCAAAGGCTCTTTCAAAATCCATTAATGTGGCGTACAGGGATATATTCAATTCATTTGTCTGCTTAATAATTATACGTAGCGTATTTATTAAATCTGTGCAACTGCGGTTTTCGCGAAAACCTGCTTGTTCATCTCTCGGTATCGTTGAAAACAATTGTTTTTACCAAAGTACCAAGTAGCGAGTCTCAACTTTCCAGAGTAGTGTAAATTAAATATAGCTTCGTAATTATTCACCCCACCAATGACCATGCGAATAAAAGTCAATTTTTTTTATCTGAGAGAGCCCTGCCATCAATCTTATGTATAATATTCGATATTAAATTTTGTTGTTCCATTAAAATAGATCTATCTTCTCTAATAAATAAATGATACTGTTAGTTTGTGTGTGTTACTTATATAAATCTAAATCCGTAGAGAAAATTATACCTAATTTCGTTCACGTCTTCTTTTCGATCATAAAGCAAACACTGGGGCTGAGAGGCGTCTACCACCCCAGGATCTGGGGTGGAGGGCGGTGGATAGTTTCAAACGTGCTCAAACGGACGATATTTCCGTCTGATTAATATTTTTCGGGCTCAATGAAATGGAAGTTTCTCCCGATGATGTTTGTGCATAATTTCTACCCCTTTCGGTATTGGTGTGCGCCTGGAGGGGCGTTTCAAAAAAAATCTAGCGGAATCAACCGAGATTAGAATCAAATCCTGGGTTATGGATGTCGATGAGTTTCATTATGACATTCAACTTGCCGTTTAACCCCCAGGGGCAGGGGTGGACTGGGGCTGAAATTTTCAAACATGTTAAACGGCCGTTATTTGTGTTGAAAAAACATTTTTCGCGGTCCAGGAGATTGATAATATTTCTTCGAATGTTGTTTTTTCCGTATTGGAGGGGAGAACCCTTGGAGGTAGAGCCGGAGGAGCGTTACAAAAAATAAAAGATCCTAGATTGAAGGCGAATCCGGGGTTATGGACGTCGCCGAGTTTCATTATGACAAACCCACGCATCGCTGGACACACAGCTAGTTACATATAAGAATTCAATTTTTTTTATATTATATTACTATCATTTAAACTCTACAAATCAATATGCCTTCGTAGAAGCAACTTTCCCCCACCAAAAATAAACTTAAACGAATGTCTCCGTAGTACCTTACTACATATTGTTTCCTTTGCTCACTTCAGCCAGTATTTCAGATAATATAACATTTTATTTTTCTCACTTTAACTTCAAGAATTTTGCAGCGAGCAAAAAATAATTCTATTATTGTTTACGTTTTCTATTAAATGAACTTAACATCATTATTTATTCAAGTTTCAGTACCTTTACGTTTTAAGCGGGGTGATTATGCGGGTTATCGAAATTTAGTTGAACAATTCATATTTTTAAATCTTATAGAAATAAGCTCAGTTTTCTGAATTTGCATTCTAGGTAAAATTCATTAGTTATTATATTTTGTTTACATTGCATTCTAAGCATTGATAATCTTTTATCTCGTCATTCTGCATGAATGCTGCTTTACCTGAATACAATTCTTAAAAAGACGAAAAATATCTCCAGTAATTCCATAATTTTTAGAAATTTTTTGTTAATTATTAATCCTACTGTATCATTGGTAACAGAAAATAGTAGACCGCCGAACACTTGTTCAAATTCGAAATAATTTACGGACTTCAAATTTTGTTTTGTTCGTAATAAAAATTTACTTACTAAGGCCTACTAATTTTACGGATTTATTTCTTTATTTGTAAAATAATATGCTTATATCTATACAAAACAACTGACACGTATAAGTTTTTCAACAAGTTCAAAATAATTCCTCGCTGTGCTAGAATTTTGTAGAACTTATTACATCTCCAGGAACGAAGCCACCATTCCTAATTGAACAAGCACGAACCTCAGTGCGGGAATGTGAATCCGCCCTCTACCTAATACAACCTTGCACGAAGCAAAAGGGCGATCACTGGAAGACCTCGTCTCCTCTCTCCGGCGCCATCCGGGTCAAACTGCCAACGAAACTAGGAATTTCACCATTAGAACACCTGAAAAGAGGAGTAACATATTCTAGAACTTCTAAAAGGGCAAGCCAACACATCGCAAAGCAAAATATTTTTCTACGTATACAACGCGAGCCTTTGAATTACCTTCCACTAACAAACAATTTACCTCTTTTTTTTAGGTATTTAGGGTAATCCACGCAGTGTCAACTCCCCTTTGGCATAGGAACGGATTTGAAAGGGGGGTGCGGAAAGATAGAGGAAGGTAGCCAAGGGTTAACTAGGGCCCCCGGGCTATAATTTAAGGATCCTACCCGGAATTCGCCTAAAAGTAAAAACCTAGAAAAACCTTTTCAGGTAGGTCGGGCATTGGGTACTTATCCCACGCCCTTCCGAAAGTGGGAGAAGAGTTTGCTGTGGGGACGCAGCATTCCCTTCTCCGTACCTCGATCAGTTTAGGAGGCAGCTGGCCGACTGTTTCAATGAAAACAGCGAAAAACTCTTAGTCAAGATGGAATTATTCTATTCTGAGAATTAATAATTCAACTAGAAGTGCCAGAAAATTCTTAGGTGAGTTTAGTGGAAATTGTGATCCAATAAAACTCTTAGCTAAACATATTGTTAAAAAATTTCCCTTTTCTTATAAAGACAATAAATCTAGTTGAATTAATCATCGTTTTTATAAACTTTGAATTCATTTTTATATCGGCACTAATTTATGTCAGTATATCGGTTGCTAAATGTAAATATTTCAGGCATTAATCGTCATTTACAAATTTTTCAAGACTACCATTTGTGTTAATTATATATTCAATTATATGTATATATGCAAGTAATTAATTACTTTACTGAAATTATACTCAGAACGTCGGATTTGATTTGATTTATTTTATTTTATGCGTCCTCGTATGAGGAAATAGGATACGTCAATACATAAAATTACAATATAATGATTGGATGATATAAATATAAAAATAATTATAAGTTAACATAAAAATACTAAAATTAGGAAACACAAATTTCCCTGTCCAACATAAGTAAAATATATTAATAATAACAAAATAATAATGCTTTGACTATACTAAGGGTATAATATAATATTTACAGTTCTAATAAAAAATTCAATACGTGCTAGGAAATAATTAATGATTCGAGAATTAACTATCATAAAATATAGAATTACACATCACACAAGAATAAACAAAAAACAACACTAGGAGGAAACACAAACGACGGACAAGTCATTTCACGATAACAGGGCGACGAGGAATCTGGAAACTCCAGGCTGAACATGAAACAAACAAACAAAAGAGGAGAAAAGACCGACAGAGACTAAGCAAGTTATGAAATAAGTAGTTATTTTTAACAATGCTTTGAACACATTTGCAGTTTTCTTTCAAAAAAATTATTAGGGTAACGATCAAGAAACTCCTGTACTTTCGGTAGAATATTTTTATATTTAATCTCAAAACTCGTGTAGTTATTATTGTTATTTACATCTGCAGGATGATTTTGTATTAAACTATCCCTGAATGGTGAATACTTCTCTGGTAGAGAGCAAAGATCTTAGACCTGAGCGATCTCTAGTCTCGTAATCGTGAGACTCCATTCGCTTGAAAAAAATTCATGCTCCGCTTAACGAACTTTAAAATTTCGTGAATAAACACCCCGGGAAGACTTTTGAAAAACGGTTTACAACTGGATTTATTATCCGGAATTAGAAAGTATGCTAATGCCACGCTTTTGCAAATTGCCTATTTTAATGCTCCTGGGGCAATGGCCCGAAATTGCAATTGGAATGGCTGTAGTGGAAAATTATTTTTTTCAACCGTTTTAACAATGTCCCTTTCAACATTTTTGAACGTAACGAGCAATTAATAACGGATTCAGTACAACACTAACTCATATTCCTGTCAACAACATGCCCCCATATAATATAATCGTATAGACAAATTACCATTTCATCCAACCCATGAAACTCAACATCGACAGTGACCCCTCGTAGCCCAACAATTATGAGCCCTCAGATAGACAAATTAAAATAATAGAAAAAATTTGCTCAATTAGGTTATTTGCTGGATTAACGAAATTACCAAGTTTCCATGTTAATTATGTACATATGTACAAATTGCATATACTGTAAAATATATGTAACCAACAAATAATCGGAGGATAAAAGTTTTTTCTAATAAATTAAATAATAATAATAAAAATCTTTGTTATCAACATTTCACTTACTTCATTTAAAGGGTAAATAAGTCGCTTTTTTTTACTTAGCATAGTCTCGTAACCTGCTAAATTAATATTTAATATTTTCTAATCGATTATTTTATTTGACAGAAATATTTTGCAAGATCGTCACTACCGTCTCAGCTGTTCCAGCACTATTCCAATAATAAAGATATATAACTAGTTTTTCCTCCTTCATTCACCTTTCCTGCTTGGTTTCTATTCTATTGATCTCTCTACTGTACATGTGTGAAAGTTTATGAGTTGACTAACGTTTACTTCAGCTTCCAGGGTGTTCTAGGCACTTTTTACAGAACACTTCAATGAATTCTAATTTCTCGATATAGTTTCCTCTCTCTTCTGACCCATTCAGTCTAACCAGTAGTGTATGTAAATTTTGTACTGTGGATGAAATTAAGTATAAAAATTTAGTTTGTACGTTTCAGATGTTTAAAATCGTACTTTATGTTATATTTGAAGACAAATTTGACAATTGATTTTAGATGTTTCGGAAAAATCTATTAGATGAATGAGGTGACAGAAGAACGCTGACAGGATTCCGTGGGCTGTTTGGTATTCTACGAAACTCCTCGTTGAAGCTGTTCTCGTTCGGGTATCTTGAAATCATAAGACCCTGGTCACGTAGAGAAACAAAGCTCACCCACTTCAGACTGCAGTGCAAAAGGCGTCCGTGACAGGTTTTTACCGCCTTCACGGCTGCTACATTTAGCGATCTGCGTGCTTTTGCGACATGACTCGAATGAGCAATGGCGTTTAAAGCGGAAATATGAAAGCTGTTGGCATCACACAAAACTCTATTTCCATTCCAGTTTGGCCTTTCCATGTTTTCAGTTACATTTATTACCCATTAGGTCCTTGTTATTTTTACAACGCAAGTAACTCTTCCGAATCGAATTGTATAACTGTTACGGGATTGGCTCCATACTACACTATAAGTCTTAAGTGTAACTTAAGAAATTTTATTAAGTAATAATATCTAAAAAATTGAGGGATAAAACGTAGGAAGTTTTATTATAATGTTTGAAATTTTACATAATAAATTATTGACTAATTGCCTGATTTTCTTCAATTATTCAAATTAATTCAGACAAATATAATTGTCATAAGAATTTTTATTTATGAATAAGAAAGATAGACAATTCAGACAAAAAGGGGTAATATAAATAACACACAACATTTCTGGGATCCTTGTGCCTTTCGTCAGGTTCTAAGAATAGCCTAGGCTTTTGAGTTTTGTCAACTGACAAGTGCTGTTGTGTCGTTCTAGGCTCTTCTTAGCACCTGACGAAAGGTACAAGGATCCCAGAAACGTTGTGTGGTATTTATATTGCCCTTTTTGTTTGAATTGGCTATCTTTCTTATTCATTAATTTCAATCAGACGTAAATTTTTTTCATTTTAATTTTTATTTATACAAGACAAGAAATAGTTAATTATTTGCTAGTCTATTTAATGTTTGTTAATTTGTACTATATAATTATTAAGACGACCAACTTTGTGGTTCACATCAGGTGTCCATTTCACCTTTGAGATAATATTCGTATTGAAATTAAATAAAACAGACTAGGAGAATAGTACAGTGGAATAGCGACAGTCGCAGTTTCAAGCAATTTAATTTTAATGAATGTAAAATTATCATTTGTAAATAATATTATCCAAATAAGTGCTAAATGCGAACTCTTACAATGTAAATGCAAGAAACCGACATTTAAATGTATAATAAATATCCAGCTGTAAATGAATAATTTTCCAATGAACATAATGTTGTGTAACACTATATGAAAGTGGAAAAACAGTTACATTATTTGAATAAGAAAGATAGTCTTTTCAGACAAAAAAGTTATTCTTCTCACCTGAGAAAAGGAACAAGGATCCCAGAAACGTTGTGATGTATTTATATTATAACTTTTTTTTGTCTGAATTGGGTATCTTTCTTATTCATTATTTTCAATCGGATATAATTTTTTTTCATTTACACTATTTGCTAACGTTCTCCATCCATAACATGTTAAACTTTTAAACAACTCATTTTTATGTCTATTATTGGTATCAATGCTGTATCACAGCAAAACATATGTACATAACCACTCTTTGTAAATTATTGTATGGGTGACCAATGACCTCGTTGTCGACGCACCATTATAATCCTTTAAATAATAATAAAGAAAAAAAATTCACGGAAACGGATCGGATGAGAAAGTTACGTGGAAAGCGGCGACTCAGATGAGCAACTTAACGAAAGTGGAGTTTCAAACATTAGCGGAACTAAACTATTAGGAAGAGGAGCATCGTTTTAGGTTTCATTAAATGTGGGACTAAAATCAATTTGCCAACATGTGACGACATGTCTTTTGAGCAAGTAATAAAATTAAAACAGGTTAAGAATTCCAGGAGGAGGAAACAGGGTGTTTAATATAAATTAATAATACTAAAATTCACTCTAAATTCTGGTATACCTCAGCTAGATACTGCGACAGAAATCTAAAGGTACGGACATTGTAGAACGCCTCTTCGTTCATTTAATTACGATTTAACCGGTTAAACTGAATATTTATGACTTAGTAAATATCTTGTAAATCCTACAATTAATTACAAAATCAAGCTTCATGTACCTTACAAACAGTATAAAACATTTGCAAGTAATTAACTTCAATTGACAGGAAAATTCTAAAAAAATTTGATTTGTCACTCAATATATTCAGCTTGGGCTTTTTTTGTACGAACATAATATAGTATTTCAGTATTTTTCTTAAGTAAAAGAAATATATTTAAGATCAACGAATAAAAGTTAGACAAATAAAAGATAATTGGACGAATTTCTAGCAGAATTCAAAAATTTGATACCACTATTTGCTTTCTTTAGAACTAATTAAATTTTTATTATACTTCAGAAGAATTTACAAATAATGAAACAATACTTGTTAGAATGGATTAGGTAATTTGATTTATTAGAAATGTATTAGGATCAGTCATAAAAAAAAGTAGCACAAACATATTTCTTTGATTGCATTGTGCCAGAATCAAAATTTTAAACAGTAAGATGCTTTCTGACTAATAACAATTTTTCATACACGATATTTCCGTGATTATTTGTAATCCACAATGATGTCAGTAAGTAAAAATATTGTTCACAGTTTACCAACCATTATTTCACAGAATGACTGTGGAATGTCTCCTTATAATATATGAAAACCCGGAATGCATCTCTGTGCCCACCCCCGACCTACAAGATTCTAACTAGAATTCTTACGAGTACATTGGTTCAGAAAATTCCTGTTCACATTAACAAAGAAACTATTTACATTATTCGTATCGACTAAGATCCCCCAAAACGAATATGCGCAATCCGTGGATATTTTTCAATGTTATTAGGAGAAATATAAATATTGAACTAATTAATTTTATCAGAATTAGTTGAGTGCCGTCGTTACCCCGGTATTTATTTAAATAAACCCGGAGTATGAATTTTTCAACACTAATCTCTTGGTAAACAACTCATTTAACCAGAGTCAATAGTTCCAGTGTAATAAAATCTACATATTTACGGTCACCTCACCGACCTAACCTCTCGGCATCTAACTCCAAATAAACAACGACGATGACTGAGGCTATTCGAAAACTCTCCTACTACATAAAGTAAAAGTGTCAAAAAATAACGACAAATTAAAACAGTAAAAAATACTCGCTAACTTAATACAGTGTAAAACTATTCCAGATACCTTAAGGAGTAAATAAATGCAACCTTGAACTAAATAGAGATTAATATATAGAGGGTACCTTAATAAGAGAATAAAAAATTATTCCTATACCTCAAGAGAGTGAAAACTATTCAGGGTACCCTTTTCCGTACCGCGTCAACCTCCACGAAGAGGAACATAAAATTTTCAACCGCCATGATTAATGCGATAATTAATCTCAGCGACCCCTATAACCCTGGATTTGACTATATTATCGGTCTTTTTTGCATGATCTTTTATGTAAACCCCTTCAAGCACAACCCGTACAGTAAGAGTGTTTTCCTTTCTTGCCTTTTGAAGTTAAAGTTACACACATAAAAATTCTAGAATGACACTATTAAATTAAGCGACCCCGGAAACGTTTGAAGTTGAGTTACACACGGTAATAATGGCCGATTAGGAATTCTTTTAAATTCAACCCCAACCCCTAGAGGCGGTAGGTGTGTCTTAACCCGTCATTGTTTGTTTCTTTATCGTAAGTAACATGTGTATAAATTTTGATAGAAATTGGTCCACGAATTTAAGATTGTAAACGAAATTTTGGTAACCCTCTTCCACCACCACTCCTAGGGGCTGAACGACATCTTAACCAGTATGGAACATGTCCTAACTCTGTGACTTCCATAACCCCAGGTTCAACACAAATCTCCGTTGTTTAGTCATTACTTTATGTAACGCCCCTTCATCCACATCCTTCCCCATCTCCACACTTAGGGAGCTGATCTACAACTTAACTGACATAGTGAATGTCAGATTTAAAATGATTTAATTCTATAACTCTGGATTTGACATTAATTTCGTTTATTACGCGTTATTTTTATATAACGATCTTCCACCCTCTCCCTTATTGGTTATTTAAGGGATTAAGGGATTGAAAAAAGTGTCCCAACGCTCCGAAATACCGACATAAACTTTCGCGTGGGTGTGCACAACAACTCACCAAAGTTTCATCGCAATCGGATGAATGGTTTAGGAGTGCGTAGGACACACAGCCAATCATTTTTATATATAGAGAGATAATTTGAATACTTTTGACACTGTTTAACCTGGACAAGCATTTGAAAACCTATTCATCTGCCATCGTCCTAGCGCATTATAATAAAATAATACAATTTTTTAAGCATCAGTGTAGTATCCAAATTCACAAGAAAACTCATACTTTTATAATGGGGCCGAATATATAGTTTACGTGGTCTCTTTTATGCATAATGACACTCTTGACGTTTTCAGTGTCTTAATTTCATTCCTTAACGGCGTGAGGACAGCTTTAGAGGTGGGTTGAAAGGGGGTGATACAATAATTTGAAATCAACCGAGATTGGAGTCTAATCCGGAGTTGTGTGGCGCTGAGTATAATTATGATATTCACTTTGACGATTTTGTGTACACGTTATTTATGATTCAATAACAAAATGTCTTGATGATTCACCACAATTAGCAATAGGGGTGAGTCATAACTGATGCCAAATTTGTTGGTTTTTGCTTGACAACCATCTTTCTTCACTTGACGATCTCCTATAATCTGTCAACTTCACGTACCATAATGTCGGATTTGAGCGAACTTCATCGATAAATTCAATACTTTTCTCGTTTGACCAATTCATAAGTGGAATACCGAATAATTTTACACAGAAAACAATGTGTAATGTCAATTGTTAACACAGATGATTGACTACAGAGTCCTTTAGGTGAGGTCTAGGAAGTATTGTGGCCCGGCCATGTCTCCGTATTAGCGACACAGGGCCGATGTCACCGGAAATCCTTAAAATACTGGCAAAATTTCCCGGAAATACTATCCGAAAATTCCCAAATGAGTCTCCACAGTCACAATCACAAAAGCGACATCGAATAAATTGTCTCCGTTAAGCAGCTTTGGGGAAAATACATTTTCAGACACAATAAAATTACTTAAATATTTGTTCGATATCGATTCGGTGTATAACTGAACATTTTTTGTGATAAAATATTAATAATTTAATTTATAAACAAATATTCTCACTGTTTTTTAACGCGTTTTGCTATTAACTATTGTAATTTCACAATCAACAGAATTTTTATGTCGTACACGAACTCAATTATGTGAAGCATACACACTACGCTCTTGTCAACTCTCTCCGCATAGATAAAATTACAGCATTTGACTCGACAGTGACCTCTTGGTAAACATTTAATTTTACCAGTATCAACGGGATCTAACTTAAAATAAGCTCGGCAATTCTCCTACTATATTAAAAAATGATCTAAAAACCACGCCGGATTAAAATAGTAAAGAATATGAATTAACTTACAGTCCAAAAATACTACTGGAACGTTAAAGGAATAAAATTGCAGCTTTTAATTAAATGTCGACCAAACATCTACCTGGTACCCTAATAAGAACAAAAATACACACAGTAACTGAAGGGGGCCAATACTCCGGATAACCTTTTAGCAACCACGTCCACCTCCACATCGAGGAATATAAAATTTCCTTGACCACAATTGTTAATGCGAGAATTTAACTAAGCGACTCCTACAAATTCGCAATCGTAAACCTTAATAATAATTTTATGTAAGTCCCTTCCATAATAATTTTATGTAAGCCCCTTCCATCCATACGGACTTAAAATTAGACACCTAAAACTTCTAGAATGGTACCATCAAATTAAGCTAACCTGGAAACGTTTAATTTAAGACTAATAAACCGGTAATGATATTTTTAAATACAATCCGCTTAACCCAACCACTAAGGATATTGGTTACTGGATCGTCCCGTGAGTCATTCTGGGAGTCAATACTATTCCTGTATTACTTTAAAGAGTCACAAATACTCCCGGTATCGTAAACGAGTCAAAAATATTATGATACTTTACAGGGAATAAAAAATATGATCACTAACAGAGTCCAAAACTACTGCCGGTACTTTAAGGAGTAAATAAATACAACCATTAACTAAATAGAGACAAAATTATAAGCTGGTACCCTAACAAATTAAAAAACTTACCCGGTACTTTAAGAGGGTCAAAACTACTCCGGGTAACATTTTCTCAGCCGCGTCCACCTCCACGAAGAGGAACATAAAATTTCATCAACCACCATGATTAATGCGGGAATTAAACTCAACGACTCCTTAAAACCCCGGAATCAACATTAATATTGGTCTTTTTTAATTATTTGCTAACTAAATTCCTTTCACCACCACCCGCACCAAGGAGTTGAAATTAGCCTCTGAAAAATTCTAGGATGATCTGCGACCCCGGAAACGTTTTAATCTACGTTAATAATGGCCATTTAGAAATGTTTTTAAATTCCACCCCCGCCCCTAGAGGCGGTAGGTGTGTCTAAGCCCCTCAGTTTTGTTCGTAAGTAACATGTGTATAAAGTTTGGTAAAAAATGGTTTACGCATTTAAAATTTGTTTCACCCCCTTCCATCTCCTTTCCAAGGGGCTGAACTACATCTCAACTAGTGTGGTAAATGTCAGAATTAAACTCAGTGACATCTTTAACTCTGGATTTGACACCTATCTCGGCAGTTTCGCTCCTCCACCCCGTAACTTATTTGAGCTTTAGGGCTTGAAATAAGCACATATAACATTTGGATAGGAACTATTAGTCACCTCAACCCCTAAAAGTAATTTCTAGACGCTAATATCGGCCGTTTTAGCATGTTTTTAAATTTCTCCTCCGTCCACCCCTCGGGTGCTGCCTAACGCTTCGAAAGTCCGACAGAAACCTGCGCAAAACATCTCACCAAAGTTTCGTTGTAATCGGATGAATAGTTATGAGTTCGTAGGTAACACATTCACACAGACAGACATTCATTATTATATATAGATAGATAGATGTATTGACTATTATTACCTAATACCTTGTCAATAATTTTTTGATTATATGAAACCCGAGTAAAACAATGTTCATTGTGGCCTTACAAGAAGTTTTCACTTACTCCGCAGACGAATTGTCACGTGTGCCGCAGAAAACGGCATATTTTTTTATATCGAAATTATCTTAGATAATCTGCATGTTAACCCGAGTCCGGAGCGAAACTATAAAGCGACGAAGCCGGGCAAAATGTGGTCTCATCAGATTACCATTAGTGAATGCGAGGTCGGTATGTGCTAAGATGCGTGTTTCTCCAGAGGATGGTGCATCTGAAGGCCGACGAGTGATCCAGTTATGCGTCTTGGCCTTGGAAACGAGCCCACAGTCAGCAAGAATGTACCATCTTCGACGAATACATTGATGATAATTATTCATATACATCGATGGTTCAGGAACTTCTCGGGCAAGGAGAAAAAAAGAGATTTCTTACTAATATGTTTTTTACTTTTAAACCAATATACTTCATTCATCGCTTTTCTAGCCTCTGTACAAAATAATTCTGAAAATCTGCAAAACATTAGTTATTTCTCATTTATGAGTTTCTCATCTTCCAAATAGCCACTTTATTAGATTTTAGATTATATATAATCGTTTGTAGCTAAATCTGTTGAATATGGATGTAAAGCGTAATTACTGGAGTTTAGCAGGAAATTCAATTTTTCTGTCGACCAAATGTGGACGTTTATTCTTAGCGGCTTCCTTGGATTGCTCCAATAATGCTGCGTAATATTCCCAAGTGAGTGTTTTGCCTTTTAACATGAATTCGTTTTATTGGAGAGTGATATCAATCATGACCGTTCATGACGTAAATTTCTAACAAAGTAAATAACTTATAGTTTTGATCGGTGACGTCGTGCTTGGATTTCAGACTCCTGGAGTATCGAAACAAAGACTAAGACTGTTCATTACAATGCAGTGATATATTTTGAGGAGCATAGAAGATTTCAGAAGTGATACGCAGGTAATCACGTGACAGTTCACCATTCTGACGTTGTTGTCTGTGCTGAAGAAAGTTCTACAAAGGTCACTCCATAATTAATGGACAACATTTATTTGAAAATTACATTTGCATCCAACAGCTCCTCTATTTTAACAGTGTGTAGAATAATCCTGTGGAAATAAAATTTTATTTATCAACATAATCCCCATCCCTCTCAACCATGCCGTTGATACACTTCACATTGTCAGGAGTTAGTGCATTGTGAGGTCTGCCGAAGCGGAGAGTATCCCGAATATTGGCGTGCCCTCTTTCACCACGTAATCTGCTTGCTCACCGAATAACTCTACTGCGATTAACAGCAGCATCACCATACACGTTTTTAAACATATTGTGGATTTTTCCCACTATATCTTTCCCAAATCACAGGAATGCTAGCACGTTGCTTTTCACGAATGTCAAGTGCAGCAGCCAACTTGAAGACGTGCTACGACAGCGCCACTAATGGGAACGGGTTGAAATAAATCTGAACACGAGCGGAAGGGATGTATCTACAAACGCCGTGAATTGCAAAGATGTGGAATGAAAACTAAATTTAATTAAAAGTAGTGTGCATTACTTTTTCAGTGACCCTCGAGTGTTTCCTTTTGATAGCGAATTTTGAATCTATATAATATAAGACCCGCGACCTGAAAATAAGAGCCACGGGTCCTGTCGTCAAATTCAGCTAACCTGGAAACGTTTAACTTAAGACTAATAATGGCCGGTAACGTTTTTCTAAATGCAACCCCCTTAACCCAACCCCTAAATATATTGGTTACTGGATCGTCCCGTGAGCCAAAATACTCCCGCTACATTCAGGGAGTCAATACTATTCCTGTATTACTTTAAGGAGTCACAAATACTCCCGCTATCGTAAAGGAGTCAAAAATATTATGATACTATTACACTAAATAGTAGGAAAATAATTAACAGTTCATCGGTAAAGTTGTCTTTACCTATTATGTAATTGTTGGTTTTCATTTTCCTTTTCCCGTAGAATAATTTCCAAATATTGAAGTTCGATGTTTTAATTTTGGTCATTATTCAATACAAAAATCTAATGGTGTAATCGGTCCCTTTGGGTTTTAACTTGTTTACTCGGTTCTCTCAGTTTCTCGCGGCAATGATAATAATCTAAGTATAAAAACGTTCAACTAATTTGATACCAGAGGAAAAAAAGACTCCTTCCTCTTAAGTAACGGTTCAACGCATGCTGCGGTTGCCTGTTGGAATCGTACACCTTAGTCTACTCCCAACTTCACCCTGTTCTCCTTGCAGTTTCTATAACACTTGGGTTACGTCACCACTGTGTATTCATATTTTAGTATTATTTCTGCTGTATATTACGATACCCTTAATTTTTGTTTCATTATAATGTTATGGGAAAATGCCTGCTATTAATAAAACATGTTCTTTGTCTAATTTTACGAAAACAAATTATGCCCTACCCAATTCAGTTGTACGAAATCGCTCTACGGATTAAGTTAATTTCGATTCCTATTTAACTTACGCTCATTAATCACGAACGGATTATTTACTTGAGATACAAAATACTGTAGATATCATGTAAGTGAGCGACGAGATTCCATAAGTTATAGAATAAGTTCCAATTTAATTCATTTATATGTTCAAAGAATTTACTAACTGACGATTGTAGTTTTTTTTCAGATGCTCAACAAAGGTCACGCATTTAATGCTTCATATAGATATAGAACTAGAGTTCTTCGCTGCTCCTACTATAACAGTCGGTCAGCTGCCTCCTAAACTGGTCGAGTCACGGAGAACGGAATGCTTCGTTCCCTCATCAAACCCCTATCCAATCATCGGAATGGCATTGGACAAGTATCTACTGCCCGACCTACCTGATACACGTTTTCTAGGTTTTGTCCTAAATCACTTTTAGGCAAATGTCAGGTTGGATCCTTAATATGCGGCCAGGGGGCTATAGTTAACCCTTGGCTACATTCCTCTACCTTTCGGCATCCTCGCTGTCTATACTCATGAAGAGGAGTTGCCACCATCATGTCTGGTACACACATGTACGTAGCCAATCACTCTAAAAAAATCAAAAATCCGAACAAGATTAAAGCTTTTTTTGAATTATTGCCTTACTTTCAGTTGCTAGTTCGGTGCATGTGTTTACTTCTCTCAGAGTCTCAAAAATGTAAGTAATGTAATGAGACAATATTTGTCGACTCCAATGAAATATGGATAGACTTATGTCAGTATTACATAAACCAACAAGAAATCATATTTTTTAAGCATCAATCTGCAAACAAAGTGACAAAAATGAAATTAAATCAATTTAAAATATAGGATTGTATTTCAGAAGTATGATGTAAAACGGAATAATGAAATTATATCTTAAAACTTACATTCACAATCCAAAATACCGCTGCTCTGATTAAAAAATTTTGGAGAAAAAGGTTACATGAGGGTAATCCACGTGGTAGCAACTCCGCGTTAATAGAATAGTAAGGGATTCGAAAGGGGGGATGCGGAAGGGTAGCGGAAGGTAGCCAATGGTTAACTAGGACCTCCGGGCTGTAGTTTAAGGATCCTACCCAGCATTTGCCTAAAAGTGCAGTAGCACAAACCCTAGTAAACCTCCATCAGGTAGGTCGGGCATTGGGTACTTGTCCCACGCCATTCCGATGGCTCGAGAGGGGTTTGCTGTGGGGACGCAACATTCCATTCTTCGTACCACGACCAATTTATGAGGCAGCTGGCCGACTGTTCCAATAGGAACAGGAAACAACTCTTAACGTATGTCAAAGTTCGACTCTCTAAACAGGTCGAGGAGTCTTAGTTCAAAAACGGAGAGAGGAAAACGCATCCCCAAAGGCAGCCCTCTCCGTCTCTCCGGAAACGTTTACCTGCGAGAGAACCTCGCAGTTTGTATGGGACGTTATACTAAAGTAGTGATGATTCTGTAGACAGAATGATGCAGATAAACGCAGCCTTGAGAGTTAACTGGTAATTTGAGCTAAAAGAACTAAACGTTCAACCAATGATTATTTACGTATTTATTTTTCGTATTACAAATGAACAGCTAATTAATTAGTTGTTAAATATAAGATACAATCGTAGACAAGTATAATTAATGGTTTTCAGGACAGCATTTCTTCCAGACAGAGGCAACCAATTTGGAGTTATAATATTGAACCCTAATGTCCATTATGGATTGTAAGAAATAGAGTTAATATTACAATGTAAAAATAGTTATAAAATAATACGTAGAATGTAATATTGGGTTAATTTTTTTCCTTTAAGACGTCGTCATAAACGTTAAATAAATCTTGAGGCGTTAATGCGTGTTATAATTGAGAAAAACATTTAAAAATAACATTCGAGTAAAAAGCAGTTATGGTTTGTCGTTTATCAGTCTTTCATTATTTGAAAACAAATATATTTTCCATAGATTTATAAGTCTAGGTTCATGAGTTCTTATGCACAAATCGTGAAACTAATTAAGAAACTTGAAGTTTGATTGATGTTTAATATATATTATATAGCGTATTGCGCTACGTTCTCTGTTAAGGATTTAATTCTGAAAGATGCGTGTCATTATTATTATTTATTCGCTCAAGGAAAGAATAGAGAAATGTGCGACTCATTTTAGGATTAATCTTACGCCCGCCATTGTTGAAAGGTCGAAGACGACCGGCAGCGTTATAGTTCATGTACATCTCATCTCGAACGTCGCCTCTGTGATGAGCTTAAAGGTCAAAACACACAACCTGAGCTCGAGGCTATGCGTTTCACTGAAGACACCTACTTATTTATGTAATATATAGAGTGTTTTTATGAATGTTATTATGTAGGAATGTTCTTTAATTATTATTGTTCATCCGTACACTACACGGTAACGTGGGATTCTTACCAACTAAAAAACACCTTCCCTTTTCCAAGGTCTTTCTTTGATTAATGAAATAAGTATTTCATTACCTATGATGTAACCCAAATTAGTCATATTCAAAATATGCAAAAAAAGGACACGAAAGATAGGATGACCAAAAAAAACCTTTCCATACGAAAATTCAAATCAATAATGACAATAACTCCAGCGGTAGAAAAACCGCCCTGTGAGCAAACATGGTTTGGGTTACGTAGGCCAGTAGATGCAATTGGCAGTAAATTTATTGCTGAGCACTAGAGGCACTGAGTAACTGCACAAGCTATCGTCCGCGACAATTTTATATCGCAAAATTTTGCAAGCACTCATTCACTTCAATGAACTACTTCGGTTACGACGTTAGCGATAAATTATATCCGCGATAATAATCGCCGGGTGTGTAACGAGCCCTACACAATCAGCGATTATTATCCAGGAGGAAAATTTTCCGTCGTTCGATTCTCATTTGAGAGTGCTGTGAACAGTCTAGTTCGAAATTAACTCAGAACATATTCTAGCAAAACTGTTATTTCGTCGGCGAATGAAAAGGAGAAGAAAAAAATCGACTAATTTGAGTTCCTCAAATTAATGAAAGAAGCGAGGAGGTTGGAGATTTCTATGCGCTGTTTGAAGAGTTGAGGAAGAATGACGCGAAATATGTTCAGGGTTTTATCCCATAACACAGGTCTTTCTTTAATAAATGAAATAAGTATTACATTATCTATTATGTCATCGAAATTATTCATATTCGAAATATGCAAACCAGCAAAAAAGGACAGAAAAGATAGGGTCGCAAAAAACAACCTTTCCACACGAAAATTCAAGTCAACAATGAAAATAACTCCAGCGGTAGAAAAATAGCCATATTCAAACATGCAATGGATTACGTAGGTCGCTAGTTGCAATTGGCGATAAATTTCTCGCTGAGCGCCAGAGGCACTGAGCGACTGCTCAAGGTGTCTTCTGCGACAATTTTAAATCCCGCAATTATTTACCGCCCAGTGTGCAAGCTCTCATTCACTTCAATGGACTACTACGGTTACGGATTCAGCGATAAATTATTTCCGCGTATAATAATCGCCGTATGTGTAACGGACTTGCCACCTCAAACTTATAGAAGGTACTTGCGGGATCATCCGTGTCCTGTTAAGAGTTGTGTCAGGTAATGGTCAACTTCTCCATAACGTCTTTCTACCCATGTTGAGATGGTTGGTATGAGGCACTCTGTCCAGTGATGATACCACTCCACCTTGGTTGTCGTAGGAGCAGTTTTAGTTCCTTCTGCTTTCCTCCGACGCTCCATTGCTAGAAGCTCCTGTGGTGACATTCCTGCTAAGACACTGCGGAAGGCGCACTGCACCTGCATTACGTCCATATGGGAACACAATAGGGTAGAACCCATCTAATATAAGCCAGGCCGTCCGCCATTTTTAATCTTTTATACAATTTTATTCGCGGATTAAGCAAGCAAATGTCGGTTGAAAAGAATTAAATGTTTTAAGATTGAATACTGTGCAATAACGTTTATAACTTTTAAATTATTTACGCAAGATTACATAAATGTTTTATTTTCTCAAGAATTATTTTATCTCTAATAAATATTCAGATTTCACAAGTAAACTCGAAATTAGAAGTCATAATTTGGAGATTCAATTCGGTTTTTCTGAATTTTAAAGATCTACATTAAATTAATAATCGTGAAAGATGGAATTAAAATATACATTACGTAAGGTAAAAAAATATACTTTTAATTGCTGAAATAAACGGGGAAAAACATTTATTTAAAAAATTAAAATTACAAAGAAATTGATTAAAGCAGGTATTAAAATGGCAAAATCACTTTTCTTTTCATTTTTCCTTTATTACAGCAGACTTAGATTCAAAAGATACAGTATATTCTTCTTTATTTTTTTTCATGATGACCAATACTACGCAATCACATTAGTACTTTAAATTGTTTCCTTTCATTATTATATCTTCACTTCAAGTTAAAATTGTTTTCACAAATCTAGTGTCTGTAATTATATTGCAGTTTTTAAATTCATTTTTAAAATGGGATATGAAATGATTTCAGCTGCCAAACATATTTGTTTGCGTTAGCTCGTAATAGACGGGCCTTACCATAGAGCAATACCAAAGGTAGTACATTCGCTAACATCAAACGATTTTCAGCATTAGTCCTGGGAAGAATGCTACACATCTTGGCCGCTATTTCTCCTCCAACTTGAAGGTGTTTCTTAAATGTGAGGCGATCATCCAGCTGTATTCCCAAGTATCTTATTGACGGTTGAGATGTTATGTCGCAACCACCTATAGTCAGGGTGATATATCTTCCAGACCTTCCTGTTGAGATAAGGACTGCCTCTGTCAAGCTATTTCAAGTCCGACCGACTTCATCCACGTCATTGCCCTTATTGCGTTATTATATATTTGTAACACTTATTCTCCATACTTAGCACCCACAACGATAGCGATGTCATCAACAAATCCTATTACTTTCACTCCACCTGGGAAGTCGAGACGGTGCATGTCATCATACATAACGTTCCGTAGTACGGGCCCAGAAACTGAACCCTGCGGCACTCACACTGTGATGTTATTCAATTTTGTTCCCTCATCCGTATCATATATCAGGGTCCTATCACTAAGTATGTATGTGTGTGTGCACGTTCCGCATAAAAATTTACACCCGTGTCTAATATTTTACGCGGAACTGTATTCAACTCCTTCCGTCACCATTCCTATGGACTGAACTAACTGAATGCCTCAATTAAACTCAGTGACTTCCATATCCCCAGAATCGAGGCCAAAATTGAATTTTTCCCATTATTTTTATTTAACGCCCTTCACCCCTATAACAATTCGTTAGTTTTTTCACAATTAAAATCAAATTTATAAAATAAAAATTATTAACAAATCTTTGGTATTTATTTTACCGTCATTTTATATCTCCACGTTGTGCGTATTGCAATATATAATTAGGCAAAATCCGTGTCTTGATCCACGGTACCGGTAAATATGTCAGGTATTTAAAAGGCAAGTTACTTAAGAGGCCTGTTTTGAGAGGTGTATGTTCCGGGGTCGCAGACTTTGGGCATATAGTAACAGTCCGCTATTCCTATTGGAAAAGTCAGCCAGCTGCCTCCTAAACTGGTGAAGGCACGCCGAGGGAAAAGCTGCGACCCCACAGCAAACTCCTCTCCCGCCATCGGAAGGGCGTGCGACAAGTACCAAATGCCCGACCTACCTGATGTAGGTTTTTCCAGGGGTTTCCCTGCATCGGTTTTAGGCGAATTGCCGGGTAGGATCCTTTAACCATAGCCCGGGGCCCTGGTTAACCCTTGGCTACCTTGCTCTACCTTTCCGCATGCCCCCTTTCACTCCTTTTCCTATAAAAGGGGAGTTGCCACTATGTGGATTACCCTTTACGTAGCTGTCTACACCTTCTATCTATATCTTTCTTTGCTATTTCTTTTTTGAAGTGTATTGTCCCAACTCACTATCCATCAATGTTAAAACTTTATGCTAAATACGGTACAAAAAATCACAACAATGTTTACTGCAGTTAACTGACAGTCAGGCAGAGTGCGGTGCGTGGAGTAGCATCAATGCACTTTGATGCCCCATGGAGCGTACTATATATTTAACTTTACGGAAATTTAAACTGCGCAGTTTGAAGCACTAGTAAACAAAACTCCAAATCCACGAAATTTTTGGTGTAGCATATTTACGTGTGTGTGTTCTCGCACCAGGCAGCTTGAAACTCAGAGGACAGTATGTCAAAGGAAAACCTGAGAAATGAAGGTGATAAAACATCTGTAGGTTAATATTCAGACAAATGGAAGTTGTATAAGCATATAACATTTTTGCTATTCGCACCACTAGCGTCTTCGCACTTCGTTCCTGTAATCTCTTGGATCAATCTCAAGATGGGGCAATTACATAAAGCGCTATAGAACAAGGTCAGAAACGAGATTTATGTCTGCCGATACCAAAGGAGATTCGTTAATAACTGGCCCGGTACATCTTTCTGCTTGTTACGTCTTTACATCTGCCTGGAGCAGATGACCTCGATTTTTTATAGAAAAAATAATTGTTTGCAACGGTGAAGCAGTCGAAAGATTGGCTCTGGATATATTATAAACTAGCTGAGTGCCCATCGTTGCCCGGGTACTTATTTAAATTAGCTCCGAGAAGGAATTTATTCGACAGTTACCTCTCGGCAAAAGTTTCATTTAACCAATGTCAATAACGTCATTGTTTGGAACATTTACGTTCTCCTCCGCGACCTAACCACATGATATCTAAATTCAAATATACCAGGATGATAACTCACGGTACTTTAACAACTCGAGAATTCGCCTACCACACAAGAGTGTCTAAAAATAACGCTCAATTAAAAAGGACTGAAAATACTACTGACTAGTAGCGGATTCTAGGGAATCGCTCCATTTATCCATTTTCTGGTCCTTCCAGCAACATAAGACTGTAGTGATCGATATAGTGCGAGATATTTGGAGGTGGAAGACATCCTTTGGTCACGTGGATTGACTCAAAGGTGGCCTGCGTCTATTTTGGGGATAAAAAAATAAACATACTATGGACCCGCACAAAACAGGAAGGCGTTAAAACATCTGTTTCACAGACTGGGACACCAAAATTTCAAACATTTGGGAGAGGGAAATAGAATGGATTCCATTGGCTTAGGCTAACCAATGAAATTCAAAGAAAATTATCAGCAAGGAATTTAGAGATCTGATTTATTATTTACTAGCTGGGTGCCCGGCGTTGCCCGAGATGTCCCGATACACTCCAATTTCGGTTGCTTTTGCGCTATTTTTATGTAACGCTCCTCGAACCCTATCCCTAAATGTGCTCACCTTTCATTCTGAAGGTGTTTAAGTCACTGACCAAATATATTGGTCATTTTTACATGTTAGAAGATGACCACCCCCACAAATGTGCGATGATCAAAATGTATTTATTGCACGCAAAAATCAACCAATTACATTGTCTCGAAATTTCTACCCCCGCACAACATGTTCCATACCCGTCTCGTTACCCAGGTTGTCACAATTAGACTCAGCGACATTCATAGTCTCTGAATTTATTTGAATCTCGGTTGTTTTAGCGTTATTTATATTTAACGTATCTCCATCCCAACCGCTAATCTTGCTCCCCTCACAGGGGTTGAAATTGTACACAAACAACATCGGTAAAAGTACTATCAAAGTCATTAACCACAGGAAATAATTATTTAACGCATATGTCGACAGTTTAAAATGTTTGAAAATTTCCTCCCCCGCCCAACTCCGCGAGGCCTCACACACCCACCAAATCTCGTGCATTGCCCACGTTGCCATAAATACATTCACCTATATCCATAACTGTGGTTTGAATCGAATCTCGTTTTTGAGGTTATGAAACACACCTCCATATCTTAGCGTACTTCCCTACCATGCCGTAAGGTGTTGAAATTATACACTAACAAAATCGGTAGAAATACTATCGCAACGCAAATATCGTACATTTTAGCAGGTTTGAAGGTTTCCACCACCGTCCACCCATGCTCCTGGGGATGGTGGGCGTGTTAAACCCGCACATTGTTTGTTTCCCTGTCCCAAAGAAAACGTTGTCGAACTTCGGTGAAATTGCTTCGAGGGTGTAGATTTGTAAGCGGAACATACCCATATGCATACTCACATGTATACACACATACATACCCGTATAAGACAATTTTATATAATATATATAGATAGATAGATATACATACACTATTTAAAACAATTATTAAATTTGTAGACATATAATTTTTCCATCTGAAATTAAACTATTTGGTGGTTTTAGCAATCTGCAGTTGGTAGCATTGTATAAAATTAATGCAAAACATTACGAAATACGCTGTCTTCAATAAAAAAATATCAATTTTGAACATTTAAGTATTGTTTTTATCATAATGCTATGTATCTTCCAGTGCGTATTGCAAGATATAATTGGGAAACATATTGGTCCCTGATCCCATTAAATATTCCACGTCAAAAGTCAAGTTATTTAAAAGAAAATTAATGCCATGGATTGTATAACCTTTCATAATAAATTATATTTATCACTCGATGTGGTATTGGTAGATTTAATTATACTTATTATTCAATCAAAATATTTTTGCTCAGCTTCATTTCTCAGAAATTGAACATCTATAACGTCGTTCCCAAAAATGGAAAACAAATATTGCCATCCTAACCTAAAATTTTTGTTTCACGACACAAATTGCACGCAATAATTTGTTTACATTTATACAAATTTATAGAAATACGTTGCGTAAAGTATAATTAATTGTACTTTTAATTCAATTTAAATGTTCCTATTTCTGTACATACCTTTGACTGAATATACATATATACATATATTGTTCAATATATATATGAAGTAGGTTTTATAGCCAAATACTGACAAAAAGAAGTGATGATATACATTTGTCTGCAATTGGATAATACTTTTAAAACAGATGTAAATTTATCGTTTTAGAAATTAAGTTGTTTCAAATGTGTCATAGTCACAATTATTAACTCATTTGGATAGAAATGATCAGCTGATTAACATTCAGGCAACATAAATCTGTATACGGTATATATAATTTATTAATGTATTTTACTTATAAGACTTCCAAAACTTATATATAAATAATTTTTCCAGCTCAAAGTTATGCTTTCAATTGTTTACTTTGCATTGTAGCTTAGAATTGTAAAAAATTACATATGTGAATTTCAAAGGCTCTTCCCAAATTTGGAATCTAAATTAATGTTTACTATGTCCAAAAATCATCTGATTTAGATAAACATTTATGAAATTCTATATACTATCCCATTTGGATAGTAAAAAAGTACAGAGATCAGATTACATGATGAATGTTGATGTCGTTCAGTTACATAAAAATATCCGAAAAATAACCGAGATCCGAGTCAAATCGAAGGTAATGGATGTCGCTGAGTTAATTTGTGATAATATCCACAACGGGCGAGGGGTGAGAGGAGTTGGGCAGAGGTGGTCGGGGGTTAGAAATTTAAAAACATGTTTACCGGCAGTTTTTTGCATCGAATAAATATATTTCTGGAAAAAATGAAATTAATAAAATTTCTGTACATGTTCTCCGTGTTTAATTTCAACCCCTTTCGGGATTGGGAGGGGAGCTCCCTTTACGGGTTTGGGGTGGAGTGGCATTACATAAAAATGACGCAAAAGCAATCAAGATTGGAGTCGAATTCAGGGTTATGTATGTCACTAAATTTGATTATGACATTCTCTTTAAACCCCAGGGACGGGCACGGACGGGGTGGAATTTTTAAAACGTATTAAATCATCGATATTAACGTGGAATAAATAAATGTCAGGGTCATTGACATTGATAGTATTTCTACCGATGTTGTTTGTAAAATTTCAACCCCTTTCAGCGTGAAAGGGGAAAACGCTTAAAGGTTGGGGATGAAATATTCTAACATCCTACGACAACCGATATTTGATTCGGATAAATATTTTTAGGGGTCAAAGAGTTGATAATGTTTCTAGCAATTTGTATAATTTTAACCCCTTAGAGCATGGTAAAGGAGAACCCTTAGGGTGGGTATGGAAGGGCGTTACAAGGAAATAACGGGAAGACAACCGAGATTGGAGTCAAAACCAAGGTTATGGATGTCGCCGAGTTTAATTATGACAACCAATTTTCTCATTTAACCCCCAGGATTTGGGTGGTTAGGGGTGGATATTTTGAAACGTGCAATCACGGCGGTTATTAGCGTAGAATATTTTCAAGGGTTAATTAGATTGATTTTATTTCTACTGATGTTGTGTTTGTAAAATTTCAACCTTTATCAGCATAATAAGAGAGCACGCTTAGGGGTGGGTGTGGACGGGTGTGGAAATACTAAAACATGTCAAAACAGCTGATATTTGAGTCGGATAAATATTTTTAGGCGGGGGCGGATGGGGTGGTAAATTTGGAACATGCAAACACGGCAGATATTTGCGTTGAATAAATATTTTTCATGGTTAATTATAATACATGTATTTCTTTTGATGTTATTTGTGTATGATTTCAACCCTTTTCGTCATGGGAAGCGGTGGACCTTTAGGAGTGAAGGGGCGTTTTATAAAATTAACGCAAAAACAACCGATATTCGAGTCCAATCTGGGTTACGGATGTCGCTGAGTTAAATTATGACAATCTGGTCAACGCGCGGGGTGTTTGAGGGTGGGTGTTGACGGGGATTAGCGGGGTTGGGGGGAGGAGACGGGGCTACAAACTTTGAACATGTTAACCGGCCGATTTTTGGGTCGAATCAATATAATTCAATATCAACGGAATTAATCAAATCTGTGTATAATTTCCACGTCTTTCTGGTTTATGAGTGGTGCACCCTTAAGGGTTTAGGGTGTAGTGGCATTACATACAAATTTCGCAATCACATTAGAGTTTGGAGTCTGAATTGAGGCTATGGATGTCACCTATTTTAATTATGACATTCAACTTGGCGTTTAACCCCCATTGGCTGGGTTGAACGGCGATGGAAATTATTTAAACATGTTAATCGAAATAGTTTCTCTTTCCTTTATGTAATAAAGCAGAAATATTTTCATTGACTCAAAAGTATAATTTTATCCATCAATAGTCCATCGAATGATAATAAAAAAACAATACGAATACTTTATGATCTTTGCAGAAAGTAATTTGATTTTCGTGCCATATTAGTGACTAATATGGTGACCATTTGTTTACATTGTGAATCTAGCTAAGAATTTCATCAATTTAATCTTTGGTAATGTCCGAAGACTGAGGGACAATTATATCCTGCAGTACTCAAGGAGTATATTTAAGAAGAAATTTGGAGGTATGTTTGTTGTGAATGATGCAATAAAATTTAATGTATTTTATAGCTTTTCAATTAATACCCCATCGGTCTAAACAATGTACGGAACAGTTAGATTTACTTTTTCGGTTTTATATAAATTAGTACACGGGCAACGCCGGGCACCCAGCTAGTAATATAATAAAAATTTAGATGACACCGGTAAAGTAAACACCAGTCTCGGATGTTTACTCAATACTTTTAAGTAACGCCCTTTCCACCCATTTCCTCCCCACCCTCAATTTCCTTTTTCTTAGGTCCGTATCTTCTACTTATAGAACGTAGAATAATTAATGCGAACCACATTACGTTCTACCTGATATACGTAGCTGCAACAAGCTTGTTCAGTCCATAGAGCTTTTGAAATTTAGAATTGTCGGGGTTGGCACACAAAAATATTTAATTTTAATTTATTATTATCAACAAAGTTACCAATCAACAATAAATATATATATAAAAATCATATGCGTAAGTGAGATAGCAAGACCGTTCTCTCCGTCAGATGTTCCGATTCTCTTTTTTTTCTTCCATAAGAAAACAAACACAACGACTCATTTATGCCGTGCATAACTCGCAATCTAATTTTAATAACTGGTCAAGGCGCGGCGAGGGAAAGCTACGACCCACAGAAAACTCCTCTCCCGTCATCGGAAGGGCGTGGGACAAGTACCCTATGCCCAACCTACCTGATGCAGGTTTATCTAGGGTTTTCCCTGCATCAGTTTTAGGCGAATTGCTGGGTAGGAACCTTAAACCACATCCCGGGGACCGTAGTTAACCCTTGCCTACTTTGCTTTACCTTTCCGCATCCCCCCTTTCACTCATTGCTATAAGCGGTGAGTTGCCACTATGTTGATTACCCTATACATACCCTGTCTACACCTACAAAAAATGTAATTAATATGTTATTAAACGTTATATTTTTCTAAATTTTGCATATAATATATATATATATATATATTGTAATGATTAAAGGAAATAATTTATTAAATTGCCCCACGTTGTGGAACCAAAAATGTAATGAAGAAAAATAAAGGTTAATTAAAGGAATTACTTAACAAAATGATTACGATAAAAAACTTTTAATTTGCCAAAGATTAATTTAACAGGTGTTCATTTAGTTTTTTACAAATGATTTGCCCTAGGTTGGCACGCCGAATTCAATAATTTCAAAGTTAACAAACAAATATTTTTTTATTTATAATTGGTGGCGTTCAAAGTAAAATACAATCTTTTATATTTCACAAACAATCAAATTTAATAACTCTTCTTCTCAGGGTATTTACTGGGTTTGATAAATAAGAACAATCAAAAATTATAAATTAAATAAATAACTATTTAACAAAATTGAAACTAACGGAATACGAAATCTAACAAAATGAAAATAACGAAATCTGACTAATACCCTTAATTACCGTTTACAGAATTTAATTCGTTTGGTTTGTACTTACAAATGTTCTGCTGGTACCAGACTTAGTTTTCGCAGCTTGGGGACACAATTCACTAAAAAGGCCATTAATCACTGATTCTACACATCATGGTCAAAACGCACGGTTGTAGATCTTGTATTATTCCTCCGGGATCTCGATCAGCCGCACCTCCGGTCAACAGTCGGACGTATTATTTCTCAATGCCTTTATGCGGAAAAATGTTATTTCGGTACTCGTATGTATGTGAAAGTGGCGATAAACTTTTTGTTTCAGCTTTGCGGTTTTTATAACGTGTCTCTCCGTCCAGACTTTTTTACTTGGATTTTTAAAACATATAAGTCTCTCAGTTGAATTTCTTAGCTTGGACCACGTTGTTCGTACTCTTAAATTTTGCTCTCTCTCTCGACCATAATATCCGCCAGACTGAATTCAGCCAGTCCTAGCAGCTCGCAACAAAGACCGCCGACAAAGAGCCTGCCGTCATTGTTGTCTTTTAAGAATTTGTACCGCTAAACAAACTAATTATTTAAACAATTAATGGCCTCATTAATTAGTATTACAATATTATAGTAATAAACATAAAAAGAAGATAATTTGAAAATGAGTAAACAGAATATGGTAGTTACATGCCATACCGAAAAGAATTAATATTTATACATAAACGAGGAGGAAAAATCGTTCCATAAATTATAAAAAAAACTGTTAAATATAATTGTAAATTAATTTCATTTAACACTTTACTACTCTTATTATTTACTCGAGACATAAACACGATCATAAATAACAAACACTTATTTCAACGTTTCTCCACACCTGTAATTCCGGAATACTTTTCTATCGGCCTTTTGGAACTGAAACACCCTTTTTCATGTGTTGCCTTCTCACCGACCTTCCAAGGTCACTTGCGTCGTGATCACGTACGTTAGCCAATACCTCCGAATTAATCCTTTGCCGTTATCTGGCCAGAGGTACTCTTCAGCATAGGTTTTGTGTCTTTATTGTATCAATTATGGATAGGGGAATGTCGCAAACATTCTGGTTATTTTATATTATTTTTTATTGTTTTGGGGCTTGGAAAGTTATCCAAATGGCATAATTTGATTAAAGTATTGATTTTTTTAGAAGACTGGGATGGGACGGTAATACACTATGCTGGGAAATTGGGGAGTTGTAATTGTCGGTACTTTTGTTTTACGTTATGGAGAATGACATCTGGGGAATAGGCATATTTGAATTTAGGTTTCGGCCAAAAGGAAGATGGATGGTTGATATATACACCCGTCAAAAATAGTCCTGGTATTTTAAGGCGGTGACAAATAATCCCAGTGCGTTAAGGAACTTGTAGAAATTTGACCGGCCGGGTACGTTAAGGGATTGAAAATATTCGCGGTTAAGTAATTGAGCCAAAAATACTTACATTACCTTAAGAAGATCACAAATACTCCCTGTCCACTAAGGATAGTAAAAGAAAGTCACGGTGCATTAAGTGAGTCAAAAATGCACCAAGTACGTCAAATTGCGAAAAAATAGTCCTCGTAATTTCAGGAAGGTACATTAAAAAAGACGAAAGTAGTCCCGATACATTATTTTTTCAGAAAAGTAACTATTTACAATATTTTGTGAAGTTATAAGTAAATAATATTCATGAATGATTTTTTTAGGGTAATAGGCTACATGACGGTAATCCACATAGTGGCAACTCCCCTTTAATAGCAAGGGAAGGGATTTGAAAGGGGGGATGCGGAAGGGTAGAGGAAGGTAGCCAAGGGTTAACTAGGGCTCCCGGGCTATAGTTTAAATATACATTATCGGTATTCGCCTAAAAGTAATTCAGGGAAAACCCTAGAAAAACCTGCATTAGGTAGGTCGGTCATTGGGTACTTGTCCCACGCCCTTCCGATGGCGGGAGAAGAGTTAGCTTCGGGGAAGCAGCATTCCCTTCTCTGTACTTCGACCAGTTTAGGAGGCAGCTGGCCAACTGTTCCAATGGGAACAGCGAACAACTCTTACCGTATGCCCAAGGTCTGTGATCCCGGAACTTACACGTCTCAAAACAGGCCGAGGTGCCTCGGCTTGTGGGAACCTTAGTTCAAAAACGGAGAGGAAAAGGCATCCCCAAAGGTAGCCCCTTCGTGTCTCTCCTACAAGGTTCTACCTGCGAGAGAATAGCCCTCGCAGACCCACCTTCTATTCATGAATGAGGGTTAGTATGGAAAGTTGACGTTCATAGACATCTCTTTAGCTGCGACTTAGACGTGGATACTGCTCAGGTTATATTAATATATTCTTCAAGTGCTAGATTAGGAAGGGTCGGTCCAAGGTGTAATGTCCTTTGATTGCGATTGTGTTCACTGTTGTCTAGTAGGTTATATGAGGGGCGTAGCGTGACGAATTTCTGTAAATTGTGGAGCATTTGAGATTTAAATACCTAAAAAGCGTGGAGGCGATTTTCGCATTCTCCCCAGGAGGCTGAAACCCACACTATCTCTGTGAGATAACTATATATATCCGCACTGTTTATGTAGTACGGTGTGTTATTTAAGAGCATTTTTGTCTAGAATCTATCAATTATTTCGATGTTGGTGGATGATGCTGTTCGCCATACCTGGATGCCTTATATCCAGCGAGGCCTAAAGATGGCCTTGTGCATTAGAAGTTTCTTGTCAAGAGAAAGTTCTAAACTTCTGTCCAGTAGCCAGAGGTGTTTTCTGAGTTGAGAATAAAAAAATAATCTCTAATGGGATTAAAGAATAATACCTGATATTTTACGGGAGCCAAGAATACTGCTGGAAATTTAATAGAGTTGAATATACAGTATTTGCCTAGTGTTGTTTCCTCCATATTGGAATATGGAAAAAAAGGTACCTGTGAACTTATCTGAATAAACCAACCGATCTCAAAAATTTCATATAAATAAAATATTTTTTCTTGGGTTAAAAGTTTTAATGAATGAACACTTTTTACTATTTTTTTCTGTAACGTTCTTATGTACATTGAGAATTATAATGACTATATTCTTTGAAGTTTAATGCTGAGAATTATTGATTACGTACGATATATAAAAACTGTCAGTTATGTATAATTTTACTAGAGACCATAATGTAAATTCGAAGCAACAAATTATTGCCACATTGGACGCCATCCATAAATGAATAACTTGAGTAAAGCTATGTAAACAAATAGTCGCCATACTCTTGTTATTTCCAGCAGACGATTCGAGAAAAACGGTTAAAACTTTATTATGTTCCGTCTAACAGATAATACGCCAAATACGAATACCTTTTTTTTTGCTTAATAGCACCATCTGAATCAGGCGAAACGAACGAATAATTCTATTTACAGAATTCATACTAGGTACAGTTCTTAGAATTTTCCATTCCCACTACAATCCATTCAATTTCAATAAAAGCTACTATTATTACGCATGGTGACACACATTCAAAGGGAAAATAACTTTTAATGCAATGAAATGTGATTATTTAAAGGAATGGATATTTGGATGTTATAGGGCTGTACTATTTAACTACTGGGTTGGGTTTCTATTTCATACGTTAATAAAATAATTAATTAAAAATATTAATTTAATGATACAATATTAAAAATTTAATTAATATAAAAAGAAACAATTAATTATTATAATAACTTCCTTTTTCTATCAGGGTTATTATTATTAACATCGTGAGGTGAACCGCAACATGGCAAATTGAATTGAATTGTATAAACTGAGGCCTCTGCCATTAAGATACTGGGAAATAAAAAATATTCACGATACTACCCCGTCGGATATCTATGTATGGCTGGTGGTGTGCTGTCACAGGCTGCTCTGTGACGTCGTGGAATTCTTGTGATTCTGCCAATCCATCAATGGTTGGCGTCGGGCAAAGAGTGCACCCTCTCAAACACGGAATTAATTGCACCTCGGGGCGTGAGCTAGACCCCACTACCCGTTCTGTGGCTGGTCACCGACTGCACTTTGCTGTTCCTTCGTTCCTCCTATTACAACTACTCTTATCTCGAAATTCCCAGCTGATAATTTTGTTTGAATTTCATTGGATAGCCTAAGCCAATGGAATCCATTCTATTTACCTCTAAACGGAATTCTCCAAAATGTTTGAAATTTTCTAGATGCTTCCAACGTGACGACTCATTCCACATTAAAACAGTGTAAAGAGAGATTTCTTGGTGGGTTTATTGATTATAAATTATTAAAATAATACTACACCAAATATATTTACTTTTAATATGAAACAATCAAGAAATGAAATAACAAAAAAGAATGTTGAAATTTTACGTATACTATTTAAAAACAAGTACTATTTCTATCAGAGTGAAACCTCGAGGGCAGATAATCTGCCAATATTTATGTTACAATGTGGCAAAAATTTATTTATTAATATTATTTTAAATGTCTTGTATACGATTACTCGATAAGTAGCTACAAAAATTCCATTATTGATGTTTGTAAACGTTATTCACGTCTGGCAATCTTCTCGTCCAGATCCCTTCCTATGCTATTAAAGGGGAGTTGCCACCATGTGGATTACCCTCATGTAGCCTGTTACCTAAAAAAAAAATTCTGTGTTCCCATTGGAACAGTTCACCAGCTGCCTCCTGAACTGGTCGAGGCACGGAGAAGGGAATGCTGCGTCCCCACATAAAACTCCTCTCCCGCTATCGGAAGGGCGTGGGGGAAGTACCCTATGCCCAACCTACCTGATGCAGGGTTTCTATGATTTGTTCTGCATTACTTTTAGGAAAATGCCGGGTAGGATCCTTAAACTATTGCCCGGGGGCCCTAGTTAACCATTACAGATAAACAGTGAGGCAGAGTGGCAGAGTGCGGTGCGTGGAGTGGCAGCAAAGCTGGACAGGAGGGGTGGGGGGTGATGCACTTCACCTCCATATTATATTTTCGTGGCGTAGACTACAGTCGTGAATACTTTTTTTTTAACTAAAACTAAATTATGCTTTAAGATCAGAAGAGTTAATTTTATGCCTTAGTAGAGACACATACAAAATAATTAAATTGAGGAGCAAATCCACGAGTTGAGCTATTGTCAGCCCGAGATAGAAATATTTATTTTAAAAAACATCTTAGAAACATAAATCAATAAGTTTGAGGAATAAAACGTTTTAAAGTCAAATTAATTTAGTATATTTATCAGCTGTAGTAATTTCAGAAATTTTTCTAACGTTATATCTTAACTTATTTATGGTGGCTGGTGCATATGTACTCATGTGCTACAGCATATAAATAAATTTATAGAATTAATTTTAAGAACCTTCTTAATAGTGCTAAATCGAAGACTTTAAAATCTCGCTCTGCGTCACACGCTCTCCCGCTATTGCAGCCAGCCTGCCATGTGAGTGCTACAAGCTTCTGAGCACAGAATTTATGTCTGCAATGACAACTGGGCACTATACCTTTTCAGCTTCCCGCGCCAACCTTAAAGCGTAACAAACTACCAGATATCAGTGCTACAAATTGGACTGCACTTATCCTCTCAACATAGCCCCGCCGTACGATGGAACAGACGCACGGACTCATTACGTAGCATAAACAACGAATTCAAAATAAATTTGAACTGTTCAGTAATTATAAATCTTATTTTAAAATACTTACTATTTTCATTTCAAACACAAATATTCGTTCGTTTAGGGTAATATTTAAAAAAATCATAAACAATGGTTATTTAAAAAAAAACATTTAAGGGGCATCACAGTGAGAAAATCTACCACACGACTTTGCATAATATATTGCTATCATGCGTGGCTTGTTCCAAAATTAACTTTATTTAAAATATGTACGAAGGAAAAATACTTTCTTGTTAGAAATTCGTGCCAATTTCGTGCTAAATTAATCCGCTTTTAAAAATTAAGCTCTATTGTAAATGATGTAGACAGAATTAGAAATGTAGGATCAGAGTATTAGTAACTGATATACTATGTAAAAATAATATTTTTACATAGTACTCCTCGTAAAATTTGTTACTTGGGGTGATGTAGCACATAACTTAAAAAACCTCACGTGCCGGCACTGTAACAACAAGTATGTTACTAAACGTAAACGTTGACTTTTAAATAATTTCCCGTTAATCATTCATTCGGTTATTAGTGACAATTTATAATCCAAATAAATATCTACATCAGAGTATTAATGTCTTAAAAAATAAAATTCTGAATGTGAATATACTATTTGTTGCAATCTGAAGGACCTTCATTTTTTGTTGTCTCTGCGGTTGAGCGTCCTCCGCCGTCGTCTCCTATTATCCAATTGGCCTTGACACTTTTTATTCGTATACACTGTCTTCATCTGCACTTACCACCTGCCAACCCTCTTATCCCGTTATTCCTCTTAACTGGTTTATATATAAATTTCATTTGCTTTTTGTCTTCAATACATATACATTACACGAACTTCAATGTTAATTCCCTTCCACTCGCTTTACAATGTACATTTAATTTTTGTCTGCTGCGTGAATTCTTTATTCCATAACTGAATAGTCTAAATTTTAAACTCTTTTGTAATTTACGTAATTTCGTCCCGAATAGAAAAGTTTGAAAATAGGCTTATGTAGCAGAAAATTATTTCACGTCATTATTTATTTTAAGACTCCTGAACTTGTAAGGTGAAATTGTCATTTAAAGCTCCCGGTTATTAGGAAGGCAAGTAATTTTTTTCCTAGGTTGGTAGGACTGTCTATAATATTTGCCAAGCGTCTGTCTGTTAAAAGGTTTAATTATCTCCGAGTTACACGTGTTTTTGTAAACAACCAAAAGTGAATTTTTCGATTTTTGCAATGGGTGATTTTGTTGAGCAAAGAACTTGCATCAAATTTTGTTTACGGAACGAATACGCAGACACGTTGAAAATGTTGCGGAAGACCTTTGGTGATCAATCTATGGCACAAGAAAACGTTCATAAGTGGTTCAACGACTTCAAAGAGGGACGAGAACGCGTTGAAGACGAACCGCGCTCTGGACGACCAAAAACGACTACCGACGAGGGCCATGTCCAAAAAATCTAAGATTTGGTGCTTGAAAATCGTCGATGGACAATTATAGATCTCGCTGATAGTGTTGAAATATCATTTGGCTCAGCCCAAACCATTTTAAAGAATGTTTTGTCTCTCAAACGCGTCAAGTCTCGATTGGTGACAAAATCGCTCAATTTTTTTGGAAAAAAAGCGTCTCGTTGATGTGTGTGAAACTTTGCTGTCTGACTATCAGGACCACTTGAAATGCATCATTACTGGAGACGAGACTTCGATTTACGTATACGACCCTGAAACCACCAACCGATCCAGCGAATATCGTGCAAAAGGTGAAGCAAGACCGAAAAGACCACGACAAAGTCGATCGAAAATCAAGGTAATGTTGACAGTTTTCTTTGATTATCGTGATGTGGTGCACTATGAATTCCTTCCGCCGGGTCAAACTGTCAACAAAGAATATTATTTGAGCATTATGCGTCGTTTGCGTGAAGCTATTCGTCTGAAACGACTGGAATTATGGGCGAACAACTCTTTGTTCCTTCATCACGATAATGCACCATGTCATACTGCATTCGTTCTTCGCGACTTTTTTGCCAAAAACTCGACTCATATCGTTCCGCAATCACCGTATTCGCCTGATTTGGCTCCGTGCGACTTCTGGCTATTCAGCAAACTCAAAAGGCCAATGCGGGGACGCCGTTTTGACACGATTGAGGAGATAAAAACCGAATTGAAGAAGGTCTTGAAGGCTCTACCGGAAAAAAGACTATTCCGACTGTTTCGAGGACTGGAAAAAGTGTTGGGAAAAAGTGCGTTTTATCGGACGGGGATTACTTTGAAGGGGATGAAATTGATTTGGAATAATAAATAAAGAATTTATATTTTATAAATAAATTCACCTTACTTTTTGTTCACAGTGGTATATATAGTCGTATTACCAAAGTCTTTAACAGCCGGCGATTTGTCATTGCCAAGGTACATGCAGAATATGCTGCACTATCATTGGAAGATCATCAAGAGGAAGGCGGGTTACCGGTACTTTTGGGCCAAAGAATAAGAGTATCAGAAATCAATTATTCAGATTACCATATGTGCCCCCTCCCTTCTCCCCCCGCTAGTCGTCCGTAAATTCGCATTGATGACTTTTGTAAAGAAGATACTCAACATAACATATCACGAACTCTACTACGATTGTTCACAAAAACTGGCTTGAAGTTGTATGTCCCGAAGACCAACTTTCCTTAAAAATCACAAATCAGAAACGATCTCTCTAAAATAACGTTACCTACCCATCCCTAGACCCAACACCATTAAAATATTAGGCACTTACTTCGAACCAAAATTAACCTTCACCAAGCATTGTCCAGGATTACCAAAAAAATACTCGACTTAAAAAAATCCCTAGCATGCAAATACGAAGCTACTGCTAACAACATACAAAGTGCTAATAAGATCTATGATAGATTATGTCTGCATTCTCTATCAATCCGTAAGCAGAGATGATAAACTTTAGAAGCAATTATAATAATAATAATAAACTGTAGGGAATGGAGGTCTGGAAAAGTAACTTCTAAAGTACGTATTTTTACCTGTACGTAGTCACTAAGAACAACATAAAAAAAAATTTCGAAATCATCTGTCTTATTATTAATTTAAAAATTTTATTCTCAATATTACAAATTTGTACATACAAGTTTAAAATCGTTATTTTAGTGCAAATATTAAGTCACTATAATATGTGCTACAAATAACAGAATCTATTTTAAATAAGGAATGAATAAGCATCACAGTCTTATATTCTTCTATTGTGAATCAGTACTTCATTTCGATAAATATTTCAACTGACCCACTTACATTCTTATTTTGTTTTGCATATAAATAATTGTTACAAGTTCTTTAATGGCATATATACACTTACATAATATCCAAATATTGGAATGCAAAATTTCTCCAGTAACATCTTTATCCCGAATAAGTAAATGATTCTTATCCTCTGCTGAAAGACAGAAGAGATTGTATCGAACGCCTCCTACCATTGGCCACTCCATTATACAGGTCATCCAGAGCTAATCCTGGTGGTGGTATTCGATGTCCGTAAGGTAGTATATCAAGGGACTGTACGTGAGCGCGCACAGCCACGCCAGGTGGAAATCCTGAGAATCCACCTCCTTCAGCTTCTGTGTCGAACGAATTTGGTGCACCTGTTGGTCTAGCCGTACAGCAATCCTTGAATGGAACACGACTACTGCTGCTGCCTCCTCCAACACCTGGTGTTGTACCTAAGCTTGTACTGGATCCGTAACCTGTACTGCCACCAGATCCAAATAAATCATCTGAACCTTGGGGAGCAGACGTTGGTCTGGTGCTCGACGCTGTACTACCTGATGAAGGGTATCCGCCGGGTGTTCCCTGACCACCTCCATTTGTTCCACCGTTTTCACCACCAAAACCGCCGAACAAATCATCATTGGAGCCAAAGAGATTACTGCCTCCTGCTGAAGCTCCAGTGTCACCTAAAGCACTGCCGTAAGACGGCGAGGGTTTAGGAGTTGGCTTCCCGCTTAGATCAAATCTATCAGATGCTTGATAATCGTTATTATATCCAGAACCTCCTAAACCACCGAATAGATCGTCATCTGAAGGTCGTGATCCTGGTCGGCCTCCTTCCTCTCCGTCTACAACAGGAGGTCTGCTAGAAGGTCTGCTTGATGATCCCGGGTGAGCTGTTGATCCACCGGGTGGACCCGCTCCAAAGAGATCTTCGTCTGTGGCAAAAAGCGAACCGGGAGTAGGTGATATCACAGGTTTCGTGGAGGTTGATATTCCTGTTTGAAACAATCCTCCTCCGCCTACGGTTCCTCCGCTCGCGTTTGACCCAACGTTCCCTCCATCTTGGTCGCCTGTTGGATAGTTGGTCGATCCGGCTGACTCGAAAAGATTTCCACCTAAACCTAGAGTCGTCGTTTGGGTAGGTTTCGCCGGAATTGCTGAGGATTGGGTGCCTTCGAAGAGGGGTGTGACGGAAGAAGAAGTGAAAACAGAGTTTTGGGGAGGAGAAGGAACGAAAACGGGTGGCACTGGAGCGGGAGGAAGGTAGGGAGGACTTCCTGATCGGGAACTTAAGACTTTGTATCCTATGTTTGGACCAGCAATATATTCTGTTGTGCGTTGAACTCCCTTGTCGTCGAGATAGCTGTATGACCCTCTTACGACACCCGACGCGTCGCGACCCTGAAAAACTCTTGACATGAATGAGACAATCAATGCATACCGAAACAGTAATGTTTGTTAACTATTGAACTCATATTTATAAATAGCTTTAAAATACCAAAAAATTTTAATATTTTGCGTTAATTTTTTTAACAACGGATAATTATAAAACAATATTGGTATTAAATAATATTATGACATGTTAGTGTATTAATAGGAAAATCTTCACTTGTAATACGAAGAAGTTTTACATCCGTACTTCTGAATAAGACAATAATGTAAGTGATGTATCCAAAATATCTCGAAATGTAAGGAGACTTCTATTTAAATTAACCATACACAGTACATTATTTTCATTACATTACTTTATTTTATATAGAATATTGAAATATAAATTGTTTAAATCAGCTTTTAGTAACGCAATCACTATTGATAGTATTAGGCTTAGAAATTGATTATTGTCATTATATATTGAACAAAATTGAAAATTGAAATGTTTATTAGGTAATGCAGAGAGTATTATGAGATGTTGATATTTTAAGAAAATATCAAAACGATAACAACTGGTATTATATTTATATGGATTGAAAAATTGTTGTTAAAGAATTTATACCGCAAGTAGAATAATAAAATGTGCTTGAAAAGTCAGGAGATGAAACTATAACATTTCGTCACTTTCGAAATGAAGCCGGTCAGACTACTCTATAATTAAATAGTTCTGGAAGAACCCAACTAAGATAATTATTTTAAAATCCTTGAATTGTGAACCAATCATATTAATTAATTTGGTACAAAATCGATGGAAATGCGTTTACAAATATGTCGTTAAGGGAATAATGGAATAATTTTTCTGATGTTTTACCGGTGACTTAAGTAGACCAGGATTTTCAATAACAGAAGAAACGTATGCATTAAACGGAAGGTAAAGATGTAAAATTGCTAATGTGGATTTTATGTATCCATTTAGCTGTTATAAGGAAATGTAAGTGAAAATAGTAGTTTCGTTTCCTTTTATCATTTATAATTATATTTTGTCAGAAATTGTATTTGTCTAGAAGACCAAACATTAATTTTTCTTGCTAATTGTTAAAAATAGGTAATTATTTGCTAAATTTAGACCAATAATATAATTTGGTTTTTACTGCTTTTCTGAAACTTCACTTGTCACTCGCGTACTATGCACTAAGACGAGTTCAAAGAGCTTGGTCGTTTCAGTCTTCGATAAATATGTTGATTTTACAATAGTTGAGGAACTTCCGAATACACATGCTGGTTTTGTTCACAAATATTTTAATATCTTCTTTTTTTTAGGGCAACAGGCTACATGAGGGTCATCCACATTGGCCAACTCCCCTTTAATAGCATAGGAAGGGATTTGAAAGGGGGGATGAGGAAGGGTAGAGGAAGGTAGCCAAGGGTTACTAGGGCCCCCGGGCTATATTTTAAGGATCCTACCCGGCATTCGCCTAAAGAAATGCAGGAAAAACCCTAGGAAAACCTGCATCGGGTAGGTCGGGCATTGGGTACTTGTCCCACGCCCTTCCGATAGCGGGAGAGGAGTTTGCTGTGGGGACGCAGCATTCCCTTCTCCGTGCCTCGACCAGTTTAGGAGGCAGCTGGCCGACTATTCCAATGGGAATAGGGAACAACTCTTACCGTATGCCCAAGGTCTGCGACCCCGGAACATACACCTCTCAAAACAGGCCGAGTTGTCTCGGCTTGTGGGAACCTTAGTTCAAAAACGGAGAGGAAAAGGCATACCCAAAGGTAGCCCCTTCGTATCTCTTCTAAAAGGTTCTGCCTGCGAGAGAAAATTCCTCGCAAATCCTCTCTCAGGCTTTCTCGGCCGAGGTATATTTTTTTTTATTTAATTTTTTAGGGCAACAGGCTACATGAGGGTAATCCACTTTGGGCAACTCTCCTTTAATAGCATAGGAAGGGATTTGAAAGGCGGGATGCGGAAGGGTAGAGGAAGGTAGCCAAGGGTTAACAAGGGCCCCCGGGCTATATTTTAAGGATCCTACCCGGCATTCGCCTAAAGAAATGCAGGAAAAACCCTAGGAAAACCTGCATCGGGTAGGTCGGGCATTGGGTACTTGTCCCACGCCCTTCCGATAGCGGGAGAGGAGTTTGCTGTGGGGATGCAGCATTCCCTTCTCCGTGCCTCGACCAATTTAGGAGGCAGCTGGCCGACTATTCCAATGAGAATAGCGGACAACACTTACCGTATGTCCAAGGTCTCTGACCCCGGAACATACACCTCTCAGAACAGGCCGAGGTGCCTCGGCTTGTGGGAACCTTAGTTCAAAAACGGAGAGGAAAAGGCATCCCCAAAGGTAGCCCCTTCGTATAGCTCCTAAAAGGTTCTGCCTGCGAGAGAAAATCCCTCGCAGGTTACCTGCGAGAGAATCCTCTCGCAGGCTTCTTAGTTGAGGACTATTTTTTTTTTTTAGGGCAATAGGCTAAATGAGGGTAATCCACTTAGGGCAACTCCCCTTTAATAGCATAGGAATGGATTTGAAAGGGGGGATGCGTAAGGGTAGAGGAAGGTAGCCAAGGGTTAACTAGGGCCCCCGGGCTATATTTTAAGGATCCTACCCGGCATTCGCCTAAAGGAATGCAGGGAAAACCTTAGAAAAACCTGCATCGGGTAGGTCGGGCATTGGGTACTTGTCCCACGCCCTTCCGATAGCGGGAGAGGAGTTTGCTGTGGGGACGCAGCTTACCCCTCGCCATGCCTTGGCCTGTTTAGGAGGCAGCTGGCCGACTATTCCAATAGGAATAGCGGACAACTCTTGCCGTATGCCCAAGGTCTGCGACCCCGGAACATACACCTCTCAAAACAGACCAAGGTGCCTCGGCATGTGGGAACCTTAGTTCAAAAAAACCAGAGAGATGTGAGAGCACCCCTCTCTGGGAAGGTTCACCTGCGAGAAATCCTTTCAGTTGAGGACTATTTGGCATGGAAAGGTCTTCAGTTTTTGCATTCCTATAGCATGAGAATTTTAGTTTGGAAGGTCTGTTTCTACTTGATGTTTGCTTTCGCACAACCCCAAAATTGAATAACATAAACCCAAGAATATTTTATAATTTTATTATAAACTAAAATTTTGTGATATAAGGTCAGGTTGGAATATCTTCCTGTCATTATTTTACGTTGAGATTTTTATCTTTAATTCCTCAAAGGGATTTTCCATATTAATTTGGTGTCTAGCGTGAAACCAAGATATGTTGCTTTATATTCGTATTGTACTGTGGTTCATTTTATTTCCAGAGATGGTGGGTCAATCTTTTCTTTATTAGTCTAGTTGATACGTTTGGATTTTAAGTCATATAATTTAATTTTTCTATTTTCTGGTCCACTCATAGATAGTGTTAATAGCCTTGTGTTATAAGTAATTCAGTGGACGTTGTCTGATTTTTTCCCCCTTGCTAGTATCGCTATATCGCCGGCAAAGGTGGAATTTCTAGCAATTTATATTTTCCGGATGTGACTCGTGAATAATACAAAATAGATCTAAGAACACTTCCCTGTGGACCCTCCTCTAACAATGCTCAACTATGTGGACGATATACTAATAAATAAAGGAGACTAACATAGAAGAATCAACAAAATTGATGTTACAGACCATCAACAAAATAGAATTAAAGGCAAAAAACATAGAATACCCATTCTTCACGGACAAATGTAAATCCATAAATAAGAACATAAATTAATATATATCAAGAATATTAATAGACGCTAAAGAAATCACATTCGCACAATGAAAGGAAACCAACTACACTAGCAGCCATCAGCCGTCACATCAGGAAATACATTTGCAACATGAAAAATTACCTAAATAAGGAAACTAACTCAACGAATCCAAGAAACTCCATTCTCCATCAAATAAAAAGATTTAAAAGTTAAAATACCAATACTAGACCACAAATTAACTGCAAACACTCCACCATTGAGACTTAACTAAGTGCCCATTAACACATCTCTACTAAAATATAGGAACACACAAATCATCAATTAACTAAGGAATACAAGAAGAATTAAATAAATAGAACCATCCATGAATCATATTCACCGACTCCTCCAAAACATTGAGGGAGTCGAATGCACCATGGTGACTCAAGGTAACAGAAAAGCCCAAACCATAAACAAATACGGATCAGTGATCACTGCCGAATGATATAGAACATTCCCTCAATCACCCACTTCCAAACACCGTAATAGCAACACATCCATTAAATAAATAGTGAGCAACGAAATAAAAAGCAATAACGTCAACTATATTAGAGGCAACATTACTCAATCCAACATCAACAACTATTAACCTACTACAGATCCAAGCACACAAAAATACTAAATACTTCAAAAGTATCGCACTTACATCATCGTAGTATTCTCGACGCACTCGATATTTGTTATGCATTTTGTCTTACCGATGTACACTGCTAATATTAGAGTAAGTGTCCACATGAGAGAAAATTCTCTCGGAGAGAAGCTATCTATGTGGACACACTTCTTTTACTAACTGCTGGAGTATGCCAGTCTACTGTCAGACAGTATGCTAGTTGAGACTTGTTCGCTACATTTTGTTTATCTCGACAGTTATTCTCCAAGTTCGAACCTGGTTCGTTTTTTCTGATAGGTGGTTGAGAGTTTTCGTTTTTTATTTGTTGTTTTCAATTTGAAATACATACTATGGCAAGTGCAAGTGAACGAAAATTGGTCCAGAGAGGAAACTAAGGAATTAATACAAATATATGAAGAAAACATAATTTTTTTGGAATCATGAAACTAAACAACACAGAAATCGTGAAACGAAAGACGCTATTAAAGGCTAGGCGTAAAATGTTAAAATTAAAAAAAGTATATGTCTGATTGAAATAATGAATAAGAAATATCATCCTCTAAACCAAAAAAGTGCTATGGTATACAATCTTGTAGACAGAGGTATATTACTATCTAACTCCAAGTTCCATCAACACGTCATCCGAAACATTTTAATCTTCAATGAGTACCCTTTAAATTTTATTATTAAACACAGCAGACTGAACAAAATCCAATATCCTACTGTCAATCGTCCCCAAAAACCTGAAGCTAATTTTTTTCTCGTACTCCTTTATTACAACTTTTTATATCACAAATTTATCCAAATATTCAAATAATATCAAATATCCATGATTTACAGATCCACTAATACCCTTTCCTACTTGATTAAAAACCACAAGGACCCACTTGACACCCACAGCAAGCATTGTGTTGTTTACAAAATCTCTGGCTCTAATTGTAATTCCTGCTACATAGGGCAAACAAAACGTTCCCTTAATACACGTATAAAATAACACGTGTCTAATATCAAACTTCCCAATGATAAACAATCTGTAGTATCCAAATACCACACAATTCTAAGCATACAACTGATTAGCAAAATGCTAAGATTTTAGAGGTACAATTCCAGACTCATTTCAGAGATGCTTCACATTAAATCAAACATCACAGATATTAATGTACAAACAGACGCTATGAAACTCGATAATTGCTATAATCCCTTATTATTATGCTAAACCTTCTGTTTTCCCATTGTCGTTGCTCCCTTAATGTTACGCCAAACTTTCGCTTCTCCCATTGTCGTTGCCTTTTCGTCGCTTTTGAGTTTTGTCAACTGACAAGTGCAGTTGTGTCGCTCTAGGTTATTCTTCACACCTGACGAAAGGAACAAGGATTCCAGAAACGTTGTGTGGTATTTATATTATCACTTTTTTGTCTGAATTGACTATCTTTCTTATTCAATATTACAACAGATATAAAAAAAATTGATTGTAATGCAGAAAAATACAAAGAAAATTACAGAACCTTCGAAACAGGTTAAGAATTCTACGTATGTTTACAAAAATGCTTTTAAGCATGGAGGTTTAAATTTCTTTATCTTTTTAAATTTTTTTTTAGGGCAACAGGATGCATGAGGGTGATCCACATTGGGCAACTCCCCTTTAATAGCATATGAAGGGATTTGAAAGGGGGGATGTGGAAGGGTAGAGGAAGGTAGCCAAGGGTTACTAGGGCCCCCGGGCTATATTTTAAGGATCCTACCCGGCATTCGCTTAAAGAAATGCAGGGAAAACCTTAGAAAAACCAACATCGGGTAGGTCGGGCATTGGGTACTTGTCCCACACCCTTCCGATAGCGGGAGAGAAGTTTGCTGTGGGGACGCAGCATTCCCTTCTCCGTGCCTCAACCAGTTTAGGAGGCAGCTGGCCGACTATTCCATTGGGAATAGCGGACAACTCTTACCAAGGTGTGTGACCCCGGAACATACACCTCTCAAAATAGGCCGAGGTGCCTCGGCTTGTGGGAACCTCGCTTCTTTTTCCTTATAATAATTTGTACCGCGATAATTGCAGCAAGTTTACTGACTTTGTTGACATCCATTGGAGAAAACACAAATATACGGAACTGACAGGCTGTACACAAGATTTCCGAAACTCTCCGCTGAACTCTTGACAATCATCAGTGGACAGGGGTCTGTGAGAAAGTTTTCCGAGAGGTATCGGATAGTAAAATTACTTTCAAGTGGAAAAGCAGTGAAGAGTAGCTACCGAGTGAAAAATTTTGATAAATTTTCTCTCACGTGGACAAAGAGCTTTACTTAAACGCTCGAGCACTCAACAGACACGTTTGGACACATTCAAGGCTAGAAGCATACTATTGTAGTACAGTATTTGTTTTAGGTATTCTACCCACAAGCTTGTACATCACTGCTACCAGAAATAATTAGAATAATATTAGAATGAACGTGGATTTACTCTATGAAACATTCGGCAAAATAAATTGATATAGAGTACTTTTGATTTAATTATGATGTAATAAGACGTCTAATAACGTCAATTCAATTTAATATATTCCCTATATGTTCCCAAAACTGATAAGAAATGTATTTCCCGCAACTAACATCATACGTTTTGAGACGGAGAATATTCAAGAGCCCATTTAATGCATTAATTCATATAGACAACAGGTGATTATTAAAGGATAGTTCGTATGGATTAAAATATTAATTGATTTGTGAAATATGAGATCCTTTAAAAATGCATTATAATGGTCAAATTTCCTGAGTGAATTTTCGAAGTAATAGAAATTAATAATCCTCTATCCTTGCATGCGTGCATTTGGAAGCTTATTAATACCAGCAATAACAACTAATCTTAATGTATGGTAAGTTTAAAAATTATTAGGAGCGAGTGAGGTATCTCTCACCTCCGTGCGGCGCTGATTTGGTCCTGCAGATATGAACTGATATGATCCGTCGGAACCTCTTGAGATCGCAGATCTTCCTCTTGGAAGACCCCTATCTCCGGGCCTGAGACGACCTGGTGGAGCCTGGACGAATAGAGGTCCGCCGACGCCATTGGAGTCTGGATGAGCCGAAGTAACAAGGAAGCCCGTCCTGGCTCCCGCAATGTAATCCACTTCATGGCGCTCACCAGCGTCGTCTATGTACGAGTACCTGCCCTTAATGTCACCTGGACAAGTACAAGTGAAAATTTATCTCTATCATTTAAGTGGAGATCTGTAACTTATTTCATAAGGCTATCTCAATACGTTGGATTCGTGACGTGTTTCTAGACGCCGCTATTGTGAATCGGAGACACAAAGACATTTTCTGTAACTTGTTATCACGAGTACATCATTTTTATCAAAATGGTGTCAGTAACAGTAGGTGACATAATTACAATTAGGTAAGAAAATATTTTATTTCCGAAAAAAATCAACTCTTACACGAATTTGGAGATAATTGGAACATTATTTTGTCGCAGAAACGACCATGAAAATAAAAAAGTTTACAGTTATCCAGGATCGACTTGCTTGCACCACCAGGTTATTGAGACACCCCATCACCGATAAGACCTCCCGGGCCGAATGCAAACAACCCGTTCGGAACGCAAACGCTCGCTGGTCATCTCGCAGTGACCTGGCTATGAAGCTTTCGTTCCCTCCAGAATCGCGGAGGGTCCGAAACCACAACTCAACTTTCGGTTCGGTAAAGCTAGTGGCTCGTTGGGTAGTTTGCGTTCCCACCCAGCAGAGAACTGCAGCCAGGAAGTTTCGTCGTCGGATAACTGAGGTTGGTCACCCTCAACACCTTAGTCTGTAGACTAGACGATCGCCTTGAGTAGACTCAGTTACTACTGATTGCCTAGGCAATCCTCGACCCGTCTTTGTCCGACTCCCGTACTCATATAGGATACTAGGTAGCCAGTCACCCGGCTACCCGACAACAAGGAACATGAGGACTGCACGCAACTCCCCATCACCCATCATTTGTTGCCACACCATTCAGGAGTTGTCTGCTGACCGAACTTCTCAGAGTACATGTATAAGCCAAGACTAGTAACGGCTTAATGCGACAGAATCATCATCTACTACACATAGATACGTCCATGGGATTAGAAGCAATGCGACCAGTTTTGCGGGTGGACGCTTTTTGGTCTTCCCTGGATCTACTTTCCGGTACACCGGGGAGCGGCATCACGGATAATCCTCTACGCAGAGTCCTGCCGCCCACCCGGTGTCATTTATGTAACTGAAAGAGACCGCAATATACCGGGAAGGAATCGGATCGGCCGTCCAAGTTGGAGTGACGAGCATGTATATTCCGCGGACGGATTGTTGTTTCACGGAACTGAGAACCAAACCACCGCCAAAGAAAGGAAGTGGTAGCGCAATGTCGGTCGCAGCCCACCGCCAAATATCCAGAACAGGGGAATTCAGCTTATGTCGAGGAACCTAATGTATTCACAAAACGGAAATTACACTATGTGATACCCAAACACAATTAGTCTCTGCTACACGAAAATAATATTTGGCGCGCCGCGTAGAGTGAATTATATTAACTCCTGACTCTTGCGATATTTGTAAAACTTTAATTATGTTAAGTTGGAAGTGTAACCGAAGATAATAATAATAAAAATAAAAAGGTAAAGCTAATAATTAGGAGTAAAATTAAATTCATTCTTTGATTGTAAAGCTAGTATGTTGTGTATTTTGTTATAATGTGAATAATAAATTGTAATTTAAGGTATTGACGAGCGCCTAAAATCCTATTTACTGAAATAGCTTTTATATTGAATAATTAAAAGTAAAACTATAATTATCACAACCGTAAACCTTACAGTAGTAATGAACTGAAATAATGAAAATCATATGTATTTTTTGATAGCCGTAAGGATAACTACAATATTCATGATATATAACACCTTTCCTTTACCAGTAAGTAACATTTATAACAAATATATTTACTGTCATTTTCACACTAATGGTCAGAGGTTTCATGCTAATTCCTCTGCTTTTAAGGCGTAAGTGAATTTAGTTGAGACAAAACTTTGCTAACTCAATATCAGTAAAAAATTTTATTGACTGAAACATACCTGAATAATAAATTCTCATTTTTATTTCAGCTGCATTTTCTGATGTATCTGAAGTGAACACTAATAGTAGGAACGAATGTGTGTCACCCTTCGTGCAAACTTTGAATACGCTGTATTTTCTCGAACTAAAATTATGTTCGCTTATGAAAATAATCTGTACAGATATTGTAGTATAATTGTTCAATCTACGTAAATTGTAACTACATTCAGTTTTCGAGCCATAATTTCATTTCAAATAACCATATCTAACCAATTTACTATTAGCATCAATTGTATTGATATTAAATTTTTATATGCCAGGTTACTGGTTACCAATCAGATAGCGCCACCTCAAAATATACAATTTAATGATGAGCAAGGTAGTTCTATTAAGGGAGCAGTTCTTTTATATTCCGTTCATTGTAATGAATTCGTTAATGTTTCGGAATTTTGTATTTGCGAAGTACACATCACTAATACAATAACATATTAATTTTTCTCACAGTCGAGATTAATTATTTTGTGAGCACTGAAGTTAATCCTATTTAATGAAGTAACTTTTATATTGAATAATTAAAAGTAAAAATATAATTTTACCGACCGGAAACTTTACATAATACTCTAGTCGCTAAACTCACAACCCCGGGAGCTACTTTCGTATTTAGAAAGTGATTGTTGAGCTAACTCTAATCTCAAAATATTCAATTTTTTATTTGTATACTTATTATAAACTATCGACTCTTACTTCTTTAAATTCCAGAAATTCCAAAACTAAATTCACAACAGAATTAGAAAAAATAATATTTCATTTGGAAGGATAACTTCTCTTCTCGTCGACGAGTTTGTCAACCGGTTGAGTAGTTGGCCATTGCCATTAGGCTCAATTGCCAGTCATTCTTATTCTGTGGTCATTCTTATTCTGTATTTTGTATCAGTGCCAGCAACGCTGGATATTTTCCTTTTAGTAGGAGTGGCCAAATTTGGTCCTTTGGAATTGATTTTAGAGTCAAATCATTTTGAAGATCTATTAATTCAAGTTGAAATACTGAGTTAAAACACAGACAAAAATTTTTATTCATCCACCAAGGTGATGCAGTACATTGTGGGAGGAGAAATATTTTTTTTAAGTCCTGAAAGCAGAGATGTGAATGATCTCTTAAATAGGATATAATTTCTAGTACCCTTCTGGTTGATAAAAAAGAGATACAGCTTTATTTTTCAAAATACTTCTCCCCCGAAAGCTTTAATTTAGCTGAAAATAACTCAATTTCCTTCCCCTGCATTTCGCAATTAGTACATTCAGCTTTTCAGTTATGTCCACTAAAAATGAAACTTCCTGGAGCCAATCAAGATCTTCGACTTTAGGTTAGGTGTCTCCTCTATCGTTTAAAGAAGTTTTAATCAATACAGGAAGCGTTTCGTGAAAACGTTGTTTAATTACAAAATGAATAAATATGATAACTGAACAGAACGGGAATTCCTTATTCCAGAGACAATCTCCCGAGCTACCGTTTGGCGACCCCTGGTCTAGTATACAGGTCTTATAAAGCTGAAGAGTACACCACGAATTTTTTGTTTGACATTATGACTTTGTAACCTCATATTTTACTCCTTATACAAGTTTAAAGAAAATGTAATAAGTATATTGCATCAACCATAAAATTCTAATGAATTAATAAGAATTGTTTATGAATACAGGAAATATTTAAATGTCCACAACATAATTTACTACGTCGCGGCAAAATTTTACGTACATAAGTTTTTATGTATTCAATAAGAATAGCACCTCAATATTGTGACTCATTTACATTAATTATTTACACCCAATAAATGTCATATAGATTTGAAGACCTACTTATTATCTATGAATGTTAAATTTTATTATAAGTTATTATTTCACTGACCTTGAGGGAAGCTTTCTTCTTCTCTGTCATGGCCTGGGGTACGGAAACCAAATTTGTAGCTAGGATCCTCGTTTGGATCATGGTAGCCTGAGTATGAAGGTTTGTAGTCTGGCGAGTCCGGGGAGACAGGAGGTCTATATGGAATGCGGTTTTGAGAAAGGTCCATTCGGCGAGCGATGTGGTCTCCTCTGGCACGGAAACCACGTGGTCCAGCCGAATACTGAGTCAGGCGACCACGTTCTCTCCAGCGACCATTCACACGGTTGAATCGATCCGCAGAAACAGTGTGGGCATGCTGGCCAACGTCTCCTATAATTAACAACAAAATATTAATTTCATGAGTAAAACTGAACCTCTGAGCGATACTCCGCAGATACTTCAACAGACGCGAGAAATACTAACAAGGAGAGGCCACAATGTGTGCGTCACCGATTTCAATGTGACTTCTCTATTTGAGGGGTGTCTCTAGAGGTGTAGTGTAATTGCTTGCGCGCTACCTCAGATCTTTTATTCGACGCTGCATAAGATGTAATAAACCTTTATAATCGACAATCGTCTTACTAAAATAACTACGCGATCCGCGCGATCCCTATCAGGGAGCTGACAATTAACTTGCCAGGACTCGTGAGTACGTGAGTCGAGCATGAGGCCCGTTACAAACTCTGCGATTATTAACGCGGCAATAATTTATCGTTGCCGTCGTAACCGCAGCAGTCCATTAAAGTGAATGAGAGCTTGCACACTGGGCGGTAAATAATCGCGGGGATAAAATTGTCGCGGGCGACAGCTTGAGCAGTCGCTCGGTGCCTCTAGCGCTCAGCAATAAATTTATCGCCAATTGCAACTTGTGGCCTACGTAACCCAATCTATGTTTGCACACAGGGCGGTTTTTCTACCGCTGGAGTTATTTTTTATTCTTGATTTTAATTTTTGTATGGAAAGTTTTTTTATTATTATTAGGGCAACAGGCTACATGAGGGTAATCCACGTTGGGCACTTTTTTTTGCCATCCTATCTTTTGTCATTTTCTTTGTATATTTCGAATATGAGTAATTTTGGTGACATTATAGGTAATGAAATACTTATTTCATTAATTCAAGAAAGACTGTGTTTTTTACTAAAATAATTATTTCTCAACTGAGCTCATTCTCTCATTAATTAGTACGATTCATGATCGTTTACACCACAAATATCTCCATTTAACGACAATTTCTTCCTGCGGAGCCAATAGTTTTCTTTAAGAAGCAGAAAAATGTTTTATTGGGGCAAATCCGTACAGCCGCTTTGCCATTGCAATAGCCGACGTAGGAACAAGGGCAATCGTGGCGGAGTATCAGTTAATTTTTTGTTCACTTCCGCATCAACCCGATATGAAAGCATCCATTAACGTTGACTGATAGTAGTAAAAGACAACCAATGTTCCTTTCCCTTTCCGAACATCCAAGTATTATGCCACATAATTTCGAACAAACACGCGTCAACAACTTCCCCAAGATGCTGTTTTGACTTCTCTGTCTCTGAGGAGTAATGACGAATCGACGTAAACGTGACCAGCATTTATACACACCATTTTTAAACGTCACACCGATCGCATCTGATAACTACAAACAAACAATACAGAGTTCGTTGGTCAATATTTTTATAATATTTTTAAGAAGGATCACACTTAGCATTAGCCCATGGCGATTAACCAACTTTCCTGCCAGTTCGGAGAAACTTGTCTGAATTCATAACTGTACACGAAATGTTGATTTCATATTCCTCATTTCATTGAGTATATTATCTTTAACATGGCAGAAGATATTTTATCAAATGTATTGGGTCCTCATTCTAAGCTTACAACAAGTTTGATCCTACCGTGAGCTGAAAAAACGAATGAAAATATATGATAATTAAAAACTTATTAGAGCAGCCCTTGTCAGTCAATTGGAAACGACTTTAATTTGAAATTTTTACTGTTCGTTGAACGATTCTTTCTTTTGTAACTGGCATTTCAGGTAAAAATTTTAGCTTCTATTTTAATAAACAATGCAGGTGTGGGCACTTAATCAAGGGTACTTAAAATATTTTATTTCCAATACATAACCGAAATTATTACATCATTATCTTTTAAAGTGTAAAATTAGAATAATGGAAGAATATTTTTGTTTTATTTTTATGGATCAAAGGACTTTGTCCTGTCCTCTATCTTTTTTTTCCGAATTGTTTGAGTAGAAAAATAAGCCTTGAAAAATCTTACACATTATGTTTTAATTTTTCATTATTCTATTGTATCTGAATATATTTATTTGTACCGTCTCATAAGACGTCATATGTTTAATAAAATTGGCATTACGCCTCACGAGAGCAGAACAGTGTATTCAATAGTATTTGAAAAAATGCTTTCTTAAATTATTAATTTAGAGATATTAGTTGTGCGTTCTGTGAGAATAGGTATACGGACAGGGCTAGAATTTAGATTAAGTTATATAGGGAGGTACTAAACAATAATAGACAGGACAGATAGAAATTCGACTAAGAGCCCGTTTCACCGGCAGTGATTTTTATCTCGGAGATAATTTATCGCTGACGCTATAACCGTAATAGTTCATTGAGAGCTTGCACATTTGGCGGTAAATGATCGTGGCTACAAAATTTTCACGGACGACAGCTTGAGCAGCCACTCAATGCCTCTAGCGCTCAGCGCTTGCAACTAGTGGCCTACGAAATCAGATATATGTTTGCACACAGGGCGGTTTTTCTACCGCTGGAGTTATTTTGAATCTTGATATGAATTTTCGTATGTAAAGGTTGTTTTTTTCCATCCTATCTTTTGTGTCCTTTTGTTTGAATATTTCTCATATGAATAATTTGGATGACAACATAGATAATGAAATACTTATTTCATTTATTAAAGAAAGACCTGTGTTATGGGATAAAACCCTGAACATATTTCTCGTCATCCTCCCTCAACTCTTCAAACAGCGTGTAGAAATCTCCAACATCCTCGCTGCTTTGATTAATTGGATGAACCGAATTAGTCAATTTTTTCTTCTCAGTTTCATTCGCTGACGAAATAACAGAAACGCTAGAATCTTCTCTCGGTTCATTTCGAACTGTTCATAGCACTCTCAACTGAGAATCGTACGTCCGAAAATTTCCTCCGCGATAATAATCGTTGAATGAGTAAGACTCGCGATTTCTTTAAGTACGACGATAATATTTACAGCCGCAATAAAAATCGCCGAGTGAGTGACGGGCCTAAGTGATGAGTTAAAAATAAGAAGGAAGAGCAGACCGGTGCTTCGACCAGAGATGTTCACTGCTATTTACATCACGTATTCTAAATTTTCCCTGTACCAGTTTATAACTCATATACTTAATTTCATATCACAGTAGAACAACCGAGCAATATTTTCTCTGGATTAATTCCGCCGTTGCCGTTACAAGTCCAAATTATTTATTATTTTATATTTGCGATCTCTAACGTAAAAAAGTTGTCCTCATTAAAGTTAGTGCAGTGCCGAAATTTTCTGTCAAACGAAATTAATGTATTTCATCTACTCATTTTTATTTTGGAATGATTTCGCTGTATATATTTGTTAGAATATCATTCATATTTCTGTAATACACTGGACAACCTTCGCTTCAATTGTGAATATGCATTTATTATATACACACGAAGAGGGAATTTTCGACAGAAAAATGGTAGAGATTTTGTCTGATATAAGAAAATGATGGAAAGACGGACGAGGGAACGCAGCGTTTTGATCACTATGAAAGTGTATTCGTTTTGAGACGTCAATAATTATAACTATGACAGAACCAAAACCCACATATTCATTCTGGAAAACTGGGTGAGTTATTTCAAAGGTATCATTGGTTAAAGTGAGCGTGCATTTTTCAACCAGTTACATGGACTTTTTAGCATGGGCTATGATGATGAATGAGGTCTCAAACCCTCTTCGAACTCCCCAATTGTCCATTAATGTATGGAATAATTTACTGATAGCTGTGATAACAGGGATAACAACATCATGCCAGAAATTGCGCTGGGTGTAACAATTATTATGTTATAAATATTGTTTCGTTGCAGACCTGTATTGTAGCCAAAGTTGTATCCGCCGTCGGGCCTCAGGTCCAAGTAGTCGCTGCCCTCAGCTGGAGATGGCGGTGCGGACGCTCTGCTCTGCTGGCTCGTTGCGAGGTGGCAGCACGCAAGAAGAACCAACACAGTCACCAGCTAATAGAAAGAACTTTGTCAGTAGTTCTATAATCACTTTATCAATTGATCTCTAATTTCATACTGACATCTCTATACATATTTGTCGAATAGTAAAGTATAGACTTTTTTTTAAAAAAAATAAACATTTAAAAACAAAATGTAATATGTCCAACGAAAATTCTTGTAAAAATTGATAAAATTACGTCTGATTGAAAATAATTAATAAGAAAGATAGCAAATTCAGACAAAAAAGTGATAATATAAATACCACACAACGTTTCTGGGATCCTTGTCCCTTTCCTCAGGTGCGAATAATACTTTCAATAGTTGCGTAAACATAACAGTATTTTCTTCTGCAATGTGTGGGAAAATCGCACCTCCGAATTTTATGCCTACTACATTTCATGTAATTAATTGTAAGTAATGTTCTATAATTTTTATTTAATTGTTTTATAAATTATCAACTTTGTAAATTGTTGCTTTGTTAAAATTTTTAGAAACATGGATTTTGTAATTGGATCATTTAATTGAATTTTACAACACATGAAGAGGTCCCAATAAATTGGGGATGAAACTTTGAGATTTTTTAATGTTTTTTTCTAATTTAATGTTTAAAAATTTAAATTAATAATAAATTTATAACTAAACAGGCTGATCTTTTCATTTACTTAAGGACGCGTTATAAATATAACTGTCAAAAGATGTGTATATTAATTGATCAATTCTAAGCATATTTATTAAACCAATGAGTTTCAATAGGAACATTTTCCATATATTAGATATACATAGTAATTATCAATCCAGATAAGTTTCAGAAATGTTATACATTAAGCTCTTAATACATTCATTTAATATTAAAACCAAGACAGAATCTATAAGCAATAAACTTACTCGTCCGAAAATTTATACCTGCTCGTTCAGCGGTCGTGGGGCGGGGGGTCTGTCCGCTCGTACAACGGCCGCAATTAGCACGACACCAGTAATCATACAGGTTAATTTGTACCTAAGATCGGGGTGTGTCAATCAAGGGGTTGATAGTAACAAATGTGACGATCTCTATGCCAGTTACATCACTTATTGACCAAGAGATTACTGTCTAATTAGCTTCTTTTCCGGACTAATATAAATAAATACTATGCACTAAACTGTGAACGTAATAAAAATAGATGTATCTTTGTATATTCTTGATAAACATTTAAACACGTGGACTAGTTGGAACATAACTTGGTATACATATTATTAAAACCAATAGACACCAGAAGGAGGAGGGGGGCTTAAGATACGACTACCTCCCCTAAACCGGGATTGGACGGAGGTTTAAATATTTAAAACATGCAGAAATGGCCGATATAGGATTCCGGTAATTAAATTGCTAACGTTTCTCTTTATGTTGCTTGTGTATAATTTCATTCCCTTGCGGCATGGGAGGGAAGTACCCTTAAGGGTAGGGGAGGAGGGGTATTACATCAAAACAACACGCTAAGAACCGAGATTGGTGCCGAATGCGAGAATGAATAAGTTTAATTCTGAGCTTCAACATGACTGTTAGGTTGTCTTTCAACCAGCAAAAGTGGGGGTGGAATGGGTTGTAAAAAGATCTGAGTACAATCTTAATCGCAAGCAAAAATTTCTAGAAAAACTTTGTACATAGCCTAAGTTACTTACGACCTAACAGGGAAATTGTTCGTGTAAATAACACCCAGGACCTGTAGGGGCGAGGGAGGTTGCATTTTAAACTTTCTAAATCGGCAATAATTAGCGGTGAATGAAAACTTTTTGTGGTTGCAGAGTTTGATATTGTCATTCTCGAAGCTGTCAATGCCTAATTTCAATCCCTGATGACTGACTGGAATCACCGTTGAGATGGTGGTGGAAGTATTTCTGACTCTCTTAAAATACCGGTAGTGTATTTGAATGTATAAGGTACCGGAGTATTTTAGACTCGCTCAATATTTCTTGACTCGAATAAGTTACAGCGAGTCATCATGCCGGTTATGATAAAATTAACTTAGTGTCGGCATAGATAGGGTGGCGGACGTCTCATGTAAATGGTAAAAAATTGAGAGATTAATGTCGAATTAAATACTTTTCCGGGCTTATATAAATTTCTGAGTCCCATTTGCGGTCAGTCCCATACTTGGTCGCTTCTAATCAGTCAAAAATGCTGTCAAAATAGTAATTAGAGTCCCTACCGACTGGCCCAGAGGATTAGGAAAGGGCGTATTCATTATTAAACGAGTGGACTTCAGCCTATCAAACTTCTATTTATTTTTATTTAATATTTTATTTTAAAATTTTTCATATATATATATTGTAATACTAATTAGAGGCCATTAGTAATTTGATAATTGGAAATTTATGATGTATTGTTATCGGCACGAATATCAAAGGGGACAATACTTAGGCGAGCTTGGTTGGCCGCTAGCGTTTCTAAAACCGCAGTAGGACGGCGGACAGATTTGCGTGCAGATAACCATTCAGAAAGGTCGCAGTTTTGAAATTGAACAAAAAGTATTCGGACCGTAATTCATCGAATAAAGTTACAAGGAAGTAACTTAATAAGTCATGCCGCAGTAAAAATCAACAAGTAAAGAGACCGTTACTAATTTCACCGAGAGAAAATTTGTAACAATCTGACTGACCATAAGTTCGGAAGGAGTAGCAGTTTCCAGTTTCCTGTTGAGAGATCCCAAAGTTTCGACAGTGTTTTTTAATCAATTTAAAATTCAGTGAATTCATGGCCTATTTAATGTGAACAGTGAGGTGCATCTGAGCCCAAATTTAAGCCTGCTACCAGCAGAGATTGTAAGTACAAAGAAATTTAGTACTGTTTGTAAACGCTAACTAAAGATAGAATCATCAGATTTCGGTTTCACGTTTGTTTTATTGTTTTAATTTTAAGGTTGTAAAGCAATTTGATTGTTTAATGTAAATGTAAAGGTTGGTTCTTTATTTAGAAGGCCCAAATAAATGACCCTGAGAAGAAAGTTGTTAAAATCTATAAAATAGCAAAACTTAAAATGTAAATAATCACGTCGATAAATGTTGTAATTTTACCTGGTATAAAATTAATTGTCTTGTAAAGTTTAAAAGAATTTGGTAACTTATTTGAAATCCTTCTCGTTTAAATAAATAAAAATTAATTCACTGATCAGCCATTTAATTCTCTTAATATTGTTTACTCATTACATTTTGGTTTCACCAACGTGGCCAACTATTGAATTCAATTCATGTAATTAATCATTTGTTTAAAAAAAATCATTTAATTAAATTCTCCTTAGTGTTTATTACAATATATATATATATATATATATATATATATATATCAATTTTACGCAGAATTACAAGAAAAATGATACCGAATAATCCATAATTTACTGGCCAGGGTTCTGAAGTGATCAGTAGAACGCCCCAGTATAGAGACAACGTTCATGGAGTCGCCGGCATAGTGACGAATTAATGAAAATGCCTTCCGGGAGCAGTTTCCTTATCCTTAATAACGGCGTTCTAGATATACTATTAATTTTCGCTCTTATAAAATAATAAGTGCTAAGAAACAAAAATGTCTTTGCATGGACGTTTAAAAGCTACAGTAAAAATTTTTCTTAAATATGCTGTATAAATTATAAATATGTAATGAAATATTAATAAACAGTATCGTTACTTATTGGCGGCGTAACTTTAAGGCCCTATCAGTGTTTGGCGCGAGAATGCAAAGACTACGAATTGTTGTCGGGAAAGCTAATATCAGACCCTCAGAACTTTAGCGTCGAAACACTTAAAGTGCAGTCAGAAAACTCAGATATTCAGATAGTAGAGTGTGTTTGGGAGCCTGCGGAGAACTGAGATATTCAGAGAGCAATGGAGAGAAGCTGACCATGATAGTCCGAGTTAGAGTCCGTGACAATACGAAATCAGCGAAGTAGAAAGGCGCCGAACATGTTGTAAAGTGTTAGAAAGTGAGATGAGAATAAAATCCGTGCTACGGCCTGTCTATGAAATTTAGTGTTTTATAAGAATTAAATAACCAGACCAGGGCAGCTATATAAAATGGAATGTAAAAGAACAAACTTTCACCTGTAAAACTTCACGTAAATATCGTTTACCGCCAGATTTCTATAACTTTGCCAGTTTTCTATAACTGTTCTGATTTCTAAGTTTTTGATATTGGTATAAAATTTAGAAATTGTATATTTAAATTAATTTTTTCACTGTCTTTATTAGAGGGCCGATAAGCGGCCCTGAAAGTTAGATTCTCATAAAAGATGAGGCATTTACTTAACAATATAAAATATCTACGAAGACCAAATTTGTCAAATAAATAATTTTTGTTATCTTTTAAAATATTGGCTGAATTTGGATTTCCTTCCCTTGTTCAATTTAATTTGGCACATTATTTGGATTCAACGTCTTGGCATATTTGTTTGTAGTCTCTACTGAATACTATATCATTTGACTTATTCATCGTTAATCTTGTGTTTATTACAATACACTAGGCATGCAGATTTATGTAGCAAAAAATGTGAAATCAGCGTTGTACCGGTTGTGTTTGCCTTTTTTTTCGATATCAGGAGAAAGTAACACGTTTGTTTCAATTTATAATGCTGGTTTTGAGTCCGATTTTGAGGCTGGATTTGAGTCCTGAGATTGTTTACTCCGATTATGAGGCATCCACTATCTCTGCAATCAGTAAGGTGTATCCATTGGTCAGGGTGCGTCGATGTTATTTTCATTTCACGCAATGCGCTTGGAGAAAAGTTCAGAACGTCGGAATGACAAGGAAGAAGTTAGACCGAACGGCCGAATGTGTACCGCACTAGCTTTTACAAAGCCGGAAAATATGGAAGAAGGCTGAGTACAGATAGATATATTTATTTCGTCTCAATGGACAGAGCCCAGTGGGAAAAATGCATTTTATAGAGTAATGATGCAATATAAATTATTATTAATATTAAATACACGTTTTTTGCATTCACATTAAGGATAAATTTTACGATAGTTAATACTGACTTAAAGAATATTCATTATTCTGTCTCTAAATTATTTAGAATATTACGGAAAAGTCAGTAGTAGACATGCAGGCAAATTATTCCAGTCTCTAAGAAAGAGTATTTGCTTTCAGTTCGTTGAATTCTCTGTTTACTTTAGAATGAGTGGTCATCTTTTGCTAGTACGTCAGTAAATCAATATAGCTTACACGTGTCTCCATAAAAGTTCTTGCACCGCCCGGTGTTGCACCCTGACCATGCATGATCTATAAGGATCCCAACACTCAGCTCCGTACTCGAGGATAGGCCGAACAAGAGAACTATAGACTTTCCTGTACTTTTCCGCATTATTCTATTTAGAAAATGAAATGCCCTCAATCTTTTCCCAGTTACTGAATTTATATGTTCTCCCCATTTTAAGTCCTTGCTCAAAGTTACGCCTAGACAATTGCATTTATTATGATTTCTTTCCCAAATTTATATTGAACGTTTCTCTTTCTTGTAAATATAATCGACTTACTTTTTGTCGCGTTTATTTCCATCTCATTTTTCTCTGACCAACGATGAATTATCTTTAGGTCAGCTTGGAGAATATTTGAATCTTGTGTGGTGATCCATTTTCTACCCCGTATATTTTAACGTTGTGCAATTTAATTTTTCTGGCAAGCAGAAAGAATTTTCCTTCTAAATTTTGTAGAAGCGCACAGTAAAGTCGCATATTCAAGGGTGGTCAGTTAGCTTCTATCGGGTCTCCTATTGTATTTCAAAGAGAGCTGCGAGATGTTTTAAAAGGGAGGAAAAAGAACCTCGAGCAGGCCGGTTCAGAAGTCTCAGAAAACAAGTGCTTGGAAGAGGGTGGCTCCTTGCACCACATTACAATTTTTTTTATATTAATTTGAAATTACAAAAGGAGTGGCTAGGTCCAGTCTAGCACAACTACAGAAATTCAACTTCGACGATCGATCCGTCAACCAGGGAGGTGCTGTAAAGCTAACTACGCCAACCCAACCATCATTGGACCAAACCCAGTTCCCGGAGGAACCACTCAAAGCATTTCCAAATAATTAAACACCATCTTCGTCTAAGCGCGATAGTTGCATTTTTATATTTGATTATTTTAATTTTTTACGCTCGCGTTCTTTGAGAGTAGCCTTTGATGCTACGTAAGAGAATTCTTTCTGCTCTCCGGAGTACAAGCCAGTTAAAGATTTCGATTTATTTTGTTTTACATTAATAATTTAATCTCAGTAATTGTTAAATAAATTATTCAAAATTTATTATATTGTAATAATCAACAAGTAGGCTTTAATTAAATTTTTGCCCCACGTTGTGGTAGCATTTATGTAATGATCAAAATGAAAAGGTTAATTAAATTAAAAGATTAAAAAAAATTTAACAAACAAAATAATTTATTATCAATTTCTGGCTTCCAAAAATTAAAAACCATTACAATCAAAATTTAATATCTCTTCTGTCGGGGTCTTCACTGGGTTTGATAATTAACAGAGAAAATGATTTAATAATCTGATTAACAATTCAGTTTAAAATAACTAAAAACAATAAGTCGATAAATGAAAGAAAGCTAAATGAAAAGTGAACGAAATCTGACTTTTTCCTTTTAGTTACCGTTTACAAATATTATTATCAAAGTTTTGGTTATTCACATAATGTCCGACTGGTACCAGCATTCTTTTGCAGCTTCAAAAGTACACTATAATGCCAATTTTATTACACTGGTTCTAAATTTCCTCACAGATTCTACACATCCGAAGTCGAAATTCACAGAGAAAATGATTTAATAATCTGATTAACAATTCAGTTTAAAATACCTAAAAACAAAAAGTCGATAAATGAAAGAAAGCTAACTGAAAAGTGAACGAAATCTGACTTTTTCCTTTTAGTTGCCGTTTACAAATATTATTATCAAAGTTTTGGTTATTCACATAATGTCCGACTGGTACCAGCATTCTTTTGCAGCTTCAAAAGTACACTATAATTCCAATTTTATTACACTGATTCTAAATTTCCTCACAGATTCTACACATCCGAAGTCGAAATGCAATTACTCAGCTCCCAGGAAACTCTGATGATCCTCTCCTAATTGGTCAGCTATCGGATGGCGTTTTCCTTCAACGCGAAATTGTTCAATTTCTTTATAATGAAGCAACCCTTGCTTCACCGTTGGCTATTTGTTAGAACATCTCTCTGCCCAACTATCTTCTTGCTTACAGGAACTCACGATTTGCAGATTTTAGACTTTTACTGATTTATTTATCAGTTTAGATTGAACTGCTAAGTATCTCGGTAAAGATTTGTTTTTACATGTCTCTCCTCTCGTGGCTGACCGTAGACTTAGGCTAACTTTTACAATGTCTCTCCTCTCGTGGTTGATCGTAGACGTCGACTAAACTTACTTTTGCGCGCTCAATCGCCCTTTCGGCTCTTCAACAAAGAAACAGAACTCAGCGCTATAGTCGCTCAAATACCGCTACAATTCATTTATTCGCTAACAATTTAAATTATTTAAAAACAATTAATGGCTTAATTAATTGGAATTACGATATATTTTATAAAATATCCTAAATAAAAATCCAAAGTGGCCGATAGACACCACATAAAATGGCGCCCAACGTGGGACCTGAATTAACTTTGGAATAAATAATAACTCAAATTAAATTTGATTCTTGGACAAATATTGGAGAAATAATTCAATTTTAAATACTCTCGAGTGTGAATGGTGTTATAAAATTCTCTTATCGTTAATTGGGTGTTTATGTCTTCTTCCAAAAACATAACAATAAATAACAACAGCTATTTCGTCATCATCTTGACTGATATTATGAGTTTTGTTGCTAGATACAGCTCGAAGCAACTTGTCGGACGACCATTTGCCTCAAGACATTTTGCTTCTGACAGTTTCAGACATTTTGAATCGAGGCAAAGTGTCTCCGACTGTTTCGTCGCTTTTTTAAGTTCTTATTTAAAAAAAATGAGTTATATTATAAACAAATTACATTAACTTAAATTCAATATATAATATGAAAACGCAATACGATATCTAATAAAAAATTATTAATATGGAGAGAGAAGTTCACTTTAAGTAATAGTTAATTACATTTTTCATGTATCCATAAGCTTACGTTTTGAATCTTCAAGATTAACCGTTGTTTAACAAACATACTAAAATTTGTAATATTTTAAACGATGGATTTAAGATTAACTTTATAATTAATATTTATGGGTGAAAATTTCAACTAGCTATAATGTGGAAGTATATTTTTTGTATCCATCAAATAAGTCAACTTATTAACTTATTTTCAGATTGATACTATGTTATAGTGAGAAAATTACACTTACTGTTGTTCATTCCAGTTTTATTTTTACGTAATTGTTTCAACGTTGAGGCAATAAAGGCCGTACTAAAAGCTTATAATATTATGAAAGTACTTGCAGTTTTTTATTACTGTATATCTTAAAGCGCAAGAAGTATTTAAATAGGGAGAAATAGAATTTACAAATAATGTTAAAGTCATATCGAAGATGAATTGATATCCTTGATTATCTGCAATGTAAATAGGGGGATGGAACATTAACGTTGAGCTATACGAAATAATATATAAACACTTTAATATTTGAATATGAAGTTAACTTATTTTTATTCAACATTTTTATACTGCCTCAGTTTAAATTTCTAAACATTATTAATCTAAGATAAAATGTATATAGTGTGATTAGACGCAATGAATTGAACCAAATATATTAAAAATTTTCATTGACTATGAGCTAGTATATGTCAAACTGATAAACATTGCAATTCATTCCAAGTTGTAGTAAATCACATCACAGGACGTACATTCTTGTAAGAGTTTGTGTTTAACTGAAACAAAAAGTCATACTTCTGCTTCTGGTTTCTAGATATAAAAAGACAGAAAAAGTTTAATTATGTGTTCTAATTCAACTGATGGTAATTCCATGTGATTACCTGATATAAAATTCAAGTAAAATACAAAATATGCTAGCATGTAATTTCATGGCAAATGTTTCCAAATTTCTGAAACGGTTTGAACTAAAAATACGCTTGTATAAATTAAAATAATCCAGAAGGCAACATGAAAATATTAATTTTTCAATCTATGAACAGTAGTTTATACAAACACTTTATGTCACACGCTTTATTCACGTTTTTACGAACCAATGTTTCTTAATCGACTAAAACCTTTGAAAATTGTTATCAATACTAATTGAATTTGATATTCCACAGGCATTTATTAAAGACCTGAAATATTAGTCGTCTAATGTATGCTATTACTAGTTATCGATATTAGAGATACTTGTAAGTTTATTACGTTTGGAAAAAATCGGATAAGTACGTATGAATAAATGATTTTGACATCATTTAATTAATAAGTTACTAACGAGGCAATGGTAAGGATAAACTCACTTAGAGCATTTAGCAAAACCAAAAAAGCCTTTAGTTAATCTAATAAAATTAAATCGTTTAAAATACGTAAAACTGTTGAAATGCTCAATGTGACAAATTTTTCGGTAACTGGAAATTGAATAATTGTTATTTCACATATTTCCGCATTAAAAATAAAGTGGAAAGAAATAATTGTTTTTTAAAAAATAAAAATAATGATAAGTCTAAAACCGTAACAATGGACTTCGAGTTATGATTATCTGCAACCCATATTTAGGAAACAACGTTGCATATGCTACAAAAGCATTCATTTATTCATGAATTAATTACATGTTTGATGTTTTTGTTTATTCGTAAAATAAATACTTATCAGTGTGGTTCCATAAAGAATCAGTAAGGGTGTACATTTGCGTTTCTATAGAAAAAATATATGTACATTTATTAAATTTATTTGACGCGTTGTAATGGTCTGGTACCGCTGTATAACTGAATATTAGTCGCAATATTTTAGTCCCAGTTATCTGGCGACCTCTCTCTGTCTTTCTCTCTCTGTCTATATATATTGTAGAGATTACCAGTGTGTAATGAAAATGTTTTAATTTAATTGTTTCTTTAATTATTGGCGTCGTAACTTTGAGGCCAGAGCATTGTAAAGAACAATTGTTTGGCGCAATAAAGCAGAGACTATAATGGTTGCTACGGATTATTGTCGAAAAGCGTTCGCACACTGAACTTTGGCAAAAAAAACATTCATTGTGTGTCTGGAAGAGTCGGAGAGACGGTCAGTCAGTCAGCCATGTCATGTTTGTTCTGGGAGCTGGAGCAGTGGATTGTGGCGAACTGGCCAATGGTGGCCGGATTCAGCAAAGTATAAGCTGAATATATCAGCTTATGTATTAAAGGGATTTTCCACAGAAAAACTGAGTGTTATGATACATACGACAGTAAAGTAGAAAGGCGCCGAAAATGTTGTAAACTGTTACGACGAAGTGTTAAAAGAATAAAATCAGTGCTATGGCTTGTAACCAATAAAAATAGTGTTCTATAAAATTAAAATAATCACGAGTGCACAAGCAGGTACCAGACAGCTTTAAATAAAAAGTTTATTTTGTGAACCTTTACGAAAATATCGTTTACCGCCAGATTTCTATAACGTTGTCAGATATTTCTATAGTTTTATCAGATTTCTATAGTTTTTGTTGTCGTTAGTCTTTGTGTGAAATTTTGCTATTGTAAATTAAATTCATTTTTTGCTTTTGTAACTTGGGGAAAATTGTAAATCACTGAATTTATTAGAGGTCCTATAAGATGGCCTGAAATTTAGATTCTCATGAAATATAAAAATATAAAATGTAAAAAATTCAACGTAAATCAAAATTGTCAATTAAATAATCTTTTGTTATCTCTTTAAAAATTTTGGTTTAATTTCTACGTAAAATCCCGTTAACTTCCTTCCTTTGTTTCCTTTTAAATTTTCTATATTACTTAATTGACTGTCCAAAATGTTAGATTTAATTTTCACTGTTCGCTTAACTTTTTTCCTTTTAATTAAAAGTGTATACCACATAATTTGGCTCTCCAACGTGGAACTTGTTTCTTTAATATCTTATTGAATATCACAATATGTATGAATTGAACACATTTATTGTAATTTTTGTAGTAACCGGACGTGAAAGTAAACATAAGAGGTATGTCACACATTTGTCACTGTATAATTTTTCCAGTAATGTCACTTACTTCATATCGTTGGGCTGCCATAGTTTGAGGTCTACTGACGGCCACGGAGAATACGGCCTCTATTTATACCCTGGGCTGAGTGGCCTGAACACCGGAAACGCCGGAGGTCTTGACCATGCGGCAGAAAGATGTGCTCACGATACACGAGTAGTCGGAAGGACTCATCTTGTTCCTCTCAGATAACTTGCCATGAGGCACAAAGGGCACACGTACCTCTGTTTAGGTCACATTACTGCTCCAAGCTCTTTTCATAACAACATTTAATTAGAGAAGTTCAGCTTATAATTATTTTTTATTCCTTACTTTATATTAAAATTTCTTACTTGTGTAATTTTCCGAAATCCTACCTTATTCTCCCTTATTTACGTATGCGGTGTTCCTTACATTCTCCCTGAACCTATCATGAAATTTCAAATATGAACGCTTTAAATTCTTCATTTCACAAATATGAATAGTCTTAAACATCTAGAGTATTTATATATACATTTGTAAGTAATATCAATTTGACTTGTCCTATTCCCTCAGCAGAGGACTAATGGAACTAATAAAATCTAATCTAATCTTTTACACTATCATTTGCGCATTTATTTGTGAGTCCAAGATATATAAGCAAACAGAACAAATATTGATGCTGAAGGACAAGCGTTTGTGGGAACCTGAAAGTTTGTAACAACTCGAACATGAGTATATAGATCTAAATTCGTCTACTATATATACCGTAATACTAATTAGAGGCCATTAATGCTTTTGATAATTGGATAGTTACGGTGGATTGTTAGCGGCCCCAATTTCAAAGGCGACAATGTATAGGCGAGCTTTGTTTAGCCGCGAGCGCTTTCTGAAACAACAGTCGGGTGTTGAAGTCGGAAGTTGAAAGCCAGACAGTGAGCAGGGTGGCTGGCACAAATTCATCCGGAAAGATTAAAAGTTAAATTTGAGTAAGAAGTTTTGGACATTAAAATTTCAACGATAAAGTTACAAGCAGTAACCAAATAAATCACGCCGAAATAAAAATCTATAAGTACTGTGACCGCCACCAATTCCAGAGAGAAATAATTCGGAACAATTTGTCCAATAATTCAGAAAGAGTTTGCAGCTTTCAGTTTCCAGAGGAGATCCAGAGTTACGACAGTAAATTCAGTGATTTAATGGCCTTTTAGTGTGAATTTTGAGGTGATCCGGAGCCCAAGAGAGTTAAGCCTGGTACCAGCAGATGTTTTGTAAGTACGAACAAATTTTATCAAGTTTTGTAAACGATAACTAAGATAAAGTCGTCAGGTTTCGATTTCACGTTTTATTTGATTGTTTAACTTCTTAGTTGTAAAGGTATTTGATTGTTTAACGAAAATGTAAAGGTTGTTTCTTTACAGATAAATGGCCCTGAGAAAAGAGTTGTAAAATCTAACAAATTCATATTTTTAAATGTAAATAATCTCATATAAAAAAATGTTGTAAATTTCAACTGAATAAAAGAAAATTGTCTTGTAAAGTTCCTAAAGAATTTCGTAATAATTTTTCAATCCTTCATTTTAAATAAAAATGAATATAATTGATTCGTCAACCAACTATGGAGTTCAAATCATTAATCAATCTCTTGAATAAAGTATTTAATTAATTAATTCATTACTGTTTATTACAATACATACACGAAGAATCACAGAAACAGAAAAACTGCAAATGAAGCATACCAGTATTGGGATAAATATATTCGCAGGTGTCATGATTATAATCAGTTTTTTTAGGAACGGTTGTATTTTGATTAAAAGCAAAGTAACTAATACTGAAATTATGATTAGAAGTTAAAGTGAAAGTTCTGATATTTAAGAAGCAAGATTATATATGATTAGCGCAGCTAAGATACTAATATAAATTTGGTACACAAATTAAAAAGACATTTGTACTAGGTATAGTTTCTAAATCTATATGCATGTTTCGTAGGACTTTCATTGAAATGAAAATATGAGCTAATGGCAATTAGTATACTTGGCGTGTGAGATGCGCAGAAGGAGTTGGTGGAGGGGAGTATTGTCGTCAAGTGGGAACTCCCTCTTCGAGCAACGCTTCAAGCATTCTTAAAAACATTCATTATAATCTTACGAACGTGAGATACGGATAGTTGCAAGATCTTTTTGCTTCATACTGTACTTGTGTCAACTTTATTAAATAGATAGTCGAAAGCTTTCAACTCTTTGTTATAATGATCCTTCTTGTCTTATAATTAAAACCACATTAACTTTAAAAAATATATTAGTACCTATAGGTATATAGGTACTTCGTCACTACTATAAAACTATGTTGTTTATTCAACAAGGTCTGTTTTCAAAACTGACTATTTATTTAATAAAGTTATAAACTTGGAGACTGTTTTTGGTTTTTTCCACTCATCATCGTCTACGTCAACAGTCCTTTTTACCAAAAATAGTTTTTACTCAAACAAATTGTCTGTGTATAAGTCAGCTCCGGCTAAACCCCACTACAATTGCTGGGCAGTTGACCACTGCGCAGCGTATTTAGACACGACTAACTATTTGTCCCCAGGTATACCAATATTACGAACGTATCATCTCGTCATAAACCCATTAAATAACTCCTCAGTCTGGAATACTAAAAAAGTGAAATATCGTTCTCCAAACGATGAGTGTAATATTGGTAGAGCAAAGCAAATTGATAATTTGAGGATTTTCAAGGTATTGATGTATATTCTCGAGGCCCGGGATAAGAGCACGGGCGTGGCAGCTGCGGTGACATCTAACTAGAGGTTTCAGCCTCCTCTTCTAGTTGTCGGAGTTCCTTCCTCGTGGAATATGCTCCGCGATGACGAAATATTACGCCTATAACATATTAATATTTTGCCATTACTAAAATGTCATCATTTGGATAATACATTCATATATAACAATTGAAAATGCCTTTACGGTTACCTAATTATTAGATTCACAATCTCATTCATACACTCATTCATTCACACTTTTGCCGCTGCTGTTGCTGCTTCTTCGCCATCCTCTTTATCTTCCGCCCGACGCTCTCCCTTCTTTCTAATTTTTCGGATTAAGGAGGGGGGGTGTTCGATAAAAATAAATACGCTAATAAATATTTGTTGATAAATATATCTATCTATCTATCTATCTATCTATCTATCTATATATATATATATATATATATATATATATATATATATGTAAATAACATTTGTAAATATCTGGGATATGAGTATCATATCACATTAACGTACAAGATGTAAAGGGGCACATATGTTACTTAATAAATTGATATTATAATTTAAAAAGGCGTATTTTAAGTGATACTTACAGTAAGATCGACAAAGGTCGGTTCCTGTTTACCTTTCTTTCTGGGTCGTAGCAGCCTAGTGATGACGGGCACATTTTTATTCGAAAAGAGAAATCGTTTAAAATTAATAAAAGCGGTAAGATATAATATTAAAGGACTTCAATTCCTTAATAGATAAAGAAGAGAGAATCATTGGTAATAATAAAGTCATGTTTCGTAAATCATGTAGAGAAGTCATGGTGGAAGTATAATGGTGAAGTGGTGTGTAGGTAGTCCTCTGCGCGTGACGTTATCTTGGAGGCAAGCGTAGGCCTATCTACACCTTGCACTATGGAACCTGCAAGTTTCGGAAAAAAATTCCGATCGTGGAGCTCTCTTTTATTTCATTGCACTAATATTTTGATACTTCCCTTGTCTATAGCCATCTGATTGTACCGTTCTTTTTATTATTTTTTACGTTCTGAAGCATTAGTTTCAAAAAACGGGCATCAGTGAACGGCAATGCAGATATGACTTGGCTGTACAATAATGCAGAAACTACTTATTTTAATTTTTCCTAACAATTTCTATTATCACAACTCACCAATATTGTGTATTTTAGCATTATATTATTTTCTCCCTAATTATATTTTAATGTAATACTTTCTTGAGATGGGGTAGAGAAACGAAATATAAAAAAATAGTACTTTAGTTATAGTTTACCGGATATAATTTATTTTACACTACAGAACTTTTGAATTTTGGCATTTAAGTTTCTGCTCGAGTTATATTCACTTATTTATTTGTTCAATTGCCGTACCCAATATATATTCGGGTTCGAGCTAGAGCAATGACAACATCCAGAGGGATATGGCTATTACCTACTGCTAATGTTTTCTCTGCCAAATAGATTGAATATATGCACATTATTGGGAAAAGAAGTTTCATGAAAGATATTTGAAAATATCTTCCATATTTCTTGTTAGTAATACCAACTCCATGTTATATTAAAGTTTTCCAAATGAAATGAATAGGAACCAGTCAGCTCACATGCATCAATCTCCAAATAATTAAACTTATCGCTGAAAGATAAATAATTAAACTTGCAAGGTTCTTTAGTCATCGTTTCTTATAACGTTACAGAGTTGGACAATGAAATGTATTGTTCTGAGTCAACACCTACATCAATTTCACGTTCATCAAAAGAAATTTTCCGTGTATGTCTACTTAATTCTTTCATCAATTCTATTCTCATTTAATATATTTTTTACACATTTTGAGGAACTTTGGGTTAAACATTTTCAGTAAAAATAATGCCAGAATGCCTCCCCATAATAAACCACTAAGGGTGAATAGAAAGCAGAAGGTTGATCATTTGCGCTACTCATTCCTGTAATGTATGAAAAAAAAAATATCCAAACGTCCTGATTTAAACGACTGGTTAGAGGGTACTCTATTTTACATTTCTCACTTAATTCTTTTTAAAGATTGATCCCAGGATTCTTTACAAAATTTACTGAGTTTATCAATAAATGTTTTGATTTATTTAATGCAGAAAGTCGATTTGTAGTTTCTTGCTAGTTCAAGTCATCCAAAAATCCGTTCATTTCACCCAAAACTATTGCCTTAGCCAATTTGACTTGAAAGAAGATGTGCAGCAGGTTTTACTTTTTGACGTTTTGTCCCTCTATCATCGAAATTGTACCTTGAAATTTTGAATGCAATTTTTACGTCAAGATATTGAACTTGAAATTAATTATTCAAAGCAAGATCTGTAAACATGTACAAGTATATTTCCACATTACATTAATCTTATCTTTTCTACAGAAAACTTGGAGCCATGTTTCACATAAATTAGCAACTTTTGGGAAGGGAAAAATATTTTATGCCAGTGACGTAAGTTATTTTTTGTTAGTATTTGTGCAAAAAAACAGCACTAGACAGCGTTGTTTGTCTTCTTTAAATAGAAATGCACACTGTGTTCCGCGTAAAAAAAATATATCCAATAACAAACAACTAAAACTAACAAAATTCCAAAAGAATAGCTTCAACGCATTCGACTCAGTGACAACCACAAGCTACTAGCATCCAACGTGACGTCATGCGCACTAGAGAACCAAATTCGGTTCAAAATCCGTCTCACCTTTATACTTCAGCTATGTATAGAAGCTGCTTGGAATAGTTCATGTACTGGAGGGGAGGCCGTGCTGTGTTCTTTGGAAAGGAGTGGTGTCTATGAGCGGAAGTAGGCTTTAAGTTCTGTAGTGAATATGTGCGGGACAGATTGATGTTTGTAGGAGCAGTAGGAGTAATAAATGTGCAAAAATTTATAAAACAACTTATTCTATGTTTATTTTTCCCTGCCAATATTTCCTGCTGGTTCTCGTTTACAATTAAACAGAAGACAAGCTTCAAGGACGTGAAATGTATCAATGTATACATTTTTTGAGCATGTGGAAAAATCAAGGGCATGAAGACAATTGTTATTTTTAATAGGAAAAGAATTAATTGCAATGAATCTAAACACAATTTAAAAGGGAAAAAATGTTTGTAGAATAAAATATAACTGAGATATTGAAATAGGAGAATCAGAAAAGAAACACTACAAAAATTAAGCTGTTTTAATATAATGAAAAAAAGTAGGCAGAGAAGCTATTAATAGGATTTGAGTAACGCGCTGAAGAATTAATTAAGAAAATTTTTAAAAATATCAGAATAATCATAATTCATAGGAAACGAACACTTCTCGTTGTCACTGACACGCAGCTAGAGATGTAAGAATGGTCAAACAAGCACATGGAACAAAAGGATTAAGGTGTTTGGTTTGCATAAAACATTAAAATACAAAAGTATTTTATATTTATAATCGGTTCTTACGATGGAAGAAGCGAAATGTCAGATATGTAGTGCCATTCAGAGGTATCAATCGAATCATATTATTATCGTGTAAAATGAATTAATTTTCGATCCTGAAATAGAATAGTAGAAGTGCGAATATAAAATAATCTTCTTCTTCTTATAAATTAAATGAGTGTATGTATGTATGTTTGTATATATATTTGTATGTTCGTTATACAAATCTACACCGGTGAAGCAAATTTCACGAAATTTCGTACACGTGTTCTTTGCGACCAGGAAACAAACACTGTCGGGGTGAGACGAGTCTACCATCCCAGAAGCGGGGGTGAACGGGGGTGGAAATATTTAAACATGCTAAAACAGTCGATATTACTGTCGGATAAATATATTAGGGGTCAAAGATATTGATAGTGTTTCCACTGATGTTATCTGAATATAATTTTCAACCTCTACACCCTGGGGAAAGAGCACCCCTAGCGTTTGGGGTGGAGAATACAAATCTATACAGGTGGATCAAATTTCACCAAATTTCGTACACGTGTTCTTTACGACCAGGAAGCAGACACTGTCGGGGTGAGACGCGTCAACCACCCCCAGGAGCGGGGGTGGACAGTGGTGGAAGTACTTAAACATGCTAAAACAGCCAGTATTAGATTTGGATAAATATTTTTAGGGGTCAAAGATATTGATAGTGTTTCTACCCATGTTATCTGAATATAATTTTCATCTCCTACGCCCTGGGAAATGGGCACCCTTAGGGTTTGGGGTGGAGTTTCTTTACAGAAAAATAACGCGAATACAACCGAGATTGGAGTCAAATCGAAGGTTATGGATGCCACTGATTTTAGTTATGACATTCAACTTGGCATTTACCCCTCAGATTCAATGGTAGCGGGTTGGAAATTTTGGAACATGCAAACACGGCAGATATATGCGTTGAATAAATATTTTTCTGGGTTAATTATATTGGTTGTATTTCTACTGATGTTGTTTGTGTATAATTTCATCCCCTTTCGGCGTGCGAGGGAAGCACCCTTATGTGTGGGGGTTGCGGGACGTTTCATATAAACCTAGATTCCAGTCAAATTGGGGGATATTGATGTCGCTGAGATTATTTATGACAAACTGAAAAACTCACGGGTGTGAGTGGGAATTGGCTGCGATGAGAGGGGGTGGACAGGGAAAGAAAATTTCAAACATTCTAACCGGCCGATTTTTGCGTCGAATCAATATAATTCTGGATCAATAGCATTTATAAAATTCCACTTCATCTGTGTATAATTTCAACTTCTTTTAGGCATGGGAGTGGTGCACCCTTAAGAGTTGGGGTGGAGTGGCATTACCTGAAATTACGCATACACATTTCAAGTCGAATCCGGGGTTATATTTGTTACTGTGTTTCATTATGACATTTAAGTTACTGTTTAACTTCCCCAAGCGGGGATGGACGGGGGTTGAAATTTTCAAACATGTGAAGCAGTCGATATTTGTGTCGAATAAATATTTTTCTGGTTCGCTGAAATTTATTATATTTTTCTACATGTTCTATATGTTTAATATAACCTCTTTCGGGATTTGGAGTGGAGCACTCTTAAGGGTGGGGGTGGAGTAGATTTATTTAATAATAACGCAAACACAATCGAGATTGGACTCAAATCCAGGGTTATGGTTGTCCGTGAGTATAATTATGATATTCAGGTTGCCGTTTAAGTCTCCCAAGCAAGGGTGGTTAGGGTGGAAATCTTCATACATGCTAACACAGCCGATATTTTAGTCGGACAAATATTTTCCGGGTAAAAGTGATTAATAGTTTTTGTACCAATGTATGTGAGTAAAATTTCAACATTTTACGACATGGGAAAGGTGAATTCTAGGGGTGGGGCTGGAGGAATATTACTAAAAAATAACTCGAATACAAACGAGACTGGAGTCAAAAGCAAAGTTATGGATAACGCTGAGTTTAATTATGCTATAAACTAGCAATTAACCTCCCAGGGACGGGGCATGAGAGGGGTGGAAATTGTCAAACATGTTAATCAACCGATTTTTGCAACTAAATATTTTTCGGGATCAATGAGATTTCTCTACATTTTCACAGATTATAACTTCAACCCCTTTCGAGCTTATCAGTAGAGCACTTTTAGGTGTTGGGTGGAGGAACGCTGCAATAAAATAACGCGAATTCAACCGAGATTGGTTCAAATCCAAGGTTATAGATGTCTCCCAGTTCAATTATAGCATCCAATTGGCCATTTAACCCCAAGAAGCGGGAGTGGATGGGGTGGATAGGGGTGGTAATTTTCTAACATGTTAAACGGTCGATATTTGCGTTAAATAATTAATTGACGAGGTCAATGACATTGATAATATGTATACCGATGTTGTTTGTAAAATATAACTCCTTTCGGCATGAGAGGGAAGCACACTTAGGGGAGTGTGTGGAAACTTCAAACATGCTAAAACAGTGGATATTTAGGCAGATAAATATTTTTAGGAATCAAAGAGACAGTGTTTCAACCGATGTCATCTGAGATGATATTTAATTACCCATTTAATCCCCTGAGGCGGAATGGACGGGGTGGAATTTTTCAAACATGTTAAATCATCGATATTAGCGTGGAATAAATAAATGCCGGGACCATTGACGTTGATAGTATTTCTACCGATGTGTTTGTAGGCATGACAGAGGTGGGGGTGGAGGGGATTTCCTTGAAAATATCGGGAAAACAACCGAGATTCGAGTCAAATCGAAGGTAATGGATGTCGCTGAATATATTTATGACAATCTGGACAACTCGCTGGTATCGGCTGGGACGGGGTGAGTTGACCGGCTGTTTTTTGCGTCGATTAAATATATTTCGGGATGAATTAGATTAATAAAATTTCCCTACATGTTCTCTGTGTATAATTTCAACCCCTTTCGGACTCGGAAGGGTGCACCCTTAAGGGTGGGCGTGAATTGGCATTACATTAAAAGAAAGCAGAAACTATCGGGATTGTCACTGAGTTTAATTATGACATTAAATTTAACCATTGAAGTCCCCGAAGCAGGAGTAGTCGGGGGTGGAAATTTTCAAACATGTTAAACGGTCAATATTTACGATAATTATTTCCTGGGGTTAATTACTTTGATAGTATTTATACCGATGTTGTTTGTGTATAATTTAACCCCTGTGAGTGGAGCAAGCTTAGGGGTGGGGTGGAGGTACGTTAAATAAAAAACCGCAAAAACAACCGAGATTCGAATCAATTCAGAGACTATGAATGTCGTTGAATGTAATTGTGACAACATGGGTAACGCGACGGGTTTGGGAGGTGTTGGGCGGGGGAAGAAATTTTCAGACAATGTAATCGGCCGATTTTTTCGTGGAATACATTATTTTTCATTATCGCACATTTGTGGGAGTGGTCATATTCTAACATGTAAAAACGGCCGATATATTTAGTCAATGACTTCATCCCCCTTTGGCATGAGAGGTGAGAACATTTAGGGATAGGGTTCAAGGAGCTTTACTTAAAAATAGCGCAATAGCAACCAAAATTGGAGTCATATCGATGGTTATAGATAAATGACATCTCGGGCAACGCCGGGCACCCCAGCTAGCATCACAATAAAAATATGCTAGTCTGCGTTAATATACTAGTATTCATCCAGATTACGGTTGATTTGAACACTCAGCATAACTAAATAACATAAAACGTGCGATTTATATCAAATTACCAATACAGTACAAAGTATTTTGATACTACTGACTGTCCATTTCTGCAACTTTTGTTAGTATCGTGTGCTTGCACCGACGTTTTCTGAGTATTTTATCTTATCTAGCAACAGATGCTAGGACCATTAACGTAAACAATTGATACAAACAATTTAAATAGAATTTATAATTTCCGATTTTTCTAATCCATTTAATGTATTTAAAATTATTTTATTTCTATTGTTTCAGTTAACTTAACAATACTCTCAATAGCCGTAAACATAACAGAATTTTCGCCTACAATGTGTGGGCAAATCGCATCTAAGAAATGTATGTCCACTACATTTAAAGTAATTAATTGTTAGTAATGTTCTAATAATTTTTAATTAATCGTATTATAAATTATCATGTTTGTAAAATCTTGCTTTGTTGGAATTTTAGAAATAAGTATTTTGAAATTAGATAATTTAATTGACTTCGCAACACCTGACGAGATCCTAATAAATTAGGGATGAAACTTTGAGAATGTATTTTCTGTTATAATGTTTAAAAATTTAAATGAATAATCAATTTATAACTAAACAAGTTGATGTTTTCATTTATTTAAGGACGTCAGATAAATGTAACTGTTAAAGGATTTGTATCTTAATTGATCATTTCTAAGCATTTTTATTAAACGAATCACTACCAATTGGAACAGTTTCCATATTATAGATAGAAATAGAAATTATAAATCCAGATAAGTTTCAGAAATGTTATACATTAAACTTGTATTACATTCATTTAATGTTGAAACCAAGACTGATTGTTTAAGCAATGAAGTTGCTCTTCTGAAACTTTATACCTGCTCGCTCAGTGGTCAGAATTGAGGAAGGGGCCAGGAGGGAGGTTGTCGGCTCAGGACACGGCCGCTCAAAATACCGTGTCGATCGGAAGTAGTAGTGAAGAGGCAGAAATTTTCAGTAGTTCCGAGGAACCTGTAAAATAATTTATGCCTTATCAAAAACCTATTATTGTAATTTATAATGAATTACGTTAACCTTCCGGTTGATTAGATAATTATGCCCTTAAAAAGCAATAATATCATAAATGTCAACTAATAATATTTTATCCTTTCCGCTTCAGACTGTCGACTGAAATGGCACAACCTCCGAAGTAGTTCCTCTAGGTATCTCAGGACACTGAAAAACATGTCGAGTGGCAGCAGCGGTACCAAAAAAGAAGAAATGGTACTTGGGTGATGCTATGACCTCTCATTTTAACTATCTTAACCAGAACGAAAAAAGTGCTGGTAATGTAGTCGTGGAAGAAGACAGTGGAGCCGGAATTGAAGTGAAAGATTTATTACAAGAGAACTGCAACTGAAATTGTAGCTGTACCCATGGAGAAGTTTTTAGAATCCAGGTACGAATCACCAAAGCTGCATTTTTTAAAGGGCTGTTGCCCGATATTAAAAAATTGTTGATTAGGGGGCAAAAAATTTCTTAAAGAAAAGTTCTTAGAACTCGTAATTAGTCTCCTCGATTAGGAAGAGGCAGAAGCTTGCAGAAATTATAATATACGCTACCATAGACTAAGCTTCCTTAATGTTCCTTCTTACTAGAAGGAAATTGTTTTACGTGGAGAACAGTGTGCATTTCTATTTAAAGATGACAGACGATGACGTCGTATGCTCTTTCTTTTGGACAATTTTTAACAAAAATGTTAAAAGAACGGACGTCAAGTATTTTTCCCTTCCGAAAGTTGCTGATTAATATGAAACATGGATCAAGCTTGCCGTAAAAAGGATGTAAAAAACCCTGCGAGAAAGAGTTTATCGTGGTTATTATTATATTTTAAATAATTAAATTCTTTTCATTATGTATCAAATGTAATCCCAGCCAATAATAACATCCTGTATTTAAATATTACATGGTAATAAAAAAATACAGTAATTGTGTACTTCAAGTAAATGTTTTTTTCCTAATTTATTTAATTTACTTTGTTTTGTGCAGATTGCAAGGTAGGTTTGTTTGAGGGGTTCCATTTGAATTACTAATTTTGTTATTATTATTGATGAAAAATCGGATAACATGTTTTAAAATTTCTACCGCCGCTCACCTCAGCCCAACCACCCCACCCCCCCACCACCACCACCACCACGACAGCCCATTTCCGCGCGTTATCATAAATAAACACGATTTGACTCGAATCTCGGTTGCTTCGAGTTATTTTCTTGTAACTCCATTCCACCCCCACCCCTAAGGATGCTCCTTTCCCATGCTGTAAGGGATAGAAATTATACTCAGATAACGTCGGTAGAAAGACATCATTATCTTTGCTCCCTTAAAATATTTCTATTATATCCGATTGTCGGCCGAGTGTCGTCTATGTTGATTATCTGAACGTTTTTTTTTTTGCATAAACCAGAAGTCTCAGTCGGGTAGGGATACCACATGTTTTATTGGTTGTCATTTGTTCACTGAATTATGTTTGTGACAGTTTGATTGGAACCATGAGTAGTGGGATGAGCCTGCGACGGAGAAAGCATTAGGAGCCATCATTCTTCGTCCAGAGGCCGAATTGGAGAAAGGCTTTAGGTCCCCGTAGGAAGTCGTTTCTGTTTATTGGGACTAAGGGAATTCCAGCTAACAGCTAGCCTAGTAGCAAGAAGTCCTCACTGCTTAGGCTCGTCTCACATATCCGACAACAGTTTCAACTACATTTAGCCGACAACCGCTCCAGCCGGTTGTCGGCCCGACTTGCCTACAGTCATTTTACGAATACAGAGAGTGATAAGTTATTCCCTTGCAAAGGGGCTACCTTTGGGGATGCCTTTTCCTCTCCGTTTTTGAACTAAGGTTCCCACAAGCCGAGGCACCTCGGCCTGTTTTGAGAGGTGTATGTTCCGGGGTCACAGACCTTGGGCATACGGTTAATGTTGTCCGCTATTCCCATTGGAATAGTCGGTCAGCAACCTCCTAAACTGGTCGAGGCACGGAGAAGGGAATGCTGCGTCCCCACAGCAAACTCCTCTCCCGCTATGGGAAGGGCGTGGGACAAGTACACAATGCCCGACCTACCCGATGCAGGTTTTTCTAGGGTTTGTCCTGCATTTCTTTTAGGTGAATGCCGGGAGGATCCTTAAACCATAGCCCGGGGGCCATAGCTTACCATTGGCTACCTTCCTCCACCCTTCCGCATCACCCTTTCAAATCCCTTTCCTATGCTATAAGAGGGGAGTTGCCACTATATGAATTCCCCTTTAAATAGCCTATCTACACCCCCCCAAAAAACTGGCCAATATGCTATTAAAGGGGAGTTGCCCAAAGTGGATTACCCTCATGTAGCCTGTAGCCCTAAAAAAAAAAAGATGCCTTTTCCTCTATGTTTTTGAACAAAGGTTCTACAAGCCGAGGCACCTCGGCCTATTCTGAGAGGTGTATGTTCCGGGGTCACAGACCTTGGCCATACGGTAAGAGTTGCCCGCTATTCCCATTGGAATAGTCGGCCAGCTGCCTCCTAAACTGGTCGAGGCACGGAGAAGGGAATGCTGCGTCCCCACTGAAAACTCCTCTCCCTACATCTGAAGGGCGTGGGACAGGTACCCAATGCCCGACCTACCTGATGCAGGTTTTCTAGGGTTTCTCTTGCATAAATTTTAGGCAAACGCCGGGTAGGATCCTTAAACTACAGCCCGCGGCCCCTAGTTACCTTTTAAATCCGTTCCGTTGCTATTAAAGGGAAGTTGCCACCACGTGGATTACCCTCGTGTATCGTATGGACATTTAAAAAGATAAATAAAAATAATATGATGAAATATGTTTAACCAATGATTGTGTAAAATGACATGTTGGGGGCATTCTATGTTCATTCCCACGAGTTGAGAAAAAAATTAAAGATACGTTTTTTAATTATTTTTCTATGAATATCGACGATCTTCTTTATTTATTTCAAGGCCACAGTACATCATTCAGGGAAAACATTCCCCCGATACAAATTTTGCTAATCATAATCAAAAAAATATATTTATCTGATATTTACTTACTATAATAAAGTAAGTCAAACGTCAGACATAAAATAAAATATACAATAAAAATCACGCACCACTATCCATTGTATCCCTTTTTCTGACATTTTCAGACGGATACCAAAATTTTAAGAATAATAAATAAAACTGTTTAGTGGACACTCATTGGTAATTCCAAACAGTGTGTTGAATTATCGCGTCTCTAGAGCTCTAATGTTGGAAGAATGTGTAATAGTTCGAGGAATCTTCACAGAACTATAAACTTACATCCTTAATAATATATTGTAATGTTTTAATATATTAAAAAGGCTAGTAAAGTTTTACATAATTTGGTGAGCAACTGGGCGTAGAAGTATAACGAGTAGTGAATGAGTACGTAGAGGAATTTCAGCAAATAACACAAGAATCATGATGATTATTTCACTTTTTAACTCATACGTTGTCAGTAAAGTGGCAGTAGTCTGACATTTATTACATAGGAAAAACAAAACTGGCAAAATCTGTCCTTAATAAATAGGTTTTTTTTGGAACTATCAGAATTTTGCAGATGTTGAAATGAGTTTTAACAAAATAAATATTTGTATTGTCCTCTCCATATTCCGCTCTTTTTTATCTTCAATATTGTCATATCCATTTCTTAATTCTCTGAAAACCTCTTCCCGAGTACTGTAATCTGTATTTATGTATTTCTCTAGTTTTGTCCCATAAAACGGGTCGATCATTCTGATGTCGTTTAACCGATTGTCGGGTAAATGTGAAAAGAGCCTTTCCCAGGATGAACTGCTTCAGCTCCGAGCCATTTGCCGCTGCCCTGCAACCTTGAATCTTGCCAAGGTCCGTGGATTCTCCGCTCAGAACGATCTGCCGCCGCCCTGAGACCCTGTGGACTCATCTCTCGCCGCCGCCCCGACGAGCTGATCACGACCGAGTGCCTAGGGCTTGTTTCACATTTACCCGACCGTAGGTTAAATGACATCAGATTCACTACAGAAAGGTTTAAACACTTATGAGACGTTTCACACTAGGCCGGCACGGTGTCGTCGACAGTCAGACAGTCGTCCAGGGGTCCAGAGTCCAAGTGCGTCAGCCTAGAGGGTTAAGTTATGGAGCGTCTCACATCTACCCGGCCCGATTATCTAGTCTGCAATTTTCCTTGTTCGTCATTTGCGTTTTTTAAGTAAAATATTTTTGTTATTATCTTTTTTCCATTATCATCACGGATGATGTACAACTAATTATAAATTTAATTCATGATCGACCCGTTTTGTGGGACAAAATTAGAGAAATACATAAATGCAGATTACAGACTCGAAGTGCTTGGGAAGAATTTCGCAGAGAATTAAGAAATTGATATGAAAATATGGATGATAAAGGAATGAGGAAGTATGGAGAATACAATACAGTACATTTATTTTGTCAAAATTCATTTCAACATCTGGAAAATTCTGGTAGTTCCAAAACAAATATTTATGATGCAAATATTTTGCCAGTTTTGATTTCCCACGTAATAAATGTAAGACTACTGCCATTTTACTGAGAAGGTATGAGTTAAAACGTAATTCATCATCGCGTTTCTTACGTTATTTACTCATTCACTTCTCGTTTTACCCAGTTATAGGCAAAGTATCCGTAAATTTGAAGCCGTCTATTTCAAGAACAAAATAATGTAAAACTTTACATACCTAACAATATCAATTAGATTATAAGTTTATAGTTGTGCGAAAAATCTTCCCTTTTTTGTACATTCTACAAACTTCTCGTTACGCGAAAATTAAACACTCTGGAAATGCCAATGAGTGTCCACTAAATAGTCAGACCTCAAATTTTTTTCTTAATATTTGCGAATCAATATCAAAAAGTCCGAAAATAGGAATGAAATAAATAGTGATGGTTGAATTTTTATTGTGTATTTGCATTTACCTATGACGTTTTGCTAATATATTTTATTATAACTAAATATCAGGTAAATATCACGTACGTTATTTTTGTAATTGTGATTTGCAACATTTGTATATGCGGTAACGTAATTCCCTGAATGATGTGTTGTGGCGTCGAATGGATTTTTCTATTCATATAAGAAGATCGTCGTAATTTTCAATACTCATACTAAATTAATTAATAAAACTTGTTTTCATAATTTTTCAACTCCGCAAAATAAACATAGAATGACCCCCAACATGTCTCCTTTCATAATCATTGTATAACCCATTGAATTATTTTTTGTTTTTTAAAACGTATATTCAAGACTCGAGGAAGAAGAAGAAGGTGTAGACTATATAAGGGTAATCCACATTGTTGCCACTCCCCTCTTATAGCATAAGAGAGTGAAATGGGGATGTGTAAAGGTAGACAAGGGTCAACTAGGACCCCCGGGCTATAGTTTAATGATTCACCTAAATGTGATGGAGGGAAAACTCTAGAAAAACCTGCATCAGGTAGGTCGGGCATTGGGTACTTGTCCGACGACCCTCCGATTGTGGTTGAGGGGTTTGATGTTAGGTCCCAGCATTTACCTCTCCGTGCCTTGACCAGTTTAGGAGGCAGCTGGCCGACTATTCCAATAAGAATAGCGAACAACTCTTACCGTATTCCCAAGGTATGCGAACCCGGAACAAACACCTTTCAAAACAGTTCGAGGTGGGAACCTTAGTTATAAAAAAAAGTAGTGAGAGGAGAAAGCATCGCCAAAAATAGCCTCCTCCAGAGTTCTCTGGGAAGGTTCACCTGCGAGAGATAGCTCTCACAGGTTTCCTTGTTCAAGACTACGCAAAGGAATAACTTATCACGCTCCATATTCGTAGAATGACTGAAGGCAAGTCGGGCCAACAAACAGCTGTATGTGAAGAGAACCAGCTTGAAGAAGTAGGCGGCTAGAAGAATGAGTCGCTCGGGACCTTTGGCATTCTAAATGAATCGAGACAGCTGACGGACCCTTGACGACAATGGACACGTTCACAAAGCCATTCTATGTCTTTGATTCTCGCCCCCGTTTCACGCTCTCATTGTGTATCTTCGCGTTTGTTACTCATTCTTGCGAAGTTGTTTAAATTTTTTTTAACTTAAGTTGATATATGTTTCGGCCAGCTCCCTCCTAAACCGGTCAAGCTACGGAGAGGGGAAAGCTGCGACCTCACAGCTAACCCCTCTCCCGCCATCGGAAGGGCGTGAGACAAATTCCCGACCTACCTGATGCAGGTTTTTCTAGGGTTTTCCCTGCATCACTTTAAGGTGAATTGCCGGGTAGGATCCTTAAACCATAGCCCGGGGGCCCTAGTTAACCCTTGGCTACCTTCCTCCTACCCTTCCGCATTCCCCCTTTCAAATCCCTTCCTATGCTATTAAAGGGGAGTTGCCACCACGTGGATTGCTTTCATGTAGCCTGTTACATAAAAAAAATTAAAAATTATATAAATATATCCTGATAATGTTGACAGTGAATAATATAAGTTAAACTAGCTATAAATTCGGGATTCGAACGCAATAATGCTTGGATTTATTTTTTAAGACGTTATGCAAGGAACTCAAATGAAAATATAATACGTCTGTTTTAATATATAATAATTAGATATAATTAAATCCGACTTGATGGGATAATATTATTACTAATTATTCAGATAAAATTAAGAGAAAAATCGCATGGAGATTGACGTCTTTGATGTATTGTGATGCCGTCAGGCGACTGTGGCCTTAAATTTTTTTATCGGGAACGTGATTCGGCTACACAGAATCGCCGTGTAAAAGATACGTTGTGTCTTCAAGTGGACATATCAACGACCATTTGAAATTCCACTCCCTCCGTACTTCACAACAACGGACAAGAGAGTATCATAACTACACTGAAATATAATTTGTTATATTTTTGAAAAAAAATTAAGTTTATTTAAAAGTAAATTAAATTTTAAAGCTTCAACTGAATAAATTTTTTGTTTTGTTAGGTTATTATTGGGCGAATTTTCAATTTACATTTCTTATCGAACTTGAATCTGGTTGCTGCACGGTGTTTCACTATTTTTCAGTTTTCCTATAACTGAAGACATTTCATGGTTAATCTGACCTAGACCTCGGGTCTGACGTCACGCGGTTCTGATATAAATTTCCAAGCAGTGATATTATCACGAGTAGTGGTGGCTCATGAAATTTTTAAGTTATGTTCTCCACTATACCAAACAATTTTTACGACAATAAAAATGCGAAACAATCATAATAATCCAATAGCGATAATATTTCCAGTACTTTGTGGCAAATGACCCTATTCATCTTCATAGTTTCCTGTCTATTTTTTAAAAGCGGATTAATTTAGCATCAAGCTGACACGTATTTGCAACAGGAAAGAATTTTTATTCCCAATAGTTCATATAAAGTTAATTTTGGATGATAGTATTGTAGGACCGTGCGATAGATTTGGTCATTATGACGCAAAATTCAAAAATAAGCTCGTGAAGTGTCTTTTATTTCAAATAAACTTTGTGTTTTTTCCTAAATATTACACAAAATGTACGAACTCATGTTTTGAAAATATAAACTATATTAAAATAAGTTTTTTAATTACTCAATGGTTCAAATTTAAATTTAATTTAAAAACGGACTCGACATTGTTTTAGTCAACTGAAGAAGCTTACGGACCTTTCACACTGTCCGGCGACGGAGAAAATACGGACGGGGACGATTGTGTCTGCCACCGCGTACATCCGGGTAAACATCGATGTTTCGCTAACAACAATGACGTCCTTGTGTGAGCTGTGATGGAACCATGCATATTTTTTAATTTTCCGCACATAAATATTGCATATATTTGTATTTACCTTAATGTTATGGCCAGCATCTGAGTTGGTTGTTAATAATTCCGAAAGAGAGTGTTTTGATGCGGAAGAGGATCATTGAATTTTTCATGTAATTGGATATACGAAAATTATTGAAAAATATATTTTCATCTTTTCCTAAATTCTCAAGTAAAATTTGAAATTCCTACTTTCATTCAGAGGATGACATTTTCGTTATATGAACATTTTTTTAATATTATATTTATCAGCAATCAGATTACATTTTAATCTATAAGCTAATGTGGTAGTTTTGACATGTTATTTACATATTATACATTATGGCATGATGAGATCCCCTCCAGCGAAGAGAACTCCCAACTCTTGTCTAGAGATGTGCTGGCCATTTTATTTTCAGTCTTCTTGTTTCATCATTGTCTAGTAGTGGTTGTAATAATGGATTTGAATGTGATTTAAGCTTTTCGTGGTGACTAACACTCTTTTGATGGGCGGTTTCCATAACAGTTGGTATTTTAAAGTCATTGTGTATTTGTTCATTTGTTATGTACCCAGGGGGCGTTAACGATGGCTCTTAATATTTTAGACTAGCATCTTTGGATTATTGCAGTATTTTACTTGCTGGCTCATCCCCATAATTCTATTCCGTAGCTCCATATTGGTATAATTATGGTTTTATATAGTAGTAGTTTATTTTCTATGGAGAGGTGTGATTTGCGTCCTAGTAACCAGTACATTTGTTTAATATCCATTTGTTTTATTTTCTTAGTTATGTGGATTTTCGAATTGAGTTTGCTATCGAGATGTAGATCCAAATATTTGACAGAGGGTGATTTAGGAATCTCTGTGTTATTTATAAAGATAGGTGGGCATTGTTTTTTACATAATGTAAACGACACATGAGATGCCTTTTTTCATTTATTTTTATTCTCCATTTCTGAAGCCATACTTGAAGTAAGTTAAGATATTTTTGTATGAGTGATGAAGCCTGGTTTATATCCGTATGTGAGGTTAGAATTACCGTATCATCTGCAAACGTTCCTAGAACAATATTTTCGACTGTTGGGATATCAGAGGGAACAACATATACAACAGGGGACCTAAGACACTGCCCTGAGGAACTCCTGAATTAAGTGGATGTATAGATGAGACGACTTGTTTCACTCTTGTACGGAATTTTCGGTTGGTTAAGAATGATTATAACAATTTATAAAACATAGGCAAGTATCTTTTTATTTTATATAATAAACCACGATGCCATACTTTATCGAATGCCTGGCTTATGTATAAGAATATTGCTGGAAAATATTCTTCATTTTCGAAGGCTCTATGAATGTAGTTTCTTACTCGGAGGCACTGCTGAGTTGTAGAATGACTCCGTCGAAAGCCAAACTGATGATGTAGAATCCAGTCGTTAGTTGTGAAGTCGGGTTCAATTCGTGAAAGCAATAATTTTTCCAGAAGTTTTGAAACTGATGAGAGCAGACTAATTGGTCGGTAAGAAGTACCTTTACCAGGTTTGTTGACTAAAATTATCAGTGCTAACTTTAGTTACTCTGGCCAATAATTTATTCTAAATATTGCGTTAAATAAGTATGTAATAATCAAATGACCTTTTCCAGGTAATTATATGAACATAATGTAACAATTTGTGATTTTTCTTCAGGAATATTAAATTTAAAAAAGGCTGATAATTGATAAATTGTTAATTTTAGTAATTTACCGCAATGTTTTTAATCAGCATTCAAAATTATATGAGAAAGTATTTCTTCATTTTCAAATTTGAAAACTAATGGTTTGATTTTAAAAAATATTAAAAATAATTTTATTTATAAATATATGTTTAAATATAAACGGATCTGAATTTTTTTTCTTAAATAATTCAAACAAATAAACAATCCTGCAATCCAAATTTTTTCACTTACTCCCTTATAACAAATTTCTACATCACAAATTCATCGAAATTTTTAAAGAATATCAAATATCTATCTGTTACAGATTAACTAATACCCTTTCCTACTTGATTAAAAAGCACAAGGACCTACAGCAAACGTGGTGTTTACCAAATCTCTTGCTCGAATTGTAATTCCTGTACATAGGGCAAACAAAACCATCCCTTAATACACGTATCAAGGAACATATGTCTAATGTCAAACTTCCCATTGATAAGCAATCTGTAGCCATCAAACATAAAACCCATTCGAAATATCCATTTGATTGGGCAAAATGCTAAGATTTTAGACATTGACACCCGGTACAATTCCAGACTTATATCAGAGATGCTGCACATTAAATCAAACATCACAGCTATTACTATACAAACAGACACTGTGAAACTCAACAATTGCTACGACCCCTTATTATTACAACAAACCATCGTCGTTGATTATTCTTCGCTTATGAGTTTTGTCAACTGACGAGTGCAGTTGTGTCGCTCTAGGTTCTTTTTAGCACCTAAAGAAAGGAACACGGATCCCAAAAACGTTGTGTGGTATTTATATTATCAGTTCTTTTCTCTGTATTTGCCTATCTTTCTTATTATTAATGAGTGTTACTTTAACATATCTTTATTTTACCCAAGTTGACCGTGACGTAATTTCTTCGTCTTTATGTGTACTTTTATAATTTTTTCATTTAAGATGATGATGAGTAATTGTCGAAAGCTACTTTTTAAATAATGATTAGGAGTTAATGTAACACTCATTATCTCCAGGACTGATTTTTGGTTTGAAAAAATTAACAACACCTTGCAGTCCATAGGTATACTTGTGATGTGACTTTTCCTTGTAAAATAAATATATATAAATACCTAAAGCTCATCAAAATTCAAAATTAAAGATTTTGAAAAATGAATAATTACTTTTACATTTCAATTTGATGAGTTAAAAACAGTGTGGTTAATTCCTAGATATAACGTAGATGTTAACGTCTGTTAAAAATAATAATACTAAATACGACCTTCAAACAGGCTAACTTTAAATCAGCCTCGAAAAGTCTGCCACTTTTTTTAGTTATTGTTTCGCCATTTAACGTATGTATGAAGGTCGTATTTAGTCCACCAGCTGACCAAACGCCGACTTCCGCCCCGAAATAGCGCGACGTTACTGAAATTATCATTGCATAGGCCTTCAAAATTTATTGAATAAAATTCTTAACTGAAGGTTAAGAGATTTTTTCAACAAAAAATTTTGAAATTTTGATTCGTTTGTGTTGCCAGTTGCCTTATAACGTTGATTTCAATATTGTATTTACTACCTCTAATCGCACTAACTTAATACACCCTAACCGTAACAAATATAGAAACCATAAGGAGATGTAGTAATAATAAGGAAAGATTTCCATACAATACCAAGTGTTTACGATACAACAATACACAACAATAATATTAATAGTAAATTTAATCTAGCCATACTCAGAAAATGGAAATCATAAGTAGAATCATGTAGAAATAATTGGAAAATACATCCATAACATTACTGACCATATACAATATGACCATATACAATATGACCATACAGCAATAATAATAAAACATTTCTCTAGATATACAAAAATTATATACTATCTGAAAATATATGCAGAGATAAAGATTTCCTGAACGTTACCAACTATTCATGTTATGACAATACACAGCAATAATGATAAAATGTACTCTAACGGAAAAATAATAATCAATACATAAAAAAAATTAATGAAAACGTTGTTAACCGTTTTGTCCTTATTTTCGAAACACCTTTTCTTTTAAATTTTTATAAGATTACGTTCAGTTTAATTATACTTCCTTGTCAGCCAGTCTGTCACACCGCAACACACGAGTTTGTTTAATCCTTAACACAGCACAATTCACTCACCAGACGTCTTAGTTCTCCTTGTCTCAAATATATATGTAAAATCCGTATATAAAGGAAACGTGTGAGAGCATTCTCTGGCAGGTGAACCTTCTGGAGAAGGCTACCTTTGGGGATGCCTTGTCCTGTCTCTGTTTTTTAATTAAGGTTCCCACAAGCCGAAGTCACCTCGGCCCGTTTTGAGAGGTGTATGTTGCAGGGTTGCCGACCTTGGGCATACGGTAAGAGTTGTCCGCTATTCATATTGGAATAGTCGGCCAGCTGCCACCTAAGCCGGTCAAGGCACAGCGAGTGGAACGCTGCGACCCCACAGCAAATCACTCTCCCGCCATCGGAAGGGCGTGGGACAAGTACCAACTGCCCGACCTACCTGATGCAGATTTTCTAGGGTTTGTCCTGCATCACTTTTAGGCGAATGGTGGGTAGGATCCTTAAACCATAGCCCGGGGGCCCGAGTTAATCCTTCTTATAACGTTCCTTCCTCGCTTTACACATATCTTAAGCTTTCGTCGCCAACTCTTCATAGACCCAGAGCAGGCGAAACCCCTCCCTCATTCGTTAGTTATTAATTACATACATACATACACCATGGCGTTACAGCCTTTGTAGGGCTAGAGCCTGCCTCACTATCGAAGCCCACTCTCTTCTATCTCTTGCTTTCCTCCTCCATCTTCTTGTGTCCAACTCCTTCATATCTTCCTCTACATTCTTCACCTATTTCTTTCTATGTCTGCCTACACCTTCTTCCTCCTGGTTTTCTTTTCCATAATCTTTGTAGTAGGATTCGCTCCTCACTCATTTCCACATGGCCTGCCCATCTAAGTATTGCACTCCTTATGAAGCTCACAATTTGGGGGTCCCCATAGAGTTCATCGAGCTCTTTGTTAGTTCTAATTTTCCATTCCTCGTTTTCATACTTAGGCCCATAAATTCTTCGTAGGATTTTTCTTTCCCATGCTGCTATTCTGAATACGTCGCACCTCAGCATACACCAGGTTTCTGCTGCATAGGTCACTACTGCTTTAATTACAGTTTTATAAATCTTTACCTTTCCATTTTTTGAAAGGTGCTGAGATTTCAAAAGAGGAAGTAGGTCCCAGTAGCATCTGTTCCCCATTTGTAGTCGTTCTCTAATTTCTTCCCCTATTGTACTATTTTCTGTTACTACTGAACCCAAGTGTTTAAAACTCCGAACCCTATCAAAATTGAAGTTCTCTATGGAGATGTTAGTAACATTTGCCCATCTCTCCTCCTTCCTATATGCAATCATATTCTTTGTTTTTCTCATATTCAGTTCCTTCCTGTTCTAATTGGGTGAAGCTGATCTTCTAATTAATACAATGTCATCTGCATATGCCAATATTTGCGTCGTTCTGCTGTAAATTGACCCATCAGGGTTTAATACCACTTTTCTAACTACTCTTTCCAATACAATATTAAACAGTATAGTGGAAAGTGTGTCACATTGTCTCAGTCCTTGTTAAGATCGAATTTGGTGGATACTTCTCCTTGAATGGATACTTTCCCTGTGTTGCCATCAAGAGTCAACTGTATTAATCGAATCAATTTCCTGGGTACATATAAATTAACCAATGTTTTAAAAAGGGCATTTCTATCAATTTTATCATAAGCTTGTTTATAATCGATAAATAGTTATTAATTACGAGCTGTGTAACTACCGCATCTTTATCACACTATATTTGTTTCAAGTGTAAGTACCTGGGAGTGCACCTAGATAGGCTCCTTACATGGAGGAAGCACATATTCACAAAACGAAAACAATTGGGCCTAAAATTCATGGGGCGGAAGTCTCGCCTTTCACCGGAAAGTAAAACACTACTTCATAAAACAACTATCCGGCCAATGTTAAGCGGAACATGAATCTTTTTCAAAGGAATAGAGATTCTCACGATTATGAGACTAGAAATCGCTCAGATCTTTGCTCTCTACCAGAGAAGTATTCTCCATTCAGGGATAGTTTTATACAATAGTCTTCCTCCGGATGTTAAGAACAATAATAATTACAAGAGTTTTGGGATTCAATGTAAAAATATTCTACAGACAGGCGCTGGTGTTTTACTCAGTACAGGAGTTTCTTGATCGTTCCCCAAATAATTAATTTTTTTTAAAACAACCTGCAAAAGTGTTCAATGTGTTGCTAATAATAACTACTTATTTCATAACTTGCTTAGTCTATGTTGGTCTTTTCTGCTCTTTTGTTTTTTGTTGCATGTACGGCCTGGAGTTTGCAGATTCCTCGTCGCTCTGTTTCGTGAAGTGACTTGTCCGTCGTTTGATTTTCCTCCTAGTGTGCGTCTGTCCAGTTTTGTGCTTATTCTTTTATTCTTGTGTGATGTGTAAATTCTATAATTTATGATAGTCAATTCTTGAATTAATTATTTACTAGTAGACCCTACATATTGAATTTTTTTATTAAAACTGTAAATATTATATTATACCCTTAGTATAGTTAAAGAATTATTATTTTTGTTATTATTAATACATTTTACTTATCTTGGATAGGGAAATTTGTGATCCCGAATTTTAGTACTTGTATGTTAACTTCTAATTATTTATAATTGTAGCATCCAATTATATTGCAGTTTTATGTAATGACGTATTCTATTTCCTCATACGAGGACTAATGGAATAAAATAAATCAAATAAAAACCATTTTGGTCATATGGGATACAGCTTTGGGGCACATCTAGCGGATCCAGCATCGATATTATAAAGTGGTTCCAATCAAAGGTACTGCTATCCTTGGTAAATGCCCCATGGTTTGTACCGAATGAAGTAATTCGTCAAGACTTGGGACTACCCACGGTTACTGAAGAGATACGTAACAGCAGTGTGCGCTACCAATACAACGTCTTCATCCAAACTTGTAAAATATCTGTTAAACTCGGATGACGAAGAGCGTAGTCTGAAACGATTTAAGCCTTTTGATTTTAAAAAAAATATTCACGTGAAAAAATACTCTACAAACTTCTAGTTTTAATTTTGAAAATTTTTCAATGGAAAGTTTTTCGTCATGACTTTTAATGTGTATGTCAAAACAATAACTAAATGTCTCCTTTTATGACAGATTGTTAGAAATAAATAATTTTAAAAATAACTGTAAGGGAACAGGCCACTTCGCGATATAATATATTAAATAATTATAAACTGTTGAACTTGAATTGTTATCGGCAAAGAGACACACAAGAATGAACGATAATGGAACAGACATGGCGCGCGGAGCGGAGGTGGAGTGCAGTAGGCGGTCAGAAACGACAGAAAGTGGCCGTTATAGAAACACGATTTCAAATATTGAAAAGTAAAGTTAAATAGTTCAGCTGGCAAGCATAAACGACAGAAAGTGGTCGTATTAAAATAAACGAGACATTTTGAAAAGGTTAAGTTGTAGAGCATTCATGCAGACGGTGCCTCAGATAGATTTCTGAGTGTTACAGGTTACGCCAAATAATCATAAAAGTCTACGAGGAGGAATTTCCTGTATCCCAGCGAAATTGGCATAATTGGTGGTACAGTTCGTCTACGAGGTGCTGCCAATATTGTAAATCCAAAGTAAAGTGTAAATTCAGTGTAAGAATGGTCTGTTTATTATTTTTTTAAATTGAGAGTGTGTGTCGATGAAAGGATTCAATTGCCCAGGTACCAGGGAAAACTGTGAGTTATAATTCCTTTAAATTATTTATGTAAACGTTAGATTAAAGATAAAATCGTCAGATCTCGATTTTTTTGTTGAATTTGTAAATATTAATTTGTAATTTGATTGTTTGAAAAGGGAGTAAAATATTCTTTATTTAAAGGCCCCGAAAACGACCCTGAGATCAAGAGTAAATTTTTTTTTGTTTATATGAAATAAATGTAAAGGGTCGGCGAGTAATTATTTTGTAATTTGAATTATTTTTAATATAAAAAATTAATGAGTCTGTTTAATTGAATAAAATTTTACTAATAACCTTCCATGTAAAATTAAAATAAAGTTCAACGCGGGCCAACTTTAATATAATTTCATTTTAAATTGATTTTCATTCTAAGTATTACATTTTGGCGACCTCAGTGTGAGGCACTGTTTATTAATTGACGTTTCAGGTTAATTATTACATTTTGGAACTTCAAAGTGTGACCATTTTAATTTTTTTAATTATTTGTTTATCACCTGTATACTACATTATATATATCATTGAATTATATATCATTGAATAAGATCCCTAATCATAACATTGGTGAAACCGTCATTATGATTGATATTTTTCGGTGGAATTGCTACGGATTCCAAAATAAGACGCTTAATATAGGGTACTTTTAGAAAATTTCAGAATTGATATTTTTTCTCTCCAAGAAACCAATTCTAAAAGTAATGACATCTCATTGTTAACAGGTTATCAAGGTTTTCTTCGCATTCGAGCAGATGATAGGAATTCAATACCGACCGATGAAGTTAAACATTTAACAAACCTGGAAGCATATATACAAACCATGCTACAACGGTGTGCAATATTTACCTACCCAACAGCCTAAACTTAACGTATAACAACTTGGAAAATATTGTACTGCAGCTGGGCCCTAACTTCATTCTGGTGGGTGGCTTCAATGGACGTAATAAAAAATGGGGATGTGCCTCTACGGACCACAGAGGAAAGCTGGTGGAAGAATGCTGTAACAATTATAATCTATCAATAATCGACACAGGCCAACCGACACATTTATGTTCAGCTAATGGTTCACTGTCTGCAGTAGATATCGCCTGCTAAACAGCTTCAATCTCTCACCTATGCGAGTAGACCATGCTTTTGGGTAGTGACCACTATATCTGTAGATATTTGGGAACCTAATGTTGGCCAAGGTTACATCTATGCTAATAAAAGATTGCTTACGAAAGAGGTCAACTGGAATAACTACAAGGTAAACAACCCAATCCGCTCTATAGCTACATTTATCTATCAATCTGTAGATCACAAAATCAATCTTCTCCAAAACATGATCTTACTAGCAGCGAACAAAACTCTACTAAACCCAAGACTCAATGAACAACCTAAATCTACTCACAGGAAGGTATGGTGGAATCAGGTCTGTTCCCAGGCGCTTATCAAATATAAGAAGCAGCCTAATATCAACACTAAGACATACTAATAGATATATTATGGTCAGGGCTAACAATACATTTCTAAATAAGTGGTATTAGAAAATGAATACCTCAAGGATCATCGCTAAGTGTAGTGATTTTCATAGCAGCCATTAATCTATCCTCCTACCGCCAAATAGATAACTTGCAGATGATATAATTTAAAAAAAATTTTTTTAGGGTAACAGGCTACATGAGGGTAATCCACACGGTGGCATAGGAAGGGATCTGAAACGGGGATGCGGAAGGGTAGAGCAAAGTAGCCAAGGGTTAACTAGGGCCCCCGGGCTATAGTTTAAGGATCCTACCCGACATTCGCCTAAAAGTAATGCAGGAAAAACCTTAGAAAATCCTGCATAAGGTAGATCGGGCATTGGGTACTTGTCCCACGCCCTTCCGATAGCGGCAAAGGAGTTTGCTGTGGGGACGCAGCATTCCCTTCTCCGTGTCTCGACCAGTTTAGGAGGCAGCTGGCCGACTGTTTCAATGGGAACAGAGAACAACTCTTACCGTATGCCCAAAGTCAGTGTTCCCGGAACATACACCTCTCAAAACAGGCCGAGGTGCCTCGGCTTGTGAGAACCTTAGTTCAAAAACGGAAAGGAAAACGCATCCCCAAACGTAGCCCCTTCGTGTCTCTCCTACAAGGTCTGCATCAGTATACATACCACCTTCAAAAGTCTAGATACAATACATGAATTTTTGTGTGTGTTTTTGTGTATTATATGTTTATATGTAATTTATCTACTGTACATTTGTGACGTATCCTATTTCCTCTTTAGAGGGCTAATGGTCTGCATCAGTTAGGTCGGGCATTTGGTACTTGTCCCACGCCCTTCCGATGGTGGGAGAGAAGGCAATTATCTTCATCAGGAGAAATAAAATTTTACACTTACGGCTGGTAATAGAAGGTAAAAACATACAGTTTCATCAGCATGTAAAACTACTTGGAATAACATGGGACAGGAAATGCCACATTGATGAACTATGCATTGATATGAAAACAAGAATTTATATACTCAAATGTATTGTCTCAGGCATAAAAACCCTGAACTTATCATTTAATGTTATTATAAGATCGAATTCAAATATTTCAAACGGCAAGCAAGTCGTTATTAAACAAAATAGTCACAGTACAAACGAAGCCTTGCGGACTATTTCAGATTGTTTAAACGAACCAATATTGAAAAACTCCTATTCGAAACGGGTCAACCCAACCTCAGGTGCAGGATGAATCTAACAAGAATATTTTCTCAGGACACAGGAGTAAAGCTGTACTATTATCAGAAAAAATGCCTCTCCAAAACAACAGCAACGTGTATCAGCATCAACCAACTATAGATATTTTAGGGAGTCTGCTCAACCAACTCGAGTTGGAGATCCCTACAATGGATAAATCCAATCCACAACAAAATATCTTGAATGTCAATGTGAACATTAGAAGATGATCATTTAAAAATTTGGTATAAGAAACTCACAGTCTACTGGGCAAAGAAAAGCCTGGATAAGATTAATTCATCAGTATATACAAACATTAAAGCATTTAACGAAATTCCCAAAGCAGCTAAACAGAAAAAGCTAAATTATCCTCTCTCGAATTTGATCTGGGCAGACTAAATTAACTCATAATTTCATATTTTCCAGAGCTGAGTCTCCGATGTGTTCCTTTTTTTTTAGCGTAACAGGTTACTTTAATAGCATAGGAAGGGATTTGAAAGTGGGGATGCGGAAGGGTAGATTAAGGTAGCCAAGGGTTAACTAGGGCTCCCGGGCTATGGTTTAAGGATCCTACTCGGCATTCGCCTAAAAGTGATGCAGGACAAACCCTAGAAAACCTGCATCAGGTAGGTCGGGCATTGGGTACTTGTCCCACGCCCTTCCGATGGCGGGAGAGGGGTTTTCTGTGGGGACGCAGCATTTCTTACTCCGTTTATCGACCAGTTTAGGAGCCAGCTAGCCGACTATTCCAATGGGAACAGAGAACAACTGTTACCATATGGCAAAAAGAGTGTGACACCGCAACATATACCTCCGAAAACAGGCCGAGGTCCCTCGGGAAGAGCTCTCTGGGAAGGTTCACCTGCGAAAGAATATCCCTTACAGGCATTTTTTTTGGTAGGTACACAGGGTTATTCACATAGTGGCAACTCCCCTCTTATAGCATAGTAAAAGGAGTGAACGGGGGGATGCGGAAAGATAGAGCAAAGTAGCCAAGGGTTAACTAGGGCCCCCGGGTTCTAGTTTAAGGATCCTACCCGGAAATTCACCTAAAAGTGATTCAGGGAAAACCCTAGAAAAACCTGCAGCAGGTAGGTCGGGCATTTGGTACTTGTCCCACGCCCTTCCGATGGCGGGAGAGGGGTTGGCTGTGGGGTCGTAGCTTTCCCCTCTATGTGCCTTGACCAGTTTAGGAGGCAGTTGGGCGGTAGTATTTATTTACATTTCTTTAACGAATACAGATTTTTAACTGCTAGCTTTGCGGGTCCGCAGTGCTTCCTGTTCATTATTCCTGTGGGAAATTAACGACAAATCACACCATGGATAATGTATGCAATACGATTTCTGTAATGTATTAAGTGTCACGACTCCAACCTTAAACATGTTATTTTCAAAATTTTAAATCAACACACTATTGATCTTGTGATATGGAGCGTATATGAAGATGGAACTTAAATAATGAAGAAATAAGCGGTTGTTACATCGTTCTTTTGTTAGACAGTGGAAAACTTGATAATTTCTTCACTTAGTAATTGAACATCTTCGTCAACAAACTTGAAAATTATAATAAGCTAGCATTATTTTGCGTTCAGCTGGTTATGCCCAGACAGCCTTTGTCAAACTCAAGTAAAAGGAAATTGTGATGGTGGCTAGTCCTTGCGCACAGGAAGATAGCATTGTTCCTTCACATGTACCTACCGTCCTTCCGTCCGCCAACCTTGAAAGTCTATTCTTCGCTCCTTGGAAATTCTTCCTACGTAGTTGTCTTCAGGTCAACGAACGGTTATTAACAGAGATATATTGCACGAATTTAAAGGTTTAAAACGTCTTGTACACGCTAGTTTTTTGCTAGAGTTCCGTCAACGAGAACGTTAAACGAGCAGTTTAAACACGTGAAGGAAATGCTATCCAGAGGGGGCCGTGGTAACAGATCATATAACCTGACGTGTAAACACCGGCAAATCGACTATTTATTTGTTGATTATTACTCGGTCACTTCTCTGTCGCAGGCATTGCCAAAGTTTTCTCTCTGGCAGTAGGCTGTGCAAATTATTTGAAATTTGTTGATTTTGAGACCTTACCTTCCTCTACCCTCTCGCATCCCCCTTTTCAAATCTCTTCCTATGCTATTTAAGGGGAGTTGCCATCATGTGGATTACCCTCTTGTTACCCTTAAAAAAATTAGGCATACGGTAAAGGCTGTCTGCGAGGGCAATTCTCTCGCAGGCAGAACCTTGTAGGAAAGACAGGAAGGCGCAACCTTTGGGGATGCCTTTTCCTCTCTCCGTTTTTGAACTAAGGTTCCCACAAGCCGAGGCACCTCGGCCTGTTTTGCGGGGTGTATGTTCCTGGAGTCACAGATCTTGGGCATACGGTAAGAGTTGTTCTCTGTTCCCATTGGAAAAGTCGGCCAGCTGCCTCCTAAAATGGTCGAGGTACGGAGAAGGGAACGCTGCGTCCCCACAGCAAAATCTTCTCCCGCTATCGGAAGGGCGTGGGACAAGTACTCAATGCCCGACCTACCTGATGCAGGTTTTTTTAGGGTTTTCCCTGCATTACTTTTAGGCGAATGCCGGGTAGGATCCTTAAACTATTACCCGGGGGTCCTAATTAACCCTTGGCTACCTTCCTCTACCCTTCCGTACTCCCCCTTTCAAATCCCTTCGTATGATATTAAAGGGGAGTTGCCACCACGTGGATTACCCTCATGTAGTCTGTTACTCTAAAAAAAATTAATCAATCATACAGTTACTCATATTAAACCTGGTGTTAGTTTATTATTCATCTAGTTTATCGTATTACGAAATCGTTACAAAAAGAACAAAATAGTACAAATAAACAGAAATGAAGAGAAAAGCGGAATATTTTCGACCCTTAGAATGGAGATGAGACAAGAAAGTTGATAACTTTGAAGAAAATCCGATTTTATGGGACATTACTTTACAAGTGTATAGAATCACCTGTTCAAAAATAATGTAATATAAGAAATTTCTGCTGAACTTGCAAAACACCTGCAAGATATCAAAACATATTGGTATAATGTAAAATATCAACTAAACGTCAAGATGATGAAAACGAACACTAAAAGCAGGCAAGGTGCAGGAGATAATTATGTTAGCAATTGCGAATATTTTTCGTCCACGAATTTCATCAGTTTCAAATTTGGTAGATACCAACTTGTATTATATATTGGCAAATTAGTAAGAATAATAATTTTACAGAACAACCACGGTTAACTCAAATCGGGTCAACCGAAACTCGGGTTATCCGAAACGCCGCCAAATCGCAATTCCAAAAAAAAATAATTATGTACTCCACGGAAATAATTCGAGGGTGTGTTATACATTGAGTTCCTTCCGTAGCCACTGACTCGCCAGTCTCAAAATGGTGTATGCAGTACATCCTGGATGCGAGGTGGACGAATGTCGCGGACGATTCACAAGAAATCACGGACTAAGAAATTATAGGCAAATGCTGACGTGATCCAAGAGCCCGATACAGATGACGTTCTTGACCGAATGACAACTGACGTTGGTTTTCGAGCAAGTTAAGTAAATTGCTTTATTTCTATTGTTTTAAAAAATATTTTAAACAAATGGCAAAAGCATCTGCACACAGTGACATCAAGCCTGGACCTGAGTCTTAGATAAAGAGGCCTCTTGATATCGTTCTCGAGGAAGCCGAGTCAGCTTCAGAGATTCATATAGATGAATAAAATAATTCCTCCCTTGCTAAAAGGGATCTTTATCTTCCAAATTTGTCAAATTGGTCTCTGTATCTTTGACAATAATTGGTTTTCTTAGTAATTATTACATGATTTTCTTTTGACAAGTATTATAATTATTAATACAATAATTCCATATTGAATATATACTGTAGAAATTGCGGAATATGTAATTAATTAATAATTTGCTTCTTTCATTATTGGCGGCGTAACTCGGAGGCCATGGCATTGTGAATAACTTTATTGTTTAGCGAGAATGCAGAGCCGATAATGCTTCCTACAAAGTATTGTCGAGAAAGGATATATAGATGCCTTCACTTCTCTCTGGTTCTTTTTGAACTAAGGTTCCCACATGCCGATGCACCTTTGCCTGTTTTGAGAGGTGAATGTTCCGGGGTCACATACGTTGGGCATACGGTATGAGAGTTGTGTGCTATTCGCCTCGTGCGCAAACTTAGTTCTGTTTGTTACTCATTGAGACTATTGATGCAACAAGTTGATACCAAACCTGCTTCACTAGTCTATTTTGCCTACTTTCATTCACATATGTGTTACGGTATTGCCAACTGGGGAAATTGTCCTCGTAGTGTGGATGTTTTCAAACTGCAAAAACGAACCATTAGAATTATATCAGGTTCAGATGCTAGAGAAAGATGCAGGCCGCTGTTCAAAAGACTTCATATTCTGACTCTACCTAGCGCTTACATATTAGAAATACTAAAATTTGTTAAAGGCAATATGAACCTTTTTGCAAGTATCATGGAGGAACCGTTCAGTTCTCAGCCTCAGTCTCTACGAGTCTAGCGTTAATTATTCCGGTATCGCACTATTTAACAGCCTTCCTGAACATGTAAACAACATCCACAACTACAACTCATTCGTCAAGTAGTGTAAAACTATTCTTTTAAATGGAACTTATTACTCCGTACACGAATTTTTGAATCGGTCTCACATTCGTTGAACTGCCTTGCCTACAAAATTGCCGAATATGCTATAAATATGTAAATAGTTTGTCCAGTTTCCTCCTTTTGGTTCTGTATTTCCTGCCTCTGCTTTCTGTTTTAGTAAATATCTATGACGACATCCCTCCGTACCTAGCGACAGGAGGTTAATACCAGGAAGTGATTAGTGTCGTGTGCGTGTTTCCTGAAGATAGTGTGTATGATTGTAGTGACCAGACAAATGTGAACAGACATGAATTTTGTGTGTGTGTGTGTAACCTGTTAATATTAAATCTGTTTATATGTAATTTATCTACTGTACATTTGTGACGAATCCTATTTCCTCCTAAGAAGGCTAATGGTGAATAAATCTATCTATCTATCTTCCAATTGAAATTGTCGGCTAACTGCCCCCTAAACTGGTCAATGCACGGCGAGGGGAAAGCTGCGACACCATAGAAAACCCCTCTCCCACTAGCGGAAGGACGTGGGACAAGTACCAAATTATCGACCTACCTGATGCAGGTTTTACTAGGGTTTTCCCTGCATAACTTTTAGGCGAATTGCCTGGTAGGATCTCAGTTCGCAATGGTTGTCAGATGTTGCGAGAGACACCAGTTAGTAGCTCAGATATTTACAGACCAGAATGTAAGCAGATTTTAATCAGATATTCAGACTGAGTGTGTGTTTTGGAGGACCTGACCATGGTAGTCCGGTTGTGGTCGTATTCAGCGATGGGCTGATATCATTATGTTTCATTAAAGTTTTTCACAGCAAACTAAGCGTGACAATACGAGCAAAGTGTTTGAAAACGATAAGAAAGTAAAATCAGTGCAAATGGGCTGTTAGTGGAAAGCGTTGTAAATAAAAAAAATTAACAAAGCAAATCACGAGTGAATGATCATCTAGGCCAAACATAACGGTATGTAATTAAAACAAATTTTAATCTGTAAACCTTATAAGTAAATATCATTTGCCGTCAGATTTATATAACTTTACTAGAATTATTCATCTTTCAGATTAGTAATAATTGTTTTTATTGCAAACTAGCTGGGCGCCCGGCGTTGCCCGAGATGTCATTTATTCATAACCCCCGATATGACTCCAATTTCGTTTGCTTTTGCGCTATTTCTATGTAACGCTCCTCGAATCCTATCTCTAAGTGTGCTCACCTCCCATGCCGAACGGAGTTGAAGTCATTGAACAAATATATCGGTCGTTTTTACATGTTAGACGATGACCACTCCCACAAATGTGCAATAATCAAAAAGTATTTATTCCGCGCAAAAATCGCCCGATTTCTACCCTCGCCCACCACCTCCCAAACCCCTCGCGTTACCCAGGTTGTCACGATTAGACTCAGCGACATTCATAGTCTCTGAATTGATTCGAGTCTCGGTGGTTTTAGCGTTATTTTTATTTAACGAACCTCCACCCGAACCGCTAACCTTGCTCCCCTCACAGGGGTTGAAATTATACACAAACAACATTAGTATGAATACTAATAAAGTCATTAACCCCAGGAAATAATTATTTAACCCAAATATCAACCGTTTAACATGTTTGAAAATTTCCACTCACGACCATTCGCGCTTCGGGGACTTAAACGGCACGTTGAATGTCGTAATTAAACTCATTGACAACTCGTTCGACTCCAATCTAGTTTGTTTCTGTTTTCTTTTATGTAATGCCACTACTCGCCCACACTTAAGGGTGCACCCTTCTCAAATTGTACACAGAGAACATGTAGAGAAATTTTATGAATCTCATTGACCCCGCGCGTTGTCACAAATAAATTCAGCGACATTCGATTTGACTCGAATCTCAGTTTTTTTCGCGTTATTTTCTTGTAAGTCCCTTCCACCCGCACTCCTATAATATTCCCCATCGTGCCGCAAGGGGTTGAATTTTTACATACATAACATGGGTGGAAATACTATAAATAAAAATAATCCTGAAAAATATTTATTTAACTCTAATATCGGTCGTGATTTCTTGTTTCAAAAACTCCACTTGGCACCGTCACGGACATGTGTTCCCTAGGCCTCTGAAATTTTCTATTTGGACCACGAAGGGGGTGTGGCTAATTAAAATATTGACATTTGTGGGGGACATAAACCTAATTCCGATTTGCTAAGATCTGCAGAATCCAGGATATTGTGGACGAAATTTCGGCATGCCAAGACGTGATGGGAGCTTGCAGAACAAAGAGTTAGTTTTGGCGAAGTTTTGTAAAGGAAGTTACTTTTGGGTTTTAAGACGGTATAAGTTGCTGTTTGGAGAAGTAAGGGAAAACATAATTTGAGTTTTTAGTAAGTTGGTTTTGAGAAATTAATGAGAAGTTTGGATCATATAGAGAAGACATGAAGTTTGAATTTTAGTTTGCAATCAGTCTGAGAACTTTTTGTTTCGGCAAGTTTTATTAAGTAAGAGAAGTTTACACTGTCCTGTCAACGAGAACCTGTACGTCAGATGGGTGACCATCTTCCAGGAAATATAAGAGTCCATCCGAGTTACCTGAAAAGGCTACTTCCCTGTAGGATCAGAATGAGTGGGACGATAATCCCGTAAGACGGTTTATGTAAAACACATGACAACCGTATTTGGCCCACCATACACTGTAAGAAATTGTCTTTGTTTTTTGTTTTTTATGTTTGTAAAATAGCTGGTGGTAGTTTCAAGGTGGTAATAAAAGCAGAAAGTTATTTTTATGTTATTAAATATATACATGATTAACTAATGTATTTAATTTTACCCTGTCATACAAATAAATATTTTTAAATAATTAAATATATAAATGATGATATCTTAAAATTATACAGTAAAAATCCCCATAAAAAGGTTATAAAACATCACATTATTAACTTTCAAATTATTTATTAATTGAATATAGTTATGAATTATGTTACAAAACGGTACAAGCAATGTTAGATCAACATAATTATTTTAACTCCATTTTATATACGATCTGTCCATTAGGACAATATGAACATTGTATTAAATATAATTATACACTCAGAGGCTTGTGGGAGATGCTTCCAGTGAAGTCACTCCTCCAATATACATCTTAATGACTTTATTACATATCTTTTCACTTTCTACACTGTCCTTATTAAAATCTATCTAGTAAGTTATTGGTTTTGAACTTTTTAAGGCGTTTCAATTCACAATATGGTTTGTACAATGGTTTGGATGGACCTCAGTTTTAGTGGAATAGTTGGTAATAATCCGTTTGATTTCATCTCTTATCGTTGGTATTTGCAGGTCTTGAGCTATTATGGGAGCGTTTACTATGAGTCGTAGCAGGATCTCCAGATTGGAGTTAGCTGCGACCGCCTCCCTTTCAGTCAACTGCATTTGTGTCAGCTTCAATCCGAGTTGCCTTCTTTTTATAAAAAATGTGCTTTGTCCACGGCAGTCTTCTGTTCACATGCATCCCAAGATATTTGACGTCGTCTGCTTGCTTCAGTTGTTGACCGTTAAGAGTGACCGGTGAGCAAGTGTGTAAGTTACTTGCATTGATTTCAGTTGGTTGGCTTTGATTTTCCATTTAATAAGCCAGGTTTGTATAACATGAAGTGTTCTTGTGGATACTGTAATGCAACTATTGAATCCTGGTGTGGGCTAATACGGCAGTATCATCTGCAGCTGTAGTCTTCGTGGTGATTGGTAGATCGGCGGTATACAGGGGATAAAGTATAGGTCCTAAGACACTACCCTGTGGCACGCCAAGTCTGAATATTCATCTTGATGTTAACTAGAAAGTGTTTTCCTGTTGAAGGATGATGACGTAACTGTGTGGTAGGTTCTTTTTAATTTTATAATATAACACTTCATGCCAGATTTTATCAAAAGCCTGGCTAATGTCCAGAAATTGCAGCAGTTCAGTACATTTTTCCTTCGAATGCGTTATTAATTATATTAATTATTCGGTGGACTTGCTCGATAGTTCCATGACGGCTTCTGAAGCCAAACTGATGATTAGGAACTATCTCATTGTTTGCTAAGATTGGTTTTTGTCGTTCCAAGAAATTTTTTTCAAACTCTTTAGAAAGAATGGGCAGCAAACTTATAGGATGCTGTCTGTTGGATTTTTTCCTGGTTTTATTAGTAGAATAATTTGAGCTATTTTCAAATGATTCGGAAAATAGCCAATTCTTAAAATTGCATTTAAGATCTGTTGAATTGCTATACGTCCTTTGATAGTTAATTCCTGCAGTACCTTTATGTTGATCCAGTCATATCCTGGAGCTTTCTTGGGGTATATGTGATGGACAATTGTGTTCGATACTTCTGCAAGAGTGATTTTTTTATTGGTGGTTCCATTTGATATGGCGCATTGAGGAATTCCTGGATTTTGTTGTTCGGTACATTTAGATCATGTGGCTCAAAAACTTATTCAGATGATTTGCAAACATTGTAGCCTTTTCTTTATTACTTCTAGCCCAGTTGTCATCCTGATCTTTTATTGGTGGATGTGATATTTGCGGTATTTTCGGTTTTTTAGTTGATTTCCAGAGCGAGTACTCTGTAGCATCTGTGATAGTTTAGTTACGTAAGTATTCTTGGATGTCATTATTTTTTATTTCTTTAATAAGTTGCTTAAGTTCTTTTACTGCTTTATTAAAAGTCTTCTTATCGTTTTCGTGTCTGCTGATCTGCCATCTTTTTCTTAGTTTCCGTCTTTCTTGTATTTTCTCTTTAATTATTATTGGATATTTTTATTTAATAGTTGTGCAATTTTGATCTGGTGTCGCTCTTTGTATTGCTTCAGTAAATTCTATAACTGCAGAATCTAGTTCTGCTGGTGTCTTTAAGAAAATATTAAGTTTAATTTGCTCGTCAAATTTTTTTTCCTGAATAAATCCTCATACGTGTATTTACTAAAAAGCGATAAAAATAATTAACGTAATTCATAATCAATTTCTTAGCTGCCATACCTGAACTATAAAACATTGCCAATTCGTCAATAATGCATGATAACAAAACCTTCAGCAGCTGCGTGGACAATAATGTGGGTCAAGAACTTCCATGTCAAATCGCTCCCATTTTTGAGAGAAAAATATGACCAGAGAAAAATGTAATGTGTAAACAACTACCAGACGATATGAGAGAGAATCTATCCAGACCTCTCTGGCAGAAAAGTTTGTGCTATAGTTAACATGTGAAAGAGTAATGCAGAGCTAAGGCAGATCTGGTTCATAATAAAAATACTGGTTTATTTTTTATTATTAGTCCTTATTTACAGTTGCATGAACCATTAAGGTTATGAGTGACTCCTTCTCTAACCCTATTTACATCTTTACAGCTTAATTATTAATGACATTGTCCTGGATCCTAACATATAATTTTTCTTAATTATTTTATTTACTGTTCATTATATAAACCAGTTATTCGCATGAATTTGAGAACTTCCCCTATGGCGTCCTTGGATGAGCATAAATCTGCGATGGAGTAGCAGGCTATTGTGACTTCCCTTTTTTTCTTGAAGAAGACATGCCTTTCCAACACGGCGCCCTATCGTATCATATCTTGGCGTCCTCCATATATAACTTTAATTTTTACTATTTAAAATATTTATCCATCAAATGTTTTTTTTCTGTATTTCACGAAGGAATAACTTTCTTTTATTTGAACGGTACTGATTTTTATATTGTGTCATCAAAGCACCCTTATCTTAATCTTTGGAATTTGAAAAACTCAATTTTCATTCCTGCATTATTGCCCTGTTATAAATAACTCAGCCCTCTGAATCTAACAATTCGGTACCGCAAAAAGTTTTTTTAAAAAAAAAAATAGCTGCTTATTTACAATCTGTTCACTTGGAACAATTAGTAAATGATATAATATATGTCTGTACACATGTTCACTGATTGTTAATTTGGATGGTTGCTCAATCTCTTGTGGTGCCTGTTACTTCGTTCGGTGATAACATATGTTATAGTTGACATTTCCAATTTCTTTGTATAGAGTTTTGTTTGACAGGAACCACAGCGCGTTGCATACGTTGTAATAAGTGATTTTTAACATTTATACTGTGGTGAGCTTACGGTTAAATTAACTATTTGTTGGGCGCCACCTGCAAGAATTGTTCTTGCAGGAAAGGGAAATGCAATATTTAGTTATTAAAAAAACAATAATTCATTTTCTCAGAATTTATACAAAATGAAAAGTTCTCCAGCCTGCCAGGGATGCATGTAACCCCCTTTCTCAAGATTAACCGTGGTTTTTCTCGTGGCAAACCGACGCGATACCCGGAAGAATGGAACGCGACTTACCAGGTCTGCAGCTCGGACAGGGTCGACTCCCGTTGGCGGCTATCTGGCTCATCAGCATTCGCAGAAGACCGGAGACCCACGTGCAGAACCAAAATCTTTCAGGATAAACTTTCTCTGTCCACTCTCACCGACCGTCCAAATTCATCTCTTTGTCCACTCTCATCAACGGTCCACATTCATCTCTTCCCTCTCCAAAATCCCTCTCTCCTGGTTGGTTCTTGTGCACACGTGACCCTCTTCCATCTATTTCAGGGCCATACCCTCCCGGTCATCTACCCTTCCTTGGCCGACCCTGACCTTGCTTGCGGGACTTGTGGATTTTCCAATCCACCCCGCCATTGTCTTGTGTCTGCTGCTCGACCCCGGCAAGCCACATTCCCATGCTTCCAGGCAGTAATTAACAGTTATAAAAAATATTTTGTACAAATCGATAACGATAACGAAAAGCGCACCATATAATATTCCCCCTTTGAAATTGGATGAATGAAGGATCCATTCGAACGATTTCAAAATAATTCGCTTGAAGTTCGCGCATGCTCCCTCGCATCTGGCAAAATACAATCCTGTGATACAATTTAAATTTTTTTTTCTATGTGGTACATAATTAGCAGATATATTTATAGTTCAATTTCTCACAATTCTAAATGGTTTCTAAGACGGTATGTAATCGTAAACAGTACAGCATTACATTCACAAACAAATTATTTAGATATTATTTTCAGATTTGAAACAAAATTACAACTAACTCAACAACGAAATGATGAATCATGCACAAATCTAAGAGTAACTTATAGCTAACTTAATAACGAAAGGTAGGAATATATACATCTGTAACACTAACTTATAACTAACTAAAACCGAAGAGAATAATTAAATAAAATCTATAACTAACTTACAACTAACCATAGCAAAATGATATGCATTTACTTATCGATATTTTTTCTCCTTATCTGATATTATATCTTTCATATTATTTAACATCTACACATACTACTGTTCGTATACTACACATACTACTTTTAATTATATGCGCACCGGTCCGTAATGCCTACCCCTTAATTTTAACAATTGAGCGCATCCTAAATATAAGTACTTAATTTTAATTAACCTCCATAATCGTCCTTTAATTACTATGAATGTCATTTTCAATATTTAATCCACCTTTTTTTTTTCTTCTTAAATTAAACCTTAAAATCACTCCTGTGAGCGTCTTTTGATAACACGACACATCACCTTTTTTTTAGCGTCTGTCGTAATTATAACCTTGTCACTTCTCGTCCCCCTTTTATTGTGTCTGTGGTCATCGGACACTTGCATTATATGTACCAACACCTCACATTATCTTCTGTACCACTTCGCGCCGTTGCAACCGCATCGCGTAGTCGTGGTTGTCCGCCCGTTCCACTTGTGCGCATCTGGTCGTTGGTCCGCCACGTCTTCCTTTTACATAAGGTGCGAAAATAAGAAGAAAGAAGAACATAGATGAAAGACACCCTCAGTCCTCGAAACCTAATAACCATTGTTGGGGTCGAAAAATCAAGGGTTGGCCAAGAAAGCCTTAGTGACAGTTTTACAGGTGGTTTTGACCAAGCAAGGCCGAATTGAAGAAAAGTAGAACGTGGTAACAGATACCACGTACAGCTCGGGTTCCTGGGTCCGCAAAGCCCAACATGCATTAGTCACATGCCCTGGGATTATCCTGCCGGCCGCTGACGATGCTTTGATGGTTGGATCCTTCTGGCGACCCTAGCCTGTAACAATGTCTGGAGGCAAAGGATTATCCGCCGACAGTGCCTCTTCCGGGTTCCTGTCCGAGGCTCCAGCTACTGGTACACTCATTAGTCAACCAAACAAGCAAACAATCTTTGACCTGGCCCTACCTCTGGGTTTACCTAATCGGCCTCTCTCTCATAGTATGGAATTAAATTAGTTATATTGAATACTTTGATCTCCGGATTGCCTTCTCGAAGTTGTATCTTGTATACACCTTCCCCTAAGCGTTCTCTAACGATGTACGGACCCTTGTACACTAACATCAGCTTAGCGGAGATCTTCTTGTCGGCGTCGGATTGTCGCATTGCTTTTACTAGAACCAAATCGCCCACTGCAAATTTTATTGGTCGCGGCCTTTGCTGCTTTAGCCTCTGAGCTGCGCGCCGCTGCATTCTATCCCTTGCCTTTTCTAGCACCTGTTCCATTTCTAGATCCTTTACCGGAGCGGGAAACTTTATGATTCTTTCTAATGGTAAGTCCACCCTTCTGCCATAATGCACTTCCGCCGGTATAAAACCTATAGCTGCGCTCCAATTGTGATTCAAATGGTCCTCTACTTGCTGTAGATACGCCGCCCAGCTTTGGTGTTTGGCGTGACATAACGTTCTTAAGATGGTGCCCACACTCCTTAGATAACGCTCGGCTGCGTTCGATTCCGGGTGACGTATACTAGAAAACACCGTTTTAACATCTCTATCCCACAAGGTCTTCCGCCATAATTCGCAGTAAAATTGTGTCCCGTGATCACTCAGTACGACTTTGGGTTTGCCCTCTTCCTCGCAATACTTCAGAATTTTCCCAACGCATGCCTTAGCTGTAGCACGTCTTAAACCGTACAACTTCACAAATTTACTGAATGTGTCTACAATAATAAACACATACGTCATCCCGTAGCGACTTTTGATTAAGGGGCCGTAAATATCCACCATAACCAAATCGCCTGTGCACTCTGGAATTACGGACTGGTATGGAGCCTGAAAAGTGCGATTAGGGAACTTACACATCTGGCACGCCCTGCACGTTTTAACATATTTCTTTGCGTCTCTTGCCAGCCCACGCCAATATACCAACGCTTTAAGCATTTCAATCGTTTTGTATCCTCCTGGGTGACCACTCTCATCGTGCACCAATTGGAGAACATGTTTCCTAGCTGGTTTAGGTACATATAGCACCCATAAGTGCCTAGCCCGAGGGTTGCTTTTAAACAGAATGCCTGCTTCTAACCTGTATGCTTTCGCCCCTTGGTTTACAACATCTGGAGCCGCTACCGCGTTCACCCGCCTCGCGATTTGCCTACATTCCTCGTCCTCATCCTGTGCCTCTTTAACAAACCGCCTGAACCGTGCGTAATTCCGCGAATTGCTGAATTCGACAGCTGCAATCACCATCTCTCTTTCCTTAGACGTAGATACTTCGCCCGCCGTCTGTCTAACGTGCCGACTCAAAAAGTCTGCAGCAACGTTATTACTACCTTTGACGTGTATTATTCGCAAATCAAACTCATCAATCGCGATAGCCCAGCGCTTCAACCTCGAGCTTAGGTGGTCGCACATACGTAGAAATGTCAAAGCCTGGTGGTCCGTATACAACACTACCCGATTTCCGTATATATATGTGCGAAACTTTTGCACGGCATAGACGATCGCCAGTAACTCCAACTCCGTTATTGTATATACGAGCTCAGGTTCGCGGAGTCCCCTGTTACACAAAGAGATTACTCTTTCAGCCCCCTCGTCGTCTAACTGACTTAACACAGCGGATATGCCCAAAAGCGACGCATCACACCTAACAATAAAGGGTTTTGTTAGCATAGGATGTTCTAGGACTACACACTGTGTAAATGCCCTCTTCACCCGCGCGAGCGCGTCATCCATCGCCCCGTCCCATTTCCATTTAACACCCTTCTTCAATAGATTGTACATAGGTCTCAGCAGTTCAGCGAAATTAAGAACGAATTTCTTATAGAAGGTTATAAACCCGACCAGTTGTCGAAGATGTTTCACATTTTTAGGAGCTGGTAAGTCGTTTATAGCCTGAAGCCTTGTCTGCAAGGGCCTTACTCCTCCCGCTGAAACGAGATGTCCTAGAAATTCGACCTCCTGCCGACCGAAAGCGGTCTTTTTCAGATTAATGGTGAGACCATTTTCGCGAAGTCTCGTGAACAAACTGTCTAAATGTATCACATGGTCTCTAAATGTCTCGCTCGCAATTATGACGTCATCCACGTATACTGTCAAATTTTCCCTATATTCCTCTCCTAATGCCAAATCTAGCCGCCTTATGAATGTCTGACATGAGGTCTTCAACCCGAATGGGAGTCTCATCCAACAGTACTGCCTGCCATCGACAGTGAATGATGTCAACCTGCTCGATTCTTCGTCGAGTCGAATTTGATAAAATCCCTTCGTCAGGTCTACGGTACTCAGGAACGGCTTACCTTGAAATTTCTGAAGGGCTTCCGCTATTAGTACAGGTCGTTCTAATTCATCTATGATAACTGTATTTAATTTCCTGGCATCTAAGCATATGCGGATCTGATTATCCTTTTTTCGCACAAAGGTGATCGGATTATTATATGGACTTGGTTTTCTGGCAATTATACCATCTTTCTCCATCTGCCGTATCGTCTCCCTAATCCTATCTCTCAAAGCAAACGGGGTGGGGTAGGACTTTAATTTATATGGCGCATGTTCACTGGTCTCTATCCTATGTATGTATCCCTTTAGACATCCTGGAGCCTCATTAAATACTTTCCTATTCCTCCTCAACATCTCCTTAAAATCAAAACATTCCTCGTCACTAACATTACGCATATCTATACATATTTGATCTAATACTTCTTCAAATCCGTCATCTCCCGTAGATTCTATTTCCCCTTCACTCCTGTCTACCTCACTCCCCTTCCTACCAAAATACCTTGACCCTTCCTCTTCCTTCCTCTTACGGCCGTCTCTCGCAACCTCTTCCTCTTCGGTGCCATAAATATAAGAAACCAAGCCCTTGGCGCCTATTATCGTGCTATCCAAAATATCCCACTGTAAAGTTATTTTACTTCCATTATCTGCATCCGTCCCTTCCCCAGTTAGCTTCCTAGACTGCAAGTTAATGACTGCACTAATCTCACGTAACCAAGCTGCCCCTAAAATAATCTCTGTTCCCAGAGTTTTCAGTACAACGGCCCTAATAACCAGATATTCTCCCCCAGGTAACTTGACTTTGAACAAAACCTGCCATTCAACCTTCTCGTGTCGGCGTCCCAATGCACCGTATGCCTTCAGACCTGCCACGCCCAACTTCGCTACAACCAATTTTTCCTCCTCTAGTTCTTGAAACATCGCCCAATTTAAACAGCTTAGCTCTGCACCAGTATCTACCAGTGCTTCCTTACTGCTTCCATTGCCCAAGTTAAGTTTAATTTTTACCAACTCTCCCTTCATTCTGGAATTCTTACTACGGTTTTCATTACCTTCAATATCCCAAAGTAAATCCTCTTTACCGGCTAGGTAATCACTATTAGTTACAATATTTTCTATTCTCGTGGGTCGTGTCGTTGGGCCTGTGAGAGTAGCATGCGACCTCAATCGATCCCCCTCGCCCTTTATTGGTTTAAATGATTCTGAACCGTATTTCCACTCTGCTCGATTTCAGGACGAACTTCCGGCTTAAAGCCACCTGTTCTGTGCTGTCTATCTGCGCGCGGATCGAACCTTCTCCACGTTCCCCGATCAAACCGGCCCTGATTAGATCTAGATGGTCCTCCTTGCATATTTGCCCGATTACCCGAAAAGTTTCTTTCGCCTGCCCAGCGACCATCTCTACCTGAAGCTGCGTGGCCGCTGCCTCGGTCTAACGCGTCAACTTGGCTCAGGAAATTCAGCGCCGCTTCAAACGTATTTATACGGGCCGCCTCAAAATGTAGGGCTACATCACTCCGAAACTGCCTGCTAATTAATTGAACAAGCGTACTCTCAGCTATCGGCTGTTGCAAAAGCCTGTTCTCGGTTATTGCCTTCACGAGATAACCTTCCATCGTCTGAGATCCGCCCGGCCTAAATCTATCATTGTAGAATCCTTGCACTACCTCCAACTGCCTAGCAACACTCCAATACTTATTTAGGAAGTGTTCCCGGACCTGTTCGTAACCTTCCGAGTAACCGGCAGCTTCCAGCCTTTCCGCAATCCGTGGCCCCACTGCTTGCTTAAATAAAGTTAATTTAAAACGCTCCGGCGTTCGTTTTAATGAAAAATAGGACTCTAGACCGTTCAGGAATGCACGTGCGTTCTGATGGCCACGTTCTTGAAATGATGGGAGGGTAATCTCTAGCCCCTGGGTTATGTTTTCCCCCCGAACACCCAATTCATTGGCTTCAGAAATTCTGATATCTAAACGGGCTGCCTCTGAACTCAGCTGTTTTCGTAAATCCCCTTCGATATTCGCAATATGCGACTGCACCGCCATTGTCCCTTCACGCATTTCTGTCCTAATGGCCTCGGCGTCGCTGGCTAGCCGATTAATCACCTGCCCAGTTTCTTCGCGCCTAATTTCTGTTTCAGATCTAAAAGACTCCACAACTACATCAAATCTGTCTGCCATACTTTGATGTTCTTTATTAACCAAATCGGTTACCTCCCGTTTCTGTGCTGCCACGTGCTCTCGTATTGCGCCTAATTCAGTATCTACCCTTTTATCAACAGCTTCTGCTCTGTCCTGCAATTCTTGGCCTATACTTGTGAGTTTATCATTTGTGGCACCAATTTGGTTCTGAATCTGATCCCATTGAACTTTGCTACACTCCGTGATTATTTGGACATGCTCCTGAATCTCACTGCGGATCTCCCTAAACTTATTCTCTGTTGCTTCTTGACAGCCTTTAATCTGGGCCTGCAATATGTTAAACCCCTTGTTATTTTCGTCATTAATCCTTTGAATCTGTTCCTGTAAATTAGCCTGACTATTTCGAATCTGTTCCTGTAAATTAGCCTGACTATTTTGAATCAACTTGTTATTTTCGTCATTCTTTCTTTGAATCTGTTCCTGTAAATTAGCCTGACTATTTCGAATCTGTTCCAGTAAATTAGCCTGACTATTTTGAATCAACTTGTTATGTTCGTCATTCTTTCTTTGAATCTGTTCCTCTATCTTAGCCTGACTATTTTGAATCTGTTCCTGACTATTTTGAATGGCTTGCATCAATTGTGCCATCATAGATTCGAATAAAAACTGGTTTTCTTTTGTACCATTGGTTCCAGGAAAACCACTGCTTGCCTGGCTCCCTAAATTCTCGGAACTACCCTCCGTCTGCTCATCCGTGCTTAATTCCCTTTGTACCGTATCCATTCCGCTCCTAAGCTTCATGAACAACCAGACGAAATAATCAGAAGAACTCCGTTTCTATTTTACACGAACAATTTCTCTAACACACTAACATAAACGATAAAGAAAACAGCTCAAAATTCACACAACTTAACATTAAACATATAGACCTCAGGCTCCAATCCACATTAGATAACAAAAGAAATCCCAAAATTTATCGAATTAACGCTTATCCTATGAAAAAAAAAACTCCTGCTCTACTCAACGCTAGAAATGAAAATATATGGTCCGCGTCTAAACACCTGCATCTCCAGCCTGGAACGTATTGCCCGAAAACTAAATTCCCGCAAAATACATATTACAAAATTATTCCCCCAAAATACACGTTAAAATAATCAAGTCCTGAATTTCTGCTTGAATGGCTGACTAGCAAGTGTATATAATCCGCTAATCCTGTCCCCGTAGTATCGCTCCAGTTTGCCACTTCTTCGTGCCCCAAACGTTGGACGACATTTTATATGTGGTGAGCTTACGGTTAAATTAACTATTTGTTGGGCGCCACCTGCAAGAATTGTTCTTGCAGGAAAGGGAAATGCAATATTTAGTTATTAAAAAAACAATAATTCATTTTCTCAGAATTTATACAAAATGAAAAGTTCTCCAGCCTGCCAGGGATGCATGTAACCCCCTTTCTCAAGATTAACCGTGGTTTTTCTCGTGGCAAACCGACGCGATACCCGGAAGAATGGAACGCGACTTACCAGGTCTGCAGCTCGGACAGGGTCGACTCCCGTTGGCGGCTATCTGGCTCATCAGCATTCGCAGAAGACCGGAGACCCACGTGCAGAACCAAAATCTTTCAGGATAAACTTTCTCTGTCCACTCTCACCGACCGTCCAAATTCATCTCTTTGTCCACTCTCATCAACGGTCCACATTCATCTCTTCCCTCTCCAAAATCCCTCTCTCCTGGTTGGTTCTTGTGCACACGTGACCCTCTTCCATCTATTTCAGGGCCATACCCTCCCGGTCATCTACCCTTCCTTGGCCGACCCTGACCTTGCTTGCGGGACTTGTGGATTTTCCAATCCACCCCGCCATTGTCTTGTGTCTGCTGCTCGACCCCGGCAAGCCACATTCCCATGCTTCCAGGCAGTAATTAACAGTTATAAAAAATATTTTGTACAAATCGATAACGATAACGAAAAGCGCACCATAATACTATTTGTCTTGTCATGGGAATGTTGGAGATAACATTTTTCACACGGCCGGTCTTTGGGACCAAGTTTACGTCAACAAGAAGTGGGTTTGCGAGGGACGCCTTGTCAGGTCATTTTCTGACCGTAGTGGTGACGTGGGAGGACAAAGGTGACCGTGGCTGGTCACAGCTGTGGCGGATTAAAGAAGTCGGGTCCTGGACGGTGAAGGAGAAGCTGTGGGCCAGGAGACGGGACAGTTGTTACCCCAACATTTGGCTTGTCGGCAAGCAGAGCCGACGTCTTTGACCGGAGTAGTGTGGTGGAGAGGAGTCGCGTCCTGGAAGGCAGGAGAGCGGGCGTCGTTGGTTCCGGGTGAACTATAAGGGACGAACCCGTCGGAGATTTTGGTGCGGAGGTTCTTGGAGGAGAGAACCGTGAATTGCGGAGCACGTGTAGGCCGTCGCGCCTGTGTGTTTTAGCCGCTTCTCTGCGTACGAGGATTTGGTCAGCCGACCGGCCAGGCACCTGAACCTGAACCTGGACATCATCAGAAGACAACGCGTCGCAGCACAGTAAGCAAACTTCCCTCCCTTTCCCTGAATCGTGTGAAATTACTGCGAATTGAGAGTTGTGGGTGTACTTAAAGGACGCAATTAAATTTGGCCAAAATAGTAAATTTACGGAGACTTGTTAAATGTAAGTTTATCAATAAGAGTGGCAACATTTGGCGATTGAGGAGTCGTGCCGGGTATTTGTATTAACCCCAATTTGTCCATTAAACTGAATTTTATGTTTACATTTTGTTTTTATTCAGTGAATCCTTCCTTACTTAATTGATCAAAGCCAGGACCCCTGAGATACAGTTATTGAGAGTCTCATGCTCGACTGAAGTACTCACGAGTCCTGGCAAATCGTTTATCGGCTCCCTGGTGTGGATCGCGCGGATCGCGAATGTTAATTAATGAGACGATTGTCGTTTACATAATTTAAAATAAAACTTTTCTGCACATGCAGTGGCACCCGGGTCGGCATTCGTCCATTATAAGGATCCGAGGGAGCGGGTAGGCGATTACAACGTACCTTAACGGTTTTTTTTCGAATCTTCTTAGAATTCCCAGGTTGGATTTTCTGGCTGTGCCCCAGAGTTCTATGCAGTATGTCCATGTTGGCTTCATTATTGATTTGTATTTTGTTGTATAAGGAAAGCTTTGACCTATTATTAATCAGCCATTATAATTTTATTACTTTGAGTTGTGATTCTTTTCTTATTACTTCGATATGTGATTTCCAGTTTAGACGGCTATCTAAATGTATGCCGTGATATCTTACTAGTGTTGTTTCCGGGAGTTCTGTCGAATTGAGTTTCACTTGTGGCCACAGGTCTTTTAGAATGAGAAAGGAATACGTTGAGACTTTTCCGTGTTTATAGACACACTCCATTGTTTCGTCCAATCTTCTATCTTGTCCAGGTGCACTTGCAAGTGTTTCGAAGCTTGATTTGGGTCTTCGTCGGCAGCTACAATACCTGTATCGCCGGTGAATGTGGCCATCGTGGTGTGTTCTGCAGTTGGTATGTTCAGTATTGGTCCAAGGACCTTGTGGAACACCTGCCATCATTGGACTGAATTCATAAAATTCATTTTGGTATTTGATTTGAAAAGAGCGATTGCTTAGGTATAATTGAAAGAACGGATAATATGGGTGTGGAAGTAGTAGTTTGATTATGTATAGTAAGCCTTCGTGCCAAACCCTATCGAATGCTTGTTACACGTCCAAGAAAGCGGCAGAGCAATATTTCTTTTGTTCAAAGCTTTGCGATATTAAGATTACTATTCTGTGGGTCTGATCTAACCTTTGAAAAATGTTAACGTAATAGTCACAGAAGAATTGAAAATAACTATTTTTTCAAGGTTCGATTGTCTGAATCAATCATTCAGTATTACGGCCCTATCACACCAGTGCGGGAATGCGGGAACGTGAGCGGGAAAGGTGCGGGACGTGTTTTCATTGCGGGATATGAGCATATTCAGACCTGCACGAACTTTCCCGCCGCTTGCTGTGTCCCAGGGAAGGTTCGCAGCTTCCACAGTATTGCCCGCGTCCCGCACGTGACCTGCTACGCGCTTGCCCTATGTTTCGGTACAAGCCGCCAAAGAAAATCTTAATAATACATTACATTAAATATTTTAAAACGTTATCAGTAGTTATAACTAGTAGTTATAAGTAGTAATAACATATATACCTCAAAGCAATTGAAACTCTTTATTCTATAAGGAAGGCTACGAGAGCATTCTCTCGCAGGTGAAACTTCCCAGAGAGCTCTGGAGGAGGCTAAATTTGGGGATGCCTTTCCTGTCTCTCCCTCTGGTTTTTTGAACTTAAGTTCCCACAAGCCCACAAGCCGAGGTGGAAGTTTCGCGGTCGCAGACCTTGGCCATACGGTAAGAGTTGTTCGCTGTTCCCATTGGAAACTGGTCGAGGCACGGACAGGGAAATTCTACGCCCCCACAGAAAAACCATCTCCCGCCATGGGAAGGGCGTCGGAGAATCACTGCCCGACCTACCTGGTGCAGGTTTTCTAGGGTTTGTCCTGCATCACTTTTAGGCAAATGCCGGGTTGGATCCTTAAACTATAGCCCGGGGCCCTAGCTAACCCTTGACTACCTTCCTCCATCCTTCTGCATCCCCCCTTTCAAATCCCTTCCTATGCTATGAAGGGGCAGTTCCCACCATGTGGATTACCCTCGAAGCATGTTACACGAAAAAAAAAACTCGTTCCTCTGTAGATATTGGTTCACAGTAGTTCGTGTATTGATTTTTAATGTTGTTATTAATTGAATTGCAAATTTCATCAAAACATTTAAGTGTCATTCTGAAATAAATGTAAAATCTTTCAACATCTCTACGTAGCTCTGGCATTAAGGTGTGATATTCACCAAATATTTTACGTTTAGAATTAATTTTGAGAATCCATATTATTCTTTTCCTAAAGATATATAAATAACTAGGAAACAGGGTACAGCGGGGTAAATAATTGCCTTGTTTCTTATTATTCTAATAACTTAGCACGTTTTACGTCTTGGACTAGAGCGTTTAAAATTGGAGCCTCTTCTCCATCTGAAGACATTGAACACGCTGTCTTAACTTTGATTAAAATTTCTATTAAAAATACGTAATTGTTTTAAGTGAAACTGCTGTGTTCGTTGGAAGGCGTCTACATAATGAATTCCTGTTCCCGCAACGGCGTGGATGGCCGTGTGGTACGCTGGCCCGTATCTGCAGCGGGATTCTGCCTCCCGTTCCCGCAGTGGTGTGAGTGGGCCTTTACTTGGGAGATTGTGAATAACGTATTGTGTTAGTTTGTACATTCGTCGTGTTACCTGTGTTTTACTGTTTACTTTTATATTGACGTTCTTTGAACGATTCAGTTATTTATGTGGATTACCCTCATGTAGCCTGTTACCCTAAAAAAAAAGGATGACGAAGAAGGTGTAGACAGGCTATGTATAGCGTAATCCACATAGTGGCCACTCTCCTCTTATAGCATAGCATAGGATAGTATACAAAAGGGGGAAGCGGAAATGTAGAGCAATGTAGCCAATGGCTATAGTTTGAGGATCCTACCCGGCAATTCGCCTACTAGTGATGCAGGGAAAACCCTAGAAAAACCCGCATCAGGTCAGTTTCAAAATTTATTTCTTACCATTGTTTTATCCAACTGAAGCTTTATGCGCAAAGGTTTTAAAGTTAGATCATGTCATGAAAACTGTGCTTCTTGTGGTGAATTACATCAGATCGTCTTCTACACGTCAACGATTATTTCGCAAAACTTTTGAACATATCAGATATTGACGTAATTCCTCATGCAGATGTAAGCTGGCTTAGTAGCGGAAAAACATTGGAACTATTCTGGTGTATCCTAGATAAAATAAGAGACAATTTAAAATCATCTCCCGAGCAATATTTTTTACGAATTAGATGAAAAATCATGACTACTAGATTTAGGTTTTCTGATAGATATAACCTCACAATTAAATTAATTGGAAGGAAAAAAATCTTAGTACTTCTCATATGATCAGTCATGTAAATGCATTTGATAAGAAACAAGTTATGTATTACACATTTCAACAGAAATTCCCCTTCACACTTTACAAATACAAATATGAAATGTATTATAGAAAGAGATAATAGCGGTGACCATGATCTTTCTTCTTTTGCCAAGCATCTTGAAACTTTTGTGTCCTAATCTGGAATTTTATTAAGTCTGTTTCCATTGACTGAACAAGAAGTGATGTGTGTCAATAGTCCATTCCCTCCTGTTGACGTTTGTGACGAAGGGTGTGTGAAATATTCGGAAAGTATAATTTTATTGAGTCGATTTCCATTGACTGAACAAGAAGTGATGTGTGTCAATAGTCCATTCCCTCCTGTTGACGTTTGTGACGAAGGGTGTGTGAAATATTCGGAAAGTATAATTTTATTGAGTCGATTTCCATTGACTGAACAAGAAGTGATGTGTGTCAATAGTCCATTCCCTCCTGTTGACGTTTGTGACGAAGGGTGTGTGAAATATTCGGAAAGTATAATTTTGAAGTATTAAAAATGTAAATTTTAGAACGTCAGGAAGACATCTATTTGAAAACCTCCTATGACTGTGGCAATATATGGATTCTGGTGTACAGAGAAAAATATTCCATTGTGAGTAGCGTTTCTGAATATTGCTTTACGAGGGTGGTCTGAAGAGTTTCCGACAATTATTTTGCAGAGAAAAACGCCGAGTACTTTTTGGACGGGAGAAGTGTGTAGAGTTACCAGGAGATTATGTTGAAAAGTAAAATAAAAATTCAAAAAAAATATATCTTCTATCATTGATGGGTCGGAAACTTTTCAGACCACCCTCGTAGTTCAACTTATATTTTTAAAGTTGCATTTTCATCAATGAATCATATTCAAAAACAAGTACCGATCCTGTCTGACACTCCGATTTAAATAGCTCATTAAGAGCAGCTTCTTCGAGCTACACACCAGATTTTTATCAACTAGCAGCGAGCACGCAGAGTCAAATTTCACATTAATTATGTGAGTAAATATCATTACACTTTCTTATAAGACAGTGAATTTGGAGAAAGGTGTATTTACTTATTATTATTGTTGTCAATTCTTATCGTCGCTAGCAGGCAAGTTGGACAGCGCAGATCTAAGGTTATGTGCCCAGACACACTCGGCGATTTTTATCGAGGGTGTCAAATTATCGTCACCCCTCCAAGAAATCGAGAGACTCACATATCAGCGATTATTATCGCAGGAATAAATTTTCCGACGTGCGATTCTCAGTTGAGAAAGCTGCGAACAGTGTAGTTCGAAATGAACAAAGAGCAGATTCTAGACTTACTGTTATTTCGTCGTCGAATGAAAATGAGAAGAAAAAATCCACTAATTTGGGTTCATCCAAATAATGAAAGAAATGGAGCTTTCTACACGCTGTTTGAACAGTTGAGGCAGGATGACGCGAAATATGTTCAGGGTTTTATCCCATAACACAGGTCTTTCTTTAATTAATTAAATAAATGTTTCAATATCAATGATTTCACCCAAATTAATAGAAATTGAAATAAAAGGACACAAAAGATAGGGTGCAAAAAACGACCTTGCCATACGAAAATTCAAATCCAGAATGAAAATAACTCCAGCGGTAGAAAACCCACCCTGTGTGCAAACTTGCATTGGGTTACGTAGGACACTAGTTGCTAGTGACAATAAATTTATCGCTGAAGAAAGGCACTGAGCGCCTACTCAAGCTGTCGTCCACGACAGTATTATCGCCGCAATTATTTACCGCCCAGTGTGCAAGCTCTCATTCGCTTCAATGGGATACTGGGGTTACGTTGTCAGAGATAATTTATTTACGCGATAAAAATCGCTTAATTACATTGACTTTACGACATTGAATAGCGAATCTAAGGAGATCTGGGGACAGATAAGAGTGGGTTAGATTAGTGTGCCTGCTGCCGTCTCGCAAATTTCTGGCTCAGGAGAATATCATTGCAGGTCTCCTTAACATTCAGTAATTGAATAGTGCAGTTGTGTCGCTCTAGGCTCTTCTTCGCACCTGAAGAAAGGCACAAGGATCCCAGTGTGGTATTTATAGTATTATTTCTTTGGTCTGTATTTGGCTATCTTTCTTATTACTGTCTTGAAATAAAACCCAAATAATTGTTTCACATTTTCCTTAAAACTTCTTGTGAAACAAAATTCACGAGGAATTCTAGAACGAAAACGTGTGAGTATAAAGATTTAATAACTAAAAATATCGTTAATGTTTGCAATAAAACCTAACTGTATTAATATCTCACAACTGAATATTGTTTAGTTAAATGGTCGAATAACGTGCATGCATGCTAGTACAACCAAGGAACAGCTATTATAACATTTTGTATCTGGGACCTAATTCACTTTTGCTGGTGCCAACTTCCATTATCATCACCAGGTTCTTACCATTCGTCTGATACGTTAAAGATGTTCCACGAGATGTTCGTTGGTTAACAATGCACAAAGTTTGGGCTTGATTCTCAGGAAGATAGAGTATCAAATATTAAAAATAATAAACGCGTTGCGGATTTCTTCATTCTCAGTTTCTTTGTGTACGGTACGTTTACAAAAAAATACATTTCAGATGCATATTATTGAACAAATTTTAAAGCTTCAGATTTTTGCAATTTCAAATCCATAGTCAGATCGATCACAAACTAACGGGACTGAATTGAGTAACGAACGGTGAAATTTCCAACAAATTTTTCCTTTCTCAGTAGTAATTCTGAAATCAGAGCAAACAATTCCACAAATCTGTTCAGCGCGTTTCTAACTTATACCTATATTACACTGAATCTATACAAGAAGTAATCACGATGACTTCTAAATCTGACTCTTCAACTTCAATTAAACTTTGAATTGAACTGCCAATGCGTCTTTAAAATTCTGCAAAGAAAAACACAATCTCCAAGTTTTTAAAAAACACATGTTCACCATTGGTGAATGTCGCGGCCAACCTTGCCTCAGCTGCTGTTTCAGCAGATTTATTTAAGTATATAAAGTCAATGGCGGCTCGCGTGTAGGCACTGTGGTACTGCAGCACCCCCAATTTCCGCTTGAGATTATCATTAAAATGTAATATAATGAGTAAATTCTTCTTTATACTTGAACAATACAAAACCCTCAAGGTTATTGTCAGTATTGAAAAAGATGATAAAATCTTTGTATGGAACTGTTCGCTTCACAGTGCTAGCTGAGATATAGTTTGTCGGTTGTGCGCATGCGCCCATGCGAAGCTCCTCAGGAGGCTGCAATGTTAACTGAAAAATACAAGTCCACTCCAGTAAATCTGTAACTGGTTAACATACCTTAAACTTTAATATAGTGAACCTGTGATAATAATTATTCATAGACTCATGTAATGAGTCCATTATTTTTTTAATATCAATCCAAGTTTTCTCTCTGACTATTTTATGCAACTTACCATAAGAATACAATGTTCGCTTATTTCTTTACTTTTATTCTTCATAAGTGATAAACGTATTGCAATCATATTTAGCGTATTTGCGTGCCACAACATATATAATACGCATGCAAATAATGATATACGACTATTGTGTTCCATGAGCTTGAAGTTTCAGATTATTATTCAAACAAACAGCTAGTGTAATTTAAAAATTTCGTTCACATACTGATTGATTCATTTATTAAATGTAAACTATGTGAATAAAGTTGTTTTATCTTGCAATTCTAATTACATTACCATTTTTATACGTAGGTTGCAAAGAAAAAAATAACTATTTAATATTTACGTAAATAAAAAGTTCTTATTCGAAACAATACCGTCAAGTATTGTGGACCAACAAATAGGAAGAAATCATATGATCGTTGATGCTACAAATGAATTTGTTAAACAATAATACTAATGTTTACTGAAAATGCAAGCCTCTCTCCGGTGAAACTGTATCTAGTTAACAAACCTCAAAGAAAAATCTAGTGAATCTTTGTTTTGAAGTCAAGCTGTATGTATTGAAACTGGAATATTTCCCGATGCTCTCAAAATTGCGAAAGTAATCCCCTTATTCAAGAAAAGTTCACCAACCGACGTATCCAATTATAGACCCATTTATCTGCTTCCTATTTTTTCCAAAATTTTTGAAAAAATAATATACAAATAACATAATTTATTGAACAAATATAATATTTTAACTTCCTCCCAGCATGGCTTCGTGAAAGGAAAATCCTAGTGAAAATATTCAAAATTCATTGGATGAGATATTGAAGGTAACTGGAATATTTGCTGATCTGTCTAAGGCTTTCGGTATGGTTCATCATGAAATTTTACTAAAGAAGTTGGAATATTATGGCGTACGGGGAAACGCCTTTTTTCTCCTAAAATCATATCTAAAAAAATCGTAAACAAAAGGTAGCGGTCGAATCTAAAGATGATCATATTAATTTATCTGCTTTAGAATTAATTACTTGCGGTGTTCCTCAAGGCTCGATTCTAGGGCCTTTAATTTTCATTCTTTATATTAATGATCTTCCAGGATTCGTACATCCTCTTAAATCAATTCTCTACGCGGATGATGCAAATGTAGAGATTACAGCAAAAAATGTTGATAATCTTGTTAGAAACGTAAACATCACTCTGGACAAACTAAATGTATGGTTTAAAGTCAATAAATTATCACTAAATCTAAATAAAACTAAGTTCGTACAGATCTCAGCGGCTGCTAGTAACAACCTTCGAGACAAGTTCTCGGCTGAGGCGCCTTTTCTGGGTCTTCAGATTGATAGTAATTTAAAGAGGTCTCAGAACCGTAATGCCACATGTTGACATCAACACAACAAAAATAGTGTACTTTGCGTATTTTCATTCCCTTATGTGTTATGGCATTGCTCCTGGATCATTGAAATATTCAAGCTGCAAAAGCGTGTCATCAGAATACTTTCTAATACGGATAATAAATCCAGTTGTAAACAGCTATTCAAAAGTTTGCGAATTTTAACTCTTCCCAGCGTGTTTATTCACGAAATTTTAAAGGTTGTTAAGCAGAACATGAATCTTTTTCAAACGAATGCCGACACTCACGATTATGAGACTAGAAGTCGCTCAGGTCTAAGATCTTTGCTCTCTATCAGAGAAGTATTCACCATTCAGGGATAGTTTTATACAATAGTCTTTCTCCAAATGTAAAGAACAATAATAACTACAAGAATTTTGCGATTCAATGTAAAAATATTCTACTGAAAGGCGCCTGTGTTTTACTCATTACAGGAGTTCCTTGATCGTTCCTCTAATAATTTTTTTTAAAAAAAATAACGACCGGAAAGTGTTCAATGTATTGATAATAATAAATACTTTTTTCATAACTTGCTTAGTCTCTGTTGGTCTTTGTTGCATGTACGGTCTGGAGTTTGCAGATTCCTCGTCGCTCTGTTTTGTAAAGTGACTTGTCCGTCGTTTATGTTTTCTCCTAGTGTGCGTGTGTCAAGTTTTGTGTTTATTCTTGTGTGATGTGTAATTCTATACTTTATGATCATTATTTATTTACTATTACGTATTGAATTTTTTTATTAGAACTGTAAATATTATATTATACCCTTAGAATAGTTAAAGAATTATTTTTGTTATTATTAATATATTTTACTTATGTTTTACAGGTTAACTTGCGTTCCAGAATTTTAGTATTTTTATGTTAATTTGTAATTATTTATAATTGTAGCTTCCAATTATTATATAGTAATTTTATGTATTGAAGTATCCAATTTCCTCATACCAGGACTAATGGAATAAAATTAATTTAATTTAAAAACATTTAAATTAAAGAACGAGACCCGTTTTGTCAAGTTTATTTTACAATAGTAATACCAATACTTATAATATGTTATTTACTACGTTGACCTGTCGGAGTAAAAATTGGAGAATTTATTGATTTCACCATTTGTGTTCAAATAATGAATTTGACTTTAAACTTGTAGAATTATTCAGCGATTTGGAGACGTATTTTTTAATATATAAGAAATTTCAGTTAAATCCTCGTTACGGCCTTTACTCTTTAATAGAAAAGGGAGATGAGTAAGCCAGAAAAGGTAATCAACCATTAACTGCAGCATCTAGGGGCTATCTATAATATTATTGTACTGAACTTCTTGTCTATCTTGACTCCGTGATTTTGTCACTTAACACTCCCATGAAGATGCAAGTAAGTTGGGAAGAACTATTTCAATGTGTTTAATGTATTATATTAAACTCCATACTTCTTAACGCTTAATGGTATATATAGAATTCTTAGTTCTTTTACACACTGAACTTATATTGTTCCTATTTAGAAAGATGTAATTCTGATCTTCTAAATGCTATTAATTATAATAATTTTATTAACATAACATAGTTTATAATAATTATTTGTAATTTAATGTAATGACGTATTTTCTCATCCTTTGGATAATAACTCTAAATCTAAACAAACATAATCTCACGCTGAAGCATCCCATGTAGAACTTTTTTTTTGTTCTAGGAGTGACAATGGATAGTCTCTGATTGGGAAAGTTTCCGGTGTTTGTGAATAACGTTTCGTACGTAGTTAAGTGATTTATTTGACTCGTAGTATTTTCTGATGGGTGTATTCGTATGCTATTTAATTCATTCATATAATTTGAAAATATGTTTCACATAGTTTATTTTCTGTTGAATCTTGTGGTTATTTAATAGATTTGATGCTATGAAATGTATATAAAACATCATTATTTGATTATTATTTTATCAGTTGTACATGGTATTTTTCACACGAGGATCAATAAATAATAAATATTTTTTAATAAGTAAATAATAAGATTCGAATTTCTGATTACGTTTAACGTAGAGGACAAGTTTATGGAGAGTAGTAGAATACTTGCATCTTCTGTGGGCGATGATGTAGCATTGGTATGATTAAAAAGCCAGCAGAGGTCGTCAGATGTGGCACGCGACCTTGCGATTCTCCGTCTTTCCGCCGAGTTCTTTGCCAGAACAACGGAGCATTACGTTTGTAATTATCTCGTTAAGCGCCGGGCCTTTCTGGGGGAAGCTGAGATTTGCGAACCGTGACATCTCTTTGGATCCCGAGGAGGAAACGATTTGCATGCGAAATAGATACGACGTTATCTCGTAATCAGTGACTCAGGCTCTCGTCACAAATACAACGCCAGGCGTTTAAATAAGAAGTTAGGTTAAATATATATCAAATATATGCCCGTCGTTGCCTTTGTACTTATTTATATAAACCCGAAAAAGTATTTAATTCTATATTAATCTTTAGTCAAGAACTGATTTAATCTAAATCTAACTGTTCCTAGTTCCGTACATACTTTTGATAGAGCATAATTTGAACAGCTATTATAAAATACAATTAATTTCATTGCTTCAATCCGAATTTCTTTACGAATACAATACTTAAATATACTCTTTGAGTAATGCAAGATATAATTGTCTCTCAGTATGCAGACAATATGAAAGATTAAATTGATGAAATTGTTAGCTAGATTCATAATGTTAACAAATGGTCGCCATACAGGAGTCACTAATATGGACCGAAAATTAACTTACATTTTCCGCAAGTATCGTAAAGTTTTTTATTATTATTCTATGGAATATTGCAGAATATAATTATACTTTTTATTCAAAAAATATTTCTGCTTTATTTCATTACGGAAAAAGGATCTATTTCCTTTGTTCGTCGCGTAGTAACATCTCTTTCTCACGAGACGTCATGGTCTCTTGGCGCGCAGTAAATTAATTCAAACTGACCATAATTTCAATTATATTTCCTTCTACCTTTATGCTTGCCCCCCCCCCCCCGTTACCGTTTCTCGTGTTTTAAAGAATCTGTATAGAATTTAAAGTAAATACATACATACAAATACACTTCCTTTTTTATTATATTGATACTAGAAAGAAATGTAAAATCTTTGGATTGAATTCATCAGACGTTTAGCTTTCTAGCCTCTAGAAATAAAAAAAGGAATGAAATATTGCAATATTTTCAGTAATTTATAAGAAAAACCGGGAATTTTAAAAAATAAAAATTTATAAACTGATTTATCGTTTTTCTTAAATCGATTGAGAAATGAAAAAATCAGTTTGTTCACGTATTTCAATACAACTAAACGACTCTGTATTTCTTGTTTATGAATTGGTATTCAGCCTTGAAACTGGCTCCAAAGTCACGTCAGTGCCATTCGAGCTAAGATTATATATTTATTTAAAATCATTTTACTACATTTGATGATAAAGTATTTTAAATGTAACGAACACTAGAATTTTAATTTTTACATATTATACGTTATTCAAAACATGCATATTTCTTCAATTCAAGCTGATTGTAGTACATGTCGTGGTATAGCATGACAGAGATATCCGAATCCTAGGAAAAATCGGTTGGAACAGATTCTAGCCACCAGAAACTGGACATCAGTCTTCACTATTGTTTGTGGCTTGTAACCTTCCTCTTGTTTGTACTTTCGTCTTTTGATTTAACTTTCTCTCATTGTAGTTTTCCCGTCCTGTTTGTCATTTTGTTGAACTTACTGTGTTTTTTATTAATTTAATTTCTAAAAACACCTAAAATTGTGTTATCTTCAAGTATTTAAACTTTGTTATCATCAATTATTTGAATTTTGAATTTTTTAATATTAACATACTTTTGCCCCGTCTCTTGCCATTCAGCACACCGAGAGTGCCGCATTTAATCTCAGGGATCCAAAAACTTAATATCGGTAGTTATGTCATTATTTTTACATGTCATTTCATTATCGTACTGGATGAAAAATACAAAATAATCTGTTTTGACACGGAAGTGATCGTCCTCGAAAACGTCTTAGTGAAGGGTTGAACCAATCTTGGAAATTTCTAATATTTCCATAAGCACAAGTATAATTTATACTCACCTAAAGTAAAAAATTAAATCTAGTGAAAATGTACAATGCATCCAATCATTTCATGTCAACAGTTTGAAGTATAATACCAATGTTTAATTCGTTTCAGAAAAATACTGCAAATGCCAAATATTTTGAGTAATTTATATTATGCGTATGTATAATATAATACTTTTAGAGTTAAGAGGTTATGCAGAGAGTGAACCAGACTAATTGACGTCATGGCTTTATTGAACCGAAGTGAAGTACGTATTTACCTATTTGCTAGAAAACGCTTCATGAATTGGGTATTCAGTTATATAGTTAGTATAATTTAAATTGACGTGGATCTAAAGGGTTTTGAATGCAGTTATATTTAACAAGCTATGACGAAAACAATTAAATATTTTTTCAAAATATAATACAAATTTCTGTGATATACTACGTGTACACATCAATCATAAATATCGTGAAAATCTAGACGAAATTTTTTTAAAAAATCCATTTCATGCATCGACGAAAGGTAAAACAAAATAAGTAATTCTCACATTGGAAATTGTTTTGTATGTACTTTTAACTAATAGATATTTATATTTTCTTTTAAAAGAAAATGTGATAAAAGGTACTAATTCTTTAGTCGCAAAATGTAATAGGATACAGAAGTTAAATTTCAGGAAACGTATTACCTTACATTTAAAACCCTCAATGGCATATAAATAATTGAAAGAATTTTTAAATTATGAAATGGAATACATATGTTTTGAATAGACACAATAATTTTTACACTAATGTGTGGTGTTTAGGCCATTTACATACTAATTCCACACCAGTCAAAATCGAACAGATATATAAAATTATATATTTGCGTCATAAAGTAGTTCATTAGACTATTACAATTTGATCATTTATAATAAAAATAAAATAATTGCTAACTATTAAATACATGATGCAGTCACAAATTTCTCTCTCAAGAAGCTCAGGCTGCACTGCAATACTGAAATACAAACGAAATAAATTGGTTTCAGAAAAGATATGTTAACGATTACTGTAGCAAATAGCGATACTTCAATTAATTATTGAGACGTAAACTGATTGTGTTAAATATTTACAGTTCAGTACGATATATATGATTCAAATTATTGATGAATAATACACAATGAATATTAAGTATACAACAGAAATAAACTCACTTCTGCAACACGTGTGCTGACGCATTCGAAGATATCGAAAGCTATATCGCAAGTAGCTCCTCCACCTGATGACAGAAAATTATTTGAATTAAACAAATATAACAAGTAAAATAAATGTAATGAAATTACAAGCTGAAGACGTGATCAATTATTTATGGGTAATATTTAAACTACTTGCTTTATTTGATGTATAAAATATATCTCTTAAATCTTCCGTGACAATATGTGTTATGACCTGTACACTGAGTGACCATACTCCATACTATTGCATAGAGTTGCCAGGATATAATTATTGGGAATGAGCCAATAATTCTGTAATAATAATAATTTTCAGACTGATTCTACCTATACAGGACGTTCTTTAAAAATTAAATTCGTGGAGTAATTAAAAGTGGGTTCTTTGCTCACAATAATTTTTATATTATTGTAATGGTTTTATTTCTATAGAATATAGTATTAAATATCTTAGTTTAATTGTAAGTAAATTAAATATGACGCAAATATTAAGTCCATATATCTTATTTCTCTTAGATCGAAATGAAGTTTTATTCATATCTAAGCACCCGACAGACGTATTCCCATAAATATCTAAGAATAGTTTATTTTTCTACTTGGGCCATTCTTTATCTCTATACTTTTCCATAGAAATAATAAACTTGAGTTAACAGTAATCGAATAAACTACAAAACAAAACTTCGGCCAGCACCTGCAAATGATTTCTTACTTCAGTAAGCAAGGTAAGTCTTTAAGTATGCGCAAATAATAAAGTATAGTTTAAAAAAATACAAATTTATATAAGCAACACAATTAGAATGACTTTCGCAACATCCAGCCGTGACAGATGACAATCTCTTTTACGATCTTCTGTCCGATACCGTTTACACTTTCATTACCTCTCGTCGTGACGACATTAAAGAAAATAATTCAACATATGTTTCTTCGAAACACGTCCAAAAGGAAAACAGAATCCCAATGCGGCAATAACACACAAAGAAATTCATGGAGTAAGTTTGTCAATTACAATTTATTAGATTTCTATGAATCTTTGTTCTCCACATTGAAGTTCGTTAAGTGGAAATATCGTTGACCAAATTTTTTGTAAAGTATCTGGGAGTTTTTAGAATCAGTCGCGAAATGAGGAGGAGTGTTCGTTAGAGTGGGGAAAACGACGTGTATCTAAAAACGAGATCATTGAAGACGCATGTCTGACCAACTTGCATCTGTGTTTCCACCTTAAAATAAGCTTGGCTGAAATATAAAGAGAAAGAAATCTACTTCTATCATTGCTTTTAACAGAAAATAAATACGACGGAGACAAAAGAGTTGTACATGCAGGAGATCTTAAAAGATGTGGACTTGAATAGTTTAGGAGGCAGCTGGCCGACTATTCCAATAGGAATAGTGGGCAACTCGTACCTATTTCTCAAGGTCTGTGACATCGTAAAAACTGACCGAGCTGCCTCAATTCCACTGAAATTGTTAGTGAAATAAATTGTATTATTTACTGATATGGCATGTGACTGATCAAAGATATTTATTTATTCAAAATTTGCAGTCCGTAAATTATACAGACATGATATGTATTTTAGTTAAAGATACTTTCACCAGTAATGCTTTAATGTATACCAGTTTAGGCTAATGCACTGTTGACAATATAATATGACTTTATTACTTTGACGTAATATAAAGTTTTGTAATTTGTACTATTACAGAGTCTCAATAATATAATTTTTTAACTTGTTTTCAAAACTTTTACTGTATTTAATTCGTTTTTGTAACTTAATACAAAAATGCAGAACTTTATGTCAAATAGAATTTGTAATACAATGTTATTTCGGTATAAAATATTATTATTATTATTATTATTATTATTTTAGCTACTATTGAGTATAAACTGTTTAGCATCTACAAAATTATATAATATAATACAACTTTCAAAATATACTTGTAAACCTAAACTAACTGTTTTTAAAAGTTTTTTTTTTAAAAAAAAAACAGAAATCCCCTGAATTCACTTTACTGCAATTCACTTAATTAATCTAATCACTACAATTAATAAATGTAATAAGAAAAAATATTATGTAATAATTAAAAGGGCAATTAATAATAAATAATTAAGAGAACTGTTGAACTCGAATTGTTATCGGCGAACAAACAGATTAAACACATGAATGGTGAATAATCGAGGCCTCAGGTATTGTAGACATGGCGCGCTGAGACGGAGGTACAAGTTGTTAGTTGGCGATGGAATTCATTCGAGGACGGTACAAAAGTTAAAACTCGAGCAGAGACTAATGCATTATTAAAAGTATTGGAGAACATAGAGCAGTAGTAAAGTTAAATATTCATAGAAGTTTTGCATAAGTAAATATTGCAAAGCAATAGCCGTTATCGTCCGGATTGAACTTTACCAAAATCAGCGTGGAGGAGTTGTACCGTGATCGCATTGATGAATTTGTTGCGGAGCTGAGCAGCGTTCGAGTTACAGCTAATTTGCCAAATTATTAAGTGTAGTGTTAGATTCTGTGAAAAATAAGGCCTGTTGTAAATAATTAAAGTGTGTGTGAAAGTGTTCCGGAACCAGGTAGAAATTGATTGCCCAGATACCAACAAAACAGTAAGTCTAATTGAAAAACGTTAACGTAAAGATAGTTGTCAGATTTCGTATTTTTTTACTATTGAAAATATTGATTTGTAATAAATTCACAAGTGCGCATTGGCACAGAAATTGGATTTTTTATTTAAAAGGCCCAGATCAAGACCATGAGATTAAGAGTAAAAAGTTGTTTGTACATAATGATTGTCGTAAAAGGGCATTGAATATTTATAATAAAATTTAAAATTTGTGAGCATTGAATATATTTAATTGTTTGGTCAGTTTAAATAAATTTTCTTATTTATGATCCTTCATTTAAAAATTTCCATTATATAAATTGTTTAATTAATAAACATTACATTTTAGACGTGCCAACGTGTGGCTAACTTTCATATTTAACATTATTAATTGTTTAAATAGTTAATTATTACAATATATAACATATTACTTACCAACAAAAAGTTACCTAAATAATTTTAAAAAATTATATGTAATAATTAAGTTCAAAGTTTCAATATTCGATTTAAATATGATTTCTCTTTACAATTACGAAAAATAAAAGATTAAAATTTATTTTTGTTAAATTTAAAATACCAAAAATATACGCAGTAAGGAGAACAAATTAAAAACGTAAATTTAAGAGCATGAGCAGTAGTTAAATTTGTAACTAAATTTTATAATTGGCTGTCTGGCTACAAGGTATATTAAAATTTATATCACTACTAGCTCGTTGTCCAGCGTCGACCAGGTATTTATAAATATGCAAATCCCAGAAAGTATTTAATTCTAGATTAATCTATTAGTCAAGAAGTTATTGAACCTACCTGAGCTGAAGGAATGTAATTTCATCAAAACCGGTATTTTGCCACACTATCTTAATCGAATCAAGACATTTTGAGACATTCTCAAACACCTGAAATCACCTAAATCACTCCCGGTTTCCTAATACAGTTATAGAATACTCTCGGTACCATAAGACAGAAATACTCCCGGTATCTAAAAAAGTAAACAATAATCCGCTTCCTTCAAAAAACTAAAAATAATCTACGTACTTTAAAAAGGTAAGAACTACTTCCGGTACCCTACGGCCGGGACTGTGACAGTCAAAAATACTCCCAGTACCCCAAAAGTGTAAGAAGACTCCGAGCCCCTTAAAAAGTAAAAAAAAAACTCGCTACTCTCCGAGATTCAAAAATATATACGGTTTTATGATTGATAAAAGATTACTCATCGTAGCTCAAGAGAGTTAAAGATTCACCGGTACCCCAAGAAAACCAAAATTTATTCCGGAACCTAAAAAGAGTAGAAAAAATCCCCGTACGTTATGAGAATTAAAAATACTCCCGCTAAGTTAAAAGAGTAAAAAATAGTCCCGACCTCCTAAAAGAGTAAAAAATACTCTCAGTAACTCCAGATAGCTAAAAATACTCCCAACCCCCTAAGAGAGTCAAAATTATTTCTGGTACCTTACGAAAGTGTAAAATAATTCCGGTAGCCTAAGTGAGTGAATATTATATCTGGTACCTTAAGATATTTACAAATAATGCTTTACCCTAAAAGAAAAATCATTCTGTGGTTATCTTAAAAAAATAATGCTGATACTTTTATACTGTCGTAAATACTCTTAGTACCCTAAAAGAGGCAATAATACTTCCAGTACACTAAGATAGACAAAAAATTCGGTCAACACTTTTAGAGAAGAATAAATTCTCCACGTTCCAAAAATACTCTCGGTACCTTAAGAGTTTCAAAATACTACCAAAGAGTTGAGTCAAAAATATTATTGTTTGCCTAAGAAACTAAAAATATAGTCGGTACCTTGATGCAGTCTAAAATGCATGTACTACCTAAGAGTGTTAATTATATCCCCGGTTACCCAAGCAAGTCAAAATTATTTCATGTACCATAAGAGTGTCAAAAATACTCAAGTTACTATTTAGAGTGAGAAATACTCCATTTATATAAGAGAACCAAAATTATTTCCGATACCTTATCAGAATCAAGGAAACGTTTCTTCATTAAACTTGACAGGGTAAAAACATACTCCCGGTATAATTGGGAGAAACAAATACTTCTTGTATCTTAAAATGATCAAAATGATTTTTTGAGTCAAAAATATCATAATAGGGGTAGCCTAAATATCTTAGGAGAGTTAAAAATAATATTAGTCCCTTAAGAGACACAAAAATACTCTAAAAGAGTTAAAAATTCTCTCGGTAACCTTAGCGAGACAAAATTACACCCCGTATTTTATATAAATCTCGGTTTGTTGTCGTATTACTTTTACCTTCACCCATATTCCTAAGGACGGTCCCCCTACCATCCCGAAAGAGGTTCGATTTTACACAATCAGCATCGGCAGAAATATTCGACGCACCCGCTTCCATCGCCGCCCATAGGGAAGGTAGTTGTGTCTTACCCCAAAACTGTTTGTTTTCTGTTCGAAAAGAACGCGTGTACGAAATTTGGTCAAATTTGCACGTGCACGCAAGGTCATAAATAAACTCAGCAAGTTTCATAACTCCGGATTCAACAGCAACCTCGGTTATATCCGACCCCAGCGCTACGCATGCTCCCATCAATGTCATATGGGGGTTAAATTAGGATTGGACAGATTCGATAATGACACTATTTCTAGGACCACGAAAATTTTTCTTTCGACGTCAATAATTCCCCTTTTAGAATGACTTTAAAATTTCACCCCGTCCACCCTTTACCTATAAGTGATGAGGGTATTTTACCCAAACAGATTTTGTTCCTGGATCGTAAGTAACATGTGTATAAAATTTGCCCCACAATGAACTTATTTCAACACCTTCTACTCCTATTTCTAGGCAGAATTAAAATCAGTGACTTCCATAGTCCCGGATTCAACACCAATCTCGGTTTTTGCGTATTATTTTGAAGTAATGCCCCTCCACCCCGAAAGCTAAAGGTGCTTGCCTCCCTTGCGAAAAAGGGTCGAAATAATACACAAAGAAATTCGGGAGAAACACTATCAATCTCACTGACCGGGAAGAGTAATTATTCCATACAAATATCGGCCGTTTTAAAATGTTTTTCTGTTAATAATACTGCTGATACTTTAAGTATGTATAAAATACTCTCGGTAACTCGATGAGGTCGAATACTCAAATAACTGAAAGGAGTCCAAATACTGTTTTGTATATGTTGTTATCTGCTCTTGGTATGTGTTTACAATCTGACATCAACTCTATTTTGGCTGAAATGGTTCGCTTAAAAGGCTCTTCCAAAAAATGGAATTTAAATTAGATGATTTATTATCACTCACACAACAACTTAACGTGACCAAATTCTGTTAAAATAACCTCAAAAACTTTGTTTTACGTCACATTCATTTTTTTATGTTTATACCAATTTAAAGTAATACATTGCATGACGTACAATTTCTTTTACTTTTAATTCAATCTAAATATTCCTAGTTCTGTACATATTTTCGTATAAAAGTGCATTAATTGAACAGCTATATTAACTTTAACGAACATGCCTCCGTATTTAACGACTACTTTAATATACACCTTGAGTATTGCAGATTATAATTGTCCCTCAGTCATCACACTTAACGTAAGTTTATACTAGAAATTGTTCCGTCACCCACATTTACAATGCAGAAAAGTAACAAAGTGGTAAGAGTTGTTAACTGTTCCCATTGGAACATTCAGCCAGCTGCCTCCTAAACTGGTCGAGGCACGGAGAATGGAATGCTGCGTCCCCACAACAAAGCCCTCTCCCGCCACCGGAAGGGCGTGGGACAAGTACCTAATGCCCGACCTACCTCATGTAGGTTTTCTACTGTTTGCCCTGCATCACTTTTAGGCAAATGCCGGGATAGATCCTTAAACGACAGCCCGGGGTTCCTAGCTTCCTCTACCATTCCGCATCCACCCTTTCTATGCTATTAGAGGGGAGTTTCCACCACCTGTATTACCCTCATGTAGTCTGTTACTATAAATAAATATCAAATAAATAATTCTTTCCGCCTTTATGGTAGTGGTTTCTCACCACTACATTTCTTTTTTCATGATTTTACTGATATGCTTGAATTACGTCCACGCTTTAGATATGTATAGAGAAAATACTAACAAATAGATAAACATACATCCTTTTGTATTTTGATAACAACAACAGAACCTATAATGCTTTTATTTAAACAAAACTGTCAGAATAAATCTAATATCATGAAAGAGCAACTTTGGATAGATATAATCGATACAACACAACGGCAGACATCATCTGGAAGATTTAAAATCTTTCACCAAATTTCAAAGATTTGACCAAATATTTTTGTGTTACCTTGCTTTAATATTATAATTTTTGAAAACATTATTTTGGATTTTCTTCCCCTTAATTATATATCTAACATGTTAACTATAAATTGGACTTCTGACTTTTAAATTAATTTATATCTTAATTTGTATATATTTAGTACGTATTATGTAACTAAGGCGTTTCCTTTAAAATGTATAAAAAAGTAGAAAGCAGTTTTCATTGACCTACCTCGTCTATACTATTAAATTCACTTCCAAGCAATAAAGAGGCAGTTTTAAAAATATTCAATGTGTGAGAAACCGCACATAAAATTATTCTCTTTGACTAATATACAAAGGTAAGTTAACAAACCCTACAATTTTCATGAAGTGTGTGAAAATTTCACACAATGGTTGTCTTACTTGGTTTCCCCGCTCCCAATCGCCTCTGGAGCGCTGTTGCCATGCAGAACTGAACTGCGGAAGAAGTGGCAGCCGTGTAGCCCTTGTCCGAAACTCCTTGAGTGTAGAGTCGAGTAAGACCCTCCTTAGTTGGCAAACCTGAAGCATCCACCTGTCGGAACCAGTCAAATATAATCGACATCTAAGATATGTGGGACAAATACTACATAGTTCGTAATCTAAACTAATCTTTCCACAAAACTAAATAATTATTTTTATCGGCAACTTGTGTCCCTGTCATTGAAACTAGACTTTTAAGACTTATCATTAATTTACTTCTAAAAATCTTTAAGTACATACTTAACGATGTCTTCTAGATTTTTCTGGTCTTTGTACCCTTCACTCACGCACTGTGCTCTGCTTATATACACTGCACTTTACACAAGATCAGCTGGTTTTCTTCTTTTCCATTTTCTGGAACGGCGTTGATTTTCCAGAAGTTGTCGGACCACTGGGTTGATGTGGAGGTGAAGCCCAGCTCCATGTTTCCCAGCATACCTTTTTATTTCTTCTTTTATGGTTGGAATCTGGAGATCCCTATAGAGATTTGTATTTTGGATATACAAGGGGGTATTCGCGATGTTTATTAACGCTTTATTCTGAAAAGTTTTGATGCAGTTAATGTTTGTGTCACAGGCACAGCCCCAAAGCTGGATACCGTAGAGCCACGTTGGTTTCAATATTTGATTGTAAATCAGTAGTTTGTTGGAAATTGAAAGTTTGGAGTTTCTTCCAATTAGTCAATAGTATTGTCTATATTTTAAGCTTAATTTAGATTTTTGTTTCTTAACATGCTCTTTCCACCAAGTTTGGTGTGAGTCATGCCTAGGTACTTGGCGTTGTGCTCATACGGCACAATAGTTCCATTTATATTTAGTGACGATGGGTGATTTGATTGTTTGTTTGTGAATACTATATGGGTAGATTTCTACACGTTCAGTTTTATCCTCCATTGTTCGATCCAGTCAGCTATTGCGTTTCTGGCTTCTTGTAGTCTTCTAGTTGTAAGGTTTTCATCTTTCTGTAGTACAAGGTATCGGCATATGTAGCTACCTCAGTTCCTCCCAATTTTGGGATATCGCTAGTAGAGGACAGGACCCAGGACACTACCTTGTCCTTTCTGTCCTACCTGTCTTTCAGATCAGCATATTCATCTCCTTGTTTAATTCTGAATAGTCTGTCTGTGATGTCTGATGTTAATATCTCTACATATTGCTTTGGCAGCAGTTTATTTAGTTTACGTATCAAGCCTTCATGCCATACTTTGTCGAAGGCTCCCGAAACATCTAAGAAAACTGCTCAGCAGACTTGTTTTTCTTCCAGTGCACGTTCAAAAATATCGGTTATTCTATACACTTGCTCGGTTGTTGAGGGCTTCTGTCGGAATCCGAATTAAAAATATGATATTAGTTTATTATTTTTTATTATTTGAAGCATTCTCTCGAGCAGTAGCAGTTCCTCATACACTTTTCAAATTATTGGTAGTAGACTAATCGGTCGATAAAATTTAACATCATTGGTTTTTTTTCCTGGTTTCTGCAGCATGGTAATTTCCGCTACCTACCAGCACGCAGGGACAAAACTAAATAATGCAACTTTAACCAATATTTAAACTTCACATTACCTCAAATGGAAGCAAAGCGATACCATGAAATCCGTCCTTGGAAACTTTACCCAATCAGAAATGACACATCTTAGACGTAGTTTGCCATAAGCTCACTTACTCAAGGAAAATGGGAAACCAAATTAAAACTGCTATGAGAAATGAGTGTTGTTTGCTGTGGTCTTGAGAATTCGAAACCGTGCACGTGCGTGGGGGTGGAGGAGATAAATATTTCCATCCAAGTAATTTCGTGTCGTGTCTCGATTTTTGGCCTCAACATGACAGTTAGCCATTGTTGACTACGGAACTGCAGCTGCGTGCTATAAATCTTGTGACAATGGAAGAATCAGTCAACTAGCATTTCGACGAAGTTTTCTAACAATGAAAAAAGTAAAAGAATGGGAGGATATTATGGAGGGGACGGAGATAAGCTTTTGAAACTGGACAGTTGTTCTGCGCTCACCGAAGCTGGTGGATGTGATTAAGAGAGGCTCCGTCAAGTTGTTGTCTCTGATATAGTTCGAGGCAGAATCGTCGTGAGAAAGGGGCCACAATTTGTCAGTGAAGAGTTAACAGAATAGCACCACACAATTTAGTACGACGGCTTGCTAGCATTCAATCTCGGAGGCCGACGCCTTAGCCAGCAATCAACCACTGAGTCAACGCTGCACTTAACCCGTTCTGCCAGCTGTGAGATACGGAGACGTCGGTACGAGAGCTACAGCAGGCAACAGAACACAGAATAGCAGTACGCATTTGGTACGGGCAGCAGATCTCTTCTATGTAAAAACCACAGGTGCCTGAGATAAGAGTTTTCATGTTTAACTTTAATAAACTTATATAAAATTTCTTTATTGGTCAAATATTTATTTTGATTTAACGTAAAAACCCAGCCCACAAAACTAATTCTTTACAATATATATATATATATATATATATAATTGTAATTTGCCAAATTTTACTATTTAAAAATTTTAGCCATTAAATGTTTAATCAGATGTACGTAATAAATGTTCATAATAAAACAATTCTAATTCACATATCTTTGGTGCCAAATAACTTGACTTGGCCTCTCAAAATGGTTCTTAAAAACTTGCAAAGAAATGGTTTCTATTCATGCAAGATGAAACTTCTGGCGTCTTCTTATGAAATAACTTGTATAACAACTTGACCTGCACTTTACCCTTGCAAATGCTCATTGCCATTGGGGAATTGCTGCAAATACTTACCAGCCTTATAGATAATGTACATTATTTTTATGTTACTAAAATTAAATAATTATTCTACCACATTATAGTACAAATAACTTATGGTCAAGATTTTGGAATTAGTAATTTTATAACAAAGTCCTTATCTCACATACCGCTTTCACTTTCCGGTACACACACAGCAACAGACACTGAAACAATAAAGCATTTATGGCAGGAGTTTATTTTTCACATAAAATAATAATAAAAGAAATTATTTCTACTTGTATCGATCTAATTAAATCAGAATATTCACAACTAAAGATATTGGGAAAATAAAACTAAACATACGTGAACTGCTAGGGGCTCACGTCTCTGCAATTAATAACATTTTCACTTAGCACTTTGATATAAAAATATATACTGTTAACATTCACATTTAAATACACAAGTTCAAAAAACATTGTTATGGAGTATAAATCGGATATCATGTGATCGTGATAAGTGATTAGTGACCGTGACCAAGCAATTAAACTTCCTGAGGCTTAACCAAAGAATTGACGTAATGCGCAATTTTTCCGAAAATGGGAACGAATGAGTAGTAACAAGGAAACTGACCCAATAATTCGTCAACAAAAGTAACGGTGGTGTGCCACAATCACGGTTACGTGGCATCGTGTTAATAAAAGATCAGACAGAGGCGACACATGTGCTTCTTTATTCAATGAATTATACTTTCGGAGCCGAACCAAATATTTCAAATAAAATTTACTCTGTTATTTAAAAATCTAACTTCTACTGCTACTTCTCGTTGTACTTATAAGTTCTAATTGATCTTAAACGAAGTACGCTGCAGTTACGAGCTCTGTTGACCGCTGAACACCGAGGAGTTCTTTTTCCTGCACTTGATACGACGACGGCCTGGTTTCACCTCACAGAGGGAGTCAGAAACCTTATGAACAGAGTCGTCGCCATCTGAACCAAAACTATCTCATTGTCATATAATGCCAATTCTTATCTATGTAAGTTTAACTTGTTGGCCCATTACACGTTCCATGAACATTAAGAGCCCCTTTACCCCCGCTTTTTCAACCGGTTTTGCAGATTAAATGTAAAATTTCTATTGAGAGATCTGCATTTGTTGAATCAGGTTAACTTACCCAAAGAATAACGGGAGCGGATAGGAATTGTAGTTCCTTGGAAATGAGAGAAATATTTTTGTTGACTAGAAAAGATTAGATAAGATGGAAAAGGAGAGACTATTTAATGCAGTGAATCTCAGATCGTAATGTTCGGTTTGTTGTTTTGTTATAAAAACGATATAATACAGCATTTGAGCAATGTAAAATTTAATATAGACCTGTTGGAGATTTAACTCAATTGATAACCATATTTTTCTCGAAGAATCAAATGGCATTAAATTATTGTGCTAATTTTAATTATTAAATATTATTTTGGGTTTAAATGAATATAATTCAATCGATATTGATTCAAATTAAATTATAAAATTAAAATAACACAAATTAACATTTAATTTTAAAACAACTGACTTTATTTATAGATTGGAGCGCAGAAATAATTGATTAATAAACAATGTAAAAGCAACATTTTAAAATTTGAAAGGGATTAAATAATCAATTTCAATTAACATTTTAACCTGAATTACGTAAATATAAAATTCAAATTTGATTGTTAGTAGAGGAAAGTGAACAATTTAAATTTATGTTTAAGAATAATTATTTGATTGGGCTAAGTTTTATTATACTAATTTAAGAATGTAAATTATTTAATATAAGTTCTAAATATCAGTCTTAAAAGTTTGTACTTAATTAATATGGCTTAATTAATTGAAATACGAAAAATGAATTATCGAGGGAAAATTTTTTTTTAAATAACAATGTAATTTTTTTTAATATGATAAGTAAAATGAATGTATTGGATTTTTAAAAGAAGTAAAATATTTCTCTATCATTAACCTAGATAAAATCGATGCACATCAGCTTGTACCAATTCAAATCTGACTGATTTTTTTTAGTACTAACCAGATACAGGGACAGACGTAAACATATATTATGTTATGAATGAAGAAAGAATGCACTTAATAAACGTCATGGAAAACATTTGATAGTAGATGACAGATGAAAGCTCATGTAAGAAATGAAAGATATGAAGAGAACTTATATGAAGTTTGATACATTTACAAATGTAAATTTTTATATATAATCAAGGCAGATGAGTTTATTAAACTTTTAAATTAAATTCTAACTTGATTTGTTTAAACATTTTATTCATTCGCAAAACCAATAATTTAAATGTTTAACGTTTAATGGAACTTAAATTTAATTAAATATTGTAATTGAAGATTACTAACGTAAATTAAAATTTAATTTGTTTTTGTAAATAATTATTTAATTAAATTTCAAAAGTCAGAATAATGAATTGTATTCTTTTAAAGAATTATTTCAGTCAAGTAAATGTTAGATTTATCTGCATGTTTGATTTTGAATAGTTTCCTAAATGAAGATAATTGAATTTCATTAATATAAAATTTTAACTTTTGCATTTTGAATTTTTATAATTAATGTTTTTTTAACAATATATGTAATTAATTTTGTTTAAATTTTAGGTTTTCAATAAAATTTTGTTTTTGTTTAATTTTAAATTTTGAGTTAAGTTACTTCTTTCATTTTGATTGAGAAATCATTTTTCGATTAAATTAAATTATATTAAATATTCAAATCATTGAAAGCAATATAAAGATACAATTGTGGCATATATAGAAATATATATGTCAGACAGCTTTAATTCCAGTGGAAATAGTGGATTTTTATCCGTTGGGTAGTGTTGGCCGAAATTATGGTTGTACAATAGATTAGTAAAATATTTTAAAGAATTTATCAGCAGACCTTGAAGGATGTTTTAAAATTGTGCGGCCAAGCAAAGTTGTGAAGTAGATTTGGATAGGAAATATGTAATAATTCGACCAATGTAATAATTATCTGAGGTCGGTGGTAGATAAAAGTTAGATTCAGCCTTTAAAATTTGGTTCCTGCATTTTGAAATATTTTAAAACTCTGGTGTCCACGGGCGAACTATCCTGTGATTTGTCTATAATTTGGATCACGGAAACACGTGTCAAACGGTCAAAACGTCTTGATTGATTGATTGGTGGCCGCGGGCGAAACATTTTGGGTCCGTAGGCGAGGTCCTCTACAGGCTGGGGCTCTTAAAGAATTAAATAGATGGTCAAGTGTTAATGTATGTTAATGTGAGGAAGGGAGGGTGCGAGGTTCTCTTGGGGGTTTATGAGAAGCTACCATCCTGTCCTGCCAGGTGGTGGTGGAGATTGACTCAAGGCGACGTCCAGTCTTCTGAGGTGCGGACCCCAGCACCAACCGCACTCCACGAGGCTAAGGTGTCTAGTGATGACTTGTCTCCACTTCTTAGTTATCCGATGACGAAACCGCCCGGCCATAATTCTCCTCGTAGCAATAACCTGTTGCTATGTGAGGGAGATAGCCCTCCCTAACTTGAGAGCCATTCTGGAAACTAGACTGTGCCAACAAATTTCAATGGCCTTCGGGCAAGTGCATCTCCACCCTGCGGGGCGACCCTGAGCACTCGTGCTAACGTAGCTATGTACGCGGCCGACCAAAGCTGTCCTTCCGGAAATTTGGTACCTCGGGGTGCGTTGGGACCCTGGTCTATCCTCCAGGGTCCCTGTAGCCCAGCTGTGTGTGGTCATCTATGTCCCAGCCTAACGCACGTTGGAGTTGGACACGAGGGGGGTATGTGGTTTCGTAGACAAAACCTTTCTTCTGTCGTCCTATGGGTGTAGGACCCAGCTCGCCGGAATTTAGGAAACAAGATATCTCCGTTCCCACCTTGGAAGGTTCGTAAAAGGCCGCGGAGAATCAAAACGTACATAAATGTGTATGAAATGTGTGTATACAATGGCCTAACTTAAAGTTATAAAGTTTTCTCAAATATTTGGTGAAAGTCACGTGTTGTCGAGATTGAGAATTGGATGAAACAAAATGGTATGTTAAGTTTTATTTAAAAATTATTAAAATACATTGTAAACATAGCATATGTGTTCTACCGTCAAATTTCATTTCGTGTATTTGTAATTTGCGGGATATTTTATAAGTTAATATTTTGGTAAATGAAATTCAGAATATTTTATTTAATTTTATGTTTCATTGTGTAAAGTTCATACTTGCGACGTGTCCACCCCAATAAACGCCCTGAGATAAAATATTATAAATTAAATTAATAGTCGCGACGTGTATATGTGAAATTTTATATTTAAAATTTATAATATTTTCTTAAATAAATTATTTAAATATTGTAGTAATTAAATTTCAGTTTTACCAGTTCAAATCTATCAGTAAATAATATATATTAAATATTAAGAATTTCTATTAAAATTTTAATAACACCAAAATTTCGTTAAATGGATTTAGATTGATCAAATAAATATTGCACCAATTTAATATCAATTGTAAGCTAAAGTAAAATATAAATTTATTTAAATATTTCAAAATTTGAATATTACTTAAATTGCCTTCGTAACTAGGGCGAAATATAAATTATCAAATTAATTTAGTACCTATAATTGATATATTAGAATATATATATTGTAATGAAGTAAATTTGATTTAATTATTAGTTTCGTTTATTTTTAATATTGTGAAATCTATGAGAATGAAGGAAACTATTGTCAAACACTTGTATTGTAATTATATACATTTGTCTGCGTATTAACTCCCTCTTTATTTTCATCAGTGTTACTGTTAAATTCTGCGTTTTAATTATTGTATTAAAAAACGCGAGTTAATAATCGGAAGCCTGAATCAAAGGAATGGGAGCGAAAATTCTAATTGTCGAGTACGAAGTGAAGCTGGAAAAACACGCGATCCCGTGAGAGTGCCGGATCGGCTGTGGAGATACTGCCTGCCATACACCGGTAAAAGTAAGAGTGTGCCAATTTACTTAACTGCAGTGTGAGGTCAATTGACGAGGTTTTTATTGCGGTAGAGTTCAACCTGCAATTTATGGAGATATTTACAGCATCCCCACTTAACTTCCTGATGAGAAAGTGTCTTCATGTCCTCCAACTTTTAACTTAGCTAGAACCTTCTACAATTTTGTTTGTAATTAATTTCTCAATTTGGAACCATTATAATATCGGTATTTTTCAAATTTTTGAATTTGTGAATTCTAAATAATTAATGCAATAAATTTAAATCATTCTAAAAATTACACAATTTATATTTACTATAAAAATTTTATCGACGGCAAAAGCTCCAAATTCAGAAACAAGATATTACCATAACTGATAATAATTTGAAAATAAAAAGCAGAAAAAGAACCTCTGTTTTAAATATTTTATGCAACTCGATAAACGCAATAAATAACTATAACAATTTACAGGGAGTAGTTATCGGAAAGAGATTATTAAAAGTAGTTAATGATGTAATAGTAGTTCCTCAAAAGGAATTTAATATTCGAAAAGAGAATAAAAATTTAATAATTCTATAAACGTAGAGTATTGTAATAACTAACAAAAGCACCCTATAATATTATGAAACCTCTAAATGTTGCACTTTCTTAAATACAACTGTGAACAACCTGAACGGGAAGTGTGTCAGTCGCAGCTGCCTCAGGGAAGATTCCAGTAAAAGTGAGAGTTGAAACCAGTACTGACTAGAAGTGACGCAAGAGTGTGTGCTACCGTAAAGAAAACATAATGTTAGTGCGCCACGGCGTATCTTCAATATTTCCTGTCAGATCATATGGAACATACAAATATATTTGAAAAAGAACGATGCTAAATATATGGATTAAGACAATCGTAGAAATAATAAAATGTAAATCCGATATATTTTACATAATAATTCATATTCATTTGCTTATAGAGAAAATTGAAAGTTCAAGATTATTAATTATCATTAAGGTCTCATCTTCTTTCACCTTAAACCAACGATATTTGCATGATAAATCCTGTGATCAGCAGCAGACCAGTTTAAGAGTTCTTCGAGTAAGTGTGGTAGTTTCAAATAATGTAAACTCGCAATAATCTTTACTTCCTTGTATATTATTGTTACAAACTAAAAGATCAAATTATTTCTTATTGAAATAATTATTCCAAATACATTGAGATAATCTTATATGTTGAATATAATATTTTATTTGCTTCTATTTTAATTGTGTTCAGTTTTAAAACGCTAATAAATTAATTTGTTCAGAGGACTTGAGTTTAATAAATATTCAAATTCCTAACTCCACCAAGATTAATAAATTAGTCAACTATTACAGTTATGTGGGCTACATCAAATTAGTAACCCACAAAATTACTATTATATTATAGTTTCGTGTACAAATATATAGGAGGAAAAACGGTTGAGTTATATGGATATCTTCCAAATTTGATAAACCGAAAAATAAAAAGAAGAGTAAGTATTCAATGCTCTCATAATAAGACAAAAAAATAATACATCGGCCACAGACTTATAATCAATATTTAATTAAATTTTTGCAATAAATACTATAAAATCAAAAGTCATACACCCACTAATGACACCATTTTCACCGGCTGAAGTCCGAACACAAATCAAACATCTTAATAACCGAAAAGCTCCTGGGTATAGTTGGAGATATCCTACTAAACCTCATAAGTATTTCTTACAACTATATACAATAGCATCTTGAGGCTGACATATTTCCCGATACAGTGAAAGTACTCACAGATCATTATGATTGCCAAACCTGGAAAACTATCGGACCAACCCGCCTCTTAAAGCCTGTTAAGTCTCCTTCCCTTATTGTCCAAGGTATATGAAAGACTTCTACTGTAAAGAATCAAAGAATGGTAGTCCTTGATGATATTATCCCGTCGAACCAATTCGGATTCCGAGAATGCCACTCGACAACACACTAATGTCATCGGATCATCACCCAAATATTGGAGAGGCTGCATTCCTACACATAAAGCAAGCATTCGACAAGGTCTGACATAAAGTGGTGTTATACAAGATCAAACTACACTTTCCAAGCCTATCTAATACTAAAATACTACTTCAACGAAAGATTCTTCCATGTCAGGATAAGAAATGAAATATCAGACATCCACCAAATCACATCCGGAGTACCGCAAGGCAGTGTATTTGGACCACTGCTATACTTGATATACACCTCTGATTCACCAACTACAGAAAATACTATAATGACTAACTTTGCGGACGATATGGCCATCTTGGCGAAGCACCACAGACAGCAGCAGATTCAATGATACCTGATACCACTGAAGCCAGAAATATAATACCTCTGGATGCTCCTTGATGAAAAACTTACCTGGAGCACACACATTAAAGCCAATAGGCAACAACTGCACTTAAAAGTCAAACAATTGTATTGGTTAATTGGAAGATTATTCCAAATGTCATTAGCAAACAAGATACTATTATGCAAAATAATATTGAAGCCCAATTGTGGGGATGTGCAAAGGCATCTCATACCAAGATACAGCAGAAATTTCAATCGACGACCCTGTGAATGCTGGCGGATGCACCATGGTACGTCAGTAACCGTGCTATTCACAGAGACTTACAAATACCAAACGTTACCACCGAAATATAAAAACAGGCAAGACAATACAACCTTAAATTAGAATATCACGAAAACGACACTGTTAAAAATCTGGCAAAACAACCGCCAATAATAAGAAGACTGAAACGGAATTGGCCACAGGACCACGTCAATCAAAACTGAACATTACCGGGAAAATAGCGATGGCTATATCCCATCAAGACATTTAATTTACAAATTAATTAATTGCAAAGTAGATTGTAAATAATCAATAAATAAATTATATATATATATATATATATATATATATATATATATATATATATACAGAATGGAACTGTAAATATTATATTCACAGAAATAACATTTGGATCGGCTGTAGCTCGGTTCTTTGCTTGGTAACCAAAGTTTGTTTCAATTTTTCCAATAATTCTATTTGCTTCTGCAATATGCTTTGAAACATGTTACAAGCCTGGTACGCACTTGGATTCGATGTCGCGGACTGAGTCTGAGCTGTCTGGGACTCTGCGACAATGAGTCTGTGAATCTAGCGGGTTAGTATTTTGCAGGGGTTTGGCATTCCGCCCAAAATGGGAATCAGACTCAATGTTGCGCAACATTTATTGCGGTCGTGAATCCGACGCCATTTCGGCTTGTATTACCTCCCAGTGTTTCTTCGTTTTCTTGTTAAAAATGGGGACTACGTTTGCACCTTAAAATTAATTAAGGATCTTGAAGCCAATAGATGTTTAAGGGAGCGTCTCCTCGTACGTATACAAATTATATGTAAAAAAAAGAAGTTATGGCCGAGTTAGCAAAGAAATTTGATGTGAAGGTTTTGGAAATGGATAAAAAATCCATAACTTAAATTTTGAAGAATTGTGTACCTATTCTCTTCATTTATTAATTTATCTCGTGTATATGCATGTTTATTCAGCTGATTGCAAGTACAGTTTTGGAGGGAGCACAAAAAGTTTGTGGAGATAGAAAATGGTGGTGCTTCACCCAAAATATCGGAATGATTTGTATATGAACCTCTGCTATTATTTCTACTGGTCACGAAATCTGGAGGAAGCACACTCGTACATAGTATTGATGGACAGGACTTTTTAAGGAAATTGTGCACAATTACATCATGCTGAGGATTTTCTGTCGCTAATTTGAAATTGAATAACATTATGAAAGCAATATTATATATTTATAGTATGTTCAAATTCATAACATTTCGAAACCATTTAAGAATACTACAAAATGTTGAAATAAATATTTACAAAGTTACAAGTTCACAACATCACTACTATTAATCATATTTGTTTGCCAAGGAAATCAACCTTCTTGTCATATGAAAGTCATGAAATTCGTATCGGATTTCCTTTAAATCTCTTGATGGTCTCCTTGGAGAACGCTGTAAGCTTATCATTAATTGCGGTTAGTGAACCTCTGATATCCCCGCTCCAGGTATCATACTTCCATCACGATCTTCCGAATCAAAATAGACTGCTGGAGTGTAATTATTCCTTGAAGCAGCACGTTTCGTCTAAGAAAATTGTGTAACTGCACACCAGTAAATTCTCCAGACCAATGATGATGACCTCACAGACTTCAGGGATGAAATCGGATAATATCTGTTTGCAAACGATCTTAAATCCCTTCCCATGTTATTAGAGGGGAGTTACCACTACGTAAATTACCCTCATGTAGCCGGTAACTTCAAAAAAAATCCAGATGATGCACGATATCGGTGACATCCTCATTTCGGAAGCCCATTCTGTCCTCCATTTTTAGTGTGTCTGCGAGTAGGTGTTATATTTTTATATTAAACACGAATTCACCACTTTTTTCTCACTACATTTTTTTGGAAGAGCCCCAAAAACGCCAGTTCCCTTGAGAACATATTCATGGAATGAGGAAATGAGCCTCAAAACTCAGATTCATATGAAGACACGATTGCTACCGCGACAATGTTGCAGAACAAAGAGTCCGCGACAACGAAGTCTGCAACAAAGAGTTCGAACAATGAATCCAAGTGCGTATTAGGTTTAATACGAATATTGAAAATTAGAGTAATGATCAAATATTCAAAGTGGGTTAAACTTTGTAAATATTTTTCAGCCTTTATTCCCTTCATTAGCACACTGAAGTTTAAAGTAAGGCAAACGGGAACGTAACACGTATCATTAACCAAACCTGGCTTTTAAGAATTCTATCAAAAGAAACGATTAATGACTGTTGAGTATTACCAGACACAAATAGTTGTTTGGCACAATTGATAATAAAGCTTTACAGCAATAGCAAATATATGCCTCATTTTCCAAACGAGCTTTGTGAAGATAGCCTCAAGTGGAATCCTATCACCTCCGTACGCGAACACTTCGGCTCTCTCATTGTCGTTGCGTTTTTGTCGCTTTTGAGTTTTGTCAAATGACAAGTGCAGTTGTGTCTCTCTAGGCTCTTCTTCGCACCTGAGGAAAGGGGCAAGGATCCCAGAAACGTTGTGTGGTATTTATATTATCATTTTTTTTGTCTGAATTGGCTATATTTCGTATTCATTGTATCCCTAATTACTTAAATTTGTATATACAACGTAAAATACTGACATTTGTCAACAACGAATCAAAAAAATTTCGGACTCAAATTAAATAAGGGATTTTATACATTTGTTGTGTGTATGATACAAATAATTTGAGAAACTTAGAGACTCTATTATGTAATACATTTCCCATATAATTAAACGCCACGTGATTTTACTTTCGCCTCAGGGTAAAACTGTTGTATAATCAAAGTTTCTACCTACAGAAATTATGCCCTATACTTTTATTGCGACATAGTTATTGCTAATTATATAAGTCATTGTATTAATTGAGAGGGAGAGTAGGAAGATTGTTCAGAAAGCGTCGCTAAGTGCTTTATGATGAGATTGTGTTTGATGTTTGCGTGTTACGTTTCCATTTCACAGGAATAAATACAACTGTGTAAGCTTCAATAAAATTGAAATAGACACTATAAGGAAATTTTAGAATATCCCAGATTAAAAGTTGCTGTTATGTGAACTGAGATACAACTAGTAGGATATAAGGCTTTAACCTTTTAATTGAAAATTATTTATTAAGAATCACTGTACGACATTCTTCTGCTCCATTGAAATTTTTCAAATTCCTCTGTGCAGTTTTGATGTTTTGTTTGATACGTTAATTTATATGTATGTTTAGATCTGATTTATTACTATGACGATCTTATTTTAATACAATGCATAAAACTAAGTTATTCTTCGCATTTGAATTATCCAGTTCAGTGATAATAATTCAATACGAAACTCTTAAATTTCAGACAATTCACTCTGTTCTACATTCATGTTACAAGTACCAATTAATCAGTTTCCTTATTGCGTTTATCCTTTGATATCATGTCTACTTAACGGAGGAATTTAACCCCTAGTATCATTTAAAAGTGTTAGTCAAAAAATATGAAACATAAATTAAACCTAATAGTATACGGCAACAATTAAGCTCCGCAAAACGTAATGAATGCTGTTGTAATCTTCGAACATAAATTAATTTTATGTAGAAAATAGAAATAATTATGAATGAATAAGAAAGATAGCCAATTCAGACAAAAGGGTTTCTGAGAAACTTTGTGTGGTATTTATATTACCCTTTTTGTCTGAATTTGTCTGAATGTTTTTGTAAACGTTGTGTGGATTTATATTACCCATTTGATCTGAAATGGCTATATTTCTTATTCATTAATTTCAATCAGACGTAATTTTTTTCATTTTAGAAGTAATTATGCCGTTTTCTGATAGATACTAAACCAGAGTAAGGTGCATGAAACTATACTAAGATCGTAATAATGCTGTAAAAAATACGCGTCTATTACATCCTGTGATGCAACAGGATATTCACACAAAAATTTGTAACTTATCTTTGTTCTGAACAAAACATGATAATTTACATGTTAGTACATAATGTAAATTATAGAGTAAACCGAATAGCATGAATGCCACGGAGATAGGATTTTGTATTGAATTTCGGTAAATCTTTTACTTAGGCTCAAAATTATTCGATTTATATGAAATTTTACTTTCATTTCACGTATGTTCCCACTTTTTCACAATTGATGAATTGTTATTATATTAAAATTAAAAATTCCAGCCATTGAGACACGATAACTGAAAATACCTTTAAATATTGTTTATTTCAGTATGTGTACTGTAAATACTATTTCTAGTGCATGGGGCTAATGTATTTCAAAGAAATCCGTGTGTCAGCCAGTACTTTAACCACAACACGGTGTTTGTAAAACATGGTGATTGGGTTACTAATTAATTTAATTTTTGTGGAACTGTTCATAATTAATAATAGTAAAGAAATGATGGCATTAAATCTAATCAAATTTCATTAAAAATAATTAAAGCGTGCATATTAAGAGTCATTATAAATACAATACTCACCCCCGCAATACGCTGGTCGTCTACTGAAGGAGTTGCTCTCTTACCTCGTGGAGAGCCTATAAAATCTGTAATGACAAAATAAAACAATTCAATTTATATTATGAGATCAGATCTTTTCAAATAATAGATATTGGATTTATTCAGCCCAAAATCTTCAAGAACAGTTCGATTTCACTAAAACAATAATGATTAATTTATACAAATTTGCAAAATCAAACTCTGAGTTGAATAAGAATTATACATAATGTAGTATACATTTTAAGTAATCTCCTTCACATCTTTGAAATGTTTTAGATTATATTATAATTATTTACAACGCGTAAACAAACTATTTGTATTAAGGAAAAAATATAAGCCTTTGAATGTTTAACTACAATATTATCAGTAGAATTGTCTAAAATAAGCAAAATATCTTACTGTTTTTGTTAATATTCTCATATTACATATTTTGAGCGCACGTAGCACAAGCGGACAACACATCCCTCCCTCCCCCCTCCCATCCTCACGGGCCATTCCACAATCCTGACCGTTGAGCGTTTAGGTATACAGTTCGGGAAAGGCAACTTTCTTCAGTAAATAATCAGTCTTGGTTTTAACATTTAGTGAATGTAATACAAGTTTAATGTATTACATTTCTGAAACTTATCCGGATTTATAATTTCTATCTATATCGACAATAAGGAAACTGTCCCAATTGGTAGTGATTCTTTTAATAAATATGCTTAGAAATGATGAATTAAGATACAAACCTTTTAACAGTTATCTTTATAATAAGTAGATAACCCGCAAAGCATAGTTATTTCACGTAGCACAATTTCTATTAGCATAATGTAAAACTTTTCAATGAAGACTGACAATATTATTCCAGATTGATGAACGAAATGTTGCATTTTTGTTCCAATGATTCGACCATTAACGTAAACAAATGATACTAATAATTTGAATAGAATTTATGATTCCCGATTGTTCAAATCCATTTATTGTATTTAAAATATATTTTTTTAGGGCAACAGGCTACATGAGGGTAATCCACGTTGGACAACTCCCCTTTAAGAAAGGTAGCCCCTTCGTATCTCTTCTATAAAGTTCTTCCTGCGAGAGAATAGCCCTCTGTGGGAACCTTTTCTTTTTTTGGGTGCAGACAGGCTATTTATAGGGTAATCCACATAATGGCAACTCTCCTCTTATAGCATAGGAAAGGGATTTGAAAGAGGGGATGCGGAAGGGTGGAGGAAGGTAGCCAATGGTAACTAGGGCCCTCGAGCTATGGTTTAAGGATCCTACCCGGCATTCGTATAAAAGAAATGCAGGACAAACCCTAGAAAAACATGCATCAAGTAGGTCGGCCATTGGGTACTTGTCCCACGCCCTTCCGATAGCGGGAGAGGAGTTTGCTGTGGGGACGCAGCATTCCCTTCTCCGTGCCTCGACCAGTTTAGGAGGCAGCTGGCCGACTATTCCAATGGAAATAACGCACAACTCTTACCGTATGCCCAAGGTCTGTGATCCCGGAACATACACCTCTCAGAACAGGCCGAGGTGCCTCGGCTTGTGGGAACCTTAGTTCAAAAACGGAGAGGAAAAGGCATACCCAAAGGTAGCCCCTTCGTATCTCTCCTAAAAGGTTCTGCCAGCGAGAGAACATTCCACGCAGGTTACCTGCGAGAGAATCCTCTCGCAGGCTATCAACCCGCTGTGTTAAGTGCTAGCGGACAACTATTTTTTTTTAGGGCAACAGGCTACATGAGGGTGATCCACATTGGGCAACTCCCCTTTAATAGCATAGGAAGGGTAAGGACGTCAGATAAATATAAATGTTAAAAGATTTGTATCTTAATTGATCATTTCTAAGCATATTTATTAACCAAATCACTACCAATTGGAACAGTTTCCATATTCTAGATAAGAGATAGAAATTATAAATCCAGATGAGTTTCAGAAATAGTATACGATAAACTTGTATTACATTCACTTAATGTTAAAACCAAGACTGATTCTCTACGGAGTAAAGGCGCCTCTCCATCTCCAGAACTGTATACCTGAACGCTCAGCGGTCAGGATTGAGGAACGGACCGGGGGGCCAAGGAGAAGGAGTTGACCGCTCATGCCACGTGCGGACATCGCACGACACCTTCTCAAAGAGTGAATATGAAGAATATTATTCTCAGCAGACCTTTATTTAATTTAAAAACTAAATTTTTGTTTCAAAAAAAGAAATATTTGTTCGCATATTAGTGGAAATTTATAGAAAAACTCTTTAAATAATATCACGAAAATAATTTAAAATATCGTATTTTAACCCAAGTAATTAATATATTGCATTAATTAAAATTACGTGTAAGTTTTTTAACTACTAGTTTTAAGGCAAACATTTTCAATACAAATAAATCAGTTACTGACCTTTTACAGACACTTTATTTTTATTTATAGAGTTACGTAATACCAACCCTTGACTAGGTGGTTTCTTCGAACAGTAAGATAAAAGAGTCATCCCTCAGTACCGTTAATAAGTTACATTTGTAATAAATGGTAATACAGTTTTATAAAATACAACTTACAGTTACGGTTTTATGTTAATAGAACGGAATAATCAGTTTAGACTAATAAAGAGCTATAAATATTGGCTAACTTAATTGTGTCATGTGAACTGAGCGTGTTTTTGGTAGTTTTTATATGTATCATTTCAGATAGGTTTCGTTTATATAAATTTTGTTCAATATCCAATATCTGATCATTATCTCAATTAAACTTATGATTTTCTTCCAATCTGTAGCCCGTGTGGTTGAACGTTTTGTTATTGTTCTTGCGTTCTTTTAGGACATAAACTGATTTATTAATTCAAAAACAGTCGTAAAATAAAAAAAAATTCATTACTAAATGAAACGAAACACTGGGTTAAAGTTGTTTAATGCTGTGACGTTTGCTTCCAAACAGAATCGGACTTTATACCACAGGCTTCGTGTGAATAAGGCTGTCTGTAATGTATTACACGTAATTCAATTCAAGTTATAACTAATTAACGGTAATATAAATGCTAATTATGCTGTTTATATTGTTGAATAAAATAAATAAAAATTAATCCTTACTTCTTTACTGTTCAAATTAGAAACACTGCAATCGGACTTTTACAGAAAGATAATACATTTGAAGGATACGAAATTGTTCCATACTTTCTAGAAGGCAATTGTTTTCTCTTATGATTTATAGATAAAAAAATTATTGCATTCCGATAATCTATAACTAATTATGGAGATATGTGTTGGAGTAATTATATATAAGTACTGTATTCCGGTGAGGTAATATCAAAGGAAATAAGACGATGCATACAGACCTCGCAATAGAGCGGCCTTGATTTGTTCCTCGCATTCTGCAATATCCCTCTGCATTTTCTCCGCTGTTGCTGGAGGGTTCCGACATTTGCTGCTCTGGACGTGAAAGATATCAGGCTATCTTTAAATTGTAATTATTACTAAACTGGTTATTTTAACAAATAATTTCTACAAAAAGGTAATCCATAGATCAAAAATACACATGGTAAAATTGTGATTAACATAATATTTCAATGGAAAAAAATCTTCATATGTCATAAATACGAAATATTATTCTTCAATTTTCAAGGTTTCAACTTCGGCGTAATATGTGAGTAGTTCCAAAATTTCTTTTCTACCCAGATTGGTATTACGAAACTTTTATGTTTTTCTTTGTAAAAGTGCCTAGTACGAATATAATTTAGATGTAGAGGCAGCCCTGTCTCATAGGTTGTTGTAGTTATGCGCCACTCTCTTGTAAATTTAAAATTATCGGCGGGTAACGAATAAAAAATAACAGGTCGTTATCTAAGTATTCACTTATCCTTACTAATGGTAATGAACCATTTTGTGTTTCGTAATAAATTATTTAAAAACTTATACTGTATCAATCCACATATCTTTATTTTCTTAGATATTTAAACCACAGGATCTTTTGGCGCCTTTGCCATAATCAACTGTTTTTTGAAAACCTCAATCATACACCATATAATTATTATTTTTTACATTACATTACAATACATTTTCATGAATATTTTCATACCTGACTTCTACTGTAAAATGTCTTCAATGACTGATTACGCCAATTTTTTATCCCTCGTTAATAATATTTGTTTACGTCTATCCCTGTATATGGTTAGCCAATTTCTCATGCTGCAATTTTATCACTCCCTTTCATTTACGATAATCGACTTAATATTTTCTAGTACATACATTTTTTATTCCATAACTTTACTATTTTCATTAATTATTATTCCCTAAAACATATTTTAAAGCTTACTTATTCTAACATGTATTGCAAATAACATATTATTGTTTTCTCCACTAATTCTAATTTTCACAAGTGTATTGCTACCCATTTCTCATTCTTTCTTATTTTTTCGATTATACCGGCATAAAATATTCCCAGCAACCGTTCTTTTATTCACAAGTTCTTGTAAATGCTCTTGAATATATAGCCCTGCCAGAAACCAACTTTTATATCTTTAGTTTTCAAAATCATACAATACCATTTATGTCCAGATCAGTCTTAAAAGTTTGTAATTAAGTAATATTACTAAATTAATTGTAACGTGAAAAATGAATAATTGAGGGAAAATAATTGCTTTAAAGAACAATGTAATTTTTTAAAATATGGTAAGTAAAATGAATGTATTGGATTTTTAAAAGACGTAAAATATTTCTCTATCATTAGCCTAGGTCAAATCGATACACTTCAGCACGCACCAATTCATCTCCGACTGAATTTTTTTTAGGACTAACCAGATACAGGAACAGACGTAAGCATATATTATGTTATGAATGAAGAAAAAAATTGACGTAATGCACTTAATAAAAGTTATGGAAGACATTTTATAGTAGATGGCAGATGATTATGGTTAAGTCGCCGGTAGCTTCTGTGGTTTAAATATCTAAGAAAATAAAGATATGAAGAGAACTTATATGTGGTTTGATACATTTAAAAATATATATATACAGAAAAAAGTCTTTGTTATTTCACTATGTTTAAAAAAATAATTAAAAAGTAATGAAGCGATACAATTCGCCCCTTGCTGATTTAGCTCAAATATCACACACAGAGCGCGGTAACAGTCAGTCGTAGCGTAGTAGTTGTTAAGAAATAATTTAGAAGTTGAGTAGAAAACGTGTCATCCATAAAAAAAAGGAAATGGTTGTCACAAAATAACTAAGAAATACAATCGTAGCCATGTCACACATCAGTAAAATAAGCATGGTGTATTTCTTGTGACAAGAGGCCAGAAACAATTTCAATATTAAGTTTTATAATTGTTAGAAATATATAGTGTAATGCCAATTAATTAGGCCATTAATTTTAATAAAATTTAGTTGTAGCGACAGGAGCTTGCAAAGCGACAATGGAGCCGAGCTCTGTTACTTTGTCGGAAAGTCAAAAATGACGTATGCGCGCTAAAACTCGAGAGCACTTGGAGTTAGTTGGTGGCGGGACATTACAGAGGACGGAACGAATAATACTAGAGCAGAGACTAGCCATCGTTAAAGTATTATTAAACAAAGTTGTGAATTTAAGACAAAGTAAAAACATTCACGGAAGTATTACCCCGTAACTATCGCTAAGTTAGCAGTTTTTACGTCTATCAGCAGCCAGAAAAGGAGTGCAGCTTTACGTCTGTAGGAAGTCAGTATAAGTCCTAAGCGGTAAAAGACTAACAAACCTACGAATCATTGGATTCGTATAAGGCAAGCAGACATCAGATAGCTGACAAAAAATAGGATCATCCGAGTTCCGAGAGCCTATCAATTTTGACTTCAATAGTGTAAAATCTGTAAATCTTAGAATCAGTGTAAAAGTTTGCCATAGTGTACTTCCGAAACCAAAAAGAATACTGGAATTAGCTGAACACTACGTAAGTAACAAAACCAAACTAACGATTAATTGTAAACGGAATTAAAGAATAGAGTAGTATTTCGTTCTCTTTTATTTGTCAATCAAAGTTAATTTCTTTTCTTCTTAATTTATTTCTATCAACGTATTGTTTAGGTAAATGTGAACTGTTTGTTAATAAGATTTTAAAATCAATTTGTTGTGTCCATTATCAAACCCAGTGAAGGCCCTGAGAAATTAATATTTTAAATTGTAATTGTTTTTGAGTTATTGCCACAAAATAAAATAAATAATTTTGTTTTAAATTCTTGTTGATTATTTCATTTAATTAGTTCCTTTATTAATTATTACAAATTGACTTCCACAACGTGGGGCAAATTAAAGGTTTTCTTTTGTTAATTACAATAGATAACACTTACTTGTCACAATATTTAAATCAAAAAATTTAAAACAGACAATAAATAATTGGCGTTTTTATTATTGATTCTAAAACTATTATAGTGTGACTATATTTCTGTTAAATAATACAAATTTCTTAGTTTGATTAACTTTTTAGGGACGAACTTATATAACTGAAATTAAATAGAAACATAAAACGTAAAATAAAATAGTTATTTTTTTATAAAAACCTGTTTGTTGAACTAAATAAAATAGTTTACTGCCCATTTATGTCTGACAAAATCTATTAATCATGTTTCCAAATCGTCTCATCCCATCTAGCCGATTTTCCATGAAAGCTTTACTTCCTAACTTTTAAATATATCTCGTCTTAAAAGTTGTTTGCTTATTCTTCACTAAATTATGAACTTCATAGTTTTTAAGACTAAAATCAGAAATATGTTCTTTCACTGTGAGGACCACTTGCATGTTTCTTGTGTAAATTTGACAACTAGTGTTCTGCAGTTCGCCTACTTCGGGACAGGATACTCTCTCTGTATTTTCCATTAATCATTTCTTTTCATTATATTTCAGGCTTGACATTTGCAGCTCTCTCAAAACGAAATAGACATAGATCTTGAATCAACGAAGAGGTCATTAAACCTAAATAAAATATATCATTAAAAGAATCGTTAGTCGTGTTCTAAATTTCCTTCTCAATGAGAGCATGTTGTTTGTTTCTATTTGTATTTTTTTTTCTGCTTTCTGTGGCCCTAATAAGAACCTGAGTGAGCTTAACGACTTCTTCAAAATCTTATTGGTCTATTTTGTGTTCCCGCCGACTTTAATTGGAGCTGTTTTTAATAGCAAAATCATGACAGCGATCATCTTTTATAGAAATTCGCAAACCTCGATATACTGCTAAGAAATGTAAAATTATTAACACGGCAAAGTCAAAAAAGTTTTCTTGGGGAGCAAGAACGCGCAATTAATTTCTGCTGCCCGACCTACCTGATGCAGATTTTTCTAGGGTTTTGCCTGCATCACTTTTATACAAAATGCCTTAAACTATAGCCGGGGGCTCTAGTTAACACTTGGCTATCTTCCTCTACCTTTCCGCTTTCCCCCTTTCAGTCCCTTTCCTATGCTATAAGAGGGGAGTTACCACTATGTGCATTACCCTATACATAGCCTGTATACACCTTCTTCTTCCTTCTTTTTTTTCATCACACCTGACCGAGAGCCAGAACTTTTCTGGGGAGACGAAGATGGTTACCTTTGGTGATGCATTTTCCTCTCTCCATTTTTGAATTAAGGTTCCTAGAAGCTGAGGCACCTCGGCCTGTTTCGAGAGGTGTATGTTCCGGGGTCGCAGACCTTCCCCATACGGTAACATTAGTTCGCTATTCCTATTGGAATAGTCGACCAGCTGCCTCCTAAACTGGTCAAGGCACAGAGAGGGGAAAGCTGCGACCCCACAGCAATCGGAAGGGCGTGGGACAAGTATCACACTCTCGACCTATCTGATGCAGGTTTTCTAGGGTTTGTCCTGCATAACTTTTAGGCGAATGTGGGGCAGGATCCTTAAAGCACAGTCCGGGGGCCTTACCTTGGCTACCTGCCAGGACCCTTCCGCATCCCCCCTTTCAATTCCCTTCCACCACTCCATTCCTTGCAATACCTTAGAATAAGTAATGTGCATTCTTTGTTTTGACTCTACTACTATGTGGTCATTATCGCGTTGGAAGAAGTTCAATGACGGGCAGAAAAAATTACTATGCCGGTACCGGGCAATGGAGATGAGAAAGTTCGTGATCTGTGATGCAAGCCATTAGAGAAAAGTGCCATGTGCAAGACGTAAATGAATGATTAACCGTGGGATGATATTAAAATAAAATTTGAAAAGCCAAAATGTTTAGGTAAAGGGGATAATATGCAAAAAATTAATTACTGGCATATGTTAAAAATCTTTCCTTATTAGATCCGTCGTATGTCGACGTTGGCAAAGAATAAAATTAATGTTATACCTTCCAGAAAAAATGTTTCTTACATTTTGAAATGAAGATGTTTAGTAAATTCGGATCATTTATCCTTCAGAATATTTAACAAAGACTTGTTACTTATGTTTACGTTTTCCGTTATTATTATAATTATTAGACTGTATACTTGTAGACTGCCCTTCCATCGGGCAATTAAATATTACTATACAATTTAGGTCATGAGAGAGTTATCCTCAATATTTTCTGTCATGTCACATACGTGAGTGAATGCAAAAAATAATAAATATATAGTTCAAACTCTTAAGAAATAATTACATTCGTTTTCTAGAAACCGTGGTGTAAACCACCTAGAGTAGGGGTAAATACTACACAGCAAACACGATATGTTCTTCAAAATTTACTTGTCACATCTAAATCAGAATTTACAGAACTATAATATTAAAAGTTAATAAAAAATATTAACGGTAATTGAGAATTATTGCCTTTTTCAAATCAGTTCGAATTGTTATGTTATGTTTTTACTAAAATGTAAGTAGTTCCATTTTTTTATGCAATTTAATTCTAAGTTCTTTTACAAAAGTTTTGTCAGAAAATTCGGAATATATATTTGTGGTAAAAAAATAAAAGAATAGGATTCCGGGTTTTTAGCCTTATTTAAATATTTTCCCGACGCGACATCATTTAATAGGAAGGATAAATTTTAAGGGAAAAGTACCCGTATTTGTCTACTATTACGCGCAATATGACGCATCTTTTTCCTGATTGAAGCTAGATAAATTGAAATTACAAAACATGCTTCTGATTCAATGTCACTACTCAAGCCATTCAGTCGTTTACGAACAATTACAAACGAGTTCATTGACGCTATGTATGAGAAGAACTTCACTAATGCGTAATAATGGTTATGTCTCATTTGCGTTCAGTATCATTTGCAAACCGCAAAATTGGTCTTTTGTTTTTCTTTATACCTCGTCAACGGTTCGCAAAATTTTCTGATTTCTTTTAGCTCATTGGCCCTGAATATCCATTGATACTCAATTAAACTGGTGATGATAGAAGAAACATACTTTGTCATTAATTTGAAGAATTGCAATTAAAGATCGTACCGCTTGAAAATAAAGTTTGGTTATTGAATAATTATTTTTCAGGCAGAATCCTTATTATAATTATAATGTTGTGTTCATGAGATGAAATAGACAAATGAGAGCCAAAATGGATGGTTAAAATAAATACTGTAGATACTTTTTGTATTTAAGTGATTAATATCGCTTCTACAATATACTTGAATATATGAAATGATAATTGCGTTATATAATTTAGTATATTGTGGTAATTACGAATATGTAATTATTTGATAAATAAAATTTTACTATTTTCATTATCGGCAGCGTAATTATGAGGCCATTGCATTATAGCTTAAGGATTGTCTACAAGAATATGGAACCTATAATGCTTGCTTGCTAGAGTTGCATCGTTGCCTCAGGCAGCATTGAGACGTACGGGACTTTAAAGATTCCGAGTTGCTCGGTGGAGGATTGAGGAAGGTGTGTCTTGAGGAGGCCGTATTCAGAGTTCCTACGACCACGACTGAGCAAGTGTGATTTGGAAGCTGAGAAATGTATTAAAATCCCCGGTTTTGGAATTTCAAGTCGCCAGTGTGGAATTATATTTCGTCTATTGCCATGTTCGAGTAATTATCAAAGTTTTAGAGAACAAAGCTATCAACTGTGATTGTTCAAACAAAGTTATCAACAGTTAGGATCAGAAGATGTTTTGTGTTTGCAAACTAAAATATCTTTAAATTCAGTGATATATGGCCTTTTTGTGATGAGTTTAAAAAACAAGTGAGATCGAGCCAAGTTGACATGACATGGGTAAAGTAAATAAAAATAATTTTGTAAACCTTGTAGTGTAAATATAATTATCGTCAGATTTCAAATTACGATCATTTCATTTAAAATAATAATAATTTAAGTCAGGAATATTTTTGCCTTATAAGATTTGTCATTTATGTAACTATCTTTATTGGAGGACCGATAGGCGGCCCTGAGAATTAAGCCGTGGCATAACAATATCAATTTGTAAAATTTCAACTAAGATAAAAATTTGATTTGTTATATATTTAAATTGTTGTTTTCATTTTTAACTTTTAATTGTTTATTACAAAAAATTGGCACCTCGTCTTCAGTTAATTTAAATTTAATAATCATTTATATTAATTATTAAAAATTTGGCGCCGAACGTGGGGCAAAATATATAAAATTAACTTTTATTTTGTTTATAACAATATATAATTTTGACATTCAACGCCATTTAGACATAAACTGCGTAGTAGTTAATTTACACTATTGCCTCTTATTTTTATTCTTAGTTTTATTCGCTGGCCGGATCCAGGCTCTCTCTGACTCTTTTCGCGGCCGATTTAATTTTTCCGTTGCCTGAGTCAGCTGACCGCTATTCTCACCACAGAACCACACAACGTTTTTCGAATCTTGTTCCTTTCGTCATGTGATTGAACCCGCAATAGCCGTGAATACGACACAACTGTACATTCCCGCTTTTGTGTTCGTCACCTGGATTGTGCAGTTGTGTCCTACTCACGGCTATTGTGTGTTTAATCACATGGCGAGAGTTAGGAAGGATTCAAGAAACGTTGTGTGGTATTTATATTATAACTTCATTTTGTGTATTATTTGGCTATTTTATCTAATTAGAATATTTTTAACACAGACGCATTATATATTTTTTTTAAGTATTTAGTAGCAATTTTTTTCAGTATAGTAAAACCCCGACTATGCCAGGTTTGATTAACTAACGTGTATTTCTATTAGTCTTTAACCGCAATTATTTTTCAATTCAAGTATAAAGAATAAATTTGGAATTATTATGTAATTGTATGAGTTTCGTAATTATTTATAAAGGCCTAAATTAATAAATGTACATTATTCAGTAAATAATTCTTCGTCAAATACGTGAATTATGAATACATTAGATGCATTTGTGAGTACATATTCCTTCTTTTCTCGGTGATCCGAGGAAGGGATCCATCCTCCTTGAACTCGGATATTAATTTCGATATTTTTGAATGTGTTTGTTGACGTATCACATTTCCTCTTTGTGACTAACTAAAAAAATGAATAAATTTGAATGAAGAGAAAGTGGTAACTCGTACCTGCTGAGCCAGTGCAGGAACGGCGGCAGCTGCTGTGAGGAGAAGCAAGCAGACGAGGGTGGTCATGGTCGGGTGTTGGCAGAATGAAGTCACTTTCCAGCAGCGGATAGCACAAACTGGGACATCGCCACTTGGAGGGGAGCCTACCAGACTCCAGCAACATAGTGAAAGTAAATTACGTGCATGAGGCGACACATCTGTACGCTTCGAATGCAGTTTGACGATTCATTTTTTCCAGGCATTAGCTTTTGTGCTCAACAGTTACGCAGAGATGAATTATTTAATTTTTAACTATTTTATATAAAAAAATGAGGGCTTTTTGTATTGAGCTTTATATTAAAAGGTAATAAAACAATTGATGACACTTTTTATATTTTAGTTATGACGACGTTTCGATACCCTTTTATATCTTCCACATAAGATACAAAAAGGTATCGAAACGTTGTCGTAATTAGAAATTTTTTAAAAAGTCTATAAGGTCATTTTATAAAAAATTATTAATTCAAAAACAGACGTTAAATTAAAAAAATTATATTAAACGGTTTAAATTAATTTTTTTTATTTTTACAATATTGATTACACATTGAAAATTTGATTCACTTACATTTAATTTTTCACAGTGCACACCACTAAATTTGAGAACTTTTAACGAATTTTGTCAAACCAGCGTATATTTATCGCTTGTTCTGATCAGTACATGAATGATATATTGTGGTGATTCATTTTCTACGTTATATTGTAACGTTGTGTAATTTAATTTCCTGGCAAGCATACAGAATTTTCGTTCTAAATTTTGTCGAAGCGCGCAGACAAGTCGCGTATTCGATGGTGGTCAGTTACTTACGGTCAGGCCTCGTACTGTGTGGCCTTCCCAGAGAGCTCTGGCAAAGACTACCTTTGGGGATGCCTTCACATCTCTCTGGTTTTTTGAACTAAGGTTCCCACATACCGAGGCACCTCGGCCTGTTTTGAGAGGTGTATGTTTCGGGGTCACAGACCTTGGGCATACGGTAAAATTTGTCCGCTATTCCTATTGGAATAGTCGGCCAGCTACCTCCTAAACTGGTCAAGGTACGAAGAGGGAAAAGCGGCGACCCCACAGCTAACCCCTCTCCCGCCATCGGAAGGGCGTGGGACAAGTACCAAATGCCCGACCTACCTGATGCAGGTTTTTCTACGGTTTTCCCTGCATCACTTTTAGGCGAATTGCCGGGTAGGATCCTTAAACCATAGCCCGGGGGCCCTAGGTAACCCTTGGCTACCTTCCTCTACCCATCCGCATCCCCCTTTTCAAATCCCTTCCTTTGCTATTAAAGGGGAGTTGCCACCATGTGGGTTACCCTCATGTAGCCTGTTACCCCCCAAAAAAAGGCCTCGTATTGTATTTCGAAGGATGGGAGGAGAGGAACCCCAGAGAGGAGTCAGGAGGAAGGTGTCTCTTCGCATCTACTTTCAAAATTATCAATAACTATATTTTAGGAACAAATGGAGTTCAATAACCACACTTCAGAAGAACTGGATCAGCCCGTAAATCTGCGGGAAAGCTGAGTACGAGAACTTCATTTCAACAACTATCCAGCATCGGTCCGAACAAGTTCCGAGGGGACCAACAAAAAAGTAACTACAACAGGTAACAGGAGAGAGACCTCGGTCTACAATCATTTTCAAGTACCTGAACACCATTCTCGTTTAAGCGCGATGATTGCATATTATATATTTTGATTACTTTAAATTTTTTTTACGCCCGCGTTCTTTGAGGGTAGCCGTTTGATGCTACGTGAGAAAATTCTTGCTGTTCTCCATAGTTTATTTCGATTCATTTTTTTCATTATTAATAATTTAATTTCAGTTATTTTCTAAATAAATTATTAAAAATTCATTATTTTTTATTAAATATCATAAAGACAGATAAAAATCCGAAGTGGCCAGTAAGGTATGACTGTGATTAAGACCTACCATAATTTATACTCATAGAACGCAACACTGAAAACATACAGTAACAACAATGGTAACATATACTATAACATTTACTATTGATATAACCCAGTGTTGACACTGACACCGGCATCACCTCATAGATAAACAAATATATAAATAATATACATCTCTCAGGGCGGGAAGGGTAAAAAATTTATGTTTAACAAAACGATAATGAAACAGCCGATAAACAGAAAATATTAAATCTGGCTTTCCATTTGGCGGGTCGATTCGCTAACAATCCTTGTCAGCCTTTAGAAACTCTATGCAGTAGGAGGAAACACGCGAGGCTTTCACCAATATACAAAGATTGTACAGGTCAACCGGCCTGGAAAGAAATTAATAATTGGAACCAACTTATATTTATAAAAATGATCAACCTTTCAAAATTAAAGAAAAATGGCAACGCACAGACGTTGGCAAATATTCATTTGTTAATTGATCAATTCGTGACTGGAATTCATAGCCTGCAGAACTACTGACGACTTTTCCGAATAGCGCTGATCAATTTGGACGTAGGCTAAGAAAACTAAAATAATCATATATATATATATATATTCTTATTACACTTATTAATCTCTAGAAGGTCAGAGTTGTGGACAATGAAGTGAAGTGATTTATGAGAAAAGACATAAGGGGGAGGGGGTGGAAAGTGTTTATTTTTTCAGGTAAATAATAATAAATTTTACAAACACAGGTGGTTTATGTTACCCATATAATTGTATATATATATGTCATTTTTGTATTATATTATTTTTGTACATATATTTACCACCGGGTAAATACCCAATAGTAGCTTAATAATAATAATTATTTATCACTTAATTAATTTATTGGCTACTTCATTATCAAATTACTTTTATTCTATTACAGACTTTTTTATATTTCCAAGTCGTTTGGTTTAACTATTAGGTAAGATACAGTTAATGAATGGTCAGGACAACGAGAGGAAATACCATTTTTAACAGCAATTGAAGGCAAATGGAGACGCCATGAAGTTGTTATACTTTATTAAGTATAGGTGCTCTACCTCTAATGATGTCATTGGTGTATTTTATATTTAAGAACCATCAACAGAATTTTTAATCACATGATTTGTCGTATTTGCTTTAGAAAAATATTCACATCTGATTGAATACAGACATATGTGCTAATTATTGTTATTTTAAGAACCATTTTTTTTAAACAGGACAAATCTCTAATTTTGAACTAACCCCCTATAATATAATGTAGCAAACTTTACCTAAAATTTTCTAGCATATGTTTCGTTAAGTCTAGCTTCTGGAACACGCGGAATAATATCAGGCGGGAAAACATGGCCACGGATAAAATATAATAAGTGACACTAGGAATATATTTTAAATAGTATTATTATACTATCGTGATTAGAACATCTGACATTTATTCATTAAAATATAGAGATCTGAACTAATCTACCAGTGATAATCAGACAACTATTAAATCGCTTAAAAACTGGGTTTACGAGGTGTTTTCATTACTGAGACTATTAACAGTAGCCTGCTGTAAATCACCGGGAAACCATCCCACAACATACACAAATTGACTATTCTTTAGCGTATGCTTCCACTGGAGACTCACCAGAGCGGCGTCTTAACTGCCACGCTCCTTCTCGGTGACAAATCTCTCTCTCTCTCTCTCTCTCTCTCTCTCTCACACACACACACACACACACACACACACACTCTGTCATATGCACATACAATTTTTGGAATGACAAGTACAGAAACTATTGGAATAGTCGGCCACCTGCCTCCTAAACTGGTCCAGGCACGGAGGGGGGAAAGCGGCGACCCCACAGCAAACCCCTCTCCCGCCATCGGAAGGGCGTGGGACAAGTACCAAATGCCCGACCTACCTGATGCAGGTTTTTCTAGTGTTTTCCCTGCATCACCATGAGGCGAATTGCCGGGTTGGATCCTTAAACCATAGCCCGGGGCCCTAGTTAATCCTTGGCTACCTTGCTCTACCTTTCCTCATACCTCCTTTCACTCATTTTCCTATGCTATAAGAGAGGAGTTGCCACTATGTGGATTACCCTATACATAGCCTGTATACACCGACAAAAAAAAAATCACCGGTGCAAAGAGGAATGGAGGGCATACCTTCTGGGGTGCGAAGATAAATTTACTGGAATTTGCCGAGGTCATGAATTAGTGGACGAATTTTGCGGATCTATTTCAAACCACGGTCCATCACAATAAACAGCTAAGCGACTTGAAGAAACATTTTTACATGAGGTTTTCAGTGAAAGGTGAAGCGTGATCGCTAATATCAGCATTGGCTCTAAATGGCGAAAATTACAAAGCAGCGTGGGATGTTTTGGATTCGTATCTGAAATCGTCATTCAACAATCCAGGGACGACCAATGATGCAATATTAATTCGAGCAATGGCTAGTAATGTTGCCGATTTTATGGGAGCTTTGCCAGCATTAGGACACAATACTGAGGAATGGGCGGTACCAGTTCTTTATACCAATACGAAAACTAGGAAAAATTCGTATTGGTTAACTCGTCTCCCTCGATTTTGCAATTAGTACAATTTTTGAACGAACAAGCGCGAGTTCTGAAACTTGTACGTCCGGATAGAGTCGAACCTCGGACCGGAGCCATAACATGATTGCGAGAGAACGTTAAAATGCAGAACCATTCAATTGTATTGGGAACAACGGTTAAATCGCGATATCGTAATTGTAGCTTCTGTGAATCATGACATAATATTACGCCCAGCAAGGGATTCCTGCAAAACCACCATTCGATCGTCTTAAATTCGCAAACCATAACGGAATTTGCGTGAGATGTTTGAATAAATGGTATTTTTTCGTGAAAATCAGGTTGTAAGTATTGTAGCGGTAGTCGCCACTCGCTTTTTTGGGCGAACGGCAACAGGATGATCTGCAATGAGCAATAACGGAACTCCTCGGAAAAAATATTGTTTATTGTTGTACATAGTCTAGTGTTGGGTTTCCATATTAGCGGATCTGCGCCAAATGGTATGAGCGCCCAGTAAGCAATTCGGCGAGTGTTGAAAATGTGAATAGATACAATTTTCGTCTTTCCATGATCAGCTGTTTAGTCGTACAAACAGGTTTCCTAAATTGAAGAGGTGAGATTTGGAACACGGAAGTAGACGGCATATGCTTTAACACCAGCAGAATTACATAATGCAAGTGCCGCGTGCGTAAGGCTAAATCAGCATAAGGAATACTTTAAAGATATTCACGCTCTTAAAACCGACGGGTGTCACGTGTCCATGAAATTGCGGCGGGTTAACGCTTTCCACGACGATATTGATATTATCATGAACAGTATCTGAACACTGTTCCGAATACTTTACATCCTACGGGAATTCTGGATATTTTCGGCCAAGTAATTGATTCGCAGTCAATTGAGACAATGCTTGAAGCGTTTTCGGACGAACCCAACCGCCGTACAAACCTTTATGGGAGACCTTCCATGAGCTCGGCTTCACGCATGTAAACCATTTTCAATTTGTGGGGTCGATTTCGGAGGACCCTATGAGGCTAGCCGTGGCTAGACAAACGGACCCAAGGAAATGTAAGGGTGTCTTGCAACGCGCGCAGTCCATCTTGATTTCGTATCGGACTTATCAATACCAAGATTTCTGGCAGCTCTTCATCGTTTTATCGCCCGTCGGGGGCCAATTAAAACGATATATAGTGATTGCAGCACTAATTTTGTAGGAGTGAAAGGACAATTGGAAGAATGGAAGCGTGTCGTCTCAGCTAAGGAGTTCAACGACAAAATAAGGGATGAACTGACCGATAGGAGAATTCAAGAGCATTTGAATTCTCCTGCTAGTCCTCACATGGGTGGACTTTGGGAAGCAGGAATCAAATCTGCGAAGAAATTGATCGCTCGGGTAGTAGGATCTCAGCTGTTAACCGAAGAGGAATTTTACACTCTACTGGTGCAAGTAGAAGAGACATTAAATTCTCGTCCGCTGAGCCGTTTAAGTTCGGATCCGATGATTTTCAGGCTGTAACCCCAGGCCACATCTTGATGTTAGATCCCCCATCCGCCCTTATTGAACCGGACGTAGTGGGGTTAAATCATTTAAACAGCTATGGGACGTATTGCGTACATTAGTAGTTCGTTTTGGAAGCTGTGGTCGGTAGTGTATCTTAGTACTTAACAACAGCGTCACGAATTGATGGATCGCCCTCGTAAATTACGTTCCGGAGACTTGGTCCTTATTAAGGAGGAAAATCTGTCCCCCCCCCCCTCTACATTGGAAATTAGGACGCTTTGTGAAAACGTTCCCAGGAGCAGATGGTACTGTTAAGAGTCGCAGAGGTGCGGACAGGTAACAGTACATTCACAAGAGCTGCTGTGAAATTCTGTCCTGTGGCCTGCAATGAGCAATAACGGAACTCCTCGGAAAAAAGATTGTTTATTGTTGTACATAGTCTATTGTTGGGTTTCCGTATTAGTTGATGTTGTAGTTAGGAGCTACTCATAAGTTTATCCTCTGGATTGGCTTCATACGGGTTTGTTTTACACGATTGTTATTTGCGGCCATAGGCCAATGTGTATGGCGCTGGCCGCTGAAGTCGTTTTATTGTTCCTTGTTTGTTTTGAATTAATTCACAATTTGTGTTACAGTTAGTTTGAACTCGTAATTGATCATTTGATAGTAGGTCGAATATTGTTGAAAATGTACGCATTCCCCCGCCTCCCTAATTCAAGGGTCATCGTTCGCGTGCTGGATAGGTTGGTTTTCAAGAAATCGTTGTTCGTGGCCTCCCACAACCCACCGTAATCTATCTTTCTTTCCGTGGGTCTTCAGCAGCTGCAGCAGAACGGCACCGCTTGCCCTCTCAGTGGTCGACGCTTGTCGCTGATCCCGGACATAAATTATCTCTCACCGCCCAGTGTCAAAGTACATATATAATGCTTATACGTTTAAACACGCGACAATATAATCAAGTCCGTCAATAATTAATTATTTAATGTATTTATTATATTTTGTAAAACGGAAATGTAGCAAATTTGTTCAATTCTTGTATTAAAAACAATAATATCTGGATACTGAGCCATCTCTGCCACGACGATTTACTAGTTTTACTGAGTCTTGATATAGTTATGTAAAATAACATTTTAAAAGAGTAGAAACCAATACACTCCGCCAAATTTCACTTACATGATTTATTGAACCCTAGTCAATGCCAACGGCTTGTTACCTACATGACGTATGTATTTCCTCAGTTCTCTATATATCTAACTATGTATCTAGTTAAATTTATTTATACAGGTGTTTCTCTACGTATGAACATTAATTTGTATTTCAGAAGATGACGATGGCTCTTACAGAAGCCGAAAGCTTCTATGTAGGCCTATATTGGCATAGTATAATTAATAATTTTACTTAAATTTGGAGGAATTATTTGGTTTTTCAGTCTGTTAATCTACATTATAATAGTCCTTCATTTGTAATTCTTTAAAACATTGTACTTGGAAAACAGACAGATTTGATTTTAGAGAGAAATAAGACGTGGTTTTGCAGAACTCTGCAAGATGCTAAAGGTCGTGGTAATATTTTCGTTAGGCAATCACAGTTTTCAGCTTACAGCAGATTGCAGTAAAACGAAATTCTCTTTCATGCAAAATTTTTACCCGCAAATAATTATTTATTTAAATTATTTATTACATTATATAAAGTTATATGTCAGTGAAGTTACAGTTGTTGATAAACAGGCAATAACAGCCAATGAAAAAATTAATTTATTAATGAACTAGCTGGGTGCCCGGCGATGCCCGAGATGACATTTATCTATAACCATCCACAAGAATCCAATTTTGGTTACTTTTGCGCTATTTTTATGTAAAGCTCCTCGAACCCTATCCCTAAATGTGCTCACCTGCCATGCCGAAGGGGGATGAAGTCATTGACTAAATATATCGGCCGTTTTTACATGTTAGAAGATGACCACCCCCACAAATATGCGATAATGAAAAATAATGTATTCCACGCAAAAATCGGCCGATTACATTGTCTGAAAATTTATTCCCCCGCCCAACACCTCCCAAACCCGTCGCGTTACCCAGGTTGTCACAATTAGATTCAGCGACATTCATAGTCTCGGAATTGATTCGATTCTCGGTTGTTTTTGCGGGATTTTATTTAACGTACCTCCACCCCAACCCTAAGCTTGCTCCCCTCACAGGGGTTAAATTATACACAAACAACATCGGTATAAATACTATCAAAGTAATTAACCCCAGGAAATAATTATCGCAAATATCGACCGTTTAACATGTTTGAAATTTTTCACCCCCGACGACTCCCGCTTCGGGGACTTAAACGGTCAAGTTTAATGTCATAATTAAACGCAGTGACAATCCTGATAGTTTCTGGTTTCTTTTAATCCAATGCTACTTCCACGCCAACCCTTAAGGGTGCACGCTTCCGAGTCCGAAAATGGTTGAAATTACACACAGAGAACATGTAGGGAAATTTTGTTAATCTAATTCATCCCGAAATATGTTTAATTGACGAAAAAAAAGCCGGTCAACTCATCCCAACCCAGCCGATACCCGCGCGTTGTCCAGATTGTCATAAATAAATTCAGCAACATACATTACCTTCGATTTGACTCGAATCTCGGTTGTTTTCCCGTTATTTTCAAGGAAATTAATTAAACTCAGTGACATTCCCGATAGCTTCTGGTTTCTTTTTATGTAATGCTACTTCACGCCCACCCTTATGAGTCCGAAAGGGATTCAAATTATACATAGAGAACTGTAGGAAAATTTTATTAATGTAATTCATCCCGAAATATATTTAATCGACGCAAAAAACAGCCGGTCAACTCATCCCAACCCAGCCGATACCCGCGCGTTGTCCAGATTGTCATAAATAAATTCAGGGACATCCATTACCTTCGATTTGACTCGAATCTCGGTTGTATTCGCGTTATTCTATTGCAGCGTTCCTCCACCCAACACCTAAAAGTGCTCTACTGATAATCCAGACCCGCTTATGGGGGTCAGTAGACGCGTCTCACCCCAACAGTCGGTAGAAACACTATCAATATCTGTGACCCCTAAAAATATTTATCCGGCTGAAATATCGACTGTTTTAGCATGTGTAAATATTTCAACCCCGGTCCGGCCCCGCTTCTGGAGGTGGTAGACGCATCTCCGACAGTGTTTGTTTCCTGGTCGCAAAGAACACGTGTACGAAATTTGGTGAAATTTGCTCCAGCAGTGTAGATTTGTATTCTCCACCCCAAACGCTACGGGTGCTCTTTCCCCAGGGTGTAGAGGTTGAAAATTATATTCAGATATCATCAGTGGAAAGACTATAAACATCTTTGACCCCTAAAAATATTTATCCGACTGAAATATCGACTGTTTTAGCATGTTCTAATATTTCCACCCCCGTTCACCCCCGCTTCAGGGGGTGGTAGGCGCGTCTCACCCCGACAGTGTTGTTTTCCTGGTCGCAAAGAACACGTGAACGAAGTTTGATGAAATTTGATCCACCAGTATAGATTTGTATTCTCCACCCCAAACGCTAGGGGTGCTCTTTTCCCATGGTGTAGGGGATGAAAATTATATTCAGAAAACATCAGTAGAAACACCATCAATATCTTGGACCCCTAAAAATTATTATCCGACTAAAATATCGGAATTTTTAGCATGTTTAAATATTTCAACCCCCGTGTACCCCCGCTTCTGGGGGTGGTAGACATGTCTCACCCCGACAGTGTTTGTTTCCTGGTCGTAAAGAACACGTGTACGAAATTTGGTGAAATTTGCTCTACCGGTGTAGATTTGTATAACGAACATACAAATATACAAATATACAAACATACAAACATACAAACATACAAACAAACATACATACACTCTCTTTTATTTATAAGATTATTATATTATTACATTGTGACATGTTTTGTCCATCATGCTAATATAACATAGTAAAAGCATGTAGAGGATCCACATGAGAATCGAAAAATGTCGCAGTTTAATAATTAATTAATAAATTACTTTTTTCAATTGGCTATTGGATTTTTGTCATCAAATATTTATTATATTGAAAAATATAAGGGAAACAAAGTTGCTTTTCATTTCTCTATAAAAATATATATTTTAAATAAGGTATCCTTGTCACAACTATATTTGACTTGGAGTGATAAAATTAATACGCGAATTGAGTGTTGAAATAGTTAATGCGATTTTGGAATTGCCCTAAAGGTGCTAAAAGGCCCAGGAAATGTCTTTCTGTAATAATTACTGACGGTTTTTAGCATACCTCAAACGGCACAGAAACTTTCTTCTCCATGGATTTATTTTGCTACTACCAACGGAAAAGAAACGGGGTTTGACTTGCATGGGGATATAAAACTATTGATTTCCTTAAACTTTTCCTAAATTCTTAAACAGATGGTGGTAATCTTCGCAATGCCTTCTACTCCTATTTATAGGATGAACGCCATAGTTCCTCTTGCATTTCTGTAAAACGCGTTTCCTTAAATAGTTCTTGTTTTCACTCAACACCTCACGCGATGACATCATGACGGCTACTTCAGTAAGTTCACGCTCAGCAGCTCTGTATCGAACCCGGCCCCGCTCATCGCTTTGCCTCTCTCACTCTCAGCCGCTTACCGCACTCCGCTTCTATCGTGCCCGAGATCATGCTGGGTGGTAGGGAGGTGACGATAGAAGAACCTAGAGAGCTATAGATCGGCAAAGGGGAAACACGCCAAGTCATGTCCAAGAAGGAAAATCATTGACTTCATAATCAAACAGCCAGGTTGTGTCATGGCCTACAATTATTTTGCTATTCGTCACTCTGAAGCGTTATCGCGACGGAGAACTTCTGACGTAGTGTGGGGAAGAAACTGCCGTCCATGCATAGCCATAGTTACCAGGAAGCGAATTCAGTGAAACTTGAAGTCGGAAACCCACTGGGATGGTCGCGGGTTAAATTGCCAATTATGCCGATATTGTTTAAACCAACCAATAATCGATAATAGACTAGCAACTTTATTTAAGTTTGATATTTTGATTCACGCATGAATCCAATCATAGAAAAAGTTTGGTGCAGCATTTGCAATGTCTGGTTCTCTTCCACATCTAATAACTTTAATTACCCTGCCGCTTTTTCAGTAAGTATTATTTCAGAAATTGGAAAACCATCTTCAGTAATACCACAGAAAAATGGGTTCATTCCAGGTAAATTTAAACTTTTGTTTGAAATTTGGTTATAACCTTTTCATTTCATTCATATAAATTTTCTTCTTTTATATTAATTATTTTTTATTTTACTCATGGAAAATATTTAAATATTTTGTTCTCGAGATCGTAAAAAAACTTACGAATTTTTTCGTGAAAACTAAATACAGTTTGTACCAAATCAGTAACATTATATTCTTTTTGTGTAAAACCAAATTAAGTATTTTGAAATGTTCATCTCTAAGGAGCCCAAACTTCATTTTGCAAGTGTGAGTATTTTTGCCTTTTTCTTTTGTAAATGTTATGATAGGATTAAGGAGTTTCACAACACGACTCAAAACCTAAGTTGACTGCCATCTTACAACATTTTGATTTACGATGGTTTTTTTGTTTTAATCAACTTAACAATCTGCATAAAACAGTCCACCACACATTATTGTATTTGAAGTACTTTTCTCAAGGTGACTTATGCAATTAAGTGGTAATTTTAAGATCATTGTCTAAAAGATATGAGAGACCCCATCATTTTACACGCGATTCGTCTGTCGCAACACTTACATTATTGCAAGGCAATTCTAACCTGTTCAAATTTTAAAAGCATGAAACACTCTATTTACTTTAAATAAATAACGAAATTAGAGTACAACAGAACTACCAACAAAGTCGAAAATTCTGCGCAGTTTTATTGTACACATCGGCCGAAGTCGGAAGTAGCGCTAGCAGTGCAAATGTGTGCCGTATAGAGTGTGATTCTACGGTCATGGGACAAACTTTGATACATGAAAACATGTAATATTTACATCATCATCACAAAGTGTTTTTTCCCCACAATTTTTACCATAAATACAAAAAATTGCGACTACCAACAGTACAACAGTAGACCAGGGGTGGTCAACCTTTTGTATACCATGCACCATTTTTTATAGTTGTTTTGAGATGCGACAAATAACTCGAGAGCTTTTTATACCGTCTTTCGTTCATGGTTAAGGGTTTGTGAATATAGCTACATGACGGTGTCGTTTGGTGAAGATAACTCTGGGTCACAATTGTTGGTACTGACAGAGAGATCAGCTTGGATTTGTCTGTGTTTATAGACATAATTAACGTATTAATTTTTTAAATTATTTATGTATACCAATATGTAATACAGCACAAACTTTACTTACCATTAATGAAACTTTTGAGCCTTTATGGATTTTGTCAGTCTTTTAATGTTTGGTGTTCAATTTGTTATTGAGAGCAGCAGAGAATTCATAAAATTTAAATCAGTTATTCCTGACCTCGCTTTCCTTTTCATCAATTTAATTGGTGAAAAATATTGTCGTTGCAAAACGATATATCACTGTGAACTAAAAGTAAGGTGAATTTATTTATAAAATATAAATTCTTTATTTATTCTTCCAAATCAATTTCATCCCCTTCAAAGTAATCCCCGTCCGATAAAACGCACTTTTTCCAACGCATTTTCCAGTCCTCGAAACAGTCGGAATAGTCTTTGGTCGGGTATAGCCTTCAAGACCTTCTTCGATTCGGTTTTTATCTCCTCAATCGTGTCAAAACGGCGTCCCCGCATTGGCCTTTTGAGTTTGCTGAATAGCCAGAAGTCGCACGAAGCCAAATCAGGCGAATACGGTGGTTGCGGAACGATATGAGTCGAGTTTTTGGCAAAAAAGTCGCGAAGAACCAATGCAGTATGACATGGTGCTTTATCGTGATGAAGAAACCAACACTTGTTCGCCCATAATTCCGGCCGTTTCAGACGAATAGCTTCACGCAATCGACGCATAACGCTCAAATAATATTCTTTATTGACAATTTGGCCCGGCGGAAGGAATTCATAGTGCACCACACCACGATAATCAAAGAAAACTGTCAACATGACCTTGATTTTCGAACGACTTTGCCGGGTCTTTTCAGTCTTGCTTCACCTTTCGCACGATATTCGCTGGATTGGTCGGCGTAAATCCAAGTCTCGTCTCCAGTAATGATGCATTTCAAGTGGTCCTGATAGTCAGACAGCAAAGTTTCACACACATGAACGCAATGCTTATTTTCCAAAAAAATTGAGCGATTTTGGCACCAATCGAGACTTGACGCGTTTGAGACACAAAACATTCTTCAAAATGGTTTGGGCTGAGGCAAATGATATTCCACCACTATCAGCGAGATCTCTAATTGTCCATCGACTATTTTCAAGCACCAAATCTTTGATTTTTTGGACGTGGCCCTCGTAGGTAGACGTTGATGGTCGTCCAGAGCGCAGTTCGTCTTCAACGCGTTCTCGGCCCTCTTTGAACTGGTTGTACCACTTATAAACGTTTTTTTGTGCCATAGTTTGATCACCAAAGGCCTTCCGCAACATTTTCAACGTGTCCGCACAAGAAAATTCGTTCCGCAAAAAAAATTTGATGCAAGTTCTTTGCTCAACAAAATCACCCGATTTCAATAATCGAAAAATTCACTTTTGGTTGTTTACAAAAACACGTGTAACTCGGAGATAATTAAACCTTTTAACAAACAGACGCTTGGCAAATATTATAGACAGTCCTACCAACCTAGGGAAAAAAATTACCTGCCTTCCTAATACCCGGGAGTTTTAAATGACAATTTCACCCTACTTTTTGATCACAGTTTTGCAAATGTTTTACCTCTGGGAAAGGATCACATCAAGTTTCATTTTTAGAATAAATATGTTTTTAAATCAACCAGTTCCATTTGTACGAGACATGTTCAGAAAGGCAGTGTACTGTGGCCGTAACAGGATGTGAACTTTTTCTTTTCCGACGGTTGGCATCTCTAACTGGCAGAGGGGGATTTCATGACACTGCGAGCATCGCAGGAACACGGTAGTACGTAAAATCACGTTGTAGTGTCCAGTTGCGTAAAATATGTCGGCAAGAAATCCCGTCGAGCGTGAGTCACGTGCTGTGATTCGCTTCTTATCGCGGAAGGAATAACACCTACCGAATTTTTTTCGCGGATGAAAACGGTTTACGACGAAGATGTTATGAATAGAACGAGTGTGTTTAAGTGGTGCAGGGAGTTTAGTGGAGGCAGGACAAACGTTCATGACGAACAGACTAGTGGAAAACCTTCCATTTTGACTGCTGAGTTGGTGCAAAAGATCGATTAAACTATTCTTGAGTGACAGTGGATGAAACGTCTGTGATGTTTCAACAACTCTCCAGAACTCTTTTGTACGAAGCACTAACAGAAACGCTGGGATACCGGAAACTGTGCGCAAGATGGGTCCCAAAACAGCTGACAGAGCAGCACGAGAAAAATCGGGTCAATGGCGACCGCGAATATCTTGAACGACTTTAATTGGAAGCTGAGGATATTCTGAGTTGTATGTGACTGGTGATGAAACGTGGGAGGCTCATTTCACACCTGAGTCAAAAAGACGGTCGTCACAGTGCGGTCACACCAATTTTCCCAACTGCCAAAAAATTAAAAACCACAATTTCTGGCAAAAAAATCATGGCCTCAGTTCTTTTTTGGACCGAAAAGGCTTTATTTTGGTTGAATTTCTGCCTCAGGGGGAAACTGTCAATGCAAGACGATATTGTGAGACTCTAAAAAACTCAAAAGGAGTATTCGAAACAAAAGGAGAATGCTGAGGAGAGGAGTGTGCTTGTTGTGGAAGAATTTTCAATAAGTGTATCAACAATATCGTGTAAATTTCTTTTCATATACACTTTCTCAGGAAAAATATGGAAATCTAGTGCACTTACTATCTAAACATGGCTCGTGTGTTACTAAGCATCAGCGTTATGTTTTGTTCGCTAAGTTTATAGAGGAGAAAATGCAGTTTTCTTCTTTATCAAAACCATGAAAACGACTTTCAAATGTCATTTGCAACGTATTTATTTTTTTAATATATTCGTTCAAATTACTATTAATCGCAGAACATTCACTCTGCTATTTCAAACATAGAAAGTGACGTAACTTATCATTTACTAACTGACAGGTGAACAGTTTTAATTTAATTAAAAATGAACTGATACCATTTACTAAGCTAAGAAATAGCGTCGTACTTTTAAATTTAAATCATTGATAAGGCTAGTAGTATGAACTAAATATGCCACATCTAATTTACAGTTCTGTCAAACGATACAGATCTTTCACCGGGTAGTTCATTTTCCAGTTCTAAAATATTATAAAATATTTTTCCAAAATACATACAGGCGCAAGGATGCAATACGCCACGGATGGGCTGCATTAATGTGCATAATATTCTTTGAAATTGAATTCAGTTACGAAATATAAGTTATTTATTCTCCAAAAGTATTTTCTCTCATAATAACCAAGTAGTCTTCTACAACGACAATGCATAAAAATGTGTTACATAAATAAATACTCGTATAAGTATCGCCTTATCGTTATATTTAATTTTTTTAAAAAAACTTTTTATAACATGAGTGCTGTTAATTTCATTCCAGTTCAAACTTGAATTATTCTTATGTCAAAAGATTATTTATTAAATACTATTTTCACAATGTAAATTATAAGGTAGTGCTATACTTTAATGTTGGGTAAGTTTTGAGTCTCAGCAGCTCTAGTTCCGTCTGCAAAACTACTATTTCATTATGCTGTTTCTGAATTTGAGAAACCATGCGATTCCGCTTCATAACTGCATCCATTCTATAAAAAAAGGGTTAACATAAAATTAATAATCATAAAACAATTCCAGAAAGTAATAAACAATGGATATAAAAAACTATCAGAACTTAATTACATGCACTGAAATGATGTTTTTTATTTCTTAAAATTATACACGCACATGCACGCACAGATATATATAATATTGTGGTAATTACGAATATGTAATTATTCAAAAATAAAATTTTACTATTTCATTATCGGCGGCATAAATCTGAGGCCATTGCATTATAACTTAAGGATTGTCGACAAGAATAGGGGTCCTGTATTGCTTGCTTACTACAAGGAGCATTGTCGCCTCAGGCAGCATTGAGACGCTTGGAATTTTGGCCGATGCAGAGTTGCTGGGATCACGACAGAGCGAAGGTGTTTTTGGAAGCCGAGAATGGTATATTACAAATTGCCAGTTCTGGAGTTGCAAGTCGGCCGTAGCCAATAGCTAATAATTTTGGGAAAACACGATTTCTCAGATTGGGTTGCAAGTCGCAGTTCGGAATTGGATTTTGTCCGTTGCCATGTTCCAGTAATTATCCAAATATTTAGAGAACAGAGAACAAATCTATCAACCGTGATTGTTTAAACATATCTACCAACAGTTATTATCAGAAAGTGTTTAGTGTTTTCAAACGAAAATACCATAAATTCAGTACAAAATGGCCAATGGTGATGTGTTAAAAATCAAGTTAAGTGAGATCGAGCCCAGGTGACCAGACAGACAATGGTAAAGTAACTAAAAAGAATTTTCTCAATTTAAACCTTGTAGTGTAAATGTAATTATTGTCAGATTTCAATAATTTCAAATAAAATAATAATTTTAAGTTAGGGATATTGGTGTTTTGTAAAATTTAATTGTCATTTTATGTAACTATTTGTATTGGTAGCCCAATAGGTGGCCCTGAAAATTAAGTTTATCAAAGCCGTGGCAGAACAATATCAATAATTTGTAAAATTTTCACAAAGATAAAATTTGTTTATTAAATTATTTTTGTTATATTTTGAAAAGTTGTTTAATTTCAACTTCCTTTACATTTTGATGCCTAACACTGTGGTTAATTGTAATTTCATTTCATTTTGTTTGGACTAAATTTGGCTCTGTAATGTTGGCTTATCTACAATAATTTAAATTGAATATTTTGTTTATTACAAAATTAGAATGCCAATGTGGGCTTGTAAAGTTTTGATTACAATTTATTTAATAATAATAAATTGTCTATTACAAAATTGGTGCTACAATGTGGGGCTTATCTTCAGTTCATTTTAATTTAAATAAAATTTGTTTATTACAATCTAATCCCACATAAGTTGGTGTCATGGGTGAACCAGAAAAGAGATTTTTTTTGTTCTTGGCACATTGATCATGCTAGGACAAACCTTATCAAAAATCAGTGGTGGTAAAGAGAAGCAGATCATGGTGTATCAGACCATCTGAATTCTGATGCAGGAAATGGATGTAGATACAGTTGAGATTTGTCTGACACAGGTAGTGGAAAATTTATAAAAATACACTGAAAAAAGAACAATTTTCAGAGTATTTTACAAACTATTATTGCAACAGAAAGGAGCTGTGGGCTACCGCAGTAATGCTGCGGTGAATACGAATATGCACCTTGAATCATTGCATGTAACTATTAAGTATATTTACCTCAAAGGTAAAAAAGTTAAGCGCCTAGACTAAGCAATGCTGCCCTAATGAATTTCCTACGTGACAAGACTTATAGACAGCTCATTACCTTACATAAGGGTAAGCGTAGAAGATAAGACAGAGGCATGAGGCTAGCCATGGCCTATTTGAAGAAATTATTTTTAAGAGTGGAGAAAACAGTTGGATTGTGCTGCCTTCTCAGAAGGTGGAAGTAACATTTGAAGTAAAGAGAACATTAAATACCGATTGTGAGTGCTCATTGTTGTGTCCTGAGTGCAATGTTTGCATTCACAAGTACATATGTACATATTATGATTGTGCATGTGTAAACATATTCACCTGGTTTACACAGCTTTGTCAAAAAACCCATTGGAACCAGAATTGATGGTTCAAAAGACATATGATTGTGAGAACAATATACAACAGCAGCATGTGGAGAGAGAGGGAAATCTCAACTCACATTACCCAATTAGCAAATGTGGATGAATATACTGAGATTTCAAAACTACAAACCACTTTGCTAAAGGAACCAGAACTACTGAACTATAAAATTGGCCAAATGAATACAATTGAGCAGCTGAAAGAAGAAAGTAGTATTTTGAAACCAGTTCAAAATACATTTCTGTAAGAGAATAGTGAACCTGAAAATAAAAATATAGAATGACAAATGAGGTTCTATTCGACCAAGAAAGAATTCAATACCAAATAGTTTAACTACACCACGTGTGCATGAAGCTCTGATGATTGCAGGTTCCCTGGTTTCGGCATCAAAGGAAAAATAAGAACATTGTAACACCTAATTATAATAATTATATAAAAATATACTGAAATTCTGAAACTGTAGTTTAAATGATAGTCATTACTGCATTTCCTTTCCTTCATAATTTTTTTTTTCACATCTCAATATTACCGTATTTTATATAAACAGTTCTATAAGCAGAATTAAAGTGTGTATGCAAGTACATCTATATGTCTGTACCTGACTCACTTAAGCAGTGTAGAAAGTCAAGTTGTTTTGCATTATAAGTGGCAGTATGTTGGATTGCATTAATAATTTGTATTAAGAACCTATTAAAGTAGTTAGAAGAAAGAATGATTAGTGGCATTGGCAAACATTTTCATGACTAGTATTTTTTCGGGCTAGATGCCATATAGCCTTTGTTTTGTTTGAAGCAATGTTGCTTATTTGGTCATGTTCTGTTGTACTTTCTACAGCTATCCTACTTAATTTCTTTCCAAACTTGATGTGGGGACGAATATTCCGTGTCCCCATACAAGCAAGAGGGTCCCGTTACGCGTCCCGTTAGGGGATGCAAACAATGCTCCCCACCAAGTAACGGGACCCTACCGAGCACCTACAGCGTGCACACGCAGAGCCCATTCTGTTCCCGGCTCTCGCCCGACACATTACCTGTGCTTCCGGACAACGGCTAGAGTCGCACCACGTGGTGGAATAAAGTCTTAGTTTAGGAGACCAGGCTTATTACTCCCGGCTCCGGGAATCCTAACCCTGCACGAGTCTTTCCTATATTGGTGACCCCTACGATGGACATTTTGAACAACAAAATCGCCGAGCTACAGCAGGAGATCGCAAGGCTGAAGGAGGATCCACGTGGCCAACACCATGACGCAGCACAGGTCTGTAGGATCACACCGAAGCTGCCGGCTTTCTGGGCGGACAATACGGACGTCTGGTTCGCCCAGGCGGAAAGCCAATTCGCCATCGCCGGCATCACGCAGGACGCCACCAAGTTCAACCACATCGCAGCTCACCTCGAACAAAGATGGGCTGCGGAAGTCCAGGACATCCTCGTCAACCCGCCAGCAACAGGCAAGTACGAGTGTTTAAAGAAAGCTCTGATACAGAGACTTTCGCCCTCACAAGAGCGAAGAACTCGGCTGCTGCTCAGCGAAGCCGAACTTGGCGACAGATCTCCGTCGCAGTTCCTGCGGTACCTCCGCAGCCTAGTAGGCCCTACTCAAGTGTCGGACGATTTCCTGCGGACGTTGTGGCTGCAGCGCCTGCCGGCCTACGTACAGCTCGCGGTCCAAAGTCATATAGACGCACCGCTCGCCACGGCCGCCCAAATCGCTGACAGGCTTATGGAGATTCCAACACCCGGTCTTCCACCGCACGTCCACGCTGCCAGCACGAGCTCACAGTCCACCAATCAGGCAGATGAACTCCACGGCCCATCAGCCCCTAGCCTCGAGCAGCGCCTGGAGGCGCTCACCGCGGAAGTCGCAGCCCTACGAGGCGAACGAAGGCCGCCAGCACGCCGCCAGCCGCCCGAACAACAGCGTGGCCGCCGCGACAACGCCAGCACCGGGAAATGCTGGTACCACAGACGGTTCGGTAGCCGGGCTCAACGCTGCGAACCCCCGTGCAGCTACACCCAGGGAAACGAGTAAGGCAGCCGGCTATTGCAGCTGCCGGCTGCCCATCCAGTGGACGCCGTCTCGTCGTTAGGGACCACACCAGCGGACATGGGTTCCTAGTCGACACCGGTTCCGACTTATGTTGCTTCCCGCGCAACCTACTCAAGGGCCAGCGCGCGGTCACCAACTACAAGCTCAGCGCCGCTAACAGCAGTACTATCAACACGTACGGCTGCCTACCCATGCGAATCGACCTGGGGCTGCACCGGGTGTTCGTATGGCGTTTCGTCATCGCGGACGTCGCGTTGCCAATAATCGGCGCTGATTTCCTGGCACACTTTGGACTTCTACCGGACTGTCGAAGCGGGCGCCTGCTCGACGGGACGACGGGCCGCGTCGTAAGCGCGAATAAGGACCGATCGCCGCAACCCAGCGTCAGGGTGCTGACGACGTGCTCGCCATACCAGGACCTCCTGAGCCGATTCCCGGAGCTCACGCGCCCGGCCGGCGCGCCCCGCGTTGTTCGTCACACCACGGTTCACCACATCCGGACGACGCCAGGACCCCCAGTTTCCTGTAGACCACGACGCCTGGCACCGGAGCGGCTCCACATCGCACGGGCAGAATTCGAGGCCATGCTCGCCGACGGGACCGCGCGACGATCGAAGAGCCCGTGGGCATCGCCGCTGCATCTCGTGCCTAAGAAGAAAGACGGAGAATGGCGCCCATGCGGTGATTATCGCGCGCTGAACGCGCGAACCGTCCCAGACAGGTATCCCGTTCGGCACGTACAGGACTTTGCTATGAGCCTTCGAGGAAGCAAAATATATTCTGTCCTCGACCTCGTTAAGGCATACACACAGATTCCGGTGCACACGACGGACATCCCGAAAACGGCCATAACCACGCCGTTCGGGATGTTCGAATTCCCGTTCATGACCTTTGGACTGAGAAATGCTGGACAAACGTTCCAGAGGTTTATGGACGAAGTGTTACAGGGGCTGGACTTCTGCTTCCCGTACATCGACGACATTCTAATCTACAGCGCGTCTCCAGAGCAACACCGGGAACACCTGCGAACCGTTTTCCGCCGATTGTCGCAGCACGGCATAATCGTCAACGTGGAAAAGAGCGTGCTGGGCCAGCAGGCCGTAACCTTCCTCGGCTACCACGTTTCCTCGGAAGGCGTAAGCGCCGTACCAGAACGTGTCGCCGCACTGCGCGATTTCCAGCGCCCATCCAACGCCAGAGGGCTCCGTCGCTTCTTGGGAATGATAAATTTCTATCGTCGTTTCCTTCCCAAGGCAGCGGCGCATCAAGCAGAGCTCCAGGAGGCTCTCTCAGGTCTCCGCGGCACCCACCCTGTGCCCTGGAACCCACTCAGTACAGCAGCCTTCGAGAAATGCAAGGCCTCGCTCGCCAACGCAACGATGCTGGCTCACCCGGACCCTACGGCACAGCTCGGGCTTTTCACCGACGCGTCGCAGAATGCAGTCGGCGCCAGCTTGCAGCAGCAAGTGGGAGGAGCGTGGCAACCGTTGGGTTTCTTCTCCCGGAAGCTGACGCCGCAGCAAACACAGTGGCCGGCATATTATCGGGAGCTACTCGCCATCTTTTTGGCGGTCCGGCATTTTCGTCACGCGTTGGAGGCTCAACACACAATAATATTTACTGACCATAAGCCCATATGTTTTGCCTATCAGCAGCAGAACGAGAGACTCCCGCCCGTTCAGAGGAACCACCTGACGTATATCTCGCAGTTCACCACGGACATTCGGCACGTCAATGGGTCCCAAAACATAGTCGCCGACGCGTTATCCCGCGTCGAAGCTTTGACAGCAGCCAATAGCCCGGTGGATCTCAGCCGCATCGCCCAGCAGCAAGCCGAGGACGACGAGCTACGCGAGCTGCTAGCCGGCAGCACAGCACTCCAGCTCCGCCACGTCGATGTCCCAGGACTCGACCTCCGGGTGTTATGTGATGTATCGACGGGTCGCCAACGCCTAGTCGTCCCAGCTCCAAGTCGCAGACAGGTATTCGACGCGGTCCACGGCCTGAGCCATCCCGGCACACGCGCTACCACGCGCCTGATTACGTCGCGTTTCGTTTGGCCCGGGGTTAAACGAGACATACGCGTATGGACTCGGGCGTGTTTGCAATGTCAGCGCGCGAAGATTACACGGCACGTCCACACGCCACTGGGAGACTTCACGACGCCGTCAGCTCGTTTCCGTCACATACACATTGACATCGTGGGTCCACTGCCGCCAGCAGGTTCTTACCGATACCTCCTGACGGCGATCGACCGTGCATCGCGTTGGCCAGAAGCTTATCCACTGGAGCGAATCACCGCAGAAGATGTGGCCAACGCCCTGCTCCACGGCTGGATCTCGCGCTATGGCTGCCCAGAGCGTGTTACTACGGACCAAGGACGGCAGTTCGAGTCCGATCTTTTTCAGGCACTGGGGAAGTACACGGGCTGGCAGAGGTCCCGCACGACGCCGTACCACCCACAGGCTAACGGGCTAGTAGAACGGCTCCACAGGCAGCTGAAGGCAGCGATAATGTGCCATGAAGGCGCCTCCTGGCTCGACGCCCTCCCGGTCGTCATGCTCGGGATTCGTACCGCCTTCAAGGAGGACCTGCAGACATCAGCCGCCGAACTGGTGTTTGGAGAACCGCTACGTCTGCCCGGCGAATTCTTCACCGCAGAACCCGAGCTTGGCGACCCGACGTCACTCATCGAGCGGGTCCGCCAGGCAACAACAAACATACGGCCCACACCGGCTTCGCGACGCTCCCGACCAGGAAGCTTCGTGTTCAAGGAGTTGGCGACTTGCACCCATGCTTTTCTCCGTGACGACGGTATAAAGGCCTCCCTTTGTACGCCTTACACGGGACCCTACCGCATCGTCAGCAGGGACGAGAAAACCTGCGTGTTGCATACAAGTCGCGGAGAAACACGAGTTTCACTGGACAGGGTAAAACCGGCCTTCATGTTGCGCCCAGAGGAAGCAGTTGGGCCCCCCAGCATAGCGCCGGCAGCCACGAACGACAGCCCGGTGGCACCACAGGCGACGTTCTCCACGCCAGCGCAAAGAGACTGGCCTCGCCCGCATCGCCTAGCAGCGCCGCCAACTCGCTCGGGTCGCCGGGCCCGTGCCCCGGACCGCTACTCGCCCACGCCGTAGAACATTTCGCACATTATTATTTTTTTTTTGTAAATATTCTGTATATTGTTTTGTAAAAATTATGAACATATATATTTATTATGGTATTGTAATGCGACTCTGGCACAAAACGTATATCCTGACTCCGTCTCTTAACGGGTGGCTGGTGTGGGGACGAATATTCCGTGTCCCCATGCGAGCAAGAGGGTCCCGTTACGCGTCCCGTTAGGGGATGCAAACAATGCTCCCCACCAAGTAACGGGACCCTACCGAGCACCTACAGCGTGCACACGCAGAGCCCATTCTGTTCCCGGCTCTCGCGCGACACATTACCTGTGCTTCCGGACAACGGCTAGAGTCGCACCACGTGGTGGAATAAAGTCTTAGTTTAGGAGACCAGGCTTATTACTCCCGGCTCCGGGAATCCTAACCCTGCACGAGTCTTTCCTATACTTGACAATCAAAGATGTCAAGTGTGGTGAGCCTGTGCTAATAAGAAAGTTATACACCATGTGGCCTTAATGGTTCTTTACTAATAAATTTCATGTGTTTAACACTATAAAACAGAGTTTTCATTAGAAAGTAAGCCTTTTAATGATATGTCATATGTCATGATAATTTTGATACACAAGACTTCCAACTTATCCTCGACAGCTCAAAGATAAAATGTGTAAGATTTTAGTCATTGATATGTCTATCATAGTATGCTTTGGCTATAGGAAGAGGTTGGTTAAGATCTAGAATTGTAGACATTATTAGTCCTGCTGAGTGTTTGGACACAACAGTACCAATGGCAGTACCATGAATTTTACAGTGTTTCATGGTAAGTGATAATATTGTAAATACAAATGCCTCCCGCAGGTGTTGGCCTAGTTAGTTCTGTAGCTGTTACTGATATATTGATATATATTGTAATAAACAAAACAAAAGATTATTTAATTTATCTGTAGATAAGACCCACATTGAAGTGCCAATGAAAGTTAAAATGAAAACAACAATTTAAATTTATAACAATACAAATTTAATAAAACAATTTTTTATCTTAGTTGAAATTTTACAAATTGATATTGATGTGCCACGGCTTAATTTTCAGGCCCACCTATCAGGCCTCCAATAAAGATAGTTACATAAATGACAATTAAATCTTACAAGGCAAAAATATTCCTGAAATAAATTATTATTATTTTAAATGAAATGATCGAAATTTGAAATCTGACGATATTTATATTTACACTCTAAGGTTTACAAAATTCTTTTTATTTACTTCACCCTTGTCTGGTCATCTGGGCTCGATCTCACTTGTTTTTTTTAAACTCATCATAAAAAGGCCATATTTCATTGAATTTCAAGATATTTTAGTGTGCAAACACAAATTACTTTCTGATCCTAACAGGTAATAACGTTGTTTGAACAATCACAGTTGATAGCTTTGTTCTCTAAAACTTTGATAATTACTCGAACATGGCAATAGAGGAAATATAATTCCAAACTGGCGACTTGAAATTCCAAAACAGGCAACTTTTAATACAACATTTCTCAGTTTCCAAATCACATTTGCTCAGTCGTGGTACCAGGATCTCTGAATATGGACTCCTCATAACACACCTTTCTAAAACCTCCACCGAGCAACTCTGAATCTCTAAGTCCCGTACGTCTCAAGGCTGTCTGAGGCAATAATGCAACTCTAGCAAGCAAGAATTATAGGCTCCATATTCTTGTAGACAATTATGGCCAGTAATTACTTAAATAATTGGATTGTTTAGCGGTACCAATTTCAAAGACAACAATGTATCGGCGGTCTTTGTTTGCGGGCTGCGAGCGCTTTCTGAAGCCAGTCTGTCTGAAATTGTGGTTGGGAGAGGAAGCAGTCTGTCTGAAATCGTAGGAGGGAGAAGTTGTAACATTGAGAGAACGAACAGCGTGGCTCAAGTTTAAAATTCAACCGAGAGAGTTATAAGTTTTAAAATCCAAGTATAAAGTCTGGATAGAGAGATACATTGTAAAAACCGCAAAGCAGAATCAAATATTTAGCACCACATTCAGATTCGTACGCGTACTGAAATCAACATTTTCCACATAAAACGTTGATTAACAATATGTCTGACTGATGACCCGGATGTGCAGCATATCCAGTTCCGGGAGGAAAATCCAATAACTACGACCGTGTGTTTGACCATCAAGTGTAGAATCTGTGATTCATGGCCTTTTAGTGTAAAAAATAGTGTGGCCGAGCCCCGAAACTAAGTCTGTTACCAGCAGGACATTTTGTAAGTAGAAACCAAATTAATTAAGTTTGTAAACGATAGTTAAAGGTATTCGTCAGATTTCGTTCGTCTCATTTTGGTTTTTGATTGTTAATTACTTAATTTATAATATTTTTTTTAGGGCAACAGGCTACATGAGGGTAATCCACGTTGGGCAACTCCCCTTTAATAGCATAGGAAGGGATTTGAAAGGGGGGAAGCGGGAGGGTAGAGGAAGGTAGCCAAGGGTTAACTAGGGCCCCCGGGCTATATTTTAAGGATCCTACCTGGCATTCGCCTAAAGAAATGCAGGGAAAACCCTAGAAAAACCTGCATCAGGTAGGTCGGGCATTGAGTACTTGTCCCACGCCCTTCCGATAGCGGTGAGAGGAGTTTGCTGTGGGGACGCAGCATTCCCTTCTCCGTGCCTCGACCAGTTTAGGAGGCAGCTGGCCGACTATCCCAATGGGAATAGCGGACAACTCTTACCGTATGCCCAAGGTCTGTGACCCCGGAACATACACCTCTCAGAACAGGCCGAGGTGCCTCGGATTGTGGGAACCTTAGTTTCCGAACGCCCGAGGTGCCACTTTTTTTTATTGTCTTATAAAGGTTTTGTTTTATGTAGAAGACCCAACAAATTATAAATAATATATTTGTTTGTTAAATTAAATTTCGGCGTGCCAACGTAGGGCAAATTAATTGTAACACTAAATAATTTTTTGTTAAATAATTCATTTAATTAATTTTTTTATCTATTCATTACATATTTGGCTTCCACAACGTGGGGCAATTCATTCATTTAATTTTATTTATGCATTACAATATATTGAAATTAACTCGGTTAGATGGAACTCAAAAATCAACATTAAAGTCATCACATTGAATTAGCATTGAGTTTACTTATATACTTTAGGACACAACTTAAAAACCTTAGATTTTTGGACTTTTAAAAGTAACATCTACTGTGTTTACGTCAAATATGTGTGAGGCTGTGACTTCAAATATTTCTTTCAATTGAAAACCTTAATATTAGTGAGAGCATAATGTTAAAGGGTATTATTTACAATTATAATATAAATTAATCTCATTTGACTCCATCCAATGTTCTTTGGGGCCCACAACATCATATATTAGGTGTTAGAATTTCTTCAACACAGCTGACTGATGCATAAACCTTAAAAATTTAACATCTAGAAGCAATTTCCTTAAAATTTAAATTTTACTATAACTCGGCACATCTCCAACTACTTTTGTAAAAATAGTTCATAAAGATTATACTAAACACAAACTAATTGTGTGTATTCACATATAATTTCATGAATTGTGATGTATAATCTCAAGAAGAGATTTTACTAAGCATTCAATTAGGTAGAGTATTTATATCCCATAAGAAACTGTGTTACGTTTCGAAATTTCGCATCTGATCGTTGTGTACAGTGGACGCAAGCTTTTCACCTGTTGAAATTTATTGTTTCACAGAGGCGGCTTGCGGACTACATCAGTATTCACCCATCCATACCTACATATTGTTCCTAATGCACGTTTGCATTCTACAAGTTGTGAAAGATTCAACACGGCCTTGCGCAAACTGTAGTGGAAAGCACCTATGCAATGAATGCAGCCAAGTGTCTTGTTTACATAAAAAAGGCCACATCGAGCATGTATGTCGTGGACATTCTTCTCGTCGTCCACGATCCAATCCATAGAAAAATAAAATCCCTAAAATGAGCTAATAAAATAGAGCTTCTAGAATATCCATACGCGGGGAAGTGTTATCAGATACAACTGAATTTCGAATGGCCGAAAGAATTAATGGGGCAGCATGGGTAACATACATTTACCACGGTACGAATGAAACTTTCATCGTTTTGGAGACCTTTTTCAGGTCTATACTGACAACACACCACGATTAAAAAATTCGCAGTACATAGGTATCGATTACAAGAAGCGTCCTATGGAGATTGGGGGCACGGTAAACGCCCTCAGTCTAGTAAACTTCCACTCCTCAACTCCAAGAAGCAACGCTGAAACCTCTTGGAATTGAATTCCACGCTCGAATAAATATAATTTCGGTGTCGCTGGAAAATACAGTGCTAACAGAATTACCAGACGTGTTCAGTAAGGAATATACAATGGACCGCCAGTCAGACCAGATCAAGATCAAGAGGTTTTGGAACCAGTCGCCGACTCCGAGTGGGCTATTCCTGTTCTGAAACTCAACACTACTGTTCGATTATCCGGGGACTTTAAGTGTACAATCAGTAAGGGAATTGTATCAAACCCTTATCCAGTAGTATCCAGGCAACAGACTGCTGATGAAACTTGCAAAAGGTCGTCGTTTTGCAAAACTGGATTTGTCACAAAACTGAATGTAACTGGTCGCCCATGACACATCACTAACGCCTCAGACCAATTTGAAGCAACACGTGAATTCAAGTGCAACAGATTGCAATTAGGCTAAAGACTGCAACGGGCATTTTCAGCGATTTATTGAAACGTTTGCTCGTCGGAATACCACGAGTCAGTCAGTAATTCGATGACATCTGGGTAAGAAGACCTTCCTCAGAGCTTGCTGGAGATTCTTCAACGATTCTCAGATTCAGGCAGGCGAGCGTATTGTGAGAAATTCATCGTGGAAACGACCACTGTAACTTTCCAGGGATACTTGATTGACAAACAAGGCGTAAGACCGCCCATGTAAAGATTGATACTATGCTCAACGCAACCATTCCAAACTGAAAAGAATAATTACAAGCGTTCTTCGGACGTTCAATTTTTGTAACGTCTTCCTTCGCTGTTGGAAAAGGGTACGCCATGGAATTCATGATACCTCCTTCGCTGGAGTGAAAAAAATATTGTGCCCATTTTGAACCTACTACATACTACGGAGCTGGAGTTGTGATTGGACACCAGTTTATACCGGAAGTAGAGGCACCCATCGCATTCCATTCTTCTACGATATCGATAATGGCCAACCAGCACGACGTACGATATGGCTGTACTAAGAAATGAGGCTTATGTCCTCGAATATTAGACATACCACTGTGAAAAAAAGTAAGGTAAATTTATTTATAAAATATAAGCTCTTTAATTATTCTTCCAAATCAATTTCATCCCCTTCAAAGTAATCCCCGTCCGATAAAACGCACTTTTTCCAACGCTTTTTCCAGTCCTCGAAACAGTCGGAATAGTCTTTTTCCGGTATAGACTTCAAGACCTTCTTCGATTCGGTTTTTATCTTCTCAATCGTGTTAAAGCGGCGTCCCCGCAATGGCCTTTTGAGTTTGCTGAATAGCCAGAAATCGCACGAAGCCAAATCAGGCGAATACGGTGGTTGCGGAACGATATGAGTCGAGTTTTTGGCAAAAAAGTCGCGAAGAACCAATGCAGTATGACATGGTGCATTATCGTGATGAAGGAACCAAGAGTTGTTCGCCCATAATTCCGGCCGATTCAGACGAATAGCTTCACGCAATCGACGCATAACGCTCAAATAATATTCTTTATTGACAATTTGGCCCGGCGGAAGGAATTCATAGTGCACCACACCACGATAATCAAAGAAAACTGTCAACATGACCTTGATTTTCGATCGACTTTGCCGGGTCTTTTCGGTCTTGCTTCACCTTTTGCACCATATTCGCTGGATTCGTCGGTGGTTTCAGGGTCGTATGCGTAAATCCAAGTCTCGTCTCCAGTAATGATGCATTTCAAGTGGTCCGGATAGTCAGACAGCAAAGTTTCACACACATCAACGCGACGCTTTTTTTTCCAAAAAATTGAGCGATTTTGGCACCAATCGAGACTTGACGCGTTTGAGACACAAAACATTCTTCAAAATGAATTGGGCTGAGCCAAATGATATTCCAACACTATCAGCGAGATCTCTAATTGTCCATCGACGATTTTCAAGCACCAAATCTTTGATTTTTTGGACGTGGCTCTCGTTGGTAGCCAGAGCGCAGTTCGTCTTGAACGCGTTCTCGGCCATCTTTGAACTCGTTGTACCACTTATAAACGTTTTTTTTGTGCCATAGTTTGATCTCCAAAGGCCTTCCGCAACATTTTCAACGTGTTCGCACAAGAATATTCGTTTCGCAAACAAAATTTGATGCAAGTTCTTTGCACAACAAAATCACCCATTGCAAAATTCGAAAAATTCACTTTTGGTTTAAAAAAACACGTGTAACTCGGAGATAATTAAACCTTTTAACAACAGACTCTTGGCAAAAATTATAGACAGTCCTACCAAGCTAGGAAAAAAATTTACCTGCCTTCCTAATACCCGGGAGTTTTAAATGACAATTTCACCTTACTTTTTGATCACAGTGGTATATCCCATCCTGGAGACGCCAACTGTCAAATTAACGTAAGCCAGCCATTCACTATCCTTCACTGTACAAGTGAGTTTATTAAAGTATGTAATATTTGTACGTTTATTTGAGTTGAATTTTCTAATAATTAAAAAGCCTGCACATTTTGTTGCAAGATATTTTGTAGGCTCTGCTCTGTAACTTCTCAGAATTGATAAATTAAACACTCAACAATCAAATCTTGTAGATTTAAGAATCAAAATTGTTTTAATATTATCTTGATCCGTTCAAGTACACCAAAGTTTTGAAATAAATAATTTAAGCCCAAATACACAAGTATTACCGATAACACCGAGAAATCATGTTTTATTGAGGTCCTAGTTTTAAGGCACTTACTGAGATATAAATTTTGAAGAGCTTTGTATGTCCAGTTAAAAGTTGTGATGAACAGACCTAATAATTACTGAAGGGTGATTCCACAACTTAAAATTCCTCAAAATTCGAAACCTCGTAAAATCAATAATTAATGTTCTACTTATGTATTGCATTACGTGTTTAAATTAAAAAATATGCAGCTCCATATGGCTGAAACGAATGTAAATAAATATGAATTTTATACTCACATTTTCTGTGTGTCAACACTTTCCTCACTTTCATATTTAAGGTCCCTTGATAATTGTTTCTCATTTACTTCAACATTAAGATCCAGAATTTTAATGTCCAACTTATTATTTTCTTTCATCATGTTATGAATTTTTGTACCGAAATCATCTAAAATTTTCTCTAATTCCTTCATCTTCTTGTTGTATTGCTATGAATAATGAACTTGTTTACTTTTCTAAGTCTACTGATTCCACTTAATTAACATTAAAGTCATCGCAATCTTACCTCTTTAACTGCAGCCAACTCCTTATCAATATAAAATGTAGATTTGTCATTTGACCAGCCTCTAGCTGCATTTCGAAGATATGCCTGAATTTCCTTTGTTACCTGAAAATTTGTAATAAGCCATAGAATAAATAACCCAATACTATTAAAATATTTCAGTTCTATTAGGAGAGTATTATGGAGGATTGTAGTGCAGTGAAGGATAGGCCAGATAATGGCACTGGCTTCAACGGCAATGCTTGAGATCAGTTAGGGTTCTTCAGGGTGTACCCAGGATGTCACATAAGTTGAAAGGTAGTTTGATACCACCCTTCTGTATGTGGGTAAGAGTTATTAATGTATGGGATTTGATTGCAGACCACCACAGCCAAGTCAGAGAATAGCGTGGAGTTTCTGTAGTTCATGAAAGTAGGTTGTCAAGGGTCGACTCACTATTTGACAAGAATGGGTTTGTGTAGTTTGTATATAAGTCTTTGGAGGAGTTCGGAAGAGTATTTTCTATTTAAGAAGGTATTGACATTGGTGTAGGTGCCCCGAATATTACAGAAGGAGCAATTGTGAGCTCATCACTAGACTGTATGGAGAGAGCGTTAAGGGTGATCTAACAGACAACTGGCTTATAGAAGGAATTATAGGTGGTGGTAGCTCTGCTGTGATAATTAAAAAATAATTTAATTTTATGTCAACATCAAGGTGATGTCAGTGGGAAAACAATTCCAAGCAGGGCTATGGAATGGCCATCTTTTTGATTTGCTCCGACATCCAAGTATTTTGTTCCAGTTCTGCTCCATGCTCCGATTAAATTATTCTTATAAGAATTACAATAATTTATTCTCTCATACATAAGTACACATAAAAAACTTGTTTATTTACAAGTAAGTTATTTATTATTAACAAAATTAAGATATTCAATCTATAATTTGATAAACAAATGATTAAAAAATACAATACAATTTAAAATTACCTGTTTAAAAAACAGCATATTATTAGTTGAATTTAATAAATAAAATGGCAGACAGTAAATCGCCCTTCAATTACAGCCTATTATCACTTAAAAGTAATCTTAATCTGGTAATTGAGCGTCTGCTCAATGCTTGCTTGAGAATTTAGTATGCTTGTAGCAATTCTGCATGATTTAATTATGTGCTCTGACTAATGACCAATTGCTTAGAATTAATTAATCTATAATTGCCCCACATCATCTATTGCATTGCAGTCTTCCTCAATGTTTATATCTTTTTCTTGCGATCTTTATTATTTACTAGTTGGGTATACCGCGTGGTCCGGGTTGTCATAATAAACTCAGTGTCATCCATAACCTCGGATTTGGTTCCAATCTCGGTTGTTTTCGTGATATTTTCTTGTAACGTCCCCCCATAACCCCAATACAGAAAGAGGTAGAAATTATACATCAAAAGCATTAAGGAGAAACACTATGATTCCCATTGACCCATTAAAATATTTATTCGACTGCCTTTCTGCCCTCGCGCTAGGTTCTCCACTACTGCCTCACACTTCCACTTCACCACTGAATGTAAACAAGATAGCCAACCGCTCGTCTGAGTTGGCACTCTGCTACTGAGCTGGTGCTCGACTGCTATCTGTGTTTACTTCTCGAGGCTTTTATACCTGTACCTCGGGACACAATTGACCCAGGATTAAATGTTCGTAAACATCGGGCGTACCTGGATTGCCAAACTGAAGACAGAAAATCTTAAATAAAATAAATTCCTTAGTAATCTCTACAATATATATATAATACAGGCTGGAGTCTACAAGGATATTGTGATGGTTGGGAAATCATCTGCACACAACTCTTGGGCAGGTGGGGAGAATTGTGGTGAGGATGTTTCTTACATCTGATTTTATTGAAGTCCGGTGTAGGCAAAGAAGGAATGACAATGAGTGTGCTTATATAAATTATAGTTTTAATTACATCTCTGAAACTTAAAATCAAGATTAAGGACTCCAAATTGATGTTATTAATATAATTTTAATGTACTCTTATAAGGTATCTAAAATGTAGTCATTAACCTTTGTCAAATTGGCCAGTTAATTCTATGTTTATATCTCTTTCTAAGATCATAACACAGATTATAAAATGTAACATTCATATTTGCGCGAATACATGAGCTTCTGAGCAAGGTGTAAGAAAATATATTTTAACCCATTAGACAAATATTTTTAATGCTCCTAATGATGAATTATTAATGTACCATATAATATTTACCTTTATACTATCAATGGTTTTCAAATTATCTTTTAGATCCTCAATTTCCATAAGCATAGTTTTATGTTCCCATTCCAAGCATATGTTACCTCGGCGGAAATTAGTTGCCTCATACATAGCATCCAGCTTCTTTTTTCCAGCTTCCTGAAAAAGTGTTTTACAAAACAAAGATGTGATGAATGAAAATCTCTTCCCTTTTATTTGAATTCAGCAATTGCACTTGTTGAATTTAAATAAAATTATTGATATTGTGGTATACACTATTAATGAAATAAAATAAGCCACCACTTTAGAGAGTCTAATTATGTGGTATACAATTTAAATGAAAGAAAGGAAGAAAGTTATCAGGATTTCACTTTGAAATTAAACGAAAATTATTTTAAAGATATGACAAAAAATTATTTAATTACAATTTCGAATTACTTTCAATTTTGTACATTTTATGTTTTTAATAAATGCCTCGTGTTTAATGATAATCATTAATCAGGGCCGCTTATAGGGCCTCTAATAAAGATAGTGATTTGCAAGTTCCAAAAAAAATATGAATTTAATTTACAATAACAAATTTTTGTATAAAGAATCTAACAACAACAAAAACTAGAGAAATCTGATAAATCTAGATAATTCTGACAAAGCAATAGAAATCTGGCGGTAAATGATATTTTCGTAAAGGTTTACAAAATTACGTGTCTACATACCAATTTAATTCAGAGCGGCTCTGGTACCGGTTTGTGCACTCGTGGTTATTTTAATTTTAAAGAACAATATTTTATTTACAGGACACAGCACTGATTGTTATATAGTTTCACTTCGGCGCCTTTCTACTTAACTGTTTAACGAACTTCAGTGTCGTACGTATTGTCACACTCAGTTTCGCTTTAATTCAAAAGGTGATAAATTGAGCCTTTGTTCAGCTTATACTTTGCTGAATTCCTAATTATTTACGAGAATCATTGGCTAGTCTCCAACTATATTCACTCTATCATTGGTTTAAGTCCCAAGACCGACTTCTCTACGAACATCAACGTTTATGCTCTCAAGACTACTCTCCTCAGGCTCCCGAAACACACTGAATGTTTCCCGCCAAAGTTTTGTGTGCGTACGCTTTTCGACAATAATCCGTAGCAACCTTTCCAGACTCTGCATTGCGTCACTCTGACTGTTCTTTACAATGCTCTGGACTCAAAGTTACACCGACAATAATATAAAAGAAAAAAATTAAATAAAACATTACATTACACATTGGTAATATATTGCAAATTATAATTCTCTGCAGGAAGTGCAGAATGTGAGGCAATGGTGCATGCTGATTAAACAATAAAAACAATTAGTTGCTGCAAATGTTGCAAAATCATTTTGTAGGGCTACTAAAGGATTTGTGTTTTTCAAGTTTAAGGTTTTCGATTTAAATAAACTTTCTTTAAAGTAGTGAACTGAGTTTCAAAAAGAGAGATACACTTCAGTAGTCGCGTGGTTGGTTCTGAAGTTAGTAGTGTCGTGGGGACGCGTAACATCCACAGTCAGTTTTTTACAATATCACAAAGAATTACTAAATATCGAAGGCGTTACGGTGAATTATATTACGAAAGGCTTATTCGGTTTCAATCGTAATATCTTTTATTAATAATCCATTAAAAAAGTTTTTCGTTTTTATGAACACATTACATCTCTTTTTTAAAAATATTTCCTTTAATAGTTGTAATGAAATTGTTGTGTATGATGTTACATACATTATTGTAATTTCATCTATGATGTGAAGACAATAAGTGCTTTCACATCCTTTCGAAAACATTATACGCCCAGTTCCTGACTGACAGTATTCAGTTTTATGAACAACATTATGCCGAGGAACTTATTTTTGTTCCACAGTGTTTACTTTTCTTTCCCCTGTAAAAGTCACTTGCATCATATTAAATGTCATAAGTTTCACAATCTCCGTCATGGTTCCTCTAACTATTGTGAAATACACGTTCCAATTCTCATCAGAATCAACTCTTCAAAATTTGAACTGTCATAATGGATTTATAAAGAATTTTTTACCACAAAAACGTAATGGAAAACACTTGTTTAATAGTACACAAATAGAGGAATCTAACGTTAGGGATCGTGCGAGGATGCTGCAAGTACCAAAACGTAAACAATGTTTGTTATTTCAGTAACGCCTAACGGCATTTCATATTTACTTTTCCTATAAAAGAGGTGAATGTACGAGTGAATGTTAAACGGGGTCCGAGGTGTATGAAAATAGTATATTTCGTTTTGCAAGGCTTATAAATATGATGGGCATGTTGTACACCCCTCACGAGTACCTAAGGACGAAAATAAAATTGCTTTAACTAAAAATAAAATATTTAATATATGAAATAAAAAAGATGTTTATAATATTGAGACCGGATTGTTCTAGAAAAATATTGGTAACGGTATTTACAGCATCATAAATGGTTGTAACAAAGTTATGTTAAATCTCAGTGGACACTTGTTTTAGTTAATAGGAATTTTGAATATAACTGCTAAGTTTGTGTTAGGAGAAAGAAAAGCCAGAATTAGCTTGATGAGGTTTACAACCTGTAATAATATGCTCCAATTTTTTAATAACTCCGTTAATAAGCTACAATTATTGTATTGTATAATCTGATTATTGTATTTCCCTCACAACGTTTACATTAAATACTAATATTTTGTCACATACTAGCTGGGTGCCCGGCGTTGCCCGAGACGTCATTTATCTTAACCCCCGATATTACTCCAATTTCGGTTGCTTTTGCGCTATTTTTATGTAACAGTCCTCGAACCCGATCCGTAAATGTACTCACCTCCCATGCCGAAAGGGGTTGAAGTCATTGACCAAATATATCGGTCGCTTTTACATGATAGAAGATGAGCACCTCCACAAATGTGCAATAATCAAAAAGTATTTATTTCACGCACAAATCGGCCTATTACATTGTCTGAAAATTTCTACCCCCGCGCTCCACCTCCCAAACCCGTCACGTTACCCAGGTTGTCACAATTAGATTCAGCGACATTTATAGTCTCTGAATTGATTCGAATCTCGGTTGTTTTTGCGTTTTTTTAATTTAACGTACCTCCACCACACCCCTAAGCTTGCTCCCATCACAGGGGTTGAAATTATCCACAAACAGCATCGGTATAAATACTAACAAAGTAATTAATCCCAGGAAATAATTATCGCAAATATCGACCGTTTAACAGGTATGAAAATTTCCACCCCCCGACCAATCCCGCTTCGGGGATTTAAACGGTAAGTTTAATGTCGTAATTAAATTCAATGACAACTATAGCCCCGGATTCGACTCCAATCTCAATGGTTTCTGCTTTCTTTTTATGTAATGCCACTTCACGCCCACCCTTAAGGGTGCACCCATCCAAAGCCAGAAAGGGGTTGAAATTATACACAGAGAACATGTACAAAAATTTTATGAATCTCATTGATGCCGAAATATATTTATTCGAAGCAAAAATCGGCCGGTTAACATGTTTGAAAATATATTCCCACACCCAACTGCGCCAAGCCCCTCACCCCCGCACACCACCGCCAACCCCCGTGCATTTCCCATGTTTTCATAAATACGTTCACATATATCTGGAATCTGGGAATGATTCACGTTATTTTCTAGTAACGTCCCTCCACCCCCAGCCCTAATTGTGATCTTTCACGTGTGTCAAGGGGTTGAAATTAAAAGCAAAATCGGTATAAATATGATCAATGACATTGTCCCCGACAAATATTTATTCGCTACAAAAATCGACCGTTTAGTATGTTTAAAATAATTTACACCTCCGCCAACCCTTCCTTTCAGGGAGTTAAACAGTTAGTTGAATGTAATAATTTAACTCATTGACATCCATGACCGTGGATTCGACTACAATGTCGATTGTTTTCGCATCATTATAATGTAATTACACTCCACCCCCACCCTTAAGGTGAGCTCCATTCCCAATCCCGAAACATGTTGAAATTATACACAGGTATAATGTAGAGATATTTTATTAATTTAATTGATCCCGAAATCTATTTAATCGACGCAAAAAACGGCCGGTCAACTCATCCCAACCCAGCCGATACTGTCATAAATACATTCAGCGACATCCATTACCTTCGATTTGACTCGAATCTCTGTTGTTTTCACGTTATTTGCTTGTAAATCCAATCCACCCCACCCCTACCATGCCTACAAACAACATCGGTAGAAATTCTATCAACGTCAATGTCCCTGGCATTTATTTATTCCACGTTAATATCGATGATTTAACATCTTTGAAAAATTCCACCCTGTCCATTCCCGCCCCCGGGAATTAAATGGGTAATTGAATATCATCTCAGATAACATCGGTTGAAACACTGTCTCTTCGATACCTAAAAATATTTATCTGTCTAAATATCGGCTATTTTAGCATGTTTGAATGTTGCCACCCCCTCCCCTAAGTGTGCTTCCCTCTCATGCCAAAAGGGGTTGAAATTTTACAAACAACATCGGTAGATATATTATCATTGTCATTGACATTGACATTAATTATTTAATACAAATATCGATCGTTTAACATGTTAGAAAATTTCCTCCCCTGTCCACCCCATCCACTCCCGCCCCTTGGGGTTAGATGGCCAATTGAATGCTATAATTGAACTCGGCGAGATCCATAACCTTGGATTTGATTCCAATCTCGGTTGTATTCGCGTTATTTTATTGTAGCGTTCCTCCACCCCACCCCTAAAAGTGCTCTACTGATACGCCTGAAAGGGGTTGAAGTTATACTTAGAGAAAATAAACAGAAATTAAATGTATCTCATTGATCCATAAAAATTTGTAATCGTTGCAAAAATCGGTAGATTATCATGTGTTACAATTTCCACCCGGACCAAGCCCGTCCCTGGGAGGTTAATTGCTAGTTTAATGTCATAATTAAACTCAGTGTTTTCCATAACTTTGGTTTTGACTCCAGTCTCGGTTCTATTCGAGTTATTTTCTTGTAACATTCCTCCACCCCACCCCTAGGATGCTAATTTCCCATGCCGTAAAATGTTGAAATTTTACTGACATACATTGGTACAAACACTATTAATTACTTTTACCCGGAAAATATTTATCCGACTCAAATATCAGCCGTGTTAGCTAGTTTTAATATTTCCACCCCCAACCACCCCGCTTAGGGAACTTAAACAGCAACTTGAATATCATAATTAAACTCGCTGAGAACCATAACCCTGGATTTAGTCCAATCTCGATTGTTTGCGTTATTTCTATATAAATCTACTCCACACCCACCTCTAAGGGTGCTCCACTCCAAATTTCGAAACAGGTTATATCAAATATATGGAACACTTAGAGAAACATAACAAATCTCAATGCACCAGAAAAATATTTATTCGACGCAAATATCGACTGCTTAACATATTTGAAAATTTCAACCCCAGTCCATCCCCGCTTGGAGAAGTTAAACTGTAAGTTAAATGTCATAATTAAACACAGCGACAAATATAACTCCTGATTCGACTCGAAACTCGAATGTGTTTGCGTAATTTCATGTAATGCCAAACCACCCCAACCCTTAATGGTGCACTACTCCCATGCCTAAAATAAATTGAAATTATACACAGATAACATGTAGTGAAATTTAATGAATGCCATTGATCCGCAAAAATCCGCAAAAATCGGCCGGTTAGCATTTTTGAAAATTTATTCTCCCCACATACCCCCTCTCATTACCGCCAATTCCCACACACCCCCGTGCGTTTCTCAGTTTGTTATAAATAGTCTCAGCGACATCTATAACCCCGATTTGACTCGACTCACGGTTGATTTGACGTTAATTATATGAAACGCCCCTCCACCCCCACACATAATGGTGCTCCCCTTGCATGCCGAAAGGGGTTGAAATTATACACAAACAACATCAGTAGAAATACAATCAATATAATTAACCCTGAAAAATATTTATTCAACGCAAATACCTGCTGTGTTTTAATGTTCAAAAATTTGTACCCCGCTACCAGTGCATCTGAGGGGTAAATGCCAAGTTGAATGTCATAAATAAACTCAGTGATATCCATAACCTTCGATTTGACTCCAATCTCGGTTGTATTCGCGTTATTTTCCTGTAAAGCATCTCCACCGCAGACCCTAAGGGTGCCCTTTTTCCAGGGTGTATTATATTCAGATAACATCGGTAGAAACACAATCAATATCTTTGACCCATAAAAATATTCATCCAACTCTAATATCGACTGTATTAGCATGTTTAATTATTTCCACCCCCGTCCACCCCCGCTTCTGTGGGTGGTATGGGCGTTTCACCCCGACAGTGTTTGTTTCCTGGTCGCAAAGAACACGTGTACGAAATTTGGTGAAATTTGCTCTACCGGTGTATATTTGTATAAGGAACATACAAACATACAAACAAACTAACTAACTAACAAACAAACACACTGCTTTATTTATTAGATACGAATTATGGGTGCCCAGGAACTATTATCTTCTTATAGTTAAACTTACCAAATAATATTCACAATGCAGTGATTCCATTCAAAATATCATCATTATATCTTTTGGTCAATATTATATTTACAGTAAATTTTTGCAGCACTACATTTCAATTGTTTATAAGGCTTTCATTTTGGTGATTTTAAATTCCACATTAACGAATATTTTTTTTTGTATTTAAATATTTTTTCTTCGAATTATGAGAGGAGTAAGGATGTAAAATCAGATGATTTTTGTTTAATTTAATTATTTTTATTAGGTTAAGATTAATAATGAAATAATAATTTATGACTTAATGACCTTTTACAGACACTTTATTTTTTATTTATAGCGTTTCGATGCGTGTTCGTATCTTCTTCAGGTATTAGCCTAAAGCGGACATATTTACAAATGATTTATATATGGACTAATTACATAAAGTAATTTTGTAAATATCTCCTCTTTAGCATAATATCTGAAGAAGATACGAACACACATCGAAACCATATAAATAAATAAAGTGTCTGTAAAAGTTCATTAACTGATTTATTAATTGAAAAACAGACGTTAATGATGTAAATTTAGTTCAAATTTTATTGTAAATCTCCTCAATTCTCCATTGCACATATGTGCCCATATTTATGCTCTCATTCTTGATATACACCGCCTACTGTTGTAAACACTTTTTTCTGTATTCCATTCAAATTCATAAAACATTCATTTGTAAATAGCCCATTGCATGCTCCTGCTCTACATCTCTTGTAAATTCATCATAATCGTAAGTTTATTGTGGTAGTAGGGCCTTAGTAGCTACTCTTCCTCCTATGTTGAGCTCTTCCCCATTACTCCTTCCTAACCGTCCCTCTCTTTCAATACTTATACAGACTATGAAATGTATCTTATGCAATAACCAGAGGCGTAGCTAGGGTTTTCAACGCCCGGGAACAACTGAAGTTTTCGCGCCCCCTACTTTTTCCCGAAATGCAATGGGGAGCGAAGTTTTTTTTAAAAAATAAAACACTATACATATACAATAAATAGTTCTCGGTATTCACACGAGTTTTGCATACTTATATTTAGACGCAACGTTTCGACGACCAAAATCTCTGTCGTCATCTTCTAGGTGCCGGAACAATTTTTTTTTGGGTGTAGACAGGCTATGTATAGGGTAATCCACATAGTGGCAACTCCCCTCTTATAGCATAAGAAAGGGATTTGAAAGGGGGGGTGTTAAAAGGGTGGAGGAAGGTAGCCAAGACTTAACTAGGGCCGCCGGCCTATATTTTAAGGATCCTACCCGGCATTCGCCTAAAGAAATGCAGGACAAACCCTAGAAACACCTGCATCAGGTAGGTCGGGCATTGGGTACTTGTCCCACGCCCTTCCGATAGCGGGAGAGGAGTTTACTGGGTTCCATTTCATGTTATATATATCCTCAACCGGATTATCACACTGTGAGAGCTAATTAGCGCTCAGTCAACAGCCCCCATAGCCATGCCAGCGAGTTGGCGGTCGTTTGACTGATACCAGTTTTTCCCAACCTGTTTTTACCATGCCCCACCTAAGTTTGTCACAATGAAACATATCCATATTTTTTGTATTAAAAAATTTAATTATTCCCTAAATATTCTTAATTAAAACCTGTGTTTCAAGATTCAACAATTATTAATTATAATTCTATACATAAACATAGTAATTATTTATTTTAATTTGAGATCGTTAAACCTATCCAAATGAACTATTCATCAAGACCATTCGAGATTTTGCATGAAACTAAACTCCTAATTCATTTAACATGCGGAGTTGACGCTAGTCTACAGTAGACAACCACTCAACGCATTGCGGATGCCATAGAAATCGTCCAATATTCCTTCACTGGACATAGTAAATTGTAATTGATATCTTTCAAGTGTGCTCTATAGAAAGCACAAAACTTAGCAAAGGCTTATTTCAAATTGAGATACCAACCATTTTTCATTTTGTACAAGTTAAACCATAGCTGGTGGTTTTTAAATTTTCTAGACGAATTCACTTTCGAATTGCCCTCTTGAACAATGAAATTGCTTCCATGTGGCACGTGGAACCCATACTGGGAAACACCACCCTATTCCATCCCTTATAAAAACGTTTTACCGATTGCTAGCTCAGGCAAAGTTAATACTATTTCCAACCGACTGTACAGTGGGATTAACAACTTGTGTTCAAGTGTGTGCTTCATAATTTTTTAAATTACGTTTCAGAGCCAATTAATGTAATATACAACAAATCCGTTCTTCAGAGCTCAGAGGTCCTAGAATTAGGCTATGAAAGAATTGTGTAAAAACATTTAGATGGGCCTGCATTATGTCTAATGGATGGAGGAATTTCGCACCGAATCTGGAGTCGAGAAGGATTAGCTCAGTTTTAGAGCGGACTCCTAGAAAGCTGAAAGTCCCGGGTTCGATTCATGAACCACCAGTCGACATTTTTCCGTCCTGACACTTAATAAAAGTATCTCTTGAATACACCTCAATTACATCGTGCTTCCTATGATTATTTTGACTTCTTGTCGGCCATCAAACCAATCAACCATTGAAGTAGTTTAACATTGGCTTATAATATTTTTTTGTTTGCTTTAAATATAAAATAGTTTTTGGTCAACTACAGCTTTTATTATAATATGTTAAGTTGAAGGCATGGCATCAAAAGAAGAGTCTATCAATCACTTTGCAGCTACATAAAATATTTTTACTATATCTTAAAGTGAATGTGAATAGCATTCGGTATTTTAATATTTTTTGATAAACTTCATAATTTTTAGCGCTTTTTAATTTAAGTAGTTTGACTTTGGCACTAATATTTTGTGCTTGCTTAAAATATAAAATAGTTTTAGATCAACTATAGCGATTATTATAAAAATGAAGTTTACTAACTAGAATTACTGCATTAATATTTTCTACTTCTGTTCGGTTGATAAGTATAGCATCATCAAAGTCAGAGACAGCTCCAGTAGTAGCGATCTCCACCAGACCTTTTTTCATTACAATTTGAATCTGAAATACAGAGAAATATCAAGTTAATATTAGTTGGTAAAAAAGTTGTATATGTAGTGATAAATAATTATAATATTAAAATTACGCAATGGATAATAAAATTTCCTTTGAATCAAACATCTTTAAATGACAAACAAAGGAGATGAAATATGGCAAGAGAGGTTGAAGGGGGAATGTGAGAACGGAGTAGGTGAGAAAATTTAATTGGGAAACGTAAAAGGTGAGGGGAAAAGTTGTATTAATAGATAGATAGATAGATTTATTCACCATTAGCCCTCTAAAGAGGAAATAGGATTCGTCACAAAGGTACAGTAGATAAATTGCATATAAACTTATAATACACAAAAACACACACAAAAATTCATATCTGTTTACATTAGTCTAGTCACTACAATCATACACACTATTTTTAGGAAACACGCACACGACACAAATCACTTCCTGGTATTAATCTCCTGTCGCTAGGTACGGAGGGATGTCGTCATAGATATTTACTAAAACAGAAAGCAGAGGCAGGAAAACAGAACCAAAAGGGGAAAACTGGACAAACTATTTACATATTTATAGAATATTCGGCAATTTTGTAGGCAAGGCAGTTCAACGAATGTCAGACCGATTCAAAAATTCGTGTACAGAGTAATAAGTTCCATTGACAAGGTAAGTTTTACACTCCTTTACGAATAAGTTGTAGTGGTTGATGTTCTTTACATGATCAGGAAGGCTGTTAAATAGTGCGATACCGGAATAATGAACGCTAGACTCATAGAGACTGAGGCTGTGCTTGTCAGACCTAAGAACTGAACGGTTTCTTGTGTCGTAGCCATGATTGTCCCCGTTACTTGCAAAAAGGTTCATGTTGCGTTTAACAAATTTTAGTATTTCTAATATGTAAGCGCTAGGTAGAGTCAGAATATGGAGTCTTTTGAACAGCGGCCTGCAGCTTTCTCTAGCATCTGAACCTGATATAATTCTAATGGCTCGTTTTTGCAGTTTGAAAACATCCACACTACGAGAACAATTGCCCCAGTTGGCAATACCGTAACACATATGTGAATGAAAGTAGGCAAAGTAGACTAGTGAAGCAGTTTTGGTATCAACTTGTTGCGTCAATAGTCTCAATGAGTAACAAACAGAACTAAGTTTGCGCACGAGGCGATTAATGTGCAAGTTCCATTTTAATTTCATGTCGACTTGCAAGCCGAGGAAAGTCGCATGATCAGAGAACTTATCCGTTACGATGTTGTTGGTTACTGTTGTAAAACGAACTAACCTAGTTTTCTGTACATTGAGCGTTAATTTATTGGTGGCGAACCAAGTATTTAGGTCTCTAGATGCAGTCTCAATCTTCGCATTGAGATTATTTAAATCAATGTCCGTAATTAACAAATTAGTGTCATCTGCGTATAAGACAGATTTTATAGGGTCCATATATTCTGGAAGATCGTTAATATACAAAAGAAAAAGCAGGGGACCTAATATTGAGCCCTGAGGCACGCCACAAGAAATGCCCTCCCATTCTGACAAGTGCACCTCACCAGCTTTGTTTTTTAAGGCTACCTTCTGTTTCCGATTGTTGAGATAAGATTTAAAGAGTGCCAAAGCGTTGCCTCTGATCCCATAATATTCTAATTTTTGGAGGAGTATGCTGTGATCTACAAGATCAAATGCCTTCGAGAGATCAGCAAAAATTCCGGCTACTTTCAGTTTTTCATCAAGGGAATTTTGTATACTCTGAATGAACTCGTACATAGCGGTGCTCGTGGATTTTTGTTTGAGGAAGCCGTGTTGAGCCGGAGTAATTACTTTATACTTCGTCAAGAATTCAAGTAACTTTTTGTGTAAAATTTTTTCTAGTATTTTTGAAAATATCGGAAGTAGAGAAATTGGTCTGTAATTTGATGCGTCGGTGGGCGAACCCTTTTTGAAGATCGGAATAACTTTAGCAGCTTTAAGGGAGTCGGGAAAAATGCCGGTAGAAAGACACGCGTTGAATATGATTTGAAGGGGAGTAGCTATTACGTCGGCACAGTAGTTCACAACTTTGCTTGAGATGCCATATATATCCGCAGATTGGGTACATTTTAGCTTTCTTATTACGTTTATTATTTCGATATTGGTAACCGGTTGAAGAAAAATGGAATTCTGAACACTCGGTACGGCGTTTTGTAGCAGTTTATAAGGAGGTGGGAGAATAGATGGAAAAATTGAGTGGATAAGATTATAAAGTGAGAGACAATGAAAATATGAAGGAGACGAAAATGTTCATATATACTTGACACGAACAGTGGTTATGTAAAGTTTCACTGCTCCTCACCCATCACACTTGTTGCAAGGTTGGCAGGTTTTTTAATGGCGATAATCACTATGGTTGTTTGAATACTCCAGACATAAAACTGTTTCTTATGATAAGTGAATTATTATTCATTATTTAGTATTCCACTACCTTATAGTTGGCGACGAGGAAAATAAGTAAAAACGAAAATCCAATTCAAGGCGTTATGAGCTGCAGAGTTATTGTCGGACATTAAATTGAATTTTAAAGGATACGTTTTTTTAGAGTAGCAGGCTACAAGAGGGTGGCCACGTGGTGGCAACTCACCTTTCATAGCATAGTAGCATAGAAAGGAATTTGAAATGAAATAGAGGAAGGTAGACAAGGGTTGACTAGGGCCCGCGGTCTATAGTTTAAGGATCCTGTCCGGCACTTCGCCTAAAAGTGATGCAGGGAAAACCCTGCATCAGATAGGTCGGGCATTTGATACTTGTCCCGCGACCTTCCGTTGGCGGGAAAGATCATGCATGTTGGTTACATTCAAAAATTGGTTCTATGGCAGAATTTCAGATTGGAGAAGCTATTTCATTTCCAACGACATTCCCGACAAGAATAAAGAAGCAAATTTAATCTGATCCTGTTTCTCCGAAAAATAAAACATAGGAATAATTAGGAATGATTTTTTAAAAAATAGTTCGCTCCTAAAATTTCTGGGTATAAAGAAAACCTCTATTTTTACAGTTTAAATCAAGGAGATCACGAGAGAGCTAATCAACGGTTTCCCAGATTAAAAAGTAAAGCTGTGAATTTTAAATTTGGTTCGTTGCTAGACAGTGTACTTAAAGACAAACTTGTTACGGGATTGCAGAGTAATGTACCATTAGATTTTAAGTAGTAAATTTATTTAGTATGTATAAGGTAAACACGGGAATTGGAGCGAGTTTGAGCAACCGAAAGTAAGGCATCGCAATTTACATAGAAACCTAAGAAGCAACTTAGAGCGCCAGTTCATGATTTGAATTCAGCCAGCAGTTGGGTGATTCATTCAGTGCTCAACACTTGTGCCTTCAATTACTATTGTTATTAATAAAAGAAATTGCCAAATACTGACAAAAAAAGTGATAATATAAATACCACACAACGCTTCTCGAAGCCTTGTTCCTTTCTTCAAGTGCAGAAAAACGTAAGAACCTATAGAGACACAACTGCACGAGTCAGTTGACTAAAGTAAAAAAAAACGCGGTTGGGAATTCATATCCTGAAGAATTACTTACTTTCCTATCATGTCTCCTATCTTCACTCCTTGACGTCTATTATTCCTGGAAGTGAACTCTGCTTTCCAAGGACTTAAACGATGCAACAGTTCATCTCCTATTTTCTTCGTAATAAGGGCAATCACTACACGTTGCCAGTGTTAAATCTTGGCAGCGAGATTACCACACGACTACGGTCAATGGCGCAAAAGTTATTACATGTCTGCGTTTGGGATAATCAGGACACCCGTGAGGTGTGATGGCGTGTGGAAAGACAAAGGTCCAACAGCACTCTCAGGACAGAGAAATTCAGAAGTCATACGAAACTTTACCAGTCTGAGCCTTACCGAGGTACAACACTCTGCAGTACACAGGTAGTCACTGTTATTTGGGAATCCTCTGACCTCAATTCTGTGGATCAAGGCTTGGCAACAGTGACGTTGGCGATTTCCTCGAGGGGTAACCAGCGACACCGCCTTGCAGCAGTCGCCGTGAGAGTGATACGTCGGTCCTTGGTCTACCCTAACTACGTTTGTTTGTGGACTTGAAGAGTTAAAGCTTATCTGATTCAGCACATACTTTCTTCCTTACCCTTCGGAGCTTTGGTAAATCCTTACCACTATGGCAGATAATAATAATGTCAATGTTAATATGAGAAGTCACAGAGTATATTTCAGTAATTCAAGCAGTGAAACTTATATTGTGGAAGCCACAGAAAATGTAGTCCACCCAAACAAACAAAAGTAAAGTATACAGAGTCCTAAAACATGGGAGATTCTTAAGATAGATTATTGGCTCGATCAGATAAAAATTATTGAAATAGAGTGAAATTCATTTTAATCAAAATGACATTATAATACCGTCCGGGGATTTAATTTACAGTTAAACAGGCGCGAATGGAATCCATTTCCCAATGGGGATGGAGAAACTAGAAACCTTCAAAAACTAGAACAAACGTCGAAGTCCGCTCTCCAGTACACAGAATTTCTGAATGGAACATTTATTTCAGGTCTCAAAGATGAGGGTATAAAATATACTGTAAAATCAAAGGGTGAAAACGAAAGTTTGGCCCAGTTGATAGACCTCGCCACAGCTGAAGAAAGTGAGAGAAGAAATCAAAAGAAGGTGTAGACAGGCTATATAAAGGGTAATCCACATAGTGGCCACTCTCGTAGTCATGTGTTATGATGTTATAGTGGTCAGGGCATTCGACATAAGATAAAATATTGTAAGATGATATTTGGATATCAGACAAGCGATCGTAAGAAAGAGGGAAACAAACGTTAAAGAACTTTGAGAAGTGGAAGGTTGTCTTAATGCTAGACTGCACATTAATATTAATATTAAAAACACGCCTCCCGAAATAAAAGTATCGATGTGAGATATTAGAAATTGGCTGCAGTGGACTACCACTGATTGAGTATGGATTATATAGGTTGTTGGTTAGTATGAAAATTATTGGGTTGCAGGGGACGACCGCATTGCGTAGTACAGAGAATAATGAGGTTGATATAAATTAAACTTGCTTAGTAGAAGCAAAGTTAGGTGCCACTCGAGACACTTCACTCCTGCTAGTCAAGCTGAACAGACGCACGTTTTGTTTATTCTTTGCTCGTTCGGGTGCCCAATAGTTCTTCGAAACTGTGTAACACGGGAAGTTCACGTAAAGCAATCGCAGTACACTCAGAAGTATACTCTTCAGGACTCAAAAAACATATAATACAGTATCATCAGTCGTCCCTACTTCTCCGACATCATCAGAATCACCACAGCTCTGTGATCATCCACAGCACAACGCAGCAGGTTTTTTTTGGAACGTAAAAGGGAGGAATGTAAGGCTGGGAACCTGTTATAGCTAGGTTGGCAGTTGTTTGTTTTAATAGTGATAGTCACTTTGATTGTAAGAACACTCGAGACAATAAAACTGTTTCTTATGATAAACAAATTGTTATTATTAATTATTCCATGACATTACACTTATGCATCTGAAAAATGAATTGTAAATGAGGTTTAAAAGCTGCCACCAATTTTAACATTTAATTTTTTATTGATTTATTATATAATATTTTACACTATAATTGCAAAATTATATTACTTTCCTATATTTAGAAAGTATTTGGTAAAAACATACTTAATTGATTAATTAATACCTGCATGTTGTGGTAGTGAGCTAATTTTTCTTCTCTTATATCTTTTAAGCGAGCGTGCAAATTAGAATAATTTTCTCTTTCAGCAGATTTTTTCTTTTGAAATACACTTACACACTGTTCTGCTTCAGCTAACTCCATTGCACATGCTTTTATCTGTTACAGTCAGAAATATTGAAATTAGATTTCTAATATAACTATGTGGCTCAACACCAACATCAATTAATAACAGAGTAGATAGCTAATAATATTGTCTCCAGACAATTCAACTTATTTATTTAATATTTTTAAATGCTTAAATTTAAAATCCCACGTTAGATTATGAGGAGTTAATAATAATCTATTATTATTTTGTAAATGCACATAATATCCTAAAATCACAGTGTTGAAAATGGAATAATAACACTTTTGGTTTTATAAAACATTACGTAAAACACCACAAAATGGATACTTTAAATAGTAATCCATAAAGAATCACACATATTGAATTTACTCAACAATTATAAATTCAATGTTTAACCTTAATGAGTTTTCATTGGATCAATTAATAATTAGAAGTGGCTACCTTTAGTTCACACTCAATCTTAGTTCGTCTCAAACGACACAATGTGGACCAAGTTTCTTCATCAACATTGGGAGGAGCATTGGTATATACATCAATATGATCTATTCCTTTAAGAAAATCAACACATTCAGAAGGTAAAAATTGTGGTTTCTCTGTGGTCAATGCATACTGAGATAACTCATTAAGTAAAATTATTGACAATTGAGCCCTTTGGTACATTTTTGGTCGTTTTCTATAAATTAAAAACACTTTATTTAATTAAAAATTTTCGAGAAAATATTACACAATATTTCATGTTTAATTAACACAAAATTTAAATATATAAAAAACGATTATGTACTTGTATGATTTATAAAGCTGCTCAATGAGAAACGAAGAATAATTTGGAAAATCTTTTTTGAAGTATTTCTCTAAATTTTTTTCTCTGTTAATAAGACCTTCATATACAGCTCGGCACTCAGCTGTAGATTCTTGAAGCTTTCCTATTGTTTCAATGATTTCTTCCTGTCTCCTTTCACTCTTTTGCATTTCCAACCTAAAATTTAACATATCTATAAAACGAGATCAGACTGAAACATAATATATCTATGAATGTATAGCTGAATACTCACATAATATTTTGCTCTTTTTTATCTAGAACAACTCGCTCATTGCACCTTTGCCTAGCTATCAAAATTTTAAGCACTTCCTGATCAATACAGGATTGAATAAGTATTTTTAAGAGAAATAAATCTGATAGTTTAGAGTCATATTTCTGCAAGCTTTCCTTTAGAATAAGAAATATTAAAAATGAATAAAAATAATATGAATTATATTTAATTTCATACGGTAATTATTTGAGCATTCACCATAACTGTTGCAGACAGTGTTTTAAACTCAGCCTCCAACATCTTTTTGTATCTCTCACGTTCACTCATTAGAAATTTAACTTGTTCTTCATAATCTCTAATTATTTTCATGTCTTCTTCATCCCATTTTTCTGGTTCTTTCTCCAACTTCAAAGATTTAACTGTACATTACACACATTACAGTACATTTATTGGAATACGTACATTAATATGACTATGATTGAATTGCTGATAAAAGAATAAGATGTACTGGTCTTCCACAAAAATGAATTCAGGTTTTGTAGAAATTATTACATTTTTTTTACTTTTATGTAATAACATGCTGTTTACGAAATTTCGGATACATGGAAGAAATGTAGCAAAAATAAGTTTTGACAGTCAAAGTTTAGTACAAAATCCCGACACACACATGCCCAAAGCACGTTTTCTCGACAACAATATCCCGATTGACGTTTCTCCGACAGGACATTATCCCGATGGGTCATTTTCGCGAAAGGTACGAAAAGCATAATATTAATATTGTAGAACACTTATTATGTTGTCTTCTAGGACTTCTAATCGAGTAAACAATTGTATTCGCGACGTTTCGATGACGTTCACTGGCATCGTCTTCTAGCAATAGTAAATTAAGTGACTCATAAATCTTGGAACAATTACAACCAAACTTGATACATGTATCACTTAAGAGCCAGGAACAACCCCCGTGGATTTAAGATAACTCTAGCACCGCTACACGTGGGGGTGGAAGGGGGAGATAAAAATACTGCGATAACGACCGAGATTGGTGTCGCATTTGGTATTATCGTAGTCGCTGATTTTAGTTAAAACATTTCAGCAAGGTTAAGCTAAATTTTAATCTCTAGGAGTGGGGGTGGAAGGCGGTGATAATAATTTGATATCGCCCGAGGTTGATGTCGAATCCGGTGTTATGGTATGCGACACGAATCTCGGTCTTTAACAAATTATTATTATCACCCCTATCGCTGGGGGCTAAACTTTACTAAACCTTGATTGAAGGCCACTACTAAACCCAGAGACGCCCATAACACTGGATTCGACATCAATCTTGGTGGTATCGCAATTTTTTATCACCCTACCTCTAAAGTTGTCCTTATGAAATTTTTCACTGAAAACATCGAGAGTGACATTATGAATCTGTACGACCCCATATCTATTTATTCGTCGCCAATATAGGCCGTTATCGAATATTTTGAAAACGCCATCCCCTTCCCTCCCATAGTGGTGTTAGAATTATCTTAAATCCACGGAGTATGTTCATGGATCTTCAGTGATACGTGTACCAAATTTTATTAAAATTGTTCCATGCGTTAATGAGTAACTTAATTTACAATAATAATCATGTATAATAAGATCACTAACATATTAAGTTTTTTAATATTATGCTTTATTTCGTAAAAATGCACCATTCGGGAAAATAACCCATTGGGAAAATGACCTGTCGGGAAAACGCCAATCGCGATAATGTCCTGTCAGGCAAACGTTAATCGGGATATTGTTGTCGGGAAAACGTGCTTCGGGTAAACGATCGGACCCCAATCCTTTAGGGGAATTAGGTACAATTTTTGATAGCCCATGGAGAGTGGACACTATAACTGAATTTATGAGGGCAAAAGAAGCGACCAGAGTAGCTGAGAGATAAAATGACGAAATTTAATGATTGGCTAGTGAAAACATTGTGAAGGAGACAAATACGTCTGTCAGAACTTCCAAGAAATAAGAAAAAACTAGCCCAAATTACAGCCAAACTAATAACTCCTTCAAGATTTCGAGACAGGAAGCACTGTATTTGATTAGTGTGAACTTTTCCAAAAGGAGTTGAGAGAGAGTTTGCCAATAGCAGTACAATATGAGCACATAAGAATGGAGCTATAGTAATCAGTAATCCAAGAGAGCATTAAGTATTATATTTTCAGAGCAGCATAGTTGATTTTGGGTGATCAGCTTCATTGGAGATCAGCAGAGTAGTATTACAGACTGTGCATTATAGGTTCCTAAACTTGTCAGAATGTGGTTTCATGAGTGTAAAAAGTTAACACACAATTCTCAAACTTCTATCCAAGGGCATTTTGCCAAATTGTGGATGGGTTTGTCTTTCCATAAAAGTCTTATTAGGATAGTCATTTATTTAAAGAGTCCCAAATCTAAAACCCACCAATTGAAGAATAACTTTTAAATTACAGGTATCTATTTGTTTCAACTAATGTTTTAGTAAACATGTAATGTTTTTATTAAAATTAATATTTTTGTTATTGTTCAAGCAAATTCCAGCTCTTTATTAATTAAGCAGTTTTGATTGCTTTAAGAAATTAATTCCCTGCAAAATTCTTAATTACTAGCATTATTACTAAGTAAGTTGAATAAACTTACATTGCTATAATATCTCAATCTTTATAACAGTAACTATTATGTATTAATATTTATTGTAGTTTTTATATTGTTACTATTTGCTATTTGAGTGTTTGGTGATTTATCATTAATACTGTTGTAATTAGTAATGGTATTATGAAGATACAAAAAAACTTATTTCAATGCCAGTTAAAGATACATGGTTAAATTTAACTGGGATTTATTTTAACATCGAACTCTTAAGAAAATTTGATCCATTCACATAAAATTGTCTTCTCCTTGGCACTACAGTCCATTGAGTGCCTTGGCTTACTGAGATGACTGCCAGACTGTCACCTTAAATTACATTCTGGATTTAGTAATGACACGTGGGCAGTGACTCCTTCAGTCTTAAACTCAGTTTTTATGACAATGACCAGCTCAAACATCCATGTGTCTGCTACAATTTGAACCCAGGACCTCTCTGATTTATACTGACACTGACAGCTACACCACAGCAGGTTGGCATACAGTAATCAATGCTAATATCAATTCATTGATTGAAAACATCTCTTTAGAATCTATTATTTTCTGCTTGATATAATCTATTTATTATTGAAAAACTGTTAAGAGAAATTCTAAGTTCAATGAGATAATTTTTAATATTTTTACATCTTGAGTCACCTGTAAATACAATATTTAAATAAAAAAGTGTATCAGTGATAAACAACATGAACAACAACAAAACTATTAAAGTTAATATTCATAAAACTTGAAGAGTATTGTCAAAAAAATGTCCATTAGTTTTAAAATGTGGTAGCCAAATTAAGTCTTTGGCCAGACTTAGCTGTCACGATTTGTTTCTTCTGCGATACATCTTTATTATCCTTTTCCATCAGATGTGCTGCTAATGTATCATCTGTTGCTTTAAAAAGTTTCTTTATTGCCATATCTTTGATTTCTAATTGGCATATTTGTTGGCTTGGTCTGATTAAAGTTCGCTTCTTGGTTTTGACCGTAATGACTGATATAGCTCCAGTTTGGTGGGTATAGTATCCAGAATTTTTGTTAAAGGTCAGTCTTACTGTTTTCAGACAACCAAAACTACTACTCCAATTTTCTAGTGAGCATTTTGCATTTTTTTCCCCTCATCAGAAAGGTCCACTACCCCAAGAACTCTGACCAGAATCTATGCCATAATTTGTCTCTTAGTTGTTGATGTTAACACATCCTTCTATGGAGTGTTTCTGAATCCACCACTTCAGTGTCAGGTAGTCCACATTCCATGATATTTTGTAGAAACATCATTGGTTTGATAGGTAAGGGATCTAAGCTATCTTCCAAAATGTATGTCAATAGTTAATCAGAGCCTCACAATTGTACAGTATAGTTATCAATCTTGAGAAATGCTTTTCCTATAGTTCTATGAAAGGGGTTTTATCCCACACATGAAAATGGTGTATCATTTCCGATCACCTCTAAAACTATGACACCGGTTTCTGGTAAAGATAGAGATGCATTTGATATTAATCAACAACAAACTACACATATGTGACAAATAGACTTTAAAGTTCATCTACCTTTGATTATCAAATATTTTCCCTGTATTATTCCCAAGGTTTGCACTACACCCACATGGTGATTCTTCAAGAGCATGGTTGATATTAGTCTCACTGTCAGGAAATGATTTGATGTCAAAATTGCTGGGCTTCTGAACTCTGGAAAATCACTTCATTCCATAATCAAAGTATGTCTTATATTTTTTCAGGTCTTTATTTTTAGTATGCAAGAAAGTTTATTGTTGCACAAATTTAACTAATATATCTTACACATTAACAAATTCCTATATTATGCATTCTCCTTTTATTTTATAAACTTCTGGTCTATTGTGAATGAACTGACGGATCCAGGTGTCAAGTCTAATGACTTGTCCATATTTTGAAAAGTATTTACATATTTTCAATTCACTGCTGTGACTGTTGACTTCCTTTTCTCTTCTTTGGTTGCAGTATCAGATTCAGGACAATTATCTTCAGGTAGTTTTAGCCAAGCAGGTCCTTCCCAAATTTTTGATTGCATCAGTTGATCAGCAGAACATTGTAATGATTCAAATGCACAGAAGTTGCTAATTTGATATTATCTCTGCCTTCTCTTTGTAAGATATAGTGTTCCATGACAAACCATTATTGCCAAAGAACATTGCATAGTCAGCTGTTGGGGAGAATCAAGACAGTTGGCTCAGAGATAGCAGATTTGAAGTAATAGGATTGGTTATTACATTTACTGTAAATAATGCTGATACTGATAGAAGAATGATAATGGATTTGTCTTCTGAGAGATCTAGTTAGCTGAATGTTTTCAAGAGTTAGTGTCTGCATCACAAGTAATTGTTGCTATCAGTTACAGCCAGATTTGTACTGAGTGTGTACTGCAGATAAAACAATAAGTAATTGGTTGATCGTAAAAATTTATTTAATAATATGTATTTAATTAAAGCAGCAAATAAACAATAATAAAATTAAAATGAATGTTCTAAGTAGCTCAGCAATTTTGAATGAATTCCTGATTTGTTTAATACCTCAATGCCTATTGCTATTTCACAGCTAAAACATTTAAATTAAAATAATGTGCATGTAAATTTTCCAATGAAGAAAAAACATCATGTTATTCAAGTAAGTTGTACATTATACCATTCATTTTACCATGCACTTAGGTTTTGGAATATCCTTCTTTATTTTATGTTCCCATAGAAGTTCTAGCACACCATCCATCATTTCTATAAGAGCTCTTTCACGAAAATCATCTGCCAATTCTGCTAGACGGCGAGCTTCTGCTTCAGCTGCTAATTTATCTAAAATTTCTTGACGACTAGGTGAAATGTACACTTGTGCCTTAACCTAGGAAATAATAAATTGTCTGTTACTTTCTCTATGTATGTTCAAACAGAATTTCTATATTCAGTTGGACAGTAAAGATAGATGGCATTGATATTTATTTGGCATATTTGTGTAACACAATATATAAATATGTGGCCAAACAATCAGAAAAGTGTTAATAATTGACATTAGAATTAAGACAATATAATGTTTCATCTATAATTTGGGACTTCATAAGGTGAACAATAGTTTATATAAAAAAAAGAAAAATATGATGAGACATTAATAATTAATATTATGTTCTAAATTTCTTCTGTGATGTTAAATATCCTACTGAATTTTATTGCATACACTTCCAAGATTTTCAATTAATTTCCATATTTAATATTATTTTATTTGCATATTTATATTATATTATTTATATATATTTAATATTATATAAAATATTTTGAATAAATTTTAAACATCTGTTATATCATTGTAATCTTCCTGGTTTGTATAACCACTTTATTGATAAAAACCAACACAAGAACTGTACACAAGTATTTTTACAATCAACAACAATAAAGTATGTTATAAAAACCAAACAAGTTTTTGTCTTATTCCCACTGGAATCCTACAGTGGTGCTATATCACAACATCCTCACTTCAAAGGTTTAGGTTGATGTCCAGATCTGTTCCTCATTAGGTCAAGTTCTGGAGGTCAAGGTGGTAACACCACTGGACGTGTACTATCTGTTGTCCCTGTCAACTCTAGCTGTAACTGAAAGACAGATGGCCTCATTGCAGACCCAAATGGCTGAGCACAGACTGAAGGCGTTTCTTCCTGTGGTGAGTTTAAGACCTGGTCATGCCCCACCTGATTCTTCCCCAAACAATCGTGTCATCCATGTGAATTTTTACGTTTCCTAACAGACGAGTGCATCGCAATAACGACATTGAAAAATTTCCGGAGCGGAACTCAAGTCGAAAGATATCATTTTAAATTTAAATTAGGAATGTTGTTAAAATATGAGATTTTTATTTTATCAGTATCAGCCAGAAGCTACTGTTGGCATCTAACTTCGAAAAAATTGATACACCCTTGATGTGTGCTATGGTATAATCGATGTGAGGAATGGGGTAATACGATCGCCTCACATTCGCGTTCAGTCTTTGTAATCTACGAAAATTCGCACTTGGTTGTTCTTTTTTGGAACTATTGCCATAGGAGCGCACCAATCCGTAGCCTCCTCAACTGTTTCTATTACTTCTAATGAGCATTCGTTCAGTTTTGGCTTTCGTTTGATTCCAAAGACGTAAAGGTACTTTTCGCGGCGTTGTTATAACGAAGGACTTGGTATAGTTTTTCAATCGATTTTAAAGGCTTTTCCTATAGATCCTTAAAAATGTTTGGAAATTTATTTTCCAGCACCTATAGTCTGAATTTTCGACTTCCAAAACTCTTAGCTACCAATCCCAGTTTGGGGTTTAGCAGGTCTACCGAGCAGTAGAGTTCGAACATCTTAAGAAACGTAAAATATTTCCTCACAAATGCTACATTTATACTTGATGTTAACTTTAATAATCCCGATCAATGGAAGTTCAGATCCATCCGGACCAAAGAGTTTCTTAGTTTCTAAAGAGCAATTTTTATTTCAACTTGATGTCAGCAGGTAAGATGGAGACATCTGCTCCTGTGTTTATTTTAAATATGATAGTCATTATAATGATTTTAATTAATTTAGACAAAATACTCAATAAATTAATTAAAAGTAGTATTCGGATGACTTTACATCGTGATTAAATCATGCTTGTGGGCTTGAGGAATGTACAGACACGCTAGAATGACTTCTGCCCTCTCCCCCATATAATAAATCAGCATACCTACTTGTTTTTCACCAGGCATCTTATTCAATTTGACGGAATCGGTGTTTCCCAGCAGGCTTAAAAGAAAAAGGATCAGGGGCGCGTATGTTCAGGTTAACGTTTGCTTCGTTCTCCGTTTTCCTGCTTCCAATAAGATTCCTATACCTTTTATCGTTCCAATATTTGATTTTCTTCAGCGAACAAGTTGATATATTTGAATTAAAGCTGTATGTGTAGCTACCTACGTAACAATGCTTACTTTTGCTGAATGATTTATGAACGACTGCGCCATGTTGTATCATCGTATCTTCCTGGTTCGTATAACCTCTTTATTAATAAACTCCAAACACAAGAACAGTACACAAGTTTCAATCTAAAACACTCAGAATGCTTGTAAATGCACCTTGGTACGTCAGCAATAGAAAATTACATACGGACCTCGGAATGCCAACCATTCAAGAAGAATGCACCAACCGGAGTGCCAGCCACTTCCTACGTCTCCAACTTCACCCAAACGAACTAGCGTCCACCCTGTAACATGACCCTCCCTACGGAAGACTCCAGGACAAGAAATGGCCGAATGACCTGAAAGCAGTATAAGTTCACGATCCGGATAACGTCATTGGATGGGTATCCGCTCACGTTTTTGTATTATTTTGTCATCACATTAACTCATGGAACATGTATTATATAGTTCTGATTGTTAATTTTCTAATAAAAATAAAAAAAAAGTTTTGTTTTTAAAAAAAACTACAATGTCGTATGTTATGAAAAACCAAATAAGTTCCTGTCTTGTTCCGGCAGGAATCCACCAGTGGTGCCAATATAACAACAAATTAATTGAAAATCTTGGAAATGTATACAAAAAAATCTACATTGCTGAAGAAATTTTAGATGGTAATATCAATGACTAAAGTCTTCTCGGGCTTCTAACAAGGTAAAAAATTGTATTCGTGGCGTTTCGTTGACGTTCTCTGCCATCGTCTTCTAACAATAATATTTATCATTAAATATCTCATCATATTTTTCTTGTATTTTCAACCTGACGAAGTCCCAAATTATGGATGAAACATAGTAATATATTTTTGTATTGTATTAATTTATAATCAGAAACATTTTCTGACTATTTGGCCATTGTATTTATTTACTCTGATATGAACTTTATTTCTAAAATTTAAAATAACCAAAAAATTCAATTTGGACATTGAATTTATCAAAAACTATGTTTTATTAAATTGAAAGTATATAATGGATTGTTCAATATTTAGTTATAATGAAAACTAGTTTTAAATTCTTACTTCACTATCTGCAACTTTGACAATATTTTCTGGATTTTCTTCCTGGCTCCATGTAGGATCTGTTACAGCAGTTTCAGTATCATTTAATTCTGACAAAATATACCGTAGTCGCTTATTTCTTTCTACTGCCAAGTTAAGTTCTCGTTCCTTCTGAGCAAACATGTCATTGAACTGTTTGTTGAAATAAATGCGCAAATCTTCTTGAACTTTCTAAAATGTACATACTTTACATTCAGTAAACAATAATGGCATTTACTTTTCTTATTAGCTACAGAATTGACAGCTCACCCGTAACAGTATAACCTCATCTTGTATCTGAGCATAAGTTGACGTTTCAAACTGTGAACTATGAAATTGAGAAACTTCTATATATTTATAAGTAGAAGAGCCACTAAAAACATGAGGTTCTTCAGTTACTTCTAACTCTTCTTGTCCTTGTTCTGCTTCTAACATAGCTTCTCTGATTCTTTCACTTTCATTTTTATCAGCAGGTCTTGGAGTTTCCATCAACTGAAGCTTCAGTTTGCTGAAAAACAGCAAATAATTAATATATAATGAGATATATATATATCACTACTTGCCTCTATATACTGGGATAATTTTTCTATACACAATTACTTTCATTAAGCAAAAGTCACAGAAATTCCGGAAACGTTCACCAAAAAGGTTAAGTAATGGTTAATGGTAATCAGCAACATTAATAAATGATAAATATGCTAATAATTATAATCTAAGAAAATAATAATGCTACAGGGTGCTGATCGATGAATCCATCAAATTGATGAGAAACATTTTACCCCAGAAATTACGGCACTGTTCCAACATGTACTGACGATAACGTATTTAAACTTTCAGGGGAAATTTTACGAACAGGTGGAATGAGTGGCCATGGGATCACCCTAGTCCCCAGAAGTGGCCAACTCTACTTGGAGAACTTCGAAGAAAGAGCTCTCAACAACTCCATACTGAAACCCAAGTGTTTCTAGCGGTACGTGGACGATACGTTTATGATATGGCCAAACGGGTACCAAGCACTGGAGGAATTTCTCGCCCATCTCAACTCAATCAACGACAATATCAAATTTACAATGGAGGTCGGGGAGATCGGGACCCTACCCTTTCTGAACCTACGGATTTATAGGAAACCAGATGGAAAACTGGAACATGCAGCCTATAGAAAGGTAACGAACACAGATTTCTACCTCAATGCAGGTAGTTTCCATCAAAAACATACTGTACTTTCCATGGTACACATGGTTCTGGCTATTTCCGACATGGAAAGTCTTCCGACGGAAATAGAACACCCGAAGTAAATTGTAAGAAAAATGGTTACACCACGCAGGAAATCCAGAAGGCCTTCAAAAAGAAATGGAACGCATTGCAACAGCGTTTCTCCCCTACGCTGGGAACACGACACTAAGAATCGTCGAACTTTCGCAAAACACAAGATTAAACTGTTTTCAGGTCACAAACAAAAATCCGGAAAATATTAAAACCGGTACAAATGACGTCGGCCTGAAAATCAGCGGAGTCTACGAAATTACATGCAACTGCGGACTAAAATATATCGGCGAAACAATTCGAAATGTTGAGAAAAGATGTTCAGAGTATAAGACATGTATCCGCTTAAAACATCTCACACAAGGAAGCCCGCGTGTGCATTCACTCGCAGGTGAACCTTCCCAGAGAGCTCTGAAGGAGGCTGCCTTTGGGGATGCCTTCACATCTCTCTGGTTTTTTGAACTAAGGTTCCCACAAGCCGAGGTACCTGGGCCAGTTTTGAGAGGGTTTTTTTCTGGGGTCACAGAACTGGGACATACAATAAGAGATGTTTTCTGTTCCCAAAGGATCAGTCGGCCAGCAGCCTCCTAAATTTGTCGAGTCATGGAGAAAGGAAAGCTGCGTCCCTACAGAAAACCCCTCTCTTGCCATCGGAAGGGCGTGGGACGCGAGTACCCAATGCCCGACCTACCTGATGGAGATTTTCTAGAGTTTATCTTGCGTCAATTTTAGACGAATTCACCCTTGGCAACCTTGCTCTACCCTTCCGCATCTCCCCTTTCAAATCGTTTCCAATGCTTTTAAAGGGGAGTTGCCACAACGTGGATAACCCTCATGTAGCCTGTTACTCTAAAAAAAACTGCATATAAAATCGACCGTGGCGGAACACGCCCTAATGACGGGGTACAAAAATTGATTTCACCTAAACGAGAATTATGGACCAAACCAGAGGCTGGTGGAATAGCGTGTTAAGAATTAGAACCTCGGAAAACCTTATGAACCGTGACACTGGGTTCAACCTCAGTAACGCCTGGGACCGCATTCTTGCATCAATTAAATTATTTAATCAGATGGAAACTACAAGCGAACAACGTAATGAATAAAGAGGTGCGGCCAATCAGGCCCCGGCAGATCCCCGACGGAACCTAGTGGAGTGGAGTAAGGAAGGCTTAATGTATAATTTATATCTTTAACTTAGGGTACGCCTGGGCCTGATCAATATAATTAGGCAAAAGATTTTTAATATCGCATAATTAAGCAAAGGAATGAGCTACAGCTAAGAATTTAAGGATACACTAACCCTCGTGGCCATCAGAGAATTTCGCTCTTGACATCATTTCACACCTCTATCCCCCTTTCCATTGATATCCAAAAATCCTACGACAAAGTCGGGATAGATAAGTTACTTTACAAACTATTAAAACTAAGTATTCACCCCGCCTTTGTGCGATTAATTCAAGCCTTCCTCACAGATAGAACCTGATTCGTCTTTTCCAGTAACTTTTCACCTGAAGCAGGCCTCCTCAATCCGCCATTTTCTCTCCTCTGCATCAACCAGTTTAGGAGGCAGCTGGTGGACTATTCCAATAGGAGCAACTGTCAACTGTTATCGTATGCCCAAGGTCTGAGACTCTGTAACATACACCTCTCAAAACAGGTCAAGGTGCCTTTGGCTTGTGGGAACTTTAGTTCAAAAACGGAGAGAGGAAAAGGCTCCCCCAAAGGTAGCCCACTCGGTCTGTCAAGAAAGGGTCTGCGTGCGAGAGAACAGCTCTCACAGGCTTCGTAATGCAAGTTTTCGAAATGCTGCCCCTACATGGTTTTTCTCTTTAAAATAAACTTCGATAAATTTTTTAAATACTACCAAAAATGCATGAATACTATTTTTGTTTTGAAAATATAAACTACTTTAAAATAAGTTTTTTAAACTATCGAACGGTTCAAATTTATTTTGATTTCGTTGCTTGTGCTGTCTGACATAGCTATCTCTCTGTGTCATTGCATTGTTCGTGCTGACTTGTCTATAGCACTTAAGAGGCAGTTTGTTGAGCTTTGCCGGTTGTGCCGGGGGGAGGGGGGGGGGGTGAAACGGAATACTGTGTATTGGAATATAGACATGTCAAGCTGCCTGAATTAGCAGGAGCGTGTGCACGAAAGTTTAAAGTCTTAGAAATCAGAGAAGAAATTCACACCGTTAAAACAATATTTTTATGAAGGTTCAATAAATTACGAAAAAAATGATTATTCCTTTACAAATTTATGTGATGTAATACATAACTATGTGCCTCTCGTCACCTGCTAATATTATTATTAAAATAGTAAATACACTATTATTATACACACAAATTGTTATGTATAAACACTATGCATAATTTTTGTTTTCCTATCAGCATTTTAACTGATCCCACAAGTGATCTTTAACAAAAAATATGAAATTTAACTAAAACATATTTACTTTTAAATAAATACAAAATAAAACAAATACACAGAGAATGTGTTATATCATTTACCTTTGAGTTTTTGGGACCCAAGGCTCAAAATATCCACCCTTTATTAATTGGCTCATTATTTTCTTGTGTTCAAGAAGCAGTGCAAGTTGGTTTTGAAATTTATGATCAACAGGAAATAATGCATAATTTTCAACATCAAACTGACTCACAAATGCCTACAACAATAGATAAAATATAATTTGATTCATATATATATATATATATATATATAAAATTATCTATTAGTAATGCAAACCTTAATACATCTGCGTTTGATATCCATTTTATCCCATGTATATTTTTTAATTTGCAGAGCTAACTTATCTTGAGCAACACATAATGTCTCTAACTGTTTCTTGGTTCTTTCTAGTTCTTCTGCAGCTTCCTTTTCTCGCCTCTTTCGTCTCTCAATGTCCAAATCAAATGACTTAATAGGTAATTGCTCTTCTGGAGGAAGAGTATAGTTTTTATTAAGGAGTTTAACAGTCTGGGAGAAGAGATTATTAAAGCATTATCCAATATTGTAATTAGACATGAACAATTAAATAATTTTTTATTGGCTTACTGACAGTCAGTTACTGTTACCTTGTTCTGTAATGATTTAAAATCATCTAAAATTGATTTTCTTTCAACAGCAGATTCTTCTTTCTCATTGGCAAACTTAATGTCATCTTGAATTTCAAGCCAAGTTTTATCACCACCTGGCTCATAATGTGCAGTGTACATTAATAAATTATTTAACATTATAAATAACTATAACTTTTTTACAATTATCATACCTGATTCTGTACTTGAGGTCGTCTGTAAATTTAGGAAATTTTCCTCCATCGAAGGATTCATAAATTGATTTAACAATTTATGTTCTTTCTCTTTATCAAGAATACAGCTATAATTTTGTAATAATTTATTTGATAAAAATATAATTACATATTCAAATAATGTTATTAATATAAATACTCACGTAATTTTAGAGCACAGCAATGTTCCATCCTCTCCAAGAGACAGTACATGATGAAAAATAGGATCCAGTATAGCTCTTCTAACCCCAAAATCACTTCTATGATGGGGTAACAGTGACGTTATCAAGTTATTAGTACAACATGATCGTATAAATATTATTCCATCCATTCCATAGGTAATAAAGTACTCATCGTGACACTGAATATAAAATTTCCGAAATTGATGTCCAGTTTTTAGCGCATCAGCAATTTTGAAAGTAGCAAACTGAAAATATGGTGCAATTTCATAGTGAAACTTTTATTAGAATCCATTAACTATGTTTTCAAGAGAATATTTCATAACACTTATAAAAAACAATAGAATTAAAAATAAACTGCATAATTCTTTTATGTGAAAATTTTCAATGAGTATAGTTTCATTAAATGTACCGAGGAAATCATAATTACATAGAATATTTGCAGAAAGCTACTCCTATTGATAACTTTGAATACTTTAAGTAACAATCAGCATAATTTTTAAATATGTTTGTCACTGTTGGAATGACAAAATGAAATAAGTCTTCTACTGAGTGAAAATTCTGTTTAGTTGGCAGCCATTATGTTTTTGTTTGTGTTTTGTCCGAGACCGTCGTGTCGCCTGTATTGCCGCATCGCGGTCATGTTGGGAAAGAAAGCAGTTCTATTGTTAACGTCCGCTCATCTCTCTCACCCTCAGAACCTTGCTTTAATTGATTTTCAAAGGCAAGGTATTACTTTAGATTATGGGCCCAGGACGTTGTGAGAGAAATCTGAGAAGTTTTTAGTAGACCGTCGGTATTTCCATCACTGCGTGTGAAGGTGTAAAAGGTGCCCACCGGCAAGCGATTCAACAGGACTCAAGATGGTGTTGACGTCGCGTGAAGGAAGGATTCCTATAATTACGAGAGAAAACTATGAGGACTGGTTCGTCAGCATTAAACCCGAGTTGTTGAAGCAGTGATGACCTTTCAAATTTTGTCGTGAGTGCCGATGAAGCTAGGAAGAAACACATGAAAAATTATGAGGCCCTCTCCTTCATCATGTGCACCGTGGACCAGAACTTGTGGTTCGACATCTTGGACTGCGAGATCGCGTCCGAAGCATGGAAAATTCCCAAGGAACAGTGCCTACAGTACTTCGCAAGAATTTCGTGAGTTGGCCACACTAACGAAAGGAAACCTAAGCATCACAGAGTACCTGAACACCATGCTAAACACGAATAGAATGCTAAGTTCAAATGGCGTGGAGATCACAGAGACTCAGCGTGCCTAGCGCTATCTGGTTTACCAAAAGAAAATGAAATATCAGTCAAGACTGTGTGTGCCCAACCCGATAAGGCGAAGGTATCAACTAATCCTTCTGGTGTGTGAAAGGGAACTTTCATTCAAGTCCGATAACCAACACGTAGTCCATACCACGAAGGAGAACAACAACCAGAAGAGAAGTAGAATGACACCGGTCAGAAGAGCCAGTGACAGCACATGATCCAGTGAAGAAAGAAGCAGTGGATGGACATACAGAAAGCTGGAGGATTTTCTGCTACAGTAGTGGAATATAGGAACATACTGCTCATAATTGTTCAAGGGTGAAGGAAGGGAGAAAGAGGCAGAGAATCCGGGCAACCGAAGAAAGTTTCTGTAGTTACGAGGGAGCACTTTACATTGTATGCAAAGAAACACCTGGACAGAACAGCATTTGGATTCTAGATGCAGACCATGTGACAAATAAGAACAATTCGTTTTTCAAACTGAGCGAGTATTCAGGTGAAGTGGAAGTAGGAATTGGTAGACACTTGAAAGTTGAAGGTATTGAGTTTGCCCTAATCCCTCTGAACCATGAATGCGCAGGAAAGAGTTAACACTATCTGATGTGTTGTATGTGACCGAACAGCTGATAAATTAATATCGTAGGGACAACTGGAGGAGAAATCAATTGAATTCAGGTGCAAGGATAGCATTAATAGGACTTATTGGATATGGGTCTGCTGTTTTCTCGCAGGCAGAACCTTTCTCGTGTGACGGTGCCTTCTCCTATCTCCGTTTTTGAACTAAAAAGTTCCCACAAGACGAGGCACCTCAGCCTTTTTTGAGAGGTGTATGTTCCGGGATCGTGGACATTGCGCATCCGGTAAGAATTGTCCGCTGGAATAGTCCGTCAGCTGCCTCCTAAACTGGCCGAGGCACGGAGAAAGGAATGCTGCGTCCCAACAGCAAACCCTTTTTCCGCTATCGGAAGGGCGTGGGACAAGCACCCAATGCCTGACCAACCTGATGCAGGTTTCCTAGGTTTTGTCCAGCATCATTCTTAGGTGAATGCAAGGTAGAATCCTTAAACTATAGCCCGGGAGCCCTAGTAAACCCTTGTCTACCTTCCTCTACCCTTCCGCATCCCCCCTTTCAAATCCTTTCCTCTGCTATTAAAGGGGAGTTGCCACCATGGAGATTACCCTCATTACCCAGTTACTATATTAAAAAAAACAGGGCATTGTCCGATTTTATACAGATAATTTACGTAGTAAGCATCGACACCCTAAAGGAATAAAAACAACAAGCGTAACACATCTCGACTCGTCAACGGATGAGCGCGGAGAGAGTCTCCCCGATAAAGCCGTATTTTAAGCGCACGTGGCGTGTGCGGACAACCTCCCTGTCCCCCCGCACGAACCGACACTTCTTCAACCCTGGCAGCTGAGCGTTCGCGTATACTGTTCCGGAAAAGCAACTTTATTCGGAAAGAATCAGTCTTGGTTTCAACATTAAGTGAATGTAATACAAGTTTAATGTATAACATTTCTGAAACTGATCAGAAATATTTATAATATAGATACTGTTCCAATTGGTATTGGTTAGTTTAATAAATATGCTTAGATAGAAACGTTTTAACAGTTATGTGTATCTGACGTCCTTAAATAAAGGAAAACATCAATGTCTTTAGTTATAAATTTATTATTAACTAGCTGGGTGCCCTGCGTTGCCCGAGATGTCATTTATCTATAACCCCCGTAATTACTCCAAATTCGGTTGCTTTTGCGCTATTTTTATGTAACGCTCCACGAATCCTATCCCTAAATGTGCTCACCTGCCATGCTGAAGGGGGCTGAAGTCATTGACCAAATATATCGGTCGTTTTTACGTTAGAAGATGACCACCCCCACAAATGTGCGATAATCAAAAAGTATTTATTCAAAGCAAAAATCGTCCGATTACATTGTTTGAAAATTTCCACCCCCGCCCTCCAACCTTTAAACCCCAACCCATAAGCTTGCTCCCCTCACAGGGGTTGAAATTATCCACAAACAGCATCGGTATAAATACTAACAAAGTAATTAACCCCAGGAAATAATTATCGCAAATATCGACCGTTTAACATGTTTGAAAATTTCCACCACCAACCACTCCCACGTCGAGGATTAAAAACGGCAAGTTTAAACTCAATGACAACTATAGCCCCGGATTCGACTCCAATCTCAATGGTTTCTTTCTTTTTATGTAATGCCACTTCACGCCCACCTTTAAGGGTACACCCATCCAAAGCCCGAAATGGGTTGTAATTATACACTGAGAACATGTAGAGAAATTTTATGAATCTCATTGATGCCAAAATATATTTATTAGAAGCAAAAATCGGCCGGTTAACATGTTTGAAAATATATTCCCACATCCAACTCACACCCCCGCACACCACGGCCAACCCGCGTGCATTTCCCATGTTGTCATAAATACTGTAATGCCTTGAGGGAAAGGCATTGTTTCATATTAATGGTCTTGGCCGTCAGAGGAAGTTGTAATGTTTACTTAGGACAGGTCTTGAGAATTCGGAGCAAGGGTGGCCTGTCGCAAGATAAATCTGTTAAGGCAGGCATTGTTTCTGATTAATGGCCTGGACAGTTCAAGGGACAGTTAGTAATATTGTGTAATTAGGATCGGTATTGAGGAGTCAGAGCAATGGACGTGTGCGGGTGGCCTGTCGCAAGATAAATCTGTTAAGGCAGGCATTGTTTCTGATTAATGGCCTGGACAGTTTAAGGGACAGTTTGTAATGTTGTGTACTTAGGATCGGTATTGAGGAGTCAGGGCAAGGCACATATGCGGGGGCCTGTCACAAGATAAATCTGTTAAGGCAGGCAGTGTTTCTGATAATGGCCGTGACAGTTGAAAAGACAAGACTAAAGTAATTTAGGGTGCAGTTTGGGCGGTCTGGAGAATTTAGAACCGCGCACGTGTGAGTGAGGGTGAGAATACAAGTTCAAAGTAATTGAGGGTGCAAAGACAAATTCGACCTGTCTCGATGGTCGGCTTTGGGACAAGACAGAGTAACGAACTACTTGCTAAATAAGGAACTGCAACTGCAGAATGTAAATCTCGGGATAATGGAGGAAACTGTCCACGAGCAGTTGCGACGTAGTTTTGAAACAAAGGAAAAGAGAAGGGACTGGAATATATAAAGGGAAGATAAGATTTTTGCAGAGTTAGTTGAGTTTTAGAGCTAGGAGGTGGAGTTAGTTGAGTCTTGGAGTCAAGAGGGGAGTGCGAGTTGTGGAGGCGTACGGCGAGCACCGAGAATGGAGAAATTTTGCACCCTGCGAGAGAAATAGCAAAATTATGCAACGATAAACATTTTTGTATGCAGAAGTCTAATCTGTTGTAATATCAAAATTTGACCACTGTCTTCGATGGTAGGAGACCAGGACACTGCATCCAGCGTCGAGTAGTTTTCACCACGAGCAGCTTTCATCAAACCAACATTGTGTGTTAGAGTCAGTGTTTAAACGTCCAATCTATAAAGTGTGTTTGTAATGAACGAGCCAAATTTGCCTGAGTAATCGTAAGTTGAAATTTCATTGTATTAATATGTGTAAACGGAATTAAAAGATACAGTCAGATATCGTTCTTTTCTTTTGTGTTAATAAAATAAACTCTTTAAATTTAGAATCAACCTTATAGAATAAGTTCGTCAATAATTAATTTCGGCTATACGAATAAATATTTCTTGTTAATTTAAAGATAAATGTTGGGTTCTTTGATTAAGTTAAATGTTCTGTCCGTTATCAAACCCAGTAAAGACCCATGAGAGATTGAGATATATGTTTTTAAACTTGTATCATAATTTCAAGTTTTGTTAAATAAATTTTGTTTGTTTTAAAGTCTACAATTTTTCATTTAAAAGCCCATCATATTTAATTATTACATTTTGGCTACCACAACGTGGGGCAAATTAATAAGTCCCTGTTGTATATTACAATACATTCAAGTATATCTGGAATCTGGGAATTATTCACGTTATTCACGTTATTTTCTAGTAACGTACCTCCACCCCCACCCGTATTTGTGATCTTTCACGTGTGTCAAGGGATTGAAATTAAAAGCAAAATCGGTAGAAATTTTGTCAATGACATTTACCCCGACAAATATTTATTGGCTACAATAATCAACAGTTCAACATGTTTAAAAAAATTTACACCCCAGCCAACCCTTCGTCGGGGGGGAGGTAAACGGATGGTTGACTGTAATAATTTAACTCATTGACATCCATGACCGTGGATTCGACTACAATGACGATTGTTTTTGCATAATTATAATGTAATTCCACTCCAACCCCACCCTTAAGGGGAGCTCCATTCCCAATCCGGAAAGATGTTGAAGTTATTCACCGGAAAAAAAGTAGAGAAATTTTATTAATCAAATTGATCCCGAAATATATTTAGTCGACGCAAAAAACAGCCGGTCAACTTGTTTTAAAATTTCTATCCCCCGTACACCTCGGCCCAACTCATTCCAACCCAACCGACACCCGCGCGTTGAACAGATTGTCATAAATAAATTCAACGACATTAATTACCTTCGATTTGACTCCAATCTCGGTTGTTTTCGCGTTATTTTCTTGTAAATCCCCTCCACCCCCACCCCTATCATGCTTACAAACAACATCAGTAGAAATACTATGAACGTCAATGGCTCTGGCATTTAGTTATTCCACGCTAATATCGATGATTTAACATGATTGAAAAATTCCACCCCGTCCATTCCCGCCATAGGTGATTAAATGGGTAATTGAATATAATCTCAGATAACATCGGTTGAAACACTATCTCTTCGCTTCATAAATATATTTATCTACCTAAATATCGGCTGTTTTAGCATGTTTGATGTTTCCACCACCTCCCCTAAGTGTGCTTCCCTCAAGGGGAACCACAAAAGGGTTATATTTTAAATCAACATCGGTATATATATTATAAATTTCATTGACCATGGTAATTAATTATTTAATGTAAATATCGACCGTTTAACATGTTATAAGAATTCCAACCCCGTCCACCCCTTCCACTCCCGCTCCTGGAGGTTAAATGGCCAATTGAATGCTGTAATTGAACTCGGTGACATCCATAACCTTGGATTTGACTCAAATACCGGTTGTATTCGCGTTTTTTTATTTTAGAGTTCCTCCACCCCACCCCTAAAAGTGCTCTACTGATAAGCCCGAATGGGGTTGAAGTTATACTCACAGAACATGTAGAGAAATTTTTTGAATCTCATTGATCCCTAAAAATATTTAGTCGTTGCAAAAATTGGTAGATTAACATGTTTTACAATTTCCACCCCAACCACCCTCGTCCCTGGGATGTTAATTGTTACTTTAATGTCATAATTAAACTCATCGTTATCCATAACTATGGTTATGACTCCAGTCTCGGTTGTATTCGAATTATTTTCTTGGAACATTCCTCCACCCCCAACCCTAGAGTTCTTTTTTCCCATGCCGTAAAATGTTGAAATTTTACTGACATACAATGTTACAAACACAATTTATCACTTTTACTCGGAAAATATTTATCTGGCTCAAATATTGACTGCGTTAGCATGTTTGAAGATTTCCACCCCAACCACCCCCACTTGAATGACTTAAACGGCAACTTGAATATCATAATTAAACTCACTGACAACCATAACCCTGGATTTGAGTCCAATCTCGATTGTGTTTGCGTTATTATTATATAAATCAACCCCGCCCCCCACCCTAAAGAGTGCTCCAGTCCAAATCCCGAAAGAAGTTATATTAAATATATGGAACATGTAGAAATATATAATAAATTTCAGTGAACCAGAAAAATATTTATTCGATGCAAACATCGGCTGCTTAACATATTTGAAAATTTCATCCCCATCCTTCCACGTTTGAGGAAGTTAAACTGTAAGTTAAATGTCATAATTAAACACAGTGACAAATATAACTCCTGATTCGACTCGAAACTGGAATGTGTTTGCGTAATTTGATGTATTGCCACTCCACCCCAACCCTTAAGGGTGCACCACTCCCATGCCTAAAAGACGTTGAAATTATACACAGATAACATGTATTGAAATATTGAATGCCATTGATCCCAATTATATTGATTCAACGCAAAAATCTGCCGATTACCATGTTAGAAATTTTATTTCCCCGCCCACCCCCTCTCATCACCACCAATTCCCACCCACCTCTGTGATTCTCAAATTGTTAGAAAAAGTCTCAGCGACATCCATAACCCCGATTTGAATCGAACCTCGGTTGATTTGGCGTTAATTATATGAAACGTCCCTCCACCCCACACAATAGGGTGCTCAACTTGCATGCCGAAAGGGGTTGAAATTATACACAAAAAACATCAGTAGAAATACAATCAATATAATTAACCATGAAAAATATTGATTCATCGAATATATCTGTCGTGATTGCATGTTCAAAAATTTCCACCCCGCTTCCCCTGCATCTGAGGGATAAATTCCAAGTTGAATGTCGTAACCAACCTCAGTTACATCAATAACCTTCGATTTGACTTCGATCTCTGTTGTAATTGCGTTATTTTCTTGTAAAGCATCTCCACCCCAAACCATAAAGGTGCTCTTTCCCCAGGGTGTAAAGGATGGAAATAATATTCAGATAACATCGGTAGAAACACCGCTTCTGGGGGTGGTAGACGCGTCTCACCCCAACAGTGTTTGTTTTCAGGTCGTAAAGACCACGTGTACTAAATTTGGTGATATTTCCTCCACGGGTGTAGAATTGTATTCTCCACCCCAAACCCTAAGGGTGCCCTTATCCTAGGGTGTAGGGGATGAAAATTATATTCAGATAACATCGGTGCAAACACTATCAATATCTTTGACCCCAAAAAATATTTATCTGACTGAAAAATCGACTTTTAAATATTTCAACCCCCGTCCAACCGCGCTTCTGGGGGTGGTAGACGCGTCTCACCCCAACAGTGTTTGTTTTCAGGTCGTAAAGACCACGTGTACGAAATTTGGTGAAATTTGCTCCACCGGTGTAGATTTGTATTCTCCATCCCAAAGCCCTATTTCCAGGGAGTAGGGAATGAAAATTATATTCATATAACATCGGTAAAAACACTATCAAAATATTTGACCCCTACAAATATTTATCCGACTGAAATATCGTCTGTTTTAGCATGTTTAAATATTTCACCCCCCTCCACCCCCGCTTCTGGGTGTGGTAAACGCGTATCACCCCGACAGTGTTTGTTTTCAGGTCGTAAAGAACACGTGTACAAAATTTGGTGAAATTTCCTCCACCGGTGTAGAATTGTATTTAAATATTTCCACCCCCGTCCACCCCCGTTTCTGGGGTGGTAAACGCGTATCACCCCGACAGTGTTTGTTTTCAGGTCGTAAAGAACACGTGTACAAAATTTGGTGAAATTTCCTCCACCGGTGTAGAATTGTATTTAGATATTTCCACCCCCGTCCACCCCCGCTTCTGTGGGTGGTAAACGCGTATCACCCCGACAGTGTTTGTTTTCAGGTCGTAAAGAACACGTGTACGAAGTTTGGTGAAATTTGCTCCAACGGCTAGATTTCTATAAGGAACATACAAACAAACATACATACATTCATACATACACTCATTTTTATTCATAAGATTTAAATTTTGAAACATTATAATAGAAAAAACATTCTCAATGTTTCGTCCCTAATTTATTAGGACCTCTTCAAGTTTTGTAAAGTTAATTAAATCATCTAATGTCAAAATCAATTTCTAAACATTCCTACATAGCGATATTTTTCAAACATGATAATTTATAATACAATTATTTAAAAATAAATTGAATATTACTTTGTTCTGAGAATATTTTTGTTTTATCGTTCAAAGGTGGTTCTGGTTGAAAGTGTGGATTGTAAAGAACTTGGAACTTATAAAGTTGTTTCAAAAGAATGCTGCATTAATACCTCAGTAGTTACCCTCGCCCAAAGAGAGACATTATTTGAAATTGAATTAGTTCACGATAATGTTGTAATGTTTATAAAATAATGTACTCTTGTTTGTGAAATAAAGTTACCTGATGTCTTAAATTGTGTAGTTTTCAAGTAATTTCAGGGTCGGACAATTGAAGCCTGTCGTTAATTTCTCCATCACAAAAGTCACCAACCAGTAGCGACATGTGCGGCGTCTGATTGTATTACTCAGGGAGTGACTCAAAGTAAACTAGTTGGAAATTGGCGTCACTAATCAGTTTCTTTTCAGTATCCCCGTGTGCATAGGGCCTTATACTGTTAGATTGTTCTCTTGGAATTTGCCTTTTAGTATGTTATCACACTGCAGATTAATGAATTCGTCACAACGTTTCTGGGATCCTTGTCTCTTTCAACAGTGCGAAGAAGAGCCTAGAGCTACACAACTACACTCGTCAGTTGACAAAACTCAAAACGCGACGAAAACGCAACGACAATGGGAGAGCCGAAGGGTTAGCGTAACAATAAGGGAGCAACGACAATGGGAAATCAGAATGTTTAGCGTAATAATAAGGGATCATAGCAATTGTTTAGTTTCATTCGAGGGTGGTCTGAAAAGTTTCCGACCCAAAAATGATAGAAGATTTTTTTTAAAATTAAAATTTTTTTTTTCAACATAGTCTCCTTGTAACTGTACACCCTTCTCCCAGCGATGCTCCTATCTCTGTAACCCGTCCAAAAAGTACTGGGCGTTTTTCTCTGCAAAATAATTGTTCACGAAGGTGATTGCCTCTTCATTTGACGAAAATGTCTGTCCTCCGAGCCCAATTTTTAGATGAGGGAACAAGAAGTAGTCGGTTGGGGCTAGAGATCTGGTGAGTAAGGCGGATGGTCAAGCAGTTCAAACCGTAATTCGTGGATTTTCGCCATGGCAATCGCTGAGGTGTGAAACAGGATTTTCTTTTTCTGCAAATGTGGCCGTTTTTCCGCAAGTTCTGCCTTCAGCTTGTCAAGTAATGATGCTCCTGTAATGGTTTTTCCTTTTTGAAGATAATCGATTAAAATAAAAACAGTCGCATTAACTTTCTCAGACGAAAAAACAGTTTTTGCTGTTTTTGAAGCCGGTTCCCCCTTTGCAGTCCACTGTTTGGACTGTATTTTTGTTTCGGACGTATAATGATGTAACCAAGTTTCATGTACAGTAATTAATCGGCGCCAAAACTCGCCTAAACTTCGCCAACAGAGCGTTGGAAATGTTCATTCGAACACGATTTTGGTCTAACGTGAGTAAACGCGGCACCCAAAGCGCCGTCAGCTTTCTCATGCCTAAATGTTGATTTAATATGTGACAAACACGTTCTCATGACCTCTGCTATCTCTCTCACTTTAATTCGGCGGTCGTGTAGCACCATTTGGTGAACGTTGGCGATGTTTTCGTCGGTAGTTACAGTTTTTGGACGTCCCCAACGTTCATCGTCTCCCAAGCTCTTACGGCCACGTTTAAATTCAGCTGCCCAAAATTTCACTGTGGTAAATGATGGTGCAGTGTCCCCATACACAGAATCCAACTCATCTTTGATTTGTGTTGGCGTATTGCCTTTCAAAAACAAATATTTAATAACATAACGATTTTCTCCATTTTCACAAAAATACTCACATAAACTCACTCAAACGACTGTTACATAACTGCGCGTCCAAAATGGCTGAAACTTTGGTGAGTAACTGCCAACAGATGAGCAACGAAATTCACTAGCTTTTATTTAATAGTGCTGCCATCTTCACGTTGAGGTCGGAAACTTTTCAGACCACCCTCGTAGTGTCTGTTAATACATTAATATCTGTGATGTTTGATTTATTGTGAAGCATCTGTGAAATGAGTCTGTAATTGTACCTTATTATTACGCTAAACCTTCTGTTTTTCCATTGCCGTTGCTTCCTTATTGTTACGCTTACCCTTCGGCTGCCCCATTGTCGTTGCGTTTTCGTCTCTTTTAAGATTTGTTAACTGACGAGTGCAGTTGTGTCGCTCTAGGCTCTTCTTCGCACCTGAAGAAAGGACTAGGATCCCAGAAACGTTGTGTGGTATTTATATTATCACTTATTTTGTCTGAGTAGGCTATCTTTCTTATTAATTATTTTCAATCAGACGTAATAATTTTCAATTTATAATAGTTTATTTGTGGCGCATACCTGAAGAGATCCAAACGTTGTGTTTTGTTAATATACTTATTTGCAAGGATATGTTGATAATAAATCGTAACTTACTCCTTGGCCAGTATATATTATTAAATTAAATTATTAAAAGTCCAAAGACCAAAACTTTTCATAAATTAAAAACATAAAATGAACATGAATCTAGTAATAATCATTAGAATATTTCTTGAAAAGTATTTCAGATTCTACTCACTGATTTTGATGCTTGCATAATTTGAATATGCTTAGCACGGTGAGGAATTGCAAGACATTCATTTTTCTTCAAACAATTAGGATACAGCTGTACATAAAATCCATCTAAGTCGACAGTGGAAAGTCTTGAAAGACTATTATTTTTGAATGAGTACATATAGATGTGGAGTTCATCTCCTGCCTTGCAGCAAGTGCTTGTTTCATGGAGGATTCCAATGTTCAACACTGCTTCTTCTTCAACAACTAAAAAGTTTGCTACAGAAATAGACAGCTTGAAATGTGACAGCACTTCCATCATTCCTCCTGGTTGCATCTGTAGAGCAAAATATTATTAATGTACTTTATATAATTTTATACTTAACAGCTTATTAAATACGCTTAAATATTTTATTTTTATGAGTCATACAACAAAAAACTAAACAATCAATATAAATTAAAATATAAGTATTCATTCAAATATACACATTGAGTAAGATAATATGTAATGGGTATTAATTTTTCTAAAACTTCTTACAAGAACAATACTTAATCATTTTATCTAACTTTTATAATAAAATCAGAAGATTGTTTTTATAGACCAGGTAATACATTTTACAAAATTGCAGAAACATATTAATTATTTTGCATGGCAAGGAAACTCTGTGTCAAAATATAAATCAATAATTCAGCTGAAAATTAAAATACTAATGAAGAAAGATCTCTCGCAAAAACCAGAAATGGAACCCGGGACCACAGCTAAATATGCAGTTGCTCTAATTATCTGAGCTATCCTGTAAACCCATGGTATGTATGAGCCTGTATCTTGGTAATACCAAAAATTTATTGTTCAAATTAATTCATCCCATAACAAGACTCTCTATTAAAGCAAAATAAGGGATAAACAAATCCCAAAAATGAGAACTAAATTTTAACACCTTGTGTAATGTAATTTGTAGAAGTAAAAATATTTTCCTGACAAAACTGTTTCTGTGCTAAAATATTAATTACATATATAACTACAAAATTAGAGAGAAAGCTTTCACAAGCGTAAGTCATAGAGGCCATGAAATCCAATTCAATTAAAGTACCAGGATGGAAAAATGTAGGCCGGACCTGTAATCAAACCCGGGACCTCGGCTTTCCGGGAGGAAGTTCTACCAACTGAGCTATCCCTGTCTACTCCAGATCCGGTGAGAAATTCCTACATCCATTTGTACCAATGCAGGCTCCCCTACAATTTACTAAATCACAATTCTTACAGATATACAGGGATATTCAGAATTCCTGATTACAGGCAGGCTTCTAGGGGTTGAAGAGGAGTTGGTCGATGAGGCATCAGTGATTGGAAATGTACCATTTGGATGCAAAATAAGTTTGAAGGTCGAATCGATTGCAAATCTCCCGCATGTCGATACGGAAACAAAATGGGCTGAGGGTGACATTCATCGCATGGTACATGTACATGTCGACCGGTTGTTTTGTTTAGGCGAAGGGCTCTCTTTTCAAAGGCGAGAGTGCGGCGCATCCGTGGAGCACCACAGTTAATTTTCACAGCTTCGGGTGTATCCGATTCTCGCAACCGTTGTTGTATTCTGACGTGTTACGTGCGTTGTGCAGCTCGACCATTACGTCCAGCTTCGCCGTAAATTATCAGTATCTCAGTATAATCTTCAAATGTGTATTCAACCATCGTGTACTGTTTCGTACTGTACTGCTCAATTACTGAATTAAAACTTATGTGAACGCCGACTCAGCAGAACTGAGTATAAAAACAAGACACGATATAAGCAGTCGCCCTCGGTCCATTTTATTTGCGTACCTTGAGAGCGATTGAAATCAGTTAGATCTTCAAACTTATTTTGCATTCAAATGGTACATTTCCGGAAATGGGTTACTTATCGAGACTTTATCTACGCCTCCTACAAGTTTGTAGTAGGAATTCTGAAACACCCTGTATAACTATTTCAATATGAAAAACTTTAAAGGCCAGCTTACATTAGAAAAATATATCAGAATATAAGAAATAATGGACCTCGAAATTGTTTGTAATAAATCTTTGAAGGAGACGAAATATCATAATAATTGCAAGAACAATTTACTTAATAAGAAGTCTAAATTTGTCTAAAAGCTAATGTGAATTCCTAAAATAGTTGTGAAAAGATATGTTTTAGTCTTTTGAATATTTTTGGTCCAAATTTCTAAAAAATCATTTAGTAAACATGAAATTAAAATAATGATATGCTCACCTGAATAATAAAAAATTGACCAATATTTAAAGTTGCCGCAACAGCTGTATGCCCACTGTCAGTTACCTCAATTCCAGAAATCTCTTCATGACATAAAAAAAGATTTACAAAAGAATGTGGATTACTTGGTATAAATGTATTAATAAAATCCAACTTCCCATTTGCCATTCCAAGAAGTAAATATGGATGAATTATATTAGAGCACATTTTTAAACAGTCTGTTTCAAGTTTCATCTGACCAACCTGAAAATATTAAGTACAAATGCTTTATGAATGATTACTCATTCTCTGACTTCACACAGTAAATTCAACATAACTGAAAAATGTTTACTTTTCAAAAAGGATTTTACCTCTTTAATAGAACTATTTCGAATTAGATAAAAAAGTGGTCAATTAACTGACAAAAATAAGTAAAACAATATCACATTTGAATTGGTAATCTGTTTTGTCTCTTTAAATTTTTCATGACTTGCCGTCATGTACAAAATGATTTGGTAATTGGTATTGTTGGATTCTACGTTTTAATTAATGTAATGAGACGCGCGAGTTAATAATCGAAAGCGCCAATCGGGAAAGTGTAAGCGAAGATTCTGATTGTCGAGTACGGAGTGGTTGAGCTCGTGCCACAGGTAATCCCGAATGGGTTCCTGATGAGCTCCGTAGATCTGGCATAAATGTTTTGATGAGCTGTGGAGATCCTGCCTAGTTCCTGTACGTGAACGCACACTTCTCCTCCCTTCCCCTACTCAACCAGCTGATTTTACAGTGGAGATACGTGTGTGTTAGCTGTCGATAAGTATTGTTAAATATTTGTAATTTGTTCTATACTGTATTTAAAGGTTTTTTTTATAATGCGTGGAATACGAAACAATTTAAATCATTATTATTAAAATCAAGATATTTATGACAATTTTTTAATAAATATATTGGAAGCGCACTCATGCCGTGCATTACATTACAACCTTTCCTTGCTGTAAGCTACAATAGATTTACGTCTATTCCTACATTTTACAATATGATATCTCTCACAGGCTTCTAAACACAACTCACACACACACTCGTCTTTTGGTTCATGAAATACTTTGTTTAAGCACACTTTATGGTGAAAGTTATGGATCGCCAGTCTCGTCTTCGTATGGCGTAGTTCATGGTTGGCTTCCATCCATGTCCTGTCCTGCATAGCAGATGTTGTATAGAAGTCCTCCGTTATGTTCCGTTTCCTCTCATACAGATCCTGTAAAAGCTGTCTGAAGCTGGAACCAGCTGGTAGTATCAGATCATATCTTAAATCCTCTATTAGGAAGGTCTCCCTGGTAAGCTCGTACACTAGCCGCGATCTTAATTTTGTGGAACTCCTAAAACTATTTTCAGTTATCTAGCCTTTACTCGCTCCAATTCTTCCAGTTGTCTGTATGTGAGGTATTCTCCTACTAATTCTAGGTCATACGTCAGAACAGGTAGTATCTTTAGCCTAAACTGGTCCATCGCTGTGCTGATCGATAATTGTGTAATGTTTCTGATTTCATTCATAGTTCTAGTGGCCGCCACTGCTCTACATCTTATATGCAGTCTGAAACTCCTTCCCGTTGTTTGGATTGTGATGTCTAGATATTTAAAGTTGTTAGCCCTCTTGAGTAGTTTACCATTGCATTTGGCGTTCTCTGCTTCAGTGAGTCTTCCTCCTTTCCTGAACACTACCAACTCCGTCTTCTCTTCATTAACCTGTATGTCATTTCTCTCCGCCCATGACAATTTTTTGTATGTATGCTATTTTAAAATTTCACCGGTGAAATTAATGAAAATTTTTTTAACAATGATATTAAATGAATATTAAATTTATTTACCTTTTCGAAACTGATCATTAATTTAAAGTAAATTAATTAAATTTCATTAATTAATTTTTTTGAATTTTGAATATTATCTTAAAGATAAATTTTCAATGTAATCTTGAATTTTCATTTAATTTTGAGTTGAATTTTAAATTAAAGTGTTATTTGGTTTTTAAATTTTTATTATCATAGAATTTAATTATTTCAATACAGTTAAACTTTATTTTAAATAGTCTATCGCGGGACAGAGATGGAACTTTAACTTAATGGCCACTACACCCAGTTTTGAAATTTTCATGTACTGGTCCAAGCTTTTTTACATCCTTCACTAGACAAGAAACTATTCCCATATCCTAACACAATGGTAGGAAAATCAGTTATTGCTGATAATTATCAAGGAATTATAAAACAAGTTTTAGATTTTCAAAACTTGGAAAAAGAAAGATAATCTTGAACGGGAAGTTAAGTTTAACAAAGTCAATAAAATTGTTTTAGATTACGTTTTAATAAGTTTACAATAATTTGGTGAAGGAGAAAAGTAATAAATGCCACTAAATAAATGAAAAGTAAGTACAAGAAAGATGAAAGTAAAGTAGTTACTGATTGCTGTCCTCATACTTTAAGATATTGTAAATATAGTTCAAGTATGAATAATGTGGTTATGAATTACGCTTTGAGTATATTATTGCTTCCTTCAATAAAAACTAAATGAAGTAGTGAACATATGAACAAAAGTAATTTTTATTTCAGATCAGTCGAGGTTGGCGACTTTAGAGTTCTCAAGCTACCTGTAAATATTGTAAGTAAACAGTTTTTCTTTTTCATACTTACATATTGTTTTATTTAAATGTTCATAATAGGTCAATAATTTATTGGTGTATATGCCATCTGACCATACCAGGATCATCCAATGATAATTGTCAAGAATAGATGTCTTAAAGAGAGTGCTTTGGAGCGGAACTTGAGCAGGAGCATGCAGCGGGTGGAGCAACGGTTTTTACTCGGAGCCGGAGCACAGAAATTTGTACTGCTGCTCCGATATATATTTGTTATATTCTACATAATCGAAGATTAAAATCACCGTGGATAGTAATACATTCCCCGAGGGACTTCTGATGGTTTGTATCACTACGTTCACTTTAAATAACAAAGGACTGATAGATAAATAGCTCAGAAGAAGGATGTTGTTCGTCATTTAGTAATATCAGAAGAGTCTGCTCGCTTCAATCTAAGACAAAAAACTAAATTCTGCAATCCGTAGAAATAGAAATTCTCTTACTATCAATGTACAATTTTGGAAGGAGAAAAACCAGAAAATTGAAATAAAAAATTGGATATTGTCGATACTGAAGGAAGATCTAATTCTATATGTGTAAAAAATCAGGTTAAAGAAACTTTAAAGAAATCGGAAATTGCTGAAAACAATGTACTACTTATTTGTATAGATAATGCAGCGAACATGACAGGTGCTGTAAATAAATTTGGTGAATCAACGGCAACTACTAATTGATTAGGCTTAAGAACCAGCAGTTGTTTAACTCTCACACCCAACTTGTAATATAATAAATATACATTCCGAATATCATTTTGAAAAAGTATTATATAGCATAGGAAATAGACTTTGAATTTCCATTATACATACAGCCAGATAAACGGCTGGATAACAGACGTTTGAGGTGTCATCCGTGATGCTGCTCCCCGGATAGTCGAGCTCTGGTGCAGACTACACGGCGTTTACCCTTAGAACTGGTCCCAGCGCTTCTAATCCCACGTACATGGGAAACACTCTCCAGAAGTCAGGTGTGGTAGATGTACGCGAGAGCAACATCGAACTGTTACTAGTCTCAGCAGGGGGAGGAGTCCCTCTAACACTAGTACTCTACGGGGGACGGCATGAGGCATGAGGAGAGGCGTGAGTGAACGGTGGGACAACTGTCATTTGAGGTGTCGCCTCCATGAGCTGCTCATAGTTTGTAGTATCCGAGACGAAACTCAGAGCACACTACACAGCGTTCACCCCTTAAACTGAGAGCATTGCTTCCAATCCCATGTACGTGGGTAACGGCCTCATTACTTTCAGATTTCATGTGTGGGAGATTTAGAGAAAGCACTCTCGAACCGTGACCATTCTTGGTAGTGGGAGGAATCCTGCTGAAAACAGAACTCTGGTTGTGAGGCCTTTCCGCGGATGTGGCACGTGGGAAGGTGAGGGGGAAGGGAAAGCGCGTGGTTCTCTTGGGGGTCTTTCTGAGAAGCCACCTTCCTGTCCTGCCAGGAGTTGGTGGAAAATGACTAAAGTTGGTCGTCCAGTTTTCTGGGGTATGTAAGGTGTTGCTGACCCCAGCACTAACCAAACTTCCTGGAAGCTAAGGTGTCTGGTGGTGACTTGTCTCCACCACTTAGTTATCCGATGACGAAACCACCCGGCCACAATTCTCCTCGTAGCAATAACCTGTTGCTATGTGAGGGAGATAGCTCTACCTTGAGAGCCATTATGAGAAACTAGAGTGTGCCAACAAATTTCAATGGCCTTCGGGAAAGTGAATCTCTACCCTGCGGGGCGACCCTGAGCACCGTGCTAACGTAGCTATGTGTGCGGCCGACCAAAGCCGACCTTCGGGTAATTTGGTACCTTTGGGTGTGTCGGGTCCCTGGTCTATCCTCCAGGGTCCCTGTAGCCCAGCTGGGTTGTGGTTTTCCACATCCCAGCCCGACGCACGTTGGATGTATGTATTTATGTATGTATGTTTGTTTGTATGTTCCTTATAGAAATCTACACCGTTGAAACAAATTTCACCAAACTTCGTACACGTGTTCTTTACGACCAGGAAACAAACACTGTCGGGGTAGACGCGTCTACCATCCCCAGAAGTGGGGGTGGACGGGGGTGGAAATATTTAAACATGATAAAACAGTCGATATTTCAGTCGGATAAATATTTTTAGGGGTCAAATAGTTTGATAGTGTTTCTACCGGTTTTATCTGAATATAATTTTCATACCTTACATCCTGGAAAAAGGGCACCCTTAGGGTTTGGGGTGGAGAATATAAATCTACACCGATGCAGCAAATTTCACCAAATTTCGTAAATGTGATCTTTGCGACCAGGAAAGAATTACTGTCGGGGTGATACGCGTCTACCACCCCCGGACGCGTTGGTGGACGGGGGTGAAATCTACACCGATGTAGCAAATTTCACCAAATTTCGTAAATGTGTTAGGGGTCGAGATTCTTTACAGGAAAATAACGCGAATACGATCGAGAACTTCAAGCCCTTTCGGGCTTATCAGTAGAGCACCTTTAGGGATGGGGTGGAGGAACGCTACAATAAAATAACGCGAATAAAACCGAGTTTGGAGTCAAATCCAAGGTTATTGATATCGCCGAGTTCAATTATAGCATTTGATTGGATATTTAACCGCAAGGGCGGGAGTGGATGATGGACAGGGGTGGAATTTTTCTAACATGTTAAACGATCAATATTTGCGTTAAATAAATATTTTTAACGGATAAATACATTTAATTTTAACATAATTAATTTTCGAGGTCAATGACATTGATAAAATATCTACTAATGTTTTTTTAAAAAAATTTAAACCCTTTCAGAATGAGAGGGAAGCACTCTTAGGAGAGAGGGTGGAAACATTCAAAGATGCTAAAACAGCCGATATTTAGGCAGATAAATATTTTTAAGAGATACTTTTTTAACCGATGTTATCTGAGTATACTTTCATCCCCTACACGATGGAAGATGAGCACTCCTAGGGGTGAAGGTAAATGGGCGTTACAAATAAATAACGCGAATAAATCCGAGATGACAGTCAAATGCAGGGTTGTGGATGTCGCAGAGTTTAATTATGATATTCAATTAGCCATCTAACACCAAGGGTAGGGGTGGACCGGGCATGGAAATTATCTAACATGTTAAACGGTCGATATTTGCGTGGAATAAATAATTTAAGGGATAACTACATTTATAGTATTTCCACACATTTAATGTTTATAAAATCTCCTAGCGACATGAGATAGTTCACTTTAGAGGTGGGTGTGGAGGTGAGATACCGGAAAATAACGCTAATACAACCAAGATTCTATTCAAATCGAAGGTAATGGATGTCCCTGAGTTTATTTATGACAATCGGAGCAACCCGCGTGAGTGGACTGAGATGAGAGAAGTTGGGTGGAGGTGGGTAAGGAGTAGAAATTTTAAAATAAGTAAAGCTCCAAATTGTGCGTCGAATAAATATATTCGGGGACCATGAGATTATTAAAATTTCTCTACCCGTTCTCCGAGTTTAATTTGAACCCATTTCGGGATTGGAAGGGAGCTCAGTTTAGGGGTGGGGGTCAACGGGAGTTAAAAATAAACAACGCGAATAAAACCGAGATTAGAGTCAAATGCAGGGTTATGAATGTTGCTGAGTTTAATTATGACATTTATTTGGTCATTTAACTTCGAGGGGTGGAGATGGACGGGAGTGGAATCATTGAAACAAGAAATCACGACCGATATTAGAGTTGAATAATATTTTTCTGGTTTAATTAGATTTATAGTATTTCTACACAAGTTATGTGTGTAAAATTTTAATCCCTCTTGCGACATGAGGGACGAGCATGGTTAGGGGTGATGGTGTATGTATGTATGTATGTATGGATCGAAGGTACTGGATGTCGCTGAATTTATTTATGACAATATGGGCAACGCGCGGGTGTGGGCTGGATTGGGATGAGTTTGGCGAAGGTGTACGGGGGATAAAAATTTTTAAACAAGTGGAAAGGCCGTTTTTTGCGTCGATTAAATATATTTCGTGATCAATTAGATTAATAAAATTTCTCCATATTTTGCCCGTGTATAATTTCGGGATTGGGAATGGAGCTCCCCTTAATGGTGGGGTCGAATCAACGGTCATGGATGTCAATAAGTTTAATTATTACATTCAACTAACCGTTTAACTCCCGGAAGGAAGTGTTGGGGGGGGGGTGTAAATTTTCAAACATGTTAAACGGTTGATTTTTGCAGGGAATAAATATATTTGACGGTGTCAATGTCACTGATAGTATTCCTACCAATTTCTTTGTGTATAATTTCAACACCTTACGGCATGGTAGGGAAGAACGCATAGAAATGGAGGTGTGTTCCATAAAAATAACCCAAAAAAACCGAGACTCGAGTCAAATCAGAGTTATGGATATAAGTGAATGTATTTATGACAACGTTGGCAATGCACGGAGTGTGGTGGTGCTGTGCGAGGGTGTGTGGGGCCTGGCGGAGTTGGGCGAGGTAGGAAATTTCCAAACATGTTAATTTTTCGAATAAATATATTTCGGCATCAATGAGATTCATAAAATTTCTCTACATGTTCTCTGTGTATAATTTCAACCCCTTTCGGGATTGGGAGGGGTGCACCTTTATGTGTGGGTGTGCAGTGGCATTACATAAAAGGAAAGCAGAAACTATCGAGATTGGAGTCGAATTCGGGGTTATAGTTGTCATTGAATTTAATTACGACATTAAACTTACCGTTTAAATCCCCGAAGCGGGAGTGGTCGGGTGTGGAAATATTCATACATGTTAAACGGTCGATATTTGCGATAATTATTTCCTGGGATTAATTACTTTGTTAGTATTTATACCGATGTTGTTTGTGGATAATTTCAACCCCTGTGATGCGAGCAAGCTTAGGGGTGTGGTGGAGGTACGTTAAATTAAAAAAACGCAAAAACAACCGAGATTCGAATCAATTCAGAGACTATGTATGTCGCTGAGTCTAATTGTGACAACTTGGATAACGCGACGGGTTTGGGAGGTGGTGGGCTGGGGTAGAAAATTTCAGGCAATGTAATCGGCCGGTTCTTGCGTGGAATAAATACTTTTTGATAATCGCACATTTGTGGGTGTGGTCAGCTTCTACATTGTAAAAACGGCCGATATATTTGGTCAATGACTTCAACACCCTTCGGCATGGGAGGTGAGCACATTTAGGGATAGGGTTCGACGATCGTTACATAAAAATAGCGCAAAAGCAAACGAAATTGGAGTCATATCGGGGGTTATGGATAAATGACATCTCGGGCAACGCCGGCACCCAGCTCGTACATAATAAAGATGACAACGTAATAGACAAACATATTGAGGAAGACAGCAATGCACTAGAGGATGTGGGGCGTTTAAATGTAATGTATTTGTAGTCGGAAAAGTATTCAGAGTCCCTCTAAGTGTACCAACTTCTCAAAGACTGTTGAGTGTCTATTCGAATTAAGATTAATTTTAAGTAATAATATTCAGTCAATGAAGGACGATTTGCTATCACCAATTTTATTTATTTACATCATTTAAATTATTTAAAATTAATTTGTATTTCATTTTTAAATCATTTGATTGTAAAATTTTAGGTTGTTTGTTATAAATAAATAAATTGAGTAAGATTTCTTGCGTATATATATGAAAGAAAAAATTAATGTAATTCCTATAAGAATATTTTAACTGGAGCATGGAGCGGAGCTGGAGCAAATACTTTTATGTCCGAGTGGAGCTGGAGCGGAGCAACTAAAAAACTGGTCGCTTCAAAGCCCTGCTTAAAGGTGTAAGCAGACCGGCATAGACAAGCCTGATCGGAACACTTATAATAGTTGAAGTGTGGTCATGATACTTTAAAGTCACAATAAATCTGCTTTTACAAATATAACGTGTTTTGTTAAATGTTCGTCACATCTTTGAACTCTCCTTCGAAGGTAACAATAAAAATGGGGAAAAAATGGCGCCAACGTTTTGAACTATATCTAAAGGCCACAGGTCTCGATTCAAAATCGGATAAAAGGCATATTGCAGTATTTTTTCAAGTAATAGGCGAGGAGGCATTGGATAAGTACAATACGTTTGAAATGAACAATGAGTAAAAAAAGTGTTACAATAAGTAATTAAAGCATTCGAAAACTTTTGTACACCGAAATCCAATGAAAGTGTCGACCGTCATTTATTGTTTAATATGACGCAGCAGGAAAACGCTAATTTCGGTTCGTTTTCAACTGACTTCAAGAAGCTAAGTATAAATTGTGGTTTTCTGAGAAATCAGAGACATTCTCATCAAGGATCGTGTTATTTGTGGCGTAAGAGATCCCAAACAAAGGGGTATTGTCAAGCAACCGAATTAATACGTATACAGATGAAGATGTTTGGTGACGGTACAAAAGTACATGTAGTGCAAATGACAAAGGACAAAATGAAGAAAAACAAAAATTCAGCCCACACCAAGTCCAAACGCAGCAAGGGAACTACAGCAGATAATCCAGGATGGGCAGCGATGCGGTGCAGCAGCCGATCCACAAAAGGATTTTCAGCTGAACAACAGCAGACAGAGCGGCAGATGTGACACGTTCCACAAACGCATACAGTTGCCTGTGTACGGTAAACAATGTTCGAAATGTCGTGGTTGGAATAGTTACGCAAGAGTATGCAGAAATAAATAGGTAAATTTGATCTGTAATGAACAATTTTGTGACTAAATGAAACTATAGCAAATCGTAATCTTGTAGACGTTGAAAGGAATGAAAAAATTTTGATAGACAATCAAAAAGTTCTAAATGTTAAATTAGATTCAGGTGCCGATTTAACGTAATTTTTCTTAGAACTTTTAAAGAAATAGGCATTGTAAATCTCCATCTTGATAAAAGCTCGACTAAATTAAGCGTATATCGATTATCAAAGTTACAGCTTAAAGGTACATACAATATTATCTGCAAATCAATAATAGAAATAGCGCAATTTTAAAGTTTGTCGCAATTAATACTCCAGATAAAGAATGCAACCTCATAATAATAGGCTTTCCTTCATTTCAAATTCTACAATTGATTAAAGGAGTGGAATTAATTCAAAATGTAATTGTGTGAGAATGTAATGAAAAAATTTGGTGACGTTTTTCTGGAAAGTGTGTAAATACAAACTTTGAATATAAAGAGTTGAAAGAAGATACTAAAGGTCATGAGATTCCTAGCAGAAAAGTGCCTATTGCGATAAAAGAATTATTGAGAAGTTAATTGAAGAATATGGATGCAAAAAACATCCTTCCCACAATACTGCCCACCTGTCCAAGGGTCGCCTTCAGGTGTCCTCCCAACCTCCGCAATATCCCCGTCCACCCTTACCCCAACTTAATCTATGTTGCCAACCTTGCAGTAGGTATAGGTGTCATGTCTGTCCTATCCTTCAGGCCACTACAATCCTCCAAAATCCACCACAAATTACCAACTACGAAATCAAAGAAAACATTATCTGCCTCTCCTCCAACATCAGGTACCAAATTAATTAAAAGTTAAATTTCCTGCTTCCTACATAGGCCAAACCAAACGGCCACTCCATGAACACATTCGTAACGACCGCAGCGATGTCAAACTATCAAAACCATAATTTCCATGCACATGGTCCAAAGTCACAACACTAGCAATTTCAACCCAATGCTTCACGCTGGTTCAAACCCCCGACTTATCAGATGTTGAACTCTATCTTTGGGAACTATCCTTCCAACAAATCTTAAAGTCTAAGTCCTGGACTCTACAACCTCTAATATAATAATAATCATTATTGCAGTAGTTATAATATTATATTAAAATATTATATTAATATAATATTATAATTCTTATTAATATAATGATCTGTTTAAACCTTTACCTAATCTCACTCACTTTTTAACTTCCTTTTCTTTGCCCAGATGGTCCACTGTTCAGATAATTTTTCTTGACAAAGGGGACTAATTGCCTCAAAAATTTGAAATTATTTTTCTGCACACCAACTGTTCATATCAGGTAAGTCGGGTACACTGTCTCTCTATTGTACACATATTCCTCCACCTCCGTATCATTCCTCTACAATCACACCTCATGTTCCACCACCCACTCTCTCCATAAATCCCTCTCTTTCTCTCCATTTTTTACCCAATCACTCCATTGTTCGCCTCCACGTTCGTTCCCTCTCTACCTATCTCTCTTACCCAAACACCAACTACCCTCACTGTCACGTACACTCTCATTTATTCATCGAACCATCCATAAATACTGTTAGTTATTTAATATACACGAGGAAAAACAATTATATCATCTAGTATCAAAATAAATATTTTTCAAAGTTTTAGATTAATTGTTGTATAAATAAAGCAATATACTTACTTTTTCTCCAGTGTTTACGTTCCAAATAATTAACTCTCTTTTATTACCTAATGTTGCAAAATAAGAGCCAAGTGGATTAATAATACTTATTTCTTCAAATTTGTAACCAAAATCTTGGAAGCATTCAATAGAAGTAACAGAATGCCCATCTTCTCGCAATGAAATAAATGTACCCTACAAAAATTAAATATGTACATAAGTTATAGTATTTATTTGTACTTAACATATTATAAAATATTATCATCAATGTGTGCAGAAGAGGATGAATTCCTCATGAATATAACAGCTACTGCAATATTTTATTTTATATATTGTAAAGATAACAAATGTATAATGAAATGTTTCGTTTAAATTATTTATTTAATTATTGAGGCCAGAGAATTGTTAAGAACAGCATTGTTTGACTGGATAATGCAGACTATAATGGTTCCTACGGTATGTTGTCGAAAAGAAGCCCAGAACTTAAACGTCAACACTCACTCAGTAAGAGAGCAGTGTGTGTGGGAGACTGTCGGTGAATTTTGGAGGACCTGACCATGGTAGTCCGGGCTAGAGTCTGTGGTGGTCGAATTCAGAAAAGTATGGGCTAAAAACAATCATTTTTATTATTATTAAAGTTTTTGTACAGCAAAACTGAATGTGACAATAAAGCAGAAAGGTGGCGAAAATGTTTCAAACTGTGGGAAAGCGAGACGATAATAAAATCAGTGCTATGGCGTGTCAGTGAAAATAATGTTCTATAAAAATTAAAATAATCGCGTGTGCACTTATTATTCTAGCATTTATAGTAAGGATGGTCAGTGAATATCTAAATTTGATTAAAAGACATTTTGCAAACCAGTACAGCTGTAAATAAATGGTATGTAAAAAAAAACTTTCTTCTGTAAACCTTTACGTAAATATCGAATACCGCGCGATTTCTATAACTTTGCCAGATTTATATAACTTTTCAGATTTTGTATAGTTTTTGTTGTTGGTTATTGTCAATTTAAATTCTTTTTTTTTTCTTTTGTAACTTGGTTAAATTTACAAATCACTGTCTTCATTAGACGCCATATAAGCGGCCACGAAATTTAGATTCTCAAAAACCTGAGGCAATTACTTAAAAATATAAAATGTAAATTCAACAAAAATCAAATTTCTCCAAATAAACAATTATTTATTCTACGCACGTATCGACCATTTAACAGATTTGAAATATTCCTCCCCCGTACCTCGCTCCTGAGGATTAAATGGCGAATTGAATGTCATAATTAAATTCAGCGACATCCATAACCCTGGATTTGACTCCAATCTCGATTACTTTGCGTTATTTTCTTGTAACTCCCCTCAGCCCCCATCCCGACCCGTGCTCCCACCATACTGAAAGTGTTTAAAATTACAGACAAATAATGTCGTAGAAATACTATCAATCTAATTATTTCTAAAAGTAATTATTATAAGCAAATATCGGCCTCGATTGCGTGTTTAAAAATTTCCACCCCGAGCCACCCCCGAACCTGGCTGTTAAATGGTCAATTGAATGTCATAATTAAACTCAGCGCCACCATAACCCCGGATTTGACTCCAATCTCGATTGTTTTGTGTTATTTATATGTAATTTGACTACAGCCCCACCCTTAAGGGTATTCCCCTACCAAGCCCGAAAGGGTTTAAAATTATACACTTAGAACATGTAAAGAAATTTTATGAATCTCATTGTTCCAAACATATATTTATTCGACCAAAAAACCGGTCGGTTAACTCGTTTGAAAAGTTGTATGAAGTGTTCTCGGGATTTCAACCTCTTGGAATCCCGAGAAAAATTTCATACAAATGTTACACCGGGAAAACTTACGTTCTCTATGTTTGAAAAGCTCTACCCCATCCCACGTCCGCCCAACCCCTCCCACCCCAAGCCACAACCGTACGTTTGTCATAAATAAATTCAGCGACATCCATAAACAGGATTTTACTCAAATCTCGGTTGTTTTCACGTTATTTTCTTGTATCAGACCTTCACCCCCACCCCAAAACGTGCGTATCTCATGGCAAAATGGTTTGAAATTTTACACACACAACATCGGTAGAAATAGTATCAATCTAATGAACTTTGTAAAATATTATTCAAAATAAATATCGACCGTTTAACATGTTTGAAAATTTGTACTCCCGATCACTTCCACTTGGGTTTTTGCGCTTCGACATCAATAACCCCGATTTGATTCGAATCTCGGTCGTATTCGCTTTATTTTCATGTAACGGTCCACCAAACCCCATCCATAAGCCAGCTCCCACCCATGCCAAAATGGGTATAAATTAAACACAGAGAATATAGACAGAAATATTATAAATTTAAATTATATCGAAAAATATTTATTGCACGCAAATATCGGCCGATCAACATGTTTGAAAATTTCCACCCCTGTTAAGCTCCTCCTTTGGGGGTTAAACTGTAAGTTTAATGACATAATTAATCTCAGCGACATCTCTTACCGCGGATTCAACTCCATCCTCTTTTTTTGTGTTATTTTTATTTATGGAATACTACCATACCCTTCGGTGTTCTCTGTTCCCAAACCGATATGGTTATAATTATACACACTGAACATTGAGTCTCATTGACACCGAAAAATATTTATTCGACTCAAATATCGGCAGGTTAACATTTTTGATCATTTATACTTCTGCACACGTCTGCACATTCCCCCCCCCCCCTCCCAAAAAAACCTGCGCGCGTTATGTAGATTGTCATAAATAAATTCCGTGGTATCCATAATCCGATTTCACACGAATTTCGGTTGTTTTCGCGTTATTTTCTTGTAACACTCTTCCACCCCCACCTCTAACCGAGCTCCCCGCCCATACCGAAATGGGTTGAAATTATACTCAGATAACATCGATATGTACGCTGTCAATCTCTTTGACCCCTAAAAATATTATCAGACTCAAATATCGGCTGTTTTAGCATATTTGAATTTTTCCACGTCTGCTCCTGGGGGTGGTAGGCTTGTCTCACGCCAACAGTATTTGTTTCGTGGTCGCAAAGAACACGTCTATGAATTTGGTGAAATTTGCTCTACCGGTGAAGATTTGTATAAGTAACATACAAACTAACAAACAAACGCTTTGCTTTATTTATTAGATTATATTATATTTGAATACCACATAATTTGGCTCTCCAACGTGGGGCTTTCGTTTTAGTAAAAATAAACATATTACAATATATAATAATAATAACATATTTGAAAACCAACTTACGCTATTAAGAAATGCAATAATTTTGTCTTTAGGAATAAAAGCATCCAATGCAGAAATAGAGCTATCTAATAATATCTGCCATATTTCTTGCCAAACAGAATTTATTCTTTTGTAGTACTGAAAACATAAAAATGTTTATTTTATTATACGTATATACACATAGACACTATATATATTCTAGAGATTACAAATATGTCATGAATTAATAAATTGTTTCTTTAATTATTGGCGGCGTAACTTTGAGGCCGGAGCATTGTAAAGAACTGTATTGTTTGGTTAGAATGCAGAGAAGATAATGGTTGCGAGGTGCACTGTCGAAAAGGCACATAAGACTATCAGAACTTTAGTGGTGATCAGTTACTTGGATAATCAGACAGAGTGTGTTTGGGAGCTTGTGGAGAACTCTGATATGAAGAGAGCAGTGTGTGTTGTGAGAAACAGTCAGTCAAAGGTGGCCGAATTCAGTAAATTATAGGCTAAACATCATCACCTTTTGTATTAAAGATTCGCCACACGAAAAACAGATCGTGACAATACGAATTCAGCGAAGCAGAAAGGGGCCGAAATTGTGGCAAAGTGTTCGAAAGTGAGACGAGGATAAAATCAGTTCTGTGGCCTGTCAGTGAAATAGTGTTTTTTAAATAAATTAAAATAAACTACGTGTGAACAAACCAAAGCAGCTCAACAAAATGTTATGTAAAAACCCTTTCATCTGTAAACCTGTATAAGTAAATATAGTTTACCGCCAGAATCCTATAACTTTTCAGATTTCTATAGTTTTTGTTATTGATATAAAATTTTGTTATAGTAAAATTAAATACATTTTTTGACTGTCTTTAATAGATGCCCGATAAGCGGCCCTGAAAGTTAATTTCTCATAAAAGCTGAGGTATTTACTTAAAAATATTAAAAATGTAAATTGAACGAAATAACAAATTTTGTCAAATAAACAATTTTTGATATCTTTTAAAATTTTATAAAATTATCGATTTCCTTCCTTTGTTCAACTTTATTAAAAGCGCTTATTATTACTATATATATATATATATATATATATATATATATATAATTGCTTAATTAATTGGCATTACAATATATATATATATATATATAATTGCTTAATTAATTGGCATTACAATATATATATATAATTGCTTAATTAATTGGCATATATATATATGTGTATATATTGCAATGCCAATTAATTAAGCAATTGTTTTTAAATAATTTGAATTGTTAGCGAACAGTTTGCATTATAGCGAGAGCGAGCAGAGCGACAATGAGTGGTAAGCTCTGTTCCTATTATTGAGAGCGCGGAATGGCGTTTTACGCGCGCAAAAGCATAGTCAGTTGGCAGTCAGCAGCGAGGAGCAAAAGTCTAATTCGAGGAGCGAAAGAGTAAAGTCTACAGAGAGGAGCTTATAGAGAAGTCGATGTCTAAGAGCAGCCACGAAAGGATAGACATTTTAAAATAAATCTTTACTGAGCTATTTTGCTGTTTCAATCCAAACTGATCAGTAAATCGGTAAAAGACTATAAAAAATCTGCAACTCGTAAGATTCCTGTAAGTAAGCAGTCATTAGATACCTGAGGATCATCCGAGTTCCTGGGAGCCTAGAAATTCCATAACTGAAGAATCTGAGAGAAAAACTTAGAATCTGTGTAAAGATTTTGCAATATAGTGCACTTTTTGAAGCGCTAAAAGAATGCTGGTACCAACCGAACAATGCGTAAGTAACAAAAACCTTAATAAAAATCTGTAAACGCTAACTAGAAGGTTAAAGTCAGATTTCGTTCGTTTTTCTTGTAGTTTTTCTTTCACTTATCAGCACATTATTTTCGAGTAAATTTTCATTGGTATTATTAATCAGATTATTCAATAATATTCACTGTAAATCATCAAACCCAGTAAAGGCCCTGAGAGAACAGATCTCAAATTTTGTTTGTAATTGTCGTTTACCATTGAAAGCCACTAAAGAAAAATAAATTATTTTGTTAATTTTTTATTTTTTTTCATTTAAATAACCTCACATTGTTAATTATTACAATTTGGCTACCGCAATGTAGGCAAATTCTTTAATTTAATTAACCCAACTTGTTGATTATTACAATATAATGTAATAACCACATAACCGCGTATAAATAAATAAAAAATATTTTTATTTTAACACACAAATTTTATTAACAATTATCAGAATTTACAATTATACATTTAATATTTTAAAAAGATCTCTTTCTCTCATGGGTCTCTACTGGGTTTGATAACGGACAGAATTCAAATATTAAAAGAACCCAACATTTACCTTTAAATTAAACAGAAGTATCGACGAAACTTATTACCGAACTTATTCTACAGATTGCTTCTAAATTTACAAGAGTTTATTTTATTAACACAAGAAGAGAACGATATCTGACTATATCCTTTAATTACGTTTACACATGTTAATACCATAAATTTCAACTCACGGTTTCTCAGGAACCTTTGGCTCGTTCATTAAACACGCACTTTATAGATTGGACGTTTACACACACTGACTCTAACACATATTACTGGTTCGACGATAGCTGGTTCTCCATACCCGGCGTAGGATATCCCAGTTGCTCGTGGAGAAAACTACTCGACGCCGGTTGCTGTATCCTGATCTACCATCGAAGACAGTAATCAAATTTTGATACCGCTACAGATTGAACTTCTGTATGTAAAAATGTTTATAGTTGAATAATTTTGCTGACTGACGCTGACTAACGCTGACCAACTCTGACTCAAACTCAACTCACGATGCACACAGCACGCTGGCTCCACTCTGACTGCCCTCACAATAGGTTGTTTCACCCTTATATACTACTAGCATCCTTGTCTTCCGCTCTGTCCCACGACCACGTCGGATTTTACTGACAGCTTCTCCATTACTCAGATTTACTTTCTGTAGCTGCAGTTTCCTTAGCCAGCTGCTAGCCCCTTCGTCATGTCACATCGAGACCGGACCCGCAATCACTTTGCACCCTCAATATCCCAAGTAAATACGCCACTTGACATCTCTCCATTACTCCGAAATTTACATCCTGCAGTTGCAGTCCTTTCGCCAGCTGCTCTGTCTTGTCCGAAAACCGACAATCGAGACAGGTCTAATTTGTCTTTGCACCCTCCCCTCACATGTGCGCGATTCTAACTTCTCCAGATCCTAAATCAACAAGTGACCGGACCCGCAATTACTTTGGACCTGTCGTCTAATCCGTCCTTTTGACCAGCGCTCTCTAGAACAAATTGCAGCTTCCTGTTCTGCTCCCAGACCCGTCATCCAAACAAATGTCTCGTTGCTCTGTCACACCGTGACAGGACCCGTCCTTACAAATTACGACTTCCTCTGCCGGCCAAAAGCACTAATCAGAGATAAATGTCTTGCCACTCCGTCTTGTCACATCGTGACATGACCCGCAATTACTTTTCACTTGCATTCTCTTTACAAAAATGTGTGCTGTTTTGAAACAATGCATTCCCTCAATCCATTACATTACAATGCATTCCCTCAATGCATTACAATATATATATATATATATATAGACAACCATCAATGACACAAGACACAAGGAAAAATTAGGGGAAATTTATTTTAGCTGATACAATATTTAAGTAATAATGGAATGTATATTCTAGTCACAGAGAATTTTATAGTATTAAAAATATTTACAGTATTTTAACAAATTAAGTACGTACTAGGTAAAAAATAAATATTTAGAGAATTAACTATTATAAAATATGGAATTACACCTTTTAATGCTCCTTTACGTGGATCTATGATCAATGTTATTTAAATTAAAATTTAAGTTGAAATAGTTAATTCACAAAAATAAGATAAAATAGCCAAATGCAGACAAGTAAGTGATATAAATATCATACTACGTTTATAGAAACCTTGTTCCTTTATTCAGGTATTAAGAAAACTAAAAACACAATAACACTGAACAGTGCAGTTGTGTCGCTCTAGACCAGGGGTCGCCAAACCTGCCTACCCCAGGATCTACTTTTACATTTAGAAAGTGCTTGGCGAGCTACCATTGCCGGGGGTGTGGTGGTGGTGGTGGTGGGGGGGGGGGCTTTCTGAGTAGATTAGATTTTTGACTCCTGCGCCCTAGAATTCCAAAATTAAATTCACAATAGAATTGGAAACATCACTTGCGTTCTCTACAACGAGTTGTCTATGGCTAGTGAATAGTTGGCCACTCCCATCCGGATGCAATTGAAGAGGTGATTGTCAATATTATGTTTCAGGATATGCTTTGGAAGAATTTCATTATCGAAAAATCAGACTCACACAGTTAGGTAGACATGAACCAATCATTCGCTATCAGTACCACACGGAGCAACGCTGTGTATTTTTCTTTTAGTAGGAGTGGCCAAATTTGGTACGTTGGAATTGATTTTAGAGTCATATTATTTTTAATTAAGTTCAACTAGTGGCACGTTTTCGTTAGCATGTTACGTCCCACGGACAGAAAATTCTTCTACATTTATTTGTAGCACAGGTGATGCAGTCAGAGGCGTAGCTAGGGGTGGGCAAAGGGGGTCATCTGACCCCGGGCGCAGCATCTAAGATGGTATCAAACGATGTACCGCGATTTCCCGACGTAACGACAGATAGAACCGGTCAAGGCACGGAAATGGGAAATCTGCGACCCCACAGCTAACCCCTCTCCCGCCATCGGAAGGGCGTGGGACAAGTACCCAATGCCCGACCTACCTGATACAGCTTTTTCTAGGGTTTTCCCTGCAATAGTTTTAGGCGAAAGCCGGGTAGGATCCTTAAACCATAGCCCGTTGGCCCTAGTTAACCCTTGGCTACCTTCCTCTACCCTTCCACATCCCCCCTTTGAAACCCCTTCCTATGCTATTAAAGGGGAGTTGCCACCATGTTGATTACCCTCATGTAGGCTGTTACGTAAAAAAAATATTTTTTTAAAAATTACGAATAGGAATGCGATAACCAGAGATCATAGAAAGAAGATACGATCGCCTGGAGGAGACTGCAGTTACCCACAATTTAACTGAGTGAACTCAAGTGACTGCCCCACGTACGTTAGGTTGGAAATCGTACTTTGTCCGAGTCAGCAGTCGGTAAAACATATAAAAGATGGTATAGGGTTATTTGTCTGATACAATTTTTTTTAAAAAAAAAATTAATGTCCCCATTGCATTTCTGGGTTGTGAACAGCTGAGGCTTTCAACATGATTCTTCAAGACTAGAAAGTGTTTGACGTCTCCATTTCTAAACTTGGTCTCTCAGAGATCCAATCTAGCTGAAAAAGATTGTATTTAGACAAACGCCTTTTTATTTCCACTCCAATTAACAATTTAGTACACTCAGTTTTCGGGTTATATCTAATAAAAATTAAAATTCCTGGAGCCAATCAAAATGTCTGTTTTTTTACGCTATCTTTAATAAAACCAAAGTAGTAAACAATATGTGTCATTAAGTGTTATAATATACACATTGATTCAGACAAAAAAGCAAAATTAAGAAATATAAGTTAACAGAAGGTGGATTACTTATTCTCTCTATCGCGATCTACCAGAAGCATCCTGGCGAGCTACCATTTGGCGAACCCTGCTCTAGACTCGTGTTTTTTGTTTTCTTAACACCTGACGAAAGCAACAAGGTTTCTTCTTTTGGCTGTAATTGGATATATTATCTTATTATTCATTTTCAAAACGTACGTATATTTTTCATTTAATTCACAAACCCGTAAATCACATTTATAAGCATATTACAGTGTTGTACCTACGTTAATTGTTATTGCCATGAATACTGAAAATTAATATATTATCCAGGATGACAAAAAACAAATCGATTCTTTCTGCAGATACGTAGATAAAACGCTTTAATACATATATAGGCGTGATTGTTCTATTTAAATCCCTACCCCGTAAGCCTGTTAGTTGGATTATTTCACATAGTCGAATTGTCTGGAGAAAAATGTAGTTTGAAGTATCGTACCTTTGTCAATGCTAATAGTTCCTGGGGCTACGTGTCTTCTACGATAAAGTTCGCGACGTCAATTCCGATATATTGTTAAGGTTCGTAAATTGGAGGAATCGTATGTATATGTCCAGGAGGATTCTAGCGGATAGGCTTTATCCTGTTGAGACGTCTACAGTGAGATAATAGTATCTATGAATTGTCTCCGCTAGTAAAATGGCCTCCGGATTCTGTGCCTTACCGTAGGTGCGTCATAAAAGTACCGCAGAATCTCCAGTTGCAAATGCTGAGGGATGAGAAGCAATCACTTTCTCAAAAACAGATTTCTGTGCAGAGAATCATTACTTACATTACACGAGAACTTCAAAGTTCGTATGATTCTTTTTATTTTACGTCTGTTTTCGAAATAATAATTCATTTAATGACTTTTTACAGACACTTTATTTTTTATTTATAGCGTTACGACGTTTCGATACATGTTCGTATCTTCTTCATACGATCATCGAAACTTTTTTTTATATCTAGCACAACTTTTCCATGACTAGCTCCGCCATCGTCATCAGGTGACTGATGAGATTTAAGCTTCTATGCGGTACTGTCCTCTTCCATCCCGACAATAATTTTTGAAAAAGTGTATCCCGATAAAATATTTTGAAAAAAAAGGGTAGGACCATAACTTTTTTAACATCTTGGATAAACATAATGTTAGTTACCAAATTAATTGTTTGGAGTGATTCTTGTTATATCTGGCAAACGAAACGATGTCTAAAATCTAGAATCAGTGAACAATAAACCTTATTTGAAATTTAACGTCCAAGATTATTCAGTTGTGTCTAAACCTATATATTAATCTTTTCGATGGCACAATGTAAAGATTTTTGATGAAGAATGTACATACTTTCTCAGATTGATGTGCGAAATGTTGCATAACAGATCTAATGTTCCGGCCATTAATGTTACAAATGGCACAAATTATTTAAAAAAAATTATGATCCTTTGTTATTGTAATCTATTTTTTGTACTATATAAATTATTTATATCCATTGTTACCTTAAAATAATACTCATAACAAATCTATTAATAAAGGTCATTTCGACCGCAAAGTGTGGGCAAACTGCACGTTAGAAATTTGATATTCTAAATTTTCTTAACATAAATTGTAAGTAACACTCAATGAATTATGTTTACACATAATTGTATGAAAAATGTGTGACCTTGATTTCTTCATTCTTTTAGATAACTGAATTTAATTGTAACTGTACACCCGACGTGGTCCCAAACAGAGATGAAATGTTGTGTTTGTTAAATATTGCTTTAAATTTGATAATAAATTTTGTGTTTTTAACATTTATTTCAAAAGAAGTCAGAATATTATAATTGTCAAGTACCGAAAGGAATTCATCTGTTTTATAACAAAAGGTTAAATTATAATTCAGCAGAGGGGCACATAATCAGGTGAACAACATTCAATAAATTAACACAATATAATTACAATAGATTTATAAAACTTAAATTATTAATTAATTAATGTGTCACAATATTACGTTCACCTTAAGGGGTTTTGAATGTTTATGGCTTGTTTGGATTATTTGAATCAATAAGTGACATCTGATTTTGTTTACGTTTGTAATTATAATAATTTATTTATGCAGAGTATGTGTTGTAAATATCCAGAAGAAGGGATAGAGTAATTTCAGTATAATTAAAATGTAAGTAATTCTTTGAGAACATAATTCTAAGTACCTTTAATTCACAACGTGGACCAGATATTAACAGCCCGCTTTTAAACCACAGCATACATCTTTTTTCTTCTACTTCTTCATCATTTTCATCATAACAAAATATGGGCTTAGTTTTCTTTAATTCAGCTTCCACCTTAAAAAAGGAAAAAAAATTATAATAATATTTATCTAATGTTAGGTATAAATAAAATAACTAAATCAGCCAGAGTAATTATGATAAGCAGGACATAAGTTGTGGAATAAGCGCAGACAGAAGTGCGATAAGTATGTTATCAAGGAGAGAGAAAAATTACGAAGAGTTTGATGTGAAGTGGTGAAACAACAAATTAACGAGGCGATGAAGATGTTTTAACCAGAGAAGTGTGTGGAATTGAAGCAGAGGAGATTGAAGTTGTAATAGAGGGAAAAGTATGAGAGATTAAATGCTACGAAGTTGAAGTTAAAGAAGATTTATGACCATTATCAAAGCAAAATCGAATGATATTTGAAACTTTAAGTCTACAATAAAGAATTTTCCATTTAGAAGCAAACTGTCCGACTCCTTTCAAACAGCGACCCTATCCTATTCCCCAGGCACAGAAAGAAAAGACGAAATTATTAATTTAAGAAATTGTACAGCAAGAAATAATTATTCGGAAACAAAAACCTTTTATAAATCCAATAATATAAGTTCAGAAGAAATTTACGACTCTGTTTAGACGCAAGAAATTCAGTGACAGTCCCTTACCAAGATCGACCTCCACTAATCAGCGACGTATTATAGAATTTTCGAGGCGCAAGATGATTCACGGAAACAGAGATAAATGAGATATCGCACAAATCGACCGGAATATCCAGGCAAGAAGTACATTTCGAAACCTGTCCTACATGTCCTTTTGATGAACAAATTAGATTTAACGCCACTTCCGAATAGCCAAACTATTTCTCAAACCCTTCGATTATTAATGAAAAGTAATTTAATTTAATTTCATTAATTTACTACCATAAAATTTGTTTTCTTTGAATTTAGAATAGTAGTTGAAAGATCAATTTTGAATCTTGAATTTTCAATTAATTGTTGAGTTGAATTTTAAATTAAAGTGTTCCTTGAATTCAATTGTTTCAGTAAAAATAAATGTATAAATTTCAAAATTGTTCAATTACAGAGTCTTTTGGGTAAGATTGTGGTCATACCACCGTGAACAAAAAGTAAGGTGAATTTATTTATAAAATATAAATTCTTTATTTATTCTTCCAAATCAATTTCATCCCCTTCAAAGTAATCCCAGTCCTCGAAACAGTCGGAATAGTCTTTTTCCGGCATAGCCTTCAAGACCTTCTTCGATTCAGTTTTTATCTCCTCAATCGTGTCAAAACGGCGTCTCCGCATTGGCCTTTTGAGTTTGCAGAATAGCCAGAACTCACACGGAGCCAAATCAGGCGAATACGATGGTTGCGGAACGATGCAAGTCGAGTTTTTGGCAAAAAAGTCGCGAAGAACCAATGCAGTATGACATAGTGCATTATCGTGATGAAGGAACCAATATTCCGGCCGTTTTAGACGAATAGCCTCACGCAAACGACGCATAACGCTCAAATAATATTCTTTGTTGACAGTTTGGCCTGGCGGAAGGAATTCATAGTGCACCACGCCACGATAATCAAAGAAAACTGTCGACATGACCTTGATTTTCGGTCTTGCTTCCCTTTTGCACGATATTCGTTGGATTGGTGGGTGGTTTCAGGGTCGTATGCGTAAATCCAAGTGTCGTCTCCAGTAATGATGCATTTCAAGTGGTCCTGATAGACAGCAAAGTTTCACACACACCAACGCGACGCTTTTCTTCCAAAAAATGGAGCGGTTTTACCACCAATCGAGACTTGACGCGTTTGAGACACAAAACATTATTTAAAATGGTTTGGGCTGAGCCAACACTATCAGCGAGATCTCTAATTGTCCGTCGACGATTTTCAAGCACCAAATCTTTGATTTTTTGGACGTGGCCCTCGTCGGTAGACGTTGATGGTCGTCCAGAGCGCGGTTCGTCTTTGAACTCGTTGTATCACTTATAAACGTTTTTTTGTGCCATAGTTTGATCACCAAAGGTCTCCCGCAACATTTTCAACGTGTCTGCACAAGAATATTCGTTCCGCAAACAAAATTTGATGCAAGTTCTTTGCTCAACAAAATCACCCATTGCAAAAATCGAAAAATTCACTTTTGGTTGTTTACAAAAACACTTGTAACTCGGAGATAATTAAACCTTTTAACAAACAGACGCTTGGCAAATATTATAGACAGTCCTACCAACCTAGGAAAAAAATTTACCTGCCTTCCTAATACCCGGGAGTTTTTAAATGACAATTTCACCTTACTTTTTTATCACAGTGGTATTATTGTGGGATAATTTTTACAGTCGTGGTGGCGTGAGGACGCGCAAATTAGTCTGTTCCCAGCCCTTTTTTTGTTTGTGTTGCCCTGGCAACAGTGTGAAGTGTCAAATACATGACCGGCTGAAATCGACCGGCGTGTCATGTTCCAAATGTGAGATCGCAATTTATTTTACTCTATCGCAACCAGATAATGCCAGTGTGACCGAAGAAGGGATGAGTTTGAGGAAGTAAAAATGTAGTAGTTCTTCGGGAAATTTAGGGGGAGAAGGTCGGTCGGGACAGAGGCCCTAATGAAGGGCAATGTTGTCCGGAAGCGGAAAGTATTATTGGATTATTTAAACTAAAGTGGTATGGAAGTTATTAAGAAAGTAAGTAATGGAATGTTTGGTCTGCTCGTCGTCATTTAAAAAGGAAATATCTCTGGGACAAAGTTGTCCAGAGTGCTACTGTCATTAAAATTTAATAAAATATTTCTAGCTTCGGAACGATCTGTTGAGACCAAGTTATTTGGTGATCTAAGTACAGTTTTGATCACTATTGTACAACGAGTCCCATGGTAGAACATTTCGCGTGGAGAAACTTCGGATGAGCGTAATTCAGTAATTTCTATTTAATTCCATTTACTGTTTGCATTTTTGGGGGAATATTTATATATAACATTTGTAATTTGATTGTAATAGTTTTCCTTTAATTTTATATTTCATGCTAATTCTATAAATGTTTTGAGGCCCGATAAAGCTCCCTGAGAGAAAAATAAGAGTCTCACATAAATTTAATAGCCGTGGCCAAATTATGTAAATCTTGTACAAAATAAATTTTATATTAATTAAATGTCAGTATATATATTGTAAAGATTACAAATATGTCATGAATTAATAAATTGTTTCTTTAATTATTGGAGGCGTAACTTTGACGCCAGAGCATTGTAAAGAACAGTATTATTTGGCGAGAAGGCAGAGTCGATAATTGTTACTACGCTATACTGTCGAAAAGGCATATAAGATACTCAGAACTTTGGCGGATATTCTGTCAGAGTGTGTTTGGGAGCCTGCGGAGTAATCTGATATTCAGAGAGCAGAGAGTGTTTTTGGAAGTCTTGACGAAACATTCAAAAGTACAGTACAGTCAGAGAGTAGCGAGTGTTGTGAGAAACAATCAGTCAAAGGTGGCCGAATTCAGTAAAGTATATGCTATTAAAGATTCTCCACATTAACAATAGAACGAGACATTACGAATTAAGCGAAGCAGAAAGAGGCCGAAATAGTTCCAAAGTGTTGTAAAATGACACAAGAATTAAATTAGTGCTATGGCCTGTCAGTGAAAATCGACGGGGAGATATAATACAGTTCAGTACACCTAGAGCAACGAACAGTAAAGTCTGCAGATATAAAGTACGAATGGCGAGATCCTGTATTTTTACATGAAAGCAAGCAAATATTGTTTTCATAATAATTTGCACACGGTCAAGCAAATGGTTGCTTCACGCTGATTGAACAATTTTCGCATAGAGGAGACCGGCATCCACTAGCTGACCAAAGGGGGCGGCTCATCCGATGTTCCACATAGCAGAGGACGAGTATTTTAATCGTGTGTATTAAAAATTTCAATGAAGTATAGATTCTGTGTAAAAAATGACTTTTTAGTGTGGTAGTTTTCAAGATACAAGAGAGAGATCTGGTACCAGACAGACATTCCGTGAGTAACAAAACATTTATACAAATTTGTAAACGATAATTGAAAAGGTATAGTCAGATTTCGTTCAGTTTTCGATTCATTTAGTTTTCTTCTGTTTCACTTATCTTCATATTGTTTTAGGTTAACTTTCTATATTTGAATTGTTAATTGTCAGTTTATACATTGCTTTTGTTCTAATTATCAAACCCAGTAGTGACCCTGAGATATAGAGATCCGACGTATTTGATTGTAATGATATAAGAATTGTATTTTCATAAATGCCACGAATTAATAAATGAAAAATTAAAGCATTTGTTGTTAACTGGATGAAATTCGGGGTGCAAAATAGATCTTATACAATGTAAATTTATCAACAATAAATTTTTAAATATAATTAAAATTTCGTTAATTTATTCATTAATTAACCCTAATTAAGTGATTATTACAATATATATATATATATATATATATATATATATCATTGTTAGCATTTTGTTAACTAAAATGTTTTGTAACACTTACTACAAATATATTTCCAATACAATCAATTAGATATAATGTGTCTTCATTCGACCAAACCATGTCACATATATTATTTGCCGATTTGGGAAGTACAACTTCATGTTGAAATAACAGACACCTACTATAACAAATATGTAAATCCCAAACAAAAAGTTTCTTGGAAACTTTTTCTAATTGGCTTATGACCATAGGAGTATTTAGAGAACACCTGTAACAATATTTTATAGTTAGTATGAAAGTTTAATATTTTGTATACAGAATCACTTGGTGATCGTTACATATTTAGCGATTTATGATATTTGTAAATTTTATCTTATTTACATTCAGTTTAAATGCTACTTTGGTATCATAAATTTACAAAACTTTTAATTGGTTAGTCGGCCAGCTGCCTCCTAAACTAGTCGATACACGGAGAAGGGAATGCTGCGTCCCCACAGAAAACTCCTCTCCCGCTATCGGAAGGGCGTGGGACAAGTACCCAATGCCCGACCTACCTGATGCAGGTTTTTCTAGGGTTTGTCCTGCATTTCTTTTAGGCAAATGCCGGGTAGGATCCTTAAATCATAGCCCGGGGGCCCTAGTTACCCTTGGCTACCTTCCTCCACCCTTCCGCATCCCCCCTTTCAAATCCCTTTCCTATGCTATAAGAGGGGAGTTGCCACTATGTGGATTACCCTATACATAGCCTGTTTACACCCAAAAAAAAGTGCATTACCCAACCCCAGAGAGCTCTGGCGGAGGCTACCTTTGGGGATGCCTTCACATCTCTCTGGTTTTTTGAACTAAGGTTCCCACATGCCAAGGCACCTGGTCGTGCTATGACTGGTAAATGATCGGAACTGAGTTCATGGAGTATTTGTGGGTTGGAAAGGTATTGTGTGGTTTTGTGGCAGATGAAGATGTCTAGCATGTCTGATGACTTGAGACTGGGTAGTAAGTTGGTTCGGTAGGATGTATTATTTGGATATGGAGTTTGGAAAGGATGTAGTTGTGGTATTTACCTCTGGTATTAGAAGTTCCGGATCCGAAGTTCGGGTGTTTGGCGTTGTATTCTCCTATTATGTAGGGAGAAAGGCAAAAGGAGAGTCGATTTTTCCAGATGTCAGATGTGATTTGGTTGGCTGGTGCAGAGTAGAACGAGGATATGTTAATGTGGATATTAGTGGTTGTATTGAGTGTTATTTGCAGGTCTGGGAGGGATATGGAAGGCAGTTGGTTGTGACCTATAGAGCTTTTGATTAGAATAGCAGAACCGTCATCCTGGAGGAGCTGGGATGGTCGGCTCTGTAGGTTTTATAAATTGGGATGTTGTAAGGCTGTGTGGCGATGAGTTTGGTTTCGGTTAATAGCAGGAGATGGGTTTTGATGTTTTTTTCAGGAATAGGTTATTTCGTGGTATTTATTGGTAGCTCCGCGGGCGTTCCAAGTGCATATGTAACGTATTGTGGGGGAGTATGTGTCAGTTTTGGGTGTTCATTAGCTTGGGGATTCTTGTGGTTAGGAATTAGATTAAAGGTGTGATGCTGGCGATGAGGTTGTCTATTTTCGAACGCAAAGAGTAGAGTATGTTATTTTGGTTAGGCGAGTCAGCATTTGTTTATTGGGGGATTTGTGGGGTGTAAATGGGGTGAGTTTGTTTGATGACATTGGCGTAAGATGTAGCGCCAGAATTGCTTTGTGGAGTTTGGGATATAGAGGGAAAAGTTTGTGGGTTGAGGTTATGTTCTGGGGTTTTTGAAGTGCAGACGAATTGGTTGGGATATTTTTGTGTAGAATGATTGGAGGGATTTGAATATTGGGCAGCCTTTATAGTTTGCGGTATGGTTACCACGGCAGTTTGTGCATACAGGTGTAGTAGTTTTTGGGATTGGGCATTTGGTGGGTGGATGGTATCAACGCGCACGCAGCGGGGTGGGGGTGGGGGATTAAAGCAGTAGTTTAATGTATGGACATAACTCAGGCATCGGAGACACTGTGGGATGTATTTTGTTTTTGGGGGGAGGTTCAACTTTTATTTGGCAATGATATAAGTGGGTGAGGTTGTAAATGGTGTGGTTTTTGGGGTCGGGAAGAAGGTCGAGAAAGAATAAGGGAAGGTCAATTTTGGTGATGGGGTGTCGTACTGGAAGGGGTTGTGCAGGGGAGTATCCCAGTTCTTTCAGTTCTGAGATGATTATGTTTTGGTCAGCTTTCGGATGTATGCCCTCAGAACTACGCGGAGGCTTCTCTCTGATTTTATTTGAAAAGTATAAAATTCGGCGTTGATATTTTGCAGATAGGTTATGGCGTTTCTAAAATCGGGGTTGGTGCTGGTTTTTAGTTTGTGTTTTTGATCCGGCATGATGTAATTAAAGGGCAAAGTACAGATGGATTTCATTTGTTGGAACATTATGTTCATATTGTCTTTATTATTGATGAAGATTGGAGGTGGTTTTATGGGAGTATCTATGGGGATTTGGTTGTTTGTAGGTTCGACGTCGAGGTTTAGTAATAGTTCAAACCTGTTTGTGGTGGTGGATGGTGCGTTGGATGTGGTTTTGGAAGATGACTTTGCACTAGTTGAGGAGAGGCTGGATAGATTGTTAGCTGTTTTCCGATCTTTTGTTTTTGTATAGATGAGGAGGAAGGAGAGTCCATTGATTCGGCACTTTATGCACTGTCTCGTCGGCGGAGAAGTCCATAATGATGGCTGGTTGCTCGAAGTCTTGGTGTGTAGACGTGTCCTGTAGTTTGTTGGTTTGATATTGTTACTCTGCGGATTCTGGATGGGCTGCTGGTTTCCTGTTTGCAGACTGGAATTTGACGAGGGTCGAGGAGGCGTGTTGTTCTTCTGTGATCGTCTACGACATCCATTTTGTTGGTGTAGTATCGACGCTTTGTCGTGTGGGTGAGTCCTGGTGGGGAGTTGTGGTTCTGGATGATTTGTAGAGATTTTTTAATAGGTTTCTTCTGCGTGCGGTTTAAGAGGCCTGGGCCGCTGTCTATAACTAGTAGCAATTTGTAAACAATTGCGTGCTCGGCTAGTTGCAAGGTTAGATGTGTAACGTTGCACAGGCGGGCTGGAAGTGGCCTTAATACATAATTTATATTTAAGCTTTTCCGATCTGTTTTGCAAACTTTAATCGTGTGATTGTCCCGGTCGCATATCTTACACAATCCCGTAATTCCTACGGTAAATCAACTCGAGATCTGGAACTATATTGTGCCTTTTTTGAATTATCAAGGTGTTATTTTTTATTGGTCGACTGTTTATCGTATTTACGGATACTGTGAATTTTATGTACGTCGCTGAGAGCATTATTACTGGTGACTGGTTCCGATTACATTTTGCTATCGAGCAGAGACGCTTCTAGTGTCATAGCAAGTTGCACTAGTTCCTGAAAATTCCTTTCTTCAATTCGAAGCAAAAGTTCCCTAATATGCTCGTTGTACAATAAATAGTTTTCGGTATTCACACGGGATTTGCATATTTATATTTAAACGCACCGTTTCGACGACTAAAAGCTCTGTCGTTATCTTCTAGGCGAAGCGCCGGAACGTTTCTTTTTAGGGTAACAGGCTACATGAGGGAAATCCACATGGTGGCAACTCCCCTTTAATAGCATAGGAAGGGATTTAAAAGGGGGGATGCGGAAGGGTAGAGGAAGGTAGCCAAGGGTTAACAAGGGCCCCTGGGCTATATTTTAAGGATCCTACCCGTCATTCACCTAAAGAAATACAGGACAAACCCTAGAAAAACCTGCATCTGGTAGGTCAGGCATTGGATACTTGTCCCACGCCCTTCCGATAGCGGGAGAGGAGTTTGCTGTGGGGACGCAGCATTCCCTTCTCCGTGCCACGACCAGTTTAGGAGGCAGCTGGCCGACTATTCCAATGGGAATAGCAGACAACTCTTACCGTATGCCCAAGGTCTGAGACCCCGGAACGTACACCTCTCAGAACAGGCCGAGGAGCCTCGGCTTGTGGTAACCTTAGTTCAAAAACGGAGAGGAAAAGGCATCCCCAAAGATAGCCCCTTCGTATCTCACCAAAAAGGTTCTGCCTGCGAGAGAACATCCCTCGCAGGCTACCTGCGAGAAAATCCTCTCGCAGGCTTCCTAAAATTATTATTTTATTTTTATTTTTTTTAGGGCAATAGGCTACATGAGGGTAATCCACTTAGGGCAACTCCCCTTTAATAGCATAGGAAGGGATTTGAAAGGGGGGATGCGGAAGGGTAGAGGAAGGTAGCCAAGGGTTAACTAGGGCCCCCGGGCTATATTTTAAGGATCCTACCCGGCATTCGCCTAAAGGAATGCAGGGAAAACCTTAGAAAAACCTGCATCGGGCAGGTCGGGCATTGGGTACTTGTCCCACGCCCTTCCGATAGCGGGAGAGGAGTTTGCTGTGGGGACGCAGCATTCCCTTCTCCGTGCCTCGACCAGTTTAGGAGGCAGAAAAGGTCCAGTTTAGGAGGCAGAAAAGGTAGCCCCTTAGTGTCTCTCCTACAAGGTTCTGCCTGCGAGAGGTTAATAAGTGCCGGACCTTTTTTTTTTGGGTGTAGACAGGCTATGTATAGGGTAATCCACAAAGTGGCAACTCCCCTCTTATAGCATAGGAAAGGGATTTGAAAAACAGGATCGTCACGCTGTGAGAGCCAATCAGCGCTCAGTCAACAGTCCGTCTCAGCCATGTCAGCATCAGTCATAAGACCGGCCACTCGCCGAGGTACATTACTCGCAGCAGCCGCGGCCTCAATAGAGCTCCAGACCCCTCGTCTTATCAATGTTATAGCTGGGTCCCAAGTTTTGCTTGTTTGAAACCCGGTGTCCCGGTTTAGCAGGTTGTCTTGTGTCCTAATATGTATGGCCTCTTTGATGATGCTGCTCCAGAAACCATTGACACGATCCAAGATTTTGGTTTCATTGAACTTTATGTCATGGCCGGTTTCTATGGCATGCTCTGACACCGCAGACTTATTTGACTGTTTGAGTTTGAGATGCCTTTGATGTTCTGTGCATCTGTCCATTACCGTGCGAATAGTTTGGCCGATGTACTTCTTGCCACATTCACATGGTATGCTGTAGACCCCAGGAGTACGAAGTCCTATACTGTCTTTAACCGAGCCAAGCATTTAATTAATTTTCCTTTGTGGATAGAACACCGTGTCAATGTTATGCTTTTCCCTGCATCACTTTTAGGCGAATTGCAGGGTAGGATCCTTAAACCATAGTCCGGAGGCCCTAGTTAAGCCTTGGCTACCTTCCTCTACCCTTCCGCACCCTTTTCAAATCCCTTCCTATGCTATTAAAGGGGAGTTGTCACTATGTGGATTACCCTCATGTAGCCTGTTACCCTAAAAAAAATGGTTCCGGCACTTCGCCTAGAAAATGACGACAGAGTTTTTAGTCGTCGAATCGTTGCGTTTAAATATAAACATGCAAATCCCGTGTAAATACCGAGAACTATTTATTGAACAACTACACCGGGAAAGACTTCAATCTTTGATCATGCTCGTTGTATATACCTCTTGCAAATTGAGGTTGAAGCAATAGTTCGGGATTCTCCGTTTGACACTACTTACGTTTTAATTCACAGTTCGCTACGTATTGTTTGAGTTCTGATAAATAGCTCGAAATTGTTTCGTCTTTCTTTTCCATCCTGGACAGTAATGTATGTCGTTCGACTATAGCATTTGGCTTCGGGCATAAATGTTCCTTAAACAATTTAATCATTTCGTAATACTTGACATGATATCACTGACTGCTTATGGAGAGACGAGCCGTGAAAGAATTGATTACTGCTTTGCACCCACACAATTTATAGGAATTTTTTACCTTTTCTTGTCTGATTTAATATTTACTAAGCCGAAATACTTTTCCATATGCTCAACGTACTGGATAAATGAATCATGGAAATGCTAACTGATACATGCCCACAAATGTATGACTCATCTTTTGAAACAGTATTTTTACCTATAGCATCTCTTGAATTATAGGCCCTAGGAATTACTTTGAACTAATATAACTGAAAATTAAATCTACTCAAAAAACCAGATAAGGAAAAAAGGAGCAAAAGCACCAAAAGTTCTTGTGAAACACCAACAAGACTATAGGATATCAAGAAGTGATATTCATACATGAAAATGCAACCAAAATATGGCAGCAAAGAAGTTAATTTAGTTACCAAATTTGAGAAAACCTTGAACAATTAATCTTATAGATGGTGTTGCGTGGTAGATTTTCTCAGTGAGATGTGTCTTCCAAATGCTACCCTTTATATGTTAGTTCTTTCTATTGTGATTTAAAAAAGAAACTACTCTAAATGTACCAATACTTTTTTTTAGGGCAACAGGCTACATGAGGGTGATCCACATTGGGCAACTCCCCTTTAATAGCATAGGAAGGGATTTGAAAGAAAGGTAGCCAAGGGTTACTAGGGCCCCCCGGGCTATATTTTCAGGATCCTACCTGGCATTCGCCTAAAGAAATGCAGGGAAAACCTTAGAAAAACCTGAATCGGGTAGGTCGGGAATTTGGTACTTGACCCACGCCCTTCCGATAGCGGGAGAGGTGTTTGAGGTGGGGATGCAGCAATTAGGAGGCAGCTGTCCGACTATTCCAATGGGAATAGCGAACAACTCTTACCGTATGCCCAAGGTCTGTGACCCCGGAACATACACCTCTCAAAGCAGGCCGAGGTGCCTCGGCTTGTGGGAACCTTAGTTCAAAAACGGAGAGGAAAAGGCATACCCAAAGGTAGCCCCTTCGTATCTCTCCTAAAAGGTACTGCTGCGAGAGAACATCCCTCGCAGGTTACCTGCGAGAGAATCCTCTCGCAGGCTCTATTGTGTACCAATACTATTTTTCTTTTGAAAATATAAAAGAACCTTTTAGGAGAGATACGAAGGGTATGCCTTTCCCTCTCCGTTTTTGAACTAAGGTTCCCACAAGCCGAGGCTCCTCGGCCTGTTCTGAGAGGTGTATGTTCCGGGGTCACTGTCGTTGGGCATACGGTAAGAGTTGTCCGCTATTCCCATTGGAATAGTCGGCCAGCTGCCTCCTAAACTGGACGAGGCACGGAGAAGGGAATGCTGCGTCCCCACAGCAAACTACTCTCCCGCTATCGGAAGGACGTGGGACAAGTGCCCAATGCCCGACCTACCCGATGCAGGTTTTCCTAGGGTTTTCCCTGTATTTCTTTAGGCGAATGCCGGGTAGGATCCTTAAACTATAGCCCGGGGGCCCTAGTAACCGTCGGCTACCTTCCTCCGCCCTTCCGCATCCCCCCTTTCAAATCCCCTCCTATGCTATTAAAGGGGAGTTGCCCAAAGTGGATTACCCTCATGTAGCCTGTTGCCCGAAAAAAAAAATTTCAAATAACACATTTAGATAGGAGAGAGAGAGAGAGACAGCTTTTTTCTTCTTTTTTTTTAGGGCAACAGGCTTTATGAGGGTAATCCACTTTGGGCAACACCCCTTTAATAGCATAGGAATGGATTTGAAAGGGGGATGCGGAAGGGTAGAGGAAGGTAGCCAAGGGTTAACTAGGGCCCCCAGGCTATATTTTAAGGATCCTACCTGGCATTCGCCTAAAGAAATGCAGGGAAAACCCTAAAAAACCCTGCATCAGGTAGGTCGGGCATTGGGTACTTGTACCACGCCCTTCCGATAGCGGGAGAGGAGCATTGCCGACTTACCTTAAATAAATAGTTGGAACAGTCTGGCTTAGGCGAGAGAAGGTTCCAAATTACGAGGGTCTGAGCCCCATTTGTCAGGAAGGAAGATCTGAACTGTGTACAACTGGCACAAAATTTGGAATCTTCTCTCACCTTTGCCAGATGGAACCAGCTATTCATATCAGGTAAGTCGGCATCGGTATACTCTTTCCGTCTAAATGTGTTATTTAATTTTACCTCGTTGATTTTTCCGTAAGTGTTAAATACTTTGAAATAATATTTTTAATTATTTAATGGTTCAAAATGTATTTTGATTACGCTCATCTATGGTGTCGCCTAACATGACTACCACTATGTATCCTAGGACGGCATGACCTTTCTTGCAGTATGGACTGAGTACCAAAAAACAACTTATTTCTCATTTAAGAAGAAAACTTCCTAAGGGAAAAAGTTATGCTGTAAGTCGGAGAATTAAGGAATTTATTTTATTTAAGATTTTCCGTTTTCAGTTCGGAAATACAGGTGATGTATTTCCTTTACGCCCAATGTTTACGACCATTTAATCCTGGGTCAAAATATGTCCCGATGTAAAGGTATAAAAGCCTTGAGAAGCAAACACAGAAATCAGTTGAGCAGTCGAGCGCCAGGGCAGTCGAACGCTAGCCCGAGGGCAGTCTCAGGCGAGTGGCTGTTGTCTACGTTGTCTCTAGGAGTGAGTGTCACGTCTTGGATCGAGTGGAGTAGAGTCGGACATTACGACCAGGTGCGTCGTTGGTTTTTGGTCGCTTTTTTTATATGAATCTGAAATCATTCTGATCCTAAGCAATTTTCTGCGTTATAGTGGATCCAACTTGTAGTTTTTGAAGGACGTTGTTTCTGCATTCGGATTTAGTTTAACAAATCTCACTCGAGGTTCAGATAAACTTGCCAAAGGATTGGTAAAAGACCACGGGAGATGGTAATGCTGTGAAATACTGTCTATCTATGATAGTTCTGCCAAAAAATCCTATCTCCATACCTCCTATGGCAGATCTGCTGTGGCAAAGTGGAGAAGGTAATTTAAGGTTGTGAGATTGATTCTTTAAAATAAGCAAGTTGAGCTATTTTTACAATTTGCTCGCTGTCTAACCGATTCATTCAGATTGATTCAATCAATTTCCAGATCTTCAAAGTTTGTTCCGACCATTAACAAACTATGAAGTGACAAGCATACGTTAAGTTGTGCTGTGTCACTTGAGAACCACTTTTGACGTTGCAAAATGTTTGGTTTTAGTTGTGCATAATAATTAAGCATTACATTTCTATAATAAACATTGTAAAACATTCTATAGTTTTCTGTTTCCATTTTTGTAAATTCCTATATATTATTGGAGGTCCGTAGGTGATCCTGATCATAAGAACTCAAATAGCTGTGGAAACAATAGTAATTGATTTTGATTAAATTTAAGTGCATGTAATTTAGAAAATAGTAGGTATATGATTTTACTAAATAATTTGGTACCCCAACATAGGACAATATTACTCTTAAAAAAGTGTTTACTATAATTTGGCACTCCTACATGGGGCTTGTAATTTTACTATCTCTATTAAGAGGTCATTTATTTTGATTATTACAATATATATATATATATATATATATATATATATATATATATATATATATATGGATTTTAATGAGCATGGCTTAAGAAGTAGTAATAATAGATCACTCTACTAACATCAAACTGTAAAATAGAATTATTTATTAACTACACAATTTTTTGTCATGTGATACCTAGTCTACAAATGGTTGCAAATATGAATCAGGAATGAGTTTAAAATAATAAAAGTTCCTTCTTACCTGATAAACTGATTGTCTGTTAAAATTGAAGTTGGTACACTAACTAATTTTTGACTTGTTCTCCAATTCCATACAACAAGGGAGTAGTCAGGTAAAGTACTTAAAGAAACAAAATATTCCAATTCTGAAAATTTTAACTGCAAGTAACCAATTTCTGACCCATCTGAAAAATAATTTACAATATATTAAACAACAATTGGTTTAATAATAAGTATAATATTTAATAATAATTATTTTCACCTTTATAGTTTAAATTATTAATGAGGTCAAAACAGACAATTATTTTATTCCAATTTATTTTCAAGAAGTTTCAGCTACTAAGCATAGTCATCTCATTTACAAATCATTTTACATAATTATAAATGTATGTAGTATGCAAGATTGCAAACATTGATATACATTATGTTTAATGCAATCAAAATGACTCATATTTATAATTATGTAAACTGACAAAAATAAGATTACTATTGTAGCCAAAAACTCATTGAAAGTAATATAATATAAAAACAAAAATACTTTGACTGAATAATTGAGTTGTTCAGTATTGATATCAGGGAATTAATAAATACCAAACTGGGTTTACCTACTTTGGGTAAGTTAAGTACAATAAAATTACCTCTGGTGACCAGAATACAGACAACATTGAGATACAATGTTACTCCAAACTGATTGCTTCTAATCAATTTGCTATATGCAAATACTCTTTGTCTAAACTATTTATAGTGTTACAGGCACATGTTGACAATAATATGATATAAAAAATTGTACAATTTAAAATTCATTTCATAAGTTAATTGTCATGTAATTGAAATAACATTTGAACAGTCGGCATGTCACATGAGAACATTCGATTTAGAACATTCCCTTACTATGGATCTTTTGACTGTCAGATAGAGGCAAAATAGTCAAATTGATCAGCTATTTCATTATATGTGAAACCAGACTATTACTAATTACCACCAACAGATAGTGCTAATGCAATGAATTTTTGAGCAGTACAAAGGTAATCTGTCTATGAAAGTTAGTCATCTGACATGGTCATCGATGAGAGGTTGTTGGGCCATTGGGGCAAGTTTGGGAACTTCCATTAGTAGGCCAAGTAGAGTTCAAGATTAATTTTAAATATGAGATGAGTAATAGTTCGATGCAGAGTTGTTTCAAGAGTTTGATGATAGATGGGAATTGTACACTGCCAATTTTGTTGTTTTTTGTATATGGAACACTGAATGCCTACAGACAAAATAACTCGTCTGTCCATTATTATTATCACTGCAACAACAGTATAGGGGAATTGTACACTGCCAATTTTGTTGGTTTTGTACTTGGTGCCTACAGGCTAAATAACTCATTACCTGTCCATTATTATGATCACCTTAACACTGACCAGTTTCTAAGGGCATGTGCAATAATTCTTGCTAATTGGCTGATAGTTGTGGGGAAAACACCATGGGTCCATAGGCGGGATCCTTTTGTCTGAATGATCTACAATTTCAGAAATTAAAAGTTTTTCAAAAAAAATGTTTTGGTTTGTGTAAATTGTGTGGATTGGAAATTAAGTATTGAACAAATAAAATGGTATGTTTAGTAAGATTCACTGTGAACTTTCCTCACTATCCAAGATCCAATGTGACTTCATCACTAAATTAAAGTTCCTAACATAGTATTTATTCTTTAATGGGTGCTTCTAAATCTTCACTTACTCTACTCTCTCCATTCCACCTAAGAATGACTGTATTCACTAGGTTTGGTAATAGGCACCATAGCTTTATTTGTAAAGCATCTATGAACTGAACAGAAGATCCATGTCCTATTCCTGACCCTGCCAAATATTTTCAGTCTTTCATTCCATCTCTGTGCAATGGACATATGCTTTTCTTTGTGCATAAGCGTATACTCCCACATATATGCGGTAGCATATCCTTTCTTATAAAGTATACTCCCACTTTTTTGGTATTTATTTTATATTTTCTTACTCTCAAAGATCTGATGTGACTTCATCATAAAATTAACTTTCTAATATTGTATATACTTCCTAATATTGTATATACATGCATGTATGATGTATATTTCCATTATTTCTAACCTATTTTGCTGTGTTGGTACCTTTCCTTGAAAGAAAGAGAGAAATTGGCTCGGTTAGGTCTTAATTAATGCTGCCTAATGGATGGCACACTGGGGTTTGAATTGAACACTGTGCAGTGGCATGATGCACAGTAATCTGTTGTTGGGAGAGAGTATATATATATATAGTGTAATAAACATAAAGAGTATTACATTTTAAAAAAACTCCCACATCCTTCCCTCTCGCGCTCTGGCACCAGACTGACTGCGTATATCATGTGTGGTTCTTACAACACTCAGAGTTCCCACGGTCTCGGCGACAAAGATCCCGATGTCAGTCAAACTAATTTTAAATCAACAAATTCACAGTCTTTTCAATTTAATAACAACAGAGCTTGTCACTCCCTTCTCTGAGACTGACACCACCAAACAATACCCAATGTCAATCAACTCTTTGATCCCGTTGTCAATCAGATTTTAATGAGCCGGCATCCACCTCTAATCTGAGTCATCAAAAAGAAACAAATAAAAACCGTCATCTATCTCCAGTCTGTGCTATAATTGTGATATTATTATAATATTAGTAAGTATATGACTTTGTCAAAAATAATATCACAATTATATATAATTGCAATATATGTATGGACAGGAAAAAGAGATAGGTTGTGGCATACCTGAAGTGAAGTGCGGTGTAGCCGTATGGAACCGAAGGTTGTTCTCCAAGTTTTCGGAGGCTCTCAGCCCTCTTCTTCAGGAAGGAGTGTTACACCATTCTGGCAACTGGCCAGCTGTAGGGTGCGGAGTTGTGACTGCCGCACGGCTAGTAGCCCATAAACAATTAACACCCCACCAGGCAACTAACTTTCTCTCTCAATGGGAGGTCATGGCATAGGAAAGGTTCTGATAGTGATTAATCATACAAAGCACCCTATAGATACATATATGCTTAAACTTACATATACATATAAACATACACAGACATACATACACACACACACACAAGTGAAAGTGGAGATGGCAGGTAGGAAGGGCACTATTTAAAGAATGTTGAGTTCAGGGCTTTGCCTGGACTGTAAGACATGTTGGAAGGAGAGTTCCCACAGATGGAATTCTGCCTCTGATGAATCCGAGGGTAGAGCTTTAAGGATGGTGAGTGTGAAAGCATTGGTCAAAATTGTATAGATTGTGGCTTTGGGCATGAGCTGCTACTGGGAATTGAATTTTGGAAAGTTTGACAGTGCTGTGGTGGTTGGCTATTCATTCCGTTTTTGTTTGGCCTATATAGAATGCAGGGCAGAGTCTACAGTTAATTTGCTAGATGGTGTGGGAGGAGAGGCAGGTGATGTTTTCTTTGATTGTGTATGTTTTTGTGTGGTTCTGAAAGGTTGTGGTGGGCTGTAAGATAGGGCAGACACCATCTGTTCCTACCACAAGGTTTGCAATCCAGAATGGGTGGGCGGGTGGGGGTGTGGGTTTTTCAGGGGTGGGCACGTAAATTGTGGAGGTTGGGTGGGCGTCTGAAGGCAACTCTTGAGCAGGTGGGGAGTATAGTGGGGAGAATGGTTTTAGGTCAGGGTTGGATCGCAGTCCAGTGTATGCTAGGTAGAGAATGAAATTAATTTTTCATAGTCCAGGAAAGTAGCTTGTTGTGAGGGATGGATTACTTTTCTTCTTTTGGTCCAGTGTGGATGTGAGTGTTAGTAAATTTGATAGGGCACGGGTTATCTGTTTTTGGAGGAGGTTGCAGGGATAGTTTCTATTGATGAAAGTGTTGAGGATCCGGTTGGTGTAAGGAATAGTCTGGGGGGAGGGGGGGGAGAGAAAGAGGGATAGAGAGAGTCAGAAGGGGGGTGGGGGGCAGACAGAGAGAGAACTGTTGACTTTGTTGGCAGTCAATTGTTGTTATCTAACTGCTGGTGTTCCATGGATCAGGTCCTTGAAAAATATTATTTTGTCCTAGCTGAATAGGTAAGTCAACTGCTCCCTGTCCCGAGTAAAGATAATGTAGCATTGTCAAATTAATTCATTTGGATAGTGATGAGGGATCAAGACCGGCAATATTACCTTAAATTGAAGTTGCAATTGTCTGGTCATGAAGCAATGACATGGCTAATTTTCAATGGCCTGAATCCCCCTTCCTCAGGACAGGAAGACTAAATGTCATGCTGGCTCGAAAATTCACCCTTTAAAACAATTTCTTGTGCTACTCTCTACCTTTCCTACATAATACCTCCCACAGTCATTTCCTATCTGCTTTCTCCCATTTCCCTAAAAATGAAGTAAACTATGGAAATCTTGAAATTGTAAAAGCATGAAGCCATGAGCTTGGCTAAATTTCAAATTACATTGCTCAACTGCTATTTGTAAGATAACTTTTGTCCAGATGGTTTGATGGTAAAATTTCCTATGTCAGGCTGTGATCCATGTATTCATTCCAATGAACACTTATACCATTCCTTCACACTAATAAACACCCAAAATTAATATGCGAAGAATATGCACTTTTAATACCCTTACACAGCAAAAACATTATTCAAATTTATAATGAAATAGTGTTGCATTTACACACATTAGATGAAAACACCATCACCATCATACAACATGTAATTTTCAGTAAATTACCACGCAAGGTCACTGAGGCAAATTTGTCAAACACCTCCCCACCTCTTATTTCATACAAACCCTGCCTAATATCCTCAACCAACACCACAAACCAAACATGTCAGACTCCAAAACACCTGTCAATAACATTCTAACATTTAATAAAAAAAAATTAACTAGAAATTAGATTTTGGATTCTTTATATGGGTCACAAAACCTTGGACACCCTCTAGTTCTGTGAAACAATCCAAATGAAGCTACATTTTGGCAAACAACCTGCAGCTAGCCCAGAATGGCTTAACACCACAGCTTTTTGCCTTTCTAAATTTAAAGAACCTTTCAAATTAACACCCCAAAAACTCTCATCTAACCACCCTTTTCAAACCTTCATCCACATTCTTGTCTCCCATTTTTGTTCACCATCTGTTCAATGCCAACCTGTTAATTCGACAACTTTAATTCAAGGCCACTTAATTCTCCTAGGGTAAACCTGTTAGGCAAGTTCTGGTTCAATTATCAGACACATTCTCTTTCTTATTTTCTCAAAAACGTTAACACTTGATTCCCCTTTCAGTTCATTTGTATCTACTCACTTACCAACATCATCTTCCTTTATCTTGAAGTACACCTTAGTTCTAGCTTAATCACCAGAACAAATCAACCATCTCTTACAATACCCTCACTTTACCAGTTGACTGTAGCCATCCCAAACACTTACAGACTAACACTTAGAGGAGCTCACATTTGTCTTCCCTGGAACAGTATAGCCATTACACCAACTGAATACTCAGTTCTTTTATAAATTAGAAATACCCTACAACAAATATTCCAGGCCCAATCCACTGTATAACTACCAAAACCAGTGTTTTGATTAAATAATAAAAAATTGTTCACCTCTCACCACAACCTACTTTCACTGTCATACAAAAAGTCAACTCCATTATCTGCCTGGCCTAGAATGGACTGCAATCCAACCAAAGTATAAAAAATATCCTCCCCAAAATACTCCCCACCTGCCCTACAGTTACCTTCAGATACCATCTCGACCACGGAAGCATCCTTGACCACCCTTTTAGGCCCCACCCTCACCAAACCTGAGTTGCCTGACTTGTGGTATGTGATGGTGTGGTTATAAGAAAAGATTCAAGGATGTGGAATGTACCAAGGTACACTTTATATTCTTTTTTAAATAGGCCTACGTAAATAATTCTATACAAATGATACATAATTATTCATTCATGTTAATAATAGTGCAAGTTAGCCATTTACGATAATATTCTATAACATAAAACTTAATTTAAAATCCAATGCAGGTTATTTACAGTTAAAGAATATAAAACCATGATGAAGATTAATAGTGCATGCTGCCTATTAACATTTATCCTAATTCTGTATCTCAGATTTGTAATTATGATTCTTCTAAAAAAATTGACTGAATAGAAGGAAGGAGCTAAGAGAAAATGAAGTTAGCTCAGCTTTTTTAATCCACATAGTGGCAACTCCCCTCTTATAGCATAGGAAAGGGATTTGAAAGGGGGCATGCGGATGAGTGGAAGAAGGTAGCCAAGGGTAACTAGGGCCCCCGGGCTATGGTTTAAGGATCCTACTCGGCAATTCGCCTAAAAGCGATGCAGGGACACCCCTAGAAAACCTGCATCAGGTAGGTCGGGCATTTGGTACTTGTCCCACGCCCTTCCAATGGCGGGAGAGGGGTTTGCTGTGGGATCGCAGCATTCCCCTCGCCGTGCCTTGACCAATTTAGGAGGCAGCTGGCCGACTTTTCCAATAGGAATAGCAGACAACTCTTACCATATGCCCAAGGTCTGCGACCCCGGAACATACACCTCTCAAAACAGGCCGATGTGCCTCGGCATATGGGAACCTTAGTTGAAAAAAAACCCAGAGAGATGTGAAGGCATCCCCAAAGGTAGCCTCCGCCAGAGCTCTCTGGGAAGGTTCACCTGCAAGAGAATCCTCTCGCAGGCTTCCTTCGTAGCTCAGCTTTTTTTTTTTAGGGCAACAGGCTACATTGGGCAACTCCCCTTTAATAGCATAGGAAGGGATTTGAAAGGGGGGATTCAGAAGGGTAGAGGAAGGTAGCCAAGGGTTACTAGGGCCCCCGGGCTATATTTTAAGGTTCCTACCCGGCATTCGCCTAAAGAAATGCAGGGAAAACCCTAGAAAAACCTGCATCAGGTAGGTCGGGCATTGGGTACTTGTCCCACACCCTTCCGATAGCAGGAGAGGAGTTTGCTGTGGGGACGCAGCATTCCCTTCTCCGTGCCTCGACGATATTAGGAGGCAGCTGGCCGACTATTCGAATGGGAATAGCGAACAACTCTTACCGTATGCCCAAGGTCTGCGACCCCAGAACATACACCTCTCAAAACAGGCCGAGGTGCCTCGGCTTGTGGGAACCTTAGTTCAAAAATGGAGAGGAAAAGGCTTACCCAAAGGTAGCCCCTTCGTATCTCTCCTAAAAGGTTCTGCCTGCGAGAGAGAATCCTCTCGCAGGCTTTCTTTCTTTTTCGTAGATTACCTCAATCTCCATTTTGACATTGAGTGAAATGCACTATACTTAACATGTAACATTTCTGAAAGTTGTCTAGATTTATAATTACTGTCTTTGCTAAAATTAGGTAATTATGTTGGTTGATGGCATGGGTTGGGTCTAAAATATTCTTTGAAAATACAAGTTATTTATCCTCTGAAAGCTTGATGTTGTGCCTATGTTCCCTCTTTCTGGATATGGCTCAATTGGTTTGATGTATGTACATGGATGAACATTTATTACAATGTAATTGGTAAACTAAATTATGGATTTTGTATCCATCAACATTATATTTCAAATGTTGTACAGTTTGAAGAAGTGTGTTAATGAAATGTGTAAAGATGGGTAGATTAGAATAGTAATGTAAGATGTGAACATTTTGGTGTGATTTGTGGTCATTGTGTTTAAGTATTCTCTTTTAAATATATTTGTTTTGTGGATATAAATTGGTAATTAATATGTTTAATGGTTTTGATGTTTTTCTGGTTAATTCATGCATGAAATTGAAAAAAAAAATTACCCTCAACTACTTAGATATTTTTATTACTTACAAATTTACCAATTTATTCTGATAGACTCTAATTTAAACTTCCACTCAAAATTCCTATTATCTGCATTTCACCTGATATGGAAATATATTAAATAACAATTTAATTTTCTATTGTTAGCTATTTTACTCATTTAAACCATACACGTGAAAAGAATTCATAGACTTGACATTGTTTAGACAGCAACTATTTGATCGGTTAAAACTTTGTCTTTGCCTGTTTAATTTCCCAATGAAAAATAAAAATATATCATTTTTCATTTATTGAAGCTGGGAATAAATTTTGCTGCATGTGTGTTACTAAGTAGTCTTTTACATTTATAAATGGGAAGTTTTTTAATAATCCAAATATCTCTAAATAGGAATAATTAATATATTCAAAAGGCAGCTCTAATATAATAAGATATAAGATAATATTGCATTTACCTGATCAAAAATAAAACTAAAATAATTTTACTATACATAATCAATATTTATCATTATGTTTGTCCCATATTATCATTTAAAATAAATACTATAATAATATTATATACAAAAACATATTTACCATTCAAACTTGATACTTTTGTGAAATCAGGGTATGTAAGAATTATAATTCGAGGTTTATAACATTTTTCTGCAAATGCAAACACATTCATACTTCGATGTCCAGCTACACAGGACACTCCATCTCCCACTTCTGGTCTATTTGCTTTATAAATCAATGTCTCTTCATTATTGAAATTATAAAAATAGATGTGGCATCCACTACCAAGGAGTAATGCTTCTTTTCCAATGAAGTGCAAATTTGTTACGTGATTAAACTTAACCCATCTGAAAGAATTATTAGTATTCATTACTGCAAAATTTAAAACAAATATAAAGAGTAGAATGAAACACAAATAATGGCTGTAAGGCTATACAATTGTCTTATCTGCTAACCAAATTAGAAAACAGTTTGTGTTGAAAGAATTAGTACATAATGCAAAAATTTGACTATTTTTTGGTATCATGGAAAAAATAAACTACTGCTCCCTTACATAGTACATTTTTAAAAAATAATTAAGATATCCAAAGAACTTCCTATACTCATAAAATGTAGCAAACGTGACATCAAAGTTTAAAATTCCACTCAAATTTTTTGTAACATACTAACTTTTAGACATTTCTGGAAGATTATATAATTTTATTGAACAAACAGTTTGATTATGGTATGTGTATATCAGTTAATAAAGTTCTATCTTATTCATCAAATTAAATTACTACTGTATTTCAATATTGAACAATTATATGCAGGGTATCTTTTGTATTTAACACAAGTCTCTGACCTCACTTAACAACTGTAGTATAACAGAAACATGCATTAGGTATTAGGTAGTAATCTCATTATCAAGTACTCTTCTACAAAAGGCTTTGAAAATCTGTTGCTTCTATTCCGTTAGTGAATACTTGCAATGGCCATTATATAGAATTTTAGCTCTCCAATCTGTATTGTTGATTTTTAGGTATTTAATAAGTATTACCTTTGGAATAAAGAGGCATTAACTTAATAAGGTTTTAATGAGTACATATTAATATTCCAGTAGTGAACAAATACGTAGTTAATGAAGACAAACATGTTAATATGAGACATTAAATAATTTATATGATTTGGAGGAGAGAGAGAGAGACTGGAGTGGCTTATTCTGGTTTTGAAGTTTGCAGACAATGGTGTTTTTTATATTTGGTACAGATATATATAAGAGGAAATCGTAAGAAAATTGAAAATTAAATCTAACAGTTAACTTCAATGAGAAAATGGTTAAGAGTCAGAGCAGTACTCAAGGGTAAACTTACATCCTTTGAGAGTTAGCATCAGGTTTTCTAAATAAATATATATTTCTTTATGGCATATTGTATAACATACTAGTGTTGGCAAGTGTATTATATTCATTTGCTATTAATAGTAAACATTATTAAATCAATTATATTACATAGAAATTTAAATAGTAGCTTACCAAGTTAAAATTGGAGCCAATAACATTAAGAAATTCCCAATATCAGTTAGATAATCACTATAATCTATAATTTAACTAGCCAACTTAATTAATTAATACTTATGAAGTATTCCTCTATAAAATATAAATCAATTAATTTGAAGATTGCATACAGATAAGATATTCTCAATTTTATTTTTACACATACATCTTAAAGACTTGCTAATCTGTTAGATAAAATTTCCCATTTTTAAGAATTTTAATTTCAGACAATGATGGACACTATATAATATTTGATTTGGATTGAGTACAACTTGTTAATACGTTCACAGATTTTCATTTATATGGTGGCACTAATGAGTTTATGTATTCATTCTTTACATAATTTTTCACTTAATCTTTGACTATAGTGCCTAACTGTTTAATATATAATTGAATTAAGTTCTTGACTGTTTACATGTTTGTTTCGTAAGTTATAATGACTGAATAAATTCTATTTTTTATCACAGCACATTTTGTTAGTTTATCCGGTTATTAAAGGTAAGTTCAATATAGAAATTAATCGGTAGCATTTGGTTTTCCAGTATATTTAAGTGCGGAATGTAAATGTAATTATAAATATTTGAAAAATTGAATCTGATAAATGAAGGGATATATTCAATATAGAAAATTTATTAATACATTGCTTTTCATATTTCTTTTGTGAATGCGTTATAATTAAAGTAATACACTGGAAAACGATATATTAGAAATTTTTCTGGGAGATGCCAGGTATGACATACTTCGAAGTCACCCTATTTGGGCGGGGCTTGATGAGGGAGAATCTATTACGTCACATCCGTGCTACCGAAATCGTCTTTAGGTGAATTTGGAATTAATGGTAATTTTATATATGTGCATGACAGATGCATCGAATCATACAGAATTAGATTGATATATAAGAACTATCCATATAAGAATTACAAATGAATAATCCAAACCGGTATTTACGAATTGTTAAACTTATACATCTCGACCGGTCGATGACATTGAAAGAAATACCATTTAGGTGTTGTGGCTGACATTAAAAATTAATAACATGTAATGGCTAAGGAGTCCATTAAATTAATTCTCAACAAATGTAGTTTGTGCAATTGCTGGATATCTGACAACAAACGCGATTCTAACGTAGTTTTACGAATTTATTGAAAGATTATGAATAACTGACCGAGTTTCATCGTCTTCGTCGATCTCCATTATTGTTAGTCTGAGCTTAAAAACTTGCTTTCAATAATATGCGCTTCCAGGTGTATATTTGGAGTAGCTAAGCTTGGAAACAAACTAGGGTTGTCTTGACAACAGGTACGCAGCAAATGAGAAAACAGAACAACGTTTAGCACTTGCCCCATTTAGTGTATTGTTTGGTATAAGTAGAAATACTATTAATAAATTAAAAGTGATATGGAATAGAGAATTAAGAGCTATCTTGAATGAAAATAAGTATAGTAATATTGAGGATATATTAAATAAATAAGAATGGTTAAATTTTGTATCATATGTTAGTTTTTATTAGTAGAATACATAAGGGTCAGTTACCCGTGTTGAACATATTAATATCATTGCATAATTGTCATTGTGGTAGCACTGTGAAAGAGGGAATAGTTTTCTGATGTAGTCTTTGACTTACATTGTTGTGTTATAGCTTCTTGTTGTGATTAGCTCCGTTTCGCTGAACGTATTCTAATAATAAAAACCTCATAGGAGTTAATACTCATAAAACCCAACAGGTTACGGGCCCAGATATTAATAAAAGTTCGCGAAACTAGGAAACGTGATACGTGTTAGAAAGATCGGTTCATAACCCCTACTCAAGTTTAGAATTGTGGTTTTGACCGACCATAACTCTTTCCTTGCGGCTAAAAAACAACAACGTACGTGTGGCGAAATGTCGATGAAAGACAAGACTTGTCTGCTGTGGAAACATTAGTTGATAAAAACAGCTTCGCTATGTGGAAGTTTGATATATGTGTTTTATTACGTGCATCGGCGATCAAGTATGTCGTGTTTGACGAGAGGAAACGAGGGTGGAGTGTTTTAAAACATTTGTTGTTAGGATAAACGCCACATCTTAGAAGATTGATGACAAAATGCACATCGCCACGTGTTATGTCAACGTTACCCAAGGTGTTTCATCCTCATTTTACAACCGACTGGAATTCGGCTCCAAAAGAAGAAAAAATCTCAAAGCAAAAAAAAAAATAAGGGACGAAATGCGCTATTGTGTAGTTACTGCAATTAACTCTGTTGCATTCAAAACCGAAGAATTAAAATGTTATGGAAGTAATTCTAGATCACATTTTATTGGGAACTGCCCCAAAAAGAATGACAGAAGGATACCTAAAATGTACCCTACTTGCACTTGTAAGAAGACAAATCACCCGGCAAAGAGATATTTTTTTCAAGAAAAAACAAACCGACAACTAGTGACAACAAAGTAAGTTTCCTTAGTGTTGAAAAAACAAGTGCGCTTTTGTCTTGTGAAAGTAAGGAACCGGTTTTCGTTTCTTAGACCCAGCTGCTACTTCGCACATGGTCGGGAACGAAAAACCATGCATTTCCCGAGTCGTACGTAGTTCAAAAATGGGCGAGTGTTTGGAAGCCAAAAGTGTCAATAAATAGTAACAACCGTTTGCGACCTTAAAAATGTTCTTTATATTCCAGGACTTGAGAGGAACTTGCTCAGTGTTCCAGCAATCACAAAAAATGGCGGCCAAGTGAAGTTTTCCAACAATGAGGTACTCATTACACAGAATAATAAAGTTGTCCTTATAGAAATTCTGCCGATTTTGGAACAAAGTGCATATAATAATTCTTCTAAAGCGCTGTCACCACTTGATTGGCATAAAAAAACTAGGACATCTTAGTTTAAAGAACATGGAGAAGCATTCCAAAATGTCCATTGAGTAAGTTCCAGCTCTTTAGAAGTAATGGTCTGTGATGATTGTCAAGAAGCTGAGCAAGTAAGGAAACCTTTCATTAAAAATGAAAAACGTGCAGAAAAACTATTGAGACCTTTGTGAAGTCGGATATAAAACGCGGGACGGGAAGAAGTATTTCATGACTGCTTGACGACTGTACACACTTTACCAAAGTTTTCTTACTTTCAAATAAAAGTGAGGCATTAGATGCTATGAAGGAATACATCAAAGAAGCAGAACGATACTGGGACTCCAAATTCTACAAAATCCGTTCAAACAATGGCGGTGAATATACTTCAAACAATTTGAAAAATCAATGCTCGTGCAGAGCGTCTCAATCGAGCGCTGATGGAAAAGACTCGTGCACTATTATTCGAATCCAAACTCGATATATCACTTTGGGGAGAAGCTCTCTATACTGCAACTTATTTGTTGAATAGACATGTTTGGAGTACACACCAGCTGAAAAATGGTTACGTGAAAAACCTGATCTGTCCAATATAAAACTTTGGTTCCATTCGTTATGCAAACAAATTGGCTAATAAATAAAATTGACAAACATTCTCAAAATGTGTTTTTGTTGGGTATGGAACAAAAGGTTATAGATTGTGGGACCCAATCATAAAGACTATAATAATCTCGGGTGATGTTACATTTACCAATGAACTCTACATATCAGAGGAACTTAAAAGAAAATCGTTATTGTCTTTCTGCACTGGAGATGAAGGGAAAGAAATTCCAAATAACGAAGGCCATACTGTTGAATCTGTTGATAACTCAGATGAATCAGCTGAAGAAAACGATGATGAGTCAAACACTGCAATCCCTGAAGAACCAGGTGAAAACATAACACCTGGAAATGATTAAGTTTGAGGAAGAGGAAAGCGAACAAAAAAGAAACCAGAGATTAAATGATTATGTTATGCTGGCATATGAAGAGGCAACTTCTGGAGACGATGCAGCTAGGCGGAAATAAGCTATTGAGGAAGATAAGATGGCTCATAAATAAAATCAGACCTGGAAACTTATCGACCGCATTGAAGCTAAGAACAAGAAAATTCTCACAAGTCGATGGGGGTTCAAAGTGAAAGATGATGGGCGATTCAAAGATCGCCTTGTAGTTAGAAGCTGTCAGCAGCAAGCTGGAGTGGACTACAATGATGTATTTAGTCCTGTAGTCAGCACTGAAGCCCTGAGAACGATGATGAAAAACGAAATTACAAACTGATGAAATTTGATGCGAAGAGTGCTTTTCTATATGGTATGATCACAGAAGAGCTGTACATGGACTTACCAGAAGGTTACTCAAATAGAACAAAGATTTGTAAGCTCCGCCAGGCTCCTGCTCAGTGGAATAAGAGAATCACCATTTTTTAAAAAAACATAAACCGGTTTTATTACTGAGCAAAGTGTATTTGTGAACCTAAACCGCCTATATTCATGTAAATTTTTGTCGATGATTGACTAATTGCAGGGTCTGATACTACACAAATGATGAAAATTTTGGAAACCTTGAAAAATGAGTTCAAGATAACCGTTGATGAAAATCCAAGTAACTATTTAGTAATAAATTTTGAAATTTTTGATCAGAAGATGAAATTGGTCCAGGAAGCTTACGTAAATTGTTTTGTTGAAAAATATCGTATGAGTGACTCAAAACCAGTGTTAACACCTCTTGTTGCGGGAAATCCTCATGAAATAACATTTCCCTACCAAGAAGCAGTGGGAAGTATCTTATATTTGTCAACCAAAACGAGACCTGACCTGGCTCATGCTGTTGGAGTGTATTGACGTCATGTGGAAAAGCCAAACCATGCTGACCCGATGAACTTAAAAAATCTTTAAGATACATCAATGTGACCAAAAACACTGGAATACCTTATTTCTTGGGTAACAAAAGTTTTGAATACTACTACACTTGAACAATTTAAAAAACAAATTGTCACTTAAATAAGTTTTTGTAAAATCTGTTGTAAATCTATAAAAAGGAACAATTGATCAAGGACAATGAAAATTACAGGGATGTGTGGAATATATTAATATCATTGCATAATTGCCATTGTGGTAGAACTGTGAAAGAGGGAATAGTTTTCTGCTGTAGTCTTTGACTGTACAATGTTCTGTTATAACTTGTTGTGATTCGTTCCGTTTCGCTGAACGTATTCCAATAATAAAAACGTAGAAAAACTAATATCACAGGAGTTTTTACTCATAAAACTCAACAACCCGAGAACTTAAAGATTTTTAGAAAAAGATAATTAGATGTCCACACTCATAATACTAGAGATAGGGAATTATTTTTATTGAGCATTTGAATCTAAGAAGTACAAAAAACTCGATGTTTGATAGAGGGTTATTATAGAATGAGTTTCAGGTATCAGTTTAGAATACGAATAGTTTAAATGTATTTAAAAAATTATAGATAGAAATGAAAAATAGTCATGGATAAATATTGTTATAGTGTTACATATGTAATAAGTTTTAAGATAAATTGTCAAAATAAATAAAAAAACAATCGTCTTTAGCAAGTTTCTTTATGATTTTGGAGAGTACTGGTTTTTAAGACTCACTGCTCGACTCACTATGAGATTATGATAATAAAAGCAAGTATACTTTTGGCATCCGAATCATAATACAATAAATATTTCTTGAGAAACCGAATTCTTTCTGAAATAAATACAGTAATATAACAACCGGTCCGTGTTGTGCCTTTTGTCATGCTACATTTGCTTTGGTCCGTTTCCTTTATGTTTTGTAGCGCCGCGCCGACTTTGTTGCGTTGTTTCGGGATTTTTGGGACGAGTCAAAAAGTTTCGGTCTCCAGGGGAAGCTCAAAGCGAACGGAACACAGTTTCCGAAGGAAGCACACGTTCGGTATGAGAATCATAGTCTCAAATTGGGATATCGTGGCGGGAAGATATGGTGGGTCACTCTCCGGCGACGTGAGATTCTCAAACCAACTTGCATGGTCCAAGCGAAATTAATGAATTATCAGTTTAGGAAGTTTCACATCAATTGAAGCCACGTCCTGAGAATTCTGTAAGTGTCTCATGTCTCGAAGTTATTAATAAATGTTGTTTTGTTGAACTAAAGTTTTTATAATTACTTTGTTAAATAATAATAATAATTGAGCATCGAGAGGACTGAGCTGATCGCCGAACTGTGAGGCTATATCGTCGCTACGAGAATCGCCAATTGTCTTTACATGTCGTCGCCACATCCTAGGACTTAAGATTTCATTACATAAACTACACAAAGGAAAATGCATACATGAGAAATTATATAATATAATATATATTGTAATAATTAACTGGAAGGCTTCAATTAAAATAATTAATTAATTAAAAAAAACAAATTTTATTCTTCAAGATACAAATTATCAGCCTCACTTTGAACATTTAATTTTCTCAAATTTACAAACCAAATTGTATATTATTTTTTTATTTGCGGCTTTCTATGAAAATACAACTTTATAATTTTACAACAATTTCATCTAATTACATTCTCTCAGGGTCTTTATTGGGCTTGATAGTAAGAACAGTCAAATTTAATAAACTAATTAACAAATCAAAATTGAAATGAACGGAATATAAATTCTAAACACAATAAAGAAAACGAAAACTAAACAAGATAACAAAATCTGACTTATACCTTTAATCCTCGTTTACAGACTTTAATTAATTTTTTTTGTACTCACGAATGTCTTTCTGGTACCAGATCTGATTCTTGGAGCTTGAGGGCACAACTCACTAAAAAGGCCGTTATTCACTGATTCTACACATCATTTTTAATAAACATGGTCGTAGTTCTCGTTGTTATTCCACCTGGAATTTTGGGATCAGCCGCTCCCTCGGTCAGCCCTCGGACGTATGTCTCCTCGATGCCTTTATGCGAAATATATTTTTATCAATATAATTATTTTACTTACCAAATGTGGGAACAGTCCTCGTACTACGCCAATTCCTTTACTTCACAAAATTAAAATATTTTCCTTTTAACTAAACCTAAATTTTTTTAATGACTTTTGCTTTTAAGTGGGCCACAATATTACACTTCATACACCACTTCAGTCAGCATACATAATCCACTCTTTCGCGCATCACAGACGTTCAGTTTTCTGTACTTCATCAACAGTTATTTCAGAACTGTTTTAAAAATATGGAACGCTTAACAATTTTTTAAGGTGCGCTTAGAGTGTTCACCCCGCCGACAACAATCCAGACTGGAAACACTTCTTTCTCCGCATTCTTACGCTATACTGACTGTTCAAATTTACTTTAAATTCAATATTACCCAAAAAATACAACAATCCAATAAGTTAGAAATTTATTTAATTAGACATTGGTGATCATTACAGTATATATTGTAATACTAATTAAGGAGGCCATTAATGACTTTAATTATTATGAATTGTTTAGCGGCACCAATCTCAAAGACAACAATGGAAAAACATAGACTAGTTTTGTCGTGAACTGCGCGCATTGTACGGGAACGTAAGTTGGTTGCAGTTGGTCGTTGCGGTCTGGATTGTACAGAGTAAAACATTCACCGAGATATTGCAACGTGAATATTGTAAAGTAATACCAGTTTCGTCAAAATAGAACTTTGTAAATCTTCGTGGAGGAATTGTTACGGAATAACATTGGTGAATTATTACGGAGCGGAGCAGTCATCGAAGTATAGCCGATTTGTCAAAATAAAAAAAGTGATGTGGAGAATCTCTGATTAATGGCCTTTTAAGTGTAAAAAAATAGTGTACCCAAGCCCCGAAAACTAAGTCTAGTACCAGCAGGACATTTGTAAGTACACACCAAACTAATTAAATTCTGTAAACGATAGTTAAAGGTATTCGTCAGATTTCGTTCTTTTAATTTTGTTAGATTTCGTATTCTGTTCGTCTCGATTTGGTTTCAAATTGTTAATTATTTAATTTTAATTTTTTTTCTTACTTATCAAGCCCAGTTAAAGACCCTGAGAAGAAGAGTTATTAATTTTGATTGTTTGGTGTAATATAAAAGACTGTATTTTACTTTGAAGGCCACAAATTATAAATGTTCATTTTGTAATTATTTAATTCGGCGTGCCAACTTAGGGCAAATTATTTGTAAAAATTAAATAATCACCTGTTAAATTAATCTTTGGTAAATTAAAAGTTTTCTTTTAATCTTAATCAATTTATTTAATCATTACAATATATATAATGTGGTAATTAAAAGGCAATCAGTAATTAATAATTAAAAAACTTGGACTCGAATTGTTAACGGCAGAAAACACACAAGTTGCACGCAAGAATGGGAAATAATACCACGGGTTTAAGGTATTGTAGACTGTTGGTTTTTGCTAGAGCGTGCTGTGGCCAGTCGTCGTCGAAGCATAGCAGAATAAAGTTGTTGTTGAATTGTAGCACAGAGTCTTCGTCAAAATATAGCTGTGTAAAGTCTTCGTGGAGAGATTGCAGAACGAAGTTGTTGAATTATTGCAGAGGAAAGTCGTTGTCGAGATATTGCAGCCTTCGTCGAAATATTGCTGTGTAAAGTTGTCATGTAAAGATTGCAGAGTAAAGGAGTCTTCGCAGAAATATGGAAGAGTAAATTCGTCGTGATATAGCAGAGTGGAGTCTTCGTCGAAATATTGCATTTAAAAGCCAACTTTTGTCAAACAAACAGTGATAATTAGAGTCAGTGTTAAAAATGGCCTGTTCTAAGTGTAATCAGTGTGTAAGTGAATGAACGAGCCGAATTTCCCTGATATCCAGAAATTGTAAGTTACAAATTCACTAAATTCATATTTTTAAACCATGAAGTAAAGGTAATTATCGTCAGATTTCGGTTTTCGAATATCGTTTATAATTAACATATTATAGTTAAGATTTTATGTTTGCATTATAGATAATATATTGAAGTCGATAATAGCTTCATAGAAAATTTGATTGTTAAAAAATATTTTCTTTATTTAAAGAACCTGAGAGAGAGAGTAAATTTAGATTGTAAAACACTAATAAATAATATAAATTGAAATATAATTACGTGATAACTGTTGTAAAAAATCATTGGATAACATTTGTAAATTTAACTATTTATGCATTAATAATTCAATTTGTTTGTTTATTTAAAAGTATTAATTATTATTAAATAATCATTTCGATTAATATTTAAATTAATACAAATTGTTGTTCCAACGTAGGGATTATTTTAATGTCATTAACTAATTACCACAAATGGGCACCTCAACGGGAGGCTGTCATTTTATCATTCTTTCATTTGAAATTATCACAAATTGGAACTTCAACGTGAGGCATTGTGTTATTTTAAATTTCTTTAATTTGTAATCATTACAATATATATATTGTAGTAATTGGTAATTAAGGCATTGTTCTAATTGAAAAGTTGAATTGTAGAGGACTCATTATTGGTGGATATAGCGGACGCCGCAACAAACCGGCAAGGCAAAGTAAGTGTTGTTGATCGGTCGAGAAGGTTTTACGCGCTCAAAATTTACGAGACGAACGAACAGTCGGGCAGCAGACAGCAAATAGAACAAACGAGACGAACGAACAGTCAGACAATGAACGGCGAGGCATAAAGACCAGCAAAGTCTATTGTACAAAAGTAGTACAGTCAGGCAATGAACGGCGAGGTGTAAAGACCACAAAATTCTAATACACGAAAATTTGAACAATTTAGTCAGTCAGCAGCGAGAATGAAAAAGGTCTAATTTAAAGAACGAGAAAGTGTTCCAGTAACCAGTACGCTGTTATATCAAAAATGCAGAAACTGAACTAGTCTTCAGTCAACAGACAAAACCAATGAGGTGCATTTTCAACAAAAATCCACGAGACCTACAAATCCAGGTTGCAGTAAATCATCGAGAATCGACAAAGTTATTTTAAACCAACTAACAAACTACGCTAATTAGAGTCTGTGAACATTTAGAGTCTGTGAGTACTTAGAATCAGTGATATCCCCAAAATTGTGCACGAAAAGTTAAAATGAGACCTGGGCTGCCGTAAGTAGAAAGAAAACTTTAAAATCATTGTAAACCACGTTTAAAAGATAAACGTCAGATCGTTCTTTAATTATCGATAAAATGAGATCTTTAATTATTCAGATCATTCTTTATTTCTTGATAAAAATTGAAATTGTTTAAATTCAATCTTTAGCATTATTTATTCAGCAACAAATTTCGTCTATGTTCAGACGCATTGATTCCCATATAAAGCAAATGTAATTTTTGTGATTTTGATTATATAAATTCTGCCATTTATCAAACCCAGTTCCAGACCCTGAGATCCCAAATATTTTGTGATTTGAATACTTGTTTTAAAATTGTTAATAAATCTTGTTTAATAGTTTTCACGTAATAGTTCTTTTCATTTAAAAACGCCACATAATTCATATCCAGAATTATTGTCAAAGATTACAAAAGCTAGTTAATAAATTATTACAATATATATTTATATATATATACACTGTTATACTAATTAGAGGCCGTTAATGATTTTGATAATTGGATATTTGTGGTGGATTGTTAGCGCCACCAATTTCAAAGGCGACAATCAATAGGCGAGCTTTTAGTGGCCGCGAGCACCTTCTGAAAGAACAGACGGGTGTTGAAAGTCGAGTCGGAAGTTGAAAACCAGACAACGAGCAGGGTGGCAGGCACAAATTCACCCAGAAAGATTAAAAATTAAATTTGAGTAAGAAGTTTTGGACAGTAAAATTTCAACGATAAAGTTACAAGCGGTAACCAAATAAATCACGCCGAAATAAAAATCTGTAAGTTCTGTGACCACCACCAATTCTAGAGAGAAATAATTCGGAACAATTTGACAACCAATAATCCAGAAGGAGTTTGCAGCTTTCAGTTTCCAGAGGAGATCCAGAGTTACGACAGTGTTTTTAAATCCATGTAAATTTAGTGATTTTATGGCATTTTAATGGGAATTGTGAGGTGAGCCCGAGCCCAAGAAAGTTAAGCCTGGTACTGTAACACGTGTAATTAAGTATTAAGTTTTTCTTTGTCTCGGAAGTGTTGTTTGCTGTGGTCTTGAGAATTCAAAACCGTTCACGTGCATGGGGGTGGAGGAGATAAATATATCCATCCAAGTAATTTCGTGTCCTGTCTCGATTGTTGGCCTCTACATGACAGAATAGTTAGCCATTGTTGACTACGGAACTGCAGCTGCGTGCTATAAATCTTGTGACAGTGGAAGAATCAGTAAAACTGACGAAAAAAGTAAAAGAATGGGAGGATATAAGGTAGGAGATAAGCTTTTGAAAAGGACAGTTGTTCTGCGCTCACCGAAGCTGGTGGATGTGATTAAGAGAGGCTCCGTCAAGTTGTTGTCTCTGATATAGTTCGAGGCAGAATCGTCGTGAGAAAGGGGCCACAATTGGTTAGTGAAGAGTTCACAGAATAGCACAACACCATTTAGTACGACGGCTTGCCAGCATCCAATCCCGGAGGCCGACGCCTTAGCCAGTGATCAACCCCCGAGTCGACTCCAGTACGTCGGTACGAGAGTTGCAGCAGGCAACACAACACAGAATAGCAGTACGCATTTGGTACGGGCAGCAGATCTCTTCTATGTAAAAACCACAGGTGCCTGAGATAAGAGTTTTCATGTTTAACTTTAATAAACTTTTATAAATTTCTTTATTGGTCAAATATTTATTTTGATTTAACGTAAAAACCAAGCCCACAAAAATAATTCTTTACAGTACCAGCAGATGTTTTGTAAGTACGAACAAATTTGATCAAGTTTTGTAAACGATAATTAAAGGTAAAGTCGTCAGATTTCGATTTCACGTTTTATTTGATTGTATAACTTCTTAGTTTGTAAAGGAATTTGACTGTTTAACGTAAATATAAAGGTTGTTTCTTTACTTAGAAGGCCCAGATAAATGACCCTGAGAAAAGAGTTGTAAAGTCTATAAAATTGAAAAACCTTAAATGTAAATAATCTCATTTAGAAATATTGTAATTTCAACTGAATAAAAGTAAATTGTCTTGTAACACTTTAAAGAATTTCGTAATTATTTTTCAATCCTTCACTTTAAATAAAAATGAATATAATTGATTCATAAACCAACTATTGAACTATTTTCAGTGAAATAATCATTTGTTAAATTGTTTAATTAATATCTTTCTTATTCATTACAATACATATATTGTGGTAATTAAGAAAATGTAATTATTTAATAAACATAATTTTACGATTTTCATTATCTGCGGCTTAATTATAAGGCTTGTCTACAAGAATATTAAGCCTATAATGCTTGCTTGCTAAAGTTGCATTGTTGCCTCAGGCAGCAATGGGACGTACAGAACTTGAAATTCAGAGTTGCTTGGACTAGAAAAGCGAACGGTGTTTTCTTTGCGGAGTCCCTGATTCAAAGTTCCTGTTGCCATATTTGAGCAAGTGTAATTAGGCAGAAGAGACATATTATATTAAAGTCCCGGGTTTTTGAATTACGAGTCGACAGTCTGAAGTATTTTGTCTATTGGCATATTTATGCAATTATCAAATTATTAAAAACAACGTTATCAACAGTTAAGAGCAGGAAGTGCTTTGTGTCTGAAAAATACAACATACATTAAATTCAGTGGAATTTGGCCTTTTTGTGATATGTGTAACAAAAATTGAGTGAGATTGAGCTCAGACGAATAGCTTAATACATGTATCAAAGAACATATGTCCAATATCAAACTTCCCATTGATAAACAATCTGTAGTATAATGTAAACAAAAAAGAAATTGTAAATCTAATGTGTAAATAATAACTATCGTCAGATTTCATATTTAAATAACACCTCAAGCCTCAAGCCAAATGTTTTCTCGCCCTCCCTTATTAAAAATTTCTACATCACAAATTTGTCCAAATATTCAAAGAATATCAAATATCTATCATTTACAGATCCACTAATACCCTTTCATAATTGATTAAAAACCACAAGGACCCACTTGACACCTACAGCAAACATTGTGTTGTTTACAAAATCACTTGCTTTAATTGTAATTCCTGCTACATAGGGCAAACAAAATGTCCCCTTAATACATGTATCAAAGAACATATGTCCAATATCAAACTTCCCATTGATAAACAATCTGTAGTATCCAAACATATAAACAGTTCTAAACACACATTTGATTGGCAAAATGCTAAGATTTTAGACATTGACACCAGGTACAATTCCAGACTCATTTCAGAGATTCTTCACATTAAATCCAACATCACAGCAATTAATGTACGAACAGACACAATGAAACTCAATAATTGATATGATCCCTTATTATTACGCTAAACCTTCTGTTTTCCCATTGTCGTTCCTCCCTTATTGTTACGCCACTCCTTCGGCTCTTCCATTGTCGTTGCGTGTTCGTCGCTTTTGAGTGTTGTCAACTGACCAGTGCAGTTGTGTTTCTCTAGGCTCTTCTTAGCACCTGACGAAAGGAAGAAGGTTCCCAGAAACGTGTGTGGTATTTATATTACCCTTTTTTTGTCTGTTTTGGCAATCTTTCTTATTCAAAAAATTAATATGTCTACTTCTAATTTTTATTCAATGTTAGACATGAATTCACTCAAAAGAGCGTGTATGTTCCTCTTATTTAGGACTACAGTTAGAAAACGTTTTTATTTGCAAGTTAAAAGGGGAATAACAACCTTATTGCCCGCCATAAATAGTTGACATGCGTAGGTATATTGTTTTAAAATTAAGATAATCCCCAATGAAAACTATTGACAAAGTATTTATTTTGATATTTAAGTACTTTGCTTTGCGGTAATAAATATAAACGTTGTGCGCGTCTGTAACGCTCACCACTAAAGTATTGAAATTCTCGGGTTTATAATGAAATCAAAATTTGTGTATCATCTACGCCGAACTCCAAACTGTTTAAAAGAATCTTTTGTAATACGTTTGGTACATTATAAACTACCTTTCTTTTCGCCAGCTTTTAACAATACATTCACTTTCACCTTCATCTCTCTTCTCTAACATAGACGTGCATATTACGCAAATGCTATAAATTGCCTTTATCTCTCTCCAAGACTAAACGCATCATTGGCATGTGGAGTGCCAATGTTTTTTTTATAATCTGCAGTTTTGTTTGAATAGCATAAACTTGGCGTTGACGGTGTAGTAACGGAAGTTTCGCATAACTGCTAGCGTCATCACGTGATTGGTGCAGTGAGTCAACTGTAGGCTGAGGAGCTGCACAGAGCGGCTCTGCGTTGAGGTTAGTTCTTAAATATATATGTGTGTTAACGTCATAACATCCATTGTCAATATTTTTTTTATAATAGTTCAAACCCATAAAAATATTTGTATTGCTTAAATAGGATTTTGGTGTGTTAAACTTTACTGCAGAAGAATTCACGTGACCATGCGCTCTGATACTTATGAATTATAATAGAATTTACGGAGAACATCAATTTCAATTTCGGATATATTCGTCTAGACTGATCAATTCACTGTTTTAACTTTCTGTATTCACTCGTCTTACCAAATGAAAATTATCTGCTTCTAATTGTTGGTATACCATTCTCACATCTCATTAATTCTTGTGCAATCGGACGAAATGAACACTGCTGTAGTTAAGAGAAGAAGTTTTAGTTACAATCAAAGGACAAAAAATCACAAATGTATTGCCCGTAGACAATAATTCTGTGGCATGCTGAGCTTTTATTTTATAGATTAAATAATAACCCCATAAAAGTATAGGAAAGAATTATTTCAATTTCTGTATGTTATTCCCGTTGTTTCTATTCGTGAGTAATGACTGTAATGTAGACAACAAGACAATACTGTCTGTCATGTGAAGATGTCTGAGTTACAGCAGCATTGGACACTGATTCCTACTGACATTATAGGCTTTCGAGTTATGTCAACTTTGACAGTAATGTCTCTCTCGGCTCGTACATATTTTTGCACCTGAAGAAAGGAACAAGGCTTCCAGAAACGTTGTGTGGCATTTATATTATCACTTATTTTGTCTGTATTTGGCTATCTTTCTTATTATTAATTTTCAATCGGACGTAAAATTTTTAATTTCAATTTTTGACGCCCAGCCGTTTCATTAGCGTTTTGTATTTCTTTTTAACGTATATATTATGTCTTTTCTCAATTCGGCTTTAATATTTATTCTAGTTTTAAAACTTGGTTAAAACTTCGGAACCAATTTGTTATTGCGAATTTTTACTTAATTGTAGAAAATGTGATATTTTGCCAGTTCATTTACAACATTTAAACAATAAATTTAACAGTATTTCAACTTTAATTCGAAATTTTCATATAAATACAATAACAAAATTAAATTTTTACAGTTATGTACCCTAAACTTGGAAATCCCAGACATACATTCACACATTCTAGCCTTAACTTGAGTCTAAATGTCTTTGTGTCAAATGTTCGCTCTACAAGAAGCAGGTGTCCTGTGGGAACCGCGAACCGCAGAAGTGGAATACCTATTGGGCGTCCATTAGGATTACGACAATTTTTCCTTTGTTTGCCAAAAATATAAAAAATTTTCTAAGATGACTGAGCGCTCAACTACGCCATTAAATGTTTACGAAGCTGTACAACTTGAGTGAGAATTCATTTGGTTATTCAGTTTAATTTTTTTACAGCTTTCTGATATTGTTTTGAGGCTTCCAACCTCTAATCTAATTTGAAGACTGTTAATTTAATACTATCTTGATCAATAAAGTTTTTATTTTTTCCCCTTAATACGTCTTCCGCACAACATACTTGCTGCAAATACCAGTGATGGTTGTTTGTGTTATCCTCATGTTTTAATTGCTGAACTTTATTTAACGCACTTATTATATATCCGTTTTCCATTTTTAACTAACATTGGTGTTTGTTCTAAGGTCTCTGTATTTATTTCTTCTTCCGTAACTTACAAAAAAAAGTAACACTTCTCATCAATACAAAATTATGTGAAAAGCACCAATCAATTATTATCAAATTTCAAACAATATATTTCGCAAACAAAAAAGAATTAAGAAAAATAAAAGTTACACACGACAGTTTTTAATACAATTATGTATAAAAATAATTTAAAGAGTTTTACTTATAATTTATTATATAAAAATTTAGATCAACTTAAATTTCTAAAGTGCGGTTTTTCTGAAGTTGCGCCCAAAATTACTGTTATTGTCATAGTTTACAGTATTTCTGAATTTTGAAAAATCAATGGAAATAAGAAAGTGAAAAAAAAGGATGCAATTTGCCAGGGCTATTCTTTTGGAGGCAGAACCTTTATGGAAATATGGATGGAGCTACCTTTGGGGATGGCTTTTCCTCTCTCTATTTTTTGAACTAAGGCCTGTTTTGAGAGTCGTATGTTCCGGGGTGTCAGACCTTAGGCATACTGTAAATGGTTCACTGTTCCCATTGGAACAGCCGGCCAGCTGCCTCCTAAACTGGTCGAGGCACGAAAAAAGGAATGCTGCGTTCCCACAGAAAACCCCTCTCCCGCTAACGGAAGGGCATGGGAACAGTACCCAATTCCTGACCTACAGGTTTTCTAGTGTTTATCCTGCATCACTTTTAGGCGAATTCCGGGTAGGATCCTTAAAATATAGCCCGCGGGCCCTAGTTAACCATTGGCTACCTTCATCTACCCTTCCGTAATCCCCGTTTCAAATCACTTCCTATGCTAATAAAGGGGAGTTGCCACCATGTGGATTACCCTCAAGTAGCCTCTTGGCCTAACAAAATTGAAATCTGCTTGGACAAACTGACTAATTTAGGATCTTAAATTTACAATTTTTTTTAATAATAATTAATTCTAGTTTTAGGGTGGAGTAACGTTACATAAAAAAGCAACCGAGATTTGAGTCAAATCGGGGGTTATCGATATATGACAACCCAGGCAAAACCGGCACCCAGCTAGTATATAATACAAAGAATGGCTTTTGTTGCGAAATTAAACACGTAATTAATATTTATTTCTGAATATCTGGATTTTTTATTCCACTTTGGCAATTTTCCTATTATTTGAAACTGCGACCAAAATATCCAAAAAGTTAAATTCAACTACAACTGAAGAGATCCCAAGAAAATTATGGTTGAATCGCAGTGTATTATTTAATGTTTTTTTATTACAATGTTTTAATTTTGATTCATAATTAATGTATGTCTTAATAGGTTGATGTTTTACCTTTTATGTAAAGAAGTCAGATATAATTGTTAATAATTATCATAAATTTAAAAGTAGTCATAAACACAAAAATGTGTATGTAAATTAGAGGAAACATTTATGAGTGATACTGAATGGTAACATAATATTCCTGCCGAAACAGATCTGTGCATCTACGCACTTTTATTATCGTCATTCGACACCTCTTGTAATCTACGTAGTATATCTTCTTCAAGTTCATCTACGCAATGCTCCAATCATTCAATTCTAAATAGCCCTCCACATTCATTTAGCTGACATAATTACCTAAATATTTCTATCCTACTTGTTGTTAATATACTTGTGAATATTTTATATTTGTACATTGTTATTTAATTCTTCAAATTATTTTTAGTCACTTATAATATTACAGGTTTTCACCAGCAACTTAATTTCGATGTGACGTTTCTTCTGTATTTTTGCTAGCGGCTTCTCTCGTTAGTTCCACACGGAAAGGCCATCTCCGACAGTATTCAAGGCCGCTAGTACAAGCAGGTCGAGAAAGTGGTCGAGCAAGTCACAAGATTATGAAAGTTTTATCTGAGACTGCTGAAAAGTGTATAAGTTTTATCCCGGCAAGTAAAATAAACTCTGTCAGCCGGTCCTTCAGAGATTGATTATTATGTATCATTATTAGAGTCAGGAAAGAAGACGGGATATTTTAATCTTTGTCGAGTGTTCGATGTTGAGTTTTGAGTGGATGGTTTGACTCGTGTCGTTCGCTACAGGTATCGTTTTAGTATCATATGGAAAATTACACAAATTATTCTCTATATCTACCGATGTATTTTTCTTCGATGAATTACTTACATTATACATTGCACTGCCCGATAAAATATTTTCTTAGTCACATCTTACAAACCTGAGTATTTCTCTGAGGGGCTGGTGGACTAAAATACGTTTAATATATTTGTCTACTAAAAATTATATAAAAATTAATCATTACACTGCTAAATTTGATTATGTTTTACTCCTTATATCTTCCACTCGCAGATATAACAGTACACTCCGATACAACAGTACTCTCAGGTATCACACTCACAGAGTGTCTGCGAGGGTTATTCTCTCGCAGGCAGTACCTGCGAGGGATGTTCTCTCGCAGGCAGAACCTTGTAGAAGAGATACGAAGGGGCTACCTTTGCGGATGCCTTTTCCTCTCCGTTTTTGAACTAAGGTTCCCACAAGCCGAGGCACCTCGGCCTGTTCTGAGAAGTGTATGTTCCGTGGTCACAGACCTTGGGCATACGGTAAGAGTTGTCCGCTATTCCCATTGGAATAGTCGGCCAGCTACCTCCTAAACTGGTCGAGGCACGGAGGAGGGAATGCTGCGTCCCCACAGCAAACTCCTCTCCCGCTATCGGAAGGGCGTGGGACAAGTACCAAATGTCCGACCTACCTGATGCAGGTTTTTCTAGGGTTTGTCCTGCATTTCTTTAGGCGAATGCCGGGTAGGATCCTTAAAATATAGGCCGGGGGCCCTAGTTAACTCTTGGCTACCTTCCTCTACCCTTCCATATCCCCCCTTTCAAATCCCTTTCCTATGCTATAGGAGGGGAGTTGCCACTATGTGGATTACCCTATACATAGCCTGTCTACACCCCAAAAAAAACACTCACAGATATAACATATTGTTGAATAATACAGCAATGAGAAATGAATAATGTGATACCAACGACATCCCACTGGACATAAGAAGAAAATTAAATATAATCAAAATTACTTTGAAGTCCCTGCAAACCCATTCTCCTAACATCCGAACCCAACCAATCCCACTTTACCCTCAATACAGTTTCAACACCAAAAGTCCGCTCTCCCTTCCACGCATCTGCAATAAAAACCTCCTGGAACTAATCTCAATCCTCCCTGACATTGACCACAATTCAATCTCCAATACTCCCCCGTGGAAATTAGCGGAACTCCCCATCGACATCTCACTCAGCAAAATTCCAAAAAGAAACTCTGAGAAAAGGCCAACGACCATCTCCACACCACCATCGAGAAATATGCAAATCTTGCCCAGTTGTATACTGATGCCTAAAAAACGGAAACGAGAACCACAAGCGTGTTCATACACGGGAATCATAGGAAAGTGGTCCAGATAAACTCATCTGAATCCATCACGACAGCGGAGATACACGCAATACTCATGGTTCTCGACTACTGCACTTAATCCCCTCTAAACAACTTAATAATCTTCTCTCACTCCCTGTAAGCATTAAATTCCATATCGGACCAAAAAATCAGGAGTGGAAACATTGACAGAGCATATCAGCATGTAAAAAATCAATCTTCATCATCTGGATCCCCGCTCACGCCAAACGAGGCGGCGGACGCTCTCGCTACCAGAATACAACATGATCATCTCCCTGACACATCTACAGCATGCACAGCCTAGGACATATACAAGGAGCTCAAGAGGAAAATAGAATCATCCTGGCAAGCAAGGAGGCGTACTGGAAACAACGAACTCTTCCATCAGGAAATAACATCATCATCCGATCTAATACTTCCCAAGAACCTCCACAGAAACCAGAAGATATAAATCTCCAGGATAAGATCCCTCCATACCAACCTCTCGCATGCAGAACACACTAACCCATATGTAATCCCTGCAACCAATCCCTCACTATTCAACATGTGCTTTTTGAATGCAAAAAATACGAATAAATACTAAACATGACAATAGACAAATTCAGTACAAAGATCCTCTGCATTGATCCAGAAGCAGTCGCTTCATGACTAGTCTTCTCAACCAATGCCGAAATAGAGCATCTAATTTGAGAAGAAACTGAATGCAGCACAATCGTCGAACTAGAAAAAGAAAATATTATGTACCCTATCAGTTAAATAAAGTAGAAGGACGCCAATAACATTTTGGTTGACGCGACAATAAAAAAATTTCAATATGATAAAAAGTGATACATAAATCTATTTTTTTTAAAAAAAAAATTGTGTCGATTGATAGGTGTGTCATGATATTTCCCTTTATTGTTTCGGTGATTGTAGTTTCAAATATAAACATGAAATTCGTGCCATATTTGGGTCGACAAACCGCTACTGCCGCGGCATTGTGTTTTTCTTTCTTTGAGACAGTCTTTGTTCAGCTTTTGCGTCCGAACGGATATCGCTGTACAATATTTATGTTTCTATGTAATATTTTGTCGGTGTAAATAAAGTTCAATTCTACATAACTCTAACTATTATTCGTTATCTGCTGCACTGTGATTTTTATCAGGTTACAGGAAATTCACGCGTGTGACACAAAATAACAATACCGTGTAACATCCCAAGAATGGCAATCATGTTCGTATTCAGGACTCGCATTGAATTACTGAACGAACATAATTACGATACGTGGTTCATTCAAGTCGACACGTTGCTTAATAAAAGTTGAAACTTGTCAGTACGTCGACCTTCAGGCCCCAGTGGCAGCAACGCATCGAAACAACCGCCACGCTAATTGCGAGAAAAGTTCAAGATGGGAAGGCGAAAAGTGACCTCATCTTGTCAGTCAGTCCCGATCAACTACAGCATATTCGATGTTGCAACACTTCCAAAGAGGTATGGGACAAGCTGAAATCCGTGTACGCATCTCAAGGCCCAATGAGAAAAGCGACACTCTTCGAAAAACTTTTGCTCGAGAAGATGCATGATGGCGGTGCTTTGCGATTATTTGTCAAAATAATGGAGATTGTTGACAAACCACACGCTATGAATATCGAAATAAACGGCGACTTGGTATCAATAATGTTTCTTCATAGTTTACCTCCGAGCTTTGACAGCTTCTCCTGTGCAATTAAACCGCGCAACCAGTTACCTAGTATTGACATTTTAGTGGTTAAGATAACTGAGAGGCTTGACCTCAAAATTCACGAAAGAAGTGAGACAGTAGCCGAGGCAATTCGAATTCAGAAGCAAAACAGAGGACAACAGAGTCAACAATCGAAAAGCCGTAATTACTGCAAGAAGAGAAATCACACATAGGACGTCTGTCGCAAGAAACGCAGAGATGAAGAAGATACAAACCTTACAAATTCATATTATGCAGAATAAGGCTTCGAAGCTAACTAATCCTGTGATTCGAAACCGGACTCGATATGGTGTCTAGGCAACGGATTCACGTCACAATCATGGAAACGACGCAAACTTCTTTCTACACTCAACCGAATTCAACAGTGATATAAATTTGGCTAACAATGCAACAAAGTAAGGGTGACTTACGTGTGAATACCCACGACTCTTTTCAATACACTATACGTCCGGATCTCCCGTAGATTGTTGAAAAAGGAGGATACACTATGCTCTTCACCGTGGTCATGGACAAACGCGGGAAAATCAGGGTGATCGCCAAGGATATATTTTCTTCGTATGGCAAGGAAAGGACGAAACGTGTAATGTCGCTATTGGACATCAACGAAAAATTCCATGGAATGGCACAGACGTTTAGGCCTCCTCAGTTGGAGTAACATAGCACTTATACTGAATAATGATTCCGTCGCAGGTACGACATACAAGATTGACGACTGTCTGTCTCCGTTTGAGATCTGTACTGCTGGGAAAGTCACTTCGCTACCTTATCAGATACGCGAAAGCAGAGCATCCATATTACTTGAGGTCGTGCATTCTGATGTATGCGGTCGCATACGTGTGGAATCACTAGGGGGCAAACGCTATTTCTTACCGTTCACCGACGAACATTCTCGGTGGACCGAAGTCTACTTTTTGAAACAGTTATCAGAAGTAAGCAGTATATTTGAACACAAAAAAATGGTCGAAAATCAAACGGGTTACAATATAAAGGCACTAAAATCTGACAACGGAAGTGAGTAATGCAATTCAGCTTAAGGAAAGCCGGAATCGGAAGGTGTCTTACCGCACCGTATTCACCTCAACAAAACGGAATAGCCGAGCGTAAAAATTTAATTTTGACGAATTATTCCGTTGCATGTTGGCTGAATCCGGACTCCCCACATCCTTCTAGACGAACCACATCGGGAATCGCTGCGTCACCAAGGCATTGGGCATCAAGACTCAATATTAATTGTTAAAATCATGCTTAAACGGCCGACATTAGCGTCGATTAATTACTTTTCTGGGTCTATGTGATTAATACTTTATATCCAGATTATTTAGTGTATAATTTCAATCCCTTAAAGCACTAATAAGGGGGGGGGGGTGGAGGAGTGTTACATAAAAAACGCGAAACAACCGAGATTGGTGTCAAATCCAGCGTTATAGATGTCAATGAGTTTAATTCTGACATTAACTTGTGTTAGTTAAGTTGTAGTTCAGCCCCTAGATGTGAGGATGGGGGAGGATGAGGGTCAAATTTGATACAAAAGTAGTGAGTTAAGAACTGAGACTGTTGTTGAATTTAGGGTTCAATTCGGACATTTACCATACTAGTTAATGTGTAGCTCAGCCGCTAGGTGTGGGGGTGGAAGGGGGTGAAACAAATTTATAATTACAATCTTAAATGTGTAGACCGATTTTTACCAAACTTTATACACATGTTAATTACTATCCAGGAACAAACACTGACGGCTTAAGAGACACCGACCGCCTAGGGGTGGACGGGGTGGTATTAAAAAAATTCGAATCGGATATTGTTAGCGTCAAATAAAACGTTGTAGTGGTCGCTTTATTTGTATAGTCATTCTAGAATTTTTAAGTGTCTAATTTCAATCTCAAAAAGCAAGAGAGGGAAGCACATTTATCATACGGGTGGTGTTGGAAGAGGTTTACATTAAAAGTAATGAAAAAAGCCCTATATTAGCGTGGATTCCGGTGTTGTAGGAGTCGCTGAGTTTAATTCTCGCATTAACAATGGTGGTTAATGAAATTTTATGTTGCACTTTTTATGTGGACGTGGCTAACACAAGGTTACTCGGAGTAGTTTTGACCCTCTTAAGTTACAGGGTAAATTAATGATTTTCTTAGCGTACCAGCTATATTTTTGTCTCTATTTAGTTATAGGTTGAAAATTTCTTCATTCCTTTAAGGTACCCGGAGTAGTTTTACACTTTATTAACTTAGCGAGTATTTTTTACTGTTTTAATTCGTCGTTATTTTTAGACACTTTTATTTTATATAGTTTATTACTTATGTGATTTATTTGAAGTTAGATGCTTAGGGGTTAGGTCGGGGAGGGGAATGTAAATAGGTAAATGTTCCAACACTGACACTATTGATGCTGGTTAAATGAAATGTTTACCAAGAGCTTAGTGTCGAATGAATTCCTATTCCAGGCTTATTTAAATGAATACCCGGGCAACGCCGGGCACTCAGCTAGTGTATGTTATATGACTTTGTAGTGTAGCTCCCACCGAGAAAATCCCAATAGTAGCTAAATAATAATAATATTGTACAGAATCCCTTTATAAGTCAGCGTGTAAATTTAAATCTTTACAAAAGGAGTTCATTGTTTGACGTTACGTGAGAGGTCATGGCCGAGGAATTACTTCGTGCGAATTGTCGAGGTGCCACGACAATTGTTGAAATTGCTTCTGACGTGACTGTGTTGCATATAGGCCGAACGCGGCTGAATTCTCACGGTTCATTACGGTTGGTAACATACAGAGTAACGTGAGGGACCACATCGAGGAACAGCAATTTAGCGAAGTCTCGACAGTAACTGTCAAGTTTTGGTCTACTGCCCCAAACAGGCTGATCCTACGACCTACGAAACCCCTGCCGGGTCCTTAAACAAAGAGAAGGAAAGACCAGTGGCATAACCATTATCATTTTTACGTGGATAACTGGGTAAAATACTAATAAATACTACAACATTCAGCTGCTAATGTACGTACTCGTAATACAATCCTAATTCCGTCTACATAACATGCAATAATTTTTCATTTTCAAAAGGAAAAATTTAGTACCAAGTTGACACTCGTTTGTATAGTATTTTAAATTAAGTTAATATTAGGAACAATCCACGAATGCTGGCAGCATTGTGTATGTGCTAAGGTTGCAGAGTGCACGCAATGGAGGCAGTTTGTGGAACTTTCTGGGAGTACAGAGGGTGTAATTTCAGACAAACTACTCAAAGCATAAAGGCTCTCTGTTGAATCGTAATTATAATCCAGGTTCTTAAAATTAAAGAAATAAAATTTTCCCTTCATTTATTTATCCTCATATGTATTGAGGTATACACTTTTAATTACAAGGAAACAGAAAAGATGTTTACGTTATTTTACATTAATTAAACCAAAATATTTAAAGAGAAAACAAATATTATTTAATTGACAATTGATTTACATTGACTTTTTATGTTTTTAAGTAAATGCCTGAGCCTTCATGAGAATCTAAATTTCAGGGCGGCTTATAAAGACAGTGATTTGCGATTTTCACCATGTTACAAAAGCTAAAAAATGAATTTAATGTACAAAAACAAAAGTTCATACAACAAAAACTAAAGAAATCTAATAAAACTTGAAAATTTGACAAAGTTACAGAAATCTAGCGGTAAACGATATTTACGTAAAGGTTTATCAAAAATAAGTTATTAATACCCTATTGTTCAGAGCTGATCTTGTTTCTGCACACTTGTTTTTTTTTATTATTATAGAATAATATTTTCATTTAGAAAATCCCTTTAATACAGAAACTGATATATTACTGAATTCGACCACCTTCGGCCATGCTCCCAGAACACACACGACTGACTGTTTTTCACAACATACTGCTCTCTGTTTCGTCAAGACCTCCAAACACACACACTATACAAAGTTCTGAGCGCCTTATATACGCTTTCTCGACAACAGCATCCAGTATAGTCTCTGCACTTTCGCTGCCAAACAATGCTGTTCTTTATAATACTCTCGTCTCAAAGTTACGCCGCGAAAAATTATAAAACAATTTATATAAGATATTTCATTAAACTTTTTTTTTAGGTGTAGACAGGCTAAGTATAGGATAATCCACATAGTGGCAACTCCCCTATTTTAGCATAGGAAAGGGATTTGAAAGGGGGGATGCGGAAGGGTGGAGGAAGGTAGCCAAGGGTAACTAGGGCCCCCGGGCTATGGTTTAAGGATCCTACCCGGCATTCGCCTAAAAGAAATGCAGAACAACCCCTAGTAAAACCTGCATCAGGTAGGTCGGGCATTTGGTACTTGTCCCACGCCCTTCCGATAGTTGTGGGGACGCAGATTCCCTTCACCGTGCCTCGACCAGTATAGGGGGCAGCTGGCCGACTATTCCAATGGGAATAGCGGACAACTCTTACCGTATGCCCAAGGTATGTGACCCCGGAACATTCATCTCTCAGTGTTTTTTTTTTTTTTTTTAGGGCAACAGGCTACATGAGGGTGATCCACTATGGGCAACTCCCCTTTAATAGCATAGGAAGGGATTTGAAAGGGGGGATGCGGAAGGGTAGTGGAAGGTAGCCAAGGGTTAACTAGGGCCCCCGGGCTATGGTTTAAGGATCCTACCCGGCATTTGCCTAAAGAAATGCAGGGAAAACCCTAGAAAAACCTGCATCGGGTAGGTCGGGCATTTGGTACTTGTCCCACGCCCTTCCGATGACGGGAGAGGAGTTTGCTGTGGGGACGCAGCTTACCCCTCGCCATGCCTTGGCCAGTTTAGGAGGCAGCTGGCCGACTATTCCAATAGGAATAGCGGACAACTCTTGCCGTATGCCCAAGGTCTGCGACCCCGGAACATACACCTCTCAAAACAGACCGAGGTGCCTCGGCATGTGGGAACCTTAGTTCAAAAAAAACCAGAGAGATGTGAGAGCATCCCCAAAGGTAGCCCCCGCCAGAGCTCTCTGGGAAGGTTCACCTGCGAGAAATCCTCTCGCAGGCTTCCTGGGACACCTCTCAGTGTAATATCTACAGTATATATATGAGCACATATGTATCATCCGCCACTGAGAAAGATTATTACAGCTAGCTCATTTCTAGTTGTAGGTTATATAGAAGAATATTTCGCTGCTGAACCCTTATAGTAGAAGTACACGACCACAGATGTCGCGACCGTGGTGTTTTGAAATAAAGCTGAAATGCTGAAAACAGATTCACGATTTTAACTTAGTTCATACGTTTGTCTCTAACTTTGGCAACTTATTTACATTAGTAAGGCTTTTTGGTTAATTTGTTTAAAATAAATCTCGGGTTTCAACTTGGGCCAATGCTATTGTTGACAAGGTTATGATGGTGAGTTCCACCATCGGAACCAAACTGACGACGTTTGTGGAGTTGCTGTCGAAACGTTATCAGAAACATTGAAGCCCAAAATATTTATTTGAAATTTATTTGTAATTTGGTGATATTGCTAAAAATATATAAAAATTATTTATGAATTACAAATTATAAGATACATTTTCAATTCTCTTTAATTACAAAAGAGTGAGCCATCGGTTATATCAAACTCTCTCTCAGGGAAAAATTCCCGGTATTATAAACAACTAAAATACGTGAATTGATTTCAATTTAACTTATATCTAATGAAAGAGAAAAAAAACGTATTACTTTACATAACCTTCTGTTGCTGAATATGTTCCGGTTTACATGTGCCTTCAGGAAATATAAAGCAGCGTTCTCAGCGTCAATAATATTCCTCTAGTCAGAAAGTCAGCCGTTCAATCCTCGAAGTTATGACATTTCTTCTCCTAAAAGATGGAGACTTAAATTTTTCTTCCCTCGGTACATTCAGTTAATGTCACTGCACGGTTGGTTACAGAATTACAAATGTAAGCCACAATGTAACATGTCATTGTTTCCAAAAATAAGGAACCTTACGAAGCCTTTTCTGGTCTTAATCTCTCGTTCTCGTAACTCGGGAAAAGTCATCCATTAATCTCCAATCCGCTTATCCAAATTATTTTCCGCCAATTCTCTTCCTTAAGAGGCCTGTAAACGAGCAACTTTTTACGGCAATAAGTGGCCGGCAATACTTGCCGAGCAATATTGCTCTAAATCCAGCAACATTTTCGGTAATACATACATATGGCCCGGCAATATTTCAGTATTTCCGGGCAATGTTGCCAGCATTTTCAGTACTGGCCGGCGTGTTGCCTGTGATATCGGTCCTGTGTCGAACATACGGAAACATTGCCGGGCCACCATAGTTCCCAATCTCACATAGAAGACTCTGTAGTCAATCAGCTGTGTTATCAGTAATTATTAAACTTTGTTCATGGTTAAAATTATTCATTATTCGACTTCATTAATTGGACAAATTATAAAACTATTGAATTTTTCGATGAAGTTCGCTGAAATCCGTCATTATGGGACGTGAAGTCGATGGAAATCGCCAAGTGAAGAAAGATGGTTCGCAAACATTAACCAACAAAATTAGCATTAGTTATGACGGACGTGAAAAATGAAAATAAGAAGAAAAGTTAAATTTTAAAATTAGTATTTAACAAATAAAGAGGCCTAAATTAAATTACTCCTACGCATACTTCTTGAACGATGTGCGAAATTTAACAATCGGATACTCTGATTGAACACATCAAAGATTTATAGAAGTCTTCTTCTGATCGGTATTGCTTTCCTCATCAACCTGTTCTTTTTCTCAATCATATTCAAAGTCGCCCTTCGACATTCTGCTGAAGTTTTTAAATAAGTCAAGATGTAATTCGTTGCTTAAATTGTGAAGTGTTTCTCGTTAAATAAAGTCAAATCCAAGTTCTTCTCTTCTTTAATTTCTTGAAATTTTTTTATCTCTATTAATGCTGCGCTTAAGAGCACTTCATTTTTCGGTCATCATTATTGTACTACGTGTACGCGGGAAATGCTTCACTGTATATTCCTGGCAACACATTGCCGGAAATGTTGGCGGGCCATAGTTTCCTAAAATATCGCCGGCAATGTGCAATTATTGTTGCTCGTTTACGAGCTCCTTTAGAAACGGTTGTTTTCATCGTGAATTTTTCTTCCGAACTCTCGCGCTTTATAATCCATTTGGTCGGAGTCGCATTTTTACTTGAGCAAACCATTATGTCGGATATATTATGCATCTGCTTTTCATTCTATTATATAATTTTAAAGAACTTACAATTTTGTAGCACAGTAATATAATTTAATTTTAATAGTAAGTAAAAAGAGGCGAAATACACAAATTAAAAGTATATCGAAATTTTTGCTGGAGTGCTCTGAGAATGACCTGCAGTCAGGAAAACGTTTCGGAGATATGCTGGAAAATGTACTAGAAGGCAATGTAATTCAAGCATGAAATGTGCAGATCTTTCTAATGGATATCCATTTTAACTCTACCATGGCGCGAAATATCCATCGATCATGATCAACTAATTATAGAAGCAGTCTATTTGGTACTGAGGAAAGGAATTGAGATTGCAAAATTTTACTCTTTTTTCCTCAAGGGTGAATTCATAAAATAATTTATTTATTCTTTATGTATGTATTTAGATATAACTGTATGTATGTAGGGATCAGGTCGTTTGCCTGACATGCACTTGCCCGAAGAACATTTTCGTGACACCATTCCCGATTAACGTTTCGACAGTTCATTATCCCGATTGACGTTTTCCCGTCAGGTCATTTGTCGACGGGTTATTTTCCCGAAACGTGCATTTTTACGAAATACAGCAAAATATAAATTTTGTAGAACATTTAATATGTTAGTTATATTATTATAAATGATTATTATTGTAAATTAAGTTACTTATTAATGCGTGGAACAATTTCAACCTAACTTGGTACTCGTATCACGTAAGATAAAGGAACAAATTCCTTGTATTTAAGATAACACTAGCAACCCTGGTGAAAGAGGATGCATTTTCAAATTATGAGATGACGGCCTATGTCGGCGTCCATTAAATGGTTTACGGGCTCCTCATGTTTTCAGTGAAAAATGTCATCCCCCCTAACGGCACGAGGTCACCACTAGGGGTGGCGCGAAAGGAGGTGATAAAAATTGTGAAAACGACTAAGATCGCTGTCGAATCAGGTATAACGGTAATCGTTGGGTCATGTATGATTTAAGCACGGTTAAGGTAAAGTTTCATCCCTAGAGGTTGGGAGGAAGGGGATGATAATAATAATTTGATATAACCAGAGATTGATGTATAATCCTGAGTTATGGGTGTCGCCGAGTGTATTTATAATATTCAAATATCCGGTTAAATTATATTTTAGTCGCCAGGAGTGGGGGTGAGCAGGTTCGAGAAAATGTCATACGTGCAATCCTTAACGCATGTAGCAATTTCTATCAAAATTTTGTACACATGGTAGATTAGGGTGGTGACGAGTAATTTTTACTCTCATAGGGTACAAAGGATATTTTTGAGCCTCTCAACGTAACGCAAGAAATTTTGTCTTTCTGAGTTTACCTGGATTTCATAGAAGAGCAAAACTATTTATTCGAGGCTGATATATATATTTCAATTTTTAAAATGCATCCCACTTCCACAGCATACCCTCCAAATACTGTGAGGCTAACCCAAACATTGTTTGATTGTGGATGGCAAGTAACGTGTGTAAAAAGTTTGGGCTAAATTGATCTGCGCGTTTAAGAATATATGCGAAACTATTTGTTATATGTATGTATGATTTCGGTTCTTAAAAAAATTACTTTCGCACAGATTATTTTCACCTGTCGCCTGGGTTTATTAAACTTAAACTACCATTCCTACCCCTCGGGGTGAAACTTTAACTTAATCTTGCTTCAATTACATAACTAAATTCATCGAATACCATAACTTCGGATTCTACACCAATCTCGGGTGACATCAAATTATTATCACCCCATCCACACCATCCCTAGGAGCGAAACTTTAACTTAACCTTGCTTTAATGCCATAACTAAACACGGTGACTTCCATCATAACGGATTCGACACCCATATTTGTTGTTATCACAATATTTATCACACACTTTCGCAGCATCACCTCAGCTGTCATCATGCCGTTAGGTGATGAAATTTTTCACTGCATACATTAGGAGTGACATTATTAACCTGTGCGACCTCGTAAACTATTTATTTGGCGTCAATATAGACCGTAATCGTATTTTGAAAATGCACCCCTTTCCAGTGTTATCTTAAATCCATTGATTTGTTCGTTTAAGTGAAACATGTACCAAGTTAGGTTGAAATGGTTCCACGCATTAATGAGTGATTTAATTTGCAATAATAATTTATGAAAAGATAACTAACATATTAAGTGTTCTACACAAATTATATTTTGCTTCATTTCGTAAAAATGACCGTATCGGGAGAATGACCAATCGGGAAAATGTTTCTTTCGGGCAAACGTCAATCGGGATATTGTTATCAGGAAAACGTGTTTCGCGCAAGTGTGTAGGGATTTTGTACTAGACCCATGTCTGTATGTGTATTTCAACTTTTCTTTCCTCAGTATATACATAATTTATAACATCAATATTCACATTAATTTTTCGTGTTCCAGAATGACGAGACTGACAGACATCTTGAAGAAATGTTTGAGTAAGCAATTTTTTATTTAATATTATATAGCACTAATTCATTCTATATGTAATAAATGTTTATTTATGTTGAGTGATTATTAATTTACCTCAATTTTATTAGACAGGGAAAGGAATTAATTCTGAAATTGGTGGATTTTTTGAATATTCTATTGTTAACTAGCTGGGTGGCGGGAGTTGCCCAGGTATTTATTTATATGAGCCCGAAAAAATATTTAATACTACATTTATCAATTAGTCAATAAGTGATTTAACCTAACCTATGCAAAATGAATATTAATTCCATTAGAATCCCCGTTCCCCCGAGCCTTTAACAATTATAAATACTTCTGATACCAAATATAGAATGAATACTTTTAGTACCTTAAGAGCGCCTAAAATACTTCCAGTGCGTTGAGAGTCAAAAATATTCTCGGTGCCCTAAGAAATTTAAAAATATACTCGGTACCCTATTAGAGGCAAAAAACGCGAACTACCTTAAGATAGTTAATTACAGTCCAGGTGCTCTAAGCGAATCGACATTTTTTTCATGTACCTTAAGAGTGTCAGAAGAACTCCCGATACTTAAAGAGATGAAAAGTTATTTCGCATACCTTAAGGAAAGTGAGTTAAAGTACCAAATACCCCTGGTATAATTTAAAACATAAAATAGTGCCGATATCTCAAAAGAATCAATATTAATTGTCATTCTGTGAGAGAGCCAAATATAATCATAATACCGTTAGCCTAAGTGAGTGAACATTTCTTTCAGTCCCTTAAGAGAGTTAAAAACACTTCTGGTATGTAAACAAAATCAAAAATGCTCAAAGACAAAATTACTTCCATTACGTTAAGAGAGTCAAAAAGGACAAATACTCCCAACAGCTTAAGTGAGTGAAGAATAATCCTGGTACCTTAAGAGACACAAAAGTACACTCGCTATTCTGGAAGTGTAAAAAATACTTCCGGTACCTTAGGTTAGATAAAATACACCCAGTACCTTATGCAAGTCAGAAATATTTACTTTAGATAAACGGAATCAAACTTCTGTTATCTTGAATGTGTCAAAAGTACTCTCGGTACCGTAAGAACGTGATAAATATTCCAGGTACCCTAAAAGAGTCTAAAATTCTCCTGGTACTTAAAGAGTTTCCAAAATATCCCGATACTTGAAGATTCAAACATATTCCCTATTATTTGAAATGTCTTAACAATACTAGCCTCACATCTATAGGTGAAAGGGGTGTTTACCGATCCGGTGTTTGTTCCGTACCGCAAGTAACATTTGTAATAAATTTGGTAGAATTCGCAGCACATGTTTAAGAAAGTATGCAGAACATTGTTTTTCCCAACAATCCCCTCACCTATGGGTTAAAATACAACTTTGAAATGATCATCAAACAACATCGCCAGAAACACTAACCATAACATTAAAAAAGTAAAATATTTATTCCATACAAATAAAGGTCGGTGTAGAATGTTAAAAAATTTTCTCCCCTTCCACCTCCGTGTCTTACCCCCACAGTGTTTGTTTCAGGTTCGAAATGAATACGTTTCAAATTTGCTACTTTCTGTAGATTTGTATGCTGAACGTACACACATTCCCCTTCCAACTATCCGTATAGTTTAATGCTATAATTATACTTACCGACATCCCCTGATTCGACTCCAATCTGGGTTGCTTTAGCTTTATTTATATGTAACGCTCCACACTGAAGCGTGCTCCCCTCATATGCCGAAATGGGTTGAAATTACACATTCTTAACATTAGGAGAAAAATATTTATTGCATGTAAATCGGCCGTTTTAGCATGTTTGAATATTTCTACTTCCGACCCTTGGAAATAACTGACAAGTTGAATTTCATTATAAAATTATTAAGCTCAACGACGGATTCGACTCCAATCTAATATCGTATGGCATTATTTGATGTAACTCCCCTGGACCCCCACACCTAATAGTGCTCCACTCCCGTTGTTATACACAAACAACATCGGCAGAAACACTTTCAGCCTCACGGACTCAGAAAAATATTCATTCAACGCAAATATCGGCCGTTTTAGCGTTCTTAAATGATTCATCTTCACCCACGGGGGTGGAAGTCATCGTAATGTTTGTTTCCCGTTCGAAAGGAACATGTCTACAAAATTTGGCCCAATATGCTCCACGCGCGTAGATTTGTATCCGAAACATACACACAAATAATCTATTTTATTCATTAGAAGGTAATTTCTTACTTTTCTACATATACATATACAAATCAGGCACTACGTAGAACAAATCTATGGTTTCTACATTAATAAAGTTCTATGGGACAATTTTTCACCCTTTCTCGCTACCCACCAAGCAGACCTTGCAACAATTTATATATATATATATATATATATATATATATTGTAATACACAAAAAAGATGGCATTGTAACACTCCAGCAGTTGGGAATGGGAAGTCCAGCTAGATCGTTCACCAACTAAGTTATACCTCCGTTAGCTCATTTGGCTACCGATCTAGAGGATAAAGGAAGAATTAAAAACAGGAAATAGGAAAGTCGGTAACGTGAGGGTTCGGGTTCAACTAGTTAAACCTAGGCGTAGTGTTTGGTGTTTCGCTGCACTTCAGTCAATTAAGAGTTGTTGAATAGTAAAAAGATTTAATATACAGAAATAAATGAAAAGAAGACAATCTGGCGGATAGCAGCAGGAGCCACCGAACCGTCTGAAAGGTAGATCGCGACTGTCGTGTCCAAGAAGCTCTGGACAGTTGATAGACACCTTTTCCCCTACCCGATGATTTCGGGTCTCCAATCAGAGTTCTTAGAGAACGGAATATTTCCAATACCTGTCATAGGTGCACACGGCACAGAAGGTGATTGGCCGCAAGCCGCTGACTTGCGCTACACTAAACTTGAATTCAGCTGTGCCAAAGTGCGTCCGCAATACGGAAGTTAAGTTCAGAAAACGTCACGTGTACGCTATTATATTACATGCCCTTCCTTAAACAGGATTAAAATCGGCTGGTTTCGATTCAAATCCCGATTTAAATTTTTATTACCTATTTATGTATTAGTACTTGGTTAATGGTTATATTTCCATCTTCGGGGGGTGACTCCTTCACAATAGCTTCTATAAATTTCATTAGTAGGATACATTCATAGAAGTATGCTATATTTTGCCTTAAGGAGGGAACGTTTACATGCATTCAATTTCAAATAAAATAACAGTTGATTGCTATTCACATAATTCCAACAGCAGTCACTACACAAAATAAATGTATCGGCTCTCTTACATCAGTTGTTACAGTAGTGTTTCTTCAAAGTTTTGACAATTCCTCTATTTCTACCAGTTGTTCACTATAATTTTTTTATATTTTTATTGTCCACTTTGCTATGGAGTACAGTATTATCTTCTTCGTGTATGCTTTGCACCTAGGTGGTTACGATAATTTACCGGCTCCAGATAAGTCCAAATTTGTGTTGGTGTAGTTACAATTAACAATAAGTTTTTTTGGTTACTGGAGTCACAAATAGAGATTCATTACTATTAAGACGTAAAAGTAACAATTCTACCAAAGTAATAAAATGAATATTACAATTTTATGGTAATTAAAACGTGGAAGGGTGAAGTAGTGAAGCAACACAATCCATTAAATCACTGGTGAATGTGTGAATTGGTACATTTTTGTCATAATAATAAACGTTATCTCTATAAGTGGACGGGCGTTACCAGAAAATAACGCGAATACAACCGAGTTTGGAGTCAAATTCGGGGTAACGCATGTCGGTGAGTATTCTTATAACATTCAATTGGCCATTTAACCCCCAGGGGAGGAGGTGGTTGAGGTTGAAATTTTCAAACATGTTAAACGGTTCGATATTTGCGTGGAATAGATAATTGTCGGGGTCTATGACATTGACAATATATCTACTGATGTTTGCAAAATTTCAACCCCTTTCGGCATAAGAGGGGAGCACGCTTAGGCGTGAGTGGACGGGAGTTGAAATATTCAAACATGCCAAAAATACTGATATTCGAGTGGGATAAATATTTTTCGGGTTCAAAGAGATTGATATGTTATCTGTGTAAAATTCAACCCTTCACGACCTGGGAAAGCTGCAACCTTTCGAGTGGGAGTGTGGACGGGCGTTACTAGAAAATATCGAGATTACAATTGAGATTAGAGTCCAATCCAGGATTACGGATTTCGATTAGTTTAATTATGACATTCAATTGGCCAGGGACGGGCGTGGAAATTTTGAAATATGTAATTGAGGACGATATTTTAATAAATATATTTAGAATTAATTAGATAGATAGTATTTCTACGACTTTTTTGTGTATCATTTCAATCCCTTTCGGTATGGGAGGGGAGCACGGGTAGGGGTTGGGGTGAGGGTGGAGGGAAGTTACAAGGAAATAACGCGTAAACATAAGAGACTCGAGACAAATCGGAGTTATAGATGTCACTAAATTTATTTATGACAACCTGAGCAATGCGCGAGGTAGTGCGGCGATGGGAGGGGCTGGACAGAAGTGGGCGGGGGTAGAAAATTTCAAACATGTTAACCAACCGACTTTTGGGTCTTTACATGTTCATCGTGTATAATTTCAAAACCCTTTCGGGCATTGGAGGAGAGCACCCTTAAGGATGGGGATGGAGTTTGAATACATACAAATAACGCAAAAAACAGAAGTTGGAGTTGAATCCGGGGTTATGGATGTCGCTGAGATTAATTATGACTTGCAGTTTAACCCTCAAGGGCGGAGTTGAACGGGGATGGAAATTTTCATAAATGTTGATCAGCCGATATTTGCATTCAATAAACATTTTTCGGTGTTAAATTCATAAATAACGCGAATAGACCGAAGGTTCCAGTCATTTGTGGGGTTATACATGTCGATGTGCTTCAATGTAACGAACTTGGTAACGTACGGCTGTGGTGGTGGGGCTTCTGGGAGGGGGTAGAAATTTTCAAACAATATAACCTGTCGATTTTTTCGTGGCATAATGACAGTTTGTTTAACCGACAGTAGCGGGGGTGGAAATTTTCGAACATGTTCAAACGGCGATATATTCGTCGAATGAAACTATTTCAAGGTCAATGAGTTCAACCCTCTTCGGAATTGGATGTGAAGACATTTAGGGATAGGGGTCGAGTTGCGTTACATAAAAATAACGCAAAAGCTACTATATTCGAGACAAGTCGGGGGGTTATGGATATATGACATCCCAGGCAACGCTGAGCACCCAGCTAGTTTTAAATAAATCGTAAATACGTTGAAACATATTGGACATAAAATTTGTTCCCTGAAAAGTTAATACGTATTGTGGAATTCCATAAACTATAATGCTTTTTTTATGAAGGTTTCAGTTATCTCTTCTACAGTCTGATTTTTTAATGGTGATACTACCACGTACTTATTTAAATTATTCTGGCAAGTCAGAATGAATTTGTATCCATTTTCTGATAAACTTAAAGGTCCAATAATTATCAGGTTGAGCATCAGTAATTTTTAAGGGTTCCTTATCATTATGATTCGAATCCTTATGTAGCTGACAAATTTTACAAGATTTAATGTATACAGAAACTTCTTTTTCCATCCCGGGCCATGTCATGTACAACCTAATACATCCTAAAGTTTTCTGAACTCCCAAATGTCCTCCGATTGGACAATCGTGCATTTCTTTCAAAATTTTTAATTTGTGGAATCGTCTCGGCTTCTACCGACAAACATTCAACAGGATACCGACTTAAACAATCAGCGTTACAGTTTATTTTCCCTGCCTTGTACTGAAGTTCAGTTCCAATAATTAATTGCCATCTTAGTAACCTAGATCTCGGATCTTTAAACAACCATGTCAACCCATTGTGATCTGTCAATACCGTAAATATTCTTTCTAATAAATAAGGTCTAAAATGCTTACATCCCTCAAAAATAGCTAATAATTATTTCCCCACTGTGCTACAATTAACCTCAGCTTTATTAAGATTTCTACTTGCAAATGCTATTGGTCTATCCTTACCTATATCTCCTTAATTTAAAATTGTTCCCAATGCATATTTACTAGCATCTGTGGTCAAAATAAATGGTTCAGAAAAAACTGGATATTTTAATACAGGGGCTTGTGTTAGTGTTTCTTTTAGAATTTCAAAACTATCTTGTTTTACTTGAGTCCATGAAAAAGCTACATCCTTTTTTAAAAGATTGGTTATTGGTTTGGCTATTGAATTAAATGTATCAAAATATTTACGATAATATCCTACCATTACTAGAAAACATCGAACGTCTTTTTGAGATTTGGGTTTTGGAAATTCAGTGAATGCTTTCACCTTCATTGGGTCTGGTTTAACACCTTGACCTAAATAACTCAGCTCTGGTTTTAAAAATTCACCTTTATTTGGTTCTATTTTTATATTATGTGTTCTTAAATTTAGAAAAAGCCTCTCTGAATTTATTTTGATATTCTGAAATGTTTCGTCTTGAATTAAACAAACATCTATATCGACAAAGCATCTATTCTCAATGGATTTTTTAAAAACATTATTCATCATTCTCTGATACGTAGCCGGTGCTTATTTCAAACCACACGACATTCGTAAATATTCGTAATGACTTGTGAGGGTACTAAAAGCAGTTTTACATTGATCGTCTTCTGCAATTGGTACTTGGAGATAACCAGACGTACAGTCAATAGCGCTGAAATAACGAGAATTACCGACTTTATCTAATATGTCCTGAATGTTTGGAAGTTGTTACGTCAATAAGTCGCCAAAAATCTATGCATATCCTGCAGTTTTGTTTTCCTGGTGCATCCTTTTTTTTCGAGACTAATAGTAACGGTAAATTCCATTCACTGTTTTTCGGTTTAATAACTCTTTGCTTAACTTGTCTTTGAATTTCGTACTGATGAGCTTCTAGTTATCTATAGTTTTTTAATGTTATAGCTCGACGTATAGGAATAGAAGGGGTTGGTATATAATGTAGCGCGGCGGAAGTGCATGCTAGTTTATCACCCGGTAATTTAAATATGTCTGAGAACTTGGAACTAATTTGTTTTATTTCATTTGCTTCTCTAGGATCAATGATATGACTTAATCTTAAATTTTCACTTAACAGTTTAACTCTATGTGCAAATCACACAATCGTTGGGGGCGATATATATTTTTCCTTGCACTCGCACTAAATTTAGGGTGGAATAATTAATTTACCACGGCTCCTTAGACATTTTCTTTAGATTATTTTCTAACTTCCGCGACTCCTCAACAACGCCTTAACGCGTTCTCAAGTGGTTCTCTCAGTTCTGGCTAAAAGCCGATCTTTGGCATCGACAGTAATTTTCGACTCTATAAATTTTAACAGCAAAAAGTGTTTTGTATGATGCAATCCTTCTACAGCCATTTCTACCCACTCTATAAATCCGCGAAGGTTCCTAGGATTAAAAATGGGAATAAAATTAACTGCTTGCGTAACATAAATAAATTGACCTTCATCGTGAACCTCATTATCCCTAAAGTTATCATGATTAATATTTGGATCTTCCATGTTGGATTAGACTCTCCCGTTACAGCAATAGAAGTCAACGTCCCCAATGGCGGCTGCGTTGGCTCCTCGACGATAGGTGTAGGGTGGGCGGAGAACTCGTAGTTCAGGCGTCCTCGACGCGGATGTCTCGACGGCGGATGTTCCCGACGGCTGATGCCTTCTCGCGACGAGCGCTGTAGACAGCTGGACGCACCAGCTGTCCCTCGGGCGTTGACCGATGCCGCTGATGTCTGTCTCCTTTCCCACGAACATGGCTCCTAGCGGCTGGACCCCCAGTACCACAATAAATTGTAGTGCCCTCCAGTGCTAGGCTCGTAGTCAGATGTGGCGGGACCTTTTTTTTCCAAATCATTTTGTGGTCTGATTCCTTGTAAATCTATATCAGACCATTATTTTTCTTCATTATTATGGTTCCTCTTGTGCCATTTTGGTAGATTCTTTATTTTTCTTAGTTGTTGATTGTCGGATTTCAAGGGATGGTGGGATTAGGAGTTAGAGGTAGGTAGGGGAGGATTCTAGCTGCAACCGCGGAGAGCTTCCGATCCCTGCCTAGAGAAGGCGGGTTGTACTATCTAGCGATGCCACTCTGATTTTTGTTTGTGGCTGGTTTGTAATAGGAAAAGGTAGTTGGCTAGGAAACATGGTAGGGGAAGTAGGGTAAGGGGAAGGGAATGGGGGTATATGGTAGGAGATGTGGGAGGAGTTTGGTAGTAGCTTCTTATTTGATTGTCTTGGTTGAGAATATATTTTGTTTCGTCCAATTGTTGCTCAGCAACTGGCGGGTTTTAACAGCAGGGGGTTAATAGAGCGAGTAGCAAATGCAATTCACTCTCCCTGCAATTGTCGCTCTGTCATAGAGCGTGGAGGCGCAGAAGGCCCACCTTCTCTTTCGAGTCTCCTGATCTTTCAATTGAAAGACAGGAGACGCCCGTCTGTGACTTTCTTATACCACCCTTCCTGCGTCTCCACTTCCCTGTACCGTGCATCCTTATCCAGCTCCGGATCTCCGAGTTCCCTCATCTTCCGGCATCCAGAAGATGGGGTACAGCTGGTCTTCGTCATACATATGACTCATACATGTTCCCATCCGAGTAGATTGTATTATGATTTAATACTTTATAAGGTTACGCTCTCTCCGGTTCCTATATTACGGTCCAGAATAGAATCGTAACTTATTTGGTGTTTATTTAGATCTTTGTGACGTCCAAAGAAAACGACGTCGATTGTTGGAAGCAACAACCATGGCTCTTCCCTCTGTCCGCGGCTCCATAAGGTCAGTTCTGCTTCTGGCATGGTATCCCTCTGAGTTAGTTGAGCTATTATTATTGTCGGTGTTTTCTCTAATATCCGATGAGGTTAGAGTTGGTGTACTCAAAGTCAGTCTACCAGCGAAATTATCCAGTTCAAATCGGGAGATCTGGTTTGTTATTCTTTCCAGGGTCTGTGTCAGATTATGGATTTAGTTCCAATATTTTTTTCTTAGTTGTTGAATGTCGGATTTCAAGGGATGGTGGGATTAGGAGTTACAAATCTTGTCCTGATTCCTCATTATTTTGCTGAGGTATAGCCAATATGGGCCATGACCTGACAAGAAGAGCAGCAGCCCTCTTGTTGGTTGCAGGTGGCTCATGGCTAGTCTTTCCCTGACATTCGGAAGAAGATCGTAAACTCTTCTTCCAGTACTCAACTCATTCCATCTATGTTGCCAGGTGTCAAGGATTTCTAGAATTTCTCTTTTACACTTGGCCTCTTTACCCAGGATTTCTTCGATCTTCCCTGGGTCGTTCCTCCTTAACCAATATTGCGCACCTCTTTTCCTCAACTCAAGGTCCATGGGGACTGTACCCAGCAGGAAAGAGAGTGCGTCTGTTGGTGGTGTGCTGTATGCCCCTGAGATCCTAATTAGCGTTTTACTTTTTATTTTCTTAGATGTTGAAATCAGCTTCAGTCTGTCACCAGTGTGCTCGCAGCATAGCCAATTACGGCAGCTAGGATTGTTTATTGATATAGTCTAAAAGTGTTCAGCGGTAGTTGGAAGTTGGAGGTAGCGATGCGGTTAATTTTATTAATGATTTTGCTGCTTTTAGATTTGACTTCCTCGATGTGTTTGCTGAATCTACCTCCCTCAAACCCAAAATATTTCAGGGACTCCGTTCTCTTAATTGAGTAGTTATTGATCTTAACTACAGGAATCCTGTTTAGTGAACCTTTCAGAACCAGATAACTCGACTTGTGTCTGGATATTTCCAGCTTGCTCATGTAGCACCAAGTGATGACCTGCCTCAGGCGAATCAACACTTTGGATTCCAGCTTGCATCTCGAGTTGCCCTAAACAAGTATCAATACGTCGTCTGCATAGGTCACCACGTCAAGCACCTCAGGCATCTGGAATAGTTCTTCAAGCAGGTTTTCAATATATATGTCCCTGCGGGCATCCTTTGTTGGTGGTCTTCATTATTTTGTTACCTGGGCAGTTTAAGACGACACGTCTGTCGTTGCAATAGCTCTTGACTATTTTAATTAACATGTTGGGACAATTCAAGTCCTTTAGCCTGGCTACAAGGGCGGGCCACCATAGGTTGTCTAAGGCACCAGCTATTTCGATGGAAGCGGCAAGCACGTATTTGCTTTTCCACTTTCTGTGGTTGTTAACACTGTATTCACAGCGTCCTCAGTAGATCTTCCTTTCCGAAAGCAATACTGATTTAACAAACTCATTTAAGTCGCCTGGGTTTCATTATACGGTTGCAGATTAATCTCTCTGCAATTTTGTCTATGGTGTTAATTAGGCAGATAGGGCGGTATGACTTAGAATCGATCTGGTCCTCATCCTCTTCCTTCAGCAACACTATGAGTTTTGACTCCTTCCACATGCTGAGAAATCTGCCCTGTGTTAAACAAGCATTTACTAGTCTGCACAAGTGTGGAACTAGTTTCACTGAGATGGCTTGTAGCATCTCGTTGTGTATGCCATCCGGGCCAGGCGCTTTTCTGTTTTTCAATTTTTGGATCAAATCTATTACTTCAGAGTTCCTGACTGCTTCGATAGGTGCGTTGTTTTCCACAATCTATAATGCTGAACGCCCTGGCCCGTTTTTGGTCCTAATTCTTCAGGTCTGGATCGTCATCTGCAAGAAGGAGTCTCCACATCAACAGCATTGCTAAGGAACTCCAATCCGTTGTCATAATTCCATGTTCGTCACACATCGTTGGCAAGCTGATTATATTGCCTACTTTCATTGTGGCAATCTTGTATGCCTTTCCCCAGGGATCTAACGTTAGTGTGTCTCTCACGTACCGTTCCCATTTTTCTTTTTTTCGATGTTTAATTATATCTTTATATGTGATTTTTTTTATCTATAAATTTCCAGCAATCGTTGTCTGTCATCTAGGGTCTGCGAATGTTGGTAAGCGGTTATGGCCTTCCTCGACTCTTTTCCTTCTTTGCTGGAGCTCAGCACACCAAAAGCCTAAATTTGGCCTCCTAGTTCCTTTCCTAATTTTGATAACACCTGCAGCGGCTGCATGTATGGCATCTTGTAGGAGCCTTGCCGAGACATCAACTACACACGTTTCCAGATCCGTATTCATTACCGGTGGCCTAAATCTTTCTTTGAACGCTACCTACTTTGCCTGGTTTATGTTGTAAGATGGTTCGGCGTGTTCAGGGAGTTCGTTTCCCACTTTCATTTTCGCCACACTAAAGAAAATTGAATTGTGGTCACTGGTAGTTAGATTCTGCTCCACTACCCAGTTGTGACAGTATTCCACTGCTAGTCTGTTTGCTACTGTCAACTAGATTTTGTGCCAGCTCTGTTTTCGAATATGTGAGGTCGGCCAGGCCTGTTCAATGTTTCAAGATTTAGCTCCTGGAAGAGGTCAGATAGATTCTCGCTTCTGCCGCCTGTGATCGCACTGTGCCATTAGCGTCCATCGTGTACACCATAGACACATCCCTGTAGCATGCATTGATACGTCTAATTCTAGTAAGATATGAGACAATCACTTCGCTGAACTGAAAGTAGAGGCATATTAGAATGAACTTGAAGTTGATGGAAATAACTTCCACACATGCCATATGTCCATATGTTCATCACAGAATTGGCTTATATTCATAGATGTGACACACTCTGCGAACACGATGATCGCTGCCATTTGTCTCTCCCCGTGCACAGCAACCTGGGTTGTCGTTGGCATTCCTGGTAATTTCCACCATTTGCTAATGGCTCCTGGATACATGCAATGTCAATCTGCCGCTCATTCACCAATCTCAAGTATTTCATGAATAAACGTGGCACATTTCATAGCATTGATTTGTATAATGTTGATAGCCATGATCTATGGGATATAAGTCACATAGTGACATGTCGGACCTGTTTGTGTTGGGTCGAAGTATTTTTTTGCCATGAGTTTTCATAAACAGTGTTGATGTTCAATTCTTCGTGTCTTCTCTTTTTGGCCTTGTGCAAGAGTATCCACAAGGTCAGTGGGGAGTCACTCAACTTTAATAAGCATTCTGTCGACAGCCTCAGGGAACGGGAAAAGAATCGAGCTGCCGTTCGGTTGCATACGCCTGGTTGTGTATCTTAGGCACCTTAGCAGGCTCGCAGACTCTTCAATTTTGCTGATTTTTACGTTGTTTTCTAGGTCCCCGTATATTATGGTGGGATTTATTTGGTTCGATCTGCAGTCATAGTCCCAGTCTACTTGGACACTTTTGTCCGCTGTTGGAGTCATTCACTCTCTTTTCTTAAGTAGAAAGGTCTCCAGTCTGTTTTTATCTCTAGCCAGCATTGAAGTCGGCTTGTTTTTCTTTTTAATTTTTTCTTTAGTCATTTCAGGTTGTGGTGTCCTATTCATAGTCAGTTTTGTCTTTTTCACATTTGATCAGTAATTTGTAGGTCTCACAGTCTTTGAATTCATTGCCGACCTTCGTGCATTTCTTTCCTCTGTTTTTACAAGCTATACAGACTTGTGGCTCCTCATTCTTTTTGCAGTCTTTCCTCACGTGGTCAAGTCCTCCACAGTGAGCTCAGGCTGTTTTTTCGCTATGGCAGAATTTCGCTATATGCCCCAAGTCTACATCTACGGACCACCAAATAGTCCTTAGGTGCCACTGACAGAAATGGCAAGTACAGTTTGCTTTCAATAATTATATTCTTCTTATTGGTCTTGATGTTTCTTATATCTTCCCTTGGTTTTAGAATTTCTCTTATCTTTTTTCCCATCTTTCGCGTATCCTAATTGTTCTTTAGTGTGATGATCATTGTGGTTCCTTCGCATCTTCTGAAGCTGGTTTCCACTGCGCGGGGACCACTTGACGCTACATTAGCATATGATAAGGGGAGGTGCACTACAATGCTATTTCTTGCTTCACGTTCATCCTTAAGACCTTTCTCTAGTTTTCAATCTTCCATATTGAATGGCAATCTGCAAGAAAGCTTACGTGTCTTTAAATTTGACGCAGTTTACTTTCGCTTCTGTTGTCTGTTTGCCAATCTTTAACTCATCATCTATGAATGATAAGAGTTTATGGAGTTTTTCCTCAAATTCGGATTTCATTGCGTCACCCATCTTGAATTCTCGTTATATTAAATATTATCATTTAAGTCTACCAATAAGGTTATGGATAATTAGTACTAGTAATTAAACTAAATTTCAGTGTCCTCCGCTGCGTTGTAACCTCAGCTAAGGGTCGTAGTCCGATGTGGCGGGACCAAGAGCCTCACTGACCAGGTAGTCGTTAGGACCCCAAAGTCTCTGCTCCAAATTCCAGTAGACGCACACGATTAGGCGGGTCAGTCCGGACAGCAATCCCACCGCAGCCACCATGTCACGCGGCTCACCAACTCCAAGTACCAAGTTGGTACCTTAAACTAAGAATATTGATTTTAAGAATCATGAAACGAATAGAAGGCGTTCTATTGGAGCCGCTAAGGGAAAATTGGAATAGGGGACCGAAAAAAAAATATTATTTTTAGAGGATGCGTGATGCTACGAAAGTTCTCTTGGGAAACTTCTAGTGAGGATGGAGTCGCTTAGCAAGAGTTTTCGGGCTACGCCCAAGAAGAAGAATCGAATTAAAGTTAGTGGATTACCCTATTTATAGCCTATCGACACCTTCTGGAGGCGGAGTAGAAACCTGCGAGGTTTTCTCGCAGGTGAACCTTTCTGAAAATCCCCTTTGGAGATGCCTTTTCCTCTCTCCGTTTTTGAACTAAGGTTCCTTCAAGATGAGGTACCTAGGCCTGTTTTGAGAAGTGTATGTTCCGGACTACAGACCTTGGGCATACGGACAGGTGCCTCCTATACTGGTCGAGGCATGGAGAAGGAAATGCTGCGTTCTCACAGCAAACCTCTCTCCCGCCATCGAAAGAGCGTGGGACGTGTACCAGATGCTGGACCTACCTGATTCAGGTTTCTAGGGTTTGTTCTTCATGACTTTCAGGTTAATGGCTGGTAGAACCCTTAAACTACAGCTCTGTGGCTCTAGTTAACTCCTACCGTTCCGCATCCCTCCTTTCAAATTTCTTCCTTGTCATATTTTTTCTCCATCGTGGATAGAATTCGACCGTTCAAAATTACTTCAGACACATTTCCCTTATGCTTCTACAGTGCGTCGTTCAAATCCATGAAAAGTTTCTGCAACTTTGCGACGTGTGTGCTGATGTCTTCTTTATTTTCACGCTGAACACGAAAAGAAGCTTCGGTTAGCATATTTGATCGTTGCGTTTCGAGTCGGGCACGTAAATTGTCCCATACTTCACATCACTTGCATGGGAGCATGTCAACACGAGTTCGGAATCTGATTTTACTGGCGTACCTGCCAACACACTGAGCGATTTCGCATCATCTTTCAACCACCTTCTTCTTCGACTCGGAACTTGTAAATGTCTTAATGCAACGATGAAATATAAACAAGACCGACAGCTGCACGTAACGTCTACTGCAACATTCTGTAAACAGTAGGCCAAAATAGGTTGCCTTAAAGTTAGGACCAGCATCTCGGTTGGTTGTATACAATTCCTAAAGTGAGTGTTTAGCCTCTCAAGAGTATCCTTGAATTTTCATGCAAATCGTCAAGTCAGGCAATGGACGTTCGAAAATATTTTCATCTTTCCCCAAATCCTCAAGTAATGTATGAAATAATCCCTCCTTTCATTGATAGGATGACATATTCATCATCTGTTTCAGCGACCATTATATAAATATAATGCACTAATTTGGAACTTTTCTTCAAGAATTTAAAATTTATATTAAAAGACTTATAATTGATAAAATATTAAAATTAGTAATTAGCTGCAATGTGTTTAATCAGAATTCAAATTTGAATTTGAAAGCAATTCTTCATTTTTAAAACTGAAAATTAATGGTTTGCTTTTAATGAGTGTTAAAAATATAATTTTATTTATAAGAAACATATATTAAAATGTAAATGCTTCTCCATTTTTATTTGATTCAATAATTCAAACAAATATTCAGTCCTCCAGTTAACCAGTGTTACATTAACACATCTTTATTTTAACCAAGTTGACCCTGATGGAGTTTCTTCTTGACTTGATGGGAAATTTTATATTTTTTAATTTCAGCTAATGATGACTAATTGTTTAAAGCTACTATTTAAATAAAGGGTTGAATTATTTAACAGCTTGCAGTGCGTAGATACACTTGTGTTGTACAGATGAATAGGGAAAATTGAATAATTCTGAATTATAGATTTTGAAAATGATTAATTATTTTTTCGTTTCAATTTGATGACTGATTAAAAACATTGTGGTTAATTATTAAGCGTATCGTAGATGTTAACGTCTGTTTAAAATAATAATATTAAATACGATCTTCAAACAGACACACTTTAAATCCGCGTCGAATTTTTACGTGTTTCTGGTCAGGATTTTCGCCGTTGTCTAGTATCCAGTTGAGACAAAATAGTCTCGAGACTAGACTCACAAATGGATAAGGTACTGAGAGCACTCTCGGAGACATGGCTGTGTAGCCTTATTTAATTTTAATTGTGTCCGTATGTGTTCATTTTACTGAATATTTTATAATTGTACTATGATTTGAATAAAGTCTTCCCGGGCTTCTGAGTAACCAATAGTATTTGCGACATTTCGATGACGTTCACTGCCATCGTCTTCTAGAAATGATGTAAATGTTATGAATTCATTCAAATTTAATTTTTTTTATAATTTAATCTTTTTCTATATTATCTGTAATATACTTTCCTATTAATTTAACATACTACTTGACTTGTCCTATTCTTGTATATCAATACTTTTGTTTGACAGTGATTACATGCAATTTTTTTGTTATTTATTGTAACTGCCATTATTGAATAATTAGTGAAATAAATTGATTCTAAAAATACCATCAATTAAATGATTAATAATATTGCTTTTTTATGTTGGTTTATTTTCAGGATTGCTTACATGTTGCTTCTATTATCAAAATGGACGGAAATATGGAGACAATTTGGGATCTCCAAGACAAATATCTCTCTGTATTGGGAGTAACAGGAAAATTACAAATACATCACAAATAAGATGCACTCCAAAGCCCCTAACAAGCATCTGCCATTATAATAATAAAGCTGCGAGTGAGTCTTCAAGCAGAAGTAAGCAAGGCAGGTTTGTAACAATGTTTATACCTAAAATACTTATAGTAATTGTCTTTATAACTATTAAAAATGGAACCTTGATAAGTTTGGATTTATAATGAAATAAGCGAGAAATAATTATTCAAATATATTGTTTATAATAGGTTACGTTAACTGAATTAATGTAGTAGCACCGCTTTCTTCTAAAACTATCAAACTATCAACATGAAGAACACTAATAACAATAGGAAGACAAAGTAAAAATAAAGGTAACCGAAATAAAAACCTGTTAAAAATAATAATACTAAATACGACATTTAGCCCAGTTGCTGAGTCCAAAGAAAAGGCCTTCGCGAGCAAAAGGTCTAGTTTTTTATTTCTTTCCAACTTGTATATGTTGCGGCCATTAGTGAGGAATCAAGTTTTCCAATTCAAAGGCATTGGGAAAAGTTTCTGTGGCCACGAAATTTTGTACCTCTTTACAGATTTTCGCTAATAACAAAAGCAACTGCACATCAGGTAACAAAACTCAAAATCTTTTGAGTTTTTGAAAATATAAATACCACACAACGTTTGTGGAAGCCTTGTTCCTTTCTTCAGGTACAGAAAATATATAAGAGCTGAAATAGATACAACTGCAAAAAAAACAACTAGTCAGTTGACAAAACTTGCAGAAACGTTGTGTGGTATTTATATTATTACTTCTTCTGTTTGTATTTCATTATTTGTATATTATTCTAAGTTTTAAATCAAACGTAAATTTTACATTTCAAAATCAGAATAAATTACCTACAAATATTAACAACACAAATCTTGTACACAAAAAAATACAGTAAGGCATTATTTTACAAATTATCTACAGTATCATACACTATGAAATTACATTCAACATTCTAAATTTCGTTTTCGGTCATAGTACAGACTCAACTGTGCAATAATAATCTATATTTTTAACCCCCAGGGGCGGGGGTGCACGGGCTGGAAATTTTGAAACAAGCAAACACGGCAGATATTTGCGTTGAATAAATATTTTTCAGGGTTAATTATATTAATTGTATTGCTACTGATGTTGTTTGTATATAATTTCAACCCCTTTCGGCATGCGATGGAAGTGTCCTTAGGGGTGGGGGTGGAAGGGCGTTCCATAAAATTAACTCAAAAACAACCGAGATTCCAGTCAAATCTGGGTTATGGATGTCGTTGAGACTATTTTTGACAAACTGGGTTACGCACGGGGGTGGGTGGGGGTTGACGGTTGTGGGCTGGGGAAGAAATTTGTAACCATGTCAGACGGCCGTTTTTTTGCATCGGATAAATATATTTCGGGATCAATGAGCCTTATAAATTACTCTTCATGTTCTCCGTGTATAATTTGAACCCCTTTCGGGCTTGGGAGGGAAGCATCCTTAAGGGTGGGAGTGGTGTGGAATTACCTAAAATTATGCAAAACAACCTATATTCAGGTTGAATCCAAGGTTTTGAGTGTCACTGAGTTTAATTATTTCATTTAACTTGCTGTTAAACTTTCCCAAGCGAGGATGGTATTTTTCAAACATGTTAATCAGCCGATTTTGTCGTCGCAATAATTTTATTCGGCGTCAATTAAATTCATAATATTTTTCTAGATGTTCTCTGTGTAAAATTTCAATACCTGTCGGCATGGAGGGGAGCAAGCTATTGTTGTGGGGTTTGGTGGGGCGTTATATGAAAATAACGCTAATACTATTGGAATAAAATCCACGAGTATCAATATCTGACTTTAATTATGACATTCAACTTTTAGTTTAACCCACAGTAGTGGGGGACGTGGGTTGAAATTTTTAAAATGTTGAAACGAACGATATGATTAAGGAAAGAAACTTTCATGTTTGAATAATGTGAATCGGGGTCAATGAGTTAAACCCCTTTCGGCATGGGAGGTAAGCGAAGTGAATAAAATAAAATAAGGCAAAATCAACCAAGTTTGGAGTCAAATTGGTGTTTATGGACATATGGCATCCTGGGCAACGCCGGGAACCCAGCTAGTAATAATAAGAAGAAGAAAGATAGCCAAATACAGACTAAATAAGTTATGATATAAATACGAGATTTAATTATTTTCATTTCAACTCTGCAATGTTAAAGGACTTTCCAGGTCCTCTATAATTAGTATTTATAGTCACAAATTTTAGGCATCATCTTTCATTTTTTCTAATATTTAACTTCAAGTTTAGGCTAGGATATTATTTTTCAAAATAGCAAACAATGTACCTTTGCAAAATGTAAATCTATACACATAGTCCCCGTGGTTATACGAAAATTTTGATTAATGAAATTTTAAACTCTAGGAAGCACGTCCATCCACTTTCTTTGATCTTCCCAATTCATTGTCTCAACATTGAGCTTACTTATTGAAGTAAAAATTGGTTTTATCCCTTCTTCTTTCAAAGTATTTGTCCTTTCCTTACAATTACATTGTTTTTCATTGTTGTCTGGCAGTATCTCCTGTGGCTTCCCAAATTCATTAATATACTTCTTTAATTTCTTTTTCTGACATGACTGGTCTGTAGCTGTTTTTATACCAGACAGTTTAACAAATTTGGAAAACAGGACCACGATCACCAACATGAGATCATCCGAACTTACTTTTTAAAGGGCAAATAAATCTACTCTAATAATTTAATTTGTCTTCCCTTCAATTATGGATTGATGCGGGCCTTCGAATTCTATATCCCTAAATTTATTTGCCTGGCAATTTTCACATAACCTAATATATTCCTTGAAATGCATTCCCTTCCATGTCACTAGCTGAGACATTAGCTTCATTGACTGATTTATTTATTCCCATATGACCATTCTCATCATTAAAATATTTCAACATTTTTGCTGTGATTTCTCACATGTCAAAAGTACCCAGTCTCTCTGTTCCTTTCAAATAACAAACCCTGTTTTATTATGTACCTGGGATCACCCTGTAATGCACCATTTTCCTCTCAATGAGACCATTTATTTATAATCATCTTCAAATAAGAATCTTCTCCCTGTACTTGTTTTATTTCATTCTGGTCTATGAATATTATTTCCCCTTGTATATCCTTCTTGACATTTTACCCCTGCAATTTGTTGCATTCCTTTACAATTAGGTTTTCATATTAATTTCAAGTCCCAATCTTGTCTACATAAAAAAATCTGCTAATGCTTCCTCTATCTCTTTAAATGTCTCCTTGTACTCACTTCACCATTCCCATTTCATAATTTTCTTTAATAATTTATAAAAGGGAGCAAATTTCTAAGCCTAGTCAAAAATAAAACTTTTATAGAACACCCGACATTCTATGAGTTTTTGCAATGTCTTCCTATTTCTTGGGGCAGCTAAATATTTTATAACCTAAATCTTATGTGGAATAGGCTTAACCCCTTTGCTTGATACCAAATGTTCCACAAATTGAATCTCTCTTTGACAAAAAGTTAGTCTTTTCTAGATTAGTTTTCAGCCCTGCTTTCTTTAATTTACCTAAAACCTGCTTCAAATTTTGAAAATGTTTCCCCAAACTTTCATCAGCTAATACCAAATCATCAATGTAGATATGCAAGTTTTCATGTTCACATCCAAAAATTCAATTCAGCTGTTTATTAATATTTGGGAACTTGTTTGAAGTCCAAACGGTAATCTCTTGACAGCATACTGCTTGGTGGCTTCTGTAAATGCTGTCAATTTTGTAGACTCCCTGTCTATAGTTATCAGATAATATCCTTTTGTTAAGTCCATGGAGCTTAACCACCCTTTTGCATGGAATTTCTGTACAAAAAAATTGTCCATTTTTTCTGGGTAATCATGTGTAGTTACTATGACTTGAATAAGCCTTCCTGCATCCAAACACAATCACAATTGGCCATCTTTCTTCGGCACTATTACAATATTATTATCATACGGACTGTAGCTATGTTCTATAATATCTATTTCCAACATTTTTGAATTACACAATTATCACTTCAGGAATGTTATTTTTTTAAACTGCAAACAGTTTATGTTCTATTGTTTCAATGTGGTATTTATACCCTGGGATTAAACCTGTCTGATCACTAAATACTTCTTTGTATTCCATCAAAATCTTTGTCAATTCCTCTTTTTCTCCTGCATTCAATCATATCACACCATTCACATTATCATTAAATTGACTATTCTTTTGTAAATTCTCTGTTATCTTCCCATTACTCCTTGTTTCTTCTCTTATAAAGTTGTATATCCAGGGACGGCTCGTGGGATAGAGCCTTTGGCCCATGGCACCACCAATACATGAGATTTTTATTTATTAAACATTTCATTAACGCGTACATATGATATCGATTTTACAAATTGAATTCTAATTAATTTGAAATACCGCGCGGGTCGATTTGTTCCATTTGAAGCAGCGCGCGAGTTGTCATGCCCTTTATTACCGCTTTTGTGTACTACTCAGACACTTCAAAACGGTACCGGTTGCACTCATATAGCCACGTTCAGAACCGTGCAGCCTGAAGACGTAGGACATATTTGTGTACAAAATCGCGCGATTTTCTGTCTAGACAATCTGTAAAGTCAATCGCGCGACAAATTCTTGTATATAGACACGCATTCAGAACAAAATCGCAGAATATTTGACTCACGTCAGAAACGAGAGATGAGACAATGTGGACGTTTTTGTAGACATGGTCCCCAATTATCCTCTGTGAGTTGTAATGAACACTTCGTTAATTTATTTCATTTTTGTTTGTTTATTATCAAGATGTGGCCAACGAAGAAAGTTTTACTTTTAATAGAAGATTGGCATCTTGTTTGTGGGAAATCACTAATCCAGAATATAAAAATCGCTCTAAGAAGATGGTAGTTATTGAAAAGCTACCCAAAAAATAGAAATGTTCGTAGAATAAAATATCCAATTTGAAAAAGCTTTTCATTGGGAGCAAAAAAAAATTAGTCAGGAGAAGAAGAGTGGGACATCGTCTGTAAAAAGAACTTGGTTTACATGCAAACACCTGTTATCAATATTATTAGGACTACCAATTGCGAGAATTGTCTCAAGTTTCCGTTTTTGACGGGAGACCAATGTTCAGCGATTTTGTGCTGACAGCGTGTCAATATGCTAGAATTTTTCGGTAAGGAATGGATCCAAAACTGTCTTGACTCAGTAGTTCCTAGTTTGCCGCTAGAGTGTCATGGAGAGGTTCGTTCCACACAGTTTGCTTGATGACGTCACACCCAGAGATGTGGCGCCCGTCTACTCACTGTTAAACTCGCTGATTATTTATTCCCATATTATTATTTTTCCCATACCGTATTTCGACCGAAATACAAGTGAAATTTAATTACTTGCGCACAGTATAAGGGTAGTTCACCTTGATGTTAGGGCTTTAGACGCGGGAGGAATTCTTTATTAATTGAGTTTCGCTTAAAGTCAGCTTTATTTCGAGTGTGGGATGTGTCCAAAATTTTAATATATTACTAGTAAAATTTGGATTTGTTGGCACCACTAATGCTTTGCTTCAGCGGCCGCCACTGTTATCCACTCTTATAAAATGTATTCCCTCTTTATTATTGGTCACAACCCAAAATGTAACTAAATTTTTATTCCTTGTTCACTATCATCCCCTGTATGCATGTGACATTCTCTTTTGCAAAAATCTAATACTACCTGGTGTTTGGCAATCCAGTCCAGGCCTAATACCAGGGCCACTGAGACCTAACTACCATACACTTTATAAATACTTCCTGCCCTTGAATTTCATGAATATATGTTTACTAATCTTTTCATTTTTGCTTATTATTGCCCCTTACACTGATAAACTTTCTTCAATTACACTCCTTTCCCTCACTTCATTTTACAAAACTTAGCTAATAAAAGTTCCAGTAGCTCCAGTAACCATAATTAACTTTCTTGTCCCAATATGAATATTTTACACCATTTTAGTAAACAATCCTCTGTAAGAACCGTTGACAACCCATTACAGTTATTTTCATTTTGCAAACAGTATCTATTTGAAAATTCCAGAATATATTAAAATGAAAAATTTACATGTTTTGAAAATTAATAATAAAATTAAGAAGTGATTATTTAAATACCACACAATGTTTCTCGAAACCTTGTTCCTTTATTTAGGTACTAATAAAACTAAAAAACAAGACCCTAGAGCGACACAACTGCACAATACAGCTGATAAAACTCAAAAGGGAAGAAAATGCAACGACAATGGAAAAGAGAAGGGTTAGCGTAGCAATTGTTAATTTTCATAGTGTCTGTTTAAAGTTATAAGCATTTACGAGAGCTTCGACAACAACAATACGTCTTTGGATGCCTGTAATTTAGTGAATTAATAAATTATTACTCTGTTATATTTTCTGAAGAGGGTCCACATGAGGACCAAAACATGTCATAATTTAATAATTAATTAATAAAATACTGTTTTTAAATGTCTGTTATTGACTGAATTATCAAATTAAGAAATCATATAATTGATTGGCAATTTTAATAGATTTTATTCAACCTGAATTCATAATTGAAGAGAATTGATAGCATTATAAAGTTTACAATTACATTCTTAACATGATTTCAAAAATCAGATGATTAAAACATTAAAAAAAACTAAAACATGAACCGTTTAACCCCCACTCAAGTTTTGTGGTCGTGTTGAAGAGAAACATATTTATATTAATTAAAAAGAACTTAATTATTATGAACAATTATTTCATGATTGTATAGATCTGGCAAACAGAAGTAACATTGCTTATTATTGATGTGGCATTTTATTCAGAAAAATACCATTAGCATAGATCTCAGATTGAGAATAAATACTGACGCTGTGATGTTTTTCAACAACTTACTTGGTCATCATGTGTGATTCCATGGCAGACAGTCTTTTACCATAAACTCACTGTGGCAGATAACTGTAACAAATTTATTATGTGTTTTTATCTTTGATTTGGCTCCACACCTTCCTATCCAATCACATTCCACCTTTGATCCTACATAAACATGATGTGAGGAATTCAGGAAATTCTATTAATCTAAACATTGCCACTTTTTATATATTGTTGTTTGTATTTGTTTTAAGAACGAATTTTCTATTTCATCAATTAAGAATTGTGATGCTGGATTACAAAATCTGAAATGGTTTACACCAGCCTCAGATTGCAAAGATACGAAACAAAACCCAAAATCATAATTCACGTTTGAATAATGTGTAATTTTTTTTGTATATTTATGGAACAGTTTCATTGTTTTCAGTATTTCACTTGTAAAGTTTAAGATTAAGGAAAGTTTTGATAGTACAGAATCATAAATTGTTTCACTAATAATTACTTAACCAAATTATATTTATTACATTTATAATATATTTAACTAATTGTTCTCATTGTTCTTTTATATCAGTGATGCATCAAATCCTTATTATTGGCAGATATTTAGTACAAAAGAATTTTGCTCCAGTATACACGGCGATAGAATACTATTTCTTGATCAAAGTCTTAGTAACAAAATGGAAATGATAAAAAGAGCTGTTAATAAAGACCAACTCAGTCCCATTGATCGGAGTGTGAATTACACATCTTCAGCACAGGATACAATAACGTTGTTCTTACAGGTAAGAAATATTTTCCCAGAATTACATAATGTTTTTTTTACTTACAAATGATTTACGCTCACAATATATATGGGAGAAACACTTTCAGTCTAATTGTCCCCGAAAAATATTTATTCGATGCATATATCTACCGTTTAAAATTTCACACCAGGGCAGTCTTCTAATGATTCAAGAGAAACCTTTGCGGGCGTGCTTGCTTGCTATCGAGTGAATGATTTAAGAACGCAAAACGAACAAACAAACCATCTAATGTACATGGGTGACGAAATACTCAAATGAAATAATATGGAAAGTAAAATAAAGTATTGAGTAGACTGATTATCTTAAAGCGAGAGTTGGTGTCGTCACGTTGATATGTAAGGAGCATTTAAAATTTTCAAGTCCTTTGCCACTTCCTAAAGACATAACAGGACATCTACTTATGACAATCGAACGCACGGACAAACTGGCGGATCAGAAGCTAGAGAGCAACAATTTATGATAAAAGAAGACAAAAATCTCTCTCTTCCTAAAGAATTCTCTCAACCATAGATAATTGGTGAGAAATAATGGAATGAAACATACATACAAGCATGTATATATAGTGCAAATCAAAACGAGACCACAAAAAACAGACGTAGGGCAATTCTCATTCCTAAACAGATCGATAGAGGATTGGAACAATTTACCTGCAGCAGTGTTTGAGGAGAATATTCCAATACGACGGTTGAAGAAGATCACAGACCTTGGGCATTCGGTATGAGTTGTCCGCTATTCCCATTGACATAGTCGGCCAGCTGCCTAGGAGTTGGTAGACACTTGAAAATTGAAGGTATTGAGTTTATTCTAATCCCTGAATCATGAATGCGCGGGAAAGATTTAACACGATTTGATGTGCATCATAATTTAATCTCGCAGGGACAACTGGAGGAGGAACCAATTGAATTTAGGTGCAAGGATATCATTAATAGGACTTATTGGATATGGGTCTGCTGTTCTCTCGCAGGCAGAACCTTTCTCGAGAGACGGAGAGGGCTGCCTTTGGGGGTGCCTTCTCCTCTCCTCTCTTCGCTTTTGAAATAAAAGGTTCCCACAAGACGAGGCACCTCAGCCTTTTTTGAGAGGTGTATGTTCCGGGGGATCGCAGACATTGCGCATCCGGTAAGAATTGTTCGCATTGGAATAGTCGGTCAGCTGCTTCATAAACCGGTCGAGGCACGGAGAAGGGAATGCTGTGTCCTCACAGCAAACCCCTCTCCCGCCATTGGAAGGACGTAGGACAAATACCTATTGCCCGACCTACCTGATGCAGGTTTCTAGGGTTTGTCCTGCATCACTTTTAGGTAAATGCCGGGTAAGGTCCTTAAACTACAGCCCGGAGGTCCTAGTTAACCCTTGACTACCTTCCTCTACCCTTCCACACCCTCCCTTTCAAATCCCTTCCTACCCTATTAAATGGAAGTTGCCACTATGTGGATTACCCTCATGTAACCTTTAACTCTAAAAAATTATAAATTAATTAGTGAAGCGTATTTTTATTATTTTCCACCTAAAAATTTATGTTTATATTTTTCTTTAGAGAAGTACTGAGAGTGTGGACAAATTTCTAAGATTTATTTTATTTTTTTCCTTCTTTTTCTTCTTGTTTCAGCATTTTTTATCCATTTATTTGTTATACTTATTGTTTATGTATTTGTTTTATACTGCCCAATTGTAGCTAATAATATTCAATACATATATTCAATATTCAAACATACCTGAGGCGGATGAACGATGAGGTCGGTAATAGCAGATTTACGTTGATTGAATTTTGTGCCGTCCGAAGTGTTCAGAGCAACGGCGACCTCTACAACCATAAAGCAAAATTGTCTGAGTTAGTACGCCAAAATGAAGCGACCGTAATAGCCGTCGAATACGTTTCTCGTGAGATTCTCCGAATGCCTCTATTAAACGACGCTGAATAGTATCATACCTGCTTGTGTGGGATGGATGAGTGATACGGTCCGAAGTCGACTCGTCCAAGTCGACTAGTATATGGTTAAACCTCGTTGTGTCGTATGATTGATGTTCTTCAGCGCGAACGTAGCCTCCACGAGAGACGGACCACTTCCACGCGGATTTGATCGCCAGAAGAGCGGTAATTTAACAGTTGTCATCGTGTGAATTGCGCGATACTGGGCTCGATGCACTATGGTTGGCTCGAGTGTGCAGCGATGTTTTCTCCCATCTGCAATGGCGATGACTCGTCCGTCGACTTGTTGCCGTATTAGCATGTCACAGTTAATGGTCCAGAAGACGTAGAATTTTCTGCAGATGATGTAGTTAAATTTGTGATTTGCACGACGTTCAATATCTCGATGACTATGCGATGTTCAGAATTTCGGGGTTACCAATTATGCGTTTAACTTATTACATTACTTCTTTCGCAATATGGTAACTTGATGATTAATTTACGTTAAGAAATAATTGGCACGCACAGAATAAGATTATTAAATGATTACAACAGCTTTTTAGATGTGCGTACAATAACTGCTAATCGGCGACTTATTAAAGACTGGTTGCTGTCGGCAATTTTATCAAGTCATCCGTCTCTGGCGCCGCGCTCTATCTCGTAGAATGAAGCGTCTTCGTGCGCTGTTCCTTGACCGCAAATGTCTTGTTATATTAACCCTGGATCGATGTAGAATGTGTAGAGGATCCGCTGAAGCCGTCAATATTAATCGAATGTCTCTGGATCCCAAGTTGTCGGAGCTCAGGCACCAGCCGAGTAGCTATCGAGAACTGCCAGAGTTGCAGGATCCGCGTGCTTCTCCAGTTCCACATACAGTCGCTGCCTCCTGGACAACGTTGGTAAGGTTTGCTCGCCAGCGTCTACTTAAAATGGACATTTTTCAGCCGATTTCGTTGCACAAGTCAGTCGTCTTCTTTCTCAGAATTTTTGAGGCGTTCTGTCGAGTAAACGGCCCGAAAACACGTTTCTGAAATTGCTCTCACGCACGTAGTCGAAAGCGGTGATCAGCCCAGAAATCTGAAAAATAGGAAGCACGGATAGATCAGATAGATAGGCAAGAAGATAGTATAACGCTTCAAGGGGAGGCTGAACAGGTCAATCGGGTTCAAACCTTCAGACACTCAATTTGGTTTATATAAGATTTAATTATTATAAGTACGCACAATAGGAATGACTAGATTGGATATAATTAGAAGTGAGAGATTCCGAGAAGAAAAAATGGAGATAAGTGTAGTGATAGAGGAACGACAGTTGAAGTGGTATGGATATGTTAGACGGATGGACCAAGGCAGGAAAGTGAAGCAAGTCCATGAAATGTGAGTTGACGGAAGAGCAATAAAAGGAAAACCCCGCATTACATGGGATGACAGGATTGAGAGAATTGGTCAGAAGCGAGGCAAAACAATGGACGAAATGATGAGACTGTGCGAAAACAGGTCGGAGTGACGGAGATGGATAGAAAGAGGATAGATACCCCGACGCTTAACTGCATAAGGAATTGCATGAAGAAGTACAGGAAGACGAGAAGGAGAAGTGTAGGACGACCATACCTATACCTAGTGAGCCTTTAGATACGACAGTTACATCCCGACACCTCTCCACAACCGGTCGTGAGAAATTATCAATTCTAAATTATGGATGTTATAATGTATTATATTTCACTAAAACTAATTCTGTAAAACTTTAGAATGATAAGTTACAATCATGTTGTCAATAAGGCAAGAGTCACGAAGCCTGTTTACAGCTCGGACTCGTATCAATATCCAAAGGGTGACTTCGTCAGCCCGTCAAACTGGTAAGTGTAGACGAAGGGTGTCCAGGGTGAACCTTGACACATTGAGTCACCTGGTTTTTGTGCATAAAACCAGACGAGAGCTTCACTCACGAGTTCACATCAATTTCAACTTGTAACCATAAACGCTGTATCATTTTGGATCTACAACTTACTTTGTTGTGCAATTCCTTTGTCCCTGACTAACCCGCAAAATTCTGAGGCCCGTTACACACACGGCGATTATAATCGTGGCGATAATTAATCGCTGTTGCCGAATCCTCAGTAGTCCATTGAAGTGAATGAGAGCTTCCACACGGGGCGGTAAATAATCTCGGAGATGAAATTGTCGTTTTCATTCGAAGAAATAACAGTAATGTTAGAATCTGCTCTTTGTTCATTTCGAACTACACTGTTCACAGCTATCTCAACTGAGAATAGTACGACGATAATTTTACTTCCGCGATTTTAATCGCCGTGGGTGTAGCGGGTCTTACGGTCCGAACCTGTGGACCACTTGTCGCCTAGCCAAGGACTCTCGCTCTGGGAAGCGACTTCAAAGGCCCTCTTTTCATTGCTATATGGGCATATTCTGACCTACACGAAGTTTCCCGCCGCTTGCTGCAATGTTCTCAGTTTGCACAGTATTTCCCGCGTTACCACTCGCGCCTTCTGCGCGCTTGCCCATTGTTTCCGTACAAGCTGTCAAAGAAAATCTTAATAATACATTAAATTAAGTATTCTAAAACGTTCACACTCGTTATATGGTATAACAAATATACCTCAAAGCAATTGCAAGTCGTTCTCTAGAGATATTCGTTCACGGCAGTTCGTGTATTGTTTTTTAATTCAATCGCAAATTTCATCAAAACAATCAGGTGCCATTCTGAAATAAATATAAAATCTTGCAATATCTCTACGTAACTCTGGCATTAAGGTGTGATATTCAACAAATGTTCTACGTTCAGAATTTCGTGAATCCATATTCTTCTTTTCCTAAAGATATGTAAATAATTAGGTAACTAGGGGCAGCGGGGTAAATAATTGCCTTATTTCTTATTATTCTAATAACTTACTTAGCACGTTTTTCGTCTTCGGCTATAGGTAATAAAATTAGAGCCGCTTCTTCATCTGAAAACATTATTGAACACGGTGTCTTGACATGAATTAAAAATCTTTATTCAAAATTATTAAAAATACATTATTTTAAGTGAAACTGGTGGAAGGCGTCTAGAAAATGAATTCCCGTTCCCGCATGGTGTGGAGGGCCGTGCGGGACGCTGCCCCGTATCTGAAACGGGATTCCCGTTCCCGCAGTCCCGCGCTGGTGTGAGAGGACAACTCGGCACGTGGAATGCCGCGTGCGGGTTTTTGCAGTTTCAGCAGTCGCACCGGTATCCGAGCTAGCTTAGCACAACCTGTGGGCTACAACCACGAAATAAAGGATTGAATAAAAATAACCGAAAAGTAAGAATATATTACAGAAGCAATAAAGTCTAATTTTCACAGCAGAGTAGGACAGAATGTCATGCAGTATATTGTTACCATTTTTTGTTAATAGTAGTTGAACAATGAATTGAACACGAAATATCTGTCTTTGGACTAAACTGTAGGCTATTTTCTATTTATAAAGAATTAAAAATGTGGTTGATATAGTTGGCCAGACTATTTCAGGTCCGGCAATGTGGGCTCTATTATGGAGTGGGCTGTATGGGAGGGGAATGGAACGTTTCGGCGCGAGTCAGCAGCAGCGGTGACGTCTAACTGGAGGTCCCGCCTCCTAGTCTAGTGATCGGAGTTCGTTTCTCGTGGAATCTGCTCCGCTATAACGATATAGAATTAATTTACTATTGTGTTCATTTACTATTATTTAATTTTTACAATACCAATAAAACGTGTTTGTATTCTAAAATTGAGTATTTGTTCATTTTATAATATCAATATCAGTTGTGTATTTGTTAAAAAAAATTGTTTCAAACGAGTGCCCTTGACTTTGCCAATTCTCGCGCCGAAAGGTCCTAGACCCGTATGGGAGGGAGTCAGGGTAAGAAGTGGTAAAGTGGGGGTATTGTAAGGTGTAGGTAGGTTTGATGTGGTGATTAGTCCTGAACTAAGTTTTATGTCTTCATCAAGGAATTAGTGTTGGTGGGGGTGTACTTCCAAGTGAACTTAACAGGGAATCTGATGTATTGGTGTTGGAGGATATCGGAAGAGGAATGTATCTCATGGTTCCACAGTACAAAACTGTCAGGTTAAAAGTTGTTTTAGTGAAGATGAATATAAGTGGTTCTGTTCCAATTGTCTAATAAAAGGAAGAGGAGGGGGGCCATCCACCCGGATGTATCACTTATGTGATGGTAGATGTTGCCTTTGAATGAAAAGTAATTCCTGGTGAATCATCTATATCAGAAATAATTGAAGGATTTGGGTCAGTATGTTTTTTTACCCACCAGTTGGTGAAGTACCTAAGCTGTGTACCAGACCTATGACAACAGTACATTGCAATAAAAATATTGTCACATTCTTTAACTATGATTGATAGTAAAGAGATACACAAGGTTAATAAATACTTATTATTTTAGGTTAAGTTTCTTACTTGAATGTCATTAAAATATATTTATACACGTCCATTATTGTTTCAGATAAAAGAGGCGACATACAAACACATTAATTTGCAAGATATTGGGAAGAATACCAAAGTTATTGCACTGATTATTGATGTAAGTATATTAGTAAGCTTACTTCTTATCAAAATGTTATCGAAGCGGTAATGAAAAAGCATAATTAGATACTTAAAGTACTGATCGATTTAAAATTATTACATTAGATTGGTCAATTTCCATTGACCGCTAAGAGAACCAGGCTTAAATGGCGTGAAATATGTCAAGCGATTCATGTTTCTCAACTTATATGTTGCAAATTAAATAAACACAAGTTAATATTTACATTCTTCTTAACATCATTATATTGCAGTTGAAGTGACTGTTGTTGTTTTCCAACCATGTACAAATATGTTACATTTTAACTATCAATAACTTCCTCTACAGAGAAGAAGGTCTAACTAGTTTCTGAAATTTTGAGTCATACATACTTGTGTTGTCGTCTTTAAATCTGCATAATTTAATGTTACTGAATGTAGACATTTCCGGTGAATCGATTTAATAAATTATTTTCCGCGACTATCAGGTAGACTGGTGTGCCCTGACATTGAACGATGACTAACGCTCCTGACTGGTATAAATGGTGGAAATGTTGCACAAGAACAAAAAAAATGTCCCAGTTGGTAAACCGAGAATAATTTATCATTATGTTGATTTCATAGGTTGTGCTAACTTTACCAGATTCTTGAGATATTATTCAATTCTATTTACTGTATACCCAAACGCTCAAAATGTTGTCCTTTCTATTTCAATCTCAAATTTGTATTTATATACTGGATAAGTCACATTAGGAGTAGTAAATAATATTACAAAAATAATTAGTGTATAATGGCCAATGTCAGAAAATAAACAAAATCTCAATTATATTTAATAAAATATAAATTATATTTAATAAAAATGTGCAAAAACGTAAAACCGTAGGGTGTTTTTTATCCCGTTCGTAAGGAAACAAGAATGTTTTAAATAATGATAGTAGCGTCTCTCCAATTACTTTCCAAGGAGAAGTTCCCCGTTGACAACAAAACCCCCCTGCATCTTCTCCTTTCCCCTACCGCGCAGACATATCTTACAAGGTTTAAAATGGTAAAACACGATTTATGTTCCCGCAACTCTGGCAATCAAACCAATAACGCGTAATATTTACCTGCAAAATATTGGAAGACCTAAGCAATAAATTAAAAACTAAATTAACAGCGGAAAATTGGCCACCACAAAAGTCGGATCTAATAAGAAAATACTTAAGGGAATTCAAATAATTCACTAACGAAATAAACTTCGATAAATTACAATACACATAATAAAGAAAAAATTACTCCCAAGTAAATATATAAAAGATCCCAAATTACCATTTAATAAATAAAATAACCCTACACATGTAGTATTACTATGTAATGGAGCATGTGAAGAACGCAAGCCCCACAAAAAATACTTCTCGACTTATACTGATGTTTACAATCTTTTATCAACTCGTTCTGGGGCGATTTATTTGTGGTGCAAACTATACACATTCTTTATTAGCAGCTCAGAAATGGTACATTTATAAACCTCTCCTCAAATATTGAATCTAAATGATTTATTAACACCCAAGGCAACTTAACGTGACCAAATTCTGTTAACCTTAATGTTAAAATTTTGTTTAACATCGCAGATATTACATTGATTTTTTATATTTATGCCGATTTAGAGAAATACGTTGTATGAAGTGCAATTAATTGTACTTTCATTTTTATCTGAATGTTTGTAGTTCTGCACATACTTTCGTACGATAGTGCAACAATTAAACAGCTATAATTACATTGGATTTTATTGGATCACTGCCAACGAACATATCTCCGTATTTATTTACGAATACTTTAATATGCTCCTTGTGTATTATAATTGTCTCTCTGTCGTCAAGATTCTAATGGATTCTTATCTAGAATTATTTAATCGGTCATGCACATTATATTTTGGAGCCATTAAAATGGTGACGAAAATTAACTTTGTAACTGATTTTCCCCAAGGATCGTAAAGTATTGCGTATTGCTTTTTATCATTCGATGGAGTATTACTGGCTATAATTATACTTTTAATTAAATCAAAATATATCTGGTTTAGTTCATTACGAAATTTTTTTGTGCAGTAACATCCAAAATCTCGCGCGTGCGTTCCTTCGCTGTGACGTCACGGTCCCTGCTAGCGCACTAATCTTTTACAAATATCTGAACGCGCAGTAATATTTAACTGAAATTGGCTAATTACTTCAACTACAATTCTTCCCACCTTTATGCTAGACATTTCTTACCCCAACGTTTAAATATGTATTAATAATATACAAACATATGTACATCCTCCTCTTTTATTATGCAGATAGATGAGCACCATGCATAACCGATCTTGGGGCGACAGAGGAGTTTCCTTGTTTCGAAGTCTGTCTTGGTTTTAGTTTCTATAAATGATCACCTGCTCCTACCTCTCTCTCATTCTGTCTCTTGCTGAAACTGTGAGGAGGAAATCTGACGATTGCAGGCAAGCTCTATCTTGATGGGTAATACTCAAACATATAGAATTTACTATATTTATTGATTAAAATGGAACTCATCCCTCAGTGCTCAAATATAAGTGTACATTTCCCTCTATTCTGCCGGCAAGCCAGGCATGAGAAAAACCATGGGTACAAGGCACAGAAAACGAAATTAAAAATTTGGATGAAGAGAATCTGGTTACTCTAAATCAAGAAAAGCTGAAAAGTGTAATTATTCATGTCATCACTTGGAAGAATAATTAAGTTAATGTCTTATAAATATTTTTGTTTGCTAAGTAATCTATTCCAATGAAAAATGTTATATACAGTGTCTAACAAAACTCGATTGGATTCAGGATTTCTCATTGAGAAAAGATGAAAAGTGAGCCCGGAAATGCATAATTACAGAGTTATGAATTTTCGGACCCATTTAGTTAAACATTTTTTTATTCTCTCAAAATGACGTTTTGCCTTTGAGTTTTGTTGCAACATGTATAGTGGCATATGCTCAATCAAGAATACGAATTGGAAAGTTGCTTTAAGTCATATGTTTATAATTAAATTTTTGTATTTATTTACAAAAATATAGTTTTTCAATACGATTGATGTATTATTTGACTTTGTACATTTAAAACTGCATTAAATCCCTATAATGGTAAAAGATAACCGAACGTAGTTACATTGAGGTTTTTGAGATTGCTATTTGAAAATATTTAATTAAATTACTCTGCAGATTTGATAATTGTTAATAAAAATGTGATGTATATTACTTTATATCAATTTTATCAAAAGTTTTTATATTAATATGCTAATAACGTTACATACGCCTCAACATATATCAAATGTAAATAAAAACACAAATTGTCAGTCACTTCACAAAATGCAGTAACGTTAATAATTATCAGGACAAAAATTAATTATGGATTCTATTAAATATTGTATTAATATTTCAGGAGTTTTGTAGATGCTGTGTATACTATGTGGATGAAATTTTCAAAAAAATTTGGGCTGATATTGCATTGGAAAGTAGAATATTCAAAATTTCCAAAGAGGTAAGTTCACCTAATTATTAATTACCGAATAAATGTAATATGTGTCATTTATTATTTTTGTATTTTCATAACTTGAAAAGATGGACGAATACAGACAATTTAGAATAATACTTTGAATTAATACTTCATGTTTCCTCCACTTAATTTCGACCTCATGGAAATACTCTTAACTTAAGACTAACCGTACAACGACGTCAACTCACATCAGATGCCAAAGATGTTAAGAAAAGAGTAATATATCATAGATGCTGCTAAGTACTCTTATATTATAATATAAAGCTTATTATTATAAAGCTATCGAATTGGAAGATTTATGTGTAATTTGGATATACTCCTGAAAAAATAGTGCAAGAGTTATCAAAATAAAAAAAACTGAAAAAATGAGTTTTTTAAAGTGATTTAGGGCTTATTTTGAAAGAAAACTATTAACTTTTTGGTCTTTTACTGATTTGCAACGGCCATTATTAACGTTAAGTGTCTAATTTCAACTCCAAAAGGGACCTTACGGTACGGGTGGTGGTAGTGGAAGGGGGCTAAATGAAAAGTAATGCATAAAATACCGATTTTAGTGTCTATTCCGGGGTTATAGTTGTCGCTTAGTTTAATTCTCGCATTAATCATGGTGGTAAATAATTACCCGGGCAACGACGGCCACTCAGCTAGTAATATAATAATTATTCAGGCAAGATGTTCCAGAAAGGACCGCTACCCTTTTCCCCACAGTTTTAGATTACGTTTGGGCAGGTACAATTTTTCAAACTCATTTTACGTAAAAATTATGGGACGTTGAAAATATGGCCAAAGTTTCTCTATGATATCCCAACAATCGGGACACATGCTTTGTAGATACCTACAATAAAGGAAAAAAGAAGAGTGTAGTATATTATTGATCGGTCCGCTTTTTTAATCGACGTAACGTAGGTACTTACAGAAAACGTAGTGTTTAGATAATACATTCAAAGCAATATTATTAAAAATTAATGCTCCAATCAAATAATTAATACCAAATACATTCTTGTAATATAGGTCTAGATTGTAACAAAAAATTAATTATTGCACGAATTTTCACTCTGTTTGACACAAATTGAGTAACTCGTTGATTGGCTCTTCTTGAGCATTGCCAAATATAGAATGCGTACAAATCTGCTGTTGGGAAAGCACGGACTAATTTTTGTCACGTCCGGGAAATTAATCCGTCCATTCGCACTTGCGCTCTCATGTGACAGGACAATGCCATTCCCATGCCCCCAACACGTCTGTTAAAACCCCCGTACGTGAAATCACGCTCGTGTGACTCTAACCTAAAGGGTTTCACCAGATAGAGCTGAAACCTGAATCCCGAAAACAGAGTGCTTTTACCGTCGAAAGGTCACGGTGGACAGACTGGTAGACATAGAGGAATTCCCACGTCCAGAAAACGTGCGGACTCTACGTAGTCTTATTGGTTTTATGTCTTTCTATAAAAATTTGTGTACCATTATTCCGACCTAATAGCTCTATTGAACGAACTCTTGAGAAAAGGCAGGAAATGGAAGTTGCAGAAACAATACGAATAAAAGCTGCGTTCCGCAAGTTTGTGTTATTAAAACACCAAATTCCGGGATGAGATTCTTTATTAGGAATGATGCCAGCGGCGTCGGAGTTTCAGCAATACTAAGACAGTTAGACGACGAAGGAATGAAAGGATTGTCTGTTTGAGCAGCTAACAGCGTACGAACGGAATTTTAGTACGACCAAGCTAGAGTTACTGGAAATACTGCCCCGAACTTCTTCAGTAGCGGTTCCTAATGAGATACGTTCAATAAGGTTAAAAACAATTTTACGTCGATTGCAACAGTAGTATTTTGTCAATTTCATTAATGAAGTCTGTTCACATATACACATTCGGGGGAAAAACCACACATAGTCTCATGTAATGTTTTTTTGATGATTTTAAACCTGTTCGAGCAGAAAATAGCATGAATGTGTATCAGTTATCTTATAAATGTGCTGTATAATAAAGTTGAAAAGAATATATTTACAATTTTTAAAAAATTAACAAAACCAATGGCACTTATTAGTTCATGCCCATAATTATGAAACACAGTTTAAAAACAATATATATTTACATAAGTGTGACATTATTCGTAATGATGCATTGTTCATAATAATTATAGTACTATAAAGATATATTATTCAACTTTTTAAAATAAATTTTAAAGGGGCTCGTGAACGAGCATCCAAAAATTTCACATTACTGGCAATATTTTAGGAAACTATGTCCCGGCAATGAGTTGCAGACAAGTATGGCCGGGAAATATATTGCCAGCAATATCGCTGCAATTCTCCGGCCACAGTGTAGCCCAAGCATTTCCTGCATACACCTGGTACTATAATAATGGCCGAAGTGCTTATTAGCGCAGCATTAATTATAATAAAAAAATTCAAGTAATTAAAGAAGGGAAGTACCTGGATTAGACCTTATTTAAATAAACGAGAAACACTTCACAATTTAAGCAACGAATATATTCTTGACAATTACTTATTTAAAAACTTCACCAGAATGTCGTACCGCGACTTTGAATATTTGCTTAAAAAATTGGGCCCATGATTGAGAAAAATGAAGAGTAAAGCATTACCGATCACCCTTCGATTCTTCGCGACAGGAGACTCTAAATCTTTGATGTATTAATATAAAATCAGAGTATACGATTGTTCAATTTCACACATCGTTCGTGGAAGGCTTAAACGGATTTATTAAAGTATGTTCAAGTTAGGCCTCTTTATTTGTTAAGTATTTATTTAAAAATTATAAATTAACTATTCTACATCTTTTCATTTTTCGTGTACATCATAACTGATGCCAAATTTATTTGCTATTGCTTGCCAACCATCATTCTTCATCTATAGTCCATCGACTTCACGTCCCATGATGATGGATTTCAGCGAACTTCATCGATAAATTCAATAGTTTTCTGGTTGGACAATTCATAAGTGGAATACTGAATAATTTTACCCAGACAACTAAGTGTAATATTAATTGATAACCCAGCTGATTGATTACAGAGTCCTCAAGGTGAGGTATGGGAACTACTGTGGCAATATTTTCGTATTTCCGACACAGGCTCGATGTCACTGGCAACACTCCTGCCAGTACTTGAAATTCTGGCAACTGAAATATTGCCGGGCCATATGTATGCAAATTAATTAATGAACAATATTTTGGGACTTGCATTGTTGGCGGCGTAAACATAAGATTTGTGTACAAAATTATGGGGCTATAATGCTTGCTTGCTGTGTGTATTGTTGTAAAACATTACAGAAATTCAGAGAGTGTGGCTTTGGAAGCTCAGACGAACAAAGCTTCAACTGTAAAGAATATATTTCACATTGTGTTAATCACTAGTATATTTGGTCTATGCACGAAATATCGAACCCTATGTTTACATAGGCATGGCTGCTACAAGAAAGCTCCAAGGAGAAATCGACAGGTGTCTTAAAAAAGTAACAGAAGGCGTAATACAGCGAGCAGGAAGTGCTGTATATGGAAATAATAACCACAAGTAAATTCTGTGAAACATGGTCTGTATATGAAAGTGTTAAACAATAATCGAGTGTATACAAGCCCTCTTTTTCGCACAGCAAAACGATAAGGTAAATTAAAGAATTTATTATATGTAAACCCAACGGTAAATGATATTTATCGTCAGATTTCAATATTTCACTGATTGTTTAAATTAAGAATTTTCGCAATTTGTAAATTTTAATTGCTTGTCGTAAATATTCTTTATTGGAGGCCCGATAGTCGGCCCTGAGATCAAGCCGTGGCATGTTATCAAGTTTTTACCAACATGTAATATAATTTCAATGATTATAATAACTTGATTTTAATAAATTAACTTCGTTGTAAATTTTAAACTCTGATCTTTTTAATTACAATACAATCATTTTATTTTTCTTATATAGAATCTCAACTAATAGTAATTATTATATTTTGGAGCAAATTAATTTTGAAATTTAATTGTCATTTAATTGCATTTACTACATTTCGACGCTCTAACGTGACAATTTAATTATCATTTAATAGTAAACACTACAATATATACGTAATATTGTCCGGTAATTATTGCCGTAAACAGTTGCTCGTTTGCAGGCCCCTTTAGACAATATCCTACAAGTAATTAAACAATTCAGCCTCTTTCTGCTACACTAAATTTATATACACAATTAAGTTTTCTTCATAAATACTTTTGTAGCAGATTACGAGGTGTCATTAAAAAAATTATGCAGTTACCCTTCTAGCATTAAAATTCTTTGAAGCCCAATATTTTCGCTAGTTCCTTTGTGCGTAACAGTGACTCGTCTATTAGATTATATTTTAGCCTCTTAGATACTGTAACTACTTAAGCCGAACCATTTTTTGAGAAATCTGCTTTTCCTCATGTATTTACTTGCTGCAGAATGGGCAAAAAAAACTCTTGTATTTTATGGGATGGTTGGGTTTTAAGAAAATTACATGTGAGATGGACATAGTTATCCCAAGTATTTTTATTATTACAACTTCTTCAAATAGATCATAATATTTAATAATAATTGTCCCCAACAGATAATGGTGTGGTGCAATAAAACAGCATTCTTCAAACATTGTGACTAATGAAACTGTTCTCATTATATGCATTGCACTGTTTTCAAAAGCTGTTGGAGATTTCCAATATGGAACTGCTGAGACAGATCCCAATGACTATCATAGTACTACATAAAATACTATTCAAATTCAATTTGAAGCCATCCTCTCTGTATTACGTAAGTACTCTAGTACTGAACCTGATGCCTCTGACATGCAGAATGCTGCTGTTTTCTATACGAGTTCATAAATGTGATTCGTGAAATGAGGGCATAAATATACAGTCAGTGACTCATAGTGAATACATAAAATATTCCTTGCTGCCCTACTATAGGAAAAAAAGGAAATTACTACAGTGCATAATAAATTAATTAAAAATTAATTTTTCTTAATTTTTATAATAATTATGTTTTGACAGAGTGAAATTCTATTTCAATCCTGAAGACAAAAACTTTCGCCTTGTGGCATACTCTCCATTCCCCTGCACTGACTTTATTTTGACATAATTACACTTTACCCTTGAAAATGGTACAAGATTTTATTGAAGTTACACAAAGAAAAATATTTTCCTTAACCTTTTTTTAAGTGTTCATGGACATTTAATATTCTACAATCTGATCTTTATAGATCTATGAGTAGATTTTTAATAACATAAAATACTAAAATTGAGTTTGAAGCAAAGGTTTACTCATAACAGTACTTAGCATTGTGTTAAAAAGGCTTGGTATACTGTCTTTAACACATACGCTTAATTCAAACTACATTTCACTGGACTAACTCGATAGTCTTTGTCTTTCACTTGCTGTGAATTGCCGAGGAGCTGGATGGCGTCCATGTTCACATATTGAAGAAGGCGTTGTTCATGATTTCTGGAAACCTTAAGTTTGATTGACAGTCATCACTTTGAGGTACTGTTGGAGATCACAACAGTACCATGATGTATCTATAATGTGTCTTAATACTTTTTTCTGGAATTGCTGAATTATTTACTGTTATTGTTATTGGTTGAATGCCATATGCCCAAATGGGCCTTAGTATTTGCTTATAAAGCAGCAGCTTATTGTGTATGGACAATTTGGAGTTTCGTCCAATTAACCAATACATTTTTTTTATTTAATGCTGAGTTCTTCTCTTTTATTTTTTATTTGAGCCTTCCAGTGTAGCCTTGAGTGTCATACCTAAATATTTAGCCATATTATATGGGATTATGGTTTCATTAATTCCAATAGCTATTGATGCCGTTTATTGATGAAGTTAGTATGTACGAATTTGCAAAGGAAAACCTAACTGAATAAATTAAATAAACATAACACACTAATTTATTTGCAAGTACAATGCAAGTAAACATAAAGAAAAATCAGTGTTCGGTTAAATCAACTGGCCTTAAAAGTTAATTAATACCCATCGCGTAGGCAAAATTAATTGTTTTTCTTTTAAATAAAACTCGTTCTGATCTGTTAAACCTTGGCTACCTTCCTCTACCCTTCCACACCCCCCCTTTCAAATCTATTCCTATACTATTAAAGGGCAGTTGCCACCACGTGGATTACCCTTGTGAAACCTGTTACTATAAAAAAAATCGAACCGAAGCTACTCAATTCCAGTACCATTATCTGATTGAAATTGATTACTTTACAATGTTTGCAATTTAAAAAAGTTTCCACACAAGTATTTAACGATAGTTTGGTGATAAAAAAAAAAACTCGTTACATTGTATGTCGGGTAATTCCCTATGGCAGGTACCGCTGCATCCATTCTTTCGATTGGGGCTTTTCATGTCTGAATGTTCCTCGACCATTTGTCTTTTTCCACAGAAAAATAGTGCATAGCCAAATATATGTCATAACCCACTCCAAAATAATATTAATTAACTTTCATTAATATTCTAAATGTTATTCTTCATTCAGTGGTGCTATGGAATCAACTCAGCATCATTCATCAGTGCATCGATTTATCCTTTTGTCAATGAAATGCAACTGGATGATATCACAGGATCTTTATGCAGAACAGATTTATGGAAGAGTAATTTGATGAATACAACAGAGAATACAAATGATGAAGTAGAACGTAAAATTTCTTTTCAACTGGAAATTGCTGCAGATAAGGTAATATTAAAAACTACCTAATAGAAAATTGTATGTGTACAATTATCTTTTGTTTTTTTAATTTCTCATTAACCATTACACAATTAATATGTTTTACATTTACTGTATTTTCACAATTTATAGTTTCATGTGATTGCATTACCCACTAGCCACATGCAGCTGTATTAGTACATTTATCGGTTTTGTGACCAAAGCCACAACAATTGAAACACGAGAGCTCTGGGAAGGCTACCTTTGGGGATGCCTTCTCTTCACTCTAGTTTTTTTGAACTAAGCTTCCCACAAGCCGAGGCACCTCGGCCTGTTTTGAGATGTGTTAGTTCTGGGGTCTCAGAAATTGGGCATATGTTAAGAGTTGTCTGCTGTTCCCATTGGAACAGTTGGCCAACTGCCTCATAATCTGGTCAAGGCACATAGAAGGGAATGCTACATGCCCACAGCAAACCCCTCTCCTTCCATTGGAAGGACCAAGCTGATTTATCTGATGCAGGTTTTCTAGTATTTGTCCAGCATTACTTTTAGGCGAATTCTGGGTAGGATCCTTAACTACACCCCAGGGCTTTAGTTAACCCTTGACTCCCTTCCTCTACCCTTCCACATCTCTCCTTTCAAACCCCTTCCTATTTTATTAAAGGGGACTTGCCACCATATGGATTAACCTCATGTAGCCTTTTACTCTAACAAAATTAAAAATCAATTGAAACACTGTAATAAGTTAATGTGTTCATAACCTTTGCATGTTGGCTATTGTTCTTTAAGCCTCCTTTCCTTCATGATCTTCTTGAAGCCTTCTCTTGCCACTTCATGAATTGCAGTGCTTGTATATTGGCGTTTCATAATTGCTTTTACTTTTAAAATAGTTGTTTCTATAATAGCATCAGGTTTATGTTTTACTTTATTTTAATGCTATACTTCAATTTGTGTATTTATAATGTCTATCATTTTTTTCTTTGCAGTATAATTCAGCATGGCCATTATTCATTTTTTTCAAAATATTTTTAACAGCTATTTTAAGCTCTGATGGATTAATATTTTCCAAATACTATTTATAGTAATGTCTGGATTACTCTTATTTCCTTATTTGATTCAGTTATTAATATTATACACTTATTTTCTACATCTGATACAATGTCCAAATACAATGGTTTACCAGGAACAGAGTTGTGAGCTACTGGAATTATTTCTATCAATTTATTTACCATTTCTATTCTAAATTACTAACCTCGCTTTTCTTGCTGCATTCATTTAAAAGAAACAAGGCATTCTTCAATAATACATATTTGTCTTGTTGTAATACATTAATAAATGAAATAACAGTTTGTAGATATCTTCTCAGTAAAACATTTTATCTATTTTGTTGTATGACAGACAACTAAAAACATTATTTGTCAAGTTTTTAAGGTTTTTGTTTTATTTATGAATCACTTCATCTTTTTCACTTTCATTTCTATGACATTTAGAACAATACATCTTTATCAGGCCGCATTTTTAACATAATTTCTGTTTAACTTAAGCACATAGTTAGGTAATTTTTTTAGGAAATAAGGAACTTCTACCCATTTCTGTTAATCACTTTAACTTATTTCGATGTAAAACTTAACTAACTTTGAAATTATTTTATTATAATTATATAATGTGATGTATTTTGCTATAAATTTTTTATTTTTGCTTATAATTTATAGATGACATCGGTTGTTAAGGAAAGGTTGTTAGAATGCTTGTCTAACACACAATTTGACCATCAAAAAATTACTGAATATCTTGCATCAAACTTTTTAATTGGTACAAAGTTGTTGGACAGTAACAAATTTGATCTCTTACTTCATAATTGTTGGTCAAATATGATCACCATCATTCCTATTTGCATCAGTGAAAGTAATGTAAATATATTTTTATTTTTCTTAGTAATAAATATAAGTTAAGATGGTATTGTACTATGTTTGAAAGTAGATTATTTATATTGAACACATTTGAAGAAAATTTATTACTATTTGAGGAGAGTTTCTAATTTTTTTAAAAATTACAGGCAGCTTCATTGCAAAGTACAGACAAAATTATTAAGAGCTTAAAAGAATTTATGAGTACTAATGATGAAAGACATGTGTTAGACTTGAATGCCATTGACAAACTGAATAAATTGGAAGCTGGAACAAATGAATACATTCATCATTACTATCTAACAAGATTAACCTTTCAAAAGAGTCTTACTGAAAATAGATTTGGATCTATAACAGTGAAAGCACATTTTTCAAAAAATGATCTTTTATTTGAAATACTTAGTTGGCGAAATATAGTTCCATCAGGAAAAACCAGTAAGTGAAAATTGTTTTAATATATATAATATATACAATAACCCTAATATCAATAAATCATCACATCTTCTTATTCAAGTGTAGACTAAATGTATTTGATCGGTAAATTTGATGTTTCTTCTGTCACGTTCCTATTTTTTTAAAATAATTACAATACAGACTCTTAAAATACTTGTGTTAAAACTGTTATGACTGTTATGACAAGCATAATACTGTTTTATGTAACATCTTGATCATCATTAATTCTGTTTGATGATGTAGGGTAACAAATTTGTCATCATCTTACTAATGGAATTTAATTAGCAATGAGTCAACATTGAAAGAAGAAGAATGTATTGTTTCATTGATTAGCAAAAAACTATGTCATTGGATATTCCAAAAATAAACTGGATTTAATAAAAGAAATATCAAAGCCTTCATAAAAGAAATAAAGTGGAATATGTTTCAATTGTTTAGAGGCTTACAAAGAACTTATTGAAAGAGGTGTAAGATAAGACTTGTTTGGTGCTCATTGTATGGAAAATTCATGGATAAAGGAGATTTGAAGTACATCAGGATAAGTAAAATATGTGCTATTAAGTATGTCGATGATCTAAAGTCTGCAAAGAAATATGTATCATTACATGAAGTGAAAATTAGTGCAATCAGAAAGTGTATGGAATTGAAATAAATAAATATTGACACTTCGGAAGTGATACGAGTACTGAAATCAGTATTTTAAATCCACTGTTGACAATCAAGTATTATAAACTGCCAGTCAATTTAAGTATAACCAGGTAATTGCTAACCAATTATATAAGATAAGATAAACTTTATTTCCATATAATTGCATGCATACAATATGTGAAAAGTCAGGTTTAATATAAAAATACAAAAGAAAATAAGAAACGTTTAAATCATCAGCCTGCTGTGGTGTAGTGGCCAGCGTCATTGCCTTGCATCACAGAGGTTCCGGGTTTGAATCCCAGCATGGGCATGGATGTTTGTGTTCGTCCTGGTCAAGAAAACTGGGGTTAAGGCTGTGGGAGAATTGACACTATGACCAGGTGTCACTCCTAAATCCAGAATGTGTCATGTAAGATGACAGTCTGGCAGCCGTCTTGGTAGGCTAAGGCCCTTCATGGGCTGTCGAGCCAAGAAGTTAGTTAAATCATAAGTATACAGTTTTAAATTCATATTATCTCCACTCTTCTAGCTTATATATTACTTCATTTACTAAATACTCTTTCAGAGTCCTTTCAAAGTGCTTGCCTTGCAATGTACAGTGGCAGTTTGTTTTAAATATCATTTCTTTAAGAAATGATACAGATTTTTAGTATTAGACAACACTCTAAAATAGTCTGCAATTACCCTAGTATTATAAGGGTTAGCTTTTCTTTACCATCATAATAGTTTTAAAAATATATAGACAATAAACAGTTATTAATTTATTATTGTGAAATATTGATTAATATGAATCTGTTTTTTTCATACCAAATATAAATCTAATAATTTTATTTTGTCCAAATACTTAGAAACAGCACAACAGGTTATTCAGTTTGAAGTAATGAGTAACGTTATTTATATTAGATGGAGTTATATTTAGTTGTATTTGCATATTATTATGCAAAAACAAAATCAGCATTGTTAACTGATAAGGAATTTACGTTAGTCGTATTTTGTCGGTATTTAACAGGACCTATTTTTGTTGGCGATTGAAGATGTGCAGATTGTGCAACCGCAAGTGTTCGGTCGCAGAATCGTACAGCGGTTTTGCTGTATATATGGAGCGCCGGTGAAGCTCTCACTCTCACTCACTTCGCATTCGTAACTGGTATCGCACTTTAACGGGCGGCCATTTGAGTTGAGTTCATAGCCCGGTGCTAACGTGGCCAACGAGATCTTAAAAGGTGAGTAGCACAAAATTGTACTCTTCTTTCACCAACACAAAAATGGTCCTCCGGGCATGAATTATGATCCGCAACTTGGAAATACGCGGAAATTGCATTAATTGTTCCAGTCATTTTTGTTGTTTTAAACCACGCATTGGGAGTGGAATAAACGTAACTAACTGTACAAACCTGAATTTTACGCAACTCTAGTTGTGAGTTATTCGTTGTTGTAATTGCATATTGGTTGAAATATCGCAGTTAAGTTCGTGGTTGATTAATAATAGAAAGTGAAATATTCCTAGTAAGATTAATTGATTATTCGTTGTCGTTATTGAAACGTAATTGAATATTGGTTTAAATATTTCAATTACAAACATAGTCGTATGAATAAGACTGTAATTATTCCTAAAAAGAAAAAACACGAGATTATTCAGGTACAGTTTTTAAAAAAAATTGGCAACTTGCTGGTAATAGTAGGTCTTCTCGTATTGGTCTATAGCCTATTGTAGAAATATTTAGTGAGGAATATTTCTGTAAAATTGTCGTTGGTAGTTTCCTTGTCGTTGAAACATAATATCGGAGAATTATTCCAACGTGGAAATAAATTCTCAATTAACGTTGTTGTTCGTTCGGAACATTTAATATTGCTTAGGTTTAGACTTATTATTCATTTCATTAGTCGTCGGTAGAGGAAATAGGATACGTCAATATAAGATTAAAAGAAAATAATAATATGTATTATTCCGAAACAAAGCCTTGCAACTGGCATTACAATCCGTACCCGATATAGTTCGTACGGCCCTCTTAAGCCCAGTCAACTTAGACTAGAGAGAAAAAGTCCCGGAGTTTTGAAAATTGGCACGTCAGTTTAAAGAAAGTAAAGATGTCCTGAATGAAAATATCTAGATATATCTCTTTCCCGGGGTAACAATCTTAATGCGAAACATATTTTGCTAAGTATGCACGAGATTTTATTTATGTGGTGGTTCCATTTCAATTTATCGTCAATCAACAGACCAAGAAAAGGTGCATTATTTTACTATCCTAAGGGTTAACTAGGGTCCCCGGGCTATGATTTAAGGATCCTACCCGTCAATTCGCCTAAAAATGGTGCAGGGGAAAACCCTAGAAAAGCCTGCATCGGCTAGGTCGGGTACTTGTCCCACGCCCTTCCGATGGCGGAAGAGGGTTTGCTGTGGGGTCCTAGCTTTCCCTCGCCGTGCCTTTACCAGTTTTATATATATATATATATATATATATATATATATATATATATATATATTTATATATATATATATTTACCAGTTTTATATATATATATATAATGGAACATCCGATAATTTCTTTACAAAATAATACATCAATTATGTTAATTTTTAGAAGATATTTTAATGTTAAATTTATTTTTCATGTCATTTTTACTTTATTATAGTCTTAAAAATGGTATGAACCAAGTATAATTTTTTAAAACTTACATTACAGGCACATCTAAATCATACATTAAAATAAATTTCTTACCAAAGCACGAGTTCAAAAACATCCCAGCAATAAAAACTAGGATCCATAAGAAATCTGCGTGTCTTATTTTAGATGAAAAACACACTGTGTAAGTAAAATTTTAATGAACCAAGTTTTTTACTTTTTACTTACAGATTTCTACAATCTCATGTTGTAGTTGATAAAATGATAACAAAATAACATTTGAAACAAATAATGTTCCAAACAAATTTAATGATTTTTCATTCAAGGAAAGGTTATGAGGTTCACTTCAAAAGTTTTTAATAGAGTAATATTTAGGACAATTTAATTATTTTCATTACCAATTTCTCACCAATTAATTGTTTTGTTGTGTTCTCTTTTTTTGTTAATAATTTATCCAAGTTCATTTCCAAAACAATCAGAGCATTAACCCAAATTTACACGTACTGTAAATATACACATTAATGCAGATCATCATTTCTGGTAAAGAACTTGGTGGCCTGTGGAAACTGACTGGAGATAGTTGAGGTTTCCTCTCTGCAGTTTTTATTTAGTCTACTGTTCTTGAATCTACCTAAATCAGTAAGATTTTTTTTAGATATATTGGAGAAAAACTTTGCAAGATTTTTATTTGTTTCATAGGTCTTATCTGTATAAATTATTAACATAAGAGTTACAGGATGCATAACGTATTTAAGTTTGGATATGCATTCTACTTCTCTCCAAATTAAACAAAAAAATTGTCTCTGGTGAGTACACAAAAGCAGTTGCCATTTTTCCTTCACAGATTGTTCAAATATAAATTAAGGGCCCATTTATGAAAAGTCTAATAATCTTTCTGCATCAACATTGATTTTTACAAATAGAATCTATTCTATCAGCAGTTATCTTAATACCTTGTTTGGTATTTTAATGGAAAGGGTGGATTCAGTATTGATATTTTAGATGTTCCAATGCTTTTGAGAAGGAAATATGAATAAATATTGGTTAAGTCAAGATAGAAAAGTAATTCAGTGTGAAGAATAATGAAAACAAACAAATTAATACGTGATTTTTTTTTGTCTTGAGGGATTCAGGGGCACCAGTTAAAAGCATAGGTAGAGATTACAGAAAGTTTTTAGATAGTATGGAGAGGAGGCAAAACACTATCGATAGAAGACAGAGATAAACAGTAAGTGAAGGAAGAGTGGTTAATTTAACAAATCAGGACTGCAATCAACTCCCACAAGGAAGTTGAATGAATTGAATAATATTTTTCTCGAAGGTATCTGGATACTTAAATTTAAATGGCAGGTCCATACCTGGACCTTTGCTTGCACACCATGTTTAAAATGTAATATAACATATAATGTAAATTTAGTAAGTGAATATTTCTATTTTATTCTTTCAGATTTGTTTACAGCACTTTATTTACATATCACAGTCAGTAAATACGGCTCGAATTCAGCACCAACCGATAACCATGACATTGTTTAACGTATATATTTTGAATTAATTACATCATTATTTGCATATTTGAGAAAAATATTTGTATTCAATTTTGAGTTTATACAAAAAAAAATATTTCATCTAAAATGTTGTCTAATTTCATTGTTAAATTCACAGATAAAGTGATTTAGATGAGTATGATAAAACAGATGAAAAATTCAATTAACTGATATTTTAGAGACTGTTTGTAGTTCTTATTTAATCCTAATCATTTTATGTTACTGTATTAGTACTTTAACATTTATAACTGTGGAAAAACAGAATGACAAATTTTGCTAAGATCCTTTGACACTTGTGCACAAGTTTTTTTTAATGAAAATAGTATATTGATAATGTGACCCATTTCATGCCATTATGCACCCTTGTCAGTGTTTGAAACATTGTAGATGCATAATCACCCAGTCATGTTCCATTGCAAGAGTGTTAGATGAGAGACATTATATGGTAGGACAAGTTATGGGCAATTAATATGTAAATTTTTATGTCCGTCAGTTGTATTGAATTAAATAAAAAATGTTCCCATATTTCTTTCGAATATACCAAATTTATTTAATTAAATTAAGATGTAATTTATAAATTTATGTAGATACCATCTCTTAGATGATTTTTTGCAATTGATATCTGTAGTGACTGGTGTACAACATACTTCTTCCTCTTATGACACCCAGATTGCTAAAAACCTCTGAAAAAAATGAGATACATTGTTAAAATAAAGTGTATATGCTATACACAAATATCAGTATTTCAATTGAACTTAAACCAATTAAATTCTATTTTGAAGAATAATAATTTTATTTTTTAAATATTGAAATAATATAGCGTCATTGTTTCAGATGTCTATCACCAAAGCAGTATTCAATTAAAAATGCTCTTTTACAATTCACTTTTAAAAAAAGTTCTTACCTAAACGTTAAGAAAAAGTTCATGGCTGAAGCATTTATGTTATTGAATGATATTTCAAGATGTGAATGTTCAAATTGCTCTTGCAAAATAGAACAAATTCACTTGATATTGAGTCGTCCGACATCACTTCGTAAGTATTTTAGTATAATGTTTGCAGTATTTAAAGGGTAATACAATATGGTTAGACAAATTTATCACCTTCACCAACCTGTCTGGTGAACTGATCCACTTCCAAGGACCATTTTAATTCCAATTGCATGAATATTTATTTTTAAGGCTGTATGTCAAATTATATTATAATGCACTTGATCTATATATTTCTTTTCAAAGATAGGAACAAACATTTGAATTAGTAATTAAGTAATTTGTTGTAAATAACTTCTATTTTAAAAATGTAGAAATAATGGTAATAATTGACGATACTGAAAACTTTCTCGATGTTTGCTAACTTTACTAATTAATTTCTGTTTCAGAGAGCTATCCATGCCACATTTTAAAGCAAATCTCGGATGAAAAAGCAAAAGAATTTTTGATGAAAGAAAAGAAAAAAATGACATTTAAACAAGAGGGAGGTGAATTTTCTTAACTTTACAAAATAGACATTTAAATGAGGCAGTTTAAAACTATTATAGTTGTAAGTTCTCATTTGAAAAGCGTAACTAACAGTATTATTTTAAGAAATAGTGTTATTATTTACTGTCATTACCATAGCAGACTGAAAGTTAATGAAGGTAATGTATGTCCTAAATATACATGATGATAACATGAACCTAACATTTTTAATAGCCACCAACATATGGAATACCACTTGAACAAATTGTGCAAATGTATATTAAAGTAGATTAATAAAATGTTAAGCATGTTCAATATGGCAGAAATGTGTTTTGTAACGAGAGTGATGTGCTAATTACTTGGGTAGTAATAAATTGTGAATATTTGTATGGAGTTTTTGGATCATAATTAACTGAACTTATGCATGTATGAAAAATATTAAACTTATACTTAAATATTATTGAAAAATATATTATCTAATATGAAAGCTTCTATTTTTACAACTGGTTTGTCTAACATTAAATTAAATTACTGCAATTAAATTGAAGTAAGTTAAATTTCTGTAACAATTATGTTATGAAGTGATATAACATTATATTTGTCATTTGTAACTGAAAATAGTATTGTCTCTGTTGTATTTCAATAAAAAGTATTCAGAATTTTAGCTTGTTTGTTGGTACATATTAAAATAATTCAACATTTTAATGTAAGTGTAGAAATAATTTTAGACCTTTGTTTTCGATAAAAATAGCTGTATTGGAAGACATAGCTATCCAGACAGTCTCGTAGAATGTGAAAGCAACTAGCCAAGGCACTGCTTCTAGACATAATTCTCCCCATTGCTCGGGGAACGAACATGCTTCACCTCTGAGACCAACTGTGTTATAATATATGCATTTAATCTGTTATTTTTTGTATATGTTCTGCTCAGCTATTGCACTACACAATTATTATTTGAACCACAGTCAACAAATTTGCTCAACAAATCAATCTTTCAATCATTATATTCAAACGTCATAACTTGTAAAACTCAGAGATCAGAAAAAGGTTGATGTCAATAACTTTTGGTTGTGAGCGAAGGTACGGAAATGAACAGACTGAGATGGATTAAGTTGGAGAAATACCCAGCGCTGTCTCTTCTTCAGCGTCGAGAAGAAGAGTTCTAGGATATGAAAATAGGAAAGTCGATAACGTGGGGCTCTTGGCATCTACATACCATCCAGAGACATGAACAAAATCATAAATCATGAAGTTAAAGATATAGTTTAATGTAGAAAAGTAAGACTGAGCAGACAGTGCCCAGCAGGCTTCACAATCCCAAAGACGGAAGTAGCAAAACTAACTCACAGAGTGGCTTCAGAGACTGAGAGAAAAAGATCATCCCAAGTGGAGAACCACTCGCTTGAAGTCGGGGAACCAATAAAATGGTCCATATCAGTCCACGTGATATGTTAGTGGGGCTCCTCAAAACAGAGTTTCTGCAACGTTTCAGCGTAACTTAACGCTAGGCGAAAAATGTTTACGTGTTGTCTCCATCCGAGATACATACTCCCCAGGTCCAAGTGAAGAAACAATTCTCACGAGTGTGCGGTAAAGAACAAAATAATAAAGAAAATTGATAAATCTACTTGACAATGTATCATTTCAACTACTAATCAGGAAAGAAACAAATAGTATAAATTTAAAGGGGTTATGGGTTGAGAACACCATGGAAAAAGCCCTTCATTTGCCCGAAAGACATGAGCTAAAAAGGGTTTATAGCCGTCACCTTGCGCTGTTTCGTACATTTGTTTTTTCCTCTTCCGCCTCCTGATGCGCTCGGGCCGCAGCGAACTAGCTCCCGTGGTGGAGCCGGGATATTAATCAAGCCACTTTGGGACGAACGGGGCCACTTAATATGGAGAGTACGCTTTGGGACGAGCTTCAGCTAGAGAGTTGGATTTAAGACATGAACCGACTCACTTCGCTTCGGGACTTGTGGCCGGTGCGAGGTCCAGATCACGGATGGACTTTATTGGTGGACTGGAACCGAGACGTTCTCCTGTTCACCCTGCTCTACGGAACGACTTCGGCTGTTTCCTGCTCGTTCGTATTGACTAAGCTTTGGACTTTGCATATTGTGCGTTGTCAAAGCGCCTTTCGTCTATTGTGTTCAACTTTTCTGTGAAACTATCACGCCACGTTGCAAATTCTTTCGACGATTGCTGACCTTTATTTTTACAGAGGGTTAAGTGCGAGCGATCTGTGCGACACGACGTACTGCCAGCTGGAGCAGGTACGTTCCTACGTGACCATATCCTTACGACCCTACTTCGCCCCCATCCGGGCTGGGAGCATTATTGCCGTGGAGCGTTCTCAGACAAACGTGACGGCTGGTGACGTTGCTATCGCCAGCACGCTACCGTCATTGTGGACCATCTTCCACACGCACGCCAGAAGACTATTCCTACATGTTTTCCTCTGCGTGTAGAGTGACGACCTGTGTAAATATTTATGAATATTGGTTCTTAAGCGCTTCCCACACGTTTATGTGAATATGTATTATATATCCAATTTCGCTTGGGTTTTTTATTCATATCTTATCATTGGGTATTTTCTGAAAATATAGGGTTTATTAGGTTAGGATATATATATTGTAATAATTACAAATATAACTCCAAATGGCTGTGGCTAAATAAGAAAGCTATTACGTGAAAACTACAAACAAAATTTATTAACAATTTTAAATACACAATAATATTTGGGATCTCAGGGTCTTAAACTGGGTTTGATAAATGGGTGAATTTATACAATCAAATTACATATAGCTTTTATGGAAGTTAATGCGTCTGAAACTTTGACGAACTTTGTTGTGGAAGAAAATAACACTACAGATTGAATTTAAATGTAATAATTAAAATTAAAGAACGATCTGACTTTTATCTTTTAATAGTGGTTTACAATATGATTTTAAAGTTTTCTACTTATGGCCGCCCAGGTCTCATTTTAGGTTTTTCGTGCACAAGATTTGGGGATATCACTGATTCTAGTACTCACAGGCTTTAAATGTCAACGAATTTTAATTGGCGTAGTCTGTTTGTTGGTCTAACAAACATTAGTAGGTTCTCGTAGCTTTAGTTGGAAATGTACTTCATTTGGGTTTGTCTATGGTTCTCCGGGTTGAATTTACGCTCGGCCACCGATTACGACGTTAATTTCACTCTCTCCTTCCCTACTGACGATTGCTTTACTTTTTAGTTCTTTAAAGCATGTTCTTTCGTTCTGAGACTAAAAAACTTTTTCGACTGTTCTATTTGCCGTCTGCTGCCCAACTGCACAGCTTTCAAACTCTTCGCTGTCCGCTGCCCGACTCTATTACTTTTGTACAAAAACTTTGCTGGTCCTTATGCCTCGCCGTTCATTGCCTGACTGCACATTCCTGACTCTATTACTTTTGTACAAAAACTTTGCTGGTGCTTATGCCTCACCGTTCATTGCCTGACTGCCATACTTCGTCTCGTAGATTTTGAGCGCGTAAACTCTCTTAGCTGCTCAACAATACATTCTTTGCATTGCCGCCTTGTTGCGACGTCCTCTCTATGCCCACTAATAATGAGTCCTCTACAATCCAACTTTCCAATTATAACAATGTCTTAATTACTAATTACTACAATATATATAGGATATATATATATAACATCTTTTGTGATAATATGATTATAATTATTAACAAATACTACATTTTGGTTAAGACGTAATTTCTTTCATTTTAAATACTACATTTGAGAACCAAAAAATACAGTCCGAAGCGAAAATTTATGACCTTTAGAAACGAATCGAACTCAACAATCAGAACATAGAAGTTCTGGTCACTAAACTTAGAAGGGAGCAGGGAGTATTAAAATTGTGCTTAGAACAGAAAGATAAAGAAAACTTGACGAAGTGTAGAGAAATTTCAAGCAGAATCGATTAAGTAATGGAACGGTTAAACAGTGCTGAAAGTTACGAGATCGGGAACACGATTCCTTTGAATATAGGGGTTGAATTATCATCTCCTAGACTTGGCGTACGAATTGGTCAAAATTCACGAGAATATATAATTAAATTAGAATCTTATTTTAAGATAAAAATAATTCTTGAGGACCATAATGCGCTAGTGTTCAAACAAAGTTTAGAAAGAAATGTGGTTCAATGGATTGAGGTGGCTTCAAATGTCGACTGCAATTACCGTAGTCATAAGGAAATGTTCTTAAGAAAGTACTGGAGTCCCGCAAAACAAGCTACTTACATACAATACTGTACGAGGGAAAAGACTATCCCAGAACATGGAAGCTCACATACGAGCAACATTTTAGTGACGCTGTCGCACAGAATACATTTCTGGACCGTTCGTTTGAGGAAGATTCATTAATAAAAATCGTGAGCAGCCATTTCCCAGCCGAAATTGGACGTCATTTATTCAATCTCCATATTCAAACTTTAACGGATGCCATAAATTTTCTTAATTTATGTGGGGAAATCGATTCAATGACCGAGCCGCGAAACATGCGAAATGAATCGGGTTCACAGAACTCAAGGAATATTCGAAATACTGGAAACTTCAATGAACGTAATCGGAGTAATAATTTAAGCATAACTGTTTCGCGCCGGATGCACGTCCACCGTGGCCCGATCCAAGAATTTTCTGATGTACTGCAGTTCGATGTTCTCGAGTTGTAAGGAATGGACTTTGCTCAGAGAGGGGATGACTGAGGAACGCAACACTCTGAAACTTTTCAATATTAGAGCCCTAAATTTCTGTAACCGCATTGGTTATTTCTTGGATGCGGTCACGACTTTTGGAGGGGACAGAGACACTTCGTACTTCTTTACGTGCACGTTAGTCTGATCTGTGGACTCGCTGGGGCATGGTCAATCTGGCTTTCTATTTCTTATATTCTCCACCTCTATAATAAATCTTCTTTCAACAAAATTTTGTGTCTGAAGTTTTGAACCAGATTCACCGTTCCGCTTATTCTGGGAGCGTCACGCAATCTTGACGTCGAACCTCCCTTTTACCAATCTTTACTATTATCTTTCCTATAAATTCTTCCCAATTTCTTATTTTATGCTAATAACTCGTACAGGTATCTTCGACTGCGTCGTGCATTAATATTACACAACATGGGAAGGATTATATAAATCGATGACCGTAGGTAAAACACGAATCAGAATCCCGTAACAATTGTTCGTATGACATATGATACAGAATCTCGGGGAGAAAACCCTTTACCGACTTACGGGGATAGTCAAATATTCAGAAACGTTTGGCATTCTTTAAACCCAGATTATTCCCTGAGTGAAAGAGAGCGAAAAGGACATTTCAGATTCTAGGTGATACATAGGATTTATTAAAAGAAGACGAATCAAATAGGTTTGATAAGAACAAGAATTAATTAATTCATGTGAATTTTAACAGGGGAACGTACAATTAATGAAACTATCGATACGGAAGAATCTTGTAACGCAATTAGTTGGGACACTTACTAAAACTTGAAAACAGCGGTAAATATAGTAGCTGAGTTGCCAACTACCAATTAACGTGTCTTTGGCGCCATCGGGAGTAGATCTGAGCGGATATGTAAACATATGAGTTATAATGAAAAAATTTACTTCTGATTGAAAATAATGAATAAGAAAGATAGCATATACAGACAAAAAAGGTAATATTTTGAGTGTTACCAACTGTGTTTCTCTAGGCTCTTCTTAGTTCCTAACGAAAGGCACAAGGATCCCAGAAACGTTATGTGGAATATATATAACCTTTTTTGTCTGTATTGGCTATCTTTGTTATACATATGCTGGTTAGTTTTAAGACGAATTACGGCACAAGTCATATTAAGTGCTTAGTGATCCAAAAGTTTTGCACTCAATTTCTTGTGGAAATTGATTTTTGAAACAAATGAGATCATGTATAGATCTGAATAAAGGGGTAATTTTTGGAAATTTATAAGAAGATGATTGTTTTCAGCGTGTTTTTTGAAAAATGGTTAATTACAGAGAAAAAGTGAAAACATTAGTACCCTGACGACTTTTAATGAGGAAAGCTCCTAAGACGGTGGATATATAAGTGAGGATGAATGTGACTACCGGAAAGGGAAAGAAAACTAAGATGGTGATTACCTGAGCAGGCACGGTATAACAGACAGATAGATAGATTTATTCTCCATTAGCCCTCTTATGAGGAAATAGGATTCGTCACAAAGTAAGTACACAGATAATAATGAATAATTTTTTTACGTAGATAATACATAAGTTTCTAAATAAAATAGACAAATTACATATAAATGAATGCATATTAATAGTAATAATTAATAAAGTTACACAAAAAAGTTCAAATCAATAAGGCACTGTTCACATTAGACCAGTCACCACACTTATACACACTTTCTTTAGGAAACAAGCCACAACACTAACCACTTTCTGGTATTCATCTCCCGTCTACAGGTATGGAGGGATGTCGTCATGGATATTTACTAAAACAGAAAGCAGAGGCAGGAAAACAGAACCAAAGGGAAGAACTGGACACTATTAACATACATATTTGTAGCATATTCGGCAGTTTTGTAGGCAAGGGAGTTCAGCGAATGTGAGACCGATTCAAAAATTCGTGTACGGAGTAATAAGTTCCATTTACAAGAAAAGTTTTACACTCCTTGACGAATGAGTTGTAGTTGTTGATGTTCTTTGCATGTTCAGGAAGCCTGTTAAATAGTGCGATACAGGAATAATGAACGATAGACTCGTAGAGACTGAGGCTGTGCTTGTCAGACCTTAGGACTGAACTGTTCCTCCATGATTGTCCCCTTTACTTGCAAAAAGGTTCATGTTGCGTTTAAGTATTTCTAATATCTAATCGCTACGTAGAGTCAAAATATGAAGTATTTTGATTGCAATAACGAATAATCGAACTGCATTGAGGAAGTCCTTTCTAACGATTAGGAATCTGCAGGATCGTTTAGGTGGCGGTTTATCGAGGAAATGCTAGGAGACCCGGAACCGAGTTCCATAGTTCAAATTGTTTCGGATACTGTGTCTAGAAAAGCACAACAGTCGGGTGAACTATTTGGGAAAAATTCAAAATTTTGTAAATGAAAATTTTAGTTGCGCTACTGGAAAAATAACCGAGGCGCTATAAAGCAGGCAGCAGGTGCAATTTTTTTATCTTTAATTTATATTTGCAATCTGCTCTGTTGAGCAATGAGTCAATTGTATGTCAAAATAAGTACATGTGAGATGCTCCCCCAAAATTACTTATTACTATATTGTAATGCCAATTAATTAAGACATTAATTGTGAATTTGAAAATCTAAATTGTTTCCTTTGTCGGAAGGCCCGCTAAAATTGCGAGACGGGAGTCAGTTGGCAGGAAGGTTTGGTCAGATACAGGTCGCATTAAGATATTGAGGAGTCAGTTTGTATTATGATTTGGTGAGATGCAGTTCGCATTATGATATGGTGAAGTACACTTCGCAAGGTTTGATGAGATAGAGTCTGCGTCAAGACGTCGTCGAAGTAATAACTGTTAATTGGAGACGATAGAGCAGCTCGCGGAAAGGCATGGTGAAATACAGTTTGCAGGGAAATATTGAGAATTATCATTCAACAGAGTTGATTGGTCCCTGAACATTTTTTTCAGGACAAAGTAAACATTCACAAGAGCATTAACGACAAAACCTGCTAAGTAAAAAAAGCAGTTTTTGTGCACATAGCCGGCCAGAGTTAGCAGAACAATAAAGACAACCCAAACGACGAATCGCAGAATTTGCCCAAGGCGAGCGGACTACCGAGAGGACGAAGGTGGATCATCCTGGTTCCTGTCAACATATAAAAATATTGATTTAGTATCTGTGAGTTTTAGAAGCAGTGCAAAACCCGTAATAGTGTTTTAAAAAATTAAAGGTATCCTGGTATGCTAGGCAGCCGTGAGTAACAATATAAAAACAACTAATTATGTAAACCTGATTAAAAGATAGCCGTCAGATTTTGTTTTCTTATTATTGATTCAAATTGTTAATAAGAGTCAATCGTTTTAGTTCAACTTCGTTCACAATTAAATTTGTTCTAACTTTCTTTTTCTTTAATTGTAAATTGTTGATAAGATTATAAATATAATGATTCGCCATTATCAAACCCAGTTATGACCCTGAGAGACTGAGATATATTTAAATTTGTAATGGTTTTAAATTATTGCCAATAAATATTTTGTTTGTTAAATATAAATTCTTTTCATTTAAAAGCCTATCATTAGTGATTATTACATAATGGCTACCATAACGTGGGGCAAATTAAAGGAACATCATTAGTGATTATTACAATATAGATAATCATCACCGATGTAGCTGGTGTAGAGGACTGAGTCTTTTTAATTTGTTTGTGGAGTTGCTGTTGTCAAGAAGGTTCATAGCTACATAGTTTGTATGATTTTCTAATCTTTTAATATATTTAGTACTCACAAACTTCAATTTCTCCTTCACCGTTTTTACATGAAGGTCCCAATGGATTATCTCGTTTCTAACAGACCATGGAGCATCTGATATTATCCTTAAAGCCTTTGACGGGAATCTCTGTAGAATTTCTAAGAAGGAGTTGCTTGTAGTTCCCCATAGTTGTAACCCTTATGTCCAAATAGGCTTTAGTATCCTTTTGTAAACTAGTACTGTCTTGTTTAAACTAAATTTGTATTTTCGTCCTAGTTGCCAATTTAACTTGAAGAGCTTTATGCCTCGTTGCTTCCGTTTACAGAATGTATGTTTTTTCCAAGTTAGTTTACGGTCGAGGTGCATACCAAGGTATAGGACGTATTCTGCTTGAAGAAGTGGTGTACGTATTGTTGAGTGATACTGGTGGACACGTTTCTCTTCTGAGGGTGAAGGTTACTTGAGTGGACTTGACTACATTTACTTTAATGCCCAAAGCCGGAACCAGTCTTGAACATCGTTAAGCGAGGTTTGTATGTGACTTGATGCAATGCTAGGGTTTTCATGAGATACTAAAATAGCAGTATCATCTTCAAATGTAGTCATGAACGTATTGCCAGTGGTAGGGATATCTGCCGTGTATAGAAGGTAGAGCACACTACCTTGTGGTACACTTCAGTTAATGGGATGCAATTTTGTTAGTTCAGTTTGAAACTTAACCTGGATCTGTGTCTGTCGCTCAGATAGGATTTTAAAAGATGATAGTAATTGTGTGGTAAATTTTTCTTGATCTTTAACAGAAATCCCGTGTGCCAGACCTTATCAAACGCCTAAGTTATGTTGAGAAAGGCCGTGGAGCAGTATTTCTTTCCTTCGAAAGTCTGGTTTATTATGTTTACTACTCTGTGAACTTGTTCGGTAGTGGCGCGGTTCTCTCTAAATCAAAATTGGTGTGCTGGTATTAATTCATTTTCTTGTAGGATTGGTTTTAATCTTCTTAGTAAAAGTTTTTCAAAATCTTTGGCAATTGACGTTAGAAATATTTCTTGATTACCTCCCCCCCTCTAGTAGTAAGATTTGGGACAATGATATAGCCTAGTCTCAAATGAAACAATGACGCAATTCAGAAAAATTGCAGCTTCTCGTAAAAATTAACGAATGATAAGAAACCATCTATTTTCGGAAGGCGAGTTAGTCCTAGTGAAAAATTTAAGAGTGCCTGATCCCGCTAACAAAATTTGGGCGAATTTATTCCCAATTTACGAGGGTCCATGTTTAATTGATAATTGTGGACAGAAAAACTATTGCCATGTGCGCAAAAGAGAAGGTGGTCCAGTTAAGGTCTTCAACTAGTATAATTTGGTGCCACATCACAAAAACATTGGGTTTGGTTGTAGCCTATGTAAAAGTTTTAGTATAGTAAACTGATTAAAAATATATATTGCAGGATGAACATATTGTTTTAAATGGTGATTGCATGTAGATGGTGACGGAACTATCAAACATGACATATATCGTGACATCGGACTATAAACACAAACATTTAGAAGTGTATGGCCTGATAGAGCAAATAGATTTTGTCCTCGGGCCTCAGTCACTTCGGAACAAATTCACGTGAATAATAGCTTTCTGAAAAGGCACCGGCGGACTATTGGTGCACGTGCGTCAGGAACTATCCTAAGATGCTATATGTATTTAATTCTAACAAACAAAGTAGGCATATCAAAATGGTTTTGTTTTAGGGCAACAGGCTACTTGAGGGTAATCCACAAGGCGGCCCCTTAATAGCATAGGAAGGGATTTGAAAGGGGGGATGCGGAAGGGTAGAGGAAGGTAGCCATGGGTTAACTAGGGCCCCCAGGCTATATTTTAAGGATACTATCCGGCAATTCGCCTCAAAGTGATTCAGGACAAACCCTAGAAAACCTGCATCAGGTCGCGCATTGGGTGCTTGTCCCACGCCCTTCCGATGGCGGGAGAGGACTTTGTGGTGGGGACGCATAATTCCCTTCTCCAAGCCTCGACCAGTTTAGGAGGCAGCTGGCCGACTGTTCCAGTAGGAACAGCAAACACCTCGTACCGAATGCCGTATATCGGAGCATACACCTCTCAAAACAGGCCGTAGTGCCTCGGCTTGTGGGAACCTTAGTTCAAAAACGGAAAGAGGAAAAGCATCCCCAAAGGTAGCCCCCTCCGTCTCTCCTAAAAGGTTCTGCCTGCGAGAGAATAGCCCTGGAAGACTGCAAAACTATATCAAAATGTGTTGTACATATAGCTGCTTTTGAGCTCAATGCAACAAACATTGCGACATGAGAATGTTTCCTTAAATCGAGTGTTTGGCGATGTTACACAGCAATAACCATAACAATGGATGAAACATTCGCCCATCACTTCACGCCTGACGAAGGAAGTCAAAGAATGGACTAAAAGGGGGGAATCGTATCCAAATAAAGCGAATAATTGTTGCATCTACTGACGAGGTCGTGGCTTCAATTATTTGGGACGACTTCAAAATAGAATAACAACGAATGAAAACTTCATGCAGTGCTTGAGCTATGAAAATAAGATAAAACGGCCAATTTTTTCGAGAAATAAAGTGTTGTTTCTTCACGACAATGCACCAATTATCGGTATTGCCATAATCAACCAGCCAAAGTTCTAACTGCATCCTTCCAATCCCTATTCTCCAGAAATAGATCTCTCGGATTATTTTCTATTTTCAAACTTGGAAAATGGCTCAGTGACAGGATATCGAAGCTATTCAATATCACCGGGGAAAAGGGTATCGAGCTGGTAGAGATTACGTTGAGAAAAAAGATCTTTTCCCAAATATTTTTGTTTTCCTTATTCGGTCCTCTTCTTCCTGAACTACACTCGTAATCCACAAAATATCTTAAATAGATTTTGGTTTAAATTTGGTAAGAAATACTTAAAAATTTAAAAACTCTGGCATCAGGACTGTCAATTACATAAATAATGATTTATAGTTTGAAACATTGGAGAAAAATAATAAACATAATTGTCATTTTTGAATAAGAAAGATGGCCAATTCAGACAAAAAAAAGATAATATAAATAATAATATAATAAAATACACAAACCTGACCTATCTTTTAAATTATTATTGCTTCTACTGGCAGTCCCTTACACAACATTTCCTCCTACATTCGTAACATGTTTTCTAAAGCCCTCAATGAAGAAAACCATTATTCTGTTAAAAATTCTCACAAATCTACATCACAAATTTGTCTAAATATTCAAAGAATATCAAATGTCCATCATTTACAGATCCACTAATACCCTTTCATACTTGATTAAAAACCACAAGGACCCACTTAACACCTACAGCAAACGTTGTGTTGTTTACAAAATCTCTTGAGCTAATTGTAATTCCTGCTACATAGGGCAAACAAAACGCTCCCTTAATGTACTTATCAAGGAACATATGTCTTATATTAAACTTGCCATTGATAAACAATCTGTAATCTCCAAACATATCATCTATTCTAAACATACATTTGATTGGCAAAATGCTTAGATTTTAGAGATTGACACCAGGTACAATTCCAGACTCATTTCAGAGATGCTTCACATTAAATCTAACATCACAGATATTAATGTACAGACACTATTAAACTCAATAATTATTATGATCCCTTATTACCTGTTTTTCCATTGTCGTTGCTCCCTTATTGTTACGCTAACCCTTCGGCTCCCCCATTGACGTTGCGTTTTCGTTGCTTTTGAGTTTTGTCAACTGACGAGTCGCTCTAGGCTGTTCTTCGCACCTGAGGAAAGTGACAAGGATCCCAGAAACGTTATATGGTATTTATGTTATCACTTTTTTGTCTGAATTCGCTATCTTTCTTATTCAGTATTTTCAAACAGACGTAAAGTTTTTCATTTCAATAATCTTTAAAGTAACTATAACTATAAATATACCAGTGCGGGTTAGCAGTTTGTCACCACTACCCTTTCAATTAAATTATTATTATTCACTCATATTCGTTGGTATTACTCCTATGTATCCAATTACTAACGAAATTAAGTAATGGAGTTTTACCGCAAGCCACTGCCTTAATTCCATTGAAGGTATTTCACACTTGGCTATTTTTCACTTATGATTAATTTAAAAACGAATTCAACTTTACGGGCATATAAAGTGTTCTAGTTGCAGAGATACTTGAACCTAAGAATAATTTTGTTTGTCACGTTGGGACGGAATCAACTTTCTCAAAGTTGTTTTCTACTTTGGTGCGTATCCACGTCACAAGTGGCGTAACGACGTAGCTGCTAGTTTCAACAACAGTTTGGAAACATGGGTCACAGGATGAAAGTCATCTTGCTCATCGGTAAGCACCTACAAACCATTTTTATATTATTTTATATTATATTTATTTTATATCGAAAATTTCTTCTCTGTGGGAATTATTTATCTTTCTTGGACTGAGTTGAGGATTATGTAGTTTGTGTTACTTTAGATTCATTGTGAACATTATTATGAAGGTATGATTTCAGTATCCTTAAAATTTCTTTCAGGTGCTCAATAAATATGAAATATATTAGCACTCTTGAAGATTGAATGATTAGTCAATTAGAATGATTTTAAGTATTTATTACACAGTTCATGACAATCGTTGGTAGAATTGAGTTCAATCAGTTCCAACTTTCAACTAATTTTCTTCCAGTATTAATTAAACTCAATGTTATGTTGGTTCAATGAGCAAATAAAGAGTTTCCACGTAATGAAAAATCGAATTATATATTCAAACCAATAGCGATTATCAGGCGTTTTTTTCAATGAAAGGCTGCTGGAAGAACTGAATTAATGTACAGTGCAAATAGATTTACATGCGTGATAAAAATTATTGAGACCTACAATATTATCGGGATATTAATATAAGGTAACTATCGTAATTAATTTTTTTATGTATGACAGTAGCAGAAATAATCATTGAAAGTTAACACTCTAAATTAAGTCTTGAATAGAATATATCGTTTTCTACTTCTGCATCTATTTTATCGGAAAATTTTAAAGTTACAGAACTACGCACTTTTATAAATTTTATAGTAAAAAACAAAATGTAATCAATTGTCAGGCTAAAATAACTTCAGTCTGCGCAATTTCGGAGCCACATTGCTATGTTGAAAGATTGAAGTCTTTCCCGGTGAAGTTGTTCAATAAATAGTTCTCGGAATTCGCACGGGTTTTGCATATTACTTCGCCTAGAAGATGACGACAATGCTTTCAGTCGTCGAACCGTTGCGTCTAAATATAAATATGCAAAACCGGTGTGAATTCCGAGAACTATTTATTGAACATTGCTATGTATAATTTGATTTTTATAAAAATATTTCAAATAATTTGGGTCATAGAAAGCGTCTAATTTTTTTGCGATTGAGATAAATTAGACTCTTTTCAAAAGTAAAAATTATATTTTGTCGTTTACTAACGTGATATATGCATGAAATCTCTGCTTTCGGAACAAATATTTCAAGATTAGCATTATAAACATAAAAAACGTATAATACTTTAATGGAAAATAAACAATGGGAGCAATACAATAAAATTGTAAACCAAACTTTGAAGAAAATGCGAAATTCATAAAATAAAATAATTTAAAATACACAAATTAAGAAGTGACATATGAAGTTGAGATTACATAATGTGCAGTTTGTAATTATTTGTAACGTACGAAATAACAAATAACACTACTCTTTGGATTACTCCACAAGGATTTTGATGATAAGCGAGTTCAGCATTGAAGTTTTCGGTTTGGTAATCGTGTTCGGTGACATTGTTTAACATTAAAAAAATAATAATTGTTTTGTATGAGGCATATCCTGCTTACAATAATATCAATCAATTTCAAACATAATACTGGGTCCAGTACTTTCGAGCAGACCGATTTAGGAATTCATCATTAGAATAATGAGTTAATAAATAACAAATCCATCAACATAGCCTCCTATTCTTCACCAGAAAATAAAATCAACAAAAACCAAATAGAAACAATTTTCAATTCATTTTCTCCACCATATAGGTGGTGATTTTAACTCTAAACATCCTTTATTTTGCTGCAGGACGACAAATCAATTGTCCTATATAATATATAATTATTGCATCATAATCAATTGAAATCACCCGCCCAAACTAATCCACGTTTTATCTCAATCCCAGTTATACTGGATTATTTTATATCCAAAAACACAGCCCATCTCCAAAAGATATTGACTCAGCAGTAACTCACCTATCATCTATTATAAGAACTGCTATCATTGAAGCCACCTCTACACGAACTATGAGAATCATCAGAAGATGAAGTGATAATCAAGAAATAATCAAACTAATAACACTAAAGAAACTATTACGCAAAAGATGGTTTTCTACTAATTGTCCTCAAACTAAAACGCAATATAATCAAGCAACCAAAAATCTTCAAGCCAAAATAAAGGAAATCAGAGACCTAGGATTCCATAATACCTTAACCACCCTAAATACCAAGGACAACTCCCTTTGGAAAAAAACTAAATACATCACAAAAAAATTGTACAGCAATAGCTGGTACTCTTCCCCAAATCACAAAACTGAACTATTTCCTAATCTCCTAGCCTAACAATTTAACCCTTATGCCCCAACCACCTTGCAAATTGAGCAAAAAATTATCAAAGCACTTAACTCTCCCTTACAGCTCTCTCCTTTACCAAAACTATTCAACCCAAACAACAGAAAATACGCAATCAACAAGCCGAAAATAAAAACTCACCCAGATTATGATCTGATAAATTCAAACCATCTAAAACCTTTCCCTAACAAAGCAATAGTTTTAATCACTCAATTATTCAATGATAATGTAAAAAATACCTCAGACATGGAAGCATTCAACAATCATACTGATGCTTAAACCAAACAAACCTAACTCCAACCCTACAAGTTAGAGACCCAAAAGTTTATTACCACACTTAGCCAAGTTACTTGAGAAAGTTTTAATCCCAAAAATTAAGAAACGGATAAATCACCTAATCCCCAACCAACTAATCGATCTGGTAACTGTATATATTAATATAATTGTATATATTAATTATTATTTAAAAAAACAAAACAGCTGTCTATTCACATTTATAGATCCTGAACTGGCATTTGATTAAGTATACCACACAGGCATCCTCTACAAACTAATACGACATGCTTCCCACTTCAGGAGAATAACCAACTATTTAACTAACACAACCTTTTCAGTAAAATTAAACAATACTTTCTCTTCCATTCATAAAATCTCAGCAGGGGTTCCCCAGGGCAGTGACCTTGGACCCCTTCTGTACTCAATTTATACTCATGACATCCCAATACTCCCAAACACCTTTACTTCCATCTACGCCGATGATATAGCCATACTATGCCAAGCCCCAGACTTCAATACTGCACAAACAATATTACAAGATTCACTGGATCAAATAGACAAATGGGCAACCAATTGGAGAATCTCTCTCAATCCTAACTAATCTGTCAACCTATCCCTAATAAAACATCCCATTCATACCTAGGGATATCATAAACTTTCCTGGTCTCTGCACATTATCAACACAAAAAACAAACTTAACACATGATTTAGATTATTTGAGCCGCTACTATCACCTAATTCTACACTGTCACTAAAAACCAAAAAGCTAGTTGATACATCACTAAGATCCCCTATCCGGCAATACTCTTGCAACATCCGGGCCGCTGCAGCTAATTGCCATATAAACAAAATCCAAACTTTCCAAAACAAACCTCTAACATCATCAACTGTCCTTGGTATTTCCCCCAACCCCCCCCCCCCCAACCACAGAATCCACTCAGACCTGAATATTCCCACAATACTACAAGATGCAATAGTCAACTACGCATCATACATCCTAATCGATTAATTTCTCAAACCACCCACAACCTCCCCCCACCTAAAATATTAAGAAGACTTAAAGGAAAACCAACTAAGGACAAGTTCAAAATATACTCAAGCTTTATTACAACGATAATACCACATGTAAATATCACTGTATAAAACCATCCTATATTTTTTGTCATAATGAGAAAATTTTTTAGATAATAAGTTAACCGATAATTTTAAAAAATAATAATAAGTGACATTATGAGATGAGTTTTATAATTCTTTACAAATCTACTAATCTTCGTAAACGAGGGAGGAAGACTATTAATTTTTTCTTCCTCCTGACTAAATTGTGAATCGAAGTTTGTCGGTTATCAATATCATAAAATCTAATATTTTGATCGTGAACTTCACCTATAGTAGCAAATAAATTTCCATTACATTATACGAATTTTAAGATTTATAAAATGTACTGGGTACTATTTGTATTCCACGAGTTCTGAACGAAGGCTCGTGAATGTTTCCCACATAATATTCATATTGCTCGTATTAGTAGTTCAAAAATTTCTTTAACGTGAAGAAGAAAGTCCCCAATTCGCAAAACAATAGGATATGTAAGAATGAAGATATGCATAGTAAATTACTTTTCCTGTATTCATAATCCGTGAAAGTAACAGACAGAACTGGGTTTACAGGAAACAACTTTTATACGTCATTTCTATCTCGAGCGCCGCCAACTTTAATGTCTAGAAATGTTACACGATTAAAATATCTTTTGTTCTTGGTCTCAGAAATGCTACGTAAAATGAATACATTTTCCGAAAGTTTGAACATGTTTGAATTATTTAATTACATCATCGACTTTTTCCTGAAGACGGTTGACGTTATTATACGATATTACTAAATTCGTTTCTTCCGCGTATCAGACTGACTTTAATGTAATATGGAAGTCAACTGCCCCTAAATCGATCTCTGTCAGATCTCAAAAGTTATTGATTTTCAGTTAGAGACATGGATTTCGGTATCCTTATAGTCTAAGTAAACTTTTTGCTTAGGACAAACGTGGTACGATTTGAAAGTCGATAACGCCTTTCCTTTGATTCCATAGAAATCTTAGATTATTTAAATAGTATTTTTTGATTAACTGAATCGAAATCTGTTAATTTCTTAATCCCAAAGTGCTGAATTTATTGTAAAAAAGTCTTACATTGCGGTGTATATTTGTTTTTGTGTATTGAGTTTTCTTATATTCTGGAGTAACTTGGGATTAATAAAATAGACCGAGAATCATGTCTGTGATCCCATTTAGTCTAATGCAATTAATTTATCTACTTTCAAAGAATTTGCAAATGGCCAATTAGCAACGATGAATGATCTGAAGTCAGCTGAAATGTTCGACTTATTACTTATAACCGAGGAGTGTTCTTGTACGACTGTGAATAGGAAGTTACTGTTTCGTGGAATTAAAAACACAGATTATCAAAACGAAAGACGGGGAAACTTGAATGTACTAGTAAATAACATCTCATTTAGTCAGATATAAATTAGATTAAGTTAAAATAACAAATAAGTGCGATAACATTTGTTTTCAAATAGTGTTTCTACAGTTGATAAATGATTATAAAAATATTCCTCCAGGATATTTTTTTTACAAATCACATATATATTGTGTATTCTTAAGGGAAACGGTTTGTGGAATTATTAAGCATATTTATGGATTTTAAATATTAACTGTTAAGTGTTACCTCTGCCAAAAGTATTAATGGATTATTAATTGAGAATTTTTCACTTAACCAGTTAACTATCTTTGAAACACAACCGTAATTCCAGAGAAAACAACGTAAAACCGGATATAACGGAAATTTCTGGGACATTTATTAGTACTTGGATCTTTTACTAATTTCACCATTACATAATTACATAGAATGAGTATCAATATCGTCTATTAGTGAAAAATTTAAACTAAAGAAACAGAATTCCTCATATTGATATAAAAAAATGGCCTACGAAGACTTACTGGGAACAAATAGAATTACACCTTCATATTAGATTTTGTCTGGATGCATTATTTGCTGCCACCGTCTTCTCGTTTTTTCTTTTATGACTGGCCAAGTTTCGGATTTCAATTGGATAATACACTTCCTTTTGTGATACGCTTTATTTATTACTTATAGCTGTGTTCCCGACGCTGCCCGTGTACTTACTTATATAAACCAGAAAAAGTATTTAATTCTACATTAATCTTCAGCCAAGAATTGATTTAACATAAATTTAACTGTTCCTAGTTCCGTACATTCTTTCGACCGATAGTGCATTAATTTAACAGCTATAAAATACATTAACTTTTATTACATCAATCACAACAAAAGTCCCTTCGTATTTCTTTATATAGAATAGAATACTTAAATGTACTCCTTGAGTATTGCAGGATATAATTGTCCCTCAGTCTTCATTACGAAAGATTAAATCAATGGAATTAATAGCTAGATTCATAATGTAAACAAATCGTCGCCATATTGGAGTCACTAATATGGCACGAAAATTAACTTACGTTTACCGCAAGGATCGAAAACTATTTCGTATTTTTTTTTATTATCATTCGATGGAGTATTGCTGAATGAAACAATACTTTTTATTCAACGAAAATATTTATGCTTTATTTCATTACGGAAAACGGAACTATTTCCTTTGTTCGTCGCGTAGTAATGTCTCTCTCTCTCTCTAGTGACGTCACGGTATCTTGGCGCGCAGCAATTTAACACCAAATTAACACGTTTTTCAATTTTATTTCTTCCCACATTTATGCTAGGTGTTTCTCACCCGTTTCTCGTGTTTTGAAGAATATGTGTACCAATTTTTGTTGCATTTTGTCCTCGCATTAAAATTTGAATAGAAATTAACGTAAATACATACATACTGACATACAAACATACATGCTTTTTTTATTATATAGATTGTTGTCTTTGCACCAGCAGGGTAAAGTTTTCAGATTCGTAGCCAAGTTGTTCTATAGTTTTCAAGTTAATTTTTAGGTTTGATAGACAATGTTGTAGCAAAGTGGCAGATATCAATGTTTTAGGAGACTAAGAACAACTGTGGGCTATATTTCTTGTAATTTCAGGTAGAAATACGCAAATACTTTGTGACACAGATATGGTATTGCTGAACCTGTATTTTATTTTGTCTAGTCTTGCATTGACTCGGTCTGAACCAATCGTAATATTCTGAGATGTTAATGCGAATGGTTCTGTCTTCTGCTTTTTGTTGTATAGTTTGAGCGTTGGATATCCCAGTTCTAGTCATATGGCGAACAGCTAATTTAGGTTTAGTAGTGCTTTTATTAGTTTTGTTCGCATTCTTGAAACAATCCCATATTTTCTGCAGATTTTTATCCGGCCGATAAGACTTTGGAATTCATGTGGAAACTTCCTTGGAAACGGTGATGTCCTCTCTCCCTCTCTCTCTCTGATTTTGAACGAAGCCCATGCACGTCGGCCAGTCTGAGTTGTGTGCTCCTCGTCACAGGCCTTGGGACATAGGGCAGAAAGTGGCCGCTGTTGCAGTTGAAAGAGCAGTCATAACGTGATCGAGGCTTCATCACATCAAACCCTGACTCCCGTCACCGGAAGGACGCGGGACAAGTACCAAGAGTCCAACTTACTGCAAACTTGATGCAAATTTTCTAGGTGTTGTCGTGTACCAGTTTTAGGTGAATGTCGTGTCGTGTACTGAAACTAGAGCCCGGGGCTCTACTTAACCCTTGGCTACCTTACTCTTCCTTCCTCATCCCTTCGTATGCTATTAAAAGGGAGTTGCCAGCACCTGGCACGTCACTCACTCTAAACATTAAGGTCATTGCGTATGGAGATAATATTTTCTGGCTGTGAAATTGAACATTTATAATTGAAACCCGGCTATTCCTTTCTGCCTTCAAACCGAGATTTCGAAAAAATAACTTAAAAATTAAGAATACTTTATCTTATTTACAGTCCAGCAGAGTGAAGGGACATGGGCAGACGTGGGCAGAAAAGGAATATTAGAGATACACAAATTTCAAATGAAGTCGTCTTTGATCTAACAAATTGTCACGCAGTAAGTTAAATTCGAGAACGATGAACAACTTGATTCAAAACTAACTTACGCACACAGTAATTAACAAAGAACAAACAATAACAACAAAATTAAATGTGCGTTTACACGTGCGAGTTTTTTACTTTCGAGAGTAAAACTCGTGTAAAGGTGCGTTTACACGTGAGAGCAACTCGCAGACGGTACTCTCGAGAACGGGAGAGTGAAATTCGGCCGAGTTCATTCTCCGAGAGCAACTCGCAGTGCCAACTCTCGAGAGTCTGCTCAGACCGTTTACACGCACGCTCGCAGTCAGGTCTGCGAGTGATTTTACCCAAGGGCCCTTGGCTACATTTCGAGGCACGGAGAAGGGAATGCTGCGTCCCCACAGCAAACTCCTCTCCCGCTATCGGAAGGGCGTGGGACAAGTACCCAATGTCCGACCTACCTGATGCAGGTTTTTCTAGGGTTTTCCCTGCATTTCTTTAGGCGAATGCCGGGTAGGATCCTTAAACCATTGCCCGGGGGCCCTAGTAACCCTTGGCTACCTTCCTCTACCTTTCCGCACCCCGCTTTCAAATCCCTTCCTATGCTATTAAAGGGAGTTGCCATAATGTGGATTACACAAAAAAGAGAAGTAGCAGCAGCTGTTATAGTTTTTTTATATATCTTAAGTTCCCCTTCTGCACTTTTTTTAAAAAATTTTAAGCTCCTAAGAACCTTGTAATTAAAATGAAAACATGAATATTATAAAGGATTAATAATGTATGTAGGTATTGATTGAATCGAAAAATATTGTTTTCTGTGTTTCTGTGAACAGCGACTGCGAGGTGCGATGACGTTGGACAGCAGATACAATGTTATCTCTGAACGATATTTAATAAAGATTGTATTTTTACGTCTGTTTATATGATGCAGTTTTTTTACCAATACCAGAAAATTTTATTTATTTATTTACGACAACGGTTCGGTACGTTTGTACCTTCCTCGTGTCTTCCTGCGGAGAAATTGTACAAAATAAATTTACACCTATTAATGTACAAACAGAAACTATTAAACTCAATAATTTCTATCATCCTTTATTATTACGCTAAACCTTCTGTTTCCCAGTGTCGTTGCTACCTTATTGTTACGCCCATTGTCGTTGCGTTTTCGTTGCTTTTCAGTGTTGTTGTTCTAGGCTCTTCTTAGCACAAGAATCCCAGAAACGTCGTGTGGTATTTATATTACCCTATTTTGTCTTTATTCATTGTCTTATTCATTATTTTCAATCAGACGTAAATTTTTACATTTTTTCATTTTAAAATAATTTGTGTTATGAAGAAGCCAATGAATTTATAAAAGTGGTTGATCAAATATTATTATACTGTTAACTCAATGAAACTAATACAACATTCACCTAAAAATATGCTAAATGTTAAATCTATTTTCACATCATATTGAAAAAACAAAATTTAGAAGTTTTTCCGAGGCACTTATTCACAGACTACACACAAGTGCGGCCGCAGCAGACTACAGTGTGCATAAGAATTTGTGTAGACACGCAGCATTCTGTTGTTTCAAACAACTTTCCAACTTCTTTACAAAACACATTTTCTTTGAACGATAAAACAAGAATATTCTCAGAACAAAGGTAATAAATAATTTTCACATAAAAAGATAATATACAATTTTATTAAATATCTAATGCAGTTTTTTTACCAATACCAGACAATATTTTTATTTATTTACGACAACGTTCAGGTATATGTTTGTACCTTCATCAGGTATTTTTCCTGCGGAGAAATTGTACAAAATAAATTTGTATTATCAAGAAGCCAATGAATTTATAAACGTGGTTGAACGAAAATTATTAACAACAAACTAAAAAACACTCATCTAAATATACTAAATGTTAAAAACTATTTTCACATACTATTGAAGTTTTTCTGAGGCACTTATTCACTAACTACATACTGTAGTCTGTAAATAAGTGCTTCCGATAAGTTCTAATTTTTTTTTTTCAATAGGAGGATCTGAATTTTTTTTAATATTTAGCATATTTAGCTGAAAGTTTCTCAGTTTTGTTCTGTTAATAGTATAAAATTTTTTTGTTCAACCACCTTTATAAATGCATTGGTTTCTTCAGTCACCAGTGGCATTACAAATGTTTTTCAACTCATAAAACAGTTTCAAATGAGCAATTTTTAAATATTTTTTTAATTTCTCTTCCTGGTTAAATATTTACAGGTAAAGGGTGGAGGACGCTTCATTTTGTAAATAGGGTTCTGAGGAAAATTACGAGGAATAACCTGGTCAGGCCCAGTTTAGAATATGGGACAACTTGTGGGGTCTATATAAAATGAACTTACACTAACGTTGGACGAGATTCAAAAACTAACTGAAAAGATGTATGGGGGTCGATTCGCGAACAATCCTCATGTGCATTTACAACCTCTACGTAATAGGAAGAAACAGGCGAGGGTTTCCGCAATATACAAAGCTTATACAAGTCAACCGGCTTGGAAGGAAATAAAGAATCATCTCTTGAAGCCCACTTATATTTCTAAAATTATCAGCCTTTCAAAATGAAAGAAAAAGGACAACGCACGGATGTTGGCAAATATTCATTTGTTAATAGATCAATTCGCAATTGGAATTCATTGCCTGCAGGAATACTGGCGACTTTTACGAATAGCGCTGACCAGTTTAGATGTAGGCTAAGGAAATTACAATCATTATGGGGTTTAGATTAGATTAGATTTTATTAGTTCCATTAGTCTTGAACTGAGGAAATAGGACAAGTCAAATTGATATTACTTACAAATGTATGAATGAGATGTACACAAATACTCTAGATGTTTAGGACTATACATAAATAGTGATATGAATAATTTAAAGTTTACATATTTGAAATTACATGAAATAGGTTTAGAGAGAACATAAGGAATACTACATACGTAAATAAGGGAGAATAAGTTAGGATTACTGAACATTACACAAGTAAAAAATTTTAAATATAAAGTAAGGAATAAAAAATAATTGTAAGCTGAACTTCACTTCATGAACAGCACTAAAACGTTTTCCAAATATAACATTGCACTGCACAGGTAACACTCCCATTTGTAAATCATCATCTTGTACTGATGAGCCTTCAAAGTGTTGGCGCCTCCGGAAGAATTAATCTGGCAGCTCTTCTCAGTGGCTGGAAATCTCGTGCGGACGACATCAAATAAACAATTGTGAAGTATCAGTTGGACATACAGATTTATATTAGTATTCCATCAATTAACCAGTTTCTTCTAGGGAACTAATGTGAGTTTGGCTCAGGCTGATTTACAAATTCGTTAACAGAGTAACACGCGCCGTTAATCAGTAGAGTTTTGCATTTTTTAATAAATTCGCTGTAACTGCTTACGCTTTTGATGCTAAGAGGAAGACAATTAAATATCTTCATTCCTGAATAATGTACACTTTTTTCAAAAAGTGAGAGATGATGTTTGTCTGTCCGTAATGTCGCGCGGTTTCTGATGTTATATTCATGGAATTCCCCGTTGGTCGCAAACAGACATTGATTACGTTTTATAGTTTCCAAAATGTATGCACTGGGTAACGTTAAAATTCAAACAGCTTTGGAGAGAGGTCTACAACTTTCTCTGTAATTTTTGCCACATAATATTCGGATCGCACGTTTCTATATGTTAAATATTTCCGCAGAGCAAGTCCCCCAGCTCGTAATTCCATAGCACATGTTGGAATGGAAGTATGCATATATAATAGACGACAACAGACGGAACTAAGTTTACTTAGAACCTTAATATGTTAATTCCATCGTAACTTCCCGTCGACTTGAACACCGAGAAATGTTGCATGATCAATCGCTAATTCAGTGTTGTTGTTACCGGACGAAAACTGAACAAGTTTAGTTTTCTGTAAGTTGAGAACCAATTTGTTTGCACTGAACCAGACATTTAATGACTTCAGGTCACTATCGACTTTTTTTTCATGTGTTTGTCGTCGCTAATGGTTATTATTTAGTTCGTGTCACCGGCATAAAAAACTGATTTTATAGGTTTGATGCAATCTGGAAGGTCATTTATGTACAAAAGAAAAAGCAGAAGTCCAAGAAACGACTCCAGCGGGACACCACAAGTTATTTCTTTCCAATCATTGTTGTCTATGGCGACTTTTTTCTTTCCATTAGCAAGGTAGGATTTGAAAAGTAAGGAAGCATTTCCCCTAATTGCGTAAAACTCCTGTTTATCTAGCAAAATTTTGTGATCAACCGTGTCGAATGCTTTGGAGAGATCTGCAAATATCGCTGTTACTTTTATTTTGTCTTCCAGAGAATCCTGAATTGATTGTACGAAATCGTTCATAGCGCTGTTAGTGGATTTATTTTTGAGGAAGCCATGTTGTTTAGGTGAGATGATTTTATGTTTGTCTAAGAAATGTACAACTCGTAAATGTATCGCTTTTTCTAGTATTTTAGAGAAAATTGGAAGGAGAGAAATAGGTGTGTAATTAGAGATATCAGTTCGCGTGCCCTTTTTAAATAATGGAATGACTTAAGCTACTTTTAAAGACTCCGGAAATTTTTCTTTTAAGAACGACGAATTCCTGTACGAGTTTGCTGTTAATACCGTATATATCGTTTGAATTAAGAAATTTTAAGCTCCTTATTATATTTAACACGTCACCCATAGTAAACGGTAATAAAAATATTGAATGATCAGCCATTTTCTTCGCGTTGTTAAGAAGTTCGTGAACGGAATTGTCTTTAAGTGTCGTAACATTATGCAGATATTGTTTATGTACATTAACAAAGTAATGGTTTAAAGCAGAAGCTGCTTCCGTGTTTGAAATGATTTTTTCATCTTGGAGAATACATATTTTTTTTTGTTTTCCAGACGGATTATATTTTCATTCCATGTGGCTTTTATTTTATTATCTTGATCATGTATATCGATGTAGCAAGTTTCTTAGCGGCGACGAGAACATTTTTGTAAATCCGTCTGTATAATCTAAAATAGTGTATAAACTGAGGACTTGAGTTCGATTGTTTCACAGCGTGTAACAAATAAAGTTTTTCTCGCGAGATTAATCCAATGATTTCCTAGATTATTTCCTTTAAGGATTTGTTTTAATGTAGCAACTTCATTGATAACAGAAATAAGATGTTCAAAACATTTTGGAAAATGTAGTCCACATCGTCCGTTCTACGGAGGATATCAGTCCACAGTTTTGCATTTAATTTATTCGATATCATCGCGTATTTAGCAGGGCAAAGTTATCTTGCGTTAATGAGCCGATGATGAGATTTCGTTGTCTGAATATTATATATAAATATTTTCTTATTAACTGGTCGGCGAAGTAAGCAGTGAAGTGATTTATGAAATGAAAGATCAAGTGAAGTACAGTAAAAATAAAAATGGAGGAGGGGTGGTTTCTGTTTTTTTTCTGGTAAATCATATTAATAAACTTTACAAAGACAGTTGGTTTAGGTAACATATATGTTATATTTGGATAGATGCCATGCTGCGTCCCCACAGCAAACTCCTCTCCCGCTATCGGAAGGGCGTGGGACAAGTACCCAATGCCCGACCTACCTGATGCAGGTTTTTCTAGGGTTTTCCCTGCATTTCTATAAGCGAATGCCGGGTAGGATCCTTAAACCATAGCCCGGAGGCCGTAGTAACCCTTGGCTACCTTCCTCTACCCTTCCGCATCCCCCTTTCAAATCCCTTCCTATGCTATGAAAGGGGAGTTGCCCAATGTGGATTACCCTCATGTAGCCTGTTGCCCTAAAAAAAGAATAAAAAAAAGATGTCATATTCTATGTTATTTTTATAGATATTATAGATTATAGAAATGGCCAATAGTAGCTAAATAACTCGTTGCATTCATAGTAAAATCTAAGAACTTTAAATGATATGAAGGGTTGTAGATATTAAGTTAAGGGGTTGTATGTGATTTTGTGGCATCCACGAACTTAGAAATAATTTGTAATATGGGGCATACAAATGTTTAAAATTAGGATTAAGACCAAATATGCACATTTAATTAAAATCGTAAAACATTTAAAATCTTAATACAATTTATGTAATGAGAAAAATAATACATTGCACCAATATTTAACGGGAAATTTTGTAAATCTTTTAATTAACGGTAATTAGATATAAGTTTCTGAGCGAAATCTGATAAATTAGGGCAAATCTTGTAAGAAAGTTAGTTTTTCGAAGAGTAAAGTCTGGACATTCCTTTCTCAAACTAAATTTGGGGCATAATGTAACGCATTGAGGGAATGCATTGTTTCGGAACAGCGCACATGTGGGGGTGAGGATGCAAGTGCAAAGTAATTACGGGTCCTGTCTCGATGTGACAACACAGAGCGGCAAGATATTTGTTTCGGATTAATGGTCTTGGCCGGCACAGGAAGTGGCAATGTGTACTTAGGATTTGTAAAGCAGGGCAAGGGACATGCGCGGGTGGTCTGTCGCAAGATGAATCGGTTTAGGAAAGGCATTGTGTCTGGTTAATGGGCTTGACCATCGGCTTGTTGACTTGGGATCTAAGCGGTCAGAAGAATTTCGGAACAGTGTACATGTGGGGGGTGAGGATGCAAGTGTAAAGTAATTACGGGTCCTGTCTCGATGTGACAAGACAGAGCGGCTAGATATTTTACTAGCTGGGGAGCAGCAGCTGCAGAGTGTAAATCTCGGAGTAATGGAGAAACTGTCAATGCAATTGCGACGTGGTCTTGGAACAGAGCAGAAGATAGAGGGGACGGTCATATATAAAGGGAGGATAAGAATTTGTTAGTCAGTTGAGGAATTGGAGTCGAGGAGTTGAGTCAGTTGAGTGTGGAGGCGTACGGCGAGGACGGAGTATGGAGACAATTTGCAGCCTGCGAGAGAAATAACAAAATTATTCAACTATAAACATTTTTATATGCAGAAGTTCAATCTGTAGTAATATAAAAATTTGACCACTGACTTCGATGGTAGGAGACCAGGACACAGCATCCAGCGTCGAGTAGTTTCAGCACGAGCAAGTGGGATGTCCTTCACCGAGTATGGAGAATCAGCTATCGTCGAACCAATAATATGTGTTAGAGTCAGTGTGTAAGCGTCCAGTCTATAAAGTGTGTGTGTAATGAACGAGCCAAATGTTCCTGAGTAATCGTGAGTTGAAATTTATGGTATTAATATGTGTAAACGGAATTAAAAGATACAGTCAGATATCGTTCTCTTCTTTTTGTTAATAAAATAAACTCTTTTAAATTTCGAATCAATCTGGTAATTCTAAGTTCGTTAATAAGTTTCGTCGATGTCTAGACGATTAAATACTTCTGTTTAATTTAAAGATAAATGTTGGGTTCTTTGATTATTTAAATGTTCTGTCCGTTATCAAACCCAGTAAAGACCCATGAGAAAAAGGAGATGCTTTTTATAATTAAATTGTATAATGTTTCAAGAATTGATAAATAAATGTTGTTTGTTTTAAAGTCTATAATTTTTCATTTAAAAGCCCATCAAAATAAATTGTCACGGTTGTTTAATACTTATTGGCTACCACAACGTGGGGCGAATTAAGTAGGAGTCTTTTTTGTTTATTACTATATATATATATATATATATATATATATATATATATATATATATATATATAATTAAGAGGCTCAGGCCTTATATTAATACTTTATCTCAGCATTTGACAGAATGATTAAGAGAATCCAGGATAAATCCGAACCAGGAGGACCGGAAAAAGATTCGTATGCCGAAATCCAATTTTCGAATTGTAAAATTTTCTGGTCTACTATCAGTCAAATCTGTTTACAGTTGTGTTTGCTTTGGGGACTTTGCTTGGTGACCGCACAGAACGGGCGTTCTTCAGCCCCTCGGCGACGACTCTGAACCGGGATCCTTCGCAACTGAGCGCTACTCCGCCGCTTCTGCCCTCCAGCTGCAACTGTTCGCACACCAAGCAGTACGACCCTGTCTGCGGCAACGACGGCAACACTTACTTCAACGAAGGAAACCTGGAATGTTTCCGCCGCTGTGGAACAAGTACGTTAATCTGAATTTGATTTAACTCTTATCTGACATGAATGACAGTCCACTCACAGCTCCCGATTCACCGAATTGAATCTTACCTTTTTCACATGAATGATCACTTGATTTTTCTGCGAATTTGGCTGTATACTATTTGAAAAAAAAAATATACAAATATTTCGTAATTGTTAACAAATACAGAAATAATTGTAATAATCAAATAACTCACTATAAGGACTTTATTTTACAATTGAGTGTTTTGGAATAGGATAGAATGGATTCTGTTTTTAAAAAAGGAACAATGTTTTTGTACATAGCACATGGGTATTATAGTATTTGTAACCTATTATGTATATATATTGTAATTCCAATTAAACAGGCCATTAATGGTTTTTAATATAATTAAATTGTTAGCGGTTCGAATTCGTAAAGGCGACAATGAAGGCGGGTTTTTCCTTTGTTCAACAATGGAGACCGCGCGGAGAAAACAGGGTATGTGCTTGGAGAACGGCAGTCAACGGCGAGAAGCGGAGCAGTAAAGATAAGTCTGGAATCGGCGATTGAAAGGTGAAGGAGTCAAAATTCTGCGTACGAGAGATGAAACTGTTAAAAGTCGACGGGGAGATAATGTAGTTCAGTTCACCTAGAGCAACGAATAGTAAAGTTTGCAGATATAAAATACGAATGGCAAGATCCTGTATTTCTACATGAAAGCAATCAAATATTTTACGGAAAGATTTATTTAATAATTTGCACACGGTGAAGCAAATGGTTGCTTCACGCTGATTGAACAGTTATCGGATAGAGGAGACCGGCATCCACTAGCTAACCAAAGGGGGCGGCTCATCCGAAGTTCCACATAGCAGAGGACGAGTATTTTAATCGTGTGTATTAAAATTTTCAATGAAGTGTAGAATCAGTGTAAAAATGGCATTTAAGTGTGGTAGTTTTCAAGATACAAGAGAGAGAGATCTGGTACCAGACAGACGGTCCGTGAGAAACAATATTTTGATATAAATTTGTAAACGATAATTAAAAAGGTATAGTCAGATTTCGTTCAGTTTTCGTTTCGTTCAGTTTTCTTTTCACTTATTTCATACTGTTTTAGGTTAACTTTTTATATTTTGAATTGTTAATTGTCAGTTTATACATTGATTTTGTTCTAATTATCAACCCCAGTTATGGCTCTGAGATAAGAGATTCGACGAATTTGATTGTAATGATATAAGAACTGTATGTTCATAAATGCCACGAATTAATAAATGAAAATTAAAGTATTCGTTTTTTTAATGGATGAAATTCGGCATGAATAATAGGTTTTGTACATTGTAAATTTATCAACAATAATAAATTTCTTTTAAAGCTTAGTAAATATTGTTAAATGATTCATTTAATTAAAGCTGTCTAGTTGTCTATTACATTTATGGCTTCACCAACGCGGGGCAGATTAATCGTCAATCCAGTTGTTTATTACAATATATATATATATATATATATATATATATATATATATATATATATATCTGTGTGTGTGTGTGTGTGTATGTGTATTTTATAATATATTGTTTCTGTAATTATTGTAACTTTGAGGCCAGATCATTGTAAAGAACAGCATTGTTTGGCGCGAGAATGCACAGACTATAATGGTTGCTACGGTGTATTGTCGAAAAGCTATATAAGACGCTCAGAACTTTTAGCAGTCAGCCACTTGTGGTCCGAGAGCACATTGTGTGTGCGATAGTCAGTTTTTGAGGGACTAACCATGGTAGTATGGGCGAGAGTCTGTGTAGATCAAATTCAGCAAAGTATGGGCTGAATAACATCAGTTATTTTATTAAAGATTTTCTAAAGCAATACTGAATTTGATAATACGTACGACAGCAAGTGGAAAGACGCCTAAAGTGTTGGAAAGTGAGATGATAATAAAATCAGTGTCATGGCCTGTCAATGCAATTATTGTTCTGTAAAAATAAAATAATCACGTGTGCAACAACCAAAGCATCTCTAAATAAATGGTATGAAAAAAAAAACTTTCTTCTGTAAACCTTCACGTAAATATACCGTCATATTTCTATAACTTTGCCACATTTATATACCTTTTCAGATTTCTATAGTTTTTGTCGTTGGTATAAAATTTTGTTATTGTCAAATTAAATTCCTTTTTTCTTTTGTAATTTGGTGAAATTTGCAAATCAATCACTGTCTTTATTAGAGGCCCTATAAGAGCTGAAATTTAGATTCTCATAAAAGCTGAGGGATTTATTTAAAAATAAAAGAAAGTAAATTAAACTAAAATCAAATTTGTCAAATAAACAATCTTTGTTATCTTTTAAGAAATATTGGTTTAATTTCAGTTTCCTTCCTTGTTTATTTAAATAAAAATGTTTACCTCATTATTTGCCTCCAACGTGGTGGTATCTTTGTTTCATTAATTTAAATTACATTGAATATTACAGTATATATATGATAAAAGGTCAATTAAAAGAATTAATAATTAAAAAGTATTGAGCTTAATTGTTCCCGGCGAACACACAGAGATACAATAATGGTCGAGGATAATGAACAGGCCAAGACATTGTTAGACAATAGCGCGCGTAAGTTGATGGAGTAGTTAGTCAGCCACGAGACATTGATGAATACAGAAGGAATTAAAATTAGCAGTCAGCCATGAAACCTTGCTGAGTACAGAAGGAATTAAAATTTGTCAGTCAGCTACGAGACACTGTAGAGTTCAGTATAATTAAATTTAGCAGTTGTCGAAGGATTCCAGAAAACCTGTTACGACGTGAAAGGTAGAAAATTTACATATATTATTGACCTCAGAATTACTGAGTTCATTTGTTTGTCCCTCAGAAATTTAATCACCTTGCCACTTACCTCCATTGAAAATTGATGATGAATTAAAACACTTATCATTTCTTTAATTACTAATTACTTTCATATTAATATCTTTAACGTAGTTTTAAATCATATATTTTTTTAATGGACAACGTCCGATTTTCAAACTGTATTTGTAATAATTATTCTTTTCGTGTAAACTTATGACGTATCCTATTTCCTCGACCGAGGACTAATAGAATGAATAATAAATCTAAATCTATACTGAAAGAAGCGTTCATATTCATTCCGTTGCGTATGAAATACTAATTTATGAAACTTTTATGCTTCTCATGTAATTAATGATAAAATATGGATATATATATTTCCTTTCTTTGTTTCAGATGTCGTTCCCGTTTCACGAGGTACATGCACTATTAATAATGGCTAAACGTGAAAATTCTCCCAGTTCCACATTCATCTTATTGTTTACTGATTAAATAAGTTTGAGTACATCTATTAATGATTGAGGTTGCTCCGAAAGTGCATTTGTAATTTCGAGTTGTTCTCCATGGTTACGGCTGCCTTGTTGTTTGGTCTGAATGACAATATAATGTATGACGCAATTTATAATAAAATATAATAAATGTATTAAGAATTTCCTTTTTCTTTTACAATTATATTTCTCTTTATATTTGGAAGCAAAGAGCTTCCTTGTTCCACGCTTAATTGATTTATTTTGTGGCGCAAAGGATATCTCTGGCGGAATGCATTGTTGAGCCAGTTTTCGACTCCAGCCATTGTATACCTGGAGAGGTTTCAGAAGTCCTGCCATATGCGGGGTAAAAGAAGGGAGAAGGTGACGGGAGCATTGTAGTCCAGAGGGAACGGCCTCTCTTGGTGCAAATCCACGTTCATTACATTCTTACGAACGGGATATACAGACAGCAGCAAAGTCACTTTTTAATACCCTTTATTCGTAATTTCTTAAATTTTATGGATGATTTTTATACTGTGCAACGTATGCTGAACTGAACACAATATATATTCCTTGCGTCAATGTTTTCAGAATAGTTTTTACACTACCAAATTGCCTAAACAAAGGCTCGTGATGAACTGAGCTCCGGTCTACCCCCACTACGCATGGACCACACGTCCTGCTACACCTCTCAGGTTATACGCGATACATGAAATAATATTACGTTTGTATTTATAACAAAAAAATGAAATAATAGAGATTGAGTTTCGTGGTTTTATTTTACGTACGACTAACTTGAACTCGTCATAGTTCGGTACTTAATATATATACAAACACATGATTAAATTATAAAATTAATATTTCCTATCACTTAATACAAACACGTTAAGTATGAAAAGCTACTTTAGGTAGTAAGTATCCCTATATATCGTAACGCGTGTATTTAGGTTTAAGTTTTTCTTTGTCTCGGAAGTGTTGTTTGCTGTGGTCTTGAGAATTCGAAACCGTGCACGTGCGTGGGGGTGGAGGAGATAAATATTTCCATCCAAGTAATTTCGTGTCCTGTCTCGATTGTTGGCCTCAACATGACAGAATAGTTAGCCATTGTTGACTACGGAACTGCAGCTGAGTGCTATAAATCTTGTGACAATGGAAGAATCAGGCATTTCGACGAAGTTTTCTAACAATGAAAATAGTAAAAGAATGGGAGGATATAAGGGAGGAGATAAGCTTTAGGAAACTGGACAGTTGTTCTGCGCTCACCGCAGCTGGTGGATGTGATTAAGATAGGCTCCGTAAAGTTGTTGTCTCTGATATAGTTCGAGGCAGAATAGTCGTGAGAAAGAAGCCACAATTTGTTAGTGAAGAGTTCACAGAATAGCGACACACAATTTAGTACGACGGTTTGCCAGCATTCAATCCCGGAGGCCGGAGGCCGACACCTTAGCCCTGAGTCAACACTGCACTTAAGACGTTCTGCCGGCTGTGAGATACGGAGACGTCAGTACGAGAGCTACAGCAGGCAACACAACACAGAATAGCAGTACGCATTTGGTACGGGCAGCAGATCTCTTCTATTTAAAAACTACAGGTGCCTGAGATAAGAGTTTTCATGTTTAACTTTAATAAACTTATATAAAATTGCTTTATTGGTCAAATATTTATTTTGATTTAACGTAAAAACCCAGCCCACAAACATTATTCTTTACAATATACTGACATGGAACACATTTTAATTTTATTTTTCTTAACGACACCAATAATTGATGATAAAAAATCAAAGCGAAGTATCCGAATATAATTGGTTATTATGTTATTTACTACTTTTTTAAGGATAAATAATCTATTTGTATTATTACTCATTAACCGCTAAATTTTAACAACAAACAAACTTAAGTACATTTATAATTGATAAAAAACAAAGCGAAATACCTGAATATAATTGGTTACTACTTAATTTTTCTATTTATTTTAGATATTTAATCTACTATCCATCAAACGTTTAATGGTAACAACCTACAAACTTAACGATAGCAATAATTGTTTAAAAAAATATGCGCAGTACCTTAATATAATTGGTCGTGATGCTATATTATTGCTTAAATTTACTCTTTTTTTTAGATAGTCTAGGTTTTTGAGTCTATCTCTCAATAATCAAATCACTTGATCGATTCACGTCCCAATTTAAACACACACAACTTACTCAGGTGAAATAATGTTCACATCAGTCACTGAGGTTAAGTTTCAATTAAAAACACTCTCATATCTCACTGAAAACAAATAACCCACACATACTTGTGACAGTTTCTGGGATATTCGCTTTTTACTGTTTACTCTATAATTCTCATTGCACATGTCAGTACTGGATCATTCCCTATAAGCAGTCTTAATTACTATATTACAGATATCATTTGATTTTTAATTACTTTCGGACGCCTTAAGAAACTTATTGCGCGTTACAAGCCACAAGCTGAGACGTGTTGGCGAGCTGCTGAATCTGCATCAGCAAAACCCACGCATTAGGCGACACGTGCGAGCTTGGTGGATCTCCGTTGGGCGCGTGTAGCGTCGAGCGCCCCAATCGCCAAAACGGGATTGGATGATTCTTGGACGCGGTCAAGCCATGGAGGGGCGCCTCGGTGGTTTGAAGGCGTCCCAGACCTCAGTCTGATCTTAGGGACTCACTAGGTTGGTCACCCTAGTTCCTTCCTTCTGCACTTCTTCAAAAAATCTTCTTCATTCTTTAATTGGGTTCTGGAGGAATTAACCTGATTCACTGTTCCGCCTATGCTGGGAGCGTCATGCTAACTTGACGCCAAACTACTCCCGATACCAACTTTCCTATCATCTTTCCTCTCAATTATTGTATTTTTCCTCTTTTTCTTGTAATCGCCCGCACCACTTCCAGTCGGTGGCTTCGGTCGCTTTCTTATACTATATGTATTTGCTCCTTTAATTCCGATAACGATATACAGACCCTCAATTTGTATTTCCTCATCGTCGGAAGAAGAAGAACTTACGACCCTCTCTAAAGGTAAACAAACCCTCTCTCCACTTCTCAGCTCTGCTGGAATTTGACCTGTACAACTAAATCCATCATTTATAAACTTTTCCACCTTTTGCAAGTGATCGACCCAGCTACTATGTCTATAGGCTCACAAAGTTCTGAACATGATCCCACTGTATACGCACGTATCTTTCGGCCGTGTAACTTTCAGGGTGTATAGAGTATAAACATTTTTCACTATCTGTCGTTATCGAATTGATACGATAACTTCCGGATTCCCCTGCTCTATAAAATAATGTTTGAAGAGTTTATCTAGACACGGCTTTGTCCTGGCTTTCCTCAACCTTTACAACTTCACATGCTTCGTGAACGCATCTATAACTTCCAGGATATATTGCCATCCGAAACGACCCCTGATTACTGGTCCATACAGATCTAATCAAACTATCTTCCCCTTCCGTGTAGGAAGAATTGCCTGATGTGGCGCTTCATATGTCACATTCCTATGTTTGCTTATATGACACGAGAGGTTCAGTTAGGTTTGGTTAGGTTAGGATAGGTTATGTTACGTTAGGTTAGGCATCATGCTCAATGAATGGTACAATTTGAGAGAGGTTAGGTTCGGTTAGGTTGGTTAGTCATGTTATATGTATGACATATATGCCTTGTGGGCACTAAGGAACTTCTGAGTAAGCCTCAGAAACAAAGCTTCTTTGTGGTTACTCACGTTCTCGGAGTAAGCATCAATAAACAAAATACTTGTAAGCATTTAAGAATTTCCAACTCGGCAGCAAAGATAATTTAGACCCATGTGTCCTGCTGAGTCTGGGGCTGCTTGAATACAATGAAGCTCTGTGAACGTATGTATAAAAGGGCCAGACTTCTCTGATGGAAGCAAGTCTGTATCTTACTTCAACGTGGTGCGTATGCCACTCTGTCTTCTGTTTTCATGTTATTGACTTAGCTCTAGGCTGTAGACTAAGATTAATAAAACTTCTTTATTATTCTAATGGACTAAAGCCTCATGTAATTTCTCTAAGCCTTTAAGCTATTATAGAGTGCGACTTAGCGCGCACTCCGGACCCAAGTTACAATTTCTTCCTAAATATCTCTGTTAGCGAGACCAGGAGAAATTCGATTATTATATGGTGGCAGCGGAATTTTAAACATTAAATGGTGGCAGCGGAAATTTTAAACATTACATGGTGGCAGTAGTGGGATAGAATAGCTCAATTTCCATCCATTGGCAGTGAGAGAATAACTACAGGTGTTCAGGAAGGCACGCCTGATCAACGTTTCTTCTTGGACTAAGGTTCGTAAGATTGTGGCTCTTTAGAAACTGCGTTATTGATACCCGAGGGAGATTTGCGTGTTCAGTCTTTGGAGCAGCCGTTGCCGCAGACGGAATTCGGTAGTGAGAAGATCTCACGAGTACTTCCCGACTGCAACTCCAATCTTACCCTACATCGTTCGTCACCAGAGTGACGCATCTATCTTCTATCTATTCTTCACGGCCTTTCCGTCTTCACGTCAACTTTACTCTTCACGACGCCGGACGACTTTCGACGCCCGACGACGCGATTGTCTTCGCTTCTCAGAACGACTTCCGACGACTCTACACTTCACGTCAACTCTACTCTTCACGACGCCGGACGACTTTCGACGCCGACGACGTGATTGTCTTCGCTTTTCAACAAGACTTCCGACGACTCTACACTTCACAACGTCTCTACTCTTCCGACGACTCTACACTTCACGCCGTCTCTACTCGTCACGACGCCTGAAGACGCCGAAGCAGCCGTCTCTTCCCATCACGACTTCTGACGCCGAAGCAGCCGTCGTTCCGTAGCACGACAACGCAGAGAGATAGCTGAAACTTTCTATTTCCTTTCCGGTAAGTCCAGTCCCATAAAGCAGAATAATGTCTAATGAACGCTCAGACGAAGTAGGCAATGATGATGATTTATATATTTCTGTGACTCAAGCAATTAAGTTAATTCCTAAAAATTTTGATGGTAATCCTAAGGAACTTTCCGAATTTTTAGAAGGAGCAGAAGCCGCTAATGAATTTGTTAATCCTAATAAGAGACCGCTTTTACTAAAATTCATAGAATCTAAAATTACGGGAGACGCGAAATCAAAATTGTTGGCTAGAACAGAACGGGATTCTTGGCAGAAAGTTAAAAATATTTTGGAAGAAAATTATTTGGTTAGGAGAACTCTCGAATATTACGCTGGAATCTTGTTTAATTCTAAACAAACTCCGCAAGAGAATGTTGCTCAATGGGGTTCAAAAATTGATTCAATTGCTATACATTTAAGACGTGAAGCTAAAACACGTATGGAAAAATTAAGTGCAGAAATTAATGATCAATTTATTAATGGTGGTATGTTTATTATTAGTGAACTTTTAAAGGGAACTTTCATAGCAGGTTTAAATGATGATAGAGTAAAATACATGGTAAAAACCAAAGGCGAAGGTGAACCATTAGCGCAGCTTGTAGAAACAGCTATAGTGGAAGAATCGAATATTAGATCTCAAAAATTCAAAGGTAGTGAAAAAGGTTCATTTCTATCACACGGTGCAGTGCGAAAAGGAATTCAGTATCCAGGGATTGTAAAAAGGGAACCACAAATAAAAAGAGAAGTAAACACTATGGATAATATTCAATGCTTTAAATGTAAAAAGTTTGGACATAAGGCGCATACTTGTAGATCCCAATCTCGATCGGAAAACTCGCATTAGGCTTCTCTAACAGCCGGGGAAAGTATAATCGCGGAGGCTGTACGAAAGAGGTGCGAAGCGCGGACACAATTGTCACATTCCAAGGTAGGACTTGTGACGTGGTCACAGATAGTGACGTGATCGCAACTCGAGAGGAAGTTGACGATGCAGCAAGCATCGCCCAGGTGGAGGCTGATGACTTGATTAATGTTAAAGACGTATGTAACGTCTTAAGCGTAGTTCAAGGGAAACTCGTGCAGACAGGTTCTTATGGGCATCCAAGGGAGATAGCCGTGGCTCATATGGGAGTACCAGATGGGTTGAAGGGCAATATTAAATTGTCGAATGAAAACGATAAGAATTTCATTCATAAAGAATCCTGTGTTAATGTTGTTGCACACGAGAAGAAACTCGGTGTAAGCGTAGTTCAAGGTGAAACTCGTGCAGACAGGTTCTTCGGGCATCCAAGGGAGATAGCCGTGGCTCATATGGGAGTACCAGATGGGTTGAAGGGCAATATTAAATTGTCGAATGAAAACGATAAGAATTTCATTCATAAAGAATCCTGTGTTAATGTTGTTGCACACGAGAAGAAAATCGGTGTAAGGGAAATGTGTCCTGGGAGTAGGAATTGTCACTGTGATGTAAACCACCTGACTTGTAAATTACAAGAAAATGAAATTAATTCTTATGAATTAGAAATAGAATGTCCTCAATTAAAGAAAGGTTTTGGAAAAGCTTTGATAGATACTGGAGCTCAAATATGTTTAGTGCGAGAGAGTGCATTAAAATCGAGTATTGTTCCAAAAAACTCTGAAATAATTATAAGTGGCATTAATGGAGATAAAGTAAGAACTAAGGGTATAGTTCAAATTAAATTCTCTTCCTTAGAAGTAAATAAAGTTACTGACTATCACGTAATTGATAAATTACCGCGTGATCTAGATATAATATTAGGAAGGAATTGGCTTTTATCGAATGGTTATGTGTTGGCAAAGAAATATGTAATATCACCCTATAGCGAAAAACTAGTAGAATTTCCTACGGCAGAAAAAGGTTTAAGATTTGTAGAAAAACAAATGATAGACTATGATGTATATTGCGCAACAGGTTTAGTAAATTGTGTTAACAATTCATTTCCATGTTTAGTTGTAAACTTAAGTGATAAAAATATTATAATAAGTAAGATACCTAAATTGGTGAAACCTCCCACACAGTTGAAAGTTAATGAAAATAATTCGTGTAAGCAGAATTTTAAACGAATCCAATTATTACATGAGAACTTAAGGTTAGGGCATATTGTGGAAGGTGCCTCAGAAATTAAAAGAATTTGTGAAGAATTCATAGATGTATTTAAATTACCTGGAGATCCTTTAACTACAACTACAGCAGCAGTTCACACCATTCCAACTCCAACGATACCTAGTGGTAGAGCAATCACTTTAAAAAATTATAGACTACCCGAAAGTCAGCGCGTAGAAATTAATAGGCAAATAGATCAAATGTTAGATGAAGGTATTATATCTCATAGTAGAAGTCCATGGAATTTTCCTCTTATTGTTGTCCAAAAGAAAATGGATGCCTCTGGAAAAAGAAAATGGAGAATTTGTATAGACTTTAGAAAATTAAATGATGTCAGTATTGGCGATAATTATCCATTACCTAACATTCAGGATATATTAGATAGAATAGGAAGAGCTAGATATTTTTCATCGTTAGACTGTGCAAGCGGATATCTTCAAGTCCCGATTGCGGAACAAGATAAATGTAAAACAGCTTTTAGCACAATGACCGGGCATTATCATTATAATCGTATGCCGTATGGCTTGAGATCGGCTCCCGCGACTTTTCAAAGGATGATAAACGGGGTATTACAAGAATCCATAGGGGAAAGATGTTTTGTTTATATGGATGACATATTAATTTTAGGTGAAAATTTAATGGTGCATAATAGAAAATTAAGAGAAGTATTAGGACATTTACGCAAACATAGATTACAACTAGAACCAGATAAGTGTGAGTTTTTGAAACCTGAATTAACATTTTTAGGTCATATTGTAACCAAAGATGGTGTAAAACCAGACCCTAATAAAGTATCTGCTGTAAGTAAATTTCCTGTACCAAAGAATTCTAAAGATATAAAAAGTTTTCTTGGTTTAGCTTCTTATTATCGGAAATTCATTGAGAAATTTAGTGATATAGCACGACCTCTAACAAACTTGTTAAAGAAAGAAGTCGACTGGAAATGGACAAAGTTAGAACAAAATAGCTTCGAAGTACTTAAACAGAAACTGACAGAAGCACCCGTGTTGCAGTATCCTGATTTCACAAAATCATTCTCTCTAATTACAGATGCAAGTGGTTATGCTTTGGGCGCGATATTATCACAGGGTAAAGTAGGGCAAGATAAACCTGTTTCTTTTGCAAGTCTAACATTAAATGGAGCAGAAATAAGATATAGCACTGTTGAAAAAGAATGTTTGGCAATAGTGTGGGCTTGTAAACATTATAGACCGTATCTACTAGGAAAGAAATTCACAATTGTGACCGATCACAAGGGTTTGACTCGGATATTCAATGTAAAAGATCCCAGTTCTAGATTACTCCGCTGGAGATTACTTTTAGAAGAATATGATTATGAAATAAAGTATAGGCCTGGTAAAAAGAATAGTAATGCAGACAGCTTAAGTCGTTATCCAGTAGAATGTCTTCCAATATGCGAAGAAAATCTAACGCAAGATCAAAGATTGAAAATTATTAAAGAGTTACACGAATGTCCAATTGGTGGTCATCAAGGTGTTAATAGAACGGTTGAAAGAATTAAATTATATAGAACATGGCAGGGAATAGAAAGTGAAGTTTCGGAATATATTAAAAACTGTAAAGTATGTCAAATGAATAAAGAATTAAACCACAAGGTTAAACAACCTTTGGAAATTACAGATACACAAGAACTACCGTGGTTAAAAATATATTTAGATATTGTTGGTCCACTCCCATTAAGTGAAAATGGAAATAAATTTATACTTACTTGTCAAGACAATTTAAGTAAATATATTGTAGCAGTTCCTTTGAAGTCACAGACTGTAAAAGACGTGACAGAATCTTTTGTAAATTCAATTATTTTAATATTCGGCATTCCTTTATATATTGTTACCGATCAAGGTACAAACTTCATGTCAGAAGTATTTAAAAGATTATGTAAACTTTTCAAAATAGAGAAAATAAATACAACTGCGTATCATCCGGAATCTAACGGAAGTTTAGAAAGATCTCATAAATCATTGATTACTTATTTGAGATGTTTTTGTAAATCATCTGATTGGGACAGATGGATTCAATTTGCTGCATTTACTTATAACACAACACCTCACACAATTACAAAATATACACCGTACGAAGTATTGTTCGGTAGGAAGTGTAACTTACCAGGAATTTTACAGTTTAGACCTAAACCTTTATATAATTATGATGATATAGTGTTAGCTATTAAGAACAAAATGCAAACTTGTCAAACTGTAGCAAAAGATAGGTTAGAAAAGTTTAAAGCAAGCCAACAGGATAAAGTAAAATCAAATTAAGTAGACTTTAAGGTGAATGACCTTGTTTTGTTGAGGGAAGAAGCAAGACATAAGTTAGATCCATTGTTTACGGGACCATTCGAAATCAAAGAAATGAAGTATCCAAATGCAATAATTCAGAGAATAGGTAAAAGAAAGCTCCAAGAAGTACATACAAATAGACTTAAACAGTATTTTTATGTAATGCAGGACGATAAAGAGGATGGAAGCCAACAAGCTTATAATGATGATGGTGATGATGGTGGTGGTGACAATAACTAGAAATAAAGTAGTAGATGCGCAGAGTGTTGAACAATTCAATTCTGGCCCAGGATTATACTTTGATGAAGTAGGTACGATGTCATTGTATCCTATTAAATGGAAAGTAGTAAGTTATATTAATCTAGAGTCAACTTGAGAACTATGGAAACATACTAATAAGATGAACATTATATTAGCAAAATTTTGTGATGAACAAAAAGGTTTTGATTGGTATCTACTCACAGATTGTGGAGCATTTCAACAATATGCTGAAACGAAATTTCATTATGTAAATAATTTAAAAGATTCAGTAGAAAGATACACGATTAGTCCAAGTGTAAATTCATTTTCTAAATTCAAGAGACTAAAACGTGGCGTTCTTAACTTCATAGGTGATGTGTCTAGAATTCTATTTGGGACACTAAGTCAAAAAGATGCTGATAATTATAACGAACAAATTTCCAATTTGGAAAAAGAACAAGCTGAATTTTTACATATTGCAACAGAGCAAATGACTGTAATTAAATCTACAATTAATTCAGTAAACTTAACAATACAGAGAATTAATAATAATGAAAATATGTTAAGAGATAGCTTAATTAAATTATCCGACGATACCAATGTTAAATTACTAACCTATGAAAATCAATTTAAGATAGTTACTCTGATTAATGAAAAGATTAGAATTATACAGAGGGGTATAGATGAATGTCAACATTCGTTAGAAATAATCTTAGATGCACTTGTCCATTCGGAAGCTGGAATATTGCAACCTCAGTTAATTGTATTAGAGAAAGTTAAAGACCTATTGCTTAGCCAGAAATTGCCTACTGGACTGGATTTTCCAAATTTTCCATATGCAGAACTTCAAACACTTATAACACCTCATGCTTATGTAAACACTCAAAATCTGGTTTACATATTAGAGATACCATTACTCTCACCTACTATTTATCAAGTGTATAGAATAACACCATTTCCAATTCCTAAAAGTTCCAATCTTTATGTGTTTATTAATTCAAACAAAGAGTATATTTTCAGTGACCCAGTTAGACAACTCTTTGGAAAATTGTCAGTGAGTGAACTATCCAATTGTATGCATCCTAATGAGTTATTAAAGAAAGAAAAACAAAAAGATTATAATAAATATTTTACATGTATAAGCATTTAGTGATGGTTCTACACTTATTGTAATTTTTATTTCATGTTCATGTTGTTGTTGTTGTAATAGTAAATGTAGAAATTTTATGTTTTGGCTTTGGGAAAAGTTTTTTCCAAGAAAATGCTGGAAGGAAACATCAGAACATCTATGTGTTAATATATTCAATATGCCAAGCCAAGGGAGGGTTGTATACCATCAACCAACCAAAGAAAATAAAAGTTCACCTTCCATATCAGTAGATTCCATTCCTTCTCCTGATATAGCAGATAATATAGAAGATGCTTCTATTGCTAATAGAACCAGAAGTAGAATGAAAAAGTCATTCTTTAGGTAATATTGAAATTCATATGCAATTAATACTGTAATTTAAATTGTATTTCAATTAGTGTTAGAATTTTATAGTATTTTATGTTTCTCCATATTTGTGAATATGTGCTTAAATTCTGAACTTGTGGTGTCAGAATTTTTTTTGACAAAGGAGGTGTAATATATATGACATATATATTACATCTGCCTTGTGGGCACTAAGGAACTTCTGAGTAAGCCTCAGAAACAAAGCTTCTTTGTGGTTACTCACGTTCTCGGAGTAAGCATCAATAAACAAAATACTTGTAAGCATTTAAGAATTTCCAACTCGGCAGCAAAGATAATTTAGACCCATGTGTCCTGCTGAGTCTGGGGCTGCTTGAATACAATGAAGCTCTGTGAACGTATGTATAAAAGGGCCAGACTTCTCTGATGGAAGCAAGTCTGTATCTTACTTCAACGTGGTGCGTATGCCACTCTGTCTTCTGTTTTCATGTTATTGACTTAGCTCTAGGCTGTAGACTAAGATTAATAAAACTTCTTTATTATTCTAATGGACTAAAGCCTCATGTAATTTCTCTAAGCCTTTAAGCTATTATAGAGTGCGACTTAGCGCGCACTCCGGACCCAAGTTACAATTTCTTCCTAAATATCTCTGTTAGCGAGACCAGGAGAAATTCGATTATTATATGGTGGCAGCGGAATTTTAAACATTAAATGGTGGCAGCGGAAATTTTAAACATTACAGTCATCATGCTCAAAGAATGTTATAATTAGATGACACTATTTATTCCAATTGCCATTACACGTCAAACAGATGGACAATAATAGAAAAAAAAACCATACTGAAGTAAAATAGTTGGCATTACGATCAAAATTATTGGATGAAAAAGTAGTAGAATCAGCAAAAGAAATGCTGAAGAAAGTAAGGAACAATGCACATGTTTCAAAAATAGTAAATGCTGTAATTGCAGAAAAAAAGTACAGTATAACGGACGTAGAAAAAATATATTGTATTACCAAGAAGCACACTAACTTCGTCGGTAAAACTGTTGAAATTTGGCAGAGAAGAAAAACTGTTTGCTTTATGTACGTAATTATTAAGGGAAACTCAGTTCGGCTCGTTATTGTCGCAGAACCTTAATGCCACATGTTGACATCAACACAACGAAAATGGTGTACTTTGCGTATTTCCATTCCCTTATGTGTTATGGCATTGCAAATTGGGGCAATTGCTCCAGGAGCATTGAAATATTCAAGTTGCAAAAGCGTGCCGTTAGAATACTTTCGAAAACGGATAACAAATCCAGTTGTAAACCATTTTTTAAAAGTCTGCGAATATTAATTTTTCCCAGCGTGTTTATTCAGCGGACATGAATCTTTTTCAAACGAATGGCGAGTCTCACGATTATGAGACTAGAAATCGTACAGGCCTAAGATCTTTGCTCTCTATCAGAGAAGTATTCACCATTCAGGGATTGTTTTATACAATAGTCTTCCTCAAGATGTTAAGAACAATAATAACTACATGGGTTTTATGGAAAAATATTGTACTGAAAGGCGCGTTTTACTCAGTACAGGAGTTTCTTGATCGTTCGCCTAATATTTATTTTTTTTTAAAAAAACCTGCAAAAGTGTTCAATGTGTTGCTAATAATAACTACTTATTTCATAACTTGCTTAGTCTCTATTGACCTTTTTTGCTCTTTTGTTTGTTTGTTGCATGTACGGCCTGGAGTTTGCAGATTTCTCGTCGCTCCGTTTCGTGAAGTGACTTGTCCGTCGTTTGCGTTTCCTCCTACTGTGCGTGTGTCAAGTTTTGTGTCTTTTCTTTCATTCTTGTGTCATGTGTAATTCTGTATTTTATGATAGTTATTTCTCGAATCATTAATTATATACTAGTACGTATTGAATTTTTTTATTAGAACTGTAAATATTATATTATACTCTTAGTATAGTTAAATAATTATTATTTTTGTTATTAGTAATACATAGTTACTTTACTTATGTTGAAAATTTGTGTTCCCGAATTTTAATATTGTTATGTTAAATTCTAATTATTTATAATTGTAGCATCCAATTATTATATTGTAATTTTATGTAATGACGTATCCTATTTCCTCATATGAAGACTAATGTAATAAAATAAATCAAATCAAATCATTATCAATATTAGTCTTAATTTTCCGTATTTTGAGATCCTCCTTGGTGGAGTTTCCTGATCACGTAAAAAGAGTAAAACTGAACTGGTACCTAAAAACACTCTCACTAATCAAATTCTTATTTCCAATTTAAATGTATGCGTATCATAAATCCTATATACACTGATAATACACATAGGTCAAATAAATAACAATACAAATTCACCTTTCTTTTCCTTTCGAAAACAACTTCTTAAATTAATTTTTTATAAGCGATTTTTTTAAATTTTCTTCTTTCACGTTGAAACACAATTTGAATATATGCTACAGATCTTGCATCGAGAAAAGGAAATAAAGATGGATAATGGAAATAATTTTTTAGAATTTTTATGAATAAATAGTCCTTTTTGTGCATAAAAACATGTTAAAAATGTTTATAAAAACAGAGTGTATATATAAATATATACATTGTGCAGTAACAAGGTTACATTAATAATTTTTAAAGAGAACTGACATGCAATAAGGTCATTGATAAAGCTATTAATTATCCTTTAATATTTTGTACGATTTACAAATAAAATAAAAATGATAAAGGTATTTTAGAACATAATCAGCAAGAAAGCAAAACCGCACATCTGAATTAATACTTATTACATTAAAATTTCAATTATTGGTAAAATAAAGTGTTTATAAATTGAATTGGTACATATATTTAAATGTGTGTGTGTATTTAAATCAACTCTGCACATTAAAATTAGTTTTCTCTTACACACACATATTTCTAAATATGTTATAATTTTAGAATATTAAAATTTTGAATGATACTTACAACTATGAATTAGCTCAAAAAAGCTTTAAATTCAAGCATTTAAAATATTCTAACAATAAATTGTGAATACACTGGTCCCAGAACAGTAAAGTACATTAAAATGAAAATTTTAAATCATGAATAAATGATTTAATACATTAAACATGTTTGGAAAGTGAGCATATTTGGTTCAATACAATGAAAATGATTACTGTTGTTTGTGAACACAGTTCAAAATTTATCATATGCATAAAGCAAACCATTTTTAGTTCATTGATGTCAATTGTAAAATTTGTTTTTTTATAATATCATAAGATTAATTCTGCATCTATGTGGAAACTGATAAATGTGCACTAAAGGCATTGTAATCTACTTCTTAAGCTGATTGAAGAATTTGATATAACTTAATAATTCTACAAAAATATGTTGAAATAAGATAAACTAATGACAGTCACTGTTATAAATAAATTTATTGTCTGGTAACTTTCAGCCTTATTTGGCTATATTCATCCTTCTGGTATATCAAACTATGTGTTGTGCAGCACAAGACTAATCTAATGTATTAACAATGGATGAATATGGCTACCAACAAAATAAATTTATTTATACTAGTGACTGTCATAAGGTTATCTTACTTCAACAACAAATGGTCAGATTAACCTAATGCATTCTGCAAAAAGAATAATTATTATGTAATATTGTATTCATGTGAAATAATTGAGTTAATTCCAACTCATAAATTATTCTAATATTGAGGTAAATTCATTATTCAAGAAGTATTTTATTAAAGGAGTATTTGATATTTGGATTTACCAAGTCTGTTCATAATTTAATTCATATAATTTATTATCAATAATATTGATAACATGATAACACAATGTGTTAGATATATGTGACAAGCTTAATTGTTTTTGACTCCATTATTCCAACTATACAAATTAAGATGTTTAGTTTTGTCTATTGCAATAATTCAGGTAAAAATGTGTTATTGAGCACATGTGCTGCATTGCACCTTAATAAATTGTCAGCAGAGGGTTAAGCAGAATGTTCATTACTATTTGAAACATTTATAAATACAGTTATAAATGTTTTAATAGGGTGAGTCAATTTCAAAGGCAGGAACAACGGACACCACAAACAGTAATATAGAAAGGTTTCTATTCATTAATGTGAAAAGTCAAGACAAAACTTAAGCCTAGTATTTACATAAATTATGTTGACTATATATGAAAACTAAGAGATGAACAGAAATATGCTAACAAATCATAGAACATAATAATATATCATAATAATGTTAAGAAATTTACTAATGTGTACAAAAAATTTTCATGGGTCTATATGAACTGAGGTTGAATTGTTTCCTGAGAAATAATTTATTTTCTGTACTATTGCTAGTTTCTTCATATTAATATAATATTCAAAGATATTTTAGATATAAAATTTGTGTATATAGATAGTTCAGTAAAATTATATGCTAAATAAATGCTAAATAAATTAGCTGGCAGATTCAATAGGTAAATATATTGTCAATCCTCATATATACTTAGATTTATAGGTAGATTGAACTGTGTCATCAATTATCAACAGTAATATTTACAATGGTTCCAATACATCTAGATATAAAATATATGACTTGCTTGTTAAGTATTTTTTTATCCAAGTACATTTAATAACTTGTTTCTAGCAATACATCACATTTCAAGTGATTTAAAAATTCTAGTTAAGATTAACATGTAAGCCAGTTTTAATCCTACATAGCAAGGCATAGTCATATGAGAAAAATATATCAAAATATTAACATTCATTCCATATCACTTTTACTTAATTTAGAATTTATTATTTAGTATACAGTATACACATACTCCATTTAAACTGTGTCATATATTGCTCCATAAGTAATACATAGTGACCTAACCACTAAAAATATAAGAACTTCATTCTTTTTCCAATAATACAGAGGTTCAATTAGTAGGTAGTAAGGTAATTTGTGTGAATTGAGTTTCAAATCAAGCAATAAATAAACATATAAATACATACAAATGTACACATGTAAAAGTTTAAGTAATTTTTCTGATCTAAATAAAGTTTCTTCTACTCTATATATCATGTTACATACACTGTATGCAATATTTTCCTTACTATTCATATTTGCTTTCTTCACATCACACATATTGGATTGATTACCAAAATACTGTTTATGAAAAAATAAAAAATGTATAAAATGTGAAAATGACAAATGTATAAAGACACTTTAGCAGCTTATTTAATATTTCATTAAATGTTATCAGTTCACAGATTACTTAGAATTTTTCATGACAGAAATTCTGCTAATTACTTTAAATTACCTATGATAATTGGAATGAATGCTAGATTAACTTCACATTAAATTTATTCTCATAGAAAATATTTTATAATAAATTGGTAAATTTTATATTAGAGTGTATTTACAAAGAAATAAGTGTATGCTTACTCTGAATTTAAGTAATAACAGTTGTAGTTATTTAAAATGGAATGAACAGTTTTATGTACATATTTTTATTACACAAAACCTTATAACAATATTTTCCCATAAAATTTAAAGTTTTCATTGCCTGCAGTGTAAAATCATAATGCCAGTATTACTGGCACCAATTATATAACAGTAAAATAGATGCATGTTATTATAAACAGATCATTGTGTCAGCGCTTTCATAAGCACGGAAATCAATTAAAGATGATTGTCTATGTTCTTGGTAAGCAATAAATATCACATTTTTATGTATAACATGCCATTTTACACCATAAAAATGAAATATTTTCTTAAGGTTTTTTGATTTTATATGATCAATAGTATTATATTAAGATACTTAGTTTATATATAAAAAACAAATACAGATAATTAATAATTAGATTGATGAAAATAACAATAAAATGATCTTATGTTATTCATTTCATTTACAAGTATCCAAAAAGTATTAATTTGTAGATGTCAAACAGGAATGTAAAACTGATTTTCTGATCTGATATTTTCTCTAAAAAAATATAAGCAAGACTAGCCATAAAAGGCTGCCAATTGTCTGTCTAATCAGGCAAGTTAATGGACAAAAATATGGTAAAAATACACTAATTTGTCACAAAGCGGAAATTTTCCGCTTTCTGCTGTACCTCACCTTTCTTCATTAGATATACCAGTAACTTCGGATGACGATACCTCACTGAGAGCAGGTAGACAAGAGATTTCCATTGACGATGTTTTCCTATAAAAGTTAAAGTAGTATGTTAGTATTACAAGAATAGTTAATAACAAATTAAGCTACAAACAACATAACTTTTGAATTCTGATTTGTTCACTGTTTACCGGTTCAGTAAAAAGATGTAACTAGAAAGAAATGTCCAGATATATAATTTACTATGTCAAATGACTACAGTACCTTATTCATTTCTTAAATGTAATGAAACAATTTAAATATTGCTTACAATTGATTAAGTTATATATTTCCTTTAGAGAATCATCAGAATTGACACTCAAAATATCTCTGTGATATATATTTATTGTTTGATTCCAAAAATGTTTTTATCAGTCACATATAATGTATTTTATTCAATTCATTTATGATTTTGATTTTAAAATTTAAAAATATAATTTTGTATGTCACTGATAAAAAACATATAATACATATATATTACATGCAGTATGTATAAATATTTTTGAAGAAATATCTCTGCATATTTTCAATTAATGATTGACGAGCTAATTTGTATGATGTTGTAGCAGTTATATGTTATTTCAAAAGAAATATTGCTGTCCACATACCTTTCTGTGAACAAGTCATAACTGCCTGGAGCCGAATGAGAGCGGCCAGAACGTTGAAATTTATCAGATCGATCAACATCAGATGAGGTAGAAGCTGCAGCAGTACTAGCAGCACTCCTTCCAACAGACTGCTTCTGTCCAAATGGATTCTGTAAAAGTTAATTAAGTACTTCAAGTAAACTATATTTTTATTCATGTATGCTGGACATTTATTCATTATTTCATTAATAAGATGGCATATCAATCAAATACACCTGGTAACACTATATTACTAAATAGCTTAGTTTGCTTATAAGTAATAACAACATTATACAGTCTCTATGTATTGTAAAGATATCTAACTTGCAAGGAGCATAGACAGAGTAGTGAGTAATAAACATAGCTTGTTATGGGTATGAGAATGTCTTTTTATCACTCCAGCTAATTAAACACGATGCTCTACAACAATGAACTGTATTTAACATGATCACTATTTATTGTCATCAGACAGGTTCTTACTTACACTTTGCTTAGGTCAGTATCCCAGGTTGAACAGTTCAAATAAAAACAGAACATATATTGCAGCCAAATAAAAAACAAGCAGAAAGGTCATTTAGCCTGTTTTCATTTACAATACATTGGATATTCACTTTACATCCTTAATGTTAGGTCAGATAGGTTAAGCACATCACAGGGATTGTTTATACACCACCGTCTTTGTCGTTGGGAGTGTATCATTAGAATCTGGAATGTCTGCACACACTTTACAAATGTTCCTCCAATGATTATTTCTAGGGCTAGGTGAAAGATGTGAGCAATGGCCCGGTTGATCCTCATCTTATCAATTAGCTCTTTAATTTCTGACCTTTAGTTCCACTAGGATTTGCACAAAATAGTCTGCCACATCTTATCAATGTTTAATTATCATGCTGCTTCTACATATACAGCTGGAAGTACCTATCCATGACCAAACTATGCCTTGTTTCCATTCCTGAGCAACTTGCACCATGCAATGTAAAGCAACTTGATACACCATGACATGCAGGAGAATAGCTGACTCCATTACAAAAACAAATGTATGGCATATGAACATATTACATGAACTTCGACCATCTGTATTCCTCTCATGGATTAAGCAGAGGTATATCAGAGAAATCATACAGCACATTAATGTCTACCACCATGATAAGTCAAATTGGTTCTGTAATATTTAGGTATTTCATGCATGTTCTGTAATACATTTTGACCTGTGGTAATCTGAGACATGTCACAGTTAACAAATGTCAGTAATGATACTTCCCATCTTCACTCTCTTGCTCATCCAGGGACATAGATGCAGAAAGCACAAAATTTATAGTCTTGAACTACCTTTTATCCTCTAACATGTTTAATACCATTGTCAACCATTTTTACATTCATCATAATGTCATGTATAAACTTCCACCATCTGGTTGGAAGACTGAGAAAATTTTCTTCAACCCCTCAGATGATTGAAAATAAATATTTTAATATATATAAAATTATGTCTGATTATCTATAATGTTATAGTTAAACAAATTAAGCTATCTAGATGGTGCAAACCTTTGAGAAATGATTTGTAGAAAGTACATATTATGAAAGTCAAAGTAAAATGAAATACATTGTTAACATCTAAAATAGTAACACAATATAGCATAAGTTTATTAATAATTTTACTCTTTTTATTATTGTTACTAACAATAAGGAGTATGATAAGAATACTATACCTGAAATGAATGTTTCTTCAGCATCGTTTTTACTAGTATGAGAGTATCAAGTCGTGGAATTGATTGTATAACTTGTCGTACTTCTTCTTCTGTAACCTCCACAAGAACACAATTTTCTTCTTCCGAAGGCAGAGGATTTGTTCCATTTACAGTTACCCATTTATGGGACTAGAACATTATCAGAATTGTAGGACAATGTACACATTTCTTATCACAATCTCAATTTTTTTATATGTGAGAAGGTATTAATGTAATAAAGTCATAGAATATTCATAGATTTTAATGTTACATTTCACTCACTTATAATTTTTAAAATTATAACTAAATATAATGCCATCATTTTGTATTAAATCATTTTTTACAGCAATAATATAAGAATATTTCATACCTTTACTTCTTGCAGTGTCAACCTTTTCATTGGATCCTTATGCAACATGTTTTCAATTAGATCTTTAAGATCTTCACTGATAACTGGATGCTCAGGATACTTAACTGGCTCTCCTCTAATTTTACTGTAGAGTGCCATAATATTTTCATCTCTCCATGGGATATCACCAAAAACAAATGCATACAGCGTCACACCCATAGACCAAATATCAGAAGCCTGAATAACATGTAATTAACAGTAAGAATACATAAAAGTAAGTAATACAGTACAACCCTGGTTAACCAAACTACAGGGGGTGAAACCAATTCAGATAACAATTTTTTCAGTTAAGCCATGAACATTTAATGCTACAGTATTTTGTATTGTAATTACAGTATGTTAAGGTTTTGAATGTCACATGAATTGAAAAATCTCTTTGTAGGCTACACTTATGTTCTTTATTAAAGTTAAAATTACATTTTTAGGTTACATTTTTAGCATTTGAATTAATCATTCAAAAAACCCATTAAATTTCTATGCAGAACAATATTATTTTTTGTAATTGCAATTTTTGGAGGGGTTTCTGATAACCAGGGTTTTGGTTGACCCGAGTTTGATTTATTGGGATTGTACCTAAAATTTTGTGGTCAATAAATGTTAGTAAATTGCAATTAAAAATTTGATATTGATTCATAAAAACATGCTATACCAAAAAATTTTCATGCTACGCGATTGATTTTTTAAGTAGTCAATTTTCATGATTAAGTGTAACAGATACTATATATTTAGGTACATTCTGTAACTTGTTTTATTGGTGCCTAACAATGGAGTCAAATTTACTTTCATTTGGAGAGTTATAGCAACACAAACTATTTTTATTATTTATTATGGAGCAGTTGTTATGAATCTTCAATTCTTTATTCAAGTTAGATTACACTCTTACCTTCCCACTAAATTTACTGCTGGTAAGAGCCTCTGGAGCAATGAAAGCAGGGGTTCCAGCAGTGTTGCTGAGAGAGGCATCATTGCCATTGAATTCATTGCAAACGCCAAAATCGGCAATTTGCACATGGCCATCTTCTCCTAGTAACAGGTTGGATGGCTTTATATCACGATGAATTATGCGCTGGTAATGTACTGAAAGCAAATATAATGTTTTTAGATATTCACAGTTTAATCCTTATCTTTTATGTAACACTCTTGGCATTTATTTATTAGTAGTCAGAGTTGAGAATATTCAATGAGGTTTTTCACAACAAATGTGACAGAAATTCAAATTAAAGAATACTTACGATATTCGATGCCTTGTACTACATCCCTGAAGTAAGCCCAGGCTTGTTGTTCTGACAGGGGAGTGTTTGTGGGGACCTCCAGGACTTCTCCTCGCTCCAGGAGTTCAAAAACTACAAAAATAGTAAATATAAAGTTGTACATTGTTTCTATCTAATTGGGATATGAATGGAAAAATAGTGAATCTTTTTGTTTTGATAATGAGTAAGATATAAACTTAGAGATTACAACATGCTTCATGTGCTTTACATTACAACTAGTTGATAGTCAATCGGGCAATTGAGTTGTATCAAACCGTGTGAAACTGGCCTTATGAAGGATGTCCGACTGACAAAGTGTAGCCTACTCTTCTATATAATGTGGAAGATGGTCGACAAAGCAGCTACGGGAATTACAAATATTCAAGCTGTTTTTGAAATTATTATGAGCATTTAGAAACAGCTAAGAAACTAATAGACGTTCATAGCCCTTATTTGAATTGTGCATCTTTATCATTGGTGGCTCATGAGTTTTCTAAGGTATGTGCTACATTACCTCAAGCAATGACAACAATTTTTACAAGGATACTAACTAAAATACAAATAATACTACAACACAATACTCTGCGGTTAATGAACCTATGCGTAATATGTTACATTTCTAATTCCATCTGTGTAACAATACTGTTTAATTTTTCTTTCTTACATATTTTAAATAAAGTTGGTTTAAGGACTAATCCAGGCATGTTGGCAGTATTGTATGTGCTGACTTTCCTTGAAATGAGGCACTTTGAGGAGCTTTACAAGAAGAGTAGTAGGGTGAAACGGAATAGTGCACATGCCCATTTATCATTCCAGATAGATTTTCTGTGCTGATCACAGAGATAGTCGGCTGGAAAATGCCAGGTAGGATCCTTAACCCTTCCGCATACCCCCTTTCAAATCCTTTCCTATGCTACTGAAGGATGGTTGCCACCATGTGGATTATCCCCATGTAGACTGTTACTCTGTAAAAAAGTATAATCTTGTAGATCAAGATCTTCACTATTAGGCATACTTGTTGACATTCTAGTCCTTCAGTCTCTAAATTTAAGAATATTTTCTTGTACAGAATTATTTGTTATTGGGCCTCCGTTTTTAAATGTATTCCGGATAGTGGATTCACATTGTCTTTTATAATTCCTCAAACAACTGTCCCATAATTGGAGATATGCATTTTATTTGCTCGTGCTGTGTGTGGTTACGGTGGACAGGCTGCAGGGTAATTTATAATAGGATCTCAGGCCCATAAGGTGGCGCTTAAGACCAGTTCTTCGTGCTCGGACTATCCGTCCCCTAGCAAACCGAATTCTTGGCGTTTCTTGTACTTTTGGCTGTTGCTTGTCCTCTCAGCTGTTGTTTCTTGACCATTATCTGACGATGTTTTCCCTGAGAGATTAGGTTTCTACCTTATGTCGTACTAGGTTGTAAAGATGACTTAGTTCTCTCTCACCCATTCTAGAAGTTCGAATGTCACCGATATTTCCATTATAAAATCCTTTATCGTACAAGATGTTTCTACGAAATAGATTAATATCTATTATTCCATCATAATTGTACTCAATAACGCCGGACGTTCTATATGGTTCGCTATTTCCAAGGTCGTACTAACTTAATAACGAATGGAATCTGTTGATATCTAATGTTGATGCAATTGTTATCAAGTTTTAGATATATACGCTTAGGTTCTGTCACACGCATCCATCGTCCGGCCGTGAAAGATATTCTGGACTTGCTCCAATATCTTTCCAGAAATTAATTTTCAAGTATTTTTCCAAAACATTTTAAACAGAAAGCTTCTTACAGCTTAATGTAATGAATATTTCAAATTAAAATGCGTTACAAGGAGTCTGTCCTCTGGCAAATTAATAAATAAAATCTTTTCCATTAATAAGCAAGACGTTTATCAACTACTTTTCAACAATAAAATTAATTAACAATTTATTTACAATTAATTTTATGTGGCGAAGATAACAATTCACCTATTTTTAAGGTGTAGACAGGCTATGTATAGGGTAATCCACATAGTGTCAACTCTCCTCTTATAGCGTACGAAAAGGAGTGAAAGGGGGGATGCGCAAAGGTAGAGCAAGGTAGCCAAGGGTTAACTAGGGGCCCAGGGCTATGGGTTAAAGGATCCGACCTGGCAATTCGCCTAAAAGTGATGCAGGGAAAACCCTAGAAATACCTCTAGCTGAGATCTAGGAACTATTGTGGCCCGGCAATATTTACGTATTTTCGACACAGCACCGATATCACTGGCAACACTACTTAAAATGCTAGCAACACAGCAATACAGATATATTGCCGGGCCATATGTATGTATTGCCGAAAATGTTTCTGAATTTAGAGCAATATTGCCCGGCAAGTATTGCCGACCACATATTGCCGTAAAAAGTTGCTCGTTTACAGGCCCCTTAAAAACACAGTACAAGACATTAACAACACTGTAGTCTTAGAAAGAGTGTGAACCATTCTCATTCTCTTGGCTAACCTGTGAGAAAAGACGAGAAGAAGAAGGTGTAGACAGGCTATATATAGGGTAATCCACGTAGTAGCTACTCCCCTCTTATAGCGTAGGAAAGGGAGTGAAAGGTAGAGCAAGGTAGCCAAGGGTTAACTAGGATCCCCGGGATATTGTTTAAGGATCCTATCCGGCAATTCATCTAACAGTAATGCAGAGAAATCCATAGATTTATCTGCATCAGGTAGGTCGGGCATTTGGTACTTGTCCTACACCCTTCTGATGGTGGAAGTAGGGTTTGCTGTGGGGTCGCAGCTTTACCCTCTCTGTGCCTTGACCAGTTTAGGAGTCAGCTGGTCGAATATTTCAATAGCGAACAACTCTTACCGTATGCCCAAGGTCTGCGGCCCCGAAACATTCACCTCTTAAAACGAACCAAAGTGCCTAGCATGTGGGAAACTTAGTTCAAAAACGGAGAGAGGATAAGGCATATATTTTTATTATATTCTTAGGGCAAGAGGCTACATGAGGGTAATCCACATAGTGGCAACACCCCTTTAATAGCATAAGAAGGGATTTGCAAGGTGGATGCGGAAGGTAGCTAAGATCCCCGGGCTATATTCGCCTAAAAGTGATGCTGGGCAAACCCTAGAATAACTGCATCAGGTAGGTACTTGTTCCACGGATTTGAAAGGGGGGATGCGGAAGAGCAGAGGAAGGTAGCCAAGGGTTAACTAGGGCCCCCAGGCTATAGATTAAAGATTCTACCCGGCAATTCGTCTTAAAGTGATGCAGGGATAACCCTAGAAAAACCTGCATCTGGTAGGTCGGGCATTTGGTACTTGTCCTGCGCTCTTCCGATGGCGGGAGAGGGGTTAGCTGTGGGATCGCAGCTTTCCCCTTTCTGTGCCTTGGCCGGTTTAGGAGGCAGCTGGCGGACTATTCCCATAGGAATAGCGGACAACTCTTACCGTATGCCCAAGGTCTGTGACCCCGGAACATAAACCTCTCAGTACAGGCCACATCTGATCAAATTGAATGTAAAACCTCACGATCTTACCTGCAAGTTTTTTTTTAAAAAAATCCGACAACTATTGCAACATAAAGTTGACTCACCCAGGTACAGATGATCTTCCACGGGATCGTCGAGAACTTCCACAAGCTTGACGACGTTTGGGTGGTCTAGTTTCTTGAGAATGGCGATCTCGCGATAAACACGATCAAGGGGATTGGTTTCCGGGGGTCTCCCAGATGCTGACTTATTCCTCTGTGGAGCCATCCGACCTGTGAATGAGAAGTCAGACGTTCTGCTCACGAGCCCATATTGTGTTCAAATAATTATTTAAAGGAACTAGCTTAAAATACACTCAGGAAGAGAATAAAAGCTTTCAAACGAGGCTCGGCCTTGAAATTACATCACAAATTTGTCCAAATATTCAAAGAATATCAATCAAATATCCATCATTTACAGATCCACTAATACTCTTTCCCACTTGATTAAAAACCCCAAGGACCTACTTGACACCTACAGACAACATTGTGTTGTTTACAAAATCTCTTGCTGTAATTGTAATTCCTGCTACATAGGGCAAACAAAACGTTCCATTAATACACATATCAAGGAACAAATATCTAATATCAAACTTCCCATTGATAAACAATCTGTAGTATCCAAACATATAAACAGTTTCTAAACATACATTTGATTGGCAAAATGCTAAGATTTTAGACATTAACACCAGGTACAATTCCAGACTCATTTCAGAGATGCTTCACATTAAATCAAACATCACAGCTATTAATGTACAAACAGACACTATGAAACTCAATAATTGCTATGATCCCTTATTATTCCGCTAAACCTTCTGTTTTCTCATTGTCTTGCCTCCCCTATTGTTACGCCAACCCTTCGGCTCTCCCATTGTCTTTCCGTTTTCGTCGCTTTTGATTGTCATCAACTGGGCTGTGCAGTTGTGTTTCTCTAGGTTCTTCTTAGCACCTGACTTAAGGACAAGGATCCCTGAAACGTTGTGTGGTATTTATATAACCGTTTTTTTTTGTCTGTATTGGCTATCTTTCTTATTCATAGTTCCTGAACGTTACGCTCTGACTGGAGCCTACACTTCCATTGCCTATAGCATTGTATCTGTGAAATCATTGGAATGACGTTTTGTAGTCGCTTGAACATCTTGCCATCTATTTTAATTTGGTGAAGGGTTTTTGATAGATACCAAAAAATATAGTGATGGTATTCGACTAAAGACACAGGTTTCAGGGAACACGAATATATAAAAATACAGTATTTGCCAACACAGTACAAAAACAAGCATAGAAAAGCCCTAAACTAAGTGATACAGTAAAGGAAATATATTTGTAGAATCATTAATTTCGGAAGCACAGGAGACTATATAGTTTTCTGGACTGTCCTAGACACTGGGAATGAAGCGATTAAATTAAAGTTTCTTGGAAAGTGTAAGGTCTCTGAACCATGGTACTTGCAAGTAACAACTGTAACATCTTCATCCTACCTGCAGAGTGTAAATATTGGTAACATTCTATAATGTTTGTATTTCTATTAATAATTTGATGTTATTAAATCAAATATTTCATTAGTTAACTCATGCATGTGCTCCAAGAAAATTCAAATAATTAATTGCTACACTTTGCTTTTCTTACCAAACATCCCGGCTTTCTTCAGAAGTTTTTTCTTTGATAGTATCTTCATGGCCTGAAACAATAAGAAACCGTAAAATGAAACGACAGGAAGTGTACCCTGGATTCAATATTACAATTTTATTAAAACATTTTACTTTCATTAGGAACGAACTTAATCGTTTATTACAGTAAAGTGTACAGTGCCCCTTACAGTAATTAAGTTGTGTCGCATAAAACACAAATGCATTTAATGGATTTGTAAAGAGTAAAACAAAATTTTCGGTTCATACGGAGACGTATTTTAAGTAAGCTCGACAATAAACTTATTTATTATTAGTTTGAACAAAGTACTCGTTACGCGGTTTATAATTGTAAGAGTAATTTGTTTATAATTGATAAATTATAGTACGGTAGAGATGTGTTAATTCCATTATAAAATCTGTATAAAACAAATATAATCCAACTTCATATGATCTGAATTGGTCGGTAGATCCGTTAGCAGCGCTGACATTGGCTTTACACTCGAGTGCTCTCTCAGTGTCTGGTCTTTTCGAGGGCGATTAGTTGTCATGAGAAGGATCTGTGATTGGTCAACAGAGTTGACACACTAGACGACATTTCTTTGAGTATTTAGAGGCTCTTTTGCAAATTTAAGTTTGAATCAAAGTACACATTGGGTTCAGTAGATTGAAAATTTAATTAATAAAACCATCTGTATCCGAATATATCTATTTAACTACATTTAATATGCCGTAAACGTTGGCATTAAATTTTTATTTTATTGTAACATTTGAAATAAATTAGTATCAAATTGTAAAGAAAAATTTACAAACTTAAAATCATTGTAATCGATTACAAAACAAAAAATTTGGAAAAAGTAATTGAATCAATGTACCCTAATTTTATTTCACGAGTAAACCATACTAACGACATAACATTGAATTAGGGTTTTGTCTCTAATCGAAAATATCTACATAATGTGGCATTTCTTTTTGTCTCTAAAAATACAGCGAACTCTGTAGGTCAGCAATTGATTTAAATAATAGTCCACTCAATATCGCAGTCAATTTAGCAAGTGGATGATTACATTACAATTTTAACCCTAGGTTATGTTGCTCTCCTTTCCGAATCCCCCCTTTCAAATCACTTCCTATGCTATTAAAGGTGAGTTGCCAACATGTGGATTACCCTCATACAGCGCGTAACTCTAAAGAAAAATCTCATTGTTTCTGTGAGATCAGAGTCTGGTTTGGGAAGTGTAGGCAAGTTATAGTAGCTCAGGGATATCATATATATTGTAGTAAACACTCTATTAATTTAAATTAAATCCCACGTTGAGGCACAAAAGTAATAAACACAATTTTATGAGCTTTTATATAAGCAAATTAAAAGTTAAAGTGATAGGATTTTAAATGAAAAATCAGACTTTAGAATATAAAATAAAGTTAATTTATTAAAACAAATTATTATCACCATTGAAAACGAAGTTACTTGTTGATAAAATGCCGCGGCTTGATTTCAGGGCCGACATAAAGAATGTAACGACAAAAAAATTAAAAATTTACAAAGTGAAAATTTTTAAATTTAAACAATTAGTGAAATATGAAATCTGAAGATGAATATTATTTACATTAGGTTTACAAATAATAAATGTTCTTTTTAATTTACATTACATTTTTCTGTGGGAAAGGCGGGCTTCATCAACTCGATTATTGTTTAACACTTCACAGACAGGCCTTGTTTCACTGAATTTAATAAATTTCCACACACAACACTTCATGCTCTTTATAGTTGAGGACGTTGTTTTAAATCCTTGATGCTTGTATAAATATTGCCAATGGGCAAATATTTCAGATTGTTGCCTCGTAATTTATAAACCCGGGACTTTACTATATTACGTCTCTGCTGCCTTCCAGAACAAACTCCACATTTCAAGTTCTCTCTCCGCCGACTCCCAACACACACTCAAGCTTTTTAGATTTATTCTCTTCTCTCCAGCGACTCAAAACACACACTCTTACAACTTTATCATTTGAGTTCCCAAACCACACTGAACTTCCGCGCGTCCAGCCAGACATTCGCGACAATGCACACAGCAAGCAAGCATTATAGGCCCCAATTATTGTACACAATTCTTATATTTATGCCGTCGACAATGAAAGTCGTAAAATTTTGTTAATTAAATAATTACATGTTTTTTAATTACCACGATATATATATATATGCTTGTCTTATTTTGTGATAAGTAAAGAGTAGTTTTGAGGATGTTAGTAGGAAAAAAATCATAATGTATAATGAATAAGAAAGATAGCCAATTCCGACAAAAAAGTGATAATAGAAATACCACACAACGTTTCTCGGATCCTTGTCCCTTTCCTCAGGTGCGAATAAGAGCATAGAGCGACACAACTGCACTTGTCAGTTGACATAACTCAAAAGCAACGAAAACGACAAAGGGAGAGCCGAAGGGTTAGCGTAACAATAAGGGAGCAACAACAATGGAAAACAGAAGGTTTAGAGTACTGGATTCTCTCAATAACTTTATTTGGGAGTTTTAATTAAGTTTTAAAAATAGAATATATATTAAAGATAATAATTTTCAAACCGACGTAAATTTTTGTAACATTTGAAGCCTAGCCTTTAATAACACTCAAGTGTCAAGTGACCTGTGCAGTTGTGGTTCTCTAGGCTCTTCTCAGCACATGACGAATGGGACAAGGATCCCAGAAACCTTGTGTGCTATTTATATTACCCTCTTTTTGTCTGTATTGGCTATCTTTCTTATTCATTATTTTCAATCAGACGTAAATTTTTTAATTTTGTAATTGACAAAAGACAATATAAAGATGAAACGAAAAAGAAGACGCTATTAAAGGCTAGGCGTCAAATGTTAAAATGAAAAAAATTACGTCTGATTGAAAATTAGTTTCTTTCATATTTATTCTAGTAATAAAACTTCGTTAAAACTCTCAAATAAATTAGTTATTGCGAGGATCCAGTACGCTAAACCTTCTGTTTTCCATTGTCGTTGCTCCCTTATTGTTACGATAACCCTTCAGATCTCTCATTGTCGTTTTCGTTGCTTTTGAGTTTTTTCAACTGACAAGTGCAGTTGTGTCGCTCTAGGCTCTTCTTCGCACCTGACGAAAGGAACCAGTATCCCAGAAATGTTGTGTGCTATTTATATTATCTATTTTTTGTCGGAATTAGTTATCTTTCTTATTCATTATTTTCAGTCAGACGTTAATTTTTTCATTTTAAAATCATAATGTGTTTTGTTTTTAAATTTAGCTGTTGTATTCCGGCGGTTTTTCTTTTTGTATGTTTTTATTTGATGAACTTTATTAGAGAATCAAAACAAACAAGGAAAAATAATTATACAATAACAGTTTTAGATGAACGATCTACGAGTACTTCCTGACACAAGTTAAGAAGTAAAAAATTAAAATTATAATATTAGCAATTGATTGGAAGTAACTCGTAATTAGGAGCATCTGATACTTTACTTTCATACGTACATTAATTCCAATTCGATATACACAGCAATTATGTTTCACGGCAGAGAATTATCACAATTTTCCGTCGTGTTTCTGTCCTGTTCTGTTATTGTTAGTACAAACACGGTGTAAATGATAACGCAAAGCTAAAGGGGACAAAAAGCATTAATTATTGGTGTTAACGTGAAGCTGATTGCTAAACGGGCGATAGTGATATGCTTTTGCGTTCGTGGAATTGAGTTTGCGATTATAAATTGCAAACTGCGGGTAAAATTCAGGCACAGTTACATGTACTTCAAAATAGACTCCAATTATTTAGAGAGATATAATTTCTACTCGTAGCGTACAGACCAGAATGTTGGTAACATACAGAAATAAAATCAAGAAAAGGAACTGGGAAGAAACAGGAACGTGTGAAAGTATGGATTAGAGTTTGTGACGTAGAGTGACGAAAGTCACTGTTATTATTTGTTTTTAATTTCCCAAATATGCACACTGTTGCTTTTATATGCTGCAATAATAATGATATTCGAATGTGTGTTTTCGCTCTATCAGATATACTCGTCATGTGTGATTACCAATGAATACACAAGAGTTCTCCACTCTTGACGACCTTTTACCTCTTCTTCTCTGCACTTCCGATACTTGACTATCTTTTCAGCTCTACAAGGCTCTATAATTTATCCTTTAGACTTAATTCGTGGGACTCTACGTTTCATACTCTTTGAAAATATAACAGCGGTAATTATATTGTAATAATAATTAGAGGCCAGTAATTATTTAAATAATTGGATTGTTTAGCGATACCATTTTCAAATAAAACAATGTGGCGGCGGTCTTTGTTTGCGGGCTGCGAGCGCTTTCTGAAGCCAGTCTGTCTGAAATCGTAGTAGGGAGCGGAACATTGAGAGAGAACGAACAGCGTGGCCCAAGTTTAAAATTCGACCGACAGAGTTATAAGTTTTAAAATCAAAGTCTAAAGTCTGTACAGAGAGATACATTGTAAAAAAAAAACCGAAAAGCAGAATCAAATATTTAGCGCCACATTCAGATTCATACGCGAGTAACAATATGTCTGGCTGATGACCCGGAGGTGAAGCAGATCGAGTTCCCGGAGGAAAATCCAATAACTACGACCGTGTGTTTGACCATCAAGTGTAGAATCTGGCCCTTTACTGTAAAAAATAGTGTGCCCAAGCCCCGAAACTAAGTTTGGTACCAGCAGGACATTTCGTAAGTAGAAACCAAATTAATTAAGTTTGTAAACGATAGTTATAGGTATTCGTCAGATTTCGTTCGTCTCATTTTTGGTTTTGGATTGTTAATTACTTAATTTATAAATTCTTTCATTGTTCCTTACTTATGAAGCCCAAGTAAACGACCCTGAGAGCAGTGTTATCAAATTGCTAAACTTTGAGATTTAAATGTATTTAACCACCGAGCAAATGTAAATTTAATTTCAATAAAGTAAATTGTCTTATAAAGGTTTTGTTTTATTTAGAAGACCCAACAAATTATAAATACAATATTTGTTTGTTAAATTAAATTTCGGCTTGCCAACGTAGGGCAAATTAATTGTATCATTAATTAAATAAATTTTGTTTGTTAATTAATATTTTTTTATTTATTACATTTTGGTCCACAACGTGGGGCAATTCATTCATTTAATCTTATTTATGCATTACAATATATACAATCATACATCGTCAATAATCCGTCTGAACGCGCTCGACGTAAACTGAAACCGACGAAAAGCGAGGCAATTATTTTCATATGATTCAGTGTAAATCTAATTAATTCGTTCCCGATATTCAAAAATAGATAAAAAAAACACATTTGGTAAAGAACATGCATAGTTTAATAATAAGAAAAAAAAATGAAATGATTGTAAAGTTAATGCAGCAATAAAGTTAAGGAACAACAGATTTAAATCACTGTGGGCTCACTTCTCCTTTTGCTGTTTTGATCCAGTATTAGGATCAGCTCCACAGTCGGTGGACCCATGTCGTGCAAAAACGTCATCCAAAGAGGTTTGGTTTAGCCTACTTTTAAAAATTGGTCTAAAATGTGGCAAAACATTGTCATTGAACAAATTGCACACACTTCCTGCAATAGTTTTGTCTAGATGATGTTTCACTACAAATTCTTGTACAGATGGTTTTAATATCGGAAGAAGTCACATTATTCCCTATCTCTACCTCCTCATCTGGAGCAACGGTTTCAATTTCCGTCTGTTGTAGATGTAGGTCTTGGAGCTCTTCAGTGTCGAGTTCTTCTCTTTGAATACTCGTCAACTTTTCGAACCAAATCATTATTTACATTAGCATTCGTCGCATATGACGGCCTCAGAAATAGAACCGCACTCTAACTGTTTTTGATTTATCCAAATTAATAATTAATGTTCGGCTTCTTCAATTGTTTATCGATTTATTTATTTAAGGACGTCAAATAAATATAACTGTTAAAAGATTTGTATCTTTAACTGATCATTTCTCAGCATATCACTACGAATTGGGACCGTTTCCATATTATAGAGATAGAAATTATAAATGTTATACATTAAACTTATATTGAATTCACTTCATGTTAAAAGACAGACTGATTCTTTACGGAATAAAGTTGCTTTTCCGGAACTGTATACCTGAACGCTCAGCGGTCAGGATTGACGAAGGGCGGCGAGGGGAGAGGTTTTCCGCTCGTGCCACGTGCGCTCAAAATACGGCGCCGAGGAAATAGGAATCTAATTAATTTTATGAGGGTAACTGGGTTACTTGATTTCGGAATGGCTGAGAAGACGAGATTTATTCAAAGTGAAACTGCGAACGAGACCACCAAGAGATTGAGAAACAATAAGGATGCCGTGACAACCAAATTAATGGCTTCTTCAAGAAGTTTCAGATGCGAACTCGTACTGTATCTCGACAAGTGAAGGATATGACGCTGTCCTGGAAGAACAGGGGTGATCCTTTTTGTATCCGAGGAATGATTATAAATGAGAAAGAGGTTTTCGAATTTTATATCATATTACCAATTTAGGAAAGCATAAAAGAGATCGCTTGAAACATGACTATATAATAATTAGGACCAAAGTTAAGCGGAACAAGGAAGTCATAAATGACAGGGGGATGGTCGCATATCACGAAACAGAAACCCAGCAACCAAGAGGTGGGACAAGGATATTAAGAAACGGTAGAGACTAACTAGACAGATGAAACTCAATACAGATGTAAGTATTAAGGCAGCTGAAATAAGCAGATAGTAAAGAAAGTTACACCATGTAGTATGGGGTCAAATAGATGACAAATTAAGATATATAGACGTATATTACGTGAAATTATTAGCTTTTATACGTATTATATACCAAATACCAATTAGTTGAACATGATGTGCGACAGCTGCATTTAATTTATTTAAATCCACAATTTCTTTATTTTGTTCGTTAATTTTTGTAACGCGGTACATGGATTATGGATTGATAATTCTGATAATTTATGAGTGATAACAAATGTATGTCCCAAAGCGTAACTTCCTATTAATATTTGTACGAATTAGGGCGATAAGGATCTTGAAGCCGAATTTATCAGTGATGAATACCGTAATTAGAAAGAAATAAAATTAACTATCACGAGGCGTTGACACTAAAAATTTATAAATCCAATTACTTTAAAGCGGTGAAAGCATCGAACGACGAGGTTAAGTTGCTGAAAGCGCGATATGGCACGTTTCTCGACGGCCGATAGGTCACGACTCTCTCCGACATAGGGCTGGATGAAGCGAACAAATAAAATGTCGCTCCAAGACATTCATTTAAACAAATGAGATCCAGTAAGGATTTTGTATAGCGGAACAAAGTTCAAATAAACGGTAAAACTGTTAAAATGTATCGAAATTCATTCCTCGGTTATTAATTAATATTTCGATATTAATTCAGCACTTAACACCTCTTTTTAGATATTGTAATGAACAACTGGAAGGGTTAATTAAATTAATCAATTAACAATATTTACTAAGCTTAAAAGGAATTTATTATTGTTGATAAATTTTACAATTATAAAACCTATTTTCATGCCGAATTTAATCCATTTAAACAAATATCAGGCCTTGGTTTTCACTGATTCTACACTTCACTTTAAAATTTGGCATGATTGGCGGTATTTCGTTGACTGCTCCGCTCCACAATAATTTACCAATGTTCTCCTGGATCAATTCCTCCACGAAGATTTTGGAAAGTTCTATTCTGACAAAATATTACTTTCAAATATTTACGATGCAATACTTCCGAGAATGTTTTACTTTCTATTAACTTTAACTGGTAATACATTAACGATGTCTAGTCTCTGCTCAAGTTTTATTTGCAATGTTTCGCCGCCAACTGGTCTTTCTCCAAGCGCATACTCAGTTCGCTAAGCGCGATCTACATTGTTAAACAAAGGAAAAAACCCACCTTCATTGTCGCCTTTACACATGCGTACCGCTAACAATTTAATTATATTAAAACAATTAATGGCTTGTTTAATTGGCATTACAATATATAATTTAATATATGATAAATATGTTAGATGACAATAGTTTTCATAGCCGATAATAATGACTCTACCCGATACGTTGCTTGCTTTTTATTCATTTAACATGTTAGTATCGTCCTGGAAACACAATCACATGAAAGTTTTTTCAATGCTAACGACACCAATGTGATGTAAACAATCTTCAAGCACAAGTAATAGAGGCTAAATATGCCGTAAGTAAGTAAGTAAACTGTCAATTATTCTAAACATGCTAACATTGTTCGGCTTATACGTATAGTAATGACACATCGTAGAGAAACAGGGCGACAAGTTTACGTTCCATAGCTCTTTCCGAGAGAGAGTGGCAGAAACAATAAAAAGCGACTACGAGATTGGAAAATTGCTATTCTCCACAAGCTGTCACCAGAAAATAATCTGCAAGAATACCGATATAATGTATGCAAATCCCACATTTGATTCCTTAATTACATTTCTCACAGTGTATAATTCAATTGACGTTTTTTATGTTGTTATAAAACCGCGATTTTTAAGTCCTAAAATAGAGTAGATACTTTGCATTTAAACACACTGAGGCTTGCGCATGCCGTCAATCAAGGAAAACTTTGAGATAATTTTAAATTGTAATTTAAATTTGTAATTAAATAAATTAAATTTTTACATAATTTAAGAAATACTTATCAAGAAAACTAACTTTAAGTTAAATATGCATGTAAATTTAAGAAATAATTATCGCGTGATTTTGAATTAATTAATGTGACAGTATTAAAATGATTGATAAATAATTATTATCATATTCTTATGTATGGCGACAATTCCATACTTGTTCCCAATTGTTAGAAAATATATTGTAATGCCAATTAATTAAGACATTAATTGAGAAATTAAAAAAATAATTTGTTTGAGAAATCTATTCTTGACGGCGGTACAGAACACAGCAACAATGTAGGCAAGTATAGTTTCCTTTGTCGGAAGAAGCAATGCGCGCTCAAAATTACGAGTGAGTCCAGTTCACATTATGATATGGTAGAGTTCAGGTCGCATTAGCAGGAAGGTTTGGTCGCAGGAAGATATTGAGAAGTTAGAGTTGGCAAGCAGAAACGATAGGAAATGGTCGTATTAAAATAGACGAGATATTCTTTTAAAAAGTAAAGTTAAGTAGAAGCAGTTGGCAATCAGACACGAAAGATATTGGTCGCGTTGGAAATAGACAAGACAATTTCAAATATTCAAAGTAAATTTGCAGAGAAACATCGAGAATTACCAATCAACAGCCCCTGAACATTTTGCTCAAGTCGAAATATTCATTTGAGCTGAAATACGAAACCTGCTAAACACAAACAGTTTTTGGTGCACATAGCCGAGCAGAAGTCAATCGAGAGAGAGACGAAAGGAAGATTATCCTGGTTCCTGATTTTTTATCTAAAAATATTAATTTTAGAATCTGTGATTTTTTAGAAGCAGTGCAAAACTCCGCCATAGTGTTTCGTCAATTAGAAGGTATCCTGGAATGCAGCCGTGAGTAACAATATAAAAACAACTAATTATGTAAACCTGATTAAAAGATAGCTGTCAGATTTCGTTTTCTTCTTTTGATTAAAATTTGTTAATTAGAATCCATCTTTTTAGCTAAACTTCGCTGAAAAGTAAAATTCGTCCTAATTAATTGACGAGTAAATATTTTCTCTTTTAAATTGGAATTTGTGTTTAAGTTGAGAAATAAAATGATTCGCCATTATCAAACCCAGTAGAGACCCTGAGATATTTTTAAATTGTGTAATTGTTTTAAAGTTTTCAAATAAATATTTTGTTTGTAAAGTTGATTAATTTTTATTTATTAAACGCCTCTCGATTGATTATTACAATATACTAAAGAAAATGATGTACACTCGTACGTACATGCTTATGAGTAATATTACAATTTAAGAATAAAATATTTCCGATATTCTCATTATCTACAACGACAATAATGCATGTAATAGAAAAACGCTTAATATTTTTGTACATTATTGCAATGAACAGGCAGAAAAAAGGGAAATATGCTCCAGGATAAAATTTTCATATCATTTATCTCACGCAAATATACATATTACTTATAGAAAATACGTGATATTTTCAGATGATCGTACGTAGATTGCATGGCTATTTACTTTCCGACTGAATAGTAAACTTCCCGGTTTCAGCAGCCGCTTCCGTCCATTCCGACGATTAACTTTCCCTTCTCTGCTGCCTACCGCCACAGAACATACCTGAAAATTATTTATGGAATTCTTCACTGCGCCCCACAATAATAAGTAGTATGATTTCGTAAGGCAAAAAGCATTCAAACTTGAACCATACATCGCAAACAAACTTTCACCAGACAAAGTACACGGAAGTTATAGAATCGAATATTTAAACGTAAGAGCATGAAATTTTTTCTCAGATTATTACATTAATACTATCAAGCATTAACGGCCATACATGACACGTAAGTAAAGCTGGGATAGTAAGTAGCGTTAAATGTGAGTGTGATTTCCGCAGATCTTCAACGAGGCCTTTCAATTGAGTTAAGCTATAATATATTATTATATTTGGTACTACTAAATGTCATCATACTAAATGTCGGGACATAATCCAATTCAGGAAATGTAATCCATTAACAGTAAACTTCATAGAAAGTAGCATACGTAATATGTTTTAAAATTAATAAACATAACCTTTGGCAATATTCAATCAAAATAATGACTTGTATGCAAAGTCACCAATAATATCATTTCTAACAAGTATTAATTGAATTATTTTCTGAACATTTGAGAATTCGTGAAACAGCGACAATGAAGGGATTATTTTTAGAGAAATTGGCAACATGAAATTAATCCATGTGGTGGTAACTCCCCTTTACTAGCATAGGAAGGGTTTTAAAGTGTGAACGTAGAAGAAGGTAGCCGGGGCTATAGTTTAAGGATAGTCTAAAAGTGATGGAGGACAACCCTAGAAAACCTGCATCAAGTAGGTCGGGCAGTAGGTATTTTTCCCACACCCTTCCGATGGCGAAAGAGGAGTTTGCTGTGAGTTGGCAGCATTCCCTTCTCCGTGCCTCGACCAGTTTAGGAGGCAGCTGGCCGATTATTCCAATAGAAATAGTGGACAACTCTTACGGTATGCCCAAGGTTTGCGAACCCGGAACACACACCTCTCAAAACTGGTCTAGGGGCCTTAGTTTGTGAGAACTTTAGATAAAAAACAGAGAGAGGAGACGGAATTCCCAAAGGAAGCTCCCTACAGATCTTTGGGAAGATTCACCTGCGAGAAAACAAGAATGTGTAGACAGGCTATATACAGGGTAATCCACATAGTGGTAACTCCCCTATATATATATATATATATATATATATATATACGTAATGTAATGCCTTGAGGGAAAGGCATTGTTTCAGATTAATGGTCTTGGCCGTCAGAGGAAATTGTAATGTTTACTTGGGGCAGGTCATGAGAATTCAGAGCAAGGGTGACATCTGCGGGTGGCCTGTCGCAAGATAAATCTGTTAAGGAAAGGCATTGTGTCTGATTAATGGCCAGGACAGGTCACTTGTTGACTTAGTATCTGGATGGAGGAGTCAGGGCAAGGCACATGTGCGGGGGCCTGTCACAAAATAAATCTGTTAAGGCAGGCATTGTTTCGGATAATGGCCTGGACAGTGGAAAAGACATTCTGTAATGTGTTTATTTAGTTTCTTGGGAGGGTGAGAAGACAAGTCCAGAGTAATTGAGGGTGCAGTTTGGGCGGTCTGGAGAATTTAGAAACGCGCACGTGTGAATGCGGGGGTGAGAATACAAGTGCTAAGTAATTACGGGTTCTGTCTCGATGTGACATGACAGAGGAGCTAGCAATTTGCTAAGGAACTGCAGCTGCTTTACGTAAATCTCGGGAGGAAACTGTCAACGGGCAGTTGCGACGTAGTTTTGGGAACAAAGGAAAAGAGAAGGGACGGTGATATATAAAGAGAAGATAAGATTTTTGGAAGTTAGTTGAGTTTTGGAGCTAGGAGGTGGAGTTAGTTGAGTTTTGAAGTTAGAGTGGGAGAGAGATAATGTGAGCAACGAAGGGGAGTAAGAGTTGTGGAGGCGTACGGCGAGCACCGAGTATGGAGAAATTTTGCAGCCTGCGAGAGAAATAGCAAAATTATTCAACGATAAACATTTTTGTATGCAAAAGTATAATCTGTTGTAATATCAAAATTTGACCACTGGCTTCGATGGTAGGAGACCAGGACACTGCATCCAGCGTCGAGTAGTTTCACCACGAGCAAGTGGGATGTCCTTCACGAACGGAGAATCAGCTATCGTCGAACCAGTAATATGTGTTAGAGTCAGTGTTTAAACGTCCAGTCTATAAAGTGTGTGTGTAATGAACGAACCAAATGTTCCTGAGTAATCGTAAGTTGAAATTTCATGGTATTAATATGTGTAAACGGAATTAAAAGATACAGTCAGATATCGTTCTTTTCTTTTGTGTTAATAAAATAAACTCTTTAAATTTAGAATCAATCTGGTAGATTAAGTTCGTTAATAAGTTTCGTCGATGTCTAGACGATTAAATATTTCAGTTTAATTTAAAGATAAATGTTGGGTTCTTCGATTATTTAAGTGTTCTGTCCGTTATCAAACCCAGTAAAGACCCATGAGAGAAAGATATGTTTTGTATAATATTAAATTGTACAATTGCAAAATTTTTGATAAATTAATTGTTTGTTGTTTATAAATATTAATCTTTTTATTTAGTCCCCGGTAGATTATTACAATATATATATATATATATATATATATATATATATAATAAACACTTTTTGATTAATTTTCATTTTAATTTGCCCCACGTTGAGGCGCCAAAATGTAATAATCAAATAAATAGTTGATTTTAAATTAAAATAAACCTCACGTTGGAGCACAAAATGAAATAATCAAATTATTAATTTAGATTTTAAATGAACAAATTAAAAGTTGAAATGATAGGAGTTTAAATTAAAAACAAGAATTCAAAATATAAAACATAATTAATTTATTAATAACAAATTCTTAAATCAATTGAATTTTTTTTTACAAGTTGGTAATGTGCCACGGCTTAATTTTAGGGTCGCCTATCGGGCCTCCAATAAAGAATGTTACAAAATGACAATTAGAAAAATAAAATGAGAAAAATACTTAAATAATTATTGAAATACGAAATCTTACGATAATTATATTTACACATTACGTTTACAATTAATTGTTAGTTGATAAAAATCCTTATTGTAATGAGATGCAATAACTGCCACTAGATGGCATTGATGAATGTTAACATAGTGTTAGTTACTGCTACTAGAGTGTGTTAAGGTTTTAAACAATATGGCTGTACGGTAATCAGAATAAACGAATGTATTTTGTGCTTCTACAAGTGTGATGTTCCTCACAAATCATAGCCATCCAGTTCCACTAATTACAACCGAATAACATTAATAACATTTCTTTTTAGTTTACATTACCCTTAGCTGTTCGTCTGGGCTCGATTTTTGATAAGCATATCACAGAAAGACCATATTTCACTGAATTTAATGGAAGTTGTAGTTTTCAGACACAACGCACTTCCTGCTCTTCCCTGTTGATAACGTTGTTTTTAAAACTTTGATAATTGCATAAATATGCCTATAGACAAAATACTTCAGACTGTCGACTCGTAATTCCAAATCCGGGGACTTTGATATAATATATCTCTCCTGCCTAATTACACTTGCTCAAATATGGTAACAGGAACTTTGAATCAGGGAATCCGCAAAAAAAACACCTATCATCTTCCTGGTCCAAGCAACTCTTAATTACATTCTCCTCAAAACACTACTTTTCGCCTTCATGATCCAAGCAACTTTGAATTTCAAGTTCTGTACGTCCCAGTGTTGCCTGAGGCAACAATGAAACTTTAGCAAGCAAACATTATAGGCTCCATATTCTTGTAGACAATCCTTGTACTTAAGCCGCCGATAATAAAAATCGTAAAATTATTAAATAATTACATATTTTTAATTATATATTTTTATACATTTATTTATTTATTATAGCATAGGGAAGAGAGTGAAAGGGGGGATGCGGTAGGTGGAACAAGGTATGGCCCCCGGGCTGTGGTTTAAGGATCCCATCCGGCAATTCGCCTAAAAGTGATGTAGGGAAAACCATTGAAAAACCTGCATTTTCTTTAGGGTAACAGGCTACATGAGGGTAATCCACATGTTGGCAACTCCCCTCTTACAGCATAGGAAAGGAATTTGAAAGGGGGGATGCGGAAGGGTAGAGGAAGGTAGCCAAGGGTTAACTAGGGCCCCCGGGCTATGGTTTAAGGATCCTACCTGGCAATTCGCCTAAAAGTAATGTAGGGAAAACCCTATAAAAACCTGCATCAGGTAGGTCGGGCATTTGGTACTTGTCCCACTCCCTTCCGATGGCGGGAGAGGTGTCGCACGGGCTTCTTATTGTAGTAACTACCTGTTTCTGATTTCTATCTTATTTGTCTCCACGATTTAAGTGCTGAATTTTATTTTAGAAAGTAACATTCCTAACATTCAACTATGGTTGATAGTAAAAACATTATCTGGGAATACTTGAAAAAAAGAGCAAAATAAAGAAGTTCTTTGTTATCTCGTCAAAATTTATAAACGAAAGTTTCCTCGTTGAACAAATTGTCTTATAATACTACATACAGAAGGGCAGTGGATAACGAAACAGTGACGTTGTCGAGAAATCCACACTGTTGATTAATAACGCATTTGTGTACAGTCTTAATAATTACGTCCAATAAACGTAAACTATCTCGAATAATAACGTTCCTTGAACATGATGACAAACCTAACCTAAAAGTTAAATATGCATGTATATATCAGAAATCATTATCGCGTAGTTTTGTAATAAAAATGATCGATAAATAATTATTATCCTATTCTTATATTTGGTGACAATTCCATATTCTTTTGCAATAATTGTCAAGTTAGACAAATCGGGAGAAAAAAATCCCTGAGTTTTGAAAATTGGCACAGTTGATTCTTGGTACATTAGTTTAATGAAAATAAACCGGATGTTCTGGCGCTTTAAAGGTGACGTTCTTTAGTTTTTTGCTTTAAAGGTGACGTTTAAAAGTTTTTGCTCAGAAATTAAAAAACGCGACCACAATTCTTTATTTTCTTGAAACTAACGTACCAAGAATGAACTGTACCAATTTTCTCTCGATTTGTCTAATTTGACTGGGCTAATACTTCTGTAACGATTGGGAACAAGTATGGAATTGTCACGAAATATAAGAATAGGAGAATAATTATTTATCAATCATTTTTAATACTGTCACATTAATTTAATACAAAATCACGCGATAATGATTTCTTTAACCTACATTCATATTTAAATTAAAGGTTATGGTCGTTGGGTTAGGTTATGTTTAGGTTAGGTTCAAAGACATATATAAACAACATGGACTGGACAAGTCGCCGCCATATTTGAAGCAAATTGAAAATTTAGCCGCCATGTTTTATAATGGCTGGTGGGCGTTCCCCTATCGTCTGCTAGCCTTTACTATGCCGCACTAATGACCTAAAACTAAATCTCTACAAACAACATATTTTTTAAGATTTAAGTAAATATAACACATTTAGGGAATTGAAAAATTTATTGACCTTTAAATAATATCAGTTTTGTATACAATTGTCTAATATTGCGTCCTCTTTCATCCATTGCTTTTTCCTTACACATTAACGAATTCTGCAATGAAAGTAATGTTTTAATAAAACCTTTATTAAAATTTAGTAATGAGTTTCCTCACCAAATTCGGCCGAATCTATTAAATGGTCGAATTCACAAAATAAATTTATTTATGTCCCAATATCCGGAATACCTACACACAAAATTTTAATAACAAATTCTTCTTTCCTATGTGTATTTAATTTTTCCTCAATACATTTTCAGCAAGTGTAAATAATTTCCCGTCTTTAAACGGGTTGATTAACTTGTCTTTAAAGTCGTTTATTTTAATCAATCCCGTTTTTCTTTGAGAGCGAGGAGCAAGGAGAACCTCTAAACAACCTAAACACACATGTATTTGTCTTCATAATGAGAAGAGCATATACAAGTATAAGCACTTATCCCGCCTTATATTTATTACCCATCGTTTTGTTAGCTCCTTGTTTTTCAAAGGAAATCTATATATAAAAAAAGGGGACTAGATTACTTGCAGTACAGAGAAATACTTTAATAAAACTAAATCTGACTCTCATTATAGATTATCATGAAGAATACATAAATTTGATAAATACGACCCAAGAATAAGTTAAGTTAGAAATGAAAAATGCTGATACGTCAGAAAAATAATAAGGAAGGTCGTCAAATACAGACGAAATAGTCTAGAGCAACACAACAGCTTCTTCCAAAGCTTGTGAAATGACGAGTGCAGTTGTGTCGCTCTAGGCTCTTCTTAGCACCTGAAGAAAGGTCAAGGATCCCAGAAACGTTGTTTGGTATTTATATTATCACTTATTTTGTCTGCATTTGGCTATCTTTATTATTATTATGCTGATACCTAAAATACGATACTTCATTTGTTTTCGAACTACGATTATTACAATTGTGGGCTGAACACACGCTTGGCATGATTAATATTAACAAAACAATATACTTTAACATAAAAACTTCAAAACTTTCAACAACAGCGTAAACACAACTAAGAATTTCGGTGAAGTAGATCTACTAAAAAAATGGCGGTCAGTGTTGTTTGTTGCTGCCACCCAGAGCGCTGTAACGCTGATATAGCCACTCTATTTATGTTTATATATTTCTTTGGTTAGGTTACGTTGGTGATAATGCCCAATGAACGTTATCATTCGAGATAGTTTACCTTTTCTGGACGGAATTATTAAGACTGTAGACAAACGCGTTATTAATCTACAGTGTGGATTTCTCGACAACGTCACTGTATCGTTAACCACTGTGCTTCTGTATGCAGTATTAAAAGACAATTTGTTCAACGGGAAACTTTCGTTTATAAATTTTGTCGATATTACAAAGAACTTGCTTGTTTTGGTCTTTTTCTTCAAGTTATCCCGGATATTGTTTTTACCATCCGTCGCACCCATGTTTACAGGGCTTTTGAGTTTCGTCAACTGACTTGTGCAGTTGTGTCGCTCTAGACTCGTGCGTTTTTTCTGCGCCTGAAGAAAGGAACAAGGCTTCCAGAAACGTTGTGTGGTATTTATTTTGTCTGTATTAGGCTATCTTTCTTATTATATCCTGAAAAATGTACAACACAGAAAGGTAATTAATCTAAACAGTGAATTCTGTAGAGAAATCCCTTTACACATTAGACTATGTCGGATTCTGTGTCCATTATTTTCACAGGATTTCAGCGAGAGGTAGGCACCAACGATATCAGTGTTTCGTTCACAGAATTATATCCGGCAGTCAGCAGGCGAACGGTAAATGGTATTTCCATTACGTTAAGCAATTTTTAAATTCCCGCCTTGTTCCCTGAGAATTGCCATTTAAACAATTAATGCCGTGGTTGAAAGTATTCATTTTATTATTAGTACAAAATTTAATTTCAGTTGCTTAACCAACAAATATCTATTAATGGTATTTTATTTGTACAAAAATTATAATTATGAATAAATAACACAGTATATTAAAAATAAATTTAAAAAACCTTATGAAATGAAAAATTCCTCCAATGTTATATGTGAATCGACCTGCCAATACAAGATCTAAAGCGGCTCGTAAACGAGCTACAAAAATTGCATATTGCCCGCAATATTTTAGGAAACTATGGCCCGGCAACATTTTCGACAATGTGTTGCCGGCAAGTATGGCCGGACAATATGTTGCCAGAAATATCCCGGTAATACGCCGGGCATTTCCCGCGTACACGTAGTACAGTAATAATGGCCGAAAATGAAGCGCAGCATTAATTTGGATAAAAAATTTCAAGTAATTAAAAAAGATAAGAACCTGGATTCTACCTTATTTAAGCGAACGAGAAACACTTCACAATTTAAGCAACGAATTCATTCTTGACAATTACTTAAAAACTTCACCAGAATGTCGAAGGGCGACTTTCAATGTTTGCTTAAAAATTGGGCCCATGATTGAGAGAAAGGACACGGTGATGAGGAAAGCAATACCGATCACCCTTCGATTTTTGCGACAGGAGACTCTTAGTAATCTTTGATGTATTTAATGAGAGTATCGGACTGTTCAATTTCGCACATCGTTCGAGAGGTATGCGTCGATTTAGTGGAAGGATTAAATGAATTTATTAAAGTATGTAAAGGCTACACCTCTTTATTTGCTAAATATTTATTTTAAAAAATAAAAATTAACTTTCTTATTATTTTCATTTTTCGAGTACGTCATAAATGATGCCAAATTCGTTGGTTATTGCTTGCCAACATTTTCTTCACTTGGCGATCTCCATCCACGTCCTATTATGATGGATTTCAGTGAACTTCATCTATAAATTCAATATTTTTCTCGTTCAGAAGTGGAATACTGAATAATTTTATCCACAGAACAAAGTGTAATATTAATTGCTAACACAGGTCATTGACTACAGAGTCCTCTCTAGGTGAGGTCCCGGCAATATTTACGTATTTTCGACACAGGACCGATATCACCGGCAACGTTACTTAAAATTCTAGAAATACAGATATATTGCCGGGTCATATGTATGTATTGACGAAAATGTTTGTGGATTTAGAGCAATATTGCCCGGCCAGTATTGCCGACCACATATTGCCATAAAAAGTTGCACGTTTGCAGGCCCCTTAAAAACACAGTATAAGATCTTAACAACACTGTAGTCTTAGAAAGAGTGTGAACCATTCTCATTCTCTTGGCTAACCTGTGAGAAAATATGAGAAGAAGAAGAAGGTGTAGATAGCGTATGTATAGGGTAATCCACGTATTAGCTACTCCCCTCTTATAGCATAGGAAAGGGAGTGAAAGGTAGAGCAAGGTAGCCAACGAGCTATGGTTTAAGGACTCTATCCGGCAATTCATCTAAAAGTAATGGAGACAAATCCATAGAAAAATCTGCATCAGGTAGGTCGGGCATTTGGTACTTGTCCTACGCCCTTCCGATGGTGAAAGTAGATTTGCTGTGGGGTCGCAGCTTTACCCTCTCTGTGCCATGACCTGTTTACGAGGCAGCTGGCTGATAATTCCAATAGCGAACAACTCTTACCGTATGCCCAAGGTCTGCGGCCCCGGAACATTCACCTCTTAAAATGGGTCAAAGTTCCTCGGCATGTGGGAAATTAGTTCAAAAACGGAAAGAGGAGAAGGCATATTTTTTTTATTATATTCTTAGGGCAAGAGGCTACATGAGGGTAATCCACATAGTGGCAACTCCACTTTAATAGCATAAGAAGGGATTTGAAAGGGGGATGCGGAAGGTAGCCAAGATCCCCGGGCTTTATTGTAAGGTATTCGCTTAAAGTGATGCCGGGCAAAGCCTAGAAAACCTGCATAAGGTAGGTACTTGTACCACGCCATTCCGATGGCGGGAAAGGGGTTTGTTGTGGGGACGCAGCATTCCCTTCTTCGTGCCTCGACCAGTTTAGGAGGCAGCTGGATGATTGTTTCAATGGGAATAGAAAACAACTCTTTCCGTATGCACAGGGCCTGTGACCAACGAACTTACACCTCTCAAAACAGGCCGAGGTTCCTCGGCTTGTGGGAACCTTAGTTCAAAAACGGAGAGAGGCATCCCCAAAAGTAAACCCCCTCCGTGTCTCCTAAAAGGTTCTGCCTGCGAGATAATTGCCCTTGCAGATCGAAAATCCCGAGAAGGCATCCCCAAAGGTAGCTTTCTTTAGAGCTCTCTGGGAAGGTTCACCTGCGATAGAATTCTCTCACAGGCTTCCTTGTGAGAAAATACAGTTATAGGAAATTAGCATAGAAGACGTGCTTGCTGTTGAACTGAGGGTGAAGCCGGGATATCGACGCTTGACTTGGAATGACGACGCCGACAACGCAGAACACGAAACCGTGCTAATTAATATGCTCCGCCAACCCAATAACTGTATTTTAAGAGCGAGTAAAATCGCATTAACAATCTTCATAAAAGTGTCACATCGGTTAACTAACCAAATCCTCAGACAAATTGTTTATCTAATGTCTCGATTTAAAAATTATTTAATTGCATCGAAGTTTTGATAAATTTTGAGTTGAAAAAAATTATCTTGCGCCTGTAAAACCACCAAAATTCGAGAGGACTGAACTAAAATCTAGCAAGTGTGGGAAAGTGAGTCATAGAGTCTGGAATATTTGCTACAAGTACGATACCAAATTGTGGACTATATAAAATTTGTTACTATAAATATATATATATATATATATATATATATATATAACGTATGTATTATTGCCTTTGTGCACCAACTGACCGCTAAAAATGAACACATGGAAGAATTTTACTTTCTCACCTTCTTTATATAACCGTATTAAGAATAAACATTTCCTTTTACGGAAATAATTGCGAATCAATATTATTACGCCAATATGATCATATTCGTCTCATTTGCACGTACACGCGACACAAATCACTCCAGAAATTTAAAAAAAAAAATTATAATGACAAGCAGTATGTATAAGAGAAGATGAAAAAGGACACTAAGTGAAAGTGTTGTAATAAAAGCTTATCACATCTGCATCGATTGGAGTAAAAGGAAACATTTTGTCGTGTATATATATTGGTGGAATTAAAACCATAAAACAATGACTCAACAGAGAACACCTTTACAGCGCAAAGGTCAGACTGAGACAAACAATGCACTCTGATTGGCATAGGGCCGTTAACAATGAGGTTAATTTCATCCCTGACACCTATTTCTGTAAATCCTATAGTCTGTTAAGCCCTTCAGTAACTTAGTACCTAGGATGGGTTGCCCATAACTTCGAAATAGGGGCGCGATCGAAGGGTGTTTCTTGCTTATTTTAAAAAATTGGTTAAAAAAATTTCGTCTAATTGAAAATAATGAATAAGAAAGATAGCCAATTAAAAAAAACTAATGACATAAATAAATACCACACAAACATTCTGCGATCCTTGTCCGTTTACTCAGGTACGAAGAAGAGCTTAGAGCGACGCAACTGCACTCGTCAGTTGACAAAACTCAAAAGCGACGAAAACAACGACAGAGGGAGTACCGAATGGTTAGCGTAACAACATGGAGCAACGACAATGCACATTAATAGCTGTGACATTTGATTTAATGATCTCTCTGAAATGGAATTGTATCTGGTGTCAATGTCAAATGTATGTTTAGAATTGATATGTTTGGAGACTACAGATAGTTTATTAATGGGAAGATTGATATTAGATATATGTTCCTTCATACGTGTATTAAAGGAACGTTTTGTTTGCCCTATGTAGCAGAAATTACAATTAGAGCAAGAGAATTTGTAAAAAAAATAATGTTTGTTGTAGGGTATCAAGTGGGTCCTTGTGGTATTTAATCAAGTGGGAAAGACTATTAGTAGATCTGTAAATGAAGGATATTTGATATTCTTTTTCAGTGAATTTGTAATAAGGAAGTTCGAGAAGAAATTTGGCTTGAGGCGTTTGGGGATGGGTGACAGTCGGATATTGGATTTTTTTAATCTGCTATTTATATGTTTCATAACAAAATTTAAAGGATACTCATTGTAGATTAAAATGTTTCGGACAATATTTAAGTTGTGTTGATGAAACTTGGAGTTAGAAACAAATTTAGCTCTGTCTACAAGATCGTATACCATAGCTCTCTTTTGGTTTGGAGGATGAACAGAACGATAATTGAGAACATTTCCAGAGTATGTAGTAAAGATGTCCAATATGTACTCTTTAAATTTTATTATTAAACACATAAACAGCAGATTGAACAAAATCCAATATCCTAATGCTTGCTAATCGTCCCCAAACACCTCAAACAAAATTTTTTATCGTACTCCTGATTATTAATTCATCCAAATATTCGAAGAATATAAAATATCCATGATTTACAGATCCACTAATACTCTTTCCTATTTGCTTACAAACCACAAGGACCCACTTGACACGTACAGCAAACATTGTGTTGTGAACAAAATCTCTTGCTCTAATTGTAATTCCTGCTACATAGGGCAAACTAAACGTTCCCTTAATACACGTATCAAGGAACATATGTCTAATATCAATCTTCCCATTGATAAACAATCTGTAGTCTCCAAACATATCATCAATTCTAAACATACATTTGATTGGGAAAATGCTACCACATTTTAGACACTGACTCCAGGTACAATTCCGGAATAATTTCACATTAAATCAAACATCACAGCTAATAATGTACAAACAGACACAATGAAACTTAATAATTGCTATGATCCCTTATTATTACGCTAAACCTTCTGTTTTCTCATTGTCGTTCCTCCTTTATTGTTACGCTAACCCTTCGGCTCTCCCATTGTCTTTACGTTTTCGTCGCTTTTGAGTGTCGTCAACTTGGCTGTGGAGTTGTGTTTCTCTATGATCTTCTTAGCACCGGATGCAAGGAACAAGGATCCCAGAAACGTTGTGTGGAATTTTTGTCTGAATAGGCTATCTTCCTTATTCATTATTTTCAAATAGATGTAATTTTATCACGCTTTAGAAGTACCTTAGTATCTTGGATTAGTTCATGACTTCGGAATAGGGGCCTTCTTGGAGGGTGTTTTTTACATAACGGTAAAAATATTTGTCTAAAATTATGAATTAAGATGAAAATAATTAACATAACCAGGAATCGAATCTGGAACCCTGCTTAGTGCGCATCCACTAACCTCATTATGGCTCGACGGCTCTGTGCGGGTATCTTACAACGCTTTTTGCATATTGTCTGTATCTCATCCTACTTAAAATTTACTGTTCACTTTTATGGCCTAATTCTTAGGGTTCATAACGAAGGAACTAATATTAAATTAATTATAGGTCTGACATTTTAATTAATAGATGTACCGAAACGCTTTTACTAATGCAAAGCTCGAAAACTTAATGAATTTTAATTAATGAGGAAGCTGGAAAATGTAGGTAATATGGAGATAGCAGGATAGCTCAGTGGAAGAGTTTCGATTCCCGCTTCTTTGGAGCATTTTCCATCTTATTTAAAAATTAAAATTATAGTTTTCGAGCTTAGCTTAAGTAAAGCATTTTAAAAAATATAAATACTATTTTTTAAATTGAAAGCAGTTATAATTATATTGAGGTTATAGGTTAGAGAGGAAATAACCACGTGAATCCCTGGAATATATATAAAAAATATATAGAAACATTGACATTATTAAACATTTACTACTTATTGATCTGCATCATTATAACAAAACACTAATAATTGTTTTATTCTTCCCTCTGAAATACTTCTTCAGAGTTGTGTATTCTCACCGTTCAGTTTATTTTCTATTGTCATCTGATTCAGTTATACCATTTTGTTTTGACAATTTTTTTATATTCTGTTGTCTTATTTTTCTGTTCCTTGTGGAACTGTTACAAACGATACCAATAATCAATTTCGCGAGATATTCCTACCCACGGCTTTTCCATAAATTACGGAACTCTACGCTGGTTTGTTATTAATGCCTAGACGGTTATTTGAATGCAGTACATTACATTCATACGTAAACTAGCGACATTTATAACCCCTCATTTTGACTCCAATCTCGGCTGTTCTCCTACCTCATCCCCAATGCCGAAAGGGGCGGAAATTATACACAACATCGGGAGAAATTCTATCAATCACGCTGACCCCGAACAATATTTATTTATTCGACACAAATATCGGCCATTTAACATGGTTGCTTGGGTTAATGTAGCACTCGCGATCCGCCACTGTTTTTATATATACATTATTGAGCTCCCAAATAACCAGAACCAACCCCAGTAATAATAGGAATGTAATTATTTTGAAATAATGCTTATTATTAAATTTTGGAAATATATCTGTATAAAAGAGAGTCATTTGAAGATAATCCAGAATACGTACATAATGTGTATCGTCCTCTGCGTTGTAGGCCAATTTAACGATACCGTAGGAACCCTGTAACACAAGAAATAAATACTTATTCAGTGGTATGCATCAAATTTCTAAATACATAAATAATTAAGCATTAATGTGTGTTCAAACCGTTTTCACTTTTCGTGACAATTTTTTGATGTAAGGCTTTATTTGCTTCATTGTTATGAAGAGTTTCCAAATAGGCCCAGGTGTTGCTGTAATTCGACATTTGGACCGGATTAATCGTAAAACAATGTTTTGCATAAATAAAAATTTATTTTTCAACGTATCTATAAATTTGTTCTACCGTGAATCAATCTTTCTTTCTTCTCCAAAAGAAAAGTTTAGAGCTCCTTGGTGAATGCAACACGCAAAACACATTTGGTTCGGAATGATTATTCGACTCTGATTGGCAGCGAAAAAAATAGTCCCTCTCATATGTGAAACAAGTAATTCGATTTCACACAGTTTACCAATTCGAATATTCACTTGTTTCTTTCATTATTATTTTTTTAAAAAATACGTTGTATTGCTTATTCAAGATTTAAAATAATGTAGCCTTTATCGAAACAATGATTTGCGAGTATCTAACTGGGCATTAGGAAAGGTTAACAATTTAACATTCAACCAATCCGCTGATAGTTACTGTTTTGCCAATATAATCGAAAAAGCAGCCACATGTACGGAGGTTCAGTTCATAGAAATAAATTATATATATTTATATAAATATACAGCCTTGAGTCAGAAAATAATCATGTTCATTAACAAATAATAATTTTACGACGTTTCGCCCTCTTTTTAGGTCCTCTTCAGGTTGGACAGTTTTTTTATAATTTTGCATATAATTCACGCTGTAATGAAAAATTAATTTAAAAGTGCACTATTTCGGACGGAAGTCGCTGTTTGTTCAGCTGACGGATTTGGACCTTTTGGTGACTAAGGACCCTTTTCGGGACAAAAGAGGGCTGACAGCTCCAAGGAACACCAAAATTAATAGGCATGCATGATTGAGCACCGGAAGCATCCGTAGTTAGCGGACGAGCATGGAGAATTGAAAACATCTGCCGGAGTAATTTGGAGATTTCGGGAGAGCGAAATCGGGCAGTGAGTAACCAGCCACGAGCTTCAGTGGTCGGTGAACAAACTCAGAAAAATCCTGAGAAAGTTGTGGGGGTATGGTTTGAATTGTTTAAATCCAAGTATTAGAAAGCAAAATATTTAGAGGCAAAGTTCTTCTGCCTTTCCTGTAGCAACCATAAATAATTTTCTGTATTATAATTTTTTTATTAATTAACATTATAATTTTCTGACTAAAGGTCGTATATTTATTTTTTTATATTAATTCAATAATAAGGAAAGCTTTACAAAGCATTAAGGCTAAGGCCATGTTACATTATTTATCTTAAGTACGAGGAAAAATATCGACTGGACCGGGAATCGAACCTAGTTACTTGTACATTGTAGGTGAGACGAATTTACGACAACGGAGGAATTTCGCACCGGATGTGGAGTCGACAAGTATAGTTTAGTGGTCAGGAAGTCCGCCCGGAAAGCAGGAGGTCCTGGGTTAGATCGCCGGTCCGGTCCACATTTTTCCTCATGGTTAAAGTAAATTACTTATATTATTATAAATAGTCAGAAATTTTTCTTCATTATTATAAAATTAATTTTTCTCCGCGTGAAATATGTAGGTGAGAATACTGGAGGGAAACTATTTTTTTATGTAAAGTACAAAATTGTAATAGAAATTATCGATAAAAATTATATATATTTCTTCCATTAAAGTGGTAACATTATAATTTCGATACAACTATCTTTTTGTGAAATTATCATTCAAAACTGCTATTCTTCTGAATGCTATTTAAAATAGCTACGTACGAATCGTGAGCAACAATTTGTTATCAGATTGCGTGTTTATTAGTCTTGTATCTTATGTCAAATCAATTACAAATGAAATATTAGTATTTTTTCTGAATTAATTACACGTCTCAATAAAATTGTATCCTGCAAAATAAATTCACGTGTTGGTAACTAGATGAAGATGACTGGAGGCCAAAGCTTTAATCACCACACTAAATAGGATTTTAATGACTTACGGTTATTAGAATAGAATTGGGACAATATATTTCAATCTGAGTAAATCTAAAATCTAATTAGTATTGTAATGAACAACGTTCAGAAGTGAAAAAAACTCGTGGACAGCCTTTGTTCGGCCACTTCCAAACAAATTGGCGTGATCAATAGCTGTAAAGACTTCTGGAGACTATTTGTACACGTGCGCGAGAAACTGTCCTAAGACACACTATGTACCTAGGAAAGGCTATATATTGAAGAGCATTTAGAAGAACTTGTGAATAAAAGAACGGATGCTGCGAATATAGGGGGTTTTCTAGGCCAGTATAATCGAAAAAAATTAAAAGAATGGGAAAAGGGTAGCAGTACACGTGTGAAATTTAATTTTAGTGACGAACAATGTGGTATTTTCAATATATGTTACAATAAGTAGGTTTTAAAAGAACTTTTAGAAAATAAAATTTAATGAAAATTATAAAATAATGTAATGAAAAATGTGTGTACTGGAAAATATTAAGCCGATTATCGTAAATTAAAGAAAGTGATAAGTTTGAAGTATGAGAAATTGACTTACCAGATACAGTGATAGACGTAAACATATACTAATTTATGAACAAGGTAAAAATTGACGAAATGCACTTTATAAAAGTCATTGAAGACATTTTACGATAGACGACAGGTATGAAAATACTAATGGAAATGTATGTGATATAATGTAAAAATAATAATAATTTATGCTGTATGCAAAATTATGTATGTATAATTGATGTTATTTAAAAAACAGTATATTATGGCAAAAGCCCAAAGTTCCTGTAAAAAATATATATATATGAAGAGAACTGTAAGTGGGTTTATACGTAACCAAAAACGTTTTTGTCACATGACAGAGACTTTAGATACATTTATTATAATATATTATAAATCTTTGCAGACTAAATCTGCTGGCGTCCACCATTATTTTTGTAATTTGAGTTTTTAAAATGGTATTAATAAATTTGTTTTCGTTTTAAAAGTGAATTTTTTATTTTCTGGTAACGAGTAACATTAAACAGATATTACAGTATATTTAGGTGTTTTGCGTCTTGCAATCACGAAAGAGCGCTAATGTTTGTGACGAGGATTGAAAAGAATAAGCATTTAAAGCACCGATAACTTCTTCATTACGTTAAAATTTCTCCCATCAAAGTAAAATTTTTGACAAAACTCAAAAGCGACGAAAACGCAACGACAATGGGAGAGCCGAAGCGCTAGGTAACAAAAATAGAGTTGAATAAGGAAACAACATCAAGAGAAATTAAAGAGTGGTCATGAGGGACGGTGAAGTGCTTAACTGTATTCCGAATCATTTAGTCATAAACAGTTTCGAAAACAGATGGCCCATTTTCAGGTCAATATACTAAAATTCCACTTCATGTAACTTTATGCATTATAAATCTAATCCTCAATTACACTTATTTCAAGTTTAATGAGGTTCACTATCATCAAATGGGAAGCGTCCTTAGTCTTTTTTTTGCTGAGATGGTCATGAGAGATTTATAAAATTCTTGTCTTTCTCTACTTCCTGTCCAACCCCTTTGCTACATCAGATATGTGGATGACATTGTTAATACCTCTCAAATCAACCTTATAGTCAATACTTTCGATAATTATCATCCCAACTTACAATTCACCAATGAACTAGAATTTAACCATTCCCTTGATGTCACTGTGTCCATTCACAAAACTTCCATTCTCACCAATGGTTCAGAAAACCTACATACTCAGGCCGTATCCTCAATTATCTTTCTGATCATCCTCCAAACCAAAAGAGAGCTATGGTATACAATCTTGTAGGCAGAGCTATATTACTTTCTACCTCCAAGTTCCATCAACACAACTTAAATATTGCCCGAAACATTTTAATCTCCAATGAGTACCCTTTAAATTTTATTATTAAACACAATAAACAGCAGACTCAACAAAATCCAATATCCTACTGTCAATCCTCCCAAAACACCACAAAGCAATTTTTTCTCGTCTTCCATTATTACAAATTTGTCGAAATATTCAAAGAATATCAAATATCCATCATTTACATATCCACTAATACTCTTTCCCACTTGATTAAAAACCACAAGGACCCACTTGACACCTACAGCAAACATTGTGTTGTTTACAATATCTCTTGCTCTAATTGTAATTCCTGCTACATAGGGCAAACAAAGCGTTCCCTTAATACACGTATCAAAGAACATATTTCTAATATCAAACTTCCCATTGGTAGACAATCTGTAGTCTCCAAACATAATCAATTCTAAACATACATTTGATTAGTAAAATGCTAAGATTTTAGACATTGACGTCAGGTACAATTCCAGACTCATTTCAGAGATGCTTCACATTAAATCAAACATCGAAGCTATTACTGTACAAACAGACACTATGAAACTCAATAATTGCTATGATCTCTATTATTACGCTCTAAAGCTTTTTGCTTTCCCATTGTCGTTGCTCCCTTATTATTACCCTAACCCTTCGGCGTTGAAAACGGTGCTGTAACACTATTGTTTTTCAAACAGTCAAAAAGTATTATATGAGACTCAAAAACTGGTTACGCACTTTTAAAATCGCTATACCAATGTTTTGACTGACGTTTCATTTCAAAGAGGATTGTGAAATGTTCCTGAGGTTTATTTGAATTAAAGGTAACTAACGCCAGGACCGTTGGAAGGATATTAAGCGCGAGTTCATATGAAATCTCATATTTTCTACCTTTTTTTTAGGGTTACAGGCTACATGAGGATAATCCACATGGTGGCAACTCCCCTTTAATAGCATAGGAAGGGATTTGAAAGGAGGGATGCGGAAGGGTAATGGAAGGTAGCCAAGGGTTAACTAGGGCCCCCGGGCTATAGTTTAAGGATCCTACCGTGCATTCGCCTAAAAGTAATACAGGGAAAACCGTAGAAAACCCTGCATCAGGTAGGTCGGCATTGGGTACTTGTCCCACGCCCTTCCGATAGTGGGAGAAGAGCTTGCAGTGGGGACGCAACATTCCGTTTTCCGTACCTCGACCAGTTTAGGAAGCAGCTGGCCGACTGTTCCAATGGGAACAGAGAACAAGCACCTGAACCAGTTTTTAAATTCATTTCCTTGGTGATAATTTGTTTCGAGTGGTGATATAGTGTACCCACGAAACCTTTATTTGTAATTCAAGGTAATATATGTGTGATACCAGGTAGCTGCACATGTGAATTGCATCTCTGCAAAAAAAAGTCGTTAAATGAAATACATTGACCAAAATTAATTTTAAAATTTTCAACAATTTCATACAAAGTAAGAAATCAACCTAACGTATTTTAATAAGTCATTATAGTCGAGGCTTTTAATGACCTATATTCAACTACGAACGTTTTGAAGTAATTTGTCTAATAAAACACGCATAAATGTGATTGAAATTTAACATTTAACAATAATCCGTTACTACTCCTATGGATTGCTTTATCGCCGTTTCGTAGTACAAATATGTTTGTTAATATTGAATACAGGTCATAGTTAGCAGCTATTGTCTCAACAAAGTAAGTAGCTCACTTTTTCCATTTACTCAATTAGAGAAAGTCAAAATAATATTGTAACATCCCCTGTTGATACAGACATAATATAAATTTATTTTATAATTATTCTTATGCAACTTGACAGTTACATTGATAGGTTTTGTTTTACTTTGCCGTAACCGTACTTGCAGCCCATCTTATCAGTCGACAATAGCAAAGATGTCTAGCTCGCGCGATTCGAAATTTTTACTAATTAAAAATGCTTGTTTTATTTTTCATTTTTATATGACTTAACATTCTTTATTTATATTTTTAAAATTAGTTTACAATTTATCCCGATAAAAATGTATGTTATAACTAGCAACAATCCTGTCTATTAAAACTTCTGAATCTGATTATTAGCTTTTTATTACGTTATTGGATTCCATAGGCGACTGTTCCATAATCTCGAGCGGCCATTTACACTAATAATCCAGAATGAGATTAAATTATTTGGAGCATATTTATATAATCTTCAGCCTGCACGTTTTATCTAAATTTGGCTAACGTTTTTTATGAGAGACTGACACTATGAAGACGCCGCCTCCTTCCTGGAAGAATTTTTTTTCTTGCCAATCGTCTACGTGAAGTGCGATCCCGGGCCTGTACTTTGCATCGTGGGAGCAAGCAGACTCCCAAACTTTAGATGGTATTGTGGACCTGTCCAAATACTTGCCCTGTGCGGCATTTTAAGCGCAGAAATTTTAAAATACTATTTCGAACCGAGATTGACAATGATCGAATAACGTTTTGTGCCAGTGAAACGATGTTTTGGCTCAATTCAATGTCTTTTTTTTTATCGTTAACAAAGAAAATATAGAGAAATTTGTCTTTTGTTTATTACTACATTTTTTAAAACATTCAGACACAGACCAATTTTTTTTCTGTTTCAATTTTTGAAACATTCAGAGACTTTTAAGAGTGTAAGTGAACATTTGTATTATTATTTTGAGGTCATAAGATCAATTTCCTTACTCAATTATATTGTTTAATATATAATGAATATGTATATATATATATGTATATATATATATGTTGTGTTTTGTGTGTCTTTTGTTATTAATTGTTTTTTGTAAAAAAATCTTTTTTCCTCAGCAGTACTCACGGTAAATATTACCTTGTGTGAGTTCAATGTCAAAACTCGGCAAGTTTCTCTTGGTTTGTGCGTTTCTCACAAACCTTATAATCGTGAGGACCTTAAACCCACCTCAGAAGTTAATCGAAAGGGGAGGTTGTAAAATAAATATTTTTTTCCATTTCGGCATTCATTTCTCCAACATAAACTCCCGGAACTTTGAAAAGTCTTCTTACGTGGATCATTATAATGAACGGTACTTGCCATCAATCATACGGAAAACACGCCACTATGCAAAAAGCTCGTTACACTTAAGGCAAGGGATCACGATCTTCGGAGCCTGTGACAAACAAGTGAAGCAAACTCACGTCATTTCAGACTATGGACATTTATCTCCTCACTATTTCCTAGTCGGTTAAAGAGAAACGAACTAAAAGTAAATACATATTGTAATAAACAACTGGATAGAGTTAAATTAAATTAATCAATTAACAACATTTACTAAGCTTTAAAAGAAATTTATTATTGTTGATAAATTTTATAATGTACAAAACCTATTTTTCATGCCGAATTTCATCCATTTAACACAAATACTTTAATTTTCATTTATTAATTCGTGGCATTTTTGAACATACCGTTCTTATATCATTACAATCAATTTCGTCGAATCTCTATATCTCAGCGCCATAACTGGGTTTGATGATTAGAACAAAATCGATGTATAAACTGACAATTAACAATTCAAATATAAAAAGTTAACCTAAAACAATATGTGAAAAGAAAACTGAACGAAATGAAAACTGAACAAAATCTGACTATACCTTTTAATTATCGTTTACAAATTTATATCAAATTATTGTTACTCACGGACCGTCTGTCTGGTACCAGATCTCTCTCTTGTATCTTGAAAACTACTACACTTAAAGGCCATTTTTACACTTATTCTACACTTCATTGAAAATTTTAATACACACGATTAAAATACTCGTCCTCTGCTATCTGGAACCTCGAATGAGCCGCCCCCTTTGGTCTGCTAGTGGTTGTCGGTACCCTCTATGCGATAATTGTTCAATAGGTGTGAAGAAACCATTTGATTCACCGTGTGCAAATTATTAAATAAATCTCTCCGTAAATATTTGATTGCTTTCATGTAGAAATACAGGATCTCGACATTCGTACTTTATATCTGCAAACTTTACTGTTCGTTGCTCTAGGTGAACTGAACTATATTATCTCCCCGTCGACTTTTAACAGTTTCATCTCTCGTACGCAGAATTTTGACTCCTCCACCTTTCAATCGCCGATTACAGACTGACTCTCCAAGTGCATACTGAGTTTAAACGCGCGCGGTCACCATTGTTGAACAAAGGAAAAACCCGCCTTCATTGTCGCCTTTACGCATTCGTACCGCTAACAATTTAATTATATTAAAATCAATTAATGGCCTGTTTAATTAGCATTACAATATATTGGCAAAAAGGGTAAGAGAGAAATTATTTTGTGACAATTACAGTGTAAAAATTTGCAATTAATCCTAAATTCCACTAAAATGCACAAACAAATTATAACCAATGTCCTTAAAATATAATTTCTTCCTGAGATTTATACAGTAAAAAACACGGAAATACTTATTTTAAAACCTATAATACAAAATGGTTTATTCCTGATGTGGACTCTCATCATCCATATGAAGTCAAAAGTAGTAATTTACAGACAAAACCAAACAAAGATATTAACCATTATCATAGTTTGTACTAACTTAATTTAAAAATAATTTAACGATTAAGATAAGCCTTTTATCAAAAATACTTGGAGATAATTTTTTTTAATTGAGAAAATTATGAATGCTGGAATCTGAGATTTTAGATAAGGCTCAAAATATTTGTCAGTTTTAACATTAAGTGAATGTGCATCCCGTTTACTACTAATCTGGATTTATAATTACTATCTATATCTAAAATATGGAAATTATTCAAGTGTAATTGGTGTCCAGAATATGTTTATCAAGTGTTTAAATATAAATCCCCATTAAACTCATAGATGGGGTTAGTGATCATATTAAGCTACTATAGACACGGAGTCCTTTTTTATGAGTTTCTCAACAATAGTCAGTGTACAACTTTGGCAATTTAATACAACAACATACATTTTTCCATTAGTAATCATGTCTAGTTACTTATCGAAAGAATAGAATACGCGGGAAGCTCTGTTTTTCTGTTCCATTTGAAGAAATCGCGTGCCTAATCGCATAAAATACTTGCGGAGTCCTATGGTGACAGTGCTTTATCTGAAAAAACGTGCTGAGAATGGTTTCGTCGGTTCAAAGACGGCAATTTTGATCTGAGCGAGAAGAAGCGTAAAAATCGGCCCAGAAAGGTTGAGGATCATCAATTGCAGGCTCTTTTGGACGAGGACGATACCCAATCGCAAAAAAAAAATGGTTGCCGAACAATTGGGTGTTACTCAACCAGACAGTTACATGCGCCTGCGTGCCATGAAAGATTCAAAGGATCAAAAAATGGGTGACGCAAGAATTGAACGATAGGCAGCTGGAGCGACGCCAAAACGCGGTGAAATCTTGCTCGCCAAACAAAAAAGTAAGTCGTTCCTGCATAGGATTGTGACAGACAATGAAAAGTGGATATATTTAGAGAATCCTAAACGCAAGAAATTGTGGGTTGATCCCGGCTAACCATCAACCTTGTCCGCAAGACCAAATCGCTTCGGACGGAAGACAATGCTGTGCGTTTGGTGGGATCAGCAGGGTATTGTCTAAGAACTGTTGAAACCTTGTGAAACTGTCAATGCCCACCGCTACCACCAACAACTGATCAAATGACTCAGTCTTCTGCGTGAAGGAAGGCCGGATTATCAGCAAAAACATGACAAGCTGATTTTCCTCCACTACAACGGACCATCGCATATTTCAACAATGGTCTGAAATTTACTTGGCGACCCCTCTCGACAACCACCTGTTTTCGTAGATAGTTCACACGATCGCTGAGTATAACTTCGGTTCTTATGTAGACGTCCGAAAATGGCTCAATGAGTGGTTTGCCTCGGCGCGGTATCCACCAATTGCCCAAGAGATGGAAAACTATGTAGGAAGTGAGTGCCGGTACTTTTAATACATTTTATTTTCTTTTCTATGAAAAAAACATGTGTTTTTCTAACTAAAAAATAGAGGATTTAGTCTTACATATCTGGTAGTAATGATTGACAGTTTGTATATTGGAACCTTTTTGTTCCATTTTATTCTACAAATAAGAGTTTATCTATCTATCTATCCATTTCTTACAATCCAATTATTATTATTTTTTTACCGCATGATAATCGTGGATTATGATGTATATATTATAGAAGTATTTAGGTATTAACTGAATTTTATAAAATTAAATGAATGAAAATTAATATAAGTAAAATTATGGACGATAATCGTCAATATCGCTAACCTGACGATAAATTGACAAAATAACTTCAATATAAATTTTATTTTATGTGAAATTATATGTGGTGTAATTCTTATGTAATATTCGTTAATTTTATCTTTGTTCCCCATAGCGTATCGTTTGCTGTTCATGTGTATAATTGACTAAAAAGTACGGCAACGTGGAAGCACTATTCTTGATAATTGCAAAAGTCGTATGAGAAGAAAATGTTTGACTAAAGTGATGTTTGGTCGATACATCCAACATTTTCTCCGCTTTTTTAAAATTACACTATTATATTAAATTCTGGATGCCGGCTCTTCCAAAGAGGGTGTGCTGTACGTATACAACGTTGACGATTTCTTCTCCCCTGTCTTTTAAAGACAGTTGTAGGATGGGAAACGTTCAAATATTTACACGTCCGGCCAGATACAAACATTGACACAAATAATATTCTTTGTAGATAGAAACTGAATTCAACAAAAATCCTATTCAAATGCAATTTTTGTCGTTACCCGAAAATTAAAACTTTATTTGCTTACTGTCGCTAAATAACTTAATTGCTATTAATAATTTATGTCACTGCACTTTAATTCACTGCCATGTTCGTGTAAAAAACATTCCGATTTTTGATTTTACGTTTGTTTGTAATTATATGAAATAAAATGTGTTTTTTTGACCAGTAACAGATGGTTTATTAAAAAATTCAGTTTAAAATAACGTTCCGGTACCTATTTGTGCAGTTTCAAGGAGATATGACTGAAAAGTTATATAAGAAAATTAGTAAAATTTGAATTGAAAAGTCACATAGTGTATAATTATAATCAGAATTTTACTAACTACTTCACTTTATAGTCGTCACAACCTGAAGAAGGTACAAAAAGGTACCGAAACGTTGTTATTTGAAACTTAATTTTTTAATAAACTGTTTATTATTGGTCATGAAATGCATTTTATTTAATACATAACTGCTTACTGAATTTCCTGGATTAGAATGAAATGAAATTATTTCTTCCACTGTACAACACTTGACTACAAAGTCGCTAATGATGAGACTATAAAGTATGGGAAGTAAAACGAATGAAATCAGGTAAATCTTATCTATTTCTAATTCATTTGAAATAACTGCATTCTTAAATTAATTTATCTAATCTGACTTCCCTAATTATTCGGTAGTCGTCAGTCAGTATTTCATCAGATATCTCGTTCCTGGTTTTGAAGTTTGTTGACGATAGTGTTCGAATACTTAAGTGATAATTTATCACGTGTTTCATTGTCTATAGTAGAAGTGATAATGAGGGAGTGGAAGAAGGAGGAAAGAAAGATAGTTCGTTTCGAACAGTATAAACTCTGCTCTACTTCAGGGACAGGTGTTAAAATCAGAGCTCAGCACAAGAGCCCGAACATGAAATAAACCTACTAGATTCAGCAGCTTATTCCAGAGAGTGTGCTGAGCTATGATTTTTTTTATTTTAAAAGAGTGTTTGCAAATACCAATTATCTTGTGGGATTGCAGGATTAAGAATACGAACTATTTTATTATCCTTTCGGAAAATTTAAGTTAATTTTTGAGCCATATTAGTGACTACAATATGGCGACTATTTGTTTACGTTGTGAATATAGCTAAGAATTTCATCAATTTAATATTTCGTAATTTCTGAAGACTGAGGGACAGTTATATCCTGCAATACTGAAGGAGTATAAAAAATCCGGAGGGATGTTTGTTGGGATTAATGTAATAAAATTCAGTGTATTTTATAGCTGTTCAATTAATGCACTATCGGTATAAATTATGGACTGAACTAGGAACAGTTACATTTAGGTCTTGACTAAAGATTAATATAGAATTAAATACTTTTTCTGGTTTATACAAATAAATACCCGGGCAACGCCGAACACCCAGCTATTATGGAAATAAAGTTTATATTATTATTATTGGGTGTTGCGAAGATTTGCTAATTGCCTTGGTTCAACAAAATTTCATTTTCGAAGTCAAGTCTTCATATTCCTGTAACATCAATTTCGTTGCATCTGACGAAACTTAGAAGGCTCCCAATGACGCAATTCTAGAGTAAAATATATGAAACTTTATCCTCGAATGCAATCGTTTTATTCCAAGTATTTTACGAAATATTTTTTCGCAATAAATGGTACGAATAGAAATTATGTCCATTCTTTATTAAAATGTCTTCTATGCTATCCTGTCGGGGAGTGGAAGCTGGTTATAGTTCATATAAGATTGACATGGGTGTCAGAATTAAGTTGAGGTAGACTGCGGCGGAGGCATACATATTGGAGCACGGTGTGTGGGTCTCCGATGTTGACGGGAAGTGAGCTTGAATGTTGCAGACACTTCGCCAGAACGTGTGCTCTGCTTTAATATTGCACACACAAGTTCTTGTATTGGCAGAAGCCGAGAGATTTGTGAAAATCTGGAGATTAAGCGTAAACTATATCTACACAAAATTCATTTTTAGCGCCACCAACTCAAATCGACAAAAGCTCACGTGCTCATAGCATTGCATATAAATATCATCCGGTAAGGGCAGGGATTTTATGAAATAATAATTTGTATTGTATTATTTATGCAAAAACAAGGATCATGAATGTAAGCTTTGTTCGTTAAAAAAACTTTTACCCGGGCGTATAGGGCAGAGATTCTGAAATACTCCAGAAAATTGGATATTGATGGAATATATTGACAACTTTACTGATCATATCCGAAGATATCTGCATTGTGGAAAAATCGCTGTTGTGAACCTAGAAGGAGGGGTTCTGAAGTCTGTTATCACGTTTAATGTGAATAACGGAATTACATATTTCGACTGATTATGACATATCAACTCCTATGCTCTGATATAGTGTAACAGCAGGAACGTCATGAAATAACTTCAGTAAAAGCTTTGGTATGGACCCGAATGTGTCACATTTAAATGAAATTAATCTAACTTAATTAATATAAATATAATTAATGTAACATGGCCATAAGTCAGTTGCATATAATTAACAAATATAAATAAAAATTATGCAAAAACCCTGCTGCAAACTGCATTTATAGGGATCAAACGTTTCATGTGTTACTATCTGAGTGCTCGGCGTTGCTCGGATATTTATTTAAATTAATCCGGAGTAGGAATTGATTCGACACTAACCTCTTGGTAAACATTTCATTTAATCAGCATCAACAGCACCAATGTTAGGTACATCTGTATGTATGTATTTATTCTACATTTACATTCCCCTCCCAGACGTAACCCCTCGGCATATAACTCCAAATAAATCGCGACGAAGACTGACGGTATTCGGAAACTCTCCTACTACAAAAAATAAAAGTGTATAAAAATCACGATGAATTAAATCAGTAAAAAATCTTCTCTAACTTAAAAAAGTCTAAAACTACAACTGGTAAAGGAACACAACCATTGACTATATAGAAACTAAAATATGGCTTGTACCCTAAGAAACTCAAAAATTTCTCCGCTAACTTAAGACGGTCAAAACTACTCCGAGTAACATTTTCTCACCTCCACGAAAGAGGTACATAAAATTTCATCAACTACCATGATTAAAGCGAGATTTAAACTCAGCGACTCCTTTAACCACGGAATCGACACAAATATCGGTGTCTTTTGCATTATTTTTATGTAAATCCCTCCACCACAACCCGCACCATAGTGGTGCTTCCCTCCCTTGCCTTTTGGAGTTAAAATTAAAGACTTAAAAATTCTAGAATGTCACTATATCTGCCAATCCCGGAAACGTTTTATTTTATGGTTATAATGACCGTTTAGGAATGTTTTTAAATTCCACCCCCATTCCTAGGGGCCGCACTACATCTTAACCAGTATGGTAAATGTCAGACTTCCATAACCCCTATCTTCGTTGTTTACTCAGTAGTTTATGTAAAAGCCATTCCCCAAATCCTTCCCCATACCCACATCTAGGGGCTGAACTACAACGCTCCTCCTCCTTCTTCCTTAACAGTGCTGACTTCCCATGCTGTACGGGGTTTGAATTATACACTAAAACGTCTGAAGAATATATTAATCTCATCGACCCCGAAAACTACGTACACGAAGCTAAAAACGGCAGTTTTAGCATGTTTTAAAATTCCTCCCCCATTCTCACACGTAGGGACTGAAATACAACTTAATTGACATAGTGAATGTCATAATTAAAGTAATTGACTTCTATAACCCTGAATTTTACACCAATCTCGGGTGTTTCACGTTCTTTTTGTGTAGCGCCCCTCCACTGCGTCGCTTATTGGTATTTTAGGGGTATGAAATTATACACTAAATAATCACATCAACCCCGAAAACGCTAATATCGGGCGTTTTAGAATGTTTGTAAATTTTATTCCCGTTCACCCCTTGGGAGTTTCCTACCGCTTCGAGAGACCGATAGAAACTTTCACGGGCGTGCGCACAGTCACCAAAGTTTCATAGCTATCGGATGATTGGTTTAGGAGTGTATACGGAACACACATACCAACAGACAAACATTAATTTATAAATATATATATATATATATAATGTAACGATTATATTTAAACGTCAATTAATTAATAAACAGTGCCTCACGTTGAGGTCGCAAAAAAAATGTAATAATCAGGTGATAAACAAATTAATTAAACAAAATCAAAATAGCAACTTGTTGATGTGCCCAATATGTAATGCTTATTAAAAGAACAATAATTAATATGATTTAGCCACCAGTTGGTGAAGCCAAAACGTAGAAAAATAGAATGAAAACAATTTAAAATGAAATTATATTAAAGTTAGCTAGCGTTGAAATACTTTAATTTTACATGAAAGGATAATAATAAAATTTTATTCATTTACACAAACTCATTAATTTATTATATTAAAATAATTCAAATTACTTCACATTTATTTCATACAAACAAATAACTTTTCTCTTGATCTCAGGGTCCTTTCTGGGCCTTTAAATAGAGATATAATATATAATATAATATGTATATAATATAATATATTGTAGTAATTGGTAATTAAGGCATTGTTCTAATTGAAAAGTTGAATTGTAGAGGACTCATTATTGGTTGATATAGCGGACGCCGCAACAAACCGGCAAGGCAAAGAAAGCATTGTTGATCGGTCGAGAAGGTTTTACGCGCTCAAAATTTACGAGACGAACGAACAGTCGGGCAGCAGACAGCAAATAGAACAGACGAAAAGAACGAACAGTCAGGCAATGAACGGCGAGGTGTAAAGACCACAAAATTCTAATACACGAAAAGTTGAACAAATTAGTCAGTCAGCAGCGAGAATGAAAAAGGTCTAATTTAAAAGAACGAGAAAGTGTTTCAGTAACCAGTACGCTGTTATATCGAAAATGCAGAAACTGAACTAGTCTTCAGTCAACAATGAGGTGCATTTTCAACAAAAATCCACGAGACCTACAAATCCAGGTTGCAGTAAATCATCGAGAATCGACAAAGTTATTTTAAACCAACTAACAAACTACGCTAATTAGAGTCTGTGAACATTTAGAGTCTGTGAGTACTTAGAATCAGTGATATCCCCAAAATTATGCACGAAAAGTTAAAATGAGGCCTGGGCTGCCGTAAGTAGAAAGAAAACTTTAAAATCATTGTAAACCACGTTTAAAAGATAAACGTCAGATCGTTCTTTAATTACCGATAAAATGAGATCTTTAATTATTCAGATCATTTTTTTATTTCTTGATAAAAATTGAAATTGTTTAAATTCAATCTTAAGTATTATTTTCTTCAGCAACAAATTTCGTCTATGTTCAGACGCATTGATTCCCATATAAAGTAAATGTAATTTTTGTGATTTTGATTATATAAATTCTACCATTTATCAAACCCAGTTCAAGACCCTGAGATCCCAAATATTTTTGTAATTTGAATACTTGTTTTAAAATTGTTAATAAATCTTGTTTAATAGTTTTCACGTAATAGTTCATTTCATTTAAAAACGCCACATAATTCATATATTGAATTATTGTAAAAGATGATAAAAGATATTTATAAATTATTACAATATATAATATAATATAAATAATATTTTACTCCCTTTTCATAACAATCAAATTAGAAATTAAGATTTTACAAATTTTACCCAAAAAAATCGAAATCTGACGATGTTATATTTAATCTAACGTTTTAAAAATAAATTAAATGATTTATAACTCACAGTTTTTCTTGGTACCTGGGCAATTGAATCCTTTCATCGACACAATCTTAATTTAAAAAATAATAAAACAGGCCATTCTTACACTGAATTTACACTTCACATTTGATTTGCAATATTGTCGGCACCTCGTAGACGAACTATACCACCAATTACTACAATTTCGCTGTGATACAGAAATTCCTCCTCGTAGACCTTTATGATTGTTTGTCGTAACGTGTAACACTCAGAAATCTTTCTGAGTCACCATCTGCGTGAATACCGTCCAACTTTACTTTTTCAAAATGTCTCGTTTATTTAGGTTACGACCGATTGCTGTCGTTTCTTATTGCTGACAGCTATTTAACTTTACTTTTTAATATTTTAAATCGTCTCGACTATTTATAACACGACCACTTGCTGTCGCTCCTGATTGCCGACTGTCTAACTCACCAACTCCGCGCGCCCTGTCTAACAATACCTGTTTCATTATAGTCCATTCTTGTGTCTTTGCGTCTCTTTGCCGATAACAATTCCAGTCCAACAGTTTATAATTATTAACTATTAATTGTCCTTTAAGTATTATAATATATATATATATATATATATATATATATATATAAATATATAGAGAGAGAGAGAGAGATGCAGTGTAACTTGCTTTCCCTTGCGGAATGTCTGACACAAAAATTATTTGGTTTACACTGCTAGCAAAGTTTTTTTTTTTAAAAAAAACATATAATAATATTTATTAACAAAAGCATAGTTAGAAAACCTTGTGAATAACCACTCATGCGCGTACAGCTATTTACATAAAAATATTACATAATGTCTCTCTCACGTCTCGTCATTAGAGTGGCTTCGGCGACTGGAAGCAGGAACTGTTGCACTGTTCACAATCAATTGATTAATTACTATAGACTGTTTCTATTTTGCACTTTAACTTTGTTTCTATCCTCCGTCTATGGAGTTCAGCTTCCAGCTGTCCACTTTCCCACTCCGCTGTCCATCGAACACTCCTAAAATAACAACACCCCCCCCCCACCCTTCCACAGCTGTAATCCCTCACATTTTACGGGGGCGACTCTTTGTCACGTTACAATGTTAGTTTATTTAATAAATATCTGACTAATGGCCATGTTATAGTAATTGTATTTATGATACATTTAATTTGCTTAACTTATTTTTAACTTCAATTTGTTAATATGCATGGCATCAATCGTAATAAACTGTCACTTTTGACGTCACGTTACACAAAACCGTTACGATATTGACACGACGACATTTTTACATATTTTAACACAGTATTAGTAATAAAGTCCCTCTTAGATCGTAGTTTCGTAAACAAGCTTTAACTACATTCATATAAGTATTAAAAATAAAAAGGTTCATGATTAGACATTAATTTAAAAAGTCAATTTCACAAATATTTAACACTTAGTATATGCTCATCAATTTCAAATTATACAAAGTTCTCTTTGTAGCTATCATTAAAATGCGTGACCAATTTCTTCGCTGCCAAGTTTAGTGTGCGGAGGTGCTACCCCACCCACGTTCGCTGCCTTTAGAACCAGTTAGCGCCTACAGCTTGACCGCATTATATGATTGTTGTGTATGTGTTTATTCTGAGCTGTCTTGCCTCCCTTCCCTCAATATGCGCCGCCGCCTTCGCTACTGACATGTCCTATATTGTCTGTAATTTCTATTGCCTCTCAATCATCTATAATATATGTATTGATGTTCTTTTTTCGTCAGAAGTTATAATCGCTATTATGTTACGAGGCTACGAGACCGGATGGACGATTTCTATTCACAAGCAGCCCATGAAAAGTAAAAATTCTGAAAATGTAGATATGGAATTGCAGTAGTCAGTTATTATGGTGACTAAAGTCCAAAATGATGTGGAAACTGACTCAATTGGGGAAAATGTGCCTTGTTGTTTGGCATTACTTAGAGATGAAGCACGAATAATCCAAGTTGTCTGTTACGTTACGAACTGTTTGCCGGTAATTGTTTTAGATGGCATGTTTTCTTATGAGTGAAGGAGTGAATGTAGGGATTAATCTCACTGCCCTCCTTCTCTCTGCACTGCCAACACGTCCGTTGACAATTTTAGATTGAGAATGTCTGGAGTTGTGCACACCTAAGAATTCCTCTTCGCTCTTACCCTCTTCCATTCCAAATCTACAACGAGGATCAAATGATCCCTATCACAACCAGCACGATTCTGTTGTACTTAAAAATATACGTTATTATTATTAAAATTCGTTTAAAATAATAAAATGAAAAATTTACACCTGTTTTGAAAATTAATAAGAAAAATAGCCAAATGCAGACAAAAGAAGTGATGATATAGGCCTAAATGCCACACAACGTTTCTGGAAACCTTGTGAGTTTCTTCAGGTGCTAAGAAAACTAAAAAAAATAAAACACAAGAGCCTAGAGCGACACAACTCAAAAAACAAAATATCAACTTTTGAGTTTTATCAACTGTATTTTGCAGTTCTGTCGCCCTAGGCTCTGTTTTTTTTTAGTTTTCTTAGCTCCTGAAGAAAGGCCCAAGGCTTCCAGAAACGTTGTGGGGTATTTACGCCTATATCATCACTTTTTTTTGTCTGTATTTGTCTATTATTAAATGTTATCAATCATTGCAAAGTTCTTTAACTTGAATTACTGACACTGGCACTGTTCTGAAATTAAAGCAATTGCCTCAACAAAGGTTTGAAGTTGATTCATAACTACAAACGCTAGTTTGAGAAAACAAATAAATTAACACGCGAGGGCTCAAACGTTCTTTTAAAAAAATTAATGAAAGAAATGTCAGTGATTTTTAAGAAAGCGAATGCTACAGAGTGTCAATCGGGAATTTTAAAATAAAAATATTTTTGAAATATTATGCTAACTATAGACTGTGTACTTAAAGGTAAATTGTGTAACTGGTGAAGTTGATGCTACCACAGTAATTCGTAATCATTCGCAAATCTAATCAGCGATTTAGTAAGATTACAATTTATAATTGTTATTCATTATATATAAATATAAATTCTACATATTATACGTTGTTGTTTTAAGAAGGTGGAATATCAGTTCTGGTTTCAAGGACGTAAGAGAATTAATAGCAGCCCATTATAGAAGATGGAAGAAGCTTTCACTTATACAGGATGTTGACCTTAATCACTTCAGAATTTCAAGAGGTTTCCCAAACATTCATTCGTTGCTTTAGTGCAGACACTAGAATTACAGATCCTTTACTTCTAAAAACATAATTTAAGATGTGTACTTCGGCATTAAATTGATTTAAGCTCAGCCATAATTGAAAATACATATGTTTATGAGTTTAATGTACACCTACTTCAGTAAATGGTGCAGAAAATATAAATTTAAAGTATTACCTCGTGTATGATACTGAGGCCATGTCAATATGTTTGTAATTTAAAACAGCAGAAAATAAGATATTCCATTGATGGGTTTCAAAATAATTTTAACAGTATATATACTTGATTTAAGGTATTTTATTAAAAACAGATAAATATAGAATAAAATATATACGTTAATATTCCCGACCTCCTGTGGTGTAGGGGTCAGCGTGACTGCGTCACGTCACAGAGGTCCTGGGTTCGAATCCCGGCAAGGGCATGGATGAAACTCTTGTGAATTAGACTCTCGACACGGAAAAATGAGAACCCATAATGAGTCGCTAATGACATGAATCAATGTAAAAAAATTTATTATTGATAAAATTGGTCAAACACAGACTAAATTGAAAACAGAACCAGCACGTTTCTTCCACATATCAGTAGATCCCCTCAGGTGCATCACAATTTGTGAACATTCACTGCTGAGATCTTCATGATGAGTACAATTTAAGTTGTGCTGGCTCTGTTTTCAATTTTGTCTGTATTTGGCCAATGTTATCGATATTAAAATTTAACTATAAAAGATAAATACAAATACGAAATTTACATTAAAAAGGAATAAAGATGACACATTTAGAAATCTTACGTACAGGGATAGTTTTCACCTTACGCTAAAACTTATCAAAGGAGCAAACGTGTTTTGCTTTCCGTAAAGAAATAACTTGCAATATGTAATTTCACTTTTGATTAAGTTTATTTTTAATGATGTACCACTTCATAAAAATCCATGATTTCAGAATGATACATACCAGGCGTATAAGCTTAAGTAAATGTTTTTTAGTCATAAATACACACTCTTTTCATAAAAAGAAAAAAAAATATTCATATGGATACCACGTCAAAATATTACTTCTCTTTCGAGGCAAACCACTCATCAAGCTATTTTCGAACGTTTTCGTAAGAATAGAAGAGTAAGTCCATCGATGAAAACAGGTGGTAGTCGGAAGGGGCCACAGGTTAGCACCTCGCACTTAAGTGCCTCCAAGTAGTTTCGGACCATGTTGACGTGTGCGATGGCGCGTTGGTGTAGAGGAAAATCAGCTTGTCGTGTTTCTGCTTATAATCCGTCCTTTTTTCACGCAGAGAACGATGCAATTTAATCAGTTGTTAGTGGTAATAGACAGTTTCATCAGGATTTCAACAGTTCATAGTAGACGATACCCAGCTGATCCCACCAAACGCTCAGCATCGTCTTCCGACCGAAGCGATTTGGTCTTGCGGACGATGTTGATGGTTGGCCGGGATCTACCCACGATTAATTACGTTCAGGATTCTCGAAATAAGTCCAATTTTCATCGCCTGTCAGAATCCGACTAGGAACGAATTTCTTTTTCGTCTTGCGAGCAAGATTTCGCATGTGTTTCGACGTCGCTCCATCTGACTATCGTTAATTCATGCGTCACCCACTTTCGGATCATTTGAACCTTTCCCGTAGCACGTAGGCGCGTGGAAATGGCTGTTGAGCAACACCTAGTTGCTCGGCAAGCATTTTTTGGGATTGAGTATCGTCCTCGTCCAAAAGAGCCTGAAATTGATGGTCCTCAACATGCCTGGGCCGATTTTCATGCTTCTTGTCGCTCAGGTCAAAATTATCGTTTTGGAACCGACAAAACCAATCTATGCACAGTGTTTCAGATATATCGCTGTCGCCACAAGAATTTTATGCGATTGGGCAGGCAATTTCTTCAAATTGAAGCAGAAAAGCAAAGCTTCCCGCATATGCTCTTTTTTTTGTCAAAAAACTAGGCATGATTATCAAAGGAAAAATGTATGTTGTTGCATGAAATTGTTGATGTTGTGCACTGACTGTTGTTGACAAACTCATAAAAAAAGAAAGTCGTGTCCATAGTTGCTTAATATGATCACTAACGCTATGAGTGAGCAAACAGCGGGTTTAAGCTTATGCACCTGGTATATTAAATTATTTTACTCCATTTTCGAAGTGCTCATCTATTTTAATACTCTATTCACGTGGATCAATTAACCACAGTGGTTCATAATGTGTGAAAAATTGTAGTTATTTCGTTTGTGAAGGCACGATAACAACATTACTGTAAGCATTTGTTTATTTTCAATTAGACGTTAGTCGGGTTTTCTACGTTAGAGATTATGTTCGTTTTCAGGGAAAGCATGGGTTAATAATCAGTTCTAGGGTTCACAAGTCTGAGCTCTCCTTAAAGTGCACTTCAGAGAGTCGGCTATCGAGTCTCTTCGCAACCATCAGCAAGGCAGTTCGAGAACCGCCATGAGAGCAGAAACAGAGAGGAAGAGGTTTTGGGAGGACGGGCTGAGGACTCATTGTATTAATGATAATTCATGATATAATAAAATAGGTCAACAAGCCAAGGGAGTGTTTGTCGACGTAGTGAATAGCTTCCCTTGTCCGGGTGATGTGATGGATAGAGAAACGGTCAATGCCTGCACTTTACTTGCCATGTTTCATTATCTGCTGTTACGGGCAGGCTTCTTGGTCTTTTGTTACCGACGTCCCTCGACGCCGTAACTGCGCGTTAAAGAACATTTTAAAGGCCATTGTCATCTAAGCATTATTACTCCGTGTGCAGAACAGACAAGGGGTAACAGAAGCTTTCCCACTTCTTTGTATTCACATATTTTCTTAGTTACATCAATCGCTACGGCTCGAAGTGTAAATATTTTTTTTATCTACATCAAGAAATTGCATGGAGCGATGTAGCTATTAAGCCAAATAATTCTACAATTGTTTTGATAATATGCAAATATAGCTTTTTGATTTATGAATCATATTTTTTAAATGGACATACTTACCTGTAAATTTGGTTAATAATTCTGGTCACATTTTATTTCTGTACGTGTTCGAATATTGTCGATGAAATTATTGCACTCCATAATCGTAAGCTGTTTATTACGTACTTAAGAATTGAGTAGCTTCACAAATAAAGCGAAGAATTATAGACTTTGAAAAGTGATAAGACACATAAATAACCATATCATCGGTAACTTGTGAATTTAATTTTTATATATGTTATATGATGAAATTGTTCGTAGACACGAAAGACATGTAGGGGAAGGTTAAAAAAATTGTGTGTGGAATGATTTCTTGGGATGTAACAGAAATTTACATCTTGGAAGATACCTAAAACACAGTAACGCGCTGGACACATTGCGTTGACCGCATGTACCGTATTTTACGGACTATAAGACGCACCTTAATTTTTAAGCAAATTTTTTTAAAAAATAACATTTTTATTATAAATTGCAAAGCGACTGAAAATAAATTCTTAGCTTATAAAACCGAACTGACCTTTAAAATCCCTGAAATTCGTCATCTGAACTTTCTCTTTCTTCTTCCTCTTCATCGTCATCGTTGTCTTATTCATATATAAGATGGTCTTCACTGCCATCGAGAGCGTTACTTATGCCGCACTTCTTGAAAGATTTAAAAATAATATCTTCTCTCACGACTGTTTTATCCACTGACAGACTTGTTTCATTTTAGGTCGTTTTAAGGGTGAATTCATGTTGGGTTTCATCCATCATCCATTTGTTCCACTCCTATCTCATATACACTTTAAATGGTTTATTAATCGGGACATCAAGAGGTTCCAATTGTGAAGTAAATCCAGCAAGCTCTGTATTTCCCTGTTTCAATTTCTCTTTTCAAGAATTTTGCAAATGACAACTAAACTGATCTAGCATAAGAAGAGAACTCTTCTTCAATAGAGCCCATTTCCTTCTGTTAATCCATAATATGATACCAGCCTCGTCCATCCAACCCTTCCTTCGTCGCATCGGTGCACTGCTGCTGCCAGTTGAATCCAATGTTGCCAGATAGAGATCGGTTTCTCGCGGCGTCGAATATATGACCATTTTTAAGAGTGGCTGGAATTTTAAATCAAACACTGGACATTTTTATACTAATTTCGAGTATAAGACGCACCTGAATTTTGGTGGCAATTTTTTGAAGTCCGTAAAAGACGGGTAATAGATAAACGAATTTAATTTTGAAGAGGAAAGAAAGAAACAAAGGCCAAATGAATGTAGAAATACTAAAAAAACAGTAATTAGGAAAATATCTAGAATGCATTTTGGAGAAAGTTAAAGGAAGAAGTGTCAACAGGGAGTACGGTGACGGCTGGACTGACTGCTCGCAGTTGCAATGCAAGCGTGAGACTTCGCGACTTTGAGTGAAGAACAATTTATGTCGAAGCAGAGGATTCTTATTTCTTGCCCCAACCCCCTTCCCCAAGCAACTAGGACAGTGAGAACCGAGTAAAAATGTAACGAGCAGTAAACTACTCCCGTCAGACATTTGAATTAATTCCTCACTGATCGGATTGGCTTTCTCTGCGATCCATGAACTTTGTCCCTATACTGGGTCGTTCTACTGATCAGTTAAGAGTTCCGGTCAGTATATGTTAGATTATTTGGTATCATTTTTCTTGTAATGCTGCGTAAAAATTGATATATAGGAAATATTTTAGAAGAAAAAAATGGGAAATTGACAGAAGTGCACTAGGTAAATTATAAGGCATGAATGCGTCATTTCCTCATCCTCAGAGTCAGGCAGGCTATCAGGAGTCCACCTGATATTTTGACCAGATTTTTTAAAATTTATTTATTTTATTTAATAGCAATCAGAATCACATTCTATGGACTAGTTTTGTTGGCTTAGAATTCATTTACATGATTGAATTCGCTACTCTCCTAATGGGGTCCTCTCCAATGACGTTTTCAGGTCAATTGGCCAGCATTTGTTCAGTCTTCTGTTGATTCTGTGTTCCAGCAATAGGTTCGTATGAGTTTCTACTCTTTAATTGTGTTTCATTGCTCTCTGTTGAATTATATCTTTGATGTACGGTATTCGTAGATCATGATGTAGAGTTAGGTTACTAACATACAAAGGAGCCTCAACCATGGCCCTTAGGTTTCTCGACTGTGATTTTTGTATCTTCACAGTATTGCTTTTGCTCGCATACCCCCCATAATTCAATGCCGAATGTCCAAATCGGTTTTATACGGGATTTATATATAATTGTTTTATTTACCAGTGATAGTTTTACCTGCTACCAATCAGCCAATATAGTTCCCGAAGGCGTATGTCCATTTATTTCTTTTTATTTTCTATATGTATCTTCCAACTTAGTTTCGAGTCGAGATGCATTACAAGATATTTCACATGTGCCGATACTGGGAGATGTTGGTCGTTTATTGTTACTTGAGAGCAGTGTTGTTTCCGAAGAGTAAATGTTACCTGTACTGATTAAGTGGTTAACTTTGATTCTCCATTTATCCATCCATTCCTGAAGAGTATGGCCATGATAACTGTTCGATAAATGTTCCTGTAATTGTAGTTAGTGGTTGTAGTATAAATATCAAGTATAAGATAGGTCCAAGAACACTACCTTGGGGAACGCCTGCTTTGATTAGGTGGAAGGTGGAAGTTTCACAGTTTACTCTTGTTCTGAATGTGCGATTCTCCAGGTATTATTGTATTAGCTTTAAGTAAGGCTCCGACAGTAGGCGTTTGATCTTGTATAAGAGTCCTGTGTGCCAGACTCTGTCGAATGCCTGACTCATATGAAGGAATACCGCTGTACAGAACTTCTTGTCATCTAGAGATACTTGTATAGCATTGACTATACGATGGAACTGTTGAGTTGTAGAGTGCTGGGCACGAAATCCGAATTGATGATCTGGAATTATGTCTTGAAGAGATGTGATACGATGGAGAAGTAACCGTTCTAATAATTTTGCTACCGTTGAAAGAAGCCTTATTGGTCTATACGAAGTTACATTCTTTAGGTTTGTCCAGGCTTGGGTATTAAAATTATTTCTGAGAATGTCAGTTCTTCTGGCGAGTGTTGAAGTCTGATTACTGCGTTAAAAATATATGTTAGCATAACCAATCCTTTCTTGGGAAGCTCTTTGAGCATTTTGAGACTAATTTGGTTGACCGCATTTCAGACTGATTTTGAAGCGACAACATATGCGGCTGACCGCAAATGAAACAACGTGATTGACTGATGGTGGGAAAAGTGTCAGGAGGGCGATGGGAAGTGCAAGTTAGAATATGTATTTTAGATTGACTCAGGGTATTTGACCTGTAAACATGGATGACATTGGATCGTATTTACCCGGCACTGATTTTAACAGATTGTATAATAATTATACAGGTGAATAAACATGGTGTTCCTTATAGTTTAGATCTTATTCATTTCGATGCATTACTTACCATTGTTGTTCTGTGTTAGTAAAATTTCAGATGAAAATGGCCTGGAGGACCGAAAGCAACTATCAGATTTTAACGTAGTACTTACAATTTATATTCAATTGTGAAATTGCGGACTTATGTGGTGTGCATTATTTATTGAATATTGTGAAAGACTTTGAAATATTGGTTGGGCTATATTGGTGTTTTAAATGAAATGCTTAATTATTCAATAACCGCAACCCTTTAACTTAATATTTTTTTAATTACTACATGTGGGATTAACATATTAGGCAGGGACTGAATCGATTAACGCAGATAAATGTAGTGCATAATGAAATGAGTCGGCCGAATAAACACTGAATAATTGTGACGGAACTACAACCTATAAAATGATTTAGAATACGGAGTCCGACAGGAAGTTTGTCATAATTCAGTAATCAGGTTGCTTACAAATCGTGACAACCTTTCTGCCGCACCATGTAAATGCAGACAAATGATTTTTGAAGTGGATGCGGTCGACTCTTTATATTATTGTTGCTTCAGTGTGACTAATCAATAAAATAATATTCGATACAAATATAAACCAGAAACCTTTATTCATGAAATATACTTGAGCTATCGAAAATGTTATTTTTATCACTAAATGCATTTATAAATAATTTCCGCCTGTCGTACTAGCTACAAGACTGATAAAACTTTCATAAACCTCGAGAATATATAATCTATAATGTAATATGACAAAGTTAGGCCCAAAAAACTTGGAAGTGCGAAGGCTGGTAGATGTTGAAGGGGGCCAACTTGTTATTTAAGGACAGTGGAGTCGGAAGGGTGGACAGTTGGAAGTTGGACTCCAAAGGCTGAGGACGAGAACAAAGTGAAAGTGAGATAGAAATGAATCAATCGAAGATGACGTCAAGAAGTGCGACGGTTCCTGGTTCCAGTCGGTGAAGACATTCATAGTGAAGAGGCGGTGCGAGGAGTTAAAAGTCTATAATTAATATTTGGATGAAAATAGGTTTTACGCACATCAGTAATTATTCGTGGGCTTTTCCAAACTTACTTTGCCTTTGTAAATAAATAGTTTAATCGACCACATGTTATTGTTGTTCTTAAAAAATCCAAAGTAAGTTATATAAAGTTGAACTACAATAAAAAAATTTGTCTGTCTTCGCGGAAGGAAAAAGCAGGTTACAATAAATGTCCGACACTATTTATGGTTTATATTTACACTGATTGTTATCTCATAGTTTTACCACTCGTGAAATAAATATGGAAACGGGTTCAATTATTGAAATATTTAATTAAACAGGTAAAATTTTAATGACGTTCTACAGAATACGTTATTTATGAATTATATGGCGCTTTGAGACGGACAGAACCTTTCGTCACAATCTTTAGGTGGAATCGATTATAGTAAGAAAGGCAGAATTCACCCACGGCAGAATTCAGAATCGGTCAAATCGACGCGTATTTACAACTCTTAATGGTAATATACGTTGTACGGAACCGGGCGTCGTTAACAAGAAACGCCGATCGTTTTATTGATGGCCAGGGGCTGACCTGGCTTATGTAAGGCGCACCTCTTTCCCCCTATCGTTATTATATCTACTAGATTCCCTTCAGAACACCGAACAGCTGCGGAAAGAGATGATGAAGCAATTGTAAACTACAGTGTATACTGGGCTGGCAAGTCTCTCTACCTTTTATACAGGTGACTTCCCTCAACTACGTAGATAACACGAATAAATTTGTATTCCAAAAATTAAATAAGTTTACTTTCTATTAACGACAGTATTCAGCTTGTTAATTAGAAATGACTCATATTACTGGAAACTAGATTTTAATGACGTACGTTTAATTTTAAGGCTTTCTCATTTAGACTCTTCAGTGAATAGTTTCTATCGGTGGGACACTATTAGGATATAAGACACTCTTCTTAAGCGAAATTCATGGTGAGAGTCTGTGCGTACACTCGGTGCCACGAATGATTTATTGCAAATAATGCTACTGTTTATGATAAATAACAGTAATTTATTCCCTACCGGTTCAGTTGTAGACACCACATGAGAGAAATTGAGCGTCCCTTCTTGAATGGAACCTGCCTGACATCTGAGCTTTCCACGTCGTAGTCGTGGAGTAACAGGCTACATAAGGGTAATCCACATTGTGGCAACTCCCCTTTAATAGCATAGGAAGGGATCTGAAAGGGGGGATACGGAAGGGTAGAGGAAGGTAGCCAAAGGTTAACTAGGGCCCCCGGGCTATGGTTTAAGGATCCTACCCGGCAATTCGCCTAAAAGTGATGCAGGGAAACCCCAGGAAAAACCTGCATCAGCTAGGTCGGGCATTGGGTACATGTCCCACGCCCTTCCGATGGCGGGGGAGGGGTTTGCTGTGGGGTCCAGATTTCCCCTCTCCGTGCCTTGACCAGTTTAGGAGGCAGCTGGTCGACTATTCAAATAGGAATAGCGGACAACTCTTACCAAATGCCCAAAGTCTGCGACCCCGGAACATACACCTCTCAAAACAGGCCAAGGTGCCTCGGCATATGGGAATATTAGTTCAAAAAACCAGAGAGATGTGAAGGCATCCCCAAAGGTAGACTCCGCCAGAGCTCTCTGGGAAGGTTCACCTGCGAGAGAATTCTCTCGCAGGCTTTCTTCAAGCCGTTTCCCTACCACCTTAACGCTAAATAATATACTACCATCCTTTCGTAACATGCAGGTTTATTCGAACGGCTTGTTTACATGATTCTCCAACCCAAAATCAGTATGAAAAAATATTTTCAGGTCAACGCCCATGGAATTACTTTTCTACAGAAATTCAAGATAAAGTCTTTCGATAAAATCATTGATTAATTAAGAAACCTTTATTAGTCGTCATATAAAATAATGTAAAACTTTCGGTTTTATTAATCTGTTATTTATATAACGGCACCATTGTCAAGAAAAAAATCTGAATGAAGTATAAAATATAAACAATACTATTGGCTGTCAGTGCACGTTTTAAAATTCAATGAAGTTTAACTAATATGAAGAAATTTATTTTTCTCTAACCACGTATAGAGCACCACGAAGTCATAGATACCACTACTATTAATTATCTCGTTGCCGTAGTAAGGGACTTTCATCTGCGACGTGTGAGTGTTCTCTTTGCTCCTACAGGCATTTTGGAAGAAACTTTCAACTTCCAACAAACTACTGATTTATAGTCATATATTGACAACCACGTAGCTCTAGGGTATTCAGCTTTGGGGCACAAACATTAAGTGCATACAAACATTTCAAAATAAAGTGTTTAGAAACACCGTGAATGCCTCCTTGTATAACCGAAATGCAGGTCTCAATAAGGATCTCCAGATTACAACCATAAAAGAAGAAATAAAAAGGTATGCTGGGAAACAGGAAGCTAGGCTTCACCAACACATCAACGCAGTGGTCCGACAACTTCTGGACAATCAACTCCATCCCAGAAGATTGAAAAGAAGAAAACCAGCTGATCTTGTGTCAAGTGCAGTGTATAAAAACAGAGCACAGTGCGTGAGTGAAGGGTACAAAGAACAGAAAAATCACAGATTCTAGTCTTAAGTATATAGTTTAAGATTTTTAGAAGTATATTAATGGTTAGTCTTAAAAGACTAGTTCAATGGCAGGTACACAGTTCCTGATAAAAAAAACTGTTATTTATATAAAAGAATTACAAAGTATTTAAAACATATTTTTCCACACTTTCTTCACAATACCACATTCTACGTGAGACGAATTCCACGCACTGACGAACGTGAGGCATGATATGTTTTAAATACCGTGTAATTTTTTTTACATAATTAACACATGAATATGGATTAGAATATAGCCGAAAACTTCTGTTTTACATTATTTTATTTGAGGACTTATGAAGGCTTTTTAATTTCTCATTTACTTTTCTAATGAATAAGAAAGATAGCCAGTTCATACAAAAAAGTGATAATATAAATACCACACAACGTTTCTGGGATCCTTGTACCTTTCGTCAGGTGCGAAGAAGAGCTTAGAGCGTCACAACTGCACTTGTTAGCGACGAAATAATAGGCCATCAAATATCCATGATTTACAGATCCACTAATACCCTTTCCTACTTGATTAAAAACCACAAGGACCCACTTGACACCTACAACAAACATTGTGTTGTTTACAAAATCTCTTGCTCTAATTGTAATTCCTGCTTCATAGGGAAAACAAAACGTTCTCTTAATGCACGTATCAAGGAACATATGTCTAACATCAAACTTCGCATTGATAAACAATCTGTAGTATCCAAACATATCATCAATTCTAAACATACATTTGATGGGCAAAATGCTAAGAGTTTAGACATTCACACAAGGTAAAATATCGATTTAATTTAATTTTTACATATTTTAAATAAATGCCACAACTTTTAATGAGACTCAAATCTTCAGGGACGCTTGCTTGGCCTCCAATAATTATAGTAATTTGCAATTAGCACCAAAAGAGTTACAAAAGAATACCAATTATATTTACAATAACAAATTATATTAAAAAACGAAATAATTCTGAAATCCAGTGAAATTTACAGGAATTTAAAAGAATCTAAAGAAATCTGTCGTACTCATTTTTATATAAAGGTTTACAATAGAAGGTTTTTACACACCAGTTTATTAGAGATATATTGTACCATATTAATTATGCAGGTATTACACTATATATATATATATATATATATATATATTGTAATAATCAAAAAGATTTGGTATGATTAATTTAAAATAAATTCCCCCACATTGTTGGGTCAAAATGTAATGATTAAAAAATTAAAAATATTAAGGCAATTTATCTTTAAATTTAAACGAAAGGATATTAAATTATTTACCAAATTTTACAAAACAATTGGTTTATTTCAAGTAAGAATTTATTACATTTCTTTATTTTATGTTACAATTTCTCTGCTCTCATCTCAGGGTCATTTATTTTGGGAATTCTAAATTAAGAACCAGAATTTACAATTATATGAAACAATCAATTTCCTCTACAACTTAAAATTAACAATAAAGCGGACGTGAAACGAAATAAAACAAATAAATCAGACGTGAAACGAAATTTGACGATTCTATATTTAGTTAGCGTTTACAATAAATGAATTTTCAATTAATCTTACTGTTTTGTTGGTACCTGGGCAATCAATTTCTACCTGGTTCCGGAACACTTTCACACACACTTCAATTTTTATAACAGGCCTTATTTTTCACAGAATTTAACACTGCACTTGATAATTTTGCAAATTGTCTGTAACTCGAACGCTGCTCTACTCCGCAACAATTTCGTCAATTCGATCACAGTCCAAACTCCTCCCCGCTGATTTTGATGAAGTTCAGTCCAGACGAAACGGCTACTGCTTTGCAATATTTACTTATGCAAAAATTTGATGAATATTTTACTTTAATGCTGCTCTATATTCTCCAATACTTTTAATAATGCCTTAAGAGGTGTAGTCTCTGTTCGCTTTTAACTTTAGTTCAATTTCAAACCGCGATCTTTACTCGAAGCAAATCTGTCCGTGACTGGCGTTTGGGCTGGATTTTTTTTATAATATTTTAGACATTGACTCCAGGTAAAATTCCAGACTCATTTCAGAGATGCTTCACATTAAATCAAACATCACAGCTATTAATGTACAAACAGACACTATGAAACTTAATAATTGCTGTGATCCCTTATTAGTACGCTAAACCTTCTGTTTTCCAATATCGTTGATCCCTTATTGTTACGCTAACTCTTCGGATCTCCCATTGTTGTTGCAGTTGTGTCGCTCTAGTCTGTTTTCGCACCTGACGAAAGGTACAAAGATCCGAGAAACGTTGTGTGGTATTTATATTATCAATTTTTTGTCTGAATTGGCTATCTTTATTATTCATTATTTTCCATCAGACGTAATTTTTGTCATTCACTTTTCTACCTGAACTATATTTAGGTTCATGTATCAAAATCTGATTTTGTAACCAAGATTGAATTGTTTTAGTTACTATTATTACAGTTCTAATTGATTGTTATCCTTCCGTCCGCGAAAAGTCAGATTTTAAATTTATGATTGTGCGGCAATGCTCTTATAAATGTTATGAGAATTAGTCGCCCAATTACTTAACCCGACGATACAATTCCTAGTGCGTATTTTGTTTCCCTAATTTTTACTTTACGTGATCTGCCATTTCATATTTTTTATGCCCATTTTATTTAATTATAATGCAGTATGATATTTAAAGCCTCAACATCTAAGACTTTGCGAAGCCAATACTATTCTATTTATTTACCCCCTACAATCTACACTATGAACTTCATCACCTAACCCCCTGAAATAAATTCAACATTAGAGTTTCGCACAAGAACATTTCCTGAAAACAATCTTACGCGTTATAAAGGCAGTACTTTTTATCCATTTCGGATGAGACGTAGGCACTATTCGACACGCCATAATCTTACACACTGCGATAGACTTCCCTGTTCTTCTGTCCGATTTATAAGTTCTTACTACAATTCCAACTTTTCTATTCAGTGGTATACATTGAATTATTACCTGATATATTTCAATAGATTGTAATGAATAGTCAAGTAATGAACTACATGTTTAATTAATGTTTAGTACCTTCAACCATATTGTAAGTAATCAGGCACTTTTGGGCATCAGTAATCAAATGGCGGCTATTTACGATATTTTTGCATTTCTGAACATAAAACGGTTCATCGCCAGAGACGGATGTTTTAATTGGTCAATTTTCTATAACTAGGCAAAGAGAAAGAGTGTGATTGGTTAAATTTTGATAAGCTCGGGTACAGCGCAAGTGAAGCACGTCGGAGAGACACTTCATCTTCTGGAGTGGAAAGATTAAATCTGCTGGCGCGCAACTTTTAATCGATTTATCGTTCTGTATTGAAATTTCTGTGTTAATTATGTTAAGAAATATATTGAAGTTAAATTTGTGAGTATTCAAAACCTTGATTTGAACGTAACTTCTCCGAAATTTTACGTATGTTATAATCAGCTGTCAGAGCGATTGCGACAGTTGAGTACGCAAGAGTTGAGCTGATACACGTGAGGAAGAAAATATAATATTTCATTAATTGTTACGTTTAAATAAATTTAAATTTAAATATATTTTTAAAAAATAGTCTGGATCAGGTGGCTTATTTCGAGTCCAATTATTGGTTTCTAGTTTACGTAAACTATATCTGATTATGTTTGCCTTAATCTCAAACCTATAAACATTTTCGTCGAAGTCCTCTAAATTATAACCACTAACGCAAAAGAAGAAGTAATAAGTACTTGTCCGATCCCGTGTTCCCGCATATACAAATTTATGTAGTTTGCTCTAAACTAATATCAAAGAAAGGGGAAAACAAACTGTTGAGGAAGACTGTATCATTAAGGTACTTCTAATGTTGTTATTAAGGAAGTGTTGTAAGCTTATTTCCAAGAATTTTTGTAGATAATTGGCAGTGTCTGCGAGGGATGTTCTCTCGCAGGCAGAACCTTGTAGGAGAGGCAGGAAGGGGCTACCTTTGTGATGCCTTTTCCTCTCTCCGTTTTTGAACTAAGGTTCCCACAAACCGAGGCACCTCGGCCTGTTTTGATAGGTGTATGTTCCGGGGTCACAGACCTTGGGCATTCGGTAAGAGTTGTCCGCTATTCCGATTGGAATAGTCGGCCAGATGTCTCCTAAACTGGCCAAGACAAGGAGAGGGGAAAGCTGCGACCCCACAGCAAACCCCTCTCCCGCCATCGGAAGAGCGTGGGACAAGTACCCAATGCCCGACCTACAAATGCAGGTTTTTCTAGGGTTTTCCCTGCATCACTTTTAGGCGAATTGCCGGGTAGGATCCTTAAACCCATAGCCCGGGGGTCCTAGTCAACCTTTGGCTACCTTGCTCTACCCTTCCACATCCCCTTTCAAATCACTTTCTATGCTATTAAAGGGGAGTTGCCACCCTCATGTAGCCTGTTATCCTAATATAAAAAAAATTCACAAGCACACAAAAAATTTATTTTACCTCCGTAAAAATCATGCAAGGCTCTTCAGAACTAAAAAAGGTTATAGTTACCTTAATACATCATGAACATGCATGGTTAAACTACGAAAAGTTTGCCACAAAGATGTAATAAGACCCTCTAGAAGTCGAAAATATCTAGAATGATTTTGACGGAGGTTAAATAAAATTAGTTAGTCTATGATTGTGGACTTTTCGATTGTTTTATTTTTTAGACAAGTTTAAAAGTATTACTTCTGAACTGTTTTAAACCAAATAATTTATGTGTAAAATATCTTTTCTAAATATTAATTGTACTGTATTCGATTTTTACTTTATATTCTATAAGTAAATTGAAAAAGTTTATCCAAATAAACAAATTTCATTTATAATATAAATAAATAAACGACCTTGAGTCAGGAAACTAAATATAATGTTTATTGCAAATAAAAACATTACATTTACGACGTTTGGTCCGGTATCACAATTTTTAACCAACAATCTAAAACTAAATTAATAAAAACATATTTTAATTTTTCTTAAATTTTTTATTAATACATATGTTATTACCTTCAACATTGTAGATTAAAAATTTCATTAACGATTTTTAACCCTTAGTATTGGGGGAATGTGGGAGTGATTACGATTCGGAATTACACGCCATTTGATAATTATTTACAAATAATACAAGTATATAAGAAAGAAAAGAATATTTAAAATTGTTAGATTTAATTCGACGCAAAATTGGTATCTGGGGAAAAAGTGAGCGATTAAAAACCATATATTTGTTTTAGAATACTACAGTCAAGTTGAGTAAACTGCTCGAATTAAAATTATTATGAAACAAAGTTAATCTTTGCTTATCCATTTATGAAATGTGAAACATCATTGATGAAAAACAAAATATTGAAAAGTTACACCACATAATCCGAACTACCAACTTGTGTAACCTATTAAAATAAAATAGAATGATAATGTCAATTATTAGCCATAAAAAGTAGTATCTTATTTCGTAGAGAACATAACAATAAATGCCATCTACCGCAAACAAACACCTGTTACGAATTATGCGATGTTATGTCCTGATTGGGTACAGCTTTCATCATTGTTTTCATTGAATCTGACAGCAGCGACGCAACCTTTGATGCACTTTGTAAATCAGCTGTAATGTTTTGCCGGTCGAATCTCGGGGGCACAATATCAGTTCGCTTAACGGAATTTAATCACCGCTCGGAGCAAATAACAGACGCTCTAATTGACATCCTGTAAATTGGGTAGAAGGCCAATCAAAACGCGAATCCATGGACGCCTGTTTACAAATTTCATGTTCTGTACCAGAGTGGCTGGCGACGTTTACGAATCCAAATTATTATTATTTATGCAAAAGAGGGAATAAAATTATGTTAAGCGAGACAGTTTTATTGTAAATAACAAACTAATAGATTAAGAAAGCCAACTACGAACAGATAAACGGCTGAAGATGCGTGGAACTTTTAGAGAAATTTATACTTCGGGGTGAAAGTGGACGTGGGAGACAGCATAGTTATTTCTTACGTCAGACATAATTTTCCAGACCAGTATCCGCAAACTTGGTCTTGTGATTTATATCTCAGTTTGATAATGAGCCCAAATATATGACAAAAATCTTCAGGCCCGGTATTCGAAGCTAAACGTCAGACAAAAAGTCTGAACGGCCTAACAAAGGTTTTCTGATTAACACAAAATTATGGAGACTTACAGATACTATGTAGATGACACATTTAATTTTTGTTTAAAAAATTCGGGTTCCGAGGCGTCCTTAACAAAAAAATAAATTATTAATTTCCTATGAATTATTTGACAGTTTTATTTTGATGGTTAATCTGAGATGGGCGGTCCTTTAACGTACGATGATCCTAAGGCCAATGTTTCGCATTGTTTACCATATTGACAGATAATCGGCTATATAGCTGCGGATATTTCGGAGTTATTAGTAGAAATCGTCGGGTTTTCTATTCTACAGATGGTATTTTTGCGAAGAGAAAGCTGAGAAAAGAGGAACATATGAGATGGATGTGGCAGATCAAACACGAAAGTATAGCAAGGAGAGTTGCGAAACTAGAAAAATATGAGGAATAGAAACAAAGAAGGTAGAGCAAAGAGAATTAAGACAACCAACGTTTCGAACAGGAATGAAACTCTGTTCTTCTTCAGGGTAGAAATATATTCACTTTATGTGCATGAGTGTCCGTACACTCTTGTGGATTTTGGTCCTACTTGGTTCAGCCCACTAATAGAGAAAGCTAACTCGGTTTTCTACATATTAATGTTTAAGATTTTACGCTCGGTTTTATATGGTTCTAGAGAGGGCGACGTATTTTGAGCGGCCGTGGCCAGAGCGAACAACCTTCGCCTCGCCCCCCCCCTCCCCCCCCCACCACCGTATAACTGACCGCTGCATGAGCAGGTATAAAATTTCCGAATCAGTCTTGGTTTCAACATTAAGTGAATGTTTAACGTATAACATTTCTTAAAATTATCTGGATTTATACTTTCTATCTCTATCTACAATATGGGAACTGTTCCAATTGCTTAATGATTCGTTTAATAAATATTCTTAGTAATAATCAATTAAGATATTTTAACAGTTATATTTACTTGACGTTCTTAATTAAAGGAAAACATCAACATCTTTAGTTATAAATTTATTATTAATTTAATTTTTTAAACTTTGTAATAGAAAACACATTCTTAAAGTTTCATCCCTAATATCTTAGGACCTCTTCAGGTGTTGTAAAGTCAATTAAATGATCCAATTTCAAAATCGTGTTTCTAAAAATTCCATCAAAGCTATATTTTACAAACATGATAATTTATAATACAATTAATTAAAAATTTATTGAACAAAACTTAGAATTAATACAGTGGACATAAATTTCTTAAATGTGGTTTGCCCACGCCTTGCGGGCAAAAATTCTGTTATGTTCACAGCTTTTGAGAGTATTGTTAAGTTTAAAGAAACAATGGAAATAAAATTATTTTAAATACATTAAATGGATTAGAACAATAGGGAATCATAAATTCTATTTAAATTATTAGTTTCATTTGTTTACGTTAATGGCCCAATCATCGGAACGAACATTACATTTCATGTAATTAATTGTAAGAAATGTTCAATAAATTTTTAATTAACTTTATTATAAATCTTCATGTTTGTAAAAACTTGCTTTGTTGGATATTTTAGAAACACGGTTTTGAAATTAGATCATTTAATTGGCTTTACAACACCTGAAGTCCTAATAAATTAGGAATGAAACTTTGAGAATGTTTTTGCTGTTATAATGTTTAAACATTTAAATTAATAATAAATTATTAACTAAACAGGTTGATGTTTTCATTTATTTAAATGTCAGATAAATATATCTGTTAAAATATTTGTAACTCAATTGATCATATCGAAGCATAAGTTAAATATCAAAAGTTGATCCAAAAATCACCACCAGTAATGTAAAATGTAATGCAATGCTAAAACAATCCCAACATTTGGTAACGATGACTCGACAATTAACGAAAAATGATCTATTTCCGAATTAAAATCTTGTTTTCGAGAGCCTAGAGTCTGGTTTCCATCTCAATTTCCCATTTTCAATCTTTCACTCGACTAACCAAAATTATGTAAGAGTGTAGTTATGTCAAAGAAGTGTAAAGCTTTAAAGATCGTGTTTCTAAAGCAGTCTTCCGGATGTGTCCCACTGACGGCTCGCAGGCCGGCGTTGAGTGCCTGTTGCTCAAAGCTAATGAGAGGGCGAGCAATTAGTAATTAGCAAGCTCGCTACAACTGAACGCCGCTCCTTCCTGCGGGGGTGGTAGAAATCAATATACAGGCAGTGTGGCAGATGCCGTGATTCCAACCGCTCCTTTGTCAGCTCAATCGGCCACGTGGTTGAGAACATCAACTAAAAAGCACCCACCATCATTATTTACATTATGATCGATTACAATGATTTCGTTGTTTCTGATCTTCCTCCTCAAACTGAACGATAGTAAAATCAGTTCAAAGTATGTTAAGGGCGCTGCTAAAAAAGCCAAAAGTATTCTCAAAAGTTAATCATCGAAGGTAGGAATGAATTAGCGGGATGATTTAATTAATGTGTAATACGCATAAAATTTAATTAAAAATCTCGTTTGTTTTCTAGTTTGAAAGTAATATTGTGTTGTAACGTTGTCTGTTACAAATCGTATGGCAATGAGTTAAAGTAGACTTTCAATAAAAATTGAAAGAAAAATGTAAATAAATATGTAACATAAATATGTAAATTTTGTTCAATGTAAAACTTTCTGATTTATTCCAGTCAAATTTATGGTTTTCTTCAAAGTTTTATATATAGTGACATGAATATAATTTAAAGATTTGTGATTGTTTTTGTGTTCCTTTAATCTAGTTTCAAGAGCACGTTTAGTTTGTCCTAGGTAACTTTTCCACGATTATGTTGACCACATAAAATTTTATATAGGACATTATTTTTTTTAATTTGCCGGCAGCTCTGTTTATAATTATAAGTTTGTTATTAAGTTTAAAGATAACCATAAGATTAAAATTTTTCAATATAAATTGTAATTTAATCACACTACGGTTTACTTTTATTTCCATTAGTTTTCGTCTTCTTAAATTTAGTATTATATTTATTAATGCTTTTTTATATATATGCTTATTTATAAAGTTTAATAGTAAGAAATATTAATAAAAATATTTTAACAAGTTTAATATTTTCATGTAATTTGATAATAGTAATGTTTCATTAATCACAATAAATATCATAGGTTTTTTTTCTGGGTATATTGGATGATATCACAAATAATTCATGAAAAAAATATTTCCTCAATTTCATCACAAACTGCCTCTTTTTACAATACCTTGGGAAATGCGACTATAGTTATATTTTAATTTACATACGCCCATCATGAACCATCCGAACGGGGATCAATGAATGTCATTCAAAGAAATAAAGAGCGCACATTCTGAGGTTCCTATCGTCAGTTAAACAGCAGATTCCTCTTTCGTTGTAAGAGTTGAATAACTTTCAAACATTTAATCTATTCTGTAGAAAATGGTTCCACACCACGTGGATATCAAAGGTTTGAATGATGTCATAGTTTCCGAGTACTCTGTAAATGTGATACAAAATTTGAATAGGAGCCTGTGAAAACGTCTGATAAAATTTATTATTTACTACGGCTTCCTTCTGAGAAGGACAACTTATTCAAAGAAATGCAGTCGAAGACTTTAAGGTGCTCCTTTCGTTCTGTACGTGACATAAATCTGACGATATACCTAGTCAGCTGAGTCATGTCGATCCCTATCATTTGCAGGTGAACAATTGTACTACATCGACGTGTTTTTCTTTCCGGAAAATACAGAAATGGGAAGTTCTCCTTCTGGCACAATAATGCGTTTACTGCAGACATTTCTCAAGAGTGATTGACAGCGTTTAGAAAGATACTCCCCAGAGTACGAGTGTTTGAAAGAGTTTAGAAAAGAAAGTAGAATACCGTTTAATAACCATAGCTGAATGACCTCATTTAAATTAAATAATAAAAACAGCAGCCTTTTAGTCAAAAAAATAATCACATTTTAAACACGACATACCGTCCCTGATTGGGAGCTCTTCAGGTGGGCAATCCACACGTTAAGTTTTGACAATTGTACTGAAGATATCCCAATCAGAGACGAAACGTCGTTTTTAAAATCTGAATATTACAATTGTTTTTCACTATCTTAACGGTTAATTAGAAATCAAGAAAAAGAATAAATATTAATAAAGAAAATTAAAAACTTGGTCAAATTTGTAAAGAAAATGAATACATTCATTTAGTTATATAGAAAATGAATACATTTCTTTAGTTATCTCACAGTGATAGTGATCGATTTAAGAATTTTCTATGTTATGGTTACAACATACATTGTAATATTGTGTAAGAAAGATGAATAAAAAATAAATTTGTCTTGGTCAAAAACGTCCACCTGTTACTTGTCCGACTTATTTACGGAAAAATGAAACTTACGACACTTCGTACTAAGTTTTCCTATTGAGTTAATTTCACTCACATATGTCTTAATGAACGATGGGATTTTTGAGAGGTATTCTTGACATCTTGAGACGAATTGATTGATCAACGTCACGGTTGAACGGATCATAAATTTAGAAAGCAACAGCGAAATGCACTAACCATATATTTAATATTTTCTATTTATAATCACTCAGATATTTCCAGATATTCCTCTTGTTTTTCAAACAAAATGAACATAAATGAATACAAAATAATATACTACCTCTTTTACAGAATAATTATGTTGCAATAAAATTTAATATATTTTTGAGAAACGCGAAAGTATGATACGAAATGCTACCTAAAATGTTTTGGAATATCTGTGAATCTGCTGAAGGATATACTTCATATATCTTTTGTGGACTCGTGTGTCAAGTGACTTGAGTGCTAGGTAGTCGTGTTTAGTTTTTATGAGATTTTTTCGATTGTTGTGCGTTTTGAGACCTGAAAAATTGACGATGAGCATGTTGTTCTGGAAGATTGTCTACTACATCTGAATATATTGTAGGGCTATTTTATGGGACCTGGAAACGAACCGTTGTAAAGTTAGTGCCTAAACTTCTCAGTGTTCGGCAGAAACATAACAGTGTGGAGATTCTATCGAAGAACAAAGCGATTATGGAAACGATCCCGTAACCCAACAATATTCTACTCAACAGAAGACTCCCAAAGAAGCCCGAAAAGTGAAAAGCAATCTAAAACCCAAGTATCCGCGGATTTCGTCCCTTGCGATCGGTCGGTAAATGCATCGTTGCATCGTGATGTGAGGCGGCCCACGAGAATTTGAAGAGTAAACGTCCGGAAAGTTTTTTTTTTCTTGACAATACATGAACATAATATCATTCAGGACTTTCTGACAAAAATTAAAAAAACAACAGTTATGCCTCACACGCCGTATTCAGCTAATCTGCCCCGTGTGACCTTTTCCGGCTCCCAAGGATGAAATCACCTTATAAGGATGAATATTTGACGTTTTACTGAACTTCTATTGCTACTAAACGCGTTCTCGACAGTAAATTTTCTGGAGTTTTTTTTTTAACTTTCAGTTCATGGAAAAACCGCTTGTAGCTCTCGCTAAGAGATTATATTAAAGGTGATGGGTTATGATAAGAACGAAATATTGTGAAATTTTAATTTATAGATGTATTTTGCAAACTTTTGGGTCACCTAGTACGCTGAATGAAACAACGAGAAACAAGGCAAAGGCTGAGATGAAAAGATAGGAAATAAGAATCTTGGGATTATAATAGTATAAGGAAACAAGATTGGTTGAAGCAGCCATTCTGTTAAAATAATATAACAGGATTAAATTCCTATCCGAATTGTAAAGAATTATTTTTGTGGGCTGGGTTTTTACGTTAAATACATAAAAATATTGACCATTACAGAAATTTTATATAAGTTTATTACAGTTAAGCATGAAAAACTCTTATCTCAGGCACCTGTGGTTTTTACATAGAAGAGATCTGCTGCCCGTACCAAATACGTACTGCTATTCTGTGTTGTGTTGCTTGCTGTAGCTCTCGTACCGACGTCTCCGTATCTCACGGCCGGCAGAACGGGTTAAGTGCAGTGACGACTTTAGTCAGGACCATTGCAAGGCGTCGACTGGGTTGACCACTGGCTAAGGCGTCGGCCTCCGGATTTGATTGCTGGCAAGCCGTCGTACTAAATTGTGTGGTTTCGATGAACTCTTCACTAAAAAATTGTGGTCCCTTTCTCACGACGATTCTGCCTCGGACTATATCAGAGACAACAACTTGGAAAAGTTTACAGCAGAACTCACGAGATTTGTAGATCGGTGACACTTAAAACGTATACACGTAACGCAATACGGAGACTCTCATAATCACATCCACCAGCTGCGGTGAGCGCAGAACAACTGTCCCAGTTTCAAAAGCTTATCTCCGTTCCCTCTATTATAGCCTCCCATTCTTTTACTTTTTTCATTATTAGAAAACTTCGTCGAAATGTCAGTTTCACGGATTCTTCCAATGTTACAAGAGTTATAGCACGCAGCTGCAGTTCCGTAGTCAACAATGGCCAACTATTCTGTCATGTTGAGGCAACAATCGAGACAGGACACGAAAATTACTTGGATGGAAATATTTAACTCCTCCACCCCCACGTACGTGCACGATTTCGTAGTCTCCAAACCACAGCAAACAACACTTTCGAGACAAAGCAAAACTAAACCAAAATACACGCGTTACAGAATATTTTATTTGGACTATAGCAGAAGATGAAGTAGAATTCAATTTTAATTTACAATAAACTTAATTAACTAATTGTATTACTAATTATTAGTGTTATATAAAATTGGCATTGTTTATATATAAATATATATTACAAAAAAATATTTCTGGATAAAATGTGAAAAATAATAGGTCTTGTGAAATTGATACTACAAGGGAAACATATTGTAATCAAAGACGGTAGAAACAGTGCGGAGGGTCTTTCATAAAGATTTTCCACTGAATTGAAGATGAAAAATGCATTGGGTGTTGCAGTATATATTAGTACATTATGAACTTATTTTCCTCACATTGTAAAAAGAAAACTTGAAACGAGACCAGAAATTTACGTAAAACATTTTATTTAATCTATTAATACTTGTTACAGCCTTATATGTATTACAGTTAATGGTTTATAGAAAAATAGTAAGCGCGGAGTTTGCTGGGACTCTTCAGGCTGACCTGGACAAAATTTACGAATGCTCAGTTAGAGCAGTAAATTCAACGAAGAATAACAAAAAGAAAAATGTTCTTCCAGTTAGGTATAAAATGGGGAATGAAGTTGTATCGGTTACCAGAAGTTGTAAATATCTCGGAATCATGATTTCTAAGGATCCAAATTGGAGAAATCAAGTCAGCAAAGTCGCAGGTATAGGGTGGAGGGCGCTACATTTTGTAAATAGGGTTTTGAGGAAAAGTACGAGGAAAACCAAGATATCTGCTTACACAACACTGGTCAGGTCCATTTTAAAATATGACCCAACTGGTTGGGATTCATATAGAAATGAACACACACTAGCGTTGGCCAAGATTAAAAAACGAGCTGAAAAGTTGTTTGGGGGCGATTCGCGAATAATCCTCGTGAGAATTTAGAAACACTAAACCGTAGGAGGAAACACGTGAGGCTTTCCGCAATATACAAAGCTTGTATAAGTCAACCGGCCTGGAAATAAATTAATAATCATCTCTGGGCGCCAACTTATATTTCTACAAATTATCACCCATTCAAAATTAAAGAAAAAGGGCAACGCACAGATGTTAGAAAATATTAATTTGTTAATAAATCAATTCACGACTGGAATTCATTGCCTGCAGAATTACTGACGACTTTTCCGAATAGCGCTCATCAGTTTAGATGTAGGCTAAGGAAGGTACAATAATCATGGGGTATTATATATATATATATATATATATATGTGTATATATTGTAATGATTAAAAGGACAATTAAAAAAATTATTAATTATTAAAAACAAATTTTTTCATTAAAGGTACAATTTATTAGCCCTACATTGGCACGCCAAGTCCAATCAAAATTTACAAACCAATTTTTTATGATATAATTTGTGGCATTCAAGGAAAAATCCAAACTTTATATATTACAATATTTATTCTAGAATCCATTTTCTTTGAAATTAATCTAAACCTAACTAAATATCTAAACTATCATCTTTAAATTCAAATGCACTTTTAATTATTTTTCTTTCTCTTTTCACCTTACTTTCACACGCTTAAAATTCATTTCAAAATATTTTATGCACATCCTGACCAAAATATACTATCTTGCACCAATCCTTCGGTTATCCTCAAATTTCGTTCTATTATTTTCTGTTCTTTCCCTATCAAATATCGAACCATCACGTTGCCGCCAAAATGTAATAAAAAATATACATCTGAGATTGATAAGTAAAAAACAATCAAGATTATAAATTAAAGAATTAACAAATCAAACAAATTGAAACTAACGGAATACGAAATGAAAAGAAACTAAATCTGACTATACCCTTAACTACCGTTTACAGAAAATTTAATTATTTTGGTTTGTACTTACAACTGCCTTTCTGGTATCAGACTTAATGATTTCAAAGCTTGGGACACAATTCACAAAAAGGCCATTAATCACAGACATACAACTTGAATAAACACACGGTTGTATTTCGTGGATTACTCCTCCAAGAACTATATTATCTGCAACTCCGGTCAACTGTCGGACGCATTAAATTTCGGTGCCTTTTGCGGAAAATGTTATTTAGAGCGCGTATGTATCTGAACAAACAATCCTAAACCTAAGATTGAAGCCTTTCCCGGTGTAGTTGTTCAATATATTGTTCTCGGAGTTCAACCGGGTTTTGCATAATTATATTATAACGTTAAAATATTATAATATAATTATGCAAAACCCGGTTGAACTCCGAGAACAATATATTGAATCCTAAACCTTTTGTTTCAGTTTTTCAGATTTTGTATAACTTGTCTCTCCGTCCAATTTTTTTTACAAATGTAATGATTAACATATAAGTCTCTCAATTGAAATTACTAAGTTTGGACCACGCTGTTTGTACTCTAAATTTCGCCCCCTCTCTCTACCACAAGATTCGCAAGACTGCTATCAACTTTCTTATTCGCCAGACAGCCACCAACTGAACTTCCGTACAACGCGCGCAGTTCACAACAAAGCTCGCCGATAAAGAGCTGCCGTGCATTGTAGTTCTATGAGATCGGTGCCGCTAAACAATTAATTTTAATTTAAGTAATTAATGGCCTCCTTAATTAGTATTACAATATATATATTCTTATTTCACTTATTAATCTCTATCTGGTCAGCGTGGTAAATAGTGAAGTGATTTATGTGAAAAAAAAGTCAAATAAAAATGTGAAGTGCAGTGAAAAGAAATAAAGGAGGTGAAACGTGTTTATTTTTATTTTTCAGGTAAATAATAAACTTAACAAAGACAGTTGGTTTATGTTAACCATATAATTTTACAAATGTTATATTTGTATATGTCTTTTTGTATTATGTCATTTTTGAAGACATAGCTACCACCGGACAAATGCCCGATAGTAGGATAATAATAATAACAATAATAATAATTAAGATCTCTGAATTCGACTCATGTAATCTAGAAATTTGACAGGTGTCGTCCTGGTTGCAGAATATGGAGTTGGTAAAGGCCTTCTCGCCGAAAAATCTTCATAGACCTGCGAAATATTAGGAACAGGATTGTTCAAGCCCAATCAATGATCATCACCATGATCAGCCCGTAGTTCCCACTTTCGTATTATGCTAGACGTGAACGCATCGCAGGACGCCGATGTGTAAAAGCAAATTCAATTCGATTGCTGCATTTGTTGTAAATCAATGTTTAAATAACATCGCAAACAAAAGTGAACGATATTTGCTTTGGGTTTGTTTCGTTTGTGTTGCAGAAAGTTATTATCCGAACATGCAATTATTGGCAGCCTGTTCAACCGCGTTTTATTAGTTATTTACTGTGGAATTTAAACTACAGGCTTTCATACTGAGCTTAATACGAGATTTTATTATTCAATTTTTTGAGCATCGTGTATATAACTGGATACAAACGTATTAAAAAGCTCTCGTAAAAAAATGTTTATCAGTTTGTTGACACATTGCGTACAAAAAAGAGCAGTGTTTGAAATTTTATTGTATGTAAATGACAAAATATAAATTAAGTATTATCATGTAAGGGGTCTTATATAATAGTATCCAAAGACAGCGAACGAAGAAACAATATATTTCAGACGAAGAACTCCAGACAAGCTCTAAACGGACGAAATTACCTTTTATACGAGTCGTTACAGTAGTTGTACAATAATTGTATATTATAGTCACAGAACATGGTAGTAACAGAAGATTTTCGAAAATAAACCAATCAAATGAAATTAATCTAAATTTGGTAGCGGTCGGGACTACATCACGGGTCAGCAACTTAGCAGACAAGAGGAATATGAGATGTGACATTGCTGTCTGCTTTGGTAAAACAACGTCGTTTTCAGGTCTGTGTGGCTTCTTGATCGAGTTGTTGACCCTGCGTAAGGTATTCCTCTCCTTCCATTGGCTTCATCGCCTGCTTCGTCAGTTCAGCATCGTCGTCGGGTGAGTTCGGGATCTCGCTGGATATCATTCGGACTACGTGTACACTGTCTCAGTTCTTCCTTCGCCTAGACTCATGACCGAAATTCTTAGCTTCATGAGTGACGTCCGATAAGGCCAAAATATCGTTTCAGGGGCTTTTTCGTTTGTCCCTCTTCCCGTTACGAAAAGGTATAAAGTCCAACCATGGCTAGTTGAGCTTCTTTGGTTCTCGTCACAAATTGACCAATGTAACTGTCATTTACGTAGTCGGGATGGAAAGAAACGGCCGCGTCCAGAGTCGTTAACCAGACAAAACTGCATGAATCCTGTGACTTCTTAAAGTTAAAAAAACAAATCCAATAATGTCAGAATAATTTTATTTTAACATTTTAATGCTTTATAACCACATTTCACGAAACTACGAAAAATTAGTACAACGTTTCGACGCAACTTTGGGGCCTTATCAGGAACTATATTATTAAAAAAATATAAATAATATCTACATTAAAACTTTGGAATACCTTGTTGAAGCCAAATGTAAACAGTATTTGATTCCCATCAATTAAAATTATATTTTGAAAGTAATTTCAATATTCAAAATGTTACAAGAATGAAATCAAACTTACATTTTGATTCAAAGGGAAGTAAATATATATTATCAGGGTCGAAATTTTTAACAATTTTACAATTGGCTTGTGGCACGCTCCCTGTAACCGCACCGAAGCAGACCTTCCACCGGTCCAGTTCTTAGGAAGGCTTACCTGCGGTAGGACGAATTAGGCCCTACCGTAGGGAAAACAACATCCCATTCTATATAAAATTAATTGATTGAAATAAATAAAAACTCACAATTACAAAATATAATTCCACGACAAGCCAGTTTTGAATCTGAGGTGTGTTGAGGAAAACTAGAACCGATAAAACGGTTTTTAGATAAAGTTTAGGGTAACAGGCTACATGAGGGTAATCCACATGGTGGCAACTCCCCTTTAATAGCATAGGAAGGGATTTGAGAGGGGGTATGTGGAAGGGTAGAGGAAGGTAGCCAAGGGTAAACCGGGGCCCCCGGACTATATTTTAAGGATCCTACCCAGCATTCGCCTATCAGTAATGCAGGACAAACCCTAGAAAAACCTGCATCAGGGAGGTCGGCCATTGGGTACTTGTCCCATGCCCTTCCGATAGCGGGAGAGGAGTTTTGCCTACGCAACCATGATAATTGATTAAGTTGGTTACCAGACTGAAGGTTTCAGCCACACAGCGACGTCCCTCGCAGACTTGGTGGTCTCCATGTAGTCTCGTTAGGCTGATAATTCTTGCCAAATCCAAATAAAAAAAGAGCCACTTCTCATAACCACATCTTCATCCAGAATGATCTCCAGGAATCCACTTCTAGTGACCTGTGTGTTCAACTGTCTTCCTATTCGTCTTTTCTAATTGGTTTTGGACCAATCACAGGTCCTAGACAACCTGACGTCGTAAATTTCATCAGCTAGAAGCCCTTCTGCACCTGCTGTTTTCGTCCCGTAAAACCCCCGGCTTTTTAAGCAGTTATAACCCCCAGATGGACTGGCACCAAAAGGTATTGAAGAATCAGCAAATACATGGTTGCTCGCGCGATTAAACAAAACAAAACCTATCCTCAATAAAGCGCCATAGACTATTAAATTTGAATTAGAAATGCGATATAACAACGATTTGGCGAAAATCAATTATATTGTTGATTTTTTAAATTTTCAACAAACACGTGTGTACCTGAATTGAAAAAGCTAAAAAGGAATAAATTTTATCATATACATCGGACTTGATATGTTACAATAATAATATTTTTGTATTATGTTTAAATTATTTGTATAATCTTTTATATTAATAGAAGTAGCACTTGACCTATAATGTAACATTTCGCTCATTATCATTGGGAAATATATTTTTTTTATCGAAATATAAAAAGAAAACTTAAAAAACCCGCCATACGGCAAGTTAGTGAACAAACTCACTAAATTTTAGTGTCGATGTGAGAAACGTCCAGCAGAAGAGTTGATAAGGATAGATTGTAGGGCTTCGGTCATAATCCACAGGTTACATTAATATATATTTAATGGTACAAGAAACAGCAGTTAGTTGCGAACACATTTGTGAATACAAATATTGGTTTGCTACTAATCAACAAAAGTAATTTGTCAACTCAGCATATACGTGTAAGTATTTTAATTAACACATTGGTCGCAAGGGCCCGGTCCAGCACGGGACAGGTAAGTCTGCCCACACATTCAACGCCCCTGCTAATATCGATTACGGCCCGGCCAGTAATACTTTCAACTCGGGTAATATGTACGCACTCTTCGGCTCAAATTTTGCCTGGCCAGGCGCTAAAATTGAATTATACGGATTCGGCACCGTAGCTAGGGAAGCTTTCCCGTAATTGCCGAGTTTTCCAGGCGGCCGAAGCCATTTGCGCTCAGATATGCAAACTGGTTCATTACTCAACAAGCCATGATATGCTGCACGGAAAATGAATAAAATTTTCTCAATGTTATTTCAGCAAAATATCACATCTTACACATATGTAAAAAATATTTCTATCCACCACATCTATTTTTCACTTATTCATCGGATAAGAGATTTATTGACAGTTCTATATTACTCATAAATCATGCATGACATTTCATTAATATTGTGTGAAAAATTAGCCAACATAATGAAATTCAATTTCTGGTCCAGAATGTCTAATTTTACATAATACATATAGATACATAAATGACAAAATCAAAAGAAAATTGCTTATCGATAATATACTAATGAAAATATAATAACATGCGGTTTGACATCTTCAAATTTAAGTTTCATACATACATATATATATATATTTTAAATTCAGGAAACTTAACAATCTCAAGATTTTACAGTTCTGATATTTGTACAGGTTATATGTTATATATCCTTTGCAGAATTTATTAGAGGATTTATTTTGTCTATTACAATATATTGTAATGCATATAATATCATGCATTGGATTAAAAACAGCGCACATGGAGAGAATGCGAGGGAAAAGGAGCCGCGGGTCCTGTCACGAGGTGACAAGAAGGAGCGGTAAGACATTAATCTGGGATGAGTGCTGGTGAGCGGCAGAGACGAAGCCGTAACTTGTAGACAGAGTGTGACGATGCGGCAATTAGGTCTAAAGAGTGAGTGCGGGTCCAGTAGCTTATTGGTTTGGGAAACGGCGTGAAGAATTCGTAAGGCAGAACGTGGGTGAGCAGATGTTCCCAAAGTGGCTATGTTAGAGCAGGCTATTGTCTCTGACGAATGACCTGACAAGTGCTTGGGACTTGCAAGAAAAGATTTTGTGCGAGTCGGACAAAAGAGAGCAGCCGACAAGTCATGAGTAATTGCGGGGGCGAGGTACTACAGCTGCAAGCGTGTCTAATGGCGCAATTACTTGGGATGATGAGGGTCCAGGCACTTGTTGACTTGGGATCTGGAGAAATTAGTATCGCGCACTTGTGAGCGGAGAGGTCCAAAGACAAATTGGACCTGTCGCGAGTGTCGGGTTTCGGGCAGCCGGCGGAAGGACTCCAGTGGCCGGAACGTAAATTAGAGTAATGGGATTCTGTCACCGCGCCGTTGCGACGTAATTTTGCAGCAAGAGAAAAACAAGGGGTATATATAGGGGAAATCACCTATTGTACGGACAGTTGGCAGTTAGCACGGGAGAGAGACGGAGGACGCAGCGAAGAGACAGTTAGTGAGTCAGCGTAGGAGAAGGGTTCTGTGAACATCGACGGTTAGCGTGGGAGAGGAGATAGAGACAATTAGCGTGGGAGAGGAGATAGAGACAGTCAGCAAAACTAAAACAGCTATGAACATTTTTAACATACAGAAGCTCTATCTGTATGAGTACGAGAATTTGACCTGTCTTCGATGGTAGGCGAAGTTGGCTGCATGCAGCAAACGACGTCAAGGAGTGGCACAACGAACACCTGGAATATTTCACTGGATATGGAGAACCAGATATCGGCGAACCAGTGATATTGTGTTAGAGTCAGTGAGTGAATGTCAAGCCTATAAAGTGTGTGTCTAAAGAACGAGTCGAAGTAAATCTGAGAAACCGTAAGTTGGAATGTACAATATTAACAGACGTAAACGTTATTAAAGGATAACAGTCAGATCTCGTTCTCTTATTTTGATAATAAAGTTAGAAGCAAGCAAGAGGTTAAGTTTATAAATAAATTTATTAGGTACTTTTGTTTAATTTAAAAACATAAATGTTTGGGTCTTTTTAATAGTTCGATTCTGGCCGTTGTCAAACCCAGTAGAGACCCATGAGAGCAAGAGTTTCATATTATAATGGTAAAATATTAAATACAATTGTAAATTCTTCTTGTGTTAATAAATTTGTTTGTTAAAATCAAAGCTTATATATTTTTTTATTTTATACACTTTATGGTTATTACAATATATATATATATATTGTAATACAAATTAGAGGCCATTAATTGCTTTAATATAATTGGATTGTTAGCGTTACATTTCTTGAAAGAAACAATCACGTCTCTTTGTCGCCGAAAGTTGTTGAAAACCGCGCGCTCGTACGGAAGGCCAGTCCGGGGAACATTACGGGAGAATGAGGATGCTGATCTAAGAGTACGAATAGCGTGGTCCAGGAAGTTCAACTGCGAGATCTATTAAACTATATAAAACACAAGTAAATAGTTCTTGACGGAGAGACTCATGATATAAAATCGCATAGTGGATGCAAAAGGTTTGCACCACACAGATGCGAAATAACATTTCGCATGAAGGGCATCGATGAGTCATACGTCCGAGGGCTGACCCAGGGAGCGGCTGATCCCAAAATTCCAGGTGGAACAACAACGAGAACTACGACCGTGTTTATTAAAAAAATGATGTGTAGAATCACTGAATAAAGGCCTTTTTAGTGAGTTGTGACCTCAAGCTTCAAGAATCAGATCTGGTACCAGAAAAACATTCGTGAGTACAAAAACAATTATTTAAAGTCTGATTAAAGAGGATTAAAGGTATAAGTCAGATTTCGTTATCTTGTTTAGTTTTCGTTTCTGTATTGTGTTTAGAATTTATATTCCGCTCATTTCAATTTTGATTTGTTAATTAGTTTATTAAATTTGTTTGTTCTTACTATCAAGCCCAGTAAAGACCCTGCGAGAAAGAGTATTTAGATGAAATTGTTGTAAAATTATAAAGTTGTATTTTCCTAGAACGCCAAAAATAAAATAAAAAAATATAATATAAAATTTGGTTTGTGAATTTGCGGAAATTAAATGTGGAAAGTGAGGCTGATAATTTGTATCTTTGTCGAATAAAATTTGTTTATTTAATTAATCAAATTTAATTAATTTATCATTCCTTGTGATCATTACATATCTTGGCCCAACAACGTGGGACAATTTAATTTAATTAATCATTACAATATATATATATATATATATTGTAATACCAATTAAGAAGGCCATTATTTTGTTTAATTTTTTATAATATTCACTGCACAGACTAGAGGTGGATGCCGGCTATTATTAAAATCTGTTTACTGACTGAGACTGGAGATTTTGGGGCGGCTCTTATAAAAATAATTGGAGATCTTTGGCGGCTTTTTGATATATCATCTGACTGACGTCGGGACAAGTCTCCAAAGGAACGACGGACAGCGGCTTTGTTGACATTCAATTACAAGACCATGGATTGTTTATTTAACAATATTTTGAGTAACTCTCTTATCGTGAGAAAGCCGGATGTGATCTGAGTGTGGGAAAGCAAGATCGTGAGAAATGAGAATATTCTGGAGAGGTGATTTTGATAAAATAGTCAGTCGTAAGCCGGAGAGCGGACGTGGTGGTTGTGGTATCTGGAGCATCTGAAGGTCTGTGCTCGAAGGTGGATTTTTGATGTTGGAAGTTGGAGCCTAATGGAGGAAGTTGATACTATGTTGAAAGGAGTATTATTTAAATGCAAGAAGTGAACTCTGTTGTGATGTATGATAAAAGATCCGAAACATTTTAAATAAATTGAACGTTTTGAGTTGGTAATCTTACTAGCCAAATTGACTGGTGGCCGCAGGAGTAACATCTGTACGAGCAGTTTTAATACGAGAATTCAATAGTGTTACCACACATTTTATTTTTATTTTTAGTTTGCTTATGTATAGCCCGAATTGTAGGGATTGCAGCCTCAAACATTGTTTAAAGATTTTGTTGTAATTTGTGATATAATTTTTATTGTGGAAGTATAACAGGTGCGATTAGATTCAGCGATAACTAAAATTTACAACCTTTATGGCTGTTTTCTTGTATCACCAAAATATGTCTGAAATGCAGATCTCCACAGGTATCTCCCGATTACAACCATAAAAGAAGAAATGAAAAGGTATGCTGGGAAACAGGAAGCTAGGCTTCACCTCCACGTCAACCCAGTGGCCCGACAACTGGAAAATAAACACCGTCCCAGAAGATTGAAAAGAAGAAAACCGGCTGATCTTGTGTAAAGTGCAGTGTACAAAAACAGAGCACAGTGCGTGAGTAAAGGGTACAAAGAACAGAAAAATCTAGAAGATAGCATTGGATGGACTTTAATCGTTAAGTACATAGTTTAAGATTTTTAGAAGTAAATTAATGGTTAGTCTTAAAATACTGGTTTTAATGGTAGGCACACAGTTGCTGATATAGAAAGAAAAAAAAATACCAAAATGCCTCATAAATATATCACTAAGAAAGATAAATAAAAGCTCCGGTTCGTGAATACATCACCTCAAGCAACAATAACCATTTTTACGACGATAAATATGTACAACAGCGATAGTCGTACCTATGCATTTCTTATTCTGTCTACTTAATAAACAATAATTTCTAATTTTTAAAAGAGGAAAAATTTAGCACCAAGTTGACACTCATTTGTCAGACTAAAGTATTTTTCCTTCGTACATATTTTAAATAAAGTTAATTTTAGAAACAATTCACGCATGTTGGTACTATATTATTTACTCAGAATGGAGGCAGTTTGTGGAGCTTCATGGGGAGAGCAGAGGGAAGGGAATGGAACGGACCACTGCGCATAGGGATTTCTCATTACAAACACATTTTGTGTGTTGACCAAAGAGATGACCAGCTGTCTGCATTAGCGGTAGAGGGATGAGCGAGTACACACTATCAGGGCAGTTTAAAGTCTTCAAAATAGAAGCAGGAATTCATACTGATAAAAAGTAAATACTTTCAAGGTTCTTAAAAATAAGAAAATAGTAATCTCACTTTATTTATGTGCTGTAGTACATATGTACCAGTCACCATTTGTAAGTACAAGTCTCACTCTTTTAATAATTGAATTTCAAAAATTGGGCAATTTCGGGACATTATACTTGCGAAACACTTTTGCACCTGAGATTTCAATTCATTCGCTAGCGTATGCGAAGTAATGCTCAAAGAGAATCATGAATTGTATTATAAATAATTGCATATACTGTTCGAGCCCATAACTTGTATTTACATTCGCATGTACAGAGAGAATGTAGACATAAGTACGTCTGACGGACTGATACGGATTATGTTATTTGAAGAACGTCTCGTTTTATAACCTTTTCAGTATATTCAGCGTAATAGGGCAGAAATCCGAAAGTCGAGAGTAGTGGTGCTTCTCTTTTACTGCCAATCCCAACGCAGCTGTCAGATGAGTGGACGCCCTGGTAATCCCCGAGAAACAACAATTTATAGACGATCTTTCAAGCGCCAGAAATGGCGTTTCCTTCGTGTGTGGCAGAACATGGACAGCTCGTCGCTCCTGTGAAGACTCGTTAACTAATATTTCAACAACATGTAAATTATTTATTACCATCATTTAACTTTAAAAATAATTTATATAGTTATAAAAATATGTGGATAAAACATCAATTATCAGTTGGTCTCCAAACTAAGCCGTGCAAAGGAATTGCACTAATTTTAAATTGAAAATTTGCCGCTCCAACGTCAAGCAATTGTGTTTCTAAAATTCGTAAAACTGAACTTTTTAATAAAGCAGTGACAAAGAATTGAAGGTAATATCTATGTGAAGTCTGAAATAAACAAAACGGGAACGTATTTGAGGGCGCCTCTAGTAAGAAACTAAACATTTTACAGTGTCAATTATGGATAATTTGTATCTTAACAATAAGAAAGATAGCTAAATACAGACAAAAGAAGTGATAATATAAATACCACAAAACGTTTTTGGAAGTCTTTTCCTTTCTTCAGGTGCAAAAAAAACGCAAGATTGTAGAGAGATACAACTGCACAAGTCAGTTGACAAAACTCAAAAGCCTAATTATTAAATCTTTTCGAGTTTTGTCAACTGACTTGTGCAGTTCTGTCTCTCTACGCTCTTGCAGTTTTTTTCTGCACCTAAAGAAAGGAACTAGGTTTCCAGAAACGTTGTGTGGTATTCATATATCACTACTTCTGTCTGTATTTGGCTACGTTTTTTATTATTAATTTTCAATCAGACGTAAATTTTAATTTGTATATTATTTGCAGTCACAATAATATTTCTAAAAATAACCTTGTTTAACTAAAAAGGCGTTTAAAGAAAGAAACGAAATATCGATGCATAACAGCGTCAAACAAATAGAATCAACGCTTCGTCAATGAAGCGTGCGAGACGATTCTCTCGCAGGTGAACCTTCCTAGAGAGCCCTGGCGGGGGCTACCTTTGGGGATGCCTCCACCACTCTCTGGTTTGGAATAGCCGGCCAGCTGCCTCCTAAACTGGCCAAGGCATGGCGAGGGGTAAGCTGCGACCCCACAGAAAACCCCTCTGCCGCCATCGGAAGGGCGTGGGACAAGTACCAAATGCCCGACCTACCTGATGCAGGTTTTTTTATAGGCTTTGTCCTGCATTACTTTTAGGCGAATGCCAGGTAGGATCCTTAAACTATAGCCCGGGGGCCCTAGTTAACCCTTGGCTACCTTGCTCTATCTTTCAAATCCCCCCTTTCAAATCCCTTTCCTATGCTATAAGAGGGGAGTTGCCACTATGTGGATAACCCTATGCATAGCCTGTCTATACCCAAAAAAAAGAAAAAAGGAATGAACACTTGTCTTTTGCCAAGAAAACAATAAGCAGATGATCATAATTCATGCACAAATTATTGCTTAACGTCGGATCAAAAATATTCTTTTATTGATGTTTTTTGCCCAAATTGGTCACATCTAGGAACTACTGAATGTAATCACTATTTTCGCCATAAAAATGAAGACTATCGTGTATCCTATCATTTAAGTAATGTAGAAGGTCGCGAAAAATATATTGTAATGCACGTATTTTGAAATAATGGCATATATGTTGTTTATTTGTTTCTTAATAAGAATTGTAATAGCAAATATAAATTAAGTAATGTTAGGCGCCGTTAGATGGTTTGTGTAACAAGATTAATTTGTTAAAATTGACGAGGTCATCTGTGTATCCGCTGACTTGATTTTTGATTGCCTATATCCCGGAAATTAGAGATGACATGATTGGTCGTTGGCGCAGCAGAGCAGCGGCAGGCTGGTTGAATCAAGCTCCCGAATTGTCGCCAAATGTTTATTAATGTCGACACCTCCAATTTTGAACTGCGGCTGTAACTGTTACGAATTGTAGAGAAGAATCAAATCTGTGCGGTGGTTAGGGTAAATATTAGAGCTTGTTTTATTACGTCACTGATTACGGGTGGCCGTGGATCTTCAAACGACTCCAAATCTTCCTGAAAAGCGGTTCGAGCCATTTCCAGTGTAATTAGAGCAGAAATTTCGAGATGTCCCTGTGCAAGTCGTGCTGTCAAAGCAGTCTCTAGAAAAGTACACGGCCATCTCAATCAACAGTTAAGAACGCGCCATTTATTTAATGTTTATATGCACAGTCTCCTGCAAAAGCTCTGTTTTTTATGGTAAACTTTGACTAATCTCGTTGTTTTTAAAACGTAAGCTTCAGAAAAACATTTTTAATAATTTATCCTTTGACAATTCTACAACATAAAATATATGTTATTTATATTGAGAAATAAATTCAACGTTTCTCTGTAAATAAGTAAATTGTGAGATTTGGCTGTTATATTGATTCGTAAACATATCGTATTCATTTCCCTGTCTGATCGTAAATTTATTAATAAACCGTAGTGAATCACGTGACAGACGTGTTGCTACGTGTGTCGTCGACTCAGAACAACTGTTATCTTGAGGTCTGACCGTCATGAACCTATTAGTTGTAATAAATCAATTATTGACCTTATACGGGCGCTTTTTTTATTTATAGCGTAACGACGTTTCGATACATGTTCGTATCACGAATCACTCAGCAAAAAAATAGTTCTGAATTCATAAATAGTATCATAAATTTACATATTTCAAATTTATGTTATCACTTGACGTCACATATTTTTTTAACCTATGTTCTGAATACGTTTGTGATGCGTAGCATAACAGCTAGATGGGATAAAAATTTTAAAAAAATTGCAATATACCATGGATTGAAATGGAAATCGCTATAAATTTAATATTAACCTTGACTTTCATCACAAAATCCAGTTTACGTTTGAATTAGAGAATACGAAAAAAAATAGCTTTTTGGACGTGTGTCACTAACCATAATAATATTATTGAAACAAACCGACCTACTCAAAGCGAATTTTAAACTACTTTTCTATCCATCCAATACACCAGAAAAAAGCCATGATATACAACGCAATATTATTATTTAACCCCACATTTCACAAAAACAACATCAAAATAATTAAAAATATTTTAATTACTAATTCTTATCCTTTGATCTTTATTAATAAACATATTTCCAAAAGAATTAACAAACTCAATAATAATAATGACAACAACATATTAGACAATAAAAAGAACCTGGTTAGGAAAAAACAGTTTGTGGTATTGCCTTATTATGGATTTGTAAGCCAAAAACACTTCTAACTAATTTTGACTTCTCGGTTACATTCAGATTATAAATTTATTAAAAAAAATATAAAGTTGTAGACAAAGCTCACGAAAATACAAAGTAGTTAACAAAATAAATAGCGTAACTGCCTCCCAACACAAAGGCCCGGGGTTCGAATCCCGACGAGTGCTTGGATGTTTGTCTTCGGGAGAGAAAACTTTCGTCAAATCAGGCCCCCGAAAAAGGCAAAAATAAGTTTCCATACTGAGTCTCTAATAACCGGAGCTGTTGATGTGACTGTAAATAAATCAATATAAAAAAATGGATAAAGCTGTATTGGACAGACCAAACGCGTATTAGGATCTAGGCAAAAATAATATCTGAGCAGTTTTGAGATTTATATTAAAAAACGTAATTGGTCGCTACAAGCATTTCAAGTGAAACTTCAAAGACAGAAGAATAGAATAAACAAATCTTGAAAATATTGTATTGTATTTTAGACGTTCATACCCGATTTATAAATAAAATAGAATACTTTAAGAAAACGTTATTAAATTCATACTGCTCGCGTGTTGTCCTTTCTCTTATTTTTAAATAATATAGTTAACGAGTCCCAGACTCTAAAATTTCATTATTTACATTTCTTTGTATAACAAATATACCGTCCTTCATTACTAACATTGTTACCGTTAGGGTTCCTTTTGGCAACAAAATTTGACTACAATGCATAATATTGATAGATAACTCTTCGCCCTATCATTTTTTTCTTTAACACGTTACGTATTACTCAATGTTCCAATATTAATCTGTTTTTATTATTTAATATGTTGTTACTTCTTGAATATCTACAATGTTATCCTGTTGTCCTAAAAAAAAATCGGCCAGCTGCCTCCTAAACTGGTCGAGGCACCTAGAAAGGAATGCTGCGTCCCCACAGCAAACTCCTCTCCCGCTATCGGAAGTGCGTGGGACAAGTACCCAATGCCCGACCTACCTGATGCAGGTTTTTCTAGGGTTTTCCCTGCATTACTTTTAGGCGAATGCCGGGTAGGATCCTTAAACTATAGCCCGGGGGCCCTAGTAACCCTTGGCTACCTTCGCCTACCCTTCCGCATCCCCCCTTTCAAATCTCTTCCTATGCTATAAAAGGGGAGTTGCCACCATGTGGATTACCCTCATGTAGCCTGTTACACTTAAAAAAATGAAAAGTACAGCTTGCAAATTGAATTTTAACTTTAACTTTTTCAAATTATGGATGACAATTAAATCTGCCCTGGGTGTTGAAATCAGGTTTTTTAACGTAACGAACGCTGTTTAATCTCAAGGTGCCTTAAGGTAATTTTATGTTGCTACAAAACTTCTTTCATCTCTATATAACAAACACATACATCGTTTTAATAGAAATCGGTACACCTAATTTCTTGTGAAAAGCCAACAAAGTCAGCGAGACCGACGAACAGAAATTTATAAGAGATCGGTCTCGGATTCCGTGATGCAAGAAACATAAAGTTTATAATATAATTAAAATCACTCTATTCTCAGCAACGCACAGACGACGGTTTTATCTAATCTAAATAGACGTCGAAGTGTTATCCCATGGCGATTACCGCGTCTTCATTCATTCCGGGAGATTAGAATCATCTGGTTAGTAGATTTCATTAGTTTATGTAAATGTGACAATGTGATTTATATTCAGAGATTCGATGCAACATTTACAACCCTGGAGAGTTTTAACAACCCCTTCAGGAACTTCGTACGCGGAAGTTGTTGAATCACTCCTCAAATTATCCTTAAAACCTACATGATAACAAATGTCATTCAATAATTCCCAGTTTGTCTGTAATTCTCTGTAAGCTTTGATTGGCTCTGAAATTTGTATACGCTTGACTCTGAATTGTTACTTGATGGCCCCAATGGAATTTCAGTCGGGATTTCAACGTCTCTCGCTTGTTTCTCGCTGTATATTCTCTCGCACGTTCGGTTCCACTTTTAGCAGCATGTTTCGATGGATGAAATTCTGCAAACTTCTTTTCACGAAGCGGCCTTAAGAGCTCCGCTGAAGTGTCGGCATTTAGGAACTTATGTAAGTAATTTTATTTTAACCAAGTCAATGACGCTAACACACACTATAGGAAAAGTTTGTAAAAAATTTATCAAGCATATAATACACTAAATAATTTAGATGAATATGAGTGAGAATGTAAAAGTGCCACACGCTAAGCTCGCTCCACTGTTGGATTGCTTCTTGATGAGTGGGACACTCCCTCTACTCGCAATCATGAGAGCACGTTTCTATTTCCGAACAACTTACCGTAACGGCACATAAGAAGTTTATCCAATCAAAAATCCTTTACATTCATCTGCTGAACGATTTTTTGCACTCAAACTATATCAAGACAAAATAAAGGGCAAATTGATCAAACGAACAAGCAGCTTCTTGTAAGCAGCGTTTCAAAATTTAACCACAGTGCACTAAGGTTTTAAAAACAACAATAATTATAATTTGTGATTCAGCGTTCGTCGTCATCAATGGGAGTGTTTTAATGGAGTGTGTATCTATTAAAACTAGCAAACCAATGAATCGTGACCGGGGATTTCAGGTCAGCAAAGTCTGGGATCCTGTAGTGGCGAACATCGGACACCTGTAATAAGAGTGTCGCGGTCCAATAATACCGATTCAGGCAGCGTTGAGACCCAAAGCCAATCATAACACGATTCCCACCACGTTGGCAAGCGATAAGGTGTAAAGGCGCCGCGAAAACTACTGGACGGATCTAATAGCCCAAAGCTGCGTTCCCCGCTCATTACTAACCACATTCCCACAAAAGGAAATCGTGACGATTATGCGCTTGACTATGGTCGTGCGGTGCTTGGTTCAGCCAATAGCGGCTCCCTAAAATTTCGTTAACGCTTCAACCTAAAGTCATGGTGCTGGATACCTCTGACAGTAATTATCAAAGGTTCTCTCGAAATATTAAATTTCAATAACTTTTGCCAAAGAGGATTCCCGATAACGGCTCCGGGATTTATCTCGTGTGACATGGCATTTTCCGCAAGTCACAAATTGGTAAAGTAGTTTATTTCTTAAAGGCAATCGAGGGGAGGCGATCACGTCTGATAAGTGCAGTTTCTCTGATCGACAAATTATCTTTGGCATGCAACACGAGATTTTATTATTTCAGATTTGTTTTATGAAATTAAAAATAATTAAATAGCATTAACGTCATGTACTTCTACACTGTTTGGAAAAATAGTTTTAGTTGGTTGCGATAATACTATCATATTTCATTATAATGAGGTAATTGTAAGAGGTATTGGAGACTTATAGCTGACGGATTACCTCTGGTGTATCTTAGCTGCAAGAGAGAAATCGAAAATTAAAACATGGACGGTGAGTGAAGAGTTACTGTTCTTGGTTTTTGGCGAAAGAAATAATAACTGTAAAGTCTCGAAGAGTTTTATGGAGGTCTTTTAAATGTTGAAATGTCAGTGGAGAAGTGCATGTTTGGCATATTATGTTAAAAGGAGAAAGGAGATTGTATGAAATGGTATTGAAAATAAGTGGTTGACACGGTCATTTGTTTAAAGGAATTTAAGGTTTTATGTTCGGATGTTATTATTAAGTATTAAAATATTGATTGTTTGTGAGCATAAAATTTGTTTTAATTCTTTTATGTTCAGTGTATGTTTACCCCGCCAATATGTATTGGGGAAGATTTTCCGCCAACTGATGACGTCAGAGTGACGTCAATGAGCCTAGTTGGAAACTTGACCAACAGCAGTTTTATAAAAGATATTGAAAAGAGAAAAGTGTATGTTGAATTTCGCGGGGCATTGGTTAGCTGAAGACGTATTTGATTTTTTTGTTCTAAATATTGTTTTGGTAATTTTCCCGAGAGATTAATTAATTAAGTATTATTTATCCACCACACTCGGATAAAATACTATTATCATACTGGACGGATCTTCACTTGAGAAAACGTCTATTAAGTTTACTTTTGTCCAAAGAAGAAACCCAAGTACTATTATCCAGCTTATACACCGGGAAAATCTTCGATCATTGAAAACATTCTAATATAATTATTCACTCTTCGCACTCAGCCAAAATGTTTCGTTCGAATTAAACTAATGTATATAATTATTTACTTTTACTGGAAAGTGCTTAGGTACCCACAGAGTGTCCCGTGGTGATAATTTTGTAACACCTATACCTGAAGGCGCCGTACTATGAGCGGCCGAGCCCTGAGCGAGCAACAGCCCCTTCCTCAATCGTCACAAATTCTGATCCATGAGCGAGCATGTATAAAGTTTTCCGAAGAGCAACTTTATCAGTATTGGTTTTTACATTAAGTGAATGTAACGCAAGTTTAATGTGTAACATTTCTGTTACTTATCTGGATTTATAATTTCTATCTCTATCTAGAAAATGGAAACTGTTCCAATTGGTAGTGATTCGTCTAATGAATATGCTTAGAAATAATCAATTAAGATACAAATCTTTTAACAGTTATATTTATCTGACGTCCTTAAATAAATGAAAACATCAACCTGTTTAGTTATAAATATATTATTAATTAAAATTTTTGTACATTATAATACAAAAAAAAAACATTCTCAAATTTTCATCCCTAATTTATTAAGACCTCTTCAGGTGTGTCGTAAATAGCATCTAAGAAATATATGTCCAATTAATTTAATGTAATTAATTGTAAGTAATGTTCAATAAATTTTTAATTAATTGTATTTAAATTATCATGTTTGTAAAATATTGTTTGTTTGTATTTTTAGAAACACGGATTTTGAAATTAGATCATTTAATTGACTTTACAGCACCTGAAGAGGTCTTAATAAACTAGGGATGAAACTTTGAGAATATTTTTTCTATGATAATGTTTTAAATTAATGATAAATTTATTCCTAAACAGGTTGATGTTTTCATTTATTTAATGACGCCAGATAAATACAACTGTTAAAAGATTTGTACGTTAATTGATCATTTGTAAGCATATTTATTAAACGAATCACTACGAATTGGAACACTTTCCATATTGTTATAGATAGAGATAGAAATTATAAATCCAGGTAAGTTTCAGAAATGTTATACATGAAACTTGTAGTACATTCACTTGATGTTAAAACCAAGACTGATAAAGTTGCTCTTCGGAAAACTTTATACATGCTTGCTGAGCAGTCCGGATAGAGGGAGGGACCGTTGTCCGCTCAGTGCACGCTCGCTCAAAGTACGACACCATATCGGAAGAATGACGTTCGTGTTATACTTTTTACATTCCCGTGCCGATATGGCGCAAAGAAATTATACAATAATATAAGCCGTTTCAGGAAATAGGCATAAGGTACTTTCAGTAACAATTGTCATATAAACAAATTTGATAAGTTGGAGCATATATTCGAGTAATCTTACCTGGCCGATTGACTGCATGAGGCGGTACTGATTGAGTTGCAGGTAGGAGCCGCTCTTGTCTATGCTGATCTTGCTGCTCTCCTTGAGAGGTTTTCTGCGCGTCGCTCTAGGGGAACCGTAGGGAGAGAAGGGGTAGTTTGGGTAGATAGGTCGCGGGTCGACTCCCAGACTGCGGGACTGCACAAGGCGCCCGCTAGAGGGCAGCTTCAGCTGCTCCTGCAGGCCCGCTGTCAGCTCCTGAAACACCACGTATTCGTAAATGTGTGCATATCAGATTCTAATCTTCAATCCTGGGAATTGGTGATCAACAAATTACCCTGGGCCTTCAAGTAGCTGTTTTAATAAGTGACATAAATTACTGTTAGTTTTATCTTTCAGACGTTAGAACTCAATATTACCTCAACTTTCCACAGATAGGAAGTCGAAATAAACTGAAGAATATAATATTTTGATGTGTGAACAACTCAAGTAGGAAAGAGTATTAGTAGATTTGGAAATTATGGATATTTGACATTCTTGAAAAATTTAGACAAATTTGTAATAAGGGATTACGAGAAAAAAATTGGATTGTGGTGATTTGGGACGAGTTTCAGTAGGATTTTGTTCAATCTAATGTTTATGAATAAAATTTAAAGGGTACCCACAAACCACAAGGACCCACTAGACACCTACATCAAACATTGTGTAGTTTACAAAATCTCTTGCTCTAATTGTAATTCCTGCAACATAGGGCAAACAAAATGTTCCCTTAATACCCGTATAAAGGAATATATATCAAATATCAAACTTCCCAACGATAAACAATCTGTATTCTCCAAACATATCATCCATTGGAAACATACATATAATTGACAAACTGCTAAGATTTTAGGCATAGGCACCAGGTAAAATTACAGACTCATATCAGAGAAGCTACACATTAAATCAAACATCACAGCAATTAATTTAGAAGCAGACACTATGAAACTCAATAATTGCTACGATCCCTTATTATTACGCTACCCTTCTGATCTCCTATTGTCGTTTCTTTTTCTTCGCTTTTGAGTTTTGTCAACTGACGTGAGCAGAAAAAATTCTACACAAAAAGTTACTTGAATTCTTGACGAAGTATAAAGTAATTACTCCCGCACAACACGGCTTCCTCAAACAAAAATCCACGAGCACTGCTATGTACGAGTTCATTCAAAGTATACAAAATTCCCTTGATGAAAAACTGAAAGTAGCCGGAATTTTTGCTGATCTTTCGAAGGCATTTGATCTTGTAGATCACAGCATACTCCTCCAAAAATTAGAATATTATGGGATCAGAGGCAACGCTTTGGCACTCTTTGAATCATACCTCAACAATTGGAAACAGAAGGTAGCCTTAAAAAACAAAGTTGGTGAGGTGCACTTGTCAGGCATTACTTGTGGCGTGCCTCAGGGCTCAATATTAGCTCCACTGCTTTTTCTTTTGTATATAAATGATCTTCCAGAATATATGGTACCTATAAAATCTGTCTTATATGCAGATGACACTAATTTGTTAATTACGGACATTGATTTAAATAATCTCAATGCGAAGATTGAGATTGCATCTAGAAACCTAAATAGTTGGTTCGCCGCCAATAAATTAACGCTGAATGTACAGAAAACTAAGTTAGTTCGATTTACAACAGAAACCAACAACATCGTAACGGATAAGTTCTCTCATCATGCGACTTTCCTCGGTTTGCAGGTCGACAGTAAATTAAAATGGAACTTGCACATTGACCGCCTCGTGCGCAAACTTAGTTCTGTTTGTTACTCATTGAGACTATTGATGCAACAAGTTGATACCAAAACTGCTTCACTAGTCTATTTTTCCTACTTTCATTCACATATGTGTTACGGTATTGCCAACTGGGGCAATTGTTCTCGTAGTGTAAATGTTTTCAAACTGTAAAAACGAGCCATTAGAATTAAATCAGGTTCAGATGCTAGAGAAAGCTGCAGACCGCTGTTCAAAAGACTTCATATTCTGACTCTACCTAGCGCTTACATATTAGAAATACTAAAATTTGTTAAACGCAACATGAACCTGCTTGCAAGTAACGGGGACAATCATGGCTACGACACAAGAAACCGTTCAGTTCTCAGGTCTGACAAGCACAGCCTCAGTCTCTACGAGTCTAGCGTTCATTATTCCGGTATCGCACTATTTAACAGCCTTCCTGAACATGTAAAGAACATCAACAACTACAACGCATTCGTCAATGAGTGTAAAACTTTTCTTGTAAATGGAACTTATTACTCCGTACACGAATTTTTGAATCGGTCTCACATTCGTTGAACTGCCTTGCCTACAAAATTGCCGAATATGCTATAAATATGTAAATAGTTTAACCAGTTTTCCCCTTTCGGGGATAAATTACATATAAACAGAATTAATATTAACAGCGTAACCTGTTAATATTAATTCTGTTTATATGTAATTTATCTACTGTACATTTGTGACGAATCCTATTTCCTCTTAAGAGGGCTAATGGTGAATAAATCTATCTATCTAATCTTATTTATTTTCCTTCAAAATAATTAACTCAATTAATGGCTAAAATAGGATACATAAATTCTAGATTTTTGTTTATAAACAGTTTCGGAGGACACGTTTTAATCTGTATGCCTTCTTCCTTTACGTTATTCTCGTATAGCGCAACAGCAAACTTATCTTACTTCAGTATAAGAGGTGTCACTAAAAGACAGTCATTGTAAATGTCGAACGACGTAAGAGTGGATATTAAGTGTTCAATTTTCTGACACAAGCTCCATCAATATATGTCAATATATATAGTTAGGTAGATATATAGATATATTATACTTGTCCACTCTTTTAACTACTTTGTAAAATTAAACATTTTTGTCGCGTAACTTGAAGCACTTGGACGCGACGAGAAACGTCACAAAGGGTCTCAGAGGCGTGATAAACGACAGCAAAAAAAAATGTGAGTCCGGCAGTGTAAAGTTGGAAAGTAAGGGGACAAAAGATGTTTGGCAGATGTGGAGATGCTAGGAGAGGAGTCGAGGACAGTAGCTGCTGGTTGACCGTACTGAACGGACGTGAAACATTTACAAACTTAAAAAAATGGTGATTCGCAGAGCCGGAAGTATCAATCAAGTATTTTAGTACCCAGTACAGCGCATAATCGGAGATTGCGTACGTTCGATAACGGCGATCCAGAGCGGGTACTCACATCACTGGGCATAATCTACGATTCCGGAACGCGGACCTACACCGAGGACCAGCGAGAATGGACACTTGCCTTGTGGGTGAAGTTAAACTGTAATATACCAAAAAAAAAAATACACCGTGAAACGCAATCCTTGTGACCTACGCAGTATATTTCGTTAAAATCCGATATTGTATTGTTTTTTTTGCAAGCGAAATTAGCCGCAATACCCTGTAGATTTAAGAGTGTGGACAAAACTTCCACATTTTTGCCATTAAACATGCTTTGGAAAATTATGCCGACTCTATAATTTTCTCTTTAGTTCTTGTTTTAAATAAAATATATTTTTGCACGTAATTTGTATATTGCTTTTCTTTCCATCAGCTGAGCGATTATCATAGGCAAGACTGTATTTAGTCTAACAGCTCTAATATTCAGAACGATCTACGGTTTCCAGTCGACGAGCAAATAAATGAAATGATACTACGCCGACGGTTGTTTTCCCTGATGCAGAATAGTTTCGGAGTCTAGCCTACATTCACGAGTCAGACATTTCTTCAATCATTGACAGCCAGGTTATTGTATCCAGTAAATAACCAAACTTTGAGAATGGTAATATGTTTTCCATAGAGAGGGCAGTGAAATAAGTGTTATAAGTAAACTAAGCAAGCAGAAAGTGTTGTCTATTAAATTGTGTATAATGGCCTGTATTTAAAGTGTTAATAATAATCGTGTGTGTGTGTGTGTGTGTACGATCCCATTCTTTGGCACAACAAAACTTTAAGGTAAAACTACACAACTTATTATCAGTAAACCCACCAGTAAATGATAACTTATCGTCAGATTTCCGAGTTCAGATTTCAGATTTAATATTTTATATTGTACTGATTGTTTAAATTAATGCTTAAATAACTTTTATTGAAGGCCCGATAGTCGGCCCTAAGATCTAGCCGTGGTATATTGTCAAGTTTTAATATGTAATATGATTTCAATAATTTGATTAAAAAAATTAATTTATTTGTATGCTCTAACTTTTGATCTTTAATTAAAACATCCGATCACTTAATATTAATTTGCTTATCTTTTAATTGTAATTACTAAAAAATGACGCTTCAACGTGGCGATTTAATTGTGATTAATAGTTAATAATCACAATATATATATATATATATATATATATATATATATAGTAATAAACACCTTGATAGGATTAATTAAATTAATCAATTAACATCAAAAATTAATTTAAAATTTGAATGATAGTTAGCCACACGTTGAAGACGTCAAATATATAATGATTAAAAAGGTGGTCTTAAATCATTAAAATAATTAACAAAATTAATTTAAGATTTAAATTTTAAAAAAATTATTTTTGATAAATTTCATCCAGTTAACGACAAATACTTTAATTTTACATTTATTAATTCGCGGCATTTTATGAAAATACAGTTCTTATATCATTACAATCAAATACGTTGAATCTCTATATCTCAGGGTCATAACTGGGTTTGATAAAAGAACACTCCAGTTAAAACATTAACAATTCAATTCATTGAAGTTAAAGGAATACAAAATTAAAATACTAGAAACAAAAGAAAACGATTAAAAAGAAAAACGCGAACGAAATCTGACTATACCCTTTAATTATCGTTTACAATTATTAATAATTGTCTTGTACTCACGACAGTACTTCTGGTACCAGTTTGGATTCTTCTTGCATGAATTTAACACTCACTAAAACAGGCCATTCATTACTCACTGATTCTACACTTTAGAATTTGAATACACGTGGTCGATGCCTTCTCGTGTCTCTGCTATCCGGGAATCCGGTTGCTGGATGTAGATTTCCTCAAAGTCTCTCGATGCGACAATTAGTTCAATTTGGGCATCAAAAACTTCTGCTTCCAAATTGCGATTTTGTGTGTCTCTCCGCAAAACTGTTTACTCGCGTTTTATATAAACTATCATATCTCGCCGTTCGACCTCCTGGATAACACTATTCATGCTTTTATGTTAGCAAATTTTACTGTGTTATTACTTTATATGGGCCGTTCTGTCTAGTATCTCCGCGCAGACTGACTGTTCTCCAAGCGCGGGTTTTCCGTTTCCATTGTTAAACAAAGGAAAAACCCGCCTTGATTGTCGCCTTTACGCATTCGTACCACTAACAATTTACTTATTAAAAACAATAGCCTGTTTAATTGGTATGATAATATATATAGATATGAAGATTTTAAAAGTGTAACCACAGCATTGGTAACTAAAACTTTAACTTTGCCATAATTGTCAGTAACCGTCACCGAATAAAAGTGTTTTTTTTCCGCAAATTATTCGTATAACGCCTAACTTGGATCGTAAATTCAAGAGCTCGCTCCCCCAGCGTTCCAGAAAGATGCAATCTCCAAATACTTAACTTCATATACAATTACAGTGTGCGGCACATTTGTTTTAGATCCAGTTTAGTTTTTTTCTTCGTAGGTGCTATCCCCTCCCCGAGAGCAGCATGTCAGCTTCAGTAAGTGGTTAGAAGCTTGACCGCTTTAGAGAGTTGTCATGTATACGTTTATTCCAGTCTACCTTTCATCCTTGAATCTGCGCCGTCCACCTCCACTGCTGACGCGTGATATAAACTCATTCGGTAGCAAATTGATTTCACTTATCATAGAAATGATATTATGTCTGAATCTTCTTGTGCGTTCAACAAAATCTGTTGCCAACAACAGCGAATTCGCAGGAATTTACGTCTGTATTTAAGAAAAGAAAAGAAGTTTTCATATTTTTCCGCAATTTTTTTGAAACATCATTATTCCGTTATTATCGATTATATCATCGAAGCCTTGCCTTGTTATCGGGAATTGTTGTAACCTCAGTCAAGAACAAAATTTCTTGTAAGGTAACTTATTAAAACTCGAGGAAAACAGAACCAGGCTCCGGAGCAGAAAACTTTCTAATACAAACACGCATTTGCACAGCTAATTAAAATCCATGTTCCCTGGATGCTAATTAAGAGCTGGAGTTGAGCAGCCGCGCCGAAAGAAAGTGAATTGAAATAATAGCGAACACAATGGCATTTTGCTAAATTGAAGCGGTTGCTGGAGTTAATACAACAGATAGAAGACAATTCGAGCTGCAATTTTCTTCCGTTATTTTACGAATCAGAAACATGCTTCTTCTACTTTTATTAAAACTTAAAATTTCAATCGTGTAATGCTGAAGTTTAACGAAGTCAAATTAATCGATGTTCTTTAAAACTGTTGAATATTGATTAACATTGAGGGATGTCTCGGAAATAGAATAGAATTATTATGACACGCAAATTTCAAATTACGCAGTCTGTAATTATGTCATTGTTTTGTAAAAAAAACGTAATATTTTTTCGAATATTTAAGTTGAGTTTAATGAAATATCATTTAATTCAAAATATTAAAATTTTTTGTAAGAAATATTATGTACACAACATTCAAAATGGGTCATCACATAGTATTAGTCATGTGACAGATAAACTGTTCTGTCTCTCTTTTGAATGTTGAGGAATGCCTTCATCTTTCTATCAATAGCGTATTTAAAAGACTTATTTTTCTTCAAGCTGAAGTAGTTTTTTGTTGTGTCTACGTGAGGCTTCGTACTTGTAAGTGCTCGCTCACCACTACAGGTTGTCTTCTGCGAATCTCCATCTGTCTATGAAGCACTAGATTGAAAGCTGACATAATTGTTTTCGCTGCGAAAGGAATAAGAGATTCTAAAATGCAATCCTACTCTTCCAGGAATTTCTCTCTTCAGTTTGGTCAAAGGGAAATTGAAAACAAAAGTACAGGGAAAATTTAACTATATTTAATTTAACAAGAGTAGACATTAACTGCTTCATCCTACTGATTGTGGAAAAAGTTCACCATTTCCAGAAAAAATATTTTTAATAACATTTAAAAATGTTATAAAGTAGTGGAATCTAATTGGAATGAATGTATTGTAATCTATTTTGTTATTTATGGTTTCAATATTAATTACAAGAGTTGCAAATACCAGTTTATAACTCTAAATCCGCTGTTTGCTCATAGATAGCGTTGGTGATCATATTAAATTACTAGAGACACGACTTTCTTTTTTATGAGTTGTCATCTGTCAACAGTAGTCAGTGCACATCATCAACAAATTCATACAACATACATTTTTTCCTTTTGTAATAATGTCTAGTTTTTTGACGATACGCGCGAAGGTCTGCTTTTCTGCCTCAATTCGAAAAAATCGGCTGCCGAATCGTATCTAATGCTTGTGGGGGGCAATGGCGACAGTGCTTTATCGGAATCAACGTTCAGAGATTGGTTTGTCGGTTCAAGGTCGGAAATTTAAACTTGGGCGGCAAGAAGAGTGAAAATCAGCCCAGGAAGGTTGAGGACCATCAATTTAAAGCTCGATTGGACGAGGACGATACCCAAACGAAAAAATACTTCACCGAACAATTGGGTGTTACTCAAGGAGCCATTTCCATGCACCTGCGTGCCATAGGAAAGGTTAAAAGGATCGGAAAATGGGTGCCGCAGGAACTGAACTATAGGCAGTTGGAGTGACGCCGAAACACATGCGAAATGTTGCTTGCCAGACGAAAAAGAAAATTCGTTCATGCATCGGACTGTGACTGGCGATGGTTATATTTCGAGAATCATAAACGCAAGAATCCCGGCCAACCATCAAAATCGTCCGCGAGACCAAATTGCTTTTGACGGAAGCCGATGCTGAGCGTATGGTGGGATCAGCAGGGTATCGTCTACTATGACTGTTGAAACTTGATGAAATTGTCAATGCCCACCAACAGTTGATCAAATTGCACCGTGAAAAACGGCCGGATTATCACAAAAGACATGACAACGGATTTTTCTCCTCGACAACTCACCATTTCACACGTCAACACTGGTCCGAAACTACTTGGAGGCACTTAGAACACAACGTTATTGACCACATACCGCTTGTTAGTCCAGACCTAGCCCCTTCCGACTACCACATGGTTTAGTCGATGAGCCACGCGCTCGCTTCATACGATGACGTCCGAAAATGGCTTTAAAAAGAATGAATTTTTTTTGCATAATATTCAAAAATTTCCCGAAGGGGGGGGATGTGTAGCTAGTGAGGGCCGTAACTTTGAATTTTTTTTGGTTTGTGTGAAAAACATTTGTTTTTTCGATTAGAAAACTGCGAATTTAAGCTTATACACCTGGTATTTCAAACACATTTCTGCTTATTGTCTTAGTGAAGTGCAATGTTTTGTTTCGTAGGTAAGCGGCACTGTGTTAAGCAAAGTAGAATTTAATGAAGCGAATTAAAGGCAAAATATAAAATAATAAACATTTTTCTCGGATTGAAACACCAGAATTATATATAGAATTAATTCATGGGGAAAACCTTCGCTCTATAAAATATATAATCCTTATGAACCAGTCTACGAGACGACGGCGATGGTGATAATTGCGGAAACATTGTGTTGTGATAAAAATTTTATCCTCTTGATAAACCGAGAATCATTTATTAAATATAAAATCCTTCTCACGTTTATAACATTTTCATGATTTGCAACTGAGAATCTCTACGAATCACATATGCGAAAACGGTAGTCGAATACGGAAATTTGACTAGCTATGACGGTCTTAATTATCTAGAGGAACGAAGGGAGAATCATAACGTTTTATTTAGAAATAAAAGCATGTATAACTGGCGAGAAATAGTTAGTCGTTATGATTCTGTGTCTGCAATATATAGAGCAGTCAAACAGGCCATGGACGCCAGGCGGTCTCTTCATACGACGAGTCACGTCGTCGACACGTTCGCGATTCGCGAAATGAGCCGCTCGGGACCTGCGGCTGACTCCAGCCTTTAAAGTTACGAAGCGGTTTGTTGGACCATTGACGACAATGGGCACGTTCACACGGCGAGTCTGCGTATCCGATTCTCGCTCCCGCTCCACGCTCTCATTGTGCTTGTTGTTCATTCTTGTTCCAATGTTTTAACTTTTTCATTTTATTTTTAATATAATTTTATAATTATGTATAAAAATATATAAATCTTTCCATGATAAATTAAAAAACCATTACTAGTCCTCAAATGAAATACTGTAAAACAGGAGCTTTCGGCTTTTTCCTAAGCCATATGCATGTGTTATTTATGTAGAAAAAACAAAGAACACTTTCCCCAGTGTGTGGCATTCATCTCACGCTAATTTGTTTTATATAAATAACTTGCAAAAAAAACGAAAGTTCCTGTTTGATATTATTTTATTTGAGGACTAAAAGGTTTTTTAATTTTTCATTGATTTTATCAAATGTCTTTATCTTGAATTTCTATAAATATTTCCGAAAATGGATTATTGGTGTTAGTAATGTAGACAATAGTTAAAAACAAATAAAACTATCTGGATATTCGTCCTTCGAAAGCGAGGAATTTAATTTAATTTCTTATTTAGTTAGTTAATTTAATCTTTGAATTTAGTTTAATATACTTGCAGTGTTCTTTGTTTTACAATCGGATAATTTTTAAAAGGCTGTTTCCTGGTATTTTTCTTATTCATTGTCACATTCTTCTTTACTTAAATGTTTTTAGTTACATTTCATACATTAGGACATCTAAAACCGAAGTAATCAATTTTCTTTGCCACGCTAATTTGGCTTGATTTTAAAAAGATAACTGTGGGACTGATTTAGATTACTTTCCTTTGTTAAAGGTTTTTTTTAAAAAAAAATATAATCAACAAGCCATTGGTCATCTCAAAACTAAATACCTAACGTTCCAAAACCAATTTATAATTTCTTTCCTCTCAAGCGGTAAATAACTTTTGAGTTTGTGCTGAATTGATCTGCAATATTCTGAAAGACAAAGAAAGACTCATCGCAGATGTTAAAATGTCCACAAGTATATATAACCTTCTCCAGTTTGTTTCACTATAAAATAATTTGAAGCAAATTCATGGGAAAGTGAATATTGCCAATTAATAATTAAATGTGAAATTTGTTTCTCTTACGCCCTTGACAATTGAAGACTTCGATTTCAGGTTCCACGTTGCGTGTACAAATTGTAGTGGGTTTGTATAAAATCTAACACACATGTTCAATTTTGTTATAGCTCTGAAGGTACCGCTTACGTTCAATATCGAAGGACGTCTATTTTATAAGCGTCGCTTTGGGAGCGATAACTCGGCTAACTTTGCGGCAGAAACTTTTAAAAGTATCGCCCGATTCGAGTATGCTTTTAAATATTTAAAATTTTACAAAGTTGTAAAAGTATGTGTGTGAATTATCTCGTTACTATGTGGACGCTGAATTTCCATAAAAAAGAGACATAAGGAAATTATGGCTTCTTTATAACGACTCGATCGTTGTCATCGACATCAATTAAATTGATAAACGTGGACAAAAACTCACCGCTTCAATCGTTAATCTGCAATTTATTTAATGAGCTCCTAATAACAAAACACATTTTAATAACTTAGATTATATGGAAACGAACGAAAAGCACAGAGTAGTAGATATATCTCTATGTTAAAAATGACTTTTATTAGCTTCAACATTGTAAATTATGCAGGAATGAGGATAATCTTAGTACACTATAAACGTGTCTCTGCGATCAATACTCCAGAATAATGCATTCTTAGTTGTAATTCGCTTCCCTTTTAGTATCTTCAGTCTAAAAGGAGGTCAAATATCTAAATATTTGCGGCAGTAATGACGTGATCAATGCATTATTTTCAATTAACACGAATAATACAAAGACAAGGGAAGAAGCCATGTTCAAATGTCAATCACATTTTGGATCGTTTTATTAGTATAAAATACAATGCTAATACAGAAATAAATCACTCACACATTCACTCGGTGATGTGATCACCATCTTTGTCAATGACCGCCTGCCTGCGTTCTGGTAGGAGTTCTGTGCCTCTCATATAGAATTTCTGGTTTCGCGTTGAAGAAAACTGTAAACCAGATGCTTCATCATGAAACACTTGTCCTTGAATGCGGGTCATTCCATGCCAAGTGACCAAATTTTCAAATAAAATTTTTAGTCACCTTCTCCAATCTTGCTGAAATTTTGTGTCTGAGACAATTCTGTGTAAAATTTCACCTTCATAAGTAGTATAGAGGGGGCGCCAGGGCCTCCTGAAAAAAAGTTTCCTGTGCAATTCAACCAAGCACGTGAATAGGCGTATAAGTGACCTTTATCCTGGAGACCTTAAATGATGAGTCTCTAAAATGAAATTAGCCGACTCTAAAAGAATAACGTCTCCTCTTTCCAATGGTAAAAAAAGAACATGATTGTAGCAAATTGGTTTTTTGCAATTTGGATTTGAAAATTCACAAAATTAGACACATAAAATTTGAACCTCAGGACTGGAACTGAACAAACTATACGAAAAACTGATACACTACGCAGGTTATCGTTACAAAAGAGGGTCCGATCGAGCAAACTTTTATGGGCCTGAAAATCTTCCAGAATGTCGTTCATTACACGTGTCGTATTTTCCTTCTGAGAACAAAGTGAGTTTGAAAGCTGATACTTTGGCAGCTTAAAGTAAGTAATGGGTTTAGTTAGCTTACCAAAGCATACGTTTGTACAACGTCTTGTTTCAAAGTTATAAGCCCGAAAAATCGGCCTCAAATTGACGTGACGGCTGTTTTCAGCAACTTTGTGCGATGACAGCAATAAAACTAAAACTTTTTAAACCTTGGAACTGCAACCATAGTGTAGAGGATAAATAGTTGTCTCTGGTTACCATTTTTCAGGAAGCTAGCTGCTACATTTCCACAACAGTACTACTTCAAACGTCACAATCTTTTCACGTGCACAGTTGAATTGCACAGGTGACGTATACTACTAGTGACTTACAAAGTCCATTTCATTAAGGAAATTGATTGTATGAAAACATAAGCGCGTTAGAGGAAACATCCATTGGTATTTCTCTCTTTTTACATTATTTCAATTATCGTTTTTTTAGAAGTATTTTGGCGATGCTCGTTTTACTCGTCGGAAGGTAAGACCAGTAGTAGTATATAACGACACTACGATTTTTTTGCAGTAACTTATATCTTGTAGACGCTGGATATTCGTTTCATTTCATTTCTGGAAGATAAATATGAAGAAGTAAAATTTGATATAAACTCCACGAAGTACCTATTCTGGTCATTAATGGGGCTACACGCCTTCCGTTTATCTGTGCAGTTACCTGAAATAAATAACTGTGTGAAAATCTGTTAAATAATCTGAACTGAAGGTTATTTATTTTCTTCATCAGACTGAGATGTTTCAGTTTTTCAATTAAAACATGGTAGGCATCAGTTATTTTTAACACGGTTGGAACAAGATTCACATTCGGTATCTCAAAGCTCTTGTGGTGCTTAAAATGCTGAAATAATATTATTTTTTTCAGACTGCAGTTGTTGTATAGGTCAAAAACAGGACTGAAACTGAACAAACTATACGAAAAACTGATACACTACGCAGGTTATCTTTACAAAAGAGCGTCTGATCGAGCAAACTTTTATCGGCCTGAAAATCTGTGTAAACTGCGCAGTTCACACAGTATATCTCTCAGTCATGACGTCACGTGTGATAAAGTGCGCAGATAAATGGAAGGTGTGTAGCTCCCTTTAGATTATTCTTTAAATAGTTCTTTCTGGTTACGATTTTTCAGGAAGCTAGCTGCTACAGTTCCTCAACAGTAGTACTTCAAACTTTACAATTTATTCACGTGCACGGGTGAATTGCACAGGTGACTTATACTACTAGTGAATCTTAGATTTTGCACATGACCACATGAAGCTTTATTCAACACTAACACCAAATTTCATCAAAATCCAAGGTGGTACCCAAAAGGCGATTTCATAGAATGACCCATGTTGATAGAGAGATACCGGAAAATATGATCATTTGAGGGGTGAATGTGGAAGGTGATAAGTGGTTCAAAACCAGATTCAGCAAATACATCTATGGTGCTTCTGGTCGTATGTGGGCGTGCATTATCGTGGAGTAACAACAAAGGTTTACGAGGGGTTTCCTCTTAGTTGTTGCGTATACGCAAAATATATTATCATTTCATTTCTTGGTAGAAATTCATGGTGAAGAATGGCAGCATGGTTGATTTTTTTTTTCGCACGGGGTGTTACTTTAGTCGATGGGCCGAGTCAATCTTTCCTCTTCTTTATGTTCACTTACAGGCAACAATTTCTCGTGATCTGTAATAATGTCCCCAAGGAATGGGTTGTGCCTACGACAATCCAAATGGTAGCAGGCCAGCAACGACAAATGTACGGTTATTCGCTGATTTTTGTTTGTGTCGCTCAACACATGTGATATAAATATACACAATATTTGCACCTTGCACAGTGAATGCAAACGGCGCAAAATGGTTGTGTGATCACAATTTGTGCCCATTCTCGAGCTTTTTCGCGAGGATTTTTGAGAGGAAACTAATTTAGGCGGTTTTCATCAATAAGATAAGGCCTTCCAGAACGTCTTTCATTACATGTGTCGTATTTTCCTTCTGGGAAACGTGAAAACCATTTCCGTGCCGTCCTCTCATCAAATGCTTCCTTCCCATACACACCACAAATTCATATCGCAGCACTATATCCTCCATCAAACTATCTATCTATCTATACTATTGTTGATCTTCTCTCCCCAGCCTTTCAGATTCATAACTCTCAATACTTTACGTTAAAATTTCCTTAAATTTTTCTGGTCTATTTTAGTCATTGTCCACGTTCCTGCACCATATGTAATCACAAGTCTTACTAATATTTTGTATATCAGTATTTTAGATTTTCTGGTAAGCAATTTACTTCTCATTAATTTCAGGTTTGCAAAGTATTCTTTATTTCTTGCTTGAATCCTATCCTTTACGGTCGTATCCATGCTACCCTCGTTATGTTTCACAGATATTTAAAAATAGATACAATTCAAAGACCTGTCCAGTTTCCGAGGACTTCGGCTTTCTTTTTGATTTTGCAGCCGAGATAACCATAAATTTAGTTTTCCTAGTATACTCTACCAATCCCATTTCTTCAGCCTTTCGTTCTAATTCATAATAGACTTCTATATTATTTTTTGACCTGGCTACTATGGCAATGTCTCCATATGCTGACACATCTTGTTAATATTGTTCTCCTTTGATCTAATTCTTTTATAACATAGCGCAGTGCCAATATAAATATAGCGGTAGGCAGACCAACTCCTTGTTTCACTCTTCTATTCAACACAAAGCTCTCACTTAATTTATCTAGAAGAGTAAAATATGTCGGAAGTGTTAATTTTTCAAAACTTGACGATCCATGCTGATTAGCCTTGAAAATGACCAAGACGAGCTGTTAAAATGCAAGCTACTGTTCGCAACAATCGTACTCCAAACAGAAGAAAACCAATAATAAGAAAAATAACCAAATACAGAAAAAAGATGTGATGTATTGTGCAGGTGTGTCGCTCTATGCTCTTGTGTTGTTAGTTGTTGTTTTTTTACTTTTATTTGCACCTGAAGAAAGGAACAAGGTTTCCAGTAACGACGTGTGTCTGTATTTGGCTATTTTCTTCTTATTAATTTTCTTATTATTATTCAGTATTTTTCAGAAGAAAACCAACTGATTAAGGGCTTCACAATGCAGTGCTGTCAATACAATGAACGGTACGGATATGCACCGGGACCAGCTAGATCACCGAACTGATATAATCATGTCATAACTAACTTACTGAATGATGCAGTCGTTAATTTTAGCATCAATGAGCTGATAATATATATTGGGAAATACAAAGTATCGATTCCATAGTCCTGAAGTTAACTCTTTCACCTGGTCGTATTCGTCAAGAAGTATCGTGTTGAATTGCTTGGTATTTATCGTCATGAATAAGAAAGATAGCCAATTCAGGCAAAAAGGGTTAACTGAAGAAATAATTTTCAGTTTTTTTAAATTGATATTTGAGCATTAATCTCTATCGTGAAGTCATTTTGTAGCTGCACAATATCGATAACTGTTGATCAAGCTTATGCTGATTGACAAATTTTCTAGTCATTTCTCTGATATGTCGCTTCGTCTTTAATGTACATGATATAAACTGATGGTTCGATTTCCATGACGGAAAGGTTCAAGTTGATTAGGATATTGCAAAAAAATTAGACAAATTGGCTTTTGAGTGTTGTCATATGAACCAGTGCAGTTGTGTTTCTCTAGGCTCTTCTTAGCATCTGATGAAAGGCACAAGGATCCGAGGAACGTTGTGTGGTGTTTATATTACATTTTTTGTCTGTATTGGCAATCTTTATTATTCATTATTTTCAATCAGACGTAAATTTTTTCATTGTTCCAAATTCAGTTGATTGCGTGAATAAAATTGCGATTCTCCAAAAAGAGTGACGTTCTATAAATTTCTTTCTTAAAGATGATAGGATGACAATATAGCATTAAAAAAATAGGGAGAAGAAATACCTGGAATGTTTTGAAAAGTGGTCTTGGAGAAGAAATGGAAAACAAAGATTACAGAAATGATAAAAAAATGTCGTGGTTACATGAAGAGTAAATGAGAAGACGCTCAATTTGACTTGAGATTTTAAGCGAAAGGTAAACTTAACCGGACGTATTCTAAGGAGAAATTGTTTACTACACGACATAATTTTTTCAATCAATCCCCATGTAAATTTCTATCTCACAATAAAGTACAATTGATTGTAGCAGATGTATGAATCTAATTTTAAATTAAAAGTCAACAATTCGATTGAGCTTCTGAGTTTTGATACCTGCGGAGTGCAGTTGTGTCGCTCTAGGCTCTTCTTCGCGCATGAAGAAAGGATCCCAGAAACGTTGTGTGGTTTTTATATTATCACTTATTTTGTCTGAATTGGCTATGTTTCTTATTAATTCGATTTATAATTTGATTTCATTCAAGTTACATAGACATTAAAAAGGAAGCCCCTTTAGTCATCAGAGATTCAGAGACTTCTTGTGTATCACAATTTTCTTGTTCAACCTCTTGGCTACATCAGATATGTAGATGACATTTTTTGTCTTGTTAAATCCTCTCAAATCAACGTTATAGCCAATACTTTCAATAATTATCATCGCAACTTTCAATTCATCCATTGTATCCATTCACAATACTTACATTCTCACCAATTGGTTCAGAAAACCTACATACCATGACGTGTTCCCAATTTTCCTTCTGATCATCCTCATAATCAAAAAAGAGCTATGGTATAAAATATTGTAGACAGAGCTACATTACTTTCTAATTCCAATTTCCATCAGCACAACATAAACATTGTCCGGAACATTTTAATCTCTAATGAGTACCCTTTAATTTAATAATCATTAGCTTGAACAAAATAAAATATCTTGCTGTCACTCGTCCCCAAACACTACAATCAAAAAAAATTTCTCGTAATCCCTAATCACAAATTTCTACATCACAAATTCGTCCATATTTTCAAAGAATATCAAATACAGATACTCTTTCCTACTTGATTATAAACCACAAGCATCCACTTGACACCTACAGCAAACGTTGTGTAGTTTACAGAATCTCTTGCTCTAATTGTAATTCCTGCTACATAGGAAAAAAAAAACGTTCCCTTAATACTCGAAACGAGGAACATATGTCTAATATCAAACTTCCCATTGATAAATAATCTGAAGTCGCCAAACATATCATCAATTCGAAACATTCATATGATTGGAAAAATGCTAAGATTTTAGACATTGATACGAGGTATTATTCCAGACTTATATCAGAGATGCTGCACATTAAAAACATCACCGGAATTAATGTACAAACAGACATTATGAAACTCAACCATTCCTACGATCCCTTATTGTAACTCTAAACCTTCTGCTTTCACATGTCGTTGCGTATTCGTCGCTTTTGAGTTTTCCTAACTTCCTAGTTGTGTCTGGCTAGGCTCTTGCGTTTTTTTCTACACGTGAAGAAATGAACAAGGCTTCCAGAAACGTTGTGTAGTATTTATATTATCACTTATTTTATATGGCTATATTTTTTATTATAATTTTCAATTAGACGTAAATATTTCATTTTCATTTTTAAATTGACATTCTTTAATTTTTATAATATTTGTATGTTCTGGAAAAAATTGCTATTTGTTGCAGAGTTTCAGGTGCTCGTATCGGTGTTAGCAGAAGGGATCTAACAAAATGTCAGAGCTCTATGAAATGCCACGGACGGAACCGAACATAATCTGGCTAATGGACTTCAGTCCAAACACCGGGTCATACGTAAACTGTCAGAATATTCGACAAAGTCTACATTCGACGTGAATGTCTTACAAATAGATTTTAGTTGCATACGGTATTAATTAAAACGTTCCGTTTTAATTACAGACCTCTTAAACCTGCAAAATTGAAAAGAAACACTTGTTGCTCGAGACCACGCTAAATATCTTCAAGTCGATAAGTTTGTTACTATATTACTAGAATTACAAAAACTTCAATACGTAAACATTAACTTGAATTTGAAAATTCATTACTCGTTTAGGACTTGCCTCTTTAAAACAACTCAAGGTCAAGCAATTTTTCTTTTTCTCTCATCAGTTTTTGTTTTGTGAGCCCTTTGAGGGCAGTATAGAAATAAATATAATAGCAATTGGAAATCATGGCATTTATGGCATGGCAGGTATAAGAAATTAGCATGATACAAAGAAGAAGTAAAAGTTTAAATATCAACGGCCCGTTAAAAGAAGACATTAAACACTGCCTCGTAATTCATTGAATTATAAAATATGTATGAAGTAGAACCTAAATGTAAATTTATAAAATGTAATTATAAACAGTTTTTATATACTTTATTCTCTATTTAGTCGCTATTTATTTATTTTAATTATTTACAATTTTAAAAAATATTAAATTTATCTATTGCAGTATTCAAAATGGATTGTATGATGTCGAATATATGTGAAATATTTATAAATTCTGACTGGATCATGGAATTTCTGCTGCCTTTGGTTCAGGTGTGTGTTGGCAGCCTTGGGGCCGACAGAGGGATTAGCGGCAGAAGTTACAGACGACGAAATAAAAGGGATTTGTGGAGAGTGCACGTAGACTAGACACCTGGGTCAAAGGCGAACGACGTAGCTTGAATGCTCATCAGCGTATAAATACAAATTATTAATTTAGACGTGGATGTGAGGTTACATTTTCCTTATATACAGTAATACAAGAGTAAATCCACGGAAATGTGAGCTGCGATTGGAGGATAAATATTTTTCTTTTAATTATAAACTTACAATGTCCATGTCATTAAGGAAATTTGATGTCTGAAAACATAAACGCGTTAGAGGAAACATCCATTGGTATTTCTCTCTTTCTACATTATTTCAATTTTCGTTTTTTTATAAGTAGTTTTACTCGTCGAAGGTAGTGGTATATAACGACACTACGATTTTTTGCCAGTTATTTGTTTGTTGTAGACGCTGGATATTCGTTCCATTTCATTTCTGAAAGATAAATATTAAGCAGTAAAATTTGATATAAACTTCACGAAATACCTATTCCGGTCAATAATGGGGCTACACGCCTTCCGTTTATCTGTGCAATTATCTGAAGTAAATAACTGTGTGAAAATCTGTACAATAATCTCAACTGAAAGTTTGTAGGATACCTTCAGTTTTCGCCTCAGTTCCGTCCGATTTTTCTTCAATTCTCTCGTCTCTTTCAACAGGTTTTGTTCATTGACGTTAGGAGTTTCCTGGTACACCAAATAATCATTTCGCCGAAATGAGACTCGGAATATATACATTGTAAAGAATTGTTTTTGTGGGCTGAGTTTTTACGTTAAATCAAAAAAAGTATTCACCATTAAAGAAATTTTTATATAAGTTTATTACAGTTAAGCATGAAAAACTCTTATCTCAGGCACCTGTGGTTTTTACATAGAAGAGATCTGCTGCCCGTACCAAATACGTACTGCTATTCTGTGTTGTGTTGCTTGCTGTAGCTCTCGTACCGACGTCTCCGTATCTCACAGCCGGCAGAACGGGTTAAGTGCAGTGATGACTTTAGTCACGACCATTACAAAGCGTCGACACAGGGGTTGACCACTGGCTAAGGCGTCGGCCTCCGGGATTGATTGCTGGCAAGCCGTCGTACTAAATTGTGTGGTTTCGATGAACTCTTCACTAACAAATTGTGGCCCCTTTCTCACGACGATTCTGCCTCGGACTATATCAGAGACAATAACTTGGAAAAGATTACAGCAGGACTCATGAGATTTGTAGATCGGTGACACTTATAACGTATACACGTAACGCAATACGGAGCCTCTCATTATCACATCCACCAGCGGTGAGCGCATAACAACTGCCCTAGTTTCAGAAGCATATCTCCGTTCCCTCCGTTACATCCTCCCATTCTTTTACTTTTTTCATTATTAGAAAACTTCGTCGAAATGTCAGTTTCACTGATTCTTCCATTGTTACAAGAGTTATAGCACGCAGCTGCAGTTCCGTAGTCAACAATGGCCAAAAATTCTGTCATGTTGAGGCCAACAATCGAGACAGGACACGAAAATTACTTGGATGGAAATATTTATCTCCTCCACCCCCACGCACGTGCACGATTTAGAACTCTCCAAACCACAGCAAACAGCACTTTCGAGACAGCAAAACTAAACCAAAATACACGCGTTACAATATCATTAACCGAATCTCCCGATTTCTTTGATTCATTTAATTTCTTGACTAAAACGGATCTTAGGTTATTTATTTTCTTCATCAGATCGAGATGTTTCAGTTTTTCAGTTAAAACATGGTAGGCCTCAGTTATTTTTAACACGGTTGGAATAAGATGCACATGCGATAACTCAAAGCTCTTGTGGTACTTAAAATGCTAAAACAATATTCTTTTCAAACTGCAGTCGTTGTATAGGTACAAAACAGGACTGGAACTGAACAAACTATACGATAAACTGATACACTACGCAGGTTATCGTTACAAAAGAGGGTCCGATCCAGCAAACTTTTATCGGCCTTTAAATCTGTGTAAACTGGGCATTTCACACAGTTTATCTGTCAGTCATGACGTCACGTGTGATAAAGTGCGCAGATAAATGGAAGGTTTGTAGCTCCCTTTAGATTATTCATTAAAGTTTTATTCACAAGGAGTTTCAGAAACATGGTTCCTGCCATTCTAAATTAAACGCTTTAATTATTGAACAGAAATATAGCAGAGTCTCTCAATCTTTTTGCTTTCAGTTCCTTTCTCAAATTATTTTGACAGTGCTGCAATTACCTTGGTCCATTACTTTGTTGCAGAAACACACTTTTTGCTGTCTGTCATTATATGAAGTATATCGATTTCTATTTCTTTCTACTTCACCATAAATCGTTTTTAGCACTTTAAAGATTAAAACATCTTATTTGGAAAATTAAGTTAAGCATTTTACTGCATTAAATAAAAAATTTACGTCTATTTTGAAAATTAATAGTAAGAAAAATAGCCAAATACAGACAAAAGAAGTGATGATATAAATACCACACAACGTTTCTGGAAACCTTGCTCCTATCTACAGGTGCTAAGAAAAATTAAAATCTCAAGAGCCTAGAGCGACACAACCGCACAATTCAGTTGACAAAAAAAAAAGCCTTTCGAGTTTGTTATTGTGCAGTTGTGTCGCTCTAGGCTCTTGCGGTTTTTAGTTCTCTTAGCACCTGAAAAAAAGCACAAGTTTTTCAGAAACGTTGTGTGGTATTTATATCTCCACTTCTTATGTCTGTTTTTGTTTATTTTTCTTCTTCTTATTATTTTACAGCATTATTGAGTCTAAAATTTAGCATTTTGAGACTGAAATAATCTTAAGCGCAGAGTTTTGAAGTGCAAATTTGAAATGGATTTCCTTAAAAACAATTTTCCGATTAAAATTAGGAAAACTAAGTACAATTAATTTTTATTACAATTTTATATGCCTCTACCCGTTTTATAGAGTACAATAATTTATTGTGCATTTGTGTACTTAAACCAAGAACTATGGAAAATAATTTTGAATCCATATTATTTTATCTGACTTAAACGGATCTTGAAACATATATCAGTATTCAAAGGCATTTAAATGGATTGTTTTTAATTTTAGTACTCTAATTAAAATTAATGTTGCTCTCCATTAAACTATTTCTGCTGTAAGTAACAATTAAATTATATGAATGAAAAAACTTTCATCATCCGCCCTGTAACTGGATTGCTAGATACTCTTTATTGCTGGTTCGACCAATCTGAGATATCTCCTTTTCATTAATACACTCAACATTTTAATTTACTCAAGTATTATTAATGTAATATGAAGATAATCCTAACTGGTTATAAAAAAGTCTAGTAATATTTTCTTAAAAGCTAATACTAAGGCGACCTGCCACTGCTGGATTAATTACACCGTTAACAACTTTAATAAAACTTTCCAATCATTTTCTTTCATAGGATGTTTTTAGTATTTATCCATATGTATTTCCTATTTTCGTCTTACCACTTTCTTGATTTGTTTCGTTCCTGACACTCTTTAGAACTTCTGAGTGAGATCAATCACATCTTATAAATTCTACGTTCACGGAATAAATCCCACAATTTACATTGTAAAGAATAATTTCCGCCTTCAAGTTGGCTATTAAATCATTAATTTTCAAGGAAAAATGACTAAGAAACTTACACTTAGACTGTCAAAATTTTCATATTGAAATTTATTTCCAATCTCATGAACTACTATTAAACAAGTTTTCCTCAAGTAATAAAAAATTAATAACGTAATAACGTTCCACACTGTCACGTGTTTCTCTATCCGGCCTATTAACAATACCGCGAAAAAAATAATATTTACCGATAATCAGTTTCATCATGCAGAAAATTTCTCGAGAGCGGAGAGAGCTACTTTTGGGATGCATTTTTCTCTCTCCGTTTTTTAACTAAGGTTCACACAAGCCACAGCACCTCTGCCAGTTTGTTTCCAGGGTCGCGGAACTTGGGCAAGGGTTTTCCGCAATTCCCTTGGGAGTAGTCAGCCAGCAGCATCCTAAACTTGCCGACGCACGGAGAAGGCAATGCTGCGTGCCCACAGCAAACCCCTCACCCGCCATCGGAAGGGCGTGTGACAAGTACCTACTGCCCGACCTACCTGATGCAGGTTTTCTAGGATTTGTTCTGCATCACGTTTTGGCAAATACCGGGTAGGATCTTTAAACTACAGTTTACGGCCCTAGTTAACCCTAGGCTACTTTACTCTACCCTTCCGCATCCCCTCTTTCAATGCCTTCTTAATGCTATTAAATGGGAGTTGCCACCACATGTGTTACCCTCATGTAACCTGTAACTATCAAAAAAAGTAATCAGTTTCATTCCGCAATTTGTGCTTAATTTCGCACTTTGCTAACAATTCGAATTTTATCGCACATTACAAACCTGCAGAATACACGTTTAGACCATTAAATACACAAATACTTATTTTTGAAGCCTTATGGTCACATTTCGCATTTAAAGCAGTTGCTAAATTCGAACATCTCTACCCATCATCGAATCTATATCTTTTAAGAAACTTCAGACATTCAGCTTGAAAACGAGGTAATCGATTTTTTTTTCAGTACACAACAGAGTGACTGCTCCCTTTCCCAATTGGCTTCGACTGTTTTCTAATTAAAAGGTTTATAATATTGTTGAGAAGGCCAAAACCCATCCAGGGTTGAATTGAATATAGTGTGATAGCTGCTTTTCCCTGCTGTTTTCTAATTAAAATTTGTATATACTATGATAGTTGTTGCCTTTGGCTCATGTTTCCTAATTAACATTTGAATATACTGTGAAAGCTGCTTTTGCCTATTGCTTCCGAATTAAAACGTGTATATACTGTGGTAGCTGCCTCTGACTCCTGTTTTCTAATTAAAACATGTATATTTTTTTAGCAGCCCCTGCCTTCTTAATTAAAATTTGTAAATACTGAGATAGCTGACTTTGCCTACTGTTGTCTGATTAAAATGTGATAGCTGCCTGTGCCTACTGTTTTTTTTAGGGCAACAGGCTACATGAGGGTGATCCACATTGGGCAACTCCCCTTTAATAGCATAGGAAGGGATTAGAAAGGGGGGGATGCGGAAGGGTAGAGGAAGGTAGCCAAGGGTTACTATGGCCCCCGGGCTATGGTTTAAGGATCCTACCCGGCATTCGCCTAAAGAAATGCAGGGAAAACCCTAGAAAAACCTGCATCGGGTAGGTCGGGCATTGGGTACTTGTCCCACGCCCTTCCGATAACGGGAGAGGAGTTTGCTGTGGGGACGCAGCATTCCCTTCTCCGTGCCTCGACCAGTTTAGGAGGCAGCTGGCCGACTATTCCAATAGGAATAGTGAACAACTCTTACCGTATGCCCAAGGTCTGCGACCCCGGAACATACACCTCTCAAAACAGGCCGAGGGCCTCTCGCAGGCTTTGTTTTTGCCTGCATGTTTCACTATTAACTTAATTGTTTTTATATGTTTCGCTGTGTGTGCCATCAGTTGATGGTCTTTCTTTTACTATTCTATAAAGACTTTCATGTTATTTATTTTCTTGGACCATTTAAACTTCATAATTCTACATTAGATTGAAAAATTCCACTATTCTCTTTTCTAGCTTTTCAACTCTCCGCGTTCCATTGCCCTACAGTATTTTTTTTTGGATAAAACTAATTTGAACTTGACCCGCTGAAGGATCGTATTAGCAAAATCGGTTGATCGTTTTGAGTGGAAATATGAACGAATTGAGTTATTATGTGTTCAGATTCACATTCACAACATAGTACGACTCTAATTAATTTTGATTTATTTGAAATATGGACATCTATTAATAACTGATACGCCATTGGAACTGTCAACCATTCGTGTCCGCTTTGCTCACAATATGAACGTTCAATTTGCCATAAATGCGTCGTAAGCATAACACTGGTCAGAATATCAAATGTTAAAATGGTGTGTAAATACATGAATACAAGTCCAAATGGGAATGGCTAGTCTCTGATATCAGTTTAGATTAAAAATTTGTAAAGCTAAAACATAATAAGACTACTTTAAAGTTCAATAAACGCACTAACATTTATACCAAACCAGAAAACATGTTATACATACAAATAGTGAGAAGGAATACGGGGGAGACAACTTTAACCTCAAAGAACTAAGATAATTTTTTAATTTTAATCTGAGTTGGACATATTGTATTAGGTTACCGTATAAGGAAAATGTGGTTTGAATGCTTTCTCAAAGAAGAAAGAGTTTAAGACGAATATAGTATTTTTACGACAATAACCTTCGCAAGCATATTATTGTTGCCAGCGAACTCCAAGTATTTCAGTGTGATAAAATATGAATTTAATATTATTGGCCTGATAAGTCAGAAAATAAAATTTGATGGAAAATTACAATTTGTTCAAATAAAAATTTATTATACAACAACGACGTTTCGTCCTAAAGTTCAAACTTACAGGTATGGACTATAAAATAGGTAGGATATCTATAAAAAAAGATAAATTATCTAAATTTCCATGTGACGGCGTAGATAAACCAAAATAATATCTATAAAGTTCAATTAAAACAAAGCTCCATCATTCATAAATAACAAAAAAAATGTTTTAATTTTGATGTGAATTTTTGGACGGTATTCCAACAAGAACTCTGCAGGAAAAAAAATTATTTTATTCAATTATTTCTGCAGAGTTCTAAAAATTTTTTGGGGGGTATATTTATGGAGGATAGCGCATTGTTTTAATTGCACATATCTGATACTGAATATTTTGATTTTTACATCACATCACATCAAAATAAATTCATCGTTTAGTTTTAAAGATTTAAATATTAAATATCATTCATAAATGTAGGGTGAAACGGAATTTATATAAGTTTTTATGAATAAATTTCAATTTTTCATTAAACGTTATTTTTCTGACATGATTATTAATAATAATATTATATTTTCTGACTGTAGACATGTCTTTGAATATAAACAAACCTCTGTCGAACAAAATCTCTTAATAATAAAATACTATGAAACAGTTCCACCGATTATAATGTGTGTCATTTTGTCAAGACCTACATTGCTACCTGAAATCGACTACAGAATCATAAGGACTGGATTACGTAATTAGTGCACCTGGCAAGTAGGCATTAAGTCAAGTGCACTTATATATGTTTCCCATTATGTATTAGCATATCATTCATTTAATTCCTTACGATGAAGCAATTTCTTAGCAGTAGCAGTTCAGTTGGTTCGTCTCCGGAGCGACCTTGTCCCGCCCAAACGTCGTGGTACGTAGATCAGCTGATCCTTCTCTGTGGAAGGAGGAACGACTTTCGTGTGACTAGCAACTGCCGTGACTCGCTGATTCGAGATGGCCGACCCCATCCAGTTGACACCAGTTACTGACTCGCGAATGTATTGTTTGGCGTAATTGATGATGAGCGAATTGAGTCATGAGGCACAAACGCTTGTTATAGAATACAAAATTCAATGACTTTCCTGTCCCAGATATTCATGGAACGAGAACCCAAGTTGTATTTACATTTTCATTAGTAATTATATTTGTCACACACCACATAAGGCCCGTTACAATTACGGCGATTTTTATCGCAAACGTAAAATTATCGTCGACGCTCCGAGAAATCGGGAACTTACACACACACAGCGATTATTATCGCGAAAGTAAATAATTCGTCGTACGATTCTCTGTTGAAGATGCTTCTAACACGATTCTAACATTACTGTCATTTCGACGTCGAAAGAAAATGAGAAGAAAAAATCGACAAATCTACACGCTGTTTGAAGAGTTGAGGCAGTATGTTTTACCTCATAACACAGGTCTTTCTTGAATTAATGAAATAAGTAATCATTATCTATGATTCCATCCAAATTCGAAAAAAAAAATGACACAAAAGATAGGATGGCAAAAAAAACCTTTCCCTTACGAAAATTCACTAAGTCACTTACGAAGGTGAAAATTACTCCGGGTAACTTTTAATCAGCCACGCCAACCTCCACGGCGAGGGACATAAAATATCATTAACCACCATGGTTAAAGCGAGAATTAAACTCTGCGACTCATACAATCGACAACAATCACGGTCTTTTTTTAGATTATATTTTATGTAAAACCCACCACCACGGTACTGATGCTTCACCCCATCCATCCCCACGCCTACAGGCGGTGTGTCTTAACCCCTAGGTGTTTCTTCCTGGATCGTAAGTAACATGTGTATAAAGTTAAGTACAAATTGCTCTACGCGTTTAAGATTGTGCGTGGAAAGAATGAAAATAACTCCAACGGTAGAAAACCCGCCCTGTGTGCATACATGCATTGGGTTACGTAGGCCACTAGTTGCAAGTGACAATAAATTTATCGCTGAGTTCTTGAAGCACGAGCGACTGCTCAAGCTGTCGCCCACGACTATTTTATCTCCGCTATCATTTACCGCCCAGTATGCAAGGTCTCATTCAGATCAATAAAACTACTGCGGTTACGGATGCGGCGATAAATTTTCGCCGTGTTAATAATCGCGTATGTGTAACGGGACTTAAAGATTTTAGATCTTACCTAGGCGAAAAGGATCACCAGTTCTAATAACTAAGACAACTAAATTTTACAACCACATAAAATTTTGACATTCAGAAAATGTTGGGTAATTTTGACACAAACAAACAAATATAAGTAGTAAATAAATCTAGAACAACGTTTACTGCAATCCTTGTCGCTTTCGTCAGGTGATTTAAGTAAAGAAAGAGCTGTAAGAACGACACACCGCACAAACCAGGTAATGAACTCTTCCTTTACTGGAATCACCTGACGAAAGCAGCAAAGATTACAGTAAACGTTGTATGGTATTTATTTAGTACTAGGTTTTGACTGTCATTTGGCTAATTATTTATCTAATTAATTAATAATTCTAAAATTGGAATAAAATATGTTTTATTCTAAAACAAGAAGAGGTTTTAAATGCAGTGATAGACATGTAATTATACTAACATCAAGTGCCGCTGGTAAAATAAGGAAACAAGGATATAAACTGTGTGTTCCAGACTTACACTTAGGCCTAATTTATTAAAGTTATACACAAAGTGATGCAATTTTAAGAAAAATGAGAAGTCAATACTAAATTCCAGGGAAAACAAATATGAATGATAAAAACAAATCATTCTGGAGGTTTCAGCCGGTTTAAATATTTACTAATAAACAACGTTTCCATGACTCGCTCTGCCATCGTCGTCATATGAATTGAGATTACTCGTGTTAAACATAGCATTTATATGCGGTTACTAGTGTTTTAGTTAACACCTATATCTTCAACATGTAACCGCTTTTCACCTGACGACGGTGGCAGAACACGCCTCAGAAACGTGTAATATAAGTACTTAACCCGGTTTTAAACCCGAGAAAGTATTTATTCATAACTAGCTCAGTGCCCTGCGTTGGCTGGGTATTTATTTAAATGAGCCCGGACAAGGAATTCTTGATAAATATTTCATTTAACGAGCAACAATAACGTCATTGTTTGGAACAGTTACACATTTACATTTCCCTCCCCGACCTAAACCCTCGGCAGCTAACTTCATATCCATAAGAGTGACTAAAAATCACCCCGAATTAAAACAGTTAAAAATACTCGGAAACTTCATAAAGTCCTTTTACCTTAAAGGAGTAAAGAAATATAACCTTTAACAAAATAGAGATAAAAAATATACCTGGTACCCTAAGAAACTGAAAAATACACCCAGTCACTTACGAAGGTGAAAATTACTCCGGGTAACTTTTTATCAGCCACGCCAACCTTCACGGCGAGGGACATAAAATATCATTAACCACCATGGTTAAAGCGAGAATTAATTAAACTCTGCGACTCATACAATCGACAACAATCACGGTCTTTTTTTAGATTATATTTTATGTAAAACCCACCACCACGGTACTGATGCTTCACCCCATCCATCCCCACGCCTACAGGCGGTGCGTCTTAACCCCTAGGTGTTTCTTCCTGGATCGTAAGTAACATGTGTATAAAGTTAAGTACAAATTGCTCTACGCGTTTAAGATTGTGCGTGGAAATTTGTTCCGCCACCTTCTACCTTCCCTCCTAGGGGTTGAACTACATCTTAACCAGTATGGTAAATGTCAGAATTAAACCGAGTGACTTCCATAACCCTAAACAAATCTAAAAGTCATAGGGAACAAATTTATGTAAAGATAAGTTACAGTTCCAATGAGGTAGGAGACGTGAAAGCCTTTTGTTTCTACTACAATAAGCAACGACCGGTGAATCAAGGAACACATTAAAAGAGAGATTCAATAGAAAAACGATATACGAACGGATATATTATGCAATTTCTTTAAGTGGATGCAGAAAGCGCGACCCGGTTAGAGTACCATGTGCCAAGTGGAAGTCCAGCCGAGATTTTTCCACCTATAATTATTTAATATTAATTGATCTCAATCGCCCCTTAAAATGTGATCAAAGTTTTATCAAGCCCATGGAAACCTTGTCGATCCTAGTTTCCCCTTTGTCTATATTATTTTGCGGCAGTCTTGGTGTGGTATGTTATAGTTTACATCCTTCTATCAACCGCAAATAGGTACCTGTACATCGCTGTGCGATTTGTCGCTGCTGGTGGCGGAGTGTCCGTTGAAGTGCAGCTTGAAGTCCGCGGCGGTCGTGTCTGCAGGGACTGGCAACACTGGGGCGGCAGCAGACTCCTCCAGCTCGTCCACGGCGGCATGGCTAAACACGCAGAAAGACAAAATGTAAGTCAGTGTGACGGATGTCAAGCAAACCAGTGATTACGATCCTGCCGCGAAAACTTCGGTACACTTAAGGACATAAAGGGATCACATTACCAACACAATACGAGCTGGCTCTAACATGCGATGGGTAGTATTGTATGGTACAATGATGGCGCTGTTGACTACTAGGAAAGTTCCTGAACCATGAGAAAGGGTGCGCGTGCGCAGTACCTCACACTACTTTTACTACTACTGCTGCCACTGCAGCTACTACTACTAACAATAAAATCGGTACCATATAAATAAAAAAGGGTCATGCCTTCATATCAATACCGTAAAAAACTTTGAAATGTTAAAAATCGGCAAATTACCACTATATATATATATTGTAATAATTAAAGGGCAATTACGAGTTAATAATTATAAACTGTTGAACTGAAATTGTTACCGGCAAAAACACACAAAGACCATTTAAATTAAAATTGTAAACGTTATATTAAAGGTAGAATTTCGTCAGATTTCGATTTTTTATTAAACATATTTGTCAATAGTAAGTTTGTAAATTGATTGTTTAAAAGGGGAATAAATATTCTTTATTTAAAAGGCCCAGTAAAGACCCTGAGATAAGAAGAAAATTTCATTTATTTATAATAAAAAATTGTTGTAAAGATCGGTGAGTAATTGGTTTGTAAATGTAAAGTATTTGTTTATAAATAAACTAATTGTTGGGTCACTTGCAATAAATATTTTATTCTTGCTCCATCATTAGATAATTTTTTATTATATTAATTTCATTTTAATAAATTGTTCATAATTGATCATTGCATTTTGGTGTGCCAACGAGTGGCGAAAATTTAATAGTTGTTCCATTTAATTAATTAATTGTTCTTATTATTGTGTATTACATTTAATAGTTGTTCCATTTAATTAATTAATTGTTCTTATTATTGTGTATTACATAAATGACGCCTCAACGTGTGGCCATTCAAATCAGTTCATTTAATTTGGTTTCTTTTATTGCTTATTACAATATATATATATATATATATATATATATATATATATATATATTGTGGTAATTAAAAGGAAATAATTGATTAATGAACAAAATTTGGACTCGTATTGTTGGGGGCGTAAAAACACACGAGTTGTATACAAGAATATGTGCCAATTATGAATGCTTGCTGGGATTGTCGAAGTTCACTTTACGAGCTTCAGAGCTCCAGTTTGTGGGGAGCAGTGGTCCAGAGTGTATGGTAGGAGACGGTAGAGAAGGGGCATCAATTCAGAAAGTGTGTGGCTGTATATAGTCTAACAGCTATAATATAGAGAACTATCTTCGGTTTTCGAGTCTATGAGCGAATAAATGCAACGTTACAACGCCGACTATTATTTTTCCTGAGGCGGAATAGTTAGTAGTCTAGCTTACATTCATGAGTTAGACATTTTTCTTCAATTATTGGGAGCCCCAGGTTATTACATCTAGCAGATAACAAACTTTTGAATGTGATTTTGATAGAAGGAACAGCGAAGCAAGTGAAGTGAGTCAATTTGGCAAGCAGTATGTGTTGCCAATTAAATTCAGTGTACAATAGCCTGTCTATAAAGTGTTAATAATTGTGTGTGTGAACGAGCGAAAGTCATTGTATTCAAAAAAAACGGAAAGAACCCCCTCTTCCCCCAAAACTATCGTCCCATTTCGCTTCCCTCGACTCAGTCGAAAACTTTCTAGAAGATAATTTTATCGCGCCTAAATGACTTTCTTGAGCAAAACTCTGTTCTTATACCAGAACAGTTTGGCTTCAGGCATGTTCATAGCACAATCCATCAAGCAGTTAGGTTGGCACATCATGCCTACGAAGAATTACAAAATAGAACACACATTATTACAGGTGCTGTACTCCTCGACCAAACACAGGCGTTCGATAGGTTATGGCATAATGGATTGCTCTACAAGCTAGACCATTTAGGGTGTCCGGACTATATGATACATTTGTTACACTCTTACTGGAGTAATGGACAATTCTATGTCTATTGGGACGGACAGGCCAGTCCTACTAGGAACATACAGAGTGGGGTCCCGCAACGTCCTACTCTGTTCAATATCTACATTAATGACGTTCCAAAGAGTCCGGAAACCGAATTAGCGTTGTATGCGGATGATGCAGCCTATTTCGCCTCTGGGCATAACCAAAATTATGTAGCAAAAAACTCCAGCGGTCAGTAAAGAGCTTTCAATCCAGGGCGAACCGCTGGAGAATGCGAATCAATGGGGAGAAGACCCAGGCCATAATGTTTGCGCGAAAAAGAAACTTCCCCATTGTTGATATAATGGCAGGGGGAACCAAAGTCCAATGGACAAAGTCTGTAAAGTACTTAGGATTAAGGCTGGACAAGCGACTGACCTTTGGGGAGCATATCAAACAGACCAAAGCGAAATGCTATTTAGCAATAAGAAGCTTGTACCCGTTGTTTAAAAGCCGCGGTCTTAGCCTAAAAACTAAGCTCATGCTTTACAAGACTATGGTACGTCCTGTACTTATGTACGGTAGCGAGGTCTGGGGAGTGGCAGCCAAATCCTACATTGATCAGGCTCAGGCAGTGCAAAATAGGTGCATAAAAATTATTACTAGGGCACCTAGATATACCAGGATGTTAGGTTTAAATATGATTAGTAATTACTTAGCAATTAAGAATAAAACATTTTTCGATAGGGCTAAAAATTCAAAGTTCGACAACATAAGTGCTAGGTTTTAGGTTTGGGATTAGCAGCACTACTAGGGTTTAGGTTTTAAAATTAGGATTAATGTATTACATAGTTTAGGGCACGCCTGGGCCTGATCAATACAATTAGGCAAGCCATTTCCAATTTATCAACATACAAAGGCAAGAGCTACGCTCGGAACATGAGTTTAAAACAGCCCTCGTGGCCACCACAATGAACGCCGGGTGTGAACGAGCCCATGTCCTTGGCACAATAAAACATTAAGGTAAAACTGCACAACTTACTACCTATAAACCCGCAAGTAAATGATATTATCGTCAGATTTCCGATTTCCGAGTTCAGATTTTAAATTTAATATCTCATATTTTGTATTTTAATGTTATATTGGTTGTATGAATTAATGCCTTGATAGCTTTGTGAATTTGATTGTTTAATAAGTATTCTTTATTGAATGCCCGGTGATCGGCCCTGAGAAATAGCCGTGGTATTATTGTAAAGTATTAATATGTAATGTGATTTAAATAATTTGCTTTAATAAATTAATTTGTTTGTATATTTTAAATCTTGATTTATTCAATTAAAACATCCGATCATTTTAATTGTTTTACTACAAAAATGGCGTCGCCAACGTGCGGTTTTTCTTAGTAAAAATTTTAATTGTTTTGGTAATTATTTTATTGGACTCCCGACTTTTCATTGTAATTAAAAAATTAGAATCACTAGAAATTGGCTCTCCAACGTTCAGTTAAATTTCCTTTGTATTTAATTAAATACTACAAATTTGCGCTCCAACGTGGTGGCACGTTTCTTGTAATAAAGAATAGGATACATTGTTAAAAACGAAATCTGACGATAACATTGATGAAATATTGATGCAAGTAGTATAGAAATATGTGCATGCAATATTTTGCTATTTTTATGTGTGCATGAGGATTATTTAAAAGAAAAAAAAATGATGATTACATGTGCATTTGAATGTAGAAATTTTAATGTTAGCTAGATTTAATTTAAAAATAATGGATTCTCAAATAAATATGGAAGGTGAAAGTGGGCATAGGATGCTATTCGAGTAGTTTTTGAAAAACGAAATAAAAATATGGCAGAATTCGATGGAGATTTAAAAGCAGATAATAAAAAAATCAGGGAAGATAATAATAAAAATATGGAAGATTTAAGGTTAGAAATTAATAAATGTAGCTTAAAATTGGATAAGAATACAGAAATGATGCACAAAAGTTTAAATAGAAATATGGCAGAATTCAAGACAATGACAGATTTAAGAGAATGAAGGAAGGAAAATAATGAAAGTAATGATAAAATATGTTGGATTATTGCAGAGATAAAATCTTATTCTATGGAAGAATTAAATAAGATAGTTGTAAACAGTGAAATAGAAATAAATGAAGTATCAAATAAAGTGGGGTTATTGGAGGATAAATGTAATGAATATGTTAATGAAATTAATGTGATAAATATTGAAAATGTTGAAAAGAATGTAGATTTAATGGGGCATGATGATAATGATAGAGAGATTAAAAAGTTAGATATTGAAGATGTCGATAAACAGAAAAATGAAATATTGGGAAAGATAGAGGAAAAAGCTAATGAAATAGAAAATAATTATGAGGGAATAGTATAAGTATTGCAGGAAGAAAGTATAAACCAAGATAATACAGTGATGTTTGATTATAAAGAAACAAATGGGGACAGATGATGGAATTATTGTAAGTAAATCATTAATGAATCTAGAAATGAAATTTATAATGATTAAACAACTGGGATTTGGAAATTTAAAAAAAATTATTGTAAGTTTTGAATGTTATCTTAATATATTAATGTTTTTTCTGTTATAATGTTTAAACATTTAAATTAATAATTAATTTATAACTAAGCAGGTTGAAGTTTTATTTATTTAAGGACGTCAGATAAATATAACTATTAAAAAATTTGTAACATAAATGATAATTTCTAAGCATATTTATTAAACGAATCCGTACCAAATGGAACAGTTTCCAAATTATAGATAGAAATTATAAATCCAGATAAGTTACAGAAATTTTATAAATTAAACTTGTATTACATTCAGGAAACCTAGAAAGTAACAAATCAAATTACAAAGAAATTACAAACATTTATAAATCGCTGTTTAAGAAAAATAATTGGTATAAGATGGCCCGAAATAATAAGTAATTCTGCATTATGGGAAGCCAGCGGTGAGGCAGAAATAGAGAAACAGATAAAAATGAGAAAATGGAGACGGATAGGACATACCTTGAGGAAGAATGAAGGGTCAGTTGAAAAGGAAACATTAGACTGGAATCCAAAGTTGAACGAAAAGTAGGAAGACGTAAACATACCTGGAAGAGGACGATCAGAGAAAGCGAAGGAGTGTGACAAGACCTGGAAAGAAGTTAAAATGTTGGAAAAGAATAGAGTTAGGTGTAAATATTTCACCGTTGCCCTATGTTCCTAAAGGAACGAAAGGATATGCTACTCCTACTACATTCACTTAATGTTAAAACGAAATAAAGTTGCCTTTCCGAATCCTGGGGCGGGGGAGGTTGTGCGGACCGACCAGGACGAGTACAAACATCCATGCCCATACCGGGATTCGAACCTGGGACCTCTGCGATGCGAGGCAATGACGTTGGTCACAACACCACAGCAGGCCGCCACAATTTTTAATTTAACGGATATTTTTTGGTCAATTTACATTTTTTAATGTATCACATAAATTATCCTGTTAATGTATTTTACCTGAAGTAGTCCAAATATTTTAGACGAAATTTTGTATTCAAACGAATTTTGGCTTAATTAATTAACAATTTTTTCTGACTTATTGAATTATTTATTTATTCAGGAAAGCTGCAAGGAACATGTAGTGCAATGTAATTGTACAAACTATCTTAAGACGAAAGGGAGAGGATGAAACAGGTTTATCCCACGAACGCCACTAATTCCGGCAAATCTCCTTGAAGGGATTAAGTTCGTGATCACGATCAACAAGTGCCAGTGGCGGTCTATTACGTACTGCACGATAGCTAGATGGTACATTATTTTTTCTCCTGAAAGTGAAACTAAAAATGTTCTTCACACTAGAATTTTTTTTTAAGTTGATATAATAGCGAATTATTAAAACACGTTATAATTTTATCACTGTACTTATAAGTTTAAATAACTTAATAAAAAAATTCCTTCGATTTTACATTACGGACGGATTAATTCGATTTAGTAATAGAAGATAAAAATAAATAAATACGCGAACATTGCCAGACTATCGGCTAGTTAGGTGCGTGTAAAGCATTTTGATTGCAAGTTCTTTCTTAGCTAGAAAGCGAATGCCTGTGACTGTACCGTTTTAAAAAATCACTAGGTCGTTCTGTTTGTTGAATGTTGAAGTAAATATCATTATAACGCTCATCGGTATATAAAGTAATTCATTTTATATGGGAGCTTTCGGACTTCAGTTTGCCATATTCATCCGTTCGCTTTCGGACTTCAGTTTGCCATATTCATCCGTTCGCTATACTTACAAAAAAAATTAAAAAGTTGTGTTGTTCCGTACTATGTACGTTAATTTATAAAATTAGCCTCGTGTTGACATGTCGTCGAGTTCATGTTGTCAACATGAGACCAATTTATAATACTGTTTTTATGTGAATCGTTAATATTAGGGAATGATTGAACTAAAGGCAGAAAAATCCCATATAAAATAAATTATTTTATATACCAGTTTCTGTTATATCGTTATTTCCTTCAGCAGAAGCACTGAATACCAAAGTGTCATATATTTTAGTAATAATCGCAATTTCGTTGGAAAATTTCACAAATTTCGGCATTGCCTAACAAAAAAGCACTTATCATTTTTAAAAATTATTAGAACTATGTGCATATAATGTAAATTTAATTAATGAAACATTAATGTCAACTACTTGTTCTGTATATAAAAGTATGTTATGCAGTATTCTAGTTATCTCTTTTATTGTAAACTAGCTGTGTGCCCGGCGTTTCCCGTGTACATATTTATATAAACCTAAAAAATATTTTATTCTATATTAATCGTTAGTCAAGAATTCATTTAATCTAAATCCATTTTCCTAGATCCGAACATACTTTCGACCGATAGTGCATTAATTGAATAGCTATGAAAAAAATTTAATTTTATTTCATCAATCCCAACAAACAGACGAGGGTGGTCTGAAAAATTTCCGACCCAACAATGATAAAATATATTTTTTTGAATTTTTTTTTATTTTTATTTTTTAACATAGTCGCCTTGTAACTCTACACACTTCTCCCAGCGATGCTCCCATCTCTGTAACCCGTCCAAAAAGTACTCGGCGTTTTTCTTTGCAAAATAAGTGTTCACGAAGGTGATTGCCTTTTCATTTGACGAAAATCTCTGTCCTCCGAGCACAATTTTTAGATGGGGGAACAAGAAGAAGTCGCTCCGGGCTTCCGCAAGTTCTGCCTTCAGCTTGTCAAGTAATGATGCTCCTGTAATGGTTTTTCCTTTTTGAAGATAATCGATTAAAATAACTCCATGACTATCCCAAAAAACAGTCGTCATCACTTTCCCAGCCGAAAAAACAGTTTTTGAATTTTTTCGGAGCCGGTTCCCCCTTTGCAGTCCACTGTTTGGACTATATTTTTGTTTCGGGCGTATAATGATGTATCCAAGTTTCATCTAAAGTAATTAATCGGCGCCAAAAATCGAATTTATTGCGCCTAAACTTCGCCAACAGAGCGTTGGAAATGTTCATTCGAACACGTTTTTGGTCTGACGTGAGCAAACGCGGCACCCAACGCGCCGACAGCTTTCTCATGCCTAAATGTTGATTTAATACGAGACAAACACGTTCTCATGACCTCTGCTATCTCTCTCGCTTTAATTCGGCGGTCGTGTAGCACCATTTGGTGAACTTTGGCGATGTTTTCGTCGGTAGTTACAGTTTTTGGACGTCCCCAACGTTCATCGTCTCCCAAGCTCTTACGGCCACGTTTAAATTCAGCTGCCCAAAATTTCACTTTGGTAAATGATGGTGCAGTGTCCCCATATACAGAATGCAACTCATCTTTGATTTGTGTAGGCGTATTGCCTTTCAAAAACAAATATTTAATAACAGCTCAATACTCCATTTTCACAAAAACACTCACATCAACTCACTCAAACGACTGTTACATAACAACTGCGCATCAAAAATGGCTGAAACTTTGGCGAGTAACTGTCAACAGATGAACAACGAAATTCACTAGCTTTTATTTACTACTGCTGCCATCTTCACGTTGAGGTCGGTAACTTTTCAGACCACCCTCGTACCTCCGAATTTCTTTACCATAATTTACAATACTTAAATATACACGTTGAGTATTGCAGGATATAATTGTCCCTCAGTCTTCAGACATTACGAAAGATTAAATTGATGAAATTCTTAGCTAGATTCACAATGTAAACATATAGTCGCCATCTTTGATTCGCTAATATGACGTACGTTTCCATTACTTATCAACTCGTGGTTCCTTTAAAGCGCAACATCTAAAAGCAGCGAAGCCGGCAGATCACGTTTTCTCCGATCAACAAAACATTGATCATGAGGAAAGATTCCTCATGCGATTCGAGAAGCTAATTTCTGCGACGGGGCTCACACAAACTTGAAAAATAAATTCTATAAATTCGAATTTATAAAACAATTAACATTAAGATACTTTTATCTTTAGAACAGGTGGATTTCTTTTCCGAAATTTTTTTTTGAGGAATGTAAATTCGTTAGATTATAATTTTTCATTCCACTTTTTCTCCAATGAAATGTTGTTTTTAATTGGCTCTCCACGGTAGTTACTATATATTAAACATTAAAATGTCAAAAATCATTCATTTGTGCCTCACTTATTATATGGATACGAATAAATTAATTATCCCCATAGTGGAGTATAAACCGTTGGTTCTGTATCGCTTAACTTACATTTTCCGCAAGGAACGTAAGATATTTCGTATTGTTTTTTATTATCATTCAATGGACTATACGGTTTATCTAATGAAAATATTTCTGGTTTATTTCATAACGGGAAAAGGACCTATTTCCTTTCTTCGTCGCTTAGTAACGTTTCTCTATTGCGTGACGTCGTGGTCTTTTGACGCGTAGTAATTTATGGTAATTATCACATTTTTCAATTATAATTCTTTCTACCTTTATGCTAGGAGTTTCTCACCCTTACAGTACAGTTTCTCGTGTTTTGAAGAATATGCGTACCAATTTTTGTTTGCCGCGTTTAAATTTGTATAGAAATTAACGTAAATACATACATACAAATATACAACCTTTTTTATTATATAGATTAATCATCATACGTTTTGAGCAACTTGACGTTACACGAATATCTACTTTCACAATGCTTCTGTTTGTTTGTTACGTGCTCTAGGGACATCATGTGACATTCCGTCGATGTGAAACACGCAGCAGAACCTTGAATACCCATTAGAAAATTAACTTCATATTTACGCGGAACTTGGGCATCGATTTCATTCGGGTAGGTATGAATAATAAATACATTAAAATTCATATATGTATTATAAGTTTAAATCTATTTCAGAAAGTAACTTGCACGGATTATACGAAAGACGGATTTAACTTGAATTATGCGAGTAAACGTGTATTTTTAAGAAATATTTTGTAAAGAAATTTTCTGTCTTAAAATCAGCAGTCTTTCAGAAGTTTTTCAGTAAACTTCCTCCTATGCGTTAAGTTCTGGTTGGCTTGTACTACGTTTACATGAAAGGGGTAAAAGAAGTTAAATTAACGTTATGACAAAAAAAATCTTCAAAGTATAAGAAATAAAAAGTTACATCTAGAAGTTATGTCGTACCTTCCGGAAGTGAAAGTGGATATTTTTACAAGATGTAGTAGAAATAAAAGGCTCAACTCTCGTCGGATAAGTTAGAATAATAATTAGCGGTGGCTTTAAATCTCCGTCAGTAATAAGTATGGGGTCTAGTACAAAATCCCAACACACATTTGCCCGACAGGACATTATCCCGATTGGCGTTTTCCCAACAGGTGCGATTTTTACGAAATAAAGCATAAAATTAATATTGTAGAACACTTATTATTTTAGTTATATTATTATACATTATTATTATTGTAAATTAAGTTCCTTATTAATGCGCGGAACAATTATCGTCGTTTTAACCTGGATACGGATTCTTACAAGGTAATCGTAACTGAAAATATTCCTGTTGATAATACAGTATAATTTATGTCCATTTCTGAGAATTTGATGGAAAGAAATCCAGATCAGTTAGTACGAGTGAGAAAACTTTTTCCCACAAAAATTGTATTCGGGTGACTGGCATTGCGTTCTTGATAACAAAAAAACAGAGGACTAAATTTTATACTAGACAATTTTTTTTAATAATATGAGTTTTGACTCAATATTGTAACGCCTGTATTTTGGTTTAGTTTTTCTTTGTCTCGGAAGTGTTTGCTGTGGTCTTGAGAATTCGAAACCGTGCACGTGCGTGGGGGTGGAGGAGATAAATATTTCCATCTAAGTAATTTTCGTGTCCTGTCTCGATTGTTGGCCTCAACATGACAGAATAGTTGACCATTGTTAACTACGGAACTGCAGCTGCGTGCTATAACTCTTGTAACAATGGAATAATCAGTAAAACTGACATTTCAACCAAGTTTTCTAATAATGAATAAAAGTAAAAGAATGGGAGGCTATAATGAAGATTCTGAAACTGGGACAGTTGTTCTGCGCTCACCGCAGCTGGTGGATGAGATTATGAGAGGCTCCGTATTGCGTTACGTGTATACGTTTTAAGTGTCACCGATCTACAAATCTCATGAGTTCTGCTGTAAACTTTTCCATGTTGTTGTCTCTGATATAGTCCGAGGCAGAATCGTCGTGAGAAAGGGGCCACAATTTGTTGGTGAAGAGTTCATCGAAGCAACACAATTTAGTACGACGGCTTGCCAGCAATCAATCCCGGAGGCCGACGCCTTAGCCAGTGGTCAACCACTGAGTCGACGCCTTGCAGTGGTCCTGACTAAAGTCATCACTGTGCTTAACCCGTTCTGCCGGCTGTGATATACGGAGACGTCGGTACGAGAGCTACAGCAAGCAACACAACACAGATTTGGTACGGGCAGATCTCTTGTATGTAAAAACCACAGGTGCCTGAGATAAGAGTTTTTCATGCTTAACTGTAATAAACTTATATAAAACTTTCTTTAATGGTCAATAATTTTTGATTTAACGTAAAAACCCAGCCCACAAAAATAATTCTTTACAATATAAATAAATAATTAGGAAACAACAGAAAATTTTGGCTTTCACAGGACAATATTTCACAGTTTATTTCAAACAGATATTTCAGAATTTACATTTGCGAATTGGTTAGATAAATACACGTATAAAATATAAAATACTGAAACATTATGAAGAAAAACATGCCTCCGGAGAAATAAATTAAACAATGCAAAGTATAGAAAAAAATAATAGCAGCATTATGGACATTAATCTGAAGTGGAGAAATATTGCAGCATTTTTGGTCCTACGTATTCTAAAGCTCCTACGGTCAAGGTCTTTTATCAGTAGAGAAATGTGTGAATCTAAACGGACGTAGACTGGTGGTGGAAAATTGTTTTGTCCTGTTAGAAGTTGAATTTATTACAACTCTTTCCATAAACAAACTTTTATTCCTATTCTACCATCAATAACTGACTAGAAAATGAGACGCGTATAAAACATATAATTTTGGAAACTAATTTAAGGGTTCAGACTTTCATGTACTGAAACAGTTGTGTTGGCTTACATGTCAAAAGTATATTATACATAATTATACTATTTCCCTTTTGAAGAACACTGGCACACATAATAAGAAATTAGATCTTCCAAACATTATACATAGCTCAAAAGAATGTCAACCTAGTCTACTGAAAAAGCCGTTTTCTCGTTTAAAATCGCAGGTCTCTCATCTATATTCTCCTCAATTCATCGGTAGTATTGTAGGACGGACAATGGACCTTTGTGCAAGGCGTTGATCAATGTGCAAACTCCTCAAAAGAATGCAATTAAACTAGATTGGCTGCAGTTTCTTTGTTAACGCCGTATCTGGGCTGCAGACATTAGAATGTATTTTCTTGGTGAAAGGTAGTGAGGTTTGGGGGAAAGGCGAGATAGGTCCCATAATAGCAGGCTGGGGAAATGGGGAAACGCATCCAATCAGGTGACTGTACCATTGTGATAAAATGGAATGTATTGTACGCAATTTCAGCTGTTTTTATTCCTTCCACCTCTATTGATTATCGCATAGAAATAGCTTGTTAATCAGGATGAGCCAAATATGTATTTCTGGTTAATATTATTTCAATACCTTTTTTTTTAGAATCAGTCGCATAGGGCTGTTTTTTGTTTCACTACTAATTATTAGATTTAATAATAATAAATTGTTTCTAGCAGAATTACACTAAACTGCAGACTAGAAGTTCGCATATAAAATGTTTTTAAAATTCTGGAAGCATTAATATTTTTATACGGTGCTATTTAGCTATCTTTTAATTATTTATACCACTTTAATATTTGTATGGGGTGTTTAAGTAAATATATACATTATTTTAATTCAATTGAATATTGAATATATAAACTAAACACCCTAGAAAAATGGTGGAATGATAAACTACGTAAAAACACGGTAAATATATTTATTAAATGTAATTAAAGAATCATGAAGGAAAATTGTCAACCGGAGCTGGTATCAAACCAGCGACCTCGTGTGTTAACTAACGAACGCCCTACCGACCCCTGAGCTAATTCCTGTCGACTCTTGATCCGGTGTGAAATTAATCCATACATTACAATTGATGCAGGCTCGCCTACAATCCCTCCCCCCCTTCCAATCTTCAACCCAAAAACCGCTGATCAATTTACATAAAATCCGTTCTTCATTTGAGGTCCTAAAATTGAGGCCATGCTAAAATTGTGACTGTGAAAAAATTGTAGGTGAGCTTGGAGCAGGTTTTATGGATGGATGAATTTCGCACCGAAAATGGAGTCGACAGTAATTAGCTCAGTTGGTAGAGCGATCGTTCCGTAACACTCGAGGACCCGGGTGCCGTACATGGTGCGGCCGATATTTTTCCATCTTGATACTAGAAATCAATTCAAAACAAGATATTACGGCTTGTAGCTTGTGAAAGATTTATCTCTATATATTCTTGAATTGAAAATAACCAAACATTTATGATCACTTTTTTGTTTAGAGCAACAGGCTACATGACTGTAATCCACGTGGTGGCAACTCCCCTTTAATAGCTCAGGAAGGGATTTGAAAGGCGGCATGCGGAAGGTTAGAGGAAGGTAGCTAATGATTAACAAGGCCACCCGGACTGTGGTTTAAGTATCATACCCGGCATTGGCGTAAAGGTGATGCAGGACAACCCCTAGAAAGCCTGCATCAGGTAGGTCGGGCATTTGGTACTTGACACACGAATTCCCTTGTTCGTGCCTCAACCAGTTTAGGAAATAGCTGGCCGAATGTGCACAGTTCATTATTATAACCCAAAATGTCATCCGCCCTCGAGCCATCTGGAACTTTAATTGCAGAAAACCGTATTCTAAATAAACATTTAAACATTCTATAAACATACGTTTACCACTGATTGTTGTAAACACTTTAATTTCATTTTCCTATATTAAATTGTTAATTCGAAACCTTAGTTATATATATGTATATATATAATCAATTAAACAGGCTATTAATTGTTTTTAATATAATTTAATTGTTGGCGGTACGGGTGCTTAAAGACGACAATCAGAGCGGGTTTTTCTTTGTTAACAATCGAGACTGGAAACCGCGCGCTTAGAGAACTCAGTCTGCGGGGAGACGCGAAACGAAAAAGTATGCGTCGAGAACTGGGACATAGCAGCTCGGTCTACATAGAGAAATAAAAACAGTAAAAGTCTTGCGGATCCAGAATTATGAATAGGGTTATCTAGGAAGTCCAACAGCGAGATATAATAGTTTACATAAAACGCAAGTAAACAGTTTTGACGGAGAGACTTATAAAAATCGCAGTTTGGAAGCAGAAGTTTTGCTTCACAAACTTAAACTAATTTTCGCATAGAGAGACTTTGAGGAGATCTACGTCCGGCGACTGGATGAGGGTGAGCTGATCCAGGTTCCAGAAAAGCAGAGATACAGAGAAACTACCGTGTGTTCAAAATCTAATGAGTAGAATCAGTGTATAATGACCTTTTTAGTGTGTGTTGACTTCAATCTGCAAGAGTTCTAACTGGTACCAGTAGCACTGTCGTGAGTACAAAACAATTATTAATGACTGTAAACGACAATTAAAGGGTATAGTCAGATTTCCTTCGCGTTTTTCTTTTCATTCGTTTTAGTTTACTTTTGTATTTAATATTGTATTCCGTTAACTTCAACGAGGTTGGATTGTTAATATTAATCGTTCTTCCTATCAAACCCAGTGGTGACCCTGAGATAATAAGAAATTCAACGTAATTGATTGTAAAATTATAAAGCTATATTTTCAAAGAACACCACGAATTAATAAATTAAAAAAGACCATATTTTTAATCATTACATAAATGGCTTCCACAACGTGGGAAAAATTAATTTATTTAAATCTTCCTTTTTAATCATTACAATATATATATATATATATATATATATATTAGTAATAGTAAATTACACACAATCTGACAATTAAAACTAGGAATTTCAACGTATAATAATACAAGTTAGTCGTAAAAAGTTTAGATTGCGTGTATTGATTTGAATTATGTTTCTGTCAATACTCAATTACTTGCGTTTTATAACATGGTACTGAAATGAATGGACTATTTATTACACTTTCCGTACCTCGACCAGTTTATGAGGCAGCCGGTCGACTATCACATACACCTCTCAAAACAGGCCGAGGTGCCTCGGCAGATCCCTTTTCAACAATTTTATTGTCGACTAAACACATTTCACATGGAACTACCATTTTGTTTCCGGTGTGTCAACAGTGATCGAAGTTATGTTTACGTCCTTCCTCGTTGCGTTTGATGTGGACGTCAAAAATGCATCTACCATGTCTGAAGTCTCTCTAATCTGATGTTTTTTATCTCCATAATGTGAATTTCAGCAGAAAATTTTTCAGAACAAATCTCAACATGTCAGTGCTCTCACGACCACATATCAACTTATTTTCTGCAATAATAAATTGTATTTGGTTCTGATGCAGATTCGCTATGAATTTCTGTCAGTAGAGATGTACTAGGCTAGTTCACAGAAGTACTAGAAAACAAAGGAAAGAAAAAATTGTGGAAAAATGTATTTATTTCTCGTTGTAGTCTACTTTTAGCTCGATCAACCTTTCCCAGCTATAGTTTAAGAAGTGAGAACAATCGATCTTATAGCCATCAACCGCTAATCCCGTTTCTTCATTGTTGGCAAATCTTTAACCGCGGATCATTTTTCCCCCTATTTGGAAAGAGAAAATAATCCGAGGAAGCTGAACCTGACGATTACGGAGCGTGAGGAAGCAATTCGAACTTAAAGTCCCGTTACACACTCGGCGATTTTTATCGCTATCACCGTAACCGAAGTAGTCCATTGAAGTGAATGTGCAACCCAAGCGGTAAATCGTCTCGGAGATAATATTATTATTTCGTCAACATATTCAGCGGTCGTTCGGTGCCTCTAGCGATCAGCGATAAATTTATCGCCAGATGCAACTAGTGGCCTACGAAACCCAATGCATGTTTGCACACAGGGCGGTTTTTCTACCGCTGAAGTTATTTTCATTCATGATTTTCGTATGGACAGTTTGTTTTTTGCCATCCTATCTTCTGTGTCCTTTTTTTTTGCATATTTCGAATATAAGTAATCAAAGATAATGAAATACTTTTCATTGATTCAAGAAAGACCTGTGCTATGGGATAAAACCCTGAACATATTTCGCGTCATCCTGCCTCAACTCTTCAAAAAGCGAGTAGAAAGCTACAACCTCCTTCTTTCATTAATTGGATGAACCCAAATTAGTCGATTTTTTCTTCTCATTTTCATTCGCCGACGAAACAACAGTAATGCTAGAATCTGCACTCTGTTCATTTCGAACTACACTGTTCACAGCACTCTCAACTGAGAATCGTAAGACCATAATTTTAACGCCGCGATTATAATCGCCTTGTTAGAAACGGGCCTAACTCATTGATTTCGGCAATCACGATAATGGATGTGTGAACTGGTGCATTGTCGTTGTAATATAATAGTCTACACGTACCATCTTATCATAAAGTCTCTTCCGCATAGTGGGCGCAGCTGTAAGAAAGCTGAGTCTAGTGCCAGTCAGCATATTAGGTGCCGTGTGCAGCAGAACGCTTCCTTTCTCTGGGAGCTCTCATTGGAGACTTTAAATCATCAGGGAGGGGAAAAGGAGTCTTCCAATTGTTAGGAGCTTCTTGGGAACGGCAGTCGTGATCCAACTTACAGACGGGTCGGTGGCTCCTTGTGCTATCCGCAAGTTTGTCTTCTTTATTTTATTTCTGACTATTAAATCTCTTTATTCTTCATCAACTCTTATTTGACTGAAGTGCAGCGAAACACCAACCACTACGCCTAGGTTCAATTAGTTGAACCCGAACCCTCACGTTACCGACTTTCCTATTTCCTGTTCTTAATTCTTCCTTTATCCTCTAGATCGGTAGCCAGGTGAGCTAACGGAGGTATAGCTCGGTTGGTGAACGATCTATCTTGACTTCCCATTTCCAACTGCTGGAATGTTACATGTTACTTTCTTTTGTGGCCGTTTTTTTTATTTCATCATTCAAACGCTGCAATAAGTTCGCCGTTGATTGTTTTTTTTTGTTTTGAAGATAATCAATTAAAAATTATTCCAAACTAATGCCATGACTTTGCCAGCAGGTGGAACTGTCTGCATCTTGTTTGCAGTCGATTCTCCCATTTCAATCCATTGTTATGACTATTCCTTCGTATGAGGTGTGAAGTGATGAATCCATGTTTCATGACTCGGAGAAAAACTTTATTGCTGTGATACATCGTCAAACATTCGATTGAACCATCTTCACGAGGCCGCTTTTCTTACATCGTAAGCCAACACGACACCCATCTTGGCACAGCATTCTCATGTTCAAATTTGTAGTCAATATGCGATGGACAGCACGTATAGCTTTTACTAGCTCGCGCACTTTTAGGCAACGGTCACCCAATACTATTTGGTGGATTTTCTACATCATTTCTGGTGTATAACTTCATTTGTCTCATTACTGCAGTTGGTACGGCCTCATTTAATCTCTGCCAACCAATATGTTAGTGTTTTAAACGAAGGAGCAGAATCCTCCAGAGTATATCTAGTTCGACTTTGGTACTGGTTGTACAGAGACCTTTCAAATCAAAGTATTGAAGCACTGATCGATGACCAATTTTTCCACGTTAACAAGGTCTTTCACTATTGATGGCTGTCAAACGAATACTAAACAATGCAGCACTTTAAACTTTAGCTTTGTTAATTATTATTTATTGCTTATTTACAATCTACTTTGCAATTAAGTAATGAGTAAATTACATGTCTTGATGGGATATAGCCATCGCTATTTTCCCGGTAATCTTCAGTTTTGCTTGACGAGGTCCTGTGGCCAATTCCGCTTGAGTCTTCTTGTTATTGGCGGTTGGTTTGCCAGATTTTTAACGATGTCGTTTTCTTGATCTTCTAATTTAAGGTTGTATTGTCTTGCCTGTTTTTGTATTTCGGTGGTAACGTTTGGTATTTGTAAGTCTCTGTGAATAGTTTGGCTACTGACGTACCATTGTGCATTCGCAGGGTCTTTGATGGAAATCTCTGCAGTATCTTGGTGTGAGATGCCTTTGCACATCCCCACAGTTGGGATTCAATATTATTTTGCTTGTTAATTATAGTTGGGATATTCTTCCAATTAACCAATACAATTGTTTGACTTTTAAGCCTATTTGTTTCCTCTTTGCTTTAACGTGTGTGCTCCAGGTAAGTTTTTCATCAAGGTGCATCCCGAGGTATTTTATTTCTGACTTCATTGGTATCAGGTATTATTGGATCTAGTTTGTGGGCATACACATATTTTGTTTGTGAATGTTATTTGAGAAGATTTTTCACTGTTGACCGTTGTTCTCCATTTATTTGTCCATTCTTGGACTATATGAAAGTGGTGTTGTAGATGCTCTGTTGCTGTCTGTGGTGTTTCGCTGATTGCCAAGATCGCCGTATCGTCCGCAAATGTAGCCATTATAGTATTTTCTGTAGTTGGTAAATCAGAGGTGTATATCAAGTATAGCAGTGGTCCCGATACACTGCCTTGCGGTACTCCGGATGTGATTTGGTGGATGTCAGATATTTAATTTCTTATTCCTAATTGGACGTATCTTTGGTTGAGGCAAGATTTTAGTATTAGATAGATTTGGCTTGGAAAGTGTAGTTTGATCTTTATGCCTTGCCGAATGTCTTTAGCTTTGTAAGGTTGCTATTTTAGACTGCTTTTACTTTTCAAGTAACCAGTCATCTATATGCGAGGTCGGGTACTTATGAAGGAGATTTCGTTTTTTTAATAAAACATAGTTTATCACTGCACGATATCAATTTTTAGGAAACATCTAACATCGATAACTTCCAATAAGTGTATCGAAGAATCGTTTAATTTAATAATTTTTTTAATAATATTTGGCGCCGAAAGCTCAACAAGGCGGATTTAAGGCTTCTCGAAATAGTTGTGTGTTTCATTCGTTTGTTAGCGTTACTATAAATCACTACTTGAGATTGTACACGTGCATGATATAGAAGAAGAAACTGCGTTCTTATCACTGGTTAAAATAAATTATGCTTTTAGAAATCATTGCGTAATGCGGTGGGAGTAGGAGAATTTAGTTACTGGGGCAAGGATAAGTTGCATGTAGAGAGAATTCAGTTGAAAATTAATTAGTTGCGAGATGGTGGTTAGTTTTGGAGATATGCCACCGCCAGTTTAAGTAGTTGAGTGAGCTGAAAGCGTTGTTACTTAAAAATTGTCTACGACTTGATGGATGTAGCCTCGTAAAAAGCAGTGGGCAGCCTAAGGATTCAGTCCGGAGAGTACAGAAGAAAAGCAGACGAGATTCATAATCGTGTGTCAGATATGAATTTGATAATAGAAAATTTCGCCGAAATTATACCAAACCAAAGTAAATTTAATCTATATTTGAAACACTGGGAGAAAGATGCCCGCTTAAAATTATAAAGGCGAGTATTACCACAACTTATTATTCATGAATATTGTGACGAATTCTCTATCACTCACACTAACCTTAATTTTTGGTAATTTTTTCATATGACCTAAGTAACTCGAAAGTATTACAGATATTCTGTTACGCTTTCCTTCCGTCAAGTACTGATTATGTACTTTCTTTATAGTTTTGATGCCTCATCGTCCACTCAATTAATGTAAATTTATTTTACTCCGGGGAATTTACAGTTCTTATTATTGCGTCAATTAACTTTATACTTACATTATTTCTGAGCGTGCAGTTTCCAATTATAGTTGCTGTGTTATTACTTAAACAGTTCTAAATACATTAATTATGTTCCCTATTAGCATCTTTCACCAATTATTTTAAAATGTTTATGATACGTACTTCAATTTATTATTTAGAGTTACCATTTCATTGTCCTCCAAACTTTTAACTTTCTCATTACAAAATGTATATACATAAAAATTCGTAGAATATGAACACGAGTAAAAGTGTCGAGCCATGCCAGTAACAATGATGTAAAATCTTCGGTATATCTGGAGCATTTATTCGAAACAGTAATTCGTTTTTCATCAATAATGCGTGATTAATATTTTAATTATTGTTCAACCAGCAATCATGATGTTCGCATTTATAATGTACCATTGCCTCCCCAATACGTTTTCGACTTAAAAATATTTCCGTAAAAAACAGACGTCAGTACAAATTTTTTTACTTCGGCTGAGTCCAACTGAATGAAACCAAGAACGCAAGAGAGGAAACATTTTGACACCAATCTTATTTCTTTATTTCGATTATATTGGAGTTATGGTTTTATTAGAGTTGTTTACATCACAAACTTTCATCTTATCAGAAAAATTCCTTTTCCGGAGTTTTCTGTCGGAAAATACAGATGCCGTAAAACATTTTTCATTGCTATAGGGCTCAATACTAAAAATGCGTACGGGTAGGTCAATAAAATTGTATACAAGTATTTTGGAGTATTAGAAAAAGTTGCTCGCTAACGTGCATGCCCAAATGTTTTGCCGAAATCTAGGAATGGAGTTTTTATTATCATAGTCAACTTAAAGAGTTTGCGTGGCTGTCATGCGTGTTGAAAGTGTAACTTCATAGAAGAATCGAAGATGTACAATTAAGTTATAATGTAAATAGCCAGCATGAACTATAAATCGCAATCCTGTTAGTATGTTGTTGCATAATACAGTACTATTATAATATGATTGTAAATAGCAAGCATGAGCTATTCATAAATTTGTTGTAGATTATTATTACTCTCTATTAATTAATAGTATTCTCATAGTATTAATTGAATAAATGTACACCCTGACTCATTCCACATCCTTGAAGGTAAGCTTCTCTACAGGATCTACGGACGATATTATTATTTAGGGAAAGAAAATTTGTAGGCTAAATAAATAATTGAAATATTTGTAAATGAATTAAGTGCTGAAATCATTTCCGATATGTAAATAAGAAACACAATTTTATTGTTGTATCATTATCGTACATTAACCATTAGTGTCTGCATGACTTTCGTGCGCTCTAGAAGTTTTGCGTTTCCATTTTTAAAAAATAATCGTAGACTTTGAAGACAAAATTCCCTTCGTCAAGTGGTTTTCTTCAGCTTCCACGGTATCAGATTTTTTTTATTGATACTGTTCTGCAAGGACCGGAACAATGAAAGTCTGAAGGCGATAGATCCGGAGAATATTGCGGGCGCTGCAGAATTTCCCATTCTAACTCTTGCAGTTTGTGCATCTATGAAAATCTGGTGGGACATTACGCAATAATACCATATATTGAACACAATTACCTTTACAAATATATAAATACTATAATTATTAGTTTAATTCACAATTTTCCTATCTTTATCTATGAAGTTTCATTTCCAATGCACGCGGTCACCACGCACATATATTTTTATTTCGTTTAAGCATTAATTAAAAAAACACTAGCACACTGACACTATCGGAAATGTTTATATAAATTTCTTCAATTCTAAAATGTACGGATTAATGTAAATAAGAACGAGTACACTAAACCGTACCGAAAAATTAAACATGGCATCGTAACTTCACTAACTCTTGCCAGAGAGCGTAACAATTATTGAAACACGCTAAACTCGCTGCATTGTTGTATTTTTGCGCCACAGGAAGGCAAGTTCTGTGGGATAACGAAAAAGGACGTTTGCAGTCTATCTGTCTATCAGTCTAGCGAAATAATGTACCCCACCCTTTTTGGAAGAATGACAGGGCAGGAAATGATTTCTGCTTTTATGAAAAGACATCCCCAGCTCTCCATCCGCAAGCCCACGGGCAATTCTTTTGCAAGAGTTCGTGAATTCAACAAACTTCAGATCGACAATTTTTTTGATTTGATGGAAGATATTTTCAAAGAGCATAACTATCCTGCTAATCGAGTGTACAGCATAGGATAAAAAGGGAATATTGATAATCAAGAGCAAATTTCTTCATGTCGATGGTCTTAAAGGAAAACAGCAGATTGTGTCCCTTACATCGGGTTCTCTTGTCACAATTATCATTTGAATGGGAGCAAGGGGGTGATTTTGTCCCAAATCAAATAATTTTTCCCTGGAAAAGTATGAATGAATGGGTGCCCCACCTGTCTCCTTAGCTCCGCACCTGGTTGGGTACAGACAAATATTTTCACCCATTTCATTGCCACCACTAAACCTTCATCTGAATCACCCGTCCTCCTTATTCTTGATGTTCATGCAACACACAAGCGCAACTTGGACATGATCAATATAGCAAGGGCCAATCATGTCACTATTGTGACCTCACAGCTAACACAAGATTCAACCGCTTGACAAGAGCTTCATGGGTCCATTGAAATCTCATTACAGTGAGGAAGTTAGAACCTTTGTAAGGCACAGCTTAAGACCCTTGACCATGTATAACGTGATGGAGCTGTTGGGCCGAGCTTATCTCAAAGTTAAATGTGGGGTGCAGTAAAAGGCTTCAAAGCCTTCCGTTTGAATAGAAACGACTTTTCCAGTGAAGATTTTCTTGCGTTCTCATTAACCGTCACGACCCCCAAAATGGTGTTGATACCCAGTCAAGAATCAATCAATAAATAGAACCTGCTCCTTGTTCATCTCAAAGTCTTCAAAGCAGTTTGGTTCAAAGATGAGAGGTTCCACCAAAGGAGAAGACGTTCAAACCCTAGACATCAACTCTTATAATTCGTATCCTCTGTAAAAAAAAACAGGCCTAGCTCACTACTAAGCAGCAGATAAACGGGACAAAGAATTTTAAGGGCAAAACAAGAAACCTACAGAAAAAGAAACTTCCTAAAAAAATCCGACAAGTATTCTACGGACGATTAAAACCCTGATGAGGGATCTTTCCATTCCGATAGGTCAACTGAAACAGATTTCGTGCCCTATGCTATATACCAGACAATACGAATGCAGAATGATTGTTCTCTTATGGGAAATATTCTGAAGGCAACAGCTGACAGATTTGGGTGAAATGTGTTGTTTGCTCTCTGTGGTCGCACATTGATTGTACAGGCGCAGAGACAGATCCTTACATTTGCGATTTATGCAAATGAACTGGACGTTGTTTTGACTGCTTTACTTTGGTATAAATAAATTTATAGCATTTTTTGTTAAACTTTGTTCTCTTTCCTCATAGTTTACTCCCTATTCCGTATTAACTGATTATCTATAATTCCTCCACGCTAAATAGGTTTTTATTATATTTTATGTGTTACTTGGGTTGAAATTATGTGAATGAATTTTTACTATATAAATAATTAATCAGAGATCGTTAAAGTGTGAAATTGTATTCGGGATTTTAAATAATATCGGGCTGTTGTAAATGGTATGATACAATGTAATGTAAATGGTATTATAACATACCCGCAGTGCCTGTACCTAACAGTTGGTTAATCAAATCATAAACACTCTCAGAATAACTCGAGCTTATGCACCTCACGTATTCATAAAATGTCTGAGCTTTAGCGTCAGTTCCCTCCAAAGTCTGCCTAGTGAATACTTATCATTAATTTTTTTTTTCGAGACAAGATTTAACGTTTTTATCTTATCCCATAAGAGTATTTCATAGCCCTTGGAAGTCTTAGAAATATGAAAAATTTTATGTCCGATTGAAAATAATGAATAAGAAAGATAGCCATTTCAGACAAAAAAAAGTGATAATGTAAATACAACACAACGTTTCTGGGATCCTTGTTCCTTTCCTCAGGTGCTAATAAGGGCCTAGAGACACACAACTGCACTGTCAGTTGGCAAAACTCAAAAGCGACGAAATCGCAACGAAAATTATTATTGTTACGCTAACCCTTAGGCCCTCCTATTGTCGTTGCGTTTTTGTCGCTTTTGAGTTTTGTCAACTGACGAGTGCAGTTGTGTCGCACTAGGCTCTGATTCGCACCTGACGAAAGGAACAAGGATCCCAGAAACACTGCGTAGTACTTTTATTATCACTTTTTTGTCTGAATTGGCTATCTTTCTTATTCATTATTCTTAGAAAGATTGTTAATGCTTTAAATCATAAATATTGTAATGTTTAAGTAATGCCGATGCTTACGATAATAATAATGTTGGAGGTTATAACGTGATTTATCACGAGATAATGAAATAAAAATACTCAACGCTCCGGCTATGGAAATGTGACTCTTTTTCGTCAGGTTCAAATGGGCTGACAATGACTGAAAATATTGGCAGATTACGTAATGGCCCACTTTATTTCAATTGAAGAGAAGCTTCTCCGGCGAAACTCAGGTTAAGTTCAGCCCTTGATACAATTCCAGTTAGATGGCCGACCTCCTTCACCAGGCAGTACAACCCGTCTCAGTTCTTTATCCAGGGGTAATGCTGCTCCGTCTTCACTTTTTAGTAAATTCAGATACGTTCTTTTGAAATATTTATTATTTCATCAGGTAACATTTAACATAAAACGATAATATTCCCTCCATCATCGCTCAATTCATGATACGCTCACGCAACAATAGTCTATTACAAATAATAATTATCAGAGACATTTTAATAACAGCTGATATTACACAAACGCAAAACAACACAAAAAATAAATTGAAATTGGCACCATTACAAGGTGGAGTCCAATCACAGAATGACATTGGGAGTTAACTGAACGTTTAACCTACATTGTTGTAGCGAAAATTTTGATAAATTAAATTTTATATCTAGTGATACATCAGATTACTTCAAGAAGTGAACAAATGTGGAAAATTTTGTAGGTTTGTTGATATAAATGCAACACAACCATCATATATGAATTTTGATTATGGTTAAATATGTCGTATTGGAAGAGAATTCTTTTACATTAAATAGATGAAAAAACGATAAGGATAGTATTTGTGAAGTGTGTTTACGTATCATCTTCTTTAACGACGGGCTAGATCTCTGTAGGGGAATTATGGAGGCAAGCAGGCGCGTTAGGACGTGTCTTCCGCACTTAGGTCTGACATCTCAGCTCCACGTCTCATCAATCTGCTGCGACGTGTCGTACTCTATTTAGAGTTCCAAGGGGGGGGGGGGGACAAACGACTGCTGCCAAATGCAGAGGAATTACATCGCCGCAGTGCGGGGATGCTGGAGAAGGAGGAGTAAATGGAGCTAAATACACCGAGCCGAGTCGCCACAGCGCCGCTTGGCAGTTTTCCCAACGCGACGATTGTGTGATTCCAATTGTCTCACTTCTACGCAGGCTTTTGATGTTAAAATTTGTTTAAGCCGTATTAGATCTTCCCAACTTTCGAAAACGATGTGCATCTCATGTTTGTGCGTCGCAGACCTTATTATGAAAATAAACACACACATATTAGGGGAGCATCGAAATAAATCGCAATCCGGTATGGCGAAAATGTGTTAAATACCGAAAAAAGGCTTATACTTTAAGCCTTAGATGAAATAAAGCAAATTAGCACTACTGATCGGAATAAACTCAGGACTATCATTGAAAACAAAATCCTCCTGCAACAAAGAATAATTAAACCTATATGGGTGTATAGAATCGAGCTGTATGGAGGTGCAAGCAAGTAAAAAATTTAAAAATACAATTCGTTAACAATGTCATCAGGGGTAACACACAAATGCCGCACTTCAACTATTACTACAACCTCATTTCCTAGAAGACTTCGAAAACTATCCGACCTATGGTATAAGAGGGGACAGGCTCTTTTTTGTTAATTTTTTTTGTAATATTAATGTGTCTTTTGTTTTGTACATTTTTTTAGTATCAGACTACATGAGGGTAATCCACATGGTGGAAAGTTCCCATTAATAGTATAGGAAGGGATTAAAAGGGGGGTGGGGGGGGTACGCGGAAGTGTTAACATGGGTCCCCGGGCTATAGTTTAAGGATCCTACCCGGCATTCGCCTAAAAGTAATGCATGACAAACTCTAAAAAAAAAACCTGCATCAGGTAGGTTTGGCATTTGGTACTTGTCCCACGCCCTTCCGATGGCGGGAGAGGGGTTACTTGTGGGGTCGCAGCTTTCCCTTTCCGTACCTTGACTGGTTTAGGAGGCAGCTGGCCGACTATTCCAATAGGAATAGCGGACAACTCCTACCGTATGTCCAAGGTCTGCGACCCCGCAACATACACCTCTCAAAACAGGCCGAGCTACCTCGGTATGTGGGAACCTTAGTTCAAAAAACCTGAGAGATGTGAAGGCATTCACAAAGGTCGCCTCCGCCAGAGCTCTCTGGGAAGAGAGAAATCTCTTGCAGGTTATTTTTATTTTTTAGGGTAACAGGCTACATGAGGGTAATCCACATGGTGGCAACTCCCCTTTAATAGCAATCGAAGGGATTTGAAAGGGGGGGGGGGGGTACGTGGAAGGGTTAACTAGGGCTCCCGGGCTATGGTTTAAGGATCCTACTTGGCTTTCACCAAAATGTAATGCAGGGAAAACCCTAGAGAAACCTGCATCAGGTAGGTCGGACAGTACAACTTCTGCTTCTTGCCTGTGGGAGACGAGACAACCTGTGCGAGCAGTTCTTAACTCTCGTAGGCGGAACCTTATGGAGAGATGGAGGAGGCTACCTTCGGGGATCTCTTATTCTCTATCTGCTTTTAAACTAAGGGTCCGACAAGCCGTGGCATTTCGGTCATTTTTGAGAGGTGTATGTTCCGGAATGAAACACATTGGGCATACGGAAAGAGTTGTTCGCTAGTCCTAGTGAAATAATCGGCCAGCTGCTTCCTAAACTAGTAAAGGCATGGAGAAGCGAATGTTGCGTCCCCACTGCAAACCCCACTCGCGTCATCGCAAGGGCGTGGGATATGTACCAAGGACCCAACCAACATGACGCAGGTTTTTCTAAGGATTTCCCTTAATCACTTACAGCCCGGGGGCCCCAGTCAACCCTTGTTTACCTTGGTCTACCTTTCCGCGTCCCTCCTTTCAGTCCGTTTACTATGTTATAAGAGGGGAATATCCAGACCCCGGATTATTCTATAAATAACTTATCAAACACACATTAAATCATCACACTGACGCATAGAATACTAAATTCTGATTGTCAATTACTGCAAATATTTTTAAAGAAACTGATGTGACTCAGTTTGCACTTTGTGGTTGGTTAAGGATCTAGTAGAAATCTGTAAAATAGAAATGTTTGACCAAACTTGTTCTAACTCATCCGTCTCAGTTCTGATTAAGACGAAGAGTTTCTAAAACACAAAAGAAGAAATATTGTACTGTACAATTGAAACAGTCAATATACTGCGTATCATGCATAATATAGTAAGGAAGGAGTTTTATTTGACTTGTAATCGAATGATTGTTGCTTCTTAAATAATTCACGTGCTCTTAAACGATTCGAATTTATGTTACATTGTTATGACTTTCCGATACTCAACCGGAGTGAATTAAACATCTGAAAGAAAGTTTCAAATCAAACAGATTCGCAATTCCTGAGAGTATAACGAACACCGGCTAAAAAGGCAAACGTGGACGATGACTACTACAGTAGGGTTGCTTTCCTTCCCTTCACTTGCACCAGTACAGGGAGTATCAATAGAATTATGGGGAAACAAAACATAACACCTTTAAAGACTGTATTTTTACGTCTGTTTATATTAAATAAATAATGCAGATTGCTGACCAATACCAGAAAATATTTTTATTGATTTAAGACAACGTTTCGGTACGTGCTTGTACCTTCCACAAGTCTTTCCTAAATATGCTGAATGTTAAAAACTATTTTCACATCCTATTAAAAAAAACTTTAAAAGTTCTTCCGAGGCACTTATTCACAAACTACAACTGTGGTCACAACCAGACTGATAGCTTTTAACATTTAGCAAAGACCTGAGAAAGGTACAAAGACGTACCGAAACGTTGTCTTAAATCAATAAAAATATTGACTGGTATTGGAAAAACTGCATTATTTATTACATAAGAACTTTATTCTTCCCGCACATAAATATCCATGAAATGTTGTAAAGGTCGACTTAGGTTTGAGGAATCGTGGAATTTATAGCATCTCATGCCACTGTGGAGTCCAGTATATTGGACAATCTACACGGACCATACTACAGAGCTGCACCGAGCACAAACGAGAAATCTCCAGTTTAAGAACAAACCATTATAGTGGGAAAGTATACTAAAAGGAGCGGGGGAAATTCGAATACCCAACAAGTTAATCAACTGAGAGTTGTCACCAACGTAAAGCGTGGGATCTTGTCTACTGAAAATCTCGAAAACTTACGTTTTATTCATGTCTCATTTTCGTTCTTTTTCAAGTATTGTTCAGATATTCCGAGAAGATGGTTGGCTTGGTTCGCCTGTGGCTTGGTGACTTGGTCCTGGTTTTCGCCCTTCCTGCAAACCATTAAGAGTTCCCAGCTTCCCAAAACCTTTACATCCCAGCGCCTTCCATTGTCGATCCGCAAATAAGCTTCATTTATTCACAGCCCCAAATCCAAATAAAATTGTACTATTATCCAAATTCAAATTATTTACTTAATGAAGAGGGCTCTCAGCTATATAACCTATGTGTAGATAGACTAAACAGTACACACGACTATGGCGAGAGATTATTGTCGTCGAATAGTCTTAGTATAAATCCATCCAGACCCAGAGGGAAACTCGAGACTTTTTTCATAGAATCTTCGACGGGGAAACCTACTCCAATAATTACATGTAGATTGCCCTAGCACATTTAATTAAGATTTATAAATTCCGGATTTCGACGTGAAAAACATAGTGTATGATTCACATATTACGTCTATGACTCTAGTTCTACAGAAGCCGTCAACGCTGAATCACAAACGGTTGCTATACTCCCAGCTAGTAACAATTGCTTTTGTTTCGTAACGTGGTAGGTACTTCCTCTGTTCCTCACCTTACGCTTTATGGGCACCAAAGCACAAACGTGTTGCTGCAGCCTTTGTTGAAACTCAGCTGCTCTCTTCAACTCGCCTTACAGTTCTCTCATTCACATGTTAACATATTCTGCTAGTCCTATAATTCCTACCATCATCACTCACTTTCACCTTCCACTGCTGACAGCTCTTAATTCCTCTATCTACAGTCGCGTTATATTATTCTGCGCTTATTTATGATTCGCAGGGTTCAAATACAATTATTATGAAGGTTCTTAAAATTGAGAAAAAATTATACTTACTAAATTACTTCTCGAGCTGTAGCTGTATCTAACCAGTGTACTACTTTTTGCAGTTTCTCATTCCAATATTCCCTTATTCACATAATAGAGACATGTATAATAAATTCCCGGAAAATGTTCAATGTAAGTATCAAATTAATGCATAATATGAGAAAAACGATATTTGCAAGCCTCTGAATGGAGAATTTATAGAGGGTTGAATATTTATTTCTCAACTGCCTCCTAAACCGGTCAAGGCACGGCGAGGGGAAAGCTGCGACCCCACAGCAAACCCCTCTCCCGCCATCGGAAGGGCGTGGGACAAGTACCAAATGCCCGACCAACCCGATGCAGGTTTTTTTTAGTTTGTCATGCATTACTTTTAGGCGAATGCCGGGTAGGATCCTTAAACTATAGCCCGGGGACCCATGTTAACCCTTCCGCGTATACCCCCCCCCTTCAATCCCTTCCTTTGCCAGGTAGGAAATAGCTTCAAATATAACAACGCAATTTTTAAATTCCAAAATCAGCGATATATTTAAAAGCCAATTGAGTTTTAACATTAAAGGACTATATTATAGGTAAATATTATAAAAACTATTCGTTAATATAAAAACCGAAAGAAAAAATATTTTATTTATCATCACTATGAAAATGAAAACAAACTATTTACATTTTTAAGTGAAATATCGCCAAAAACTCTCCACGTGTCCTATATATTGTGTATTAAATAAGTTGTTTTAATTAAAAAATAGTGTTCCGGTACGAAGTGTTTGGTTATAAAACAAAGAAAGCTCGTCGTTCAGTATTGCTTCTCTCATTAAGTGCAGCATATAAAACTATAGAATTATATGTGCTAGTATAATTATCAGTTACAGAAAAAACGTAAAATTTATTTTCGGCAGTCTTTAACAATCTGGAATAGTGAGTGGTTAATTGTGAAGTTCATGTGATCAAATTGTAAAAGTGATCTCAAAAGCATGACACTTACTTCAACTATTTCGCGCTGTATATGTCAATGATATTCGGAAGAAAGACGGGCACATCCCAGTGGTGTCATTTGCCTGAATTTGCACAAAGGATTAAATTTATTATTACTCATCACTGACTAATTTTTCCCCGTTCCCATATGGCTATTGAGCAATAAGGCATGATTATATGTGACACAATACGATAAGTTGTGATAACTATGTTGCGTTCATTAATATAGTGGCTTCCATCTCCTTAAATAACGTACTGCGTCGTTTGTAAAAACGTGAAGACTATTAAAACAACAAAGTCTGATCCTTTCCGGCATTGTTAAAGGGCTGATAATAGATACAACCAAGTGAGTGGGCCCCAAGGGAACCTTCTAGAGCCATCCTGTAAGAGCATCGATTACATTCCATCGATCCCTGGCGACAGAGCCAAATTAACGGAGGACACTGAGTTGGCTATAACGTGTTCGTTCCAATGAGGAAAGAGATTAATGTGGCTATTAAGTGAAGCGTGTCCTGACCGGAACTCATCACTGACCTTGGCTCTGCCGCCGTCGCGACGCTTGGCGCCACTGGATCAAGCGCTTCTGCAGCGCTGCGAGTGCAACAATGGGTGATCAGAAACAGGCAACTCTGGTGAATGTACAACGTGTCAAAACACGTCAATTAGAACGCACACGAACTGACAAAATGGAAACCTATACAGAATTTATTTTACAAATTATAATGAATATTATACGTTATATAAGTTATTGCGACAACTGATGCTGCTTCGTAAGAATATTTAATACAAAATACTGAAAGAGTCCTAAGAGTGCTACCGAAACATCTAATAAATTTGCTTGTTTCATAATGAGAAAATAGCCTAATACAGACAAAAGAAGTAATGGTATAAATAACACATAACGTTTCTGGAAACGTTCTTTCTTTCTTCAGGTGCTAAAAAAAACTAATAAACACAAGAGCCTAAAGCGACGCTCTAAGTTAATTGTGCAGTTGTGTCGGTCTAGGCTGTTGCATATTTTTTTTTAGTTTTCTTAGCACCTGAAGAAAGAAACAAGGTTTCCAGAAACGTTGTGTGGTATTTATACCATTACTTCTTTTGTCTGTATTTGGCTTAATTCATTTTCAAAACAGACGTAAATTTTTTTTTCTTGTTTAACTTTCAGTAGTTTCATGACTTGAAAATTCAATATCTTTACATAAATACGGAGTAGTAAATAAAAATTGCTGTAATTATAGCATTGGAGTATGTTACTCGAATGTTTCAGATAAATATAAAATATATATTTTTATTCTTCAGGACGTCCGGAGATGCCGACTGTATTTAAAGTGATCATAGTCCAAAAAATCATTGGAACGAATTAAAATGACTTCAGCGAATTTTCCAAAAAATGGCGTACGGAAGAGTGATTTATGAAACATTCCGCAAATATTAGAATTTGCCAATATTAAAAAGTAATAAAACAATGATCCTTATAATGTATACTTAGATGATCTGAAGGAATACTATTGCCCCATACCCAGCCACCAGTATTGTAATTATTGTGAAATTTCTAGCGGTCGGGTACAAAATTTCTACGAAACGGGGTCGTTCTCCAAACTACAACTTCAAAATTGCTCTAACAGAGCAATGATCCAAGCTTATTAATTTTAAGTGTTCTCTTAATAAGAATCAGGACCTTCCGAGTTGGTGTCGTTGGAAGTCGCCTAGCCCTTTTCCAGGAAGTTTTTTATTCGAATCCTCCATCCTAATTTTCTTGGCTGTCCCAAGAGAAAATGTTTGAATGACCAGAACCATTTCTTAAAAAGGTCAAGAGAAACTCGTAGACAAAAATGAGTTAAAACTGCACACTCGCAACGAGCCTCCACAATACCTTCAATAGTAGTAGTCTCAGTGACATCCATGCATGAGACAAACAAATAAAAGAAATTAATTAATAACTTTATTAAGGAGACAGCCTGAACCAAGTAAGAGCTGATTTTTATTGGTCCATACGAATATATTGTCACTTGTTATTTATCCGTGATAAACTGATTCCTAAACTATATATATATTGGAATGCCAATTAATTAGGACATTAATAGTGTCAACATAAAAATCTAAATTGTTTGAGAAATCTATTATTGCTGCAGGCGCTTCTATAGCGTCAATGTAGCCCAGCTCTGTTCCTTTGTCGGAAGGTCTGAAAATGGCGTATGCGCGCTAAAATGCGAGACGATAGTTCAGTTCGCGGAAAGACATCGTCAAGGTATAACTGTTAGTTGGAGGAGAATTCAACAGAGTCGGCGATTAGAATTTAACAGAGTTGGTTGGTGCCTGGACATTTCTGAGGACAAAGTAAAACATTCACGAAAGTATAACGTCGAAACTTGCTAAGTAAAGGCAGTTTTGTGTCCATAGCCAGCCAGAAATAGTAAAATTTCAGTTTGAGTCCAATGCAGTAAAGACTGGCAAATCTACAAACCACAGAATTCACCTAAGGCAAGCAGAATTCACCTATGGCAAGCAGTCAACAGATAGCTGACAACAAAAAGGGAGGATCATCCGAGTTCCTGACATCCCATAAATTTTGACTAGAATCAGTGTAAAATCTGTGAGTCTTAGAATCAGTGTAAAATCCCGCATTAGTGTATTTCGAAAACGAAAGGTATGCTGGAATGCTGGACAAATGTGAGTAACAAAATACAAAATAATTAATTATGTAAACGTAATTGAAAGATAGAAGTCAGATTTCGTTCTCCGTCAAAATTGTTAATTCGTTCTAATCTCTATACTTCTTAATTTCGTTCTCATTTTAAATTTCGTTCAAGTAAATTTATTTTCTTTTAAATGTGATTTGTTTGTTAATAAGATTTTAAAGATAATTTATGTGTTCATTATCAAACCCAGTGAAGACCCTGAGATCTAATACTTTAAATTTGTAATTGTTTTAAATTATTGCCACAATAAAAATATTGTTTGTAAATTTTATAAATTCTTTTATTTAATTAACGCCTTCCAGTTAATTATTACATAAATAGTTTCAACGAGAATCAAATTTTATTTAATTAACGACCTCTTCTAATTGTATATTACAATATATATATATATTGTAATATTCACAAGATAAATTACATACATAAAGGAAGCAAATAGAAATTAAACCACAATATTTAAAAAGATAAAGTATTATTTATTTGACAAATTTTATTTTCGTTGAATTGACATTATATTTCTAAGTAAATGCCTCAGATTTTATGAGAATCTAAATTTCAGGGCCGCTTATAGGGCCTCTAATAAAGATAGTGATTTGCAATATTTCACCAAGTTAAAAAAGCAAAATGAATTTAAATTTACAATAAAAAATTTTATACTAACAACAAAACTATAGAAATCTGAAAAGTCTGACATAAATCTGGCAAAGTTATAGAAATCTGGCGGTAAACTATATTTACGTAAAGGTTTACAGAAGAAAGGTTTTTTTTTACATATCATTTATTTATAGCTGCTCTGGTTTGCGCACACGTGATTACTTAATTTTATAGAACAGTAATTTCATTGACAGGCCATGGCACTGATTTTATCATCGAATCACTTTTCAACACTTTCGCGACCTTACTACTTTATTGTCGTTTTGCTGTTGAAAATCTTTAATAGAAAAATGATGATATTGAGCACACACTTTGCTGAATTCGACCACTTCAGACTCTCGCCAAGCTCCCAGAACACACATGACTGACTATTTCTCACAACATACTGCTCTGCCTCCTAAACACAGACTCTGCTCTCGGAATATCTGAGTGACAGTAGACGCTAAAATTCTGAGCGTCTTATATACTTTTTCGAAAATACACCGTAGAAACCAATATAGTCGCTGCATTCTCGCGCCAAACAACTCTGTTGTTTACAATGCTCTGGCCGCAAAGTTACGACGCCAATAATTAAAGAAATAATTTGTATAAAACATTTCATTACTCATTTGTAATCTCTACAATATATATATAAACACTGATTATAATTTTCAATTGTTCAATTGTTCAATTGTAAATATATTCATATCTTTATATATATTCATATCTTTGGAAGTTTTATTATTTTGAGAAAGGTCTGTTGTAACAGACAAAGTACAGGTGTTATGAATAGTGAACCGCGTGTGATAACCGGACGAGATGAAGACGAAGGTGAACGGGCTAGGCCCCACAGGCGTGTTGGAGGTTTGCCATAGGGCTTATCGATTTGCGAGAGCCCTGCAGAGGCCAGCCGCTCTGCCTGTAATAAGGGCACTTTCAACACGGATCACGAAATTACCCTCTCAATGAGACCCACACAGGTCAACAATCGACGTATTCAGTGTTCAATGGATCGCTGTTTCATTTAGAGCCAGATTATTTGGTGTCGTGCGCCTATATTAAAGCTTAAGCCCCGTACTCTTCCCTAATATTATGCGGTGGACTACATATACGATAAGCATTGACATGACGATGTCAACTAAGCTGAGACCATACTTACACTTCTCAATTATTGGAAATTAAAAAATAAATTTTTGTAACGGTACGAAGGATTTTCGATTGTACTCGTTGCCTACTAGCAACGTGAGACTTGCTGCACATCCACAGAGCTCTACTTTGTTTTATGACAGATTAGTATGTAAATAGTTTATTTTCAATTGATAATTTTGATTTTCGTCCAATCAACCAATTTAAGCCTTCTGTTTTTAAGTCTATTTGTTTTTTATTTACATGTTCCATACTTTTATGCTTGGCGTTTACCTGGAAACCAAGATATTTGACTACTTCTACTTTGGGAATTACCTATTGGAATAATTTTGATCCATTTATTCCTATTTGCCATCTTTTCAATCAGATCTCAATTATTCTTAGATGTTATTTAAGATTCTATGATGCTTTAGGAGGATCTGTAAGTGGTAAGCGATTGGCAATTGAGATGTGTATAAGATTATAATAGAGGAAGAAGAATTAAAAAATGTAGCACCTCCGAGAGTATAGTAAAACAGTCTTTTCAATTTACGAATGTAATAAATTTTCTTTGGTTGAGGTATTACTTTAATAAGGTTATAAAGGATTAGCCACTCCGACTCCTTTTAATTATAATTTGTATGACTGCCAAACCTTATCAAAGGCTTGGCTTACAAATCAAACTATAGCTGTGGAGTATTACTGATTCTGCATAGCTTTTTTTGACTACTTCTACAATTCTATGACATTGTTTAATTATGGACATTGAATGACGCAATCGATCCGGGTTTCAGTCTTGATTGTTGGTGAGTGTTCCGATTCTTTTGAGTATAAGTAGACTTACGGGACAAATGGGAAGTGTCGTTGGCCGTGTGTTTGCCGAGTTTATGCATCACAATTATTTATACATTTTCTAAGGATTTTGGGCCAGTAATCTATCCTTAGTATTGAGTTAAACAAACTCGTAGTAACCTTAGACCTTCATCTGGTAATTCTTTAAGCACCATCGCTGTGATGAGAACAAGTTCTGGTGATTTTTTGATTGAGGCGCTTTATTTTCTTCTTTAATTTCATTTAGCTAGATTGTTTTAATGACAGACAGACTATTAATTTTCGTTGGTTCCTAGGAAAAGAGGTTTTAATGACAAAAAAGTTTTTTAAGGACGATATTTTTAAAATATTGCTAAAATCAGAAGCAAACTATTTAGACAGATGTTATGCAGAGAATAGCCTAGAAAATCTGCATCAAGTACGCCCTTCTGATAACGAGAGAGTGGTTTGCTATGGGGACACTAATTATGGGAATTATTTGATTACTTCGCTGATCAGTGGATAAATAACCCATTTGTGCCACACGCTTAATGAAACTGTTGCTATAGACGCCACAGAACGAATAATTCAGTTGAAGGACGGAACCAGATTGGAATCCCACGGAAGAATGGTCAACCTCATTAACATGTTCAAATCTGAAGCTGAAAATAGAATTAAATTTAAAACTAGTGATAAGATATAAGTAATATAATTCCAGAATAACTTCGAGATATGACGAGGACTGTGAAGTTGAAGAGTTTCTAAGCACAATGTCTAATTTATTGAAATTGTATGAAATAAAAAGTATTAAATACGCTATTTATTTAAAAATTAATATTTAAAATTGAACATTATTTTTCTTAAATGAGTTTGCAATTAATATTTAATAAAGTTGTTAGTTTAACACCAGCCGGAGTGAACGGAAATGAGTTCTCAGTGACCTGCCCCAGCTCTCTGTTGTAGAACTGTTGTACGACTTTATTCAAAATATTCAAAATTCATTGGGTTTGGGATTGAAGGCAGCTGGAATATTTTCTGATCTGTCTAAGGCATTCGACACGGTTGATCCTGAAATTTTACTAAGAAAGTTAGAATATACGGAAAAGCGCCTTATTTGTCTTAAAATATCTAAAAAATCTTAAACAAAAGGTAGCGGTCGAAACTAAAGACGGACATATTCATTTACCTGATTTGGAATTAATTACTTGCGGTGTTCCTCAATGCTCGATTTTTGGGCCTTAACTTTTCATTCTTTATATTAATGATCTTCCAGGATTCGTACATCCTCTGAAATCAGTTCTCTACGCGGATGATACAAATGTAGTGATTGCAGATAAAAATGTTGATATTTTTGTTAGAAACGTAAACATCAGTCTGGACAAACTAAATGAGTAGTTTAAAGTCAATAAATTATTACTGAATCTAGACAAAACGAAGTTCGTCCAGTTCTCAGTGGATGGTAGTAACAACCTTCTAGACAAGTTCTCAGATGATACGCCTTTTCTGAATCTACAGTTTTATAGTAATTTAAAGTGGACTCACCACATAGATCTGCTTTCTGGGAAACTCAGTTCGACTTTTTATTGTTTCAGAACACATGTTGACATCAACACTACGAAAATGGTGTGCTTTGAGTATTTTCATTCCCTTATGTGTTATGTCATCGCAAATTGGGGCAACTGCTCCAGGAGCATTGAAATATTCAAGTTGAAAAAGCGTGCCATTAGAATACTTTCTAATACGAATAATAAAGCCAGTTGTAAACGTGTTTTTCAAAGGTCTGCGAATATTAACTCTTCCCAGCGTTCCCAAGTGAACACTGTGTTGCTAATAATAACTATTTATTTCATAAGGAATATAAAAAGCATCTCCGGCGGAGATGAGGAGTTTCAGAGGCAAGGTGTCTCTGTATCATAACACTGGATGATGTCTTTAGAATGCTAAGACTGTGAAGACAAAAATAGAGGAATCAAAATTGACTATTGACGATTTCCTGATGCATTCCCCCTATTCGTGAGGTGTGGGCAACAAATGATCATACTAATAATTGAACTAATAGAAGCCAACCGGATTGAAAATGAACTTACACGAAACTCAAATAAAGATCACCGAATTCCTAGAAATTCCAAAAATGACAATAGAAGATACTACAGTGAAATGGTAGACTAGTGTATATAATTAGGACACCTGATACAAGAACCTGGATTGCTTCTACCAGATATAATGTGAATAAAAATGGATTAGAAATGCATATGGTCGTATTTACATTGTGTTATAATGAAATATGAAACTAGAATTGAACCAGAAGGCATTCGACCGAAGAGAGATCCCTGTACTGACATACGGCGAAGAAACACGCACATTAAATTCAACAATAGTGCAAACGAATCATTGCCAGGAATCGCAATAATATAATCCAAAAGACAATGTAGCTAAACGAATGAAGTCATTGAAGTTGCAGTGAATTGGACACATGGCATGAACGCTAGATGGTGGATCACCGATGTAATACAATGGTACCCACATCAGAAAAACGATGTAATGGAAGAGAATTAAATAAAATGACACATATAACGCATCTAATGAACGCTATTTCCTGAAAAACTAGTTTATATAGCTGGCATCGATAAAATTATATTCACAATAAATAAGATGATTTTTAAATCACTGTACAAATAGAAACTTCGTACGTACTCTGTTTAATATGAGGTTTATAAAATATAACATGTGTTAAAACTATAATAATTAGATAAATATAGTCAATAAACGGACAAAATTAAGTGCACAACGTTTTGGCAATCCTTGTGATTCAGAAACGAAAGACTCGTAAAAACGACACCCCGCATAAACCAGGAGACAGAATCAAAAATATTGTTTGACGAAGGCTACGTTGCGTGATATTTAATTTTGGCTGATTATTTATTCAATTAGCAAAAAGAAACTCATGTTGAATTTTTATAGTCCGTATGTATTCCTTATCTTGAAAATTTATTCAAATAATTTTTTTCAGATATAAGATAATCTTTTAAAAGGCAATTTTACAAGAAAATGAATGAAGACGTTATAAGGTACAAATTTCAGAGAAAAAAAGATGCAAATTATTCATAAAATTGAATCTAATTATAGGAAATCTTACCGAAACGACAGGACAAAAGTGGATTGAGGTTTTGGTTGGTGAACGAGTTGGATAACGGGAGGCAGAAGATGAAGAAATCGTTAAATTATAATGTAAGTATTGCATAATTTTCAATCTTCATAATACAGTCGTAGAAACCAAACGGGTACCACAAAGATCATAATTGTCTATGTTATGGCGAATACCAAACAAATTTCTGGCACATAACAACATAATAAATAAGTCGTCCAGTTTAGGAGGCAGCTGGCCGACTTTTCCAAGGTCGTCCTTCCGGAGCAGTCAAGTGACCGACGTGCTTCGGCTTGTGGGAGAGAGAAGAAGGCACCCTTAAGTTGGTATTAATCATAGCCGCAAATACTACGAGACCATTTTGTAATTTAGAGACTACTTAGGGGAATAAACCCTACTTTCGAATTGTTGTAGCTTTATGAAAAGAAGAGTCAACGTGTCTCCAAGTAGTGATATTCAACCGCAACAAGAAATTTTCATTGACCATGTTAATCTCCGAAATGAATATATTGTAATGACCACCAATATATGTAATGAAAGGATTTAATAAATTATTATTGTACTGTATTTGTATTGTCAGCGTAATATTGTGGGTCGGGTATTGTAGGCAACAGCCAGTATTGTGTAAGATGAGGAGTGCTTCATACGGTATTATTGTCGGCAACGTGTAATGTGAAATAATTAATTATTTGAAGAAAAGTAGTCTGTGATAGGACCTGCCAGAGACGGTCGGTAACAGTCTGCGATACAAGCTGACCGAAGAAGGTTGGTGAAAGTATTCCATACAGGCGGATAGGAAAAAGTTTGTGTACGTGGCAACCAGAGACATTATTAGGATTGTTTATAAACCATGTTAATGGTTAAGTAAAAGTCGACGAGTAAAATACAGTTATTAAGGTTGTTGGCGCTAGAGATTGAAGGAGACAAGTACAAGCTTAGTAGGAAAAATTGTACTGGATGTTGTGAAACTGATTTCATTGGTACAATTTATCGAGAGTTGAATCGAATTGATATTTGGTAAGTGTAATTCCATCTTCTTACCGCGACATTATTACTGTTTGCCGAAATATTCGGAAATTAACTGAGGATGTTTGCGGTCTGTTAGACATTTAATCGTGTATGCTGACTTAGGTTGTGTTGAAAGTGTGATACAATTTTTTTAATTAGACATTTAAATAATTTGTTATCTAAACTCAAAATATAAAATAATTAATGTGATAGGAGAGCTGCTCCGATGTCTTGTATGTACAAAAATCTATTGTAAAACTGATATATTTCTTACCGTCAGTTTCATTGTGTAATATTCAAGTATATTCATTTCAATATTTTGTAATGTGTAAATGGTGTTATTCCACGTTGGTTTACTACTTCTTATTGAGGCTCATTTCTTCTTAAAATTACAAAATATTTGATTGTTTTTCTATTTTCAATGTCTAAATTAGATTTAAGACAATATTCTATAATGAATTAATATATATGAAAAGTTATGCACTTTAGATTTGAAATATTTAAATTTTTAAATAAATGTTTTTGAACAAAATTTAAATAAGAAATGTAGTATTATATTATAACAGATTGTCCTTATATTTAAAACTAGACCGACTTATACATTCACATTATGAAAGAATATATGTGTTAACGCTATGGCACAACGTACTTACCAATTAGTGGTCATGTTAATTAAATTATTTTCCAGGATGTTCTTTTGCATGCATTACATGATATGGCATGGCAACTGCTGTGCAACTACACATCAAAGACCAATGATGTTGCATAAGATAAATCTAAAAGAACTCGGGCAAAGAGAGTATTCGATACCCTTGTAAAATGGAAGAAATGGATGGAAACTAACAGACTGGCAAGTCTTGAAAGTTATTCTACCGTGGGTGTTTCCTCAGACGCTTAGAAATCTGAAAAGTTGACTGATATACTCCCTGTTCAGTCTGTTTCAGCACTTCTCACGCCTGTCAGGCCCACAGTTTCAACCCCCATAAATCTCCTCCTCCTTTTGTTAGTTTTCCGATGCAAGGAAGGAGTTCCGCTCCACTTATCACATTCACAGAACAGAGAAAGAGCCTTCCGAAATATTAACATAATACGGTTATTTTAATATCCTTGTGTTTGAGCATCCACCAGAGCAAAATTTTAATTATCGTAACAGTCGGGTATCATATGTATAATGTAAATTTCAATCAAAAAATCTGAACTGGACTGTGAAAAGCGTAACTACATTTTCTGAATTTATATTGAATAAATAATAAACATTAATTTATTTTCAGCTAATGACATAAATTAATTGTGAAATAACCAATTCAATGCAATTTCTAACAAAAAATATGAGACTGAACTCTGTAGACAAAGGGTCAACAATTGCTACGTGAAACACGTTGAGCACGTGAAACAAAATGAAACTCAGGTACCCAGGCGTATTTTGTTAGAATAATGTCACCGTGAAGTGATCTGAATATCAGTAAATTAGTTTACTCTGCATATTTTCACTCCTTTATTTCTTGGGCCAATTCTTCATGGAAAAACATATTTTTTACAATACCGAAGAACATCACGCATGGATTTTTTTTTTAAAAAGGGTAATCTTACTCTTACAGGTCGGTACACACAAATACTAATAATGTTGATTGTATTAAGTTCTATTCAACACTTACTCTTATTTGCACAATTTCAATACAAGAAACAAAAAAAACTTTTACATTCCTGGTACAATTACGCGGAAAGGAGTTCATTATAATACAATTAGTATATATACATTATAACAATAACCATTTTCCATTCAATAACAAACAACATTAAAAGTTAAAATATAGTACTATAAATTGGAAAAGGAACTAACCAACTTTAGCTTAAACCAATCCAATTGGACTATTGAATTTTTAAAAATAGACATATCCAAATAGACCTCCTGTTAACTTACCAACAAATGGTTTTAAATTTATAACATATATTAGGGTCCAATATAAAACAGGTGAAAATTTAATGTTAAAATTAACCTTTAATGCTGTAAAAATATAATTTTTTTTTAGGGCAACAGGCTACATGAGGGTAATCCACTTTGGGCAACTCCCCTTTAATAGCATAGGAAGGGATTTGAAAGGGGGATGCGGAAGGGTAGAGGAAGGTAGCCAAGGGTTAACTAGGGCCCCCGGGCTATATTTTAAGGATCCTACCTGGCATTCGCCTAAAGAAATGCAGGGAAAACCCTAGAAAATCCTGCATCAGGTAGGTCGGGCATTGGGTACTTGTCCCACGCCCTTCCGATAGCGGGAGAGGAGTTTGCTGTATTGATATATTATATCCATTCGTTATAATTATTTAACTGAAGCTTTGGACATATTCATCCGCTTTGAGGCTGAATGTCTACATTTCATACAGGAGTATGACATATTACTAGTTACGCCGAAATTACCAAGTTAATTATTGTTAAAGCCTTATATTAATTTTCATTTATTTATAAAACAATAATGAATATTATTTGAAATGTTTTCTGGAAACTACGAGAATTACGTGGCAGAATATTGTGAAAATATTATAAAATACATTATGTGAACATGTATAGCATATTTATTAACTTCATATTTTTTTTAGAATAGTCATACAACTATCTTAACTTTAATATGAGTGTTCCGAGATTTTCTTACCTTCAATTGAAAATATTTTTAGAGTAATACGCTACAAGAGGGTAATCCACATGGTGGCAACTCCCCTTTAATAGCAAATTAAGAGATTTGTAAGGGGAATACGGAAGGGTAGAAGGAGGTCGCCAAGGGTTAACGAGGGCACACGAGTTATAATAAGGATCCTACCCGACATTCGCCTAAAAGTGATGCAGGACAAACGCTAGAAAACCTGCATCAGGTAGGTCGGGCATTGGGCAGTTGTCCCACGCCCTTCCGATGGCGGGAGAGGGGACGTAGCATTCCCTTCTCCGTGCCTCGACCTCTTTAGGAGGTAGATAGCCGACTGATCCAATGTGAAAAGAAAACAACTCTTACCGTATGCCCAAGGTCTGTGACACCGGAACATACACCTCTCAAAACAGGCCGAGGTGCTCCGGCTTGTGGAAACCTTAGTTCAAAAACGGAGAGGGAAAAGGCATCCCCAAAAATAGTCCTCTCTGTCTCTCCAGAAAGGTTCACTTGCGAGAGTCAATTGAAATTTTATTCTTGGGTATGTAAAAACAAAGTAAATTTCTGTATTTACACTACGAGGATAATGCCTGGACATTAGCATCTGTTTACGTTGTTTACCTTAACGTTTGCTGGGTTGAACATTATTTTATTGTGTCTGGTAGATTCCGTATTTACCAGCATCGAAGGCTGATACTATATGTAATATATTTTCGTGTATTTCCTGTTATGACTGTCGTTTTTAGTCAATCTCGGATAGAGATTAATCGTGTATGTTTCATTCAATCGGAACATTTCAACCAAAGCCGAAGAATACTTATATGAATTGTAACTGAACATGCAGTTGAAGTTCATACGCCCTTCTACCCTCGATGTGTGCAAGATTGTTACTTTATTATTGCAGAAATTTATTATTATAATAATGGGCGTTCTAATCTTCTAATTAATAAAACTGACTGTTCGTGTATGTTCCGCATACAAATCTACACCCGTGGATAAAATTTGTCCAAATTTTGTACATCTTTCTTTCGAACCGGAAACATTCATTGTGTGCTACCCCAACGTGGGGTGGTGGACGGGGATAGAAATTTTCAAACATGCTAAAACGGCCTACGTTATCGTGAAATAAATATTTTCCTGGGTCAATGAGATTGGTAGTGTCTCTCCCCAAGTTGCTTGTGTATAATTTCAAACCCTTTCGGAATGCGAGGCGCGCACTCTTCCAGGCGAGGGTGGAGGAGTGTTACATAAAATTAACGCCAAATCAGGCGAGATTATAGTTGAGTCCGGGGTTATGGATATCGCTGAGTTTAACTATTGCGACATTAAACTTTCTACCAAATTTTGTACTAATGTTATTTACAATACGAAGCAAACACTAGATCGGTAAAACAACCCTACTACTTGAATTGGGTATGGAATTTTAAAGACATTCTGAATTACAGAGAGTATTTTTAACTCTTTAAGTACCGGTATATTTTGGAACCTCTTAAGGTACCAGGAGTATTTTAGACTCTTTCAGGGTACCGTTCTTACGGTACCGAGAGTGCTTTTGAGATATTCAAGGTAACAGAAGTAATTTTGTTCTGCTTAGGCTAAGGGGAATATGTCTGATTCTCGTCATATCATAGAAATATTATTGACTCGCATAAGATAGCATGTATGGATTTTGTCTCACTAAAGGTACCGGGAGTATTTTTGACACTTTAAGAGTAGCGAGAGTATTTTTGTAAGGTACCGGGATTATTCATCACTCTCGTAAGGTATTGGGAGAATTTCTGAGTCTCTTAAGGAACTAGGAACCGGAGAATATTTTGCTCTATTATGGTAGGTAACTCTTTTTGACTCACTTATAATTGTCCTTAAAGTACAGTGAAAATTTTGATTCTGTTAACCTACCGGGAATGTGTTTTAAATTCTCTTAAGGAACAGAAAGTAATTTTAAGTCTCTTAGGCTACCGGCATTAGAAGTATTTTTGACTCTATTAAGGTATGGCAAATAATTTTTATTCTTCTAAGGTACCGGGAGAATTTATTATTCTCAATGATACCGAGAGTATTTTTTACACTCTCAAGATACATAAAGAAACTTTGACTCGCTTCCCTTAAGGTATGGGAACGAATTTTGATTTTCTTAAGGTATCAGTATTTCTAACACACTTAAAAAAAACATGAAAAATTTTGATTCGCTTAGGGCACTGGACGTATAATTAACTCTCTTAAGATAGTGTGTGAATTTTTGAATGTATTTATTGAACTGAGAATATTTTTAAGAATCATAGGACCAAGAATATTTTTGACACTCTCAACGCACCAGGAGTATTTTTGAAACCTTTAAGATACTAAGAAGACTTCTTCGGGCTTAAATAAATAAATACCCGGGCAATGCCGCGCACCCCGCTAGTGGAGAAATAAGAAAGTAAAGTGCAAAGGGTTGGCGGTAATAAAACATCTGTGGATTCTGGCAACGTACAGAAGCAGAGACGTGTTCTTGAAGGTAGTAGAGGGAGACACGTGAGTGCTTTGTAAGTTATTCCGTTTATCGAGACTAACGAGTTTTGTGATTATCGTGCTAAGCAGACGTTGATGATCAAAGTTGGCTCTTGCCTTACTTAAATTCTGCTTACAATTACTTAAAATACTGCATACATAGTTGAAATTACAAAATACCTTGAAGGGTTGATCCCAGTAGAAAATTCCTCCCGATATTAAATCTTGCGATAGATTTTATTTCCAAATAGTAAAAATATTTATTTAATGCAGGCTGGTTTTAATCCCATTCTTCGTCCGATTTCATTTTTATTATATAATTTTATATATTATATATTTTTGTCAGTTGCAGTTGCAGTGCATGTTGTTCTATTTCTATGAGTTCATATAAACCTTTAGTTTGTTTATGCAATTGTAATGTAGCCCGCCGAGTTCACTAGTACACGCAATATATTGTTTTGGATCCGATTAAATATTTGAATGTATGCCACTTGCAGTAAGTAACACCTTTTTTTTTATTGCGTTATCCGCGTTATACGCGTAATAACAGCGTTTTATGTTGTAATGTTAAAAATACGTGTTGCAATGTACAGTAAATGGCTGTTACTCTTATCCTACGACTTAATCTCGACGAGGAGTAGAGTTTTTTTTATTAAAAACTTTAGGAGATGAACCGTGCTGTCAATTTGTTAATATTTCCTTTAATAAACATACAAAAAAAGGGGTAAAAAACTTAATCATATGCAAAATTGTATTAGTTGAATACTGATCCTTATTATTACTGGTTCCCATTCATAATCTGTGTATACTGTGATTTGATTAATAATTTTAACGTCTTCTTTGATATTATCAGGTGGTTGATTATTGGAACAAAATATTGAATAATAGTGCAGATGATGCGGATTCAATGTTTATTCGTAAAAATTTAGTGTAAGGAATAAATTATTATTTCGACATTGTGAATAAAGGGACGCATTCACTAAAAATCGTACATGAACATTTACAAGTGATACACGTACATGGTAGACCTTAAGTAAAACTAGCATTTTTTTCTTCATAAATGTTAAGCACAATTCCGCGATCGTTGATGAGACGAATTGGGTTATTGAAGGCTTCATAATTAATTTAGTGCAACAAGAAAAGTATTTACAGAGGAATTAATAGAAGCTGGACAAATTTGGTATCGTGAACTACATCTAGAGTTCAGTGAAGTGGAAGAATGGGAAGCCCATTAAATTTATGATCCCTAAGCCTTTAATAATTTTAATCCATCTGTTGATTCAGTTCGCTGACACGTCGTGCTTTCAAAGTCCGAGGATTCAGAGGCATAGACCTGACTTGTAGGACGTGCCTGGAAATCCAAACTCATTCATATCAATCCCCCTGCGCTCAATATTTCCTCCCCCCCCCCTCCCCCGCAGTGAGCAACCTGTAATCCACGTTCTCCGATGTAAAATTTTATGTAGCGGATAGGTTGGTTGATATAAACTCTTCCATTTCACCGACAGCAGCGATGCAGTCCTCATGTATGTGATCAAACTCTAAGGAAGCAAATGATAAAGTCTCGTATAAATCACATAATTTGTTTTTGACTATCAAAATTTTGAAACATAGGTCAGCATAAAACGAGAACGGTTTCTATATTTTGTCGATTCTCTGTTAATTAATAATCTCAGCTTAGCTGAAAGTAATACTCTCGAAACCATCCGCATCATATATATTTTTTAATTAAATTACTATACGTAGACGGAACATAGTGAATGTCTTACGATATTTGTTATGGAGATAAGAAAAGAGAGAGTGAGTGTTTGAAATGTTGAATAGTAAAACCAGCGAATTTGTTACACAACAACGGTGACACCCGGTTATTTTTCCGTAAATAAACAAAATGGCAACGAGCTATGATACAAACTTTGAATATGAATATAATGCTCCAGGTCCTTCAACAAAAAATAAGAAATTTCCTTCAGAAATTTCATGTATTGAATAGTGTTCAAATTAACATTTTCACATTAACACGATATAGCGTTTGTAACCTAACTACTGTAGAAGAATACAAAGGAAACACTTTTCGAACTCAATTTGTATCAGGAGCAGCCCATGCATTGGAAAATTTGTTAATATGTTTGCAACTTGGTAATAGAATTTTTACACCTGTTGGAATAAAATTCGGCTACTACCAGGCCATAAAATTATTCTGTTTTATTCCATAGTTGCAATTTAAATAAATTTATGCCCATTTTTATTAATATATACCTGATGAGGTAACGAAGTTTGGTCGAAACTACTTTTATTGTATTGTAATTCTCAAATTTAATTCAAATTTTGTGACTTTATCGACTGATTTATTTATTTTATTTATACTTAAAATCATACAGATATCAATTTTATATTTTACTTAGCTCAAAGTTATATTGTATCTAATAGAAAAATTTTCACTCTTCATATTAAAATGCCAATATCATAAAATATATAAAAATAAAAATAAAACTGTGAAAAATATAAAACTAAATTATATACATTTTAGGTTATAGCAGTTATAATATTGTGGTTTCCCTTTTCAACCTGGAAATTATTTACTGAATTTAATTTTGAATTGATCAATTTCAATCTAGTTACAGGTGTAAAAATGATTAAACTGAAATTAGTTAATATAAAATATAAGGAGTTTATTTAACACAAAATTTATTTTATACAAGTTTTACAAAATTTTGCTACGGCTATTTAATTTATATGAGTCTCTTATTTTTCTCTCAGGGCGTTTCATTGGGCCTCAGGACAGTCATAGAATTAGCATGAAATATAAAATTTACAGAGAGAGCTATTCATATAATATAATTTTTTGAAGTAAACTACTTTACACCGACTGGAACATAATGAATATATATATATATATTGTAATACCAATTAAAAAGTCCATTAATTGTTTTAATTAAATTGGATTGTTTGCGGTACGAGTTTCCAAAGAACAACAACGGACGGTAACTTTGTGTCGGCGGAGCCTTTGCTGTGAACTGCGTTCTATACGAGAGTTAGTCAGTCTGTGGCGAGACGCGAAACAGAAAAGTCCACACGGGAACTGAAAACGTAAAATGTGAATTTTTTTTTTGGGAGTAGACAGTCTATAGGGTAATCCACATAGTGGCAACTCCCCTCTTATAGCATAGGAAAGGGATTTGAAAGGGGGGATGTGGAAGGGTAGAGGAAGGTAGCCAAGAGTTAACTAGGGCCCCCGGCCTATATTTTAAGGATCCTACCCGGCATTCGCCTAAAGAAATGCAGGACCAACCCTAGAAAAACCTGCATCAGGTAGGTCGGGCATAGGGTACTTGACCCACGCCCTTACGATAGCGGGAGAGGAGTTCGCTATGGGGACGCAGCATTCTCTCCTCCATGCCTCGACCAGTTAGGAGGCAGCTGGCCGACTATTCCAATGGGAATAGCGGACAACTCTTACCGTATGCCCAAGGTCTGTGACTCTGGAATATACACCTCTCAGAACAGGCCGAGGAGCCTCGGCTTGTGGAAATCTTAGTTCAAAAACGGAGAAGAAAAGGCATCCCCAAAGGTAGCCCCTTCGTAAGCTGATTTAAAAGTATGAATAGCGCGGTCTAAGAAGTCCAACTGCGAGATCTATTAGTTTACATAAAACCCGAGTAAACAGTTTTAACTGAGAGACTCAAATAATAATCGCAAATTTGGAAGCAAGGTTTTGCTTCACATAGACTGAACTAAATTTCGCATAGAGGCATCAAGGAGACCTATGTCCGAGGGCTGACTGAGGGGCGGCTGATACTAAGTTCCAGGTGGCAGAGAACGAGAACATCGACCGAGTGTATTAAAAATTTAATGTGTATAATCAGTGAATAATGGCCTTTTTAGTGAGTGTTGTCCTCAAGCTTCAAGAATCAGATCTAGTACCAGAAAGACATTCGTGAGTACAAAACAATTATTTAAAATCTGTAAAGGAGGATTAAAGGTAGAAGTCATATTTCGTTCGTTTTTCTTTTCATTTAGTTTCTTTCATTTCGTCAATTAAATTTAGTGTTCTATAAAAATTAAAGTATCATGTGTGCACAAACCAGAGCAGCTCTAAATAAATGGTACGTATAAAAACAAACTTTCTTCTGTAAACCTTTACGTAAATATTGTTCACCACCAGATTTCTGTAACTTTTCCATATTTATATAACTTTTCAGATTTCTAATAGTATTTTTATTCGTATAAAATTTTGTTATAGTAAATTGAAATTCATTTTTTACTGTCTTTATTAGAGGCCCGATAAGCGGTACTGAAAGTTAAATTCTTATAAAAGCCGAGGAATTTAATTAACAATATAAAATGTAAATTCAACGAAGACCAAATTTGTCAAATAATTTTTATTATCTTTAAAATAATGGCTTAATTTCGACTTCCTTCCTTTGTTCAATTTAATTAAAAGTGTTTACCACATAATTTGACTACAACGTGTTGCCATTTGTATAGTATTACAATTTTTTCAATATTACAATATATATTGTAGTAAACACACGTGCACTTTATGCAAATGAAAATAAGTCGCACGTTGCAGCGCATATAATAATGTATTCAAAATTGACTTTATACAATTTACAAGCTCCAGGTTGGAGTGCCAAATTATGTAATGATCAAAAGTATTATATAAAAAAATGCCAACACGTTAGAGACAAACAAATAATGGGGTATTCAAAAGATTAAAATAATAAGGAAGGAAATCGAAATTAAACAATTACTATCTTAAAAAGATCGTTGATTTTACATTTTAATATTAATGCCTCATCTTTTATGAGAAATCTAAATTTCAGGGTCGCTTATCGGGTCTCTAATAAAGACAGTACAAATAAAATGAATTTTAATTTACAATAACAAAAAAAAGATTACTAATCTGGAAAGTTATATAATTCTAGTAACGTTATCTAAATCTGTCGGTAAATGATATTTACTTATAAGGTTTACAAATGAAAATTTGTTTTTTTTACCCATCATTTTGTTTTAGCTGTTCAGGTTTGTGCATACGTGAATTTTTAAATTTTTTATCTAGAACACTATTTCACTGACAGGCCGTAGCACTAATTCTACTCTCTTATCACTTTTCTAACACTTTGGAAAATTTTCGGCGCGTTTCTGCTTCGCCGTTTGCTGATTACATATTTTAATGTTTTCTGATTATCTTGTCAGGACCTCCAAATACACTCACATTCTGACTGTCCGAGCAACTGGCCATTTGCGTAACTCACCACGTAATACTTCTCTGAATATAAGTAACTAGTAACTGGTTACAGTTTGCTCTCCCAACATCTGACAGCAACTGGTTCTGAACGTCTATATATGCCTTTTTGACTATACTTCGTAGCAACCATTATTGGCCCTACATTCTCGTCAAACAATACAGTTAGTTACAATGCTCTGGCCTCAAAGTTACGCCGCCAATAATTAAAGAAACAATTTATTAATTAATTACATATTTGTAATCTCTAATATATATGTCAATTCAGAATCAAAATAACCAAATGATGTTGATGATGAAGTCGCGATTATGAAAATATACAAGAAAGGAGCGAGGTAAATTAATTCATATTTATGTAACAGTAATTGATGAGGTGCATAATTTATTGAAGAAGTGTTACTTCAGGGGAGTCGTGTAAAATCACACTCTGTTTTTTCAGTCTGCGGATTCCATTAAGTATATATTATCTTATAGAAGTTTTCCATTTGCAATTTAGAGTTGTGAATCGAAACATTTCAGTTCATTTTAGAAAAAAATTTTAATGCACATTGAAAGTGGCACGCCCACGTCTATTTATCTGGTGGAAAAATTAATGGGCTCTGTAAAATTTAATCAACAAGTTTTGGCTGACACATTGACGAGCTAAACACTACACCGCGGACTCGGATAACGCGGTGTCATCATTAGCTTTACTGTAGTATGAAGATTAAAGCTGCCAGGCATCCAGTTAGCTGCGGTGTGCGGCCACTAACTAATCGGCCGGCTAACAGTTTTCATTACAACGTCGAGATTCAAACTCGGGACATGCGCGTCGTTTTGCTAAAAATATTTTCAAAATGAAAATTGTCAGCTGAGATTGTTCTGATGTAAAGAGTTTCTGACGATTATTTCACGTTCCCGAGGAAGCGATGTAACTAGCAGATAATTTGAGGGAACTATTATTTCGTCATGAATGTCGACATAACCAGATAGGAGAGAGTATCATTAACTCCATCGACACAAACACAAATTGAGACGCGATTCATTCCTAAACGTCTTTGATGTTCAATTGCTAGGAAGCAAACAGCGGCAATGTTTGGAGACACACAGCCCAAAGCGACGAGAGTTTCATTACCGTGACACCGCAAAAGCTCACCACAAGCACAACGTTTCTCGTTGCAATGCGTGTAATAAAGGATCTGTTTATCCAGTTTCTTATTTCCTCACAAGAGAATTTTCCTGACTGTACGTAGTACTCGTTCAAACTACAGACAACCTCTTCATTCGACGAAGTTTTCTGGCCCCAAACCTCTGTTTTGAGGACAGTAAACAAAGAAAACAATAAGCCAATAAGAGAAAAACAAAACTCAGCTCGTTAACATTTTCTACTAAACATCTCCAAAACTTTCCAATTACTAACTTTTATTCATAACTCTAAATAATCGTCTTCCCGACAGAGTAGCTGCGATCCTATCTACAAACACTTCCACTATTTTCTCATCGTTGCCTGCACTCATTCTAACTTGTAGCGTGCGTCTCTATTTTTTATCTGAAAATTAATTAACAAGTATACTTTACTTTTACCCCTTGGCGTGGCAAGGGCACGTGGAATTTTTTGTGGACAAAGAAAGGGTACAATTTACTTGCAGGTCGCATTGCTCTATTAATGGGACAAAGAAGACTGCAGATATTGGCAAAAGAACGATTTTCCTTTAGGTGCATTATGCAGCTGCAGCAGGGCGTCTTATTAGGAAACTGGACAAGCTGTGGTGGTGGTTTAGGCGGGAAGAAAAGTATCCTCCTGTAGCAAGCATCATGTGACTTGACATGGAGATTGGTCCAACACGAAGACGACGGGGGTTGAAGAAGGAGATTTTTGGACAATGGCTGTGGAGAAGTCGGAGAGAGAGGTAGTAGTGGAATTATTAGATATATATTTTTAGACAGTCGTTGTGGAGGAGTCTGACAGAAAAGTTGAGTTTCAGTCGTTAGAGACTTGGAGGAAAGGAGAGCTTTTGGAGAATGAAGGGCGACTAGTACGAGCCACCATCACCAATCTGCAGGGTTTAAGATTCCAAAGGCTGCTAACACCCGGGGTCAGCCAGCCGTACCTTTCTTGGAACCTTCTACTGAGCAGTCCACGTCAGGTGTAAAGTACCATACCAGTACTCGCGTACGACTTCTTCTTGTTTTTCTTGTAGGCGTAGACAGGCTATGTATACGGTAATCCTCATAGTGGCAAATCCCCTCTTATAGCATAGGAAAGTGAGTGAAAGGGGGGATGCGGAAGGTAGCCAAGGGCTAACTAGGGCCCCCGGGCTATGGTTTAATGATACTACCCGGCAGTTCGTCTCAAAGTGATTCAGGGAAAACTCTAGAAAAATCTGCATCAGGTAGGTCGGGCATTTCGTACTTGTCCCACGCCCTTCCGACCCGATTCACCTATGATGCATTTTTTTAAAGGGCTGCTACCGGGCATTGAAAAATTCTCAATAAGACGGCAAAGAACTTTTAAAGTAAAATTATTACAACTAGTTAATAATCTTGCAGACGAGGAAGAGGCAGAAGCCACAGAACTCATAATATTCCCGCAATATAATAAGTTAAAATAACAATGTATGTATGTAAGTAATAATATATTACCTATGAAAAATAGTGTCTTGAGAAAACCGTCTATATTTATTTTAGTATTAATTGGGTGTACCCATAAATCTCGAGAACTTTTGTCTTCTTCCAGCAACATATAACAATAAATAATAACAGCTATTTCGTCGTCACGATCCATCTCTGATATTATGAGTTATATTTGGTTGCTAGATACAGCTCAAAACCGTCTCAGACAGCTTGAAACATTTTTTCGGCGACGATTTGCCTCGAGTCATTTTGCTTCCGACGTTTTGACTCGAGTCATTTTGTTTCAGACAGTTTGCGACGTTTTGACTCGAGGCAAATCGTCGCCGACAGTTTCGTCGCGTCCTGTGTGCGACCTGCCTAACTTACGGCCGGTCGCACACTGCAAGTTACGGGACCAGTCATTTTGTCGGACGACGAATCGAGGAAGAAAATACATGGGCTTCTTATGCAGGGGCGCACACCAGGCGAAACTGTCGCGTCTAACACGGCGCGACGGTTAGAGACAGTCCGCGACCGTCGCCTCGTGACAGCCAGACACCTCGAGTCATGTTTCGTCGTGTCGGACGCTGACAGATGGAATTTGACTCGTCGCATTGTCTGACGAGTCAAACCTCACTGCGCATGCGCCCCGCACATAGCAAGAAACCTAACCTTGTCTTTGCCCCCAAATATTCATTTCTGTATTGGTGTTTACTTGACATAGGAAGGCCAAAATGGAAATATATATATATATATATATATATATATATATATATATATGAGTGTGTGTATTGAGTTGAATTCATTTGCTGCTATAGATAATATTTTGTAATGAACGAAGTACGCGTCTTGTTGATAAATTAAATTGAGCGAATATGTGAAAGAAAGAGACAGTTTATATTATTATTATTCTGTACCTACATTATTTATTTAAATAATATATTGTTGTAATGACAGTCACTGTTACACTGTTTTTACAATGAATATAATATTTTCTTCACAAACATCTAATAAACTAAATGAAACTATATTGCCATGGTACGCTGCCATAGTTGGAATTAAAGAAATCCATGTATCTGTTTCGAATACCATAGGCAGGATTGGATCCTCTGAAAACTGTTTGAGAAGGATCAATGTCATCTTCCTCAAGTGCAAACAGTTCTCTCTGAATTTCTGACATGCTTCCCTCTTTTTCTCTAATCATGTTGTGAAGAACGCAACAGGCAAGAATGATTATTTTTGCTTTTTCTGGATTTACCAGCATTGCATTTTCGAGAACCCGGAATTTCTTTGATAGAATCCCAACACCAAAGTGTCGGCAATATAGTCGAGGAAGAAGACGTGCCTGCAGCTGTAGCTATTAGTAGAGAACACACAATCATCAAGTTCTCTTGATTCCAGACCCACCAACTAAAGAAAAAAAACTGCAGCAGCAATGTTGGCAGTGCCAATGCAAAAGTTCCTAGAATCTACGTGCTCTGAACCCGATTCGCTGCATTTTTTAAATGGCTGCTGCCGGACATTGAAAAACTCTCAATAAGACGGCAAAGAACTTTTAAAGTAAAATTATTAGAATTCATTAAGGAAACCGTTTATATTTATTTTAGTATTAATTGGGTACCCATAAATCTCGAGAACTTTTGTCTTCTTCCAACAACATATAACAATAAATAATAACAGCTATTTCTTCGTCACGATGCATCTTCACTAATATTATGAGTTATATTTGGTTGCTAGATACAGCTCGAAACGAGCCTGAAACCGTCTCAGACAGCTTGAAACATTTTGTCGGCGACGATTTGCCTCGAGTCATTTTACCAGATCGAAGAAATGTGTATTATGACCACATGCTGCCACAAATTAACATCTGGTGATAATGGCATATGCCAATTGAGGTAATTGCCGTCAAAAGTATCTGCTAGTAAAATAATGCGAACAAATGTCACATTCTAACCCTCAAATTTTATAGGTTGAAAAATTCAATAAAGTGTTAGTGATGCATCCTCATACAAAACGACGGTGCCGAAAATATAAGATATATTTTTTTATTCTTTTCCAGAATTCCTAAATTTTCAATAGTACAACGAGAAGTTAAATTAAATGAAGTAAGAGAACAATTTTAAGTAAATTTAATAGAAAAATAAATTAATAACCTTTTTAGAAATCTAAAAATGTATATAACGAGTTAAGACGAAGACTGCCATAGATAGATCCGAACAATACTGAACAAATTAGATGATATTTTAGTTACGAGCACCAGTTTGACACTCAAAATTCCGAAGACTTTTGTGTGCAACCCTATTAAAAAAGTCTTATCACATTAAATTACTGGATTCACTCGAGGAAGAAAAGTATCCGAATCGACAGGGTGGACAGATTTCCTAGAGCGACTTGAAAATGAAAATCTGTTGAATAGAATGTTATTCAGTAAATAAGCGACATTAAAAAAGACGTTGTAAGGTCAATCGGCACAATAGAAGTATTGGAATAAATAAGGGACTCTTGAAAAGTTAATCTGCGGCTTCTAATGACTATTTTTAAAATTTATGTTTCTTTATTCTTCATCAGTATCAGGTGTCATCTATCGTGATACGCTTCAGCTGATTTTGTACCGACAGTTTGGTGATGATAGCACTCATTAGTGTGTAAACAAGATGGAGCAGCATAGTGTACTGCTCTAATTGTTCGCGAATACCTCAACAGTCGGTTTACAAATAATTTTATTTGACGTGTACTGTTTCGACCTCAAGGGATGGATTTGAAATTTGAATTGATACGTTTTTGTAAGTTTTGACATAAGATTTATTAATTTAATATTTTCCTTAATGAATAGGAAAGTTAGCCAATTGAGACAAAAAAGTGATAATATAAATACCACACAACGTTTCTCTTGCTATAATTGTAATTCCTGATACATAGGGCAAACAAAACGTTCTCTTAATACACGTATCAAGGAACATATATCAAACTTCCCATTGATAAACAACCTGTAGTATCCAAACATAGATTTAATTGGCGAAATGCTAAGATTTTAGACATTGACACCAGGTACAATTCTAGACTCATTTTAGAAATGCTTCACATTAAATAAAACATCTCAGACACTAAGAAACTCAATAATTGCTATGATCCCTCATTGTTACTCTGACCCTTCAGTTCTCACATTGTCGTTGCGTTTTCTTCGCTTTTCAGTTTTGTAAACTGACAAGTGCAGTTGTGTCGCTCTCGGCTCTTCTTCGCACCTGACGAAATGAACAAGGATCCCAGAAACGTTGTGTGGTATTTAAATTAACACTTTTTTGTCTGAATTGACTAACTTTCTCATTGATTATTTTCAATCACACGCAATTTTTAAATTTTTTCCTCAACATTGGATTTTTATTTAAGTTGCCAAAGTAAATATAAATTTGCCTTCGTCATCTACCAAAATATGTAGTGAAATTATGGAGCACAAATTAATGTTATTTTAGAAAATCCTGTACAGAGAAGTAAATTTTTTATAAACTTTCGGTTCAAGAGTAATAAAAAATAGACCAAAATGACGAATATTTTTATATGAATTGGAATAAAATGAATGTTTTTGAATAAGGACAAAATTAAGTGGAATATAGACAGCCGGACCTGAGCTGAATGCACGGCTATAAAAATTTTTAAAGGCGTGGAGCACCAGTTCGGAGCAAAGGAGGACTTTGGTAAACACACTTCACGGAAAGCGACGAGCAAACTTAATGAACAGAGTCGGATTTCTGAGAGAAGGGAAAAGCAGAGACTCCGTGTTTATGGCTCAAGTTTTCCCGACTTGGGCACCTTGTTAGTCTGCATTTATCATTCGAAATGCCTTCACTTTCGATTTCTCTCAAATTTTCGAAACTTCTGTACGATTTCCCTGCATATTCCCGGATGATTTGCGATTAAATGTGTACATTCAGGTTCAGTTTTATGCTCGAATAATGTACACATTATGATTCTAGTGAAATCTACAAATATATTTTAATTCGTAAAGTGTAAGATTTCGAAGTCAATCGGAGTTGAATGAAGTTCAAAAGACATAACTTAATCGAATTTATGTCCATCTTCTTAAAATTAATTCTAATTGTTAGTTGTTACAAAAGACGTTTTCAGAATAAATGTGTAATAAATATTTTGTAATACATTAATAGAAAACTCCTTAGATATATTTTTCTTTAATATTATTGTAAATAATATTAAACTGTAATGTGAAAACTTCAATATTCGTACAAACTCTTAGGTTGAATAAATCAATTAATATTTTATCTCTGTGCATGTTAGGTCCTTCCACTGGTATATTTTACGACACTCCTAATAAAAATTCTTATTTTATTTAATTGCTTATGTTATTTCTTCTGATGTTACTTATTCATATTTTCCTGTTCCTAGGAAAAATCCTGAAATTTGTTCAATATGGGTGGTATTTGTAACTCGGAAGTATTGAATAAGTTACAGTTCATGTAAAGTTTAATAGTGAGCCATGAAGTGAAAGCAGAGAACCTCTCAAATATTGTAGTTATTTTAGATAGGCTTCATTTCTGTTACAAGAAACACGATAGTCTGTAATTTTCAATGTATTTAAATTACCCACATAATAACATTGTGGAAGCCATGACTGGAAAAGATATGAACGATTTTATATTTAAGTGTGATTTAATCGAGAGCCTCCATTGTCTAGTTTTGTGAAAATATAGAACTAAGACCAGTAGATAGTATTGTAACTTGACACATACATACAGAAATATATATATATATAATTAAAAACATGTAATTATTTAATGAACAAACTTTTACGATTTTCATTCGTGACGGCATAAATATAAGATTTGTGTACAAGAATGGGGCCTATAATGCTTGCTTGAAATGCGCATTGTCGCGAAGGCATGGCTGGACGCGCGGAACTTTAGTGTGCTTTTGGGAGACGTACAGGATAGTCAGAGAGCAGAAAGAGTGTGTGTTGGGAATTGGCGGAGAGAGAGCAGAGAGTATTTTCTGGAAAGCTGCAGAGTGTTTTTTGTCAGAACTTGTAATTGAGAATTGCTTAGACCAGGAAAGCGAACCTGATTAATAGTTCCTGTGACTATATTAAAACAAGTGTATAGGGGCAGCGGAGACGTAATATAGTAAAGTTCCTGATTTATGGATTACGAGGCAACAATCTGAAGCATTTGTCCACTGGAATATTTATGCAAGCATCAAAGATTTAAAACAACGTCATCAACTGAAAAGAGCATGAAGTGTTGTGTGTGGAAATTTATTAAATTCAGTGAAACAAGGCAAGTCTGTGAAGTGTTTAACAATAATCGAGTGAGGTCGATCCCCCCTTTGAACAGCGAAATGGTAATGTAAACTAAAAAGAAAATTTATTATCTGTAAACATAATGTAAATAATAATTATCGTTAGATTTCATATTTCACTAATTGTTTAAGTTAAGAAGTTTTCACCTTGTAAGTTTTGTCTTAACATTCTTTATTGGAGGCCCGATAGTCGGCCCTGAAATTAAGCCGTGACACTTTACCAACTTGTAACATAATTTTCATTGGTGATAATAATTTGTTTAATAATTATTTTCATGCCCCTTTAATTCAATAATTTATGTTGTATATTATAATATATATATATTGTAATGCCAATTAATTAACACATTAATTGTATATTTGATAATCTAATTTGTTAGAGAAACATATTCTTGACGGCGGTACCGATCACAAAACAATAATGTAGTAGAGCATTGTTTCTTTGTCGGAAGAAGCACTGCGCGCTCAAAATTGCGAGACGGCAGTTCAGTTCGCGTTATGATTTGGTCAGATGCAGACCGCATTAAAATAATGAGAAGATTTGAGTTGGCTAGAAGGTTTGGCTAGATGCAGATCGCATTAAAATATTGAGAAGTGTTGAGTTGGGTGGACGGTTTGGCCAAGTACAGGTCGCATTAAAATATTGAGGGGCCAGTTCGCATCAGTTAGCTGGAAAGTTTGGTTAAGTTGAAATAGACGAGACCAGTTCAAATATTCAACGGAAACTGGCAAAGAAGTAACTTTAAGTAAATTATTCAAAAAGAAAATACTCTAATACTCCGAATTGGGAAAAATAAATTAATTAGCTCGTCCTGAATAAATGAGTACGGGGAAACCCAGGTCGCGACGAAACTGACTAACAATTAGTAAACCAACAGAGGTGATTGGGCCATTAATGTTCTGCTCATAGGCAAAACATTTACGCAAGCAGAACTATAAAAAACTACTAAGCTGGGCAGCCGTGAGTAACTCAACCAAGGGAGGGAGCGACGAAGAAGAGGTTCCTGGTTCCTGATTTAAAACTAAAATATTAATTAGAATCTGTGAGTTTGAGTAGAAGCTGTGCAACAACCCGCCATAGTGCTCGTAAGTAAAAAGTATCCTGGAATGCTGAGCAGCCGTGAGTACAAATGTAAAACAATAAATGATGTAAACCGGATTAAAAGATAGATGTCAGATATCGTTCTCTTCCTCTGATAAAAATTGTAAATTAGAATCCATATTTGTAGTTTAAGTTCGTCAACAAGTAAATTTCGTCTTTGTCAATTTACGAGTAAATCTTTAAATTGGAATTTGTGCCTTTAATTATTTTAAATGATTTGCCATTATCAAACCCAGTCATGACCCTGAGATATTAATTAATTGTGTAATTGTGTTTTAAATTGATAATAAATTTGTTTGTTTTTTTAAGGATTATAATTTTTCATTTAAAAAGGCCACATCATTTTTGTATATTACATAATGGCTCCACGACGTGTGGCACGAGTAAATCTAAATTCTTTAAATTAAATTAAATTTTTCTAATTTGATCATTACAATATATAGTGGAGAAATAATTTATGCTGAGTGATGTTATCACATCTACTCGTCTCGATGCGTAACTGTGAACACTCTCAAAGTCACAGTTGTCTTCCGTGGAATTTGCCCCCATTCAGTCACGAAACGTTCATTCATTATAAATTTCCATAACTTTTTGAATAAGGAATGAGCCTGGAAGAGAAAGTGTCAAGCCGAGCGCAAAAATAGATCTGGTTAATTCATGGAGGGCCGGATGTTACTGGATGATAATACGAATTGACAGCAGAATGTGTTCAATGAACTTCCGAGCATATTAGGACAGAACGAAGCAACGCAAACGTATTCTTCGATTTCGAATCGGAACTTGACAGTATCATAACGGGACTTGCTATATAAAAAACTGGCGGAGGACATGTGTGAGCAACCATTAAATGTAAATGAAATATTATTTGATTATAAAGTCATACGAACTTTTTAAAAGGAGTGACTGTTAGTTATATAATACTTGAAGAAATTCAAAGAAATGTGGGTATTGGGCGTTAAAGCATAGAACAAAAATAGCTTTTATTCAAAAAGAAAATACTCTAATACTCCGAATTGGGAAAAATAAATTAATTAGCTCGTCCTGAATAAATGAGAACGGGGAAACCCAGGTCGCGACGAAACTGACTAAAATTAGTAAACACAGATCATGTAGAAAAAAAATAGATAGGTTTGGCACCGACAGCCATAATTAACTTCTACAGCTCGATAATATCAAGGGTAGAAACAAAGGTATTGATTGAAAATACTACGAGAATTCGGAGAAATGGTAAAAATTATAAAAGAAGTAATGCATTTATGATATAATTTGTACAGAATAATTAAAACTCTAAAATCCAAAGCAAGGCGTCCCTACAGGAAAGTGCCAAAGAATTGGAGTATTTCTCAAAATCGTCTCAGAAGTCAGGAGTGTATAAATGAATGCCTTAGCAATTTCATGCCCAGACATTCAAAAGCATTAAGACTCCATCAATAACTGAAAGCAGTCAGAAAGCAAACTGTTGCAAAGGTATACATAAACATAACACAAAGGAACATCTGCAGGAGTAATAACTTAGGAAGAGTGACTGGAATACAAGATCGATAGAGTCGTCAGTCAAGGTGACAGGTTATTACATAAACTCTTCTCATCATTCGTAGTTTTTTTTTGCAAAATATACGCGACATAATAATAATATATATATCACATACATACGATTCGAAGATAACATGGCACTTGCCTGTAGACGTTTCGAGAGATTAGAAAATCTAGCACTGCTAAGATGTATTACCGTATTTTCGGGACTATAAGGCGCACTTTTTTCTTCAAAAAATTGCCTCCAAAATTCAGGTGCGTCTTATACTCGAAATTAATATAAAAATGTGCAGCGTTTCATTTAAAATTCCTGCCAGTATTAAAAATGGCCATATATTCGATGTCGCGAGAAACCTATCTCTATCTGGCAACATTGGATTCAACCGGCAGCAGCAGTGCACCGATGTGACGAACGAAGGGTGAGATGGACGAGGCTGGTATGAAATTATGGATGAACAGAAGGAAATGGGCTTTATTGAATAAGAGTTATCTTCTTGTGCTAGATCAGTTTAGTAGTCATTTGAAAAATTCTGTGAAAGAGAAATTGAGACAGGGAAATACAGAACTTGCTGGACTTACGTCACAATTAGAACCTCTTGACGTCCCGATAAATAAACCATTTAATATGTATATGAGAACGGAATGGAACAAATGGATGAAACCCAACATGAATTCACGCCGAAGGGAGCTTTAAAACTACCTACAATCAAACAAGTGTGTCTGTGTATAAAACAGTCGTGTTCTAGCAAAAAGAGAGACAAGATATTATTGTTAACTTTTTCAAGAAATGCGGCATAAGTAACGCTCGAGGGCAGTGAAGACCATCTTATAAATGAAGAGGACAACTATGACGATGAAGAGGAAGAAGAAGAATGAAGTTCAGATGACGATTTTCAGGGATTTTAAAGGTCAGTTCGGTTTTATGAGCTCAGATTTGTTTTGTCTGGCTTTTAAATCGAATAAGAAAAATGGTTAAAATATTATTTACTTAAAAAAATTCCTTAAAAATTAAGGGGCGTCTTATAGTCCGTAACATCTTATAGTCTGTAAAATACGGTATACTGGAAACACGCGGTGTTCGACTAATATGTAGATGAAATGATTCCATAAAATAAAATAAAAACATTAAATCAAACAGAAGAAATAATAGTAATATCAATATTGATAAATACAATTATAAGGATGTGGTAACATCACGATTGTCCACAGAGTAGTGTGGAAACCATTTACTAGAACATGGGTGAGAAGTAGGAAGAGAGTAACGATAGTAAGAAAACTCACAAGAAATGTGAAATGTTTATATTCGCAAAGATACGATGACCGATGTGAGTTCTGGATAATGGATAAAAAAGAACATGTTGGGATATGACACTAAGAGTACATCAAAGACTGTGTGAAGGACAGTAGCTTACTTCTCAAACAATGGCTTAACTTGTTGATAAAGACAATATATATTCATCAATAATTTATTTTTGACGTTGCATATTTTTTCATGATAATTGTATATTTATAACATATAAAATAGTTGCACCGTTTTATAAGTGATGAAATGTATTACTACGCAAGTTAAATGTGGGTATACATTACAGTACGGGTATTTAAGAAGTTTTAGTAAAGCTAATTTTCAGCATGAAAATATAGCTCAAAATGACTGCGATTAAATATTATCATCATCTGCTAATTAATTAAAAGGGCTAATTAATTCTTGTTTAATGTCCCATTCCTATAAGAAAATATTGATGAAAATGCTTAGCTTATTGTCCCTTTATGAAGCATAACTATCAGAGTAAGTAAAACGAAATGTAAGGAAGATATCAATTCACCGAAGTTGTATACAGTACTCGTAGCTTATCGTATGCCAAATCTGCTTAGAGAATATGTAAGACGTCTCACGTTTTTGTTTCTATTTTACTTTCGGCTCTTTTCAGCTTGGAAAGTCAAGATATGACAAGTTGATACAGAATTCGATAAAAGGGCCGTCTCTTCAAACGTTCACGTCAGCTCTCAAACCTGTTACGCCACAGAGAAAGGAGATATTTACGATCCCATATAAATGGAGAGTTTGTCGTTTTCTCAAATATGTATTGAAGAGAAGCCAACATTGTCGGTTTGTTCAGAAATATATGTCAATATTTTGGTAAATATTAACATAACCTTTTAACGTGAAAGAGAATGTTCCCAACATGACGTAGTATGTTTTTTCTATTGAAGCGTTTTAAAAGCATATATATATGAAACAGTTGGCCTATTAAAAGGTTGACTGAACATGTTTCTGTATAATATTTAGTATTTGCTGTCGACTCAAGAGTAGAATTTGAGGATATAATTGACGTGACGGTCATAAAATATATTTCCGCTACACAGCCAGTGCAATACTAATTCAATAATTCGGCAATTATCGTAGTTAATTAAGCAATTAAATAATCCGTTTTCTGACGTTGAAGGGACGGTCAATTTTCTGGCTCTAATGGTATCTTACTTCCTTCACATTAATAAGACTGCGATGTCAACGCCTCCTAAACTATCTATGCCTACGTCCAAACTTTAAATAATGTATATTAAAAGCGGGATTATTAATTAGAATAATTCATTATAATTGGGAGAGATCGAGTAAGAGTAGTTTTTTGCTCATTTCTTTCCGAACTATTCACCAAAACTAACTATGTCGTTATTGGATCGTAGTACAAAAGATAACAAATGCTTTGGTTATTTTATTTATTCTTATAAATTAGGAAAACTGTCTCTGTGACCGAGTTTCTATATTTCTCAATCAGAAATGTGGCTTCTGAATGCATATAGATTAGACTATATAAATGTTTCTGAGAAGTCAATAAAATCGTCGACGAGAACCAGGCACGCTGTCTTGACAAATAATCTTGTGTTTCCACAGAACAAAGGCAATGTATTGTGTAACTTGGATACGGCGTAACGTAAAACTTTAAGCGAAGAATTTGCATATATAAATCGGGGAGGAATGAAATAAGTTACTATTCACAATATATTTGATGTATTGAAGAAATTCAGATTCGATACACTAAAAGGGAAAATAGCTGTTTCTCATTACTCCGACCCAAAACTACCTGCACGCGTAATGAAATGGAAGTTTCCACTCTTTTAACGTCAAGGGACACAATAAAGATATGTCTTCTTGTCTGAAAAATACGAATTCATCTGCTTGAATTCTTTACCCATGCAATTTTCTGGTAAAACTTTCGGACCATCACACGATAAATGTAATACGACCGTCAGTTCAAAAGAAGTAATTTGAGTTAGGTTAATTAAAAGTAATTTTGGCACATATATTCGTATATATTTTAGATAGCGCATAGATATAAATGCAATAAAGTCGAAGGAAAAAGTTTACTGCAAGAACGCTAAGCAAAAGTGAATTACTTTCATAATGTTTACTACAATAAATTTGTCGATGTTAACGAAAATAAAGCCGAAGTCTTACAATTGATCTATATTTTCGGATTCGCGTTCTTACAATTTGTTGAAGATAACGAAAACTCCCGTTATAATGTACAAATATAAATAAAAATATGAAGAGATCAATAGTGTAAACTATATTAATAACTATTATAATAAACACTTTAAAATTATCGTTCAACTTTAAATATCAGTATAAATATACGTATATTAAATAAATTATTTTTGTTTCCTATAATACATCAATTTATTATACAACCCTCGCCAGCAACAAAACAAAAAAACCAAATATATAAATCTTCCTTCTTTTTCTTCTTATCACTTATAAATATAATAAATTTATTACACAATGCAGTGACAGAAAAAAATATAGATAAATAACGTGTCAATTTTCAATAAGTTGTACACTCGGCTGAAAGCCAAATATGAGACAGAAATTGAAGCCAATTTCTTGCACTTGACAATAATTAACAACAAAGTTTAATTATTGAATTACTACGACTATTGCTTGGGCGTTGCATTGGCTGTGTAGTAGAAATGGAGGCAGCGGAAATGTATTTTATAACCGTCCCTTCAATTTTATCCACAAATTTTACTCATGCGGCCACACAAAACTTCGACAAGAATATTGCTGAATGACATTAAAACCTAACACTAATTTAGGTATGTAAATAATTCGTTGTACTTTCTGGTGGTAACAGATTCAAAACGGAAAACAGAACCCATAATACAGCATAGTTCTTCGTAATTTTAAATTTATGTATGATAATGATTAATAGGGTATTAATTAATTCGGTCCATGTTGAGGCACAAAATTGTAGTAATTACACATAATAGGATAAATAAATCAATTGATTGCCCCACGTTGGTGAAACCAATTTGTAATGATTAACAAAGATTTTAATTTAACAAATTAATTAAATAAAATTATTTCCAAGAATTTTACTCAATAGTTTGTTTATGAATCAATTTTATTATTTTCTATTTAAAGTGAAAGATAATTACAACATTCTTTGAACTTTACAAGACAATTTTCTTTTATTCAGTTGAAAATTAAAACATTTTTATGAGAATAATTACATTTTAAGTTTTTCAATATTCATAGATTTTACAACTCTTTTCTCAGGGTCATTTATCTGGGCCTTCTAAGTTAAGAACCAAACTTTATATTTACGTTAACAATCAAATTCCTTTATAAACTAAGAAGTTAAACAATCAAACAAAAATGAGAAAGCGAAATCTGATGACTTTACCTTTAATTATCGTTTACAAAACTTGATTAAATTTGTATGTACTTACAACACATTGGCTGGTACCAGGCTTAACTCTCTTGTGTTCGGGCTCACCTCACAATTCACACTAAAAGGCCATAAAATCACTAAATTTACATGGATTAAAGAACACTGTCGTAACTCAGGACCTCCTCTGGAAACTGTATTAATGGTTGGACAAATTGTTCCGAATAATTTCTCTCTGGAATTGGTGGCGGTCACAGTACTTATAGATTGTTATTTCGGCGTGATTTATTTGATTACTGCTTGTAACTTTTTCGTTGAAAATTTACTGAACCAAACTTCTTACTCCAATTTAACTCGTAATCTTTCCGGATGAATTTGTGCCTGCCACCCTGCTCGCTGTCTGGTTTTCAACTTTAGACTTGACTTCCAACACCTGACTGTTCTTTCAGAAAGCGGCCAAACAAAGCTCGCCTATACATTGTCGCCTTTGAAATTGGGGCCGCTAACTATCCACCACAAATATCCAATTATCAAAATCATTAATGACCTCTAATTAGTATTACAGTATATTGAATAGGGTTAGATACAAGTATGGAATTCTCTAAAATAAATTTATAAATAAAAACTACTAATTACGTTTTAAATACTTGCAATTACACTATTTACTCGAGTCTTCTTTTCAGTGGTCTTTGAACCCGTTTACCAAAAAATTACTCCGATATCGTTATCATGCCTCTAGTGGTTATAATGCATACTGATTTCGGAGAGGGGAATACTTTTATGCGAAAGAGGTGAATTTTTTCCCCTTAAAATACTAATTCATTTCTAGTCCATCTTGAGGCGACACAATATCTCAACATTTTCAAACTTTTTTTGTTTCGGTTTTTCATCAAAACAATTCGGATCGTCCTATATATCTAAAAAAGATTGATTAAAATTTCATCGATTAAAAATTATTCATATTAGTATTCAACATAAAAATTGAAACAGAAAGAAGGAACTCTTTGTACCGTTCTCATCTTACGTCTATTAGTCGAATAAACTGTGTTGGACTTTTTCCTAAAGTTATGTTTGAATTGAGCATTACTTAATTAATTTACAAAGCTTTAGCAATATAGTGTCAAGGAGAATTACCATGTATATATGATTTAATAATAAAGAAATGAAAAGAATTTGCACCAAAATATTTTCGCTAAAGATAAACTGTATTGGGCTCAAAACATTTAGTGCAGAGCGACTTCAATTTCTTTATTCTCTAAAAAAAACTGTGAATAATACTCGTATACCGCACAGATAGCCTCTTCATTACTTAAATTTGTTCCCCCTGAGCCAATTTGTTAAAAATGAGAAACAGAGAAAGAGTTACCCGGACACCAATCTGGCTAATGGGGTGAGTGTTGAATTATTTGGAAGACCGTCATGTGCATTTTTTATCTAGAAGCTACAATGCCATGGCGCCGTGATGAACACATTCACATTGGACAACACAGTTTTGACTTCCGTTTTGAGCTGAAATATGGATCCATTTTCAGTTCTTTGGATTGCGTTGTAACGTTTTCAAACATCGTCGGCCTGCTGTGGTTTAGTGGCCAGCGTCATTGCCTCGCATCACAGAGGTCCCGGGTTCGAATCCCGGCATGGGCATGGATGTTTGTGTTCGTCCTGGTCAAGAAAACTGGGGTTAAGGCTGTGGGAGACTCGACACTCTGACCAGGTGTCACTCCTAATCCAGAATGTGTCATGTAAGATGAAAGTCTGGCAGCCGTCTCGGTAGGCCAAGGACCTTTATGGGCTGTCGAGCCAAGGAGTTAGTTTTCAAACATCAAATTACAAATGTCATTCCTCTAGCCTTTTCCATATCTCGAGTTAACAAATGCGGAAACGATAATTTTATTCTGAGTTTTCACGTGCATTTTCTACACGCACGATGTTATGTATCAGTTCAAATACACAACCAGTGCAATCTCACGAAAATTACAGGACCAGTTTTTATTGCGGTATATACTAAATATTTTCAAGTAAAATATCAAATAAAATAAATTTGACAGAAGTCCACCAGGTAAATAATGAGTTTTGAGTACAGCCTTCCCTAATACTCTGGTTCTACCTGGGTTGACCGCAAACGGGACAGCATGCATATGAAACTGCCCGCAAATTGCACGACACCTCTATTGGGACCATCTGGGTGTCCGTCCTACATTCGGGAATGAAACCATTGTGCACGGTTACCGTTAGAATTATTTTGTTACTGACAGATTAGCCCCAGATTTATACTAATTATAGGATAGGGCTTGGGTTTATCGTAATTTTATATGCTTTTTTTCTATATCAAGTTTTGTATTTAATTAATTATTTTTGTATCGACATACTGACCACTTGTAACTCTTAAATCCAGAATGAGACATATAAGTCTGGTAGTTGTCTCGGCACCCCAAGGCCCTCAATGGTCTGTCGAGTTATTGTCGAAAACAAAGTTTTTGTGATCCTCTTAATAACATGGCCGTTTAAAAGAAAATTAAATTTGGAAGACTAAAATTTATTTTTGGACTCTTTCCAACGGTTTGATAATTTAAAACAACTTCAAACCTATTTACCGCTTCTGAATAATACCGTTCGGCCGTTTTTTCTGCAAAGTGAACAAATGTTGTACCCTAGCAGTGCTAATCAATTTAGGATCATGCCTCATTCAAGACTCAATATGGCAGATGACAGTTTAATATAAATTAGAACCTTTATGAGCACTATATACCATCGATTTAAATTTTCATCGAAACCGATCCGACCTTTCCTCGCGATAAACGATCATAGCATTATTGAGATTAATCGGCTGTTGCATTGTCTTGGAGTAGAAAAAATTGAGAAAGAAAAAGGAAAATAAAAGGAATTAAAAGTCAAGAAACAAGAAAAAACAGAAAGAAAGAGGCAGGTCAAAGCGATGACGATAACGACCGTCTAGATAAGAAAGACTGGGACAGCTGTCACTCTAAGACCAGGCCGAATTTAGTAGGTCTGTGCCCGTAATGAGAGTTCGGATTCTCATGTTGCGCGTCTAAGTGTTGTTCCCTCCCTGATGACGAAACGTGTTTTTTCAATACCGTTTGAAACGATGGAGTTTCTTTAACCTAACTTGTTTCTTTCACACTGCCTCTCTCTTTCTGTTTTTCTTGTTTCCCTTGTTTTATTCGCTTGGAGTATATTTCTACATCTTCTTTCTGATCTTCTAGACGATCATTCTTGTCATCCTTTTGACCTGCCTCTTTCTTTCTGTTTCCTCTTCTTTCTTGGCTTTTCATTCCTTTTATTTTCCTTTTTCTTCCTCAATTTTTTCTACTACAAGACAATGAAATACCCGATTAATCTCAATAATAATAATAATAATATATCACCATTGTCAATAAATTTCAAATCCAGATCATGGCATGGCGGACAGACAGAAATTCAGATGACTCGGGTCAAGGAATTCCTGACACGCGAAACGTAAAGATAATTTCATTCAAGTCTAATCAATTTACAGACGAAAGAACTATTTTACTTGTACGTGTACCATATTATTTATCAACAATCTGTTCAAAGCGGAAGATGTCAATGTTGGGAGTCGACAAAAAGTCGTTTTACCAACGCCACACAAGATGGAAACTTTTGTAGGAGAATATTTACCAGGAAAATCTACTGAAAATAATCTGTTCAAAGATATGTACATTGCATTTGGCGTGTTTTTTTTATTACCTATTAAGTTACCTAATAAATGATAATTAAAGGATACGGGAACTAATTATTTAACGCATGCAGAAGTTTTGGGATGAATCATAAAAATTCCTGAAGCTGAATGGGCTTATATTAAAGTATGCCACATCTTCATTATTGGCAACGTCTTTTATTTTGCAGACTACATGGAGCGCTGGAGCCGGGAATAGCTGCGTGCTTGTCCACGCGTCGTAACCGGATTAGGTGTCTGGTCAACCACGAGACCGCGGCCTCTGATTGGCGGCTTCACGCCCACGCCACCGTGTCACAGCTTATTTTTGTCAGAGTTGCCTAAATCTCGTGAAACTCCTGAGTACATATATAAGTACTCTCAAAACAGAACCAGTTCTTTGCAATGCTTAGCATCGGACGGAATGAACCACACTATGAATTTGGATTCAATGAAAATTACATACTTTTCAATTTCAAATATAATTATTCTATAAGACAATATGTGATTGACCATTGATTTTTCATAATCTAGTTATATTACGCGGATAAAGTCTTCTACCACCATCTTTAAACGGAAACAATAAACAAGGAATGAGTCTGTTAAAATCACCTCTCTTCACGAATACCAATGGGAAAAATTTTGATCATTAAATGGAATTAGTATTTCATATGTGCTAAAATCGCGAACAAATGAATAGCACTTTAACTTTTGGTGCTGGAATGACTACATTCTAACTCTTTCTGAAGGTCAATGAAACGATGGGATGAAACTATTCAGAGATCCTCGTTCCACTAATGGACACAGTCATCACCAAAGAATTGTACTCTCCACTTATCCATGCAAAGTCGTAGTAGTGAAACATGTGCATTGAACCTGTTTGCGGCCATTGAATAGCTGTCTGAAGTTTCCTGGCCTATTACGAAACTATCGGGTTTAAATCTAGAAAGACGTAATTAAATGAAAACGAAACTTTTGATAAATTCAAATTATAGTTATCAAAATGAGGTGGAACGTAGTTCCAATTGTTTCAAACTATTATATGCATAAATATAAAAATATTATAGTTTTAACGAATAGAAAAAGCTCAGATTTGTAGGATTTAAATGATTTATTTATGATTCGAAGACTACATACAGACCAATGGTTTATTATATGAATAATAATTTAATGATTTAACTAAGGATGGAGGGAAGCATGTTCATCGCTATCTCCTGGCTTTATTCTTACATGGCTGTCCGTTTTTTAACAGACAAACGGCGGGAAACAGTCGTAATGAATGTGAGAACTGAACAATTCTCTGATTGAATCTCATAATTATCTGTTATCATTAACATAATTTGTGAAATGAGATTACTCTACTGCGCATTTTATCCAGTTCTGACTACCGCACATTGCGAAACAATATGTCCTGTCAGTTTCAGATGCAGCTGCACCAGAGAAGTATTGGTAGTCGGAACTGAACCTCGCAGAAGTATCATTAGCATTTGTCTAATCATTGGTATGAAGGGGTTAATTCTTGAGTAAAATCATCTGGGGCTTCTAACCGAGTGTAAAAGACGTATGCGTGGCGTTCAATGTCATCGTCATCTTCACGGTTAAAACTTACACAAGATCATTATACAAGATCACAATATTTCACATCCCTGATAACAGACTGCAGTGAAATCTCCATTACTTTACCAAATAAATTTTCTCATTTATTATAATTATGATAATCTTTTATCTTGATCTCGAATCCGGCGTTTGTGTGTAATATGGGCCATAAATACCTACCACAATATATGCAAAATTTTCTTGAACTTCATTTGCTCCATGATAGGTATCTAAGATTTTTGCTTCACTTAATATTACATGTTGACTTCTCCCAGAATGTATTTAACAACCTCTGTTCTCTGGTACGAAATGTTTTCTTGTTAAAACTTCAATAATGTAACTATATTTCAAGTTAGCATGAGAAAAAAGAAATTATTTGTTACTTAACAATTGGCATTAACGAACATAAGTTTTATATGACTTTTTCCGAATATGTTATTGATTTCTTTTTAGGGTAACAGGCTACATGAGGGTAATCCACATGGTGGCAACTCCCCTTTAATAGCATAGGAAGGAATTCGAAAGGGGGGATGCGGAAGGGTAGAGGAAGGTAGACAAGGGTTAACTAGGGCCCCCGGGCTATAGTTTAAGGGTCCTACTCGGCATTCGCCTAAAAGTAATGCAGGGGAAACCCTAGAAAAACCTGCATCAGGTACGTCGGGCATTGGGTACTTGTCCCACGCCCTTTCGATAGCAGGAGAGGAGTTTGCTGTGAGGACGCAACATTCCCTTCTTCTAACCTCGACCAGTTTAGGAGGCAGCTGGCCGACTATTCCAATGGGAATAGCGGACAACTCTTACCGTATGCCCAAGGTCTGTGACCCCGGAACATACACCTCTCAAAACAGGTCGAGGTGCCTCGGCTTGTGGGAACCTTAGTTCAAAAACGGAGAGGAAAAGGCATCCCCAAAGCTAGCCCCTTCGTGTCTCTCCTACAAGGTTCTACCTGCGAGAGAATATCCCTCGCAGTTACTGCCTGCGAGAGAATAGCCCTCGCAGGCCTTGATGTGTTATTGATTAAGATTACTTTATCAAATAAGCAACCAATATCGAATAAATGACTACGACTTTAACTTTTGGTGCATTTTTACAGAATGACTACGTTTAGTTTTGTGAAGCCGTGGTTTTAGGAAAACGAAGGAGATTGTGGCCCTCCACAACCACCAGATCTTAATCCAGTGTAATTTGTGCGACCAAGTTGTAAGAGACAAACATCACATATTAAGCAAGTTTTATCTGTCATGGTGTCATGATGGAATTACCTTTTTAGTTTTCAACTGAGAGTCCATCAATACCCATAGAATTGACAAAATACTAGGTCGTTCTCACAACTTTTTATGTCGCAGCTGCCAACCATACTCCTCCGTCGCTTTTTACTGCCGTTAGAAGTTGAATTCAGACTAAAACTTCATCAAGAGCGACATAACAACCAAATTGCCAACCGCTACAGGAATTCAAGGAAACACAGTAACAACACATCCCGTGTTGCTCCAATCGTGTTATGAACTACAGCTCACTGCAAATTTCATGTAAATCACGTACTCAAACTAAAGTATGATGATCACTTCTGCGATGGTTCTTCTTGGCATTGACTCCATGAGATGTTGGAAGGTAATTCCAGGTATCTGACACCATGGGAGATAAAGAGTTGTCTAGTTGCTTCATATGTTTGTCTCTTAAAACTTGGTCGCACAAATTCTCCACTGGATTAAGATCTGGTGATTGTGGAGGGCCATAATATCCTTCGTTTTCCTGAAACCATGGCGTCACATTACAAGCGTTTTCTTGTAGGAAGTAGCCATATCCATTGTGATATACGGTCAACATGATAGAATGAATTTGATCCGTAACGATGCTTCGGTGTGAGAGTCACACGGTTTATTCACACAAATTTAAGGGCCCAAACGATAAAACTGCCCCACCAGCTTTCCTGTTGTTTCTGGCAAGAGTCTCGCCCTGTGATCTGTTTGATACAACTGGTAATGTGATTCAACAGACAGCTTGATTTCGTGTCAATTTTCGACTGGCCAATTCTTTGTTAACTTTGCTTCCATTGGATGCTGTGTACGGCGAATAGTGCATTCAGCGTTCATTTGAGCATCCCAGATTAAGATCTGTAGTCATTTTATGCAGTGTTCTCTTGAACCAGTCTTACCACTCTCCGTTCAACCCGAGCACTGACTAGCCGTTGACACCTCCTCACATCTCACACCAAATTTTCTGACTGCCACTTTAACACTGCTCTTGAGCATTTAACGAATGAAGCTGTTTCAATCTTATTCACTCCATGGCTACATGCGTCAATAAGCACCCTACGTTCAAAAGCGCGTTTTACTCAGTACAGGAGTTTCTTGATCGTTCCCCTATTAATTAATTATTTTTTGTTATACTGCACAATTGTTCAATGTGTTGCTCATAAAATTACTTATTTCAGAACTTGCTTAGTCTCTGTTGGTATAATTAATTATCGAATCATTATTTTTTTTACTAGTGCGTATTGAACTTTTTTTTAGTCCTGTAAATATTATATTATATTATAACCTTAGTACAGTTAAAGAATTATTATTTTCGCTATTATTATATTTTACTTACGTTGGACAGGGAAATTTGTGTTCCTGAATATTAATATTTTTATATTAACTTCTAATTATTTATAATTGTAGCATTAAATAATTATATTATAAAGTTATTAATGGCGTATCTTACTACCTCATACGAGGACTAATGGAATAAATTAAATCAAATTAAAATGGTTGTTTACCAATTTTTTGAGTAAACCCATCACTTCTAGTATCGTGGTACACATAATCTGCCCTCTAGCACCTTCGCCGCGTTCACAGCTAATTTGCCTTAAAACATGTCATAATATTCTAGGTAGTCAATGTACAAACATGCTTAATCACGAGTCTAAGCATATCTGCATTTTTCTCCTTTCCTACGGCTTCACGTTTACACGGGTGAATTTAAAAGGATCACCAGCGTTGACATTCAATAATACAGGAAAGTGAGTGTTAACTCATTAATCACGTTTGTATTTGAAAAGTAACAAAAATAAATCCATTTAATACACCTATAATGGTCATGAACGTTTGCATCGATCTAATATAACAATGTAGAAGTTTTCTATACGAACTGCTGTCTGCTTTTCTTTTGGATTTTTACGCCAACCTGTATTGTGTGACCTAAACAATGGTTTGCTGAGAACGCCGACACAGAACGTATTGACAGGGCTGGGAGTTCAGGTTCCAACAGAACACTTTAATATTTAATTTTAAAATTTTATAGATCCATTCTCAACCGTCAATACAGCAATACTTTTAATAAATATTGAAAAATATGATGATATCTAATATGTAAAATTTGTTACTTTGTTTTCAAAACTTTTTTCATTTTATGTCGAGCAGTGGCAAAATTTTGTAAATCCAGACGACATATTTTGCAAACTGAATATCGTGGAAAACGTGTACAATGGCAAAACTCAGTCCCTTTTTGAATACTAGATAACTTCCGGACGTTGTTCGTAAGTTACGACGATGGATTTTCCTGCTTTAGGAGACGCATAACCCATAGTCAGTTCTTTAGACTTGCAAATGATGAAGATTTGCTCCGCGGCCATCGTATAACGTTTTAAATTGTTTAAATTTTATCTTCAACTGCTTGCGTCACTTTTCTCCTATGCTGTTTCAACTACTTACATTACTTTTTTCGGATGAAATTAAACTGCCTCAAATCATTTTTCTCCACATTCTACTCTCTTCGCACTTTCCCTGCATCCCCTATTGAAAATTCGGAAAAACCCTTTTTTATTTGGATTTCAGCACAAAAATATTTAACCCTTAATTATAATTTCTCCTTTATGGAGATCAAACGGAGTAATTCCACAACTCTGAACCATCGTGTGCATGTCTCCCCATCACCGACATTGACAATTTCAACATTCATTGACAGGACGTTTCGTCCCAAGAACTATCTGCCGATAGTTGGCTGAACGTTAAGTTATCCGGCATTGTGAATTTTATTTTTCAACTGAAAGTGCACCAATAAACCATAGATTTGACAACATACTCGGTCGTTCTCACATTTTTACGTCACAGCTGCTAACCTCATTCCTCCACCGCTTTTTACTCATGCCGTTAAAAGTTGAATTCAGACTCAAACTTCATTAGTCTCAGAAATCCCGAAAAGTAGTTATTCGAATCTGATATCTGTCATTTCCACCACTTATGTCATCTCAAAGCCACCCACATCCCAATGGGTATTTTCATATATATATTGTAATAATCAAAATAAATGACCTCTAATAAAGATAGTAAAATTACAAGCCCTACATTGGAGTGCCATTATGTGGTATTCCTAATATATTACAGTAAAAATGTTCCACGTTTGAGGGGCAAAATATATGGTAAAGTCTTATACGTACTATTTTCTTAATCAAAATCAATTACTATTATTTCCACGGCTTTTTTAGTTCTTACGATCAGGGTCGCCTACGGGTCCTATATAAAATAAAGGAATTTACAAAAATGAAAACAGAAAACTGTAGAACGTTTTACAATGTTTATTATAGAAATATAACGCTTAATTATTATGCAGAACCAAAACTAAATAAATAACTTGGAATTTAAAAAGCGGTCCTCAAGTTATCCAGCACACCTTAACGTATGCTTGTAACTTCGTAGTTTGTTAATGCTCGGAACAAACTTCGAAGATCTGGAAATTTATTGAATCAATCCGAATGAATCAGCTAGACAGCTCAACTCGCTTAGTTTTTCGGAACCAATCTCTCAACCTTAAATTATACGCCCTTCTCCACTAGCTACAGCTTAAGCAAGCTGTATTGCCCAGAGCCACCATAGGAGGTGTGGAGATAGGATTTGTTGGCAGAGCTATCATAGATAGACGGCATTTCACAGGATTACCATCTCCCGTGGTCTTTTACCAACCTTTGGCAAGTTTATCTAATCCTCGAGTAAGATTCGTTATACTAAATCCACATGCAAAAACAACGTCCTTCAAAAAATACAAGTTTGGTCAACTATAATTGCTTAGGATGATTTCACACTCAGATAAAAACAGCGACCAAAAACCAACGACGCACCTGAACGGAATGTCCGACTTTAGTCTACTCGGTCCAAAACCTGTCATTCGCCTGAGCTCTCTTACAAAATGTAAATAACACCAACAGCCACCTCCTGTGTTTACTTCTCAAGGCTTTTATACCTTTATCTCGGTCGGATTTTGACCCAGGGTTAAATGTTCGTAAACATTGGGCGTAAAGGAAATACATCACCTGTATTGCTGAACTGAAGACAAAAAAACTTAAATAAAATAAATTCCTTACTAATATTCACTATATATATACATGTTACAAGCTTCGTTGAAGATTGAAAGCGTATTTGGAACACACAGACAGACAGACAGACAGATAAAATAAATCAGCAAGGAAGCGTTCTTGGAAACGTCTTAATACGAGTGATTCTGCAAATACAGGTGGAATATATTTAATTCAGATGGCCAATGTTTCGAACAAGTGCGATGAAGACGCGTGTCTGTTCCCCCTATGACTTTAAATAAATTACTAAACACCCTCGAATTAAATCATATTAATTTTTTAATCCAATTTAATAATAGTGACGCTAGCGTTTACCTTTGTGTCAGGCTTTACTTTACCCTTTCAGTATGTCATTTTCGTTCACGGAATAATTGTCTCATACGCAATTATCTGGTGAAAATTAAAGTTGAACACACAAAATTATGGAGTCCGTGATTTTTTTTCTGTTATGGATTTTTAGAAATTCTAAATATATGTATATACATCAGTAAAATTCCTTATATATATATATATTCTCAGGATTACCTTCAAAGCGTGATTGAAGATACAGTATGGGAGTAAGAGAATGAGAGGTATCACAATTTCGCTTAGAAAGAATCTATGCCACAAATCCATACATATATCAGAGAAGAGAAAAAATAATTCAAATAAACTAATTTAAAAAATTCAGATTCGGGAAAATAACGCGAAACTGTTGTTAATTATTCGCCAATAAACAGGATGTCTGCTCAAAAATTAAGTTTCCATCATAAATACTGCACGTATGAGAAATTTTAACAGTGTGGAATCTATTTCATCAGCCGTTGGTTAAATATCACTTTGATTTCTGATTTACACATATTTAGTAGTTTTTAATATGCATTTTCAAATGTCAACCGCTTTATAATCAGTGGTTTGTGACGTAGAACCTCTATTTCAGTTTGTAACAACACGTGAATTTTGCTTTCATTTATGATTCACTGATGCTTCCGTAAGGACACAAAATTTTTGCTTAATACATATGTTTTTAATTTGTTATCTATATCGTCTTCATAGTATGCATTCTGGTTATTAGAATCATCTTTACACAAAAATTTAGATTCCGATTAAAACAATTAAAATTCATTTTAGCAGGAACTTCAAGTCTCCCGATAAAATTAAAAAGACTTGTTTACATGACAATTATGCGTCCCATATGGTTATATGGATATGGTACATGGGGATCTGCGGCTCCATCTCAATATAAAAAATACAAACGTTATAAAATAGAATTATTTCCCATGCTCAGTGGTATATAAGGAACAACAACATCCACAGAGATCTAAACTATACCGTCGATCATTGACTCCATACAATCAAACTATCGGAGGCTTAACGTATCAATGGAGTGCCACAGGAAGCAGCTAGTGAGGAGCTACGGCAGTTAATCTCCCGAAAAGTAAAGCCGAAAGAAAACTGAAGCGCAAACGGCCATCAGACTTTCTAAGCGGTGATACGTAGCTGCAAATTGTAATTTATGTAACTTCAATGTTTGCTGTTTTAAATACCGCACCATCGCACAAACAATATACTTTAGCTGAAAAACTTAGAAACCTTCACGAACAATAGCGTAAACACAACTAAAATTTTCGGTGAATTGGACGGTATAAAAATAGCGGTAACTGTTGTTTGTTGCTCCAGCTGTAACGCTGATATAGCCTTTTTTTTTACAAGGGGGGATGCGGAAGGGTGGAGGAAGGTAGCCAATGGTTAACTAGGGCCCCCGGGCTATGGTGTAAGGATCCTACCCGGCAATTCGCCTAAAAGTGATGTAGGGAAAACCCTAGAAAAACCTTCATCAGGTAGGTCGGGCATTTGGTACTTGTCCCACGCCCTTCCGATGGCGAGAGAGGGGTTTGCTGTGGGGTCGCAGCTTTCCCCTCTCCGTGTCTTGACCGGTTTAGGAGGCAGCTGGCCGACTATTCCAATAGGAATAGCCGACAACTCTTACCGTATACCGAAGATCTGCGACTCCGGAACATACATCTCTCAAAACAGGCCGAGGTACCTCGGCATGTGGGAACCTTAGCTCAAAAAACCAGAGAGATGTGAAGGCATCCCCAAAGGTAGCCCACGCGAGCGCTCCCTGGGACCTCGTCTCTGCATTGAAATATCAATATGGGGTCAATTTACAAAACCATTTTTCTAATGTGACAGAATCTTTAGGGAACAAAAAAATTTGAGAAGCACTGTTGATGAATCTGATATGTCGTGCTTTTTACTATTATCTATGCTTGCAGAATTTGAAAACGTGGTCTCCGCTTTACGAACTTTGATAGTGTTATAAATTTGGAATTAGTTAAAAGTAGACTTTTGGAGTTGTCAGTAAATAAAAAATAGAGAAAAAATCATTTAACTGTCGGAGATGTGCCTTCTTCATTTAATGTAGCCAAAAAGTTCTGAAATGTTACAAGTGTGGTAAAATGGGACATTACGCCAGTTTTTGTGGAGTAAAATATGTTTGTGGTTAAATGGGCCAAAAAGCAAAGCAGTGTTTTAGAAATAAAAAAAAAGCTGGGGCCTGCTAATGAGCAGTTTTGCCTACCATGTGTCAAGTTACACTAACTTAGCAAAACTATATTGCAAATTTTTTCAAATAAAGTTGATCAATATTTTTAAAAAATCATATCATAAATGTTTTTCGGGACCGTTCGAAGTTATTTCTCGTATATCCAATTCTTCTAGCTTATTAACGTTGTAAATATACAGGAGATCTGACATGATGACCTTTCTTTCTGATATGTTGAATTTTGCAAAATTATCTCTTATTATCTAACAAATCAATTGTAATTGCAAGTTTAAGGCCGATTTTAATTGCACGATTCCATCCATTATCAATTTAACATGAAACATCTTTCAAGAACAAGCAGGAATCAACTGTCTGGTTTGTCTTGGTCGGGTGTTTCTTTCTCTGGCTTGTAGAGAAAATATAGGGGGAGGGGGGGTATCGAGTGTATGCAGTTTGCTGCGACTAAATAAATTGTATTTTCAATAACTCCGTTGATTTTTGGTCTCATGGCTGATCAAAAGTATTTAAATTAAAAAGAGCAACATATTCCAGTCCTCAAGCTTTTATATTTCTCTTAGAAACATTGTCGTTAATAAAATTACAATCTTTCAGCCATTCGACCATAATCATCTGTAAAATAATGTAACAGTCAATTGCATACATTACATATAAAGTTGAAAATGTCTAATTACATTATGTAATGAGAAAAACGTCCGAATACAGACAAAATAAGTGATGATATAATATTTCTGGAAACACAAGTTGTGCAGTTGTGTCGCTCTAGGCTCTTGTCTTTTTTTAGTTTTCTTAGCATGTGATGAAATGAACAAGGTTTCCGGACACGCTGTGTGGTATTTATATCATCACTTCTTTTATCTGTATTTTGCTATTCTTTTCAACGAAAATTTTCAATACAGGTTTTCATTTTACAAATACATAATGCATTAAAATTACTTCGCTGCAACGTTGTTTAGTAGAGATCTTCTGATTCGTGTCGTGGTCATAGACCTCGCGTCAATGCGGAGTCACGTGGTACGACCATCTATATACATAATGCACACCTCTGTGGCGGCTCATATATTCCGGAGTCGGTACTATCATATTCATAAGTTCATAATCCTTTGAACGCTATATTAATTATTACAAAACTCCGAATAGTCTAACTCACAACAGTATATATGACCAAACTGGCTGAAGCTTGTAATTTTATTAGAGTGACTATATCTTTAATAGAAATAAACTGGAATTGGAGGCAACTTTTAATTTTTAATTTTTACAAGTCTCCATAAAAGCGTTTAATTGCAAAAGTAGGTACTTAAAATTATGTATAAAACAATTCTGATGTGGATCTGTTGAGAACAATTGTCGACAACTAAAAATGTTGTAATTGGTGTCGCAGCAATGTTCCTTGGTCTCATCAGCTACATGTTGGTACTACCAAGCAGCCAATAAAATATAAATTAAATGTGTTACTTACGTATATTAATTTTTTAGTCAGAGAGGGAGTTTTTGCCTGTTGTGAATATTTCAAAAAATCTTCCAAATGTTATTCTATAGAATTCGAATATTTTGTGTTTTGAATAAAGATACTCTGTTATATAAGTATTTACAGTAATATCATAAATAAATGTTTATATTCTTAACATAAACAGAAAATTATTAATTCAATTTGTTTATTACGTATAATAATAATAATTTAAAGGGAAAACTTAAGTTAATCGACAGAAAGGTTTAAACCAAAAACGGCCAATACTCTCTCATGGAATTTAATTTTAAAATCTGTGTAAGCTAAGAATAACTCAGTAACGCTTTGTCTCAATTTTATTAAAAATTAAATAGACTTATGCATTTGCTATAATTATAAGCAAATTCCAACTAATCTTAATTATAAATCTATGTGCCTCCAAAGCTTCATTTTTCGGGAAGGATTATTGATTCTAAATTATTAATATATTATAGACATAACTGCCAATATCAGATTTTATTAAAGCAGATGATTCATTCCAACGTAGCCAAAGGCATAATGGAAGCAGGGATTATGCACTGGATTCTGTTTGCTGTTGTTTTCTGCTCGTAACAAGTGGCCGTTAATATTTGATGGCTCTCCGCAGAGCTAAGTGGCTGTTAAACAGCTGAAAATTAACTCCCACTGTCTGTGGCTCTCTTAAACCACTCAAGGTAAGTGGCGAATAGTTTCGTGTCCGAGAGCTCTTTATCCAAAAATTCTAATAATAACTCAAGTTGAATAGATTAAACAAATTTGGGGAGGTGAAAACTGTGCTTCCATAAAATCACAATTTCATGAAATTTCTGAACGTGCTCTTTGAAGGTTTCATAAACAACCTCTCAGCAAATTTTAGTCCACGTAAACACCAATTCGTTATTTATTTAATATATTCTTAAAGAAAAAACATGAAGCGCGGCAAAGAAGTCTGGATGTTAAATTTCTTCATCTAGATTCGTTATAGAAGTTTTAGCGATAATGACCCTGTATATGGAAAAAAAAGTATACGTCGTTCAGCTGAGATTTCAGAGAATTTTCTGCATGATAAACCTACAGTTTTAATTTCAAACTTTAACAGTATTAATTTCAAGACGAAAATGTGAAAGGACACGGCTTCGAAGAAGGACCTTCCTCGTATGACGTCAGTACGGATTCTTGTCAATATAAACTTATACCAATAGTGACGCAGATTAATCTCTTGTAAATGTCAGCCATATTTTATGTTGTTTTCCAATGTAAATATTTACCAACACAAAATCAACCGATGCCAGCTTAATGAGTTAATTTAAATATTATCGCGTGCAATGCAGTATCTTATTATGCATTTAACCAGTTGTAACTTGAAACAAATACAATGCAACTGAGATCATATTTGCATAAATAAACTTTCTCAAATACGACAGAAAATCAGTTGTATAAGCGGAGTTAGTAATTAGAAATGCAATCAATTTTACGTAATGTTGTTCCACACCTCTTTTGTATGGGTTTTCCTAAGTTGGCGCCAATGTAGTTTGTATTCTTCTTTCGATGTAAGGTAATAACGTGAAATAATAGGCCACCTATATTTTGTTCTGATATTCACAAGCTGTTTTTCTTGTAATAATTAACTTTCAGATAATAAAAAGCCTTCGTGGTAGCAGAGCGTGGTTGGGTTTGATTACAGATTACAAGACACACTAAGCTTCGGAAACAAACTGTAAGGGAAGCTGCTCGTCGTTCATTTTAAGTTTATAAGAAGAAGATGTTGAATTCGAACCGGAATCCGTTCCACGGGACAATTTGCAATTTGCAAGTATGCAGTATACAAGTATGCAGCTCGTTTAGAACTCGAACAATTGTGGGATTGTGTAGTTGGTACAAACACAGATACGAAGAAGGAAACCGAGGTTAAATTAAAGTTAATTTTATAGCTCGATCCGATTAAATAGGTGCATATTCAAAGTGCCAATACATGCAGAGAAGTTTGGGAAAACCAGAAACAAGCTTTTGATGACGGTGGACTTTATAGAAGAGTACCAGTATGTGAATATAATCATGTCTAGAGCCTATAATCTGAGTAACATTAAGTTTTCGATTGATGATGAATGCAACAAACCAATGATTATGGCTACTGAAAACTCACGGATTAATATGAGAGAGATGAAAACAAAGCTCCGTCATGAAGTTCAAAACTCTTGACAGTTCAGCGTTCGTTACAGGGCGGAAGATTGTTTGTGGAAAATGGAAAAAAAAAAGGTCAGTAAGAGGCAAAAATTGACATTTCGTCTGCCTTGCTTCAAATGGTAGACTACTGATAAGTTTGAGGATACAAAATATTATTATTTCAGGGTTTTCAGCTTGTTCTAGTTAATGAATCTGGACAAGTGGTATGTTAACTCTGGAGCCTCAATGCATATGACTAATTGAGATGATTGGATGTGTATAATGCATTAAGTTCACCGATGCCTATCATTACAGTTGCCAGTAAGACACCTCTAACTGTGAGTAATATGGGAACAGTTAATTTATTCTTAAATGATGGAGCCAATAGTTAAATACTGTAAAGAATTATTTTTGTGGGCTGGGTTTTTACGTTAAATCAAAAATTATTGACCATTAAATAAATTTTTGTATAAGTTTATTACAATTAAGCATGAAAAGCTCTTATCTCGAGCACCTGTGGTTTTTACATAGAAGAGATCTGCTGCCCGTACCAAATACGTACTGCTGTTCTGTGTTGTGTTTCTTGCTGTAGCTCTCGTATCTCACAGCCGGCAGAACGGGTTAACTGCAGTGATGACTTTAGTCAGGACCATTGCAAGGCGTCGACTCAGGGGTTGACCACTGGCTAAGGCGTCGGCCTCCGGGATTGATTGCTGGCAAGCCGTCGTACTAAATTGTGTGGCTTCGATTAACTCTTCACTAACAAATTGTGGCCCCTTTCTCACGACGATTTTGCCTCGGACTATATCAGAGACAAAAACTTGGAAAAGTTTACAGCAGAACTCATGAGATTTGTAGATCAGTGACACTTAAAACGTATACACGTAACGCAATACGGAGCCTCTCATAATCACATCCAGCAGCTGTGGTGGGCGCATAACAACTGTCCCAGTTTCAGAAGCTTATCTTATTATAGTCTCCCATTCTTTTCCTTTTTTCATTATTAGAAAACTTCGTCGTAATGTCAGTTTCACTGATTCTTCCATTGTTACAAGAGTTATAGCACGCAGCTGCAGTTCAGTAGTCAACAATGGCCAACTATTCAGTCATGTTGAGGCCAACAATCGAGACAGGACACGAAAATTACTTGGATGGAAATATTTATCTCCTCCACACCCACGCATGTGCGCGATTTCGAATTCTCCAAACCACAGCAAACAACACTTCCGAGACAAAGCAAAACTAAACCAAAATACACGCGTTACAATACATGTTAAAGTAGTTTTATATGTACCAAAACTTGCTGCTAATCTTTTGTCTATGGTTAAAATTGGTTGTAATGTAATTTTATATGTAAAAATCACTAAGACTTGTACACAAGCTGTACTTATTGAATACACATAGATTTTTATCTAACCTCAAATGTACTAATGACTCAAAGGATACTATCTACGGTCTTGGCGATTGGAGAATTTGAATTTTCGAGATATTAATAAGCTGCCCAGCTGTGATGCGGTAGTAAATCTGTGTCCTGTTCTAAATTTTGGCCCAGTCACATGCACCACCCCTCGAATGAAATGAGACCAGTTCTCCATTTTAATACTCCTGGTTCCAGACCATCATGTCTGTTGCAACTTATCCACACTGATAAAAAAGTCTTACACGGTTTAGATAAATTATTTTCGTTGTATTAAATACCGATGTACACAATATGTATTTCCTACATCACAAAAATGGAACGTAATTGAGCAGAAAGTGTAATTCTATATGCTTCTATAATGCAAAGCATTCAATGTGGGTGACCCATGCCGCATAACACAATGTATTGAATTAATTAGATAAAATCCACTTACTTAAAACCCCAATAATAAATTATAAACAACCTGTATCCGTTTACATGACGTTATACAAATTTATTCCGTAGCGCCAATGTCGACGACTATATTCCAAATTTTACGAAAAAAATCGGTTTTGTAATATTTATCTATTCCTATATTCTATTGAAAAAGTAATTTCTGTAATATCACGGTTAGTACTTTATGAACAGCATCTTACGGAATGTATCCCGCTGAAACATTCATCTCGTCCATACTTGTTCAATTAATTATTTACAATTATTTGTTTGATTAACTGATTGAGATAGGGGAGATTTAGATGAATACCATTAATGTGTAAGACATTATAGTGCGCGGCAGAAATGATGGCGCTTCAGTTTAGCGCCCTGCGCAGGTGCGATTCCATTCCGGTATGTAGACAATTTGAATTTGACCGCGTGGTGCATATGTTTATTCCGCGCTGCATCCACTCCCTCAATCTGCGTCGCCCGTCATCGTTCGCAACTACTGCTATAGCATTCTAGATAATTGGTAACAAATGAAGTCAGAAATGCCAGTCACTATAAAACAATCGTCCCACATTGTCTTACAATATCTATAGTACTTTACTAGAGCGATTCAAATGAAATCCGAAACGTTGAAAGATTAGTTCGACAGTATGTCATTGTCGTTCAAATCATAACTAACACGGTAAACCGTTTTGTTTCATAACAGAAAAGGGAGCACGACAGTGGCGACTCGTGAGTTTTTGAAGTTATGAGCTACATCACTCCAAGCAAACATTTTTACGGTGATAACTATGTAAAATAATAAAACTACATGAGTGATAATGTTACCAATACTCTGACCCGGCACGTCATATGCTACAGTTCTAATTGTGTCTACATAATTACCAATATTATCTCATTTGTAAACGCGGAATAATTTAGCATTTCTAACCCGAAAGCATTTTTCTCTGTAAATATTTAAAATACAGTTAATTTTCGGAACAAGCCACTGATATGTTTTGTATTCAGGACAGTGCGTTAGATCTCTGAAATTTTGTTTTCTTTAAAATAACCTTCGTGTGTGACCATTTTTTATTTTCCAAAAATGAACGATTAATATTTTTGTTTTGATAATATAAACTATTATAGAATAAAAATTATAATTAGTGAATAGTTCGAATTTATTTCGATTTCGTTGGTTTTGTCGCCTGATGCGGCCATTTGCTTGTGATGTCGGAATTGTAGCACATAAACCTAGCAGTTTGTTGAGCTTTAAGGGTGGCGCAGGGAGTTAAAAGGTAAGTGCGCATGCGCAGTTGTGACTAAATCGCCGAATCCGTTGCTGTGAGTGGAATAGCACTGGCAGTCTAGCTGGGTGCTTTAGGAGCGATGCGCCGCAAGGCCGGGAGTTTAAAGGCTTCGATTTCGAAGAATAGATTCGCAATATTAAAACGTAATTGTTAAGAAGGTTATTAAAATTAAGAAAAAATATTTACGTCGGGAAAACTTACGCTTATTATTATTAAATCTATTGTTGAAACTGTTGCATAATAACAATGCGACGACAACGATTAATGTGTGACTCTGCAGCAAGTGTACGAGTGGAATAGTTCAAAGCGGTGTAAGTTTTACGCAGAACGTCTGTGCAAAATGGCCATGCATATACTGAAGTAATTTTATTCTTCCCACTACGTAACAAAGAACTTCAGAAAGGTGAAAAGAGTGTGGAATTCCAGTGTAAAATATAGGAAATTTTACTCAAAATAAAGAACAATTCATTCTCTAACGGATTCCACTTAGTTAAAGGAATTTTTGGGTAAATCTTAAAGAATAACACAAGAGAGAATGTAAAACATTTGTTAACTTATATGGATATAAACTTAGTTTTGACAATACCAAAGAAACAGCAACATTTCCTGAACACAAACGTCTGATTTGGACAAAACCGAAGACAGAGACGCGAGGAAAAGAAATGCTGGTCTGTTGAGAGCGATCAAATGTTAATCAAAAGTAATAAATAAATTGTATCGTCGATAAATTTTTTGAGTCACTTTGTTCGACTGTTTATTCCATCTTCCATGTGAGTTTCCAGATGTTGTACCGTACACAAAGTTTCCCAGTGTTGCCTCATGTAAGTCCAATGTGATTTAGATTGAAGTAACTATCTGCGACAATCCACCCTGCATTCTAAAGTCCTCTAAGAGCAGCAGAACGAGGTGGTCTTTTGTCTTCCACGAACACACACGGGAGCCAACATTTCAGTATGGAGGTTAATGGGAAAGTTCGTGCATCCAAAGTATTTCACCGCGGCTATGCACTTTTGTTGTTTTGTTTCCTTTCTCGACAATATTTTATTTTTAAGGCCAAAAATATTTACAAATTTTCAAGTTAATTGAATCCTTTAAAATTGTAAGTATTAAATAATAGAATATTTATAATAATAATTCGAACCAAACGTATTTAAAATCTAATATGACTTAAATTTCACATCGATTAAAGTTGTCTAACAATAACACATGTATTTCAATAGTTTCATGGGTAATAAAATAGATCACAGGTAGCATTACAATATTTGACGCTCAATGTCATACACATATTCAATGGAAACGTTTTAATTTAACGGCTGATAATTAAAAGGGAAGAACGTTGTAAGGTCCGGTATACACTTTGCGATTTTTAACGCGGAGATAAAATTATCGTCGACTCTCAAAGAAAACGAGATACTTTTACATACATCGAACGATTCTCAGTTGACTATGCTGTGAACAGTGTAGTTCGAAATGAACAGAAAGCAGATTCTGGCATTACTGTTATTTAGTCGTTGAATGAAAATGAGAAGAAAAAAATCGACTAATTTGTGTTCATCCAATTACTGAAAGAAGAAGTTGGAGCTTTCTCCACGATATTTCAAGATTTGAGGCAGGATGACGCGAAATATGTTCAGGATTTTATCTCATAACATAGGTATTTTTGAATTAATGAAATAAGTATTTCATTATCTTAGATGCCATCCAAATTATTCATATTCGACATATGCAAAAAAAAAATGACACAGAAGATAGGATGGCAAAAAACAACCTTTTCATACGAAAATTCAAATCAAGAATGACAATAACTCCAGCGATAGAAAAACCGCCTTGTGTGCAAACATGCATTGGGTTACGTAGGCCACTAGTTGCAATCGGCGATAAATTTATCGCTTCACTGCAGACACCGTCATATTGTCAAGCTATCGCCGAAACAATTTTATCTCCGAGATTATCGCTAGTTTGTGCAAGTTCTCATTCACATCAATGGACTACTGCGGATACGGAGTCAGAGATAAATTATCGCCGAGATAATATCCAACGTGAAGTCAGGCTTATGAGATTAAAGTATATGGTCTACATAAAACTATAAACCTGGTCATGTTTTCGGAAGCTGGAAATAAATTATACGAGTGAAGGAACGGACGGCAGTTGTGGAGGGTAAAGGCAGAAGTGTCACTGGATCAGGCAATGCTTTAAATTGTGAAAATGTTCTTCTTCTTTACATATTAAAGAGCATGATATCTCTATGTTAGGCTATATAGCTCACAATATTTTCGGACAACCAATCGAAAATAAATCTCGAGGGAAGCATAGAACGCGAATAATATTAATTTATAATTAGATTATTTATTATACTAGTTCTTTATGTAGGATTCCTCCAAACGCAGAGAAAATTCTCACCCTGAACTTTTTTAATAATATAATACTGAATCGTCATTCACACATGTATTATGGAATCTATTTCTACTCTTTTCAAATAACTGGGGACGTATACAATAGAAAACGGCCAAATTGAATATCGTACAGTTATGCAGGGAAATACTGATACAATATTGGAAATTTTGTATTAATAGATTGATATTAAAACTATTTAGAGTACAGATTAAACTGGCACACATGGAAAAACGCTCTGTAGAAATTACATAGGTTGGGAACAGGACGTGTTTGATTCTCTTCTTATGAAGGTCGATAACATCTGACACTTTCTGGTCTCCTGTAGAAAAAGCATTAGCAATTGTTTTCAGTAAATAAAAGTTCGTAAGAAACAACACCATTTGTGAAAATTTGTAAAATACGTAGTACTTTCCAACAGGCTCTAATGGGTCGAAATATGATTTGTCATCCCTTCTACCGCGGCCCAGGCACAACCACACCACCAGTTAAAATCACCTACTAAAAGGTTTATATTTTCCCAAGAAGAGTCCTCACTTTCACTCCTGTTTGGTGGAGTAACCTCAGCTTCCTAGTGAATAATGCAGCACGATTGAGGAAGCCATCTCTCTCTTCAGGTGGCGTGATTTATGATTGGTTGGCGCAAAGCTATAAAACCTAGGAAATGGCATGAACAAGCAAATGTTCTAAATTCGGTTAGTTGTTTTGGAAGCATAGTCTCAGCTACTCAGCCTCTTTTTCTTTCGTTATGACTCAGGAGTAGTCTCTAACAAATAGTAATAAACTTATTTTTTTTTACTGTATTAGTAACAGCGGCTCATTGTAAACCACTGAGCAGAGCTCGCCCAACTACCGGTTATTATAGTTTAAAAATAAGTGTAAGAATTACACAGGACCAATATCTATTAGTATGATTTACTTTTACTAATCACGGTAAAGTAAAAATCACTGCAGTCACACATATTATAATCTTGTAATAACTTTAAAATTAATCAATTTGTGTACGCGCGCGTTGACTATAGCACACGTCATCAACGAAGGTTGGTGGAGCAGATTAAAATAAGTGAAGATAGATACAATCTGTCTACCTAACGCGGCCATTAGCTTAATGGAGCTGTTTGGCAGTGCACAGGGAGGGTTGATAGAACCTCCGCAGGAGTACACTAACTCTGCTGCCAATAAATCCTCCGCGTGCTATAATACTGTGAGATGCCGTCACTTAGTTGCGTTCTCTCTGTGCTCAGTTCCGAAACGTCGGCTTCCTGAACAGTATCTTATTATATTATATATACTAATAGTCTAATAATGTACTGTAAATGTATTTTTTATTTACGAATGCCGCCGATGGATTCAACTTCAAACACGTATTTTAAAATTGTAAATATTAATATAATATCTAATAATTTAATTTTCATATGTGTCCAGCACAATCACAATTCAAATTTACTCCCATTCTACTATAATATATATTGTAATGTTGACTAGCAATGGTTTAATTTTCATTACATTTATTAATAAAAAATTTAATAAAAATACAAAAATTATAATTATTCAAAATCGAAATGTTAATAATAGCCACGTTCTAGATCAGTTTGTTGAATTTAAGACATTTTCTTCACAGGTGGTTAAATGGAAACTATAAATATTTACCGATATGGGAGAGTGAAGAATTCCAAATAAAAGTCTCGTGATTTCACCTCATATTAGATATGAATATATCTTTCTTAAACAACCACCTCTTCTTCTAGCAACTTCAGTAAATCCTTCTTAAAATTCAAACAAGACCGAGAGTCACTAATAATGTTAAGAATATTAATGTATGTAAATAGTAACGCTATGTAATCTATTGTAAATAACATACGTGTCGCCAATGACCACTATGTCGACGCGTCTATTATAAACCTCAATAAATTATAATACTACGACTTTTTTTTTATTTGCAGAATTTACCTTAAAGCTAATTACGTATGGTGCACTATAACTATTTACCTATCAGTATTTTTTATCTATAACAAGAATTTTTTTAATACATTTAAACTTTCAGTTTGAAATCAAACATTAAAATTTGCAGTAGAATATCATTAAAACATATAATAACTGATTTTGTTCTGGCTGAAACATTCATATGCAGACAAATTATACATGGAAATACTTTTATATTTCCATATAAACGACGTGGCGTGAGAATATAAGCTGAAATTACCAGTTTTCTATACTTTCGAGAGCATTGTCCTTTCACGCGTCAGCTGTATCCTACTTGCACATTATTTACTCTGAATATTAACATTATCAGGCCACCAATCTTTGATAAAAGCTTATTAAGTGCGTCTCTTTATTGGCACATATGCCGAGCCTCCTATCAAATACCCGCACCAAATAAGCGTCTATATATAGCTCACCATTGATAAATATTGAAAATCTACAACTGACCACTGAGGTAGAAGGCAAGCGTTCGTTTTATATAAATTAGTTCATTTAACACATTAATGCAATAAATAGGCAAACACTATTGATATCGATAATAATATAAATGTCACATGTAGTCGTTTCCTTGATGTCTCATGTTTACATCTTAAGATCTTACTATATGGACCGAAAAATTAGTATAATTAAACATTTCAGTTAACAGAATAATGACAGAAGACGATTCAATGACGTGAAAGAATATCTTCAAATCTGTAAATCCTTATGACGAGAGGCTCAGAATTTATAACTTCAGAATCTTTTTGCCAAAGGTTTTGCCAATATGTCACAGCGGTTCCGCGTCTCCTTCCAATTCCGTTCTGCTAATGTCATTTACGTTGGTTCTCGGGAATTATTGGCATTTTGTAAAATCGAGTGTCTGGAAAAGTATTATTCTTCAGTGTTGCTGAATAACTCCTCCGCGTAGAAGCAGCGGTCTCCGATACTTTTTATGTGTAAGATGCAGTATTAAATATTCTCATCGCAGTTGGACATAATACTAAATCACTTTAGAATGCCATCAATAGCTGTAGTGGACTGTGAAAGTCCCATTTTAAGGAAAAGATCATACCGCAACGGTATTAAGTCACACAAGTGTCCACAACTTTCTCGTAACTCATCTTGTTACAAAAGAATTGTAATTACGTTTGAAGTCTGCCAATAACGGGATACTTTATTTTATTTAATAGATGAATATGAAGAAGTAGTCAAAAGCTCCTGTCTTTTAACTTTTAATCAAGAAATTTTGGCAACTTATATTTGTTTATTTAAAATCACTAGTATTTTCTTCAGTTGTCATTTCCAACTTTCTAATTTTTTCTTTTACTCGCCAGATCTCTTCATCGTTCTGAACAATACCATTACAATTCACTCTGGGTATGAAATCACCAAATTACAAAATTAAAGCAGTTTAGCAACTGACACAAACTTCTAGAAAGCCCGAGTTGTAGTCATGCGACGTAACAGGAAAAATTGGATGATACCAAATAAAACATTACGAAGAGTAAGGTGTAGAAACGAAACTCAGAAAAATTTGTATACACGACAACTATATTTAACCAACAAATAATCTTATGATAAAACTTTTGTCAAATAAATTAAAAATAGAAAAAGTTTTCGGGTTTCCACCTGGGTAACAATGCGTTTCAATCGCATTGTTACCCAGGTAGAAACCCGAGAACTTTTTCTTCAACAAATACACCGGGAAAGCCTTCGTTCTTTGAAAATTAAAAATAAATAAAGTCAGAAAATCGATGACGAACTCTGGCTACAAATTAATGACAATGTAATGCGATTTCTAAGACAATTTTTTTTTAAGAAAGGAAATTTCATATTACCCCATTGTGTGAAACAATAGTGACGAAGTAATAATGCAATAATTTTAAATCTCTGTAGTTCGTTTCTGAGGAAGTATTTAAAATGATGTGAGCGCAACAGTTAAGTGGTGGATAGACGATAGAGGATTAAACGCTTTATCAGCAGAGTTCTAAAGGAACGGGCGGAACAGATAGAGCATGTCTTTGAAATTCTACTCAAAATTTATTTATATAACAATTTTGGCCCGTATAATCAGAATAATTCGTCCATGTATGAATAATCTGCATAATAAATCCATTGAAAACCTTATGGAGTCCTAAATTATGGAATAAACGCTATGTAAATGTAAATCTTATAAATAAAAAAGAGTGTATGTATGTTTGTATGTTTGTTTGTATGTTTGTTTGTATGTTTGTTTGTATGTATGTTTGTATGTTCGTTATACAAATCTACACCGGTAGAACAAATTTCACCAAATTTCGTACACGTGTTCTTTACGACCAGGAAACAAACACTGTCGGGGTGAGACATGTCTACCACCCCCAGAAGCGGGGGTGCACGGGGGTTGAAATATTTAAACATGCTAAAACAGCCGATATTTTAGTCGGATAATAATTTTTAGGGGTCCAAGATATTTATGGTGTTTCTACCGATGTTTTCTGAATATAATTTTCATCCCCTACACCCTGGGAAAAGGGCACCCTTAGGGTTTGGGGTGGAGAATACAAATCTACACCGCTGGAGAAAATTTCACCAAATTTCGTACACGTGTTCTTTGCGACCAGGAAAACAACACAGTCGGGATGAGACGCGCCTACCACCCCCTGAAGCGGGGGTGGACGGGGGTGGAAATATTTGAACATGCTAAAACAGTCGATATTTCAGTCGGATAAATATTTTTAGGGGTCAAAGATATTTATAGTCTTTCCACTGATGATATCTGAATATAATTTTCAACCTCTACACCCTGGGGAAAGAGCACCCCTAGCGTTTGGGGTGGAGAGTACAAATCTACACCGCTGGAGCAAATTTCACCAAATTTCGTACACGTGTTCTTTGCGACCAGGAAAACAACACTGTCGGGATGAGACGCGCCTACCACCCCCAGAAGCGGGGGTGGACGGGGGTTGAAATACTTAAACATGCTGAAACAGCAGGTATTAGATTTGGATAAATATTTTTGGGGTCAAAGATATTGATTGTGTTTCTACCGATGTTATCTGAATATAATATTCATCTCCTACGCCCTGGGAAAAGGGCACCCTTAGGGTTTGGGGTGGAGTTTCTTTACAGAAAAATAACGCGAATACAACCGAGTTTGGAGTCAAATCGAAGGTTATGGATGTCAGTGAGTTTACTTCGGATAAATATTTTTAATTGCCCATTTAACCCGAAAGGGTGGGGGTTGGAAGGGGAGATAAATAGTCAGTTCTTGCGCGTTCTTGGAGGAGAATTACGTGAATACTATTTCAACGTATGTTGTTGAAAATATAAATCCCTTTAGACATTAGCGGTGAGCTTGCTTAGGGCTGGGGGTGAGAATTGTCTATTATTCTAAAACTGCCAAAATGTTATGTGTTTATGGGTAAACTAGATTTATAGTGTTTCTACCGATGTAATATAAGTAAAAATTCAACCCTTTCCACCACGGGAAAGTAGCAGATTTAGGGGTGGTGTTGTTCATACTATTTTATCGATGTTGTTTCCATTAATAACGACGTTTAATTTTATAAATAAAAATGAGTGTATGTATGTATGTATGTTTGTATGTTTGTATATTTGTATGTTTGTATATTTGTATATTTGTATGTTCGTTATACAAATCTACACAGCTGGAGAAAATTTCACCAAATTTCGTACACGTGTTCTTTGCGACCAGGAAACAAACACTGTCGGGGTGAGACGCGTCTACCACCTCCAGAAGCGGGGGCGGACGGGGGTTGAAATATTTAAACACGCTAAAACAGTCGTTATTTCCGTCGGATAAATATTTTTAGGGGTCACTGATATTGATAGTGTTTCTACCGACTGTTGGGCTGAGACGCGTCTACCACCCCCAGAAGCGGGTCGGGATTATCAGTAGAGCACTTTTAGGTGTTGGGTGGAGGAACGCTGCAATAAAATAACGCGAATACAACCGAGATTGGAGTCAAATCCAAGGATATGGATGTCGTCCAGTTCAATTATAGCATCAAATTGGCCATTTAGCCCCAATGGGCGGCAGTGGATGGGATGGAAATTTTCTAACATGTTAAATCATCGATATTAGCGTGGAATAAATAAAAGCCGGGACCATTGACGTTGATAGTATTTCTACCGATGTTGTTTGTAGGCATGATAGGGGTGGGGCTGGAGGGGATTTCCTTGAAAATAACGGGAAAACAACCGAGATTCGAGTCATATCGATGGTAATGGATGTCCCTGAATTTATTTATGACAATCTGGACAACGCGCGGGTATCGGCTGGGTTGGGATGAGTTGACCGGCTGTTTTTTGCGTCGATTAAATATATTTCGGGATGAATTACATTAATAAAATTTCCCTACATGTTCTCTGTGAATAATTTCAACCCCTTTCGGACTCATAAGGGTGCACATTTAAGGGTGGACGTGAAGTAGCATTACATAAAAAGAAACCAGAAACTATCGGGATTGTCACTGAGTTTAATTAATTTCCTTGAAAATAACGGGAAAACAACCGAGATTCGAGTCAAATCGATGGTAATGGATGTCCCTGAATTTATTTATGACAATCTGGACAACGCGCGGGTATCGGCTGGGTTGGGATGAGTTGACCGGCTGTTTTTTGCGTCGATTAAATATATATCGGGATGAATTTCAGTAATAAAATTTCCCTACATGTTCTCTGTGTATAATTTCAACCCCTTTCGGACTCATAACGGTGCACCCTTAAGGGTGGGCGTGAAGTAGCATTACATAAAAAGAAACCAGAAACTATCGGGATTGTCACTGAGTTTAATTAATTTTCTTGAAAATAACGGGAAAACAACCGAGATTCGAGTCAAATCGAAGGTAATGGATGTCCCCGAATTTATTTATGACAATCTGGACAACGCGCGGGTATCGGCTGGGTTGGGATGAGTTGACCGGCTTTTTTTCGTCAATTAAATATATTTCGGGATGAATTAGATTAATAAAATTTCCCTACATGTTCTCTGTGTGTAATTTCAACCCTTTTCGGACTCGGAAGGGTGCTCCCTTAAGGGTTGGCGTGGAAGTAGCATTAGATAAAAATAAACCAGAAACTATCAGGATTGTCACTGAGTTTAATTATAACATTAAACTTGACCGAAGCGGGGGTGGTCGGGGGTGAAAATTTCAAACATGTTAAACGGTCGATATTTGCGATAATTATTTCCTGGGGTTAATTACTTTGATAGTATTTATACCGATGTTGTTTGTGTATAATTTAACCCGTGTGAGGGGAGCAAGCTTAGGGGTGGGGTGGAGGTACGTTAAATAAAAATCCGCAAAAACAACCGAGATTCGAATCAATTCAGAGACTATGAATGTCCCTGAATCTAATTGTGACAACCTTGGTTAAGCGACGGGTTTGGGAGGTGTTGGGCGGGGGAATAAATTTTCAGACAATGTAATCGGCCGATTTTTGCTTGGAATACATTCTTTTTCACTATCGCATATTTGTGGGGGTGGTCATCTTCTAACATGTAAAAACGGCCGATATATTTAGTCAATGACTTCATCCCCCTTCGGCATGGGAGGTGAGCACATTTAGGGATAGGGTTCGAGGAGCTTTACATAAAAATAGCGCAAATTGGAGTCTTATGGATGGTTATAGATAAATGACATCTCGGGCAACGCCGGGCACCCAGCTAGTATAACATAAAAATTAACGTCTGTTAATAATAATAATAATTAATATGACTTTTATACAGACAAACTTTAAGTTGAGAAACAATCTAAAAAAATGCGAACGGCGTAAAACTTTAGACTGGAAATGAAACATAAGAACTAAAATCAGAAATAAATACATAAGGGCCAAAGAGCATAAAATAAAACATCATATAACTTATGAATATTTTCCGTGTCAGGCTTATTATTTTACTGCTCAACCTCTACCATATTGAAAATATATTTATAAGTACATTACATTAGCTAAGATTAATTTCTGTCTCAACCGGAATACTATAAGGAAAAATAGATAAAATTATTGTATTGTTTTACGTTTTTGTGTACTGATACAATTATTTAGAAAACTACCATTTTCTGTAATTTTTTAGTCTAAATTTGATTTTTCTGCTTTCATCAACGGACATAAAGATCCTGCTAATAATTTTTCCGATACCAATGTTTTTTATAAAATTAATATTGTTCTAATTGTGACTTTTGTTATATCGGCCAAACACAAGAACTTTAAATACAAGAATTAAAGAGCATAAATCTAATTTTAAACTGTCAACTTGTAAACACAATCCTATCAGGAAACATTGTATCAAATTTAATCACTGTTTCGAGTTCGACAAGGTCTCCGTTTTAGACAGAGAACCACATTTTTGTAAAAGATTAATATCTGAAGTGTTGAATATTAAATATCAATATATTACTGTTAATATTAAGCGTAACACGGAAAATCTTAATAAGTTATATGATCAAAGAGTGAAGACTTTCCCGGTGTAATTGTGGATAAAAAATTCTCGGTTTTCACACAGGTTTAATAGATTAAAACGCGACGTTTCGACGACTAAAAGCTCTGTCGTCATTTTCTAGGCCTAGAAGATGACGAAAGAGCTTTTAGTCGTTTTCACGCGGATTTAATAGACTAAAACGCGACGTTTCGACGACTAAAACTTGGCTACCTCCCTTTCAAATCCCTTCCTATGCTATTAAAGGGGAGTTGCCACCATGTGGATTACCCTCATGTAGCCTGTTACCCTAAAAAAATAGTCTCTCAATGCCGGACAGTTGTGTATTGAATTCGCGCCATTTTGGTTTGTGAATATCCTACTAATACTTTTCATAATATACATAAATATATAATATACTGCCTTGAGTCAGAAAATTATAATGTTTATTTTAAAAAAATAATGTTTCGACGTTTCGTCCTCAATAAGGACGTCGTAAGGTTCGACAGTATTTCATGATTTTGTATAGAATTTAGAGGCGAGGTTGTGCTGTCTCGCCTGTTACAACCGAAACTCTTCTAGGACGAAACGTCGTAACATTAATTTTTGTTAATAAACATAATTTTTAAAATTTAATGTTTATATTTATTTCTTTATTTATACTTTTCATTTTTTAAGTTAAGGCATCATCGGGCGTATTTATTCACGTATTAAATATTGCTAATTATAACACAATCTGGAAGTAATATTTATTGAATTATGTTAACACGAAGTTTTTTTTACTGTAAAATGGCTGAATTGATTACTCTAAGTAGGGAACTACAAAAGAGACATGAAAAATGATTAAGTGATGCCGAAATAAATCTGGAAAAGGAAACAATCCGATTAGCTGTTCACAGAATGAGACACGTAGTAATGCGCGAAACAGAATGTACGGGACAAAGAGAAAGGAATATGTAAAATTAACAAAGTAGAAGAGAAATTTAACAAACGTTATTCGTGAGTGATATATGTACGCATCGCAATACTTTATTTAGAAAAGCAAGAAAGACTTCCAAATTCGACTCTGCCGCAAATTAAAACTTCCACTGCGTGAAGAATTGAAAGTTTATTAAGACTGCTTGAATAAAAAACATTAGGAAATATTATTGATTAAAAATATTAAAATCACCGTTAAACTAACTGCCATTAATTTTCATACAAAGGTTGTCTGTATAAATAAGGCAAGTGTTGTATTTGCAACGTGTGTCTGTTGTCCGCTTCGAGTGTAATGGAGGCACAGTAATCAGAGCGGCTCAGCCAGAGTTGTCTGCATTATTCCGCGCACAATTTGCGAATAATCTGGGCATAGGCACTGCGCAGCGCTCAAATCGAATCAACGACGTGTTTACAAGCAAACGAGGCATACAAATTTGCACTCATGACCAAAAACCATCTAACTCCCGCCTCCAATACCGTAGCTACGTCATTCACAACAAGATTAATAAAAGACAAACCAAATAGTTAATTCTGAGTTCCAATATTTCCACATCTGAAACAATCTAATATTACGTCAAATTTCTATTTTCTTAGTATAAAATCAGATGGAAACTATTACGAAATGTAATTAACAAATTGGCATTGCTTCAATAGAAACAAGTGTGCCCCAGTAAAATACCATTAGTGAAGGTAAATGGCAGTCTTTTATATGGACAGATTTATTACACGTCAATAAATATATATGAGAATTTTTTTAGAGTAACAGGTTACATGAGGGTAATCTACATGGTGCTAACTCACCTTTAATAGCATAGGAAGGGAAGTGAAAGGGGGTTGCGGAAGGGTAGAGAAAGGTAGCCAAGGTCTAACTAGCGCCCCCCCCCCCATATAGTTTAAGAACCCTACCAGGCATTCGAATAGGAAACGTGTATGCGGTAGGTCGGGCTCTCGGGACTTGTCCCTCCCCATTCCGATGAGGACTGTGGATGCAGCATTCCCTTCGCCATGCCTCGTGCAGTTTACGAGGCAGCTGACCGACTGTTTCAATAGGAATACCAGACAACTCTTACCGTATGCCCAAGGTATGTGGACCCTGAACATACAGCTCTCAAACAAGGCCGAGATACCTCAAATTTCGATGATTAGAAGATCAGATAAAGATTATATTGACTGTGAAAGAAAGACTTTTTACGTAGCATGGAACCAATTCGTGTAGAATATTTACATATAGTAAAGGTATTACAATTTTTTGTAACTATTTGAAAGCAAATTGGTATATAAGCACAACAATAAAATAAAATCTTTACACATATTTCCATAATTAAAGTCAATTAGATACTATAACAACTGAAGTTCAGTTGCAACTTATGACCATTTTCATTTCTTTTTTAATCTACTCAGGCCAATGTTTTAAATGCAAGCTGTTCTATGTAATGGCTCTGAAGCTGTGTGAGTTTTTATATGAATCCGATATTAATACACCTTCGCACAGAAATAACTGTAGCTTCATTGAACAATAATAAAAAATATTCATCTTATAGTCAGAATATTTGTAGGAATGTAATAATGATACTAAAGAAAACTTGTTTGCCAATATACGAGTTTGTTTGCCTCTGTATCTTTAATCCGAGATTTCAATCATACTTGTTGATGAATAATATCAATTATTTACACAAAACATATTTTTATTTTCGAGTAAATCATTGAACCTAATAATGTTGCGTTAAGCTCTCGGAAAATCGTTATTTGTTAACAATCTCAAAAGAATTATGACCTCGTTAATAAAGAAAACCTGCTTGTGAGAAATTGCTTGAAGAGTTTTTCTCAAGATTTAGAAAAAGCAAACAACAAGATTTACAAACTTGTACTACTAATCTTCATAATTTTGATCTGAGTGATTCTTTTGCGTCTTGCGATTAATTTCAATGAGGTTTCTGATCTGGCAAAAAAAAATTACGTAAAATTCACTTCAGAAGAAGGGTTTTGATTTATTCTTTGCGGTGCCAAGAATGGATCCTGTACATAATTGGTGGTCTCGTATTTACAGTTTCACGAAATATATTTAAAGATTGCAAACCGGATCACACAATTAGATATTTTATTTAATCATCCCGATGAAATATTTACTTAAGCTTAACATAAGAAGACATTCTTATGCAATCTAATATTATGATTTAAGGAATATAAATTTAATATGACTGATTCACGGTATTTATGTAACATTGCATCATTTAAATTTAAACTATGAAATAAATTATGACAATGTAAAAAGCCTATATACACAACCCGATAACATTAAAAAGAAACGTTTTTGTCAATATTCAAGAATAACTATGGTATAAATACAAGAAAATAAAATATTTTCGAACTGAAGCAGGTTAAGGAATTTTAGGACATCATTTTTAACTCTAAATTTATCGAGTTTAAAGGTGACAATTACAATATGGACGTACACGTGTAAAACAACTTGGAAATAAGGTACCGACGTGCCGTATTTTTAGAAAAAATTGAACGATCCGAATTTATGTTATTTTGGACAATGTTATAACGTGTAGACGAGATAGAATCGATGTCTATCTGGATGATAAGAGCGTAGTAAACTATTCCTACAGGATTATCCGTAGGATAGTCACGTATCCTGTTGGAACCGATACACAGAGAGAATATAGATGACTTCCACGTTTAGAATTATAGAAAAAATCGTCTGGATTATAAATTTTAAAAAAATTAGCCAGTTGATATATTATAAATATAATTTAAAAATATATAATTTCACAAATTATAAAGGAGTGTCAAATGAAAACTTAAAAACTTTAATATAAAATCAAAAGTGGTCTGTATGTTGGTACGCGTGCCTTAAATAATGTACCAGGTGTCCCTTAGGTAGCAGAACTGTCAAGAAGAAAAAACATCGGCTCAGAAACAGAATAAAATTGGCTGCCCCACTAAAAACGAACAGCGTTAGGTGATTAGATTTTTGCAAAGTGAATGAGTGTAACCTATAGAAATTTATCGCAGAATAAAGGTCCAGTATGTGGATACCTGTTTATCTCAGCAGCAAGTGTATGGTGCAGGAAGTTCAGAAATGGTGTGACGTCAGTAGCTGATGCTCCGGACCCGAGCCAGGCACATCGTGTCGTGCCTTTCAAAACTAAAAAAGGCGTCCTCTTGGAGCACTGTTACCAGTATCACATACACAGATTTCAAAAATCTTCTTCTGCCTGTCATTACAAAAAAACGACGTGGATTTCTATCGACAGGCGTTCTTCTGTTACATGACACAACTCGGCACCATACGGCTCGTGTGATTGTTGTGACAATCACTCACATGCGGTTTGAATGTCTGCCTCATCCACCATACTCGATCCAAGTGATTTCAAAATGGTTGGACTCCTGAAAGAAGCACTTTCTGGGACGAAATTTCATTCCAAAGGCGAGGTGCGCAAGGCGGTGTACGAGTGGTTTCTTTTTCTTCCAAAAGAATTTTTTTCTTCGGGAATTCAGGCACTTCGGAAGCGTTAGCAAACATGCATTGAGCGTGGAGGAGACTATGTCGAAGAATGATACAGGTTTGTTGTATGTATGCCCAATAAGTAATTTTTTTAAAAAAATTAAGGTTTTCATTTGATTCTCCCTCGTATGTATATTATATTTTTGTAGATGGATTTAGCTAAAATTTCTACCGAAATTATTAATTAATAAATTATTTAATAATAACTTAATAAATTTGATTATTAATTAAAACAAAAATTTACAATTATTAATAATGGAGTTTTAAATTATTTATTGAGTCATTAAAACATGTGGTTTTATATTACGTATATTGTATCGTTTTTATTTATTATTCAGTTTCATTTGGCAGTTTTCAGATACGTAAAAAAATCAAAATTCAATATGTGACCATTATTTATGCTGCTCCTTCACATTCTCCTTTTATAACAACCCCTCTTGTGTCTTCCCTTATATAACATTATAAACTAAATGTCATTGATTGTATAAATGTTATTGTCGTCGTAAATATACGCAATATTGTTATAATAGGAACTTGACTTATGGTGGGAAAAGCTGTTTCCAACACGCCGTCGCAAATGGATTTCTAATATAGCTGATTGAAAACATTAGAATACACTGCGATTATTGGCAATGCTGCTTGTGCCGTCATTCATTTTAAGCCTATCTGATTGGAGGATTCAAGGTCACACCCCTCGTGGGAAATAACAGGCAAGTGCCTTCTAATTTTATATAATTCGTAATTCTAGTGGAAAAATCAATTTAAGTAATGAAGTAAGAATGGTTTTAACGGTTCTCGCTTATTACTAACTAACTGGGTGCCCGGAGTTGTCTGTGTACTTATTCATATAAACCCGAAAAGTATTAAAATTTTATATTAATCTTTAGTGAAGAAGTAACAACCTAAATCTAAGTGTTCCTAGTTCCGTACACTCTTTCCACAGATAGTGCAATAATTTAACAGCTATAAAATACATTTAATTTTATTGCATACGTCCCAACAAACATTTTTTTTAAGGATAGAATACTTAAATATTCTCCTTGAGTATTGCTGGGTATAATTGTCCCTGAGTTTTTAGACATTACGAAATATTAAATTCATAAAATTCTTAGCTACATTCACAATGTAAACAAATAGTCGCCATATAGGAGTCACTAGTATGACACGAACATTAACTTACATTTTCTGCAAGGATCGTAAAGTTTTTCGTATTGTTTTTTTATCATCATTCGATGGAGTATTACTGTACAAAATTATACTTTTTATTCAATGAAAATATTTCTGCTTTGTTTCATTACGGAAAAAGGACCTATTCCCTTTGTTCGTCGCGTAGTAACGTCTCTCTCGCGTGACGTCACGGTCTCTTGGCGCGCAGTAATTTGACACATAATTATCACGTTTTTCAATTATAATTCCTTCCACCTTTATGCTAGGAGTTTCTCACCCGCACAGTATCGTTTCTCGTGTATTGGAGAATATGTGTAGCAAGTTTGATTTCAATCTGTCCAATTTTGATTTGTATAGAAATTAACGTAGCTACATACATATATACATACAAATATACATCCGTTTTTTATTATATAGATAGATCTGCCTCAGCAGATGTTTTGTCACATAGCGTGACCATGAATAACATTCACGTAGGTAACTGACTAAACTAACGATATGAATGACAGATAAAGGGTGGTTACTTGAAAGAGCCAAAACAAAGGCGTCAATTTCGTATCCGACCAACGGATAAATCACCTTGCGCGTGAACTTTCCTTTTCAGACTTGTTCATTCTTTCGGGGCAGTGAATGTTTGTGAAAATTGTGAGAGCAAGGGAAGAGAAGCGCTCGAGAGGTCGAGGCACGTCCTCTGTGTCCTAAGCGGAGCCTCCTTTCTGCCCAACCAGAAAAGCAATTAGCACACAGACATTTACATTGTTGTCGTCTCGAGTGCTTGACAAACACAAAACGAATAAAAGGTTAAACAGCCTGCACATGTAAACTTAAAATGGACATTATGTGCATGTCTGTGAAGGTGACAAGTACGAAAGTGCTTTCTACTCACAAATACAGTGGGCAAACGAAGTTAAGAAGTTCGCTCCTTGTGGGTTCTACAAAAATTTTGAATATGGCAAATACACTATAAACCATTGGTTGAGATTGAGAGTATCGAATTGGAAGTTTTCGTAAAAATAGGTTGTGTTTTACCCGCTAAATCTTACAACATTGAATTAAACCAATGCTGTTTGTTTATCTTACAGTAAACTATCTACCACCAAGTGCTCATATAACCCGGAATCTTAAAAATAGTAGCGCTATTTCGATGTTTCACGATAGCTAAAATGGTTCCATGGATCACTATAGATGGCTTTCCATTCCTGAGGACGCCATTGTTAAATCAACAGTTGGTTGTTAGCTCATAGTCAGTAGCAAGCAAAGTTCTTTGCATCTTCGATCATCATTTTAGACTTTTATTAACATTACTGTACTATTTTTATATATTTTGTTCCTATGCTATTAAAGAGGGGATGCCACCACATGGATAACCCTCATGTGCCCTAGCTAATACTTGTCTAATTTTCGTTCTCTTCCTTCCTTTAGTTTGCAGGGTAATATAAAATATATGTAGCAATCATACATTCATGCAATAATTTTCAGTTCAGAAGTTATATTTAGTTGCTAGAGGGGAGAGAAAAGTACTAATCGATAATTCATAGATTATTAAAATGGCAATGAGAAGAGACATTGGTTTTAGTTACGTCGGATAGGAGGAAATTTAAGTGACACAGGCAGAGAAACTTGTTTATTTATGAGAACGGTGAATTATTGTGTCCAGTATTCGACGACAAATAACGTGAATGTTTTAGTCGAAGAACCATAAAAAAGCCGGAGCTGGATAAGCAGACCAGAGACAACTGAAAGCAGACGACAAAAATTGGTAACATACGCTACACTACTTTATCTCCACGAAACCCATTAGATAAAAACCATTGTAATTTTTACTTCTACGATCTTTTTAAAAATTTTCTTAATTTAAATTGCAAGGTGAGCAAATAACTGCATAATAATTAATCAACCCTTAAGGCCCACTCACAGCAGTGCGGGACTGCGGGAACGGGAGCGCGAAAGGTGCGGGACGTGTTTTAATTGCGGGATATGGGCAAATTCAGACCTGCGTGAACTTTCCCGGAACTTGCTGCGTCCTAGTGAAGGTTCGCAGCTCGCATGGTATTTCCCGCGTCCCGCACGTGCCTGCTGCTCGCTTGCCCAATGTTTCGGTACAGGCCGCCAGCGAAAATTTTAATAATACATTACAGTAGATATATGTTATATCATATATACCTCCAGGCACTTGAAACTCGTTCTTCTGGAGATATTGGTTCACGATTAGTTCGTGTATTGCTTTTTAATGTGATTCTTAATTGAATTGCTAATTTCATCAAAACAATTAGGTGGCATTCTGAAATAAATATAAAATCTTGCAACATTTCTACGTAGCTCTGGCATTAAGGTGTAATATTCATCAAATGTTTTTCGTTTAGAAATGGTTTCGTGAATCCATATTCTTCTTTTTCTAAAGATATATAAATAATAAGGAAACAGAGTACAGCGGGAAAAATAATTGACTTGTTTCTTATTATTCTAATAACTTAGCACGTTTTTCGTCTTCGTCTAGTAAAATTACAACCTCCTCTTCATCTGAAGACATTAGTGAACACGCTGTCTTAACTTGAATTAAAAAATTTCATTCGAAATTATTAAAAATACGTAATTATTTTAAGTGAAACTGCTGGAAGGCGTCTAGAAAATGAATTCCCGTTCCCGCAATGGTGTGGAGGGCCATGCGGTACGCTGTCCCGTACCTGCAACCGGATTCCCGTTCCCGCAGACCCGCACTGGTGTGAGCGGGCCTTTAATCTCTCTGAAGCAGAATGCTAGTAGTAAAACCTTACATGCGGTAGGGTAAGCCAGGGAAAAACGATCACCCTAAATTTTTCCGTGATTAGTTCTGCGACCTTATGGGAAATTTATTTATTAAGTTCCCAGTTGATACTTTATTATTGTTGTTATTGATCTAAGATGAGCTAGCGAGTTTTATTGTTTTATGTCGTAATCAGTAGCTATGTATTTATTTACACGTTTTCAGACAAGGGTTAACTAAATTTGCTTGTCCATGCTTTCTTCTCCTCATCGATATGGGGAGCAACAGCCAAAATCCAAACAAAACAAAAAATAATCCTTCGCTCCATCACTAACTCTCCCTGGTACCTTAGAAATGACATCATCCACTATGACATTAAACTTCCCGAAGTCAACTCAATAATCACCAAATCCGTAACCTCATTAATCAAAAGCACGTTCAACCATCCTAACACCACGATCCAGCAATTCCATAGCAACCCTCCCCCACCACTACACTCACGTCGCCTCAAGAGAAAACGCCCTATCGACCTCATCCTTCCCCCAGAACACTCTGGCACCTCCTAACCCACCCCATCTTCATACCCGCAGACCCCACCTAACCCATCAAATTCAACATCACCAGTGAACTCTCATAGCCCAACAATGTATGTGCCTCAGACACACAAATTAAGATACCAGAATGAAAATTTTGCAAAATTTAGGTTAATTGCTGAATTAACTGAATTACCATCCTACCATGTAAATTATGCACATATTTAAAATTTGTATATACTATAACTATATTTAACCAACAGATAATCTTATGATAAAAGTTTCTTCTGACAAGTACCTCATATAGGAATTTGTTACTTCAAGGAAAAATGAAGAAGAATGAGACAGTACAGGAAACTAGGAAGAGGAAAAATCTCTGGTGGGTCAGTTAGAAACAGGAAGAGAGTAATAAGACGAAACAGTCTCTTGGGATGGAAGACTCCAATAGTGATGACGTCAGTCCAGAATTATTGTAATTTTTTGCGTTCTGTGAGTGGTGAAGGCTGAATTATATGTCAGATGCTGGGCACAGAAGCAATGTGCAGGAGCGGATGCTGATGGTGATGAGTACATTTGCGGAAAATTTTAAGTTTATAAAATATATGTTCTATAAAATGCTATTTGTGATAAAAATAAAATGTTAAAACATATAAAGTTTTATAATATCTCTGAAGTATACATAATTTAATATTTAAACACTTCAAATGTGGGGGATTATATTCCCCGATGTCCGGGGCAAAACGATCATATCTAAGGAATTTATTAAAAAATATGTATAGCTTTTAATTTTTTATATAAATACTTAAACAAAATCACAGTACTAGCTAACAACTTTACAAAACATATTAGTAATGTTTTTTAAGACTATTGTGATTCTTAACTATAAAATGGGTAAATACACCTTAGGCGGATCATTTTCCCCGGTCTCCTCCCTAATAGAATAACCACGTTGAAGATGACGTTAAGAGTGGAAGTTCTCAGTTAATTTTTTTAAATTAATGTTTTATTATTATATTTAACGTTATTAATATTATAACTAGAAATACGTTTAGTTCATTGCTACGACTATTTCAAGTTATTCGCTAAAGCCTGAATTTGTGAAAATGAAATAAATAATACATATTTGGAAGTACCAACAATAAATTGAAAGAAATGAAAAATGTACGTCTGATGGAAAATTAATAATAAGAAAGATAGCCAAATACAGATAAAAGAAGTGATATTATAAATACGACACGACGTTTCTGGGAGTCCCGTATCTTTCTTCAGATGCAGAAAATATTTAAGAGCCGACAGAGACAACCCCCCCCCCCAAAAAAAAAAACAAAAAAAACTAGTCAGTTGACAAAACTCAAAAGCTTTCGAGTTTACATATTTTCTGCATCTGAAGAAAGGATCAAGGCTCCCTGAAACGTTGTGTGGTATTTATATTATCACTTCTTTTGTCAGTATTTGGCTATCTTTCTTATTAACAAAGTTAATTTAATTAAATTTATACTGGACGTGTTATCAACGTGAAGTTAACCAATATCTTTGGAGACGGAAAGCTTCCATGTAAATATAATTATGTAGAATACCAGTGACTTATAATATTGTTTACCAGTTTACCACCACATATAACATTATGCATTACAAAGATAATTACTTAATATCATTTAAAGATGCAGATTTAGAATAACAACGTGTTAGAAGTTTCATTAATTTCTGGGCTTAATCTTTCTAGAAAATAAAAACTCCGTTGTGACGTGGATGATGGCAGCGAAGTTCCAGCCAATTGCCCTTCAAGGATGGCAGGGTAAAATCGTCTCGAAGAACCGTGGTTATTTGATAAGGTTGGCTGCCCTGTCAAGAGCCATATGGGGCTCAAAACTTATTGAGGCATCAAATCCACGACAGAAACGATCTCGGTATTGAGCTCAGTCAGTAACACGAGACTGATGTCGCTTTCGAAATTGTAAACGGAATCGTGCCTCGCGGTTCATCAGGACCATGAATGAACGTAATTTCCGGTAATTATTACTTTTCTCTGTTTACTCAATACGATTTATAAGTAAAAGAAAAGTTCGTAATGTGGGCAGATCAAGCATAATATTAAAATGCTACATAATAATCCTGACATAAATATTTCCAATTCTTCAAGAATGAATTTTTTTAAAAAAATTATTTGCATATTTAAGTTCAACTCATATATTACATAACTGAGTAATAAAGAAATCTTCTGATTTCGCCAGATGTGAAGTAGAAGTCTTCCATTGATGTAGTCCCAAATAAAGGCGTTAGACCTGGTTGGACCTAGGAATGAGGTCATTTGGCCAAGGTCGGTTTAATCTTCTGGGTTCGCAGGCAGTTTGCGGCAAAGAAGGAAATGGGAGAAAAATTAAATGTAATTGCGTGCCGATGGTTCCAGTCCCAACTCATAACATACATTTTAACTTATTTCAGTTTATATTAGTTTTATTGATTGTCTTAGAATTATAACAGGATCGATTATCATTATAGCCGTTTGCCAAAGTTAGAGGTTATTGAGTCACGCATGTTCAATCGACACTACAAGTTGCGGCCAGGAAATGAATTTTGCCGCTGTTTTCATTTAGGACGCGGGCAAGCAATCCAAGTCATTCACGCTTTCAATAGTAAATTTCACAAACGCGATCTAGACAACACATACCTATGAACGTTACCCAGTTCCGGTGCGAGACGAACTCGGAACGTGTTTCCAGTTCAAATGAAAAATTTACGTCTGATTCAAAATTAATAATAAGAAAGATAGCCAAATACAGACAAAATAAGTGATAACATAAATACTACACAACGTTTCTGGGATCCTTGTCCCTTTTTTCAGCTGCTAAGGAGAGCCGTTTTTATTTATTGACTATCTTTCATATTACTTTTCCATCTTAGCAATGGGGTAAAAGCTATTACACGGTATCAATTCTAGCAGTATTATAAAATCCTTCAGTTCCTAAGTATGAGAGTTATCGTTGCTTTTTTATAGTACATATTTATAATACAAGAATAAGAACTATAAGAAAAATTCAAATGGCAAATCTGCTGACGAACTTATAATAGCAGATAATCTGAAGTTAGCTTAAAAATATTTGAGGAGAAATTAATTTTGTATAGGGTATCATTTTATAATTTAATATAGTTATCATGAGACTCGGCGAAATATTTGTTCGGAGGGAACAGCAAAGGAAATTCCGAGCTGACTATAAGCGCCAGGAAGACGTGTCAATATGGCGCGTACGTGACTTACCTGAGGCGTAGGAAATGTCCGGAGTTTTCACAGACCGCCAATTTTTTTTTTGCTTTTGCGATAGAAGTCAGGAAATTTTGACAGTTGACATCTATTTGGATGTGATCACTTGACCAGCTGAGACTGTTGAAGGTGTGGCGGACGATGACCACCCACAAAGAGATTTCAACTCCAGGGCAGTCGAAGTGTGACAGTCGCTGAAGGAAGTAAGTATTGGGGAAGTCTTATTGCTGCATCCCCACTGCCAATTATTACACAACCGGAGATTGGCCAATTCTCTGCACACCTTTGCTCAAAAGTTATACCGACCCTCCACGCAGAGATCATGAAAAAATCTTATATTAGGTTTGTAGCAGATAATCTGAACTTAGCATAATAATATTTGATGAGCAAATTAATTTTGTATAGGGGATCATTTTATAATTTAATATGGTTATCTCGAGGCTCAGCGAAAGAAAAATTATATATATATATATGAGCCCCAAACAATGAGGCAGGCGCGAAATTGTAATTGTTGGTGCCTTGTAAAAAGTCAATCCCGATTCGGGAGCTGGTGCTCGACAAATTTCATGCCACGTGTTGTAGATCCAACCACGCCTTGAGTTATTCATATGTCTCATGTCTCGGCAAATAACACATTGAAATAAACAACGTTTGGTTATTTATCTGGTAAAAATAATCTAGCGCTCAGAAAACCAACGTATCTTAGGATTCGTATACGTATGCTCAACTCGGAAAACTTAATGATTATTACGGTAATAAAGAGTCGGCATATTATCGTCACATTTGTCGCCCAAACTGGTGGGCGAAGCCGCATAATTATTACATTTGTCGCCAAACCTGAATAATTACTACATTTATCGCCCAAATTGGTGGCTAAACTTGAATAATTACTAGTTTTAATTTAGCGTCGGTTTTGAATTAATAAAAACAATTTATGACCTTTTACAGACAATTTTTTTTTGTATTATGCCGACGTTTCGATACCTTTTTGTATCTTCTTCAGGTATTGACCTACAGAGAAGGCATTTACAATTAATTAAACTTATAGTATAACTGTACAAAGTAAACAAAGGCAAACTAAAGGATATACAAAAAAGTTAAATAAAAAACAAGCAACTTACCAAATTAACTCAATAAAACTAAACAAGCTATAAAATTTACAAAGTTTTGAAAGGGTATCCGAGGCAGACTATTCACTTGACTCTAACAATAATGAAGCAAGCCTGAATGGCAAGCTGTAGTAGTGGAGATTTAGTAATAACAGTCCTGTGGCCTTGGGGCTTTATCCCGTGGTCAGCGGCTCTCGGCAACATTCATAAGTAACTTATAAATAAATAAATGGAAACATAAATTTTCAAAAAAAAACTTACAGGTAACAATTTATATTAAAACAAAATAAACAATTTAGAAAAATGAAGAGTTGTAAACATTGCTTAATATAATTGTATCGTTGTGGGAATTGAGTGTGTTTTTGGTTCTTTTTATGTGTATCATTTGTGAAAGGTTACGTTTGTATAAATTTGGTTCAACATCCAGCACCTAAACATTATCCCAATCAAAATCATTTTAATAAATTTGCGAAGCTTATTGTTTATTCTAAATACAACTGAGAAGTGAAAATCGGCTAGAAGATTTTTTATTTTTCACTTATTAAACCATGATAAGGCAATAATACCACAATCTGTTTTTCCCTATCCGAAATCGTTTCTTTGTCAATTATTTTGTTGTTGTTATTATTGTGATTTAGTTTCTTAATTCTCATTGAGATGTGTTTTTTGATGAAGGTCAGAGGATAAGCATTATTAATTAAAATATTTTTAACTATTTTGATATTATTGTTGTGGAATTTGATAACAATATAGCCCTATCAATGACGTTGTATACCATGGCTTTCTTTTGGTGTGTAGGATGGTTGGAAAAATAATTTGAAATACGGCCAAAGTAGGTCGGTTTCCGGTGCCAATTTCTTTCAACAATATTATTATTGTTAGTGACACACACGTCCAAAAAGCTCAGATTTTTGTTACTCTCTAATTCAAAAGTAAAGTATAGTACGCGTTAAAAATTTAAGTAATGTTGTTGATCTCGCTTTTGTTCACAATACAAAAAATTTCGTCAACATATATATTGTATATGATAGGTCATAATATAAAAAATAAAAATTGTCTCTATAAGGTCATATATTGTTTTTATTGAATAATTACTATTGTAATATACCATTTGTTTAATTTACTTTGTGCCGTAATTAGGAAGCAATTTAATGTAATATTTAAATAGCACAATTTAAATTCAAATAATATATTTTTGTAGTTATTAAACTTTTAATAGTAATTATGAATATTTAGAGCTAGGTTTGGAATGAAAAACAGAAATTAGATTCATATAAACGTTAGACAATTTATTTTAGACATGTGAATGTAGTACATGAATTAAAACGGCTATTAACATGAATTTTTACTCTTATCTCAGGTCGCTTTATCGGGCCTCGTGAAAAGTATAGAAATGCGATTTACATTTACAAACATGCGTATTCATTTGAGTATTGCGTCTCTAACTAAACCGTCAAATATAATGACAAAAAGTCTGAGAATGTTCTAAATTCAACTTTCTCATGTTACACACTGACTGTTCAAACATTGTTTATACTACATAAAACTTATAAAACAAACTTTATAATTTTGAAAATTATATATTACCTGCATTGGGTATATTACAATAATAATATATTGGAAGCGCACACATGCCGTGCATTACATTACAACCTTTCCTTGCTGTAAGCTGCAATAGATTTACGTCTATTCCTACATTTTACAATACGATATCTTTTACAGGCCTCTAAACACAACTCACACACACACTCGTCTTTTGTTTCATGAAATACTTTGTTTAAGCACACTTTATGGTGAAAGTTATGGATCGCCAGTCTCGTCTTCGTGTGGCGTAGTTCATGGTTGGCTTCCATCCATGTCCTGTCCTGCATAGCAGATGTTGTATAGAAGTCCTCCGTTATGTTCCGTTTCCTCTCATACAGATCCTGTACACGCTGTCTGAAGCTGGAACCAGCTGGTAGTATCAGATCATATCTTAAATCCTCTATTACGAAGGTCTCCCTGGTAAGCTCGTACACTAGCCGCGATCTTGAATTTTGTGGAACTCCTAAAATTCTTTTCAGGTATCTAGCCTTTACTCGCTCCAATTCTTCCAGTTGTCTGTATGTGAGGTATTCTCCTACTAATTCTAGGCCATACGTCAGAACAGGTAGTATCTTAGCCTAAACAGGTCCATCGCTGTGCTGATCGATAATTGTGTAATGTTTCGGATTTCATTCATAGCTCTAGTGGCCGCCACTGCTCTACATCTTATATGCCGACTGAAACTACTTCCCGTTGTTTGGATTGTGATGCCTAGATATTTAAAGTTGTTAGCCCTCTTGAGTAGTTTACCATTTCATTTGACGTTCTCTGCTTCAGTGAGTCTTCCTCCTTTCCTGTTCAGGTATATTACAATATATCTACGTTTCAAAAAAGAAATTTCCTACAGATGTCCTCCTAGTTTCAATGTGTTTCTTATTACATGCTCACAAAGACCTTGTAGAGATTTTAAAACTTATGAACATTTTTACAACACCTGCGATTTTAAGAAAACTTCCCAATTCTTTAATACTGTTAGGAAGTAGATAAACTGACCCGCTAAACTGAGAGCTCAAAATTTACTTGAAGGAAACAAGGAATGTATTCAACGTATAAATAGAACACGAGTTTTCGAAACTTCTTATGACGTTAAATATTCCACTTTACCAACGCGAAACCTCTATTCGTATAACAAAATAGCTTCAAATTAGATGTAAATATAACTGCGCGCCGCTAGACGCTTTCCGGAAGAACAAACCTGAGAAATTATTAAGCGCCTGACGGATTACCGCGTCAACGTCTCGGTTTTACCACTAATTCTCCCTTTTTTTTTTACACAGAACGGACGAGTTCTTCGGTGAACCGTTTCACCCTTCCCGGTACGAGGGAATTGAATTAGCGGCCAGGCCCACAGAATGAAATTGTTTTAAAAACTGCTGCAATCACGAGATCTCGAAGACCTTTATGCTTTATACTATTCCCGCGCATTTATACTTGCATTAATCTGTTTTTGAATGACAGCGACACTTTTCTGTGAATTTATGAACAATTACACATACAAGAAAAAATGGAATTTTCTCCCATGTGATGTATTGTAATATTCAGTAATTACAAATTTATTTCTCTATTAATTATATATTTTCCCTTCTGTTTCTCGCATTCCGTTATGTTCTCTATAACACTCACACAAACGTATGCATTTCTTCTAATTAAATCGAATTAATTAATGACAAAAGTAGGAAAAAGCAGTAAATTAAAAAAAGACCGAATAGTGAAATAAACAATTCATATATACTGTTTCTATATGTAGGCGGATACTATGTTAAGAAAATAAATAGCGGAAAATGTCACTAGACTGAAATGAAAAACTCGCTTCCTAGTTCATAAACACCTCTTTTACTGTTACAATACTCCACAATTGCTTAGACTCATAATTTAATAATTGAACAAAGAATTGAATTTTATGTTCACAATATCAATAAATATTATTGCACTTTCATTGGCTTAACAACCACAACTTTCACATAACTTGGACAATACTCGAGATCATTAAAACCGTTTGTATGGAGCTCGTCAAAGAATTTTTCTAGTCAAGGGATACATTATTTATGCGTATTTAATTTTTTATAGATTTAATATGTATTGATGCAGTGTGGTCACTATTCACATGATAAAATTAGAAATTTATTTCACCTGTTTAGTCTTAATTGAATAAAAAACATCCGGATATTTTTTCTTAAAACTTTCAATAAATAAATCTTACAACGAGCTACTTAAATCATTGATGTTACAGTGGTTAAGGAATATGCGCCGGTTAATGTACTATTTCGTACAATTTGCCAATATTGTTTCATGAAAAACCAACAAAATGAATCACATAATAAATCGTTCGTTTTATAATAAATCCGAAATATATTTGATTATACTATTCAAATTAATCGCAGATTTGTTGCACTATGATTTAACCCACAAGGATTACCAGTATAAAGTGACAGGAGAACGATTGAGATTCAAAGTGTAATTCCTTGCGTGCGTTTCGAAGTTATTTATGTTTTGCCATTTTAGTAAACAGAACTATCAAAGTCTTTGAAGAATAACTCCATTTTGCTCAATAAATGTTATATTACTGTAATGGAATAAAATATTCTCTGGCCTCTAACCGAGTGAAAAGATGGTTGCGCTACGTTTCGGTGACGTTCACTGTCATCGTCAACATCATCAAAACGTCGCGAATACATCTTTTCATTTTCAAAATATTTTATTTATTCCTTACTCTGAGAAATAGTGCATTCTTTATTGTTGTTATTCATAATTGTATTGCATTTTAATGGATGATATATAAAAATATATTCTAGAGTTTACAAATGTGTAATGAAATGTTTTATTTAAATTACTTCTTTAATTATCGGCGGCGTAACTCTGAGACTGGGCATTGTGAAGAACAGCATCGTCTGGCGCGTGAATGGTTGCTAGAAATTGTTGAAAAATCGTATATAAGACGCTCAGAACTTAAGTGTCAACAGTCGAGCAGTCAGAGAGAATACAGTCAGGGAGCGGTGTGTTGTGGGAGGCAGTGAGTGTGTTTTGGAGGGCCTGACCATGGTAGTCCGGGCGAGAATCTGTGGTGGTGGAATTCAGCAAAGTATCGGCTGTATTAAAGGGATTTTCCACAGCAAACTGAGTGTGATGATCCGTACGACAGTAAAGCAGAAAGGCGCCGAAAGTGTTGCAAAGTGTTAGGACGAAAAGTGAGACGATAATAAAATCAGAGCTATGGCCTGTCAATAAAAAAATATAGTCCCATTAAAAAATAAAAATAGCCACATGTGAACAAAACAGAGGGTATGTAAACACGTAAATTTGGTAACCCTTTACGTAAATATGGACTACCGCCAAATTTCTGTTACTATGTGAAATATTACTATAACTTTTTCAGATATTTCTATAGTTTTAGCAGATTTCTATAGTTTTTGTTAATTTTAGAGTCTTTGTATGAACTTTTGTTATTGTAAATTAAATTCATTTTTTGTTTTTGTAACTTCTTGAAAATAGAAAATCACTGTCTTTATTAGAGGCCCTATAAGCGGCCCTGAAATTTAGATTCTCATGAAATCTGAGTAATTTACTTAAAAACCGAAAATGTAAAGTCAACATAAATCAAAATTGACAATTAAATAATCTTTGTTATCTCTTTAAAAATTTTGATTTAATTTCAGAATAAAATCCCGTAAATTTCCTTCCTTTGTTTCCTCTTAATATCTTATTGAATATTACAATAAATGTTCGGACTATTGAGAAAATTAATAGCTAAATAAACATCAGCCAATTTTAAGTCAGAAAAAATAATTTTTAATTAAATTAGCAACGCTTTATCGCTTATTTTACGACCTCATCAGGTTAAAGTTTTACAAAAAAAAATTGATATACAGGCCATTCTATGCTGAAATCGCGTTGATAATTTAATTAATTCTTTTTTATGACTTAAAATTGGCTGATGTTTACTTACTTTTAATGGATCATGTTCTATTGTATACAAAAAACGCATAAACTTGACCATGGTTGGAAAAGAGGTGACAGACATCGATAGTAGATAACAGGTTCAAATAACAAAAGTTGAAAAAGGTGTCTCGTGGCCGTAAGTTCATTTTAACATCACTATAATGATAATTAATTTAATAAGAAAGGTAGCCAATTCAGACAAAATAAGTGATAATACAAATACAACACTTTTAAAACTAGAATAAATAGTAAAGCTGAAAGTAAGCAATCCATAATTCAGAAAAGACATCATATAAACGTAACGAAATAGAAGACGCAAATATAAAGGCTAGGCGTCAAATGTTAAAATGAAAAAAAATTACGTCTGATTGAAAATAATTAATTGTCTGAATTGGCTATGTTTCTTATTAATTACTTTCAATCGGACGTAAATTTTTATCGTAGAAAAAGTTCTCGGGTTTCCTAAAAGATGACGGCAGTGTATTTGTCCGTCGAAACGTCGCGTTACAATCGCATTGTTACCCAGGTGGAAACCCGAGAACTTTTTCTTCAACAAATACACCGGGAAAGCCTTCGGTCTTTGTAAATTTTTATCATTTGATAATTAATTTAATCATTACATCAAAAATTCATTATTATTAAGAAAACTAAATACGCTTATATTCCTCAGATGTATGATATAACTCTTGTGTTATTTACAATTCAGTATAATGATATATGATGTTACTGTATCTAACTGAGGAAGACATTAGTCGAAAGCTCTCCATGTTTTAATAAATAAAAATTGGAGAGTGTCAGAAAGTTAAAAAGTATTTTCTGTTTTTCCTGGCGACTAATAGTCGGAAGTAAAATATTATGTAATATGTATGACTACAATTAAATACAATAAGTAATTCATTATACTTTCATTAACATTATGAATTTAATACTAAAGTCATAAAAATTTACAAAAGATAAAATAGATTTATTCATTATAAATATATGAAATGCTTATATTAACGTTATGAATTTAATACTAAAGTCATAAAAATTTACAAAAGATAAAAATAGATTTATTCATTATAAATATATGAAATGCTTATATTGAAGCATTTTCCTAATAATATATCGCATTTATATACGCAAACCTGAATATTCAGAGGTAACTGAAACACCAAATGGATAGAAATGTCGATTCAATTATTTGCAACACATGAAAACCTTCATTTATCGAATGAAAAACTTTTTGACGGTATCAAATGTATTCAAAAATTATAATCCATTACGAACAATACATTTTTACGTGTAATAAAGCAAATCAGAATGTCGGAATATGATTTGTAGAAACTGAAAGAATTTCATATTTATACGCCCTTACTGTTCCTCTCTCAGACTGCGAAGAAAGTTCTTGGAAAGAAACATGATTATATTTAGTTTCATCGTTGGTTCAACTTGTTGCAAAATTTAATAAAAAAAAAGAGAGAATGATAATACGAAGAACGTAAAGTGTCTTAAGTACCTCCTGAGTTTTATGTAGCAGATCACCGGCACTGCCAGTCGTTTCTTAGTCTCCGAGCGGAGACAGGAAACCTAATTTACATAAAAACACGAGGGAATATCATTTTTGTTTAATAAAAAGAGTCATACTCTTAACGTGTAGTTAATATCTGACGTAGCAGGTATTAAAACTATTAAGCAAAATATTAAAATGATATCCCTTTACTGTATCACGCTACTCAAATGTCGCAAAACGCAACCTTTTAAATGTGGATTAGTTTACCTGAAACGCATGAAGTAGATTTTCGCTCATTCCACGAAACACATATATTTAAAAATAAAAACAGAGTATGTTAAAATAAATCTTAAATTTCTCGAGCGACAATTTCACGTTTCGCAGATTAATTCTGACGTCATAAATTCTTGGTGATTATATACGCCCAAGATAAATTAATATTAGCTATGTTCAAATACAACGATATTGAAATAGATAAATATTCTAATGCTTATTTTAAAGTAGGTTCCGAGAAGGTTATGATAATAAGACACTCGTCCCGCAATATTAAACTTGGTAAGCAACGGAACTTGAATCTAAATTATTTGCTGTGTTAAAAGCGGGTAAAAATTAATTCTAAGGCTGTCTTCGTTCCTATTGAAGTGAGTATAAAGAAGACGAAAGAGGTATTATATCAGCAAGCCCCGTGATCAAGCGGTCCCAGCACTTACTGAGCAAGTCATTGGTGGCCGAGGTTCTTCAGGATGGTTGGAGAAAGGTCGCCGTCCGTTCCGCTATATAAATATACAATTATATACATTAAAGATACGAGAATCCTGGCCAGGGTGAAAATATAATACTGTAAGAAAAGGACCTCGATCGCACACTGTCAATAAAAGTGTCTGATTATTGACCAAAATTAGTGTAGATTTTCGTCCGCAAACAGCGCAGACACGTGCATGCGTGCGAGACAGTCTCGTGACGGCGAAGGCACTGCAAAATAATTTTTTTATGACACTTAAGTGCTCGCCTGACTCTTTAATTTGCGTACCGAAGATGACGCGTGAACACGATTCTCTATGAAAAGTTATAAACTGGATGGTACTCACAGCGGGCCGAGGCGATGTCTGCGAACCCCTGCATGAGTTGGCTTCCCACGCATGCGTGCATGTCCTGGCTCGCCCTGCCCCTGCCCTGCGCAACCTCAACGCGCGAATAAACAATATAAGCTACGGCTAAACAGCTACCTCGTCCCGCCTCGTCTCTTGCCGACTGCACGTGGAAAACAAATGTAAGTAGACGGGCAGGTTGTGTTCTTCCACAATCGTTTAGAAAACTGCTTGAATTAAAGCTACGAAAAACGATGGATACGAATAGGAAGTTTGGTCACGTACGGCCGCAAATCCAGGAATCGCGCTCAAAGCCCATAAAAATATAAAGTTGCGGTCAGTCGCAGACTGTTTTACAATGGTAATACTTTTTTTGCAGAAATCCGACAGGATCTTCTGTGAATAGATGGATCCGCGTCTCACGTTTATGCCGAAGACAAACAATTTCAAGCAACAAATCGTCCGAAAGAGAAACAAGCAAAATGATTCAACGAACGAAGAAACAGGAACCATAAAAAACCAAATATTCCTTTCCGGAAATTTTTCATAGCTGATTGCTGAAAACAGATAATCCAAATTTCAATTCAAGTAAATAGTTTTCACTAAATCTGATAACTTCATCTCTCGGCTTAACATCAAACTATCTGACTGACATCTTGTAGATTTCTCCAACCGAAAGGTCGGTACTGCGTACATTGTAACCTTCTAGTCTCATACCTCCCGTTTTCATTCAGTAACAGAAAGATGAGGCTTACGACTCTAACTATGAGTTGAACACAGTAAACAAATAATAATGATAAAATGGCTACATAAAACAAAACTAAAAGTACAAAGAGCACAATGCTTCCGCTACTGTTCGTATAATTCCTGAGGGGAAGAAATTAGATAGATAGATTTATTCACCATTAGCTCTCTTAAGAGGAATTAGGATTCGTCACAAATGTACAGTAGATAAATTACATATAAACAGAATTAATATTAACAGGTTACACACACACACACAAAAATTCATATCTGTTCACATTTGTCTACTCACTACAATCATACACACTATCTTTAGGAAACACGCACACGACACTAATCACTACCTGGTACTCATCTCCTGTCGCTAGGTACGGAGGGATGTCGTCATGAATATTTACTAAAGGATTACTTAAGGCTATCACATAAAAAATCTCCCAAATATATTTTAAACGTCTAGAGAAGTTCGATGGATAAAACAGCGTCATAGATATTACTTATTGAGTCAGTGAAATGTATATTTATATTTTAAGTGAATAATTTCAGAATATCTTATATTTTTGTATTCTTCCAATATACTGTGTACGGTTACTACTGAGTGCTCATAGTGTTCATTAACTCTAGTTTTTAATGCCCTTGTGGTTCGTCTGATGTAGACAGCACAGGGGACTTTGGAAACTATCAAACATTTCCAGGATCCAAGGAGTCTTTAAAGAATTGGTATATAATTTATTTTTAATGTTTAAACAACTGGTTGAGTTTAAAATGGAAATCCGTATATGGAAGTACAATAGATGTATTAGGTTTGTAAATTTTGACTTTTTAGAATTAGAGAATTTAAGTTTCTTCATTTTTTACATATCTTTGTGTCATTAAAATGATCGTATCCGAATTGGCCATTAATATGTACAAATTCTCTGAGTGAATCTTGGGGTCAGATAATAAAACAGTGATATTAAAACCGTAGCTGATGATAGGGTGCTTTGAAAAATAATTAAGGACGCGTCCAGAAGAGGTGGGTTTGCGATAGCAATTAGTAACTTGAGAGGCCTTCAGTAATAGGTAAGTGACGGAAGCAGAGAGAACGATACACTTCATGTTCATAAATAAACTGTAATTTTGGGTGGTAGTTGTTAAAAACATTAAGAATATGGTCAATATTAAAAGTATGCAAAAAATATCGTTCACATACCGTCCTTAGTAAAGTTGAAAAACATAAGACAAGTAAATACATTTCTGCAAAGAGAGGAGACGACGGACTTTCAACAGGAGAACCATTAATATGATTAAAATAGATATTGTTCAATACGATATTGGAATTGAAAACGAGGTTTGAGGAAATCAAAAAATCCTTGTGATTAAATGTTGGGAAATTTGTTGAATATATGTCATCTATGGTTGTTTAAAATATTACCTGCATCCTGGAGATAATCATTTCCCAGTCAACAAAGTTGCCTGTAATGATTTTAAGCTAAAAGGGCTTTAAAATATAGTTTGATAAGAGCTCAGTAGTAACTGAACATAGTATACAGATTTTAAATAAACTATTATAAGTTGCCAAGAATTCTTTATTAAAAGTAAACACACAGGAGCATGCGACTAATTCGTCATATTCGTCTGCATTTTACTTTTGTTTTTCCGTTTTAAAAAAAATTATTTTATAGATGTTAAAAATATATATAAATGATATGTTTCTTAATTTCTCAATTGATTTTCTTCTTACTAAAGTAATGACTCATGTGAGCTCATGAATTACGAGAAGATTGTGGACGAATACTGTTGTGATATGATCTTTTTGTTAAAATGGGATTTGTTACTAAAGAATTTTGTAATTAATTTGATGCTTGTCTATTGCGGAATACTTTATTTTAATTAACGTGTAAATATTGAATCATGTTAAAATGAAAGTTTAAAAAAATAATTAATAAAGGAATTGTTTGTTTTAATTGTAACGGCTGAAATTTTTTTCAGGTGAATATGACTAATTGGTCAAAAGCTCCTGTATGTTGATTTTAAATAAATAAATGTTGACAATTTATTTTTGTTTATTTAAAATCTGTTTAATATTTTTAAAAGTTGTTTTTCAAGGTTAATATGTCGGATACAAAAATCTGAGCTATAAAAAGCTGCTATAATAACAGGATTTTCTCTGAAATTCTTCACATAAAGCCATAAATACATAAAATAACACTAAATCATTAAGAAATAGAGTTTTACGAGTAGTAATGGAGACGTTATCTTTTTACCTCAATTTTTGCCTGTATTTGGTCATTTGATCATTATTACCCTATTAACAGACAAATAAGTTTCATTTTTCTAGTAAAGACAGTTTAATGGTACTGTTTGAATCGCTTGTCTATTATTATTCTTTCCACTATCTATTATACGACGTACTCTAAATTCTCACTTGTCACAATTTACCCCCTTCCTCTTGAACTCAAGACCGTGGATCAACAAACCTCCTCACACAGAAGTCATAAAATTAAAGCCATCACTGCCAATATATATATTGATTTTATAAATTTTGAAAATAGGCCCAGAATATTCATAAAATAATGTAATGTGACAAATGAAGAAGTGACTTCAAAATAAAGATGTGTTTTCGTAAAATACTCTGCGTGACAAGTAGATACAATGAACAAAATACACAAATAACTAATAAAGGCTGGTAAACGTTATAGATTCCTAAAATTACCATGAATTAATATGTAGTACGGCATATGTGGAACGGAATAATTCTTAAGTTGTAGTATGAGTTAATTAATATTTTTTAAATATAAATTTGATTCGGAATTTACATAATTATTACCGTATCGGAATTGAAAATAAGAAACAAAACTTTCCATTTGGAAATAAATGTCTAGCGTTTATTCAGCCTTATATATATAATGTAGTAATTAAAAGGCAATTAATAATAAATAATTAAAAGAAATTGTGGATTTGGATTGTGATCGGCAAACAGACACAAATCACACATAATAATGAACAATAATGGAAGAGGCCTAAGATATTGTAGGACTGTTAGCGCGCTGAGAAGAACATATAAAGAAGTTGGCGGCGAAACATTGCAGAGGACGGAACAAACAAAAGTTGAGCAGAGACTAGACGTCGTTAATGTATTACCAGTTAAAGTTATGAATTAATAAAAGTAAAACATTCCCGGAAGTATTGCTTCCTAAATATTGGAAAGTAATAGCAGTTTCGTGAGAATAGAACTTTTCAAAATCTTCGTGGACGAATTGTACCAGGATAACATTGGTAAATTATTGTGGAGCGGAGCAGTCATCAAAATACAGTCAATCTTGCCAAATCTTAAAGTGAAGTGTAAAATCAGTGACAGTGATAGTAAAAGTAAAGTGTGTGAAATTGTCTGAACGAGGTAAAACTTGATTGTCCTGGTACCAGAGAGGGAGAGAGAGAAACTGTTTTATTCATAAATCCATTCAATTAGTAATTGTAAACCTTTAATTAAAGATAAAATCGTCAGATTTAGGATTTTTGAATATTGTAAATATTTGTGTATTGACATAACTTTACAGTGATTTGATTCTATAAAAAGAGTAATACCTTTCTTTATTTAAAGGCTCAGATAAAGACCCTTAGAGAAAGAGTAAAAATTTTGGATTGTTTGTAATAAATATTGTTAAATTCAATATATATCTATTTTGTAACTTGAATTCTTTTTGCATATAATAAATAAATGTGTTTGTTTAATTAACTAAAAATCTTATTTATTAACATCCTATTCATTTAAAAGTTAAAATAATGTAAATTGACGCATCAACGTGAGGCAGATTTTGATTTTGTTTATTTAATTGTATTTTCATAGTTGAATACTACATTTTTGACACCTCCAACGTGGGGGCACTGTTTCATTTTAATTTTTTTCATTCCTATATATATATATACTAAACCAGACAGTAGTTTATAAGTAAATTCTTAATATTATGTATTTCTTTATTTCACGTATTTAATGATACTAATGATTAAGAAATATACATCAAATTGTATAAAGTATGTCTTACTTTATTAAAATAATAAATTCCAATATAATAAAACTAAAATAAGTATACCGCCAATGAAACCATGGCAGCTAGAATTTCCCGTAATATCACTCTCATGATTTAAACATAATGTTGAACACGTCGATGCAGTACATATTAATTAAAATGCGTAAAAAAATTCAAAGGCGAGCACTGCATTTGAGAAGGGTAGGAAAATAAGCTATATATATGCATAATAATAAACTAACATAGTAAAGGAATTAGCAAATAATATTTTGCAAGTCCACTTTTTTCCTTAAAGCAGTAATATTAAATTTTGAATATGGAAGTTTGTGAAAGCACACACATTAAGAATTCTCAGTCGACACCAAAATATCTACAATCGTAATTTATTAATCCTTTAATACGCAACGTAAATCATTTTAAAGTACATCTAATTTACAGACGGCGACCAACAAAAGTAATGTATTGTGGTATTTTCCACACAGGCGCTAAAATCTCCAAAACAATATTTACCGAAAGTGCACACAAGCCTCTCAAGTAAAATGTAACCAACAACAAGCAGAGATAATCATAACTGTGTATTGCCATGTTATAAATCTTTCTTCAAACTACCGCAACAAATCAGAAAAATAACGAATAAATTTTAATGACGAACCAGTATAAATTCCAACAAAGCTCTCCGTAGCTAGGACATAAAACAAATCCTCCTGTTATTAAACTAGACACATCTGCCGTATCTTTTATCCCTTGCGCGTGTGAGATTACTCACGTACAGGTAGGGCTTGATTCAAACGTTAATTTCCATCAATAAATTACCAGATCTTTAATTTCGGGTGAGGTTTCTTACTCTGCTTGGAACCTCGTTCTTATGAGCGGAAACGAAGAATAAAAAAAAACAGTACGTATAAAAACCTCCCTCTCTAGCTGCTAACAAAGTCTTAATATTTCAGAGGGTTTCTATTTTCAAAGTATTGAAAAACCATAATAACTGAACCTCCCAGAAACTCTTCGTTCAAAACCACGTCTTCCTCGGTTATCTCCACACAAACTCTCTAATATAATCCGGCGCAAAAATTTATTCGATCAATCGGAAGCAAAATATTTTGCTTTTAACGTTTCGCTATGCAGATGAACAGTTTTCTTGCATCACTCATTCCTTTCTTAGTTTATTTACCTACCATACGATTACGTAATCATTTACTTCGCACCAAACCTCCAATTTCCCCTGCCAGTTATATCGGTCAAATAAAGCGACCTCCGATGACTTATAATCTATTCTTACCTCCAAAAATATATGGTTTGTTGTATACATAAATTATCCGTTAAGATAGTTCTGACTTTACGGTGGTATCGTAACGCATTTTTCAATAAATATTGATTTATAACCTTCAAGTGTATATCATATTATTATGTACTTAAACAATGATGTACTCGTAAAGTTGTGTATAATTGAGCGTAAATGCTCTATTTTCGTTTGAAAACTTTTATTCTCCAAGTTCCGTGGAGAGGAATTGTAATTCTACTCATTGATAAAAATATATTTTTTAAAATTCTGGAAATTTCAGAAAATTAAAAACATGTAACTATACACGGAAATATTACATCTGAGTCCTGTTGTTTTACGGGACTAAATAAGTTGAGTATCCTATTTTTTTTACCATTCTACATCTACACGTTTACCAAATAATCCCCTAAGCACCGGAACATAATAAATGTACAAACTATTCTGTAGATAAATATGACTAGAATCGTAAATTAAATATTTCCTCTAAACTTTAAAGACTATTTCGGTTGAATTTCTGTAATTGATTTATTTAATATTCTCGTTTGTATGTCGCCCCTACACCCGCATTTAGTAATCCACTGCTGCTATAATTTATGATTGTTAAGGGGATATAAGAGCTATGAAATGCGAATAAACATTTTAATTATCATTAGATAGTGTAACACATCGTGCCAAATACCACTAAAACACGCATCCCAGGACTGCCTAGGTGCGCTCACTGCATAATGAAATATCTCGGATGCTAAGCACATTCCTTCACGCGGCCGTCGGAGCCCGGAGAAAGAGAAATTCTTCACAAACTTTCAGTCACTTTAAATCGAGTTAGTGTTATGTAGCATCAAAAAGCACACAGCAATTATTTTTAAAAAATGTCGACAAGTTAATATACAAATCATGGAAGGTATTTGTTTTTGAGAAGAGAGAGACTAAATATGAATGTTTTAGAGTACAATGATATCATGACTACCAGATGGGAGATTAGATTCCAAATTATTTCGTTAGCGTGAGCTTAGACGTATTTATGACGGCTACGATATTGACACATTTAACGTAAAATCGTTGTTTATTTGCAATATTAAATTTGTTACGCTAGTATTTCAATGGGATGCGGATGCTGTTGGGCGTCAAGAGCTTATTTTCTTAGGGCGTGGGTTACCAGAATGAAAAGAATGCCCAGTCAGAAAAAAATTGTGATGACGCAAGCTTGAGGGTGTGTAAAGTGCGAGTATTTACCTCCAGGACGGGCGCCGCACACGTTCCGGCCCGCTGCGCACGCTGCCACTGAGCGTCGCGGCGCCCGTCACAGGACACTCCCGTGCGCATGCGTAGTTGCTAGGCAACTGCGAGGCCTGGGACAGACGCTACAATCCATAAGCTCTCGTACATAGTGCAATACATGTAATAATCTCAGACACATGTTTCTTCTCCCTTTAAAAGAGGAAGTGGGCGTTGAGGTAGGTCAAGAGAGTGACATCGACCAAATAAATTTTGTAATGGGTTTCTCCACAGTCGAGAACCTAAGAACGAATGAGATTTTATTGTCTTCAACAGTAAATAATTATTCAATCATTAAGGCTATTAATGAATAAGAAAGATAGCCAATACAGACAAAAAAGGTAATATAAATACCTTGTACCTTTCGTCAGGTGCTAAGAAGAGCCTAGAGAAACAGAACTGCACTGGTTAGTTGACAACTCTCGAAAGCAAAGTGACAAGGATCCCAGAAACGTTGTGTGGTATTTATATTACCTTTTTTGTCTGTATTGGCTATCTTTCTTATACATTATTTTCAATCAGACGTAAATTTTTTCATTAAGGCTATTACTTAATTAACAAACAAAAGTCCTCCACAAAGTAAACAAGACTCAGAGATTTAAATCTACCAAAAATTTCCAATCTACCAACGTAAAAATTCGTTGTATGACAATTTTTTTGAGAAAGTCTCATGCAAATTCCGCGATCCAGGTTGGAATACATTATTTAATCTATTATGAGATCTGGCATTGATTTGAGAAATTTCTTAAAATCTCTACATGACGATATTCCACGTGGTGGCAACTCCCCTTTAATAGCTTAGGAAGTAATTTGAATTGGGGTGGGGGTGCGGAAGGAAGGCAAGATAGCAGTACAGATCCAGTACAACCTCCTACCCATTTACAATACAAAGCCGTGATACGTTCACTACTTAAACTGAGAAAGATGAATGTTTTGATCCATCTCTCTAAAGGTTTCTAACTCCTAAAGTTATTGAACTGCTACAAATATTACACATAGTGAATAGAAAACTATCAGGTTACAACTCGGACAAACGTTTTTACATCGGCTGCCCGGGTCGTTGGCCAATAACTTTTTGTTCAACGTATTGCTGCATTACGCAATGAATTTCTCTGTTTCTACTAATTCTGATATTCTGTACCTATCATTGTTTCGCCTCAAAGCTGCTCCAATTCGTCTAAATTTATATTCTCTCTATGCCTACTATGTCTTGCTTTTTATCCCAAATAAAATAATTACCTCAAACTGCTGAAGTAGTTTCGTCCAAAATAACTCGTGATATTTTAAGATTCTTGTGAAAAAACGTGATGGAGGACTGTCTAATCTATTAACCATAAACTAACGAAGAGGCTTTACTTCGGTATGATCTTCATTGCCTTCGGTTGGCTGCTATGGCGTCAGGAACACATGCTGGTCTGGCAAGCGCCCACACACTTAGTTTCAAACCTCCCGAATTGACTAGCTTCGTTGAGTAACGTCCGGATCAGGGCAATCAATTCGTTGCACTTTAAGGACGATAAAATTCTTCACGCATTAATTTACTGCTTACCTATTTTTATATTATCTTTGGCATGTAATGTACGGAGAACGTGAATACAATGGAATTGTTTTGTTGCTGGGGAAAAAAATACGGATAACTATTGATAACCGAAGCGTACAAGGATTACGGAAATTGATAATGGAGATCTTTTTTTCATAATTTTTTAGTGAAAATACAATATCAAGTTGGTTGAAGACTTACGAATTTGTTCGTTATTTTTGCTACAGTTACACCTCGAAATTCGTCCGTTTTTCAACGGTAAACGGATTATAAACTTCCTATAAAAGTTTACGCTTCTTTCTGTGATAGAATAAAATGGAAGTTTTCTGATATACATATTTATTCGACTTACGATGGGAAAGCCTTAGAAAGTTCTGGTGGCGAATCCGTTTCGTCAACTTGAAATTTCATGCATTCTCAACTATCCAGGAAGACAGCGTAAATATTTATTGGCATGGTATTATCTATGCTTGTGACGGGAAGGTATGCTGAAATTATATTCTAAGGCTTTTCTTAACTTCCCTTAACTTCTTGTAAATCACTTCGCTTTATTCAAAGTTATTAACAGTCGTAACCAAAACTGAGCATTAAGTCTAATTTTATATTATATTTTTCCTTCTCTTCTTACACGTCGCCTAATATCGGGATATAGATTTAAGTTTCTTCCTGGATTTCTATGTTCAGTAAACATTACAGTATGGTAATATATATATATATATATATATATATATATTTAAATATAATCTGGTAATTACAAATATGTAATTAATAAATTAATAAATAAATTTTTATCATTCACTATTGGTGGCGTAACTCTGAGACCATTGCATTGTGACTTACGATATTGTCGACAAGAATGTGGAGCCGTTAATGCTTGCTACCAAGAGCATTGTTGGCTAAGGCAGAAATAGACGTGCATAACTTTACCAATTTCAGTTAGTCACTAGAATTTAACAGAGAGAGTTACTCGAAGGAGAATGATGAGAGTGTGATTTAGGAGGCTGATGATTGTATGTCAGTGGTCACGAGGAGCAGAATATAGCGAGTAAACAGTAAACAGCAATTGGTCTGCGAATGATGCTTAAATCAACAAAACAGTTATATAATTCGAAATCGGAAAGACTTCGGCACTGTTTTTATGTGTTCGCCAACAATAATAAATAGAATCAGTGAAAATGGCCTGCCAGTGAAAAGTGTTAAAACAAAATTACGTGTGTACAAGCCCCAGAATCCCTGACAATGGTATGTAGTATAAACAAAATTTCTCATCTGTAAACTTTATATGGAAATATCTACCGTCAGATTTCAATAAGGTTTAATTAAAATTATATAACTTTCAAGTTAGGAATAATTGTTTTACTGTAAATTTAAATTTCATTTTTCTTTTAGTACTATATTTATTGGAGGCCCGATAGGCGGCCCTGAATTTGGTTTCTCACAAAAGCCGAGGCAAAATAAAAATATTATTGTAAATCAACGAAGACAATAATAAATTAAATTGTTATCTTTAAAACTTTTGTTCAATTTCAAATTCCTTTATTCATTTCAATCTTGTTCTATATGATTACATGAGCGGAAGTTAAAAATTGTTGATTGTTCTTTTTTACAATTATCAGAATCATTGTGTTTCGTAAGATACTGTATATTGAATAGACAACAATGTTGATGAATTGTAATAATTAACGAAGCAGTTGTAGTGTACACAAGCAGGATTAATTGGGGGATATTTTATTTTATTATTTATATTTTAATTCACTTTCCCAAAAAAATACCGTGAACTTTTAATATTCTCAGCTTCAGGCTGGAGAGGGTCAATGCTCTCGCTTCTCAGGTACTCACTGAAACGAAACCAACCCCAGCGCGGCATCCCTTTGTACAGATTAAACAATTGTGAGTGTTCGGCGAGGATAAACTTTGGTCATCAGATTATAGCACTTCAGGCAAGATGCTCCATTATCTCGTGCCTTCCCAAGCCCCTGGATTGAGCCATGTGATTGAGCCGAGGGTATGTGACTAATTAAAATACTGAGATTTGGGGGGGGGGCACAAATCTGATTCCTATATGATAAAAATAGCAGAATCCGAGACCCTGTCGGAGAAAATTTCGGAAAACTAGGTGTAAATGGAGCTTGCAAAGCAAGTGAAAGTTACTCAGTTCGTGGATGTTATGAGCTAGTTTCGGTTATGAATAAGTTAGATTTTAGTTTTGGAGTGTGGAAGACAGTACGTTTTGTGATGTTATACGTTACTTTTGGGCAAGTTATGACAAAGTTGGGATTTGGAGAGGAAGTTATTTTTCTAGTATCAGCCCTGCCGACGAGAACCTGTAGGTCGGCTGGGTGATCATTTACAGGAAATACGAACAATTCCGGCCTGAGCCACCTGAGAAGCAACCTGTAATTGGTAATGTACTTGAAAAAAATACCATCAAATTCGGTTCATGAAAGCCATATCACCGCCGTCTGAAATGGTCTGTCGCGTTTTTCTCTGTTTGTAAAATAGCCGTGGGATTTCAATTTATATTAAGAGCAGGAATTTAATGTGCTTTTTGGTGTTAATAAAATATAAATTATTAATAGTAGTAATTAATTTCACCATTCCAAACAATTATATAATTTCAGAGTTAAATAACTAAGTAAAAATTTAAATAACTAGAAAATATTCAATAAAAATCCCTCTATGCACATTAAATATTACAGTTTCCAAAATGCAGATTCTCCTGTATGTACCCCGAATTGTAAGTTAATTGTCGTCGTTGATTATGCAACGTATAGTTTATTTTGATGGGCTAAAATTTAAAAATAAAAATATTATATATCCTTAAAATTTTAACTATAAATACTTTCATTTTTTCTCATTTTACGTATGAAAAAGAGTTGGCATTAATACACTACGTGAATGTCAAAATTATGTCTGAAGTAATCTCGCCATCCCTACATCCCAAACTGAAAGCGGTTTACAGGCAGGTAAATATTTACAGAATACTTAGCACAATTTGTAATTATTTGCAGGTAAGACGTATCCTCTTAAGGTTTATTTGCCGAGACGAGTGTTAATTGAGGAGGGACCGACGCCAATGCATTGTTAATGTGACGCCGAGGACAAAGCAGCAGACGTTTCAATCGGTTTTGCCGCTTTATCTCCTCTAAGAAGATAGCTACATCACAACTTGAATTTTCCCTAGAACTGAAGAATCGTATTAAAACTTCATAGTATTGACACTTCATACGAAAGGCATGAGAAGAATATGCCCTCCCGTTTCCCATGTTAGATAAATAATTTTAGACCTGAAACGTCTTTGAAATCGTTTATCTCATTTTAAACGTACTACAATTCTACCTTAATTCAGAATCGTTGTTTAGAGAAAAGAAGCCATATCTGTTGTGTTTGCAGATGGCGTCGCTGTCACGCCAAGAACAACGCAATGGCAACCAAATTTGGCATCGCGCACGGCGTTAGTAAATGCGTAAGTCAGTCGTTCGTTTATAGATTGAAGAACTAATGCTCTCGTTTGAGAAACTTCATTCGCCCATAATATATAAAAATCCGTGGAACTACCACTGTTGATTACAACAGTATAAAGTTACTATATTTTTCATTGGCTACGCAGTTTATTATAATGTTTAACAACAAAAATAAGACCAAAATATATTGGATGCGATATTTCAGGCCAAGCATCGTATCCATTTATTCTATTTTTGATAAGATCATATATTTATATATATTATTATTATAAAGATTATTTTCATCATCACTATACAGTATGTATTGAGCTGTTAGCCAGTAGGAAAACGTAAGAGGGAATTTCTGTTTGCGGTTAGAGCCAATATATTTGTAATCAAACGATGCGATCGTGTTTCCAAGAAAATTACATGAAGTTTAAAGAAATAACAATTGTAATTATAGCATACGTATTGGAAAATATACTTGCTTTTAACGTTCTAATGAATGAATAAAAAACTAAACATTATATTAACGATTGATCCGTTGTAGACTGTTTAAATTATTCTTATAAAGACTATCCATTATAACTAGCCGGCCTAGTTGAAAACAGACATTAGACTTATAAATATTGACAAAATTAGAGAAATTCTGGACAATAATGAAAAACTAGGAAAAATGTAGACTATTACTTTATGTATGAATGTTTTGATTGAAAGTATATGAGAATGAATTCTGGTGAAAGGATTGGGCGAACTTTCATAGTAGCCAAAGATACATTGGAAACATAGTCCTCAGCATTCTTAGTTTTTATACCACCTATCTGTATAGTATTTACCATCCCAATAATTATTACTTCTTTTTGAAAAGTTTTCGGCCTGATAGAGAAAATGTCAATTTTTGTTTCCAAATCAATATAATCAGAATTTAATGGTTAATATATTTCAACCAGCTGTGTTCTGTCGGAAGTGTTGAAAAGGACGAGTATATAGGCGCAATCGCTTCTTGATAAATGTTTACCAGCGACGAAAAGTTTGAGCTTTCGAATCAAATACAAGTTAGAGGAAGACATATCTGGAATATACGATGGGTGTTCCTGCACTTCATAGTGTAAATCACTCAATATTCCAATCCGATAGACGCTTTTGAGGGCAGGTGCAATTATCTTTTTTATCTACAAATCGGGGCTGTTACCTAGAATTGTTGCGTCCAGGTTAGAATTTATTATATTTATTAAGATAGCCGATCAACTTAATTCCTTGAATATCCCCGCCAATTGCATCGTCTGGAGTACCAGCACTTTTCCACTGCATGGACTGAGATTTTGATCCTGATGGGTAATGGTGAATCCATCTTTAATACAATAAATATTATGGACGAAAATAAATTCGAAAAACGCGCCAAGCAGTGTTGAGAAAGTGTCGTCTGCGTACGCTTCTAAAATTCATTGGGTAATGCTTTTAACGTAGTTATCCTAATTGAAAATTAAATGTCATGTTCTTTTGATACATTTCTACAGTAAACTCGGCCGTAGATTTTTAACGGCGGAAAATTTAAGTAGTACGGTCGAACTATACACTTTAGACGATAGAATGAATTATGGTCTGCTTTAAACCTTCTATTACTAACATTGCTTTATTACCATCACTGATTTGCACTTCTGCCTGCAGCTGTAATTTAACATGGCGTCTCCTGTCATTTGTGCCAACATGAGATAAAAAGCCAGTCACTGCTGTCTGAGAGAGGTCGATTATTTATCAACAACCTTCGTACATATAATCTCCGTGCTATTTTACGTGAATACGACTTTAAATTTCCTTGTCCTGGAGAATAACAAATAATTCTATATTAACGGAAATCAGGGTATACAGTTTTGAGTGCAACCAAAAAAAATTTTCTATGAAAAATCACAATATACCTAATAATAAAGCACATATATGAATTGTAATGTCACGCACGGACACGTAGATTCGTTTCGCTGAATCAGTAAATTTTTACATTACTGGGTGCCTGGCGTTGCCCGTTTACATATTGATACAAACCCGAAATGGTATTTAATTCTACATTAATCTTTAGTCAAGAAATGATTAACCTAACAATACACAGAGAATACCTTTATAAAATACATTTTATTGCATCAAACCCAACAAACATACTTCCGAATTTCTTTACGAATAGAATACTTACATATACTCCATGAGTCTTGCAGGATATAATTGTCCCTCAGTCTTCAGACATTACGAAAGATTAAATTGATGAAATTGTTAGCTAGATTCACAATGTAAATAAATAGACGCCTTATTGGAGCCACTAATATGGGTCGAAAATTAACTTACATTTTCCGCAAGTATTTCGTTTTGTTTTTTATTATCATTCGATGGAGTATTGCTGGATAAAATTCTTCTTTTTTTCAATGGAAAATTTTTTGCTTTACTTCATTACGGAAAATTGAACTATTTCCTTTGTTCTAAGCGTAGTAATGTCTCTCTCTCGCGTGACGTCATGGTCTCTTGCCACGCAGTAACTTAACACAAAATGATTACATTTTTTAATTGCAATTCTTTCAACCTTTATATACCCCGACAGTACCGTTCCTCGTGTTTTGAAGTACATGTGCACCAATTTTTGTTGCAATCTGTCCACGTGTCTAAATCTGTATAGAAATCAACGTAAATATATATATACAAATATACATCCTTTTCTATTATATAGACTAGCTGAGTGCCCAGCGTTGTTCGTGTACTTATTTATATAAGTCCAAAAAGTATTTCATTCAATTTTAATCTTTAGTCTAGAATTTATTTAACCTAAATCTAACTGTTCCTAGTTCCATACATACTATCGACCGATAGTGCATTAATTGAACAGCTACAAAATACATTGAATTTTATTGCATACATCCCAACAAACATACCTTCGAATTTCTTCTTAAATATACTTCTTGAGTATTGGGTAATATAACTGTCTTCAGATATTACGAAAGATTAAATTGACAAAATTGTTAGCTATATTCTCAATGTAAACAAATGGTCGTCATATTGGAGTCACTAATGTGGCTCGAAAATTAACTTACATTTTTCGTAAGGATGGGAAAGTATTTCGTATTGTTTTTTATTATAATTCGATGGAGTATTGATGGATAAAATTATACATTTTATTCAATCAAAATATTTCAGCTTTACTTCATTACGAAAAAAGGAACTATTTATTTTGTTGTGCAGTATGGTCGCGTAGTAACGTCTCTATCGCGTGTGCTGTGACGTCGTGATTTCTTGATAATTAACACAAAATGATCACATTTTTAAATTATAATTCTATCGACCTTTATGCTACGGGTTTCTCACCGCCACAGTACCGTTTCTGGTGTTTTGAAGAATATGTGTACCAATTTCTTTTGCAATCTGTCGACGCGTTTAAATATGAATAGACATTATTGTAAATATATACATACATACATCCTTTTTTATTATATAGAAGATAGAAAGATAACGTGCGACTCGTAAAATCTACGACGTTCGTTTTTGTCTCAAGTGTTACTTCTAATCGTATTATACAGACATCTATAAAACATTAGTACTGAATTGCCTTGGTGAAAGTGTTTAAAGTTAATGTTGAAAATAAATAAATATCAATTGGTAGCAGATAATGATTTCGCTTTGGCGTCACGGTCACCATTTATAGACATTTCTTTTTTCCCTTTCCGATAGCAAGGGCAATAAAACGATTTCTTAGTGATCCCTGTAGACATGTTCTCGTCCGAACGTGCGGCACAGATATCCCCGGATTTTTTAATTAATTAAATGAATACTCATTTTACTTATATAATGATATATTGAGTGATTTTTCGTGCAGTAATATCTTAGTTAAGTTGCATAGTCAACATGTTTTGTCGACTTTAAATGAAACATTGTTTTTTGTCATTGGAAGTTTAATATTGCTGTCGACGGTATAGTCTGAAATTAGATATGTCGGATCACGCTGTGAACTATTGATACGTTAATGTAATGAAATACAGACTGGCAGCTTCGTCTGTATTCTGTACATCGCTCTGGCGGATGCGCTCCGCCGCTGTTATTTGTGACACGCGTAACTATAACAAAATTACCAACGCGCTGTGTCTAGCAACAGAAATGAGGCAGTCGCAATGTAGGAAAACTCTTGAATAGCATGTCTTGTTCAATTCGAACTGTTGGCACCCTTTTAACTAAAATAAGGAGACTACTATTTGTACTCAGATGAGTGCGTCAATTAGCACACTTTTAACGCGTCTTTTCATAAATGCTACTCCTTCATAACAACATGAAGATGTTATTTCTTTTACGATAGCCAGCGAGTTTTTTTACCTGCAACAAACGCTGCTGCACACTAAATTGTTTTCCCAGTCTAATAACGTCAGAGAAACAAATACATAATATATTAATAATAGCCTTTAGAGGAACATGATAAACACAAATTTTTTTTTCGCCATACGAGTGTAGAATTGAAGCTTTTATATAGACTTCCATTTCTTACTTCTTCAATCATTCTCTAGCGATGATAATAACAGCTTTGATCAATCATTCCTAACTACGGCGTATTGTATATAGTATATAGTATTAACTAAAATTGAAAAGTTGCTCAGTGGTAGGTGTTTTTCTTGAAACAATAAGAATAGAATTATCGTAGTAAAAAGACAGCCCTCACACTGCGGGAGAATTCTCTCGCAAGTAACCTGGGCGGGATATTCTCTCGCAGGTCGAACCTTTTAGGAGAGATACGAAGGGGCTACCTTTGGGGATGCCTTTTCCTCTTCGTTTTTGAACTAAGGTTCCCACAAGCCGAGGCACCGCGGCCTGCTTTGAGAGGTGTATGTTCCGGGGTCACAGACCTTGGTCATACGGTAAGAGTTGTCCGCTATTCCCTTTGGAATAGTCAACCAGCTGCCTTCTAAACTGGTCGAGGCACGGAGAAGGGAATGCTGCGTCCCCACAGCAAACTCCTCTCCCGCTATCGGAAGGGCGTGGGACAAGTACCCAATGCCCGACCTACCTAATGCAGGGTTTCCTAGGGTTTTCCCTGCATTTCTTTATGCGAATGCCGGGTAGGATCCTTAAACCATAGCCCGGGGGCCCTAGTAACCCTTGGCTACCTTCCTCTAACCTTCCGCATCCCCCCTTTCAAATCCCTTCCTATGCTATTAAAGGGGAGTTGCCCAATGTGGATCACCCTCATGTAGCCTATTGCCCTAAAAAAAAAAAAAAAAAAAAAAAGTAGAAAGACAACACCTTTTAGTATTTCGCATCTTATTACTAAACAGTTTTGTTTTCAAAGGGAAAATCTGAAGTATATTTGCAGGAAAAAACATTCCAATCCCTTATTGGCCCCTTTTGCAGCTCAATATGTCGCAACATACGTTTTTATAATTTTCAGCTTCATTTTCTGATGTTCATTTTTTGACAAAAAAACGTTCGCTTAGTTAAAATTGTTACACTGAATAAACTTTGTAATTAATATTTCAATTACAGGCAGTTATTCAGATTAATAAGTAATAAATTGTAAAACTCAATTCAATAGTTTATGAAAGTCAATTTTTAATATGAATAATAACGACAGCCTAGTTAGTTTTTCCCTGAACAAACGTGTTTAGTTATAATTAATAACAGATTAAAAAATTATGAGGGTCAAGGAAATATAACACGAAGATAAAATAGCCAAATACAGACAAAAGAAATGATGACATAAATACCACACAACGTTTCTGGAAACCTGTTCCTTTCTTCATGTTGCAAAAAAAAACAGTAGCACCTGAAGAAAGGAACAAGGTTTCCAGAAACTTTGTGGTTTTTATGTCATCACTTCTTTTGTCTATATTTGGCTATTTTATCTCATTATTAATTCAAAGTTATTGTAATATATATTTTGTTTATTATTTTATTTTCGAAACAGACGAGTTATTTTCATGAAGGAAATTAAAAAATTTAATTCGGTAAGCAGTAAATTATTTTGACAAATAATGGCTGTGTATTATCACATGCCATTTTACATATATTTATATCAATTTAATTCTATTATAGACGCTTATTACTTAATAATTTTGAAAGTCATTAATTTTAAATCATATGACGAAAAATAATTTAATAGCTTGAAAATCAATTATGAGAATATTTGACATTATTAAAGTTTCAAAGTATATTAATGCATATAGCTGTAATCAAGGTTTCCTGTAATTGCTTTTTTATCTAATTATGGTTCACGATAATCAATACACATGGTGACCCATTAATCTGAAAACATTGAACATCTCGAAAACTACACATGGTATCAAAAAATATGTGGAATGAACTTTGTTCGTACTAACTCGACTCCCCACGCCTACTCCTGGGAGTGAGGAGATATAATACTTAAATCGAAAATATACTGGTTTTATTATACATTTGGCTTCTGCAAAGAAAAAAAAATTTATTTAAGCATATTATTGTAGCAATTTCTTTAACAAACGATTAACCAAATGCTAATTTTAGCGTTACCTAGGAAGAAGTCAATTGATGTAGTTCTATTTTCCCTTTTCGGTCTGTCAGGGGGATACAACAATTAGAATGGAAATTAATGAATAATAAATATAGCCAATTCAGACAAAAAAGTGATAATATAAATACCACACAAAGTTTCTGGGATCCTTGTTCCTTTCGTCAGGTGCTAAGAAGAGCCTAGAGCGACACAAGTGCACTTGTCAGTTGATAAAACTCAAAAGCGACGAAAACGTAACGACAATGGGAGAGCCGAAGGGTTAGCGTAACAATGAGGGAGCAACGACAATGGGAAAACAGAAATTTTAGCGTAATAATAAGGGATCATAGCAAATATTGAGTTTCATTGTGTCTGTTTGTACATTAATAGCTGCGATGTTTGATTTAATATGAAGCATTTCTGAAATGAGTCTGGAATTGTAGCTGGTGTCAATCTCTAAAATATTAGAATTTTGCCAATCAAATGTTTAGAATAGATATGTTTGGATACTACAGATTGTTTATCAATGGGAAGTTTGATATTAGACATATGTTCCTTGATACGTGTATTAAGGGAACGTTTTGTTTGCCCTATGTAGCAGGAATTACAATTAGAGCAAGAGATTTTGTAAACAACACAATGTTTGCTGTAAGTGTTAAATGGGTCCTTGTGGTTTTTAATCAAGTAGGATCTGTATGGATATTTGAGATTCTTTGAATATTTGGAATAAATTTGTGATGCAGAAATTTGTAATAAGAGAAAGAATTTGAATTTTCGTTGAAGATTTTAGACTAGTCCCCGTCCCATGGAGCGAGGATAAGAGATCAAATTGTCATTTGAAAGCTTTTAAAAAATTATCGGACACGTCTAGGGTCCTGAATTCTTTTGCTGTTCTGATGTAGTCCATATTTTTCGAGATGTCCCAATTTTTCTACGTATTTACCCTTTTTGATTTTTGTCGATTACAGCGTCATCTGTGAACTAAATGACTGAAAACCATGTAACTGCTTCTGAAGAATCCAAATTTGTATTAAAAACTTGTGGTTTCCTGTTGAGTGTTTTATCTCCCTCACCCTAGGGGATGTCCCTATTGGAGTCGATCTGATTTCGTTACGCACATTTTTGTTACTATGATTAATTTCCTACACACTTCAATTTCCTCAGATAAATCGGTAACCGCGAATATTATCCCGTGCTTTTTGTAAAATTCAGATTCTGTAATGAAACTCTAGATTCTGTACGTTTTCCACTCAGTTTTGCGTGATAAAATTGTAACTACGTTCCTGGTTCCAAGCACCAAAGTTCTAACTATCGTCGTCTCATTGGCCGCATATTCTCCATATAATTTTGCAGCATTAGATTTTACTTCTGGAGCTATAAAAATGTATTTTTTTTATCTATTACAAACTATATTAGTATGTATATAGAGTTCTTGGGTTTCCGGAAACCCGAGAACTCTTTATACAGAATAGACGTCGGGAAAACTTACGCTCTTTAATATATTAGGATGGTTAGTTGAAATTTCTCCAGTAATACTAGAATTATATTATGATTTTTAAGTTTTGTACTTGAGTAGAAATAATTATATACTCTACTTAGAACGTTGTAGAAACGTCTAATATTTTAGAAGAACTTATTTCTAGTGTGAAACTATATCAAATGAAATAATCCGCTGAATAAAAAATACGCTTCTAAATTAATTAGGTTTCTGGAAAAGTGGTTTTGGCTCAACATCGGCAATGGAGCTTTTAAATTCGTTATTGTTTCATGTCCAGAGAGAAATTTAGTTTAATCTATTTCAAACTTGATAAGAGCCATTCATTCTTTTACATATATCTACTGCATAGACGTTTAAAGAATTAAATTACGTTATATGTCTGATTAACAATAATTTCTCTCGTGGAAGAGTAATCGCCCTATGAATTACGTTTTTCTGTAAATTGTCGTTTAAAAGAATTATTTAAAATTGCTTCTGATTTTGTACTTATTTATAGAAAAAATTGACAGGGGGACGATATTTGTAATTACAACGATAAACGCAAGAAAAAGGCGAAGTGAGTTTGTGTTACGTTACTGAATTGAATAGAACACATCGAAGAGTGCACTAGAAAAATACCTTTGCAAGTGTTGCAGCTCTTCAAGTAATGGATAGTTAATAGGTATTGTGGAATGCAGTCGTCAAGCAGCTTAGCAGCCACTCAATAACTTATGGAATCCATTAAGGAGCAATCATATCTTCATTATCGAATAGCTAATGTCTGCCATAATAATAATTGACACTTACTGAGCGGACATAATTTGTTTAAGCGTAAATGGTTCGAATAGAATTCAATAAATCCGGTAACCTATGACAAGTGGACTTATTATTTCACACCTTAGAATACGATAGTCACATTATTCTCCAACAATCTAAGATAAAATGTGTATGAATCAATTTGTTATATATGGTTTTATTATTTAATTAATTAATTGGGGTCATTAACCATAATTTTATTTGGTTAAAATGTTAAATGTGCAGAAAAAAACAATAATTAACAAATTTTATAATTAGTTTTGCAAATAATCTTATAAATAAAAATGAATGTCTTATAAATAAAAATGTATGTATGTATGTATGTTTGTATATATATTTGTATGTTCGTTATACAAATCTACACCGGTGGAGCAAATTTCACCAAATTTAGTACACGTGTTCTTTACGACCAGGAAACAAACAGTGTCGGGGTGAGATGCGTCTACCACCCCCAGAATCGGGGGTGGACGGGTATGGAAATATTTAAACATGCTAAAACAGCTGATATTTTATTCGGATAATAATTTTTAGGGGTCCAAGATATTGATAATGTTTTTACCGATGTTTTCTGAATATAATTTTCATCCCCTACACCCTAGGATAAGGGCACCCTTAGGGTTTGGAGAGGAGAATACAAATCTACACCGGTGGAGCAAATTTCACCAAATTTCGTACGCGTGTTCTTTGCGACCGGGAAACAAACGCTGTCAGGGTGGTGCGCGTCTACCATCCCCAGAAGAGGGGGTGGAATGGGGTGGAAATACCTAAACATGCTAAAACAGCCGGTTGGATTTGGATAAATATTTACAGGGGTCAAAGATATTGATAGTGTTTCTACCGATGTTACCTGAATATAATTTTCATCTCCTACACCCTGGGAAAAGGGCACCCTTAGGGTTTGGGGTGGAGTTGCTTTACAGAAAAATAACGCGAATACAACAGAGATTGGAGTCAAATCGAAAGTTATGGATGTCACTGAGTTTAGTTATGACATTCAACTTGGCATTTACCCCTCATATGCAAGGGTAGCGGGGTGGAAACTTTGGACTGCAGATATTTGCGTTGAATAAATATTTTTCTGGGTTAATTATATTGGTTGTATTTCTACTGATGTTGTTTGTATAATTTCATCCCCTTTCGGCATGCGAGGGAAGCACCCTTATGTGTGGGGGTTAATTAACGCCAAATCAACCTAGATTCGTGTCAAATTGGGGGATATGGATGTCGCTGAGACTATTTATAACAAACTGAGAAACTCACGGGGGTGAGTGGGAATTGGCGGTGATGAGAGGGGGTGGGCGGGGAAAGAAATTTTCAAACATTCTAACCGGCCGATTTTTGCGTCGAATCAATATAATTCTGGATTAGTAATTATAAAATTTCACTTCATCTGTGTATAATTTCAAATTCTTTTAGGCATGGGTGTGGTGCATCCTTAAGAGTTGGGGGTGGAGTGGCATTACATGAAATTACGCAAACACATTCTAGTTTCAAGTCGAATCCGGCGTTATATTTGTTACTGTGTTTAATTATAACATTTAAGTTACAGTTTAACTTCCACAACCGGGGGGGAACGGAGGTTGAAATTTTCAAACATGTGAAGCAGTCCATATTTGAGTCGAATAAATATTTTTCTGGTTCACTGAGATTTATTGTATTTAATATAACCTCTTTCGGGATTTGGAGTAGAGCACCCTTAAGGGTGAGTGTGGAGTGGATTTATATAAAAATAACGCAAATACAATCGAGATTGGACTCGAATCCAGGGTGATGGTTGCCAGTGAGTTTAATTATGATATTCGCGTTGCCGTTTTAGTCCCTCAAGTTGGGGTGGTTAGGGGTGGAAATCTTCAAACCGGCTAACACGTCCAACATTTGAATCCGATACATATTTTCAGGGTAAAAGTGATTTGTGTTTGTATTAACGTATGTGAGTAAACTTTCAACATTTTACGGCACCTAGGGATGGGGGTGAAGGTCCGTTACAAGAAAATAACTCTAATTCAACCGAGCCTGGAGTCAAATAACCGAAGTTATGGATAACGACTGAGTTTAACTATGAGATTCAACTAGCTATTAACCTCCCAGGGACGGGGTTGGTCGGGTGTGGCAATAATCAAACATGGATAATCTACCGATTTATGCGACGACTAAATATTTTTCGGGATCAATGAGATTCATAAAATTTCTCTGCATGTTCTCTGAGTATAACTTCAACCCCTTTCGGGAGTAGCAGAAGTAAACCCATAGGGGTGGGGTGGGGGAGCGCTACAATAAAATAACGCGAATACAACTGAGATTGGAGTCAAATCCATGGTTATAGATGTTGCTGAGTTAAATTATAACATTCAATTGGCCATTTAACCCCCAGGGGCGGGCCAAATTGTGTGTCTAAAATTTCACTCCTTATTGCGTCAAGATGGATGGCATGGTAAGTTGGGGCGGTGGAAGGGACGTACAGGAAAATAATGTGAGAAAAATCGAGATTCGTGTCAAATCGAAGGTAAGGGATGTCGCTGACATTATTTATGACAATCTAGACAACACGCGAGGGGTGGGCTGGAGTGGGAAGAGTTGGGCGGAGGTGAGCGGCGGTTAGAAATTTAAAAACATGTTGACCGGCATTTTTTTGCGTCGATATTTAATCGATGCAAAAACAGCCGGTCAACTCATCCCAACCCAGCCGATACCCGCGCATTGTCCAGATTGTCATAAATAAATTCAGCGACATCCATTACCTTCGATTTGACTCGAATCTCGGTTGTTTTCCCGTTATTTTTAAGGAAATCCCCTCCACCCCCACCCCTATCATGCCTACAAACAACATCGGTAGAAATACTATCAACGTGAATGGTCCCGGCATTTATTTATTCGACACTAATATCGATGATTTAACATGTTAGAAAATTTCCATCCCATCCACTACCGCCCCTTGGGGCTAAATGGCCAATTTTATGCTATAATTGAACTGGGCGACACCCATAACCTTGGATTTGACTCCAATATCGGTTGTATTCGCGTTATTTTATTCCTCCACCCAACACCTAAAAGTGCTCTACTGATAAGCCCAAAAGGGGTTGAAGTTATAATCTGTGTAAATGTAGAGAAATCTCATTGATCCGGAAAAATATTTAGTTGCAAAGTTGATTAACATGTTTGACAATTTCCACTCCCGACCACGCCCGTCCCTGGGAGGTTAATTGCTAGTTTATAGCATAATTAAACTCAGCGTTATCCATAACTTTGCTTTTGACTCCAGTCTCGTTTGTATTCGAGTTATTTTTTTGTAATATTCCTCCACCACCACCCCTACAATTCTCCTTTCCCATGCCGTAAAATGTTTGAAATTTTACTCACATACATTGGTACAAACACTATTAATCACTTTTACCCGGAAAATATTTATCTGACTGAAATATCGACTGTTTTAGCATGTTTAAATATTTCCACCCCCGATTCTGGGGGTGGTAGACGTGTCTCACCCAGACAGTGTTTGTTTCCTGGTCGCAAATAACACGTGTACGAAATTTGGTGAAATTTGATCCACCGGTATAGATTTGTATTCTCCACCCCAAACCCTAAGGGTGCCCTTTTCCCAGGGTGTAGGGGATGAAAATTATATTCAGAAAACATCGGTAGAAACACCATCAATATCTTGGACCCCTAAAAATTATTATCCGACTAAAATATCGGCTGTTTTAGCATGTTTAAATATTTCAACCCCCGGGCACCCCCGCTTCTGGAGGTGGTAGACATGTCTCACCCCGACAGTGTTTGTTTCCTGGTCGTAAAGAACACGTGTACGAAATTTGGTGAAATTTGCTCTACCGGTGTAGATTTGTATAACGAACATACAAACATACATACACTCTTTTTTATTTATAAGATTAAATTGGCCGTTTAATTCCCCGGGGCGGGAATGAATGGGGTGGAATTTTTCAAACATGTTAAATCGTCGATATTAGCGTGAAATAAATAAATGCCAGGGCCAGTGACGTTTATAGTATTTCTAATGATTTGGTTTGTAAAATTTCATACGCTTTCAGCGTGAGAGGGGAACACGCGTAGGGGTAGGGGTTGAAACATTGTAACATAATAAGACAACCTATATTTAATTCAGATAAATATTTAAAGTTGTCAAATAAATTGAAAGTATTTTTACCGATGATATTTGAGTATAATTGTAACCGCTTACAGCGTGGAAAAGAAGCACCCTTAGGGAGAGGGTGGCCGGCGTTACACGGAAATGACGCGAATACAACCGAATAAAACCAGGGTTATCGATGTCACTGAGTTTAATTATGATATTCAATTGATCATTTAACCCCCATGATCGGGGTAGTTAAGGGGTGGAAATTTTGAAACAAGAAATCTCGGTGGTTACTAACGTACAATAAATATTTAGAAGGGTTAATTAGATTGATAGTATTTCGAACGATGTTGTGTGTGTAATTTTTCCATATTTATCGGCATAAAATGGGAGCACGCTTAGGGGTGGGGGTGAAAATATTCAAGCTTGATAAAACAGCCGATATTTGATTCGGATAAATATTTTTAGGGATAAAAGAGATTGATAAAGTTTATAGCAATGTTATCTGAGTATAATATCAACCCCTTACAGCATGGTAAAGGAGCACCCTTAGCATTAGGGGAGGGATCCTTTACAGGAAAATTACACGAATTAACCCGAGATTGGAGCCAAAACCAAGGTTATGTATGTCACTGAGTTTAATTATAACATTCAACTTAGCATTTAACCCCTAGGGGCGGGGGTGGACGGGGTTGTAATTTTGGAACATGCAAACAAGACAGTTATTTGCGTTGAATAAATATTTTTGTTTGCCTAATATTTTTCGCAGTCAATTCAATTCAGAATATTTGTATTTACGTTGTTTGTGTATAACTTCAACCCCTTTTGGGCTTAGGAGGCGATTACGGATAGGGGTGATGTTGGGTGGTTCGTTACAGCAAAATAATGCACTTAAGACTGGGATTAAAATAAAATCCAGGGATATGGAAGTCGCTGAGTTTATTTATGACAATTTGGTCAACGCGCGTGGGTGGGTGACGGTGGGCGGGTGTTGCGTCGTGGTGGATGATGTTGGGAGGGGGTTAAAAATTTGAAAACATTTCAAACAGTCGATTTTTGCGTCGAATAAATATATTTCGGGATGAATGAACGTGTTCTCCATGTATAATTTCAACCCTTTCCTGATTTGGGAGGGCAGCATCCTTAAGGGTGTGGCATTACTAAAAATTATGTAAAACAATCGAGATTCGATTTGAATCCAAGGTTTTGTATGTCACTCAGTTTAATTATTACATTCAACTTGTCGTTTAACTCCCACAAGAGTGGGTGGTATTTTTAAAACATGTTAATCGGCCGACATTAGCGTCGCAAAATCTGCTTTTGGGGTCAATTAAATTAATAGATGCTCTCGGTGTATAATTTTAATCCCTGTCGGCATGGAGGGTAGCAAGCTTAGTGGTGGGGTTTGGTGGGGCGTTACATGAAAATAACGCTAATACGATTGGAATCAAATTCGGGGGTATCTACATCTCTGAATATAATAATTACATTCAACTTTTTGTAGAACCCAAAGTACAGTGAGGACGTGGGTGGAAATTTTGTAAAAGGTTGAAACGGACGATAAGATTTATGAAAGAAACTTTGTCGGGGTCAATGAGTTCAACTCCTTTCGGCATGGGAGGTGAGAGCATGTAGGGGTAGGGGGCGCAGTGCATTACATAAAAATAACGCAAAAGCAACCGAGATTGGAGTCAAATTGGGGGTTATGGATATACGGCATCCTGGGAAACGCCGGGCACCCAGCTAGTAGACAAATAAAATTATCTAATTTTTCTAGCAACAATTTATTTATTAATCTTTTCTCCTCAGGTAGGCCAAGGTTAATCGTCTGGCGGGATCTGCTTCTCGCTGTATATTATCCTCTAAGCTTCCACCATCAGTTATTCGTGACTAATAAGAAACGAGTTGGCATCTCAATGGGTAAGTCGAAAAACTCATGAGACTTCGACTAGACATTTATTTTGACTGCTTACGTTTTCAACTCATTGCTTTCAGACTCAGGAACAGAAAGCTGTTCGTAGATAAGCGTAACAACTATTATGCTTGGAATTTTAAATCTGAATCTAATAATGATTGATTTTCAATACAATACAAATACTGAACCCTGAATGTTTCTGCTGAATTTCGACTTGTATGCCGCTCTCATTCGCCTCCATTTTTGGATCGTGATTGTTGACCTCCTTCAACTCTTCATCTAATCATGACTCCTGATTCACTGGTATAACGCGTTTTATTCATTGATATGTGAAGGGTTAGGGTTAAATTTAGAGTGAAGTTTGAGTTAGTATTTCAATCGCATGAGCAACGGATGTACGGACAGCGATTCGGTCGGGCTTTTGGTACTTGTACCACTCCCTTACAATCAATAAAGAGGGGTTTGCTGTGGCGTCATTCGAGAAACTATAAGATCGACCGACACCAAGTATCGTACGAACCTGAGAGTAAACTGCGACAACAACCGACTGCTGCGAGAAACAATTCATGGTAATTCAATCTTGCCAAATTTAATTGATTTCTAAAAAATTTTAGATTATTTATCATAGCTTTTTTCCTACGGTTAATCCGAGATTAAGTTGATATGCCTGGTTTCGGCAGAAACAAAAGAGATATTAATAATTATGATATATATTCTGACTATTTAAGATAAATTATAAATAAACAAAAGCCTTTTAGAAGCCGGAAAAATATATTTAATAGAATATACCTGATAAGATCGCAAATTAGAGACTAAAAGTTCTAATAAATGTTTTTTCTGACTTCAAAAATGTTGTTATTTATTTATAAATAACTGGGTGCCCTGCGTTGTCCCGGTTGTCATATATCTATAACCCCCGATTTGACTCCAATCTCGGTTGTTTTTGCGTTATTTATATGCAACACCCCTCAACTCCCACCCCTAAGCGTGCCCCCCTCCCGTGCCGAAAGGGGTTGAAGTTATACAGAAGCGACATCGGTATAAATACTATCAATGTCATTGACCCCGGCAAATATTTATTCAACTGAAATATTGACACGTTTTTGAAAAATTTCATTCCGACCACCCCCGCTTGAGGGAGTTAAACGGCAAATTGATTGTCATAATTAAACTGGGTGAAAATCCTAACCTCTTATTCGATTCTAATCTCGATTGTTAGTGCGTTATTTTAATGTAATGCCAGTCCACCCACATCCTTAAGGGTGCTCGACTTCCAAACTCAAAAGGGGTTGAAATAATACACGAAAAAAATCATAGGTAGAAATACTGTCAATCTAATTAACCCCGAATAATATTTATTCAACGTAAAGGTCAGCCATGTTTGCACGTTTCCAAATTTCCAACCCCGTCCATCCTGGGGGTTAAATGGCAATAATAATGTCATAATTAAACTCGGTGACATCACTAACCCCTAATCGACTCCAATTTTGATTGTTTTTGGGTTATTTGTATGTAATACCACTCCACCGCCACCCTTAAGGATGATCCTCTCCCAATCCCGAAAGGGGTTGGAATTATACACAGAGAACATTTAGAGAAATTTTTTGTTCCTCAATGATCCCGAAAAATATTTATTCGACGCAAAAATCGGCCGGTTAACATGTTTCAAATATACTCCCCCCCAGTCCCAGGGGGGTTAAATGGCAGGTTGAATGTCATAATGAAACTCGGATTTGACTCGAATCTCGGTTGTATTCGCGTTATTTTATTGTAACACACCCACCCCTAAGGGTGCTCATTTCCCATGCAGTAAGTGGATGAAATTATACACAGATAAAATAAATAGAAACTCTCTTGACTTCTACAAATATTTATCCGACTTAAATATCGGCTGTTTTAGCATGGTGGGTGGTAGACGTGTCTCACCCGGATAGTGTTTGTGTTCTGGTGAGGGGGAACATTTTCACGGAATTTGGTGAAATTTGCTCCACAGGAGTATATTTATATGCGGAATATACATACATAAAAACAAACTCGTTTTATTTATCAGAAAATTAATAATTATATTAGAATAAGGATCAGGTGTAGTTCATTAAATAAAATGGATGACAAACTGTTGAGTAATATCCTTTAACAAGTTTGTGGTGAGCTTACGGTTAAATTAACTATTTGTTGGGCGCCACCTGCAAGAATTGTTCTTGCAGGAAAGGGAAATGCAATATTTAGTTATTAAAAAAAACAATAATTCATTTTCTCAGAATTTATACAAAACGAAAAGCTCTCCAGCCTGCCAGGGATGCATGTAACCCCCTCCCTTTCTCAAGATTAACCGTGGTTTTTCTCGTGGCAAACCGACGCGATACCCGGAAGCATGGAACGCGACTTACCAGGTCTGCAGCTCGGACAGGGTCGACTCCCGTTGGCGGCTATCTGTCTCATCAGCATTCGCAGAAGACCGGAGACCCACGTGCAGAACCAAAATCTTTCAGGATCAACTTTCCCTCACCACTCTCAACGATGGTCCAAACTCATCTCCCTCACCACTCTCGCCGACGGTCCGAATTCATCTCTCTGTCCACTCTCACCAACGGTCCACCTTCATCTCTTCGACCACTCTCTTGTTCGCAGACTTCTTTCTCTGCCTCCTCAAAACCCTCTCTCCTGGTTGGTCCTTGTGCACACGTGACCCTCTTCCATCTATTTTAGGGCCATAGCCTTCCGGTCATCTACCCCTTCCTTGGCCGACCCTGACCTTGCTTGCGGGACTTGCGGATTTTCCAACCCACCCCGCCATTGTCTTGTGTCTGCTGCTCGACCCCGGCAAGCCACATTCCCATGTTTCCAGGCAGTAATTAACAGTTATAAAAAAATATTTTGTACAAATCAATAACGAAAAGCGCACCATAAGTTTTAAGTCTATCCTATCTTGCGGTACTAAACGAGGAAGCTGGACAAGTAAATTTTTCCAGCTACTTAAACCCAGATGAAAGTTGTCTGGAGCCCAACAGTTTAAAATAAACCGCGCCACACTGGAATAAGCTCATATCGCCCCTCGTGATCGTGTACCATATGTTGGTTTCGCAACCGGTGACGTATCTGTTGGGCTCCCGAAAAGTCTGCAAAGTTTATTATCACTAATTATGGCCAATATTAGGGTCTTTTCGGGCAACTTCGGCTATCGCACATTCTAAACTGTTGTCCGTACGAGCTTAAGAATTTCATCACATACACATGACTTTGATTTATCAACATTTCTGTAGAGTACAACGTGAAGTGACTCCATCTAAGGTCCGCTTTCTCATAAGCATATCGTCCATGACATTGTTCGCAACGTTGAATATTTATGATTAATTAAGGATTGTAAAGTCTTGAGAATTTAAGGAATATTTAAGTGTCTACTGTTGTGTACATTTATGCCCTTTTAAATACAAAATAGTGTTTTTTCTCATGTTCTAAATACATGACATATTTATTCAGTGTGATTACTGCAATAAATTATACGCCACATTTCAGTTTGGTAGAGTGCGAATCCACATGTGACTACCCTATATTAATCTGTGTGTCGAGATTTTTTCAGACAAATATACTTGATCATAATATTTTTCTATATCTTCAAATAATAACTTTTCGTGCGGTGGAAATAAGAAAAACTACTACATACTAATTTAAAAAGGAATGGAAGTAGATGAGAAAGTGCCTACATCGGCATTAAGATTAAAAATGCATTTTTAACTTAAATGTTGGTTTCAGAATGAGAACGTAGTTGAAGGATAAATGTTTCACATCACAAATGGCTGATCATAATTAATATATAAGGGATTCCAAACAGGTGGTTTCCTTAAAATGACAAAGTAAATCCAATTTTATAACGAAGTTAAGAAGTATAGCCAATGGTAATTATAATCATCCAATGTATTTACTAAATATTTTTTCAGTATATTTTTATTCCAAAAAGAATACCCCAGTATTTATTTAATGTTAATTTATTCATACAGGTGGCCTGCAACTTTAAAGCTAAATGTTGAATTAGTGATTCCAAGACCACATGTTTGTACTGGATAGATAAAAGTTAAACATTTATGATACAAGTAATGGTAAATATAATAATAAGGCTCATCCGACTGTTCTCTATACAAATATATCAGTTTGTTTGATCACCTGAATCTTACATAAGTAAATAGCTAGACCATTTCTAAAAAATTAAGCTATTTAAAATTTGATTAAATTTTATTTGATTAAAATCAAATCCACGGAATATGGGGCTCAGGGCGCTAAACCCTGAGGTCGTAGTGTTGACTTGCTAATATCACGCTCTGGTTAGAGGTAGGCGATTACGTATAAACGCATGGACTTTCCTCAGATGAAGCGAATGTTAATGCGCCATGCTTTTTGCTTTAGACTTTTGTTAGGTTATACTCGTCTTGTTTATGTAATATTTATAAGGACGATCTCATAGAGAAAATTCATGAGTTGGAAGAAAATGAAGACATACAGATGACTTGTTATTAGTAAGTGGAATGAACCGTGCGGTAATATACATAAGGGTAATGGCGTTATGAAGATCATGGACAACTGGGTCCAACAAGCAGGACTACAAATTTATCCAAGCAAAATTAGAATAGTCGTTTTGGGGGGAAAAAAACTGCGCCGCCTACCTGTTATCAGGAACAATGGAAAAACCATACCAGCGGTGAAAGAAGCAGATTATCAAGGAGTATTAATGCATGATAAGCTAAGCTTTCTGCTACAAGCTCGCATAGCACTGCAAAGAGAGGAATTAGTCATCCAAAAGGTCCCTACCATGTCAAACAAATTCAACTACCTCTGAAAACAAAATGAATATACTACACCTCAATATTTACTCATACGGCTCAAAGATTTGTAAAAGTGGCATTCCAAAGAATCTGCAATAAACATCAAGGGAGGGTATTCAGGAGAATAATGGGATTATGTAGAACAACAGCTACAGAACCATTGCAGATAATGTCCCAAGCCCCCATTTGATCTTGCCATTAGAAGAGAAGCTTAGGGTGGAGCATGGCGAGAGCCATTCAGATACTAGGACTACACTGGGAGGCTATAAATAAAGAATTAACCAAAGATGTAATAGAATATTGGGCTAAGAAAGAATGGAATAAAAGATAGGTAGTGTGTGGAAAAGGAAGAAGTCTACATGAAATAGCACCTACAGTGGAAGAGATGGCAAGGGGTTCCTGGTAAAGAATGAAGTAGATTGCTAACGGGACATGGTCCTTTCAACCATTATCTACATAGGTTTGGCAAGATTATTTCCCCAGGATATCCCAAAAGTGCAACGAAATTGAAACGTTCACACATGTCTTCAGGTTTTGAAGATCTCAACAAAAGAAATAACAGGGACATTGTGATGTATCTTGAAGATCCGGTGAAATTCTGGTTACTAGATATGAGATATGAGGAGGTAAGGAAAGAAGAAGAGCTACACACATATGCGATAGAGACGTTAGGAGAAGGAGGCTTAATGTCTCATGTATGTTTTTTAGTGAGGTTAAAGTCCCACACTAACCCAAAGGCCTTGCAGTTCTACACTAGGGTACTGGGTGCCCTGAGCTGGCGGCAACTTAAGCCGAGGGTACTGAAAAGAAGAGTGATCGCTATAACCTCCTTGGAGTAACCAGAAACCAAAATGATTTTTTATCATGCCTGGCCGGAGTGCTAAATTACAATTCTGTAAGGGAAAAGTGTAGCTAAAGAAGAACGACATATAACATATGTAACTAAATAATACATATAGATATACAATATAATCCTTGCAAAGCCGGTACGGTATATGCTAGGGCAAAAAAGTGCTGACGGAAAGTTAAAAAAAACTCTTCTCGTTTGGAGTCTGTTAGTAAGAGAGAGCGAGAGCATGATACGGAAATAGCGAGAGTTAGTGCACCCGGAACAGAGCGAGAAACGATATATTGGCCGCATTAACGTTCTAGTTAGAAGTAAGTTTTACAAAAACAATATTATCCAGATTAAAAAATAAAACTTCTCCATGTATTGACCAAATAAACACCAATCACATAAAAGCTTTACCCAAAAGAACCCTAGTCCTAATAACGCAAATTTATAATATACTAAAACCTCCCAAATCCACGCTAACTGGAAAATTGCTACGATAATACTAATTAACAAACCCAAGAAAACAAAAATCCAACGCCAGTCTCATCAGTCTCCTACTTGCAAAAGTATTCGAAAAAATACTTTTACCATAACTAAAAAGCCTAACCAACCATTTGGATTCTGAAACAACTATTCCTTTCCTCAACATTGTAACATAGTTACAGGATATATTAACACATCGTTTAAAAACAAAAATATCTGCGTATCTTCATTTTTGGATTCTGAAAAGGAATTCGACAAGGTTCACCAACCATCAGTCCTGTTAAAATTAAAACAACTCCTAACCAACCCCTACTTTAACCTCCTATCCAAATATCTTAACGGCTCAAACCATTCCTCACAAATATACCCTATTCTCTCAGGAGTCCCTCGAGGTAGGGATATTCCATATATACCCATGATATCCTCAAACAAACCGCAACAAAAACTGCCATATTTGCCAACGATAAAGCCATACTTTGCCAGTCCCGTGACTACGAGTCGGGTACAATACAACAGCAAACTGCCATTGACCATGTAGCCATTTGGGCTAATAATTGGAGAATAACCATAAACCAAATCCATCACAGTTCCTTTTTCCTTAAGAAAGATACTATTCACTAACAATATCTATATTAGCAACACACCCATTCTAAACAAACAAAACCATAAATATCTTGGATTAATACTAGTTTCCTAACTAACATGGTTCCAACACACCAGTCACATTAAGAAAATAATGAATCACGGCTTCAAAATACTAAAACCTTTAATTAATCCTAATCCACCTGTATCCCTTTCAATCAAAAAATTACTTTATATATATATATATATATTGTAATACTAATTAAAGGCAATTAGAGATTTAATAATTGGAAATTTGTAGTAAATTGTTATCGGCGAGAACAAAAACACAACAATGTCCAGGCGGGCTTTGTCGTGCCGAACTACGGGGTTTACAGGAGGCAGTCGCTGGCAGATTTTCATCGAGTGAAGAGTGGCAGGCAAGACTTTATTAAGAGTGGTGTGGCACACAGAATTTCATCGAGTTAAGTTTTGACATAGAATTCCATCAAGTAAAGGTTGCAGGAAAGTTTCTCAATAAGTAAAGCCACAGTCAGAAATTCAACAAGTAAAGACTGTTACAAAATTTCATCGAGAAGGAGTTGATATCATTCTGATTGACCATTAATCAGAACGAGAACTACAATAATTTGCTGGAGAGGGAGAGAGACTTAATGAAGAGGTCCACAGGTGTTGTACGGAGTAATCGTTCCAATAAAAGTTTTGGACAGTGATTTTAAAACAAAATTAAATTCTGTGAAATTATGGCCTGTTATATGTGAATAGTGTATAGTGCATCAGAACCCAAACGAATGCCTGGTACCAGTAAATAAATGTAAGTAGAGAGAGAAATTTTATAAAAGTTTTGTAAACGTTAAATAAGGATCAAATCGTCTGATTTCTGATTCACGATCATTTTGTTGTGTAACTCTAATCAAAAAATTGATTGTTAATTTGAATGTAAAAATGTTTTGTTCTTTATTTAAAAGGCCCAAATAAACAACCCTGAGATGACAGTAGATAAAATTTATAAAATAGTAAGAACCCGAATGTAAATAAATCACATCAAAAAAATTTGTTATTTTACTTTGAATAAATTAATTGGTTTTTGAAGTTTAAAATTTTGTAAATTATTTAACAACCTTTCATTTTAAATTTTAAATAAAATAAAGTTCTTCATAATTGTCATAATTAATTAATTATAGTTTGTTTATTACATTTTGGCGTTATCAACGTGTGGCCAACTATTTAATTCTTTCAATTCTTTGTTAATTATTACATATTGACGCCTCAACGTGGGCCGAATTCATTTAATCCTAATGTTTATTACATATTGGCTTCACCAACGTGAGGCAATCCATCTATTTAATTATTGGTTAATTATTACAATATATATATATATATATATATATATATATATATATATATATATTCCTTATTTCTTCATTATGGAAGTACGGCTGTAACATTTGGGGTTCCGTAGCCAAAACACACGTCAAGAAGATCCAAACATCTCAAAATAAAATCCCTCGTTATATAACATTTTATTAAAAAAATTTTAATATATTTTCTGGTAAATAATTATTTAATTCTTTTTATTTGCATATATTTACATTTAATACCTCCTAATAATAAAAATAAATATATAAAAATTAACTTTCTACGTCTTCGTGTGTAGACCAACCAAATTAGTGTCAAACTTTTATTTTTCGACATTGTCTCCAAATCGGTTTAAGAAAAAAGAAAACAACATGTCCAATACATTTGTACAAGTTCAATATGATGAACGAAGTATAAATCATGAATCCCTTCAATGAATGATTTTTCCCATTTCTACAAGACTGTCATGGAGGGTCGTGTAATTATAACACCACCCGCATGCCAGCCGCGGTCCAGGCGCCTCTACAAGATTAAGCTTTACACCGTCGCTCGTCTGGGCGTGCCACTGGAAATCCGTGGCGAAAGAACGTGTGTGTAAGAGCCTTTTGTCAGAACTGATTAAAGTCGTTGTTACTTTAATTGCTACAAAATGCTCAACGTGTTTCATGTTCGGCGACAAAACATTAATGCTTCTTAATATACAGATTATTTTAATTACCAAGTCTGATTATTTGCCACGGACAATCTTGTTATAATAAATTTTCCAATTAAAATATCTCTGGATGGCGTGTATAAAAATTTTGTATAAATGCTCCGGGAAGTATAAAAAATTATAAAAGAATTTTAAAATTATTCTAGCCAATGAAAATTGTTGGAATACTTTCTCTCAGAAATTAATAGCGGAAAAATTTAGCTTCCAAGTAGGGTCGCCGTACCAAAATCGATACCTATAACTTGTGAGAAAGACAATGGTCACCAGAGATTAGAAGTTATAATTTTATATAAGTAAATAATTATCATAAGCGTTTAGCTAATGCAATTAAAAGTCAAAACAATTTAAATTCATTTAACGATGTATAAAAATTGTAATGATGAAAAAAATTACGGACAATTTACAATAATATAAGTTAAGTCAGAAAAGTGTAATGTTTATTAACGACAAAATTTTAATTTTACGACGTTTCGTCCTCTTTTGGGACCTCACTATGGTGGAAGTATAAAGGTGAGACAGAATTTGATTCTCTTTTGCGCATGACGTCACGTCGGATGCTAGTAGCTTGTGGTTGTCATTGTGTCTAATGCGAAGAAAATATTCTTTGGAACTTTGTTTCTGTTAGTTGTTTTTGTGGAAGGAAATTGTTTTACGTGGAACACAGTGTGCATTTCTATTTAAAAAGGACAGACAACGCCTTCGTGCGCTCTTTTTCCCCCCACAATTTGCAACAAAAATAACTATAGGAACGGCCATCAAGTATTTTTCCCTTCCAAAAGTTGCTAATTTATGAAAAACATCTTGCCGTAGAAAACATAAGATTAATGAAATGTGGAAATATACATAGGTTTACGGATCTTGTTTTGAATAATTAATTTCAAGATCAATATCTGATGAGAAAATTGCATTCAAGGTTTCAAGATGTTAGGACAGAATGTCAAAAAGTAAAACTTTCTGCACAACTTCTTTCAAGTCAAATTGGCGAAGGCAATAGAGTTGCGTAAAATGAACGGATTTTTGGATCAATTGAACTGGCAATAAACTTTAAATTTACTTTCAGCATTAAATAAATAAATAAATTTATTTATAAACTCAGTAAATTTTGTAGCGTATCCTGAGATCGATGGTTTGGTTTAGATTTTGAAAGCCGAAGCTCTTTAGTGCAATCTCTTAATTCTCTAATAAAGAACGTGAGAGTTCAGGCTGCGATAAATATAATAACCAAACCAAGGATATGGAATGGTACCGTCAATAAAATCAGAGAAAACATTATTACACTCCTAAAAAGCAATAATAAGATATGGTGGATACCGGCACACAGTGGAATGGAGGGAAACGAAAGAGCTGACACAGCTAAATATGGTGGCATCCCAACAGCAGAATAATAACAACAGTCTAATATGCACTAAAAAGGACGAAGGACAAGTCTATGGCATAATTCTGGGGGAGGAGTTAGAATGGAACAAGGGTAGAAGAGGAAGGGATGAAGGAATATTTCATAAGGAAGTCGAATAACCTGCTCTTGCAATCTATCACGAAGACAGCAAGTGCTTGTTGCTAGGATAAAAACTCTCCACTCTAACCTCACGCACTCCTATCTGTTTTCTAGGTCACTGCAAACTGCATGTGACTTATGTAAGGCTGCCCTGACGATACAGCATGTCCTCTACGACTTCCCAAAGCTCGACAAAATGAGAAAAGCTACAATTGAGAAATACGCAAGAAGGAAGATATGTACCTCAGCAGCGGCAATAATTAACCTTGTAAAGTTTAGTATGGAAACTGGCTATGAAGATGTAATCTAATTAGACGATAGCATACGCTTGCCTCCCAGAAGACGTCACACGCAGAGGAGGCGTGGGGTGGCTCTGCGCACCGCTTCACCATTACACTTCCACAATGGACCTCATCAGTTTTTAATAATTTTGTATACAATTCATGCGTTAAATTTAGAGGCAAGGTTCTTCTGCCTTGCTTGTTGCAAGCTTGTCTCTAAATTTTATACATGAATTGTGTGCAAAATTATTAAATAAATAAAGAAACAAACGGTCTTATGTCAGAAAATTATTTATTAACAAAAACAATTAAATATACTGACGTTTCGTCCTGTTTTCGGACCTCTTTAGGTTTAATAATTTATGTATAAATCATGTAAAACGTTTTGAGGCAAGGTTTGCTTGTTGAAACCGAAATTTATTAAAAATTATTAAAAACTGCCCAACCCGATGAGGTCCAAAAAAAGGACAAAACGTCATGTTAATTATATTTTGTTAATAAAATTGTTATGTTCCTTTGGTTTCGTGAAACTTGCAGTCGAAACATCTCCAGGAAATATTTCATTCATTCCGTCAACCATAATACACACCCCACGGGGTCTGCGAGGGCTATTCTCTCGCAGGAAATTCCTGCGAGGGATGTTCTAACGCAGGCAGAACCTGGTAGGAGAGATACGAAGGGGCTACCTTTGGGGATGAATTTTCCTCTCCGTTTTTGAACTAAGGTTCCAACAAGCCGAGGCACCTCGGCCTGTTTTGAGAGGTGTATGTTCTGGGGTCGCAGACTTTGGGCATACGGTAAGAGTTGTTCGCTGTTCCTATTGGAACAGTCGGCAAGCTGCCTCCTAAACTGGTCGAGGTACGGAGAAGGGAACGCTGCGACATACAGAAAAATCTTCTCCCGCTATCGGAAGGGCGTGGGATAAGTACCCTATGCCCGACCTACATGATGCAGGTTTTTCTAGGGTTTTCCCTGAATTACTTTTAGGCGATTGTCGGGTAGGATCCTTAAACAATAGTTCGGGCGCCCTAGTTAACCCTTGGCTACCTTCCTCTACCCTTCCGCATCCCCCCTTTCAAATCCCTTCCTATGCTATTAAGGGAAGTTGGCACCATGTGGATTACCCTCATGTAGCCTGTTACCCTAATAAAGAAATAATACACAGATTCTTATTGTCAGAGGTGAACAAATTAATATCTTTGGGGTTTTCTTGTTTTTATAACAAATCGTTGAACACTATTACTTTCTCAAACAATTTAATTCGTGACGCATGTTGACGTATATACCGTGAAGTGAGTCATTAAGTTTCATTCAATAATTCCAATAATTCATTTTTCATAAAGATTATATAGTTGCAATATAAACCTGAGAGTGTACATATAAATAGTATCCAAAACAAAGACTTTCAATGTCATAAAATAATGTTAAAGATATAAGAAAGAAGATACAGTCGCCTTATAAAACTTTCTATCACGTAGTATTAAAAATATTATATCAAGTTAACATACAAATATCAGATACATAAAATCATTCTGGTCTTTGTGACAAATGCATTAGTTAAAAATTGTAATTAATAGAAATTCCTTATAGATGAATAAGACATTAATATGTCGAAAGCTCATCTCTTTTATATAATTGACAAATTTTAATGCAAAAAAAATATTAAAGTTTAATAAGCGACTGTTAGAAAGGTTTATTATTTTTCTATATTATTAACATTTTAAAAAACATTTCTTAAATTGTGATAAAAGTGGTAGAGTTAAAAACTAAATTTTTCTTAAACCACCTTGTAAATAACGTTTTTGATTCAAAGCGCAGAATTAAGTAATATGTAACGCACTACTGGACACATTTTGAAGGAAATCTGCAACCACTAATTATAAACCAATCCAAATATGACCTTCTTGATATTATTAATTCTCTATTAAATTTTTCTGTTCAAGTAGGGTTTGTACTTACCGAGGAATGTCTCCAATCTTAGGCGCCCTCCCTCTGCGACAGCCTTCACCCCACGCTCCGCCTGCAAAATCAAGGAAAATATAAGCCAATGTGAAAAGTTTAAATGTTATGAGCGGAGAAACGATACCTAAAGAAGAAGACCAGAATATGCACGCAATTAATGAACGTTATTCATAACCTTGAACAATGCCTTCGACAAGTCTGTATCTTATATTCTGTTACAATCAAACTTCAAATCTGGACATCAAATTTGTGAAACCTCCCAGGTATTGGAATACTTGAATTTTTCTTTAACTTTACTATAGTGGCTTTTTTGTGCAGTTGTAAAGTTAATCTTCAAAGAAAAAATGTCAGGATTACTTGGAGGCCATTTTTAATTAACGAAACCCAAAGGTTCGTTAGCAATGATGCTCTGTCTTCTTGAAACCATACGGAAAGAAAAAATTATGTAACACTGTTGAGTACTGGTTGAATTTTCGAATAAATAGTGGCCAATAATTGCTCTGTGTTGAAATGGCTGCCCATAATAAGTTTCGGAGAATGTAGAGGATTAGAATCTTTCGATTAAACATTTTCCTGAGCCAAAAAAGACAATTTGGTTAGTTAAAGTAAATATTTAAATGGAAAGAGCTTCTTCGGGAAAGAAAATGCTGTTAAATTTTTTAATACACTCCAACCATATTTCGAAAAAACATGGTGTAAATTAAGTTATTCGTTTTAAATTCCTGTAATATTCTATATAAATGTATGAATATTTGTCTGTCTGAGTCTCCATACTATTTATCCGATTGCGATGCAACTCTTGTGAGATTTTGTGCGCACGCCCGTGAAGGTTTCTGTCGGTCTCTCGAAGCGTTAGGGAACTATCAATCGGTGAACAAGGGTGGAATTTTAAAACTTACGAAAACGGTCAATATTAGTTTTCGGGATCGATGAGTTAATAGTTTCTCTACAGATCTTGTAGTGAATAATTTCAACCCTTTACAGAATGGATAGGCAGCACCACTGAGGGTGAAGGTGGAGGGGCGTTATATAATAATAACGCTTAACAACCGAGATTGGAGTCAAATCCAGGGTTACAGAACTCAATTATTTTTTTTCTCTGTGAGATAATGAGTACTTTAGTTCCGAGATATGGGTGTGGGGGAGGAAGTGGGTGAAAGGCCGTTACATAAAAGTAATGAGTAAACAACCGAGACTGGTGTGTTCAATCTGGGTATTGAGGAAGTAACTGAGTTTCATTTTGACGTTCATTGTACTACTGGATAAGATGTATTTCAGAGTCTAAGATTGGGGATAGAGGGGGTGGAACTAATTTCAGTGTGCAATATTAAAAATTTCTGCCAAATTTTTTACACATGTTACTTAGTATCTAGGAATAAACACTGAGGAATTAAGGGGTGGGGGTATATAGGGTGGAATTTAATAACAATTCGTAAGCGGCCATTATTAGCGTCGAATAAAACTTTTTCGCTAAATTTGATAGTGTCATCCTACAAAGTGTCTAATGTCATCTTCAAAGGGCAAGGGAGGGAAGCACCATGGTGCTTGAAGACCAAAATTTGTGTCGATTCCGGGTTTATAGAGGTCGCTGAGTTTCATTCTCGCATTAAACAAGAGCGTTAAAGAAATTTTAAAGCCCTAGAGGTGGACGAGATTGACAAAAAGTTACTCGGTTTATTTTTGACCCTCTTAAATAAAAGGTGTATTTTTTATTTCTTAGAGTATAAGGTACATTTTCGGAATATATTTAGTTAATGGTTGTATTTCTTTACGCCTTTAAGGTACCAGGTGTATTTTTGGGCTTTATTAAGTTGGCGACTATTTTAACCCGTGGTTATTTTTTTATTTATGTAATAGGAAAGTACCGTCAGTCATTATCCTGGTTTACTTGAAATAAGCTGCCGAGGATTTAAGTCGGGCACGAGAGCGTATTGGATAATTGTTCCGGTAAACGCCAGACACTCGGCTAGTTAAATATTATAAAGGTATAATTATAAACTTTTTAAAAATATTAGGTCATAAATATGTTCAAGAAATTGCAAACTCAATTAATCTTTTGAGAGTTGATGAAGCCATCGCACTGAAGCTCCAACTTCCCAGCTGCTCCTTTTTGAACTGGACGTACCGCAAGCGTCTGAATGATGATGGAACAAGAAACCTGAAATTTGTGACAACTCCACCTAATCGATTATTCGACAGGACACTGATTTATGTCATATAATAAGAACTCTATGTGAAATAAACGTTTAAACAGTGAAAATATTTTTTCACACAGAATACGCCTTGTGTTCCTGTGAAACGATCCGTCCTTACTGAATTTCCAATGTCCTTCTGTACCTTATGTCAGCACCAATCATGTACCTGAATACCGTCTACAAGCAATTGTATTTTAGTATGGATCATAGCTGCGGTCGTCCCTTTGCACCGCGAAGGTTAGTTACTTCTGAATTCCCTATCCAATCTTACTAAAAAAGTAGAGAAGAAAACGTTTAAGGGGAGTAAGCACAGAGGACACGGATTCTTAATTAAATGAAAGACGCTTCGATAGATAATAAATACTCGTTTATATAAATAGTTAACACTTAATAATTTACCTCCTATTTAAAAAATTATGCAACGTGTATGCAGAACGATACCATGTTTATTCAATTCATGCAAAAATTTATATATCCTGGAAATCATATCGGGCTTTATCCCCGTCTTCGGTGTCTGTCATAAAGACTCGTTAATTTTTGAGTGAACTCGTGAGAATTTAACTTCGCTTGTATGTGAACGGATGTTGAGCAGCTCTTGTTACGAAACAACTAAACCCGTTTTGGGTTACAATTCAGAAACCCAGTGTTAATCGGTTTGTAGGAAACCCCAACAGATCACGAGGGCTCATTTAGACCTTTTAATTGGCTCCCCGCCTCTGCACTTAGCAGGGGACATTTTCTCTACTCTCTGGTGCCACTCTAGGAGTTAGTTTGCTACTGCCGTGCAGGACTTCCATAGATTTGTCTTAAATTTTTTTAATTAAATTTTATCTTTAACTTCCTCGCGCTTTCTGATTTTTTCCAGTGTCTGGACGGTACCAAAGGCACCAAGAACACTACGATATCGTCATTCCTATATCTCGTCCTTGATGTCTTCTTCTCGACGCTGTAGAAGAGACGCACTTGATTTTCTCCTCTGGCTCAATCATATTCAGTCTGATCATTTCCGTAACCTCGTTCAAATCTAAAAGTTATTGACATCCTCCTTATTTTGGTGCCAAGTTATAGCGGGTATGATATTACAAACGTGTAGAGATGGATTTATTAAACTCACGGTATGGACTAGTATTTTCCGTCTGATTTCGCTTGGTATTAATTTATTGAATCATTATATTGAATAAAGTCTTCTCGGGCTTCTAACCGAGTAAATAATACTCCGTATATTGTATATATCCATCATTAAATATTTCCTTTCCTTTAATAAATTCACATAATCCCATCATAGTTTACTTTGAATCTTGTCATTATTCATTGTTTCTCAAATTAACGATTTTTAAACTTCCTCTTCCTCAACTTCTATTATTACCAATCTTCAGACGGTATTTAATTCACCGGGCTTTCAGCTATACCGGTTTTGAACTCAGTAGACTGATTAATAACTCTACGTCCTTTGAGGTCGTCATCCGCGATTGGCTGACATTAGCGCCGATGCTAATGCGTTAGAATAAAAAGCTCCCTCGTGGCGCCGTTCATCTTAATCGATACAGCTTCCTCTCTCAGAGAAGCTGAAACACAGGATAAAGTTTCAATGGGTCAGAACTTTGCAACTACAAGGGAAGTCAATTCTCGGTTCCTTCTTTGATGTTTTATGTAAGACAAAGCCGGAAGTTCCCGTACTTTCTAATAAGGAACTCCTGTGCAGCTGTGCATATATAATTCACTTTGGAGTTTTGTCAAAGCAGGACACTGAAGCTCTCGGATTGCGAATGACGCATTCCGAACTTACTTGGACCAAGAATAACTCATGGAGCTGAGATTACTTTATTATTATAATATTAAGTCTTACATTCAGTGCTGTCTTAATTTTCAATCAAAACGAAAGGTATGACCTGAGAAAAATGTAAAGCGCAAATACTGCCATAATCTCTCTATATAAAAATGAATGTTTGTGTGTCCCCTATGCGTTCCTAAACCATTCATACTATTGCAATGAAACATTGGTAAGTTGTTGTGCTCACCCCCGCGAAACTGTGTCGGCCTTTCGAAGCGTTAGGCAGCTACCCTGGGGTGAACGAGGATGAAATATAAAAGCATGCTATAACAGACGATATTATTGTTGATTAGTTACTTTTTGGAGTCTACGTTTTTAATACTTTATATCCAGATGTATTTAGTGTATAATTTCAATCACCAATAAGGGAGGGGGTGGAGGGACGTTACTTAAAAATAACGCGAAACAACCGATATAGGTGTCAAATCCAAGATCATAGATGTCAATGAGTTTAATTCTGACATTAACTATGCCAATTAAGTTGTAGTTCAGCCCCTAGGTGTGGGGGTGTAGGAGGAGAAGGGTTAAATGTCGTTATACAAAAATAATGAGTTAATAACTGAGACTGGTGTTGAATGTAGGGTTATGGAAGTCGCTGAGTTTAATTAGGACGTTTACCATACTGGTTAATGTGGTTAAATTTACGTTTATAATCTCAAATGTGTTGGTGTATTTTTACAAAACGTTATACACATGTTACTTACGATCCAGGAACAAACACTGAATGTTAAAGACACGCCGCCTCTGAGGGTGGGGATGGAGAGGGTGTAATTTTAAAAATTTTTAAACGGCCATTATTAGCGTCGAATAAAACGTTGTCGGAGTCGCTTAATTTGATAGTGTCATTCTAGAATTTGCAAGTGTCTAATTTGAACTCTAAAAGGCAAGGGAGGGAAGCAACCTTATCGTAAGAGTGTTGGTGGAAGGGGTTCACAAAAAAGTAATTAAAAAAAGACCTGTATTAGTGTTGATTCCGGGGTTATAGGAGTCGCTGAATTTAATTCTCGCGTTAATCTAGCTGGATAATTAAATTTTATGTACCACTTCGTAGAGGTGGACGTGGTTGAGAAAAGGTTATCCGCAGTAGTTTAAATCCTCTTACATTACCGGATAATTTTTTGATTTTCTTGGGTTACCATCTATATTTTGGACTCTATTTAGTTACATGTTTTATTTCTTTTTCTCCTTTAAGGTACCGGGAGTAGCTTTAGACTTTATGAAGTTAGCGAGTAATTTTTAATGTTTTAATTCGTCGTTATTTTCAGACACTTTTATTTTATGTAGTAGGAGAATTCCAGAATACCGTCAGTCATTATCATGGTTTATTTGAAGGTAGCTGCCGAGGGGTTAGGTCGGGAAGGGGTATATAAATGGATAAATGTTCCAAACACTGACGGTATTGCTGCTGTTATATGAACTGTTTACCAAGACGTTAGTGTCGAATTAATTCCTTCTTCAGGCTAATTTCAATAAATAACCGGGCAACGCTGGCCACTGCGCTAGTATTCAAATGAAATATAAAAGATTAAATTTAAGAAAAAAATATATGTTGAATAGAGTGTTCAGTATATTAATAATAATAATAATATAAAACCCAAAATCTCAAAAAAATTATTGATTTCGACTAGCTAATTCATAATCATCTTGAATATTTGTTAAAAATAGTAATCCATTAAGACTTATTAATATTACTAAAACGATTCTCTTCGAAGGACAGAGTCGTACTATTTATTTACGAAGTGTATACATTAAATATTCGTAAATAATACTGGGATCTAATTATTTGAATACGAAAGTTTAAGTAAAATTGACGAATTATTATGAACAAATGTTCTTAACTAATGTTCAAGGTGATTATGACTCACGCTAGTCGAAAGATACTGTAATTTATCATTAATGTTTTTTGGGACTGGTTTTTGATTTTTAAATTATTATCGATAAAAAAACTTTGGATGTTAAAGGTGTTTTATTTTATTGAAATACGAATACCAAACTTTACTTAAAACAATCATAAAAAGAGACAGAAAAATCGTAACTTTACGATAATAACTGACTAAATTAATAAATAACATATTAAAAATTAATAATATGAAACGACGGAAGCAGAGGCCATATCACTTAGTGCCCTCTGCTTTTAAAATATACGTTTCGTTCTGTAATATTATCATTAATATTTCGTAAATGAATTAAAGCATTCGTTAAATTTCGCACAAAACCGGCATTTTCCACAATTTTTTAGAATATTTGTATTATTACTAAAATAAAATGCAAACGGCGTCATATTCCTTACGTAATCGGGCGTCGGCCAGATGTTTCTGCTTCAGTCGGTTTTAGTAGGGTTAATCTGAGTGAACCCCAGTTATCATCTTCGACAGGCTCTGAAAATCACTGCCATTATTTCAATAATCTGGCTTTTGCTTCCAGATTCAAATTTATTGACAGTTCGCTGATCTTTAACTCTCCAAAGTTTATCTCCTCGCTCTGCCCGGGCTTCCTACTTATTCAAAATCTAGAAGGGAACTAACCTCCTCTCTCTTCCGTACATCTCCGAAGAAAGCCATTTCTCATCCCCACTATCGGCTAGAAATTCATCCATTCTACCTGACCTTTTGATTTTTCGTACGAAACCGCGTCTCGCCAAAAGGCCAACGATCCCCGGGGTCGGAAACTCGTCCATCCCTCGCTTTTGTTTCGGACCAAGTATTTTATGACGGGAAAATTTGCACAAACTCCTCATGTTGGTTCCTTCGTCGACAAATACAATTTCAATTTTCAAATACATGAACAATTTCTTCTTCGTTGCAGTTTCAATTTAATTTTAAGATTAAAATAAAAGATATTTTCAAGTTGTAGCGATAAAACTCAGCGTTAATAAATAGTATCATTTTATGTATTACTTAAATGTAATTATAACGACTACGAGGAAGGGTTTCGATCACCTGACCGGGAATTTGGCGCAACGGAGTCAAAGAGACATTAGTCGTCGTTGAGTGACAAGGGTCGTAAAACCCAGGCAGGCCGCGCACGTTTTGGAATGCCCATAGTGCGGTTGTAAGCACTAAGGAGGACAGATGATGATGAGAGAGAGTGAGAGAGAAATTTTGCTTGGAAAGGTCATTGGCTTCTTCGACACGACGCCTGAAGGGTCTCTTCCAGTTACATTCAGTCTGGATTTGAGACACTGGAACGCGGAAAGTGAGGAGAAGGACATCGCAGGCGGCGCAATTTGTACAATACAACAGATGATGGTATTCTAAAATTTGTAAACCATGTCCAATTTACCTAGAAGCTGCCAATTCTTGGTTAGGAGATCGTTCGAAAATCTGATAGATGAGAAGGCCCTCAAAGACCCTGAGGTTGATTCATCTTTCTTTTTATATTGTTAGATTTAAGTGTTTAAATTTTTATTGTATTTGATTTTAATTTTAATATATAGTTAAATATAGTGTTTGTTTTTATTCAGTATCACGCCCATATAAATAATAATTTAAAATTATTAGAAAATAAGAAAAACTCCCAACAGTGATGATAAGTTACAAAGTGTTCAAGAGACAAAATATTCAGTTTCACTTCAAAAATGTTGTTTCATAACATTTAAATAATACTTATAATACACCAGAGTATTTATTTTTATTAAATTTTAAAAACACTGATACGTAAATTTGTCTCGTGCGAAAAGGTTCTTGTTCAAGAAATCGGCCATGTTCGAAATTGAGACGATTAAATTTGTTTCATTTGGATATTGAGGCCTACGTCCATGATTAAATAAATCCATACCACCATCAATTTCCTAATTTAATTGTTTACTCTTTCTTGCCGGTTTCATGTAATAAATAAGTATATTTAATTTATATCTATGTTTCTGAAATATATTGATGAATTCCGAAATTGTTTTACGAAGTAGGTACAGAATTTTTCAGTTTAGATGATTATTTTATCAGAGTAAAACCTCGTGTACTTTTTTAATCATATACGCAAGACATTAACCGTGATCTAGAAACCTTTAATAATTGCAGTCTTTGAAAGTTGTATTGAAAGGTGTCGCTGTGTACAGAAAATCGTTTGGTCCAGGACCTACGTTAACTATGGCGACAAAGAGATCAAACAACTTTCTACTCATTTTACAACAACTCTCTTTAATAACATAATATGCATAGCAAAAAATGAAATTGATTTGGTTTAACCTTTCTGTCTTGTATGCAGGATATTAAAAGTATTAATTATTAAAGGTTGCACGTTTATTATAAAGTATTAATTTGTGTTGGATGTAAAAGAACTAGAGTGATTTAAATTTGTCTGAAAAATGAGTTGAATTACATTAAACTGATTATAAAGAATTATCCGTTATTGAAATTTTGTGACAATTTCGTTCCATATATTGAAAAAGGCTTTAAAATCACTATCTCTTATAAAAAATGTATACGTATGTTTCTGAAATATACTGATAAATTAAGAAATAGATACAAAATAGGTACAGAAATCAAATAGTTTATATCCTTCGATAAAAAATAATTGATGGCGTGTTATTTATATTCTTAAATAACTTATAATTGGGATTATAAATTATTTTTAATACATGTACGAATTTATTTCATTGTCATAAAGTTCTGTCTGAGACTGTACCGATATTTCAATACTTCCTCACCTTTTCGTTTTTTATATTTTGTTCTATTTCTCGGGCCAGCTTTTATTTGCTTCGCGCGCTAGATTTGTTATTTAATTCATCTGGATGTTTATATCATAAAATCAAATTTGCAATATACCCTTTCTCAATATATTTCTATAGGCCCGCATCCATTAAACGTTCAGTGGAAAAAAACTTGAATATTATTACTTTTATAATTATTATTAAGCTACTGTTGGCCATTTGCCCGGCGGTAGCTATATCTACAAAAATAACATAATACAAAAATTTAATATATACAAATATAACATATAACATATGGGTAACATTTTAGAAAGTTAATTATTATTTACCTGAAAAAAAAGACGCGATCCACCCCCCCCCCTTTATTTCTTTTCACTGCACTTCACTTTTTTATTTGATATTTATTCTCACACAAATCACTTCACTTCACTGTTTACCACGCTGACCAGATAGAGAATAATAAGTGTAATAAGAAATATATTTATATTGCAATACTAATTAGAGGCCATTAATGAAGTTGATAATTGGATAGTTATGGTGGATTGTTAGCGGTTCAAATTTCAAAGGCGACAATGTATAGGCGAGCTTTGTTTGGCCGCGAGTGCTTTCTTCCGGAAAGATTAAAAGTTAAATTTGAGTACGAAGTTTTGGACAGTAAATTTCAAAGTTAAAGTTACAAGCAGTAACTAAATAAATCACGCCGAAATAAAAATCTATAAGTACTGTGACCGCCACCAATTCCAGAGAGAAATAATTCGGAACAATTTGTCCAAGTAATAATCCAGAAGGAGATTGCAGTTTTCAGTTTCCAGAAGAGAGAACCGAAAGTTACGACCGTGTTTTTGTTTCATCAAATTCAGTGATTTCATGGCATTTTAGAGTGAATTGTGAAATGATCCCGAGCCCAATAGAGGTAAGCCTGGTACCAGCAGATGTTTTTGAAAGTACGAACAAATTTGATCAAGTTTTGTAAACAATAATTAAAGGCTAAGTCGTCAGATTTCAATTTCACGTTTGTTTGATTGTTTAACTTCATAGTTTGTAAAGGAATTTGATTGTATAACGTAAATATAAAAGTTGTTGCTTTACTTAGAAGGCCCCGAGAAAAGGGTTGTAAAATCTATAAAATTGAAAAACTTTAATGTAACTTTAAAAATAAATAAAAATGTTGTAAATTTCAACTGAATAAAAGTAAATTGTCTTGTAAAGATTCTAAAGAATTTCGTAATTATTTTGCAATCCTTCACTTTAAATAAAAATGAATATAATTGATTCATAAACCAACTATGGAATTCAAATCATTAATTAATCTTTTGTTTCATAAATTGTTTGATTAATTCTTTTGTATTACAATATATATATATATATTGTGGTAATTAAAAGAAACATGTAATTAATTAATTAACAAGATTTTGGGACTTGCATTGTTGGCGGCGTAAACATAAGATTTGTGTACAAGAATATGGGGCTATAATGCTTGCTTTCTGTGTGTATTATTGTGAAACATTTCTGTCGCGCGGAGCTTTAGTGTGTGTTTTGGAGACAAAGCAGTAGGTAGTCAGAAAAACTCAGAAATTCAGACCTGGAGTGTGTTAGGAGTCGCCGGTTTCCAGTCTTTGGGCAAACAACACCGACGATACTAAGCCGACTGTTTTTTTCCCTGATGCAGAATAATTTCTGAGTCTAGCATATGTTAACGAATTATACGATTCGTCAGTTCTTGGGCGCCAGGTTATTTAATAATGTGATGATTTTAACAATTTATTGAACGAGAGAACAACGAAACAATTGGTGTGGTCAACTACAGCGAGCAAGAAGTGTTGTATGTGGAAATAATAACCACAAGTAAATTCTGTGAAACATGGCCTGTATATAAAAGTGGTAAACAACAATCGAGTGTGTGCGAGCCCCCTTCTTTTTCGCACAGAAAAACAATAAGGTAAATTAAAGAATTTATTATATGTAAAACCAACAGTAACTGATATTTATCGTCAGATTTCAGATTTCAATATTTCACTGATTGTTTAAATTAAGAATTTTCTCACTTTGTAAATTTCAATTGTTTGCCGATAATCGGCCCTGAGATCAAGCCGCGGCATATTATCAAGTTTTTACCAACATGTAATATAATTTCAATGATTATAATAATTTGGTTTTAATAAATTAACTTTGTTGTATATTTTAAACTCTGATCTTTTTAATTAAAATCCAATCATTTAATTTTAATTTTCTTATATAAAATCTAAATTAACAGTAATTATATTTTGGGGCAAATTAACTTGAAATTTAATTGTAATACTACAATATATAATACCCCATGATTATATAGTTTTCTTAGCCTACATCTAAACTGATCAACGCTATTCGGAAAAGTTGTCAGTAATTCTGCAGGTAATGAAGAATATATATACAATCTGTTAATTATCTTAAATTATTAAGAACTTATTGAATGTGGATCGCATGTATGGAATAAGAATAGAATATTCGCCAAGAGATCGATTTATCGTGATTGATATCTGGAAGTAAATACTGTAATAAACAGACAATAAATTTCTTTAAACCCTGTCGTCGAGGTCAACATTCTTCCACAAAATAAGAAAAACAGTATGTGTGGTTGTGTCGCACTAGGTTCTTGAGTTTTTAGTTTTCTTAGCACCTCAAGACATGAACAAGGTTTGCAGAAACATTGTGTGGTGTTTATATTATCATTTCTTTTGTCTGTATTTGGATATTTTTCTTATTATTAATTTTCAAAAGAGACGTATATTTTTAATTTTAGTCTTTCACATAAATAATGTGATATATACTGAATTCAGTAGGACATTGGGTTGTGGGAATCGAGTATATTCCGAGTAATGTTTCTTAGTCCACGAAAACAAAAAGTTCGTCACTTATAATTTCCAGATGCGGTGAAATGATCGCACTGCGTTCCGAGCGTGACATCGTAATCTCTACTGCTTGATATAAAATTCTTCGATTAAAACCACTATATATATCTGTATAGCTATTACAATGGTAAAAAAGTTGAAAAAAAAACTTTCAGGTCAAAATACAAGAGAAATTGCGGACTATTTTAGAGTGCGGACAAATACAAAATATTAATATTATAATTGATAAACCCTTTATTAATAGTCTCAATAATTTTTTTCAATAACATTAAAATGTCAGTGTTTTAAAATTCTTAAGTACATCATTGGAATTAAATAATTTGTAAACATATACTAATATATTACGTCACAGAGATATGATTTTACATACCTGATAATTTAATTAAAATATTTCCTTATGCCAACCTTTTATGACATGGTATATGACATCCTACTGTTTACAATACATGTTTAGTGTTTAATGGCCAAGCTCTGACTAATATTTGAGTATAGGTGTACACATAATTTATTTCCAATCATGAACTAAATAATTTTACAGGTGAATATGGTTAAAATAAGCGAAAGCTCTTGACGGACCATTTTAAAATATGGAAATTTTAAAGTGTTTTACATTGAAATAAAATTTTTGTGTGACTGTATTAAAAAAGGGTTAATTAATATAATGTTATTGTCGTACAGGACCTTTCGAAACAATTGTTTTAATTTAATCGGTAAATTTGTAATAAGTTAGTTTATGAAAAATACACACAAAATGACAACATTATTATTTGTCGGTCATATCAATACACAGTTGCTATTTTTACCATGCATATTAGGTATTTCCATTTGTCTGCTAACTTATTCTATTTTGCATTGTCTACATCACCCGCATCGTTGTTAATGTACTGTATCGCACTATCTGGTACTAGATCTACTCCATATCCATGCTGGCCTGTCGAATTGTTCGCATTCGTCCCTGTGTATAATCGATTACTTCTGAGTTAACTCGATAGTTGGTATTCTCTAATACTATTATCTATATATTCTGCCTATGTATGTCCTTTTATTTCATTGTCTACATAATATTGGCGTAATATTTACATCACACTAACTTTATCATGGTCATTAATACGATTTTCATGTTTTGCATGCAGAGATAATGAAGTGTTCGTTTTCGATTTTAACTTTAAGTTCTTTATAAGATTATATATTAGGGTTGTTATATTTGTGCATGTGTGCCATGTGAAATTACAATCTTTCCAAGGTATCGCCTATACGACATCCTTTAACTCTTGTGATGGAATTTTATACTAAATTGCATCATTAATTTATTTATATATAAATATATTAATTAGATCTATACCAGACTATGCAAGGGAATAAGCTATCACGCTCCATATTCGGAGAATGACAAGTCGGGCCGACAACCGACTGTATATGAAGAGAGCTAGCTTGAAGCAGTGGCCGGCTAAAATGTAGTTTAAACTGTTGTCGTGTAAGTGTGAAACTAGCCTAAAAGATCAAAGGTAGCGTGAAGCGTTAATGAGATATATTCCTGAAATATTATGCACGAGAACAGGACTACAACAGATGTTCTACTATCAGCTGAAGCAAATGGCAGATGATAATTAATACCTGAAAAACTTTAAGTAATCGAATACTTGTCTGCCATTAATTTATGAATTTATAGTTGGGTGCCCAGCGTTGCACGGGTACTCAATCTTTACACATTTACAATAATATGTGAAATTATAATAATATACACGTATGACTAAAAAAGTTTAAATCTCACTTGAAGTAGTTCGTCAGTTTTAGCACATTAAAAATCTATTAATTATAATGATTATCAAATATTAGGTATTGATTTTACCATCATTCTATGTCTCCTCCATTAGTTACAAAATTGGGCAAAATCGTGGTTCGAGGCATATTTATGCCAAGGGTCATTCCATTCCAAGTGACCAAATCGCCTTTTGGGTACCACCTTGGATTTTGATGAAATTTGGTGATAGTGTTCAATAAACTATCAAGGATGTGCAAAATCTATGATTCACTAGTAGTATAGAGGGGGCGACAGGGCATCCTCAAAAAATTTTACCTGTGCAAGTACGCGTGAATAGATTGTGAAGTTTGCAGTACTGCTGTTGAGAAACTGTAGCAGGTAGCATCTCGAAAAATTGCAACCAGGGACAACTAATTATGCTCTACACGATGGTTGCAGTTTCAAGGATTAAAAAGTTTTAGTTTTATTGCTGTTATCTCACAAATTTGCTAAAAAAAACCGTCACGTCAATTTAAGGCCGATTTTTCTGGCTTATAACTTTGAAATAAGACGTTCTACAAACTTATGCTTTGGTAAGATAAGTAAACCCATTATTTATTTTAAGCTGCCAAAGAATCAGCTTTCAAGCTCACTTTGCTGTAAAGATATATGTTAGTTAATATAAGGTTCAAATTTTATGTGCGAAATTTTGAGAAATGATTTGCTTTCATCACATTCGTGCAGTAAATCATGTTATTTAATTGAGTGCAATTTTCAAAGTAATTTTTCTGGCCTTAAATGATGAGTCTCTAAAATGAAATTAGGTGACTCTAAAAGAAATAAGTCTTTTCTTTCCAATGGTAAAAAAAGAACTTGATTGGAGCAAAAGGTTTTTTGCAATTTGGGTTTGAAAAATCACAACATTTGAAACATAAAATTTGAACCTCATATTAACTAACATATATCTTGAAAACAAAGTGAGCTTGAAAGCTTTGGCAGCTTAAAATAAGTAATGGGTCTAGTTAACTCACAAAAGAATAAGTTTGTACAACGTCTTGTTTCAAAGTTATAAGCCAGAAAAATCGGCCTCAAATTGACGTGACGTTTTTTTAGCAACTTTGTGAGATAACAGCAATAAAACTAAAACTTTTTAAACCTTGAAACTGCAACTATCGTGTACAGCATAAATAGTTATCTCTGGTTGCATTTTTCAGGAAGCTAGCTGCTACAGTTCCTTAACAGTAGTACTTCAAACTTCACAATCTATTCAAGCGCATGGTTGAATTGCACACGTAACCTTTTTCCAGGAGGCCCTGGCGCCCCCTCTATACTACTTATGAAGGTGAAATTTTACACAGAATTGTCTCAGACAGATATCTGTCCCAACACAAAATTTCAGCAAGATTGGAGATGGTGCCTAAAAATTTTATTTGAAAATTTGGTCACTTGGCATGGAATGACCCCCAAGTCAGTCATTGAAAAGTCAAGTTATGTGAAAGAAAATTAGTTCCACACATCGTGTAATCTTTCGTATTGTTTTTTCATCATCCGATGTAGTATTGCAGGATAAAATTATACTTTTTATTGAATCATAATATTTCTGCTTTATTTCATTACGAAAAAAGGAACAATTTACTTTGTTGTGCAGTATCGTCGCGTAGTAACGTTTCTCTCGCGAGTGGTGTGACGTCATTATACATTGTCGAGCATAATTTAACACAAAATGATCACATTTTAAATTATAATTCTTTCCACCTTTATGCTACAGGTTTCGCACCCCCCACAGAACAGTGTAATTCTTATATAAAGCAGAAAAGTATTTAATTCAATATTATCTTTTGTTAAGAAGTGATTTAACCTAAATCTAAATGTTCCTCGATCCACACATACTTTCGCCCGATTGTGAATTAATTGAACAGCTATAAAATAAATTGATTTTTATTGCATCAATACCAACAAACATACCTCAGAATTTCTTATTCAATATACTCCTTGAGTATTGCAGGATATAATTGTCCCTCAGTCTTCAACATTACGAAAGATTAAACTGATAAAATTGTTAGTTAGATTCACAATGTAAACAAATGGTCGCCATATTCGAGTCACTAATATGACATGAAAATATACTTACATTTTCCGCAGGGATCGTAAAGTATTTCGAATTGTATTTTATTATAATTCGATGGAGTATTACTGGATAAAATTATACTTTTAATTCAATGAAAAAAATTTCTCATTTGTGTCACTACGAAATAAGTTACTATTTTGTTGTTGCGCAGTAACGTTTGTCTCGCGTGAGCTGTGATGTCACAGTCTCTTGGCGCGCAGTAATTTAACACTAAATGATCACATTTTTAATTATTATTCTTTCCACCTTTTTGCTGCGGGTTGCTCACCCCCACAATACCGTTTCTCATGTTTTGTAGAATATGTGTACGAATTTTGGTTGGAATCTGTCCACGCATCTAAGTTTGCATAGAAATTAACGTAAATACATACATACATACATACAAGCATACATCCTTTTTTATTATATAGATAGATTGTTTCATGATACGATGGGATGTGGCAGAGTTAGGGGTGTTCTTTCTGAGGACTGACAGACGTCATCAACAATAGATGTCAATTGTCAAATATACATTCGGAAAGAATCAGTGCCTGGACGTTTCTTATTCATCTGTGTATAATAAGGCACACGAGATTCCCTCGTTTCCTTGGTTACGTCCAAAAATTCGACACATTGGCAGTGTAGCTGTATATATATTTTTTATATCAGCTATAATGACGTTATAAATATTCTGGCCCAAGGGGCATTACAAATGAGAAGTTAACCTGATGCGCTCTAACCTATTATTTTGAGTGTGGAAATCAAGGGACCTCGTTTCGTAACGAAATCAACATCTTAAATTCCGCCCACCTAAACGTAACGCCTTCTGCTGTGAATTGCGCAACGGCTGATTGATGGTAATTATAATGTTACGGTAGCCTACCACTTACAACAGAGCAGGTTCTGTTCGTGCACGCTCCTGAGCTTCGAAAGTGACAACAGACATCGTATTCTACGATAAACACAAAGCATTTTGTATTATATATATAATTATGAATATGATAAACAAAAAATAATTTTTAGATTTAGTCTCACTGCAAAAAATAACCCAAATTTGGATTGAAATGGAGAAGCAAACTATGTTGTGAAGAAACCAGTTTCTAGACGAAACAAATAAACCGCAGGAAAACTGACTCGTGATGCCATGTGACGGGGTATTATGAATTAATACAACACGTGATTGAAAGTATAATTTCAGAACAGTTACGAAGTTCTATTTTCCTTCACCGACAGAAATACTTCCTAGAACCAATATTTCTACATATTACCACAGAATATTTCAACTGTATAAATATATACAGTATATTGTCCACTCGTAAACGCTCTAGTAGATAATTTTCTTCAAAATATAATATAGAATTTTTTTTAAAAAATCAGTGCCATTATCTTTCTATTATGCTCTTTTTTATTTACTGTCGCATCAACAGCTCTGGTTATTAGCGACCCAGTATGGGAAATCATTTTTTCTAGTCGGGGGACTGATTTTCCGAGAGTTTCTCTCACGAACCCGGGACCTCTGTGATGTGAGGCAGTCACGCTGACCCCTACACCACAAGGGGTCACCTTATATTACGTAATTATGTATTTACACAGTTGGAAAATTATGGAGTAATATGTAGAAATATTTCTTCAAATAAATATTTCTGTTCCATCTTAAAAATGAATGTTGACGGAAACCTGTGTAATAGTTCTTAAACAATTCTGCAATCAAGTTCTGGACAAATTAAAATGTATATGTGCGTGCCTAATTATGAATATCAATAAACCACACTTACTTTATTTATGTCCATAGTTAAAACTAATTAGTCCACATTTTACAAAAATTAGGAATTATATCGTTTTAACATAATAATAAATTAGTCTACGACGTACATGTGTTTCCTTCCTGTAATTTTTATCAATATTCTACGAGAAAATTTATGTAATGGCATCAGCTAAGTCTAATTTACATATTTTCATCGAGATGGCGTCATTTACATACATTACAAATAATAATGGGATTTTCGGACGCCGCACTGCACTGTTCTGAATTGGATTATAATTCAATTTCTATTTTTGCCGATTTTGTGATTTATCTGTCACAGTAGCACACTTTGATCCTCCAGTCCAATTACGTACTTTTGGTATTCTAGATTTTTAATTATTTAATTAATATGATACGATAAGTACTATCCTGCAACTATCAAGCAAGTACAAAAAAATGTAAACTTTATGATCTTCACGCAAATGCAGGGAAACCACGAAAAAAGATTTGTATGTGGCTCCCAAAAATTATAAAATGTCACAGGGTCTGCGCAGTCCACATTACCTGTTGATTTGAGTATAATATATGAATGTATTATCTTACGAGAGATTATTCATGTTCATATATCCATTAAAATGTTTATTCGTTTGAAATGTTTTGCAGGAAGTGCATGGGACTGTCACAAAGCCGAAATTTGTCAAAAACATTTGTAGAAACTCTGACTTAAATCAAATACTTCAATGAGAGAAGAGAAATGAGAAGTACGGCACCACAAAGCAGCGTTATGAAACAATAATACTTTTCAAAAAGGAAATTCAAAGACAACTTTTGATAATTGCGTGAGCAAGCAGTTGCTCTTGGCGCCACCAGAGAGCACGCGTGACAGATGCTCCGCACAGCCATCTGGCGGCAAAATAATGTACGATGAAAACGGTAGAATAGCGGAATCGTTTCAGCAATGGTGAAGTAGAGCCGGCAAATCAAAATAAATGAAATAGGATCCCAGAAATAAGCTCCCTACGAATATGCAGAGCTGCTGCTGGGTCATTCCATGTCAAGTGGCCAAATTAACAATTAAAATTTTTAGTCACCATCTCCAATCTTGCAGAAATATTGTGCAGCGACAGATATGTGTCTGAGACAATGCAGTGTAAAATTTCACCTTCATAAGTAGTATAGTTGGGGTCCTGGGGTCTCCAGAATAAAAGTCACTAATGCGCCACTGATGCACGTTGTAACAAATTGGCAAGTTTGAAGTACTACTGTTGTGGAACTGTAGCAGCTAGCTTCCTGAAAAATGACAACTTTTTATGCTCTACATGAAGGTTGCAGTCCCAATGTTTATAAAATATTACTCTTATTCCTGTTATCTCACAAAGTTGCTCAAATAATCAGTCACATCAATTTGGGACAACTTTGCAACAAAACCTTCTCGAAAGTTATTCTTTGGTGAACTAACCAAACCCATTACTTCTTTTAAGCTGCCAAAGTATCAACTATTAAGCTCACTTTCTTGTCAAGATATACGCTATTAAACATGAGTTTCAAATTTTACGCGTCAATTTTTGTGAATTTTCAAACAATTAGAAAAAAAAACCTTTTGCTCCAATCAAGTTCTTTTTGTTACCATTGGAAAGAGCAGACTTCCTTCTGTTAGAGTCATCTTATTTCACTTTAGAGCCTCATCATTTAAGACCAGAAAAATTACTTTGAAAATTGCACTCATTTAAATAACATGATATACTGCACGAATGTGATAAAAGCAAATCATTTGTACTGGTTCATTCAGACAATTGGTGTTAATGATGCTTAATGTGAACCAAGTGGTTTTTATTTATAGTTTTGCAATATGTGAATCTTATCTAATAAAATTAATGCTATTAGAAGGTTGTATATGCATTGCAAAATGAAAAATAATTGCGTTTGTCCATGGTGACTGAGCCACTACCAATTTCATGTTTTAAATGAGTGTGTATGTGTACATCACTTCATTCAAGGCCTAGATTTGTAACCCCATCGCCTGGGGGCCACGCCCCATAGCCAGGCAAGGCCACTTCCTTGTTGATTAGACTGGCCTTCGTTGAAGTGCATATTATAATTCAATTTGTTGTTTAAAAATGTAACATTAAATATTGAGAAAATTATTGTACAATTACAAACTTGGTTTTAAATTTCGAAAATTGTTTTTACCTTACCTTGAATGTTGTTCTTCTTTATCACAAATTTCAATAATCGAATTGTAAATAGGCAAATTGCAGTATAGAAAATAAATAATCCAATTAGCATACAAACTGAATAGTAGCAGGTGATAATTGTTTGATTATATAATAGATTTTATTGAGCAAAACAAGTGTAAGTTAAACCATAACTACTTAGACATAAATAACTTGATTGGAGCAAAAGGTTTTCTGTTATTTGGGTTTCAAAATTCAGAAAATTTGAACCTCATAGTGAACGACATGTATCTTGACAACAAAGTGAGCTTGAATGCTGATACTTTTGCAGCTTAAAATCTGTAATGGTGTAGTTAGCTTAGCAAAGCATAATTTTGTAGAACGTCTTATTTCAAAGTTAAAAGCATGAAAAATATGCCTCAAATTGACGTGACGGATTATTTGATCAACTTTGTGAGATAACAGCAATAAGAGTAATATTTTATAAACATTGGGACTGCAACCTGCGTTCAGAGCACAAAACGTTGTCCCTGGTTGCAATTTTTGGAGATGCTACCTGCTACGGTTTCAGAACACTAGCACTTGAAACTTCACAATCTATTCCCGCGCACGGTTGCATTGCACAGGTGACCCTTTTTCAGGAGGCCCTAGCGCCTCCCTTTCAAATCCATTCCTATGCTATTAAAGGGGAGGTGCCCAATGTGGATCACCCTCATGTAGCCTGTTGCTAAAAAAAAAAGATGGAATTTGTTAGCTGATCAGCTGCGAGATAGATTATGAAGCGTTTCATGTTTAGAGAGAATTGAAGAAAAGGATCGACATTTTAAACCCGGTTTCCATCGGGACGCAAACAGATTCGTTGAGCGGTGTTCCGATATCGAAAAGGGCTGGTGTTCGTCTTCGCGGCCGTCAAGGTTGTTTCACGCTGGAACAGTTGACTAGCGAACTAAGTGTGGATTACCTTTGAATACTCTGCACATATGGACTCTCAAACAGCGAGAACAACTTAAACCATTTAAAACTAAAATAATTTCAATTATTGATAAAATATTCAGCGCTGATTTATATTTTTAGGGCAAAAACATCCTTTGAGAGAATGATATTAATTTTTTTGTTAAAAGCCGGTAGAACTGTTTGTTTTCTTAACTATACAGTTTTGTTTATTTAATAAATAGCTTCATATAAATTTGTTTCTGGTTGTTTTAAGCAATTGTAATAACGAATATTGCAATCAGAAGTAGGTAATTACAATATATATATATATATATATATATATATATATATATATATATATATATGTATGTATGTATTGTAATAATTAAAGGGAAATTCAAAGTTAATAATTATAAACTGTTGAACTGGAATTGTTACCGGCAAAGACACACAAAAATACAATAATGGACGAAAATATGAACAGGCAAGGGATTGTTGAGACCTGGCGCGCGTGAGTTAGTGGAGTGAGCAGTTGGCGACGAGACATTGCCGAGTACGGAATAATTACAATTTAGCAGTCGGCGGACAAAAGCATGATAGAGAGTGGACGTATAGTCGAGAGATCTAAAATATTAAAAGCAGTAAGAAAAGATAGCGTTAATCCAGATATTAATTCAGAAAGGTCTCTGAGTGTTCCGCCAAACTATATTGAGAATCGACGAGGAGGAATCCTGCAAGGTGCCGCCAATACTAAAAGTTCAACAGTTAAGAAAAGTGTAAATTCAGTGTAAAATGGCCTGTTCGTAATTTGTTTGAAGTGAGAGTGTGTTGCTGAACCTTTCCAATTGCCCTGGTATCAGAACAAAATCAGTGAGTTATAACACCATTTAAATTAAAGTGTAAACGTTATATTAAAGGTAGTATATCTTCATATTTCGATTTTATTTCGATTTTTTTATTTTAAATATTTGTCAATAGTAAGATGTAAATTGAGTGTTTAAAAGGAGAATAAATATTCTTTATTTAAAAGGCCCAGTAAAGACCATGAGATAAGGAGAACATTTCAATTTATTTATAATAAAAAAAATTGTTGTAAAGATCGACGAGTAATTGTTTTGTAAATGTAAAGTATTTGTTTATAAATAAATTAATTGTTGGGTCAGTTGCAATAAATGTTTTATTCATGCTCCATCATTTAATAATTTTTATTTAATTATATTAATTTTATTTCATTATATTAATTTCCTTTTAATTAATTGATCTTATTATTTGTGTATTACATAAATGGCTTCACCAACGTGGGCAATTCAGTTAGTTAATTGAATTTTTCTTTATTGCGTATTGCAATATATATATATTGATATAAACAAAATAAAAAGGCGTCTAAATAAAATAAAAGATTTTTACGGGACACAATTAAACAAAATTTATTAAAGTTTTAAATACAATATAAAATTACACAATAATATTTAGAATCTCAGGGTCTTTACTGGGTTTGATAAATGGGTGAATTGAATTTACAATAATTTATAATTACATTTAGCCTTTATTGAAGTTAATTCGTCTAAACCTCGACGAATTTTGTTGCGGATGAAAATAAGATTACAGATTGAATTTTAAATTAACTAACAAAACAATTAAAGAAATGAATAATTAAAGAAAAGAAAATAATTGAAGAACGATCTGACGTATCTTAAAGAAATGGTTTACAAATAAATTTTAGAGTTTTTTTACTTACGGCCGACCAGGTCTCAATTTTGGGGTTTTCTGTGCACACGTTTTTGGGGATATCACTGAATTTAAATTGGTTACAAAACACTGTCGAAACTTTAGGTTCTCTCAGCTGGAAACGGCTACTCCTTCCGAATTAATGGTCAGTCAGATTATTACCAACTTTCTCTCGATGACATTGGTGACGGTCTCTTTACTTATTGAGTATTTACTGCGGCATGACTTATTAAGGTACTGTTTGTGGCAGACAAAACACTGAGTTGAAACCTTTTATTTGTTTCAACCTGCAGCGTCTGTAGATGGATATGTGTCCGCCGTCCGACTTCCAACTGAACTCTTTCGCTTCTCCCCGTTGACTGCCTGTTCATCTCGTAGATTTCTGAAATGCGTACGTCTTAACAATGGTTCTCTGTGTCGCCGCCTGTGTTGCGGTGCACGCTTTATATACTCTAATAATGAGTCCTTTACTTTGCAATTATAACAATGGATTAATTACTAATTACTACATTACGCCCCAAATTCCGTTTGAGAAAGGAAATGTCTGGACTTTACTCTTCGAAAACTGAATTTTATTCTTTTCTCTCTTCTACAAATTTTGCCCTAATTTGTCAGATCGCTCGGAAACTTATACCTAATTACCATTCATTTAAAAGATTTACACATTCCCATCAAATATTGGTGCAACTTATTATTTGTTTGATTATCCAAATGGTCTAGATCCTACTATTTATTACGGTTTGAAATTAATTGTGCATTCCTTAAAACTAATGCCATAAAAGAATTTTTTTTTTAAAATTAAATTTTTTTTTATAATCTTTAATTAACTTAATTTAAATTCATTTAATTTATAATTATTCATCTTAAACATCAATGCTGTCACTTAATCTGAAGTAAGCTTTGACCTACTTTCTCCAGATGATGTCAGCTGTTGTTTACATCTACCCCCTCCAATTTTCAACTGTCTCACGTGACAGCTTGAACATGCCACGCCCCTTTTTCTCTGACATCACTATCTTTAGTAAACAAAAACATTGTAGCAACACGACACGAAATTATCAAGAAAATAAAGAAACGTTCTCGGTCACGAATGCCGCTCGCCTATCCGCAAAACACTTCCTAGTGGTCCCCTATCACAAAATGAATTAAGCGAGAATTTTGACCCCCCCAGTATTTCAATGAAAATCATAAGAAAACCCATATCCTAATGGTCTTTCTTTCCAACTTCCTAACATCTGCTTTTTCCTTCACCAACTTTGGTTAGAACAGCATCAATATTCAATTTGAAGAACACAAGAAATAGCTTTAGTTTAAACAGAATAAGCACCTAAAGGTGATGAAGACCAAATTGTTGAAAGGAAACTACAATTTGTAGCAAGAAGGTTCCCTAGGTGTGCTAGACCTATGATAGTTAAACATGACTATCCCCTCAGGTATAAGATGGAAGAAAAACAGAATCTTGAAAATCTAGGAAAAATAGTTCTGTTAGCTGAAGTAACCACGTTAGCCACACGTGTAATTAACAAAGAATGTTAATCCTTCTAATTATATAAATCCCTTCTAAACTTTACATCTATCCAGTATCTCTGAACTCAAATATGCCTTGACCTGCATTCTGCCAGAATTCCCCAGCTGTTCCATGTTTACATTTGATCAGCTGTTCTTTATTTACCTCTTTCTGCCCTACTTCATTCACCAATGTTAAAATGTTATTTCCAAATTCCATGTTTAAATAACATTCAATATATCCCACAACTTGTTTTAAATTCTTAAATCCCATCTGTTTTATCATCATAAGTTTTATTTCCATATTTCTCAATGTTTTCATAGCAATACTCCCATCAGCTGTTCCCATTTCATCTTTGTAAACAAACATTTCTATCATATTTTGATTCAATATTCCTCCCTGTAAATCTTCTATCCTTTCGTCATTTTCTATTTCAGTTACTTTTGCTACTATCTCACCTATTTCTCCCACTATTTCATCTCTCTGTTCATCAACACCTTCAATACTTAACCCTTTAATCTCTCCTTCATCATCATCAGCCTTATGCTCTAACAAAATTAAATTCTTTTCAACATCTTCCTTAACTACCACCTTCATTTCCTTTACATTTTCATTACATTTAACCTCCTCTAACCTCACTTTATTTTCTTCCACCTTTCCACTAACGATCACTTCTATTTCACTGTTTACATCCTTGTTTACTTTTTCTACACCACCAAATTTTATCTCTGCACTGCCCACTTTAATATTCTCAATAGTTTCATCATTTCCTTCATTATTTTCATTTCTCCATTCTCTTGATTCTGCTGCTAACCTCTCACAATTCCTCCTACATTCCACTTTGGATTCATTTATTTCGGCCTTTAATTCTACTATGTTTGCCTCATACCTATTTTTCAAATCTGCAATGTTTTCGTCTAGTTTTTCCCATTTCGTACCCATTTCTGCTAAACTTTTATTATTTTTCATACCCATTTCTGCTAGTTGTTCCAATTTCTGATTATTTTTATCCCCTTTCGCACTCAAATCTGCTACATCTTTCTTTATTTCTGCTCTAAACTCCGCTAAATTTTCATTGTTTTCAGCTATACTTTTATTATTTTTCTTCAATAATTCTAATATCATCATATATCCACTATCTCCTCCCACATGTCTCTGGGAATTATTAACTCTAGAGCCCATTTTCTCTATATTAAATTTAACTTAAAAAAAACAACTAAACTTAAGCTACTATCTTTAACTTTAAATGCACATTTAATCACTTTTCTTTCTTTTCAATAACCCCTCTAACTTTCACACGCGTAAAATTTATTTCCAAAAATTTCATGCACATCCTATCCAAATTAAAATACTCTCTTGCACCAATATCGCGGTTAGTCAGATTTCGTTCTTTAATTATTATTCTACCCTATTTATCAAAAAATCGTGCCCCACGTTGTTGCGCCAATTTGTAATAAATTTTAAAAAAAAGGCGTCAAATAAAATAAAAGATTTTTACGGGACACAATTAAACAAAATTTATTAAAGTTTTAAATACAATATAAAATTACACAATAATATTTAGAATCTCAGGGTCTTTACTGGGTTTGATAAATGGGTGAATTGAATTTACAATAATTTATAATTACATTTAGCCTTTATTGAAGTTAATTCGTCTAAACCTCGACGAATTTTGTTGCGGATGAAAATAAGATTACAGATTGAATTTTAAATTAACTAACAAAACAATTAAAGAAATGAATAATTAAAGAAAAGAAAATAATTGAAGAACGATCTGACATATCTTAAAGAAATGGTTTACAAATAAATTTTAGAGTTTTTTTACTTACGGCCGACCAGGTCTCAATTTTGGGGTTTTCTGTGCACACGTTTTTGGGGATATCACTGAATTTAAATTGGTTACAAAACACTGTCGAAACTTTAGGTTCTCTCAGCTGGAAACGGCTACTCCTTCTGAATTAATGGTCAGTCAGATTATTACCAACTTTCTCTCGATGACATTGGTGACGGTCTCTTTACTTATTGAGTATTTACTGCGGCATGACTTATTAAGGTACTGTTTGTGGCAGACAAAACACTGAGTTGAAACCTTTTACTTGTTTCAACCTGCAGCGTCTGTAGATGGATATGTGTCCGCCGTCCGACTTCCAACTGAACTCTTTCGCTTCTCCCCGTTGACTGCCTGTTCATCTCGTAGATTTCTGAAATGCGTACGTCTTAACAATGGTTCTCTGTGTCGCCGCCTGTGTTGCGGTGCACGCTTTATATACTCTAATAATGAGTCCTTTACTTTGCAATTATAACAATGGATTAATTACTAATTACTACAATATATATATATATATATATATAGTAATAAACACATACTATTTATTATTAAATTTAAATTTTCCACACGTCGGAGAAAAAATGTAATAAACACAAATTTAATTAGTTATTCAATTTTAAAAAAACCCTACGTTTGAGCACAAATTTGTTATAAACAAACTAAAATTTAAAGTGAAAAGATTTAAAATGAGAACAATAATTCAAAATATAACATAATTAATTTAATAAAAAAAATTCTTATCTCAGTTGAAATTTTACAAGTTTGTTTGTTGTTCCACGGCTTAATTTTCAGGGCCGTCTATCGGGCCTCCAATAAAGATAATTGCAAATGACAATTAAAATCTTAAAATGCAAAATGTTCCTGACTTAAATAATTATTGAAATATCTCATGATAACATTAGGTTTACAATTAATAAAATTCCTTTTTGTTTACTCTACCCTTAGCTGTTCATCTGGGCTCGATCTCACTTGATTTTTTTAAAACACATAAAAAAAGCCGTATTTCGCTGAATTTAAAGATGTTTTGGTTTTCAAACACCTCTTAATTGTTGATAACGTTGTCTGAACAAACACCGTTGATAGCTTTGTTCACTAAAACTTTGATTATTGCATGAATATGGCAATAGACGAAATATTCCAAACTGTCGACTTGTAATTCCAAAACTCGGGACTTTTAATACAACATTTCTCTGCTTCCTAATCACACTTGCTCAATCATGGTACCAGGAACTCTAAATACTGACTCCTCAAAACACACCTTTCGACATCCTGGCCCAATCAACTCTGCATATCTCAAGTTCCGTACGTCTCAATGCTGCCTGAGGCAACAATGCGACTCTAGCAAGCAAGCATTATAGGCTCCATATTTTTGTAGACAGTCCTTAAGCTATAATGAAATGGCCTCATATTTACGCCGCCGATAATGAAAATTGTAAAGTTTTGTTCATTAATAATTACATATTATTAATTACCACAATATATATGATTATATACTTTTAATTTTTTTTACTGAAGAATCAGTCATTTATTTTTAACTTTTCGAATGGTGGACGATGATGCTGAATCGATAAAAATCAAAATGGGATAAAATTCTTTAAAAAATATAGATATCTGGAGAAATTCGCAACAGATCAGAAAAATAAATGCAGAAACGTTTGACGTTTTAAATAAGATAATCAATGTTAATAGAATTGACCATCCACCATGACTCATTGAAAGCGAACTCTCATTCCAATTTTTGTACCTCTCCGATAGGCTGATGAGTGCTATGCTGCTGTGGCAGTACCGCGAACTATAGCTTATTAAAAGCCATTATTTGCTCGTAATATGCTGGAAGATTTAGCTTTAGTGATATACTATAATGAATGCTAGTTATTTCTCTCTTACAACACAACAAAAGTATTTAATCGGCCAATTTGATGGACAGATAGTTCTGCTTATTTAACACAGGATGAATCTTGGACGATAAGCACACTTAATTAACGCATTTGAGCATTATACAAAAATAATTCTCATGTTTTCCCTGTCAAAAGCGGAAGTAATTAAATGGGATAACAGACAAAACAAACGTAACAGTAAACACTTTGGAATCTGTTTGTGCGTCGCTCTACTTCATTATATTCCTAAGGATTAGCAACATTTTTGAATGTATTAATAGCTACAATTCCAGGGAGTCTTTTTCATTTTTGGACTATTATGCTGATTCATCATCATCATAATCTTACCTTAAATCTGATTCAAAGTCACCTATTAAGTATTGTCACATGCTGATTAAATCATGTCCTTACATTTCCTAAATATGCTGATAATATGGGAAACCTACTTCATTTCGCTCTGTTTGTGTGAAATTTCGAAGTATTAGTAGGAAACATAGCTATAATTTCGAACTTATTCTTTAACACATTTTTGAAACCGAAAAAAGACGACTTAGTTCAGGGACGTTTAAAAAGGTTCTATTTAAATTGTCTTTTGATGGTTAGAGATGACAGTTATTTACACGCATAAGTACTCAAAGTTCTTACATCTCTCATAGTTGACTGCATTCAACTTAATGAATTTGTCCATAGTCACAGCCCTTTTCGTGGTAGCAAAGAGGTACTGTGGTTTACTTCATTCACTTGGAGCCCCACTTCTTTTCCCTCCTTTTCTAGTCAACCAAACCCATCTTCCAGCTCCCCCAAACGACATATACACATCAACAGCATATGCTACGTTTTGGTTCATACGGCCAACAGTGTGCTCCTGTGTTCCTAACCTCCACTCTTCTCATCACTCTCTCCAATACCAGGTTAAAAAGTAATGTAGATAATACATCCCTCTGCCGTAATCTTGGTTAATTTAAACTATTTATTTAGGGTACCTTCTACTTTCACTTGACATATCGTGCTGGTAAGGGTAATTTGCACCAGTATCATTAATTTACACGGAATTCCCATCAAAGTCTGATACAGCTTTTTAACTTTTCACACTAACGCAAGCCTGTTTGAAGTCTACAAAGGGCTGATGCACATCAACATTATATTCATATCATTTCTCCATTATTTTCCTTATGGTGAATATATGGTCTGTCGTTGATCTTCCCTGTCGAAAACCACACTGGTATTCCCCAAGTATGTCCTCTACAAGTGGGGTGAGTCTCATTGCAATTACTTTTGCTAGTACTTTGTATACCACACTGAGTAAAGCTATACCAAGGTAATTTTCACAGTTTGCTTTGTCCTTATTATGAATCTGGCAAATAATGGCCCTTAATCATATCTACTGAAATCTTATCGTTTCCTGGGGTCTTATTATTTTTCAGGCTTCTGATTGCAGACCAACTTCATATACTGTAGGACTTTCACCCTGGCTACTTCTCCGTGTTTGATCATTGTCTGTTTCATTTTGTTCCGATGTTATTATGACTTCAGTGGCATTCAGTAGTTCCTTAAAATACTCAGCCCATCTGTCTAGAACCTGTTATTGTCCTCCCATGAGATTTCCTTCATCTTCTCTGCAGAATACCGTACGTGGCTGAAATCCTTTCTTCAGTTTCTAGATTCTTTTATAGAATTTCCGAACTTCATGGTTGTTATATTCTTCTTCTAACTCCGTAATCCATTTCTTCTCGGTTTATCGTTTCTTTCTCCTACATATTTTATGTGCCTCTTTCCTTTTGTCTTTAATTCTTCTGTATTTGCTCTCGTTGCCCTGTTTATCACTTTCTTTCTTGCCTCGTTTCTCTGTCACTGCTTTTTCACAATCTTCATCGAACCGACCTGTCCTTTTTACTCTCTCCTCTCTCCTCAAAACTTCCTCTGCGATTTCTTGTACGATATCCTTCATCGTTCTCCACTTCTCTTCAATACTTTCTGATGGCCAATTTTGATTAACCCCAAACTTCTTCTGCAGTTCTGCTTCATACTTTCCAGATACTTCTTTCTCTTTTAATTTTGAATCGTTGTATCTTTTTGGGACTTTTCTCTTCCCTCCAGATCTGTACACCGCAATGCGTTGCCAACATTTCACCCTAACCATGTAATGATCTGAGTAAAAGTCAGCATCCCTACAATTATCAACTTCCAAAATGTCGGATGCATTTCTCCTGTCAAATACTACATCGTAAATTAGATTGCAAGTGGAACCATCTGACGAGAACCCTGTTGCTTTCCTTATGCTCCTTCTCTTGAGCCATGTACTCTTCCCCACTATTGAAAAGTCAATGAGGCGTTGCCCCATTTTTGTTGAGCAGACTTTCCTGTCCTACTGTCTTTCTAAAGGCTTCTTCTTTTCCTACTTTAGCATTGAAATTCCCTAACACTATCTTCACTTCTTTCCTTGCTATACCTTCTAATTCCTATTCTAATCTGCCTTCATCTCATCCTCATCATCTTCTGTCGGTTCATGTATACAAGGGTTATATTGAAGAGACGTGCATTCATTCTCAGAGAGCATAACCTTTCATTTACGTGGTTGATATTCAAAATAGCTACTTTATACTTATTGTCTACTAAAAAGTCTGTGCCACTATCCCCTTCCACTATACAGTAGTGTATAGTCATTAATTCTTAGGCTACCGTCTCCCGTCCATCTGACCTCTTGAATTGCTGCAACTCCTATATTATATTTCCCCATCTCTTGCTTGAGTCCATGCAGTGTTCCTGGTTTGTTCGGCGCCGTATTTTTAGCGGACAACAGTCCCTTGACCGCTGAGGGAGCAAGCATAAAGATTTCCGAAGAGTAATCTTGATTTGTTGGAATTTTTAGAAACACAGATTTTAAAATTAGATCATTAAATTGACTTTGAAGGGGTCGTAATAAATTAGGGATTAAACTTTTAGAATTTTTTTCTATTATGTTTAAAAATTTAATTTCATAATAAATTTATAGCTAAACAGGTTCATGTTTTCATTTATTTAAGGACGTCAGATAAATAAAACTGTAAAAAGATTTGTATCTTAATTGATACATGATAAGCATACTTACTAAACGAATTATACCAATTGGAACAGTTTCCATATTATACACGGAGAATTATAAATTCCAATCATTTTCAGAAATGTTATACATGAAACTTATATTACATTCACGTAATGTTAAAACCAAGACTGATATAGTTGCTCTTCGGAAAACTTATACCTGTTCCCTGAGAGAAGGGACGATGGAGGATTTCACCGGTTTGTTCAGGTTTTTCCGTTTGCATTTTCCTTTTCCTTGCGTGGGTCGTAACGAGATGTTTTTATGAGGTTGTTAATCCCATGAAGAACCCCTAACCTGGAGGATCAGTGGACTATTGGGTGTCCCTACCAGGAGTCTGAGCTCCCTCCAGGATAGCTTTCCGGGTCGTTGGAACTCACAAACCTCCCCACCACGTCAGTCAGTAGGGAGGGGAAAGGAGATATATGCGATATATACTGACCATTACATAATGTATCTAAAAACTAACGAATCCGTGAAGTATTTTAAGTCAATACGTGTAAAGGCTAACTTCGACGAAATGGTTGGAGTTGTATTTGGCTTAAAAGAGTTTTCATTCACATACAATGCCATTCTATGCAGAAACGTGAAATTAAACTATTGTTTTGTATTTTATGAGTAATAGTGAGAATTATTTCTACAAATAATCCACAAATTATAATTCCATAAAACTAGTATAGCCGAGTAAAGCTGAGTTGTAGCTAGAAAATTTAACTCCTCATCGGTAAATTAATAATCTCGTATCAGAATGGTTGAAAAAGAAAGTTATGTAATATTGTAAAATTTATGTACTACAGATTTAATTTTTTCTAGAACTATAATATTGCGACAGTTGAGTTTAAGAGAAAACCCTTTCCGTACGAAGGCGTATTTGAGCAAACGTAGAATACAAAGCGAACGCACGCAGAGTTCTCGTTACGTGGGACAATCCACGGATCGCGCATTGTCGCCTGTTAATTACGCAGCCGACCAATCAGCCCCGACAAAAGCTCGCAGCTCAACACGAAACTGACCGGCTCTCCAAATTGACATGACAAATGCGCTCCCTCGTTCGCGCGGATCAAAAAAGTAATATGTGCAAACACGAGGGATATTTCAGTCCGGCCGAAAACCTCTGACGCGAATTCTCTGAAAACATGATTATATCTGGGTCATCGTATGCGCCTCTCTACGCAGACAATTTTCTGTGCCCGTTTTCCAGCTAAATCGTAGTCATTTCTGGTAAACTATTGTGAGATACTTGGAACCAGGGAAGAGAATCATATTAACCGTAACATTTTCAAACTTCTTACATTTAACGTAATACCAGTGGAAAATAACCCTTTAGAATTCATCGGTAACATTAACCTTATAAACATGGTTTTTCATTCAAGTCTCTCCACAATAATTTTCGCTTTAATATTTTTTACTTATTTCACCCAAATCTCTTCAATAGTTTCTTAGTATCGGAAAAGCATCTTAAAAATAATTCCATAAAGTAAAATACTAAACAAACAAACTCGAATTTAAAAATTCTATTTAATATGTATTGTATTAAAATAAAACTACAATAGTCCGGTTGTAGCTACATTACATCCAACAACTCAGTAAAAATAATAAACATGAAAACAAAACAAAACAAAAAAATCTCACTAATCACGCTTGAATGTATTTAATGATTATAAAAGTACAGGATTATATTCCAATCTACCCAGACTGTTGTCAAACACTTTAACATTCTGGGAAATAAGCCTTTAGCAATCTTGCAGGTAATATATTGCAATCCCTAATGCTTCTGTTTACAAAAGAGAATTTTCTTATAACCGTTCTCTGATGTCTTTATTTAATTTTCTACCCCTGGGCATTGTGTGAAACAAAATTTGATGGCTTAAATAAATTAGTGACTTTACTCCAGGCCGGCTCGTTTGTGTATGCTTCAAATAAAATCTTGCCTGTCTGACAGCTTCTCTAAGCAGATATTTGCTTTACCCCGAGTAAGGAATAATATTGTTACCTTCTTCAGAATGATAACTAATGTGTGTTCGAGAAAAGGGTGAATTAATTATTTATAAGTCATTAGTTGTACAGTTCTGTAGCGCTCTATTTACTCGTTACTGCATTTATGTGACCACCCCAGTTTAAATTTTTTCCAACTGTTATTTCCAAATATTTGCAGGTATTATCTTCCGGTATTTCATCTGAATTTTGTTGGCGGAAAGTTCCTAATTTTAGTAAATGAACTCGCCTTGCTCTTAAAGGAATTTATTTTCATTTTGTTTGACTGCGACCATTTATTTCTACCGACTCTATGAGTTAATTATTTATTGAAATTGTACTTATGGACTTAGAAAAATCATGGCTTGAAAAAATTACATTTATTATGCGTATATTGACAAAATATTTTGTATTATCCGTTCTGAATATTTGTATGAATTAACGGCTGTATTGAATTATAATTGTTAAAATATTAAGTTAACTCAAAAATTATATTTCGTGGCTATTTTTGGTCTAAATCATTGTTTAACTTGAAATTTGTTTCATAAATCTACTTAATCAGGTAGAGTTTCAAATTTTGTACCTAATCATCCAATTAATCCAAAAAATGATACGGTTTTTAATTTTGTTGACAAAGCTTTGTTATTATCTGATATTTCACATCATTCTGACAACCTGAACTATGTATTTAATATTTTAATAGTTAATAATTATCGTATTGATTTTTATTCATTAATTTCAGAATTTTATAATCATAAAAAAACTGTTGTCAATAAAAACACCAAAACTAACAATTGTATTGTTTTGCCTTATTATGATTGTTTATATACTAAATTTAAAATGTTAATCCAAATACTAAATGTATCTTTAATTTTTAAAGCTGTTAATTCATTGTATTATTTATTTTAAAGAACACAAAAATGTCTTAATATTGTGGATTTCCATAATGTTGTTTATAAAATGAGTTGCAATAATTGCTCATTTTGTTATATCGAGCAGACAAAACGATCTTTGGCAGCTATAATTAAATAACATAAAACCAATGTAAAATTACCACCGTATTATCTAAATCATTCTTTCGATTTTGATAACACTAATATTCTAGATAAGGAAACTAATTTTATTAGAAGTTAAATCTCAGAAATGTTGGATATTAAGACCACCACATTTTCTTTACAATTTTCATTTAAACTGTATTTATTATGGTCTATTAAACAATATTTGTGAAGTGCATCGTAACTTTGCTATTTTTCTTCAATGACAACGTCATAACAGTTGTTCGAAACGCTTTCAAATTATATTGTTCAAAATTAATATCTGGTTTCTATCTGTTATACATGTCGTTAATTCTTGTGTTAGTTAATTATTTATCCTCACTTTAAATTTGCGTTTGCTCATAAATTCCCGAATCCTTTGCAGTACCCAAATATCCATTCCCATTTTGTTTAATTTCTGCAAAATAATGTCTTGAAATGTACTTGAAATGCTTTTGCAAAGTCTACTACTGTCGCATCAATTCCACCGCCATTATGAAGTTTTGTCTGTAAGATCTTCACATACAATCGATATTGGAGTTAAATCCGGGCCTATGGATGTCGGCGAGTTTAATTATGACATGCAACTTGCCTGGGGCGGGAGAGTACGGGGTTGGAAATTTTTAGACATAATCGATATTAATTGACTTTCACGTACAAGTAACCTTTTCTTAAGCGATGTTGATAGCCAATAATTACCCACTACTTTGTTTAATTCTGCCGGCCTAAAGTGGTTAATCACCGATTTCGAACCTCAATTATGTATTTGAACAACGATTGCATTTCTCCAGTGTCCCGGGATGCCAGTATTGTTCATTATAATTTCAAATGTGTGACGTACGAATTACGGCTTCTCCACACAATTTTGTTTCCTATCACACCGTCAGGGCCAACTGATTTCTGACCTTTATATCTCCGGATATTTCTGTCTACGTCGTGTGCTTTAATTTCGAAACTAGCTAACTTTTTCCCTGAAGTAAACACAGACAGGGTTGTCTTTTCCCTGCGGGTTTGCGTGTATATTATGTTTCGCAAATGACTAAATTTCGTACACGTGTTCATTTCGAATCGGAAACAAACACGTGCGGGGGGAGGGGGTTATACACCGATATGTGCATCGGATAAATATTTTTCGGGCTCCGTGATATTGATAGTATTTATCCCAATGTTGTTTGAGTATAACTGCAACTTATTTTGCACAGCAGGCGAACATCTTTAGGAGTGGGGATGGAGGGGCGTTACACTAGAACAATCGAGATTGGAGTCAAATTCGGGCCTATGGATGTTGCCGAGTTTAATTATGAGATGCAACTTGTCGTTTAGATCCTTGAGGCGGGAGAGTACGGGTTTGGAACTTTTCAGACATGATAATGGGCAGAAATTTTCGTCGAAACTTTTTTTTTTCGGGGTCAATGAGATAAATAAGAGTTTCTCCAGATAATTTTCTGTATAATTTGAACCCCATTTGGCATTGGAGGGAGGTTGAGGGACGTTACATGTAAATAACGGAAAACAGCCTAGATTGGAGTCAAATCCGGAGTTATATATGTTGCTGAGTTTAATTATGTCAACTGGGGCAACGCTGGGCAACCAGGTAGTGTTGATAATAATCTGTTATTTGAGGTGACTGATTTCCTTTTCCACCTCCTAATATATATGAAAAATTGTACCACCCTATTACGTTCATCTCCCAATAATTACTTTTTAAATGTATTTTGTGGGCAGCTTGCTTTGCGGGAAACAGGTCTTTGTTGAGTTTTTTTAATTTGAATTTTTGGTCATTACTGTAAAGTTTTTTATTATACGTTTTTCTTACTATTTTTTCGCATTTCTTATATTAGAGTTATTCTGCATAAGCGTTATATTTAAACTATTTTATGGGTCCAAAAATTTGTATTCGTTCTAAGATTATAGACTTTAAAAACTCGTCTAACAATAATTGACGCAAATTCCGATTGAAACCCATGTTTGGTATTTCTGGCGTAGGAATTCCTCAAAACACTTTTTCGCCAAATGGAACAGAAATACCTAGTTCCCGTTATAAAATTCTCCCCGTTCCCAAGCATTCTCCAAAGTTACTCCAGAAATCACTTATCTGCTGGTTTTATTTGAAAAATATTAAATTTATTGTGATAGAACTGACTGTTGTTTGAGTGAGTCTTAGTTTCAAAATTTGTAAATTTACAATATTTTGGGCCAGAGAATTAATATTTATTTTTCTTTTGCATTCAATCTCGGGTAACTTTCTATCGCCGCCCACTACAATAGTGTTTCGTGAAATATCGAGTCCTGAACGATGGCTCTTAGGTTTACGAGGGACCTCATGTCACTATGGTGCCCTATAAACACCTATAATTCGAAAAGCCACGCTTGTTTTATTGGTTTCAATATACTGTATTATAAATATTACTTAATTTAAAGGTACCATTAAATTTAAAAAGTGAATTTATGGTTGATTTAAAATGTAACATTTCTGATAAATTACGAATTAATAAATTTTTATTAATGTCAAAATATATTTACTGTAGTTATGTTTAAAGAAACTTTGCGCACATTTGAGTTTAACCCAATTCAACTAGAAACCTGAGAAGTGCCGGTGAATCAAAGGAAAAATCTTCTCAAACTACGATAGCTAATTTCATATTAATCTATTCCTGAAATTCAGAAGCGTTTAGAATATAGAATATTCTTTCATTCTCTGAAAATGTTTCTAAAACCCCACATTTCATATTTTGTTATCCTGTTCTACAATCTCTCCAGTAGGAACAACGTAAATCGATGTACTACATTAATATAAGAAATACTTTTTAATATAATTTCCGTTGAGTCTTGAGCAGAAGTCCTGATAAAAAAAATTGTTTGATGGTGACTGTGTTTCTACCAACAGCAAGGTATATTTTATACCTATATTTAGTCTGCAATAACATGAATATTTTTGTCCTAGTGTAAGATTTATACAAAAGCTTTATGACGCAGCTCCTGTCGTGAGCCGACACGACGTCCATGGGATACGAGGAAAACGTATTCAACTCAACCTTTGATATTTTATTGTGTATATCTTGCGAGGCGCACTGAAGCCGTTTAGAACTGTATATATCAAGATTGTTGGTACTTCCTTCTTATCGCGTATCACTCAGCCTATTATCAAGACTTGTACAGCAAATACTTTGGTCCAATTACATTAATATATGTCCAATTGCAATAATATATGTTGGCGGTGCCGACGATTTGGAGAAGACGAGATATTAACAGAGTTACGTGACGTCATCTTAAAAGATAGTTTCAAATAACATAGAAAACGTTAAATATTTGTGTGATTACAAAAGACTACCTAATGCAGGTTTTCTAGGGTTTGCCCTACATAGCTTTTAAGGAAATGCCGAGTAGGATCCTTAAGCTATACACAGGTGACCCTAGATAACCCTTTGTGACACTGCTCTTTCCTTCTACATCCTCCATTTCCCTCCATTTCAAAATCCCTTCCGCTTCCTATGGCAACTAAAGGGAAGTTGCCACCACGTGCATTACCCTCACGTAGCCTGGCACCCCAAAAACAACAACTGAACTAATTCATTTTAACGGCCGCTACCTACATCTGTATTTTGTTTTGTTCATTTTTTTTAGTAACAGACTACATGAGGGTAATCCACGTGGTGACAACTCCCCATTCATAGCATAGGAAGGGATTTGAAAGGGGGACGTATGAACAAACTAATCTCACAAAGACAATATATTTCATTATTTTTATCAAAATTCATGATTTTAATAACGAAGACTTGTTGATTAATTTTGATTTTAAATGAAGTTTTACCCGCCAGGGTAGAACACTCATGAAAACAGTACGTTATCAGTTACCTGTAACTAGGGATTCGTACCAAGTGATAGTTTCGAATCCCTGGTATCGGTACCTCATATCGGTATTAAAGTAATGTTACCTGAGGGTATCGAATATATTTACAGGATCGAGAGAATAATTACTTCTCATAACATCTTGAGAATTACTATTGCTAATAAGTTTATCTGTTGTTTCAATAAGAAGACAGCTAACCAACATGAAGATTATTGAAAAATAATCACTTTTGTTTTAAGTATTGACAAAATTAATGTTACAGATTTTTCAAAGGATATGTTGGTTTATATTGTTTTTATCAGCATCTGTGTGCCCGACATTAAAACTAGTCTTTTAAGACTATCCGTTATTGACTTATATAAACCTTGTACTATCTACTTAACGACTAGATTTTACTGGTTCTTTATACCACTCACTTACGCACTGCGCTGTGTTTTTATACACTGCACTTTTCACACGATCAGCTGGATTTCTTCTTTTCAATCTTCTTTCCAGAAGAACGGTGTTGATTTTCCAGACGTTGTCGGACCACTGCGTTGATGTGGAGGTGAATCAGTGTTTCCTGTTTCCCAGCATACCTTTTTATTTCTTCTTTTATGCTTGGAATCTGAAGATATACGATGTTTCTTAACACTTTATTTTGAAATGTTTGTATGCACTTAATGTTTGTGTCACAGACACAGCCCCAAAGCTGGATAACCTAGAGCCACGTTGGTTTCAATATTTGATTGTAAATCAGTAGTTTGTTGGAAATTGAAAGTTTCGAGTTTCTTCCAAGTAGCCAATAGTATTCTCTATATTTTATGCTTTTCTGTTGTTTTTATCTTAACATGCTCTTTCCACCTAAGTTTTGTGTCTAGAGTCATATCTAGGTACTTGGCGTTGTTCTCATAAGCACAATAGTTCCATTTATATTTAGTGACGGTGGGTCTTTTCATTGTTTGTTTGTGAATACTTTATGGGTAATTTCTGCTCGTTCAGCTTTATCCTCCATTGCTTAGTCCAGCGTTGCTGGCTTCTTGAAGTCTTCTAGTTGAAAGGTATTCGTCTTTCTGCACTGCAAGTAACGTGGTGTCATCTGCTTATGTAGCTACCTCAGTTCCTTCAACGTATATCGCTCGTAGAGGACAGGATCCAGGACACTACCTTAGGGCACTCAGGCTCTTACCTCTTTCAGATCAAGCATATTCATCTTCTTGTTTAATTCTGAATAGTTTGTCTGTGATGTTTGCTGTTAATATCTCTACATATTGTTTTGGCAGGATTTTGTTTAGTTTACGTATCAAGCCTTCATGCCATTCTTTGTCGAAGGCTTGCGAAGCATCTAAAAGACTGCTGAGCGGACATGTTTTTCTTCCAGTGCACGTTCAATAATACCGGGTTTTGATCTATTGTTAAATTATTCTGTCTAAATTCAAATTGGAAAGCTGGTATTAGTTAGGTTGCTTTAAATGAGGAAAAGAATTAATTTTTATTTTACACATAAGAATATACTTTTTCTGTTCACATTTTAAATATTTTTCTTTCCTTTTAACAAACTGAAGTGCATTGATTACATTGAAGTACTACATACTAATATGAACTTATAATTTTAAAGTAAAATATATGAAACAAACAAAGTTTTAATTGAATAAAGAGTTCTCGGGTTTCCGGTCGGGTAACGTGATTTGAGCACAACGTTTCCATGGCTGACACCGCCATCTTCGTCAGGTGAACTGTTGTCGAGATCAGCAGCAGCGGTGACATCTAACTGGAGGTCCAGCCTCCTCTTCTAGTTGTCGGAGTTCCTTCCTCGTGGAATCTGCTCCATAGCGATTGGTCGGTCCCCTTCCACCACAGTCTACATCACGGCTGGGCGCAATTCCGTCAACAATACGGACCGGTGTGTCGGGAATACATGCAAGCAAGCGCATCGCCTGCGAGAGTTTCGTTGCTAGTTGCTCGTGCGTCTTCCCCATCCTGATTGGTGGCTTCGGACGCCTCCTTACCCACCCGGGTTTCACGAATTCTTCGTAGTACAGGATTCCAAGCCTTGCTCAAGTTTAAACCCGAGTCCTTGTTAAACAGTTGGCAATTGGAAGTCCTGATGGCAACCACTTCAAGTACAATACTGTCCCAGAGATGGCTAGCAGAGTCCAGTATTGTTCCGGCAAAATTCATCCTATGTCCCGTCATGAGAGCATGTTCTGCTACCGCTTATAGAGTCATTTGTATAAGACGGATGTTCCGTTCGTGTTACAATTAGTAAAAAGTACACTATTCTTCAATTACGTCCCCCGGAAGAAAATTTTTCTCAATCGTTTGGGGCTCAAACGATTCCATGATTTTGAAACTAGTCTTTCAGTTTGAACTGATGTTGCGGGAATAATAAAGTACTGCTAAGGCTAAATTTTTGCCATATCTTCCCAATACCGAACCACGCCTGTGTTCAAATGGCTGACAAGGTCTCTGAAATATAATGTGAAATCATCATCAACGGTTTTACCTGGCCTTTTACTTTTCCCTCCAAGGACCAGTTCTTTGTGATGTCTCTAAAAATCAATTTCTTGGACTTTGGAACTGCCCCCACTCTTCACTGGAGCACTGTTCCGATTCTATTAACCTTCTCATTATGCTTTAGGTATTACTCCACGCAATCGGATATTTGAAATGAATTGCTTTGAATCTCTGAACAAAAAGCAAAGGACTGCCACTAAATGAGATTGTTTTACATGGTCAAAATGAACATTCATATGAAAATAAGGCGATCATCGCCTTTATAACCTCGTTTATTATTCCCACTTCATTTTACAAATTGATTTTTTGCAATATTAATCAAATGAATTACATTTCTAAGAGTTGTGTATTTTTCCCTTGATAAATGTTTAGTAACATATACAAAGGATTGCAGTTGGTTAAGAATTTTTTTGGTTGTTGAGAGCTCTACTGCAGTGACAGATGGGGAGCATTTGGGTTTTCCAATAGAATTTAATTTACCTACGGATTATAAAGCTATATACCACTGTGATCAAAAAGTAAGGTGAAATTGTCATTTAAAACTACCGGGTATTAGAAAGGCAAGTAATTATTTGTCCTAGGTTGGTAGGACTGCCTATAATATTTTCCAAGCGTCTGTTTGTTAAAAGGTTTAATTATCTCCGAGTTACACGTGTTTTTGTAAACAACCAAAAGTGAATTTTTCGATTTTTGCAATGAGTATTTTTGTTGAGCAAAGAACTTGGATCAATTTTTTTTTGCGGAACGAATATTCTTGTGCGAACACGTTGAAAATGTTGCGGAAGGCCTTTGGTGATCAAACTATGGCACAAAAAAACGTTTATAAGTGGTACAACGAGTTCAAAGAGGGCCGAGGACGCGTTGAAGACGAACCGCGCTCTGGACGACCATCAACGTCTACCGACGAGCGCAAGGTCCAAACAATCAAAGATTTGGTGCTTGAAAATCGTCGATGGATAATTAGAGATCTCGCTGATAGTGTTGGAATATCATTTGGCTCAGCCGAAACCATTATGAAGAATCTTTTGTGTCTCAAACGCGTCAAGTCTCGATTGGTGCCAAAATCGCTCAATTTTTTTGGAAAGAAAGCGTCGTGTTGATGTGTGTGAAACTTTGCTGTCTGACTATCAGGACCACTTGAAATGCATCATTACTGGAGACGAGACTTGGATTTACGCATACGACCCTGAAACCACCGACCAATCCAGCGAATATCGTGCAAAAGGTTAAGCAAGACCGAAAAGACCACGGCAAAGTCGATTGAAAATCAAGGTTATGTTGACAGTTGTTTTCTTTGATTATCGTGGTGTGGTGCACTATGAATTCCTTCCACCGGGCCAAACTGTCAACAAAGAATATTATTTGAGCATTATGCGTCGTTTGCGTGAAGCTATTCGTCTGAAACGGCCGGAATTATGGGCGAACAACTCTTAGTTCCTTCATCACGATAATGCATCATGTCATACTGCATTGGTTCTTCGCGACTTTTTTGCCAAAAACTCGACTCATATCGTTCCGCAACCACCGTATTTGCCTGATTTGGCTCCGTGCGACTTCTGGTTATTCAGCAAACTCAAAAGGCCACGATTGAGGAGATAAAGACCGAATCGAAGAAGGTCTTGAAGGCTATACCGGAAAAAGACTATTCCGACTGTTTCGAGGACTGGAAAAAGCGTTGGAAAAGTGCGTTTTATCGGACGGGGATTACTTTGAAGCGGATGAAATTGATTTGGAAGAATAAATAAAGAATTTATATTTTATAAATAAATTCACCTTACTTTTTGTTCAAGTGGTATCTTTGTATCACGAAAGAAATTGAATTACACCTCGTTTCTACAACAAATTTTTTGGCGAAATTTTACAAATTTGTTGTTTGGACGAAAGCAAATCGGATAGGATGACACTACTTTATAAACAAATAACATTTGACATATCTTGCTAATTAATATCTTAATATTGTCAAGGTCTTGAGCAGCTTCCACCGCCAGATTAATGGTGTGAGCCAAAGAATTTAAATGTATTTATTTTGAAGAAAAACTAATTGCTGCTGCTGAAATGTTTTCTGTTGTCAGTGGGTTGCGTTAGAGATGATGTTCTATGAGCTCCCACATGTTTTTTAAATATTGAAGCAGAAATTGCAGTTCGCATGATTACGAGCAGTACTTGTTTGTCTTAAAAAAATGTTTTCAATTTATTTATATTAGTTTCCTTTATTTGTGAAAATAGTAAGAAATTTTTTGTATCCGGGTGCTTGATCAGAATTCCACTCAACCTTTTCATGAAGTATCACATATAATAAAGACATAAATAACATGATCTTAGCTTTCATCTCGTCCTGATCGTACACAACACACATATTAACGCGCACGAGAGGACTGAATAACGATAAAACAAAGCAACACGTACACAATAAAGAAGCAAGGGACAACAAGAATGCACGACTCAGGGGACCCCATACACGCTGAAAACATTTACGCAACTAAGTTGTTAGTGCAACGTCATGTTTTCGCAAACATTTGTACATACAACATTTGTGCAAACCTTATCATTTTGTGGTGTTCTCGAGAGAAGATGTCTGACACATAGGAATGCTGTGCCGTGATTGTTATTGAATTCTTTTCGGAGAGGAAGAAACTAATAAAACGGAAAAGGAAGCAGGTGGTGTGGGTTAGAAATTGGCTGATAAAAAGAAGCGTATTTAGTCATGATAGTTTGGTTTCAGAGCTTAGATTAATTTCAGCGGCTGACTACAAGAACTACCTTCGAATATTGTGCTGATGTTAGTGGTAAATACCAATTATGAATTTATAATTTTTGCTGTAGGAGCCAATGTAAGAGATTAAAGCGTGTTTTCAAGTACGGAATTTTTTAAGCGAATCGTGAAAAACAATCTTAATTTCCTCAACCTGATAATTTAGCGAATAGTGAAATCAAACAGCCATTAGTTTTCGTGGTGGACGATGAATTTCCTCGTATGAAAGTGAGTTAATGTAAAGGTCCATTGACTTTCCTGCCCTTATGTTCCTACTTGGTGTAGTTCTGCGGAAGTTGGGGTGGAAGTTTTGATGTGTTTTGGTTGTCTGTAGAGTTGATTTGATATGTAGGTTAATGTTGTGGTTAGGATTGTAGATGTTATCGTGGGAAGTTGGTTGTGGAGTGTATGGTGTCAGGAGTGCTCACGGATAAGGATGTAATCTATGGGGAGTTTGCGTTTGAGGCGTCAGGGTAGACGCATTGATGTAGAATTATTCTATTACGGGATTGGGTTGATTGATGGACGATTTAGTTAGGATCTAGATTTATTTGTTTATTTTGGTATCGATGGTGGGGATTTTAATGTCTTTATGGATGACTGGCGAAGGAACCAGGGGGAGTTGGTGATTATGCGGACGATCTTGTTTTCTTGGGTTCGGATTTTCTGGGAGTGGGATTTCACAGTGCAACCCAAAATGTGGCAGTAGTAGGTCCAAATAGGTTGAATGAGGGAGAGGTATATTATTATTTTTGTGTATATAAATTGGACTTTCTGTTGAGTGAGGGGTATAGTGATTTGAATTTGTTTTTCATTTTTTGGTGAGACGGTTGATGTACGCTTTCCAGGAGAGTTTGGAGTCGAGGATGCGTCCTAGGTAAGTTTGTTTTTGTGGGGATTATTGAGGTGGGGTTGTTTTTTTTACGCAGAATGGTATCAGATTAAAAATAGAGTGTGATCGAAATCTGTATGATTTATTTACATTTTATCTATATAATTATCCACATTTTGTTACCCCATTTGTTAATAAAATATTTTGCAATTACACTACTAAATAAAAAAAAACAGATGTTGAAATCCTTACTTTGTCATTCGTCTCGTCTCTTTCCGCCTTTTCAATATCGTCCATTGTGAAAGTTCGTTGCATAAAAAAGTCAATGTCGTTAAAACAACATAAATTCAATACGTAAATATATTCTATTCCTTTGCCAGATTTCATGCTATCCTTGACTTTCTATAATTATCTTCGGTACGAAGTACAAGGGGCACTGATTTTGGATCTCACCGGATTCCTATCTACTTTGGGATAAACTTCCTTTAATTTTTCCACCATCTTCTCGTACACCACAACCTTCTTATTTCTGTTTCAGTCTTCACATTACACCTTCTACAGTTCAGGCCTACATTTCTATCAAATCCCTCCAGAATTAATTTTATTCAACACTTACTCAAGTCGCTCTATCGAATAAGTAATAATGATTTAACACTGGAAAATGCAATTGAGTTTTAAATAAATGCGAGACTCAGACTGTCAAACACGATCAAAAAGTTCGCCAAACACAGAAGTGTTGCGCAATATATTTCGGGCCGGGACCGATATGGTTTAAACCGTTTGAGCAACTACTCAATCCAATCTATATACCAGGGGTTCGCCAAAAGGTAGCTCGCGGGGTTGGGGGTCTTTCTGGTAGCTCGCGAAAGGTTGTTAGACAAAAGAGAGAATAAGGAATCCCCGTTATTTCAGTTATTAAAGATATTAATTTTGTTTTTCGTCTGTATGAAAGTGTTTATTGTAACACTTGGCGGCAATATTTCAATGTACTAAATAACAAATTGCCGAGGTAGAAAAATGAGTTACTCTAAATTATATCGGACATACAATCATTTTCCGCTGTATCGGAGATTTGGAAGCACTTTTTTTTCTGTCTTGTAGAAGCATCTCGACAAACACAAATGTTGACAACTCTTTTCCACCAGAATGGTGCTAAAAGTTATATGTGATTTAATAGAACAATTTCATCTCCGCTTTAAGGACATCAAAAAATTACACTGTAACGCGTGTATTTAGGTTTAAGTTTTTCTTTGTCTCGGATAAATATTTCCATCCAAGTAATTTCGTGTCCTGTCTCGATTGTTGGCCTCAAAATGACAGAATAGTTAACCATTGTTGACTACGGAACTGAAGCTGCGTGCTATAAATCTTGTGACAATGGAAGAATCAGGCATTTCGACGAAGTTTTATAACAATGAAAAAAGTAAAAGAATGGGAGGATATAAGGGAGGAGATAAGCTTTAGGAAACTGGACAGTTGTTCTGCGCTCACCGAAGCTGGTGGATGTGATTAGGAGAGGCTCCGTAAAGTTGTTGTCTCCGAGATAGTTCGAGGCAGAATCGTCGTGAGAAAGGGACCACAATTGGTTAGTGAAGAGTTCACAGAATAGCATCACACAATTTAGTACGACGGCTTGCCAGCATTCAATCCCGGAGGCCGACGCCTTAGCCAGTGATCAACCCCTGAGTCAACGCCAGTACGTCGGTACGAGAGCTACAGCAGGCAACACAACACAGAATAGCAGTACGCATTTGGTACGTACAGCAGATCTCTTCTATGTAAAAACCACAGGTGCCTGAGATAAGAGTTTTCATGTTTAACTTTAATAAACTTATATAAAATTTCATTATTGGTCAAATATTTATTTTAATTTAACGTAAAAAACCCAGCCCACAAAAATAATTATTTACAACACTCCTCGCACAATTCACTACAATACCTTTGTAGCATGTGAATGTAGATGAGTTTTTAACGAATTCGAGTCAGTACATGAACTTGAATTAATAAATGTACGTATTGATTCCACTCTAAAATGAATTCCAAAGGACCAAATAAGGTTACTTCTTCCAAAAGAAAAATATTTACCGTTTACCCATGTGGCACTGGAAGTGAAAACTTCGTTCAGCTCAAGCTACCTGTGCGAGTTTGCTTTTATGAAGATGAATTCCTTAAATAAATAAAAATACAGAAACGTAATGACTGACAATCACCTCGATATTTGCGTCCGAATGGTAGTGACCAACTCATCACCAGACATCGATAAACTAGTTGCAAAGAAGTGAAGTGATGCATACAATTGAATTTTTTTTTCTAATACTGTTGTGAAGTCAATTTTGGTGCGAAATTGGTTTGAGAATGTATTGGGACCCTTCATAGCTTTCAACAAAGAAATCGACCTCCAAATAAGTATCAATACTCGAAAGTATCGCAAACAAAATGTATCGAGTACTAAGCGTACTTGCACCGAAAGCCAAGTACCGATACTTTCTACCTGTCCCGACCTCTAACGCACTTCTAATGGATAACGTTGCCAATACAGGACTCGATATCTCTTCTCATTCCTCAAGCTGCCTTGTGTACGTGCTTAGAAATGCTACGACATATCCATACGTATGAGAAGTGAGGAAGCGTCTCCAGACATCAGTACACTTCAGCCAGTAAAAAAACTATTATGAAACAATAAATGCATAGAGTTGCCATGCGTCCGGATAAATCAAGATTGTCTCTGGTTTTAAGTTCCAGTGTCCCGACTCCCGAACGAACCTTACGCGACGCTCAAAATTCCCACTTTTCAAATTTTGCAATTATGCGTACGTTTTAAGCATTTTCGTTCATCGTACATACAGAGCGATAATAGTAATTTATAAAATTTGTTGATGAAATCCGTTCAGTTGAAAGTATATTAATGGAGAAGTCGGAAATTCAAATTTTATCTATGCAAGTTAAATCGATGTTAAATAAATACAAACAAAATGGGATAATTTCAAAAGGACACATTGATGGATTTAATAAAGAAGTAGCAAAGTTTTTTGAAACATTGTACGATTATTTGAAACAATCGACAATACCATTAAAATATTTACAGTTTTCTTGGATAATCTTGGGGGCAGGGGGGGGGGCAATAATGGCCAGATCTTGAAAAAAACAATTAATATTTAAATACGAAGAATATTGTATTAAATAGCATATTTGTTCTGTTGTATTAACAATATATTAAAAAGAGAATTACAATATCTAAATTGTAATTTGATGCAAATTCAATGGACAGATGAAATAAATAGGCTTATGTAGATGTAGTTGCGTATGCAACAGTGCATTGAAAACTGTTGCCAAATTCATGATTATATACTTAAAATCATGTGAATATGTACAAATTGTTTTTATTACTACGTCCATTTTCCTTTATTTTTGACTCATTAATGTTAAAATTTGTTGATTATATTTTATTATGTAAATATAAATGAAAAATTAAGTAGAAGCTACATGGTAGCACGAGCGAACCAAATCTCTGGGAGAGGAATCCACTATGAGGTCTAATATTGTTGATTGTTTCGTGTTTAGGAGGGAAAGGGATTGGGGGGGTAGTTGTTTCCTGGTTTCACTTGTAAGAAATCTATAAACAAAGAGGTTAAAATTTTACTCACATAACATGGGTAGAAATACTATAAATCAAATTAACTCTAAAAATTTTTATTCCACGCAAATATAGACCGTTTAACATGTTTGAATATTTCCACCCCCATCCACCACCGCTAATGGGGGTTAAATGGCCAAATTAATGTCATAATTAAACTCACCGACATCCATTACCCTGGATTTGACTATAATCTAGGTTGTATTCGCTTTATTTTCTTGTAACGCCCGTCCACCCCCACTCCTAACGGTGCTGCTTTCCCATGCAGTAAGGGATTGAAATTATACTCAGAAAACATCAGTAGAAGCATTATCAATCTCTTTGACCCCTAGAAATATTTATCCACCTCAAATATCGGCTGTTTTAGCATGTTTGAATACTTCCACCCTCGTCCTTCCACTCCTGGAGGTGGTAGACGCGTCTCACCCCGACAGTGTTTGATTAATGGTCGCAACGAACAAGTGTACGAAATTTGGTGAAATTTTCTCCACCGGTGCAGATTTGTATAAGTAACATACAAACATACATACATATAAACAAACACTGCTTTATTTATTAGAAGAAGTACATTTGTAAAAATCATCTACGAAACTACAAAATCGATAGCGTTCACGGACAATACGTACTAACAATTTTAATTTCAAAATACTTACGCGTAAGTTATGTTGACCACGCTGAAAACTAGTTTGTCATATCTTACAATTGTACATGCTATTGCTGGTGTAGTGATTTTGATTTGTCAGTGACACCTTCTGTACGAGTGTGAGCCTACGACAGCGGTTACTAGTAAAGTAGATAAAGGGAAGCCGGTAGTGAGTGTCGTGGTCCACGGAAGGCAAGCTGGCTGCGTAGGCAGTGAGAAGCAAGTCTAACGCAATTACACCCTTGTGTGTGACGTCAGTCACCCCGGCAACGCCAGCACAGCACGCCCCAGTACACACCCTTCAATTGCTTCGTTACAAAATAAACTAAAAAAAACTTAAAAACAGGAAGAGGCCCGTGTGTCTTTGCATTATTTTATTTAAATTTATTCTTAAAAACTTTGGATTGTAAAGTTTTGTTCATAAATTTACAAGTATTTACAACAAATATGGAAAATAATTCACATTCTGGCTTGTGTTGGTGACGAAACCAGCCACTTTCCAGCCCCTGAGTTATTGAGCTATGTATTTTCGCTCGTCCGAAGTTGCACACTCAGAAAATCATATAACATTAGATTCGCATCAAATTAACGCTATTTAACTGCAGTTTGAAACATTTTAATTGATTTGGTGTTCTTAGAATTCGGGCCTCGTTAAATTTTAAATCATAAAATAAACTGGTACGGTATGTTTGAAATAATGTTTATGACATTCTGTGAAGAAGGAGAGAGATAGAAGGGAGAGGGAAATAGCGGGGAGAGAGAGAAGGAAGAGAGATTGGTAAAAGAAGAAAGGAAGGTGGGTGAAGTGAAGAGAGGTTGGGGTAGAGAAGTCGGGAGATAGAATGGGGAGGGTATGCATTTATTAATTGGAACTGACTTACCTAAACTCAACAGTTTGTATACTTAAAATGTGATAAAATGGTAATTAAATTTTGGGCGGTTTAAGACTTATTATTTATAGATTAATGATGACTATGCACCAATTCTTATCTATATCTGTGACAGGTCTATTTGTAAAAATATTATCTGATTAATATTATAAATTTGATTTAAAAGACTTCACAAATTAATCAAAAGCAGATGAACTTTTGACGTAGTGTACATTAATTTAGATTCCATATTTTGGAAGAGCTAGTTACATTTACATATGTAATATTGATATGACTACAGTATTTTGTTACAATACTTGTTCATTAATTTATATTATTACTTATTTAGCTTGTATTTGGCTATTTTTCTTATCTACACTTGTTCGCTCTTCATGATCATGTATATAATTTCTGTGTGATTCAATGTATCTAACCACACTTATAGATTTAGTTTAAGTTGACTTCTCCTATATCTAGGAACATATATGTATGTACTGCAGATTCATGATTCATCATTACTAGTTAGCAATTTTTTTCTGTAACTGTGACGAAAATAGGCTTGATTGTAAAAAAATCATCTGATTTAGATTCAGAAATTGGAAAGTCTTTTAAATAATTGGATAGAAAATAATGGGATTAAATAATTGGATAGAAAAAATATATATTGTAATAATTAAAATAAAAAAGGCTTTAATCAAATGAAAGAATTTAATTTACAAACAAACAAATTTATTATCAATGTTTAAAAACAATTACACAATTTAAAAAACATCTCAGGGTCTCTACTGTGTTTGATAATGGCGAATCATTTTATTTCTCAACTTAAACACAAATTCCAATTTAAAAGAGAAAAGATTTACTCGTCAATTAATTAGGACGAAATTTACTTGTCAGCGAAGGTAAGCTAAAAAGATGGATTCTAATTAACAAAATTTAATCAAAAGAAGAAAACGAAATCTGACGTCTGTCTTTTAATCAGGTTTACATAATTAGTAGTTTTTATATTGTCACTCACGGCTGCATTCCAGGATACCTTGTACTTGACGAAACACTATGGCGGAGTTTTGCACTGCTTCTAAAAAATCACAGATTCTAAAATTAATATTTTTAGATAAAAAATCAGGGACCAGGATAATCTTCCTTTCGTCTCTCTCTCGATTGACTTCTGCTCGGCCATGTGCACCAAAACTGTTTGTGTTTAGCAGGTTTCGTATTTCAGCTCAAGTGAATATTTCGACTTGAGCAAAATGTTCAGGGACCAATCAAAGCTGTTGATTGGTAATTCTCGATGTTTCTCTGCAAATTTCCTTTGAATATTTGAAAATTGTCTTGTCTATTTCAACTCGACCAATTTCTGTCGTGTCTGACTGCCCACTGCTTCTACTCAACTTAACTTTTTAAAAGAATATCTCGTCTATTTTAATACGACCATTTCCTATCGTTTCTGCTTGCCAACTCTAACTTCTCAATATCTTTCTGCGACCAAGCATTCCTGCTAATGCGACCTGAACTCTACCAAATCATAATGTGAACTGGACTCTCTCGTAATTTTGAGCGCGCATTGCTTCTTCCGACAAAAGAAACAATACATTGTTGCTGTGTTCTGTACCGCCGTCAAGAATAGATTTCTCAATTAATGCCTTAATTAATTGGCATTACAATATATATATCTTATGGTTCACAGTAAACCTAAATATTTTTATTATCACAATTATTCCCAATTAGGATATACATAATTTTTCATACTGAAAATAAAACATTTATGAAATATGTGAAATTATAATGATACACACACACAACAATTTTTTTCACGAATATCGTTTGAAATAATTCGTCAGTTTTTATGATTAATTGCTCAGAAATTGTACATTTGAAACGTTCTTCCTAAACATGTAATATAAATTACATGGTTTATTATCACTCACAAACAATTTAATCAGACCAAATTCTGTTACCCTAACCGGAAATTTTTGTTTAACGTCACAGATTACACTTTTTTTAAAAAATTATACCAATATGTTGCATAAAGTATGTCAATTGTACTTTTAATTCAATTTAAGTGTACCTAGTTCAGTACGTACGTACTTCGTACTTCTGACTGACAGTGCATTAATTGAACAACGACAATAATTTTAAATTTTATTCGGCTTCCGTGCGTTATTATGAATACTTTGATATTTATACACACATAACTCACCACCGTACCTTATGCAACTCTTATTATCTCCTGCAATATTATACAGGATACAATAGTACTTTATGGCCAGCTTCATACATAGAAATTTAATGAATCTTGCCAGTTTACATATTTTGAATTTAAGCCGTAACAATCTCGGCATATTTAAAAAATAAATATGGCTGCGAAATTTAACTTTCATTTTCGGCAAGGAACGTAAAGTAATTCGTATTGTTTGTCATTATCATTTGTTGGAGTATTGCTGGATAAAATTTTATTTTTTATTCAATCAAAATATTTCTGCTTTATTTCATTACGGAAAAAAGGAACTATATTTTTATGACGCGTGAATGTCTAGTTTTTCTCACGCGCCTACGTAAAGTGTGACGTCACGATCTCTTGGCGAGCAGTAATTCAACACTAAATTATAACATTAACACATATGGGAAAATTCGTAAAATATTTCAACTACATTTCTTTCCACCTTTATGGTAGGTGTTTCTCGCCCCCCCCCCCCTCCCCCAACAGTACCGGTTCTCGTGTTTTGAAGAATACATGTACCAATTTTTGTTGCATTCTGTCCACGCGTTAAAATGTTTATAAATTAACGTAAATACTGACATACGCGCTATTTTCTTATACAGAAGATATATATAGATTATAATAGAGATATCAATTTAACACTAGCGAAATTATTTAGGGGCAATAAGTTACACTCTAGGTAGTCGTTTTAGTTAGAAGGCAGGCTTTCCTCCAACAGCATCAGGTTTATGCAAAATAAAGTATAATACGATACAAAATTAACGTTCTAACTCTCAATATGTCATTGGAGTCTGGCGGGTAGCAGTGAGCAGGGCTTTGAGTTGCTCCGCTCCAGCTCAACTCCGGCTACAAAGTATAGTTCGAGAGGTCTAGCAAGGCATGCGATCTGCGCGAAGTAGGGGAAGGGAGAAGATGGAGCGGATGGGGGTGTCAGCGGAGAACTTCTCCTTAGAAAGTAGTTGGGGAAACGCTACTATCGTTTTTAAAAACATTTATTGCGTCCTTACGAACGGGATAAACAATAGCCCTGTTCTTATCATCTCTTAACATTTACGGTTGAGATTCTTCACGTCCATCGTCTCCGGACACTTGTAGAATTAAAGTTATTTGACATTGGTGGAAAGACGCTTGCAAAGCTTTTATTTGAGGTTAGTTTTGGTTAGGTCAGGTTAGGTTAGGTTTTTTAAACAGCTTATTTCATAACTTTCTTACTCTCTGTTAGGTCTTTTCTGCTCTTTTCTTTGTTTGTTTCATATATACCCTTGTGTTTCTTAGAAACGGCAGACACCTTCTCTTTTCAATTCCGTGAAGTGTTAGGTTAGGTTAGGTTAGGTTTTTTAAACAGCTTATTTCATAACTTTCTTACTCTCTGTTAGGTCTTTTCTGCTCTTTTCTTTGTTTGTTTCATGTATACCCTTGTGTTTCTTATAAACGGCAGATACCTTCTCTTTTCAGTTCCGTGAAGTGTTAGGTTAGGTTAGGTTAGGTTTTTTAAACAGTTTATTTCATAACTTTCTTACTCTCTGTTTGGTCTTTTCTGCTCTTTTCTTTGTTTGTTTCATGTACAGCCTGGTGTTTCTTCGAAACGGCAGATACCTTCTCTTTTCGGTTCCGTGAAGTGTTTGCGATTTTTCCTAGAGTGCGTTTGTCAGGTTTTGTGTTTATTATCGATTGTAGTGTAATTCCATATTTTCCGATTTGTGACAGTTAAATGGCTAAATAATTATTTTACCTTGTAAATATTTAATATGTTTTATTACTAATTTTAGTTATGTTGGCCAAGGACATTTGTGTTCCCGATTTTTGTTAAGTGCATGTTAAATTCTAATGGTGTAGCTTCTAATAGTTACATTGTAATTTTATGTAACGATGAATCCTGTTTCTTCATTCGATGGCTTACGGAATAAATCAATCAAATCATTAAAATGGTATTACGATATTTAATAAGTTTCTACACAACATTATACAGTTTAAGTGTACTAGAAGCAAATTAGAAAAATAACTGACGTAGTTTTTGCGTAGCCATTCCTTGTATTAAATTAATGAACTGACAGAATTAGTTAAATATTAAAATATATCGAATGTAAATTATATTATATTTTTTTACAATTTAGTATTATAAGATAGTATAATAATTGCATGTAAAATTCATTAGAAACCCAGCGTTTCTACAGGGTCTGCGGAATTTGATCTAATACCATACTATACCATTTTTTTTGCTCTTATATTTCGAGCTCCCAGCTTTCTAGTAATCCTACTGTAATTAAAGTTACAAAAGAGTTAAATGTTACGTTTATTTAGGTAGAATATATATGTCGTTATTTAAATATATACGTTCAGAATCAACAACTCGAATAGAATTTCAAAACAAAATATATACTGATGCGTCCGTATATTCGAATTGAGTTCCTCATCTAGTTTTTACGGTATGACGTTATTTCGAATTTTGCGTTTTTGAATCACCTGATGAAAGGAACAAGAACTGCAGAAACGTTGTGTGGTATTTGTTTTTAGCACTTATTTTGTCTGATATATTAAAACGTTCAATTGTTTTAATGGTTGAAGAAATACGACGAGGAGGGAGTGTAAAGTAGAAGATGACACGTAATAAAAATTTAAAGACTAGAAACAGAACAGTAAAAAATAGAGCCTCAAAATGATACTCCAATAGAACCTATAATGTTAAAATTCGTCTAACTGAATGGGGTTGGGACGTGTTTAAATGATTAGATTAGTTTTTATTCATATAAACAATAATAATCACTGAGAGTAAAGGTATACGGAGTCGCAGGGCGAGCTGCGGAATGTGAAAAAAGGAGGGGGGGGCGGGGGAATTCCAGCATTTATGTGCGAGACACAATCAAAAATGTAAATAGAAGAGTATTGTTTGTTTAAAAACAGCTTACAGCTTATGATTTATAACATTCAATGTATTTACTGGAAACTATTTCTTTCCGTTCAACATTTCGTTGGTCTCCAAAGCAGTTATTAATTCTCTGGGTTGTTATTTCCGAAAAACCTCGGATATACTACCAATTGTTAGTATTGAGATTAAGTTGATTATGAACAAATCTTTAAAATGCAAGTGTGTTTGATTTTGTTACAGTTGAAGTATTTTTTAAGCTAGTTAAGAAATGTCGTAATAAATGTATGTTCTGTTGCTATAATAGTTTTTTGTAATTTTAGTTATGTTAAATAACAATATATTCAACACGTTCGTTTTATAATTCTAACATTGGTTATGGACCCAGGTGGAATGTGTTGAAAGTTTAAAAGTAAAATATAACTTGGTAATATCAAATAGCTGCTAGAAATCAAAAAATAATGGCGAGTCATGCTGAAAATAAACATGGAATTGTTCCGTTTAATGGAGATAATTTTGACAACTGGAAATTTAGATTGCATTTTGTTTTGAAGGCTATGGATTTGCATGAAATATTAAAAAGGGAGCAATTAAATGCAGAATATGATGATTGGAATTAAAAAAAACAAAGCCTGTATGGTAATTATACAAAGTGTAGCAGATTCTATTTTGGAATATGTGAAAGAAACAGAGGTAGCATTTGAAATGATTCAAAAATTGTAGACGATATTTAGCAATAAAAAGGTACGTGCCCCAATTTTTATTTATTAAAATAACTTACTGCATTGAAATATATTTTTTTTACATGAGGGTAATTCACATGGTGGGAACTCCCCTTTAATAGCATAGGAAGGGATTTGAAAGGGGGGATGCGGAAGGGTAGAGGCAGGTAGCCAAGGGTTAACTAGGACCCCGGGCTATGGTGTAAGGATCCTACCCGGCAATTCGCCTAAAAGTGATGCAGGGAAAACCCTAGAAAAACCTGCATCAGGTAGGTCGGGCATTTGGTATTTGTCCCACGCTCTTCCGATGGCGGGACAGGGGTTTACTGTGGGGTCGCCTCTTTCCCCTCCCCGTGCCTTGACCGCTTTAGGAGGCAGCTGGCCGACTATTCCAATAGGAATAGCGGACAACTCTTACCGTATGCCCAAGGTCTGCGACCCCGGAACATACACCTCTCAAAACAGGCCGAGGTGCCTCGGCATGTGCGAATCTTAGTTCAAAAAACAAGAGAGATGTCAAGCCATCCCCAAAGGTAGCCTCCGCCAGAGCTCTATGGGACCTCGTCTCTGCATTGAAATATCAATATGGGGTCAATTTTTCTAATGTGATAGAATCTCTAGAGAACTAAAAAATTTGGGAAGCAATTTTGATTAATCTAATATGTCGTGCTTTTTACTATTATCTATGCCAGCAGAATTAGAAAACGTGGTTTCCGCTTCACGAACTTTGATAGTGATATAAATTTGGCATTAGTTAAAAGTAGACTTTTGGAGTTTTCAGTAAATAAAAATTTGAGAAAAAATCATTTAACTGTCGGAGATGTGCCTTCTTCATTTAATGTAGCCAAAAAGTTCTGAAATGAGGTAAAATGGGGCATTATGCCAATTTTTGTGGAGTAAAATGTGTTTGTGGTTAAATGGGCCATAAAGCAAAGCAGTGTTTTAGAAATAAAATTAATAAACACGGAAATAATAAAAATAAGGCCAATTATGGACAAGGAAATGATACTGAGAAGCATAATGCTGTGGCATTTTGTGCAAATGCTGATGTCCAATCAAGCAAAACAGAATGGTATGCAGACTCAGGTGCAACACATCACTATGTCAACAGAGAAGAAATTTTGGTGAACAAACGGAGATTGACAAAACCTAGGCCAATTCAGTTGGCAGAGCAGGGCAAGTTCATGGGGGCAGTCTTTGTCGGGGACTTTGAGGCAGTGAGTCAATTACAATTAAAAATGTGATGTGTGTTCCAAGTTTAAGGGTAAATTTGTTATCAATTTCAATGATTGAAAAGGCTGGTTGTGAAGTTGTTTGTGCTGATTGCCAAATAATCATTAAAAAAGGGAAAAGTGTTTATGTTGAAAGTTTTAGACAAAAAAAATTACATAAAGTAATCTTTGATTGTAGAAACAATGAATATGCAAACTTGGAATCCAGCAATAAAGATATGTGATATTTAATGAAAGGTGTTTCTCTTTAAACAGATATGAAGATTGAAACTTAAATGATGAGAGCAACAAAGAATCTGTAGATGATCTGATGGAGGAATAAGTGGAAGAAAACCTTAGTTTAAATAAAAAGAAGAAAAATCAGTAGAAAATGTTCAGGAAAATGATACAGAAAAAGGAAAACCTCGATGACAAGTGAAGTTACCAACAAGGTTTAATGACTATAAAATGGATATAAGTTTCTTAGCATTAATTAGTGAAATTTCAGATGTTCCACAGTTATATTCAGAGGCAAAAGAAAGTACAAATTGGCAATGCTGGGAAAATGTTATTGAAGACTAATAGAGTGCCTTAAAAAATAATGTGACATGGGAATTAGTTGATAAGTCAGACAAAGAAGAAATAATTAGTAAAAGATGGGTGTTTGGAGTCAAAGAAGATAATGAAGGAAAAAGTATTTATAAAGGGAGGTTTGTGGCAATAGGTTTTGAGCAAAGTAGTTTTGGTGAGTGTGACATATACATGCACCAGTAGCCAGAGTTTTTACTTTAAAAATCTTTATATCTGTTTGTAACAACTACAACCTACTTTTGGAACAATTAGATGTTAAAAATGAATTCTTACACAGTCAATTCAAGAAGAAAATCTTTATGGAAATTCCAGAAGGTTTTAAAGTGTCAAATGCTGATAAGAATAAAGTGTGTATGCTGAATATATGGTTAAAACATTTAATAATTTGATGACAGGTTTGAATTTTAAAAGATCAAATTCTGATTATTGTTTTACAGTTTTCTTTACAAAGGCATAAGATACTACCTTCTTTTGTATGTGGATGATATTTAAATTGCATGTAATGATTCTGATTTTCTTAATGATTTGAAATTGAAACTATGACAAACATTGAAAATGAAAAATTACAATAAGGATAATTTTAATTTCTTAGGTATTAACATATATAGAGATCATAATAACAGAATAATAACTTTGTATCAGATTCCTGTTATTAAAAATTTAATTAGAAAATTTACTGTAGAAGAATGCAAAAAGGTTAAAACTCCTATAGAAAATAATTTAAATTTAAACAAAGTGAGTGAATAATGTGAAATGAGTTACCGTAATGATGGGCACAAGGCCAGACATTTGTTTTAATATAAGCTATTTAGGCTAATTTCAAGACTGTGCTAGTGATAAACATTTCAAACATCTTTTAAGATTACTGAAATTCTTAAAGTACACTGTGAATTATAAATTGTACTTTCATCATGGTGATTGTAAATTAGTTGGGTGCAGTGATGCCGACTGGGCTAATAATGCCTTGGATCGCAAATCTATAAGAGGATATTGTTTTAAAATTTTGAATAACTTGATATGTTGGAGCTCTAAGAAGCAATCTTTTGTTACATTATTTAGTACAGAGTCAGAGTTTGTGCAGTTTCTTGTGAATTGCTGTATATTAAAAGTTTGATAAAAGATTTTGATATTTTCATAGAATTACCAGTTTGTTTATTTGAGGGCAATCAAAGTGCCATCAAACTTTTTAATTTTTTTGAAAACAACAAGAGGTATAAACGTATAGATGTAAAGTTTCATTTTGTATTAAATTTAATTAATGACAATATTATAAAGGTTGACTATGTATGCACTGATGATCAATTGGCTGTGTTTACAAAAGTGTTGAGTTTGTAAAAATGATAAATTTAACTCCATGATTAATAGCATTTTATATGTTTGAGGGAGGGTGTTGATTATAAACAAACCTTTAAAATGCAAGTGAGTTTGATTTTGTTACAGTTCAAGTGTAGGTAATACTGTCAATTGTTTTTTAGTTAGTTAAGAAATGTAATAAATGTATGTTCTGTTACTGTCATAGTTATTTGTAATTTTAGTAATGTTAAGTAAAAATATATTCAACACATTAGTTGTCTAACACCAATATTTAAATAACATTGTTAAATATGTATATAGTGACAGAGAGAACTGAATACTTTGAGCACGAATTCGGCAGTTAGCATATTTAGATATTATTATTTGTCTGGCTTAGGGCGAAAACAGTGACGCGGCATGGAGAGAGGTTCAGAGTGAGCCACGCCACTATGTAGGGAAAAGCCATCTAATATAATAGGCGTAAACATAGGAGCTGTGATGCTGACGGGAAGAGACGCGGTCAGAAATTGTCTGTATATTCCCCTTCACCCCTTTCTCTCTCTCACATAGAGGCTGGAAACCCCCTCTAACTTCCTCCTTCCCGAGCTCGCCCTGCAGTCCGTATACCGGCTCTCTCAGTGACTTTTTGAGCAATAACACAGTCACCTGTGAGTTCAACATGCAAGAACTTGTTAATATAGAAAAATTAATCCCGTTCATTTTTTAGAAGAAGTGCATTAGGGACCAGAATTCTTCAGAACATCACAGCTACGTCCTAGGTGCAGCCTGGAAGGATATTGCAAAGCATTTCGTGAACGTTAATGGTAATGTGAAAACATTTAACACGAAGTTAACCGCAAAATACATGAAATAAAAAAATTAAAGCCATAGACTCGACACATGTATCTGCCGAACACAGAAATAAATTGTACGATGACGTAATACGAAGTCTTATACATTGGGCTACGCGATTTTTATCATTGGTCATTCCACTTCTGCCGAACATAACCTACAATGATTTCACATCATAATGGGGTCTCCATGCTATGTTTCTGTAGGAATGTGATTCTTGTGACATGTTATTTTACGCCAGTCACAGTTTTCCAAATTTAGTTTGTTTTGTGTGTTTTAATAATTTTTTTATCGCGTTTATTTCTTACGTGCAGTTAACAAATATGTCTGTGATACTAACCTCCTTGGTGTATTGATATGGCGGGCCGCCAGCAGACATTCTATACCGCTGTGATAAGTATTTTTCTTTTAATTTTACAAGGGAATAATTTGCCAATAAATTTGAATTACTGCATTTTTAAATATGCTGATTACATGTTAAATTTCTGGTGGTTTTTTTTGGCTTATTTGTTTTTAACAATTAATTGCCGCTTGGCAAAGAAGATGCTTTTTTTTATATCGATGAGATAATAATGTGTTACGGCTGCAAGATGAGATGTGTCTGTGTTCCATTTTATTGATTTTTCGTAGTCAGTAGTAAGACTACTCGTATTTATTTTAGATTTAAAGGAATTCTTGTTCGGTTAATATATTTGATCAATCAAATTGTATTGCATGTAAGTGGGAGAATGGCATGCTATGCGATAAACCCGTGCGACGCTTGATGACGCCATTGGGCTGTAGCGCGATAGTTTTATAATTGGTATATATATTGTAATAATTGGTAATTAAGGCATTGTTCTAATTGAAAAGCTGAATTGTAGAGGACACATTATTGATAGCGGTAGCGGACGCCACAACAAACCAACGAGTATTGTTGAATGGTGGGGAGAAGATTTACGCGCTCAAAATTAGGAGACGAACAGAGTCAGTTGGGCAGTAAGCGGCGAGGAGAACAGATCAAAAGTCTAATTCACGAAAGTTTGAACAGTTTTGTCAGTCAGCAGCGAGAATAAAATAGGTTTAATTTAAGGAACGAAAGAATGTGTTCAAGTAATAAGTACGCTGTTACATCAAATTGCAAAAAGTAAAGCAATCTTCAGTCAACAGACCAAACTAGTGAGTTGCATTTTCAACATGACTCACGAGATCTACAAATCCAGGTTGCAGTAAATCATCGAGAAGTAACCAATTCATTTTAAACCAACCGACAAACTATGCTAATTAGAGTCGGTGAATAATTAGAATCTGTGAAAATCCCACCATAGTGCTACGAAAATTTAATGTGAATCTTGGACTGCCGTAAGTAGAAAGAAAACCTTAAAATTATTGTAAACCGTTTTAAAAGATAAACGTCAGATCGTTCTTTAATTATTGATAAAATGAAATTGTTTAAACTCAAGCTTTTAGTATAAATTTCTTCATTAATAAATTTCGTCTATGTTTAGACGCATCGATTTCCTTATAAAGTAAATGTAAATTTTGTGTTCTTTGATTGTTTAAATTCTGCCATTATCAAACCCAGTTCAAGACCCTGAGATCCCAATTATATTTTGTATTTTGAATAATTGTTTTAAATTTGGCATAATAAATTTTGTTTATTGTTTAAAGTTAATAGTGTATTTCAATGAAATGTCAACACATAAATAAGTAAGCATTATAATATATATATATATATATATATATATATATATTATTTTAATGTAATTAGATATTAGCAAGGGTTGAGAGCTTGGCAAGTTGGAATTTGACCAGGCGCCACCGTGGCGGATAGATAGTCCCTTCGGTCTGGACTTAGGCATTTAGGGTTTTGAGCCTCGAAAGTTACCTGGACTTTGCCACCGTGGGAAACGTCTATCCAAAAATCCCAGAAATTGAATTAACACCTAACTGCTTGAACCAATCACATTTCTTGGTTCAGGAAAGATCGATCGAAAGATGATCGAGACCAATGATATTTCACATCCAGCGAAGGAGCTGTAAAGCAAGTGTTAAAGACTCCTCGACGAACCGTCGCCAGGGACTGACGTACAGCCCCAAACTAGCATCATCCAGAGGACTTGGAGAGATCGAGGGTGCCACATGATCACGGCCAGAGATCAACGCGAGGTAACTGCCAAGTGTCTCAATCCTTGACGCGCCTGGGGGGAACTACCGTAAACCATGGTTTAACTTGGGATTAAGGGATCAGATTGTTTTTCCCGGCTAGCTAAAGACGCATAATTTGTATTTTAATTTTAATTGTCCATGTTCAGTTTAATGATTAATAAATTTTGGAAAATATCCCTTTACTTTATCATTTACTAAACCTACCACTACAGGACAAACAAAAACCCGTCACTGGATCCCGCTGAGCTTGCCGCTTTCAGAATCGGTATGGCGAACTAAATGATGTAAGTGGTAAAAACCATTGGTTTAAAGAGTTAAATAGAGACATTACCCCACGGGACCCTGGCATAAGACTTCGTGTTAAATTAAAGTCAGTCAAGTTTATTCTTCAAAACGGGATATTTTTTATTACTTTTTTGTTTTTATTGTACCACTGTGAACAAAAAGTAAGGTGAATTTATTTATGAAAAAATTAATTCTTTATTTATTCTTCCAAATCAATTTCATCCCCTTCAAAGTAATCCCCGTCCGATAAAACGCACTTTTTCCAACGCTTGTTCCAGTCCTCGAAACAGTCGGAATGGTCTTTTTCCGGTATAGCCTTCAAGACCTTCTTCGATTCGGTTTTTATCTCCTCAATCGTGTCAAAACGGCGTCCCCGCATTGGCCTTTTGAGTTTGCTGAATAGCCAGAAGTCGCACGGAGCCAAATCAGGCGAATACGGTTGTTTCAGGGTCGTGTGCGTAAATCCAAGTCTCGTCTCCATAATGATGCATTTCAAGTGGTCCTGATAGTCAGACAGCAAAGTTTCATACACATCAACGCTACGCTTTTTTTTCCCAAAAAATTGAACGATTTTGGCACCAATCGAGACTTGAGGCGTTTGAGACACAAAACATTCTTCAAAATGGTTTGGGCTGAGCCAAATTATATTCCAACACTATCAGCGAGATCTCTAATTGTCCATAGACGATTTTCAAGCACCAAATCATTGATTTTATGGACGTGGCGCTCGTCGGTAGACGTTGATGGTCGTCCAGAGCGCGGTTCGTCTTTGAACTCGTACCACTTATAAACGTTTTTTTGTGCCATAGTTTTATCACCAAAAGCCTTCCGCAACATTTTCAACGTGACCGCACAAGAATATTCGTTCCGCAAACGAAATTTGATGGAAGTTCTTTGCTCAACAAAATCACCCATTGCAAAAATCGAAAAATTCACTTTTGGTTGTTTACAAAAACACGTGTAACACGGAGATAATTAAACCTTTTAACAAACAGACGCTTGGCAAATATTATAGACATTCCTACCAACCTAGGAAAAAAAAATACCTGTCTTCCTAATACCCGGGAGTTTTAAATGACAATTTCACCTTAATTTTTTATCACAGTGGTACATTAAAGTTGTGTATTTGCATACTTCTGTTAAAGGAAAGTAAACACTCCTAATACTACAAATTTATGAACTTTGAAAATGTACGTTAAATCAGAACGTTTAGTTCTGCAGTAAGTCCACTTAATTGTCGGTAGATGGTGCTGCATCCGCCGAGCACCGCTGAGAGGTGGTAGGACAAGGACCAGCTCAGGCGACGTCATACACGCTATAATTGAATATATTTCCTAAATTAAGAATCGTCAGTCAAAAAGTCTTTCAAATGGGGTCTTAGAATTTTGTATATTACACCCAAAAAAGCGCGTTTTTTTTTCGAAAAGTTCCCGTAAGTAAATCTAAGCAATCATATTTTTCAATTAAAAAAATAATCCTTGAAGACGTAAAATTAAATTTTATATCACATCACTGACCTGTCCCATTATGCGGTCATTCCCGTTTGCGATTAAAATAGCCTGGGATTAGGAAGGGACGTATGCATGCTTCATTATTTACCAAGTAGTCTTCTGTCTATTAAACTGCGCTTTATTTTATGGGATATTTTATTTTAAAATATTTAGTGTGTATCAATTCAACGCAGCATTACAAGAAAAATTATACAAAATAATCTATAATTTTCTGACCTGAGCTCTGAACTGATCACTAGAACTCCCAAAGTTCACGAGTCACAGACAGGTGTGGTTATCAGTAAGGATTTATGAAAATGTCTGGGAGCAGTTTTTTTCTTGTTAATGATGCCGTGCCATATTTTTTTTATTGTACAGTTAACCTCTTATTTCGGCGATTTTTTAGTTGTAAGTATTCTATTGAAATTAGCATGATAATATGCAACAACAATTAGGTTGTCCATAACAATGATCACTTATTAAATTACATCGAATTCTTTTATTAAGGTCTAAATTTAATTATCTATAAAATTTCAACAGTAATTAGTAGAGGAGATCTGGTGGACGTTTTCTTATGTCTTCTTTATTGAGGCTATGGAGGAATTGAGATTGTAATTCCTGCTATGGTTGTTATGCGCTCTTGAGTGGAATCAAAGGATTTTTATAACGTCTTTGACTGTATATATGCTGAGGTCACTATGCAGTCTGTTTTTGAAGTACCAAGGACATCCTGAAGTCATTCGTAGTGATTTATTTTGGATTACTAGGATTTCTATAGGAATTATTTTGGCTGCTACTCCCCAAATATATTGCCAGATTGACTTGATTACGCAGGTATAATTAACTTTTTTGTTGCTAGGGATGTTGGAGATTTTCAGTTTAATAATGGTTTGAGTTGTGATCATATATTTTTGAGTTTAAACTTGAGATTGGTAGCTTGTGCCCAGGTTAATTTGGAGTCTAGCGTTAGACCGAGATCTGTGTGTGCGGATTTATTCATTATTGGTGAGTTGTCAACGTAGAGATTGTTTGCCAACTGGATTTCTTTTCACCGAGAATGGGATGATGGTTGATTTGCTAGAATTAAAATCTGCATGGATAGCATATATTTGTGCAAATTGTTTGCTGCAGCTTTTAAAAGTCCCGTCCACTTTGTTTTCACACCTTTCCTTTGGTACGAGCGACAATTAATATTACAGCTGGCTCGCCATCATTAAGGAGAAGAAAACTGCTCCCGTCAGATATTCTCATTAATTCCTCACTGATAACCACACCTCTTTGCGACTCATGAACTTTGTCTCTATGCTGGGGCGTCCTACTGATAAGTTCAGACCCATGGTCATTAAATTACAGATTATTTGATATTATTTTAAAATGAATCTTAAAAACAAAGTGTAAGTATTATGTATGTTCGTATATTTGTATGTTCCTTGTACAAATCTACACCGATGGAGAAAATTTCACCAAATTTCATACACGTGTTTTTTTGCGATCAGGAAACAAACACTGTCCGGGTGAGACGCGTCTGCCACTCCCAGGAGCAGGGGTGGAAACATTCTAAAACAGCCGATATTTTAGGCGGATAAATAACTTTAGGAATCAACGTGGTTGTTAGTGTTTATACCGATGTTATATAATTTCAACTCCTTTTAACATGGAAAAGGAGCACCCTTAGGGGTGGGGTGGACGGGCGTGAGAAGAAAATGACGCGAATACAACCGACATTGGAATCAAATCTATGATAATGGATGTCGCTGAGTTTAATGATGACATTCAATTGACCATTTAACCCCCCCCCCCCCCGGGGCGGGGGAGAACGGGGTGGAAATTTTTGAACATGCAAACACGGCAGATATTTGCGTTGAATAAATATTTTTCGGTGTCATTTAAATGCATAATATTTCGGTAGATATTATCTTGTGTATAAAATTTCAACCCCTGTCCGCATGGGAGGGGAGCACGCTTAGGGGCGGGGTTTGGTGGAGCGTTACACGAAAATAACGCGAATAGACCGAGATTTGAGTCAATTCTGGTGTTATGGATGTCGCTCAGTTTCATTGTGACAAACTGGGTATTTGTCGGTGTTGGGCGAGGATTCTGAGCGAGGGTAGCAATATTCAAACAATGTAACCAGCCGATAATACATTAGGGGTAGTGGTCGAGTTGCGTTACATAAAAATAACGAAAAAATCGGGGGTTATGGATAAATGACATCTCGGGCAACGCTGGGCACCCAGGTAGTATGAAATAAAATAAATCGAAGTTTGATTTACATAAGTTCACTAGGTAAATAATGAGGTGTGAATACGTCCTTTCCTAATCCTAAACGGAAATGACAGCACATAAGAGAAAACTTCACGAATGACACTCGGCAGCTATTGTCCTAATCTCCTAGAATATGCCACACACATACGTGAGAGTGACCGTCATCAACAAGGTAAATTTTCAAAGCCGATGCCTCTCAAGAAAGGTCCTTGAGAAATCCTGACAGCATACTCATCCTCCATCCGAACCGACCAAAGCAGAGTAATACTCGTCAGAAACATTTAACTTCACTAAGTATTTAATATTGAAGCAATGTTTTGGGCATACTAATTTCTTCAGTAAAGCTGTTGCACATTCTTTCATGATTTCTGTCACACTAGACAACTTTTGAAAGATGTTTCTTCAACAAAATATCTAAAACAGAAATTCTTACGATTACTAATTTACTCTTATATTTGTTTCAGTGAAAACACTCAAAACTGAATGGAAGAATGCCAGGGACACGTTCAGGAAAAAGTGTTCCTATTACACCAGTCACAAGGCAGGCGGTGACTACTTTACCGCTATGAGTTTCCTCCGAGAACAATTCCACCATACAGGGAGGCAACTTGGACAATACCATGGACACTGGGCTCGCAGATTCAGATGTGGAGGAGATAATTGATGATAGTGATTCGCCTGCCAACCTCTCTTCACCTACATATACGTGCTCAAACACTTCCGATCACGGAAAGGGGAAACCTGGCGTACAATTCCTAGAGGACCAATTTTTGGAATTTGAAAATAAAAGGCTGAAGTTGGCGGAAGACAAAAAAGAGAAAGAAAAAGACCAAGTATGTGAAGGCTTGAAATTTTTTGAGTGTCTCATTCGACACGTAAAAAAAAATTGATAAAAATAACTTAAAATGCCGAAATGAAATTCAAGAATTAATTCAGAAGTATGTTTACGAAACTCGGTGAGTTGTATGTTAAGATGTATTATATCACTTTTAAACTAATGCTTTTATTATGTAACATTAATTTCGTTAAACTCACGAATAATCTTTCCTTAGGTAATATTGGTCTTTTATCAGAATTGCTTCACATATTTAAGTCATCACTAACAAGATGCATAATATTCTTGATTGAGGAGAAGGTATCTTCATTTTCACATAGGTATAAACACTTCTTGACTGGTATTTTTGTAGGTCCTCTGATTGAGGTATTCCTTATTTACCAGGCGGACGTAGTGTGGCATCTAATTTATTTACAAGCAGAATCTAGTAAATTTTCGTCCAGTTACGTGTCACTGCTTGTTGATAGAGAGAAATCGGTTAGTTATGTGGTCGAAATTACTTCACCGTTAAAAATAAACTGCTGCTAGATAAGTGTTACTAAAAACTAATACGATATATGAATCACTCCCTTGCATTCAGCGACTCGGTAAGGTCTATAAAGAATTGTTATCCTTGCCAGGACAACTGTCGGCTTGTAGTTATAGAATTAATACGTAAATGGAGTTTGTTATGGTTATTTAATTTAACATCTAATTTATTATTTAATGATTATAAATTTTAAAATGAGAAATATACGTCTGTTTTGAAAATTAAGATGAATATAAAATAACAAAATACAGACAAAAGACGTCATGATATAGATACCACACAACGTTTCTGGAAACCTTGTTCCTTTCTTCAGGTGCTAAGAAAATTAAAACCAGAAGAGCCTAGAGCGACACAACTGTACAATCCAGCTGACAAACTGACTGCTGGTCCCAAATATTCTCAAAAACTGTGAGTTTCCCAACTGGATTGTGTTGTTGTGTCGCTCTTCGTTCTTCTGTTTTTAGTTTTCTTAGCACCTGAAGAAAGGAACAAGATTTCCATAAACGTTGAGTGGTATTTAAACAAACACTTCTTTTGTCCATATTTGCTATTTTATCTTACTATTACAAATTTTAATTTTTAAATTCATATCATTAAAATTCCATTATTAAATTAAAATCACGAAGTTTTAGTTATTGTGGAGACTGATTAAAAATCTGTGGAGTTACATTACAAAAATTGAACATTTGATTTTACGGAGGGAATGAATACTTTTGGGTCAGGTAGAATAGCTTCATTTTGAGCGAAGACGAGGACATGTTTTCATGAAGCATTATTTTAATTTACTTAAAAATATTTTCATTTACTAATTTTAATACTTGAAAATGTTTAAAGCTATGTATTGCATGTTGTTTCAAGAATTATTTTTACTCTTGTCAGTTTACTTTTTTTTATTACTAGTTTAGTTTTAAATAGATTTTTTAAAAAATCGCCGACAGCAGAAATAGCGACCCAACCAACATTCCAGGCTGAACGCCGATAAAGGCTTAAAGCGTTTTGGACGGGCTTTACCGGAGGACTGGAAAAATTGCATTTTCCGCGATGCGGAGCGATTTGGAGAGGTAGAACACACTGTAGCACATGGCTAGTGCCAATTAGACGCTTTGAAGTGCGTTTTCTGATGTTGAGATACGCCGATTTTAACTGGGAAAATCATTACGCTCCTTCAACATCAACCATCAATTTGGTACAAGTGCAGTCAAGAGTACGAGAAAAAATTTAAAAAGGGGATGGCAAATGAGATGTTTGAGGAAAAAAAGTACTAACCTATTACCAAAGAATATTAAGTGGAAACTGATACCTACCGTTAAATATTTAGAACCTAATTAATTGATAAGTGCAATATATTTCAGAATATTCTGCTCAGTAAGTACGTAGAATTGAGTCCTTAACAATAATATATGATCATTTTTTAATAGAAATAGAAACTAGATAGAAATATATCCGAGAATAATAATAAAAAAGTAAACAATATTTTTAATTACACAAATTTTTAGGATGCATGTGTATGTGTTGCGCTGCCCTGAACTTTTTTTGCCATTTATTCGAAACGACTAGCACAAAATATGTTACATTTCAGGAGCGGCTGAAGCATGTCCACAATGTCATCGGCACAAACAGCTGCCTCATAGTATGCTGGCTCTATTCTGGTAAATATATAAAAAACAGAGAACAACTGATAAATTGGGAACGCCTTGCCCACCTACTAGAAAATTCCAACCTTGCATGTCATTAAGTGTTAAAAGCAGATTTTTATTTCTTGTCTTGAACTTAAAAGTTCCTGCGCTCTGCACTGACTTTTCAGATAAGTCTTATGGTCCCAGATATTATCAGCCACTCTCCCTTCTCTTTTCAGAAAATGTCCTGAACCAGTTCTCTAAGCCCAGACGCCTAAGTTTCATTATATAAGACGAAATGATCGATCAAATCTCCTCCTATTCGCCGTAAAATTTTGGGGTAGATTAATTGTGTTAGGCTCATTTCAAATTTATCCGACAATAGGCTAAACAACATCTGATTCACTACAGAAAGGTTTAAAAACTTATGAGACGTTTCACACTAGGTCGTCGTCCAGGGGCTCAGGCTCTCCTACTGTACAGTCCAAGTGCGTCAGCCTAGAGGGAGATTAAGTTATGGAGCGTTTCACATCCGCCCAGCCCGATTCCTCTGGTCTACATTTTCCTGGTTCATCATATGCGTTCTTTAAGTAAAATATTTTTGTACTTATATTTTTTTTCATTATCATCTCGGAGGATGTACAACTACTTATTATGTAACGCGCGTATTTTATTTTAATTTTGCTTTATCATCGGAAATGTTGTTTGCTGTAGTTTGGAGAATTCTTTTGTTTCCCAATTCGAGACGCCGACCTGTAGCGTTTCAGGCAGCCGCACGTGACTGTTTTAATACCAGTTAGTGTACATCGGTCCATGGGAAAATCCCATGCGGCTAAGAACAACAAAAGCCCGTGACGCTAAGGGCGGGAAAACGTCCAGCTCCGGGGTAGGAGGATAGATTTGAGGACAGTTGCAGTAAAGACGTTGAGGAGGACAGTTGCAGTAAGGACGTTTAGGAGGAGAGGTGCAATAAAAACGTTGAGGAGAACAGTTGAAATAAATACGTCAAGGAGAGTGTTATAAGGACGTGGAAACAGTTGGCAGAAAGAACGTTTGGTGATTGGATCCCGAAGTGTATGCTTATCCTGCCTATCAACTGGTTGTACGAGGTCATCTGCCGAATATTGGAGAACAAGGACCGAGACGCTCCATCCAGCTGCAGGATTCAGAAAATCCGGGATCTCCAACTACAGCGGACAACAGAACACAGGAATAGGCAGTACGTATTTGGTGCAGTCAGCTAATCTCTGTTACGTAATCCACAGATGCCTGAGATCAGAGTTTTTCGTGCTTATTTTAGTAAACTTATTACAAATTTTTTTAATGGTCAATAATTTTTTTTGCTCTAATATAAAATACCCAGCCCATTAAAAAAATTCATTACAATAAATTTAGTTCAGGATCGAATCGTTTTGGTGGACAAAAGTAGAGAAATACATAAATACAGGTTACAGAATAGATATTATTGAGAAGAAGTTCTCAGAGAATTAAGAAATTGATATGAAAATATTGATGATAAAGAAAGAACGGAATATGGAGAGTTACAATACAATATACTGATTTTGTTAAAACTAATTTTAACAGCTTGGAAATTCTGGTAGTTCCAAAAAATATATTTGTTAAGCACACATTTTTCCAGTTTTGTATTCCTATATATTAAATGTAAGACAAATGCCATTGTACCGAGTCCATGTGAGTTAAAAAGTAATCATCATCGTGTTTCTTACGTTATTTTCTGAAATTCCTCCACATACTCATCCACTTCTCGTTGTACTTCTAAACCCAGTTATAGACAAAGTATCCGTCCCTTTCAAAAACAAAATTATGTAAAACTTTACAATATCAATTAAGGATGTAAGTTTATAATTCTGTGAAAAATCCTCCATTTTTCTTTCATTCTACAAACTTTAGAGCTCTGGAGACGCGATAATTAAAACTATGTTTGGAATTGACATTGTGTGCCCACTAAACAGTCGGATCTTGATATTTAATTTTATAAAATTGAAGAATCCATCTTAAAAACTTGGAAAATAGGGATGAAATCAATAGTGGTGGTTTAATTCTTATTGTATTTTTATTTTACGTCATTATTTTATATCATTGGATATACCCTTTGCATCAATTTTTTTTTCGTTCTATATAACGTCTATACCAGACTATGCAAGGCAATAAGGCTAGTTTCACACTTTCCCGACAACAGTTTAAACTACATTTTAGCTGGCAACTGCTCCTTGCTAGCTCTCTTCACATACAGCCAGTTGCCTTGAGTCATTCTACGAATATGGAGCGTGATCAGTTATTCCATTGCATAGTCTGGTATAGATGTTTTTAAAAATGAAAAAAAATATTAATGATGCAATGGGTTTGTCTAATGATTATGAAAAGAAGCATATTGGGGACATTATATGTTCACTTTGAGGAGTTGAGAAAATTTGAACATAAGTTTTTTAATTATCGTCGTATGGGTATTGAAAATTTCGACGATCTGCGTGCACGGATAGAAAAATTCATTCAAAGGAAATGTATTGTCGTGTACAAATGATGCAGATCACAATCGCAAAAAAAACGTAAGTTATATTTATCTGATATTTATTTATCATAATAAAATATATTTGCAACACGTTAGACGTAAAAGAAAACTTACAATAAAAAGTCAGCCACCACTATTCATTTCATCCCTCCTTTCAGACTTTTCAGATGGATTCTAAAATAAAAAAATAAAAATCAAGATCCGGCTGTTTAGTGGACACTCAATGTCAATTCCAAACAGAATTTTAATTATCGCGTCTCGAGAGATCTAAAGTTTGTAGACTGTGCAAAAATTGGAGGATTATTTACATAAAGGTTTAAAAACTAATGACTCGTTTCACACAAAGCCTGGAATTGAAAGACTGTAACAAAAAGGAGTGCTGTTGTAGATATGAGTGTCTTGTCTTCCCATTTTCCTTACGTCGTTCTGTACTCACAAGCCACTACTTTTCCACCAACCTTCTTCCCAGATTACCATTATTTATACTGTGGTTCCGTTGTCATAATCGTAGTCGAGTCCTTCCAATTATCATCTCTCATACAGACTTTAACTTATAATTTGGATTTCCTACTCACGCTATTAAACAACTGATGGGTAAACCAGCTTGTTATGCTGTCCCTCCGTTCCCAAATCATTCGTAAAACCGTCTAAAAATTTGCGTGCGATAAATCTGTTATTGCCCTATGCAATCTCGTTTGTGCGAAAAGGGCGCTTTCAAATTTATTGAAGCCGCAAACCGCTGTGATCATTTGGGACTAAATGCTGACGTAACCTCATTTAGTAATGGAACAGTACATGCTTTTATTAATTACGATCGCTAACCTGTCTATTACAAACTTTAACTAAATTGATATTGAGTCTTCAGGTAATTGTTCCATTATTGCTGTTTATATAAAACGAACGTGCTTGAAATTGATCGTTCCGTCAATTCTTGTCCCACAACTTTCAGTAGAGCTCAGGATGTTATTTAACGTAGAGGAATGAAATACATTCAAAATTACGGCTTCAAACAAATAATGCGACGTAAAAACTTGACATTTTTGTTTCATTTGAAAGCTTTACGTCCCATTATTAGCGACTTTTAAAAGTGTACTTTACAGATAAAATTTAAATTCCATTCTTTTAACTTTCCGAGTATTATTATTAATCCTTATGTACTTATTTAAAATAATTCTTGTTAATAATCTTCGTCTCAGTGTTAATGGAACATGTATGTCTAATATAAAATAAATTTTTTAATATATTCCTGATATAATTGATACATTAGCAGTAATTAATTATGTCCTTATTAAAAAGCAGAGATTGGATTTTCCAGGTTTGACAGAGGCGCTCCATGCCTATGGGGGAATTTTATTGGATGCTGTAATTTTGAATGCAGGAATGTGTCTCATCACTCAATAATTTAACGAGAAGTTGGACAAGGTATGGGAAAAGCTTAAATAATAACTTTGGGTCAAGAGATTTCGTTATTGGTCCACTACAGAACCATCTAAATAAAACAACCCAATACGTTTTGAGATAAATAAAGTTACAATTGCAAATTATTATTTCCTATGAAGACCAGAAGCTAATACTTATAAGTATTCAGACTGTAGTGCATTTATTGATTATTAAGACATTTTAAACTAAATTTTGTGGAGCATTGAGACCTTCATGGGTAGCGGAACAGTTATGGGCCAAATGAGCAGTGAAGAAATTGTCTGTTTTACAGCTCTTGGCAAAATAGTCTTTCGTGTTAAAGGAGAAAAAATCTGTGTTAATTGAGAACGGAGCCCTCCGACATGACGGCGTGATAGCGAAGAAACAATTTATGAATTAAAAAGATTTTTTTATTAAACATAATCACCTTTTACATTAATACATTCACTTGTGGTCCAGTACCATTATCCCGTCTCTGAAGTGTGCAATCAATCCTTCTGCAGCCACAATTACCTCTTCATTGAAAGGAAAACGTTGTCCAGTTGTGTGAATTTTTGAGTTTTCGGAACATATGAAAATTCGAAGTTGCTATATCTAGGAAATAGGGTGGATTTCATGTACGTCATAGTAAAAATCTCTCAATGTTTTCCATCGCCAAGACGCTTTTAGGAAAGGTGCATTGCCCTGATTGAGAAAAAAAAAACCTTTTCGCCAAGAAGAGCCTTCAACAGTTTTTTTTACTTTTAACAAGATAGTTTATCAACATAATTCATTTTTCATCCTAAAAATCCAATGCCGTGACCTCTCCCATCGCTGATATAGTCTTCGTCTCTTTCCAAGTTGATGAACCAGCTCTTAACCACTGCATGGACTGTGGTTTCCATTCAATTTTCATGCATTATCGACGGAGAAAATCACTCTTCTTTTTCTTATAATGCACGAGAATTGTTAGTTATTTAGCGAGAGCAGACGATCCTTAATCTCCTGTGCCCCTACCTCTTTCCGAGAGCTGAGCGACCAGGTAGACAGGACTTCCCGTTCACATTGTTTTCTTGTCTTGGAAGCCCTGGTCGAGTGACGTTTGATCGTGCGCTTTACTGCATACATTCTCAAAAGAATAACGATTCCTAAAGGTTAAGTTGGAGAAATTGATAACCAAAGACAGCCAAAAACGTAAATAAACGTAATAAAATATTTTGAATTAATAAAAACAATTTATGACGTTATACAGACATACAGTTCACATTTGAATTAGAGAGTAACAAAAAACTGAGATTTTTGGACGTGTGTGTCACTAACAATAATAATATTGTTGAAAAAAATTGGTACCGGAAACCGACCTACTCAGGTCGTATTTTAAATTATTTTTCCAACCACCCTACACACCAAAAGAAAGCCATGGTATACAACCTCATAGATAGGCCTATATTATTATGAAACCCCAAATTCCACAAAAAAATATCAAAATAATTAAAAATATTTTAATTAATAATGCGTATCCTCTGGCCTTCACTAACAAACATATCTTCATAAGAATTAATAAACTAAATCACAATAATATCAACAAAAAATTGACAAAAAACGGTTTTGGATAGGGAAAAACAGATTGAGTTATTGCCTTATCATAAGTGGAAAAATAAAAATCTTCCAGCAAATTTTTATTTCTCTATTGTATTAGAATAAACAATAAGCTTAGCAAATTCATTAAAAGGGGTAAAGACAAAATTAGCAAATATTCTAAACGCAATGTTCTTTATAAAATTAATTGGTAAGACCAAACGTGCCTCAGGAACAAGACTGAAAGAGCATAAAAATAATTATAGAACGGCCAACCACAACGTAGTAACAAACCATAGATTGGAGAAATCTCACGATTTTGAGTGGGATAATGTTGAGGTGCTGGATGCTGAACTAAATTTATAGAAACGTAACCTTTCACAAATGATACACATAAAAAGCATCAAAAACACACTCATTTCGCACAACGAAACAATTATGTAAAGCAATGTTTACAACTCCTTATTTTTCTAAATTGTTTATTTTGTTTTGTTAATATAAATTTTTACCTGTAAGTTTATTTTGTAAATTTATGTTTCAATTTATTTACTTATAAGTTACTTATGAATATTACCGAGAGCCGCCGACCACGGGGTAAAGCCCCAAGGCCACAGTACTGTTATTAGTAAATCTCCTCTACTACAGCTTGCCATTCAGTCTTGCTTCAATCTTGTTAGCGTCAAGTGAATAGTCTGCCTCGGATCCCCTTTCAAAACGGTGTAAATTTAATAGCTTGTTTTGTTTTATTGTGTTAATTTGGTACGTTTCTTGTTGTTTATTTAATATTTTTTGGGTATACTTCATGTCAACTTTGTACAGTTATACTATAAATTTAATCAATTATAAATACCTCCTCTGGTCAATAGCTGAAGATTGTACAAAAAGGTATCGAAACGTCGTCATAATATAAAAACATAAAAAGTGTCTGTATAAAGTCATAAATTATTTTTATTATTTTTTAATTAAAAATGCTACTTTTTTGGGCCATAGTATGGACACTTATCAGGAATGTAAAGACTATTTATTAATTCGTAGATATAAGAATAATACGAGTAATAACTTAATTAAAGCTAATTGAACGTCAACAATTTACCATTTCCCTTGAGAGTTGTATTATCGATGACAGTGGCTGAGTGGATCCCGCTACCGTTATCGGAAGGGCGTGGGACAAATACCATGCGCCCGACCTACCTGATACATGCTTTCTAGGGCTTGTCTTGCATCACTTTTAGGTCATGTATGATCTTTAAATCATAGCCCGGGGACCTTAATTAACCCTTGGCTACCTTCCTCTACTCTTCCTTATCTCCCCTTTCAAATCCCTTACTATGCTACTAAAGGGAAGATGACACCACGTGAATTACCCTCGTGTAGTCTGTTACTCTAAAAAAATATATTAAAGCCAAAGAAATACTGAAAATAAATTATTCTAACTGATTTTTTGCTATTAGCTGTGACATTGCTTGTTCGGTGAATTTTTTTTCTAACATAGGTTATTAAAATTCCTCTATGAAAATGCAAGCCGTTCTTACCTCGAATTAATATCATTCGTCTTTATAACAAACTTGATAATTAAAATAACAGGACATGCACACTTTTATTCGTCTGTAAATAGTTCCGGTAATCACATAATTATCGGCAAATATCCTTCATTAAATTTATATGCGTCAATGAATTCCTCTTAAGAAGGCAATCGTGTTTCCATTCAGTAATTTCCTTGTGCGGTTTCTTCAGCGATAAACATCAGGCTGAAGCAATAAGACAGTCCGTATCCACTACACATATTGTAATACATTCTATATAACAGATTTATTGAAAGCGCAACTTGTATTGAACTATTCACACACACACACACATTTACAACTCAGTCAACTGAACCGATTGTATAAAATGAAACGTTCTTCCAGACAGAAAATAAATAGAGAGATGAGAACTACGAGTACAATCTGAAAAGATACTGAGCTTAAAAGAGGATTCAGCAAGAACGTTTAATGATGAGAGTCTGCTACCACACAACACATAAAAGTTGTCTTGCAATTTCCGAATAAACTTACACGACCTGACACGCTCTGAGTTTAAAACAAGTTACGGATGCAATCTCAACTAGGAAAGTCGTTAACTATACATTAGTCTGTAGACAAGACGTCAATGACAAGGAAGTGTTGAAAAGCTACTTAACAAATCACTAAACAAGAAATTTAGTTTCGAACTGAAAATAATCTTTTTTTTTTAGGGCAACAGGCTACATGAGGGTAATCCACATGGTGCCAACTCCCCTTTGATAGCATAGGAAGGGATTTGAAAGGGGGATGCGGAAGGGTAGAGGAAGGTAACAAGGGTGAACTAGGGCCCCCGGGCTATAGTTAAATGATCCTACCCGGCATTCGCTAAAAGTAATGCAGGAAAAACCCTAGGACACCTGCATCAGGTTGGTCGGGCATTGGGTACTTGTCCCACGCCCTTCCGATAGCGGGAGATGGGTTTGCTGTGGGGATACAGCATTCCCTTCTCTGTGCCTCGACCAGTTTAGGAGGCAGCTGACCGACTGTTCCAATGGGAACAGCTAACAACTCTTAGCGTATGCGCAAGATCTGCGACCCCGGAACATACACCTCTAAAACAGGCCGAGGTGCCTCAAATTGTGGGAACCTTAGTTCAAAAACGGAGAGAAGAAAAGGCATTTCCAAAGGTAATCCCCTTTCGTCTCTCCTACAAGGTTCTGCCTACGAGAGAACATCCCTCGCAGCTTACACCTGATACAAACTCACCAGAGAGGAAAATATAAATTTCACTTTTGTAGCGTTATTTATAATCTCGACAGGTGTCTGCGTACTCTATATTCATAGAATAAAATAATACATCACATACAAATTTAGATGAAATGTATTATTTAAACATTACGCTGGGGTGGGAGGAGAATGTAAACCATGATATAAGGAAAGCATGGAATACTTTGTAATGAGATCTCTCAAAAAGGGAAATGGCATATCCATCATTAGTACGCCCACTAATGGAATATGGTGCAGAATGCATACGTATCGGGAATAAAAAATCAGATAGAATCCTTAGAAAGGGTTCAGAAAAGGGCTGCGAAATTCGTATATGGGCATGAGAGCAGAAGTGTAAAGCTGCTAGGGTGGGATACACTACACACGAGAAGGGAAAGTACCAGGCTTCACGATTTCTTTAAAGCCTTTGCAGGTCAAAAACCTTGGAAAGGAATTTGAGATTAGATTGAGAGAACCTACGGGAGGACTGACCACATGTTCAAATTAAATACAAGAAAGCAAAAAAACAGATGTTGGAAAATATCATTCTTAAATAGGACAATAAATAACTGGAACAATTTACCTGAAAGAGTTTTCGGAGAAAGTCCTCTAACGGAAATAAAATTTAAACATAATCTGAACTGTCTAGTGAATATAGGGTTGTGTAGTGAAGTGATAGTGCTCCGTGGTAAAGTAAAATGAAAAAATGGTAATATTTCTTGTCTCCTTAGGTAGTTAAATAGTTACTTAATCTTTATTTTAAAATATCTTTCACTGTTCTTTTCAGGCCAGTACAATATTAATTCCTTCTTTAACTTTGTCAAAATTAATTTATATAATGTTATATACATGTATTTATAGTTGAAATAATGTCCCTAAACCCAGCTTAAATTTTTAAATAATTATATTAAATTACACTATTTTCCTTTTTGTTACTTCCCTTATTTAATTTGTAATTAAATTTTAATTTCATGCATCTACCACCGGGCAAACTGCTCATTAGTATATTAAATAAATACGTACATAAACGGTGTTTGTAATTACAGCTCTTTACAGGAAATGAAACTTGCATAATATTCTGTTCAACTATTTCCTGAGTAAGAAAGAAAATGATTTTCGAGTTAGTTCTGTCAATTATACTTGTAGAGCTTCTTCGATTTTTCTATTGTAAAAAATATCATTGCCATAGCTTACATGTATGCACGCATTGTTTTCGTTTGAGAGCATAGTTTCTATGAAATCACGTTAAATTATTACACAGAATAAAAAAATGCTGAAGTTAGTAGTAACAAAAACGAATTACCTCCCAATAAAGTCGATATTTAATGGAGACTGAAGAGATAAACCGAAATTTAAAGTAATTCTAGAATAAATTATTATATATTGTAATGCCAATTAATTAAGACATTAATTGAAAATCTAAATTGTTTGAGAAATCCTTTGTAGCGGCAGGAGCTTTTGAAATAACAATAGAAAACCAGGCTCTGTTCCTTTGTCGGAAGGTCCGTCAAAATGGCGTATGCGCGCTCAAATTGCGAGATGAGAGTACAGTTCGCAGGAAGGTTTGGTGAAGTACAGTTCGCAGGGAGATTTGGTGAATACAGTTCACGGAAAGACCTCGTCGAGGCATAACAGTTTTTGGAAGGAGAATTCAACAGGGTTGGCAATTAGCAGGACAAAGTAAAACATTCATAAAAGTATAACGTCGAAACCTGCTAAGAAAATGCAGTTTTTGTGTCCATAGCCGGCCAGAAATAGCAAAAGTTTCGGTTTAAGTCCGGAACAATAATGACTACCCAATCGACAAATCGCAGAATTCACCTAAGACGAGCGGTCAACCGATAGATGACGAAAGGAGGATCATCAGAGTTCCTGACGACATAAAATTTTGGCTTACAAATTTGGTGTAGAATCTGTGAGTTTAGAAGCAGTGTAAAACCCACAATAGTGTTTTCGAAAATTAAAGGTACGCTGGAATGCTGGGCAGACGTAACAATTTACAAAACAATTAATTATGTAAACGTAATTGAAAGATAGTCGTCAGATTTCGTTCTCTTATTTTTTAATAAAATTAATAATCAGAGTCAATCTTTTTACTTTTAATATCGTTCACAATTAAATTTCGTTCTAGTTTAATTGACGAGTAAATTTCTTTTTCTTTTAATTGTAATTTGTTGATGATAAGATTATAAATATTATTGATTTGTCCATTATCAAACCCAGTGAAGACCCTGAGAAATTCAATCTTATAAATTTGTAATTGTTTGAGTTATTGCCACAATTAAAATATTGTTTGTAAATAATTAATCATTCATTTAAAAAGCCCATCTTTAGTGTTTATTACAATATAAACAACAAATTTATTAAAAATATTATTTATTCTTTCTGGAAAATTATACTTACTCTATCTAAATTAATTTTTAATACAAGTGTAGCCTGTATTATGACTTATGCCTAAGCTCACTGTCATATGTAAATAAAGGTTATTTTAAACGAAATAAAATCATAAACATCGGAATAATTAAAGTTATTATAATGAATTACAGTTTGTCCCCTTGCGTCCCATACGAAATAGAATGTGTTCACATTTGTTTCTTAGTTCATAACCTTCGACTTTTTTATCGCCGTTCAACGCTGACCAAGGGCAGAGGAAGTTTTCACAATATCCTTGACCAAAAGAGCAATCACTGAGCTCGCAGACAAAATACATTCGACAGCTAATCATTTAAATTGTGTGTTATGCAAATATAACTTGTTGGCAAATTCAGTATAATTTGCCAGCAATTGAAATACAGTTTAGACTTATGATTAAAGATTTTATAGTTCACAACTTCATAAAATTTAAACTTTTTGTTTTGCATTTGTTATATTGTGACGGTGTTGATAATTCTCTGACGTAGTAAGGACTTTCACAAGTGCCGATTACACTTTTCTAGAACTGGTTGTATTACAATTTTAAATTGTTACATACACTATTACAGTAATACCAAAACATTTGGATAAAAAACGTCTTTCAACAAGGGATCTAGTCTAGTCTAGATCGAAAACAACGAGAAAGTAAATTAGATGTTGAAATTTTGTTCATTCGAAACAAATCTTAATATCTTTAAAACTATAACGCATATTCAAATAAGCATGACATAATTAAAACAGCGAACATTGTTCTTTGACGTTTAACGTCAGGCGCTGGCTGAACTGAAAATTATATTGGAAAGACACCGGAAAAATTCAAATAGATAGAAATCACATACGCACAGGACGTTGTGTGACGTGTTTTTTAACAAATGCTATAAATTACAATGCCACAGATGATTGTAATTTAATGGTATGGGGTTAATTTTATATGAAAAAATAAAATTAAAAATTGATTTTTATTGGCTTTAAATTGAATATTCATAATTAACAGTTAACATCAATTCAACATGGCACTTTTTTAACTGCATCTAGGTAAATTAAAATTTATTTACTCTTGAGTTTAAACTTTAGACGATTCATTTTAACTACATTCAATATTCCAATAAATTTCTAATACGTTAAACTGACAAACCTCAGGGCGATTTACGAGACTCCGAACATAAAGGGGTCGAATTTGAGGGGATATACGTGTGGCAGAAATTTCAATTATTTACGTCGCAGACAGGAACACAGCTGCATAGTTTTTGTAATCGGCTTCCCCAGGCTAACCGGAAAATATTCACAAAAATTTCGGGCAGCTTCCTCCTTTACACATTCTCATCGGCGTAATAATTCTTAGCATTTATAGACAGACTCTTCTTGCGTTGGTCGGGCCTTTTTACCTTCTCCAAGTTGTTCAGGCGAACTATTTTTACTCCTACAATTCTCCCTTCCCAGACTTCCTCGTTCTCCGGGTTATAGACAGACAGGAACTCTCCTATTTCCTCGCTTTTGTCCACCTTCCGGCTCGACTCTCTTCGTTCCCCGCCAGAAGGTGAAAACCACTTCTCGTGTTTGCTTTCAGGTAATTTGCGTCGATTTTACATTTACGCGGGCTTACTCTAGCCTTTTGGAAGGGTTGACCTTCGAGGATTTTGGTCAAGTCAATACGCCTGGGGCAGGGTTCTCCCATAATCCGCAGCATTTGACTGAAGTCACGATTTCTCCTCGGCACCCCGTCACCTCGGCGCCAAATTATATGGCCGTAATTCTGAAATATTTTTCGAATTAGGAGTAAACTGTTTTTGTTTGAAATGAAGGTAACGATATTAGTTTTCTCTAGATTAAGAGACAAATTGTTTGCAGTGAACCACAGATTTAAACTGCTTATCGCAACCTCTATTTTCTCGCGCAACGTTTCCGAGTGGCTGTCAGTGATTACTAAATTTGTGTCGTCAGCGTAAATGACTGTTTTAAAGGGATCAAAATAATTCGGTAAATCGTTAATGTAATAGATGAAAAGTAAGGGTCCCAAAATTGAGCCCTGAGGGATACCTCAGGTAATTGTTTTCCATTCTGACAGATGCTCATTTCCATACGAGTTTCCAATCACATCTGCTTTGGAAAGGTCAACAAAAATTCCAGCCACTTGAAGTATTTCGTCGAGTGCGTCATGAATAGTTTGAACGAAATCGTATGAAGCCGTGTTGGTGAATTTACCTCTAAGGAAACCCTGCTATGATGTGGAAATAATTTTAAATTTTGTGAGAAAATTTGCAGTTCTCGCGTGTCCTGCTTTCTCGAGAACTTTGGAGAATATTGGCAAGAGCGAAATAGGTCGATAATTGGATATATCTGTTGTAGAACCCTTTCTGTACAATAGTATAACTTTCGCGACTTTTACAGCATCCGGAAATATACCAGACGAAAAACACAAGTTAAATATGAACTGCATTGATATTGAAATTTCGTTACAGCAGTGCTCTATAAGTTTACTGCTGACTCCATGTGTATCACATGCATTTGAAGATTTTAAGTTTTTTATCATGTTAATAATCTCATTTTTGTTGATCTGGAGTAGAAAGAAAGGCTTGTTAATTAGTGTTCTGGATTCACGTAGCAGTCCACAAAAGTTGGACGTATTACGTTTCTGTATATATTATTTATCTAACATATCAAGAGAAACGTTAATAAAATACGAGCTAAATTCGTATGAAAACGAACAGCAGTATTTGTTGTGGTCAAACTACTTTACACTAGTAAAGAAAGCTACCGACGTTGAGAAGGAACATTGACGATTACATCATAAAAAAGTTTTATTATTTAATTATTAAGACGCTATCCATGATGTGGTTGATCAACACCTGGAGTGATCTCACCTGCACGCACGTAAATGTTTAGAGAAATGTAAAAGCAAGATGTGCCGATATATTTATATCTAATGTCAGGTTAAATCACGTAGCTCTTATTCGGAATACTTCACTCTCCAATATATGAAAATATTTACAGATTCCCAATGAGCTTCCTGTGAATATAGTCTTAAATTCAACAAAATTGAGCTAAATTTGTAATTTTTTCATAATTAACACTTATATTTTGAATAATTATAATATTTATATTTTTATTAAATTTTGTATTACTAAGTGTTTTGAAATTTTAAATAATTAATGAAAGCTAAACCATTGTTCATCTTCATTACAATATTTATAATTTTAATAAAAAAAATTGATTTTTAAACTTAATTTTCATATTTATATTATTTCAGTAACCTGCCACATCCTCAATGCTTCTGTATTCGATATTTTCCCGAATTCACGCGAATGGACCATTAATTGCCAAAAAAATACTGTGTATATTGGCCTAAACACAATTAAGAATTTCTCGTCGGCGCGACCGTTATAAAATTCAATTTTTTTAAAAAAAATCTCGTATCTTATAAATTCTATCTTAATTTTTCTTTACCTTCCTATTTACATTTATATATTTACTGTTAACATAAGAAATATGAAATTTAGATAATGGACTTAAATTTTAGAAAAATACTTTGAATTCATTGAAAAATATTTGGGTTTGTACGATACATATGATAATTAAAATTTAGCTTAGCGACCGTTAATTAACTCATTAGAATTTTCTTTATCAAAATAAGTGTATTATTTCTTTTTTCGTAAATAAATAAAACTAGTACGCGTTTCTCCAATCACTAGCGGCAGGACATAATATGATATAAATTACAGGTACCTATGAGAACAAAAACGCAATTAAGTAACTATAGCACGAGTCAGGAACAAAGGCGGCTGGCGCAGATTAAGGTTGACGTAGCCACGAAGGGCGGAGAGTTACCGCACACGCCAACGACCTGACGAGGGCTAGGTCTAGGTGCTTACTGAAGCTGAAAGTAGAGGGTGGACATCTGCGAAAAAAGACACTAAACTGGGCCGTCATCGTATATTCGGCTCACTATAGGTGCGCTAACACGTCATTGACGAGCTATTAACAGGAATGGAGGGAATATTTATTATAGAATATATCACTGAATATTTTATGAAATTCCTTCGGTTAATACTGATTTATTTGGATTTTTTTACTTTTAATTAACAGCATAATATCCGTCTGTTAAGGGTTATTGCTCCAAAAGAAATACAGTTATCCTCAAACAATATTGTGACTTGTTGGAATAAATAAAATTTTACTTTCCCATCACTCTTAACTTTAAATCTTATGTTAGACCTTAAGAAGTAGAAATTCAAATATCTAAATAATTTGAAACCTGTTCAGTCGGTTCTTGAGTTTCTCGAGTTGAAACGGGCCGTCAGACAGTCATGTTAGTGTTTTATTCCTGTAGATTAGGCAACAAGTCTACGAATTTTATTTATTAAATTATTAAGTGTACTGATAATTAAAATTCTCTTTAATTAGGAGGCGGTTGAATCTATGGATTGTATACATTAATTACAGTTATTATTTTTATTGACGTTGGTTTCTAATCTACATAATGTATATAACCATTTATTGACTGTTGCATCTTTTTCTTAGCAAAATGTTAAATATATAATTCCGATCCTTGTGAGAGAGAATTAGGAAATATTACACGATACAGTTACAGAATTAGGTCAAGGACGTTAAGGGGCACAGTAATATGGAAAAAAAAGTAAATTTACAATAGACTGTAAACATGGTGTGATAATTTATAGCTAAATGATGTCGAAGAAAATCTTGTTTGTCGATTTTGGTATGAGGACCAAGGACGTCAGTCTGCACATGACAGCAGATAACAGTGCTCGCAACTTTGCAATCTGCTGTGGCGCGTCAGCAAACGCAGAGTGTATATGCAAATGAATTCCTTCCGTAGTGCTACACAGCAATTTAGAACCGAAATCATGATATTGCTCTGAATAGACGCCTATTAGTTGAAGAAAACCGTTGCAAATCAATCGTTTGAATATTTAAGAAAAAATTGTATTCGCCCTCAGGTGATTCCTAGCCACCTATTACAACACAACAAACACGTTGACACTTATTTACATGTCCCAATTATTTCCATTTAAAATCTTCTCTGTTAAAAAAAAAGTCAATATGAAGTTACTCGGAAATAGGGTGTAAGTAATATAATTAATGTAGACCTCTAAATATAATTTAGTTATCAATATGAAAACATATGCTTTAAAATTTTTTGCTCAATAATAATTTAAAATATAATTTCTTATGCCTCGGGCACGATAGAAGCGGCGAGCGGTAAGAGTTTGAGAGGCGGAGAGTCAGAGAGTTAAAGCGATGAGCGGGGCCGAGTACGATATAGAGCTGCTGAGCGTGAACTTACTGTAGTCGCCGTCATGATGTCGTCGCGTGAGAAGGCAAGAGGAACTACGGTGTTCACTCCATAAATAGGAGTAGAAGGAATTACGGAGAGCACCACCATATTTTAAGGATTTAAGAAACGCTTTTTTTAAAAAACATCCTATTTTAAGGATTTTATATCTGCAAGCACGTCAACTTCCCTCTCATTTCCGATGGTAGAGCCGAAAGAGATCCATGGACAATTTTGCTAGGCTAAGAAAGCTTCTTTCTGCCATCGTGCTATTTCTGTGCCGTTTGAGGTATGCTAAAAGCCGTCAATAATTAATCCAGAAAAAAATTTCCTTGGCTTTTTAGAATCTATGGGGCAATTCCTAAACCGCTTCTTACTTTCTTTAACTATTTCAACACTCCATTCACGTATTAATTTTATCACTCCTAACCAAAGATAGTTGTGACAGGGATACCTCATTGAACAAAAATTTTTATAAACAAACGAAAAGAAAATTTGTTTCCCTTACATTTTTCAATGTAATAAATATTTGATGACAAAAATCCAATAACAGACAATTAAAAAAAGTAATTTATTAATTAATTATTAAATTGCGACATGTTTCGGTCCCCTTCAGGCTTTTACTATGTTATCATAGCTTGACGGCCAAAAGAAGTAGCAATTTAATAATTTACTTTTTCAATTCGCTGTTATTGACTGTTTATCAAAAAATTTAACTACACTGACATATAAATTTATATAATATATAAATAATTTAAATAAATATTTATTGGTGGGTATACATTTTGCCTGAAACAGAATTTTACTGCAGTAAGCTGAAAAACTTAATTGCATAACGAGATATTACCTCGGCCTTTTAGCATCTTGCAGAGTTCTGAAAAACAACGTGTTATTTCCCTCTAAAATCAAATCTGTTTGTCAACCAAAGAAAAAAATTTAAACAGTTCCAAACCAAGGACTATTTATAAGGCAGATTAACAGGCTTAAAAACCAAATAAGTCTCCAAATTTAAGTAAAATTATTAATTTAACCTACGTCATAGACATCTTCTGAAATACAAATTAATACGTATAAGTAGAGAAACACCTGTATTAAAAAATTTAACTAGATACATAGTTATATAGAGATGTGGGTAACAAGACTTTGGCATTGACGTAGGTTGAATAAACATTGTAAGCGAAATTTGGCCGTCTTTATTGGTTTCTACTGTGTTAAAATGTTATTTTACGTGACTATATCAAGACTCAGTACGACTCGAAAATCGTCGTGGCAGAGATGGATCAGTATCGAGATTTTTTTTTAATACAAAAATTTAACAAACTTTGCTTCCTTCCCTTTTTACATACTATAATAAATACATTAAATAATTAATTAATGACGGACCTCATGATATTGGACGTGTTTAAACGTATTGCACGAGTTGTTTGTCGCTGGGCAGTGAGAGATAATTTAATGTTCGGGGTCAGCGATGAGCGTCTACCACTGCGAGGAGGCGGTGTCGCCCACCCGCGCAGCTGCTTGTTGTAGCCAGCGGACCTCCAAACGCACTACATTCTATTGGGACATGAAACTAAGCGGAGTCGCTCAGTCTACCTGATCCCAGACGCTCATCGCTCGCCGCTTGTACCGTTCCGGGGGCCTATGCTCTTTCGTGTTTTCCATCCTTAGATTACAGTTATGGACACATGTTCTCTTTGCTTACCATCAGCAGCACTGAAATCTGGCACGGGCGGCACGCAGGAAGACGTACGCTCTCCTAGAACAAATTTAGCAGAAAATTTCACTTCGTTACAGGAAAAATCAGTTTAATTAGGCATAAAATAGGAAAATAAGTAAACTATAAAACGTAAATCATTACTCCGAACAAAGAAGTGTTATATGAAATTTCAGAACCAGAACACGTGACTTACAATAATAGAAAACTAGAGCGAGTATACATGACACAATATTTTATTTGACTGGATCTATTTCACTTCGCAAGGACACGTACAGTAAAGGAATTGCGTTTACACTGGCACGCCAAATTTATATCCGCCGGTGTTTCCGTCTATAAATATAGTGGCAGTCACAGTACAGAAAGCTCTATATTAGGAACCTTCCGAGCGATATTGAAATTGTTGTGCAATTCTATGCAGAAGGATAAGTGTAACACAGGTAATAAAGTGTGTAAAGTCATTGAAATGGACTATTCCAAGTAAATAAGGAACAACATTAAGTGAAATTTGACAAAATTGTGGAATACGGAATGTAAATAAAATATTAGAACTAACAGTAGTACTCTATTTGCTTTAGATGTTCATTTAGGAGACAGATTTACTAATTGAATAATGGGAACTGGTCATTTGCCTGACACACACTTGCCCGCAGCACATTTTCCGGACAATATCCCGATTGACGTTCTCCCGACTGGCCATTTTCCCGAAAGGTGAGTTTTTACGAAATAAAGCACAATATTAATATTGCAGAACACTTAATATGTTAGTTACCTTCTTATTCATGATTACTACTGTAAATGAAGTTGCTCATTAATGCGTGGAAAATTTCAACCAAATTTGGTACACGTATCACTTTTTGTCAGCAAACGACATATCGACATACCGAGATTTAAGGTAATTATTGCATCTCTATGGGTGGGAGTGAAAACATGCTATAACGACATAGGTCGTTGAATTGGTGACGAATACAGCGTTTTCGGGGTCGTGCAGATTAATAATGTAACTCTCGAAGTTTTGAGTGAAAAATTTTATCCCCTAACTGCATAAGGACAGGTCTACGTGTGGAGTGGAAATAGGGGGATAAAAAATTGCTATAACGACCAAAATTGCCGTCGAATCCGGCGGTTTTGTAGTCGCTGGGCTTAGCCACGGAATTCCAGTAGGGTTAATTATAGTTCAGCCCCGAGATATAGGGGCTGTAGGGGGTTATTTGATATAGACCGAGATACACATAACACCGGATTCGACAACAATCTCGGCCTATATCTTATTATTATTATCACCCTCTACAACCCCTGTATCTCGGGGTTGAACTTTAACTTAATCCTGCTGGAATAGCATAAATAACTTCAGCGACTACCATAACATCGGATTCCACACTAATGTCGCCCGTTATCGCAGTATTTTTATCACCGTCTTCCATCCCTACTCACAGGGGTGCTAGAGTTATTTTAAACTCACATGGTATGTTCATGGCTCGTAACTGATACGTTGGTTCAAATTGTTCCACGCATTAATTAGTAATTTAATTTACAATAATAATCACGTATAGTAAGATAAGTACCGTATTAAGTGTTCTACAGTACTAATATTTTGCTTTATTTCGTAAAAACGCACCTTTCAGGAAAATGACCTGTCGGGAAAACGTCAATCGGGATAATGGCCTGTCGGGGAAGCGTCAACCGGGATATTGTTATCGGGAAAACGTACTTCAGGCAAGTGCGTTTCGGGATTTTATAATAGACCCCTGAATAATAGGCTTTTCTTATAAATTTAACTATTAATTATATGGCATAAATTTATAATAGGACAATTGGGTTAAATATTTTTTCAATTTATATTAAATAGATATTGATTAAAAATTTCATATTTATATTATTCAAAGTTGAATTGGTTGAATATTTGTTGCGAAACGTTTCTGTCCGTCGGCCTAAAATGACTACTTATCAAATCTTCGAACGTTGCACAAAATATAACGTACTCCGTTAGAATCTCGCGAACAATTAGTCTGAGTCTGAGAATTACCACATTTTTTAATCTCTCCAAAATTATAGACTGATAAGGATTGCTTCGAATCTAAGATATCTGGAATTCTAATTGAATCACACAAATGATGCATGACAATAAATACGGATAGTTTTCACTTTTATTACGTGCAATATTTGTAGCTTTCTTATTCAATTTGAATACAAATTCGTATTTTCAGTTGTTTTCTTAACAGGTATTGTATTTCATGCAAATTCATTTCGCTGCTCAGGGAAATCAGGGAAAATCCTGTTATGCTAACAAAACGGATAATGGTATTAGCTTTAGCCACTTATATTCAATAGAAATATTTTTATACAGCTCATTTGTCCACTGCCCGTATTGACGAATAGTAATTAAAATCTATTACTTGCCGTCGTTGTAACTGATTAGTTATAATGATATTACTTGGTTAAAAAAACGAAGAAAAATTTTAGGTGGAGTGGTGCCGGAGATAAACAGCAGCAGATCGTGTAAACCCAACTCCACAGAGCAATAGTAAAACTTGTCAGGCTGCGAGGCTTCCTGCAGGGGTGCAGTGGCTCAAAGCTCGCTTCTAATTAGCAGAGCAAGGTAATTAGCAGACCACACCGCTCCCTGGCGACATGAGGGTGTAGTTGCCGCTACGCACACCATCATTTACATCACGTATTTGGGACCGATTGGAAACAGCCCCTCTTTTTTTACGATCGGCCTGTGAGGAAACGCAAAGGTTGTGGAATTCCGATTGAAGAGGAGAGAAGAAGAGAAGACAAAGGGGGGACGGCCTTTTACACAGCTGGATCAAGTAAATCGGGTTAGCACGTCCGAATACGAATTTGGATGAAAAAACAAATTCAAATGCAATACCTAATTTTTCATACTATTTTTTATATCAGATTGCATGCGGGTAATCCACGTGGTAGCAACTCTCCTTTAATTTGAAAGGGGGCATGCGGAAGTGTACTGAAAGGTAGCCAAGGGTTCACTGGTGCCCCCGGACTGCGGTTTAAGGATCTTACCCGGGATTCTCTTAAAATTGATGCAGACAAACCCTGGAAAACCTGCATCAGGTACTTGGCACTCGTATAACGCCCTTCCGATGGTACGGGATCGGTTTTGCTGTGAGGATACAGCATTCACTTCTCCATGTCAACCAGCTGGCTGTAGTAATAGGAAAAGCGAACAACTCTTACCATATACCCAAGGTGTGCGGCCCCGAAACATACACCTCTCAAAACAGACCGATGATGATGTTGCTGGAGTCAGCAGACAAGTAGAAGGCAATAAGGAAACACACTGCTATGGTAATAAATGGGCTACGCAAAGTTGAAAAGGAGAATAGTCCATAACAGTAGGAAGAGCCACAGCTAAGACCGCTTCTTACGATTTTGTACTTAACTGCAGTTCCGTAAGTAGCAATAATTTGTCAATGATGGAAAGGGAGGTGTTTTTTAGTGGGTAAGAATCCCACATTACCGTGTGGATTGCTACCGGTGTCTTTTTTAAGGTTTCTCACCTACCGTCGTTAAAATAAAGGGGGGAGGGGGGAATCGTCTTGTCGAACCTGAGTATAAAATCAGATTAATAAGGCATCCTCGAAGGTATCCGCCCCAGCTTATCGAGAAAGCGAAAGCTGATACCTGACCCCACAGACAATGTTTTTTGTTTGGTTTTAGGTTAACAGGCTACATGAGGGTAATCCACATGGTGGCAAGACCCCTTTAATAGTATAGGAAGGGATTTGAAAGGGGGATGCGGAAGGGTAGAGGAAGGCAGCCAAGGATTAACTAGGGCCCCCGGTCAATAATTTAACGATTCTGCCCGGCATTCGCCTGCAGGACAAACCACAGGAAACCTGCATCAGGTAGGTCGAAAATTGGGTTCTTGTTCCACGACCTTCCGATGGCGGATGAGGGGTTTGCTGCGGGACTCAACCAGTTTGGAAGGCAGTTGGCCGACTGTTCTAATGGGAACAGCAAACAACTCCTACTGAAATCCCAACATCTACGACCACAGAACATACACCTCTGAAAATAGGCCGAGAGGTACCTGTTAGTCCGGCGAAGCGAAGAGATACGAAGGTATCCCCAAAGTTAGCCCTCTCTGTCTGTCCTAAAAGGTTCTGCCATCGAGAGAATAGCCCTCGCAGACCTAAGGTTTTTTTAGGTTAAGAGGCTACGTGAGGGTAATCGTCATTGTGGCAACTCCTCTTTAATAGCATAGGATGAATAGGGTTTGAAAAGGGGGGATGCGGAGGGGTAGAGGAAGGTAGCCAATGTTTAAATAGGGCCTCCGGGCTATGGTTTAATGATCCTACCCGGCAATTCACCTAAAAGTGATGCAGTGAAAACCATAATTCAACTGTTAGTTTTACTTTTAATAATGAAGAACAAGTTATTTTAATTTTAACGCAAATTAAATCATTTATCAGGGTTCCTGTAATTAATTTGTGTGTTTACCGAACCATTGTTTAAAATTAAATCTATAAATCGTTAATATTCCAATAACCACAATATATTTGAGTTTTAGAATTTATTACGGTAGCTATAAGATTCTAATCAATTGGCAGTGTGTCGAAATCCACGACGTAATACTCCATAATCATAAACCATAAATATAAGCTGTTACCCGTAACAGTAGAACGCAATAAAGCTTTGAACAAGGGCATCAATAACCTGACAAGCCACAAAGGTCGCAGCAGCAAACAGCTTTCGGCGAAAATTACGCGGCTTCAAGCCAAAAGTGCGTAGAGCTAGTTCAACGTTCACCTCATTTAAATTTAATATTGTTTGGTTTGGGTCGTTGCTCGTTTATAATCTGTACTATATACAAACACAAATATATATAATTTTACATCCAATCCCAATCATTTAATTAATCTTGAACTAATGTTAACTAAAGAAATTAAGTATTTCAGAAAAAATACCCTTTCATCATCATAAAACTAATTTAACAGAGAGAATCACCGTTTCATAGCTATTAATCATTACACATGTCATGAATGACGATTCGGTTTGAAATACTAACGAACCAAACTTATCAGTGCTATAGAATTCATTTGGAAACGGATATAAATGATTCAGACTTGATTAATTGATGTTATTATTAATCTCATGACTGCGTCCTTCAGAACTATTGAGCCTAACACGTCTGCGCGCTTAAAGTACACAGAAAATTAATCAATTCAAAAATAAATAACTAATCATACATGGTAGTTACATTGAGTAACATCAAAGTTACTTCTATGTGACCTTTATCACATAAACACGAGGCTTCCCTTTAAAAATAAAAATTGTCACGATCGACAGGGAAACTAAACTCTTGTTTGATCTATAAACAAGTAATAATAATAATTGGTGTTAGTGAGAATTTATGCTTTTATACCTTATGCATTCTAAATATATTTTTTTAAAAGATAAAAGAATGTGCAGTATAGACCGTCTCAGAATGTCATATCATGTATGTTGTTCGAAAATGTCTCTAACGTTGAAATTGAATTTTGTTTTAGTAGACTTTTCTTTTCAAATTACTATTTAATTTATTCGATATTTTTTAATTTTTTATAATTGTATTATTACCAATAAGTATAACAAAAACTATTATTAGTCTCTACAACATTTTTATTCAATTATCCTCATCCCTATAAATCTATTCGAGCTGATATTTTACAATGAACAGAAATGATAATATATATGACGACCTGATTTCCTGTATCTCACATGACGCACTGCCATCCGGGTTTCCAAACCCGGCACGTTCAAGGGTGTTTGTATTTGTCTTCCTGACTTCTGATCACCACCACTCCGAATGCGGATTCACCTGTCATGTCCCCGAGAATTGAAAATAAAGCTTTGAAGACAGGGCAAAAGCATTTTCAAATCCGGAAGGCGTCATATCATATGACAGAGTGTCATCGGCAACCAATAATCATCCAGAGATTGCATTCGAAGCGGATATAGAATGAAGTAATGAATGGAAAAAAAGGTTCGAGTATATAGAATAGGAGTTATTACTGCTCTGATGCTGGTATGATGCTTTCCAAATATTTACAAGAAATAACTGTTAATTAAGAAAAATGGGGAAGAGAGGTAGGATGCATTAGGCAATATGGCGCAATCCCACAAAAACACATGAACTTATTATTGAGATTAATCGGGTATTCCATTGTTTTGGAGTCGAAGAAATTGTGAAAGAAAAAGGAAATTAAAGGAATGAAAAGCCAAGAAAAAAACAGAAAGGAAGAGGCATTTCAAAGAGATGACGAGAATGATCGCCTAGAAGATGTAGAGGCAGTGTGAAAGAAACAAGTTGGGTTAAAGAGATGACGTAAAAAATCTCCGGAAATTAAGAGAAAGATGTAGAAACTCCAATGTTTCGGACTATGTAGGCATACTGGGAGAACTGTCTCTCTAGGACCAGGCCGAATTTAGTAGGTCTGCCCCCCTAATGAGTGTTCTAATGACGAACAGGGTTTTTTCTGTATTGTTCGAAACGTTGGAGTTTTTTTAACCTAACTTTTTCTTTCACACTGCCTCTTTCTTTCTGTTTTTTCTTGTTTCCTTTGTTTTCTTCGCTTGTAGAATATCTCTACATCTTCTTTCTGATCTTCTAGACGACCATTCTCGTCATATCTTTGACCTGCATCTTTCTTTATGTTTTTTATTGTTTCTTGGCTTTTCATTCTTATTACTTTCCTTTTTCTTTTTCAATTTCTTCTACTCCAAAACAATGGAATACCCGATTAATCTCAATGATAATATATCTCACCATTGTCAAGATATTTCAAATTCAGAATACATGAAATGTTACGAAATTTGTGACTAAATGCATTACTTACTAAAAGGTGGACATTTAAAAGGAATAAAATCAACTGTCACATAGAAGTTCGCTCTAATAAAACTTGGGCAATCAGAAGCGATTAGTAGTAATCACAAACTAAGGGACCAACTTAATACAAGAATCGGTTTCTAGGCGTTAAATGAGCATTTTTGAAAGTAAATAATGAACGAAGAAAATAACAACTAACAGAACCACTAAATCAAATGAAAGAATACCATTTTCGCTGTTTGGCTTGCTTCTAACACTTAACATGAACAATAAGCTGGCTGTATAGTATTGGGAATAGATCCGCACTACAATTTTCACGACTTGTCTTAATTAAAACTCGAAACTGTGTGAAAATGAGGACAGATGAAGACCACTCAATTAATAGGTAGAAATGATGAGAATAACATCCGTTAACCTGTTACAGTTTACTGAACTCATTCTCATAATTTTATATTATTTTATGATTTTTTTTAGGTGTAGACAGGCTATGTATAGGGTAATCCACATAGTGGCAACTCCCCTCTTATAGTATAGGAAGGAATTTGAAAGTGGGGATGCGGAAGGGTAGCGGAAGGTAGCCAAGGGTTAACTACGGCTCTCAGGCTATGGTTTAAGGATCCTACCCGGCAATTCGCCTAAAAGTGATGCAGGGAAAACCCTAGAAAAACCTGCATCAGGTAGGTCGGGCATTTGGTACTTGTCCCACGCCCTTCCGGTGGCGGGAGAGGGGTTAGCTGTGGGGTCGCAGCTGTCCCCTCGCCGTGACTTGACCAGTTTAGGAGGCAGCTGGCCGACTATTACAATCGGAATAGCGGAAAACCTCTCAAAACAGGCCGAGGTGCCTCGGCATATGTGAACCTTAGTAAAAAAAACAGAGAGATGTGAAGGCATCCCCAAAGGTAGCCTCCGCCAGAGCACTCTGGCAGGCTTCCTTCCCAAATTTTATTTCAACTAGGTGGTTCCTCTCCGTTTTTGAACTAAGGTTCCCACAAGCCGAGACACCTTGGCCTGTTCTGAGAGGTGTATGTTCCGGGGTCACATTCCTTGGGCATACGGTAAGAGTTGTCCGCTATTCCCATTGGAATAGTCGGCCAGCTGCCTCCTGAACTGGTCGAGACACGGAGAAGGGAATGCTGCGTCCCCACAGCAAACTCCTCTCCCGCTATCGGAAGGGCGTGGGACAAGTACTTAATGCCCGACCTACCCGATGCAGGTTTGCCTAGGGTTTTCCCTGCCGGGTAGGATCCTTAAAATATAGCCCGGGGGCCCTAGTAACCCTTGGCTACCTTCCTCTACCCTTCCGCATCCCCTCTTTCAAATCCCTTCCTATGCTATTAAAGGGGTGTTGCCCAATGTGGATCACCCTCATGTAGCCTGTTGCCCTAAAAAATAAAAAAATAAATAAAAACGTGCATACTATGTATCCGAGAGAAGAGAATATTTCAGAGTTAAATTTAGTTCATTATTTAAAATGAGTAGAAAAGTTTTTTGATCCGACTGTAAAAGTGTAATGAATGACGCTCATAAGACACCTGTCTGATTTTATTTCCTGCAAGTAATGAAGCAATTAAATTCTACGAAGTATGCCTTAAAAGCTTCTTTAATTACCGATCAAAACAATGCACCATCAGAGTAATTAACATTGTAATGCAGCTGTTCACTGCACGATTAATTTAACGCCGTAAAAGAAAACAGCGAGACACTTTCAAAGAGGAGTACCGTTCAATTGATTTTTGGGTAAAATTCGTAATAAATTGATACTTAAAAATGTGAAGAGTTGCAAGAAAGCTGAAAACGGATGATTTAAAAACAGAAAATTATTTTTTATTTCTCTGTATGATGTTCCACTTTTCCTTTGCAGAAAACAAGATCCGAATAATAAATTACGTACGAAATAACTGAAACTTAAAATACAGCATAAACGATTCATATTTTTCTTTTCCTTTTACGGGTCATTCTGGCCGATTAAACGAATGAATTTCTCAAGAAAACCGAATCAGTTAATAAAATTAATAATCAATCAACGACGACCGCTTACCGCTAATATTATTCTATACTTTTTCTAGCAATATATAAAAATAAATTTTCCACGGTTTCAGGTTCTTGTGAGATTAGTGGAAACCTCGAAAGGCCATGAATGTAAAAATGTCAGCCTTCCTTTTTTTCTTACAAAACAAAGAATTTCATGGCTTCAAAGTAAAATTACGAAAGAAATGATTTAATTTTGAAGCTATCTACATGTGCTTCACCTTTGCGAGCCTGCTCTCATACTTTGTTGATTAAACGCATTTCTTCCTCTTTGTGGTCTTCTTTCATATACCCTCATTTCATACTTTCTCATTCTATTAACAGCTAATCCAATTATTTCCCTCTTATAATCTCTCTCTACGTCACATAATATTTTTGTCATATTCTTTGTCGATAACGAATTTCATTTCCATTTTACAATAAAAACACTTGTTAAACTGATCTCAATTAACAATACTGTCACTATGTACCCTGATTAAACACCAAAATAAATACTCCCAATTATTCCTTAACTAAACTCAATGGATAGTATTAACAATAGTTTCACAATTGCATCCAGGGTGAACTTAAAAATAAATTGTGCGAGTTACACACACGACAACTGGGCGTCACGTTCTGAAAAATGCGAATACAATTTTTTGGGGCGCTTAAAACAAAAGTAGATTGTTCAGATTTCCAGTATTAATAATTATAATAATCTTACCTCTTTTCAAGTAAATGTTAAAAACACCAGTCTATTAATCAGAAAAAAATGTTTTTATCAAATTTAAAACATAATATTTAAGAAACACATAATTTTAAATTTGATAATCAAACTAATAGGATGCTGTTTTTATCATTTAATAATTAATATTATATATTAAATGTAATATTTAAATACTATGTAAAGTATTAATGTTTTTACAAATATCGTCACGACTGTCAGTCAATAACTTATTAACAAAACAGGTAATGCTAATTCAATATCTACAATATATAAATAAAACTATATTTACCTCCGATGTGTTTCTGGTATATAATTCAAATCACAACAACTATTGAACATAATGTTACAATTTATATTTGTGATTAGTGATATTATCGCCTATCGATTAGAAAAAATTACGTCCGTAATTTCTATCAACTTTACTGCATTCCAATTAATGTATTATAATTTCTAAATTGAATTAAAGAACTATATATATCACATAATCAGTCGTAGGAGCTCAAAATAGATCGCGCTGACGAACCTAACGCGTTTGAGAATACATGAATAAAACGTACGGTCTGTTTAGTATAGAACAAGATAGAATACCTCACTAAGTGCTTTAGACCGTTACGAAATACAATCTAACAGAAATTATACTATATTTTTGTACAATAAAGAAAACACAACGTAGATTTTTTGTTGAATTTGATCACAGTCTATTATAATATCAAGCATTGATATAAAAGGAAATGTCAGATCAAAACACTATAATTCTCTGTATGGAGTCACAGTAAATAAAAAGTGAAATGATTGCCTTAGTCCAAGTACACTCGTATCGGTATATATATTTATGTGCAATTTACGACGACGAATAGTGTTATTCGTATAATTATAAATGTTGAGTCTCAAGTCGAACTTCAAACAATTATAAACCTTCCTCTCGATAAATATATTAGGTTTCATGTTCGGGTTTACAATACAAAAATTCTAGATCAACAAAATCGCTCGGAAAAAAATACGCTGCCGTGACAATAAACATCAAGAGACAACAATATTAATCAGCAAATTAATATTGGAAAATGTTTTTTTCTTATAAAAGTAGTAAACCATTTCTGGTATTAGAGTAATATTTAAAAAAATTGGTTTGCTGATGAGAAAGAGCCGTAATTATGTCTCGAATGACGATCCATTACATCGATTTATATAATAGCACACAGTATTCAGGTCAGATGTATGAGTAGTTAGTCATGTAGCAGGATTGGCATTTTTAAATTCATATATTCAAACTCCATATTCATACATTTGTACCCCTAGAGGTCTGGGGCTTTGAGTAAAACACAAAAAGACATATGAAGTGAGTTGAGAAGGCGGTTGCTGAGAGTTGTCCGACTGAAATGATGCGTCCTCAGATAACAAAACAAAGCCAACCAACTTCATCGGTACGATACAGAACTTTAAGGGCCCAGTATCTTGATTTAGTAGTTTCTAAGCTGTACTGGAAGCTAGCTTTCCATTTGACAAAAATGATAACTCATTGTATACTAGAGATAATTCTCAACGAAGCCTGTGGATTGTGTATCACGAATAGCCAATTTAGTTCTCCGAGAAATGCGATGTTTTAATCTCTTCAAGCAAACCTAAGATTCAAAAACAAGTGAAGCGTATTTGGAACAAATAAAATGTTCACAATTCAAACAAGACTGAGAAACTCACGGAACATACAGATATGAAACATAAAAGGAAATTGTTCGACGCAAAATTCAAAATATGCATGGAACGATCCATGGAACTTATATACGGAATAACATCGTGAGAAGCAGGACTAAGGTCAGGCACGTTGTGGGAAGTGACAGTAGCACGTCACATTCTGACAGGGAATTATCACCAATAACAGCAATGCTCAAGAATATATGTAGCATACACGGCAACTATTTTATAGATCAGAGACGAGCCCTTATAATGCCGGATTAACAAGAAGAAAATAAACAATTTATTTAAAATGATCTATTACATTCAATGACTGTAAAATTGTACACGATGGCGAATTTCCTTCCCCGTGCTTCAAACAGTCTAGGAGGCAGCCGGCCGACTATTCCAATATGAATAGCGGACAACTTTTACCGTATGACTAAAATCTACGACCCCGGAACATACACCTCTCAAAACTGACCAGGTGCCTTGGCTTGTTAAAACCTTAGTTCAAACCCAGAGAGAAAGAGAGGAACGCATCCCCGGAGGTACGGAAGGTTCCACCTGCAAAAGCAGAGACGACCTCCCACAGACTAACTTCGTGACTGTAGATATTTTTTTTTAGGGCAACAGGCTACATGAGGGTGATCCACATTGGGCAACTCCCCTTTAATAGCATAGGAAGGGATTTGAAAGGGGGGATGCGGAAGGGTAGAGGAAGGTAGCCAAGGGTTACTAGGGCCCCCGGGCTGTGGTTTAAGGATCCTACCCGGTATTCGCCTAAAGAAATGCAGGGAAAACCCTAGAAAAACCTGCATCGGGTAGGTCGGGCATTGGGTACTTGTCCCACGCCCTTCCGATAGCGGGAGAGGAGTTTGCTGTGGGGACGCAGCATTCCCTTCTCCGTGGCTCGACCAGTTTAGGAGGCAGCTGGCCGACTATTCCAATGGGAATAGCGAACAACTCTTACCGTATGCCCAAGGTCTGCGACCCCGGAACATACACCTCTCAAAAGAGGCCGAGATGCCTCGGCTTGTGGGAACCTTAGTTCAAATTTGGAGAGGAAAAGGCATACCCAAAGGTAGCCCCTTCGTATCTCTCCTAAAAGGTTCTGCCTGCTTTCATCCTCCGTGACTGTAGATACAACAATATGAATTTATTAAGTTAAAATAAAATCTAGTAATAGCGAGGAAGAATAGAATACTTTTTAACGGAGGAATAAATTTATTTGAATGATAATTAGTGAATATTAGGGTGGTTCGTAAAGTTCTTGGCCTTAAAAAGGCAAAAACTATTGATTTCCAATTTATTTTTACTTTTCAACGTAGATATAATGAAAGAACTTATATTATATGTGAAGGCTGATCACATATTCATCTTCAAAATATAGGCCAGGCAGAAAAAAATTGATATAACCTGAAAGTGTTTGCAGCAAGTTCCCCAACAAGAATAAAATTTAGGATCAAACTGAACTTTCTTTAGTGAATATAGTTTAGTGAAGTGATAATGATTCAAAAAATAAAATAGATTCATAACCCGTAAACAAAGCGAAGTGTTGTTATGATCTGTCTACGTAGATAATGTGTTTTTTTAGGCCAGAATAATTCTGTTATTTATATGTGTTTTCCTCAAAACTGATATTATAATTATTCTATATCTTTATAATATAATATAATTGAATTATTGTAGACTCGTTGGCTTTATTAAGAAAAAGTACGCTATATTTCACTGTTATTTCACTTACATTTCACCGGGCAAAGTCCTCCTTCCGAGAGTAAATAAATAAATACATATTATTATTGAAAAAATTCTTTATCACCTTAAATATGTTGTATTATAAGATCAGGATGGAAATAACTCGTTCGGACGGGGAATCGAACCTGGGGGTTCCCGCTACGTACGCGGGTGCTCTACCTTTGAGCCATCCGAGAATACTCCAGGCACGGCACGTGACTATACAATGGCTGAATTGTAAAGCACTCGCGTAATTAGCGAGAGACCCGGTTCGATTCCCGGGCAGTCGAGATTTTTCCATCCTGATAGTTTAATTCAATTAGGTGGCCTATATGAGCTTCATCTGTTCTATCTGAATATGCTTTATTTGACCTTGTTAAAGAATTTCTTACACTTATTAGAATAAAAATATCATTTGATGAAGTCCCAAACTGTCCACATAACATTCCAACAAAGTGCCCCTTGAAAATAACAATGTTTCGACATAAATTTGGATAAAGATTTATGTTCATCAGGATCTTAGATGCGTATCATGTTGCCTTACACGATTACCATAAGATACATACGCACTGCCCTGAAAAACGTATACAATAAATGTTTCATTCAAAATATCAAGAAACTAATATTTTAAAAAGAAAAAATTTGCGTCTATTTGAAAATAATTAATGATAAATGTAGCCAATTCAGAAAAAAAAAAGTTAAATTCCACACAACGTTTCTGGGATCCTTGTCCCTATAGTCAGGTGCGCCTAGAACAACACAACTGCACTCGTCAGTTGACAAAACTCAAAAGCGACAATAACGCAACGCCAATGGAAGAGCCGAAGGGTTAGCGTAACAATAAGGGAGCAACGACAAGCGTAATAAGCAATTATTGAGTTTAATAGTGTCTGACTCAATGTGAAGCACCTCTGACATGAGTCTGGAAATGTACCTGGTGTCAATGTCTAAAATCTTATAATTTTGCCAATTATAATGATCTGAGATCCGGAAGTATTTTGCAAATGTAAATGTGTTTGAGTTATTTAGTGGATAAATTATATCTTAGAATTGGTAGGTACGATTTTAACACAGAAATAGATGGATCGTATTCTCCGACTCCGTAAAATGATAGAAATAAAGTACATATATAATTTTTCTGCTTATGTAATTCGTTAAAACGATAGTCAAATACATGTGAAGCAATATTAATTACATATGTATTGTTAATCATAGTTGCTTAGATGTATTGCATATTTTTTGTAACCTTTAAAACTATTATTTTCTGACTCAAGGTGTTTAATTGATAACGTATACGTAAAATCTAAACTGAAACGCTGAATGGAGTATTTCACTTTCGTTCCATGTTGGTTTGCATTTATCAATTTCTTTTATGAATGTGGAAGTAAGCTATTTTGATCTTAGTATGATTTTAAATCATGGTTCCAATAAGGTTTCCTGTGATATATCGATGCCAAGTCTCTAGTCAATGTCTGGTGCAATTACTTCCCCAACATCGCGATAAATCACGTTGCTGACGCGTCGAGAATCGTTCCTTCCTTGCAGACTTTAAACCGGACCATAAATAACGTAAATAAGCCATATACACTCAGACAGCGGTAGTATGAGGGGAGTTTACTAGCAATTCATCTCTTGTTAATCAAAACTAGATGTCATGTCAGATTTTAGATTGCATATTTTTGTAGAAGTTATAAAATTGAAAAATACAGGCTAAGATGAATACTTGAAATTGCGTGCAGTAAGCAGCAGAAAGGCACTTAACGTAATGAATGAGTAAAACTGAGGGAGATGCAGAGTTATCAAATATTCAACTCGCATCATTCATGCTCCTTTAATAGTAAGCCAGACGAGGCAACAGCTATTCCATTATCAGCAAATTACATGGTACAAGTGAGTCAATAATATAGATAATTTAAAAATTAAAAGAATATAGTGTAATGCCAATTAATTAGGCAATTAATTGGTTTTAATAAAATTTAATTGTACCGGCAGGAGCTTCCAAAACAACAATGGAGCCGAGCTCTGTTGCTTTGTCGGAAAGTCAAAAATGGCGTATGCGCGCTAAAACTGGAGAGCTCTAAGAGTTAGTTGATGGCGGGACATTACAGAGGACGGAACTAATAATACTAGAGCAGAGACTAGCCATCGTTAATGTATTATAAAACAAAGTTGTGAATTTAAGACAAAGTAAAAACATTCACGGAAGTATTACCCCGTAAATGTCGCTAACTTAGCAGTTTTTACGTCTATCAGCAGCCGGGAAAGGAGTGGAGTTTTACGTCTGTAGCCAGCCAGGAAAGGAAGTCAGTTTAAGTCCAAAGCGGTAAAAGACTAACAAATCTACGAATCATGGGATCAGTATAAGGCAAACAGACGTCAGATAGCTGACAAAAAAGATGATCATCCGAGTTCCTGGGATCCTATTAATTTTGACTTCAATAGTGTAAAATCTGTGAATCTTAGAATCAGTGTAAAAGTTTACCATAGTGTACTCCCGAAACCAAAAAGAATGCTGGAACCAGCTGGAGTAAGTAACAAAACCAAGACTAACGATTAATTGTAAACGTAATTAAAAGATAGTGTCAGATTACGTTCTCTTTTAATTGTCAATCAAAGTTAATTTCTTTTCTTTTTAATTTATTTCTATCGACGTATTGTTTAGGTAAATTTGATTTGTTTGTTAATAAGATTTTTAAATCAATTTGTTGTGTCCATTATCAAACCCAGTGAAGGCCCTGAGAAATTAATATTTTAAATTGAAATTGTTTTTGAGTTATTGCCACAAAATAAATAAATATTTTGTTTGTTAATAGATTATCTTTTTTTTAATTAATTTTCATTTAATAAAAGCCTTCCATTTAATCATTACATTTTGACGCTTCACGTGAGGTAAATTTTATAAATTCATTAAATAAATTAAATTAATTAACGCATTATTATTGTTTATTACATATTTCAAATTCTTTAAATTAAAATTAAATTTAATTATTTAACCTTTTAATTATTACATATTTGGCTTCCACAACGTGGGGAAAATTAGATTATCAATTCTTTGTTGTTTATTACATTTTACGCTTCACGTGAGGTAAACTCTTTAAAAATCTTTAAATTAATTAAAGGCTTTCTTTTGATTATTACAATAGTTACATTATATAAATTATTTATTTCTATATAGTCAACTTTGGTGATCCATTTTCTACCTTATATTTTAAAGTCATGTAATTTAATTTTCTGACAAGCAAAAAAGAATTTTCCTTCAAAATTTTTTCGAAGAGCGCAGGAAAGTCGCATATTCGAGGGTTGTCAGTTAGTTACGCTCGGGCCTCCTACTGTATTTCGAAAAGAGCTGCCAGATGTTTTCAAAAGGGAGGAAAAAGATCCCCAGCAGTCTGGTTCAGGAGAGTCACGGAAAACAAGTGCTTGGAGGAGGGTGGCTCCTTACACCACATTACAATTGTTTTCTGATAATAATTTTTAATAAGAAAAGGATTGGCTAGGTCCAGTCTAGCACAACTACAGAAAATCAACCGGGAAGGTGCGGAAAAGCTAAGCCAGTTATAAATTTCGATTCATTCTGTTTTACATTAACAATTTAATCGGAGTTGTTAAATACATTATTCAAAATTAATTATATTTTTTATTAAATACCCTAAATAAAAATAAAATTCCAAAGTGGCCAGTAAGACACCACACAACTATATCAAACTGGATTTAATACCCTATTCAATTTAATTAGGGAATATCGACTCGCTGTAGTTTAATATTATATCCCTGTGTAGAAGTAAATCCTTGTTTTTCTAAAATACGTCGGAGGGGTTACCTTTCGGGATGCCTTCTCCTCTCTCTAGATTTTGAACTAAAGTTCCCACAAGGCGATGTTACTCGATCAGTTTAGATACCTTGGGCATACGGTAACAGTTGTATGCTATTCCCACAGGAATAGTCGGCATGCTGCCTGCTGAACTGGTGGAGGCATGGAGAAGAGAATTCTGCGACCCCACAGCTAACCCCAATTCAGCCATTGGAAGGGCGTGGGTCAAGTACCAAGTGCCCGACATACCTGATGCAGATTTTTCTAGAATTTTTTCTGCATCACTTTTAGACGAATTTTCTAGTAGGATTCTTAAAAATACAGCCAGGGGGCCCTAGTTAACCCTTGGTTACATTGCTCTACCTTTCCGCGTCCAGCCCCTTTCCTATGCTATAATAGGGGAGTGACCACTATGCGCATTACGCTCTGTAGCCTGTTTACACCTCCTTCTTCTTTATAATATGCAAAACGCAAAATAAATAAAAGATAAAATTTTAATTGAAATTGAGATGGGATTCTTTGGTATGCACGAACGTATGACAGTTGGGAACATACAGCGTAAGAAGAAGCGAATATTTGGCAATACACAGGAATTACGGGCCTTAATACGTTAAGAGGTTATTCCCTAGGATTATGCAACCCGATGCTGACTTCGTGGAAGATACCACATGCTGGGATGGAAGAAAATATATTGTAATACTAATTAGAGGCCATTAATTGTTTTAATATAATTGGATTGTTGGCGGTGCATTTCTTGAAAGCAACAATCACGGCTCTTTGTCGGCGATAGTTGTTGGATTCCGCGCGCTCGTACGGAAGTCCAGTTCGGCAAACGTTTCGAGGGAGAGAGGAGGCTGACCTAAAAAGTACGAATAGTGTCCAGGAAGTTCAACTGTGAGATCTATTAAACTCTATAAAACACAAGTAAATAGTTCTTGACGGAGAGACTCGTGATATAAAATCGCAAAGTGGAAGCTAAAGTTTTGCACCACACAGATGCGAATAACATTTCGCATAAAGGCACCGAGGAGATATACGTCCGAGGGCTGACCGAGGGAGCGGCTGATCCCAAAATGCCAGGTGGAATAACAACGAGAACTACGACCGTGTGTATGATGTGTAGAATCAATATAACGGCCTTTTTAGTGAGTTGTGCCCTCAAGCTCCAAGAATCAGGTCTGGTACCAGAAAGACATTCGTGAGTACAAAACAGTTATTTAAAGTCTGTAAACGAGGATTTCAGGTATGCCAGATTTCGTTATCTTGTTTAGTTTTCGTTTTCTTTATTGCGTTTAGAATTTATATTCAGTTCATTTCAATTTGATTTGTTAATTAGTTTATTAAATTTGTTTGTTCTTACTATAAAGCCCAGTAAAGACCCTGAGAGAAAGAGTAATTGAAATTGTTGTAAAATTATGAAGTTGTATTTCCTAGAAAGCCACAAATAAAATAATAATATAAAATTTGGTTTGTAAATTTGAGGAAATTAAATGTGCAAAGTGAGGCTGATAATTTGTATCTTTAAAGAATAAAATTTGTTTTTTTTTAAATTAATTAATTTTTTTAATTAAAACCTTCCAGTTAATCATTACATTTTGGCCCAACTATGTGGGGCAAATTTAATTCATTTAAACATTTCTTTTTAATCATTTCAATGTCATGAGGCTATAATAAGGGAATTGGCTGACTTGAGATTAAATATAGCACCTCCCACGAAATAATAGTGCTCAAAGAAGAAACCGGCTTATTTATTGGTCATGGAGAAAAGCAGAGTATGAAAGCATGAAATGATAGGGAGCCTTGTGTGCAAACCTGGCACCAAAGATGATAAAGTCGTGCACGTGCACAAATGAGGTTTCTAGATTTTCCTAGCTTTCCTTTTTTTATTATTGATCTAGAAGTGATCATAGACAGTTACTTCTCAGAGTTAAGACGAACAATCACTCTGAAGTTTGATTGGCAATATGAGGATAGATTGATCGTAAATGTTAGGTAAGTACTGACTGCTTAATATGCTTGGCAGTAAATACGTGCCTTCCAGTAGCCAGCCGAGGATATCAGTGAACCACGATTGGAGATAAAAAAAAATTCCTACAGTTTACGATGTCGTCCTGGTTTTTACCCACAGTGGAAAACGGACTAAACAATGCAGACAGACCGAGCTCTGATGTTCTTGATTAAGTCTAAGTTTTCCTGTCCTTGATATTCAACCGGGGCTTTTAAATCAAGTTTCCCATAAGCCGTGGAACCAAGGTCGGTTTTGAAGTATGTGTGTGTTTCGATGTCGCAGACGTTGTGCGTACGGTAAGAATTGCACTCTGTTCTTGTTGGAAAGTTAAACAGCTGCTTCAAAATGTAGCCTATTCTTTGAGTATGGAATTCTACCTGCCCAACAGGCTTAGAATGTTTATCATTTCATTTTTAATGCATATATTTATGAAAGGAGGAGGAGAAAAAATTATGAATGTAAATTAAACTACTTAATTGATTTAATACAGATTTTAATTTTGATATAATATAGGTGTGATGAAACTAGTAGACATTATTCGGGTATTCCATTGTCTAGGCGAGAAAAGAGCAAAGGGGAGACGTGAATGAAAAAATCAAGTAGTGACAGAAGGCGAGGATGTTTGCAACTTTTATTTAATCTCTATACTTTGCATTTTCCTGACATAGATAAAAGAATACCAGATTAATATATCTACCAACTAATTTAGTTGTATTCGAATTGACTTAAATGAGAATTTGTTAATTAATTTTGTAAAATTTTTTTAGTTTGAATATCATTTTAATTTGTTAACCTAATAATACTTCAATAATTAAGTTGAACTAGTTATTTAAAATAGTTATCCATGTGTTCAGCAAGAAGCCGTTAATTCAAGGTTACAGCGTATAAATAACCGCAGCTGAAGAGCATGAAAATATGCTAATTGCCTAATTACCCCTATAGCAACACTGCGTTATTATTCCCTAATGGGCAGCTATTTAACTCAAGTAAATAATTATACAGTTTAAAGCGCATCTGTTTTCAACTCCACAAAAGGTTATATAACAAAGTGAATCTCAGACACTGGATCTGGGCATCGCAGGGCTGCCAACATGATCAGGCATAAACGGGATGAGTTTGGCTCAATTTTCTAGTCCCATCGTAAAATTTCTCACTGCCTTAAAATCCCGTTTTATACCAGTCTATCAGAAATGAGGAATGGTGGACCTAGTAATTTTAATAACAAAGAAGTGCGTTGAATAATTGAAAGATAGACCAGATATGATTGTAGAATCATGCATGTAGGGCCGGTGAATTAACAACCCCAAAACAGTAAACTTCAATTGTTCTGTCAATTTTTTGAAAACTGGTGTGCTGGTGTTTTAGACTTTGTATTAAGTAAATTCCAAGAGGAAAATAACGGTATTATTTCTGGCAAATTCAGATGGCTGCGAGGGAAACCGCTTGAAGTTCATCCTGAAATTCCACGGTAATTCCGTATGAACCTCGAATCCCAGCAGGATGTGTTCTTCCAAAACTAGCAGTACGTACGAAACCTTGACATAAATTCTTACAGAGTTGTTGTACTTCAAACGCGGCTATCAGATCCCAAAGGCCAATTTTAGAATTACGAATGAAAACATTTAAGACAATTTACCTGATATACATTTTTTGTCTAGGCCTGTATTAAAATTAATTGTGAAATCATGCTTCCTGTTTTCCTAGTAAATAACGTTTATTATGCAGAAATTATAGCTATTTTCAATCTTGAAATTGTAATTCAAGCTAATTTCCATATTTGTCTATCAGCAATTAATTGTAAATATTTAAGACGAATCTTACAAAGCAGTATTAATTCACAATTTATTATCAGCACCAATACGATACTGCTGATTCATTACTGATGTCAGAACTGTTTTACACGACTTCTTATCATACGCACTTCGCACTTAGATTCCGGTCTGACGTCATCGTGATTCGAAGAAGCACAAAAAAGGTGAAGCCCGCGGACAGGGACTCAACCGCTCTTTGTAACATCCGTGTCACGTTACGTACGCGCGGGTCATGGAATTTTCCTGGTGATATTTAACAACTAGCGTGTATGCTACATCGTTCTATGTGTAGTCGCACGTAATCATCATTCAGTGAAAAACAATAAAACTCGTAAATATATATTAGTCAATTTGTACTGCGACTTCACATTGAAATACATAGATTCAGAATTTGCAGGAAGTTAATATACATTGGAAACTGTGAATGATAATATGAGAAATGCTTGATACTACGCTTTCAGAGAAGTTTATAAACACACATGATCGAAACCCTATTATTATTTGAAGGGAATAACCGTGCACATGATTGTCATAAATGAATAATTTATTTTTTAAGGTTAGGATTCACGTCCTCTGGACACTATTACTTCGATTGGCTGCTGTTTGGACTCCATTACGAAATGTAGGTCAATATTAATATTAAATATGAATAATACTTTATCTCGCGCATTCAAAAAAATTAACCTTTTAATTCTTTATTTTGTTAATTCACATTTCATGTTCCTATTCTCTTATTCATAATCCCGAAATGAAGAACAATGAATAGTGTGAATAAACTATTTTTAAAAACCTCATAATCAAAGGACTTTCCGAAATGATGCCAGGCATGTTTACGTGTCTGTTCTGGAAACAACCGTATTACTTTGTACTTAAGCAATGCTTGGAATATTACACGGATATTTATTTCAATTTAACATAATTTCAGTAAAATAATAAAAGCCCAACTAATAATAATTTCATAATTATCATGGAAGGGAAATATAATCTGAATAGTAGTTTTATTTCTCCCCATTGCCAGAGTAAGTAATAAAAGAAATACAAGCATGTTGGAACATGTGCTATTGTTTCGCGAACAGTAATTCAAAGGAGCAATTGAAATGGCCCAGGGTACATCTTTATCACTTGACCTAGCTTGGGACCGGAATCATTAATTATCGGAAACAGAAATGACTTCACGCAGACAACCACGGAACGAGTTTCGTAGGATTCGAATTCTTACTTTGTGTACAGTTTCTAGAACATGTTGATTATATAATACACTGGCTGTTCAGTAAATAATTATCATTTTTATTCGTAAAACGCAATAGATGAATGTAATTTTATTTTATTAGCTATATATGTAAAGTATATGAGGACAATGTTCTTCGAGTTTTTATTCTAGGTTCATTTTCTCCTACTCCAAGGAAATAATTATCATTTTTATTCGTAAAACGCAATAGATGAATGTAATGTTATTTTATTAGCTATATATGTAAAGTATATGAGGACAATGTTCTTCGAGTTTTTATTCTAGGTTTATTTTCTCCTACTCCAAGGAAATAATTATCATTTTTATTCGTAAAACGCAATAGATGAATGTAATTTTATTTTATTAGCTATATATGTAAAGTATATGAGGACAATGTTCTTCGAGTTTTTATTCTAGGTTTATTTTCTCCTACTCCAAGGAACTGTAGTCACGGCAAATTTCAGTTGATACATGACTACAATTTTTTATCCTGGCCTGGAAGCAAACATGAAATCTTGTTGAGGAAAATCCACATAGTACCATAAATAGCGTGAGGAAAAAAAAGGGTGGATTACAGTGAATGGTGTATCAGCACATACTGTTACAGAAAACATTACTGTAACTCCAGCATATTATATACACCGGAAGTTCTCCAAGGTCATACACGCGAGGTCGTCTATCGTAAATGTATTATTGTTTATCTAGCAAAAAGTCAGGTTTAAGTTTGTTCCTCAACCGCCCTACAGGTCTGATTTAGAAACATTTCAGGAAAGCGTGTTTTCATAGTCAGAAGAAGATTGAAAAAGTGCTTCCAGCAAATCTTTGAATACTAAAAAACAGTAGGACAAGTTTATTGCATGTAATGAGCACTCCTTTGAAATGTATGATCAACATCTTGAACACGACAGAGTTTAATTTTCTGATTATTGGAAGAAACTGCTTACGTTTTTACATTGATGAAAGATTATTCAGAAGTGAGTAAAAATTAATATGCTAAATAGATTCCGATGTTAACTAAATGCATTAAGCGAAAGGGTTGAAGATTTGGGGAGATCGAAAAAGAAAGACCCGTTTCATTTTTTGAATAGTGACTGGTAGAACTGATAGATAAGATATGGTAATGCATGTTATCTTTGTTAAGGTAGGCAAATATTTTACAACACATTAATTCATATGACGTATTCCAGAATAGACGCAAATGATAAAAAAAATACAAGTGAATGTTTTGTGACAGCTTGATAGAAATTGAATTTAATATTTGAAAACAGTGAAGGTAGAGGAAGAGATTTTAAATTGCATATCTGTGTTCCCTTTTTATAAATCTTGATTCCACTGCAAACTTAAAAAATGGAACTTAATATTTCATAATATGTAACGAACATTGTTAAATAGAGTAATAATTCTAACGTGTTTATTATTCCCATACCAATAATATGGTATTTTTTTATTTTGACAGAATAGAAAATGAACAACATAGATATGTCCTCATCATAGATACTGTGGTACGGTTGGCAACAACTGTATATGCCTCCTTTTTTTTCCCTCGCGCTATTCCTTTGATCAAACGGAAGTGGGGTGGCTGATCGTTGATTGTATGCCTTTAAAATTGGATTGAATGTGTTCAATTAAATTTTTCATCACAAAATGTCATTAAGTTTTAATGAATGGTATTATAAGTACATTAACTAAAATATTTATAACGAATACACCACATATTGGCGCCAAACATGGGGAACGAACCAAGACCCTGAGATTAAGTGTCTCGACTGTATTTATATAATTTCTACCTATTTCATTCCAGTTTAAATGTAGCCCTGCTTTATTTATACGTCTACTTACTCTTCTATATTGAATACAGTTAGTAGTTACAGTTTTCTTGAATTATCTGTTGCATCTGTCAAATTGCTACCATATTGGTTCTGAATGCATCGTCCATGCGACATATTATATTTCTAAATAAGTTATTTAATTCCTCATCAGATCTCTTATGTTTTAATTAAAGCGATTTTATTTCGCACAATATCGATACGGCCATATTACATAAGTGAAACATTAAAAATCGAAATGCTCATCAGAACAGAATAACGAGAAGTCTAGCTTTATGTAGCCCTGCTTTATTTATACGTCTACTTACTCTTCTATATTGAATACAGTTAGTAGTTACAGTTTTCTTGAATTATCTGTTGCATCTGTCAAATTGCTACCATATTGGTTCTGAATGCATCGTCCATGCGACATATTATATTTCTAAATAAGTTATTTAATTCCTCATCAGATCTCTTATGTTTTAATTAAAGCGATTTTATTTCGCACAATATCGATACGGCCATATTACATAAGTGAAACATTAAAAATCGAAATGCTCATCAGAACAGAATAACGAGAAGTCTATTCCTAAAACACTACGTTTTATTCTTTAAACTAGCTGGGTGCTGGCGTTGCCCGGGTTGTCATAAATCCATAACCCCCGATTTGAAACCTATCTAACGCAACTCGACCCCTATCCCTAAATGTGCTCACCTCCCATCCGAAAGTTGTTGAGCTCATTAACTCCGAAAAAGTTTCTTTCGACAAATATATCGGCCGTTATAACACGTTCGAAAATTTTCTCCCATTACTGTGGGCTAAACAAAAAATTGAATGTCATAATCAAACTTAGCGACAACCATAAGCCCGCAATTGGCTCGAATCTCTGATTGTTTTCCCGTTATTATTTTTTTTGTAACGCCCCTTCTCCCTCACCACTAAGCGTGATCTCCTCCCATTGACATTACACATATACAAGATTGGTAGAAATAATATAAATATAATTAACCCTGAAAAATATTTTTTCAACGCAAATATCGACCGTGTCTGCATGTTTAAACATTTCCACCCTCATACACCTCTGCCCCTAGGGGTTAAATGGCAAGTTGAATGTCATAATTAATCTCAGCGACATCCGTAATCGAGGTTTTGACTCCAATCTCTGTTGTATTCGCATTATTTTCTTTTAACGCCCCTCCACCCCTAACAGTGCTCCTTTATCATGCTGTAAGGTGATGAAATAATACAAAGCGAACAGGAAGAGAAATTTTATTAATCTCATTGAACCCGAATAATTTTTATTCGACGCAAAAATCGGCCGGTACCATTGTTTGAAAATTTCTACCCCCACCCACCCCCGCTCGTTGCTCAGGTTGTCGTAAATAAACTCAACGACATCCAAAATCTGAATTGACTCGAATTTTGGTAGTTTTCCACAGGTCACAGTTAGGGCCAAAGTACCGTTTCAGGAGCTTTTCCCACAGGCCCACCTTGCGAATAGAAACCAAACTGGTTGACGTCATGCGCCGTACCGTTGTCGGCATTTCTCTTGAGCGAATAAGGTACCTATTCAGGCTAGTTGGCGAAACTCTTCGGTTCTCGTTACAAGTTGACGAATGTAACTGTCGTTTACTTCGTCGGCATTGAAAGGGAAAATCGTGTCCATTGTCGTTTCCGCCTTGCCACCGTGAACCAGGAATAATGGCATGAATCCTGTTGTTTCTCGCTTAGAAAACAGCTTAGAAGGCGAACATCAGAAATGGAAGTACGTCGTTTTAGTTCTTCTGACAAACGTTGGTGTACACAGACAACATGTTGGCCAATGTTTCATTTAGCCCTTCAATAAGCCCATTAGTTTGAGGACGGTAAGCAGTCGTCATTCGGTGCATCATTTCACTCAGTCTATTTATCTCTAGTATTAGACTTGACTGAAATAAAATTTCCATCTCCTCCGCGATGAATGTGACGACTTCAGCCGTTGGAACTGCTTTTGTAACGGCGTACCGAATTAAATAGTCGGTAAATACTATGATCCACTTATTTCTCAGAGATGACGTCGGGATGTTCCGTGTAGGTGAATTCTGGTACGTTGAAAAGGTGCGTCGGCTAAAGGAATCGGTAGTACACGTCCAGTTGGTTGCTGAGGGATCACCGTTGTCTTCTGACACTCTCTACAGTGACATACGTAGCGTATATCGTCCTTGACCTGTAGTGGTCAGTAATATCGCCTACGGATTCTGTCACACGTCTTGATGAATACTAGGCGCCCAGACGTAGGTGTGTCATGGCAATATTGCAATATCTACAGTTGCAGATGCTTAGAGCTGACAAGCAACCACATTTTCCCCGATTGAACGTAGTTATTCTTGTGCAGAGTATTGTTGATTATCCCAATGTCCCCTTTCACGATCTGCGAAGAGAAAAAAGCTGGTATAAGCTGCGGTTTTCTCTGTGATCTTCAAAAACGTTAGCCAAAGAACTAATACCAGCGGAGACACCAGTTTTCTGTGTGTCGTCGACGACAGAGTACCTGGATCCTGATACTTGCGCCCAGTCTTGAATTGATCGTGACGCTACAGTCCAGAAGCCGTAGAGCCGACTTGACGACTCGTCCAGAAGAATCTTTCAGTCCCGTCCACCAAAAGAGAATAGTGATCCGTTAAAACGGGGAACAGCTTACCAAACAGATAAGACCGAAACTTATTTACGGCCCAAATAACCGCAAGTTTGTGGCCACTGGCGTCAGTGTCGGGACATTTTGGTTGAACAATTATAATATGGTATCTTGTGTTCGGTACTCCAGATGAATCTGGCTCCTCCGTGCAACAGCTTCTGTAACGGCCGTGCTTTCTCACTGAAGCCTTTGATAAAGAGCCGAAAATAAGAGCAAAGAGCAAGGAAGCTCTTAACTACGTGTACATTCATTAGTCGAGGAAAATGTGTTATAACCCGCCCTGTCTCCGGATCGCTGCGTAAACCTTCTCGCGACTCCAGATGCGGACATCTTCATTTGATTAATATCAGCATTGCCTTATTCAAAGGCTGGAAAACAGTTTAAAGCCGGAGTAGTTGATCATAAAACGTCTAAATAGCAGAGGAATATAATCCATTCCAAGTGGCGCAGCAGCTTATGCATCATAAATTTCAAAATGGCAGGTGCATTAGACATCCCAATTTAGACAAAACAATTAATTTGTAGAGTCCTTCCGGTGCAGTTTTGCTTTGATCAGCTTCGTCTATACAGATTTTCTAGTCGCCAGCGTTCACGTCCGTGGCAGAAAAAACTTTACCTTTAGGCAATTGAGCGTATCGCCGATAAACTTCTTTTTTCTTGACCTTGTTAAGTCTTCTGTAATCGACTCAGAATCGCCAGCTTCCATCCTTATTCCTCACAAGGACGACAGGTGTTAGCCACGGGCTCTGGGATGGCTGGATTTTCGTCGCCTAAGCATTTTATTCACTTGCTCCTGAATAACACTTTGTTCTGCAAGTGATACTCGAAACGGCCTTCGGCTGAGAGGCGTATGGCTTCTTGTGTTAATTATGTTTTGTCTTCGTCGTAGTTGACTCGTTTTGTTTCTGCGTGGAAACAATTCAAAAATTTAAGAACTCCCAAGATATTTTGATCGTTGTTCCGTGGTTAGTTCCAGTATCTTATGAAAGTTGATTCTATTGGTCCTTGCTTCTGTGGTTAGGCAGTAGCTGAATGGTTTTTCTTCCATGACACTTATTCCTGCATTATTACCTCTGCTCGTACTATGCACATATATTTGCGAAGAAACCGAGGTTCATTCTGGTCGTTTACTACATAAAATTCTCCAGTTCCGTTCTTGAATGGGATGGTCGACGCTGATAAGTGAGACTCGAGCCCAAGTCCGCAATACTGCAGGCGCCATATTTGCGATATATATTGTAGAGATTAGCAATGTGTAATGTCAGTTTTATTTAATAATTCTTTCTCTAATATTATTACCGGCGTAACTTTGGGTCCAGAGCATTGTAAAGAAAATTCACTGTGGCGCAAGAATGCAGAGACTGTAAAGGTTGCTATGCGGTTATTGTCAGAAAAGCTTAGGTAATACGCATAGAACTTGGCGGAAACAACCAGTGTGTTTTGCGAGAGTAGTCTTGGAGCGCAAATGATAAAGTTGAGCAGAGTAGTCTTGGAAGAACATACGTTAATGTTCATAGAGAAGTCGGTCTTGGGACTTTAACCAATGATGGAGTGAATATAGTTTGGGGGACCAGCCGAGGATTCTCGTGACTAAATAATTAGGAATTCAGCAAAGTCTAAGCTGAACAAAAGCTGAATATATCACATACGGCATTAACGTTCTTCTACAGAAAAACGAAAAACTGAGTGACAATAAGTACCACAACGTAAAGTTCGTGAACAGTTGTTAAGAGATTATGTAAATATAAATTACCGTCAACACAGATTTCACAAATTTTCTTCTTAGATTCTTTTATACAATTTTGTTTTTTTAAAATTAAATTTGTAATTACTTTGGTAACTTTTGGTGCAAATTGCAAATCACTATAATTTATTAGAGGCCGAGTAAGCGGCACTGACGTATTGACTCTCATTAAAGCTGAGGTATTTGTTAAAAACATAAAAATGTATAAAATTTAATGCAAATCGAAGTTGGAATAAATAATTTTTTTGTTATATTTAAAACATTTTTGTTTCAATTCAAGGTTAAAACCTGTATATTTTCTTCCTTTTTAAAATTTTCGAATACCGCATAATTCTATTCCAACGTGCTGGTATTTTATAATTATATTAAAGTATATATATTGTAATAACCACCCTTCTTCATTTAAAACACGTTAAAATCGGTCACATGTTAATGATTTATAATATTTACTTTTTATATTTAAATGTTGGACGCCAATTTGTAATAATCACAAATAATACTACCAGTTTAAACAAACAATTATTATTTATTAAGACTCAATTTACAATTTCACAAATAATCTAATGAAATTTTACACCAGTTAATAATTAATGTTATATAATGAAATTTTATGTTTCTCAGGGTCGTTTACTGGGCCTTTAACAAAACGAATACTTGATAAACAACTTTTACAATGAAATAAAAAAACCACATACAATAACCAAATTTAAATTCTGAAATGAGATCTGAGATCAGACAATTCTACCTTTACTTAAAAGTTTACAATTATGAATACTGTAAAAATGAACTTACAATATCTCTGTTACTTACTCCATGCAATTTCGTTCACTCGCATACTTGCACGCACTCACTTTATACAGGCCATAAAGTACACCAAGTCGCGCTCACGCTTTACATTTCCACAGCCACCTCTCCTCGATGACCTTACTCTCACGAAGAATTCCTCCAAACAATTTACGGATTTATATCTGCCACCAAACTTGGCCACAACCGACGACCGTTGCTAACCAACTGATGACTGATTGATGACTTCACGGCCACCTCACTTGGACCACCATCCGGCCCCTGAGAACCACCATCAACGCTCTATCCTGATGACTGACCTCTGATCTCCTCTTACGACGCCTTATATTTCCTCCTTCTGCGCACTTTACAACGAAGCCGTGTGCACTTCTCCCCACACCCTCCTTTAATTTACCATCTGTCGCTCAATTAAGCCATCATTATCTCCTTATGTCTACCCTGCGTGCCTTCTGCTGTTGATCACGCGGGTCCAAATATTTGTTTATTATTAATGATTTCTTTTAATTATTGCAATATATATATATATAATATAAATAATATAAACAATTATATTTTACACAAAATATTTGGGTTCTCAGGGTCTTGATCTGGGTTTGATAAATGGCAGAATTTAAATAATCAAAATTACATTTACCTTTTATGGAAATCAAAGCGTCTGAACATAGACAAAATTTGTTGCGGAAGAAATAATACTAAAGATTGAATTTAACAATTTCAATTTTATCAAGAGTTAACGATCTCATTTTATCGATAATTAAATAATTAAAGAACGATCTGACTTTTATCTTTTAAACACGGTTTACAAATTATTTTAAAGTTTTCTCTACTTACGGCCGCCCAGGTCTCATTTTTAGTTTTTCGTGCACAATTTTGGGGACATCACTGATTATAAGTTCTCACAGACTCTAATTGGCGTTGTTTGTTAGTTGGTTTAACACAAATTGGTTGGTTATCGATGCTTTACTGCAACCTGGATTTGTAGATCTCGTGGCTTTAGTTGACAATGGACTTCATTGGTTTGTCTGAATATTGCTTTACTTTTTAATAACTGAAAGCATGTTTGTGACTGGGCCACAATCTTTCGTTCTGACTGCCGACTGTAAAACTTTCAATGAGTTCTTTTCGTCCGTTCTATTCGCTGTCTGCTGACCGACTGTACTGTTCAAATTTTTATGCCTTGGAATTTTGGTCTTTTCTCCTCGCTGCTTACTGCCCGACTGTTCTCTTCGTCTCGTAGATTTTGAGCGCGTAAACTCTCTCAACAATGTTTTCTTTGCCTTGCCGGATTGTTGCGGCGTCCGCTCTATATCCATTAATAATGAGTCCTCTACAATCCAACTTTCCAATTATAAAAACGTCTTAATTACCAATTACTACAATATATATAGATATTTTCAACTCATAATAGAGGGTGTGGATTCACTTACTTATTTTATCCCTTAAGTCGGTTACTGTTTTTCTCTTATCCAAAAATGAGTGTTCCCTTAACGGGCTCCTCCAATTTTTCATAAAATGACTCGTTGCACTTCTTTTTGCTTTTAACATACAACCTTGTTGTTTATCATACATGTTTCTGATTGTTTTGTCATTGCTGGAAGTACGTATTAATACAGTACGTTTCTTTTGATTAAATTAAAGTCATATTTTAATCGATCTCAGCTTCAAGCAGTTACCTCTCGTAAGAACACATGTTGAAGTAAATTTATCTATTTTTATGCTTTCTACAAAAGATTTGTATTGACAATTTTTGGTTTAAGATATGTATAAGATGTTTTGTGAATTTTTACTTCATCTTATTTATTTCTAACCATTTATTTAATGACCCTCTGTTATATTGATATATACAAACGTGTTTGCTTGAGGGCAAAAGGTGTGTTGCGTGCTGAATGTAGGAAGTGCCGCTCATTTTTTGACGAATGTCAATATTTTACCATAGTCCAAGTGCAAGACCGTATATAATTTATAGGGTTTTATAAAAGAATAAATCTATTTCCAAGACCTATTTCTCAGTCCCCAAGAAATATTTCATTCAAAGAACATTTCATTTCATTCAAAAGAGAGAGTTTCTAAGTTTTGAATAGTCTCAAGCTGATCCCTTACGCCCTTAGCAGGAAGCAATCTGCAATCTCTTGAGTTCGCGGAAACTAATTCTGTTATCACACTGCAGCGCGCTTTTCACGTGAGAATTAACCACAATTCGCTCTTTCCTTAGAACATTACCCGTGATGGTATTGTCCAAAGGAAGATTTATATACGGACGCGAGTTTCAGGTGAAAGTAAAAGGAGAATTTGGGAGGAAATTAAAAACGACAGCTGATTGTGACCTTCTGCTTCCTCAACCCACTATCCACTACGGCGTACAAAAATGACCACTCACAAACTGTAGCTTGTTGAAGAACATCCTCATAATTACACATTGAAGCGGAAGATGTGCTGTTAAGCTATGCTGCTGTAATTCACACTTTAATAAATTTATTCCCGCAATTAAATCGTCAACCTACATAAAAATAACGCGATGACCTCTTCGTTATCTTTTAGCTGGAGAATAACGATATTTAATTCGTTCTAGGACAATATTTCAAATTCCATATAGTTCACAGTATTTATTAGCTAAAACTACACAGGGTGATTATAATTATACTGACGGTATTCCGAGTGCTACAGTGAGAGCTGTATACATCGAATATAGCTGAAAAATCGTAGGTATGTTCGTTAATTGGTGCCCTCGAGAACAATTAATAGTTGCACTTTCTGCTACCAAGCGAAAATATGGCGCTCTAAGCAGTCAGAATGTGGCGTAAGTGCAGGAATAGGGGAGCCATATTCAAACACATGATAACGGTGGTTGTGTCACGTTTATTAGGATATGGTCACAAGTTACGACATGTGTTTCTAATAGAATAGTCGGTCAGCTGGCTCCTAAACTGGTCGAGGCATGGAGAAGAAAATGCTGTGTCCCCGCAGAAAATCACACTCTCGTCATCGAAATACGTGGAACACGTCCAAGAAACCGACCTGAAGCAGGTTTTCTAGGGTTTTCCCTGGATCACTTTTAGGCAATGCCGGGTAGGATCTTTAAATCATAGCCCGGGGGCCCTAGTTAACCTTTGGCACCTTTATTTACCCTTACGCATCCTCTCATTCTAATCCCTTCCTGTCCTACTAAACGGGAGTTGTCACCACGTGGATTACAGGTGCGTTGTTGGTTTTTGATCGCTGTTTTTATCTGAGTGTGTAATCATTCTGATGCTAAGCAATTTTCTGCGTTATAGTGGACCCAACTCGTATTTTTTGAAGGACGTTGTTTTAGCATGCGAATTTAGTATAACGAATCTCACTCGAGGTTTAGATAAACTTGCTAAAGGTTGATAAAAGACCACCGGAGAAGGGCCCCCGGGCTATATTTTAAGGATCCTACCCGGCATTCGCCTAAAAGTAATGCAGGACAAACCCTATAAAAAACCTCCTACCCGATGCAGGTTTTTTATAGGGTTTGTCCTGCATTACTTTTAGGCGAATGTCGGGTAGGATCCTTAAAATATAGCCCGGGGACCCTAGTAACCCTTGGCTACCTTCCTATACCCTACCGCATCCCCCCTTTCAAATCCCTTTCCTATGCTATAAGAGGGGAGTTGCCACTATGTGGATAACCATATACATAGCCTATCTACACCAAAAAAAAAAAAAAAAAAAGTGATTGTATGAAATACCGTAGAAGGACTACGAAGTTACAAGCAAGCACTGAAGTTGTGTTGGGTCATTTGAGAACCGCTTTTGACGTTCCAAGGTATTTGTTTAGTTTTAGTTGGTCATAATAAATACGTGTTAGATTTATATAATAAAATAACCAATAATAGTTTTCTGTTTTCATTTTTGTAAATCCCTATATTTTATTGGAGGCCCGTAGGCGACCCTGATCGTAAAAACTCAAATAGCCGTGGAAATAATAGTAATTGATTTTGATTAAATGTAATTTAGAAAATAGTAGGTATAAAAGTTTACCATATATTTTGCCCCTCAAACGTGGAGCATTTTTACTATAATATATTATGATTACTACATTATTTGGTATCGTAACTAAATTTGGGGCGATATTTCTCTTAAATAAGATTTCACAACAACAACAACACACACACACACACACACACACACACATATATATATATATATATATATATATATATATATATATCTGTGTGTATGTGTATATATACATATATATATATATATATCTTTGTGTGTGTATGATGTTTGCTGCTGACGTCATCACGAAATATATTAGTTTACTACTGTTAGGAAATAATACATATTTTATTCGCGAGTTTATATTTGACAACTATGCGTCAGAGGATTAAATCAATTACATATTAAAATTACTGGTAGAGTTTCAGTGACACTTCTACTGGTAAGGAACATAATCTTGCTGTAAAACTGTTCTTTACCTCAGCCGCGTTGTAGGAGAATTTTGATACAAAGTAATTCTGAAAGAGCTCGATGGCGCGGTTCGCTGTAATTTGCAGCTCGAAAATGGCACCGTAATGCGTACTCATTTTGTTGTTCGTCAACTCCCTCTTCCCCATTCCCCCTCCCTATCCCAATCCACTCGACTGCCGGGGTGAAGGTGAAGGTCGGAGTCAGAACCGCCCTTCCTTGCATCGACAAATGGATAACTGATCCGTGCTTTGTTCGTCGTTGAGGAGCTCGCACCTCCATGATCTCAATCGGAAATTGGAGTCTTCGCTCTGAGCAGCTCTTCCACTCGTCAGCCGTGTTAGTTTACAATAACCGGTCGCTAGAAGGAATCAGTCAGATGTAACTTTCCTTTGTGAATATAAAACACCCGAACTACTTAGATAATCTGGCATTCAAAACCTAGCATAGTGAAACTAAATGCATGAAATATTGACACCAAAATAGTGTCAAACTTTATAAAATAAAAAACAGGAATATATATATATATATATATATATATATATATATATATATATATATATATATATATTGTAATAAACAAACAGATTTAATTAAATTATCCCCACGTGTAGGAAACCATAAATGTAATAAACAAACAAAAAATAATCAAAATTTGAATGATAGTTAGTCACACGTTGAAGACGTCAAATATATAATAATAAAAAGGGTGTCTTAAATCATTGAAATAATTAACAAAATTAATTTAAGATTTAAATTTTAAAAAAAATATTATTGTTGATAAATTTACATTGTATAAGATCTATTTTTCACGCCGAATTTCATCCACTTAACAACAAATACTTTAATTTTTCATTTATTAATTCGTGGCATTTTATGAAAATACAGTTCTTATATCATTACAATTAAATACGTCGAATCTCTATATCTCAGGGTCATAACAGGGTTTGTTAAAAGAACACTCCAATTAAAACATTAACAATTCAATTCATTGAAGTTAAAGGAATACAAAATTAAAATAATAGAAACAAAAGAAAGCGAATGAAAAGAAAACGCGAACGAAATCTGACTATACCCTTTAATTATCGTTTACAATTATTAATAATTGTCTTGTACTCACGACAGTACTTCTGGTACCAGTTTTGATTCCTCTTGCTTGAATTTAACACTCACTAAAACAGGTCATTCATTCCTTACTGATTCTACACTTCAGAATTTGAATACACTTGGTTGATGCTCTCTCGTGTCTCTGCTATCCGGGAATCTGGATTAATCCACCCTCAGCCGGTTGCCGGATGTAGATTTCCTCAAAGTCTCTCGATGCGACAATTAGTTCAATTTGGGCAACAAAATATTCTGCTTCCAAATTGCGATTTTATGTGTCTCTTCGCCTAACTGCTTACTCGCGTGGATGACACTATTCATGCTTTTAGGTTAGTACATTTTTACGGTGTTATTACTTTATGTGAACCGTTATCTCGTATCTCCGTGCAGACTGACTGTTCTCCAAGCGCGAGCGGTTTTTCAGTTTCCATTGTTAAACAAAGAAAAAAACCCGCCTTGATTGCCGCCTTTACGCATTCGTACCGCTAGCAATTTAATTATTAAAAACAATTAATAGCCTGTTTAATTAAGTGATTTTAATCATTTATACTATTTGTCTTGTCGTGGGAATGTTGGAGATAACATTTTTCACACGCCCGGTCTTTGGGACCAAGTTTACGGCAACAGGAAGTGGGTTTGCGAGGGACGCCTAGTCAGGTCATTTTCTAATCGTAGTGGTGAACATGCTAGGACAAAGGTGACCGTAGCTGGTCACAGCTGTGGCGGATTAAGGAGTTGGGTCCTGGACGGCGAAAGAGAAGCTGTGGGCCAGAGGACGGGAGAGTTGTTACCCAACATTCGGCTCGTCGGCAAGCAGAGCCGACGTCTTGGACCAGAGTCGCGTCCTGGAAGGCAGGAGAGCGGGCGTCGTCAGTTCTTGGTGAACTGTAAGGGACAAACGTGTAGGAGATTTTTTGGTGCGGAGGTTCTTGGAGGAGAGAACCGTGAATTGCGGAGCAAGTGTAGGCCGTCGCGCCTATGTGTTTTAGCCGCTGCTCTGTGAGCGAGGATTTGGTCAGCCGACCGGCCAGGCACCTGAATCCGAACTGGACATCATCAGAAGACAACGCGTCGCAGCACAGTAAGCAAACTTCCCTCCCTTTCCCTGAATCGTGTGAAATTAGTGCGAATTGAGAGTTGTGGGTCCAATGACCGGCTGTGTTCTTAAAGGACATATTACATTTGATAAATTTGGCCAAAATAGTAACTTTACGGAGACTTGTTAGATTTATGTTTATGAATAAGAGTGTATGAAAAGGCAACATTTAGCGATTGAGGAGTCGTGCCGAGTATTTGTATTAACCCTAATTTGTACATTAAACTGAATTTTAGGTTTACAATTTGTTTTCATTCAGTGAATCCTTTTTTTTTTACTTAATTGATCAAAGCCAGGACCCCTGAGATACAGTTATTGAGAGTCTCATGCTCGACTCAAGTTCTCACGAGTCCTGGCAAATCGTTTATCGGCTCCCTGGTGTGGATCGCGCGGATCACGAATGTTAATTAATGAGACGATTGTCGTTTGTATAATTTAAAATAAAACTTTTCTGCACATGCAGTGGCTCCCGGGTCGGCATTCGTCCATTATAAGGATCCGAGGGAGCTGGTAGGCGATTACAATATATATATATTGTATATATATAGATAGTATTGTTAATATTATTTTAAAATGAAAAATTTACGTCTGATTGAAAATTAATAATAAGATAGCCGAATATAGACCAAAGAATAATAATATAAATACCACACAACGTTTCTGGAAGACTTGTTCCTTTCTTAGGGAGCAGAAAATATGCAAGCGCCTAGAGCAACACAACTGCACTAGTCAGTTGACAAAACTCAAAAGTTTGAAGAAAGGAACAAGGCTTCCAGAAACGTGTGGTGTTGATATTATCTCTTCCATTCTCTCCATTTGGCTACCTTTCTTATTATTAATATTATTTTAATATGAACTTACCGACTACTTGTTATAAATTCATGTCAACATTATTGTATTTTTCTATAAATTAACTACTCATTGCGGGTACATATAATTGTTTTGAGGCCTGATAAAGCGCCCCTACAGTTAAAAAGTGTCTCATCAACAAATAAGCCTTGGCAAAAATATATTAAAATTTTATGTAAAAATTATGTATAAAAAACTTAAATTAATTAGTAATAAATTTTAGTAATTTGAAATTGTCAAATTCGTGAATAATTATTTACTTAATCAAAACTATCCATAAATTAAACAATTGTTAAAGTTAATTGGGAATCTAAATTTAATATTAAAGGTAACCACTATTCTAGAGTGAGGGAAACAAATGTGAAGTATCTCATTAATAAATGTAAAAGGACAATGAATTGTTTAGAAGAAGTGGATTATTAAAATAAAACCTATTTTGTTACCAGTTAGTTATTATATGCATTGACTTAATTTTTGGCAAAGGAAAATTGATTAATTCCACTATGATAAAGAATTAGTAAATAGGCTAAGTATTGTTGCATAAATTTGGTTTTGTTCATTATTAAGTGTCAATTATGAAAATTTTGTTACGTATATTACTTGAAAAATGAACAATTAATTATTAACGGAAAATGCCTGATAATTTGCTTTAACTAAATTGTAATTTTATTTGAAATTGTCTTAAAAATTAATTTACTAGATTTTAGAGACATTAAATTGTTGCGCAATAGTGTCAAGGTAGTCAAAGATGAATTGAAACGCGTTTTTTGTATCTCGATTTGGCTGTGCGGAACTTGACAGACAGAAGCAATCAGATGTAACACCTCGGAATTTTCATTTGAATTCGTGTATCTGATTGGTTCCCGAAATTCAAATCTGGTGTAACTTCCCTCCTCCCCCATCAGATATTTGGATTTACAGAGACTTTTAGATGAGATTTCTGTGTCCGTAAGCGCCGAAAATATTATAAAAGTATGGCTAGGAAGTGGTCAAACAATATTTTTGTACAGTCTGATCAGTAAAAATGTTAGATAAAGTTTTTCGATATTACCTTGAGGCTCAGTGATTAATACGGTGATGTTTGTCAGCTAGGCGTCCATAGAGAATACGCAAGAAGCAGAATCAGAAGCCATCTTACCCCCGGTGCCGTGTATGACAATAGTAAAATACACTCAACCGTATTTATTAAGTTCAATAGTACTAATTTAAAAGTTGTTTCATTTCCTTTGAATCCTACAAATGATGTAATTTTCAATTGATTGTAGAGAACGACTGTTAATAGTGTGAAACAATTCTTCAATTGAAATCAATTTCCTAAAAATTTCAAATTAATTTCAGATTTTAAACATTGATTAAAACAAGCATGAATGGACACAGTAATGATAAAGAAATAATTTGATAATTCAATTTAATAAGTTTAACTTCGGAAAAATATTTAACTTTATTTATTTTGATTCTTTAAATTTTCATAAACTTTAAATCATTACTGAATTTTAGTATAACTTGGTAAATGTTTATATTGAATAACTGTTAGGTATCTTTGCCTTTCTGATGCTAAAGACTTTAATAAATTAAAATAATTCAATTATATTACTTTAAAATTTAAATGATAATTTAAATTGTTTTAAAAAAATAATATTAAATATTAATTTAAAATTAAAATTTTGATATTTTTCTTTTTAATTTATTTGAATCCAATACAGAAAATTACTATTTTGTTGTGAATTGTGTGTTTGGGTTGTAAATGAATAAAGACTGAATTCGCAATAATTATTATTATAGTGTGTGCTATATTTGAAATCTGGCTGGCTATTTGTTCTATTATATCGTCACACCCATATTCCTTCTCTTTCTTTCTTCCATTGGGGGCCTTGGCCTACCGTGACGACTGCCAGACTGTCATCTTACTCGACACATTCTGGATTTAAGTGTGACACGTGGTCAGTGTACATATTCTCCTTCAGTCTTAACGCCAGTTTTCAAGACCATGACGAGCTCAAACAGCCATGCCGATACCGGGATCAAACCCGGGACTTCTCTGACGCTGACCGCTACACCACAGCATGTCGGCCGTACCCATATTCCATACCTTATAAATTTGTTCCGCCTACGAGTCCAAGCAGGGACAGACAAGTATGATCATTTCGAGATCGTGAGTTAAAATTTTGCGCCCGCAGCACTGGTGATACAATGCATCAGTGGGTAGTGCATGCGACTCTTATTCTCAGGGTCATGGGTTCGAGACCCACGTTCGGCGCCTACAACCTTCAATTGGTCTCTATTGCCCGAGCTGGTACCTGCATGATCGTCGCCATCAAACTTGTAAACGCAACGACAAAACAGTAATCGAATTAAGAATTCATACTGTATGTTGTGACGGAGTACAGAAGTTTTATGAGCTATTTTGTAGACTTAGAATTCATTTATTTGAGTTTATTAATGTCCTGATGGGGTACTCTCAGGTTACCACATTAAGTCTTCCGTTAATTTTATGTTCCAGCAATGGATGTATGAGTGTTTTCGTATGTATTTAAAAGGCGCCGTATTATGAGCCGACAATAGTCCCTTCCTCCATCGTACCTTCCTCAATCCTGACCGCTGACGTCCTTAAATAAATGAAAACATCAACCTGTTTAGTTATAAATTTATTATTAATTTAATTTTTTAATCATTATAATAGAAAAATCATTCTCAAAGTTTCATCTCTTATTTATTAAGACCTCTTCAGGTGTTGTAAAGTCAATTAAATGATATAATTTCAAAATCCGTGTTTCTAAAAATTTCAACATACAAGGTAATTAATAATACAATTAATTAAAAATTTATTGAACATTACTTAATATAATTACATGAAATGTAATGTGGGTAAATTGCATCTAAGAAATTTATGTCCACTACATTTCATGTAATTAATAACAATAATAATAAATTAAAGTCTATCAATGTGTTTCATTGCTCTCTTTTGAATTATATCCTTGATGAATGGTATTCGTAGATCATGATGTAATGTTAGGTTACTCACATACCAACCATGTCTGTGAGGATTCTTGATTGCGATTTCTATCTTGACCGTATTAGATTTGCCAGCACCCCCCCATAATTCAATTCAGAATGTCCAAATCGGTTTGATTACGGCTTTATAGATAATTATTTTCAAAATTCTGTTTTTAACATACAGATACTGATGAATCTGGCCTAAAAGCTACACATTTTTTTATATGTGTGTATTATAAAAACTTTTAGAAACGTAGTATATTATTTTCTAATATTTGATAATAGCATTTAAGATTGTCAAATCATTTTCAATTTATAATTTATTATAATAAATATAATTTTACATCGTTTCCATTATCATTAACTGATATTTAATAACACTAAGAATTATTTATTAATCGTCTATACTTAGAAATTCAGACAAAAATAAAGCAAACGTTTAATACTACTAAGTTTATAAATAAAAATAATTTTAAATATTGAAAAATTTGCTAAAGCAAAATAAAAATCACCCGAATATATATAATTAAATAAATGAATATATATAATCACTATATATTTAATTAAATTCCTAATTTTGATTTTAGTGACGTCTAAGATCCGATGTTAACTTGTCTTCATATTTAAAGGCACGATAATAACAATCTCTGAATGGCGTATTATAAAGGCATAAAATCTACAATATTGAGATGTACTTAAACTATCATTGACGATGCCATTGGTAATTTACGTTACTCCTGCAACATGACGATTCAACGAGTTTCAAGAAATTTGTTAAATTGTGGGTCCTCTTTAGAAGTTTAAAAATATAAATTACTTCCGGAGGGTTTTACAAATATATTACATTTTTATGAATATTCAGTACATCCAAAAGATGCATGATTTGATATGAAACTTCAGGGAAGTCAGTTTCTGTTTAATGGTGGACTGTTATTTGTAACCAATTAGTTGTTCTACGACTGTTATCTGATACAAAGTAAGAAGGCATTCCTATACAATTTTTTTAAGAAATCAGGATATAATAAATAAATTTTCAACAATTGTGGAATTATAACAATTTTCTACTTTTAATTTGATATATTCGGGTGATTTTTCTATATTTAAAACAATTATTATTTATAAACTTAATGGTATTAAACGTTTGCTTTGTTTTTAATGAATCCCAAGTTTGAAATATAATTCCATCATGTCAGTGAAAATATTTATTCAGAAAGAAAGTATTTTGAGAAGGGTATTTTGCTAATCATTCATATGATATCTTGCATGACTCATAACTGGGACACAAGAAACACTCTACTCGGTGCAGATAATGTATATTTGCACTATATACACACTCACAACGTTATAGACGATGTCGCTTTATGAGCCTAAAAATGTAGCAGGCAAGACTGCAAGTCACCTGCGGCACTATTCTACTTTCCTTTCAAAGCCTGTTCCTTATTTGGCGCTAATTCCTAACCCGGCGGCTCAATTTTGTTCTTTTGTGAAGACACAGAAGAACCATTGAAAACTGACAAGGTAAAGGTAAAGAAAGACCTTTGTACGTCTTTATTCATATCTCTCCTGAGAATCCAGCAGCCACGTTATTGTGATTTATCAGTAGCTTCTCATTGCCGTTGGAACTGTGGAGGCAGTTCAAAAAGTTGCTGATCCCGAGTGAAGTTCATGTAACGGTCTAACATATTTCGTACATTCAGAAAAACTCTGAAAAATATACAAATATACCCTGCTTAAATTTATATGAATAACGGGTTTCTCTATAACACTGGAACTAGAAAATAGATCGGCGTAAGAATTCTAGAACAGCGTGGTTTTAGGTCAACGTGTTTTCCACATAATTACGACGATCCAGATGATGAGAATTACAAACAACATATAAACGAAGTATTCATTAGTTTGCGATAGTACGCGAACGAAATACCGAATTATGTGCCCCGCTTACGCCTACCCGGATGATACGAATTATATAATTGTCAGAAAAATTAACAAGGGCTGTATTTTACAGCTCGAAATAATTGCACTGAAGGCTCGACGGGCAGACGTGAAAGAACTTGTAGTGGGAGTCATACGTTAACTGTTTTTGGTGACCCAAACGGTAGCTTGATCCTTTAGATATTATACATTATTTATAAACCTGCACGTTGTTTAGGCCGGTTTTAGAAATCTGTTTCTGAGTCACAGGTTGCGAAAGGACGTGAATTGCTAGCGTGGGCGGATCTGGTGCATTTGCCATCTACCGAACTTCGGTACTACGGAGGACATTGGAGACCGCGGGGGCGAACAAACCAAGCTGATGATTGGAGCCTTCTTGACAGAAGCTAATTACGCGATTCGCGTGAGAAAGGAAAAAAATATCACCGAATCAATTAAGACCAGCTATTAATTAACTATCAATGTGAAATAGATTCATTAAATTAATTTATACGTGGTGAAAGTAATGACTCCGTTTCCAACTAGTTCACTCAGTCCACAATGATACTAACCAAAAAGGATCACATCGTTTAGTATAAAACATAGAATGGTGATAACATATTATCAAATTACTTTGCATTTAGTACTGGCATCGAACAATAATCTGAGAATCTATTGTTTTGTAAATTGTACCTGCATGAACCTAGTTTCAAATTCGTAAAATTTCCTCATTTAAGTGATTGCTACGAAAAGTAGGAGTGAAACTCAGAGTATCCGCTGGAGTAATGAAACATTAATCTCAATATGATTAAAATACGTATGATGATAATTAAGAAATGTAAAGTGAATATTTTCCTGTATATAAAATTATATCATACGACTGTAAATAAAAATTTATAAACTACATTGTGTATTTGCCGCGTATCCATAGATTTTATGATAAGTTAAATACGACACATTGAAATCAATTACGTTGCTATATTCTCGTTAAGCTACTTCCGTTACGCTCATATTTTCCAACACGTCGGCTTACCCTACAGTGACAAAAAAGAAGTTTCTGAAGCATCGGCCTCCGATCACTGGAATGCTCGTCCTCATACACTTGAAATTGCTCGTGCGTCATGTTTGAGGAATTCCGCACATAAAGTCAGCATCTCTGTGTGCGCTATAGTTATCTTGAAAATGTTTTAAAAAAAATCTTTCTTACGACTTATGTTTCTTAAAAGTCGGCCCTACCGCTTTCTTGTGAAATGCAATTTAAATCAAAGTTTTAAAAGTCATTTCTTTATGTCAAACACGAATGGAAGTATTACAACTACTACCTTTTCCCGGCTCTATTATCACGACGAAACGAAATCGAAATAGGTCTGACCGTTTTGTTATGAAATGTGTACAAAGTCAACGTGTCGGACAGACAGGAATTTAGATTCAGCGATGCATGAAAATGAAAGAATAAAATAAAATTACTAGATTCTAAACCATGTAAAGGAAAAAAATATATTTTTATTATTTATATGGATTCTGCGAAGAATAAGTAAAATAATGATTACTATATAGATAGAAAGTTTGTATATGCAAAGGCAATGATTAATTTGAATTGAAGTATGAGGATGGAAAAATCTGGACCGGAGCAAGAATCGAACCCGGCCGATTATCGGGCGGACGCTCTAACCACTGAGCTGTCGACTCCAGATCCGGTCTCCAATCATCAGATCTGATGTAGGCCTACCTAAAAATAACAATAATGGCCCAATTTTAGAACCTCAAATGACGAACGGCCTTTATGGAAATTGAACGACGGTTTTATAATTTTCAATTCAAGAATATATAGATCGAAAGCTTTCACAAGACTCAAACCGTTAGGCGTTAGATCGTCTGCCCGGGTTCGATTCCTGGTCCGGTCAACATTTTTCCATCCTCATACTTTAATTATCAGTACTAGGAAGATTTTCCTATTTTTTGTGTGTGCAAAATCCTGAATTACTTTAACTTGGGTGGGTTAGTGAGATACAAGTAAACAATAGCGCTGAATATAACTGTATCGTACAAACGTTGACTGTAGCAAGAGAATATTCCGTCTTAGTTTTGAATCTGTACAGACTATTGCTTTGTTGTGGTCAACCTCGAACTCCGCATGACATCTAGAATATTCACGAAACAGATCACTGTCTGGCCACAACAGATTTCCTCTTCATATTGATACCATAGTTCGAACATTTGAGTAACTTAGATTAATTTGCGAAAATTACACAAAATTCAATTCCTCTTTCATTCCCCTCATCTATATTTTATAATTTCTGTTTTATAAAGTGTAGGATTTTTATGTTTACCTTGAATAATTACAGTATATTAAATTCCAAGATTTTTTAATGAGTAATTTATTTTCTACTAGCTGGGTGCCCAGTGTTGCACGGGTACTCATTATTTACATATTTACAATCAAATATGTGAAATTGTAATGATATGAACATATAAAAACTTGTTTAAGAATCTCACTTAAAACAATTCGTCCGTTTTAGCAAATTAAAAATCTATTAAATTATAATGATTATCAAATATTACATACTGATTTTAACATCATTCCATGTCTCCTCCAGTACATACAAAATTGGGCAAAATCATAGTTTTTTTTATCATCATTCTATGGAGTATTGCTGGATAAAATTATAATTTTTATTCAATCGAAATATATCTGCTTTATTTCAGTTCGAAAAAAGGAACTATTTACGTTGTTGAGCAGTATCGTCGCGTAGGAACGTCTCTCTCTCTCTCTCTCTCGCGTGTGCTATGACATAATTATTTCTTGATACGCAGTAATTTAACACAAAATGGTCATAAGGAACAAAGCCTGCGAGAGGATTCTCTCGCAGGTAACCTGCGAGGGATTTTCTCTCGCAGGCAGAACCTTTTAGGGGTCGCAGACCTTGGGCATACGGTAAGAGTTGTTCGCTATTCCCATTGGAATAGTCGGCCAGCTGCCTCCTAAACTGGTCGAGGCACGGAGAAGGGAATGCTGCGTCCCCACAGCAAACTCCTCTCCCGCTATCGGAAGGGCGTGGGACAAGTACCAAATGCCCGACCTACCTGATGCAGGTTTTTCTAGGGGTTTCCCTGCATTTCTTTAGGCGAATGCCAGGTAGGATCCTTAAAATATAGCCCGGGGGCCCTAGTAACCCTTGGCTACCTTCCTCTACTCTTCCGCATCCCCCCTTTCAAATCCCTTCCTATGCTATTAAAGGGGAGTTGCCCAAAGTGGATTACCCTCATGTAGCCTGTTGCCCTAAAAAAAATAGTCACATTTTTTAATTATAATTCTTTCCACCTTTATGCTACAGCTTTCTCTGTCCAAGTACAGTTTCTCGTCGTTTGAAGAATATGTGTACCAATTTTTGTTGCAATCTGTCCACGCGTTTAAATATGTATAGAGATAAACGTAAATACATACAAATGTACATCCTTGTTTATTATGTAGATATAATGTTACAAAATTAAACAAAATATTTTACGAATCATAACATAACGTGTCTTTATAGGTTTATTTTGTGGGGAGATAATTGCATATATTTAAAAATTTTCACTTAAATTTTTATCTGATTTTGCGGTTCTGGTTTTTGTCTGTCTGCAACTTTTTACTTGATGTTGCTGCATTTCCAATCATGAATCACGAAAGCAATGTCGTAGTTTTTATTTAAACGCGTTTCTGTTGCAACCATAATAATAACAATCTTCCACTCACTCATAAATAAAAACAATCGATTATTAATAAATTTTTCACGGTTAAGCACCAGGTTCAGATTTCTCTGCCGCTGTCTTGCGACTATATAGTCTATATACGTCTAGAGAATGACCGCAGAAACGTCAACATCGAGAAATCTGAACCTAGTGCTTAACCGTGAAAAATTTATTAATAATTTACACCGGGAAAGCTTCATTAAAAACAATAGCGTTAGCTAAAAAATGAATTAAATTAAAGAAATATATAACACACCACCTGCATCTCCTGGCGGCCCCGCGATAAGAGAAATTCCAACTGCAATATCAAAAGACGGCACATAGCCAACAGACATTTCAACACTTTGGGTCGCTGACACGCAGCAGTAATCATCTGCACGTCTAAGAACAATAAATATCCACGGATGATGGGGATGACTGTTGGTACTTCGTCTTGTTCTTCGCCTAATTCCTACTGCATAATTTTATAAAAAAATAAAGGCATTTAAAATTAGCCCTATTATAAATTATATATTAACAGCTCAATTAAATTATGGAAATTTTGTAGATGTCCGAAAACGTTAACATGCCACGACAGTTTGAAATAGATAAATGACCAAAAACCGAAGAGGTTTAGTTTCGTGAGCTAGTTTCTGATGGAATTAGTAAGATGCTGACCCTCGGAAACTTTGCACGAAACCACAGAAGCGGGAGCAAAGCCTAATTAAGAACAGAGGAGGAACTCACTTCTAGGAAACTTCGAAAACTAGATCAACTTGGTACTCGTAAATAGTAGCATAGTTAGTTCACTCCTACTTAAATGTAAATTCCGTAAAAATTGTTTACTAGTATGCGGTCGCAGAAATAAATTTGTTATATGTAAGTTCTGTCATCGGATGTAATGTAGGAAACGTTGAATTTCTTCAGTTCCGCATTATATAAGGAATGATTTCAATTTGTGAACTTTAGTAAATATTCAAAAACTACATGAAATTTAACTTTATTTGCGAATAATTTTAACGTTCATAATTGCATTTTAGTAATAATTGTGAAGTTTACTCCTTTATAATACTTAATTAAAAATCGCCAAATTTATATAATAACTGGTTTTATTCGTGTTTCAATACAATAACTTTGATAAAATGAATAATTTATAATATTGATATTCTGATTTCAGTTTGTTTCGTATAATTTTAAAGTTTAATTCATCCATATTCACCCGCAGTTTTACCAATATCTTCCGCATAAAGCCCTTGCATTTCAACTGTTTACTTGATATTAAGTTGTGAACTTACCGCGAATCAAATGATTGTGTCAATATTTTCCCCGTTTCTTTGTTGTAAATTGTTTGATATCTTCTTCGCATACAGCAACTGAGCGAAACGTGTGTCGATTTCCCCGCCTTGACTCGAGGCATTCGGTATTAATAGTAGTCATACCGAGGTATAACATCTCGTTGCAAATAATCGGTATTTCAGCCACCTGCATTACTAAATCAAGCGCGTTAAACTCATCTCAGAGAATCGATACCCTGGGCAGTTTGTCTGCGACAAGCCGGTTCCTCGTAGGTCGTAATATTAGACCGTATAACGACCACATGATTGCACTCGCAACGTGTCTCAGACATGCAGCAAAACAACTCCAGTAAAAACTTTATTTAATCCGTGACTACTTTAGTCTCCCTTCCGCTTTCCCCTTTTCAAATCTCTTCGTATGCTATTAAAGGGGAGATACAACCATGTGGATGATCCTCATGTAGTGACACTGAAAAATATCAGTGCAGTATATGTCTTAGAAAACTTGTCATTTGCAAATATAAATCATTAAGCTTTGAAAATGTCACAGAACTTCATTCAACACAGTGTCGTATATACATTTTACAACGAAGATAAGGGACTCAAAAGCACAGCTAAAACGAACTTAAACATACATTATCTTTGTTTTTATGTTCCTTTTAGCTCCAATAAAATCTTCTATGACTTCTAACCGAGTGAAAAGATGTATGCGCGACATTTCGATGACGTTCGCTGTCACCTTTGCTAAAAGACGTCGACAGTGAACGTAATCGAAACGTCGCCGGGTTAGAAGAAAGAAAAAGTCTATATATAGGGTAATCCACATAGTGGCACTAATCTTATAGCATAGGAAAGAGACTGAAACGGGGGATGCGGAAAGGTAGAGCAAGGTAGCCAAAGGCTAACTAGGGCCCCCGGGCTGGGTTTAAGGATCCTACCCAGCAATTTGCCTAAAAGTGATGCAGGGAAACCGCTAGGAAAACCTGTATCAGTTAGGTCGGGCATTTGGTATGTCCCACGCGCTTCCGATGGTGGGAGAGGGGTTTGCTGTGGGGTCGAAGAATTCCCTTCTCCGTGCCTTAACAAGTTTAGGAGGCAGCTGGCCGACTATTACAATAGGAATAGCGGTTAGAAGCCCGAGAAGATTTTATTTATTGTTTACACTGAAAAATACTGCATGCTTTGTCTTTTAGCTTTCTTTTAAGTTCGTCACCTGGTTTGTGCGAAGTCTCATTCTTGCGGCTCTTGCGTTTTGGAATCACCTGACAAACAAGGATTGCAGAAACGTTGTGTTGTATTTATTTTATCACTTAAGTTTGTCTCTAACCACTATCTACCAACTAGCTCTACATACTCGCTAAATATCCGTTCTTCCCATTATACCCATAACCTCTTTATTGCATTTCATAGCACCAAGTTTCCCCGATGATCAAATCGATCCCAAACATCATGCCGGCAAACCTTTGTTAATACGTTGTATACAAGTCAGTCGGTTTCTCACGTCGTGACAACGGCCATATCGAACACCCCAAGTTTACTTTTTAAACATTTAAAAATTGTAAATACTATTATTATGTAAAATAATCATAACTGTAAAGTCGTCGAACTAAAAGTTTATTTTAGTAAATAAATAAAAAATAAAACTTAAGTTTGTCTGTTATTTGGTTACTTCTTTTTCTAATTAGTATAATTGTAACAAAGACTTTATATAATATTAATTTAAATTATTCCAATGATTCTTAAATTTGTAATTTTTTTCGAAATTTCAATTTTGCTTTACTCATATTTTTAATAACTGAAGAGGTCCAAATATTTGTGAACTTTACTTATACTTTCGTTGTAAATTTCGTATTATTAAATGAAATATTCAGGATATTTCTTTAGTAAAACTTTCTGACTTTATTGCCCACACAAAAACTTATTCATTTATTAATATGTCATGTAATAGTTAAATGGAATTCCTTTCACTATCATTGGTGCAGGTGTACAGGCGCTGCAGAGCCTGAAAAGTGTTACAATTAAAATATTTGGCGTTGTCGTAATCGGTAAACTAAACTGCGTTCAGTCCTCCGAAATTGCGAAAACGTTGTTTGGTTTTTATTTTATCGCCTAATTTTATTTCTTATTTTTCTACTTCTTCATCTAATTAGCATAAATTACATTTAAATAAGATAATTACAAAATTCATTCTAAATTTCATAATTAGAAGAGGAATTTTAAGTGAGATGAGAATAATATAGCCCGTCTTAATGACAATGTCCAAAAGTTTTTATTTTACGTCAGTTTTTGAAAAAGTAAATCAATTATTAACCTTATATAGACATTTGATGTATTTATATCGTAACAACGTTTCGATACATGTTCGTATCATCTTCAGGAATTATCCAAATTATTATAACGAACTAGAACTAAAAACAATTAAAATGTTAATAAATTCAGAAAGTTTTTGAAAACTTAACACGAGATGGTAGCAAGACTGTTTTTAGTGCTAGTTTGTTATATTAAGTTGAATAACACCTGAAGAAGATAGAACATGTATCAAAACGTCGTTACGGTATAAATAAATAAAAGTGCCTGTATAAGGTCAAAAATTGATTTATAAGTAATCAATGTCAATATTTTCAGTTAGAAGGATTTGTATTGTTGTACGAAAGGAAATATTTAAAATAAATATCTGAATCATAATGAAACAGAATCCTAGATACATTTGCGTCATTTTTAATATCAATTTCATTTATGTTGTATCTAATGTGGATCGTTTCGTGGGTAATAATATCTTCACATAGAATTTTAACTTTCTTCCAAATGAAACTATGGCTATTTATATAAGTATGTTTAGCTAAGTGAGAGTGCTTTGTTGCAGGCTGTTTCAAATAGTTAAATGTTCCGCAATTCCAGTTTTCAGAGGTCTCTTAGGCTGGCCGATGTAACAATATTTACGATTTGTATAATCTATTTTATAGATAATATTATGTTTGTAACAATTTTGGATTTTATCTTTGAATTTTTAAAAAAATTTAAGTTATTGATGAATCTAAATACCATTCGGATACTATATTTGTCAAACATCTCGATAAATGCTTTCTGTTAATAGGGTAAATAAATTATATTCATCGTTATGACACTGAAAGGAGTTTTTTTGAATTTGGAGACAAACAAAACTAGCGTATATTTTATAAATAATGCTGTTTTTGAACAATACCAGTCAATATTTTATTTATTTACGACAACGTTTCGGTACGAGTTTGTTCTTTGATCAGGCCTTTACTACAGAGAAATTGTTCAAAATAAATTTGTATTTGGTTGAACAAATAATATAATATTTTTTGTTCAACCACTTTTATAAATTCATTGGTTTCTTGATAATAGAAATTTATTTTGTACAATTTCTCCGCAAGAAAGACCTGATGAAGGTACAAACACGTTCCGAAACGTTGTCGTAAATAAATAAAATATTGTCTGGTATTGTTAAAAAACTGCATTATTTATTAAATGTAGACAGATGTAAAAAAATATAATATTGAAGTGTATATTTTCCTGATCACGCGGTGAAATTTAATTTTCTAGAAAATCCTACATATTTATTAATCTTCATTATCTGGTGAAGAAAATATTGGCTTTAAATCAAATGTTCATAGTACCCAGATATATGCTTGTTAATTCTAATTTCTTTTCAGAGGTGCCATATTTTGTGTTAATTAATGAAAATCTATTTCGAGGAAAGCGTGTAAAAAAATAAATAAAACAAAGTTCGTTTCGTACGGAGGAAAAGTCTAACTAAAAGGAGAGAAACCAATTTTTATGACACACATTCAAAGATTTTTATTGTTGTGTGTGACGAATTTATTCTCCTCGGAATAGACTGTGATAATTAGGTAGAGTTGGCCGCGAGGAGTCTGAGCCCGCGCGTAATTGTTGTGAGTTAAACATTTAGCCGCGTTAGGTGTGATGAGTGCCCTGAAGCTACCATACTCCCCTAATGAGTTCCTATATATACACCTCCTTCGTCGCCAGTAGCTCCTCGGCCTCAATGCGTCCACTAAATTACATATAATGGGCGCAATTAAATTAATGAGAATTCTGCTGAAAGAGACAGTTTTTCAAGTCGATCGGGTGAAAGTTAGCACGATCACGCAAGCCTCGCCTGTCTTTCACCGGAGTTGCGAGAACAATCTCCTTCACACAACACCAAGTAGGCCGTGAAATTTAGCAGAAAAACTGAACATTTGTTCCAGGAAACGGAAATCGTGAAAGTAGTATTTATTATGAAAAGAAAGAGAACAAATGCGCTCGTATTTTTTTTTTGGTAACGAAAGAATTATAAATTAAGGCACATCAGTTCTATTCACAATCAACGTCTTGTAAAGTAAAAGACGTTCATAATTGAGATTCCATTATTACATTTGCCTGAATGAATAATGGAATAAACTTTCTCATTATAAAAATGTTAAAATTTACGTCTGTGTAAATGAATTAACAGTTATGACCCCAAGTTACAGTTCACCGTTGAAACCGCAGTCGATAATTGTCTCAAGTCACTCTTGACCAATTGGTACAGAAAACCGACATTTTCGGGAATGTTCATCGATACTTCTCAAATCATCCCAAAAACCGAAAGAAGGCTATGATCTACAATATGGTTGACAGGGCTATACTAAAATCAAACGGCTCCTTTCTTTCTCAGAACTTGACTATCGTCACAATCTCACAGAAAATTGTTATCAATATTCTTTTATTAAATTCAACATTACTGATGGACTCAAATATATTTTATATTCCCCTACTAGCTGGGTGCCTGGCGTTGCCCGTGTAATTATTTATATAAACCCGAAAAAGTATTTAATTCTATATTAATATTTAGTCAAGATTTAACCGAAATCTAAATGTTCCTAGTTCCGTTCATACTTTCGACCGATACTGCATTAATTGAACAGCTATAAAATACATTGAATTTTATTGCCAAAAAACATACTTTCCTATTTATTTACGAATAGAATACTTAAATATACTCCTTGAGTAGTACAGGATAGAATTGTCCGTCAGTCTTCAGCCATAAGGAAAGATTAAATTTTTGAAATTGTTAGCTAGATTCACAATGAAAACAAATGTTCGCCATATTGGAGTCACTAATATGTCACGAAAATTAGCTTACATTTTCCGCAAGGATCGTTAAGTATTTCGTATTGTTTTTTTATTATCATTCTATGGAGTATTATCTGGATAAAGTTTTACTTGTCGAGGTTGCCCGAGTATTTATGTTAGCCCGGAAAACACTTTTCTCTTGATCAACATGACATTTAAAATTTAGCAATTATAATAAATTATAATAGACAGACAATATTAAATTTAAACCACTTTTCATGAAGTCAATGATATATCACACAATGTATTCAAATTAAAAATTTCATTATCACTTTTACTGCAATTATTATCAAATAAATTACAGAATTCCAAGTCATATCTATTTTTAGATTTACCTGATTCTCTTAACGTAAGCTCCAAATTTAACTTAAAAATAGATACGTGATATTCTATGGCAATTTTAATATATATTATTTGTTAGCCTTATACCCAATTTTCAATCAGATGATTAAGATCACTTTCACAGCAATGATTATGAACTAACCTCCAAACACTTTTGGCTTCGCCTAGAAAATGATCAAAAATATTTTTAAACTACAATCACTTATGCCAAATAATATGCTTAAAGGAGAATGATTTGTACTTTTAGTTCAGTCGAAATGTTTCGTATTTCTTCCGCAAACTTTAATATCGTAATCCAAATTATATTCATAAATCGTATAAATAATAAATAACGATAGTGTATTAATTGATCAGCTGTGTCCTATTGAATTCTGTCGAATAAGTGCCAACATACAAAACTTCTGTATTTCTTCACGCAAAGTTTAATATCTTAATACAGAAAACTTACGAATTGTAAAAAATATGTCAGTTTCGTTTCGTAGCTTAAGCAATTCATATTACCACCTGGATTGTTGCAGTATTTTTATTCAATTTAATTCCATCGAAATGTCTCGGTTTTGGTCAATTATTTACATACGTATATAACCACAAAAATAATCTGTGCTATTACGTAACAGACTTGCGTCCGCATAAATTTTTGGCATATATAATATACTGAAATTCATTGCTCTTTTATGCCAACGGTTACTCATGTGCAGGCATTGAAGAGCTTATGCGGAACATATGTACACACATCACTTCCCACATCAACATTTTTTCTAGAAAAGTTTATGATACTCGTTAGCAAAAAAAAAGGTATAACCAAACTTAACGTAAAGAGTCGATTGTTTGGGGAAAATAAAATACCGCCAATCTATTCTATACATAGGGTTCATATGAATGTCGGATATAATAATCCTATCGGATTTTGACTTTTGCCATTAGTCACCGACGTAGATATATGTAAAAAAATAGCAATTACAAAATAAATAAAAATTGTGTACGAAATGTGAGTTGTAAATAAATCTGATTCGCGGATGATGGTTTGAGAGTACTGTCGATAACTTCGATAAAGAAGTTGAATTTGAAAAAATTAAGTAAAAAAAATAAATGTGAATTACTAAATATATTTATGGACACGACTATGGTATTGTTTATTGAGGCACGTAACTGTGTATTGAGTATAGTTAATAAATATTCGGGCATACACATTGAAAAATTCATTGTAAGGATTGTTTACAGATTTGATATCGCTCAACTATTAAAATGAAAAAAATTACGTCTGATTGAAAAATAATTAATACCAAAGATAGCCAATTCAGACAAAAAAAGTGATAATATAAATACCACACAACTTTTCTGGGATCCTTATCCATTTCCTCAGGTGCGAAGAAGAGCCTAGAGCGACACAACTGCACTCATCAGTTGACAAAACTCAAAAGCGACGAAAACGCAACGACAATGGGAAAGCAGAAGGTTCAGCGTAATAATAAGGGATCATAGAAATTATCGAGTTTCATTGCGTCTGTTTATACATTAATAGCTGTGATGTTTGATTTAATGTGAAACATTTCTGAAATGAGTCTGGAATTGTATTTGGTGTCAATGTCTAAAATCTTAGCACTTTACCAATCAAATGTATTTTTCTAATTGATGATATGTTTGGATATTACAGATGGTTTATCAATGGGAAGTTTGATATTAGACATATGTTCCTTGATACGTGATTTAAGGGAACGTTTGGTTTGCCCTATGTAGCAGGAGTTACAATTAGAGCAAGAGATTTTGTAACAACACACAACATTTGCTGTAGGTGTCAAGCGGGTACTTGTGGTTTTTAATCAAGTAGGAAAGAGTGGATCTGTAAATCATGGATATTTGTTATTGTTTGAATATTTGGATAAATTTGTGACGTAGAATTTTATTTAAATGAAAAAAATTACGCCTGATGTCAAAATCTATATAATAAAAAAGGATGTATATTTGTATGTATGTATGTATGTATGTATTTACGTTGTTCTTTATACAAATTTTATCGCGTGGACAGAATGCAACAAAAATTGGTATACGTATTATGCCAAAATCGAGAACCAGTACTGTGGGGGTGACAAACCCATAGCATAAAGGTGGAAAGAATTATAATTAAAACCATTATCATTAAATGTTAAATTACTGCGCGCCAAGAGACAATGACGTCACGCGAGAGAAAGACGTTACTACGCAACGAACAAAGGAAATTCTCCTTTATCAGGAATGAAATAAAGCAGAAATATTTTCTTTAAATAAAAAATATAATTTTATACAGCAATACTCCATCGAATGATAATAAAGAAGAATACGAATTACTTTACCATCCTTGCGGAAAATGTAAGTTAATTTTCGCGCTATATTAGTTGTGAGTCTAGCTAACAATTTCATCAATATAATATTTCGTAATGTATGAAGACTGAGTGACAATTATATCCTGAAGTACTCAAGGAATATATTTAAGTATTCAATTAAATACTTTTTCGAGTTTATATAAATAAGTACACGAGCAACGCCGGGCAACCAGCTAGTAATGAATAAGAAAGATAGCCACAGGTGTACTACTGTGATAATGGAACGGCTTTTTGAGTTTTGTCAACTGACAAGTGCAGGGGTGTCGCTCTATGCGCTTCTTCGCACCTAACGAAAGGGACAAGGATCCCAGAAACGTTGTGTGGGATTTATATTGTCACTTTTTTGCCTGAATGGTCTATTATTCATTACAATTTACACGTAGCACGTGACTCCGGCTTGAGAGAAAATCGAGATGAGCGCCGGATGCTTCTGCCGTCTCTTAGCGACATAGCAGGCATTATTTCAAGCATAATATGGAGCACTAAACATGTAGAAGAAACTCTAAAACAACGAAAACAGTTTGAACGACAATTAAATAGAATGTGAAATCATGTTTTGCAACCTAGAATTCTTCGGTCGCCACTGACAAGGAAAGATGAGTAGGATGATTCTGCACAATATCAACGCCGTTTGGCATAGGAACAGAGCGGCCCAGACAGCCTGTTAGGCATTCATGACTCAATCCATACGTCCGGGGCAAAAAGAAGAAATGGACAGAAAGATCCAACGGCCATGGGTGCTGCGTAGATCGCTACGACTTCTAACACGAACACGGTTGCTAGACCTGCTGGATTTTATTTTGTGTTATCGAGCCTGTTTCGATAGGTAGAATGTCCGTCATATCTCTGAGGTGAACTGCTGTGATAATGAAATTAGCCTCTGGCTGCACACGAAGATCTACCCTGTGACGTTCTAGCGTAGTACTCGAATCCAGAGTTCATGATATACATTCGAGGGTACTAGAGGGTCTTTGCATTAATAAAGGTCACCGACTCTAATGGCTGAAACGGTGTTAACACGTTTCAGGTTCAGAATCGGAGGGCTGTTACCGTCCGACGGCCAGAATTTTCAAGTTTACATAGATATACAACAACGAGATAGAGAAGGATAATGACCTTGATAAAGCGATTGTTGAGAGCGTCCAGGCGATAACGATAATAATCCCCGTTCGTCGACAAATCCATGTTAGGAGTGCAGAGGCTTTCCAGTGGTCATAAACGAAACCGTAGCTATTTACGCACGCACGATCGTCCTAAAGAATAAGTTGGAATCATCGTCATTCATAATTCATCGCAAGTCTGAGAGATATTGTTCATCCTAATTCAGGATTTGAAGCGCGAGTCTGACTTGAATGCTTCATCCATGTCGCTGGTCGAAGTATGTTTAACATGTTCGGAGTGAGAAACGAAACGGTAACACCAAAGTAACCGCTTGTTTTCATGAACGAATCAGCAATCTCCCCTTCATCGCGCTGGATAGTTACTGCAGCAATGGTGAGTTTAACAGTCAATGTCGAGTTGCCTCGTTTTCGTTACCAAAATCTTCATCAAGATGGTGCGGAATTTACATGCTCCTCAGAGTAGATCCCAATGTCTAAGTCAATTCCTCCTTGCATGATGGAAACTACACCAAAGGATTTACATAGACTTGCAACGACGTCACTACGTGTGATAGAAGCGGATATCCTGTGGTTTAGCTTAATCGTGGGTTTGTCTTACAACCCATAACTCTGCCAGCGTTTCAATTGTATGTGGTCTGTGATTTTGCTACCAAGCACACGAGAAAACTGAAAATCTAAAGAAATGGTATTGATTAGTGATAAATTACAATTATAAAGACTGGCAGATTTATAGAAAAAAAATTATAAACCTATATCATATTTCCTTCGTTGAAGACTATAGCTAAACGTCAACGAATGTTCACATTTAAATTAAAGTTATCACTGAAACCTTCTGTGGGGTAGCGGTCAGCATCACAGAGGTCCCGGGATCGATCCCGGCGAGAGCTCGAATGCTGTGTGTGTTTCCATACCGAGAAACTCCAACAAATTAGTTCCGACCGTTAATACAAGATTGCACAAAGTCGCTAATAACCTTCAGTTGATGCGACTATAAAAAAATAGTAATAAAAAAGATTGCATAATGTAAGAAAAATCTTATGTTGGAATCAACATTCTGCCAATGTTTTCTATTTTAGGAAAAAAATATATTATTAAAACCATTCGTTGAGTGAACTTTTTCCGACTAGTAACTATTAGAACTACAATAACGTCCACTCAATATTAATATAACAATTATAATGCATGAAAAGTATATGGCTTATTGATTAACGACATTAGATTAAATTTAAAAAAATGTTTTTTGTTGTATTTCTTACTTTGTTCTTTTCCGATTTTTAAATCCCCTAAAATCATGAAACGATATCACCCACAATTTGAAATGGAACGCTTTAGAAAAAATATCGTTTTACTTACAACGAAATTGGTGAGTGAATGCATAAACAAAGTATATAGTTCTATTACATTTTTCTGAACTACTAAACTAAAACTAAAACAATCAGACTTATTTATGCAGTACATTAGTATGTAATGAATTTGACGTTATATTGAGGTTTATGTTAGTTCATTTACGAATCCGCAATATTTGATTTATTCTACAGACAGTGACTGAAATTACATCCTTGACGAAATACCTATTTTTAATATTTCAGCATGAAAGTACTAATGTATCGGAGCATGAGTGAATCAGCGCTGTAATAAACGTCTTCATCTCTCTGTTGAGTTTTAACAGATAAATCAGTTTATTAACCTAAGGATTTATTTATCTGATATACGAAGAGGCTACCTTTGGGGATGCCTTTTACTCTCCATTTTTGAACTAAGGTTCCCACAAGTCGAGGCACCTCGGCCTGTTCTGAGAGGCGTATGTTCCGGGGTCACAGACCTTGGGAATACGGTAAGAGTTGTCCGCTATTCCCATTGGAATAGTCGGCCAGCTGCCTCCTTAACTGGTCGAGGCACGGAGAAGGGAATGCTGCGTCCCCACAGCAAACTCCTCTCCCGCTATCGGAAGGGCGTGGGACAAGTACCCAAAGTCCGACCTACCTGATGCAGGTTTTTCTAGGGTTTGTCCTGCATTTTTTTAGGCGAATGCCGGGTAGGAACCTTAATCTATAGCCTGGGGGCCCTAGTTAACCCTTGGCTACCTTCCTCTACCCTTTCACGTCCCCCCTTTCAAATCCTATGCTATTAAAGGGGAGTTGCCACCATGTGAATTACCCTCATGTAGCCTGATACCTAAAAAAAATTAAAAAATATATTTATCTGATATGATCAGACCTCTCTCTAAATGCTCAAAAATGCTTTTTTATATGATAAAGGAATGTATAATTGAGTAATCTGAATACTTTTAATTAAAGATTAATGTCATTTTGATGCTTTATTTTGGACTACAATTTAAGGAAATAATAGAAACAAAATTAACTGAGAAATAATTAAAATAAGTAATAAATGTTTTGTAATAAATAAAAAATAGTTTTGCAATAGAAACAATAATCGTCTAAATATTTCATATTATATTGTTCAAAATTTCTTTCTGTTTTTTGTCCGTAATATTGTTAACTAGAATAAAGGAACAAAAACAAATGTAAAATTACCATCTTACAAACATTCTCCTATTACAAAACATTGTTTGGATCTTAATCATTCTTTCAAATTTTATATTACTATTATTCTAGATAAGAAATAAATTTTAATAAAAGGTTAATCTCAGAAGTGTCACATATTAAATGCAACAAATTTAAAACAGGACATTTCTCATTTGAACTGTATTTTGATGGCTTATGAAATACTCTTTGTAGTTATATTCTTTGTAAAGTGTTGTAACTTTGGCTATAAATCGTCATTCTGGCGATAGTATTGACAAAGACCGCAACAATTGATCGCAACGTCTTCATATTTCAAATTATATTGTTCAGATTAATTAATTTTGTCTGTTATACGGGTCGTTAATTTCTTGTGTTCATTTAAGGAGTATGGGATGTTATTTACAGAATCGTAAGCGGAAGAAGTCAGTGGTATTTGTTGGAGAGGATCGTTCTTCTTTTATTTACACTCCAGATTGTTTGCTGACAAATCATATGAAGCTTTTGATCGGCGCCCTTTATCTCTGTCTCTATAAAGATAAACGATAAGCATGAATTCATGTGTATACCCCAAACGAGACATATCTTATCATATTGATAGTATTTATTTGAGCTGACAATCCTAAACAGTTCGCTCACAATTAAAATCGTGAATGTTATGAATTGACCGTTTGGAGTGAATATGTACAGATTACCATGACATCGATTCTTCCAGAACTGTAGTTTCATTGATTATTATGATGATCCTAAGATATTTATCAATGTTTTCAAATTGTTTATTACTAACGTTGGCGTTTTTACCTCCAAACAAGTTCAGAACTATTGCCCAGAATAGGAAAAATACGGATTCACAAACTTCTAAAATAACTTTGGATTGATCATTACAATTAAGAAATAACTACGTTTAATGTAAACTTGGATACAATAGTTTTATGTTAGATAAGTTGGCTGTAACTATATATATATATATATATATATATAGAGAGAGAGAGAGAGAGAGAGAGAGAGAGAGAGAGAGAGAAAGAGAGAGGGAGAGAGATTTTATTTTAATTTAATTAGATATTAGCAAGGGTTGAGAGCTTGGCAAGTTGGAATTTGACCAGGCGCCGCCCTGACGGAGAGATAATCCCTAAGGTCTGGACTTAGGCAGTTAGGATGTTGACCCTCGGAAGTCACCTGGACTGTCGCATCATGGGAAACATCTCTCCAAAAATCCCAGAAATTGAATTAACACGTGATTGCCTGAACCAATCACATTTCTTGGTTCAGGAAAGATCGATCGAAAATTGGTCGAGAATATCGATATTTAAGATCCAGCGAAGGGGCTGTAAAGCAAGTGTAAAAGACTCCTCGACGAACCTTCGCCAGTGACGGACGTACAGCCCCAAACTAGCACTTGGAGAGATCGAGGGTGCTACATGATCACGGACAGAGATCAACGCGAGGTAACTGCCAAGTGTCTCAATCCTTGACGCGCCTGGGGGAATTACCGTAAACCATGGTTTAATTTGGGATTTAAGGGATCCGATTGTTTTGCCCGGCTAGCTGAACACACGTATTTTGTATTTATTTTATTTTATTTTATTTTATTTTTCAGTTAAATGTTTATTAAATTCTGTAAAATATCCCTTTACTTCATCATTTAAAAAACCTACCGCTACAAATTGAAAGACTCTGAATTTGGCCTAATATTTTGTGTTAATTCTACTAGCGCAACACAAATAAAAATTATTGGAGAACTATCATTAATAACGATTTAACCTGATGAAAGTGCAAACAAGTACAAAAACGTCGCTGCGTTGAATAAAACTGTCTTTAATATTGTTAACTAAATTTAGATTGTGAAATGACTTAAATATGATACTGTAACCTGACAACGTGACTCCGTCCGAGGGCTGGTATCTGTTGAAGGGGAGGGTCTGTTATTTTAGGACAGTTGAAAATTGGATTCCAAATGGAACAATAACGTTTAGACTGTATTTAATACCATGATGTAAATAGGCTTTTCGCAAATCAGTAATATTTTTTATTATTTTTCTTAAAACTTTTATCTATTGATTTTACAGTCCGGTGACTTTGCAGCCCTTGAGTTCATGATTTGAAGTTCGAGGGGTTTGGAGTGAAAGATGACATAGGTAATCAGTAGTTATCTTTTTCAAACTTTCTTTGCCTTTGTAAATAAATAGCTTAATCTACCACATACTGTTGTTTTAACATGTTATTAAATTCACGCAGTTTTGAAACAGGGTCCGATTTTGTTTGGGATAGTGTTGACCCAAATTTATACAAACAGAACCTTTCTGAAATGATACATATAAAAACACACTCAATTCGCACAACGATAAATTAAGTTAAGCAATGTTTACAACTTCTTATTTTTCTAAATTGTTATTCTGTTTTGTTAATATAAACTGTGCCTGTATGTTGTTTTTCTGTAAATCTGTGTTTCCATTTATTTACTCAAGTTATTTATCAACGGTACTGAGGGTTGACAGGGCTGGTATTACTAAACCTCCAGATGACTGGTAAAACCCTCAAAGCTACAGCCTGTCATTCATGCTTGCTACAATCTTGCTAGAGTTATGTTAATTGTGTGTGTCGGACCCTCTTTTAAAACGGTGTGAAATTAATAACTTCTTAATCGTTTTGTTGTGCTAGTTTATTACATTAGTTTTTTTTAAGTTTTATGTTCATCTCCATTCCACACTTTATTCCTTTATTTACTGGTCTGTCAAACATGACTGCAGTGTTTCATCTTTCTTCGCCAACAATACTAGCTCACCTGCATATTTTACTGTGCTAATTAATTTTCCTTTCCTCAGAAACCTTCAACGCTTTCCAAAGCTTCTCTGGTTAACCATTCACTAAGGTCCGTTACACACGGCGATTTTTATCGCGTCAGTAAAATTTTCGTCGCCGCTCAATGAAATCGGGATAATAAAATTCAAATCAAGAATGAAAATAATTCCAGCGGTGGAAAAACCACCCTGTGTGCAACACATGCATTGGGTTACGTAGGTCACTAGTTGCAAGTGGCGATAAATTTATCGCTGAAAGCTAGAGGCACCAAGCGTTTGATCAAGCTGACATCCGCGACAATTTTATCGCCGGGTTTACTTACCGCCCAGTTTGCAAGCTCTCATTCACTTCAATGAACTGCGATTACGACTGCAGCGATAAATTAACGCCGAGTTAATAATCGCCACGTGTGTAACAGGCCTAAATGGTTGAACAATATTGCTGATATGCAACAGCCTTGTCGCACTCCTCTTCCTGTCTCTATGTTGTTGGTCTCTCCGTGATCCAGACGCACTTTCACCCTTTGACCCAGTTACTAAATCTTGTTTAGTCTTCTTTCCTCGAGTATTTCCTGCAACTTTTCCAATTAATCCTCTGCCAGTCAATAAGTGCAACCAGTCTTTGATGGAATTTTATCTGCAATAATCCTTACACAATCCTATGGTGCCTCTTCACTTTCTGAAGCTGATAATCTGAAATTGTTTCTTCTATCTTAAGTTTACATTGTTATTAAAATACTTCCGGCAGTAGCAGCGGACACTACATTGTTGCTCAGATTGACAAATTGTAATACAAATGCTGATTCACCAGTAATGTGGGCTTACACAAATGGAATCTGTTTGGCTGAAAACTTGACTTAAGAATCTCTACGAATCTGTAGTGCACTGTTCTTTTTTAATGGCTGTTTCCTTCTCCACAGTTCATTTTCGGTCTTCGTGACTTCGTGCGAACATTGTTCACGTATCTTATATAACTTGTTTCTGTTTTCTGCTTATGACAACTTCGTCGAGGCCTAGTAGTAGGATATCGTCTTTCATTAGGATCACATGTCCAAACTGCATACGAACGCCTGTTCCTATATCGACCAGTCCTCAACGCGCATATTTCAACGCTTATGAAAAGAATAAAGCATTTTTACATGCAGATAACGCATTAGTTTATATATTAAACAGTGTACGGGTTTCGGTGCCATACACATCAAATTTTGGGTACTCATCTCTTTGGATCCTAAATTGCAGATACCACTGTCCCTGACTCGTGTGCGTCGCTGTTCAAACTTTGAACCGCAATTTCAATGAGCTCTGTTTAATCAAGAAAGGAGCGAAGTCATAAAATTTTGTTGTCCAGAAGGTTCTATTATAAAGGATTTATCCATATTGAACGTTCCCCCTCCTTTATTGTACTTGAAAATGGAGCCAAGGACAAAGGGCGAAGCCGGGCGTCAGCGCGCATTTGCCATAAATTCCAGCCCTGCTCATATCTCAGTATGAGAACGGCTTTCTCTTTAATTAAAAACAAAGTAGGCCAGTGGACGGGAAGTCCTCCTTATAATTGGAAATAACGATTTATCACTTTCTCTGACTTTCCGAAGTCAATCGCTCTTTGGAAACAAAGAGTTAGTCCTATAAAGTGAACCCTGATGCACTCCCATTAATTCGCCCTCAACAATCCTGCTTTTCAATCTACTTACTACCTGAAGATTCGAAAAATCGCCTTCGATTACATCTCATGGTAGCTTTACATATATACCATACGAGTGGGTCTAATTATATACCTTTAGGTACAACTGTAGCAAAGACTTGACTGTCTTCATTGTTTCAGCCACAATTACATAACTAAAATAAGGAACTAATATATTTATGTCTCAGTGAGTGTAAGTAGTCCATTCTGGGACTTGAACCCTTCATATATGTAAGATATTTAGGAAGTTGATCATTTTTAAACGACCAATATCTAATGGTTGTTGTACCAAGATTTATTTAATGTGAATAAGCACAATTTCACTTCAAATTCGCTGATTGCAGAAAAAATCGTTAGTGAGAAAGAAAAAGAATTTTTTTCAAACAGCCTTACTATTAAATATGGGAATTGGAATAAAATTTTAAACGCTCAAATTTAATTCTATATGGCCATACATTACCTGTGCCTTTTTCCATTTAATAATTACGGCGTTTCCGACGATTCCATCCTTCTTTATTTGTCGTTAGCAAATAATTTAGTTGTAAAATACACTTGCAGAATAATTCACGTTAATTTCAATTTTAGTATTTTCCTAAAATATTACTTTCCACTAAAAAAATTTGCCTCTCGGGAAGATAAAACATGCTCCGTACTTTACTTTTCTGCACCTTAACGACAAAGCCACAGTGTTTTATTTTTAGTAATGTTTCTTCTCTTTTATTACAAGTACCCATCTATTACAGTCATAAATTAGAACCAAATAACGAAGAAATTCTACTTTTACTGATAAAAATTATGCTCATAAATATTTAATTTCTGTGTCCAACCAGCAAAAAAAATTATCATGGCAAAACTACATATTGCACATATATTTAAAAATAATAAAATTACAAATAGCGAAAAGAAATAGCAATAATTATTAACAGGAGATGGTCACAAAGCACTTACATAAAAAATAAATCGTCCTTAATATGTTATTGAACCTTCTCACCCATTGCTTTTCACTCTCTTTAAATGACAAATGAGCTGCGGAAATAAGGGTAAAATTTGAACAAAAAGTCGTCTAATAAATTGTTTTACCGATTTTAATGTAAATATTTTGAAGAATTACTAAGTTTGATCAGGCATTTTTTAACATTACCAAGATATATTGGCCATACATAATTTCACTAGCCAGTAATTGATACATTAAGACGTCATTTGAAAAACAGATCCCTTTTTAGTTTAATTTGTTTTGTTTTATTCGAGAACGTAACGGTAATTTTCCTTTCACGACAATGTCAAATTAATCGCGTATATGGCAGCAATCTCGGTCAGCATAGCTATCGTAGGACGAAATTTATTGGGGACAGTAAACGTTCGATGAAGCGGGTTGTAATCACAGCCAAACAGGAACTTTCCGTAAACTGACAGAAATAAATAGTTGACGTGGGCGTATTCATCGAGAGTTATTTTAAAACCAACACCTCACTTTTATTGCATGTTCATACGTCAAGAATATCTTGAATGTGCTGTAATGGTTTTAAAACCAGGATAATGCTGAATTTTATGTTTGGTGTACCATAGTTTCTTCAAATTATTATAAGAGATATATTGTATTCATTTCTACGTTAAAAAAACCGTATTTATAATCATACATTACGTTTAAAGCGAAACTCAAAAGTTACCTCATTGTCTGGCCACTAAAAAATAATCAACCATTGATTCTGATTTGAAGATACAACTACTTTATAGAATGTAAGCAATAGATAAAAATTAAGAATAGCTGAGGATATATTTATAAATATCAATTCAGACAAAAATTATCAATGATAGGCATTCACTATGCCGATAGCTTAAACAAATTGATAAATAATTAAACTAACTTATTAATTATGACACCTAGTTTTTGTTTTATCTACAACTCGTTGATTTGTAATCATTGTTTTACACGTAATTTAACGAACGACTTTGGTATGGACGGAATCGTAAAGTTGTTCCTTGTTCCATGAAGAGGTACGAGTTGCTAACTAATTATACTGTAATTTTATACCAATATATGTTTATGCTTTGCTTCAAACCGCGTGTTGGACGCTTATGAATCACGGAGTCGAAACCAACTAAATATAATAAACAAGTTTATTTTTTTTCAAACCTTATTTAGCAGGGTCTGCAAGTAAAATGCAATTCACTGCTATGATATAATAAGAAATCATATGGCTAAGAGAATTTGGAGAGAGGGTTATGTGAATATATTTTCACACCTCTGGCTGATTACATTGGGTTAATGTAATTTGCAGGTTGACAGTTATTTGTGCAATAGCGGTAGCTTTCGTTTGAGTCTTTTATGGAAGTTTTTTTGTCCTAGGTTTAATTTCTTTGCACTTTTACACTCAACTATATTTTTGAAAAGGTTACAGGTTAGCCTGTAGATGTATTTTGTGTATTGGTTGTTTCGTATGAACCACGGGCTGTTAATTGCGATACGTAGCACTTTATTCTGCATGGTTTGAAGTTTCTTGAGCGAAGTTGTAGGTGCGTTGCTCCAAGCTGGGCAGGCGTATGTAAGAATGGTCCGGAGAATCGATTTATACATTAGGAACTTGAAGATAAGAACAGGGGGTAGACGAGAGAGAGTTTTGCGTAGCATTCCTTTAGTTTTTTTATGAATGTGGTATCTCCAGTTCAGTTTTGCATCTAGGTGGACCCCTAGATACTTTATCTTTGAGTCCTTTGGATTCCATAATATTTCATTATTGTGCAGTCGGTAGTTGAGTGTCGCGCTCGAGAGTGAACATCTTTGCTTGGCATTTAGTAGTGTTAATTTTTTATACCAATCACACGTTACATTTATTGCATTTTTAAGGTGTTTAACTGTAGTTTCTATTTTGGCACTCTGTGATAGTATCGCGGTGTCGTCAGCAAACATGGCTAGCGTTGAGTCGTTCACTGTGGGCACATCGTGTACAAGGTTGGTCCCAATTTATTTGAGACTGCAGTATTCGTTTTGAAATTTTTGTCATAATTCCTACAAGTATATAAATTTATATATATAGATATATATATATTGTAGAGATAATCAATGTGTAATATTAATTTTATTTAAATTTTTTCTTTAATATTCTAGTCTGCGTAACATTGAGGCCTGAGCATTGTAAAGAACAGTCAGTGTGGCGCAAGAATGTAGAGCCCGTAATGGTTGCTACGGATTATTGTCGAAAAGCGTACGCAGACAGAACTTTGGCGGAAAACATTCAGTGTGTTGTGGGATCCGGATGAGTGTGTTTTGGGAGGCTTGACGAGTGTTTGGAGGGCCGGACTAGTATGGTAGTCATGGCGAGAGTATTTTTGGGCTTGACCGGAGTGGTTACGAGAGTCTGTTGTGGTCAACCGGCCAATGGTGGTCGCATTCAGTAAATGTATGAAAGGTTTTTTCTACAGCAAACTGTGTGTGACAATACGTACGACAGTAAAGTTCGTGAAACAGAAAAAGTAGAAAGGCGCCGAAATTGTGAAGTGAGACGATAAAAGCAATCAGTGCTACGGCCAGTAAATAAAATATTGTTTTTTAAAATTAAAATAACCACGAGTGCCCGAACTGATACCACAGCAGCTCTGAATAAAATTGGTATGTAGACACGTAACTTTGTAAACCTTTATGTAAATATAATTTACAGCCAGATTTCTATAACTCTGTCAGATTTCTAGATTTATTATATTTCTCTAGTATTTTTTTTTGTGTTGTTAGATTCTTTTAATAAAATTTTGTTATTGTAATTTAAATTCGTATTTTTCTTTTGTAACTTTGGTAAATATTGCAAATCACTATCTTTATTAGAGACCCTATAAGCGGCCCTGGAGTTTTTGATTCTCATTAAAGCTGAGGCATTTACTAAAAACTTAAATGTACAGAATTCAATGTGTAATAGAAATTGTAAAATAAATAATATTTTGTTAATTTTGGTTTAATTTCAACGTAAAATCCTTTAAACATTCTTCCTTTGTTTTATTTAATTTTTGAATACCACATGATTTTGTACTCCAACGTGAGGCTTGTTTCTATAAAATATTTTGTATATTACATAATTTGTCTCCAACGTGTGGGCACTTTGTTAACTTTCCTAATAATTTACTTTTATATTTTGAATACCACAATAAATAAATAATAATAATATATATATTTATATGTATATATAAATATATTCGTATCGTGTACATTTTGTCAACTGTAAACATCAAACCCTCAGATTAACCGAATGCTGCTTTTTCTTTCTTTATGTATTTTGTATGTATTTTTAAATTTAATTTTTATTTATATTTTAAATGTCTGCTAATTAATTTATACTTAAAGGCGTCGTAATGTAAAGACGGGACGTCGTATATGTCTAAAAATATGTATGGAAATTTTCTCATTTGTTTATTCAACTTTTAATGCTGATACCATTAATATTTTTATTGACAGATGATTTTGCAACTAACAGTTTTTCTATATTCTGTGAAAGTGCTTACTTTCTTCTGCTGTCTCCTGATTTAAAAGGGCGTAAAAAGACAAAAGAAAGAGCTTGAAGGCTGAGGAGAGAAAACCCTTCCAAGGGCATCGAAGGTTTATGGCCAAAAGGCACGTAAACGTCTGTTGGTCATTTGCGCGTGCCTGAAAGAGGAGGGAACTAAGTGGTCCTGGCCGTGTCAAATGCATATTTTTGAACGATTAAGTAAATTTAAAACATCTAGCTGATACAATAAATAACGGAAAAAACTATCTGATAAAGGAAATAAATATTAAAAGTCCACATTCAAGTGAGCCAAAATTATCTTCATTCTGATGTGACTTGCGAATCGATTCCTGTATTTTGCCGTTTCATACCAAATACCCAGACTGCAAATAGGACTTCGCTCCCTACCGTTGCTGATCTATCTAAAATGCTTATTTTCTGTAGGATGGGTGTGGGTGGTGGTGGAGGGTTGTGAAGAGTTGGGAACCAAGGCGAAACAATATTTATTCAAGAATTCCACATCAAATCTCCAAACAGGTTCTGGTATAAAATAGCTGAGAAACGATTTAATGCGCGAAGCACGCTGAAGCTGAATATAATTACGTCAAACTGTGGAAGTTTCGCGGAACATCAGTTGCAACTGAACATGGCATTTCGTATACACTTCCCTCTACGGAAATAAATTAGACACGGAACTGCAAGTCGAAAGTTTCCCCAAGGAAATTGCAGTATATATAACACCACACAATTGAGAATTAAAATAATAAATCTGCAATACTATCAGCTGAATACTAAGAGTGTGAAAGTGCATCCACACTATGCAGCAGAATGCCAATTCGCAAGGCACTAGTGAATTTTCATTTAGCGACGCAGTGTTCACCGAGGAGGATTTACTAATGACTTCTGTTTCTTATATCATAGTTAACAATGAAGAAAAATATCGCGAGCATCCCAAACAACGGTTTTGATCGTCAAAATAAACACTATATGGAGCAAGTGCATTAATGAAGCTTTGCTATTGGATGATTTGGACAAACTGAATATCGAGTACAGATTTGGATGTGATCTCAAAAAACTTTTTCGGATGACAAAAATGTTATTTTGAAATTCTTCTGAATTTCATTGCACCAAAAATCACGAAGAACTAACTGATTCGTTATTCACAAGAGCTATTTCACCCGATTCCTAGCGACGAGCGATTCCTACCATTCGTTAAGTTACATGTTCAATATTTCGGCCCACATACTTTCAGCAATCATTCCGGATGTTTACGACGCCGTAGTCAGCGTTTTACAAGGTTACACCAAGGTAAGAATAAATAAAAGCATCTAGTAAAAATGAAAACGGTAATGGTTTATATTGGTTATGGGATTTTTGTTAGTTATTTTAAAGATATTTAATTTTTTTAAATAGTTGTTTAACTCTGAAAATATTTAATTGTTTGGAAGGCTTAAATCAATTACAATAATTAATCTTTTATATTTTATTTACAAAATAAAATATATATATTATCATCTTGAAATACCCACGGCTATTTTACAAACATAAACAAAAACGGACAATTTCTGACAGGGATTGGTGGGCCAAAATACGGTGGTCATATAGCTTTAATGAACCGATTTTTATGTTATTATCTTCTGGTACATTACCACTTACGGGGTCTGGAAGATCAGGCAGAAATCCTTTGTATCCTGGATATGGTAATCCAGCCGGCCTACAGTTTCTCATCAACAGGACAGTGGAAATGTCCTCCACTCCCTAACTCTCTCAACGAAAACTATAAAACTACCTTCCTCTCCAAAACCTAACTTCTTCATAAATCCCCCAGAACTGTCTTTCGTTCCAAAGCTCACTAACCGCCAACTAAAAACTAACTTCCTCTCCAAAACCCAACTCCTTTAAAATTTCCCCAAAAGTAACTTATAACACCACAAAACGTACAGTACGCCACACTCCAAAACTAAAAACTGTCTAACTTACTCATAACCTTCCAAAATTTCAGTAATTCATGACATCCCCGAACAAACTAACTTCCACTTGCTCTGCAAGCTCCCTTCACACCTCGGTTGTCCGAAATTTCCCACACAGGGTCTTGGATTCTGCTGTTTCTATCCAATAGAAATCAGGGTTTGTGCCCGACAAATCTCAATATTTTAATTGAGCACTCCCCCTACGTGGCGAAAATAGCCAAATTCAGAGGCCGTGGGAAGACATAGCCGCGATGGTGCCAATCTGGTGGAGCGTCTTGTCAGAAAGTGATCAAATGTTAGACACTCAAAATATTTTAATCCGCACAAAGGGATGCCACGGTGGGGTTGCCTTCGTTTCAGAGAGTTTCTGAGATCTTCGCCAGACTCATGCCGAGAACGCTAATTGCTCATGATATTTTGTTTCGTAAAAAATTAAAATACATAAGTAATAAAATAAAATAACCCCTAATTAATGTGTTCCACTTGTGTACACTACAAAACAAATTGTTCAAACCTGTGATTCCTCTTAGTCAATTCTGATCCTTGAGAAACAACATATTGTCGGAGCAAAACCATTAGTTGTCTAAACATCATCACTTCCCGATCCAGATTTAGACTTTTTATTACTTTTTTTAATTCGCGCAATAAATGAGTTCTAGATTTTCTTTCAATTTCTTCTCGTTTTTTCACCAAAATTATCTAATAAAGCGTCTGTTATTTTATTCCTGTCTGTCAATTTTTCAGACGACAGTCCTGCAAAACAGGTCATTCTCTGTATTGATGAATTGTATAAATCAATTTTTCGTTTCTCCACTCTATCAGTAAGGAATTAAAAAATGTTTAAATACATAAAAAAAAACTCATTGACAGTCTTGATCACAACTGAAGCCGCTTGAGGCCAGTTGGCATATCCTCACCTATTTTTTTGCGTCTTTCTTCGAAGTAGACTGCCACTTGAACGATTCTGTTTGGCATGCATGTCAATGGTACACTTTTGTCAGTTCTCGTAACAACGGCCACGTCCACTCTATACCAACCGGCCTTGTCAATTGGCTTACTGTGGCATAATGTGGATTCACCTTAAAGACTACCACGTGGTACGGGTATGAATTGGTATAAAAAAAACTGCCGACCTTGAAGTGATAAAACTCGCATTCTTGAACTTGAGGCTATAACAGAAATCAAATCCAACATTGAAGGACATAGAGAATATCATACTTCCGAAATCAGCGAAGTGAGCGTAAATGCCTGCGTATCGCTCAGATTTCAAGGCACGGCCTATACTGGCGAAACCACTCCGCCCGTTCGATTTTAATAGCCATCTGAGCACCCAAGGTCACTCGGAGTCCGGCCGATTTGTAACCTCACAGGAGATTTCCTGTTTGTTCCTAGATGCAGGAACACGACGGGGGAGGCAGAACGTATCCGGAATCTGCATTAAAATTAAGTCGCCTCTGTTGTTTTTCTATGTCATTACGAACCTTTCGAGCCCAGACACAAGTACATTTTTACCTTCCAGTGGTATTTCATGATTTTGATCCTGGAGTGTTGTGCCATGCGGACAAATTAAACTGCTTAGCGGATGAGTCTTAATTCGGGTTCCCATAGCCCCTTTAATCTCTACAAAATTTGTCTCACTCGCACTATGTTTTTTATATTCATTTTACCAGTAATTTGTCCCGTCTGTCCTTTACCGACGTAAGAAAGAGTGACAATTTTTGTTGTTACTCCAAAATATCAATTCTCCGTAACATTGTCACAATTCGTTTCCTTTCGCCTCGTATAGAATAAAAGCGTTTAGGTTTCCGACTGCTGTTTGTTAATATTTATAGTTAATACGTAATAAAATATTACGTAAATATTGAAAAGAAATTACAAGAAATACGAATGCAATATTCGGCGACGTATTTTCAATTGCAGTTTTAAATGTGTCACGAGGCAAAAATAAATAATATACCGTTCTTATTTCATGAAAACGTTCTTTAAGAAGCAGCCAAGCGGAACTAAATTGACGTGAAAAATTTCAGCGGATAGATAAGGAAAGCCTACGTTGGCTGTAATAGGAAATACTCAGTCGCAGATCTTACTGATAAGATAGCTTTTAGAATAAAGGTTAATGGAAGATGCAGCATGTACAAGGAACTGTGAAACAAAAAAGAAAGAGTTCAAAAAGGCGTGAGAAGGAAAATTTTCGCAGATTCTCTAAGAAACTGTAGGTAACGATTACAAGTAATATCTCTATTTACCACCAGCCGGAAGGTACACCTCCTCTCTTCCATTTTTCGCTGAAATTGTCACGCGTGATTTAGAGACTACTTGCTTATAATTACTTGATTTTTCCCGATTTGCCATTTTCGTTATGTTGACGATATCTTACGTATTATTCATGCCACCGAAGTGGATAGCATGGTCCAAACTTTTATTAATTATGACTCAAGACTGTTGTGTCAACAATAGTCTTAACTTTCTTGACGTTAGTCATCATTAAAAAATATTAAATTATTGACTAATTGGTATAGAAAACCAACCTTTTCCGGATGCGTCCTACATTACTTTTCTAATCACCCAATCAGTCAAAAGAGGGCTATGATTTTTAATCTCGTTGACAGGGATCCCATTTTTCACTCAAATAATCTACACATCGTCACTAACGTCCTGTTAGCTAATTATTATCATCTTTCTTTTATCAACGTTAATATCAACAATAGACTCAAGAAACTATTACATTCTTCTATATCAACTCACGACATCAATGCCCCCAGGATCAAAATAGTATTTCCATATTATAATAGTCTACATAATGACAACAAACTTTGTTCGTCAATAGTTTGCATTATTTACAAAAGTACCAACTCGTTAGCATGTTATTTTTATTTTAAAATGAAAAAAATTACGTCTGATTGAAAATAATGAATAAGAAAGATAGCCAATTCAGACAAAAAGTTATAATATAAATACCACACAACGTTTCTGAGATCCTTGTCCCTTTCGTCCGATGCTAAGAAGAGCCTAGAGAAACACAGCCGCTCTTGTAAGTTGACAAAACTCAAAAGCGACGAAAAAAATGTACAAACAGACACTATGAAACTCAATAATTGCTATGATCCCTTTTTATTACGCCAAACTTTCTGCATCTCCATTGTCGTTGCTCCCTTATTGTTACGCTACACCTTCGGCTCTACCATTGTCGTTGCGTTTTGGTCGCGTTTTACCCACAGACAAGCACTCTGTAATTTCAAAGTATATTAACTTAAATAATCATAACTTCAACTGGACGAATGTCAGCAGCCTTTACGTTGAAACTAACCATTTTTTCAAGGTTGACATCTGAAATAATTAATATTAGAATTATATATGAAAAATTGTATCAAAATGTAAGATCTTATGTTCAGTAAGTGATGTCTTTTTCTTGTCTTTGGTTGGTGTGAATACGTGGGTCCCTTGGTTAACTTAACTCAGTATCTTTATTTAGCTGCACTTGAAACTGGTCCACCAACTGGTGTGGGAAACGTTGTGTCAACAGACGCTAAGTTGGTCATTTTTATGTAGTTCTTATGAGCTGTGAACAGACATTATTTATTAATTTACGAGTAATATCGTTTCCAATAGGCAAAAAGTGTATAAGTGGTAGTTCATAACTTATTTTTTATGAGAGTGAGTCACGTTACTAAGACAACACGGATCGTCTGTATAAAGCAGGCCAATATAGAAATGGAGGAAAATGACTCAACACTATATACAGACAGTATTTCGTAACGAAGTCTAATCCTTCAAAAGTACGTTGATATAGCTGAAACTAGAAATTAATACTTCTCAATTGTTCTCTTCAAACAAATTTGTTAATCGGGAAGAAATATATCAATCCACTGCTATACAATAATAAGATGTATTTGATTGCTTTGAACTTAAAGCGATTAATACTAGTGACAATTTCATTGTAAATATCCCTGTTATCCATTACAAATTACCTAGTTCCATTTCCTGTTTAGGCTTACGAGACTTTAACCTCAATTCATCCGACCATCAACGAAAAACCGAGGAAAACATCTGGCGAAAAATGTGATTATATGAGTGAGATTAGCACAAAGTCTTAGATCCGAAAGGCTTTTGCCATTAAATTGATTGATTACAAAGTACTAAAACGACACTAAGAATTCGTACACAATAATTATTCCAATGAATTTGCGTCAGACGTTTGGCATTCAATTCTACTGTAGCATTCATCACGGATGATGAAACTAAATGCCGTTGTGAATACCGTCAATGGCATCTGCCATTCAATATATTTTACTGCCGCTTTACACGCGATTCACACGGTAATAAAACAAAAGGAGGAAATTCGAACTTACTTCAAACTCTGTGTGACGACTAGGAATATAATCCACAGGCCGATTCTCTGAAAGTAGAACACTCGAATATTCATATTTACAAATTAACATTCACGTCGGTGAGTGTGTGTGCCTGTGTTTACTTCAGTTCAATTACTTAGTTATTTAAACGGTTATCACTTCTTTAAAATGACATGACCCAATTTGAACTGTCTTCTAATATTATTGTACATTTATTGCGTAAAATTCACTTAAAATAATATTTTCGCTCTAGCCGTTGACTTGTATTTGAAGATACGAAAAACACGTAGTATGCATAGTATTATTACTGTATGACATGCTATATAATTATTCAACAATATAATGTAACGATTCATATGCTAATTGCCTGATTCTGATTCCTATAGGGCATTCTTAAATCTCTGACAGATGGACATTAAAATACTACAGTTCGATGGATTCCTCTTACGATTATCAGGCACCAAGTGACTAACTTGCACGAAAACAATCGTAGAGCTACAAAAACAATCGTCGTTCTTCAGCCTTAAATTCCGGCACTCGTCGAGTTTACGGGATTAACTACGTTCTAACACCCAGGCAGAGGAGGCATAATTATTTGCTACTGTACTACGACAGAGCCATAGAGCCAAACGCTGGTTACTGAAATTACAAGTCTGAAAAAACAACTAACATATTGTTGTGTACTGCAATATCTGCGAATGTTTTTTTTTAGGGCAACAGGCTACATGAGGGTAATCCACGTTGGGCAACTCCCCTTTAATAGCATAGGAAGGGATTTGAAAGGGGGGATGCGGAAGGGTAGAGGAAGGTAGCCAAGGGTTACTAGGGCCCCCGGGCTATATTTTAAGGATCCTACCCGGCATTCGCCTAAAGAAATGCAGGAAAAACCCTAGAAAAACCTGCATCAGGTAGGTCGGGCATTGGGTACTTGTCCCACGCCCTTCCGATAGCGGGATAGGAGTTTGCTGTGGGGACCCAGCATTCCCTTCTCCGTGCCTCGACCAGTTTAGGAGGCAGCTGTCCGACTATTCCAATGGGAATAGCGGACAACTCTTACCGTATGCCCAAGGTCTGTGACCCCGGAACATACACCTCTCATTGTAAATATCCGAGGTGCCTCGGCTTGTGGGAACCTTAGTTCAAAAACGGAGAGGAAAAGGCATCGCCAAAGGTAGCCCCTTCGCATCTCTCCTACAAGGTTTAGCCGGCTTTTTTTTTCTGCGAATGTAAGAGAAATACGTGAGTGTAATATCGGTGTGTACTGTAATAACTACGAGAGAGAAGGAAATCTGTGAGTAAAAAGAGAGTAACGAATGTAATTTTTTTCTATAAAATTATCTGGAATTTGATATACTGAAATTGAATGTTATGTATATTGGTAGTCTATTGGTACATACATAACTTGAAAATAATTTAATCAAATATCATCTGGGTGACCATCTTCTGGGGAAAGCGGCATATCATCAAAGAGAATTCCTAAGAAGAGGTATTTGCCAATTATCTTCAGATGGTAATGTACTCAACGACAAACCCAACGCACTCAGTTCATAAAACCATATGACACTGTATTTTGACCCACAAACCCCTGAGAAAAATTTTCTTATGTTTGTTATACTTTAATTTTTTAACAGCCTACTAAAGGGTAATCCATGTGTTGGCAACTCCCCTTTATTAGCACAGGAAGGGATTTGCGAGTATGTAGAGCATAACCAAGAGTTAACTAAGGCCCCCGTGCTATGGTTTAAGGAACCTACCCGGCATTCGCCTAAAAGTGATGCAGGGAAAACCCTAGAAAACCTAAAATAGGCAGGTCGGGCTCTTGGTACTTGTTCCACGCCCTTCCGATAGTGGGAGAGGAGTTTTCTGTGAGGACGCAGCATTCCATTCCGCGGTTTCTCAGCAACTTTAGGAAGCAGTTGGCCGACTGTTCCAATGGGAATAAAAAACAAGTCTCACCGTATGCCCAAGATCTGCGTCCCCGGAACATACACCTCACAAACTGAACGAGGGAACCTTAGTTCAGAAACCAGAGAGAGTAGAAGGCTTCCCCAAAGATAGCTCCTTACAGCTCTCCGGGAAGGTTCACCTGCGACAGAACAACTCTTGCAGGCTTGGTTTATTTTGTTTGTAAAATACCCTTCATTATATAAAAACATTAATATAGTGATCTGTGTTTAAAAAAATTAAACTGTTATTGAAACTCTAATTATAGTACTGGCAATAGAAAGTAAATTATTCTGTTAGGGGACATCCAATGGGTTTACTCGTCTTATGCAAAAAACGGAACTCATTATTATTTTAGTTAGATTGAGTGTAGTCTTGAATACTGCATAAAAGATTAGGTCAAGCGACTGAGAGAGGTTTTACTCAAGCCAAGGTCGCAGGTTCGATTCCGTCCCCATAATTTAACTTAACAAGATAAAAAGAACGTCTAGTCAAAGAAATAGAGATCAATTGGATAGCGAAATTACGATATGTACATTTGTTTCTACAAGAAAAGAATAATCATATTACTGTCCTTGATTGAAGGCAGCTCAAAAACTGAGGACAGCGGAGGCCATTGTGAAGGACGTCGCGTGATACCGCTGCAGGGTCCCATGATTTCTCTTTGAACAGCTGTACAAAGCTGATACGTCATGCACTCGTACTACAGCTTTGATAAGCCTCGTTGACAGCATATTGATACCACAATGAAAAACTCAGAGGCTTCATCAGTTGCTCCTCTGGGGTTTATTCCACATCATTTCTTTAGAATTAAAAATTCTGACGACTTACGATCGGATCAAGACTTTTCTTGTATTTCGATAAATGCTAAATTCTTAGATATATACGTCAGTTCCTTGAAATAATAGTATTTACAAATGTATACTCTTTTGAAAACCGACTTGATCTATATCAGTTTAGTATTCTTTGTTAACAAATTCAAACAACATACTTTACTATAAATGCAAAGACAACAATTTCTAAAATAATGGAAAATATCGACAATCTCTCTAATCTCGTAAAACTATTTTGCGTTCAAAATTGTTGAATAAGTGCTCCCAACATTTTACTAAGTTTTATAATATATATTAATATCTTGAGTACCATTTCAGGTTTTCTTAGTTCTGTTTTCTGGTTCTGAAATTACCGTTGCCAGAATTTCGATTATGTAGAACGACGTGTGAGGATTAAAATATATCCGTTTTCTTGTGTCACGAGCGTGGGAATGATTAAATTAATTGAACAATATTTATATTAAATGTGAGACAATGTTATTATTAAAAAATTAATGGCTATATCACATTTCTGATAATTTTAATAATAACTAAGAATTAATTTTCTTTTTCTTATAGTTCGTGTATGTTTAGTAACGTTTATAATCTATCTAGCAAATTTACTTATAAATTACAATTTGATGTATTTCCATTGTTAAATTTTATTGCTGTTAATTGTAACTAATTTAGCTCAGAAGATAACCCCTCCCCCCATAATTTAATTCAAGATTAAGTTTTAATATTTGAGTAAAAATCGCCTGTGTGCCGAGAGCCGAGCTGTGGCTTACTGGAAATAACGGCCATAAAATTTGGAGCCGAGGTGCCTTCAAACAAAGGCGGCGTATTATAGGAGAACCCTGCCTTAGGGGGGTTTTTTTACAAAAAAACCGGAAGGTCAACCCTTCCGAAAGGCGAGAGGAAGCCAACGAAAGTGTAAAATCCACGGAGATTGGCTGAAATCAAGTACACCAAGCAGTTTCCACCCTCCGGTGGCGGACGAAGAGAGTCGAGCTGGAAGATGGACAAAAGCGAGGAAACAGAACAGTTCCTATCTATAACTCAGAGAACGATGAAGACTGGGAAGGAGAAAGTGTAGCCGTAAAAATGTAAGACTTCGAACGATATTCTTGGAGAGGACAGTTCATAGGTACAACTTGGAGTGAAACGTAGGAGTTTAGGTCTACAACTTGGAGTGTAATGTAGAGTTCACATGTACAAATTGGAGAAGAAAAAAGACCCGACCGACGGAAGAAGAAGCTGTCTAGAGATGCTAAGAATTGTCACGCCAACGAGGAAGTGTAAAGGAGGAAGCTTCTCGAAATTCCTGTGAAGATTTTCCGGTTAGCCTGGGGAAGCCGGCTACAAAAGATGTACAGGTGTGTCTGCGACATAAATAATCGAGATTTCTACCGCACGTATATGCTCTCACATACGAACCCTTTTCTTTTTGGTTTATGTTCAGAGTCTCATAAAATCGTCCTGAGATTTGACCATTTAACGTATCAGAAACTTATTTCAATATATAATGTAGTTAAAGTAAATGATCTAAAACTTAAACTCAAGAGTGAGGAAATTTTAATTACCTTGATGAAAAGGACTCAGTTAAATTTGTGTAAACCCTAAATTATAAATAAATTAAAAACTTCAATCAAATTTAATATTTTCATATAAAATTAACCCTCCCAGCATTATATTAAACTATATATATAACATATTTTTTGATGCTAGGACTAACAAAACTTTTTAAAGAATGTTCTCGTTCAAACTTTAAGACCAAAGATTTCATAACTGAGGACACTTATTAAATGTTAGGTTGTATTAATTAAATTATAATTTTTTATCATATGTACTATATATTTTAAATTTTTCTTATATGTATGTATGTAATAAATTCCAAAAACCATCAGGCCATATTACGGAATCAAGAGAAAGAACATTACGTTAAAGCTGAATTTTAGAAACTATTGAATCGTTCACAATTTTTTATAAAACATGATAATAATTGAAGATTTATGTAGAAATATGTCTAAATGATCATTAAATTTTTACTAGATCGCTGAGATTAAGAGTCACTGTTGTAATGAAATAAACCTTTAATAGCATAAGAGAGGAATGTCCAGAGCATCTTCCTAGGCACATAAGAGTATAATAATATTTAAAAATAAACAGCAGGAATGCAGCTAGAAACTCGAGTTTCTTGGACCACCAAGGCTGGCAACAAAATTAATGGCAGGACGTAATACAACCCAGGACGAGCGAGTGTGAAACCCTCCATTTGCCATGCAATCATATAAATAGTAGTGGAGATATAATTCTAGGCGAATGTGTGTTGGAACAGGGCTGTTGACTTGGGGCAGTTTGTGTGATGCCCGAAATGAGAAAACAGAATTATTGGATATATTTTGGAGGATAATTTGAGGCATTATACTCATGGAAGACGCTCAGTTGAGTTTGGGCAATCAGTTTCTTCAGCGATTGCCAATTATCAAAGCCACCATCCGACACAGAGAAGGATGTCCGGGACGAGAAACGACCTTCATGCAGTAGTGATCTTTCGACTCACAGACTACGGACGAACATCAAAGCATTACAGCTACTGCAGGCCTCAAAAGAAAATGCACTTTCGTGTGTCTAAAGCCCGTAATAATATATTCACTCTCCTTTCTAATGTTGTCTTGCCCTATCATGTATAAAGTTGCCATGCCAAAAAATATTTGTTTGTAATAGCCGGTTACAATTGACGAAATGATCGTGGATAATTTAAATAGGGTTTAGTTGTCTCAAACCCACCTGACGACGCTGATTTCAGAGTTTCAGATAACTTAAATAAAGTACATAATAATTTCGTTGTAAAGCTACAAACTTGTCTAATTTTTTAGAATTAAAATTTTAAATACGTATATACTGAAAAATACTTATTTTTTTTTATATTTACATAATTTTATTCCCTTTCGTCCCACTAGTAATAATACTAATTACGATTTATAACGCAGCAGACGGTATTAACACATTAATTTTCCCCGCCCAAAGAACTGTTAAAAACTTCACGAAAACATTATCATGTGGATTCGACAGGAAAGTGCTTTTCTTGGCGGAAATCTTCGTGGTTCTGTAACTGGCGAGTCTTGGCTGAGAAGGTAACCCAGTTCTGCGGAAACCTGTTGTCGTGCCAGACTGCCACAAGTCACAATCGATGCCCATCTGCAGCCGCCTCTATATATATACTCCTGACAGGTACTGACCCGCTACCACTTCCGCCTCTGTCTTCATCAAAAGAGCTATTACTCACTTTTAACAACAAAAACATTCAATACAACGGCGTCTGTTAGAGACTATTTCTACATGCTCCGCTCTATTATGATGGTCGAATCACGCGTATTTTCTTATTGCTTCTTCACCACTGTTCCTGAAGTGGGAAACCAAACAGAGGAAAAACAAATGTGATCATCTAGAAGGTAACATAAATTTAAAATCAAGGCTTGACTACAGAAACCCTACGTCGGCAATTTCAATAGATCATAAGCGATCCTGATGCGGGTTTTCTAAAGTTTGTCCTGCATCACTTGTAGGCAAATACCGGGTAGGATCCTTAAACTATGGCCAGGGGGGACCTATTTTAACCCTTGGATACCGGCCTCTACGCTTCCCCATCCCCCCTTTCAAATACCTTCATATCCTATTGAAGGGGTGTTGCCATCACGTGGACTATCCTCATGTAGCCTGTAAGTCTAAAAGAAAAAGAGCCTGCAAGGGCTTTTCTCTCTCAGATGAACCTTACCAGAGAGATCTGTGATACCTTTTTTCTCTATGGTTTTTTGAACTATCTCTGCCTGTTTTGAGGGGTGTATGTTCCGGGGTCGCAGACCTTGGGCGCACGGTAAGAGTTGTTCGCTATTCCTATTGGAATAGTCTACCAGCGGCTCCTAAACTGGCCAAGGCACGGAAAGGGGAATGCTGCGTCTCCGAAGCAAACCTCTCTTCCACCATCGGAAGGGCGTGGGACACGTACCAAATGCCCGACCTGCTTGATGCAGGTTTTTCTAGTTTTTTTTTCTGCATCACTTTTACCCAAAAATATAACCCCGGGGCCCTAGTTAACCCTTGGTAGCCTTTCTCTATCTTTCCATAAACTTTGCGTGTTATTTATATTATCACTTCAGGAACCTAGACCTATAAAGTTCTTTTGAGTTTTGTCAACTGACTAGTGCAGTTGTCTCGCTCTAGGCTCTTGCGTTTTTTCTGCACCTAAAAAAAGGAACACGGTGTCAGAAGCGTCGTGTGGTATTCATTTTTTTGTCTGTACTTGGCTATCTTTCTTATTATTAATTTTGAATCAGACGTCAACTTTTCAGTTTAATACTTGCAGGATTGTAAAAGAAAAATATTCCAGCAGCAAAAGGTTTAGAAATGGGTTATTTCTTTTTATTTCGTTCTACTTACTTTCTATCAATTAAAAATTAACTATGCTTATTTTTTTTAGTGGACCAAGGGTAGTGCTTAGGAAGTATGGTTTTAAAATTGGAATAAACGTTTTTGATAAAGGTATGCTAATTTGATATGTAAAGAGCCAAAAACTGACAAAATTAAGTGATAATATAAATACAAAACTTGACTTAATTTAGTCTGTTATCTGGCTATTTAAAATTATTTTAAATTTGAGAACGAGTTGTATAATACCTAAGACATTAATTTATATTATTTGGGACCATTATCTGTACGAAGGCATCTGAAACTTCCACTCGTTTACGAATTGTGTATATACTAGAGAAAATAATGTGAAAAATGTTAAAGCTACCGCTTTTAGTTACCTACTTACTCCAACTGCTTTGAGTAAACTCGGATTTAGAGCCACGTTGATAATTCAACTTAATTATTGTTAAAACAATTTAAATAAAAATTACAATTTTAACTTTGTTTCAATGTCCATATATTAATTCATTATTACGTATATTTTCATTCTGAGCATATGGATACTTGTATGGTAGGTCTCCAGCAGTGGTGCAGGTAACATTTTACATCTATTATTTATAAATGAAAAATTTCCTATATCTAACCTTTCTTTCCTACCGCTTACCTTTTTACCGTTCCACTGTAGGTCAGTCCAAGTAATCTATCGTTTATTTCACCCTCAATGATTTGAAATTCTCTCTCCGGTCTTGTAAAAGATCCCAATTAACTTTCAGTGTCCTTGCCCACAAACATTGCAACTACGTCTTGAAATCTTTGTATTACATTTAAACGTGACATCACAATAATATTCAAGCAGGCATCATCGTATTCCAAATTCTGGCGAACGTTTTAAATAGTGTATTTCGGCGAAGGCAGCCAAGGGAGAGTGGCATGACTATCAAAATGTGTAAGTCCGCCTAATTTATATTGTTTGTTTTCTGAAAAATATTTCTTAAAATTTTTATCATTGTAATTGTTTGGTTTGGTTTGGTAGAGTTAAACTTCAATTTGAAGAAGTCGCAAAGTTAGCTACGAAACGATGTTTAATTTTCCATAAATAAATATATTTTTTTCCGACTTCAAATTGACTGTTGATTATTTATGAGGAAAGGGTAAGTTAATTCACGTGACCTACCACCGGCTTCATTCCATATTCTCTTCACGAAATAAATTTCTTGTTTGCCCCCTCCCCCCTGGTTTACTTAATAGTTGATACGAAAATACTGACAAACAAATTGAAAGAAATCATATTGACCAAGCTGAGGAAAACAGCACAACTAAGGAATGTATAAAAGAGTAGAAGTCTATTTTTTGGGGTAGTGCAACTCCCCTACTATCCTTTCGGATGTAAAACAGGGTGCCTACATTGTACGCAGTATAGAGGGCGGTAGGAAATCTCCCGTAACCTCTCTGGGCAACCAGCAACAAGGGTTTTCTTCCTTCATTAACTCGGAGGAAGAAAGCAATTGAACAAACAAATAGAAACAGTATGGCGATTTAACGAAAGTATGACAAGATAATTCCTATGAACAAAGAGAGAGAAAAGGGGATAAGAGAGATTATAAATCATGCTTTGGTACAAACAGGGTAGTGTTCAAACGCATACAAATTTGAAGAAAAAAAACTTATAGTTGATACTTAGTCGTACTTACTAGCAAATTATTCCTTCACTTTGAACATTTCTGAATTTAATATCACGTTTCTAAGATGTGTGTTATTTTCAACCGCCCAGAAATAATTTTCTCCCTTTACTTCCCGATAAATTATGCAGTTCTCAGTAAATATATGAATTTTTCATTTAATGTCGATCCATATATCATTTATGTAGACCAATTATACCAACGGACTTTGAACGAAGCCCTGAGCACCTCCAGGTGTTACAAGACAACTGGAAGGCTTTATCTAACTCTAACCCTCTGATATGTGATTTATTTAAATCTGTATAGTTTAATTCAATAAAAGAACACACAGTGTTTAAAATATAATTTATCTAAGCGACATTTTTCCGTCTTAACGTGAACTTTCATCAAGCATATGATTAAATACTGTCTGTTTTTGGCTGTTTATTTATCCTACAAAACTTTCTGATCCATATTTCTCTAGAATACAGATTAGAGCCCTTTATAAAGACTAATTCTATCCAGATTTTTGTATCAGTCTGGCAAGGTGATAATAGATCAAACGCCTTCAGAAATCAGTTACAACCCCTTCAATACAACTTCAATACAACTCGAGAGTTACTCTCAGAGCCCTATCCACGGGAGAGTGAAATTCGTCCGAGTTCACTCCACTCTCGAAGGGCAACTCTTAATGGCAACTCCCGCCAGTCCGCTTCAGACCGTTTACACACAAGCAGTCAGTTCTACGAGTGAGTGATTTTATTTTTATGATTTAGGGCAACGGGCTACATGAGGGTAATCCACGTTGGGCAACTCCCCTTTAATAGCATAGGAAGGGATTTGAAATGGGGGATGCGGAATGGTAGAGGAAGGTAACCAAGGGTTACTAGGGCCCCCGGGCTATATTTTAAGGATCCTACCTGGCATTCGCCTAAAGAAATGCAGGGAAAACCCTAGAAAAACCTGCATCAGGTAAATCGGGCATTGGGTACAATCTAGCTGGTGAATTAGAACATCTTAAAACCGTTTTCCGCCTGAACGGATACAATCCCGGCCAGATAAAGAGGGCACTTACGATCCGAAGGGAGAAAACAGTAGAGGAAAAGGAACATGCTTACATTCCTTTCGCCGGCAACATCAGCAACCGAATATGACGCCTATTGGCCAAGTATAACACTGACACGGTGTTCCATCCACAGAAGAAAATTAAAGAAATGCTTTGTTCGATTAAAGTCAGTATAGGACTTCGTACTCCTGGGGTCTACAGCATACCGTGTGAATGCGGCAAAAAGTACATCGGCCAAAATATTCGCATGGTAATGGATAGATGCACAGTACACCAAAGGTATCTCAAGCTCCAGCAGCCAAATAAGTCAGCGGTGGCAGAACATGCCATAGAAATCGGCCATGACATAAAGTTCAGTGAGACAAAAATCTTGGACCGTGTCAATGGAGAAAACGTTTACACTAGCGAGAATCATGCAACAATGCAACTCTCGAAGAGCTCCTCCTCTACTTTTGGCGAGAACTCTCAGAGGCCTTTACACTTGAGAGTTTTACTCTCAGAGAGAAAACGTCTCACGTGTAAACGCACCTTAAGGCTTTATTAACAGTTGTATAACGTTAACAGCGTGTTTTGTAATTTCCATCGAGCTGTAAATTTCAATCACAAAAATTTTATTTTCATTATTTCATGCAGATATATCTGTTAAAATAATTTAAATTAATCACGATATAGCTGGTATATTTGGGCGACGAGTTCTCGGTGATGTTTAATTCATACTGATCAGCAAGAATGAGTAAACATTTATTGTTATTAATTGTAAACGAAAGCATATTTCAAATACTTTTAGAGAGATACTCGGAAAATAATTATTAACAAAAAAATACTTTAATGGTGTATTTAAAATAATTTATATATAACTAGCCGAGTGCACAGCGTTGTCCGGGTATTTATTTAAATTAACCGCTGTAGGAATTGATTGGACACTAACCTCTTGGTAAACATTTAACCAGCATCAGTAGCGCCAGTGCTTGGAACATTTTCCCGTTTACGTTCCCCTCCCCGACCTAACCTCTCAGCATCTAATTTAAAATAAACCAGGATGGTGACTGACGGTATTCCGGAATTGTCCTACTACATAAAATAAAAGTGTCTAAAAAATCACAGCGAATCAAAACAGTCAAAAATACTCGCCAATTAAGTCTAAAAATACTCTAGGTACCTTAAAGGAGTAAAGAATACATCGTTTAACTAAATAGAGGCCAAAATATAGATCGTACCCTAAGAAAATAAAAAATTACCCGGTAACTTAAGACAGTCAAAACTTTTTGTCAACAGGTCCACCTCCACCATAGTATATGGATGGAAAAATGTCGACCAGACCGGAATCGAACCACAGCGTTTACAGCTTACTGGGCGGATCCTCTAACCATCTAAGCCAATCCCATCAACTCCCGATCCTAAGCGATATTTCTCCATCCCTTAGTTCACATGCAATTTACACATATCTTCATGGCCTTATTACCAAGATCAGTTGAAGGAAGGATATTCAATGTAAATTGATTGTAGGTAAGTGGAAGTGCTCGGGTTCGATTCCCGGTCTGTTCCGACATTTTTCCCTCCACATGCTTCGATCAATCTTAACCCTTTGGCTTGAGAGTATAAGGTTTGGGTTTGACCAAATTCTCTAGTATTGGAATATGACCACATTAATCTCCACAAGGGATAAACAAATAAGGGCAATCATTTTTTCGATGGAGATAAAAGTCATGCCTGTGCAATAGATTAGTAATTTGTAACAAGATGTTTCGGAATATTATACTGCAGTCAAGTAAAGATAGTTCTGATAAAAGCGGCGAAACAAATAGTAGAAACGATGAGTATTCTATTCCCACATGCCAGGCAGAGTTTGATTCAGGCGACTGGCCAGAATCGCGCAGTGCGGTCGCTCACCAAATAATATGCATGTAGGCCACCTTCCAGCAAAACCTTCGCCAGCTAGCCTCATTGGCTCTGTGATCTGCTTCAAGATTACGCCATTAGGCCAGGAAGATGTACAGATCGCGTGCAGCGAATTTCACACTGCGTAGCGCCTCAAAATAGAACAGAGAAACAAATATATTGCCGCGAAATACGGCCCGCATTACTGTCGATAATAACTTGCATAAGATCTGAAACAAACACGGCTCAGCGCTTCAGGGTGAAACTTATTTATTGCACGTAAATTTGAAACACAGTTTACTAACTTGGGAAGAGAGCGGCTCTGAAATTCACCAGCAAACCATAAAATACTTTTTCATACAAATATAAGGTTCAACGCGCTAACCGACGTTTACAGCTACGATCAAATCCAGTTTTACATTGCTATAACTAAACATTAAAAAAAAAACACCTCCGATGAGCGAATTGTCATTGACGTTCAATGAAACAGCGAACTACGACTGTTTAAAAATTGAGTAATATAAACTCCTTACTCTGCAGTTATTTTAATCATTTATACGTCTTGTAAGTTATCTGAGAAATGTGTTGAAAGAGTATATACTAAATAATCCAGTTTTACCCGGTAAATCTGTTCAATAAACATTTCTGCGATTAGAAACCGGGACAGTCATTGAAATTTTACAACGTTCTGGAAGGTAAGCACATTCGTCACGACAAAAGCAACTACTTACGAAACGTAGCGACGCTGCCGAGATTGTAAAGCCTAGAACAGTTTGTACTAAGAATATATATAAACATCTGTAGATTTTTTTAACAAAACCAAATGATTGCTTCTTGATCTATAACAATATCGGATATAATAGACGAAATGTCAAAAAATATGCGGTATAAATAATATTGTAAATGCTTTTGTTGGCAGAAATGGCAATTAGTTAGCAAAACTATTCTCCCCATTAATGGTGCACATATAGTTCCTTCATGGTCGTACCGGTATATATTGTAATAAACAATTAAAGTCGTCAATTATTAAATGATTTGATTGTCCACACGTTAAGGCATCAAAATGTGGTTACTCAAAAATGAACTAATCGTTGAAAATTATCTAATGAAATGAGCATGAATTAATAACATTTATTAAATTTACTTAAATAATTATTTTATTATGCACAACTATTTACCTTGCAAAAGCAAATTACTTGCTGAACTTTAAAACAAGTTTATACAAAAATGCCCCTTTCTCTTACCTCAGGGTCTTTATTGGGCCTTTTAAATAAAGAACAATTAATTTTACAATTCAACTACTAACAAATATTTTAATAAACTCTCGAAATGTAATCAAATAAAACGAAATGAAATCAAAATCTTACGATATTTTACCTTTTATTAACGTTTACAATATGAATTTTAAATGTTTCCTTTACTCACTGTTTGTACCGGTACCAGGACAATTGTAGAGATTTTGCGACACACTCTCACCTCGAACACTTTAACAGGCCATGTATCACATAATTTACTTATGGTTCACTTTGCTAAATTCCGGTCAATTGACCACCGGACACAATTGTTCAAGAACTTTCGTCCCATTTATATCTGTCGACTTTACTTTAAAAGTTCTTCAATATCGTAGGTTAAATACGACCAATATCAGCCGTTACCAAGCATCAACTTTGCTCGACCGCTACTTAGTTACTCGCGATAACATACTTTGCTAAATTCCTCGGTCGGTGTTCAAAACCAGACTGCTAAATTTTAGTTCCTTCCATATTCAGCAAGGTCTCATGGCTGACTGCTCCATCGACCTACACGCACTAAGACCAACACTGTCTTGGCCTGATTTCTCGTCAAATATTGTATCTCTGTGTGTTCGCCGGTAACAATTCAGTTCATTAATCTCGAATTATTAATTCTTTTAATTGCCCTTTTATCATTACAATATACATATACTCATGGTCACCACGAATGACTGCTAATCCGCAACATGCAAAACGGTTTTTGCTCCACACACTCTCGCCCGCAACTCCTCTACAGAGTCACTGATTCGGAGAAAGCCTTTGACAAAATACATTATCCTACTCTTCTCTTCAAACTGAGACCCCACGTAACAGATACTTACTTCCGACTAACCGTCAAATATAACACCTATACAACCAAACCAAATCAAATCCTTTCAGGAGTTCCGCAAGGGAGTTTTCTCGGTCCATTTCTATACACTCTCTACTCCCACAGTATCCGTCAACTACCCAATAGTTTAACAGCTCTTTGTGCAGTCGACATAGCCACCTTGAACAAAGCACCCGACTTTGAAACAGCGAGACTTAATCTTCAAAATTCATTAACTTTAATCAATGCATGGGCTAAGAAATGGCAAATAAGCGTAAATTCCAACAAATCAACCATCATCCCATTCTGGCTAAAAAAAAAACAATTCTCAAACAATCTTTACCTTTGATAACTCTCCAATACGCCATAAATGTGCTCACATATACCTCGGGCTAACACTACACTCGAAATTAACCTGGGCTCAACACAAAGAAACCTCAAGTCTAAGCTGAACAATGGATTATCCCAACTAAAACCATTATTAAACAGAAAATCCCCAACATCCCTAGCACAAATCAGTTAATTGACACTTCCCCAATCAAGCCCATCTGTCAATGCGCTTCCTCCATATGGGGAGTTTCAGCTAAAACAAACCTGAACAAAATCGAAGGAAAATAAAATAAATTCCTCAGATTGATGTCAGGATGTCCTTGGTACTTTAAAAATAACAGACTGCATAGTCACCTCAGGATACATACAGTCAAAGACGTTATAAAAAGTCATTTGATTAACTGATAAAAAAAACTCAGTAGCACATACCAATCCAACCATAGCTGAAATTACAACTTCAACCCCTCCAAAGTCCCAACAAAGAAAGCTTAACAGAAAATTAATTCTGTTAAAATTTATAGCTTTCTAAACTTAGACCTTAAATAAAAGAATTCAATGTAAATTAATGAATGATAATTGTTATGGACAATCTATTGTTTCCAACCAACGGCATATTAACATGTTAATTTCATTCAATACTATCAGAACTGTAAAATCGCAAGATAAAAAGTTAACTGTAGAATAAAAAACGAAGGACTGATAAATAAGCGATCTGTGTTTAAGCAAATAAACGATTAAAAAATTATAAAGCAGAAAAACAATATAACATGTCGAAACTCAGTGACGAAACGACGTGGCATGAAATCAAACAGATTTTGAAGGGGGAAGAATCATCGGCCTTCGTGAAGGAGGATTTTCGTATCGGCCAATAGCATCTCGTATGGAGCGTAACAACAGCACAGTGATGAATGTTCGGAAACAGTGCGCTCGAGAGAACCAGACAACTCGGAATTCCGGGAGTGGACAGCGAAAGGTGACGTCAGCACAGGGATACAGACACCTGGTCCACATGGCTGTTCAGCTTCATCTCAACGGGTGGCAGAATGTTGGTGCACTGCTGCAGGTGTCAATAATTCTTCGACGTCTTCTGAGTCGTTGACTACGTGCAAGAGTTCCTTTATACAGGATTCCTCTGACGCGAAGCCATTGGCGCCAGCAGCAACAATGGTCTCAGATTGGCGTGCAGGTTGGCAACTGATGAATCCCGCTTAAATTTTGGATACAGTGATGGCCGTATCCGTTTTAGACCCTTTACAGTTTCCGGACTGCGTTAAACAACGTCACAGTGAACTAATCCCCCGTCACAGTGAACTAATCCCCGGCGTTATGGTTTAGGTGCGATTGCGTATCATGAATCGCCTCAACTGAAACAGGTAGACGCTGAAGTGTTCGAGTCCAAGGTCGTTCCCTACCTTCAATAAATTTCTGGAGCTGTATTGCAACAGGATAAAGTCCGTCCAGACATTGATTGTTCAATACCTCTTTTCAGCAAAACAGACGCTAATTCCATTCGCAGGATAAGTCACCGATGGAACATGTGAGGGACTTCGCTGGTCGGAGATCCTCGTCGCACAGTAGTTACAGATTAACTTTGCGTCGAATAGCATCATTTATTGCAGCCCGTGGTGGATTCACCAAATAATTATTTTCTAATTGTAAAATTGTTATTCTTCTTTGTAATTCGTATCAACACATGGTAGTTTGTACTTTGAATTTCATTCAATTCGGATGCGTCCTTCATGGTGATGCAATTTTTACAAACATGAGTTTACGCATTTATGTATGTTCCGAATGGCGGCTTTCAACGAAATCGAATGTCATCAACTAATAAATATTGTTTAGGTAAACAATCCCTAGAGACCCCTAGTGGTCGGTCGTTTAAAAATAATGGAGTAACGATCCATAATATTAGTATCGAACAAATAATTTTCGGGATCGCTGAGATTAATTGTAGCTGAATATTTTTTAAATCCCTAATGACGACTAAGAGGAACATAATTTGATGTGACGGTATGGAGTTGCTTACATAATGCGAAAACTAATGATGTTTTGTGACCGATGAGTGGAATACTGACACCATGTCTGAAAGTTGAACTTCAGTGCTCATCGGTTGAGGTGGGGATGGGAAGGGAAACGCGTGAAAAATGGTTAGTAACGGCCTACATTAGTGTCGAATCTATCGTTTTGAGTGTTGAAGACATAGTAAATACACACCTGACGCCGGTTAACTTCCAGATAAACTTCTTCAACATGTGGTGGGAATGAAAAGGAGTTACTTATATAACGGTCAGAATGACTGCGATTGGTGTCGGAATTTTGGGGAGGGCTGAGCTGGATAGTTTAATTATAGGAATCAAGTTGATGTTCATCTCAATTCCACCTGGTGAGAAGTCTGAAAGGAGGAAAAATTATCCAAAATGGCCCATATTAGAGTCGAATCAATGATTTTTGGTTTCGTCGTGTCTAACAGCGATTCTCCCGTCGGTATGTGGCGGGATGAATACAAAATATTCGAAACGACCAAGATATTAGTGTACGGTATAAGATTGTGCAACCAGCAACATATAAACAAAATGTCTTATTTACTGTCAGAAATACTGCACCAGAACTATAAAAGAAAACGAATATAAAAAGGCCAATTCTTATACTAATCCTTATTTATATATCTTCTAATAAATAAAATTTATTGACTGTTTGTGGGTATGTACATGTGTGTGTGTACGTTTCGCATACAAATGTACATACTCGGAGCAAATTTCACTAAATTTCCTTTCGAACCGGAAAAAATCACTGTGGGGGTAAGACACGTCTACCACTCCGAGGGGTGGGGGTCAATGTGGGGTGAAATTTTCAAACGGGTAAATATTTTTTGGGGTCATAGAAATTAATCGTATTTCTACAAATGTTTTCTGTGTATAACTTTCGGTATAGAAGGGGAGCACTCTTAGGGGTGGGGGTTCAGGAGCGTTACAAGCAAATAACGTGATTACAGCTGAAATTGGAGTTAAATCCAGGGCTACGGATGCCGCTGAGTTTCATTACGACAACCGGGCATTATTTGCATTATTCTGTAATCACACCTTCCATTTGCTCACCGCAGACAACGAAAACGCCTTACATTATCATATTTGAATGTACGTCTTACAAATCGCTTTACATTAGATAGTATAGAGCAATATCGATTTTAAATTTGTGCTACAGAGAGACTCACGGGAAGAGTGAATATTTATAGTCAAAAGTAGATGGAAATTTCTCGCTATCGTAAATTCTAGTCATTCAAAACAAGATTTTTCTTGCAAAACAAAGGTGATCTGAGCAGGCAGATTAGAAAAATTCTCACGGTAAGGCTTGACCAAAACTTTCGGCTAAGGCGACGTAATAGAAATGTTGAAAGATAATGGAGAAAACACACTTCCAGATATAAGAGAAGGTCGTTGACCGTGGGAAGTGGCAGTCTCAAGACCACGTGTTGTGAGAGAAGAATCAATTCGCCGAGCTGGTTAGAGAGAAAATATTATGACGCTTCTCCCCCCAATGTTGGTGAACGTAATATAAAAAGGGGAGAAAAGGTCTCGGGAGGCAATTTTGTTATATTTTTGATACTGTAAGACCGCATAGAAACGGTCCACTTCAAAAGTGAAAGGACAGACGGTGATGACAGAGACGCTATTTCCTAAAGATGTACAGCGACAGAATACGGAAAATAAGGGAGCAGCCCCTGCGATTTTACTTTCATTTCATTTCTTTATAAAATAATATTCAATTGACCATTTTAAGTTGCTTTTATAATTAATTATTATACGGTCGTTCTCACTTTCATGAATGAAAAATTGTTTAATTAAAAGATATATTATAATTTGTGATTATAGATTCTAATTTATAATAAGTTATTTTTTTGAAATCATACATTTTACTAAGACTCACTACAAATATCGCAACTTTTTAGGGTAGCGCCATTTTTTACGTAGAACATTTTACTCACAAAGAAACTCTCATTTTTAAAAATCATTAAACATTATTCCGAGTTACCAACTATTAACAGAGCGCAGAATACCATTTTTCGACTCATCATATTCCCCGTGATCACAGACAGTAAATGTTACGATTTGATTGGTGTGTTTTGAAAGGAGAAGTAAAGGGGCATGTTGCATGCACTCAAATGATAAGATATGCATGCAAATAATAGTCTTAGTACTGAAACATATTTTAAGCACTCCGATTCTCCAAAGAGATTCATATCAGGTAATAAACGTTATAAATCTGTATCTTATGAGGCTGCGGATTGTCGTTTCCCCTTGTTCTCTTCACATGTCTCTTCGATCTGCGGTGAATTTTGTCGGCACGGCGCCATTGTCTCCAATGAATTGTTACGGTTCTGCGAGCGGAGGAACCAAATGCAATAAACCGTCACGGACAAATACTCCAACCGATATCCGCCTACCTAAGAGAATGCAAATAAATATATTGTATAACTTATTCGATGATGATATTTCATAAATCTTTATCCGCTTTCCAGCATTACAATTTTGTTTCATTACATCGTCATCAGACGCCTATTTTGCTTTATGCAAGCGAAAAGCTGTTTTAGTCTTCAGGAACGAGTAAATAAATAAAGTTATTCGTGGATATATATATTTATATTTAATTTATAATTAATTTTATACTAATTTTAAAATAAAATTAATTTATTTAATATAGATTCGGTAGACCCCATTGCTATGGTTTTCGAGATAATGTAAAACGCGATTTCTTCCAAAAACATGAATTATCTGTATTTAAACATTGTATCAGTCTATTAGCCTATATTGACACAAACTTGTTTCTTTCATCAATTACGTAACGTTACTTAACTTTCCTCAAGTTTTTAAGAAATAATCAAAATAATGTCTGTTCCATCTGCTGCCAAGGCCATAAGATCAGTTAATTGCCATTGAATAAATTTTATTGAGTAACTTTGAAAAGGAAATACAATAAGGGCAAGTATTATGCGGACTTATTGAATCGTTTGAGTGATTTTTTCCCCTTTATCAGCAACTATGTGCCTTCTATTAAAACTAGTCTTTTAAGACTAACCATTAATTTACTTCTAAAAATTAAACTATATACTTAACATCTAGAGTCCATCAAATGTTGTCTTCTAGACTTTTCTGTTGTTTGTACCCTTCACTCACGCACTGTGCTCTGCTTTTATACACTGCACTTTACACAAGATCAGCTGGATTTATTCTTTTCAATCTTCTGGTACGGTGTTGATTTGCCAGAAGTTGTCGGACCACTGGGTTGACGTGGAGTTAAAGCCCAGCTTCATGTTTCCCAGCCTACCTTTTTATTTCATCTTTTATGCTTGGAATCTGGAGATCCCTATGGAGATCTGCATTTCGGATATACCAGGGGGATGTTTCTTAACACTTTACTTTCAAATGTTTGTATGCACTTAATGTTTGTGTCACAGGCACAGCCCCAAAGCTGAATATCGTTAAGACACGTTCGTTTCAATATTTGATTTAAATCAGTAGTTTGTTGGAAATTGAAAGTTTGGTGTTTCTTCCAATTAGCCAATAGTATTATTGTCTATATTTTATGCTTAATTCAGATATTTTTTCTTAACATGCTCTTTCCACCATAGTTTTGTATCTAGAGTGTTGCCTAGGTACGTGGCGTTGTTCTCATACGGCACGATAGTGCCATTTATTTTAGTGATGGTGGGTCTTTTTGATTGTTTGTTTGTGAATACTATATTGGTAGATTTCTGCTGGTTTAGCTTTATCCTCCATTGTTTAGTCCAGTCGGCTATTGCGTTTCTGGCTTCTTGTAGTCTTCTAGTTGAAACGTTTTAGTCTTTCTGCACTGCAAGTACCGCGGTGTAATCTGCATATGTAGCTACCTGACTGCCAATTTTGGGATATCGCTATTCGAGGACAGGACCCAGGACACTACCTTGGGACACTCCAGCTCTTACCTCTTTCAGATCAGCATATTCATCTTCTTGTTTAATTCTGAATAGTCTGTCTGTGATATACGATGTTAATATCTCTACTTATTGCATCGGCAGGATTTTGTTTAGTTTATGTATCAAGCCTTCATGCCAAACATTGTCGAATGCTTGCGAAGCATCTAAGAAGACTGTTTTACTACCAGTGCACGTTCAATACCGATTATTCTATGCACTTGATCTATTGTTGAGTGCTTCTGTCAAAATCCAAATTGGAAAGCTCCTAATAGTTTATTATTTTCTGTTACTGGCCGCATCCTCTCGAGCAGCAATTTCTCAAACAGTTTTGAAATTATTTGTAGTAGAGAAATCGGTCTATAAGATTTAACATCATTGGTTTGTTTTCCTGGTTTCTCCAGCATGATAACTTCCGCTACTTTCCAGCACGCAGGGACTTGTTTTAATCTAAATGCTGCATTAAATAGGTACCATTTCTAGGCAGATGCTTGTTTGAGTGATGAAATAAAGAAAATACAACCTCATTTGACGAAGAAGAAGAAGAAGTTATTTCGTTAAGACAATACACCAGATCACTCATCCATTATTTCCAGATTTAGATCCCTCCGATTATTTTTTGTTTCCAAACTTGAAAAAATGGTCCCTTGATAATAGATTTGCCAACAATGAAGAAATGGAGCCTGAGGTTGATGGCTAGTTTTATTAGCTTGATGGTTCTTACTTTAAACAGGGTCTTGAATATGTTGAAAATAACTCAGAAAAGTTGAGAAATATAAATATTTTTTCCCATTTTTTTATATGTTCGGGTACTTCTGGGACTACCATCGTACGTATTCGTGGAAAATTCCATTATCTCATAAAACAAGGTTATGAGCTCGTTCAAATAGTCTGTCTAGTTTAAGGTACAGCTCAAACGCTTATCTCACTTAACGCGGAAACCCAGTCAGTGGCTTCAAACTTTGGCGGAAATTACAGACGGATGTGGTGAAATAACTAAAATAAATTTTACGTTTTCACTTTTTCAAACTACATTTCTGTCTTTGAAGTCATAGTACTTCGACAGTATCTAAGCACCCTCCTTCGTCGGCTTGTACTTCTTATTTTCTTTGCAAGCAGAGAGAGAACAGAGCGATGCTTTCCTTGCAACATAATTATTATGGATTAAGAGAATGGATAATGGATATATAATATAGTACAGAAAAGTATGAATACAAGGAAGTTATTATTAACATAATATATGCAATACTTCAGGCACAAAATAAGGTCAGTACTAAATCTTTCACTTGATTTACATAAATATAAGGATAAACCCATTTCTCTAGAACCATCTTTAACACATCGGCTGATTATTTTAGTACAGTTTGTATTCGTAGATATTATATAAAATAATTATTACTAGAAATAACTTAATAAATTTTATATCTCTCTGTATAAAAATAAATGTCTGTGTGTCCCCTATGCGCTCCTAAACCATTCATCCGATTGCGATGAAACTTGAGGGTGAACGGGGGTGAAAATTAAATTCTTTATTAAGTTAGCAAGTATTTTCACTGTTTTAATTTGGCGTAATTTTTAGACACTTGTGGTTAGAGTCGATTTAATTCCTTCTATGGGCTAATTTAAATAAATACCCTAGAAACGTCGGCACTCAGCTAGGCTGTTATAAAAAAAATTTCTTTCATTTAACCGTTCAGTACCTAATTAGATGAAGATTTATTATTTCCATTATTCCTTCAAAGGTTAAATAGGATGCGTCAAGAAATATATACAAAAACATATATTTCAGATAATTTAAACTTATTTATGATTTACGAAAATTTCCTTATTTCTAATGTGTTTTGAGAAATGAACGGAACGATAGAAAGACTAAATAACTACACAATTATACAATGTTTTATCGCACTAAGTACCGTTAACTATGTTATAACAAGGAGTAAAACCGAAACACTAGTACAGTCAAATTCTAACTTAACAATAGCAATAAACTTTGATTCCCTTCTTCTCTCTTATACTCCTACTTAGACTAATACTATTTTTTAAATTACGCAAGTAAGCGTTTTCAATTTTACTGTGAAGCTTGTGAAGGATACCGTCAGATGAAAGTTCATATAAGGTATTGTGATCTAATGTGTCACGAGATTTAGTGCTAGGTGGCCGCGTTGTACAGTGTTACGTGTATTGCGAAATTGCCGGTGGTGGATATCAGAAAGCATACATTGTGACAAAATTGAGAAATACTTCTGCAGAGACCCATGAAATGCTCGAGCAAGTTTTTGGAGTCTAATCTTTAGACTAAACATGATCTTAAGGTGTCGTGCGATGTTCGGCCGTGGCACGAGCGGACAACCTCCCCCTCGACCCCCCCCCCGGCACCTTTCACAATCCTGACCGCTGAGCGAGCAGGTATAAAGTTTACGGATCAGTCTTAGTTTTAATATTAAGTGAATGTAATACAATAAATAAATAATCATGTTGTAAAGCTTCGTCGGAATTTTTAGAAACATGTATTTGGAAATTATATCATTTAATTGACTTTACAACACCTGAAGAGGTCCTATTAAATTAGGGATGAAAATTTGAGAATTATTTTTCTATTATAACATTTAAAATTTTTAATTAATGATAAATAAATGATAATACATAAAGAGGTTGATGTTTTCATTTATTTAAGGTCGTCAGATAAATATAACTGTTAAAAGATTTGTATCTTAAATGATCATTTCTAAGCATATTTATTTAAGGAATTATTACCAATTGGAACAGTACCCATATTACGGATAGAGACAGAAATTATAAATCCAGATAAATTTCAGAAATGTTATACATTAAACTTGTAGTATAAACCGGGGGGTCGAGAGGGAGGTTGTCCGCTCGTGCCACGGCCGCTCGAAAAACGTCACCCTTACGACTGGTGTCAGAAAATAGAAAAATTGCTGAGATCCAGTAGATGATGTTCCTCGTTCAGGACCGTTGTTGACCTACATATGAACCTGAAAATATCGCTACCGTTCGGAATGCAATTTTGGAAGATAAGTAAAGAGCAGAAACATCATCGCATGGAAGCTACAGAGATATTCAAGAAAGGTTTAATTGATGTGTTTAAAACAGACCTTGTTGAATAACAACATAGTTTTATAGTAGTGACTAAGTACCTATAGGTACTAATATTTTTTAAAGTTAATGTGATGTTAATTATAAGACAAGAAGGATGATTATAACAATGAGTTGAAAGCTTCCGACTATATATTTAATAAAGTTATAAACTTGGAGACTGTTTTTGGTTTTTTCTACTCATCAACGTCTACGTCAACAGTCCTTTTTACCATAATGTGTACGAAAGGTTTAATGTGTAATAGTCTTTCTTTCAAGCAGTGATGAAAGTTGAGGTTAGGATTAGTTTGTCAATGTCAATGGAAGAGTTCAACGTCACCCCGTTCGAAGAAAGCCTGTCAAGTGAAAAGCAAAGTGAATAATGCTCATCTGTTTCTTAGATACTGAAGAAATCGTCCACAACAGTTCGTCCCTCCTGGTCAATGCACACGGCTAATTTATTTCTCTATCATGACAATGACACCACATTATGTGTTCAGCAGCCAGAACTTTCTGACCAAACAAATATCCTCCATATACCCCTGCCAGGATTTTTCCTATTTCCAAGGACACAAATCGACTTTGAGGGCCGATGGTATGACATCAATGGAGTTTTAAAACGCATTAACTGGAAATAACTTCCAGGCAATTTTTAGTTAATGGAAAAACTGCTTTGTGCTGTGTATACACTAGCAACGGGACTATTTTGAATTTGATAGTGCTGAATGAGATCCACGTATAGAGTTATTCAATTTTATTGAAAAAATTCCGGGGAACTTTGAGCAGCAGATAGAATATTCAGTCTGACCATAAATAAGAATAAAAATGCCGACCTCCTGTGGTGTGGTGGTCAGCTTAACTGCCCCTCACCACAGAGGTCTCGGATTCGATCCTGGCGAGGGCATGGATGTTCGTGTGCGTGACAGACACTCTCGTCAAATCAGGTCCCCGACAAGCCAAATGAGTTCTCTTAATTAGTCGCTAATAACCTGAGCTGTTGTTGCGACTGTAAATAAATAAATAAATAAATAAAAGAGTTAAATGGTATGAGAGGTATCCGATTTATTTAGGTTTTACAATAAACTGGATCCATAATGACTTAAAGGAATGGCTGTGCTACAAATATTTCATTGACACTCATATTAAGGCAATTCGTTGTCGATTTATTAAACAAAGCTCTAACGAGAATACAATGAGGATACAGTTATACAAACTCAAATAAAATTTCACAGTAAATCATTATATGACTTCACTGCCAAAAACACTGTAATAAGATAAATAACGTATACAAGTTTTGTAAGGAAAACTGCAAATTAAGTAATAAATTTAGCATGCTAACATATCGCCGTCTTCGTTCTACGTAATTGCCTCGTTCAAACGATTAAATTAAACTAGTAAAGTTCTGTGATTTCTAAAGTAGGTTACATCAGTGTCGATTAATAATGCATAGCAAGTTCCACGGATGGTAAGAATTAATCTGATATTAAAAAACGAATGTCGAGTACCTGTTGGACATGTGTAATGGGGGACAGGGCATTAGCACTCGAAGGCGATCAATTCTCTTGGTAACGGCTATTTATCTCGAAGTAACTTGCTTCACGTTATCTCCGCGCGCTACACGCGTAAAAATAAGTCTACGTGAATCAGAAATTAGTATATATAGAGTAGCCAATACATTGTGTACTAAATGTGGATGTTTTATTTTGAGATTTATTGAAATGGTAACAATAAGTAATGGAGTATTGCTGGGCGTCAGATAGAAAAGACGGTTGATAACGATTTTTTTTGTATTTCTGGAATATACAGAGTTCATACGAGCATTCGTAGAGTGTGGAATTTTCATTCGTAAAATATTTAAACCCTTTCTTTTGATTGGTTGAATCATGAGTAGAGCACAGACAGCCTGATTCAACTTGATCGCATTTTAAGTAAGTTACTTGTTTAATTGAGCAACCTGATACAAGTTTCTCTAAGGTTTTCCCTGCATCACATATAAGCAAATTGCCGGGTAGAATCCTTAAACTACAGCCCGGAGACCCTAGATAACCCTTGGCTACCTTGACCTACCTTTCCGCATACCTCCTTTCCTATGTTATAAGAGGGGAGTTGCCACCATGTGGATTACCCTATATATAGACTGTCTACAACTTCTTCTTCTTTATTCTTTAACAAGTAGCCGAAGCAGAATCTTTCTGAAGAGACGAAGAAGGCTACTACCTTTTCCTCTTTTCGTTTTTGTACAGGTTCCCACAAGCCGAGGCACCTCGGCCTGTTTTCAGAGGTGTATGTTCCGGGGTCGCAGTCCTTTGGCATACGGTAAGAGTTGTCTGCCATTCCTATTGGAAGAGTCGGCCAGCTGCCTCCTAAACTGGTCGAGGCACGGAGAGGGAATGATGCGGCCCCACTACCGGTCGGAAGGGCGTGGGATAAATACCAAACGCCCGACCTACCTGATGTAGGTTTTAGGATTTGTCCTGCATCACTTTTAGACAAATACCAGATACGATCCTTGAACTATAGTTCGGGGGTCCTTGTTAACCCTGGGCTACTTCTTTCTATCCTTCCTATGTCCTTAAAGGGTAGCTGACACCACGTTGATTACCCTCATGTAGCCTGTTAATCTATAAAAAGAAAGGATTGGACACGTAATCCGTTAATAATTGTGATCACTAAAAGGTTCAGTGGTATCTACGGGCGACGCATTGTGTGGCCTGCTAATATACTTTAATCACTGTAATTTCGACTGTTTTATGCGGACGAAACATCTTGTGCCCGTAGGCTGTATCCTCTGTTCTCTGGACGGAAGGATTTAATTTGATGTGGTTGTGAATGTGTTACGGTGTGTGAAAGTATGTGAAATTTTATGTACATTATGGCCTGTTTTAAAATATATAAACTTTTCTAAAGTATTTGGTGGTAATTGTATGGTGTAGTAAAAATTTGGATTTATCGAGAAATGGTATTCTGAATGTTTATTTAAAATTAATATATTGTAAATATTTAATATTGTTTGTTCAGTCAGATTTCCTTTTATAATTTTAAATTGACCAACATTTTATAAGTTTGAATATTTTGTATAAAATTAATTGTAAATGTTCTCTTAAGCTTACTGTTTTATTGTGATAATTTGAAAATATTTTCATAGAAAACTTAACAGTCAGTATTTCTTAATGATCGCCTTACGTACAGGAAACTTTTTTTTAGAAACAGGCTACGAGGTGGCAACTCCCCTTTAATAGAATAGGAAGGGATTTGAAAGGGGGTTGTAGAAGGGTCTAGGAAGGTAGCCAAGAGTTAACTAGGGTCCCCGGGATGTAGTTTGCCTAAAAGTGATGCAGGACAAACTCCAGAAAACCTGCATCAGGTAGGGCGGACACTGTATACTTGTTCCCCGCCCTTCCTATGACGGGAGAGGGGTTTTCTGTGGGGTCGCAGCATTCCCATCACCGTGTCTCGACCAATTTATGAGACTCCGTTGCATGTTTCTGCACCGATTAGAAGCTGTCTAACATCGCGAGAGACGCCTAACTTAGCTATGAGACAGGTTTTTTTTAAAAAAAATACCGCAATTGATGTTGAGATAGCAGCTGTAGATTTAAGATTTTCGTCTCATTTTGCCACCAACCCATGATTAAACTGGGACTGAGATATAATTGCTAAGGTTTATAAATTGGGTTCATATAAATTATTAGTTTTTATTTGAAGTCCTTGTGGCCAAGCGTAAATTTAAAAGAATTAGACCTGAGAACTATAAAGAAATACGTTATTTTGTAGTTGATTTTATTACATTATAAATAAAATATAATATTACAATTAAGACTTGCTCTAATACGAATTAGTCGGAAAATAAAGAGCAGAATGCCAATACTAATCAGTTAATGTCTGAAACGTTAATACGCTTTGCTGTGATTTTACGTAAACCAACCATCCATTATGGAAACAAGATCGTAAAGGTTAGGAAAGATGGATTAATTCTGGAGAGAAACGTACGTTAATTTTGTTAAACTGAGAATAAAAGTCATAACATCGACGATAGAGAAATTCATGGTAATTTTTTAGCTGACACGGTCCAAAGACACTGAGTAATCCGAGAACAATACGAAAAAGGGTTTCGACCGTAAATAGTGTTCGTCATAACTAGATGCTAAGTAGACAACTGAAGCCTGCTATTTGATGCAAACGTCGATGCCTTATTACAGACATGTGTTCTGTTGCTGCGTGACAAAGCGCGCCTACATGCTTGGTCCCTCATAAGGTTCTGAATGGAACATCCTCAATGCATACAGATATAATTATACGCAAGTAAAGACTAGATTTCTCAACATTTCTGTAATATCTGAGAGCACATTTTTACCAGGTGTATAAGCTTCAATCCGCTGTTTTTTAAACAGAAAAAATGTTTTATTTTCATAGAAAACAAAAAAACATATTCAAAATACTGCCCCTCACTAGCTACATATTATTCCCACATCTCGGGTAATTTGTGGATACCACGCCAAAAAAAAATTTGGTAGTCTTCGTAAGAATCGAAGGGCTGCTCAACGAGCGCGTGGCCCATCGTGGAGGAAAATCAGCTGGTCAAGTCTGCTGATTATTCGACCTTCTGTCACGCAGATCACGGTGCAAATTGAACAGTTGTTGGTGGTAGCGGCGGGAATTTACAGTTTCATCACGTTTCAACAGTTCATAACACACAATACCCTGTTGATCCCACCCAATGCTACAGCATCGGCTTCCGTCCGGAGCATTTTGGTCATGAGGGCGATGTTGATTGATGGCCGGGATCAACCCACGATTTCTTGAGTTTAAGATTCTAGAAATGAATCCACTTTTCATCGCCAGTCAAAATCCGATTCAGGAAAGACTTTCATTTTTGTCTGGCGGGCAAGATTTCGCGTGTTTTTCGGCGTCGCTCCATCTGTCTGTCGTTAAAATCAAGTGGCACCCATTTTCCGATCCTTTGAACCTTTCCTATGCCACGCAGGCATATTGAAATGACTCGTTGAGTAACATCCAATTGCTCGTTCAGAAATTTTTGCCATTGGGTATCGTCCTCGTCCAAAATAGCCTGCAAATGATGGTCCTCAACCTTCCTGGACCGATTTTCACCTTCGTGTCGCTATAGTGAAAATTTCCGTATTTGAACCGACGAAACCAATCTCTGCACGTTGTTTCCGATAAAGAACTTTCGCCATAGGCCCTCACAAGTATTTGATGCGATTCGGCAGCCAATTTTGTCAATTTGAAACAGAAAATCAGACCTTCCTGCTTATGCACTTTCTTTTTGCTAAAAAACAAGACTCAATTACCAAAGTAAAAATGTATGTTGTTGTATGAAATTGCGGATTATGTGCACTGACTACTGCTGACAGTGGACAAACATAAAAAATGTCGATTCATAGTAGCTTAATATAATGACTAACACCTTCTATGAACAAACAAGGAATGTAACCTAGTACATCTGGGGAAAAAATACGAAAGACTTTTGTATGCAATAAATCCATATGAAAATATACGAAAATATAGTTCTTAAACCATGTGAAAAATCGGAATTGAATGTTGAATTTCGTTTAGGTTATTTTTTAAAAAAAGTGAATCTAAATTGAATTAATTTTCTGCTCTTCATTCCTGACTGAAAATATGGGTATTTAACACCTTAGAATACTTGATAGAGTATCCCGATCTCGTTTCCTCCATCTACTGTCTTTACAGTCCACTTAAATAACGTCACATGCTACCTGTTCATCACAGAATAAAGTTCAAGAGTAACACGATATTCAGTCCCAGTCATTTTTATTCCGCAGGCAACAAGCAGCTTGTGCAGTGCTGGAAGAAGTGTATGGAAAGCAAATGAACTACCGCATTGCTTTCGCTGTTATTGAAATGAATTGTAATAATTCTATTATTGGCCTGATCTCGTATTCATAAATTTGACTCGAAACAATGTAAATTAAACTTTGTAATACTTCGACTGGTAACTTTCTAAAAAAAATTCGTTCGGGCCAAAAAACAGATGTTTCATAGAGAAGCACAGGTTTTGATGTGACTGCAAAAAATGATTTCTGAGGTAATGGAAAGTTATGGTAAATTTATTTTTATATTATTTTAACAATTACAAATATACTTTCACAGAAATAATTATTTATAGAAACGTTATTTCTTATTTACGTTGAAAATGATGGATCTTTGAGCACTTATTGTGTCATAAGCACTCGTATAAATAATAAACATATTTGAGATGAAACCCGATGTTAAAACGTTTGCCATCAGCAATTTCTGTTGGTATTTTGACATTATAAAATTTATTATTGAAACAGTAAAAATCTGTTTCTTGGTTCCAAATTCCGATTTTCAGTTTAAATTTAATTAACATAAATTATATCATTGCTAAAATACTGTCAAAACAAAATTAAACGGGACAGTTATTAAAAATCGAACTTTGTTGTAATAAAATCGCAAACATTATTCTGAAGTGTACCTACTACGTCGTTTATAACCATTAAAACAGTAGGCATTCTCTTTCTTCGGTATCACTTTTCTTGGCTCTTAACCAAGTTTAACCTCAAGCAGAATATCATATTCGTTAATAAAAACAATTTAGGACCTTACACAGGCACTTTTTATTTTTTATACTAGCTGGGTGCCCGGCGTTGCCCGAGATGTCAATTATCTATAACCATAGATAAGACTCCAATTTTGGTTACTTTTGAGCTATTTTTATGTAAAGCTCCTCGAACCCTATCCCTAAATGTGCTAACCTCCCATGCTGAAGGGGGATGAAGTCATTGACTAAATATATCGGCCGTTTTTACATGTTAGAAGATGACTACCCCTACAAATATGCGATAATGAAAAAGAATGTATTCCACGCAAAAATCGGCCGATTACATTGTCTGAAAATTTATTCCCCCGGCCAACACCTCCCAAACCCGTCGCGTTACCCATGTTGTCACAATTAGATTCAGCGACATTCATAGTCTCGGAATTGATTCGAATCTTGGTTGTTTTTGCGGGATTTTATTTAACGTACCTCCACGCCACCCCTAAGCTTGCTCCCCTCACAGGGGTTAAATTATACACGAACAACATCGGTATAAATACTTTCAAAGTAATTAACCCCAGAAAATAATTTTCGCAAATATCGACCATTTAACATGTTTGAAATTTTTCACCCCCGACCACTCCCGCTTCGGGGACTTAAACGGTCAAGTTTAATGTCATAATTAAACTCAGTGACAATCCTGATAGTTTCTGGTTTATTTTTATCTAATGCTACTTCCACGCCAACCCTTAAGGGTGCACCCTTCCGAGTCCGAAAGGGATTGAAATTATACACAGAGAACATGTAGGGAAATTTTATTAATATAATTCATCCCGAAATATATTTAATTGACGAAAAAACAACCGGTCAACTCATCCCAACCCAGCCGATACCCGCGCGTTGTCCAGATTGTCATGAATAAATTCAGCAACATCCATTACCTTCGATTTGACTCGAATCTCGGTTTTTTTCCCGTTATTTTCAAGGAAATTAATTAAACTCAGTGACAATCCCGATAGTTTCTGGTTTCTTTTTATGTAATGCTACTTCACGCCCACCCTTAATGGTGCACCATTATGAGTCCGAAAGGGGTTGAAATTATACACAGAGAACATGTAGGGAAATTTTATTAATCGAATTCATCCCTAAATATATTTAATTGACGCAAAAAACAGCCGGTCAACTCATCCCAACCCAGCCGATACCCGCGCGTTGTCCAGATTGTCATAAATAAATTCAGCAACATCCATTACCTTCGATTTGACTCGAATCTCGGTTGTTTTCCCGTTATTTTCACCCACCCCAATCATGGTGCACCCTTCCGAGTCCGAAAGGGGTTGAAATTATACACAGAGAACATGTAGGGAAATTTTATTAATATAATTCATCCCGAAATATATTTAATTGACGAAAAAACAACCGGTCAACTCATCCCAACCCAGCCGATACCCGCGCGTTTTCCAGATTGTCATAAATAAATTCAGCAACATCCATTACCTTCGATTTGACTCGAATCTCGGTTGTTTTCCCGTTATTTTCAAGGAAATTCCCTCCAGCCCAACCCCTATCATGCCTACAAACAACATAGGTAGAAATACTATCAACGTCAATGGTCCCGGAATTTATTTATTCCACGCTAATATCGATGATTTAACATGTTAGAAATTTTCCATCCCATCCATGCCCGCCCCTTGGGGATAAATGGCCAATTTGATGCTATAATTGAACTGGATGACATCCATAACATTGGATTTGACTCCAATCTCGGTTGTATTCGCGTTATTTTATTGCAGCGTTCCCCCACCCAACACCTAAAAGTGCTCTACTGATAATCCCGACCCGCTTCTGGGGGTGGTAGACGCGTCTCACCCTAACAGTCGGTAGAAACACTATTAATATCTGTGACCCCAAAAAATATTTATCCGACTGAAATATAGACTGTTTTAGCATGTTTAAATATATCAACCCCCGTCCACCCCCGCTTCAGGGGGTGGTAGACGCGTCTCACCACGACAGTGTTTGTTTCCTGGTCGCAAAGAACACGTGTACGAAATTTGGTGAAATTTTCTCCAGCGGTATAGATTTGTATTCTCCACCCCAAACGCTAGGGGTGCTCTTTCCCTATGGTGTAGAGGTTGAAAATTATATTCAGATATCATCAGTGGAAACACTATAAATATCTTTGACCCCTAAAAATATTTATCCGACTGAAATATCGACTGTTTTAGCATGTTTTAATATTTCCACCCCCGCTTCTGAGGTTGGTAGAAGCGTCTGACCCCGACAGTGTTGTTTTTCTGGTCGCAAAGAACCCGTGTACGAAATTTGGTGAAATTTGCTCCAGCGGTGTAGATTTGTATTCTCCACCCCAAACGCTAGGGGTACTCTTTCGCCAGGGTGTAGAGGTTGAAAATTATATTCAGATATCATCAGTGGAAAGACTATAAATATCTTTGACCCCTAAAAATATTTATCCGACTGAAATATCGACTGTTTTAGCATGTTCAAATATTTCCACCCCCGTCCACCCCCGCTTCTGGGGTTGGTAGACGCGTCTCACCCCGACAGTGTTGTTTTCCTGGTCGCAAAGAACACGTGTACGAAATTTGGTGAAATTTTCTCCAGCGGTGTAGATTTGTATAACGAACATACAAATATACAAACATACAAATATACAAACATACATACATACATACACTCATTTTTATTTATAAGATTAAGTGTAATAATTATTTATATTAAGCCCTTTCGTTCTGGTTGAAAAGGGATTATTAATGGATTGATTTATATGGTTTAGGATTTTGAGAACAATTGTTCTAATAATGTAGATTACGTGGATAATATTTTCATTGAAGGTGTAATACAACTTCAATTACGGAATAAATGTAAAATTATGTTTATAACAATTTATAATATAAAAACTTTTTAAAAGAGTATAAAAAGCAATGGTTCTGAAACACTTTTATTTTTGATTAAACGTCGTTATTAATGGAAACAACATAGGATAAAATAGTATGAACAACACCACCCCTAAATATGTTACTTTCCCGTGGTGGAAAGGGTTGAATTTTTACTCATATCACATCGGTAGAAACACTATCAATCTAGTTTATATATAAACACATAACATTTTGGCAGTTTTAGAATAATAGACAATTCTCACACCCAGCCCTAAGCAAGCTCACCCCTAATGTCTAAAGGGATTTATATTTTCAACAACATCCGTTGAAATAGTATTCACGTAATTCTCCCCCAAGAACGCACAAGAACTGACTATTTATCTCCCCCTCCAACCCCCACCCTTTCGGGTTAAATGGGCAATTAAAAATATTTATCCGAAGTAAACTCACTGACATCCATAACCTTCGATTTGACTCCAAACTCGGTTGTATTCGCGTTATTTTTCTGTAAAGAAACTCCACCCCAAACCCTAAGGGTGCCCTTTTCCCAGGGCGTAGGAGATGAATATTATATTCAGATAACATCGGTAGAAACACAATCAATATCTTTGACCCCGAAAATATTTATCCAAATCGAATACCTGCTGTTTTAGCATGTTTAAGTATTTCAACCCCCGTCCACCCTCGCTTCTGGGGTTGGTAGACGCGTCTCACCCCGACAGTGTTTGTTTCCTGGTCGCAAAGAACCCGTGTACGAAATTTGGTGAAATTTGCTCCAGCGGTGTAGATTTGTATTCTCCACCCCAAACGCAAGGGGTGCTCTTTCCCCAGGGTGTAGAGGTTGAAAATTATATTCAGATATCATCAGTGGAAAGACTATAAATATCTTTGACCCCAAAAATATTTATCCAAATCTAATACCTGCTGTTTCAGTATGTTTAAGTATTTCAACCCCCGTTCACCCCCGCTTCTGGGGTTGGTAGACGCGTCTCACCCCGACAGTGTTGTTTTCCTGGTCGCAAAGAACCTGTGTACGAAATTTCGTGAAATTTGCTCCAGCGGTGTAGATTTGTACTCTCCACCCCAAACGCTAGGGGTGCTCTTTCCCCAGGGTGTAGAGGTTGAAAATTATATTCAGATATCATCAGTGAAAAGACTATAAATATCTTTGACCCCTAAAAATATTTCTCCGACTGAAATATCGACTGTTTTAGCATGTTCAAATATTTCCACCCCCGTCCACCCCCGCTTCAGGGGGTGGTAGGCGCGTCTCACCCCGACAGTGTTTTTTCCTGGTCGCAAAAAACACGTGTACGAGATTTGGTGAAATTTGATCCACCGGTATAGATTTGTATTCTCCACCCCAAACCCTAAGGGTGCCCTTTTCCCAGGGTGTAGGGGGATGAAAATTATATTCAGAAAACATCGGTAGAAACACCATAAATATCTTGGACCCCTAAAAATTATTATCCGACTAAAATATCGGCTGTTTTAGCTTGTTTAAATATTTCAACCCCCGTGCATCCCCGCTTCTGGGGGTGGTAGACATGTCTCACCCCGACAGTGTTTGTTTCCTGGTCGTAAAGAACACGTGTACGAAATTTGGTGAAATTTACTCTACCGGTGTAGATTTGTATAACGAACATACAAATATACAAACAAACAAACAAACATACAAACATACAAACATACAAACATACAAACATACAAACAAACATACATACACTCTTTTTTATTTATAAGATTATGACAACGTTTGGATTACCTTTTTGTATCTTCTTCAGGTATTGACCTACAAGGAGGTATTTACAATTGATTAGATTTATAGTATAACTGTACTAAGTAAACATAGGCAAACTAAAGTACACACACAAAAATGAAAAATAAAAATAACAATCAACTTACCAAATTAACACAATAAAACTAACACAACTAAACTAAACAAGTTATTAAATTTACAAAGTTTTGAATGGAGATCCGATGCAGACTATTCACTTGACACTAACAAGATTGAAGCAAGAGTGAATGGCAAGCTGTAGTTTTGAGGTTTTAACCTGACACCTGGAGATTTAGTAATAACAGTCCTGTGAGCTTGGGGCTTTACCCCGTGGTCGGTGGCTCTCGGTAACGTTCGTAAGTAACTTATAAGTAAATAGATGGAAACATATATTTACAAAAAACAACTGAAGGTAACAATTTAAATTAACAAAAAAGAATAAACAATTTAGAAAAATAAGGAGTTGTAAACAATTCTTAAATTAATTGTATCCTTGTGCGAATTGAGTGTGTTTTTTGTTCATTTTATGTGTATCATTTGTGAAAGGTTACGTTTGTATAAATTTGGTTCAACATCCAGCACCTAAACATGAATCAAAATCGTAAGATTCCTTTGGTTTGTTACTACGTTGTGGTAGACCTATGCTCTTTCAGTCTTGATCCTGAAGCACGTTTGGTCTAACCAATAAAGGTTTTCGCTACAATTAATTTTATAAAGAACATTGTGTTCACAATATTTGCTAATTTTGTCTTAACCCATTTTAATGAATTTGCTAAGCTTATTATTTATTCTAAATACAACTTAGAAGTGAAAATCTGCTAGAAGATTTTTTATTTTTCACTTATTAAACCATGATTAGGCAATACCACAATCTGTTTTTCCCTATCCAAAATCTTTTTTTTTCGTCAATTATTTTTTTGTTGTTATTATTGTGATTTAGATTCTTAATTCTTATCGAGATGTGTTTGTTGATGAAGGTCAGAGGATATGCATTATTAATTAAAATATTTTTAACTATTTTGATATTATTGTTGTGGAATTTGGGGTTTCGTAACAATATAGACCTATCTATGAGGTTGTATACCATGGCTTTCTTTTGGTGTGCAGGGTGGTTAGAAAAATAATTTAAAATACGGCCTGAGTAGGTCGGTTTCCGGTACCAATTTGTTTGAACAATATTATTATTATTGTTAGTGACTCACACGCCCAAAAAGCTAAGTTTTTTTGTTACTCTCTAATTCAAATGTTAAATGTGGTTTATCATGATACGCGTTAAAAATTTGAGTAATGTTGTTGATCTCGCTTTTGTTCCGAAAACAACAAATGTCGTCAACATATCTATTCTATATGATAGGTTTAATTTTAAGTTGGTTTAGACAATGAGTTTCAAGGTCCCTCATTACAAATTCCGAGAAAAATGGTGATAATGGCGAACCCATGAGTGAACCTTCTATCTGTTGATAAATTTTGTTACCGAATTGGAAAAAAGGTTAATTTAATATTAAATTTTAAGCAATTTCCATTTAAATCCAAGAAATATTACAAAAGTGTTTAATGGTTTCCCACCGTGCTTTTATGCTACGTATCACAAGACAATTGGGAATATTAGTGAAAAGAGATGTAACGTCAAGTGATACCATAACATGTTCCTTCCGAATATGTAATGTTATCTACGAAATCAAAACTATTTTTAACTGTATTGTTCGTCTCAACTAATCATTTAACCAATATGTTCCGCAAAAATTTTAAAAGAATTATGTAACGGACTACCTATATATGCCACGATAATTCTAAAAAGGTTATTCGGTTTATGTATTTTAGGTAAAGCATATGCACGAGGTAAGTTGGAGGAGATTAAATAAATGATTAAAATCAGTTACGTTAATGTATTCCCACGTCTTCCATATCTTCAGAAAATCTTTGTAGTTTCCTATAATTTCTTTAATAATCGGAGAGTAAGTGGTGTCAACTGCTAGCATACTATTAACTTTATTAGTATATTCTACTCTGTTCACCAAAACATTACCTTTGCCAGCTCTAGTGAAAAATAAATTCGGGTTCGCTTTTATAAATTTATTGGTTTCACTGATATTATTTAGCAATTGTTTTTTAATAAATGGTATATGATTAATTCTGTTAGAGGTTTTTGCCGAATTATATATTATTTCCACTATCTTTTTTCGAATAATGTTTTTAGTATCAATCGGAGTTTTATATAATTTTTATTCTGTACCTTTGATGTTTTCAATTACATCCTATTTGTATAAAAAATTAAAATGTGTGTGTATAAGGTCATAAATTGTTTTTATTAACTCAAAACAGACGTTAAATTAAAAATTTTATCATATTTATTAGTTAGCGAAGTCATACTTTTCCGAAACAAATTCTCTGGCATATGCTGCGCTTTTTAGCACTTGCCTTCAATATTGAATATTTTAGTAATTTTATTTTATATTTTTGCCCGGGGACTTGGGAACGCTGATTGCCGGCGCCTAAAAGTCGACAGCAGACAATTGCGGGGGCCGGATTAGGAAAATCCACGGTCCCGCAAACAGGGTCATAAAATCTTGGCAGACGTCGGGGAAGGTATGGCCAACCACGGTTAATCTTGCGAGAGCGAGTGCATGCATTCCCGAACATGATAAATTCTTGTTTTTTATTACTTCAATCACTAATGTAATTGAAATTACCCTTTCCTGTGAATGAGGTGCGGGTGGCGCCCAATAAAAAATCGTTATATAAATAATTGACGTTTTACTTACTCCCTAATTGTACGAAAGTCCCGCCACAGGCATATAATGATTTTGCTCACTTTGAGTACCAATTTGAAAGTGAAATGGAAAATCCGTCGATTATTTCAAATGCATATTTCGATAACTTCTATTCCTGCATACTTAAATAAACATACTATATATTAAGTTAACTTAGTCATGTATTATTAAGGAACAACATTCTAGCACCTAAATGCATGGAAAATTTAATTATTACCTCTGAAGAATTTTAGTTATTCTTTCCCCAAAAGTTGCTTAGTTTTAAAAATATTGTCCGTAAACACGATGTGTTTTGCAAAGGACCAAATAGTTTAAAACGAAAATCACTTGAAGTACTATTTAAATCGAAAGCTAAGATTTGGGAATATCTACACGTAAAATACATAATGAAGGAAGAATATATATTAAGTGATAAAATTAATACCACATTACGTGAATGTGATTTATTAATTTTGTTAAGTCTCAGTCAATAAAGACGTTTTTATCTTCTTATACACATTATTTTTGTTTTACTAAGTTAAGGTTCTATTAAGGAACAACATTTTAGCATTTAAATGTATTAGACAAAATGCAACAAAAGTTTAATGTCTTTGAAGAATACTAATTTAATTTGTTTTCCAAAAGGAGCTAAGTTTGATTAAAATGTCATAAATCGGATGAATTTTGAAGAGGCCAAAATGCTTTAAATAATTAAAGGCCAGTTGAAGTACAAATATTTAAATCAAAAGCTACAACGTAAAAACGGGAAAAATGACTTCTGATGGCATGTTCGAAATAGCTAAATTAAAAGACATTGAGGTTTTTTTGCTTTGTCGCACTTTATAAGACATTTCTGCGAACTTTGATCACTGCCAATGTGGTGAAATATTTCTAAGATTCCTAAATATTTTTGAAAAGGACAGACATATTACGAATCGGGATTTTTCAAACAGTAACCCGAAAACTACCGGGATGTCCAAAATAATGTTACCACTCATATGGTAGTACATATACATAATTTAATTTTTTTAGGGCAAAAGGCTACTTGAGGATAATCCACTTCCCTTTAATAGCATAGGAAGGAATTCGAAAGGTCGGATGCAGAAGGAAAGCCAAGGGTTAACTAGGGCCCCCAGGATATGGTTTAAGGATCATACCCGGTATTCGCCTAAAAGTGATGGAGGACAAACCCTAGAAAACCTGCATCAGGTAGGCCGGACATTGGGTACTTGTCCCACGCCGTTCCGATGGCAGTAGAGTAGACGCAGCATTCCCTTCTCCGTGCCTCGACCAGTTTAGGAGGCAGCTGTCCCACTGTTCCAATAGTAACAGTGAACAATTCTTACCGTATGCCCAAGGTGTGTGACCCCGGAACATACAGCTCTCAAAAGAGGCCGAGGTTCCTCGGCTTGTGGGAACCTTGGTTCAAAATCGGAGACAGAAAAATGCATCCCAAAAGGTAGCCTCCTCCGTCTCTCCTAGAAGGTTCTGCCTGCGAGAGACCATCCCTCGCTTAAATTTTTTTTAGAGTAACAAGCTACATGACGGTAATCCACATGGTGGCAACTCCCCTCTAATAGCATAGGAAGGGTAGAGGAAGGTAGCCAAGGGTTAACTAGGGCCCCCGGGCTATAGTTTAAGGATCCTACCCGGAATTCGCCTAAAAGTAATGCAGGGAAAACCCTAGAAAAACCCTCATCAGAATTTTCTTACGTTGCAGACTATATATGGCCACCTGACTCACTTTGGAAGAGAGAAGGAAAGAAGTGTTTGGTTTACCTTCAACAGTAAGAAACAAATTTTGTCAATGGTTTAATAAGGATCCTCCAAGCCGTTTAACTATCCATCGCCTGCATGAGAAATTTGTGCGTACCGGGTCTATGACCAATGGCTGTAAAGGAAAAACGTCGTTCGTCCAAGTAGTATTGGAACGGAAAATAATATCATCATAAATGTTCAAAGCAGTTAAGAATTTATCACCTCGTTCTGGTAATGAATCCGTCAAATGATACAGGCCATTTCTGGCGATGATAAAACTGCTCGTGTATGAGCTGAAGAAGTGTTATTAAAATGACGAAAATAGATCCCAATGTTGTGATCTTTATGTCAGATGAAGCCACATTTCATGTGAATAAGAAAAATTACATCATGTAACTACATCATGTGGATGTACATCAATATAGACAATCCCCATGAAGTAAGGAGACCACACTTGATCCTCGCCGAAAGTTAACGTGTGGTACGGTATTTCGAAAATTGGAGTACTTGGTCCAGATTTGTTTAATGATCAAATAGATTCTTACCTAGATATGTTGCAGACTTTTGGTGTTTATAATCTTCCCCTTTGTATCCTAACATCAGGTTACATTCAGCAAGAAGTGGCGGTTCGACATGACCTGAATGAAATATTTGATATAGTGTGGATTGAAAGGCGGTGGACCTTTGGTTAGACCAGCGCGGTCACCAGATTTGACTCCACGTCATTTATGGCTATGATGAATGGTAATAGAACGCGTGCAAGCTCTGCAAGACCTACTAAAGAACGCATAACAACAGTTATCCGCTCTATAACTATGAAAATGTGTGGACGAGCTATGGATTGAATGGTGAAAAGACTTCGCACATGCAAATAAAAGTCAAATCCCATATAAGTGGTAACATACTTTGGACACCCCTGTAATTCAGGGTATCTGTGTTTTCTTACAGTATAGTGTATACCAACACTCAGTCCAGCTTCTCCATCCTCCGGGTGAAGAAGGTACATTTCTATCCGGACACTGCAAAACATTTCAGTGACTTTCATGTCATAAAAACTGCGGAAAATGCATTAATATTGTATCGTACCTAGTGTAAATTATGTGTTTGAACTGTGTGTTGTATAATTCTAAACAAAAACGTAGTTATGTAGATCCAAAGCATATTTTACTTTGTCTTGAATCAACAGCTGTATCATGAAAATAACAGGAGTGTTACTCATTACTGTTTTCGTAGATACGGCTCTATTTTTATATACTGATAACCTCAGACAATAATAGCTTCATCAGTATGGAAACACTGATTCGACGATTAGAGAGAATATTTTGACCATTTTTATAATTAGTACCATTATAATTATAAATAGATACAGGATGTCATTTTATCAAAACAGCTGATAAACCTGTTGGCAGTGAGTACTTTACACTTTGGCCAGAGGGCTTTCAACGCTAATTTAAAACTTTTTACAGACTCGCTGCTTTCATAAATAATTACGTGTGATTGTACATTCCGTGAACAGAAAAAACTAAAAACGGGACTCGTTGTTATCGTTCTTGTACTTCACCTACCGTACCGACGATGCAGAATTTCAATTAGCGTAAAACCGCTTCATGCATATTGCCAAATCTGTGAGGACAGTGAACGACAGTGAGTACTTTACACTTTGTCCCGACACATTTCAACACAGAAAAGGTCAGCCAAGGCCAGGGGCAACATCCACCTAGACACAAATACTCGTGAGGTCACTTACTTATCTTATCATACATTAATTATATGAAATGCTTAAATTATGAAAACTTGATTTCACTCCGTGGTATAGTTAACGGGATCATTGCACCAGGGGCAGAAAAATATAATACGTACGTGAAGTAGTTGGCCGTTTAATCCGGAAACACAAGACTCTGATTTTTATAATATTTTAACATAATTAAATAAAACGAACAGCATAAATGTTTATTTAAGATCAATTATAAATAATCAACAGCCTTTTTGAATCAGAAAAAAAATGTAATAGTAATTCCACTGTGTTTCGTCGCTAATTTGCGACCTCTTCAGGTATTTTACAAAATTTTGATAGCTAACGAAGAACGACCCTGACTATCAAAGTTTTGTAAAACGTCATACCTGATAGAGGTCGCAAATTAGCGACGAAACGCAGTGGAATTTCTATTCAATATTACCATCTGATCCGTTAATATTAACGTGAAAGTGGCCTATTGCAGACAATGTTTGAATTAAAAACAACGAGCAATCTTAGGTTTTCTCTGCCAATCGACAGACCTTCTCAAGGAAATCAACAATAAAAGTAATTACAATTATTTTGTTTTGAATCAGTCCTATTTGCAACAAACTAGAGGGACACCCTTTTTCTCTGAGATTGTGATGAGAGATTTAGAGAATGCATGTCTCCCTTCTGTGGATTTCAAAACTCTTTTGTTAGTTTATAATGTTGATGATATCTTTAGTATTATATCAGCCACAGAAACAGATAGTATGGTTCACGTTTTTAACGATTATAACTCGTTTCAGTGGCGGTCCGTAGCTAAATTTAGTGGTGCGCTGCTCCAGGAAATTTTTAGCCTTTATTTTAAATTTATGTGAAAGAAAACGAACATGTATAAAAAAGTATTCAGAAACTTGATAAAATCCAAAAAGAATTTGTCATTTATTTTAACCTAAATCATTAGAGGTCAAGCTTAATATCTTCATTTAAAAATGAAATTCATTATTCCTGTTTTATTTTGTACGTAAAGATAAATAATTTTCTTCTACATATCCGGATGGCAACAGGGTCGACACTTCGGCAACGACAGTGCTGTCTTTCCCTTGCATCCTCGTGTGGAGCTTCCTTTGTGCGCATTCGTACATCACTCAAACACCTCACTGCTGACACTGTGAAGAGCACAGTTCCATACAAAGATTTTTGTATACTTTTCATAAACTGGGAATTTAATACGGACATTAAACATAAGGATTTTATATTTTACAAGTATAACGAAGCAATTAAAGAAAAAAGGAGCAATTATATTAAATGTTTGCGATGATATCATGAGGAAATTTCACATCCCCTATACGCAATTACTTTCTTCGCTCCAAAAAAACAAAAATGAAATCTGCACCAATCATAACCCAAAAATAATATTTTTAAAATAATTATACTATCTGGGTTATTTACTTCTACTTATAAAATTTAGTACTGCTTGTGAAGTAAAGTTTATACAACAAATAGTAATTTTTATTCTTCTCTCTTATATAGAATTATATTTTCAAATATGTTCTTTTGTAGTTCTTCATATTTATGAACAAACCTAAGATTTTATTTATAAATGTGATGATCAAACAGCCATAAACAGCCATTTAAAAATATTTTATTTTATGAATTTGGTAAATTACATGTTTTGGTCATCACGTGGACCCACTTCAGAAAAGGATAACTGAGTAACAGTAAATACAGAGATATGTACGTATGTAGGTATTTATTTAATCTACAAATGGGCAATTTGTCCGGTGGTAGATGAAGAAGAAGATGAAGGTGTAGAGAGCCTTTGTATAGTGTAATCCTCATAGTGGCAACTCCCCTCTAATAGCATAGGAAAGAGAGAGAAATGGGGATGCGGAAAGGTAGAGCAAGGTAGCCAAGGACTAACTAGGGCCCCCGGACTATGATTTAAGGATCCTACCCGGCAATTCGCCTAAAAGTGAAGCAGGGAAAATTCTAGAAGAACCTGCATCAGGTAGGTCGGGAAGAGGGGTTTTCTGTGGGGTCGCAGCTATCCCCTCGCCGTGCCTTGACCAGTTTAGGAGGCAGCTGGCCGACTATTCCAATAGGAATAGCGGACAACTCTTACCGTATGCCCAAGCTCTGCGACCCCGGCACAGACACCTCTCAAAGCAGTCCGAGGTTCATGAAATTACAATTAAATAAGTGTTGCAATAAAATAAATAAGACTAAATTAATATAATTATTTTAAAATATGAGCTAGGTTTAGGAACATTATTTCAAGTATAAATACATGTATATAGAATCATATAAATTAAAGGTTAATTTGACAAAAGTTAAAGAAAGAATTAATATTGTACTGGCCCGAAAAGAAGAACAGTAAAATATATTTTAAAATAGAGATTAAGAAACTAAGGAGACAAGGAATGTTACTATTTTTTCTTTTTAGTTTATAACGGAGCACTATCACTTCACTTACACTACTCTATATTCACTAGAGTTCAGATTAAGTTTAAATTTTCTTTCCGGTAGAGGACTTTCTCCGAAAACTTTTGCAGGTAAATTGTTCCAGTTATTTATTGTCCTATTTATGAATGAGTATTTTGCAACATTTGGTTTTTGCTGTCTGGTACTTAACTTGAACATGTGGTCAGTCCTCCCGTAGGTTCTCTCAATCTATCTCGAATTCCTTGCCAAGCTTTTGACCTGCAAAGTCTTTAAAGAAAACGTGTATCCTGGCTCTTCCCCTTCTCGTGTGTAATGTATCCCACACTAGCAGCTTTACTTTTTCGCTCCCATGCCCAGGTCCTATCTGCACGAATTTCGCAGCCATTTTCTGAACCCTTTCTAAGGATTCTATCTGATTTTTCGTATACGAATCCCAGAATGCTGCACCATATTCTATTCCATTAGTGGGCGTAATAATGTTAGATACGCCATTTCCTTGGATTTTCCATTTCCCTTTTTGACAGATCTCACTACAAATTGCAACGTATTCCCTTGTATAATAGTTTACCAACTTACTGATAAAATAAATGCCTAGGTATTTACAGTTTGTTTCCCGGGGTACTGTTTCCCCTTCTATGTTGTACTCCTAGGCGCCTTTTAGTGTAACTAATCGCCCTACTTTTGCTATTGTTAATTTTCATTTTATTTCGCTTAGCCCATGTGCTTACTATATCTAAGTCACCTACGTCTTGTGGACCACTTATTTCCCTGTACATTACACAGTCATCTGAAAAACGTCGGAACTTTGAATTTATACCAATTGGTAAATCGATGATGAATATTATAAACAATAATGGGGCAATGACCGATCCCTGTGGGACTCCCGGTGATACAGATCCCAGTTCCGACGTTTCTTTCCCGACTATAAGTTTTTGTAACTTTTTTCTTAAAAATTCTTGCACTTAAAGAACTACTCTTTTGTCAATATCCGTCCCATCTAACTTTTGGAACAAGATGTCGTGAGGAACTTCATTGCAAACCTTTCAAAGTCAATAACAATAGCGTCTATTCTACCCCTATTATCGATTTCGTCTGCTGGTTCTTGAAATATGTACCTTATAAAGATATTATTGTAGGAAAAAAGAATTTATAATTATAAATAAACAAAACAGAATATATATAAAACAGACAAACATATTGCAAAATAATATTTTTGCAACATGTTTGTCTACTTCCTATTTATTCATAAAATAATATATTTTTAAACATACGTTATTGGTTATTTTATTATCAAATTTATTTGCACAGACGTTAAACTTGATATATTTATTTATAACGTATTCTACTCATTGTAAACAATATCAACTTAGCTTGTCCCATTTCCTCAGCAGAGGATTAATGAAACTAATAGATCTAATATAATATAATCTTGTTTTACGATATTTTAATCGTTTCCATTTCCACATGCTGGATATTAGCCTATAATCTTAAATAATGCCGTTTTATGACCAATACCAAACAATATTTTTATTTATTTACGACAACGTTTCGGTACGTGTTTGTACCTTCATCAGGTCTTTCAGGCGCAGAAATTGTGCAAAATAAATTTGTATTATCAAGAAGCCAATGTATTTATAAAAGTGGTTGAACAAAAAATATTATACAAACTTAAGAAATTTTTCGAGACACTTATTCACAAACTACACACAAGTGCAAACACAGCATTGGTAAAAATACTGCAATTATTTATTTAATATAAAATATGTAAAAATACAACCTTTATAATATAATCTTCTTTATCAAATTAATAAAGAACCTTCATCAGAAATCCCAAACGGATTGTGGTCGTAGAATAGCTCACTATTATTATGTTAAATTATCACAACTGTAAAGTCTCCGGACTAAGAGTTAATTATAATAAATAATAAAAATTATCTTCTTCACAATGTAACCTCCTTTGGTGGCATTTTGTATAACGAATTAATTTCAACTTGTTTTCAACCAGTGTTTGACCGAGTCTTACAGAAATGTCAATGTTCTTAAAACTTTAATAGAATATTTAATCATTTTCTAAAGCAAATGTGTGACCGATAACCGGATACAATATTATCTCGAAACCTATAACATTCATACATGTGTTTGTGCCTTGATATTACGTCGCTATTGGTCAATTGATGACTCAAGGAAGGTATTGTCTTCCTCGGGTTGTTGTTCACGATTGCGCAGCATGATCCACTCCAGGCACACGCATTCCATTTCGCTGATAACGGTTTATTTGAGGCTAACAACGGAGAGCAGGAAGTCTATTCAATGTAAATACGTCCCAGCCTACACGTTTCCCAAATGGGTACAAAATAAGACAGTATTTCATTGAAAGGATGCAAGCTAACATCCGTAGTTCTATGGACCATTTTTCAAATAAACTATTAAGTCATTCTAAGATATGTCTTTGTTCTATTTTATAGTTTGATCGCCGAATTGAGGTCATTATTTTAATAAATAATTTTAATACTGTTATAGTATAGCGAGTACTGTATATATTACGTGGCTATTTGGTAATATTCATAGAAGTAGCTGGGAACAACTTTTATTCCGGTTTTGAAATTTGTTGATATCAGTGTTGAACCACTCGGCTAAGATACTATCGGGTATTCCATTGTCTAAAATAGATAAAATCAACAAAGGCAATCCAAAGTTACCTAAGAAAATCCTATGTTCCGAACAATAATATTCATCATTTACAAAGCTACCGATACATTTTCGGTATTACTCAAAAGACCCGCATGACACATATAGCAAACATTGTGCTGTTTGAAAACTCTCTTGCTATATCAGGCAAACTAAAAGGTCATTAAAAATCCGTATCAAAGAACATATGTCCAATATCAAACTCCACATCGATAAACAATCATTCGTCTCTAAACGTATTATTCCAAACATTCCTTTGATTGGCAAAATGCAAAAAAAAAATTAATGTTGACACAATGCACTTTACATTAAATCTAATATCACTGTAATTAACGAACAAAACAATTGCTATGATACCTTGTTTTCAAGCTTTTTTTTTTTACTTTTAATCTTTTGTAACAAGAAGGATAGAGAAATTCAGACAAAAGAAGTGATAATATAAATAAACACAACGTTTCTGGAAGCCTTGTTCCTTTCTTCAGGTGCAGAAAAACCCCAAGAGCATAGAGAGACACAACTGCACGAGTCAGTTGACAATACTTTTCAGTGTTTCTTATTATTAATTTTCAATCAGACGTAATTTTTTTTAATTTTAATCTTTTGTGTCCGTCGCCCGGGTTGTTACTCTTTTCCTTCAGAAATCTCTTACTATTTTCAACACCTGATGATAGGACCAAGGTTTGCAGAAACGTTGTGTGGCATTTATTTTATCACCTAAAGTTGTCTGTTTTATTGGCTACTTCATTATACATTAGTTAATAAAACTTTTCCTTTATCTCACACAATGGAACAGCCGGTGATATTTTACTAATTTATTTCATTATTTCATATTAGGTAGGCCAAATTACGAAATATATGACAATTCATTACTCGTATATTAATTACTCTCAAACAGAACAGGAAAGTTGAAATTAATTTGAAAAATGTGATAGGAAACTCACAAAGACATTGTAGCGAATTCATTACTTTTGCGTTGAGTCCGGTAAAAATCCTATAATTCTCCCCCAACAGTTTCGTGTAAAAGATGAAAAAACGTCTCTCTGAGAAGAAGTGCAGAGTGCTGTTTCACAAATATACCGTATGAGACATTTCACATCTAAAATCGCTGTTTAGATATTCACATATCCTTGTACGATTCCTTTATTTGAATTAATTGTTTTTGTCACTTCGCTCGTTTCCTTTGAATGTTTGATATGTTTCAAACTTTGTTTCTGAACTGTTCTAATATGCTGAAAGAGACAAGATATGAAACCCTTTTGTAAGCCAATTACATAACTTTTACAAAGTGCTTAATGAGGCCTCGTCTTGTGTAAAGAGAGAAATATTTCCATTACTTTCCACTTACTTGGAAAGCAATTGTGTCTCACGTCATTTTCATTGTTAACTGCCACACTCTCAAATGTAAGATAATTATTTTGTGAAATCTTATCACATCTAAAAGCTATTCTTCTATGTCAACACATATTTTATATTTGTGTCCACTATATTTATTTAATCTTAATACATTCCAAATAAATTTTTCAGGGTTAAGTCAAAAAGTAGAGCGGAGTGTAATTTATTTTCATAGAATAGACAAACTTCATGAAAATAATAAGAAAGATAGCCAAATACAGACTAAAGAAGTGACAATATAAATACCGCACAACGTTTCTGGAAGTATTGTTCTTTTCTTCAGGTGCTAAGAAAACTAAAAAAGAACAGTCTTGAGCGACACAACTGAATAATTTATAATTATTAATATTCTTCGGGTATTCCATTGGAGTAGATAGGTGAGCAAGAAAAAGGGGGAAAAAAGGCAAAAAAAAGTAAAAAAGAAAAGCAAATAAAACAAGAAAAACAGAAAGGGAGAGGCAGGTCAAAGAGATCACGAGAAAATCGTCTACAAGATCAGACAACAGATTTAGAGATATACACTAAGTTAAGAAAACAAAGGAAACAAGAAAAACAGAGGCAGTGTGTAAGAAACAAGTTAGGTTAAAGCGATGACGTGAAAAATCGTCAGGAAGTTCAGAGAAAGATGTAGAAACTCCAACGTTTCTAACAACACAGAAAAAACGCTGTTCGTCATCAGGGAACGAACAACACTCAGATACGCAACATGAGAGCCCGAACACTCATGAGTGGGAGGGGAGGCAGACCTACTAAATTCGGCCTGGTCCTAGTAACAGCAGTTATCACTCATTCGGTTCGTATTTGAAACTTGATTTCAAGAAGCCCAAAATGGCAACGTCACTACCAAAATGCGTTCTCTCTGTCTAAACTCTAAATTTTTCATTAGGCTGGTGCAGTTTTGTTTTCCGTGTTTTCCTGCTACCAAAAATCTAATGTCAGTTTATAAGTGCCGGTTGTAAATTCCTTTAGAAAACTTCGGGTAGAATTATCGGCAATTTTTCCCTCAGCCTTACGCTCTTCATTCTGACACACTCTCGATCTATATTCGTGAACAACCGTATTAAAAGGTATTATGCACAAATGTGGATCAAACAAAAGTTCCCATTCCTTGTGGTCCAAGTTAGTTTACTAACAGCACGTGCAGAGGGGGTGTATTAAATGGTAGAATCTCCGGTCCGTTAGACATCTGGCGATTATTATCGCGGAGGTAAAATTATCGTCGACTCTCGAAGAAATCTGGAAACTTATTCAGCGATTAATATCGAGGATGAAAAATTATCGTCGAAATATTCTCAGTTGAGAGTGCTGTGAACAATGTAGTTCGAAATGAAACGAGAGAATTTCGTTGTCGAATGAAAATGAGAAGAAAAAATCGACTGATTTGGGTTTATCAAATTACTGAAAGAAGAGAGCAGGTTGTAACTTTCTACTCTGATTAAAGAGTTGAGGCAGGATAACGTGAAATATGTTCAGGGTTTTAACCCATTACACAGGTCTTTCTTCAATTAATTAAATAAGTATTTCGTTATCTATGATGTCATCCAAATTATTCATATTCGAAAAATTCAAAAAAACAACCTTTGCATACGAAAATTCAAATCAAGAATGAAAAAAATAACTCCAGCGGTATAAAAACCGCCCTGTGTGTCAACTAGTTCAAGTTGGCGATAAATTTGTCGTCGTACGGCAGAGGCACCGAGCGACTGCTCAAACTATCGTCAACAACAATTTCATCGCCGAGATTATTTACCGATCGGTGTGCAAGCTCATTCGCTTCAATGGTTCACTGCGGTTGCGGAGTCAGCGATAAAACTATCGCCGCGATTATAATCGCCGAATACGTAACGGGCCTCATGGTTGGCCCTGCGTGCTTTGGAGGTAGCAGGACCTTTAAGGGCCTTTGGCCCCAAAAATAATTCTTTTAGAAAACAGAACCCATGTGAAACGTCGAAATTTCCACGCTTCAATAGCTTCCTCACACACTATCTATTATACGATTGTAGTTCTCATGAATGCAGTGAATATGAAGCATTTGTTTTCCCAAAGCATTCCATAATGATCGCCTTGCGTTGGGTGTGAAGTAAACACTTCTCGTTTCTTTTCACGTTATGCGTCTCGCGATTGCAATATGCAGCATATTTAGTGATTCGCTCTTGGGTCTAATTGACGGATATGTTAATGCATTGAATGTAGTGGAAGAAGGCAAGGCAAGGCGAGAGCAGAGCAGAGCAACCTTGATGGCCGTTCTCTGTCCTCTAGGGAAATGGGCCACGGATCGGTCAAGGCGAAACATCCGCGCGCGCCTTCACTCCGGTGGTCGGGAAGCTCAGCCCGATTAATCACTGCACCGACCAGAACCTGTTCCCCGACTTGCTCTTTTCATAGACATGATGTAACGGCTTGTAGTAGCTATTAATGGTAACGTACATACATCTCTCTTCCGCGCTCTCAGCAAAACAAAATTATTCTCATGAGCGTCCAACTTCAGATTATTTTCAGTACTTGAGCAGTTTACGAAATACACTGTTTTCTTTCTGCACCGCTGTTGGAACTATGAAAATAACCAAGGTTCGCGAGATAAAATATATGATCTGGTGAGTAATTGAGTTGAGTCCTGAGTTGCCTTCACTCCATTAACTCAAAATTATTGACCGGAGAGAATAAAAAATCATGTAGTCGCAGAAGACTAATTAATCATATATTTAATGTAAAATTAAAATTGACATAAAATATAGCCTTAATTTTGCTCTTCATTGTTCGAAGTATTAAGAATTGTGAAGTAGGCAAAGATAAGAATAGTAAGGCAGTAGCTGAGCGGGAAATGAAATCCAATAAACCTGATTCGAAAAAAGAAAATGTACGATTGTATAAGATGAAAGAATGGAAAAGGATGTACCAGAACGTCAGGAATTGAACAAATCAGAACACAATAAATGACGTGGAATAAAATGAAGGAAACTCCGTGAAAAGAAAACAGACGATTGGCAGTAGGATATTGCATTTTGTTCAATTTGTTGTTTATGTGTTTAAAAATAAATTTTAAAGGGTACTCAATGGAGATTAAAATGTTTCGGACAATATTTAAGTTGTGTTGATAGAAGTTGGATTGTTTGATTGTGACGTTATTATGACAAAATAAAGGTGTGCTTTACTCATAGGTTTATTACTGTGAGAGGAAAAGCGATGGGAAACGATTAAATCCTTACGGTCTATGCCAATTTTTATGTATAAAATATTTAATAATTGTTTATCATGACGAAAGGCGAGTATCATTTGTAAGAGACCTGAAACTGGACAATAGCCCGTATTTAATATTATAAATTCACGTTTGGCAGTAGGCTGTACCAGATAATTTACGTGACTTAAATTTTATGTTCAATTAATTATGGAACATTGTTACAATTAAATAAAGCGACGAAAGATATTCCTTTTTGGGCTACGGAGGTTTTGGAAATCGTTGTTTGACGAAATAAAAATTTTCATAATTATAATTTATATATCCTTGATATGAATACAGCTGTGGTGATGGATATTATAGCCGTTATGCATTGTTTCTTGTAATTATGATGATCCCAGTGAGATCGTGAGAGGGACACGCGGAACACAGCGTGGAATGCTTAGGCTGTTCTGTCACAGCTGCGCTCTTTTGTGTTTGACAAGCATAGATATACGATTCAACAACGGTAATCATAAAAACGTATTATCAAAATGCGTGTTCAGTGCTAAAGAGATTGCGTGCCGTTGCGGCTACAGGTAGTAAATCGTTACGTGATCAATGCTTTCCTCCAATACGATGGTGCTACATTTTACGCATCACGCCAGACTTGTTGCACGAAAACGTTCATGGAAGAGTTAACTTCACAAAATGGTGAAATGAACTCACGGCCCAGGACCCAGGTCGGAAAGACTAATCCCATGATTATGGGAATCGCAGGTTTACGAAAGTATAGCAGGGAAGAATATCTTGGTCGTCAACTTTGAATAAAATTTGGCCACTGAAATTAACTTAATGGCATTAACTTAAATGCATTAACAAGTAAATTTAAAGGATTTCATATATCGAACGGCCCAATAGCAATACTTTAAGGGATAATTTGAACACCTACGGCCTTGGTTCCGAACCTGGTCGGGGGTAAAACATCAATTCAGTGGGGGTAATAAATAATAAATTTTATAATTATTAATTAAATTAAATGACAGATCAGCGCCACGTGGATTACACTCTCTCGTATCGGTGTTTATTCAACTGTGTGAACAATTGGTAAAATGATTCCGTGGTTCAGCATTTATCTGCAGAAATGAACTGACTGAAGCAATATATCCCAGGCATGTTAATCGGCAGTCAAAGAAGAAGGTGTGTCAGACAACTCGGAATTCGCGAGAGTAGCACGTTCAAAGTGTGATTTCAAAATTATGATCTCGTTATATTTTGTCAAAGCGTTGGTACTAAATATCCTTTTATAGCTGACAGAAGAAAAGAATCAGATAGCCAAGGGTTAACTACAGCCCCCGATCTGTATTTTAAGGATCCTACTCAGAAAAGTAATGCAGGTAAAATTATATAAATTACGTACATGTCTCATGACCTTCCGATGGCGGGGGAGGGGTTTGCTGTGGGGTCACAGCATTCCCTTCCCCGAGCCTCGACCAGTTTAGGAGGCAGCTGTCCGACTATCCCAATAGGAATAGCGGACAACACTTACCGTACGCCCAAGATCTGTGACTCCGGAACATACACCTCTAAAAACAAGCTGAGATACCTTGGAATGTGCGAACCTTAGTTTTAAAAACCAGAGAGAGAAGAAAGTATCCCCAAAGTTTTTTTTAGGGTGACAGGTTACATGAGGGTAATCCACATGATGGCAACTCCCCTTTAATAGCATAGTAAGGGATGCTGGCCGACTATTGCAATAGCAATAACACACATCTTTCACCATATGCCCAAGGTCTCGGAAGGACGTAGGACAAGTACCAAATACCCTAAACTTGATGCAGATTTTTCTAGGCTTTTCCCTGCATCACTTTTAGGTGAATTGCCGGGTAGAATCCTTTAAACTACAGCCCGGCGGGGGACTATATAATGTTAATACCATTTTCTACCACTTGTAGATGTGAAAGTGGTTTTTCAACTTCAGTAACAGTAAAAACAAATAGGTCTCAATGTGGAATAAGAATTAAGATGGGTTTTAAGTGAAACTAAACCTAATAAAAAATCCTGCGAATGGAAAACAATACAAACTTTCACACTGAATATCATTAGATTATTATTTATAAATGGTACATTGAAAATGTAACAACATATATTTTTGTGCAATTTATTATGATTAATAAAGGCTATTTGTATTTTCATCCGTTGTTTTTTTTATAACATTTTAAAGAGGAGGGGGGAAATGAGTATCCCTAATAAGTCATAGGGGTAAGAAGATTGAATAGGAATGCTCGAATGATCGTGACATTCAACAATGATAATGTCCTACGAATAATAATTTATTATACGTTGCAAGAGGTTGTGAGTTGTTTGGTCCAATCACTTAATGAACCACCTACCTCGTGATTCATTTGCCGTGCCTTCATAAAGTATGGGCGAACGTATGACGTAACTGTTCATCACATTGAAACATGTCTTCGTTTTCCAGACAACTGAGAATTTATTTTAGAGTGATCTGAAAGAAAGGGTGAAATTGCTAGTGACGAGTATGTTATCTGTGACAACTAGCAAGAAAGTGCTAGTGTTTGTGGTGTGGGAGGTGTTTTCTGCCGCGTGTATGCCGAGAGTGGTGACATCACACACGTCCGGCTTAAAGCCACTCGAGATACGGACCACTCGTGTTCACTAACATTCCCACACCGTAGGTGTAGGGCGTCTGCTATGTACCAAATGCATGTTAACAAATTTATCTGGAGTCAAAGAAAGCAAAACATTTCATGTATAAAACGGACTAATGTACCAAACCGTTAAAGATGAACTCTTCGAGGTCTGGGGTTTTGTTTGATTGCTTTAACGTCGACCATGCTGGTGCGAGGTTATTACCGACACCAAGGATACGTACGAACTCTCACTCGAAAGTTTGGCAACCTAGGGAGTGGGCCAAGAAAGACTTCCTTTGCCTGCAGTGACATCGCAAACAGGAACTCACTACAAGAACGGAATTCCTTTCTTCCATTTCCAAATTACACCACAGACAGCAATTTTATTCCGTTTATGAATTAATTATTCGCTCGGTAACCAAATGCAAAACCTCTAAAAACATTTAATATAAAGTTTTAACAATGTTTTATAGCTGACGTTGACGAGAATCTCGGCTGTCACCATAGAGATAATTCTGCTCCTTGTGTTGTGTAACGCGTTTTATTATTTTTGTGTCAAGTCATAGCGCCTACGTATTTACAGAACAATTTTTTGCACTTAAATTTCAATTATATAATTACGTCTCTTGTTCACGAGTGAATTAAGGTATTAGAAAAATGGTTGTAAATTATATTGCCATAATATGTCAATTATTGTAGCTAGAATGTGTGTATATATAATTGTAGAGTTTTACCATATTATACATCCGAAACTGGGAACAAATGGAAAATTAATACAATCTAAACAAATTACGGAACTCAACCAAGTGTGGAGATATGACCTCGAGTATCTCGTTACATTCTAGTGTTTCCATTGGGAACAAGGAGGAAAACTGTCATCAGTAATCACTTCCTTCTAGAATAAGCTACTAGTTAACGAGCTAGTTGACGTTAACAGAAAATATAATACATAGTATAAAAATTACTTGAATGAATTATACGTTTTTAAAACAATTTGTCATTTTTCAATCTTTTACTATCAAATATGCAAATACAATGTTTAAACAAGTTGTTTGAACATTAAAGGAAGGTTATGGAGGTTTACATCAATCTTGTATGACAGGCACGAATGATTTTTGAATGCATTTATTCATAATAAAAAAACATGTTTTCAGGTAATAATGGCAGAATTTACCGAAACCTCAAAAATATATCATGAATAAATGTTTTTACTATTTGATTTAAACACAAGTTTCGTCGATAAGACTATCATGGCGTAATTATGGTGGCAACGAGGGCTTCTCTATACCAAAGGACCGAGCTGTTGCTCATGCCTTTGTTGAATCCTATTCTACTTTGAATCATTAGCCTAATTGTGTTGATCAGGCCCAGGCGTGCACTACGTTTAACTTAAATAATACAATAATCCTATTTCTAATTGTCCCTAAACTTTCTAATTTTATTATCATGAATATTTTTAGGGTAAGAGGCTACATGAGGGTAATCCACATGGTGGCAACTCCCCTTTAATATCATAGGAAGTGGATTTGAAAGGGAGGATGCGGAAGAGTAGAGGAAGGTAGCCAAGGGTTAACTAGGGCCCCCGGGCTATAGTTTAAGGATCCTACCCGGCATTCGCCTAAAAGTAATGCAGGACAAATCCTAGAAAAATCTGCATCAGGTAGGTCGGGCATTGGGTATTTGTCCCACGCCCTTCTGATAGCGGGAGAGGGGTTTGCTGTGGGGACGCAGAATTTCCTTCGCCGTGCCTTGACCAGTTTAGGAGGCAGCTGGCCGACTGTTCCAATAGGAACAGCCGACAACTCTTACCGTATGCCCAAGGTCTGTGTGGAACCTTAGTTGAAAAACGGAGAGCGAAAAAGGGCATCCCCAAAGGTAGCCCCTACCGTCTCCCCTACAAGGTTCTGCCTGCGAGAGAATAACTCCCGCAGACAGCTGGCTAGGATTGATTTTTTGTTTATGTGATTGATACAGTCCATAGAACACAGCAGCGACTGACACGACTGCGAGGCACTTTACACATTTGCGGGATGCACGTTGTCCTTCTCTTCGCTTTTGTCCTTAGATTTCCTGATACTTCATGCCCCCCAATTCGTCTATTGATTTCAGGAAACCCGGAAACTACTAAATCATAATATGCAACGAGGAATTCGAACCTAAATCCTCATCATGACGAGTACCGTGACTTTCTCTTTAATAGCCGCGCCACATCGTTTGGTTCCAGTTTTGAGAGACTCCCATCCTGAAAGCGAACGTGACATCTTTCCAATACAAAGCTGCCTCGGCTCTTCTCCTCCAAGCAAAAGTGAGCTTTAAATTTGTCTCAAGAAAATTAACGATAAACACGTTCTTCTCAGGAAATTCTTCTCAGGCAATTTATATGTGCCAATCTCGTTTTATATTTTATATAATTGTCTGGATTCGTTGAAACATCTTTAGCCACTAGATCAGAGTATTATATCACCGTCGTTGCTTATTAAAATTAAATAATTCAAAATATATTGCCATTTAACAAGATAAACAATTATCAAAGTTTTTCGTGTACATCGGTGAGTATATATACTGAAGTTTTGTCCAATAACGTGAGTGTAGAAAATAATATTTTTCGAGCAATGGCATCACACACACTTGCGATCTTCCGAGTTACCGTTTGATAGTCTATTAATAATTTATTGAACTTAAATAGTATGTTATTAGATTTTCATTTTGTTAATCCCTTTCCGAACGAATAAATAAAATTAATAAATTATTCATTGAGCTAATATATTGTTAATTTAGCAACACTGTCCAACAAGAAGTCAAACTCTCTGCCAACAAACAGCATTCTGGTCGATGTTTTTCTTGCGACGTAATTATGAAAAACTTACGATGATTATATGATTTCCAAATTGTCTTTATATGTTATGGAGTTTCGACAAAAGGGAGCAAATAGTGAGGTTACATACAAAAAATTTCTTTCACGTACAAGTAACACCTGCTTGTTTTCATTGTAAATGTGTCATTTACCACTGAGTACAAAAAGAGACTGCGTTAATCGGCACGTCATCTTCTGTGTCGTTTGCTGCTCGGTGTGGACAGGGTTGTCATAATTAAACTCAGCGACATCCATAAACCCGGATTCGAGTCCAATATCGGCTGTTTTCTCGTTATGTTTGGGTAATATCCCTCCACCCTTAAGGGTGATTCTATCAAATACAGGAAAGGCAGAAAAAATACACAAAAAACATCGGGAAAACATTATAATTCTCATTGACCCGTAAAATTTTTATTCGACGCAAATATCGGCCGTTTGAGAATGTTTGAAAATTCCACCCTCGCTCCTGGGTGTGTTAATCGTGACTTATAGCCACAGAGCTTGTTTCCGGTTCTAAAGAAACACGTGCACCATATTTAATCAAATTTTATCCACGGGTGTTGATTTGTATGCGGAACATACACACATTGTTTTCCAATTCCATCCCCAATTATAAAGGTAGAAGAACAACTTATCCGGCAAGTTTAATGTTATAATTAAACTCAGCGCCATCCATAACCCCGGATTCGGCTCGGAGGTTTTTGCTTTAACGACGCTCCACCCCGAACTTCTAAGGGTGCTCCACTCCTATGCTGAAAGGGGTTAAAATTATACGGAAACAACATGTGGGGAAATATTATCAATGTCATTGATCCCGAAAATTATTTATTAAATGCAAATTTCAGCAGTTTAACGTGTTTGAAAATTTCCTATAAATGGCAAGTTGAATGGAATATTTAAATTCAGCGACATGCATAACACCGGATTTGACTCCAATCGCGGATGATTTTGCGTAACGTCCCTGCACCTCCACCCCTAAGGTCGCTCTTCTCCTATGTGTTGATTGTGATTTTCGCCTTAAATAGGCATTCAGGTAATAATGATCGAAAACAATAAACATACTAAACACGCGTTAGCATCGACGACTTGTGACGCAGACTAAAGGGGGAGGCACGTACTCCACAACTGTAATCGCAGAGAGGGGTTAGCACCTGTGGATAACGATTCTAAACATGGCCGCCAAAAAAACTTAAACAATTATCAATAATTGAAACCACATTTTAAGAAATAATATAATATGCTTTAAGTCTACAAGAAAAAGCGTTTATTACTGCCGTCTGTGAATTTTGTCAGATGATTGTAATTCACTCCCTGGCCAGACTGTTGTGACCAGCAGGCGTTTTTAGGGCAAAATAGTTATATTGTGTTGAAGTCGCTAGCTGCCTCCTAAACCGGTCAAGGCACGGCGAGGGGAATGCTGCGACCCCACAGCAAACCCCTCTCCCGCCATCGGAAGGGCGTGGGACAAGTACCAAATGCCCGACATACCTGATGAAGGTTTTTCTAGGGTTTTCCCTGCATCACTTTTAGGCGAATTTTCGGATAGGTTCCTTAAACCATAGCCCGGGGACCCTAGTTAACCATTGGCTACTTTCCTCTACCCTTCTGCATCCCCCCATTCAAATCCCTTCCAATTCTATTAAAGTGGAGTTGCCACCTTGTGGATTACCGTCATGTAGCCTGTTACCCTAAAAAAAAAAAAATTCCAGTCACGTGATTGCCAGCTACTAGGACACTACTGTTTAAAGAAAATAAGAATACTATTTTTCCAACGCTTCTCCGTTGTGCCAATTGTTGAGCTCCAAAAAATAAGAAATGGAAATTGCGAAGTTGTGCATTGTAATAAGCACATAGCAATGGTGGTATGATCGTGTATCTCTTTTAGAATTTTTGGAGGATAATATATTGGACTTAACGCCAGATACAAAGTGCGCGGCAAAGGAACACGAATTTGCTACGGAAAACAAAACAGGACGCCGCGAAAGTGGATTCATCATAGGGACGGTTTTTTTTGTCTCGGCCACGCAGCGGGTGGTCACTTGTCAGAGGAACTGAAAGTGTCAGGCAGATGTGCAGTTGCTTGGCCACAGCAAGAAAGCTGTTTGTAAAACGAACTGGATGGTCGGAGAAAGAGGATCGAGTTATGTGAAGGTGCGTCTGGATGCAGACAAAATATGCATTTCAGGTGGTTGACGATTGCAGAGCTTTAGATCATATACTCTCTGAAGGCGACGATTTGCATTGAGCCTGCAGAGAAAGGTGGCTAAAATTGTCTCGGCGATTAAAGAAGAGGGCGTTAAATATGCTCGAAGAAACGTCGCTCGCCATTTCCCGATGACACCGACTGAACTTTACGTAAGAAAATCCCGCGGTTTGTCTCTTATTACATTTCTTTTAAAAACATTTCAATTGCCATTTACATTCTACTTTGTTCCGCAAGACGATGAAATATTTCTTATTTTACAGCGCGCACTTTGCATATGTCGATGAATTGTTAATAAATTGGTATCATTAATTGGTCAATCAAATAAGTTTTGTGATATTAAATTCATGTAAGTATTATCAAACAAAATTAATACTAAATGAAAGTAATTATTTATTATATTAAAAGCCTTATTAATCGCCTTTTTCAACACAACATCCAAATATTATACGATTCCGCGGTAAAACATGCCATTGTGTAACGGATACAGAATTTATCTGACTAGATTGTTACTTTCGAGGTAAGAAACCTGAATCATCTTTTATACAGATAACTAAGAAAGAAACGCGGTTACGGTTATTGGTAGCCCCTTCCGTCTTTCTTCATTATTATATCTGTTAGAGTTTTTTAATAAAAACTTTTCAACTACTGTAGTTTGTTTTCAAATAATGTTTCGTGAAACGTACTCGATTGGTAATAATGAACGAAGACATAAAGAATGCCCAATGTGTTGTTACAGAAGTATTTTGAGAAATAAGTGACGAACGTATAACGCAAGATAATATTTTTTTGGGGGAAAGCGCTGATAAGACGTTATTTCGTGAACAAGAACTTGTAGTTATCGGCGTCAACTTCCGTATGTTGCCTCTGGCCGCTATGAGATACATAAGAATGTTCAATACTGGAGCTGTAACACCATGTGCGGATTTTGTGTAGTGGTTGAGAATACGAACGCTCTCCCGTACTTGATGAAATGACCAGGTCTTGTTTACAAAAGAACTCCGCTATTTAACATGCAGGGAAACCGACACAGTATCTCTGTAACAAAGTTATCGCAAGGAGAGGCGCGTCATTGACAACGTACAAGGCCTAGGCTTGCAAGTAATGTGTAGATACGGGAATTACGGTAATGTATTATAGTGCTTCAGTAGCAATGCAATTACGTTGTACTTGATAACCCTATCTGAATAAAGACTTCTCGAACGGCGTATATTAATTCATGTTGACGTCAACCGCAAAACGAAATTTTTCCATTCATATTTTCAAATTTGCGAGAACCGCCTAATCACGAACAATTATTGATTAAAATAATAAGTCATTTCGCTCTAGCAACACATGGGACCTGATATTTATTGGTACCAAAAGTTTTTTTTCTAGCGGCGAATGGAAAATACTGAGAAGGGAACGCAGATTTCGACTGCATAAACTAGAATATTTGCACAATATAATGTAACAACAATCAAACAAGCCATTAATTGTTTTAATATAATTAAATTGTTAGCGGTATGAATGAGTAAAGGCGACAATGAAGGCGGGTTTTTCCTTTGTTTAACAATGGAAACTGAAAAACCGCGCGCTTAGTGAACTTGGTTAACGGCAGTCTGCAAATAGCAATGAAAGGTGAAGGAGTCAAAATTCTGCGTACGAGAGATGAAACAGTTAAAAGTCGACGGGAAGATATAATACAGTTCAGTTCACCTAGAGCAACAAACAGTAAAGTCTGCAGATATAAAGTACAAATGGCGAGATCCTGTATTTCTACATGAAAGCAATCAAATATTTTTACGGAGAGATTTACATAATAATTCACACACGGTGAAGCAAATAGTTGCTTCACGCTGATCGAACAATTTTCGCATAGAGGAGACCGGCATCCACTAGCTGACCAAAGGGGGCGGCTCATCCGAGGTTCCAGATAGCAGAGGACGAGTATTTCAATCGTCTGTATTAAAAATTTCAATGAAGTGTAGAGTCTGTGTAAAAATGGCCTTTTAGTGTGGTAGTTTTCAAGATACAAGAGAGAGATCTAGTACCAGACAGACATTCCGTGAGTAACAAAACTTTTATGCAAATTTGTAAACGATAATTAAAAAGGTATAGTCAGATTTCGTTCAGTTTTCGTTTCATTTAGTTTTCTTCCGTTTCACTTATTTTCATATTGCTTTAGGTTAACTTTTTATATTTGAATTGTTAATTGTAAGTTTATACATTGCTTTTGTTCTAATTATAAAAACCCAGTGGTGACCCTGAGATATAGAGATCCGACGTATTTGATTGTAATGATATAAGAATTGTATTTTCATAAATGCCACGAATTAAAAAATGAAAAATTAAAGTATTTGTTGTTAACTGGATGAAATTCGGCGTGCAAAATAGGTCTTATACAATGTAAATTTATCAACAATAAATTTTTAAATATAAATAAATTTTCGTTAATTGATTCATTAATTAACCCTAACAAGGTGTTTATTACATAAATGGCTTCCTAAACGTGGGGCTAATTAAATTAAATCTAGGTGTTTATTACATAAATGACGCAATCAACGTGGGGCAAATAAATCGTTATTAAGTTAATTATTACAATATATATATATATATATATATATATATATTATATTGTACATTATACAGTTTGAATGCAATTAATATATGCATAAATAATTATCATTGTACAAATGCAACCATGACGTAAACGGAAAACAAATTTAAAAAATGAGAAATTGTGGTATACTTTTATAATTATGAACTTATTAAGTTCTAAGCTCGGACAAAATTTTATCTTATTCAGTCAATATGAAATGAATATTTTTATGTATCTATTTACAACATCAACGAAATCCTTCATTTTAAATAATTTACGATTTAAGCTTATCTGCCTATTATTTCATAAATAAACAGCAATGCGGCCAATTTGTCCGAAAAAAAGTTTAATTATTATAGTGAAACAAAAAATAATTACAGTATTAGGACGTTTCGTCCAATATTCTGGGACTTCATCTGATATTAGGCGGTTTTTTTCCCGGTTTGATCATAGTATAGTTGTACTACGACCTTATCTTTCAAATTTTATAGGAGAAATTTCCCAAATTACAAGGGTTTCTTTTCTTCGTCCAAAATTTTAAGAACCGCTGTAACGAAACTAATAATTCAAACTTATTTACGTTCCAGAGTCCGCAACACTCTCAACTTGGAAACTTTTCAGTTTAGTGGCGAATATTTCCTCTTCCGCCAATCTGCCCTAATTTTGCATTTTAAATCGACGAGTAAATATTGTTTGTAATTGTACGCGGGGGCACTCCAAACGTAATGCACATATTTTCATTCAAATTTATTTTTCATTCCCGCTCGAGTTCAACCCTTTCATGTGTTTGGCGCTGTCATCGGATCTCTTCAAGATGGCTGCTGCACTTGACAATCGTCAAAACCAACGTGATGTTAAAGAATTCCTATGTTTTGAGAACGATAAAGTGCTGAAACATCTGCAAGAGGTTGAAAAATGTGTACGGAGGTGCTGCTGTCGATCGCATTACAGTTAGTCAGTGCGCAAGCAGTTTACGTGGTGAAAGAGGGCACGTCAATATTCGGGATGCTCGTCGTAGCGGCAGACCCCAACTTCCACCAACTCCTGATAATATGCAGAGTGGCCTAAGAGATGTATTGTACACGGGAAAGTAGTCTAGAATATTTTAAATTAAGAGTTTGTTGATTGTTCAAATATTGGCCCAGCCAGACAGTGTGTTAGTTTCATCGAGCATATTAAATGTGGTAGGAGAGCCACGTGTTCAATTATTCGAGTGTGTTAATTGAGTCACTCCTCAATTAGAGTAGAATCGACGCAAAAGTGATAATAGTTAGAAAATGTAGTTAATAGGGCCAAAAATCAGAGCATTGTAATTTGATTAAATATTTCAAGTACTTCTACTTCCCCTACATATGCCTCGACACCAACTCCAATTTTTATCCCCACACAACTTGTAAGACCATTAAGACAACAGAATTAAACTACATCTTCCCCTTAATACTCCTCAAGATATTGACTCAGCAGTATCACATAACATTTATTATAAATACTGCTATCACTGGATTCACCTATACAAGAACTATGAGAATCATCAGAAGAACAAGTGATAATTAAACTAATAACACTAAAAAACTATTACGTAAAAGATGTTTTTCTACTAAATGTTCTCAAACTAAAACGCAATATATAATTATCAAGCAACTAAAAGTTTTCATGCCAAGCTAAAGGAAATCGGACACCTAAAATTTCACAATACCCTAAATACCAAGGATAACTCCCTTTTATGCAAAACTAAATACAACATAGAATAAGAATAAAACCATCTCCCCATTATTGTACAACATTAACCGGTACTCTTCCCAAAATCACAAAACCGAACTATTTGCCAATCTCCTAGCCTCATAATTTAACCCTTATGCCCCGACCAACTTGGAAATTGAACAAAAAATAATCAATCTCCCTTACAGCTCTCTCCTTTACCAAAATTATTCAACCCAAACTACATAATATACACCATCAACAAGCTGAAAAGTAAAACTGCCCCTGATAAACTCAAACCTTCTAAAATTTCTCCTTAACAAAGCAATAGTCACTCAAATAGTCAATTCCATAATAAAAATCACACACATACCTCATACATGGAAACATTCTTCAGTCATAATGATGCATAAACCGAACAAATTTCAATCAGACCCTACAAGTTACAGACCCATAAGTCTATTACCACAGTTATCCAAGTTATTTGAAAAGATACTCTTCCCAAAAATTAAAAAAACAGATAGATCACCTAATCCGCAACCAAAATTTGGTTTCAGAAACAAGCATTCCTGACCATAACTAATCTATCTGGTAACTGAATACATTCTTAATTCTTTAGAAAAACAAAATAGCTGTCTATCCACATTTATAGACTCTGAACTGTCACTTGATTAAGTATACCACATAGGCATCCTCTACAAACTAATGCCACATCTAAATGATTTCCACTTCAGGCTAATAAGCAACTATTTAACTGACAGATCTTTTTCAGTAAAATTAAACAATACTTTCTCTTCCATTCATAAAATTTCTGCAGCGGTTCCCCAAGGCAGTGTCCTTGGACCCCTTCTCTACTCAATTTATATACATGACATCCCAAACACCTTTACTTCCATCTATGCCGATGATTTAGCCATACTATGCCGAGCCCCAGACTTCAATACTGCACAACCAATATTACACGATTCTCTTAATCAAATAGACAAATGGGCAACCAATTGAAGAATCTCTGTCAATCTTAACAAATATGTCACAGTTTCTTCTCCCTCCTTGTGTAAAATTCACCACAACAGAAACTTAATCTTAAATAATCAACCTATTCCCAATAAGAAATCCCATTAAGATATAGGAATCATTCTAGATCATAAACTTTCATGGTCTCTAGACGTTTCTACAACAAAAAAACTTAACACAAGATTTAGATTATTAAAACCGCTACTATCACCAATTCCCTACTGTCGCTCAAAGACAAGGCCTGATCTATACTTCACTAATATCCCCTATCTGGCAATACTCTTGTAACATCTGGGCTGCAGCAGCTAATTGCCACGTTACTAAAGTCCAAAATTTTCAAAATAAAGTTCTAAGATACATCATCAACTGTCCTTCGAATTTCCCCAACCATCGGATCCACTCCCACAATAGTACAAGTAGCATTCAATACCCAACTGCAGAGATCCAGCCTACATCCTAATCCGTTAATTTCACAAACCACCCACAAGCTCCCTTCACCAAGAATCCTAACAAGACTTAAAAGAAGAAAACCTACGGATTTAACTAAATATGGGTATATTATTCTCTAGATTTATAAAAACGATAAAACCATTCATGTAAATATAACTGTTTAAAAACTATCATATAATAATTTTTTTTAAAAAAAAAGTACTTCTAGCAGTGACACTCAAAAACGGAAGAAAGAAAGCCTCGAGTTCCAAGTTAAAAGAACGACGACAGTAATAAGAAAACACAAACTTTTCTTTTTTAATTATAATGTTATTATCCTGTGCAAAATAAGACGTCACAGTATATTCATAGTGCGAAAATTGGGATGCTGTAGGATGATAACGTAAGTTTTCAAATAAATGTTGTGCATTACTTCTGGAGTGACCTTCGTATAACGGTTATAAGGTTCACCATAGTTCCCGTTATGTGAAATACAGACAGGTCTAAACATATCATTTAATATAATCGACGGTAGTCTACGACGCCAATATTCAGAGAAGAAAATTTTACAATCGAATTATTTTATAATCTAGAGGAACGGGCTAACGCCTATGTGACAGGACGTGACGAAATTCATGAGTCATCGTCAACCAAAGACATGATTGAATTGTTATTTCCCTATAAAGTGCTATGGTATGGTCTTTCCCCCGACATGAATCGACGACTTTCGGGAGAATAGCCGCTTTTGAATGATGCACATTAATTTGGAGCGCTGCTAGAGAGACAGAGAGAGCAGTTTTGTCTTTCCTGTGAGGCGCTGGTCAGCAGGAAAACCGCACGCATTGCTGCTCGGAGCAGAGCGACGGCGTCCTTTTGCGCAAGTCTCGGCGGATCGGAGCCGCGCGCCGCGCCGGAGGGAGTTACGAACTAGTCAGTTGTGAAGACCCGTCCCAGTGTTTCTCTTACATTTCAAGTATCGGAACACAAACAAGACACTCAAATAACGATTATAATATCATCACTTTTGTAGCTGCACCCGTGACTCTCGTGGACTGAAACAAAACGTTATAAATATCTTAACATCACCTGATTTCCTTAACACGGTTACAAACGTCAATAAGGTCATTCCGTGAATGGTAACATATAAATCGATTTATTTTAAAAATTCTATCAGAGTACAGCATGGTTCATAACGCAGCTACCAATCGAATTTAGTGGAATATCGTTCAGATGCCCCAAAGGTAAGTCAAAGAGCTTCTAGCCTATGAATATAAAACTCTGTCCAAACATTTCAGTCACTTGCGTCATCTTAAAATTTATTAAGATAATGACAGCCATCTCGTATCCACATGAAGTTATAGAATTTATTGTATTTACATGACCCTTTCTTACTTTGTATGATCAGTATATTAAGCATAATTTTGCAAAATGAAATATCGATACGCAGCACTGGTTTGATAATATTTTCCCGAGGGTTTTCTTTGATTTGAGTGAAGCGCCAGACGGCTAAAAGTGATATTTAGGACGACGAGGAAAATCTGTCCATATTCATTTACTTGTTCCCCATTCAAATGTATTATTAAACAGATAACATTCATTGGTTTCGAAATACAAGATACGAAGTGTCAACTTTAATTTCTTAATGGATTCTTTATCGAAGAAGGAAAAACTCAATGTTGGAATAAAGTAACAATTTCCGTGCACCACTAACATCACAGATCGCGATTAAATAGGAAATATTGTGGAGAGGCGTGCCCGTCAAGAACGAAGTGGCACTTCCCGCTGTTTACAGAACTCGCACGTGCACACGCCCACAATTCGCAAACGGAAAGCCGAGTAAACAAACGAGCAGACGAGGAACAGCTGGTGCAGCGTCGTGACTCCGAAAGCGAGGAAAACCGTCAGCGCTAGATAAGGTCACGGCAAACGCCACCGCCTAAGGCGAACATCATTTCGTGCATCGCCGACGAGACGAGCCACGTGTTTCCGCTGGGAAGAACGTGCCACAAAATTACAGGTACTTACCATCGACTGTCGTCATCATATATCGGCGATGTCGCTATGTAAGAACACACTCGGCACACGGATATAAAATCACTTCTCTACTACACACGTATTAGGAAAATTCATTCACTTATTACAAAGTATGTTACGGAATTGTTTTCCGTCGTCATAAAAAAAATAGAAAATAATACGCGAAGTAAAAAAGTGTCAGCCGTAGGATGTCCCGCCTAGCCGTGTTGACAGGAGCGGCCGGCCCCAGCAACAGCTGACAGTCGACTGGCACACACGCGGGCGGCGGCAGTGGCGCCGCACACGGACGACCACGCAACCTCCGCGGCCCTCGCAGTCCTATGCAGCCCGCGAGCACGTTTAATTACCCAATCATTCATCCATATTCACAACATTCGCAGTGGCAAATCAATACCACCAAACATCCATCCAATGTTTTTGTGTCTTGAATTGTCGTATACGGAGAAATCGATAAAAGATGCTGAGCGGAAGTGGCTGAGTGAACAACTCTGTTCGTCTTCAGGTAAGGGGCGCATTCCTCCAAAGCAGTAACGGATCAATTGCAGTTAATATGTCGGTTTTACCCTTTGCAATAGTCTGAAAATAAGTATGATTTTTTTTGAAAACGCAACGCCAATATTGCAAATATATCAATAATCAATCTGCCTCCTAAATTGGTCCAGACACGGAGAAGGGCGTGGGAGAAAACCCATGCGCCCGACCTACCTGCTGCAGGCTTTCTAAGGTTTGTCTTGTATCACTTTTAGACGAATGCCTGGTAGGATCCTTAAACCATAGCCCGAGGGTGCTAGATAACCCTTCCTCTACCATTCCGCATCCCCCCTTTCAAATCCCTACCTATGATGTTAAAGGGGAGTTGCCACCACGTGGATTAGGATCATGTAGCTTGTTACTCTAAAAAAAGGCATATTCCATAGATAATTGGGGGAGGTAGCGGGGACGGGGGGGGGGGGGCAAGGCAAACCGTGGAGCATTGGATGATAGCATCTGGCGCGTTGCATTCTTTCACCTGTAATTATTGTCCACTAGCTGGGTGCCAGGCGTTGCCCGGGTTAACCCCCGATGTTAAATCAATCTCAGTTTCTTTTGCGTTATTTTTATGTAACACACCTCGACCTCGATCCCCAAATGTGCTCACCTCCCATGCCTCATGCTTTATTGACCCCGAAAAAACTTTCATTCGGCGAATATAACGAACGTTTTAACATGTTCGAAAATTTCCATCCCCGCTACTGTGGGTTAAACAGAAAGTATTTATTACACGCAAAAATCGACAGGTTACATTGTTTGAAAATTTCTAGCCCAGCCCTTCCCATTCCCCGCGTGTTGCCCAGGTTCTCAGCGACATCAGTAACCCCGATTCGACTGGAATCTCGGTTGAAGCATTATTTTTATGTAACACGGCTCCATCCCACCCCTAATCATCCTAAAATATGTGAAAATTATACACAAACAAAATCGGTAGAAATACTATCAACGTCATTACAACCGACAAATATTTATTCCACGCAACATCGACCGTTTGAAAATTTAATCCCAGGACCACCCCTGCTTGGGGGAGTTAAACCGCAAGTTTAATAGCGTAATTAAACTCAGAGACATGTATGTAATGCCACTCCAACCCCACTCTCAAGCCCGACAGGGGTTGAAATTATACACAGAGAACATGTAGAGAAATTTTATGAATCTCATTGATCCCAAAATATATTTATTCGACGCAAAAATCGTCCGCAAAAACCTTCGCCCAGCCCATACCACCCCTGTCCACGCCCGCGCATTGCCCAGATTGTTATAAATAAACTCAGAAACATCCATAAACCCGTTTTGACTGTAAGTTCGATTGTTTTCGCGTTATTTTCTTGTAACGCACTCCTAAGCGTGCTCCCCTCTCATGCCGAAAGTGGATTGAAATTATACACAAACACATCAATCTAATTAACCCTGAAAAATATTTATTCAACACAAATATCTGCCGTGTTTACATGTTTCAAAATCTCCTGCCCCGTTCACCCCCGCCCCTGGGTGTTAAACAGAAGGTTGAATATCATAATTAAACTCAGTGACAACCATAAAATCGGATTTTTTTCGAATCTCGGCTGTATTCTGTTTTTTCCCTGTAACGCCTCTCCACCGCCCTTATGGGTGCTGCTTTACGATGCTGTAAGGGGTTGAAATTATACACAGGTAACATCTGTAGTAATATTATCAAACTATTTGACCTCTAAAAATATTTATTCGACTTAAATATCGGCCATTTTAGCATGTTTGAATATTTCCACCCCCGCACCTCGGGAAACGTTTCTGTGACCCAAAAACCACAACAATTTGTACATATTTTCAGTTTTTTGGTAATACCTTAAGCGTGAAGGATTATATAGAAAATAATTCTCAGTAATAAATTATAGAGCATAAAATTCTGCATCGAATGGTGTATTCGAGTACGAAATTCGGTCGAACGAAGTGTTAGAAATCGTTCGTCAAACTTACAACATTTTCGAAAAGAATAGAGTTAGTGCTGGTATCTCCATAATTGTAGTTATAATAATATATTAATTCTATTTATATTCGAATATGGATTAAATGTGACATTGTATTAAATTTGATGTAAATTTTGGTAAGATTTGGAAAACTGACTAATAAAGTATGTTGTAAGAATTGGTTGTAATAATGATTAAAATAAAAATTAGATTAATGTTGGTAGTATCAGTGTGGTTGGCAACACTGTCTATTGAACGCCAGTATACTTTCACGCTTAGTGTGTGATGTTGCGGTACGTCTCATCAAGTGTATCTAATGATAGTTGCAATCAGGTATATGTGTATAGTATATATTATATATGCATTCCTTGAATTGATTTATACCAGAATTAGTTTCTTGATTTATGTCGTAATGTATGAATGGGTATCTTTCAGATGACTGATTGCCACCGTCCAAAACTCCTTCATATGAATTTGTTGTTTTAATAAAAAACATAATAAAAAAGAGGTTTGCCTTCTGATTATTGAATATGTTGAGATCAAACAATGAACAATCCAGTTTGACTTTATATATATATATATATATAATATTGTAATAATCAATTGGAAGGCTTTTATTAAATGAAAAGTTTAAACAATTAACAAACAAAAAATATTTATTTTATTTTGTGGCAACAAAAGATAATTACAAACAAAATTTGAGATCTGTCCTCTCAGGGCCTTTACTGGGTTTGATAATTAACACAAACAATTGATTTAAAATCTTATTAAAAAAACAGTTACAATTTACCTAAACAATATGTCGACAGAATGAAAGAAATTAAAAGTAAAGAAATTAACTGTGATTGACAATTAAAAGGGAACGAAATCTGACTTCATCCTTTAATTTGCGTTTACAATATTATTCAAAACTATGTTACTTACGGACCGTCGGTCTGGTACCAGAACAATCAACTTTACCTCGTTCGGACACTTTTACACTTTTTAATTATTTAATATCAGGCCTTGGTTTTCACTGATTCTACACTTCACTTTAAAATTTGGCAAGATTGGCTGTATTCCGATGACTGCTCCGCTCCACAATAATTAACCAATGTTATTCCGCAACAATTCCTCCACGAAGATTGTACAAAGTTCTATTTTGACGAAACTGGTATTACTTTACAATATTCACGTTGCAATATCTTGTTGAATGTTTTACTCTGCTCAATTTTATGAAGGCTGTTTTCTGCAACGTTTTCTCTGTCGGCCGCTTCTATTCTCCAATGATTCACCAACTTTATTATACTATGCTCGACGATGTCTGACCTCTGTACAATCCAGACCACAACGACCAACAAACTAACTTAGTGCTCTCGAGTTTGAGCGCGCATACGCCATTTTTGACTTTTCGACAAAGCAAGCAAGTTCGCTTCTCTATTGTTTCTTTGTTCGATCAGACCGCTATAATGGATTTATCAAACAATTCAAATTTTATGTCCAAACAATTAATGGCCTAATTAACTATTGCTACAATATATATATATATATATATATATATATATATATATATATCGTGGTAAACACTTTTTAGTTTAATAAGCAAGGAAGGAGATTGAAATTAAACCAATATTTTTAAAATATATAACACAAATTATTTATTTGACAAATTTAATTTTCGTTGAATTTACAACTATATATGTTTAAGGATATGTTTGCTGTGTAGAATGCCTAAGCTTTTATGACAAACAAAATTTCAGGGCTGCTTATAGAGCCTCTAATAAAGACTGATTTGCTAATTTCACCAAGTTACAAAAGCAAAAAAAAATTAATTTAAATTTATTATAATAAAATTTTATACCAACAATAAAAACTATAGAAATCTGAAAAGTGATGTAAATCTGGCAAAGTTATAAATCTGGCGGTAAAGGATATTTACGTAAAGGTTTACAGAAGAATTTTTTTTACATACCATTTATTTAGAGCTGCACACGTAATCATTTAATTTTTATAGAACACTAATTTCATTGATAGGTCATAGCACTGATTTTATTATCGTCTCACTATCCAACACTTTGGGCGCCTTTCTACTTCGCTGAATACGTAGTCACGCTGAATTGCTGTGTAGAATACCTTTAATATAAAAGGTGATGATATTCAGCCTATACTTTGTTGAATTCGACCACTACTGACTCTCGCCATGCTCCCAGAACATACATGACTGTCTGTCTGTACTGTACTCTTTCTGATTGTTTCGTCAAGACATACTCCTCTGACTCCCAAACACACTCTCTTCTCTCTGACTGTTTGACTGTCTGCTAAAAGTTCTGAGCGTCTTATACACTTTTCAACAACACACCGTAGCATCCATTATCGTCTGTGCATTCTCGCGCCAAACAATACTGTTCTTTTCAAAGTAACGCTGCCAATAATTAAAGAAATAATTATATTAAACATTTAAATTACACATTGTAGTCTCTACAATATATCTATCTTATAAATAAATTTGTGTGTTTGTTTGTGGGGTTGTGTGAGTATGTATGTTCCGCTTACAAATCTACAAACCTGGAGAAAATTCGACCACATTTTGTGCACGTGTTCGTAGAACTGGAAACAAACACTGTGGGGATACTCGACTAACACTCTCAAGGCCGGGGGTGGAAAAATTTAGAACATACTAAAACGTCCGATATTTGTGTTGAATAAACATTTTTCGGGGTCAAAGAGATTGATAGTATTTCTCCAGATGTCGTTTGTATTTAATTTATACCTCTTCCTGTATATGGGGTGAGCACCTTTAATGGGGGGTGTAGGGGCTTTACACAAAAATAACGTGAAAACAACCGAGATTGCAGTAGAATCTATCATAATGTGAACTCCTCTCGTCTTGCAATCCGAGCGCCGCATACGCCATTTTTCAGGGCTTCCGACAAAGAAAACAATACTTGCCTACATTGTTGTTCTGTTCTGTACCGCCCGAATAATATGTTTCTCTAATAATTTAGATTTTCAATTTCACAATTAATGTTTTAATTAATTGGCATTACAATATATATAGAAACGTTTTCCAAATTCCAAAAAATTTTTATCGAAAAAACGTTTTCCAAAATCCAAAAAATTTTTTTGAAAAAACATTTTCCAAATTCCAAAAAATTTTTTGTTTCGAAATAACGTTTTCCAAATTCTGCAATTTTTTTTTGAAATAACGTTTTCCAAATTCAAGAAAACATTTTTTCGAAAAAACGTTTTCCAAATTCAAAATTTTTTTTTCGATTAACATTTTCCAAATTCCAAAAAAAAATTCGAAATAACGTTTTCCAAATTCAAAAAAAACAATTTTTTTGAAATAACGTTTTCCAAATTCCCATAATTTTTTTTCGAAATAACGTTTTCCATATTCCAAAATTTTTTTTCAAAATAACGTTTTCCAAATTCCAAAAAACATTTTTTTCAAAAAAGTGGTTTTATAATTCAAAAAAAAATTTGCGAAAAAACGATTTCCAAAATGTTAAAAAAAAATTTTTGATCACTTAAATAGATTCAATGTAGTACAGTTTTTGTACTAACTGACCCACAATGCCCAGCATTTAGGAAAACTTTAATTGTCCAAACACTAATGCGGGATTAACACTGCTTCTATTTTTAACACTTATATTTTTATAAGATTTAAATTTGAATTTATTTGGAAATTCATCATAAATTCTGTACCTTTTATTTTTGTAATTCTCAATATCATCTCATTCCAAATTAAGTTAGCTTCAATTAAGAATTATATTTATGCAGTATTTTAGAATATAAATGGAATTGATTTAGCATGTGTTGTTAAACTTTGATTTTGGTTTTAATTTATTTTGTTAGTAAAATCTTGTTACTAATACATTGAGTACGAAAACCGATGTAGGATTTTTTGAGTTTTTTAAAGAATACAATTAAATTCAAAATATAAATTCCGTCTTTTATTGTAGTCCTAATATTTCTACCTATTTTAGTGTTAATTTTACATCTTTCTTGTAAGTCTGTAAATGAAAATAAGGGTTATAAATATATGTTTTGGAGATTTATCTGTAAATGTAGTTTATTTATTTTATGTTTACGGATAAATTTACAAATTTTGTATTTGGTACTCTGATGCAGGTTTGTCTGTATCAGGATAAACGGAAAATGAAACAAACCCTCCTCACACCGGTAGTATTTATGTATTTCTGAGCACTGGAGAAATGGTCATGCAACAAACACATAAAAATTAAAGAAAAGTAAAAACTCACTCATTGTTATTAATTAATTAATTATATTGTCAAATATTTTAAATAATTAGTACGGAAAGGAAATGGAGAAATGTGACATACCTGAAGTTGAAGATCAGCATTGCCACTGAGGACATATATATCGCACACTTAGATAAGAAAGAGAAACGGGGTTCATAGCTGCTGAAGGGGTGTTCAGGTCTTCAATAAGTTGTTTTATTATTTTTACACAGACTAACAGGACCAAATACTATCACTCTTTTATTATCTTTACTTAATATATTTTTTGTATTAGCTACAAATAATGTTTAGAAATTAGTAAAATATATAATTAACCCGCTGCACAATATTCCATACTACATACAGTTAATATTATTAGAAAATACAGGCCTTTATTAAACAATTATCTTTCTATTTGGTACTTCAAATAATTACTGGTTGTTTAAAATCAAGACTGAATTTCTGTATTCCTTTCACAGATGTAGCACCCGAAAAATTGTAACCACCTGCTGAAACACAAAACTATTTTGTTTCGTAAATATAAACATATTATTGAGCAGAGCACTATTATAATTTCATTTTTAAAATGTTTTTAACCTTTGTTAGCAGTATTTTATATATTTTTTGTAGTAGCTACAAATAATATTTAGAATTTTATGACGTAGTTTTTAATAGCTCTGTATACTTGTGTATCAAATTATTTTTATTTACCAATATTCGATTACTTTACATAAAATTCATCGGTATGTTTTAAATTTTCATATTTGACATTTTAATTTTTTTTATTTTGATTAAAATGAATTTTTATTGTCGAAATGTTTCAATAACCGAAAAAAATTGACTTTGTTAATTGCGCACTAATCAATAACATGCTTCGACGCGTAACGAGACGGATTCTTCCGTGGATAAAAACATCTTAAAATTGAAATTATATTGGTGTTCTTCTTAATAACTGGTTTAGATTTACGAAAAAAATAATTTTTTTCGAGTGCTACATCTGGGAAAGTAATGAAGAAAACACAGTGTTGATCTTAAAACAATCAGTAATTATTTGAAGTGCCAAATAGAAAGAGAGTGACTTAAGAAAACGTCTCAATTTATTAATATATTAACTGTAAATAGCGTGAAATAATTCATGTGTAGCCCGTTTAATGCTATATCTTATAGATTTTAAATATGAAAAATTTTATGGAATACAAAGTAAATTTATAATGTGGAATTTTTAAAGTATTACGTTGTATATATGTAATTTTTTATATCACCTAAAAGAGTACCATTTTTGTTTTATCATATAAGTATTTGCGGCTAAATAAATCAGAATAAAAATACGTTGCCTAATTTTTTTTAAAATAATTTTATTACTCGTGTATATTGTTCAATAATTAATAACATGTTTTTGAACCCATTACTTCATTAATGGTATTTTCGAGTCAAGAGTTGTTACAAAATGTTACGCCGCAACTGGAAATTAGGAACCTAAAATAAACAATTTATATTGTAATGCCAATACAATTAAGACCATTAATTGGTTTCAATAAAATTTAATTGTAGCAGCAGGAACTTTCAAAGCGACAATGGAGCCAGGCTCTGTTACTTTGTCAGAAAGTCAAATATGGCGTATGCGCGCTAAAACTGGAGAACACTAAGAGTTACTTGGTGACGGGACATTTCGGAGGACGGAACAAATGATTCTAGAGCAGAGACTAGCCGTCGTTTAATGTATTATTAAACAAAGTTGTGAATTGAAGACAAAGTAAAAACATTCACGGGAGCATTACGTCATAAAGATTGCTAAGTAAAAGCAGTGTACGTCTGTAGCTAGCCAGGAATAGTAAAGTTGCAGTTTAAGTCCCAAGCGGTAAAAAGACTAGCAAATCTATGAATCACAGGATTCATATAAGGCAAGCAGTTATCAGATAGCTGACATATAGGAGGATCATCCGAGTTCCTGAGAGCCTATCAAGGCTGACTTCAAGAGTGTAAAATCTGTGAGCCGATATTAGAATCAGTGTAAAAATTTAGCAATAGTGTACTCCCGAAAACAAAAAGGAATGCTGGAACCAGCTGGACAGATGCAAGTAACAAAACACAAAATTAATGATTTATGTAAACGTAATTAAAGGATATAAGTCAAATTTCGTTCTATTTTAATTGTTAATCAGAGTTAATCTCTTTCCTTTTTATTTTCGTTCTATTTTTATTGCCAAGTTAATTTCTTTTCTTTTAATTTCTTCCTATCGACATATTGTCTAAGTGAATCATAAACTGTGTGTTAATAAGTTTTTTAAAACAACTTGTTGTGTCCATTATCAAATTCGGTAGAGACCCTGAGACTTAATATTTGAAATTGTAATTGTTTTTGAGTTATTGTCACAAAATAAATAAATATTTTTTATGTTAATTGATTATCTTTTCGTTTAATAAAAGTTTTTCAAAATTTTTTTTTCGAATGTTTTTCTAAAAAAATTTTTTTCGAATATGGAATTCCGAATTTTTTCTAATATGGAATTTCGAAACTTTTTTTTTGAATATGGAATTTCGAAATTTTTTTTTTGAGTATAGTATTTTGAAATATTTTTTGAACATGGAATTTCGATTCTTTTTGAATACGGAATTTCGAATTTTTTTTTTAAATATCGAATTTATAATTTTTTTTGAATATGGCATTTCGTAATTTTTTTTTTTGAATATGGAATTTCGATTTTTTTTGAATATGGTATTTGGAAAATTTTATTGAATATGGAATTTCGAAATTTTTTTTTTGCATATGGAACTTCTAAAATATTTTTTTTAATATGGAATTTCGGAATTTATTTTTGGAATATGGAATTCCGAAAATTTTTTTTTAATATGGAATTTCGAAAAAAAATTTTTTTGAATATGGAATGTCAAAAAAAATTTTTTTAATATGGAATTTCGGTAAATTTTTTTTTGGAATATGGAATTTCGCAATTTTATTTTTTAATATGGAATTTCGAAAAAAAATTTTTTTTGATTATGTAATTTCGAAATTTTTTTATTTGAATATGGAATTTCAAAAAAAACCCTTTTTTTGAATATGGAATTCCGAAAAAATTATCTTTTGAATATGGACTTTCGAAAAAAAATTTTTGGTCATTTAAATAGATTTAATGTAATCTGGTTTTTGTACTAACGACACAATGTGTAGCATTCCAGGAAAGTTTTCATTGTCAGGACACTATGGCGGGATTTACACTGCTTCCATTTTCAACAGGGTTTGTTTTTATAATATTTGAATTTGAATTTATTTGGAAATTCATCATCAATTGTGGACCCATTTTATTTTTATTGTAATTCTCAATATCGTCTCATTCCAAATTAAGTTAGCTATCATTTTTAATTATATTTATGCAGTATTTTAGAATCTAAATGGAATTGATTTAGCATGTGTTGTTAAACTTTGATTATTGTTTCAATTTTTTTTATATTAGTAAAACCTTGTTTATTAATACATTGAATAGTAAAACTTATGTAGGATTTTTTGACGGTTTTTAAATGTAATTATCTAAATATAAATTCGGTCTTTTATTGTAGTCCTAATATTTCTACGTACTTTAGTGTTAATTTTACATATAGGATCTTTCTTGTAAGTCTGTAAATGAAAATAAGTGTTATAAATTTATGTTTTGAAGATTTATCTGTAAATGTAGTTTATTTATTTGATGTTTACAGAAAAATTTACAAATTCTGTATTTAGTACTCTTATTTTTAAAGATTTGTGGCGTTCATAATAAGAATTGTAATTGATTGAACTATGAAATTCTATTGAGTAAATAAGGTCGGGGCATGAGGCAGGTCCTATGAGCCTGCCTTACCTGATGCAGGTTTGTCTGTCTAAGGATACTCAGTAAATGAAGCAAACCCTCCTCACCCCGGTAGTATTTATGTATTTCTTAGCTCTGGAGAAATGGTCATGCAACGTACACATAAAAATTAAAGAAAAGTAATAACCCACTCATTGTTATTAATTTATTAATGATATTGTCAAAATATTTAAAATAATAAGGAAATGAAGAAATGTGACATACCTGAAGTTGAAGATCAGCATTACCAATTGCCACTGAGGACATATTTGTAGTTTCAGCTAATCCACCATAATTCTCTATTTCCTTCCCATACTATATATATACTTCCCATATAGATAAGAAAGAGAAACGGGGTTCATAGCTACTGAAGGGGTGCTCAGGTCTTCAATAAGTTGTTTTTTTATTTTTGCACAGACTAACAGGACCAACTGCTGATTTTAGGTAAATCAACTACGCTGTCTCTCTTTCCTATCCAACATGTTACTTAACTTGACCATGTCACATTATTTATATATTGTAATGCATTGAGGGAATGCATTGTTTCGGAACAGCGCACATGTTGGGAGGAGGGTGCAAGTGCAAAGTAATTACGGGTCCTGACTCGATGTGACAAGACAGAGCGGCAAGATATTTGTTTCGGATGAATGGTCTTGGCCGGCACAGGAAGTTGCAATGTGTACTTAGGATTTGTAAAGCAAAAAAGGACACGCGGGTGGCCTGTCGCAGGATGTATCGTTTTGGGAAAGGCATTGTGTCTGGTTAATGGGCTTGACCATCGGCTTGTTGACTTGGGATGGAGAATCCGAAGCGCAGGACGTGGGCGAGTAGCCTGTCCCAAGGTAATTATGTTAAGGCAGGCTATTGTCTCTGATTAATGGCAACAAGTGGCGTATTTACTTAGGATTTGTAAGGAGGGGTCAGCGCAAGTCGTGTGAGGGGAGAAGACAAGTCCAGAGTAATTGAGGGTGCAAAGTAATTGCGGGTCCTGTCTCGATGTGACATGACTGAGGGGCTAGCTATTTGCTAAGGAAATGCAGCTGCAGAATGTAAATCTCAGTAATGGAGATTCTGTCACCGCGCCGTTGCGACGTAGTCTTGAAACGAAGGGAAAAACAAAGAGGCTAGTAGTATATAAGCGAGAGATAAGCTATTGTGAGCTAGTCAGCGTGAGAGAGGGGTGCTGTATGCATCGAGGAGTCAGAGTCAGTCAGAGTTAGTCAGCGAGAGTCAGCGTTAGTCAGCGTGGGAGAGGGATGCGGTGAGCATCGAACTTGGAAGTTAGTTGGAGATGAGTGTCAGAGCGGAGAGTATGGAGAAAGAAAGCAGCCTGCGAGAGAAATAGAAATTTATTCAACTATAAACATTTTCATATGCAGAAGTTCAATCTGTATTAGTATCAAAATTTGACCACCGTCTTCAATGGTAGACCAGGACACAGACAGCATCCAGCACATCGATGAGTTTTGAAAGGTGTATGTTCCGGGGTCGCAGACCTTGTCGAGAAAAGTTTTCCGCTTATTCGTATTGGAATGTCATCCAGCAGACTCCTAAACTAGTCGCAACATGGAGAAGGGAATGCTGCGTACCTACAGAAAATACCCTCTCCCGTCATCGAAAGGGCTTGGAACAAGTACCGAGTGCAGGGTTTTCTATGGTTTACCCTGCATCACTTTTAAGCGAATTTCCGGGTAGGATCCTTAAAAGTACAGTCCGGCTACCTTTTTCTTCCTTTTCGCATCCTCACTTTCAGTCCCTTTCCTATGCTATAAAAGGGGAATAGCGACTACATGGATTGCCCAATATCTAGTTTGTCTGCACAAACATAGAGTGGTGTGCCTGATTCGGACTTCAAGAGTTTATATTATTAATCAGTTCTTTCGGTATTATTGTGTTATTATCACTGTTGGATAACAAACATACGTCATAAAAACCTTTCCAATTAAATTTTATTATCATTCGACGTCTAAGTGGGTGCGAACTGCACGATATTATTGCACTTTAAATTCCCTATAAACGTTTCTGGATGCGTAAAAATCTTTTTTTTTTTTAGACTAACAGACTTCATGAGGGTAATCTACGTGGTGGTAACTTCATTTTAATAACATAGGTAGGGATTTGAAAATCGTGGATGCCGAAGGATGTAGCAAGGCAGCCACTGGGTTATGGTTTAAGGATCCTACCCGGCATTCGCTTAAAACTAATGCAGGACAAACCATAGAAAATCTGCATCTGGTAGTTCGGGCGCTTGGTACTTGTCCCACGTCCTTCCGAAGGTGGGAAGTGGGTTTCCCTTTGGGTATACTGCATTCCATTCTCCGTGCGTCGACCAGTTTAGGAGGCAGCTGGCCGACTGTTCAAATGCGAACTGCGAAAAACTCTTTCCGCATACCCAATGTCTGCGACCCCGGAACATACACCTCTCGAAACTGACGAAGGTGCCTCGGCCCCGTGGGAACCTTAGTTCAAAAGCAGAGAGAGATGAAGGCATCTCCAAAGTTAGCCTCACCGTCTCTCCTGAAAGGTTCTGCCTGAGAAAGAACCAATCGTCGGTTTTCTGGTTTTATTTTTTTATAATTTTAGAGTAATCTACGTGGTGAAAACTCCCCTTTTATAGGAAATGAAGGGATTTGAAAATGGTGGATACGGAAGGGAAGGGGAAGGCAACCAATATCTGTTTGTGACGCCAAAGACTTATTTTTGCTTAAATTTTCACGAACATTCATCTCGTCCTCCACAGTGTTTTTTTTTGTTTTGTCTTGACTAATTTGCTTACGCAGTATCGTTTAAATGTCCACTCGGAACAGACTTTTTTATTATTATATAGATAAATATTACGTGCGTAATTATCTTTACCAGACATTTATATGGCCATTTTCCCGCATAACTATTATAATTTAGATGTAATTTATTCCTTAACAATTTTTTAATTAAATAAAAGATTAGGGTTTTTTAAAATTAATTTAGTTGTTCATCTGTTCTATAACACTACGGCAGAAAGTTCTCCCAAGAGTAATATATTCCATTTAACTATAACGTAACGATTGACGTTTAAAGTCGGTTGCATATAATTAGAATTGCTGACATTTCCGTGTTTTTACGAATTTCAACTTTTAACATTTGTGAAATGTCATATTTATGTGTCAACAGTGCTTATCTCAAACACGGACTAGACAGAGATTACCAGTTGAGTCAGATAACAGTCCTCTTAGTTAGTTCGAAAAGAGTATCAATTGCTCCGGATTAAAATTATCAGTTTATTTGAAGACCCAAAACTGAACGCAATAATTTCCAACTGTTTGCACCGTAAGTAAGGTGTTATACGATTTTATTAGTTTATGAATCGATCCGGAACTATTTACAACACATGAATAACTGCTATTATATGTATTGTATACGTCCTTACCCGCCTATCTGTGTAAGTAGTCTTTGATATGTGCGGTTGAATCGATATCATTTGATGAGGAAATCCATGCTTTGTAATCCTCCATGAATGAACGTGTTGCTCTGTGACCTATTCCAGTTTTATATTTAAAAGTGTTTGACGGAGATCAAGTTTATACTTGAAGCGTGTAATTACTACGTTCCGTTGTCTGCATTAATTTTCACTGTACAAACATTAAATTAAACCATCCCATGGGAAGCGTTGAACAGACTAGATACATGTTTTGCGAATGTTGACATATATATACGATGTTTTTTTTCTGAAAAATATATATCTTTTTCTGTTCGATACTTCGATGTAACACAGAGATTATTAGCAAGGTTTTTTGACAATTTTTTTATTAACCCCAATAACTAATGCCAAATACCAATTATTCATCACTTTATGAATAATCATGCAAGTATCAAAACAAAAAATATATATTTTATTAATCAATTTTTAAATTTTAGTGGCATATACAATTATAACATAATGTTTTAAAAATCTAATGCGATAATTTTGGTTGATGATAATACGGTTTATATTAAATGTAAAATTAGTTAATAATAATCGTAAGCAACCGCATACTGTAATATTTAATTGATTTTTATTTTTATTTTTTCAAATGGATTTATCCTAAACATCTAAACTTTCCATAACGGGCATGGATATCCCTTCTTTTATATGTTTCCAGCAGTCAGTACAGATTTGAGTGTCATTAACATTGATGATTTGTTTTTCAAAGACAGAAAATATCAAATATTCAAATTTACAAAAATCTTTCGAATTAAAGTGGAAAAAAGAATATTTTTTCATTACGGGTATTTCTTATCTAAATAATATATATTTACGAAATTCATATTTCTGGATGTTTTTCTTTTAAAACTGTATCATTCTGGAAATCAATTAAGATCAGATCTACCGAAGTGGGAGCATTTACAACTTCAAAGGATAAAGGCCCAATAAAAAGGGAAAATTTTCTTATAAGTCATTGCCAACACTATTACGTTTGTAATTCATTTTTCATTTCTTCAATTTTATCACAGTATTGTGAAAATGAACAGCTTTAATTATTGGAGTTTAACTCCTCACACGTAGGGGAATAAATCAAAACGTATCTTTGTAGATTTATAAACGTTTATACAAGCTCACAGGTCCGCAAGAAAGGACAGAGGCCTCGTCTTCAGTAGTTAAAAGGTTAACGAGGGAATAGTGTCTACGGTATTGCCTCCATCACCTCCCCTAAGCGCTATTTTCTTCATAACATTTTTTTATTTTCATCTTATTTAAGGGCATCATGGACCATAAAAAATTTCAACAAAAGTGAGTGTTCGGACGCTCATAGGATTACGAACAGTAGGAATTTTAAAAAAATTATATCGGCGTATTGACACTTTATATAATTAAAAAAAAATTATACAAATAATATATTTAAAAAATTGAATGTTCGGAACACTCAATTTTGTGAAATATATTTTTTGTAGAAAAACATTTGTTTTTAATTATAACAATATAATAAATTCCTATTGTTCGGATTCCTATAAGAGTCCGAACGCTCACTTTTGTCGCCCGTTTGACACCTTTTTTAAAGATTTCAAGGGGTTTACCTGGAGCCTCTTTAGGGATCCCTGTTGTAACACATTCTTGCCTGTAACCTATATCACTGAATTTAAATTCCCCTTCATTTTCATCTTAGACTAAACATTCAAAGTAAGATAAATAGATCACTAAAAATATATATGTCGGCATTTGTAAAAACCGTTCGCCACGAAGAAACTAAATATGAGTACAATATCGTAAAAAACTGTAATTGTCACGTTATACTTCAGAGTTTCTTCCGATACTCCACTCATAAACATCCTCGTTCTGTTACGAAATATATATTGAATAATGGTAAGATTTGAAACTACAACTCGGTGGCAGAACCAACGTGCAGATAAAATAAAAAGATTTGTCCTTTCTGACGAAAAATAAAAATGTGATTTGGCAAAGAAATGGTTTAGTGTGACAAAATGAAAAAAATAATCTAAACTTAGAGTTTAGCGACCCTATAAAAAAGAGAGAGAAACAGTCAACTACAATTATAGTATATCAAACATTATTTCTTAGACTGCTCCTAAAAATATATTATTTTATAATTACTGTTGTAATTTATCGTGTCTCTCGTTTATAATTTGGAGAATAAAATTTTCCATATTGGCATTAACAGATACCAAATGGAACAAAATTTACTTCAGTAAACATAACACGACGCCAGGAATGGATTCTTCGGAATCACCGTTTTCTTTTTGTCTCGACCACGCAGCGGATGGTAACAGAAGCTGAAAAGGGTCAACGCAGATGTGCGAGTTTTTCATGGGGACAGCAAGTAAGGTGCTTGGGGTAAAAAGGACTGGACGGTCGTAGAGAGGATCGAGTTTAGCAAGGTGCGTCTGGATCCAGACAAAAATGCTGTTATGCTCATCCAGACGTTTCAGCTTCACAGAGCTTACGATCAAATAAGCTCTGGAGGCGACGAATTGCAACGAGACTGCAAAGGAAGCCATGCAGCTAAAACTGACTGGATGATTGAAGATTTTCTGTGGGAGACAAAAAAAGAAGGGACGCAGTTCGGCGTTTCCGATTACACCGGCTGATTTTTACGTAAGAAAATCCTGCGGTTGTCTTTTATTTCATTTGTAAAGTAATTTCAATTGTTATTTTCATTCTAGTTGTTTTGCATTCCATCGTGAAATATTTAATACTTATTTTAAGTGCGCACTTCGTATATGTGGATGAATTGTGAAATATTTTGGCATAATTAATGTGTCAATTTTGTGTTATTAAATTCAAGTAAATTATATCAAACAAAATTATTAATATATTTATGTAATTATTTAAAAAAATAAAGTCTGAATAAACGACCTTACCACATTACATTACTGTAGCTTATATATGGGTCTTAATTTAATTTGATACTATATTTCCTTCGTAAAACATTATAAAACGTGCAAAGCCATCGCTCTGAGAAATCTCTCGATTGCCATCCACGACCACCATTTCTATGTAGCCGCAGACAGCGCCAGTGGAATTCAAGGTCACTACACATTCACCGCCGATGTCTCTATTTTTTAGTAATTTAGTAATTTCTGTACTGTACCTCTGATGCCCAAGGGAAAAATGCGCGGGTCTCCGTAAATGTATCTGTGTTGCCTGGTATATATTTTCTCTCTTCAACATTTGATCGCCAGCAAGTAATGATGTTTCGTCATGGAATAATTTATGGGCCCCGAAGGCACACAAATTAACCTATCGCATTCCAGCGTCTTTCGTGCTCTGAACATAATTTTTTAACGACCTGCTGGAGCGTCCACTGTAACTTTCCCATCGGTTGCCACTTTTGTTTTTACCAAAAGAAATATGATTTACAGGTTCTTTTTAGAACTTTATTTCTTTCGTTTGTAAGATGCCTCAAGAACTATTTCACACAATACATTAAAGCTATTAATAATCCTTGACTTTCTCAGGAACTTTATAATTTTTCATAACTTCAGAGATCATGCCGTTATCAAATGAATTGGTCTTCGTGACCTCGTATCAACTTTTCCTCTCTTCCGTTGGCTTTTCTCACTTATGAACTCGGCAGTACAGAGTAAAGTTTGGATTATATTCGTTTTAGCGTGGAATACTGATGTGAAGCGGAAATGATATATTTATAACATTTTAAAGTAAATTTAACATAATTTAAGGCAATTTCATTCAAAGTATTTAAATTTGAATGTTAATTCGGTGAAGCTGAAATGTTAACTTTCGAAGTTTATAACAAGTGTAAAAATGAGTAGTGCAATGTACGACTTTATTCAAAATATTCAAATTCATTGGATGAGGGATTGGAGATAGCTGGAATATTTGATGATCTGTCTAAGGCATTCGACACGGTTGATCATGAAATGTTACTAAGAATGTTGGATTATTATGGCGTACGGGGAAACGCCTTACTTCTCCTAAAATCATATCTAATAAATCGTAAATTTAATGTAGCGGTCGAAACTAAAGATGGGCATATTCATTTATCAGAGTGGGAATTAATTACTTGCGGTGTTCCTCAAGGCTCGATTCTTGGGCCTTAACTTTTCATTCTTTATATTAATGATCTTCCAGGATTCGTACATCTTAAATCAGTTCTCTACGCGGATGATACAAATGTAGTGATTGCAGACAAAATTTTTGATGATCTTCTTAGAAACGTAAACATCACTCTGGACAAACTAAATGTGTGGTTTAAAGTCAACAAATTATCATTAAATCTAGATAAAACGAAGTTCGTCCAGTTCTGAGCGAATGGTAGTAACAACCTTCTAGAGAAGTTCTCGGCTGAGGCGCCTTTTCTAGGTCTTCAGATTGATAGTAATTTAAAGTGGATTCACCATATAGATCTGCTTGCTGGGAAACTCAGTACGGCTTGTTATTGTCTCAGAACACGTTGACATCAACACAACGAAAATGCTGTACTCTGCGTATTTTCATTCACGTATGTGTTATGGCATTGCAAATTGGGGCAATTGCTCCAAAAGCATTGAAATATTCAAGTTGCCGTTAGAATACTTTATAATACGGATAATAAATGCAATAACTACAAAAGTTTTGGGATTTAATGTAAAAATGTTCTAATGAAAGGCGCCGGTGTTTTACTCAGTACAGAAGTTTGTTGATCGTTCCCCTAATAATTAGTTTTTTTAAAAAACTGCAAAAGTGTTGAATGTGTTGCTAATAATAACTACTTATTTCATAACTTGCTTATTCTCTTCTGGTCTTTCCTGCTCTTTTGTTTGTTTGTTTGTTTCATGTACAGCCTGGAGTTGCAGATTCCTCGTCGCTCTGTTTCGTGAAGTGTCCGTCGTTTTTTTTCCTCCTATTGTGCGTGTGTCAAGTTTGTGTTTATTTTTGTGAGATGTGCAAATTCTATATTTTATGATAGTTCATTCTCGAATCATTAATTATTTATTATTACATATTTAATATTTTTGTTAGAACTGTAAATATTATATTGAACCCTTTGTGTAGTTAAAGATTTAATATTTTAGTTATTATTAATATATTTTACTAATGTTGAACAGAGAAATTTGCGTTCCCGAATTTTAGTATTTTTATGATAACTTCTAATTATTTATAATTGTAGCATTCAATTCTTATATTGTAATTTTATGTATTGACGTGTCCTATTTCTCATACGAGGATTAATGGAATAAAATAAATCAAAACAAATCAAATTAATTCATTGTTTTTAAAAGAATAAAATAAAATGTTTCACTTTTTATATTTATGGGTGTTGTTAATAACATGATGGTTTATTTTTCAAATTAAATTAAATTAGTTTTTCGTTTTTCTATATTTAATTCAAATAATATTGCAATATGATTTAGCTTTATTTTTATTTCAGATTATGATTCAAATTCAACCAAATGATCTATTATTGTCTTTGTTGGTTTAAAATAATTTTCCAAATCCATTTAAATATTTCATAAATTGTATTGACTGTTTTCTTTAATTAGAATAACTCTGAAAATTACTGAAAAGTATATTTTATTTATATAATTGTTTAATTTAAACTAAACATTTAATAAGTCATTGGTATTTTTTAAAAATAAAAGGAATATCAAATTCATTTAAAAAGCTAAAATAAATCAACCATTGTTTTTTATTCAAGTTATTATCAATATAAATTATGTAATTATTGTTTATTATTTAAACTAATAATAATTGTTTAAAATGTATAATGAGTTTGAATTGTTCTAAATGTAATCAGATTCTGTGTCATTCCACAACGTAGTTCTATTACCGTAAATCCCTCTCATCCCCAAATACTTTATACATATTGTAATGAGTTATATTTCGGATGCTTGTAGTATTAGAGCGGAGCAGTTCTGTATTTTGTATCTAAATTATGTTTTATATCCGCGTATATCATCGACTTTTTGTGGTGACACAAACGAGACTGACGAAAAAGTATGTTGAAATTTTAGGCTAGAATTATTAAGTTTTTATAGAATAGGAAGGTATTTTTGATGATGTGTGGAGCAGATGTTTTATATTATTTCCTTGCGATTCTTTTTCCTGGCAGTTATTATCATTATTTAAAAATAGTGATCCCAGGGACAAAAATGACAAATTCTGGGATTGGAAAAAAAGAACATGTTAATACAACTAATACAATACATTTCTATAATAGATATCTATATAAAGAAATGGAAGAGCGAATAATAAATAATATGCAGTAATGTATGCAGAAATTTAGTTCAGAGTTTAAGTCACATTACTTAAAAAGGGAAAAGTGACTTGACGATCAAATTAAGATCGTAGTTAGAAATGCGGAAGATTTGATTAAAGATGAAAAGGAAATGCCGGAGTCGAACAAAGATAAGGAAAATAGGCTACTGCACTCTTCAGCGTATTTCGAAATGGAAATGCAGTATCCTGTAAGCAAAAATATGTATCTGCATAGAAACTAAACATTCCAAAAACTAGAAGAAGGCATAGGAAAAATAGGGAAAAACCTAAGTGGGTTTAATGAAAATATAACGCAAATAGAGGCAGTTCAGACGAATGCGTGTCCTTTGATTGATTTGATTTGATTTATTTTATTCCATTAGTCCTCGTACGAGGAAAAAGGATACGTCAATACATAAAATTACAATATTGACGAAGAAAAGCAAAAATTTCAAGAAAATAAAGTTGGCAGCCCGAAACAATTTAAGTTCTGGAATAGAATTTGGAAATGATACTTATTCCAGTCTATTACAAGTATGTATTTGTCATTCAAAATTTTGAATTCGAAATGTTGTAATGGATCGAAATCGCAAGTGGGCAGAAAGAAAATCATAGCGAGGCTAGAGAAATTTTATAACACAAATATTGGTGCAGTGCACGACAAAACGACATAGTGCGTTTTTTTATGAATACCGATACCGAACGAAATTAGAAACCAAAAGGCGAATCAAACAGAACACTTAATATTACCAACCTTGTCCCATACTATAGCCGTCAATACTTAAACGTCACACGTAACTGATGTCGTTAGGTTTACTTTAATTTTAGATTGTTTAGGTTTCATTTTATTATTGTTATTGCTATGTTAACAATACTGTAATCAGACTGTACTGTAACGATAGTGACGAAACTGTGAATCTGTCGAAAGCGCGTGTGATGGAAGTGTATTTGTAATAAAGAACCAGATGGATTGGTTCTGTATCCATAATAAGTGAAATGTTTTATATCATGAGTATGTCAACTCATGATACCTCAGTGTAACATTTAGAGTGTGAAATGCCTTTATAGCGATCTGTAAATGTGTAACAGTGTCAATAATACGACGAGTTACGTGTTATTCACATGCCAAAAGTATGAAAAACTGAGTTTCTAGTAAATATATAGATAAAAACCATGGACTAAAGAAGCATAAATTCAAATCAAAATGAAAATCTTTACACCTGATTGAAAATAATGAATAAGAAAGATTGCCAATTCAGACAAAAAGGGTAATATAAATACCACCCAACCTTTTTATGGGATCCTTGTTCCTTTCGTCAGGTGCGAAGAAGAGCCTAGAGCAACACAACTGCACTTATCAGTTGACAAAACTCAAAGAAAAGTAAATAGACTTTGTTGCAACGAGAACTAGTTTTATTGTATTTAATAATCCACGGCAATAATGTACCAAACTAATAAAAAAAAGGAACTTAATATGATTTTTGAAGAAAATAACATTGAATGTAGTAATTTAGTTATAAAATGAAAAAAAATTACGTCTGCTTGAAAATAATGTATAAGAAAGATAGCCAATTCAGACAAAAAGGTAATATAAATACCACACAACGTTTCTGTTGAGTGTTGTCAACTGACAAGTGCAGTTGTGTTTCTCTAGGCTCTTCTTACCACTGACTATAGGCACAAGGATCCCAGAAATGTTGTGTGGTATTTATATTACCTTTTTGTCTGAATTGGCTATCTTTCTTATTCATAATTTAGTTATAAAGTTAACATGTACTTCTATTGTTAATATCCTCTATCGTCTTATAAAATTGTATTAGATTTAAAATATCGGAGTGAAATTTGACTTAAAAATGTTTCAATTTGTGCCGTTTTCTGATTTTTTTTTGTATTAACGGTGCTAGGAAACCATTTATGTGTATGTTAAGTGATGTTTTGTTTATATGTTGTGATATGAATGGAGATATATAGTTAATTACGAGAAGCATGATTTAATTTATATCCGTTGGCTTAGTATAAAACCTTTGCTAATGTAGATGGCTATATTTCGTATTAATAATGAATAGTAATAAAATGGTAAACATTTGCGATAAGAACGCACTAATCAGCTATCGGAAATCTTTTCTTGTTTATGCGTAAACCAGAAAATTGCATTCGACACCAGCCTGCTTTCCGATACTGTGAAATTTTCTGTCTGGGGCATACACAATGTGAACATTTAGTGGAATAATTTTATCTTCTCGCGCGTCGTGTACAAATCTACGGGCCTGATGTAAAAACCGTTTCGCTGAACTTCCTTTTGCATGGACACAATGACCGCTCAGCAGAGAGTAACTCAGAAGAGGGGTCAGCGCTTAAAAGGCGAAGCTGGTCAAACACGTAGGGCTCGACACGCACGGCTGCACAGAGACTGTCGTCCACTCACACTCCACAATCGACCGATTCAATTCCGAGACATGGTTAAATATCTTCTCACTGGATCCGGGAGGCTCCACACCAGTAACTCTATCCGATGATTAAGTCTGAAACAGCTATGCCGTTTGCTTAACAGAACAAGCACCCTCAACACATCCACTGCCCGCGCCCTATACTTAACACTCAAACGGACAATTCTGACGTATGCGGGACCAGTGTGAGGCACATCAAGTAGCCTCCACTATATACAACAAAACATAGTCCTTAAAATCACCGCCAAGGCACCTTGGAGAGCACGAACCAAAGACGTCCACCGCGACTAGAACATTATGCCACTAATGGACGTTATCATGCTGTACGCTTGTACAGCAAGACACAATTATCACACAGCACTATGACTACAACCGCGTCACAAAACACGCACAACCCAAAACCTCCATCCCGAACCCCAATGATTGAAAATATAACTACTGAACATGCTTGATTACGGGTTTTCAAGGCATTTACGGAGATCCGCAACCTAAGACGAGAAGAGGATCGACGAACATGATACCCACAACAAATACTAAGTTACCTATTTACATGTTGCTGTCGCACAAGAGCAGTATCCTAGCTTCTTGTGTCCTTCAACCTACCTAAATATCGCTGAGATTTTTTTTCCCGGTAAGGAACCCTTCAGGTTGTATTATATGTACTTTTATCCCTGAGCCCTACGTTCTTCATTCTGTCTCTCTCATCATATATCTCCGTGAATAACCGTACTAAAAAGCATTATCTCAACAGATTTGGAACAAACACACGTTACCATTCCTTGTGTTCCAAGTTACTTTACTAACAGCACGTTCAGGCCATCAGCTGTATCCCAATGTATCAGTTTTGAGAGCTGTTCTCTGTTGAAAGGGTAGAGCAATATATACAGGGTTAACTAGAGCACCCGGTTTATATTTTAAGGATCCTACCCGGCATTCGCCCACAAGCCGAGGCACCTCAGACTATTTTGAGAGGTGTATGTTCTGGGGTCTGCAGACCTTGGCCATACGGTAGGAGTTCTTCGCTGTTCCCAACACTGTCAGTTGTCTATTAAACTGGTCGAGGCTCGGAGAGGGAAATGCTGCGTATCCACAGCAAACTCCTCTCCCGCTATCGGAAGGGCGTGGGACAAGTACCTAATGCCCGACCTACCTGATGCAGGTTTTCTAGGGTTTGTCCTGCATCACTTTTAAGCGAATGCCGGATAGGATCCTTAAACTATACCTCGGGAGCCCTTGACTACTTTCCTCTACTCTTCCGCATACCTCCTTGCTAATCCCTTCGTATGCTATTAGAGAGGAGTTGCCACTATCTGGATTACACTCTTGTATCCTGTTACTCTAAAAAAAACAGGTGTGGATCGGTTGTTACGGATGGGATAACTTTCTGGTCTCGGGCAGGGATCTCAAAATAAAGTTCCCATAAGCAGTGACACCTTGTCTGATTTTGTGGGGTGTATGGTCCGGGGTCGCAGACGTTGGGTATACGGTAAGAGCTGTTCTCTGATCCTATTGGACCAGTAGACGACCAGCTGCCCTTAAATTACGCCGAGGCATTGAGTTTGGTATTCTGCGTTTCCACAGCAGACCAATTTCTCATTATCGGACGAGCGCGGGATAACGACAACGTACGTTTTGTAAATTATGGAACAGCTGGTTATGGCTTAAAAATACCACTGCTTATAGCAAAAAGCCCACGGGAATCTTGAGAAAAAGGACTCATATTTGTAACACTTGTTTATATATTTACAAAACTGTACATCAAAATTGGCATAAATTAAAAGTTTTATAAACAGTATAAACTGTGTGGCATTTCTTATATACTCCTGAGCCGAGTAAGTAGAGCTTCATTATGCATGCAAACGTGGCGACGACAGTATTTACCATCTGGATTCCTTCTGTGGGTTGTTCGAAGATAATTTTTTATTTGCGGAAATCATATTTTGCTTTCTAGGGTTCCTGCTCACAAAATGTCGTAAACATCCCTAGATTTACCGCAAAATTCCGATTTTCAATTGTCTATACCAGAGCTTTGGAGCGGAGCTGGAGAAGGAAACATGGAGCAGATGGAGCAACGGGTTTTTACTCGGACTAGGAGCGGAGCCCTAGCACGGAAATTTGTATTGCTCCACTGTTTATATTCTACATAATCGTAGATTAAAATCACTATGGATAGTAATACTTTCCCCGTGGTGGTTTGTATGAGTATGACACCAGTAAATAACAAAGGACTGCTAGATAAATAGCTCAGATGATTGGTGTATCGACAAGGCAGAATTCTGTTCGTCATTTAATAATAAACACAGAAGAGTCTGCTCGCTTCAATCCAAGACCAAATTTAAAAGGACTATGATGTTATTTAAAGCTGAAACAACAGAAATTGAAATTTTCTTACCAGCAAAGCATAATTTTGGAAGGAGAAAAACTAGAAAACTGAAATAAAAAATTGGATATTGTCGATACTGAAGGAAGACGTAACTCTATATGTGTGAAAAATCAAATTAAAAACAACTTTAAACAAATCTGAAATTGATGAAAACCAGGTATTTTTTATTTGTGTAGACAATGCAGCCAACATGACAAGTGCTGTACATAAACTTGGCAAATCAAAGGGAACTACTAACTGATTTGGCTTAAGAGCCAGCGAATGTTTAACTGTCACAGCCAACCTGTAATATAATAAATATAGATTCCGAATATGGGTTTGAAAAAGTATTGTATAAAGCAGGAAATAGACTTCGAATTTCCACTGTACATAATAAAGATGACAACGTAATAGACAAACATATTAACGAAGACTGCAATGCAATACTGCATGTGGGGCGTTTAAATCTGAAATTCTATGCTATTGATCATTATCCGGAAAAGTATGCAGAGTCTGTTTAAGCGTACCAACTTCCCAAACAAGTGTATTATCCCAATTAAGATGAATAATATGAATTCAATGAAGGACGATTTGCTGTCTCCCTTTATATTTGACATCAACGAATTATATATAGTCTTTTTCTAAAATTATTTTAAATGTAAATTGTATTGCATTTTTAAATTATTTGATTGTAAAATTTTAGATTGTATATTATTAATACATAAATTATAATACGCAAACATATTTTTATGTATACTTCTATATGAAAGAAAAAAGTAATGTAATTCCTATAAGAATATTTTAACTCAGTGTGGAGAGGAGTTGGAGTGAACCCCTGGTATATACACCATGTCATATTTAATATATATTTAAAAATATTAAAGTGTTACATAAATTTAGAGAAAGTGGAAGGAAGAGGAAAGAATCCAACGTTTCTATTAGTAAAAATATCTGTTTTTGTCTTTATGGAAGAAGGATCAAGAAACAGAGCTCTGCAAAGTAGTCCTAGCATTCCTTACCAGTGTTGGCTCCTGCTAACTTAGTAGAGTCACTGCTCCAGAAAATTTTTAGTCTTTGTTTCAAAATTATGTAAAAGGAAACAAAAATTTATAAAAAGAAAATTTATTCAGAGAGTACATACAAAGCCAAGAACAAAATCAAACAGTTTTTACTTACTAGTCCTAAATTGCTACAGTTCAAGCTTAATCTTAATAATAAATGTTAATTGTGGCAATCCTTAAAACATCTGTTTTCATCGAAACCTTCCCATAATTAAATATTTTCAATTGTTGACCTTTATAATTTTCCTCGGCAACGTTGCCTTATATATATCAATGTTATAAATATATATTAATTTGGTGTAATAATTAATAAAAGTTTAAAATTTAAATTGTTACAATTTGTTACCTGAACGTGGAGTTATTATTAAATTACAACAATAAATTTAAAATTCCTCATTTTTACTGGTAATATTTATTTTTCTTCAAAGAAAAGTGCTCCTAATAAAACTAATTCTTGTTTTCGTTGCCGGTAAACAACCTGTAAACAGGAAAAATACCAGAAATATTCCCGAAGGCTGGAGTAACCTTGAGCTTGCAGGCAAAGTGTCGCAATGAACATCAGTCTGGGACTTAGCCTTGATAATGGGAGCGAAACGTCGGCAGAAAAACTTGTAACACGCCTCGGCAGGCAAATAACAAAGGTTTATTCGGCCGCTAAAATCGAGATTCAACTCAACCACAAATTTATGTTCCCAGAATTTGTTAAGACTCATACGAGTGTTGGGAATATGTCGGAATGTGGAAGATGGAAGGAACATGGGGCCGGAAAAATTATTAATCTGGGCTGTGGTTACCAAAGAATAAAACTAATTTACATCGGATCATTCCCGGTTAATGAGAAATAGGGATGCTGTTTCAAACGAAAATTTATATGCAATAGCATAATTATAAGCAAATCTATTTTCCAATGAAATATGGATTTTCCTAAACTTAATAGTATACGGAGTTACGGAACTCTCTTTATAAACAGAATACTTTCCCATATTCTGGTATACTGGAACATCACCCAGGCTTAACATTGCACCAATTCGGAAAGACTTTTATCTGAACATCGGTAATGGGGTGGCCCTTCAATATTTGAAGGATGCATTAAGCAGGCATGGTTTGGAATAATTCTCGGTCCTGAACAAAACCTCACCGTTCCCGAAGACAGAGATTTTATAATTCCAAATTATAAGCCTTCATTCACACTCCTCTTATTAATATTAGTTTTGAAAGAAATGTCTGTAAAAGAAAATATATTGGAATCTAGTGGGCGGAGCATTCAGAAAAATTATAGACGTACCAAGTCCATTCTATTAATGGTCACAACTATCTGAACTTCTGATACTCTACACAACCTTCTCGATAGATTATATATGGTTGGTTCTGTGGGAATGACTTGAGATTCTGGAACGATCGAAGATACAGGTATTCAGAAATATTCGTTGCTTCTGACTGGTAGAACGGGAAGATGAAACTGTAGAATAAGTTAGCGAAAGAAAATATATGGATAGGGAACCCGGAAATATTATTACTGGGGATAATAAGTATAACGCTGTAAAAATCAGTAACCTTGTAAAATTTGAAAACGGACACGTGCTATGTCCATACGTGATAAGGTCACTTTAATAATGGGAATGTCACTTCAATACTTGTGGAAGGGAGTTCAAGAGAAAAATAAGTGTACGTTTTCAGAGAACAACGTACAATTAGAAGATGAGTTCATAATTAATTACATCAGAGACAGCATGAACAGAATTATGCAAGCATGAACAATATCATTATCACAATATAAAAATAATTATTATAATAATTAACACAAGAATAGAAATAAATAATCGATAACTCTTCCAAGAACTTTGTGCAAGACATGACCAAGCAAAGAATAAATCGGGAAGATATTAGGAAAATCTTATGGAATTACTATATGTAAAGAAACTGAAATAATCCCAGACAAAATGTTTACAAGTATAAAAATAATTAATGTACCGGAAGACACTAGAGGTCATGTACAATGTGTTTGATGAAACAGACAATCCCAGGACTTTGGCTTACTAATAAATAAAATTATGTCCAACTAATGACATTGCATTTTGGAGTAATTTTACAGGGAGAGGCAAGCTCCTTTTACACTGAATCATGTTATCGGTATCATATGAATGATAAAATCACGGAAATAGTGGAGAGTCCTTTAAAAAAAACTAATGTATACAATCTCGTGTCACATTAGAAACTAACTTGCAGAGTGTCTGGAGTTACCCGGGTATATATTTGATTGAATGTAAAGAATCCTATATAAATCTTTACAAATCATTATAATTTTATTTAATATTCCCAGATTGTAGTGAGGTAAATTGGAACGTATAATTATTTAAATTTACATAATACTATTATATTGTGGGAGGCGCTCGTCTAAACAGACGTCTTTGAATATTAATACAGAAATAATATTTCTTATGGAATTTACAACTAAATTTTGCCACTTTTTTCGACGAACCGTCACCAAAAACATGATACAATAAATATGCTTGTGATGATACGCTGAAATGATACAAACAATATAAATTTTCACGACTTAACATAGAACGTGAGACTTTATCAGCTGTACCTATACTTTAATTACCAGCTACTCGACAACATTAATGTGAAGGGAACTAAAACTGGTCTTATCCATGTGACGAGATTGCTATCACCTACTCTCCTACTGTGTTGAAGCTTGCTTCCTGGAGGTGCACAAAAAAATGCCAAAAACATCATGGTTGTAAGAAGACAGGAGTCCAACTTATGGCTCAACTGTAAAAACAGTTGCGACAACATTACAGCCGTTTGTGAAGATCTAGTGGAAGACGAGCTGGAACTGTACTTCCATGCAATTGAACCACTGGACCCGATAGAACAAAACTTTTTCAAGGTGTCTCCACGATTTCTTCGATTCTAATTTGAAATTCATTAAATACAATACGATAATAATTCCTATTATAACGAAACAATAGAATTAACAAAACTGACAGCAATAAAACTCCATACTGGTTTTCTTCTTGCTGCTTTGAATTACGTAGATGTTGATAACCACCACCGGCCTTCAAAGATAAGGATACATACCCCACGTATGAAGGCAGTTCACGTCCACCTGCTTCCAAATTCATATCTTTTTAAATTTGTAATATATTCAAGTATATTTAAATGAAAAAAAATACTTCTGAATGAAAATAATGACTAAGAAAGATAGCCAATACAGACAAAAAAAGTGATAATATAGACGCCACGCAACGTTTCTGGGATCCTTGTTCCTTTCCTCAGGTGCAGTGCGATAAAGAGTCTAGAGCAACACAACTGCACTTGTCAGTTGACAAAATTCAAAAGCGACGAAAATGCAACAACAATGTGAGAGCCGAAGGTTTAGCGTAATAATAAGGGATCATAGCAATTATTGAGTTTCATAGTGCCTGTTTGTACATTAATAGCTGTGATAATTGATTTAATGTGAAGCATCGCTGAAATGAGTCTGGAATTGTACCTGGTGTCAATGTCTAAAATCTTAGCATTTTTCCAATCAAATATATGTTTAGAATTGATGATATGTTTATTGTTTATCAATGAGAAGTTTGATATTAGATATATGTTCCTTGATACGTGTATTAAGGAAACGTTTTGTTTGCCCTATGTAGCAGGAATTACAATTAGAGCAAGAGATTTGGTAACCAACACAATGTAAGCGGGGCCTTGTGATTTTTAATCAAGAGTATTAGTGGATATGTAAATGATGTATATTTCATATTCTTTGAATATTTGGATAAATTTATGATGTAGAAACTTGTAATAAGGGAGTAGGAGAAAAAATTTGGCTTGAGTTGTTTGGGAACGATTGGCAGTAGCATATTTGATTCTGTACTGTCTGCTGTTTGTATTTAGTAATAAAATTTAAGGGATACTCATTGGTGATTAAAATGTTTCGGACAATCTCCAACCCAACCCAAGAGATTAGTGAATTATTATTAACGTGAGTAGAATGACGTCATACAACACGGGGGAATATGTTAGTTGTTTTTTTTGTTTATTTTTACAGAGGAATGTTTATAATTTGTAAACTTCTAAAGAAGTGATTTATGTTAACTAATTAGTGATTGTAATTAAGAGATATGGTGATATTTTATTGAGTTATTAGAGATTTTATTACTACAATAGCATATTTCCAATATGAAATATAATTATGATCGGACTGAACGTTTTTGCAAGTTAAGTATAAGGAGATTTCCTCTTCAAGAAACCTGTTTGCTCGTTCCGACTGTGAAAAATATGAATTTTTAGGAAGCTCGGTGATATTAAAAAATCGCACGTAAATGGAAAAAATGCGCACAAAAGAAGTTTGGAACGAGTATGTTGGTAACGACTAGATGAGACTGCGTGAGTGCTATGAACGAATAAGAAATTTGAATATTGCAACGCGCAGGATAGAGACACGAAGAGGTTATTATTGAAATACAAACTGAAAAATCGATCGTAAGGAAAATGATATAATCCCTAAGTAAGCACTATGTGAATATGGAATAATACATTCTAAATAGCAAACTGGAAAAAAATGAGTTGGAAGTGGTTAAGTAAGGGAGAATAAATAATCGAAAACGTTTTATTATATTTCTTATATACTACTATTATTATAAATATTACATACAACTGATATAGTTTTGTAATAGCCAATTAATAAATTAAAAGTAATAATTAAATTCTAATTTAAGTTTGATTTTTTGTCCGTAAACCTTTAATAACAGTATAAATAAAAGTTCAAGTTATATTTAACTTCCAACAACTTTCTTTGTCCATTATTGCCATGAATCGCATTCCAGCTTGTGCCGAAACACGTGTGAAAGTATAAATTAAAAACATTCAGACATAACTTAATAATATATGGAGGAAGTAATATTTTCAAATTTCAGTTATATTTTTTTTCTTTTCGTCAGTGTTTTGGAACTGTCTGCTCCTTGTCGAAAACATCGACTATCAGTTCACCTTACATCCCAAATAGGCGCTCGCATAGTCTCTCTTATAACATGAAGTACTCCGGGGAATCTCGCAAGTATATAAAATCTGCGGCTACAGACATTTCTTCGTAACACAAGTGAATTTATTTCAATAATTATGTATTCTCAAATAGAATAGATACAAGGCATGTTTAGAAAGTAAGTGTACTGTGACCATAACGGGCTGTGAATTTTTGTGTTTTGAGGGTTGGCAACACTGAGTGACAGCGAGCATCGCAGGGACACGGTAGTACGTAAACTCACATTGTAGTGTCAAGATGCGTGAAATATGTCAGTATGAAATCCCGTCAATTGCGTGCCACTTCCATCTCGCGGATTCCTACCGAATTTTTACCCGTGGGTGGCTCATTACATGCCTCAGTCAAAAAAGGACAGTCGTCAGAGTGACGTCACACCAATTTCTCAAAAAATTTAAAACCACAATTTCGGACAAAAAAATCAAGGCCTCAGTGTTTTATACCTAAACGAATAATTTTGGTCGAATTTCTGCCTCAGGGGAAGACCATAGATGCACAACGATATTTTGAGGCCCTAAAAACAAAAGGAAGGCAGTTATGACGGCATGCATGGGTGAAATTAAATTTTGAATTGACTATCAGGCGTAGAAAAAAGTTCCGAAGTGGAGGAAGGAGCGATCGGAAGAGTTCTTCGAGGAGGGCATAAAGAAGCTTGTGCCACGGCTCACCACGTGCATTGAACGGCATGGCGATTATGTGGGAAAATAGTCAACAAGTGTATCAACAATATCCTGTAATTTTTTTCAAATCAACTTTTTATAAATAAATATAAAAATCTAGTACACTTACTTTCTGAACATGCCTCGTGTTACAGCGCAGGATAGAGAGACTATATGGTAGAGAATAGAGTAACCGTCAGTCACGGGACTGGAGATTGAGATCTGATAGAAGACGGTTAAGCAAGATAGGGGAATTTTTTATCAAAAAATCTATACAATTTTTTATGGTTTTTGAAATATGTGTTCAAAAAATATGCGTACTACACTCGCACAAGAAGAAAGTTTAGACAGGCTATATATAGGATAATACCTATTGTGGCAATCACAGGAAAAGGACTGAAAAGGGGGATGCGAAACGGTAGAGGTAAGTAGCAGTCACACACAATGATCTTGGAGATGGTAGTCGCTATTCCGCCTTCGTGCAGGCTGGTTTTATAACAACAATAATAACTCCTGAAAATTCCTAGCAATATGAATTGGAAAATCCAATTAAAATTTAACACATGAAATAACGTTTTCGACGCACTGGATTAACAACTAAAAAAATTAACAAATCACACAAAATTGCAAATTTTCATTTTAAGATGTGTAAAAAATATATTTTTAGAGAAACTGGCCTTGTGGGCGGGGGGAAACATAAACTAGCTACACACCCATTTTTAGACATTTAACAAACTGAAAACATCTCGGAGTGTACATCGGAGGAATGAAAATGAAAATAAAATAAAATAAAACTACTGTGTCAGTGGGGGTTAGCGTGTGAGAATTGATTTTGGAATATTTGGTCGAACAACTGAATTTATTAAATGAAATTAAACAAAAAGTAGATTACTATTATTATTATTATTTCAGTTATACGGTACAACCATTTCCGTTAGTTCAGCGAAACAATCCGATCTCTTTGTATCACAATTTAAAGCGTTGACGTAAATCCCCGCCTCGGCGCGTCATGGTTTGAGAAAAAACATGGCAATTACCATCCGTCCATCCGTTGTTATAAGCTGACAGATAGCTTTTTTTTCTCGTATGGTACATCGCGCTTCGCCGACCAATTTGCCAATTTGCAAGCTTGTCCCTCACCCGCCGGCGATTTTCCAAATTCTTCACTCACCGACGGCTGTGCAAGAAATAATCTACTTAATCGACAACTTCCGGACCACAAAATCTCATTGGTCCAGAAAACCACGTGGTGTCAAAAATTTGCAAAATTTCTGCCTGTAGCTAAATCGCTGCCTGGAAGCCCCATAGAATTTTACGGCTTATATTTCCAGTTCACGAACGTGTTTGACAACAAATTTAACGCGATAATTCGGCGCTACCAAACACAAAGAAACTTGACAATGTCTCAATTCCTAATAATGTCTAACACAATATGTGATAAAGGATTGAAGCCTTTCCCGGTGTAGTTGTTCAATATATTGTTCTCGGAGTTCAACCGGGTTTTGCATAATTATATTAGAACGCAACGTTTCGACGACTAAAAGCTCTGTCGTCAGTATATTGAACAATATATGATACATTATCATGACATAATGTTTCAGAATTTTCGAAGTATTGCGCTACACAATTAAAAAAGATAACTAGTAAACCATGCTTTATAATTACCGTAAACATCGCATCACCATTTACGAATCTTGTACTTATGAAGCACAGCAACGCTTTTCCAACAATAACTATATTAATCATAAAGATAGCCAATTAAGACAAAAAAGTGATAATATAAATACCACAAAACATTTCTGGGATCCTTGTCCCTTTCCTCAGGTGCAAAAAAGAACCTAGAGCCTACAACTGCACTCGCCAGTTGACAAAACTCAATGACGAGTGCAGTTGTGTTGTTCGAGGCCCCTCTTCGCAACTGAAGAAAGGGACAAGGATCCCATAAATGTTGTGTGGTATTTTTATTATTTGGACGTTTATAGTCGCGTCAACAAAAATTGTTCTTGGCGACTGTACGTGCTTAAATTAAAACATTGTTATGAGGAATATTCTTGGTCTGAGGAGTTTTGTAATGACTGTAATGCTAGTTTTTTTTCGCCTTGTTAATCTTGTCTTCGTTCTTCTGTCTTTCACCGCTATGTACATAATTGATATAATCTTGAGAAATGTTGTTTCCGGAGTATTATAATCCCGTAAGGCACTCCGCGGGTTTTTGATTTCAGCCTCACTAACAATTGCACTTGTAAGTTGATCGACAGTTAAGTTGAAATTCTTCCCTCCCGATTTATGTGAGTCCCTTGCCACTTCTAGAGCTTCCTCCGTGTTCAGGGATTTCTGCGTAGATGACATATATTTAGTTTTCTTTGTCGGGTTAATTATAGCAAGTTGTTCGAAATTTGGAAAGACAGTGCTGTCCGATATGTAGGTGATGTGACTAGAGAGAGTTTCAGAAGCTCTCTATTTATTGACTCTCTCCACTGTTTTTTTAACTCGTGTTGCTTTTTTTAGGGTAACAGGCTACATGAGGGTAATCCACATGGTGGCAACTCCCCTTTAATAGCATATGAAGGGATTTGAAAGGGGGGAAGCAGAAGGGTAGAGCCAAGGGTTAACTAGGGCCGCCGGGCTATAGTTTAAGGATCGTACCCGGCATTCGCCTAAAAGTAATGCAGGGAAAACCCTAGGAAAACCTGCATCAGTAGGTCGGGCATTGGGTACTTGTCCCACGCCCTTCCGATAGCGGAAGAAGAGTTTGCTGTGGGGTCACAGCATTCCCTTCTCCGTACCTTTACCAGTTTAGGAGGCAGCTGGCCGACTGTTCCAATGGGAACAGAGAACAACTCTTACCGTATGCCCAAGGTCTGTGACACCGGAACATACACAAACCTCGGCTTGTGGGAACCTTAGTTCAAAAACGGAGAGAGGAAAAGGCATTCCCAAAGGTAGCCCCTTCCTGTCTCTCCTACAAGGTACTGCCTGCGAGAGAATAGCCCTCGCAGACAGCTTCTAAATAAAATAATAAAATTAAAAAATTAAACAGGTGTAATTAAAATTATGATTAAATTCTAAATGTAAATAATTTCATTAATGCAGTATCACAATAATTTTAAGTAACATTATTAAAATTATAAATCGAAAAATGATTTAATAAGTACATATATTCTTGGAGTGCAAATATATTTAAATGTAATCTTTATTATATTTAATTATTCGTCCATTTTTATGGTTCATAATCGGTATGAATTATATTCTAAGTGCGACAGTATAATTTAGGTTGGCTGCACATATTTTTGCTCCTAACAATTATACTAATCGGACTTCTTTTAATTAAATGTGAGTTTCGTGTTTTCCAAGATGCTCCAAATCTGTCATTTGGCTATTTATTCTGAATATAATAAAGGAAAATACCGGATAGTAAAATTGTGATAAATATTAAATGTAAGTAACATATGGAAAAGGTATGAATAGCGTAAAGTTCTTTTGTGTTTCATGTAATTAAATGAATATTAGGGTGGTAAAATTATGAATTACGAGCTGAGTGTACGGCGTTGCCCGAGTATTTATTTAAATTAACCCGGTGTAGCAATTGATTCGACACTAACCTCTTGGTAAACATTTCACTTAATGAGAATCAATAACGCCAGTGTTTGGAAAATTTACCTATTTAGTGTCCCATCCCCGACCTAACCAATCGGCATCCAACTTCAAATAAATCAGGAATATTGTCGGTATTCGTGAATTCTTCTCTAAAAAAAATGGGTCAAAAATTCACTACGAATTAAAATAAACAAAAAATACTCGCTAACTTAATACACTCTATAACTACTCCCGGTACCTTATAGATGTAAAGAAATACTATCTTTAACTAAATGGAGACAAAATTATAGCTGGTACCCTATAAAATAAAATAAAAAATCCGTTAATTTAAGAGAGTCAAAACTACTCCGGGTAGCTTTTTGTCAACAGCGTCCACCTCCAAGAAGAGGAACATAAAATTTCATTAACGTCCTCGGTGAACGCGAGAATTAAACTCAGCGACTCTTTTAACTCCGGAATCGACATTAGTCTCAGCCTCTTTTCATTACTTTTTATGTAAACTCCTTCCATAACCACCTGTACGTTAAGCGTACTTCCCTCCCTCGACTTAAGAAGTTGTAATTAGACAATTAAAAATTCTAGAATGACACTATCAAATTAAGCGGCCCCGGAAACGGTTTATTCGACACTAATAATGGCCGTTTAGGAATTTTTTTAAATTCCAGTCCACCCCTAGATGCGGTAGGTGTGTCTTAACCCCTCAGTGTTTGTTTCTGAATCGTAAGTAACATGTGTATAAAGTTTGGTAGAGGTAGGTCTACGCATTAAGATTGTATATAGAAATTTGTTTTAGTCCCTTTCGCCTCTACTCCTTGAGGCTGAAGTACAACTTACTGACAAAGTGAATGTCAAAATTAAACGCATTGTCATCTATAACCATCGATTTGACATCTATCTATCTTGGTTTTTTCGCGTTATTTTTTGTAACGCCCCTCCACCTTCACCCTTATTAGTGCTTTAAAGGGTTTAAATTATGCACTAAAACATCTAGATAAAAACTATTAATCACATAAAGCCTAAAAATTACTTTTTAGGCTTTATGTGATTAATAATTAATTGACGCTAAAATGGTCCGTTTTAACATTTCACCCCTTCACCTCTTGGGAGTGTCTAACGCTTCCAAAACCCGTCGGAAACCATCGCGGGTGTGTGAAAAAAACTCACTTAAGTTTCATCGCATTCGGATGGTTGGTTTTGGAGTGCATAGGGGTACACACAGACAGAAAGACATACAGACATTCATTTTTTTATACAGAGAGAGATTATCTAGAACAGATTTTGTAAAAGCTTCGTGTTTGATGTACTACTACGTTTCATTAGTTAATAACAGTCAGCCGACTGAACTCGACCTGAAACTTTAAGTTTCGACGGTAATCACTACTACCACAGAGATTGTGAATTACACAAAATATAAGATCTCATAACACCGGTCGACAAATTTGCCCTTTCATCATATACTAACTTAATGTTAATAATGAATTAATTTTATTATTATTTTTAACTGTTCCTATATTTTACTCTCTAAGAGACCTGTCAAATATACAGCAAAATATTATTTCTAATTTGATTGAATATTATTAAAAAAATTAAAATTATTTAATTTCTTTAATTCTTTTAATGACGTAAAAACTGATATAATATTTAAATGTTAAATTAATGATAGTTTTCAATCCACTTCAATAAAACATAATATAATGCTTGTTAACAAACGTTCTTTCTTCCTACTTTAACTTAAACAAAATTATTTAAACTGATAACATTTATGGAATAATGCTATTTTTTAGTGTCCCCTCAGAACAATTCCTAGATTGCCAATGGAATGATTTTATATTTTATCAATGGATAATTTAACTCGTAAATTGCTTGTTTTCCAATGAAGCGCATGATCAGTGCTCTCGGATTTATATTTTCATTCACTAATCCTGTATTACAGTAACGAATGTATGAAAAGCATTCGTTTTATTTAGAATTACTAGCCGTTTTCTGAACGGAGAAAATTGTTTTCACGTGTGTTACCCGTATTATCATTTGTTTCACATAAAATCATTATAAAGCTTTCGGAATGTTTGAGGTACGGTCGAGATTTTCGCATCCTGATCCTTTAATAAAATAAATGTTTAGGTACATGTCCATAATAAAGTAATTTATCTTAACATATAAGGCTGAGTATTGATTAGAAGATGCTCTTTATGTTCTTCATTCATTCATTATACGTTTGATCAATTTTTCGACGTATTCATTCTTCATTGAGTCCTAAACATTAGTGTGATCTATTTAATTTGTAATGAGCCCATACATTATTTAACATATATACAAAAATCATTAATTACAAGTTTATTTTCTCAGGTTTTAAGGCCTTATAGCAGAGACATTTTTATATAAAAAAAACTGACTTTCTTGGAGCCACAATGCTTTCAGCGACGTTGGTCAGTGTTGATTGGTCATCAGCGGCGGCCGTGGGTCCTATAGCCGCTCCGTCGTATCATCAAGTACATACAAGGGCAATTACAAGCCACGTATGCAATTACTTGGATTGTTATACTTTCTTTCATTCCAAGCGTCTACAATATTTTCTCCCAATCAACACACTCCACGGCGAACTCCCCTTTTTTCTCGTTTTCCCCATTTCGGGATTCACTTCCCTATCCCCTGGGCTCAGTATACCCGGAGCGACCCAACAAATTTATTCTCTTTGTCACTAAGCACCCCCTGGCTTTCCCGAGGTGTTCAAAAACAAACCAGGACTGCCGGCCTGACGGAGGTATGCGCAAAATGTGCACGCTACAAATTATAGGCGAGCAATGCTTAGGTTATACAGGATGAAGAGGTATCGTGTCGGGCCTGGAGTCGAGTCGGATACCTCAGAGGTAGAGCACCCGCCTACCAAACTGAGATACAGGGTTCGATTCCCGGTACGGTCGAGATTTTCGCATCCTGATCCTTTAATAAAATACATGTTTTTTAGGTACATGTCCATAATAAAGTAATTTATCTTAACATAAAATGTCTCTATGAATCAGAAATAGAAACCACCCTAGCCGAAGTTCACATCCGGGAAGCCATGAAAATAATCCGCGCGTCTACTCAAGAAATCCAGCTATATATACAGCGACCGCCTAAACGGAAGACCCCTGGACCAGACCTGATAACCAACGAAATATTGAAAAACAAAGAATCTGTAGCCTATTTAACCTCAATTTGTAATGGTTGTATAAGACTTGGATACTTTCCTCTAGCATGGAGAACAGCAAACGTCTTACCAATCTACAAAACTAGCAAGAACAAGCATGACCCTGATAGCTACAGACCCATAAGCCTACTGTCCACTTCAGCCAAGCTGCTACAGAAGATGATCCTCACTACACTGCAAGAATACATACACGAACATGAAGTTATACCATCTCATCAGTTTGGGTTCAGTCACACTCGGCTACTCACCAACTCATCAGAATAACAGAGACAATTGAAAAGGGATTTGAAGAGATGAAATATACTGCAGCAGTCTTTCCAGATCTTGAAAGAGCCTTCGACAAGGTTTGAATAGGAAGGACTCTTGTATAAAATGATTAAATTAAACATTGCGGATCACATAATAAAAACCACAGAATCCTTCCTGACCGACAGGACGTTCAGGGTAAGGATCAACGCATCACTATCTATCATCAAAACAACAAAAGCAGCCAAGGGAGCCTATTGGGACCAACCTTGCTCAACCTCTACGTACACGATGTGCTCAACGCTAGCGATAAAGTATCTAGGGGTCCACCTAAATGCAAAACACAACTGGAGATACCACATTCATAAAAAAAACTAAATGAGTGCTACGCAAGACTCTCTCTGCTCTACCTCCTGATCTTATCTTCGAGTTGATCCTCGCTCCTAATTTATAAATCGATTCTCATGCCCATTCTTACATACGCCTGCCCAGGTTGGCGCAACGCACCTTCAACTTCGCTCAAGAAACTTCAAACCATGCAGAATTAAGTGCTACGTATTGCAATTAACAGCCCGTGGTTCATACGAAACAGTCAAGAATTAAAGGTTCCACGTATAACAAACTACACCCACAGATTAACCAGTAACTTTTTCAAAAATATAGTGAAGTGTGCAAATAAATTAAACCTAGGAGAAAAAAACACCCATAAAAGACTTAAACTTAAGCTACCACAACACTAACACAAATAATTGTCAACCTGTAAAATACTTGAACCCAATGTAATAAGCGAGAGGTGTGAAATATTCACATAACCCTTCCTCCAAATTCTCTTAGCCATATTATTTCTTTTTATATCATAGCAATGAATTGCATTTTACTTGCAGACCCAGCTAAATAAAGTTTTTTTTAAAAAAAGAAACATATCATCTAAATTTCTGTCAGTATGGCACGCTGCGTGTGTTCGCTTTTCTCAATAAAACGGTCAGACTGATCTCAATGAAATGTTTATATGTCGTTGTATTCAATTTATAAGATTATAAGTAATATCAACCTACCGTCGCCATCTCAAGAATAAATGTCGAACGTTCATCTTAGCAAACACAAATTATGCACTCAACCATTGAACTCATAAAATTAGGCATCTTTGACGTTGTGAATAGGCGACAAAATAATTGTAACAGGTGCCGGAAGAAACGCAAATTCTTAAACCCAAAAACATTATACAGGAACAATGATGTATACTATGTATATAAGCTTAAATCCGCAGTTTTTTAGTCAGAAAAAGACATGTTTTTATCACATACTAGGAACACATTTCACCCCTCTCTCGGGCAATATGTGGGTACCATACCAATAATAATTATTCTCTTTTGAGGCAAACTTTTCATCAAGCCTTTTTTTGGACGTCTTCGAAAGTTTAGAAGTGCTGCTCAACAAGCGCGTGGCCCATCGACTAAAACAGGTGGTAGTCGGAAAGGGCCAGGTCTGGTGAATAAGTTGTTTGCCCCCAAGTAGGTTCGGACCATTGTTGACGAGAGCAATGGTGCGTTGCCATGGAGAAAAATCAGCCTGTCATGTCTTTGTTGATAATCCGGTCTTTATTCACGCAGAGCACGGTGGAATTTGGTAGTAACATTGACAGATTCACCAGGTTTCTACAGGTCACAGTAGACGATACCAAAAGCACAGCATCCTCTTCCGTCGGAATCGATTTCGACTTGCGGACATAGTTGATGGCGGTCCGGACTGGGGCGATTTTCACGATTCTTGTCACTCACGTGTAAATTTCCAGCTTTGAACCGACGAAACCAATATCTGTACGTTGTTTTCGATAAAGCACTGACACCATAAGCCTCCACTAGCATTTGATGCGATTCAGCAGCCGATTTCTTCAAATGGAAACAGAAAAGGAGAGCTTCCCGCATATGCTCTTTTTTTTGTTGCAAAAAACTATACTCGATTACGAAATGAAAAATGTATGTGGTTTTATGATATTGGCGATAATAGGCACTGCCTATAGTTGACAGATGACCAATTCAAAAAGGAATGCTGTGTCCATAATAGCTTAATATTATCAATAACGCTCACTATGAGTAAAGTAATGTGTTGAATTAAAAATAGGCGTAAGCCACATACAATTTGTTTGAGTCAAAGCTAACCGAGAAACGTTGACATTCATGAATGAAAGTCGGGTCATTAATTCGGTGATTCTTTACATTGCTTAGCCCTAGATCACAATAACTTGCATTTATCAAAATAAAGCATATTTTCGTCCTACACTACTTTAGATAAAAATAAGTTTAGGTAAATGAATTTTCACAATCGAGATGATAGCAAGAAAAAAATTTAAACTGTATGGGTGGTGTTACGGTATACGCCACCGCGTCATAAATTATTTGTAGAAAAGAGCAATCTTTCACGTTTTAAATAACTTACGCCCGTCTTGTTGGTAACCATCGTTTTTCGCGATTATCACGAGGAAACACTCAGTAAGAGAGGAAATGGTTATAAACAAAGAAATTTTAATAATATCTGCAGCTGTCCAGTATGTCGCTCAGCAGTTACCCTTTTTTATTTATTGTGCTTTATAACTAAATCGAAACATTGTTTATAGTAATGCTGCTTTACTTCACAGATCGCTGAAAACATCCACAATCACATTAGAAAATACATTAGAATATTTCTTCGCTGGTCAGATATTAAATCATTTACGACTAATACAACATAATAGTAAAAAAAAATATAAATATATGCGATACTTATAACACCGATAATTAATTTACGAGTTAGCAATATGAGAAACAACAAAATTAATGGTTTTCAAGTGAGAAATTCTAAAGAACACTGGATGGAGGTTTAAAATAAAATATTCTCCCGTCCTGCTATAGGTATATGAATAATATGATTGACGTTAGTTAACTAAGAATAATAGCTTCAATTTCCTGAAGTCTAAAATTAAACACTTTTCTGATCAGCTTGCTACAAGAAAAAATTCTTAATAAAAGTCCTACCGCTTAACGGTATTTCTTCTCGAAGTTCCAAAACTTTAACAAGCCAGATGACCACGGTAACCGACGAGACCTCTAGTGATCGTCTGGTCGTAATACCCACGGCAACTAATGCCTCAAGCTACTGTGTAACTAAAGCTGAGTAAACCTTCCATATATTAAGCTCCGTTGAGCAAGACTGCGAGCAATTGCAAGCATAATGCGGCCAATAATACTAGTATACTCCAAGATTGGAAAATTTAATATAACATTTGAAAATGGAGAGTCATGTGAAAAAAGGATTAAAGTAAAAACATGATTTTTTACAGTAATTAGAAATTACTGGATAAAATAATGTTTCGAATATTTTATCAAGAAAGAAGTTAGAATTTCAATTTTTAACCATAAATTTTGCTATTTTATTTATAAGACGCGAAAAATTTAGAGACAACTCAAATGCTTCTGAGTTTTCTCAACTTATTTTTTCAGTTGTGTCGCTCTAATCTCTTGTGTATTTTAGTTTTCTTAGATCCTGATGTAACGAACAAGGCATCCAAATATGTGGTGTGGTATTTATATCATGACTTGTTTTGACTGTATTTGGCTATTTCATCTAATTAACATTTTAATTATAGTCCTCATAAAAATTTAAGCAAGTACATAAAATAAATTTGTTTGTTGATTTATAACTTACATGCAAATAAATCTGCATAAAATATATAATGTATTTAAAATGACTTCTTAGTTATTTTTCAATTTACCCAATTTATTTATAGTTCTAATATAATATTGAAGATGTGTGCTAGACAGCACAGTCTATATGGAATTGGTTAAACATTTATGCAGATTTCTGCTCAGCGGCCATCATGTGCATAAAAAATGAACGTACAATTTTGAATAAAGGCATGCTTATTTGCTTGTAATGATTCATACAGTAATGCGAATTATTTCGGAAAGCAATGGCGTTGTTTGGTTTGCTATATGATTGCTCAGACCAAATTCATTGAATATGTTAATACTTGCCGTATTTAACGGAGTATAAGACGCACCTGAAAGATGCGTCTTATACTCAAAATTAATATTAAAATGTCCAGTGTTTGATTTAAAATTCCTGCCAGTCTTAAAAATGGTCATATATTAGATGTCGCGAGAAACCTATCTCTATCTGTCAACATTGGATTCAACTGGCAGCAGCAGTGCACCGATGTGATGAACGAATGGTGAGATGGACGAGGCTGGTATGAAAATATGGATTAACAGAAGGAAAAGATCTTTATTAAAAAGAGTTCTCTTCTTGTGCTAGATCAGTTTAGTAGTCATTTGAAAAATTCTGTAAAAGAGAAATTGAGACAGGGAAATACAGAGCTTGCTGGACTTACTTCACAATTGGAACCTCTTGATGTCTCGATAAATAAATCATTTAATGTGTATATGGGAGAGGAATGGAACAAATGGATGATGGATGAAACCCAACATGAATTCACGCCGAAGTGTGCTTTAAAACGACCTACAATCAAACAAGTGTGTCAGTGGATAAAAACAGTCGTGGTCCAGAGTGAGAGACGATGTTATTGTAAAATCTTTCAAGAAGTGTGGCATAAGTAACGTTCTCTATGGCAGTGAAGACTATCTTATATATGAATACAGTATGCCTGTACTCCTGTGTCAAGCTGACATTTCACTATTTTGTTATTTTTAATCACATCAAAATTCAGGACTACTCCAAGGGCTTCCTCATTAACTTTTCTAAACTTCACATTTATAGCCCAAATAAAAGTGCCACTTTCACTTGTATCAACATTCAAATCTCTTAAAGGTTTACCATTTTGATTTACAAAATTTTGCTAAATGATTCAACTTGCCACACTTGTTGCACACTTAACCTTGTTCTGGACACTGAAATCTGTGTATTTGGCCACACCAGAAACAGTATGCATTGTATTGCTTCCCTTGACCAGGACGGTTGGTGTTGCTGTTTGTAGAATATGTACTCTGCGATCGTTGATGAGAAACGGACACACTTCCAGGCCTACCGTCACGTACCGCAAAAACTTCTTGCTTCATTTGAAGAGACTGAACGTATTCCTGAGAAATCTCGCTAAAGATTTGCAAATTTGTATAGCCCTTTCTATAGTTGGGTCATTTTCTTTCATAATTAAATTTGATAGATTTAGTCCACATATTAATACGTCTTTACATAAACTTTCTCATAACGTCGATAATTCACATGTGGGACTAAAGATTTTTAGTTCTGTTACAAATTCATCTATAGAATCAGTTTCGTCAAGACGTGTTAGAACTTGTGTCGCTCCACGGTTATGATCTTCTTTGGTGTAAAATAGTCATTCACCTTTTTTACCAAATAACAATATTTAATAATTTCGGGTTCCACATTAAATGAATTAAAAATTTGCAGAAACTGTTGTTCTATGAAGGATAATAAAATTGCCATTTTACGTTTATCTTCTTCGCCGTCGAGACTCGTTACAACAAAATATAAATTAAAATGTTTAATCCACTGGTTCCATTTTTGATAAATGTTCGTTGTATTGCGGCACAATTCTAAGACGCCAAAATTCGATTGCAAATTAATTGGAGTTTTTGGTGGAATTTTAATTGTTGCACTAGTGAACACGTGGTTCGACGAACATTTTGTAATACATTTAAACTTCTGCCACCATGTAATAATTTGTTCAGACGAGACTTTTAGAGTAGTAATACTTTATTTAGTAATCATAATGGTACATCATATTAGTAGCTATTAATAAAATACAACGATAATATATTTTCAAATATGTACAAACTGAAAAACCTTACAACAAGGGATAATCTGGAAAAATTTTATCCTCCAAAAATTATAAACGAGGGACACGATAGCACCATAGGTGTACAAGCGGATACCAAAAGCATGAGATTTGCTGAAAGCACTGTAGACTCCCGCTTTGTTATTGAAACGTAGAAGTAACTAACTTCCCTATAATTGCAGGTCGTTATGTTCTTGTGGATATTACGAAAATTCCTGGAATCCGAATTCCAAAAACTGTACCTCATAAAAGTGTGATGTTTCATTAACCTAGTTGTTGGAAATATCAGTTTACCTCTCCCCTTTTAAGTTACAGTTTCTAATGCGTATGTAAATTTTTTCTGTTTGCTTTTTCTGAAATCTCTCGTAATGACCTATTTCTGAAAAAAACGTTTATTTGAGTATTTTTTGCCGTTACATGACAGGTAGAAGTTAAATCTATCATAGAACATATACTGCACAAATCTTTATTGAATGGTACTGTCGTCACTCTATCACATTACGTTACTACTTAGTACAACCTAATTTAAGTTAGAAAAATAATTCTTTAAGTCTGTAATAGAGCACAAAGATTCTTTGGCGCCAGTATGTTCTCGTAAACAAGTAGGCGCCGCTTTGTCCCAGTCCAGGACGCTGGGACGCCAAAACCGCACATATAAAAGCATAAAAAGACGATGGATATGAAGCAGCCGAGTTAGTACACTGTTATAGAACAGTATTACACGTAGAAAAATAATTATGTAGCTTTTTATTGTCATATTCTGTTAGTTGTTTTAGACTAACCGAAACAAAAATTAATACGGATCCGTGTTACAATTTTCACGATGCAGTGCATGGTAATATTTTTAATGTGCGAACATAAGGACGGTCTCTCATGAAAATTTATGTATTTATTCAATTAAATTGATATTTAGACGTGGCGACTGTGTCAATTTCTATGATAATCTGATTGACTTTTATTCTATAGATATGATCAACATATTTATTTACGTAAATAATGCAGTTTTTTGACCAATACCTGACAATATTTTATTTATTTACGTCAACGTTTCGGTACGTGTTTGTACCTACATCTGGTCTTTCCTACGGAGAAATTGTTCAAAATAAATTTGTATTATCAAGAATCCAATGAAGGTACAAACACGTACCGAAACGTTGTCGTAAATAAATAAAATATTGTCTTGTATTGGTAAAAAACTGCATTATTTATTAAATATAAAGAGACGTAAAAATACAATATTTAATGACATATTCCTTTTCGGTTGCACGTTTATATCTGTTAACACGATGACGTCTTCCAGCCTGTTAGCAGAAACTGCCTACGCTGTTTCCATATTCTCAGTGGGTGATCAGAAGATTTCTTCCCTCACCGATAACTTCTGAAACTCTGAAATGACTTATTTTGTCTTCAGTGTTTCATTGTTGTAATATTTTCAGAAAGCTTTACGTCTGTACATTTGAGATTCCCAAACTAGTCGGGTATGCCGTCCGTTTGGTATTCCACTCAGATATTTTTAGGAATATGAAGTAAATATCAGTCGCATTCCACTTTGCTTTATATAGAGACGAAAACACCTAAAATCTGATGAAGCGAAAAGAGCAGAACTTGTGTGTTATGTGTGCTGCCTAACCCGCCAGGAAACACGCAGACTAAATGCCCAATATTGAAATGTGAAACCAAGATCAATTAAATGCTTATAATATATGTATATGTATAAGTATATATATATATATATTTATATATATTGTACATGAGTATAATTTTAAAAGACTTACTGCACTCATATTATCGTATTGTTTTTCTAATATCAACCGGACGACGAAAACTTCAAGGTTGTCTAATAATCGATGGAAATTTCTCGTTTATGTATCGAATACATTCTATTTTTAAACTTATATATTGGGTTTAATATATTTGAAACTTTCACTCTCATATATTTCTAAAAATTACTCGTTTATTATATTAATTTTCGAATTTTTGTGTGTAAGGTTTTATTATTGTATTCATGTATCAATTTCAACATATATATATATATTATAGCTTATACATTTTCTCATTTGTGTTTTAAACGGTTTTATCAATAGTCCTACTCCTGCAATAAAATTGTAATGGAATAAATAAATATATAATTTAACTGAAATACACTGCAATATTTTTTGAGCAGCTAAAACCTGGCGACAGTCGTAAATAATTCGAGAAGTCTTGTTCTGTCAAGTTTTTATATTTTATCGGAACTGGCCTGAAATTACACTATTCCTAAACCGAATTTGTCGAGAAGACAGCGTAAGAATTAAAGAATGACAGTCTATATAGCAGGAGTCCTCGAACGGTCGATCGCTTTAAAAGTCGATCGCGGAAATATGTCCATATTATCCCTAGACATTAATAAATTAGCTGAAGATACTCTGTGATTTATCTTTCTTAGCAGATGTGAAATGTCTTTTAAATAGTATTAACTTGGAGCTTCAAGGGAAAGATAACACAATCACCGACATGATTAGCGCCATAAACTCTTCCTGTCAAGTTCTGATTTAAATTACGGCATTTACGTCACAGAATTGATAAATATTCTGAGTGAACTTCTAAGGCTTTTTTCCGATTTTAACAAATTGACGAATATTGTAACTTTTATGAGTTATCCGTAACATTGTGTAGCGTTGAAACATCTGCTACTGAAATGTTAAACAACTTCTATCTAGACTTCTATCGAAATTGAGATATTGCAGATCATTTCGGATATACATCTCATAGACGGAGCAAGCGACACTTTGTTTATTATTTCTGAAAAGAAATATACATTTTTAAAACATATTGCGTTTCAAATAACCGAATTATTTGGGTCAACTTATCTATGCGAATCTGCCTTTTCTGAAATGAAAATTATTAAATCAAAATATCGCAGTCAGCTAACTGTGGAACACCTGTCATCCGGGATGAAGAGTTCTTGGGTTTCCAGACGGGTGAATTCAGGTGAAGAATATGGCAGTGACAGCCATAGAAACGTTGTCTACAAAAAATTCCTTACCCGACTGGAAACCCGAGAACGCTTCATCCAGCAACTACGTCGGGAAAAACTACGTTCTCTACCTGTCATCCTGCTTGCGATTGTCTATCAGTAATTACGGTCATGCTATGAACAATACACGGACGACGTGCAATGTCATGCAACGACATCCAAGGTTTAATTGTGTGTTAGTGACGTAGATATACATGTAATTATGATTTTTATTATCTATACATAAACTGATTATATAATAAAAATTTAATTTTAGTTACATCATATTTTTCCCCGCAGTAGTAGAATTTAGATTTTCATCTGGTAACTATCCAAAAAAAATCATAGACGCATCGTAATAGTGACACGTTCATCACCTACCATAGAGCTCAGTTTCTAATCCCCCCACCCACACCCACCCCCCCTACTTATTTTTGTCAGTAAAAGACAAAGGCGGAAACAGTCAACATTGTATAAATTCAATTAAAAAAAATCAGAAATTATAACCGGTGTAGAACAGATAAAATAAATTATTTTACCGAAATCTTAGTCATAACTTCAAGATGCAAAAGTAGGAACAGAAAATTTATTCAATTTTTTTCAGTTTGTAAGCACTATTCCGACATTAATACAATGGTTAGATTGATTTATTGTAACTGGTAAATTTCATAAATAACGACATTCTGTAATAATTATATATTTATACTCGTTGATGTTATTGTAATTACTGATGCTTACCTGCGTGTGCAGCCACCCAACCGACGACTGCATCCCATAAACGGGAGAGCGGTCTGGAAATCCCGTCATTCTCGGGAAGTTCTTGCTCTCGGCGGACAGTCGCTGCCTTCACGCGACTCCACACGTCCTTCAGAGATCCCAGGCTGTGATCAACACATAAATATCAATACACGACACGTAATAAAAGAATACAGATAATATACTTGTTTTCAAAGTCATGTATCTAAAAAAACTTTACTGTAGTTGAAAATATTAAATGTTTCTGTAACGTGTATCGTATGACGGATATTTTGAAATTACCTGCAAAATAAGAATTGAATTTATTTCGAATGTATATAATATAATAATATATATATAATGTGGATCAGCTTAAATCCGAAGTTTCTTCATATATGGCTTTAGTGATCATATTAAGCAACAATGGACACACCATTCTTTTTTTTTTATGAGTTTGTCATCTGTCAACAATAGTCAATGCACATCATCGGCAATTTTATACAATATACATTTTTCCTTTGGTAATAATGTCAGGTTTTTGCCAAAAAAAGGAGGATATGTTGGAAGCTCTCCTTTTCTTCTTCCATTTGAAAAATTCGGCTGCCGAATCGAATCGAATGCTTGTGGAGGCCCATGGCGACCGTGCTTTATCGGAAACAACGGGCAGATATTGTTTTCGACGGTTCAAAGACGGAAATTTTTATCTAAGCAACAAGAAGCATGAAAATTGTGCCAGGAGGGTTGAGTATCACAAATTGCAGGCTCATTTGGACGAGGACGATACCCAATTGCCGAGTAGTTGGGGATTACTCAGCCAGCCATTTCCATGCGCCTGCGTGCCACGGGAAAGATTCAAAGGATCGGGAAATGGGAACAGAATGAATTTAACAATAGGCAGATGCAGCGACGACGACATACTTGCGAAATCTTGTTCGCCAGACAAAAAAGAAAGTCTTTCATATATGGGATTGTGAGTAGCGATGAAAAGTGGATATATTTCCAGAATCTTTTAGAGTAACAAGAAATCGACCAAGCAGCAACATCGTCCACAAGACGAAATCGCTTTGGACGTAAGAGGATGCTGTGCGTTTGGTGGGGTCAGCAGGGTATCGTTTACTATAAACTGTAGAAACCTGCTGAAACTGCCAATGTGACCACCAAATTGAACCATGCTCTGCGTGAATAAACGTCGGATTATCAGCAAAGACATGACAGGCTGGTTTTCCTCCACGGCAACGCACCATAGCACACATCAACAGTGATCCGAAACTACTTGGAGGCACTCAATTGGGCGGTACTACCCCATGGCCCCTTCCGACTACCACCTGTTTCCGTCGAGCAGGACTTCGATACTTACTGAGACGTCCTATCATGTTTTGATGAGTGGTTCCGTTCGAAACAGAAGGATTGTTTTAGTGTGGTATCCACACATTGCCCCAGAGATGAAAAAAAAGTGTACCTAGTGAGGGCCGATAGTTTGAAATATTCTTTTTTGCTTTTTATATAAAAAAAACATTTTTTCTCACCAAAAAAACAGCAAATTAAAACTTATACACCCGGAACATATTAATGATAATCCGTTAGTCTTCGTAGTTTAGTGATAATATCCTAAGTTTTCAGTGTAATTGGTTCCATACGATAACAAGGGCTGAAGGAAGCGGATAGAAACCTTCGACTAAAGCCAGCCGTAACGAGACAATCAGCTGCGGATTTTGAACTGCCGTGCATCTTGTTATGCGACGACTCCCACGGGGGCTTCCGTTAAGACTTCAAGTATGAGTCAACGTGAAACGTACCACGTTTATAAACAATGAAACGGCGTCCTCCTGCGTCAGCTCTTACAAAAGAGGGAGTGGATACTTCCCTTCAAGAGGATATGCCGTAACAATTAGATACATAAATATGAAAATAATAAACAAAAGTAAGTGATAAAATAAAAACCACACAACGTTTCTGCAATCATTTTATGGAGTTAGTCACATGGTTTATGCTGCTCCTGCGTTTTTGTGGTATTTATTTTATCACTGAATTTTGTCCGTTAATGTATTAATGTATTTAATTAGTAACACTAACGTTTTAAATTTTATGATTTCAACAGTTGAGCAACGCCATTTCATGGAATACAAGTATATGTTGTAATACATATTAAACGTTCTTTTCGCACATTGGCAGATGTATTGATTTACAAATTTTACATAAGGTGAAGCAGCAGAGTTTATAAAACCAATAAACGTAATTGTACGGAAGTAGCATTTAAAATATATTTTTGATAAATGTATATTTACTAGCGTAGAAGCAATAGAGTCAAATATAATAAGCGTTTCCTTGACAGACAAGTGGAGACTATCGCTAGTAGTATCCGGAAGATAAGGTCGAGGCTAAAATCTGTTAGCATTATCTATGAGGATATCCGTATATCGCCATACAACATGTGCATCATGTCATTGTATTAAACGGACAAATTTCTCAATAATCACAAATTTCATAAAATGCACTAATTTACATACTTTTGAAGGCCTTTCCAAAACATTTAGTGCAATTATAATGCATTAATATTTAAAATTGATTCATTTGCTCAATGATTTAATATATAATTAGGCCATTAATTATATATATAAATATATATATAGATATATATATTGTAATAATCAATATTAATTAGATTTTCAAATAAAGATAAACCCCAAATTTGTATTAAACAAATTAAAATTAACTGAAGACAAGCCCCACGTTGGAGCACAAATTTATAATAAACAAAATAAAAGATTATTTTAAATGAATATGAGCCTTACGTTAAGGTGCCAAATTTGTAATAAACGAATTAAATTTAAAAATGAAAGGATTGAAATGAAAACAACTATTTAAAACATAACAAAACTAATTGAATAAAACAAATTTTTATCTCAGTTGAAACTTTACAAATTGATATTGTTGTGCCACGAATTAATTTTCAGGGCCTCCAATAAAGATAGAAATGAATCTTACAAGATAAAAATATTCCTGACTTAAATTATTATTATTTTAAATGAAATGATCGGAATTCGAAATCTGACGATAATTATATTTAATTATAAAAATATTTTAGTTTGTAAACACAAATCACTTTCTGCTCCTAAATGTTGATAACTTTGTTTGAACAATCACAGTTGACAGCATTGTTCTCTAAACCTTTGACAATTACTCGAAAATGGCAATAGACGAAATATAATTCCAAACTGGCGACTTGCAATTCCAAAACCCGGGGACTCTTAATACAGCATTTCTCAGCTTCCAAATCACACTTGCTCAGTCGTGGTCCCAGGAATTCTGAATCCATTCTTCAGGAGAAAGATGACACGTCCCATGTGTCGGAGAACTTCCTCCTTCTCCGGAATAACAACTCCGCGCTTTAATTTCAGGTCAGTCACCACATTTTTCTCTCTCCTTTCAATACCAATTGTTTTATACATGGGCACACTTTGAGGGATAGTTCAGCTTACTAAAACATACATTTTGTTCTATAGGCACTTATAAAATGAAGATAAATAATGAAAAAAGCAAATCAATTACATTCAATAAATATCTTGCAAATATAGGATTGGGTTATAATATAAATGAAGATAAAATACCTCAAGTAAACAGCTGCAAATATTTAGGAATCATTTTTAACTCAAGTCTAAGAGGGGAAGAACAAGTAAATTCTGCGCCTCGAAAAGCCTGGAAATCCTTACATTTGGTAATGAGAATATTAAGAAATAGGAGATGCAAATCAAAATGTGCTTATAAATTTCTTCTTCGTCCCCTACTCGAGTATTGTGGAAGTTGTTGGTATCCTTATAGTAAACACCACATAGAAGGCCTAGAAAAATTCATTGGGGGCAGAAAAATTTGGACGAGAAAATATAGAAAAATTAGGGTGGGAATCTTGGGCAAGTAGAAGGAAGAAACATAGATTTGAGCTCTATTTAAATCACATAAGGGAAAGACATATGGGAGAAGATTGAAAAACCAACTGACATTGCAGAGGTGATCACAAATTTAAAATCAAAGAAGACCGCAATAAACAGACGCACGGAAATTTTCATTCTTCGATAGGCGTTTGGAACAATATACCGCAGCAGTGTTTGAGGAGAATTTTCCAATAAGAAGGTTTAAGAATAATGTCAGAAATTAGTGAAGTAAAGTGTATTTTTATTGTTATTTTTCCTCTAAAGATAAATTTGTGTCTATATTTTTGTGTAGTGAAGTGAAGTGTTGAAAGTGTGGACTGATTTCTAAGACTTATTAAATTTATTTAATCTTTTTTTACAAAATTGTTTTATTTATTTATTTGTTATACTTTGGTTTATGTATTTGGTTTAAACTGGCACGGGGAACGATCCAAATCGCAGCTAATAATACACACATATATATAGTCGGAAGTGACGCGTAGAGGCACGAAGACAAAAAAATGGATCATGAAAGCAGCAATGTTTATAATAAATGTTAAAAATTGCGATCACGTGCAGGAATACTTATTGGTAGAGTCGAAAGAGTGAAGGACTTCCAAAGATGCCAGGTATTTCGGGCACGCTTTCAGCCGTATTGGACAGTCGAGCAAGAAAACTACTGCCCTCTACCCACAGCTTTGCCAGAAAATCAAAAGCTTCCTAGATCGTATTGCTGTTGGTGATCGCAATTTTGAGGATTTATTTGTTAACATTGGTGGAAAGAAGCAATTTTCGATTATGTAAATGAACAATTTTTTTTCCTGTCTCATTTTTTATTTTTGTGTCTCAATGCGTCACTTAAAACTTTATTTTCCTAAAAAAGAAATGTATGTACTACCCCTCAAAGTGACCATGAGCGAAAAATCACCCTATAACGCAAGTATATGACAAGAAAAAATTTCACTGAAACAGAAATTAAACAAATACAATCAAATGTGTTATCAAAATAATAAACGAAATATTTAAAGCATCTTTAGAAATTTTGTTCGAACAGGGAATGGGAATAAAATTAGGGCCGTCTGTCTATATTTCAAGGATCCTACCCCGCATTCGCCTGATTGTACTGCGAGAGAAACCTGTATCAGGTAGGTCAGGCTTTCGGTACATGTACCACGCCCTTCCGAAGACTGGAGACAGGACCTTTCGGCAGAAAGTACAGAACTGCAAGTATATCTCAACAGCAATGCAGAATCCAATGCGTTGAGAATGTTTAACACACACGGTAAAAAACGGTAATATTAGAAAAACAGGTATGTGGATTAAAAGCCAAATATTGTCACTTGATATCATCAATTTATTAGCCGGGGAAGTGATAAAAAAACTAACTATTGATTTTTATGTGGTCAATTTATTAAAATCCCACTCGTTTAAATGGAATATTAAGACGCGAAATAATAAATTCCCTTTTACAGGCTCGACCGCCAACTAGGGAACACGAATGCAAGAACCTGGGAGATTAAGGAGATCCAGGAGTCTTGTGTCTAGACAAAAGGGGACATTATTCAAAACCCCGGGACAGCTCCTGAGGAAATGATCGGCGAGCAGGGAGAGGAATTGGAACAAATTCCGAAGAACGAAATCACGGGAGCGAAAGGATCTGGAACAAAATGAAGAGACAGTCGTTGAGTACACGAGAGTGAAATTGAGTTAGAGACCACCATAAGTGAACGGCGTGTTTTTAGAAAATTCCAAGGACCTGTCCTGAGTTCGATCCTGTTCCGGTCGAGATTTTTCTATCCTATTCCTTTAATTCATATTTCACAAATTTACTGCTGAGGTTTGATTGAAATTCTTCGGATCTTGACATTGTAGTGTAAACAGGCGGGAAAAATTAATTAGAGGCAACTTCTGTTTTATTATTATTTATATTTAATTGATTTTACACAATATTTTTAGGGCAACAGGCTACATGAGGGTAATCCACGTTGGGCAACTCCCCTTTAATAGCATAGGAAGGGTAGAGGAAGGTAGCCAAGGGTTAACTAGGGTCCCCGGGCTATATTCTAAGGATCCTACCCGGCATTCGCCTAAAAGTAATGCAGGGAAAACCCTAGAAAAACCTGCATCAGGTAGGTTGGGCATTGGATACTTGTCCCACGCCCTTCCGATAGCGGGAGAGGAGTTTGCTGTGGGGACGCAGCATTCCCTTCTCCGTGCCTCGACCAATTTAGGAAGCAGCTGACCGACTATTCCAATGGGAATAGCGGACAACTCTTACCGTATGCCCAAGGGTTGTGACCCCGGAACATACACCTCTCAGAACAGGCCGAGGTGCCTCGGCTTGTGGGAACCTTAGTTCAAAAACGGAGAGTAAAAGGCATCCCCAAAGGTAGCCCCTTCGTATCTCTTCTACAAGGTTCTGGCTGCGAGAGAACATCCCTCGCAGGTATTGCCTGCGAGAGAATAGCCCTCGCAGACCTTTTCCTGGATTTTACGCAAAAATACTGTCATATTTAGATTGAAATTGTTTACCGCGCTTCGACTGGGCGAAACCTACTAAATGGAAGCCAATTGTTTACCACGATGTTTGAATTTGAATTCGCATTTCAATTAGTTTCCAATATATTTTATTCTTGAAATATTGTGTGAAAACCCCAGATTTTCCGTTTAGAGGTGGACTCTTAAGGACGGATTTCGAGACGCACATTCCACGCTGCTGTAAGGAATAAGTACGGTAAAAGTGTTACAGCAGATTTTCGTGCGCGCATAAAAGTTGTATTTTAAATTCGTGGGACGAAAGGTCAATTCGTACATCAAAATCTGGCGACTGCATTCCCTCCTTGCTTCAGCTGCCGATGCGATCGCATTTTGTTCTCCTACCTTCAACAAGTTGACAACGCTGACACCAATACCTACGAGGGTTAAAAGAAGTGCACACTCTTTTTATTTAATTTTTTTAAAAATTAACATCTTTGGAATTAGTCATAGATACAGCCTTCCCGCTCATGCTCAAATTTATTTCAACCCGTTCCTGTGAGTAGTGCTGTCCTAGCATTTCTTCAAGATAGCTCTGCACTTTACATTCGTTAGAAACAACGTAATGTTAAATAATTCCTGTGTTGGGAGAACGAGAAAGTGGGAAACATCCACAAGAGGTTGAAAAAAGTGTATGGAGATGCTGCTGTCGATCGAGTACAGTTATTCCATAGGAAAGCAGGTGACGTGGTGAAAGAGGGACACGCCCCTCGCAAGGGCAGACACCACACTACACTCATACCTGACAATGTGCAGAGAGTTAATGACATGGTTGACAGCAATGCGATTATGTGGTAAAATGAAATTTGTTCCTAAGGGATGTATCTACACACTAAAAAAAAGTAGGACAGCTGTAATTTTCAAATAAATGTTGTGTATTAATTTTTTAGAGTGACCATCGTACTTATGAACCACTGTTTATTGATTTCGACCAACAAAACTCAAGCGTTTATTTTATTATAGAGAAACTACTATTAAGAATATTTTATGTTTTATTGGATTACTCATAAACAAAGATTTAAAATTAAATTTCAGAACTTTATTTTTTATTAAACGAAATGTTAAAGCTCAAAGATTATGAAATTTTTAATTAATTCAACACCAAATTTTGTAATTATTTAGAGTTACTTAACCATAATGAGTGACAACAATTAAAAGGTTATTTTTCAGTGAAGTTGTCTAATTTAAGTTTGAATAAAATTCCATATTTTTGCTAAGACATTTATAAAAGTTGTAAAAAATTGAGTTTTACTTTTTCTATATTCGCGTATGAATTACAAATTTATAATTTCATTTTTATTATTACTATTACTCTTTAAATAAAACATTAAATTTCAAAATAACAAATTTAAATTAACTCAGAGAGCTTAATTTTTAATTTTGGATTTTGTAAATAAATTCAAAGAAGTCAAAGAAAGCTTATTCAAGCCTCAAACTATAGTACTCTTTTAATTAAGGAATAAAGATGGAAAAATCTCAACTGAACCGAGAATGTAACTCAGGACCTTCAGCTTACCGGGCGGATGCTCAAAACCCTAAGCTAATCCTTGTTGACTCCCGACCTAGTGCGACATTCCTGCATCCTTAACCGACATTTGGCTTGCTTAAAATTTACTTTATCTCACTCCTTCATGTCCTATTCAGCATCTGATGAAAGGACGAAATATTGACGTACATTTAAGTAAGTGTCTTTATATGAATTCAAAGAATTCCCATACATATTACTTAATTAAATCTTACCTATGATTTGAGGATTGTATAAGCTTTCTTTGACCAGGTCCTGAATAGGACATGAAGGAGTGACATAAAGTACATTGAAGGCGAGCCAAATGTAGGCTTAAGGATGCAGGAATGTCGCACTGGGTCGGGAATCGACAAGGATTAGCTTAGTGGTCTGAACACTCGCCCGGTAAGCGGAAAGTCCCTGGGTTCGTTTCCCGGTCCGGTCTACGTATTCCTTAATTTTCTAAATATTGAAAAAATAACGATAAATAAGGGCAGTTAAATCAATTCTAATTTTTTTTAAATATTTCGGCCAAGACATTACATTTTCTAAACATGGTAAGCTAATATTAAATTTAAATTTTTTGACTAGCATTATTTAATTGTGGAAATTAGTACTTTGACGATTTTTAATAAAAATTATAACGAGGTTTATGTAAAAATTTTGTTTGTCCATTTATCTCTCATTTAGCATCTTCCGAAAAGTTCAAGCCGGACAGGGAAATTTGAGTGGGTAACTTATATAACTATGCAATGGGTAACTTTAAACATAGGATTTATAAGTCTTTTTCTTACCTTCGTACAGTAAACGGTCATTTGTTTGTATTAAATGTAAAGAAAATATTTCTTCATTTCTATGCCGATAAATAAACTTCTTAATCATATACGAGTACAAAAACAATGTCAGAATCAATCATATCTAGATTTAATTAAGCTGCATTGCGTAGTATCGTTCACTTCTGGTTATAGAAAATATTGTCTATAATCATTAACTGTAAAAATAATCACACTTTGCCATTTGTTCCACTATTATGTATCTTCTACGCGAGCGACGGACACGGTTAACTGAGCAATGTAATAGCCGGTGAACTGTAACAAAACGGGGAATATCTTCTTTGGCGATGTTGCAGCCGCTGAAATGCGACAAGTATGTTTGTGACAAGCAGACAGGAAAGCACCAGTGACAAACAAAAGAGTGTTTCACACAGAGAGAAACCGCACACGACTCACACGCCACTAGAAATAACAGTCAGTACAGTGGGGGGAAGCCCCGCAACTCAAAGCTGCTGCGGCTATAGCCCAACAGCAACAATTCATCAATCCGTGCCGTTTTTCGTTAGTTTTTACCAACTAATGCTACAGAATTTTTCGGCTTCGGGTTTGAATTTAAATCTCCGGTCTCCTGATTTACGGAATGGACCTGCTGGTTGAAAGCGGTTTTTCGAACATTAAATAATATTGTCAATTATAATAATGATGAAAAATTTCTTACGATAGCAGAATTCACGTACGATGGTGGCTGGACCTGATTGAGTGCCTGGCTGCACACGTACAAGCAAAATTGACAATCACGCTTCACCAATCTCTTTGCACAAGCATGCTTGAGTGTCTGTAGCATAATTTCAGATTGTACCAGCGGCTTGTTGCTGGATTGGATTTGTACAAGCCGCCCTTGCGCAAGCAAAACGGAACGTGTGAACCAAGGAAGTGCCCGCTTGTACAAGCAAACGTAAAAGAATGCTGCATCATACGCTATATTATTAATGAGACATAAGTTAATTGATATCAATGACGATAAGGATACAATTTTATTGTTACCTGAATTAATTACAGTTTCAATAATATGTTCTACTATTTGTCGGGATCTTAAGGCTAAAACTGATTATTAATAAAATTGAAATTTTTTTTATAAATAATAATACATGTAATTTCTTAAATATTAACAAAATGTTTCTAGATCATATTTGAGATAAAAATTTATATCACTAGATCAACGTAGCGACGTATTTTAAAAACAGGTGAAATTTCCCACATTGCCTTGGCTGCCAGGATTAAAAACCTATCTAGATAATTTCTGCAATTGGAACTGGTTCATTTTTTGCTACAAACATAGACACAGTATAGTGTTACTGATTCTAAGTATGTGAGACCTGTTCTCTCGCAGACAGAACCTTTCTGGAGAAACTGAGAGGGCTACCTTTCGGGATGCATTTTCTCTCTCCGTTTTTGAACTAAGGTTCCCACAAGTCGTTGCACCTCAGCCTGTTTTGAGAGGTGTATCTTCGGGCGTCGCATATTTTTGGCATACGGTAAGAGTTGTCCGCTACTCCCATTGGAATAGTCGGCCAGCTGCCTCCTAAACTGTTAGAGGGACGGAGAATGGAATGCTGCGTCCCCACGGCAAACCCCTCTCCCGCCATCGGAAGGGTGTGGTACAAGTACCTGCTACAGGTTTTTCTAAGGTGTTCCCTGCATCAATTTTAGGCGAATTGTCGGGTAGGATCCTTAAACCATAGCCCGCGGGCCCTAGTTAACACTTGTCTACGTTGCTCTACCTTTCCGCATTCCCTCTTTCACTCCCTTTTCTATGCTATAAGAGGGGAGTTGCCACTATGTGGATTACCCTATACATAGCCTGTCTACACCTTCTTCTTCTGGCGACTATTATACTCCCAACATTCTCTATCCTCTCATACGGTTCCCTTTGCATGCTCACCTTCCTTTCTGGAATTGCCTATTGCAGGTTCTGTCACTAACAACATTCTCTTCGCCGTATTCTCCAATACAGATACCTCTGATCAATCGCGTTTCGCTCTCTACATCGTCAATGTGACATTCTAGAGTTATTTCTTCCCCATATTCTATTCGGTTCAATTTTAACATCTACTTCCCTTTTTAAGTCATCCGATTTACTGAATCACCACATACTAATAAAATAGTAACAGCAAGTTGTGCTTTGCATAGTTATTTAATATTAACCGGTCCTTGCAGATTACGCTGATTCTCTAGGCTTTGAGGACATAGAAAATAACACTGTCCATCATGGCTTAACATCAGATAATTACAATTTGTCCCCTGTACATATGTCATTTCACGATAATGAGTCGCCCTCCTGGTGTAGTGGTCAGCATTACTCCTTCGCGTCACAGAGGTCCCGGGCTCAAATCCCGCCTACGGCATGGCTACTGTGTGTATATGTTTCCATAATGAGAAATTCCAAGAAATTAGTTCCCCCAGAAAGTCAAACCCAAAATGGCAAAGGAATGATGCGACTATAAATAATTTTTTTTTAAAAAAAAAGCGATTCATTGATAACTTCGTCGCTACTAAGCATTTTTCCTTAAAAAAACGCGTGTATTTAGCGTTCCGGAGCAAAAAATCACTATGTTTCTGTTACTCTTTCGTGGGGGATTCTCTGATGATCGCATCCTTCCATTTAATTAAAGGAGTTAAGCTTGATGAAAGTTTCATATAAATTGTTACATTCATTCTGATATAATTATGGCAATCACGTGAATATAACTTCAATTCATTCAGTAAATTAATATGGGTATATGTTTTTATTTTCTTTAATCACTCTTCACACCATATATTACATTTCTTCTCTCGTGTTTTCCTCTTCTGAACAAAACTAAACGCAGGCAAAGCGAGCGCATCGACGTCGTCCGAGCTCGTCGTAGTCCAAGTGCAATCTGTGCTTGTATCGTGTGTTGTCGAAGGGAAATTTGCTGTGTCTTTGCAAAAATATTGATCAAATCTGCATGTCAAGTTTGTTTGTACGTGTGTACTCTGCTTACGCGGTCGAGCTCTACGCGCATAATGGCTGCTTAGCTGCGCATTGGAAGGGGGTAGCACCTGCACAGAAGAACACTAAACTTGGCCACCTAGATGTTTGACACGGACTATTGTTTCGATGTAACAGGCAAGGCAGCAGAACCTTGCCTCTAAATTGTACTCATGAATTGTATAAAAAATTATTAAAAACAGTCCAACCTCATACGGATCCAAAAGAGGAGGATACAATGTCGTGAAACTAATATTTGCTTTTAATAAACATTATAATTACTTTTCTGACTAAATGCAGTCTGTTTATTTATTTATATTAATATAGTAAATTGATAAGTTGCCTCGTCAGTCTCGTCGGTAACACTCAACAGATGCGTGGGTGTAGCGTCACTATCGCACTTAGTGCAATCGATTTATTATTATATAATAATATATATTATAAAGTGATTGGTGTGCCCTCAATACTATGGTATTAGTTTAGCTGATGACCCTAAGACTTTCATTCTCAGCCAGAGACTATAATTTTCACAGGAAAACTTTCCAGAACATGGTTTATTAAATCGCCGGCCTGCTGTGGTGTAGTGGCCAGCGTCATTGCCTCGCATCACAGAGGTCCCTGTATCGAATCCCGGAATGGGCACGGATGTTTGTGTTCGTCCTGGCCAAGAAAACTGGGGTTAAGGCTGTGGGAGAATCGACACTCTGACCAGGTGTCACTCCTAAATCCAGAATGTGTCATGTAAGATTACAGTATGGCGACCGTCTCGGTAGACCCTTCATGGGCTGTCGAACCAAGGAGTTAGTTAGTTTTGGTTTATTTTCATACCTCAAAATAATGTTTCATTGAATCAATTATGTTGTGAATATGGAAATAGTAGACATTAGCACGTAAATACAAATATAGACTAATATTAATTATTTTTACACTATTATACAATGTAACACAACAAATTTACATTTAACACATTAATCTACATAATACCCTAACTAATTTTGAAAATAAATTGCAGTGCCGTATATGCCCTAAACACGTTCAAGATGTAAAATAAGCAATTAAATTAAATTAAATGTCACTTATGTAATTGAGCTCTATTTTCAAAGAGAAAGAAAATCATGATATCCTTATCAACATATAACGTACATATCCTACATAAGATATAAAAAATACAATGAGGTGAATTATGTAATTGTTACAAAAATCATCAAGTCGTCTACGGCGAGATTATTAACTTCAGAAATAGTGTACATTTTTCCATTAATACTTCAGAAAAGCTAAATCCTACAGAAATGCAAATAAAAAACAAATATTTTTCTAATTTCAACAATTACTGTCAATTTATTACGACTCATATTTATAAATTAATTATTACAAAAATAGTTTCCGAAAAAGTAATTGATGGTGGCATTTACGAAAGCTCCTTTCGTTAAATAAAGTTCGAAAAACTGTAAATTTATATATCCTGCGAGTGAGATAAAAAATGGGCCATTCAATTAATTAAAATATGAAAAAATAAAATAATATTTTTAAATTAAAAAACCGTCTGCCTCTGGATTTATTTTCAAATACTCAAAAATTGAGAATGCACATCTAACATATCAAATTCTTTCAAACTAATTTTTTTATCATTAATTTTTCTCCTGAATTGTACATTACATAATATTACTACATTCTAGGGTTCCAATATACTAAGGAATAGCCAGATTTAATTTAGAGCTATTATTTGTAATAGAACACTGTTATCACAAAAAAAATTGTGATAACAGGAAAATCTGGGTACTTGCGAAAACAGCTGCAGAGGTTCATCCGAAATAAAAATATTTTACATTAATTATGTCTATTGTTTAAAGATGTCTTCATTCCGTTTATGTATTCTTGTCATTACTTTCACTTTTAAATACTTGAAAATGGATTTTAAAGAAAACTTTTCGATATTTTTAATACCTCTACAGCGTCCTTTAATTAATAGGTTGAGATCTGAATACATATACTTTTCAATTCAAAGTACACGCTTTTCAGCCAAATCATATGGGTTTCACAAAAGTATTCCTTTTCTCGACGTTCCACGAGGAACCGGATAACCTATCGAACTTTATGAACTTCCTGCAAGAGGAGTGCAAAATGTTCTTCCAGTGATATCTTATTACTTCTGTAATAAATTGCTCTATCCAATTTAGGTTAAAAATTCCTTCCAGTTGTATGACCTTTCCATTTTGCAGAATTATTACGTCGAACTACACTGATATTGTAGGTCGATGAATCTATGACGATGTGTTCTTGAAGCAATTGATTTCTTTGTATCTACTTCAACGATATAGGCGTCTGGAAAGCAGCGTTTCTCTCCAGAAACGTTTTACAGTTTATTCCACGATTCGGACTGACGGACAGTCTGGAACGCTATTGTTGTCTCACTTCAATACATTAAAACTCACATGAAAGTATAATGCGTATCCTGATCAGAGACTGCGCAGAATGTTCTAGAGATGTTGGCGACTTCGTTTTAATAATTGATCAGAGACGCATTGGCGTGAATGAAGAATTGGGACTTGATTACTTCAGATTTCAAGGATTCCAGAATCGAAACTGTTGAAATCTACTGTGTGTACCATAACTTTGCGATCAGTTTCAAGATAAAGTTTACTTTTGCGAGACAGAGCTTTTTTCGCTCCCGTTATTGTTGACGTGACGGAGATCAACGCTGAAGTGATACCGATGGTATCTTACGAAGAAGAAGGAACTAACGAACTTTCTAACAAGCTTCAAGACGACCTCACTCCACGTCTTCATCTCGTGGGTAGATCGCAGATTATGTTGTTTTGAAACAAGAGTCTGAATTGATGCGAAGTTACCTTCGGATCTCGGAAGGGTGAGCTTGTATATCTTCCCAAATTATTCACATTATTGAGGAAGAGCGGTTCTCTTTTTTTCCGTAGACAACAATTTCCTGTACAAATATATTTTGCAATTACAATTAACTAACCCAAGGTCATTAATGACGTCGCCTTCAAATACACGTCCACAAAACGAAATATTCTCACTATCATATGTTCGTCGTCTTGTCAGAATACACGGCTAATACTACCCTGCTACATCCAACTCATAACCCGTGAGAGTTGTTCTCTCGCAGGCGGAAGAACCTTTCTGGAGTGACGGACAGGGCTATCTTAGGGGATGCCATTTCCTCTCTCCGTTTTTTAACTAAGGTACCTCAGCCTGTTTTTAGAGGTGTATGTTCCGGGGTCACAGACCTTGTGCATACGGTTAGAGTCATCCGCTATTCCTTTGGAATAGTCGGCCAACTGCTGCCTCCTAAACTGGTCGAGCCACGAGGGAAATGCTGCGACCTCACATCAAACCCCTCTCCCGCCATCGGAAGGGCGTGGGACAAGTACCAAATTCCCGACCTACCTGATGCAGGTTTTTATAGGGTTTGTCCTGCATTACTTTTAGGCGAATGCCCGGGGGCCCTAGTAACCCTTGGGTACCTTCCTCCGCCCTTCCGCGTCCACCCTTTCAAATCCCTTTCCTATGCTATAAGAGGGGAGTTGCCACTATCAGGATTACCCTATACATAGCCAGTCTACACAGTCTTTTTCTTCTTCACCCTTCCACATAGCGAAAAACGTTTCTTGTAAATTGAACTTACTACTCCGTACACGAGTTTTTGAATCGGTCTCACATTCGCTGAACTGCCTTGCCTGCAAAATTGCCAAATATGTAACAAATATGTAAATAGTGTGTCCAGTTCTCCCTTTTGGTTCTGTTTTCCTGTCTCTGCTTTCTGTTTTAGTAAATATTTATGACGACAACCTTCGTACCTAGCGACAGGAGATGAATACCAGGAAGTGATAAGTGTTATCTGCGTGTTTCTTAAAAGAAATGTGTGTATGAATGTGGGGACTGGACAAATGTGAACAGTGCCTTACTGATAATAATTTTTTTGTATAACTTATTAATTATTTCTATTAATATTAATTCATTGTATATGTAATTTATCTATTGTACATTTGTGACGAATCTTATTTCCTCATTAGAGGTCTAATGGAAAATAAATCTATCTATCTATATAGTGAGTACTATTATCTCGCTTACAGAACCTTTTAGGAGAGATGGAGAAGGCTACCTTTGGGGATGCCTTTTCCTCTCTCCGATTTTGAACTAGGGTTCCCACAAGCCGAGGCATATGTTCCGGGCTCCCTGACTTTCAGTATACGGTAAGAATGGCCAAATGCCTCCTAAACTGGTCAGGGCACAAAGAAGGTAATTCTGCGACCCCACAGCAAACCACTCTCCCGCCATCGGAAGGGCGTGGAACAAGTACTTATATTCCGAACTATCTGATGCAGGTTTTCTAGGGTATGTCCTGCATTACTATCAGGTGAATACCGGGTTGGATCCTTAAACTATAGTCTGAAGGCCCTAGTAAACCGTTGGCTATCTTCCTCTACCCTTCCGCATCCCTCCTTTGAAAACCCATCACTATGTGGTGAATACACCATGTGGATTACCCTCTTGTAGCCTGTTACTCAAAAACTAAAAAAACGGTGAGATGGTTACGAACAACCACAGAAAATATGAAGAGGTTTAGTACACGAATCATTCTGTGTTTGCAGTTTAGATGATTACATAACGGATTACTGTAATTTACTGGGCTAGGCGCAGGTATAGTGGATCCTCTATACTTGTTAATATTAGTATATTTGTATTCTTGGTACAAATACCTGATTTCAGCCTGAAAATGCAGCATAATTTAGAAAGAAGCTAACGTTCGTGCTGGAAAGGGTTTAATAAAATGAAAATGAAATTCTTAAGCAATTTACTATTCGATACGTTTAAATTTTAACGGAATAAAGATAAACGTATTATTTCATTAAAATTAAGCAGTATGACTAACGTTATTTCTCATTTCGTTCCTAAAATGGTGCAAACGAGCTGAACTTATGAAATGAAGAGGTAAATTTGTTAAGTGACCTAGTTCTGTTTTTAAACAATTATATGAGAGAAAAATTACACTTTCTTTTTACAAAAGACTGCGTACATCGCATTCAAATGTGAAATAGTGTGTGAAATTTGCATACACGGAATTGAAATTGGACGAGAGATTTCACGAATAATTAGAATATACATTCTGTTAATTGATCCGATAAATTCATGGCTCCTGCCGCCAGTAATATTTCGACCAATTTAAAACATAAAGAAAATTCTAACAATGGTTAAAGCGGATATGACGGCATTCTAGGCATCCGCGTCCTTGTGAACCGAAATTGTTTCAAATTTGAATTTTATAATTCATATCAAACAGTTTCAGACCTCTCCGATTACAGTACAACGTTTGATTAACAATATGACGTAATTTGTGCTGAATGTTAGCCAATCATTTTAATAGAAAAGCGTTTTTATAAGTAAGCTTTAATAATATACTTAAGAGCTAAACCTTATTCAGTCTGGGGGCTACTGGTTAACCCCTTCTACATTTCGCACCGCATATTTATAACCGTTCCTATGCTATTAAAGAGAAGAGGCCATGACGCGAAAATCCCTCTGTTTACCTGTTTCTAAAAGTAAAAGTTCTGGAATAAATTCTCCGTTTCGTAATTAATAAATTGGATAGGATTTTGAGAAGTACCTCCTTCAAAAGTAGTGAAATGACCCTGTCTCACATTCATTAAATGGTCATTTATACATACAATATTTGTTTCCGAATCTCTTTTTATATTCCGTCTCAAAATTACTACAGCGAATCTTTACTAAAACTTGAAATTCGACTAGATATGAAATTTAATAAAAAGTATGATTCCACTATGAAATATTTGGATCTATGTATTAAGATCTGTTTATTAAAATTGTCTCCGTTTTCGCAATGTAGACTCAAATTTCTGATTCTTTCTAATTTGTTTTTAAAATTTGAATTCCAATTAAGTCGTGTGAGTATCCAATTTTATCATTAATTTGTTCTAATTTTTGGTGTTCTCTTTCATACAAATGGAATGTTGTGGTAAACCTTATATGCATTTTTTTTACTTGTTGTTTCCTCAGTAAAAGATTCATCAATGTAAATAAAAAGGTATGCTTGAAGTCTGGCGCTAATGAGGTAACAAGCAGTCGCCCGCATCGTCGCGTCGCTGCGATTATTCCGCGTTGTGAAGCAATATTTGCCACAGTGATGTAATTCTGCACACAGTACAAGGCATAAAATTAGCTACAAGTTAATAACAGGTAAAATATTCGTTTACAAGTTAGACTAATTCTGTGAGATTATTGGAACAATAATTCTATACGGAAAATGAAAAGAGCGATAAAATAGTTAAAAGGAGAAAATGCCTTTAACACCAAATAAAGCTATAATAACAAATATAAAATTGATGTTTGTTGTTCATAAAAGTGTTATGTGAGGGGGTTTAAATCAGAACGACTAGTACAAATATAAAATTGATGTTTGTTGTTCATAAAAGTGTTATGTGAGGGGTTAAAATCAGAACAACTAGTATTTTCAAACAATTTATACATACAGGGAAACAAATTGAGCTGTAAAAAGTTGACACGACAATATTAATTTAATGGATTCAGAACAATTTTTTTACGATTTGAAACTTTCTTTGATCGTTTTCGTTTGCACACGTAACGATACTACACTTGTTTTTCCCCTATGTTACACAGTGGTTTTCCAATCGTTGCACTTGAATGTCCAGGAATTTGAATAAATAGATCGTTTGTTACTATATATATTTCAAATACATTCTATACTATGCAATTTCTATTGTCATTAAGCGTATCCTACATGAAGACAAAGTTTTCTCAATGATGGAACCATACATAGGAAATCCAGACTGTTGTTATTATACGTAGATTATCAGTCGGGTTTCTCACAGTTTTCTCATTACGTTAACATTTCGGATAGCAAAAATTGGATAAATAAATGGAAATCATTCAATATATGGAAGAAATGAAATAAAAGAATATAATACATTAGACTTTCTCTCCTTTGTTTCAAAGGTGTTGTGGTGTGATCGTGTCCATCGTTTGTACTTTTTGGAGAATAAAATTATCCATATTGGGCTTAACACCGGATACAAAGAGCGCACAAAATGGAAAAAAAATTTTCTTTTGTAAACAGGAACGCCAGGAAAATGGATTCGGAGGGACTATTATTTTCTGCCTCGTCCACGCAGCGCGTAGTCGGTGTAATTTTGCATGCAGACAGCGAGGAAGTTGATGGTAAAAACTAACTGGACGGTCGGAGAGAGAGGCAAAGTATGTCTGGATGCAGACGGTTGAGGATTGTAGACCTTCATATCGATTTTTTCTGAATGCAACGAATTGCAACGAGACTGCAGAGGAAGTCGTGTTTCTACAACTGACTGGACAATTAAGGATTTTCTGTAGGAGACTAAAGATGAAGGGACCCTGCTCGCCATTTTCCCGATGACACCGGCTAAACTTTATGTAAACAAATCCCGCGGTTGTTTTTTATTACATTTCTAAAACAGTATCGTCATTTAGTTTGTATCTCATTACACCCTGAGATATATCTTATTTTTAGTGCGCACTTTGTATGTGTGGATGAATTGTGTATTATTGTGGCATCATTAATTTGTCAATCATATAAATTTTGTGTTATTATATTCAAGATTATTATATTAAACAGAATGAATAATAAATTAAAGTAATTTCTCTATCATGAATAAGAAAGATACCCAATTCAGTCAAAAAAGTGATAATATAAATACCGCAAAACTTTTCTGGGATTCTTGTCCCTTTCCTCAGGTGCGAAGACGAGCCTAGAGCGACACAACTGCACTTGTCTTTTTGTTAGGGTCCTTGTGGTTTTTAATCAAATAGGAAATGACAAGTGCAGTTGTGTCGCTCTAGGCTCTTCTTCGCACCTGAGGAAAGGGACAAGGATCCCAGAAAAGTTGTGTGGTATTTATATTATCACATTTTTTGTCTGAATTGGCTGTCTTTCTTATTCATTATTTTCAATGAGACGTATTTTTTTTTTCATTTTAATCTCTATATATTGTTATATATGTAACAATGAATGTCTGTGTGTCCCCTATGCACTCTGAAACCATTCATCCGATTGCGATGAAACTTTGGTTTTTGCATCACATGATATCGTGCGCATCCCCGCTGAGGTTTCTGTTGGGTTTTCGAAGTGTCAGGAAACTCCCAAGAGGTAAACGGAGGTGAAATTTAAAAACATGCAAGCGTTGATTATTTCCTTTTCGAGGTTGAAGTGATTAATAGTTACTATTCACATAATTTTAGTGTACAATTACATCCCCGTAAAGCACCAAAAAGGGAAGGGGGTTACATAAAAATAACGCGAACAACAGACAATCGAGGGTTATAGATATCAATGAGTTTAATTATGACATTTACCATACTGGTTAAAATCTAGTTCAGCATTTAGGAGTAGGGGTGGAAGGGGGAGAAACAAATTTCCGTTTACAATCTTAAACGCATTTAAATTTTCTACCAAACTTTGTACACATGTTACAATCCAGGAATAAACACTGATGGGTTAAGACACACCTATCGTCTAGAAGGGAGGGATAACGGGGGTGGAATTTAAAAGTATTTCTAAACGCCATTATACGAGTCGAATAAAAAGTTTCCTGGGTCGCTTAATTTGATAGTGTCATTATATAATTTGTAAGTCTCTAATTTCAACTCCAAAAGGCCAGGGAGGGAAGAACTACTAAACTGTGCGGGGTGCTGGACAAACCAAAAAAGACCGATATTACTGTCGGTTCCGGGGTTATAGGATTCGCTGCGTTTAAATATCGCATTACTCATGGTGGTTGTAGAAATTTTGTGTTTCTCTTCGTGGACACGGTTGAGGAAAGGTTATCCGGAGTAGTTTCGATCCTCTTAAAGTACAGGCTAATTTTTTTATTTTCTTAGGGTCCCTTCTATATTTTGGTCTCGATTTAGTTAAAGGTCGTATTTCTTTACTCCTTTAAGGTATCGGGTGTAGTTTTAGACTTTATTAAGTTATCGAGTATTTATACTGTTTTAATTCGTCGTGATTTTTAGATCCTTTTATTTTATATAGAAGGAGGTTTCCCGAATACAGTCAGTCATCGTAGTGGTTTATTTGAAGTTATATGCGGAGAGGTTAAGTCGGGGAGGCGGTCGTAAATGGGTAAATATTCCTAACACTGGGGCTGTTGCTGCTGGTTAAATAAGAGGTTAGAGTCGAATCAATTCCTTCTCCGGGTTAATTTACATAAAATACCCGGGCAACGCAGGACACTCAGCTACTTATTAATAAAACTAAGAGTCTCAATAAACAACATTACCGCAGTGTTTTATTCCATGGGAATAAATTTATAGCGGTCTTAAAGACGAATATTTTCAGAATTGCCGAATATTCTCACCTGCTCATTCTTAGCCGTTTATGTTATACTGTATACGCGTAAGAGATCCCATTTTACCTCAAAATAATTACATAACCTGCCTTTTACTCTTCGGCACGTATTTATGATTAGTGACGAGTAATGTAATTATATATTTATTCTTTTTCTAATTGTAATGATAACAGAAATCTGACCAATTATAGACGCTTGCCTTTGACAGCATTATGACGTATATTCATTCCCCTATAACAGCATTCGCGGAATTATAATGTACGAACATATCTTAGATAACGTAAATAAGTAAATTGTTATTCTCTTTTACCATTCAGAAATGCATTTCGTAAAGTAAATTAAAAAGTATTTCAAAATACTCCTTTTTTTCCAATATTTCTAATTTTCTGCACATATTACGGACCAATATTTTTCTGCGTCAATGTCCTTAATTAAGCATAGCATGGCATGATTCTATTCCTCACATATCAACTTCTCAATAAGTCGAAATAGCCATTACTGCCTAGTTTCCAGAAACCCTCTCGGAGTAGTCTAGAGTTTCTGATGTCATAAACACATGTCTATGTTTCAGTCCTTTCATTAAACCGCGCCCTTTGAATCGTGTTATTTAGTATCAAAATATTTTCACTATATTTCAGGGAGGGCTTCTGCGAACTATTTACCAGTATATCTGGGAACTGTATAGGAAAAATCATATAGAATTCTTGTGCAGAAAAGGGCCACTAAATTCATACGAAATGGGCATGGAAGCGGAAAAGTAAAGCTGCTGGGGTGGGATTCATGACAGGCAAGAAGGAAAAGAGCAAGGATACACGTTTCTTTAAAGCCTTTTCATGTTAAAACACCTTGGCCTGGGATTCGGGATTGAATGAAAGAACCGACTCAACACGGGAGGACAGACTATAATTTTCAAAATAAACGCCAGGCAGAAAAAATGGACTCATTCCTAAAGGTAATAATTTGTCAACCAGAGTGCTTAGAGAAAGTCCTCTAACGGAAAGAAAATTAAGACTCAATCTGAACTTCCTCTAGTGAACATATTGTAGTGTAGTAGAATCATAAGACTGACAATCCGTAAACAGAAAACTAAAGTGAAGTACTGTTATAGTTTTACCTCCGTTATTAATATATATTTTCTGATATAATTCCGGTGTTTTTTTTCAGGCTAGAGCATACAATTCTTATATTATATTATATAATGATTTGTTCAAAATTGATCTTCGAATAATGTTATTCTTCAAATACATTTTAACTGATGTACTGTCTACAATTTCACCTTATTTATTTAACACTAGCTGGATTGCCGGCGTTCCCCGGATTGTAATAATTAAACTCCGCGACATCCATAACCCCAGATTTTACTCCAATCTTGGTTGTTTTTGCTTAACTTTTATGTAAAGCACCACCACTCCGTGCAGAAAGTGGTTTAAATAAGACACAAAATTATCTCGAGAAATGCTATCCATTTCACTGACGCCGAAAAGTTTTCTTTCATTGAAAATATCGGTTGTTTTTAAGTTGTTTGAAAATTTCCACACCCGTCAACCCCACCCCTGGGGATTTACTGGAAAGTTGAATGCCAAAACACAGGGACATCCATAACCCCGGATTCGAATCAAATCTCGATTGTTCATGATCCCCTTTATTTGGATGTATGTACTTTTAAATTGATTTTCTTTAATGCTCAAAGAACATTATATTTCAAGTATATAAATTTATAGGTCCTCGTACAATATCAGATAATCACTGGACTCCATATCAATTCATATGTCTCATGATTAACTTTCATTTCCAGGAGTAAATCGGAGACCCACATTAGTAGTCACTTAGCTGATTGCAGCTAGTACGTACGTAGTTACAGCAACTTCAGTTGAGCGGGCGTTATTACCCTGTATCTCAGTTATGTAACTTTACACCCGCAGCTCTGTAGTGTTAAATACCGCCGGGATGCGACCGGGCCTGCAATTCCTACAATGGCAGCCCTGCTTCTCTGTTTACTGGTGAGTCTGTTCAACAAACTCTAACTCAATATATTATTACATGCTCTACTTCCAAAGTTGCACTTTCTTGTGATTATAAAATTAGTTTCATTGAACGGTTCTGTGGTGTTTTCCAACATCTAAATAAGTCTATTGGTAATTCCCAAATTGAAGTTCCTGTAATTGATTTAAGGTTTATGGAATTTAAAATCATTTACATGCGATTTGAAAATGCATAATCCTGTTTAGATAGTATGCGTTATTAACTGAGCTTACGTACGATTCTAGAACGACCTTTCAATGTTGTCATTTTATTGCGCAATTTGTGTCTCATATTTTAAATACGATAACCTGCAATACGTCAGATTAATAAATACGTCTTACTTCTATGTTTATCAGCTTAATTACACTAACTAAAATGTTTTATCAATTAAATATTAAGACCTATTACAATAAACGGTATGACTCAATAATCCTCATTTCAAAAATATGAAACTACTTTTATACTATTTGTTAGTGCATGACCAACTATCAGTTAACAGCTTCACACTTTTATCTTAGATAGTAATAAAAATGAAATTACTGTTGGTCGAATGAATGTTTAGTAATGGTAGTTGCAACTAATGTGTCAATACTTTAGAGAACTTAGGAATATTGTTATATAACAAGTTTAAATTTATTCGTTGAAAAGATAGATTTTCTAGTAAAGTTGAGATCAAATAAATAGGCTGTAAAATCATACTTCAGCATAAATTAAAATAGTGTCGTTCAGTTTTGCAGTGCTGGATAAAATTCAGTAAATTATAAAGCACATAGAAAAGCTAATAATAGAATAACAATTGGTTAGATGTAATACAAAAGATAATTTTTTATGTTTATATATACTATATTTAAGTTAGAGAAAGATGTGTATGTACGAAAAGTGATTTCCATAGTCACTAGATAAGGGATCTATTTGATGTGAAATAAGAATATAATCGTCTGTATAAAATAAAATAATTAGATGAAAAAGCGAAAAACAGACAAAATTAAGTGATTATATTAATACCACAGAACGTTTCTGGGATACTTGTTCCTTTCATCAGGTGACAAAAAAAAAACATGAGCATGGAGCGACACAAATTTATAACTTCCAAGTTCCAACAGCACAACATGAATATTGTCCGTAACATTTTAGTTAATTAAATTAATAAACACATCAACATTATGAAAAATTTACGTCTGATTGAAAATTAATAATACGAAAGATAGACAAATACAGACAAAATAAGTGATAACATGAATACCGCAATTAAAAATACATAATTCTGATGCAATTCCTACAATGGCAGCCCTGCTTCTCTGCTTAGTGGTGAGTCTGTTTAACAAACCCTCACAAGTATATTATTATATACTCTATTTCCACAGTTTCACCTTCTTGCGATTATAAAATTAGTTTAGTGGAACAGTTCTGACTTTGACACATTTTCAAATGCGGTTATTATATTATCACGTATTATGTCTGGATTTAGTGCGGTATTTATATTATCAATTATTTTGTCTGTTCTTTCTTATTACATCAACATTATATTGAACAAAATGAAACAACCTACTGCCACTCGTTCCCAGTCACTTCAATCCAAATTTTTTGTCGTACTCCCTTATTTCAAATTTATACATCACAAATTCGTCCAAATTTTTAAAGAATGTCAATTATCCATAATTTACAGATCTACAAATACTCTTTCCTTCTTGATCAAAAACTACAAGGACTCACTTGACATCTACAGCAAACATTGTGTAGTTTACAAAATCTGTCGCTCCAATTGTAATTCCTGCTACATAGGGCAAACAAAACGTTCACTTAACACCCGTATCAAGGAAATAATGACTAAAATCAATCTTCCCAACGATAAACAATCTGTAATCTCTAAACATATCATCAGTTTGATTGGCAAAATGCTAAGATTTTAGACGTTGACACCAGGTACAATTCCACAATTATATCTGAAATGCTTGATACTAAATTCAACAACACAGCAATTAACGTACAAACTGATACTTTATAGCTATGATCCCTTATTGTTACGCTAATCATTCTGCTTGCCCAGTGTTTTACTTCGCTTTTGAGTTTGTCAACTGAAATTGTGCGGTTGTGTCGCTCCCGGCTCTCGTGTTTTTTTTCCAACCACCTGACGAAAAGAACAAGGATCCATAAACGTTGTTTGGTATTTGTATCATGACTTAATTTTATCTGTTTTTGGCTGTAGCATATAATTATTACATTTTATGTGAATATTAGAAATAAGGACATCACCTAGAACTACATTTAAAGGAAACATAATGTCCGAAACTGTAGTAAAAATTGTTTTTAAAGGTAAAATTAAGTGTTATAATCTGTGATTATAACTCTAGATATATATTTTTGTATTTAATTGCATGTATTTAGTTTTATATACTTTATGCTGCATGGCATTTATAGTTATTTACAAATAGATAAACAAACATGTATTGATCCTCGGCTTCCTATAAAATTCACGTTAACTGAATTATTTTTTGCCTTCGTTCTAGTTTCAGTTTCTGTACAATCGTGAAACTAGATCACAAATTTCTAATCCGTTTATCCTTAGCTGAAATTCTCGTTGGTCAAATACTTCTAACAATTTAATTATATTGGTATCCTTGATTTGAATACTATTAAATATCAGAGTTTTTTCTGTTATTGAAATAACATTCTCTGTTATTGTATTGTTTTTATAATGATAATTCATCTACGGATATTGTTTGTTCTATGTATTCATTGAACATCACCTACGTTTGCTTGCTATTACTCCATTATATTCAGCTAATTCGGCAATGTTAATTTTTTATTCCAAATATAATAATATATATTAATACTTCTGTGCGATCGCAAAATGTTTCGTTCTGATTATATCCTTGAGTGAACATATTTGACTTATATTAACACTGATATTTTTTGCGATGGTGAGTCTCTGCATCCAATTCAAGAGGACACTTTTGTTCCGTATTAAATTCTCCACAAATTTCACATTACAAATTTCTAATTCTGCACCACGTGGTTCTTGTTGTCTTCAATTTCATTAATTTTTTCACGGCAGTCTTCAATTTAATTGTTAACTGAAAGTATTTAGGATGAGCTTTTAGATTTTTTGGGCGACATACTTATTTTAAGTTTTTTATTTACACAACAGTATCTCTAATATGGTTTATTATCTTACTCATTTCCTCAATACAATTTTTTTTTTATTTTCAGCATCCAGGCCTCAAAATATTTCGGTATTCATTTCGTCGCATGTAACAACAACTGTCAAAAAGGTTTCTTTTAAACGTACCGTCTCCCTTGTTTCAAATCGTGGATTCATCTCTTACCAGTCAGATAACTCAGAGCAGTTATCGATTTCAGCGGTCTCCATCACCCACATGAAATACGAATTTATCGCATCGTGTGCTAACGACCCGCATACGATACTTCCTCTTCATTCGCTTCAGAATGTGGGAACACGATAGATGTTAATGACGTACGAGAGAAATTGAACAAAATTTCCACCAACCCGCACTCTGAATAATATATATATATATATATATTGTAATAATCAAAAGATTTGATTAATTAATTAAATGGTTGGCCACACGTTGATGCTCCATTTTATGCAATACACAAATAATTAAAAGAATTCTTATTAATTAACGGACGAATTTATTTATTATATTTAAATGAAAGGATGTAAATGGTTACAGGATTTAAATCTCAGAAAACAATTGATTTATTTAAATTAATAGTAACAAATTTTCTTGTCGTGATTATTTACATTAATATTTTACTATTTTACAAACTCATTTACTCTTATCTACGGGTCGTTAATTTGGGCCTTTTAAACAAAGAACAAACCTTTTCTTACTTTCAAAATTAACAAACAAAATTTACTTGATTAGAATTAAAACAATAAAATGAACTTGAATCCTAAATCTGACGACTTATTCTTATTTAACGTTTACAATAAATTTTATAAAGTATCTCTCTCAACTAACAGTTTTCTTTACTGGTATCAGGCATTCGTTTGGGCTCTTTGACACGCTATACACTATTCACATGTAACAGGCCATCGTTTCACAGAATTTAATTTGTTTCAAATCACCATCCAAAACTTTTGTATCTTTCACCTGACACAATTACTCCGTATAACACTGTGGACCCCTGCATTAAGTCTCTCTCTCTCTCTCTCTCTCTCTCTCTCTCTCTCTCTCTCTCTCTCTCCAGCAAATATTGAAGCTCTCGTTCTGATTAAGGGTAAATCATAATGTTATCCACTCCTTCTCGACGAAATTTTGTGACTGTCTTTACTAGGTGAAGTTCTACTTGCGGCTTTACTTATTGAAAATTTTGCCTGCGACCTTTACTTGATCGAATTCTGTGTCCAACTACTGTTAATGAAAATCGGCCTGCAACTCACTCCATGAAATTCTGCGTGCAGCTGCTATTAGTAAAATCTTTCCTGCAACTGAAGTTGTGAGCCCCGTAGCATAAACGCTCGCCGCCGAAAAAGGCTCGCCTGTACATGTTTTAACCATTGTTGTGTTTATATTCTCGCCGATAACAATTTACTGCAATTCCCCAATTATTAATTCTCTAATTGCCTCTAATTATATATATATATACATATATATTGTGGTAAATCTTTTAAGCTTTACTTTATTTTTCTGAATTTACTGTTATTATAGAAAATATTAATCTAATGACAGGCTTCAAAATGATTAGACTGAAATTAGTTAATATAAAATAAGAAAAATTTATTATACAGAAAATTAATTTTTTTCAAATTTTATAAAATTTTGTCGCGGCTTTTTAATTTATGAGACTCTTATTTTCTCTCGTGACGCTTCATCAAAAGCAGTTTTAGAATTTGTATTAAATATAAAATTATAGGAAAATCTAATCAAATATTTTACGTAAATATTCTCCCAAAAATACAAACAATAAATAGAATGAAATCAGAAATTTGACTGTACGAAATAATTCTACTATATTTACAAAACAGTTACCAAACTTAAATGCACTTTACATAACATATATTATCAGTCTTGAATTGTACTTGCACAGAATTCTCTAAAAGCACAAGCTTCAACAAATTAACTCATTTTTTTTTTAAATTGGCCATTTAATACTAAAAACACTTTCTCAACACTCAATATCATCCTGTAAGATCACAAGTCTATGGAATTATGCTTACGTACGGGTGACGTATCACCGAGATACTGTTTCAATCACTATAATAACGTCCATAATAATCCATTCGTCGCCTATCACCAGCCAGTTACCAAGTTCAAATTTTTATATCCAATTCCTACTCCTAGTAGGACTTTGGACAATCTTACCCAATTGTGATGTTCTTATTTAATGACGATAGCCAGAATAACAATTTTAATACTTTATCTTCGACGATCAGACACAAACTGTTTATTAAATTTTAATGTTGCGTGTGCAGCTTAGGAATTCGTCGCTATGACTACTATGCACGACAACCTGACTTGTCGCGTCTTCACCTCTCGTACTTTTTACCAGCAGACTTACTCGTCAACCTCACATGATGAATGTCCACAATCTTACGAAACAGACCAATAAATGAACAAATGAAAGTTATAGTATTATATACATTGGTGTATACTATCATACATATAACGGTCTTTATGATCCTCGTTGACAAATCGCTTCGTCAATTGGTAACCTTTTCTACTTAAAATATATCTTCCTCATTGCCATTTCAATTTTCTTATACGTTCCGTAACTATCGGAGTTCTCGTAATACATATCACTAAGTCATTGTTTATCTCCTATATTAACTTCTTTACATATTTAATCATGTTTTGTTCTCATAATATATATTCATTACATCCAGCAATTTTTCTACTTTCTATTTTGTAGATATTTTGTTCCTACCCAGAAATGATGTCTCTACTTTTTTTCAGTAGAGCTAATGGCACATTATGTGAAGAACTATGATAAAAGGGGACAATCTTTACAAAATTTCGTAACTTCGACAAGGGACGATAGTAAAAGAAAAAAAATAATTTAGTACCGTAATGTCGAATAAAATATTATATTATTTGCAGACGACATCATTATTCTATACCAAACCTCCTCCCTCACCAAAGGACTCCAACCTCTCCAAAGTGCCCCGAATTCCCTAAACGCATGGTCCAAACAATGGAGAGTCAACATCAACCCTTCCAAATCCTCTATCCTACCCTTCACCTCAAAAATAAACCCACTCACCCAAATCCCTCTCGCCCTCAATGGAACCCTTGATCCTGGCCAGCCCATATCAATTACTTCACCCCCAAATTAACAATAAATTCAAAAGCCTATACCCTCAACTAAACAGAAACTCCCCGCTATCAATGGATAGTAGGTAGATAAAATATTAATCTACCTCTCCCTCATCCAACCCATCTGGTCTGTCTGGGGCTCCACCGCCAAAACGCACTCACAAAAGCTCCGTGGTTCCTTAGAAACTCTACAATCCACAAATCCCTACCATCAGCACAATAATCAATAAATCCATATCCTCTCTAAACAAAATTACCCTAAATCACCCAAATGCGACCATAGAATTCAAACGTAGCCATCGGCCCCCGGCTCCATCAAACAGTCGTCTGAAACGCAAACTCCCAATAGACTTCATTCTTCCCCACCAACACTCAGGCACTTCCTGACAAATCCTCTTCCCATAAAACCCAAAATAACCTCCCTGCCCGAAACTCCACCTACCCCATTCACTACTTAACTACTCAAACCTAAACAGTAATAACAAAACACCCATTTCCCACCACAAACCCCCCAGAACTTCAAGGTCTGGAAATTCACTGGATTCTCCGCCAACACAAGCGAACAAGTCAATTATTTACCAGAACATTTGTAAATACTTGTAAATTATGAACCAAAATGTAAAATCAATAGATAAAAGTTTTAAGAATAAAAAATTCGCTTTTTGCAAACCAACATGTTATAGTTAATAGGGATATGTAACTATTTCTCGGAATCCAACCGTATATAAATGCTTGAACTGACGATATGCCTCTCCGTCGTGAATACGTTATCTGTTTTGAATACTCGACAATACAACTCGTCATATGTCGTTAGTTGAAGTACTAAGGACTGAAATGATTTAGAGAAGGTTGTGTATAATGTATTCAGACTGTCTTCGTACATAACCTATATATATTTTGGAGGCTTCAAACTGCGAACATTGTTCGTATATTTGTCGTTAGAGGGAGAAGAGTTTCTGGTTCTTGTAATGTGTATCAAGATAGGGGTATTATCATCTCATTTCTTTTCCTACTTCTTGTTATAACCGTGAATCGTAATGTGAAAATATTACGTCTATATTTTCCATGCAATCCCATGAATATAAAGGAAAATCTTTGTCGTAACATTCGAATATAAAAATGGTACGGGATGATCCCGGCTACGGGATATTTAAATGACACCACCAGGCATGCCTCAGATATAAAATGACAGTTTGTAATCTGATGCAGGCGTTGGCGTGCGTGTCGCAGCTGGGTCTGAGCGCTCCTTCCAGTACACAGACGCCCCTCATCAATTCCTGGGACCTCGCCGCCGACCAGAAGGCGAGAAACCCAGACATTGCAGCTCTGCGAAAGGTAACAACATTACTATTAATGTGTTATTTTACTGCTTTACTATGTCTTCAATTAAACCACTACAACCATTCTTTACATAATTACATACTTTCAAATGGAATTAAATATTTACGGTTTTTCCAATTATATTGGGCATTTACTTTATAAGGAAACTTAAAATTTATTTGCAGACGAAGATGAGACGAATTTTTATTTTACATTACAATATATTCCTAATTTTATTGAATAAAATCTCTCCAAATAATTATTTTATTACCACACCCCTAAAATAAAGAGTGCAATGAAATAAAATGTAATGGAGTACAATCTAATAAATTTAATCTACATTGTATTTATAGTCATTTTTGTATTAAATTGGCCACCCGAAGTTTGTGTTGGAAGTGAATCCGTTGGTAGGAAGCTTGGCAGATTTTGGGTCTTTTGCCTGCTTAGGAAAAAAACTAAATTGACCAGTTAGAGTTCGTTCATAAGTTTCGGAGTGTCACGTATTGGTGGACAATAAATCTAGAAGGCGGAGACTGCATTTTAAGGTGCGGGAAGAGATATTTTGTTAATGAAAATAACAAAATCCAGATAGTCATGTCAGGAGGTCGAATCTGAAGCAGCCATCATCATCCAGCTGATACGAGGCATGTTTAAATAGTGAGTGTACTAGATCTTATTTTGTTTTTTTAGAAAAAGTGTATTTAAAAAAGTTGATACACTTGTTGATTATTCTTCCACATAATCGCCATCCCTTTCAATGCATGAGGTGAGCCGTGGCACCATCTTCTTTATGCCCCCATAGAACTCTCCCGCCTGCTCCTTCCCCCACTTCAGAAGCTTTTTCTGCACCTGCTCGTGAGTTGAAAATTTAATTGCATCCAAGTGTACCTTCGGGGAGGTGAAAAGATGATAAGCTGAAGGTGCCAAGTTAGTTCAAAACACCCCAACCAAATTAGTCCAAGAGCGCCTTGGTGGCTAAGGATGTGTGAGGACGGGCGGTTAGTGAAACAAGCACACTCCGCCCGTCAGCATTACTCTTCTTTGGATTGAATGCTCTCATTGAGTTTTATTTTCCTAATCTCACAATATTGTTGTGCATTTCACTGTAAGCAGCGGTCTTCACGAACAGTTCCATCGATTTTTTTCACGAATCCAGCAGTCAAAATGGAAGGTTTTCCACTCCTCTGTTCGTCATGAACATTTGTTCTGCCTCCACTAAACTCCCTTCACGACTTAAACACGTTCGTTCTGTTCATAACACCTTCCCGGTAAACCGTTTTGGTTCGCGAAAAAAATTCGGTAGGTGTTCTTCCTTCCGGAAGTAGGGAGCGTCTCACAGCATGTGGCCTGAACTTGGTGGGATTTCTTACCGTCATCTTTCACGCAACTGGTCACTACAACGTGAGTTTAAGTACTACCGTGTTCCTGCGATCCTCGCTCTGTCAAGAAATCCCCTCTACCACTCACTGTTGCCAATCCTCAAAAAACCAAAGCCCGTTATGGTCATAGTACACTTACTTTCTGAACATGCCTCGTACAGACTTGACGAGCTAGTATCATCCTGATCCTCGCCGCCAAACTTGCAGAAGCCCGCAACAAATTGTTGATACCAGAAATAAACAATAGAAAAATAATACATATACCTTTGGAAATTATACTTACTATCACCTTAGTCACCACCCTCTGATTAACGATTATTTTACGCAGGAAATTTATTCAAATTATAAAACAATAAATGGAAAAATTAATTAATATAAAATATGAATTGCAACTTTCAGGCATGTTCTGTAGTTCACTCTCCCACGTTATTGCTTTTAATTAATTGCCGGCTACTCAAGAAGCAAAAGTAATTCGTCTCGTCAGGATAAAACGTGGTGGCTTTGGTTGCAAAACTCGCGTCCCGACACCCGGAAATAACCTGGCTTCAGGATTTACCACTAATCCGGTAGTACCGTTGTCTCCGGCCTCTTCCAAGAATCTAGCCTCAGCTTTTCACTATTTTTAAAAAAAATATGTACATAATTATAAAAAGAGTGCACTAAGAAACCTTATCCATCAAAACATCAATACTGAGATAGAGTAAACACGTTGCAAATTAATTTAATGGCCCACCGTCCTGTGATTGTAGAAAATTCTGGCGCCGATTCAAGTGTTATATATTATTATATTTTCACGTCACAATTTTTTTAAAAATAATTGAATTTAATAAAACTCATGTTGAAAGTTAAATTAAACAAAATTAGTGTGTAAGGTGAGGCACCAATATTGTTATAAAACATAGGTTTCAAGCAAATTTTCAAACCAATCGATTAAAGGTAATTTATTATAATTAGTGACTCAGCGCGTTGGAGACTTCTACAAGTAAGGGTGGTCATTACATGAGTTTTCAAAGTCTGCGCTCTGTCCCGGGATTCAGTACTGATAATTTATTACCTCGTTACCGTGGTTTCTGTGGCGTCTAAAAGTTTGGTGCCGAAGTTCTCTCAGGTGCCACCTCCGGCTGTGTAGGCTGTTGGCAGCTTCTCGTGGATCTGTAGGCCTACTGGTCCGGAATCAATCTTCCGACAATACTTTCTGGCATTTTTTTGTAGGTGTAGACAGGCTATGTATAGGGTAATCCACATAGTGGCAACTCCCCTCTTATAGCATAGGAAAAGGGGTGACAGTGGGGATGCGGAAAGGTAGAGGAAGGTAGCCAAGAGTTAACTAGGGCCCCCGGGCTATGGTTTAAGGATCCTACCCGGCAATTCGACTAAAAGTGATGCAGGGAAAACCCTAGAAAAACCTGTATCAGATAGGTCGGGAATTTAGTACTTGTCCCACGCCCTTCCGATGGTGGAAGAGGAGATTTCTGTGGGGTCGTAGCATTCCCCTCACCGTGCCTTGACCAGTTTAGGAGGCATCTGGCCGACTATTCCAATAGGAATAGCAGACAACTCTTACGGTATGCCCAAGGTCTGCACCCCGGAACATGCACCTCTCAGAACAGGCCGAGGTGCCTTAGTCAAAAAACCAACGAGATGTGAAGGCATCCCCTAAGGTAGCCTCCTACAGAACTCTCTGGGAAGGTTCACCTGCTGCCTAACTAAATATCTGAACTATATGCTGATTACCTGAGTGCAGATCTATTCACGCACCTTAAAAATTCAGTCTCGATTTATTGTCCTCTAATAAGTGACATCCAAGAAACTGGTGGATTGTTCCCATCTCTTAAATTTTTAATTTATGCCTGAGCAAGCGTGGGAAGGTAAAGCATATCAAGTATAGCCGAGGGAAATTACGAATTTCATGGAACCAAACAACTAATTCCGTAAAACTTATTAAGGCTTATTCTGTTTAATCCCTTACTATGCCGTTTCTTCTGCTATTAATTATAATACTTTTACTATCAAGAAGGTAATCGTTTCTTAAAGCTCTAATGTTGTAACCCTGGAGTTTCAAACTTTATAGATGTAACACATGTTACACACACCCTGATTCTAATATTCTGCCATACATATAAGGACACAAAGTGATTTACTCATTCCTTCCTCAGTAGCGTATTTCGGCTACTCCGTACAACGTTGTTAGTCCCGTATGTGGTCGAGTTTCAAAAACTCTGCCCCAATATTTTTTGCATTAACTTTCGGGGATCATTAACAGAGTATTTATGCTTATACGGAACTGTGACGATACTAAGGTGCTCCACGAACACTTGTAAACCGTTTTTTAACAAACAAAAAAACCTTTTGAAAACGAGTCGGTATTGCTTTTTTGTAGAGATTATAAGTGACATTTGTTAGCCTTTTTTGCAAATTAAGTGCCCTTGTTTTATAATACTATAGTATAGTGAGTTAATTCTATAGATAAAATAAATATACTAATAATTTTAATTATTGCATACCCTGTCCATGGTGTTCATAAAGTCTTAACAACAAGAATTTATTCACAGAACATATACAAAGATAAATATACGGAAATTAGACATATATAAGTAGTATATAGTTAATAATCCTCAACATGAATGGCGTGTAACAGTTGCACGTTACAGGTTATTGTGTAGGACCTTGTGCACTGTTCATCGTAACTGATGTGAAATTGCTCAAAGGAATTCTTATTCGTTCGATGGTTTACTCAGAACCTCGTTTTCATCCACGCCTATATTTTAGAAAATGAAGTTCTGAATTTTATGTTTTCGAACAATGTTCTATCGTGGGACGTAGTCAACTATTCCTGCTAGGTAACATATTTTTAGCGGCCGTCGCACGAGCAGACTACCTCCCCCTCGACTGTCCGGCCCATTCCGCATTTTTGACCGATGAAAGAGCAGGAATAGTCTTGGTTTTAACATTAAGTGAATGTAATATAAGTTTAATCTTATAAATAATAATGAATGTATGTATGTTTGTATATATATTTGTATGTTCGTTATACAAATCTACACCGATGGAGCAAATTTCACCAAATTTCGTACACGTGTTCTTTACGACCAGGAAACAAACACTGTTGGGGTGGACGGGTATGGAAATATTTAAACATGCTAAAACTGCCGATATTTTAGTCCCATAATAATTTTTAGGGATCCAAGATATTGATAGTGTTTCTACCGATGTTTTCTGAATATAATTTTCAGCCCCTACACCCTGGGTAAAGGGCACCCTTAGGGTTTGGGGAGGAGAATACAAATCCACACCGGTGGAGCAAATTTCACCAAATTTCGTATGTGTGTTCTTTGTGACCAGGAAACAAACGCTGTCGGGGTGAGACGCGTCTACCATACCCAGTAGAGGGGGTGGAAATACTTAAACATGCTAAAACAGCCGGTATTGGATTTGGATAAATATTTTTAGGGGTCAAAGATATTGATAGTGTTTCTACCGATGTTATCTGAATATAATTTTCATCTCCTACGCCCTGGGAAAAGGGCACCCTTAGGGTTTGGGATTGAGTTGCTTTACAGAAAAATAACGCGAATACAACCGAGATTGGAGTCAAATCGAAAGTTATGGATGTCACTGAGTTTTTTAGTTATGACATTCAACTTGGCATGCAGGGTAGCGGGGTGGAAATTTAGGAACATGCAAACAAGGCAAATATTTGCGTTGAATAAATATTTTTCTGGGTTAATTATATTGGTTGTATTTCTACTGATGTTGTTTGTGTATAATTTCATCCCCTTTCGGCATGCGAGGGAAGCACCCTTATGTGTGGGGGTTGAGGGACGTTTCATATAATTAACGCCAAATCGACCTAGATTCGTGTCAAATTGGGGGATATGGATGTCGCTGAGACTATTTATAACAAACTGATAAACTCACGGGGGTGAGTGGGAATTGGCGGTGATGAGAGGGGGTGAGGGGGGAAAGTAATTTTCAAACATTCTAACCGGCCGATTTTTGCGTCGAATCAATATAATTCTGGATCAATAGCATTTATAAAATTTCACTTCATCTGTGTATAATTTCAAATTCTTTTGGCATGGGAGTGGTGCATCCTTAAGAGTTGGGGGTGAGTGGCATTACATGAAATTACGCAAACACATTCGAGTTTCAAGTCGAATCCGGCGTTATATTTGTTACTGTGTTTAATTATGACATTAAAGTTACATTTTAACTTCCCCAAGCGGAGTTGGATGGGGGTTGAAATTTTCAAACATATTAAGCAGTCGATATTTGTGTCGAATAAATATTTTTCTGGTTCGCTGAAATTTATTATATTTCTCTACATGTTCCATATGTTTAATATAACCTCTTTCGGGATTTGGAGCGGAGCACTCTTAAGGGTGGGGGGTGGTGTAGATTTATTTAATAATAACGCAAACACAATCTAGATTTGACTCAAATCCTGGGTTATGGTTGTCTATGAGTTTAATTATGATATTCAAGTTGCCGTTTAAGTCTCCCAAGCGGGGGTGGTTGGGGGTGTAAATCTTCATACATGCCAACACAGCCGATATTTTCCGGGTAAAAGTGATTAATAGTGTTTGTACCAATGTATGTGAGTAAAATTTCAACTTTTTACGGCATGGAAAAGGAGAACTCTAGGGGTGGGGGTGGAGGAATATTACAAAACAATAACTCGAATACAAACAAGACTGGAATCAAAAGCAAAATTATGGATAACGCTGAGTTTAATTATGCTATAAACTAGCAATTAATCTCCCAGGGACGGGCGTGGTCGGGGGTGGAAATTGTCAAACATGTTAATCAACCGATTTTTGCAACTAAATATCTTTCGGGATCAATGAGATTTCTCTACATTTTTACAGATTATAACTTCAACCCCTTTCGGGATTATCAGTAAAGCACTTTTAGGTGTTGGGTGGAGGAACGCTGCAATAAAATAACGTGAATAAAACCGAGATTGGAGTCAAATCCAAGTTTATGGATGTCGCCCAGTTCAATTATAGCATCCAGGTGGGGATTTACAAGAAAATAACGGGAAAACAACCGAGATTCGAGTCAAATCGAAGGTAATGGATGTCGCTGAATTTATTTATGACAATCTGGGCAACGCGCGGGTATCGGCTGGGTTGGGATGAGTTGACTGACCGGTTTTTGCGTCGATTAAATATATTTCGGGATGAATTAGATTAATAAAATTTACCTACATGTTCTCTGTGTATAATTTCAACCCCTTTCGGACTCGGAAGGGTGCACCCTTAAGGGTGGGAGTGAAGTGGCATTACAAAAAAGAAAGCAGAAACTATCGGGATTGTCACTGAGTTTAATTATGACATTAAATTTGACCGTTTAAGCCCCTGAAGCGGGAGTGGTCGGGAGTGGAAATTTTCAAATATGTTAAACGGTCAATATTTGCGATAATTATTTCCTGGGGTTAATTACTTTGATAGTATTTATACCGATGTTGTTTGTGTATAATTTAAGCCCTGTGAGGGGAGCAAGCTTAGAGGTGGGGTGGAGGTACGTTAAATAAAAAACTTCAAAAACAACCGAGATTAGAATCAATTCAGAGACTATGAATGTCGCTGAATCTAATTGTGACAACATGGGTAACGCGACGGGTTTGGGAGGTGGTGGGCGGGGCAAGAAATTTTCAGGCAATGTAATCGGTCGATTTTTGCGTGGAATACATTATTTTTCATTATCGCACATTTGTGGGTGTGGTCATCTTCTAACATGTAAAAACGGCCGATATATTTGGTGAATGACTTGAAACCCCCTTCGGCATGGGAGGTGAGCACATGTAGGGATAGGGTTCGGGGAACGTTACATAAGAATAGCTCAAAAGCAACCGAAATTGGAGTCATATCGGGGATTATAGATAAATGACATCTCGTGCAACGCCGGGCACCCAACTAGTGTATAATATTTCTGAACTGATCTGGATTTATAATTTCTATCTCTTTCTACAATACGGGAACTGTTCCAATTGCTCATGATTCGTTTAATAAATATGCTTAGAAATAATCAATTAAGAGAAAAAAATTTTAACAGTTATATTTATCTGACGTCCTTAAATAAAGGAAAACATCAACCTCTTTAGTTATTAATTTAAATTTTTAAACGTTATAATAGAAAACACATTCTTAGGACCTCTTCAGGTGTTGTAAAGTCAATTAAATGATCCAATTTCAAAACCGTGTTTCTAAAAATTCCAACAAAGCAAGACTTTACAAACATGATAATTTATAATACAATTAATTAAAAATTGATTGAACATTCCTTACAATTATTACATGAAATTTAATGTTCGTTCCAATGATTCGGCCATTAACGTAAACAAATGATACTAATATTTTAAATATAATTTAAGATTCCATATCTTTCTAATCCATAAAATTCCATAAAAAATAATTTTATTTCCATTGTTTCTTTAAACTTAACAATACTCTCTACAGCTGTAAACAAAACAGAATTTTCGCCTGCAAGGTGTGGGCAAATCGCATCTAAGTAATTTATATCCATTGCATTTAATTGTAAGCATGATCAGCAAAAATTCCGTCTACTTTCAGTTTCTCATCAAGAGAATTTTGTGTACTTTGAATGAACTCGTACATAGCGGTGCTTGTGGATTTTTATCCACCTATGAACAGGTTTCTTCCCGAAGATTGGAGATGAGTAAGAGAGAGAGAACATACAAAAACGTCTAGAAACAGATATTTAATTAAACGTATTGAATTCAGGGTATGGAAATTTATCAAATTGCAATATGTACGAAAAAATATTAACCAACAAGCATTTTCAGTTCCTGGAGCGTCTAACCGTTCGTGATGTGTTGTAGGCCGTAGTCTCTGCGCTGAGTCTTCGTCAGGACACCGAGGGCAACGCGACGACGCGCCTGAAGCCGTGGGGCGCCGCGGCGGCCGCCGCCGCTTCCGACCTCAGCGCCGACGACGTGGGCGAGCAGAAGCTCATCGGCGCCAATCACCCCTTTGGCAGGCTGATTCAGCAAGTGCTTACCTTCTTAGGCGTGAATCCTAACTTCAATGTGAACAACCCCGTCGGAACCACAGGTACGCAAAAAAAGAAGAAATCGGTCCCTCTATCACATTAACATTCTGTCAAGCACCAGTAGTTTCACCACTGATTCACTCAATCTACAACAATGTGTCAGTCTAGAAATATCACCTTTATTTTTAAATTAATGTTAGATCATCATTAAAAAATTCAACACATATTTTTTCACAGAATTAGCTCCAGTACTTCAACTTTTACTTTATTTAGACATCGCAGATTTTTTCCCCATTGTTCTCTGCTTTCACCCATCTAGTTCTATCTTTGTTATCAATGGGCCACTTTCTTTCTATCTAATGTTCTCGAAAGTTTCAGCTCAAGAGACAATTTTTCTGTCGGCTTTACCGAGTGAGATTTCAGTCTTCATATTATTTCTATTATTACACCAGTTCTACTTCTCAAAAAGCTTAAGCGATCTCCGGAATTGAGCTACTCCACGACTTACCTAACATCCTGCTCTGAAATTTGCCAAAGTAGAAACTTGTCTGTAATTCTGCTTTTATTTAGAACGTTTTTCGCCATATAGTATCAAAAAAATGGCGCGACCATTACATCCAAATATTTGCACTGCTTCTAATTTTTAATTCTTTTAATCATATTTCTCGTAGTTTATATTTCTGTGTATACACGTCTTTCGATGTATTTTGTTCACATTTATTTTAGTAATTAACAATTAATTACCTTACAAAAACATACATTTTTCGTATGGGAATAAAAGATCGAAAGTTAGACGTTGAAGCGCAAACAATAAAAATGAGACATGTAAAGAAATGTTTTCACATAAATGGTCAATCACTAGCAGTAAAACATGCTCGGTATCGTCGAAGGAGTGATTGGCGAACAGTACCAAAGAGGTCAGGAATTTCGCGCACGCTTGCAGTCTCAATAGAGAGTCGAGCAGATGTCCTCAATTGAGACCACTGGAGGATGCTCTCACATCTCTCTCGTTTTTTTGAACTAAGGTTCCCACATGCCGAGGCACCTCGGTCTGTTTTGAGAGGTGTATGTTCCGGGGTCGCAGACCTTGGGCATACGGCAAGAGTTGTCCGCTATTCCTATTGGAATAGTCGGCCAGCTGCCTCCTAAACAGGTCAAGGCATGGCGAGGGGTAAGCTGCGTCCCCACAGCAAACTCCTCTCCCGTCATCGGAATGGCGTGGGACAAGTACCAAATACCCGACCTACCCGATGCAGGTTTTTCTAGGGTTTTCCCTGCATTTCTTTAGGCGAATGCCGGGTAGGATCCTTAAACCATAGCCCGGGGGCCCTAGTAACCCTTGGCTACCTTCCTCTACCCTTCCGCATCCCCCCTTTCTAATCCCTTCCTATGCTATTAAAGGGGAGTTGCCCAATGTGGATCACCCTCATGTAGCCTGTTGCCCTAAAAAAAAATGGAGGCGTATTACTGTTGGTTGCCGCAATTTTGAGCATTTATTACAAACGTTGCTGTGAACAAGCACTTTTCAATGATATTTTTCTTTTCATGTCTAATTTATTTTGTTCGTGCTTCAACGCGTCACTTCCTGTACAAATAATATTTTAGTAAACTGTACAAACTCAAAGTTTGCCCCATTATCATGGAATCACTCTGTATTTATTAATTCCTGATTCCATTTCAAATTTTCGCATTTTTATTTTAGGTCTCGGTGGTACAGCTCCGGGGAACAACGTTGTTCTTAACCCCAGCTTCTTTGGCAATGGGGGATTCCTGTTCCCGTTCACAAGAGGGCGTGACGCTAACGGCAAAGCGCCGGAGAAGGAAGGAGCAAAGAAAAACGACACTAAATCACGTGTACCAGCGAACCGAAATCAGGAAGGGGCTAAAGATAACGTCAAGAGACAGAACAGCAACAGAATGAAACTGAAACAACAACAGCAACAACAACAAAAGTTGCAACAGCAACAATTGCAGAATTCGAAACAAGGAGGTGAATTGTTTCAAGACGATGGTGCCAGTCAGAACAGTCATAAACAGCTGCATTATTACAAATTCGTAGTTTCTCGAGATTCTCCTGACGATCGCAAGGTTCCTGAGATGAAAGAGAAGGATGAGAATTCCGAACAGTGACACCTTATCAAATTAGAACTCTCTTAGTCCCATTCTTGGATATATATTTTCCTCACGGTTGAAAACGAATATTACAATTCCAGATAAAAAAAAGAGTTAGTGATACTGTGAATTTAATTACGAACGAACCATTTATTTCACTTTTACATTTCCATACTTTAAGCAATATTTTATGTTATTTATATAAAGATGAAAGACTACAAATAAAATTCATTTTTATTTTATCATACATTGTAAATCAAAAACGTTTTATTTCCAAATTCCAAAATAATTAAAACCTTACATGTACCTGATATAGTAAAATGAGTGATTCAAATTGGTTGAGAATTATAAAAATTCCAATTTACTAATTGATTAATTCGGGATCTCAAGATTTCGCTAAGCGTTGAGTTAAGCCCACAGCTAAATATTTATTGTAAATATACACTATATAGAAGCTCTCAGATAATATGACAGTGTTGAGGGAGGGTTCGGGAAGGCAGCGCGGAATAAACACATACACCACAAGTATCTAATGCGGTCACGTTCTATACGCTTACTAAATATGATTGTCTGCGCACAGGGAGGGAGTAACACGTGTGAAGAAGAACACTAAACTGAACCGCCATCCTATCTTCCACTCGTTATACTAAGGCACATTACTGTCTATAACAAAAAAAGTAATTATAATTAAAATTATTATATACTTGACTTTGGTGGCAATGCTTAAGCTTTACGATCATCTTATAATGTTGAATTTAACGAAAACTTTAAATGATATAATCCCTTTTGACATGTAATTAATAAGTACGTCATAGTATCCGTGATTGATGCAACCATTACTAAAATGTCCGTATCGGAAAATATATATATATATATATATATATATATATATATATATATATATATATATATATATATTTATTGAAGTTTATAACGGTCGCGTCGACATCGCGGTCATTACCGACCCGTATGTTATTTACAATAGTTTCTTAGCGTTATTTTTTACATACATTCTTAACATTATTAGCATTGGGTTTATATATTTCTTCACTTATGTTTGCTTCCTCGATAAATTTGATGATGTCCAAGACAGCTCTCGTTGAAGTACAGAGGTCTGAGATGTGGTGTTTTGCGATTGTAGTTGTTCTGATGTAGTTATATCTGCTGCAAAAGAAGAGTTTATGGGGAATAGTTAGTGGTTGACTGCATTCTTCACAGGTTGGTTTGGTCGATCTGGAAAATAGGAACGCATGAGTATAAACTGAGTGGAGGGTTCTTACTCTAGATAGTATCACCTGTTTTTTTTCTGTTTATGGTTTTGGGAATTGTTATATCTTTGTAGTGTACTAGTTCACTGTGAATTATTCCGTTGTTCTTCCTTCTCCTTTTTTCCTTTTTTCGTTCGAGTTTTTCTTTACAGAACTTCCACGTTTCCTTGCTGTTGCATTGGAATTCGTTTTCTCTGTTGTGTATGGTTTTGGATGCTACTTTTGACAACTTGTCGGTCCTGAGATTTCCAGGTATTCCTCTATGCGCTGGGATCCATGCTAGACAGATGTTTTCATTCCTATTCCTTATCTTCGTCATATTGTCCCTTATGAGGTTCAATGTTTTGTTCCTTTTTGGGGGGTTTGTGATATCTTTGATTGCTTCAGATGAGTCTGTTATAATGAGGTTATTGTTATCCGGGATGTTTATGCGGAGTTGAGTGGCCATGTAGATAGCTTGCACTTCAGCCTCTGGGGCCGATGACTGGTTATTTAGTGTTCTAGTGCGCTGGTCAAAACTGCTGTAGATTGCGCTCGCTGCTCTTGCTGTGGACTTGGATCCATCTGCATACATTGATCTGGGATGATTGTGTTTCTTGATTAATTAATCGTGCTCTTGCGAAGTTTTTTTGTGTTATCTTTTACTTGATTTATGAGGGTTAGGTCTACTGCAATGTCTAAGATTTTCCACGGTGGGTTTCTTGCGAATGTGTTCTGTTCAATTTATTTCAGTGTGATCCTTGCTGTCCTCAGGTGTTTTTTTCCAGAATTTTATGGAACGGTATTGCTTCTAATACTTCCTGGGTTACTTGACTCAGGAGATTTTATGGAGTACTTGATTGATAACATTTTTCTTCTGAATGCCAGAGATAATTCTTTTGTTTCTGTCCTTAGTCTCGTTATTGGGGTGGATCTTATGCATCCCGATATGATTTTTAACGCCTCGTTCTGAATTTTGTTTAGTTTCTCTAATATTGCTTTATTCGCGGACTGGTGAAGGTGAGCTCCTTATTCTATTTTCGCGAGTATTATGGCTTTATATGTAAGTTGCAGCGTATTGTAGTTGGCCCCCCCAGTTGAGAATATTGTTACTATAGAACACTAACGTCTCTATTTCCGTCCTATATATATTGTAATATTCGCATTAAGCAAATGAAAATAAACAAAAATATAAAAGAAAACAAAGGAAGGAAGTTTACGGGATTTTACGTTGCAATTGAACCACTAATTTTTAATTAGATAACAAAAGATTATTTAATTGACAATTTTGATTTATGTTGAAATCTTTACATTTTATGCTTTCAAGTAAATGGCTTTCATGGGAATCTAAATTTCAGGCTCACTTATAGGGCCTCTAATAAAGACAGTGATTTGAATTTTCACCAAGTTTCAAAAGCAAAAAATGAGTTTAATTTAAAATAACTAAAGCTTATACAATAAACAAAAATTATAGAAATCTGAAAACGCTATAGAAATATCTGTCAAAGTTATAGAAATCTGGCGGTAAAAGATATTTACGTAAAGGTTTACAAAAATAAGTTCTTTCGTACCCTTTTATTTTGAGCTGTCTGGTACCTGTCTGTGCGCTCGTGATTATGTTAATTTTTATAGAACAATATTTTTATTGACAGGCCATAGCACTGCTTTTCATTCTTTCCGCACTTCGTCGTAACACTTTATGCATCTTTCTACTTTGCTGTCGTACGTATCATCACACTCGGTTTTGGAGTGGTTAATCCCTTTAATACATAAACTGATATATTCAGCTTATACTTTGCTGAATCCGGCCACCATTGGCCGGTTCGCCTCAACTGGCTGTCTCTCTGACTCCTCTCGTCAGGGCCTCCAAACACACGCTGAATGTTTTCCGCCAAAGTTCACTGTGCGTACCCTTTTCGACACAACACACTGTTCCAGCTCCCAGAACACACATGACTGACTTTTTTCACAACATACTGCTCTGCCTCCCAAGCACACACAGCTATCTGACAGTCTCTTTGCTAAAGTACTGAGCGTCTTATATAACACTTTTTCGACCACAATTTGTAGCAACTATTATAGTCTCCGCATTATTGCGCCAGACAATGCTTTACAATGTTCATCCTAAAAGTTACGCCTCCAGTCAATTGAAGAAATTATTTAATAATAATATTTATGTATTTCTGACAATCTTCCATAAAAAGAGACATTTAGTTACTGTTTTGACATACAGATTAAAAGTCTTGGTGGAAAACTTTCTATTGAAAAATTTTCAAAAATAAAACTAGAATTATGTAAAGTAATTGTTTACGTGAATCTTTTTTTTTAAATCAAGAGGCTTATATCTTTTGAGCCAAGGCTCTTCGTCATCCGAGTTTAACAAATATTTTTTCAAGCTTGTTTGGATGTAGTAGCGCACACTGATGTTACATATCTCTTCAGTAACAGTGCATAGTCCCAAGTCTTGACGAATTACTTCATTCGGTACAAACCCTGGGACGTTTACCAAGGATCGCAGTACTTTTCATTGCAACCTCTTTATAATATCGATATTGGATCTGCTCGCTGTGCCCCAAAGCTGTAACCAATTGACCAGATTAGCCGGATAGTTGTTTTATAAAGTAGTATTTTACTTTCCAATGAAAGGCGTGACTCCCGCTCCATGAGCCAATACCTTCTCTGGAATTTTAGGCCCCATTGTTTTAGTTTTGTGAATATATGCTCCCTCCATGTAAGGCGCCTGCCTACCTACGTGCATTCCTAGGCAATTAACTGTTTCTTCCTGAGGTATTGGTTTGTCATTTAGGACTACAGTTTGGCAAGTACCTCTTCTAGTTATGAATGTTACATTGGTTGATTTAGATTCGTTTATATGAATGCGCCACTTTTGAAACTACTGTGCTAGGACATTTAGATGAGCCTGTAAATTTTCAGATGCTATGTATATGTATATATATATTGTGGTGATTAAAAATATGAAATTATTTAATAAATAAAATTTTACTATTTTCATTATTGGCGGCATAAATATGAGGCCATTTCATTATAGCTTAAGGATTGTCTACAAGAGTATGGAGCCTATAATGCTTGCTTGCTAGAGTTGCATTGTTGCCTCAGGCAGCACTGAGACGTAAGGAACTTGAGATTCAGAGTCTCTCAGAGCAGGTTGGAGGAAGGTGTGTTTTGAGGAATCCGTATTCAGAGTTCCTGAGATCACAACTGAGCAATTGTGATTTGGAAGCTGAGAAATGTTGTCTTAAAAGTCCCCGAGTTTTGTAATTGCAAGTTGCCAGTGTGGAATTATATTTCGTCTATTGCCATGTTCGAGTATTATCAAAGTTTTAGAGAACAAAGCTATCAACTGTGATTGTTCAAAAAAAGTTATCAACAGTTAGGAACAGAAAGTGATTTGTGTTTGCAAACTAAAATATCTTTAAATTCAGTGAAATATGGCCTTTTGTGATGTGTTTAAAAAACAAGTGAGATCGAACCCAGATGAACAGATAAGGGTAAAGTAGACAAAACGCAATTTTCTTAATTGTAAACCTTATAGTGTAAATATAATTATAGTCAGATTTCGAATTCCGATCATTTCATTTACATTAATCATAATTTAAGTCAGGAATATTTTTGCCTTGTAAGATTCCATTGTCAAGTATATAACTATCTTTATTGGAGGCCCTATAGGCGGCCCTGAAAATTAAGCCGTGACACAATAATTTCAATTTGTAAAATTTCAACTGAGATAAAAATTTGTGTTATTAAATTAGTTTTGTTATCTTTTAAACTGTTGTTTTCATTTCAATCCTTTCATTTATAATATTTACACGCGTAGTACATACCTCGATCAGATATCTATTTATCAAAATATATAATTCATTACGTTTTTCATTTGTAATTTTGATTTGCAAAATGATTATGACAAAAATGTATTATCGGAGACTGGACAAAGGTTTTATTCCTACTTACCTTTCGCGTAATTTTGTTACCGACACTAACGTTTCATAGATAATAGCTGTTTCCTGCGTTACTCACAGGTCTATAATTTTAGCTCAAAGTACACCCTAATTAGTCTGGTGATGTGGCTCTGCAATTAGCATCTGCTTCTAATTACATTATCAGAAGTGCATAGTATAGCATACCCATAACCTTTGTATATAGTGCATCGCTTTCTGTCATATTTTCTTGGTTTGTAAAATACCATATAATTTTCATCAAATGTTCTAAAATCGTGTCCCAGCGGCTTAAGACTTTAAGAATTACCTGAAATCAAAGCTACTTTATGAAATGTTTAAATTATAAATCGAGCTAAATATAAGTATTCATTGCGAATTTTTACTTACTAAGTGAACTATATAATAAAAATACCCCTAGCCATGAAATTCCACCTAATGTAAGGTCTAATACGTCTTTGAAGTACCAAGTTCACAGATATTCATTAAGCCATCGTGTAAAAGACTGGTAAAACCTTTAATTACAATATGATATTCTTAATCTACTTAAAAACGTATTTTTTATGGTTAAAATTACAATTTCGGCTCAAATACTTCAGTAAACTGAAGAAACGATTTACAAAGTTCTAATAGATTTCGTTCTAATTTAAAAGCATAAATAGTAGTATTTCAATTTCACGCATAACAAATTAGTACTTACCGGATAATTACATTCATTATACTATATTTTGTTCCGCTGAGCCTTCGAATGCACTTCACTCTTCTTCGGAGAAATGTGACTTCTTATGACTCCTCTCCTAATTATCTCCTCGTTATTCAGCATGACTGTCAGTGGAAACTTCTTCATTCTTCAGTATGACATCTCAACTCTGCATATTCTTTTTCTCAATTGTCTATGTTATCCGACTGTTCACCCCAGAGAACTTAACTGTAGTTCAATTTTATTTTGTTTGGAAAGTCTTTGTCGTGAATGACTATCCAGGCTCCATTAGGAGTCCTTTGCAAGACACCAAATCAGTTAGGTTCCAAATAAATAAAATTCCAGAGATTTACTTTTACTTCCTCTATAGAGACGTAAATAGTTGAAATTAAACCAAAATTTAAGTACACGATTTACTCCATTTTCCTTCTTTTTTACGAGCTACACTGTTATGTGTATGCAATGCCATGTTCGATTATTTTTTTCTGTTTTATTTTTCATTTTGAAGCGCTCATGTTTAGAATATTATTAGAACGGTTACTACTCCATAGCATCACTTCAATAAAAAATCAATAATTCTAGTTTCTCCCTAAGCATTATACAACATTACAGTGTCATCGTGTAGTTAAAGCTATACAAATATCTCTAGATGGCAACAATTATTGTACAGCAGCATTCTATGATGTGAGCCAGGAAATGACTGCCACTCAGGTCTTTTCCACAAAATCAAACACCTTCTATTAGTTACTAAAATCGTACTTCCAGAATCGTAAATTCAGACCGAGAGTAAACGGCGAAACTTACACATTTCACACTCTTAAAGCAGGTGTTCCCCAAGGACGTATCTTATACTTAATGTATACTTACAATCTTCCTACAACCACAAGTACATTAACAGGGACATTCGCTGAAGATACAATTATTATGGCCATAAGTAAAGAACTCATAAAAAATCTCTACAGGTAACAGGCAACAATGCCCACCAGTAACCATGAACAGCAAATTCCCGGTATCGAAACATGTAAAATATCTTGAAATGACTAGACTCAAAACTAACTTGGAAAATATACATAGAAAATAAAAAAATGGACATACGCCTTCGTGAACTATACTGGCTGCGCGGTACAAGGTCTAACTTGTCTTTAAAAAATAAAATAATTATATATAACGCCGTCAATAAATAGAATACGGTCAAGATACAAAAATCGCAATCGAGAATCCTCAGAACCATTGATGATGTTCCTTGGTGAGTAAGCTAACATGACGTCATGATATACGAATACCATTCAGCAAGGACATTATTCAAGATACAGCAATGAGAAACCATGACAGACTTTAAATTATTATTATTATTGTTGTTGTTAAGGACATATGTCCTTTGCCGTTATAGGGCCAATCCTTCATTATAGGATGTTTCATATACTTTTTTAAGTGGGTGTGGGGCGGGGGAAGAAATTCAAGTGATATATGCCTTAACAAGGCTGGGATGGGACGATTATAATACAGTGGGAAATTGGGGAGTTGAATTACTGGGTCATTTTTTTACGTAATGGAGGATGACTTCTGGGGGATAAGTATATTTGAATTACATCTAAATTTTCATCCTATTCACTTGCCCATCTCCGTGCATCCTTCGGGCACAGATCCATAAAAAATAACATTCCATAAGTCTTATCAACCTTCTATCTTTCTATAAAATTTGGCCAGACTTGAAATACATATGAATCCCCTCATATATCCATTGCTGAATCAACAGAAGAATCAAGAAATTCTGGAAAATTGACCTGAAAATGAGGTAACGGGGAATGATCATTGGAAGAGACCCCACCTGGACATTAATGGATTCGATTAAGTAAATGAATTCAAAGTCAACAAAAGTAGCTCATAGAATATTTGTTTCTGATTGGTATTTAATTAATTAATTAAATAAAATGTAATGAATTATACCGTGCTTTAAAATAGTCTTATGTAACATTGTGATGTGATTCTAATGTCTACTGAATGACAAATTATGACCCGTAGTGTACATCTGTACTCAGAGTCAGAAAATCAAGTGCCCCTTCCATAATGCAGCCAACATGACACCGTTTTTAAGCAGGCGGCATTCGACACTTATTAAGAGTAAAAAAAATCGGGTCCAATTTAAAAAAAGGTCTAACGAGAAATAATCATTTCACAGTTTCCAAATTCGAATATTCATTTGATTTCCGTGTTGTTATATTAACATACGCATGAGGAATACAGGAAAATGCATAATTTAACTTCCATGACAATTGTGCGCAAACTTATTTCTGTTTGTTACTCATTGAGATTATTGATTCAACAATTTTATAACAATACTGCTTCACCAACCTATTTTGCCTACTTACATTCACTTATGTGTTACGGTATTGCCAACTGCGGCAACTGATCTCGTAGTGTGGAAGTTTTCAAATTGCAAAAACGAGCCATTAGAATTAAAACAGGTTCAGAGAAAGTGGCAGACCTCTGTTCAAAATGCTTCATATACTGACTCAACCTAGCGCTTACGTATTATTACTTACGTATTATTACTAAAATTTGTTAAACGCAACTCTAACTTTTTTTGCAAGTAACGGGGACAATCATGGCTACGACACGAGGAATCGTTCAAGACAAGCACAGCCTCAGTCTCTACGGGATTAGCGTGCATTATTCCGGTATCGCGCTATTTAACAGCCTTCATGAACATGTAAAGAACATCAACAACTACAACTCATTCGTCAAGGACTGTATAACTTTTCTTTAAAATGGAACTTATTACTCCGTACATGAGTTTTTGAATCAGTCTCACATTCGCTGAACTGCCTTGCCTACAAAATTGCCGAATACGTAACAAATATGTGAATAGTGTGTCCAGTTCTTTCATTTTAATTCTGTTTTCCTCCCTCTGCTTTGTGTTTTAGTAAATATCTATGACGACATCCTCCATACCTGTAGAATGAATACCACGAAGTTATAAGTTTAAAGAAAGTGTGAATATGTGTGGTGACTGGTGAAAAGTAAGCAGTTCCTTAGTGATTTGAACTTTTTTGTCTAACTTATTAATTATTACTATTAATATTATTACCATTATTAATTATTACTATTAAAATTCATTCATTTTATATGCAATTGGCTATAGTATTTAAAAATTTATTTATTATCTATGAACTTATGTAACATTTGTGGCGAATCCTGCTTTCTCATAAGAGAGCTAATGGAGAATAAATCTATCTAATGTAGAATATAAGACAGCAGTAATTTGAGAATGACCTCCTGTAATACGGTATTTAATTTTTATTGCATTCACAAAGGTGCATTCTATTTTTCTGACGAGGACACACATACTCTTTACGTGATCTATTATAAGGGCATTAAATACTTATGCTTACTTTTATTATTATTCAATGGCTTTTCTAATTAATTAATAAATTTCTATTTGCTAAACCAGTGATTCCCAAACTTTATTTTTTTCTGTTAGACCACTTGCTAATTTTTTCTGATTTGGATATACCCCCACCATTTCTAATACTGAATTTTTACAAATTCATCAACTTCGATTGTGCTTTTGACAGTTTACTCGGTGCTACTTACTTTGACTATATAGTGAAGAACTTAAAAAAACGTGCTGTTGTATACATTTATTAATTCAAACAAAACAAAATGTAAATCTAGTATTATTATAACATTAAATAACTACACAAAAAGTAATTGTTTTTGATTGGAGGACAGCCTGATGTTTTAATAGCAAATTTTCTACATTGGTTTCACGTTAGTTATCTTTAACCTTAAATCTCCTCGGTCGGCGATTTCTTCCTTTTGTAATAATAATCTAGGAAGGTGGAAAATATACCTAAAACTTCCTCGCAATAGTCAATATTTCAGGATAAGTAATAAGTATGTCTCTCTCAAGCCAAAATCGCTGGCATCCCTTTCTGAACTGTACCTTAAATTCTTCATTGGTCCTTATTACTATAAGTTCTTCTTGTAATACACATACCGTTTCTTCAATGTCAGCTTATGGATAGATAATCCACTGTGGTATTGGGAAACTAGGAAAATTCGCGCCGTCCAACAATCTGCTTATTAGCTTAATTCTGACAAAAAAAGGAGCTGAAATGAAATGGACTTCGTTTTTATCAAATTAAGACTGGAAGTTAACCTCATAAAATTTAGTGAACAAATTGTTAAATAAGCAACGTCTGGTTTTCACTTTAGTAAATTTTATTTTAAAATCTGATCTTTTCTATACATGAACTCAAAAACTGTTTCAATAAATGAAAAAAAAACTTGTGAAACATAAGCCTTTTGACGACCAGCTTACTTCAGTGTGAAGGAGTAATCAATGGTCATTTTCTTCACAAAGTTGCGCAAGTAACCTATTATCAAAGCGCTACTTCAAATTTGCGTTAATGACAAATTGAAGAGATTGGTGCAATCTACCACTCAGATTTTTCGCAACTAAATGTTATCGATGGATGACACAGTTGTATTTCATTTACCTGACAAAAATTATGTTGAATTTATATAAAAAAAATTGCGTGTATGTTTTGTACTGCCTGCTATATCGGTCAAACGAAGCGTAGGTCTCAAACCAATTAAATAAAACAAAACAAAGAAAATTTATCAACATCAGTTACTTCCTTATATTTTATGATGCAATTACATACATCTGTCGTGTATATTTTGATTTATTTTAAACATTTTAGTCTGTGAAGAACGGCTGAATATGTCCATTTCACTTTTTGTTCCGAGCTAATGGCGACTGAAATCCGTCAGAGGCAGAGTATTTTTCCTTTCTTGACGCTATATTGATGTCACGTCTGTCAGACTGTCAATAATTGTGAAATTCCAAGGCTGAAGAAAAAGGATGACTTATGACTGCGGAATATGCTGGGAAGAGAATTTATAGCTAAGGTGCGAAACGAAGATGTATTGTATAACAATTTCAAAAGTAGGTAATTCCGATAATAAACTGCTAATGACTTTACTTCCAGACTTGATCATTAAGTCTCATTTCTCCTTACCTTCCAAAATATTATTTTTAGATATCAGTTGTATAAATTCTTACATTAATACATGTAAGAAGTTTTGTTCCTATTATATTCCACTGCGTATATTTCATAATTTCGTGTACGGTTTATTTACAGAATAAATACTCGATTGGGAAACAGTGTGAGACGTATATTGGTTAATAAAATTAAAAAAGAGTGCTCTTAATAAACCATAAAATAAGTGTCAAAAATATTTGCAATGAGCAGAAAAGGAATGAACAACAACGCACAGGACAGATGCATAATATGATTATAATAATCATATATATATATATATATTATATGAGAAACAATAAAGGATCTTTGAGAAATTATTACAGCCTCACAGCTGGTATATTTTATTATTAATTTGATTTTGCTAAATATTGGGAGGAAATTAAATAAATAAATACTGAATAATATATTACATTATACAATATTGGTGATTTAAGTAATATCTGTACAATATAATTAATATACTAGTGGACAAACTGAGGACTGTAAAATATTGGTTCATTAATCTTTCAATTGTTTTTACTAAATATGGCTTTTCACTCAATTAGTTTATATTAATTGGTTATATTTAGTGCACATAGTGTCAATGGACAACGATTGAAACAATATTAATTCGATGGTAAGTAACTTCCTCTCACTTTGAAGGCAAAGGCACGAAGAAGCGATTGTTGCGTCCTTACAGCAGCCATCGGAAGGTTGAGAGACAATCCAACTGCCCGACCTACTGATGAATGTCAGAAGGGTTTTCCCAGGATCACTTTTAGGCGAATTCGGGTAGGATCCTTACAACTTCAGCTAGTTAACACTTAGCTACCTTGCTCTACCTTTCCACATTCCCCAATTCAGTCTGTTTCCTATGCTATTAGAGGGAAGTGGCCACTACGTAGATTACCCTATACATAGCCTGTCTACACACACTTATTCTTGTTTGAAGGAACGTCTGACTCCACCTAAACAAGGCACTGAGGAATTCCAAAGGAATGTGAACATCATCCAAATCCTCGACCTGGGAGGAAAGTACTAGGACCGTATAACGGTAAAATTACCCCATTTTATAGTTCAACCATTTTCCTATGTAAAGGTTTTTTTTAAAAAAAAAAAGGATTTTCAAATAAATATATAATTCTGCTGGATGCTTACAGAGAACCACGTGTTTTCACACAGTAATAAAAATTTTGTGCTGAAAATGATACCGCAAGGACATTTTTTAATGCCGTTACGATATGTAAATTAAAACTTGGTTAATTCTATAGAAATAGTATGAATTAACAATTATATTAATATAACTTCTTTTTAAGTAATTGTGAGAAATGCAAGCCTATAAGTCTATAAAAATTTATTATCAAATCTAAAATATTATAATTTAACAAACACAATGCTTCATCTCTGATTGGAATCTCTTTGAGTTAAATCTTATAATGAATAAAAAAGACTGCTTTTGTGTAAGTTCCGCATACAATTTGAGCAAATTTGACGAAATTTCGTACACATGTTCCTTTCGAACTGGGGAAAAACATATGGGGGGGATGGCACGATTGTCTCCCCCATTAGTCAATAAGATTGATATAGTGTTTCTCCCGATGATTTTTGTGAATAAGTTCAACTACTTTCGACAAGGGAGTGGAGTATTCGTATTAATTCAAAACAAACAAAAGTTTATAACATTCGAAACAGAACTTAAAAAACGAAAAATACAAGATAATACAATTATGCGATTGCGTGACGTCATCCATTACGTCAACTGAAAGTGGTGATGGAGGGACATTACAAAAAAATAACCCCGAAAACAATAAATATCGGAGTAATATCCGGGTTATGAATGTCGCTGAGTTCAATTATGACATTCAACTTGCCGTTTAACCTCCAGAAGCTTGAGTTTAAAGGCTGTAGAATTTTTGAAATGAATAATAACTGAATATTTTCTTCAAAATAAAATTTTTCGGGGTCAATGAGATAGATACACTTTTATCAGATATTTTTGTGTATAATTTCAACCCCTATGGCTGCAGGGGCGTTACAGAAAAATAAAGCCAACCGAGTAGAATCCGAGGGTATGGATGTCGTTGAGTTTAATTATGAGATTCAACTTGCCGGTTAAGTTTTACTTCAAGTACCAGTTGGAAGGTGGAAGGGAAAATTTTGTTTTACATTCAATCTCAACCACGTGCAGTGAAATTAACCAAATTTTCATCTGATTTTACGATACGAAAAAAAAAAAACTGGATAGGTAAAACACTCCTATTACTCCTTCGGTGGAAGGAAAAGCATTTATTCTAAATTACAGGCAGTACTTTTTAATCATATAGTATGGGAATATTTTGGAACTTCTTAAGGTATCAGGAGAATTTTTTTTGACTATTTTAAGGTACCGGGGATATTTATCACGTTCTTATAATACTGAGAGTACTTTTGACTCAAGATAACAGAACCATTTTGCCATACTTAGTCTAAAGGATTACCGTTCATTCTCTTCACCTAATGACAAGATTTTTGCCCCACTTAAGACACAGGTTGTATTTTAGTTCCTGGTACCGGGAGTATTTTCACATTTTTTGAGTAGCGAGATTATTTTTGAGTAATTAAGGTTCGGAATTGTTTTTCACTCCCTTAATGTATTCGGATAATTTGTCTCCCTTAAGGTACCGGGAGTATTTTTTACTCTATTAGGGTACGGGGAGTCTTTTACACTCTCTTAACGTAATAGAAATAAATTTTTACCTTCTTAAAGTACCGTGAGGATTTTTTGTTCTATTAACTTACCAGAAGTGTTCTTAACCGAAAATAATTTTCACTATCTTATGCTAGCGGTATTATGAACGTAGGAAGAGTATTTAAAGCAGGATGCGGAAGGGTAGAGAAAGGTGAAAACGAATTTTAAATAAATTGCTTATATATTAGCAGACCACCTCCGTCATTTTTATCGCTAATGCAATTACATAGATTCCACTTCAATTTGATTCTTTATGTATACATTTTTCAGTTATCTACAGGGAATATTTTTCCAAGTATCACTTATTCACATTAATATAACCAATTGTTGCCTCGTTTATGTATCAATATTTTTCATTTTCTTGCTAACGTTTGTTTCTTACTTACAAATTGCACAAACTGAATTTTCTTATAGAGAACAACTTTGCAAAGTCCGCGAATTTGCCTGAGTATCTTAGGTCCTATAATCATTCAAAGTGATTAGAAGTATAATCAATTAATGCCTTATTCAGTTTATTATGTTTAATACACAAAATCAAACAAACAAGGAAACAAAAAATCGCATTTTTGGTGGCTAGAAACCGTAACTATATTTCTCCTGTTTACTCTTTGTAGGAGTTACACAACTTATAAAAATCATCGAAACCATTAAAATTTCACAGCCTTGATTTAATATTTAATCTTCCCCCTCCAAAAACGGCAGTAACTTAATATTACTAATGAATATTTGCTTTAAAAATAATTAAACAAAAAGTTAGAGGTCTAAAACATAACACGCACAAATAATTACGATTTTATTGAACAAAATAGTAACTATAAAATATCACGTCACACTATCATGCGACTAGACTGTGACGGTCACCCGGAAAGATAAACGACATTCAACCAATCGAAATCGCACACTGTTCTCGTCCCATAGTATATATTTGCATTGAAAAGCATTAGTAAAAAAACAAATATCGGTTATGCTCTTCCAATTAGTATTAATTTCTGCTTTTCTGAGTTTATATGAAAAAACTGTTTAATTTATAATAGTTTCCGAAATTTACTGTACTTATTTTTCTGCTAATGTCTCAAACATTTGATAAGCACAAATTGAGCAAGTTTATCCTTCTCCACTAAATTCACATTTCCCAATTTTCCCCATTTTTAAATGAATTATATCTGTGATACCAGTAACGATACTCGTCTTACGTCATTATTCATTACTTTTTCTTAATTAAATGTACTGTAAATGATGGCATATATTTATTTCAATAAATGAATATTAAAATTAAAAAATGCTTATATTATAATGAATCGTTATTCTTTTTTTTTACTTGGGCCAAATGCCCTTAAAGACCGTGCCCCCTTGAAAGCGCGCAAGGCCAAGCATGGGGTTCTACCACTTTCTACACCCCCTCTGCACGTGCTGTTAGTAAACTAACTTGGAACACAAGGATTGGGAACTTGTGTTTGATCCGCACCTGATTTTTAGGGCAACAGGCTACATGAGGGTAATAATCCACGTTGGGCAACTCCCCTTTAATAGCATTATGAAGGGATTTGAAAGGGGGGATGCGGAAGGGTAGAGGAAGGTAGCCAAGGGTTAACTAGGGCCCCCAGGCTATGGTTTAAGGATCCTTCCCGGCATTCGACTAAAGAAATGCAGGGAAAACCCTAGAAAAACCTGCATCAGGTAGGTCGGGCATTGGGTACTTGTCCCACGCCCTTCCGATAGCGGGAGAGGAGTTTGCTGTTGTGACGCAGCATTCCCTTCTCCGTGCCTCGACCAGTTTAGGAGGCAGCTGGCCGACTATCCGAATGGGAATAGCGGACAACACTTACCGTATGCCCAAGGTCTGTGACCCCGGAACATACACATCTCAAAACAGGCCGAGGTGGCATAATACCCTTTAATAGGTCATTCACGGAGATAGCATGTGACAGAGACAGAATGAAGAGCGTAGGGCTGAGGGAAAAAAGAATCGTTATTCTCAGTGAGGTCGATTTATGTTAGACCGTGCCGTGCCCGAAACGAGCGAAGTACGAAGCACGGGCAAGATGTTTAAAAACGGATTGCTTGTATCCTAACGTGAACGTGAAACACGGAGATGGCGAGTGGCATATGATTCTTTGCGTACCCGAAACGTACACTCCACTCCTCAACCCAAGATCATCAATCATCACGAGATTGCTCAGAGTTTTATCCACTCTACCGAAGTTCACTCAGTTCTTAGTTTCAATTCAAATATGTGTGACGAAAAATTAATTTAGTATATTATGTTATAATATAATATATGTTATGTTATGTTTTGGCAATGTACGACGTCGCTGTTCCGATATATTTGGACACATCTTTTAAAATGAAAATATGTGAAGTGCTGAGGGAACTAAGTGATTTGAGTTCTGTTTCTACAATATATCTTTTGATTTACTTGTTTCTCTTTGCTAATATTATACATCCATGTATTTTGCTAAAATATTCCGTAATTTCTACTTCTTTTTTATTATTATTATTTACTTTTACTCCGTATGTAAAAAATTGATTCTCTCAGATGGATAAGAAAATTATTCTTCAAAGCTTTTCTCACTTCGAGTTGCCACAATGTGTATTACTCTTATGTAGCCTGTTATTCTTCAAAACAAAATTGGGGGCGGTAGGATCCTTAAGCCTGCGAGGGCTATTTTCTCGCAGACGAACCTTCGCGGAGAGCCTTCTGCTCTCTCTGTTTCTTTTTTAACTAAGGTTCCCACAAGCAGAGGCACCTTGGCCTCTTTTACGAGGTGTATGTTCCGGAGCCACAGTTTTCCGCTATTCCTATTGGAATAGTCGGATGGCTGCCTCCTAAACTGGTCAAGGCACGGAGAGGATAGAGCTGAGCCCTCGAAGAAAACACAACTGTCGCCATCGGAAGGGCGTGGGACAAGTACCACATCCCTGACCTTCGTGATTCAGGTTTTCTATGGTTCTATGGTACGATCCTTAAAACTACAGTCCGGGGGTCCTTGGCTACCTTCTCTATCTTTTCGCATCCCCCCTCTCAGTCCCTTTCCTATTCTATAAGAGAGGAGCGGCCAATATGTGGATTACACTATATTATCTGTCTACACCATCTTCTTCTTGAAGAGAGTATCTTATTGTCAGGATACATAGTCTCTCTCTTAGGCAGAACGTTTCTTGAGAGACGGAAAGAGTTTCCTTAGGGAACGCCTTTTTTTACAGGGTCCCCGAAAGCTCTGGCGGAGGCTACATTTGAGGATGCCTTCACATCTCTCTGTTTTTTTTAACTAAAGTACCGAAGCACCTTAGCCTGTTATTGAGAGGTGTCTGTTCCGGGGTCGCAGACCTTGGGCATACGGAAAAGCTGCGACCCCACAGCTAAAACCCCTCTCCCACCATCGGAAGGGCGTGGGACAAGTACCAAATGCCCGACCTACCTGATGCAGGTTTTTCTAGGGTTTTCCCTGCATCACTTTAAAGCGAATTGCCGGGTAGAATTCTTAAACCATAGCCCAGGGGCCCTAGTTAACCCTTGGCTACCTTCCTCTACCTTTCCGCATCCCCCCTTTCAAATCCCCTCCTAAGCTATTAAAGGGGAGTAACCACCATGTGGATTACCGTCAAATGTAGCCTGTTAACCTAAAAAAAGGCCTTTTTATCTCTCTGCTTATGAAGAATTGTCTTTAAGGACCGCTAACAATCCAATTATTAAAATCATTACTGGTCTCTAATTAGTATTACTATATATATATATATATATATATATTGTAATAAACACCTTTTATTTATTTAAAACAGGTTAAAATGGGCCACACGTTGAGGACACCAATTTATAATATTTACTTTTTATACTTAATTGTTGGGCGCCAATTTATAAAATCACAAATAATACTACCAGTTTAAACAAATAATTATTATTTAGTAAGAAACAATTTACAATTACACAAATAATCTAATGAAATTTTACAACAGTTAATCATTAATGTTATAGAATGAAATTTTATCTTTCTCAGGGTCGTTTACTGGGTCTTTAACAAAAGGAATACTTGTTAAACAACTTTTACAATGAAATAAAGAAAAACACATACAATAACCAAATTTGAATTCTGAAATCTGACGATTATACCTTCACTTAAAAGTTTACAACTATGAATACTGTAAAAATGAACTTACACTCTCTGTTATTCCATGCAATTTTGATCACTCGCATACTTGCACGGACTCGCTTCATACAGGCCACAAAGAGCACCAAGTCGCGTTCACAGTTTACACTTTCATAGCCACCTCTCCTCGATGACCTTACTCTCACGAAGAATTCCTCCAAACAATTTACTTATTTATTTCGGCCACCTAACTCGGCCTAATGTCCATTGATCTCTCCTGCTGACTGCTGACTGATTGATTTATCTCGGCCACCTAACTTGGCCAAAACCGACGACCGTTTCTAAACAACTGATAACTGACTGATGATTTCACGGCCACCTCACTTGGACCCCGAGGACCTCCATCAACGATCTCTCCTGACGACTGACTACTGATCTCCTCTTACGACGCCTTATATTTCCTCCTTCTGCGCACTTTACAACGAAGTCGTGTGCACTTCTCCCCACACCCTCGACTAATTTGCCATCCGTCTCTTAATTATTCTCCATTACCTCGTCGTTGTTTACCACTCGTGTCCCTTCTGCCGCTGATAATTCGAGCCAAACTACACATCAGGACAGCCTTTTCACACCTCCCTACAAAGTTCGAACGTACCAAGAGAGAGTTCGTGTACACTTACGCTTCTCCCCCCACAGTTCGGTTGCACTCAAGAGTTCGTGTGCAAATCTGCTCACGACACTACAGCCGGGCGTAAACACATTTAACTCACCCTCCTTTAATTTACCATCTGTCGCTCAATTAAGCCATAATTACCTCATGTCTACCCTGCGTGCCGTCTGCCGTTGACCACGCGAGTCCAAATATTTGTTTATTATTAAAGATTTCTTTTAATTATTACAATATATATATTGTAATGTGTAATGTAGTGTTTTATTTAAATTGTTTCTTTAATTGTTGGCGGCGTAACTTTGAGACCGAGAATTATAAAGAACAGCATTGTTTGGCGCAAGAATGCAGAGACTATAATGGTTGCTACGGATTATTGTCGAAAATCGTACGCTCAGAGAACTTTGGCGGAAAACATTCAGTGTGTGTTTGGAGGGCCTGACGCGAGGAGTCAGAGAGACAGACAGTTGTGGCGTACCGGGCAATAGTGGCTCAATTCAGCAAAGTATAAGCTGAAAATATCAGCTTATGAATTAAAGAGATTTTCCACAGCAAAACCGAGTGTGATGATACGTACGACAGTAAAGTAGAAAGTGTTGTAAAGTTTTACCAAGAAGTGTGGAAAGAATAATATATTGTTCTATAAAAATTAAAATACTCACGAGTGCACAAACAGGTACAAAACATTTCTAATTAAAGAGTACGTAAGAACTTTCTTTTGTAAACCTTTACGTAAATATCGTTTACGGTCAATACTATAACTTTGTCAGATATTTCTATAATTTTTGTTGTTGTTAGTCTTTGTATGAACTTTTGTTATTGTAAATTAAATTCATTTTTTGCTTTTGTAACTTGTTGAAAATCGCAAATCATTGTCTTTATTAGAGTCCCTTTGAGCAGCCCTGAAAATTAGATTCTCATGAAAGGCATTTACTGAAAAACATAATATGTAAAGATTTCAACGGAAAGCAAAATTGTCAATTAAATAATCTTTTGTTATCTCTTTAAAAATTTTGGTTTAATTTCAACGTAAAATCCCGTAAACTTCCTTCGTTTCCTTTTATATTTTGTATATTACATAATTTGACTGTCCTGACGTGTTGGCTTTAATTTTCAGTGTTCGATTAACTTTTTTCCTTTTAATTAAAAGCCACATAATTTGGCTCTCCAACGTGGGGCTGGTATTTTTAGTAGCACATAATTCGGCTCTTTAACGTGGGGCTTGTTTCTTTAATATCATATTTGAATACTAAAATTTATTTATTTAAGTTGATACAGTATTATTTGAACTAATGAACACCTTAGCTCATAATCTCCCTACAGCATCGACATTCTAAAATTTTGTCCCAAATATACGGTAACTTTAGTGTATATATAGAATAGCATTTGTTCTTGTTTAATACACGGGAAGAATAAAGAACTACTTATAAAATTTTATATTCAAATAAATTTATTTGAAGCGGCTCGTGAGTCTCTTAAGTTATGTGCTAACATCACCCCAAGCAACCATTTTTATGGGGATAACTATGTAAAATAATAAAAGTACAACAATGATCATGTTACCAATAATCTGACCACACACGTAATATGTGACATTTCTAATTTTGTGTACACAATTTCCAATACTGCTTAATTTTTAAACTCGGATTAATTTAGCATTTCTAACCCGAAAGTAATTTTTTCTCTGTAAATATTTAAAATAAAATTAATTTTCGGAACAGGCCGCTAAACAGTGTTGTATTTAGTGTCGTGCGATAGCTTTTCGGACTATGATGCTTCTTAAAAATTGTCTTTAAAAAAACCTTAAATTGTGATAATTTTTTTATTTTAACAAAAATGGACGAATATTATTTTTGTTTTGAAAATTTAAAATAACATCAAAATTTTGAACAGTTCAAATTTATTTCGATTTCGTTCCTTATTCCACCAGATGCGACCGCCTCCGTCATTACACGGCACGATTCTGGAGTGCTCTTAGCAGGAAAATGAGCGAGTTTGATGATCATTACGGGTGGCGCGTGGGGTGAAAATGTATATTGCGCATGCGCCGTTGTCAATAATGCGCCAGACCCTGTGCTATTGCTGGTATGGCATTAGCTGTCCAGCTGGCTGCTTAAGGGGCGATGCGCCGCAAGTCGGGGAGTTTAAATTATTCGTAATCGAAGCATATATTCTCAGTATTAAAACACAATTATTATGAAGGTTCTAAAAACTGACAAAAGTTAATTCTTACTAAATTAATTTATGTGCAGTAGCATATGAACGCATACGCACGAGCCGCCACTGAACTTGAAAATGTTTTCCAGAGTAATAGCTATGTAAAGATGTTTCCTTCTGATCACAACAGATTTCACTTGAAATTTTAACCCTACAGTAGTCGGATTTGTTAGTAATATGCACATGTCAGAATATACTTTCTTTCGAGATTGACTGTACAGAAGGACACTATGGACTGTAGTAAATTCCTGCTCAACTAAGCTCCGATGAGGAATACTGATGGATTTATACATTGTAACGGTGTATTGTATAGCTTTTGTCTTGAATTACGTAACGCCTCCCCTAAGAGACCATAAAAATTAAGGATAAATGATTATATTCGATTAAATGCAAACAATTTATTAATGTCAACAGAAACAATAATTTATGATGATGAAAATGTGTGGATAGCGAGTCCAAGGGAAGCTGACGATGGATCAGGAACATGGTAACAGAAGATAAGGTTCAGCAGAGAAGGGTGAGTCTCTAGTAGTGTCCTGAGCCAGAGCGGTGCACTGTGGCATGGAAGCCACCCTTGTCAGCCACGTACTTGACGGTCCTGACGCTGCCATCAGCTTCCTTGAGGGAGTACTCGCCCTTCACCACGTCTCCGTCGCGGCTCTCGTGCTGCGAGTGCACGTCCCCGGTGTGGTGATCACTCACCCCGTACGCGTAGTCGTAGTGCGGGTGTGCCTGAAACATAGCATTGATAATATCATACAATATGCCGTTTTACTTTGTCGACGTCTCTAACTCCCGACAATATTCACATAGTGATATGAAGTTTGCCACGACATCTTCCATGCAGGAGCATTTACTGGAATGTGGAAGAAAACAAATCTCACTATACCATAGTATACTGGGACTATACTCCCGCTGCTAGGTGCATACTTCTCTATGGAGATTGGAATCAAATCCAGGGTTATGGGTGGCGCTGAGTTTAATTATGACATTCAATTGGCCGTTTATCGCCCAGGAACGGGGATGGTAGAAGGAGGAAATTTTTAAATTGCTGTCGAGGTCGATATTTGCTTTAATAATTATTTTTATAATTAGTTTGATTGATAGTATTTCTACGACATTGTTTGTGTATAATTTCTACCCCTTTTGTTTTAGGAGGGAAACACGGTTAGGGGTGGGGGTGGAGGGGAATTACAAGAAAATAACGCGAAAACACCCAAGATTCGAGACAAATCAATGGATGTCGTTTAATTTATTTATGACCAACCTGGGTAACTCTTGGAGGCGGTCGAGGATGGGTGGGGCTTGGCGGACTGGGCGGGGGTAGAAATATTCAATAATGTTAACCTGTCGATATTTGCGTTGAATAAATATTTTGCGGTGTCAAAGACACTAATAATATTTTTTAATATAATCTGTGTATAATTGCAACGCCTATCGGATTTGGAAGCTATGGTGGAGTTACATTACGTAAAAATAACGAAAACATCCGATACTGAAGTCGAATTAGGATACCACTGAGATTAATTATGACATTCAACTTGCAGTTTAACTCTCACGGGTGGGGCTGAACGGAGGTAGAAATATTCTAACCTGTTAACAATTGCGTCCAATAAATACTTTTCAATATCATTTAAATTTATAATATTTCGGTAGATATTCTCTGTGTAGAAATTAAACCCCTATCGTACGCTTAGGGGAGGTGTTAGGTGGTGCGTTACATGAAAATAATGCGAATAGACTAAAATTCGAGTCAATTCTGGGGTTATGGATCTCAATGAGTTTCATTGTGAAAAAGTGGGTAACGCGGGGGAGGGGAGGGGGAAGCTTCTGGACGACGGAAGAAATTTTCAAATAAAGAAACCGGCCGATTTTTTGTGAAATAATTACTTTTTGTTTAACCCACAGAAGGGCGGTGGAAATTTTCAAACATGTTCAAACAGCGATATATTCCTTGAATTAAACTATTTCAGGGTCAATGAGTTAACCCCCTTCGGAATGAGAGGTGAACACATTTAGGTATGGGGGTCGAGTTGTGTTACATAAAAATAACACCAAAGCTGTCTAGATTGGAGTAAAATCGGGTTTATAGATAAATGACATCTCGGGCAACGTCGGGCACGCAGCTAGTAGTGTAAATAAAATAATAATCACAATATAAGGAATAAATTATGTTGTCCTGAAACTTATCTTTGTAAATCAAGGTTTACCAAACCGTTTTGTTTTGTTTTCGGATATATATGCTAACACTAATAGTAACTGTAAAGAAGTATTGAATTTTGCAGTGCAATGATAAGGAAAGATGAGCAAGGTGAAAGCTATCTTCTTTAAAAATGGAGTAACTAAAGTAGGGTTCCCATAATTCGAGACTCCTAGGTTCGTTATTAGAAGGTAATGCACCGGGGTCGTAGACGATAGGCATACGGCAAGAATTGAAACATAAGGCTAGCTGATCGGTAATGCTGCGTCCCCACAGCAAACTCCATTCTCTAGTCATCGGATTGTCGTGGAACGAGTACCGAGAGCCCGACCTAACTGATTAAGGTTTTCCCTGCATCCTTTAACTATAGTTCTGTGCCCTAGTTAACAATTAGCATCTCATCTTTCTATTCCTTTCTATTATAGGGAAGTGGTCACAATGTTGATGACTCTTAATTAACCTTTTTCTATAATAAAATGAAATCGACTAGGTTAGTTTTAAACAAATGTTATGATGTATAAAGAGTTCTCGGGAGAAATCATTATACAGAATATACGTCAGGAAAACTTACGCTCTTTAAATGTTATGATTATTAAAATTTGTAGTTAATTAACGTCCGAAGCTGATTCCTAACAACATTAATCGATAAACATAACATTTAAAAATAAATTACAAAACCAATATTACGGTATTTCAGATATAACTTATATACTAATATAGCCGGTTTTCTTAAAATTGGTATAAATTGGTGAAAACAGATTCAAGCCTGTTTTTTTATCTGCAAACATAATCCATCTACACCTGACAATGACCCTTTGATAAAAGATTTCCATTAAATTCCTTGAAGAAATAAAACAAATTAAAGGACAAAATTTCTTAGGCTTTTTAAAAGTCTGAGAATGCTATATACTGGTAAAATCTATGTTTTATTTTATTTTATTATTAGTGTTAATTGTAATTTTTTTCCTTTTCTTAAATATTTAAAATTGATGATTTTTTTACATGTGAATTTGTATTTCTTAGTTTCTATATATGTAATAATTATTAATCGTGACGGTTTTCCATATTGTATTTTGCATTCTTGGGAAATAAAACACTTAATTTACTTATCGTAAGCACTAAAATAGGGGAACAGAAATATAACACAGATTATAAATTAAATATGAAAATTCGTAAAGTAACGTAGCCAAATGTCAGACATTTTATTATATTAAATTTGAATAAACCGGAAAATTCGCTTCGGAAACATTTGAAGTAACTTGCTCCAGACGTCTACCGCTTAAAAAGTAGTGTCTTACTATGTCGTTTCTTGGCATCGTAGCTTTGATTTGAAGTTTATGAACCAAAATGACTATTTAACTTTTGTATTCATGTACCCTTTCCATACTTTGTTCCCCTTGTAACATTTGAACAGTGTGTGAATTTTATTTTTCTGCCCTCTCTTATCAACAGATAAAGAAAGCATCATGTGGTCGCAGATATTTTAAAAATTTCAGATTTTCTTTAACAATCCAATACACTCTCTAGTAGGACGAACCAGAGTTTTATAATCAAGTTCTCCTGATCTCATTTCATGATGCCATTTTCAAAAGATTTTATCGACACTTTATCGACGTATGATACAAAAACGCAGTAAACTTACCAACATAAATGTGAAATTAATTGAATTCCTAAAAATTTACATTACATCACTTTGTTTACCTTAGCCTCATAAAGGACTATGTTGAAATTCAGAATTGTGCGATAGATTTTCTCAGTATGCTGCAAGTCTTTGTAATGCAGCCCGATGAATGTTTTTTTACCTTTAAATTAGCCTTCGATTGCGAAATTTTAAAAAAACATTTCGCTAAATGAGGAATACTATTTCTATTTTAAAATAATATTATTAATTATTGAATGCTTCAAATTGTATTAATATTTGTCTGTTTTGCCGTCCCCTTACGGTGCTCTGTAACGTATCACGACAAGGATCCATTGATAGTATAAAATGTAACTAATAGAACGTTATGATTTTCACTTTTTGTTACCTGTATTCATTATTTTACGTTTGTCTAACTATCTGTTAATATTTTTCCCATTCTAACTCGACGGAAATGCTTGAAAAGTTTCTATAACACATGCAGTCTTCCAAATTATATTATTCATTATATTAAATCACTAATATACAATAGAAATATCAGTAATATACATTAAGTGTACTAAGTGACGGATTACTCACCCATGTGGTCATTTACAACAATGTTCGCCAATTCAAACAATTCTTGTCCCACTCAGAATACAATGCCTGTAAAAGTACGCGTTTCTTTAACTATTCTAATAACATTTCAATCACTGCTTCTTCAGTTACACGTAATCAACGGCCCCTAAATAAAATTTGACCCTCGAAGAAGAATTTTACAAATAAACGAGGTGTGGTAAATTGGCGTTTAATTCAAGACTGCAAACCTATAACAAATTTACTAATCGGAAATAAGTGAATGTCCCTTACCACGTAGTCGACGCTGTGACCTGCGTTGCCATGTCCGTAACCGTCTCCGTGACCACCATGTCCTCCCACAGAGATAGCGTGAGCAGGTCCTGCCACAGGACCTGCGAAGTGGGCGAAGGATGAGGCGTGGCCGCAGGACGCCATCTGCCACGATGCAGCCAAGCACAGACCAACGAGAGCCACCAACGTCTGAAAATTATGAAAGGTCATAAAATACTTCATGAATAATTCTGATACTGTGAACCGTTGTACCTGCTTAGATGTTCAGGTTTTCGGCGCGTAAAGAAACCAGAATCCTTTTCATCATTATTCACCCTCAACTCAAATTCTTTAATTCAGATATCTGATATATTATATTTATGTTACGGTTTCAGTGCATCTTCAACGTTTTCGAAAAATTGGGGTGACGGTTCATCCTTACTCCAATTATTAGTGAATTTCATACTTTAAATTGATTGCTCATATAAAATTAACACTCATTTCAAGGCTTATTATATAATTCTTTATGTATTCTATCCAATAATCACTGGAATTAACCATTTAATAGTAACACTAAAACGTAATATAGACAACCTAAATGAGAAAACCCCTCCTTGATTCTAATTAATACCTCTCATTTACGACGATCGTAGCCACGTAATTCTTCTTTCTATTAAATTTACTAAACGAAATGGTTAAAAAAAACATCCCTATTTTATCATCTAAAGCTTTTATTTTAATAAAGGTTCGTTATAATTTTAATTGATCTATGTTTCTCGTTCCACGTCCTTTCAGTACCATTATATCCTTTACCAATTTAATTGTGTTTCAAAATGAACTCAAAAGCGTGATTTACAATAAATTTTGGCAATTTTAGGTATATACACTTTAAGTTACGACTTAAAACTTTTGTTTTTTCATTAATTTTATAAAAAACATTTACCTACGCTTCTTAATTGTTTCAAGCGACAATTATTACAATGCTTTAGCACATTTCTTAACAATTTAGATTATTTTCCTACGACTGAATTCCAATAAATATTGTAAAGATTAAATAAATAATTTATTAAATTAAATTGCCCCACGTTGTGGAACCAAAAATGTAATGATTTTAAGGGAGCTATTAATTAATTTGAATTAATTAACAAAAGATTAAGATTAAAAACTTTTACTTGCCAAAGATTATTTTAACAGGTGCTTTTAGTTTTAGTTTTACAAATGATTTGCCCTAGGTTGGCATACCGAATTCAATCAAAATTTACAAACAAATTTTTATTTTATAATTTGTGGCATTCAAGGTATAATGCAATCTTTTATGTTTTACAAACAATCAAATTTAATGACTCTTCTTCTCAGGGTCTTTACTGGGTTTGATAAGTAATCTGACTATACCCCTTAATTACATTTTACATAATTTAATTATTTTGGTTTGTACTTACAAATGTCCTGCTGGTACCAGACTTAACGTTTTTCGAAGCTTTGGGACACAATTCACAAAAAGGCCATTAATCACAGAGTCTAAACTTGAACAAACACACGGTTGTATTTCTTGCATTATTCCTACAGAAACTCGATTATCTGCAACTCCGGTCAACCGTCGGACGTATTAAATTTCAATGCCTATTTGCGGAAAATGTTATTTCGGAGCGCGTATGTATCTGAACGGGGCGCTAAACCTTTTGTTTCAGCTTTTCAGATTTTTATATAACTTGTCTCTCCGTCCAGATTTTTTTACAAATATAATGATTAACATATGTCTCTCAGTTGAATTACTAAATTTGGACCACGCTGTTCGTACACGAAATTTCTGCTTCCTTTCTCGCCCACAATATTAGCCAGATTGCGTGGCTCACATTTGCCAGACTGAGCGGCTCACAACAAAGACCGCCAGACAAAGAGTATGCCGTCATTGTTGTCCTTTAAGAAAATTGTACCGCTGAACAATCCAATTTATATAAACAATTAATGGCCTTCTTAATTAGTATTACAAAATATATATATATATATATATTGAATGTAGTATTTAAATTTAGATGGCAATAATATTCATGATGATATATGTCCATGTGTACTGTGTTTCAATTAATGTTCTCTGTTTTCTTTCAATTTTTGAAAATATAAAAACGTCTGCATTAGATTAAATGAAAAAATAAATAAAGAAGTATCTAATAAACAGACAATATTAAATGATAAACCAAAAACCACACTAAGTTTCAGAAAACCTTGTTGCTTTTATCTACTGTATGTAATATATCGTAAGAGTTTTAAGAAAGGTTTATTCGATGCACAGCCCTTAAAGCACTTAGGATGAAAGCAACAAGGTTAGCAGTAAATTTACCATTTTATTGTTTTGTAGGTTTTAATGGCTACTTCATTGTGTACTCGATAATTCACTTTAATAATTATATATATCTGACTATTTAAGATTAAATATATATAATAAAAAATTATGTATGTTTGTATGTATGTATGTATTTACGTTAATTTCTATACAAATTTTAATTATAAATAAAAAACGGCCTTTTAAATTCAGAAAATGATTTGTAATAGAAATAATGCAACGTTTCGTCGCTATTTGTGACCTCTTTGGTATAGAAGTTTTACAATTTTTTGATAGTCAGGGGCTTACTCCTTTGGAGCGACGAAACGTATTATTTGTATTACAAATCATTTTCTGAATTTAAAAGATGTGTTGTATTTATAATACTTAATTATCTGCTTTTCTGACTGCTTATTTTTAACAATCAACTTGTGCTGAGCTTGGTGTTCTTTCGTTCTGGCCAAATTCACTACTTCCTTAACACTGGAAGCACGTTTATAAAAGTAAGACATATTGTTAAATAAAAATATAGTCATCAATAATAATTATAATTAATTAATTATTATGAGAATTAATGTTAGCATTACTTTGTTGTAAAATATGGTAAATAAAACTAAGAAAGAACAGAAGAAGCTCATCAACGCTCAGCTATATCGGCCATGAAATTGAATTAAAGCATGGATGGGGAAGTCTCGTTTCGGACCTGGAGTCGACTCAGATAGCTTAGTTGGTAAAGCATTTTCGTACTAAGCGGGAGACCTGGGTTTGATTTCCTGTCTGGTCGAGATTTTCCCATCCGAATACTATAAATAAAACTAACGAATTAATACCATAGTGGTGAACTCTGCGTTAAAATTATTTCCGTTTTAGTGTTTCTTATGTATTATTACTAAAAGCACTGCTAGATACCTTCAAGCTGGCCATGGTTGTGGTTAATGTCAGCTTCTGATTCCGGAACCACACTATATACCGTACGCTCAGCACATGCTTTCCTTTACCTTATGCAATGATTTGTTCTATTTTTTCTTCTCTCCTTGTACGCTGCATGGTGCATGCCGAAAAACCACCGACGCGGAGAAAGCGGAGGTCACTTAGCGTGGCACAACCGATTCTCGCAATGAAATCATGTTGACACAGGCGTCGTTCCAATACGGTTTTAAATTACCTAATAAACGCAGTGAAGTAGCTAGTCAAACGAGAAAAAACTAGACAACTCAATGCAAATTGCATGCTACACTAACGAACAAAAATGGCACTTTTTTGGCACAAATCGGTCAATACGCGATTCCAACACAACTTTTCACGCTGATCTCAAATGTGCAACAGGTTTACCCGTATCATTCACTGTTTTTCTGACAGGTGGTGAAAGTAACAGGAAACTGAATAACTGAACATTATTCGTTTTACATAACATGTAGAATACTTACTCTTTTTGTGCAGTTTGCCGTCTCGAACACCTCTGTTCTCTCAAAACAATGAGAGTTTTCTTTCATTCCGACATCTCTGTTACTTTTTTATCAAGAACGATGTTTGGGATTCCCCGTTTCTCGTAAAGAAATAAATCGAGGAGCGTGAATAGAAAATGTGCACGACTTATTATGTCATACGAACCTCACTTTATAAGTCTCACACAATGAATCTTCCTAAGCTCTTAATTGATTTTTACTTACATTCAGGAGATTATTATTCTTTGAAGCAGCAAATAAATCCAAAGATTCTTCAAAATTAATCAAATGTCCAAATTTAATATACAAAGGGGATACAGTTAGCATTGTTCAAGTTCAGGATGTTGAACTTTTTTTGTTTCTAATTCATCCTTCTGTTTTGTTGTAATTGTTTGACTTATCTCTTACTACTTGTTTGCGTCGGACTGTGGTGGGCTTTCGTATAATTAGGAAGTAAAGCGTTAATTATTTATATTACGATCTTTTATTTAGCGCCACCTACAAAGCAAACACTCTCTCTCGTAGGAAAGGGGAAATTAAATTAAATTAATGAATTAAATTATAAAAAAAAATTAATATCAGAAAAAGAAGGATCTGCCCACATATTAACAAGGATTGTTACTTGCCAGCATGCTCAGGCGTGCAACCCGGAAACATGGATCCTGCCTTACGAGACAGGGGTCGACTCTGGTCCTCGGTGACAGAGGCTGCAGCAGCTGACATCCGAGACACAGTGAGGGCACCAGACTGCATATGTGTACTAGGCTGACGAAAAACTCATTCTCCTCTCCTCCGCTGATGGTAACAGACTGTGTCGTCTCGAGAGGCGTCTCTATCAGTCAAGATTTTATGATCCTTCTTTCTGGACTCGTGGATTTTCCCAATCCGGCCCGCAATTGTCTACTGTCAGCTACGCCGGCAAGCAACGCTCCCATATAACCGGGCAAAAATTTAAAATAAAATTACTAAAATATTCAATATTGAAGAAAAGTGATAAAAAGGCACGATAGGACATTCGTCCAGGACGCCAAAATTTAGGTACGCCATTTATCCCATAAGTGTAAGAGAAATATTGATGTGTTAAATACCAAATTAATAGATTTTTGTCGTTCTCTAATAATTTACAGTGCGTATCGTTATTATATATTTTTTATATAGTTTATGTTTAAAAGCGAAAATATTCATATGAAATAGATACTTTTTATTTTATAATCAATCAAGCACTAAATGCATTAGCTGCTGGATTTTAAAAACTTCTTAATCATAGTAAATATTTACAATTTTTATATAATATATAAGATTTAACTACCATCTCCAAAGAAATACTACTAGAACAGTGTAAGAATTTATAATGCATTTTAACTCATGGTGGTTCAGTTCACATAAAATAAGGTAGAATTAGCAGAGGAAATTTCAGCATTAACTGCGCTTTTGGCCAAGAAAAAAATGTAATGAGCTTAATTACAATGCTAAATTTTCAAAAACTTTTAAAATATTACTAACAATACTAATTAATGTAGCAAGTGGCAAAAGGAGTTTCTCTTAATTAAGAACTTTTTCCGTTCGACTACTACAAAAAATCGTCATATTGGCAATTGAGCGTGAAATTTCTGGGCAAGTAAATTTGAAAGATGTAATAAAAATGTTTCCAGAATTCAAAGGAAGAAAAAAATAATATTTTTAACCTCCGTGTTACCTTGTTTTGTGTCCTCCGCCCTCCGTCCTCCAATGATGGAATCGGAATTGTGTTTTGGTAGACTTATTGTTACCAAACTGCTTATGAAAGTTTACAAAACATGAGTTGAATTTTGTTGCAGCTCCACTGTCGATACAAAATTGACCTTCCTGGAAAAACCAGATAGCATCATTGTACTTCTTAAAATTTCGTGCCATGTCGCACCATGTATCTTTGGTTTTATTATCCGGTTTGGATTTGCATGTAGACGTATTTATTATTTTGCGGTTATGACAACTGTAGATGCGTTTATATTTTTCCAAATATCTCATAAGTTAAGTTACTTAATGTTTTGGTGATAGCAAAGTTAGTTGCGTGATTTAATAACTCCTGACGTGAACAATGAATTACAGTTATTTAATTTGTTCCGGAGTAATTTCTGAAACATGCCTTTTAAATCTCTTTACATTAAAATAACGTCCTGTGGCAACTCATATTAATCTTGGAATGTATGCACTAATTTACTTGCAGAGATTTTACTTGTCTGATTAAAAACATGGACGCTCCTCAATTTCACACACTACTTGCTTGTTGATATACATTATTTGACACCTATGATCGGATAACCACGTTTCGATATATAATTTATAAAAGTATATATAATATAAAAAACATCATATGCCGAAAATAGTCCAGATTAAAGACTCCGGAAAATTACCACACGCTCAATTTCCTGATTTACTTAACTTAGGAAGCGATCTAGAATTGTGAGGAAAAGGTATTTCACTATCTGGTTGTCTGTACATTAACTTTCCGAGTTATTCTATATAACTAATTCGCAAGCACTACATTCATAACCCATTTCTGTACCTAGGGATCCGAGTAATGTTCTGCGAAGTCAATGTCTTGGTTGGAGTAAAGATACCCCTGAGGATTGTTTTAGTTGCTTGACTTTTGTCCTTTATTTTTGAAAAAAATATAAATAATTTAAAATTTTACTAAAATATAAAATAAAACAGTTATCTGAAATAAATTTTAACATTATCTTTTAAATTATTCATTAATCAAGATAAAAATTTAAATTTAATGGCTTTAATTTATTATTTAGAAATTTTTATAAAAAATTGAAATTCAAAATTATTATTAATTTATATATAATTATTGAAAATTCATTGCTATTATCGACTAAAAATTTAAATTTAATGACTTTAATTTATTATTTAGAAATTTTTATAAAAAATTGAAATTCAAAATTATTATTAATTTATATATAATTATTGAAAATTCATTGCTATTATCGACTAAGCAAACTAATCGGAATTTATACAAAATGAAATTAGACAGCTTAGTGAAAAATACACAAATAGTGCAATTTACTGCTTTATTTAAAATTCATTGGATGAGGGAGGGATTGAAGGAATATTTACTGATCTAAGGCATTCGACACGGTTGATCGTGAAATTGTACTAAAAAAGTTAGAATATTATTGCCTCTCCTAAAATCATATCCAAAAAATCGTAAACGAAATATAGCGGTGGAAACTAAAGACGGGCATATTCATTTATATGTTTGGGAATTAATTACTCGCGGTGTTCCTCAAGGTTCGATTCTTGAGCCTTTACTTTTGATTCTTTATATCTTCCAGGCTTCGTACATCCTCTTAAATCAATTCAATAAGCGGATGATACAAATGTAGTGATTGCAGATAAAAATGTTGGTAATATTTTAGAAACGTAAACATCACTCTGGAAAAACTAACTATGTGATTTAAAGTCAATAAATTATCACTAAATCTGGATAAAACGAAGTTCGTCCAGTTCTGAGCGGATGGTAGAAACAACCTTCTAGATAAGTTCTCGGCTGAGGCGCCTTTTCTGGGTCTTCAGATTGATAGTAATTTAAAGTGGACTCACCATATAGATCTGCTTGCTGGGAAACTCAGTTCGGCTTGTTATTGTCTCAGAACCTTAAGGCAACATGTTGACATCAACACAAATAAAGTGGTGTGCTTTGCGTATTTTGAAATATTCAAGTTACAAAAGCGTGCCATCAGAATACTTTCTAATACGGATAATAAATCAAGTTGTAAACCGTTCCTCAAAAATCTGCGAATATGAACTCTTTCCGGCATGTTTATTAACGACGTTTATTCACAAAATTTTAAAGTTTGTTAAGCGGAACATGAATCTTTTTCAAAGAAATGGCGAGTCTCACGATTATGAGACTAGAAATCGGTCAGGTCTAAGATCTTTGCTCTCTACCTGAGAAGTATTCACCATTCAGGGATAGTTTTATACAATAGTCTTCCTCCAGATGTCAACTACAATAATAATTACAAGAGTTTTGGGATTCATTGGAAAAATATTTGACAGAAAAGGCGCGTTTTACCCGGTACAGAAGTTTCTTGATCGTTTCCCAAATAATTAATTTTTTAAAAAGAAACTACAAAAGTGTACAATGTGTTGTTAATATTAACTACTTATTTCATAACTTGCTTAGTCTCTGTTGGTATTTTATGCTCTTTTGTTTGTGTTGCATGCACGACCTGGAGTTTGCAGATTCCTCGTCGCTCTGTTTCGTGAAGTGACTTGTCCGTCGTCTGTGTTTCCTCCTAGTGTGCGTGTGTCAAGTTTTGTGTCTATTCGTTTATTCTTATGTGATGTGTAATTCTACATTTTATTACAGTGAATTCTCGAATCATTAATTATTTACTAGTACGCATTGAATTTTTTTATTAGAACTATAAATATTATATTATACACTTCGTATAGTGAAATAATTATTTTTTTTGTTATTATTAATATATAGTTATTTTACTTATGTTGGACAGGGCAATTTGTGTTACAGAATTTTAGTATTTTTATGTTAACTTCTAATTATTTATAATTGTAGCATCCAATTATTACTAATTATTATTATTACCAATTATTATTAATATATAGTTATTTTACTAATGTTGGACAGGACAATTTGTGTTACAGAATTTTAGTATTTTTATGTTAACTTCTAATTATTTATAATTGTAGCATCCAATTATTACATTGTAATTTATCCTATTTCCTAACACGAGGGCTTATGGTATAAAATAAATCAAATAAAATAAAAAACTTGCCTGAATTAAAAAACAAATATAATTGTTGTCACTCTTTAAGTTTAGTTTTTGTCAATAAATATTACATTAAAAATAATTAATTTAAAAAATACTCGACGTACCAAAATCTGGCAATTATTTTCAAACACTTTGATATTTAATGTAATTTTGTTTCAATAAAGTTCAGAAATGTTAAATATTAATTTATAGAAAATTCAAACACGCAAAATTGTCTGCTTTATAATTGTTAATAGTTTTTATACTTTTTAAAACTCTTTTGTTTCCATGGTCAATATTCTCACGTTCATAATTATTATTCTATTATTTATTCGTTTTATGTTTTATTAATATAGGCTAGAGACTATACGTACAGTATATCTTTGACTTTTTCTTTGAAAGTTAACTTATCTTTGGAGAGCTATATTTTTTTGGATTAGTTAGTTAAATGTGATTGTTAATGGTATGCAGGTTTTAAATAAAAGTGTTACGTATAAATCGGAAACTTTTATTGAAATTTGCAGACCGTGACAATATTAACAAAAAAATTGTTCACAGTCGTATGGTGCTGTTCATCACAGTTAGGTGGTTGGTGGTGAGGGTGGGGTTGTCATCTCCTCCACAGAAAAAATTCCGATAGCACGAAGAACCGTTCCAAGGCCGGAATCCAGTCACTACGCTACGATGTATTTATTGACACACTCCACCTTACGTCGTACGAATTTAAAATACCACATCTATTCACGCATAATAATGAACAATACTGGTCGAGTCTTGCCGTAGAACCTGCGTTGACTGTGCGTCATGAAATCCAACACAAGAGGTCCTCTGAAATGAAAATCAGTTTTTTAAGCAAAATTTGAAATTCTTAAACTAATCATTCAAATTCAAACTTGGCTTACATTTACTAGGTCCCGCTTAGCATCTTCTAAGCGTGGTAAACAATATTAATTCCAATTAGACACTTCATTTTCAGCACTTTTCACAATGCTTTACTGCAGTTAATCTATCTAAGTCTTTCTAATGTACTCCAAAGTCTTTCTAATGCCCCCTATGTAACATATACATATTTTTTATAATAAAAAATTGAATTATTTCCTTAAAAAAACTTTATTTCAAGTTGTGTATCACGGTTCTTCTATAGTCATCATTCTGTGCATAAACAAAGTAATAATTTATTTTAATCTGAGGTCGCTAAACCCATTCGAACTTTTGTATGAAATTACGTTCTCATTTCATATAACACGCGGAGTTGGCGGACTCTGAGTACATCGTAGTTTATATTACTCCAATCTTTCAAGTGTGACTGTATAGAAACCACCAAACTTACCAAAATGCTTATTTCATATTAAGATACCAACAATTTTTCCTTTTCTAATTGCCGCCCTGAACATTCCAATATCCCCCACTTGTAGGGTGTGCGCCCACGTTGGGAAACACTTTCTATAGTGTCTTCAAAAATAAGAAAATTAATTTCGCGACAATTAAACAAAAATTTCTAATTCTTTGAACAAAAATTGAGACTAAATTTATATTAATAACTAAATGTCCGTAATTCAATTAATTGACAAACATTAATTACATTTATTAATAAAATTCTTAATCACTTAAAAAGTTTCAAAACTAAATGAATTCAACAATACGAACCTAATTACATGATGAAATAAACCCATCATTTTACTTTTGAACAAAATCACATTTAAATTCGATTTCTTAATTAGCACACAATAAATCACTAATTCATTGACTACATTGAAATACTCCATTATCAGTTTCAATTAAATAATTATAAAATTAAAAATGAATGTCTTTGTTAATTTTGGAACAGGCACATGCTTTTTAAGAGTAACTGGGACATAAGTCTACAGTTATGTCTGGAGTTTGAGTCTGTGAGACTGTCGACACCTAGACATAGGAATTACAACGCTGGATCACAGGTTGTTGGACAACGAAGCAAATCAGAGAATGATCATCATCCACCGGCGTCCACTGACAGTGTTCACCGCAAATTTCGATACTTACGTGAGAAAACACATACATTTTAAATCCATAAAACTATTTTACAATTTTCATTTTCTTGTACTTAACATTTAAAATGATAAGATACACAACTGTCTAGTGGTCATAGTTCCAATTAGCAACCACCTCAATCACAAGAGAAAGAGAACTTAAATGAAAATTAATGTTAATGATAAACATTTGTAAGATTTAAATTCAATTGAAAATCAAATGTAATATAATTCAAACCATTAAATTTACTACAGAGCAAAGATCATGTTTGATATTGAAAGCCTTTACACCAACGTATCCATAGAATATACTATCATTCTATATGTGAGTATCTAAAAATTGTGAATTAATTTATTTGAATTTCCTGAATTTGGTTGGTAGTGTACATGTTGGGCGCCATCTGCTTCGACATAAATTTTACGAAATAAGCGAGAGAGGTTAATCATTTTGAACAACCAGTGAGTTCAATTTGCATTAATACCCTATTCCCAATGACTTAATCATTAACAGTTTCAAAACCAGATGGCCCATTTTCAGTCAATATTCTAAAATTCTACTTGATTAAATTTTATGCATTTTAAATCAAATACTCAATACCCTCTTAGTCCTTTTCTTTCTGTGATAGTCATGAGAGATCAAGAGAGTTCTTGTATTTCTGTACTTCCTGTCCAACCCCTTTGCTACATCAGATATGTAGATGCCTTTTTTGTATTGTTAAGACCTCTCAAATCAACTTTATAGTCAATGCTTTCAATAATTATCATCCCAACTTACAATTCACACATGAATTCGAATTGAAACAGTCTCTTAATTTCTTTGATGTCACTGTATCCATTCACAATACTTCCATTCTCACTAATTGGTTCAGAAAACCTACATACTCAGGGCGTGTTCTCTTCTGATATTCTGACCGCAAAAAGAGGCAGTCTTGTAGACAAAGCCATTTTAATTTCCAACAATTTCCAACAAAACAACATAAATAATGTCCAAACATTTTAATTTCAAAAATTTCCTTTCAATTTTCTTTAAATTAAAATTTACTTTAAATTTTCTTAATCAACCCATCAATATGAGATTCAACAAAATCAAATATCCCACTATCACTCGTCCCCAATCACCTCAATCCAAATTTTTTCGTGTTCTCCCTTCCCAAATTTCCACGTCACAAATTCGTCCAGATTTTAAAAGAATATAAAATATCCATCGTTTACAGATCTACTAATACCCTTTCCTACTTGATTAAAAACCACAATGGCCCAATTGACACCTACAGCAGACATTGTGTTGTTTACAATTATAATTCCTGCTACATAGGGCCAACAAAACGTTCCCTTATTATCCGTATCAAGGAACATATATCTAATATCAAACTTTCCAACTATAAACAATCTGTAGTCTCCAAACATATCATTAACTCGAAATTTGATTGGCAAAATGGTAAGAATTTAGACATTTCGCCAGGTACAATCTCAGACTCATTTCAGAGATGCTTCACAGTAAATCAAACATCACAGAAATTAATGTACAAACAGACACTATGAAACTCAACAATTCCTACCATCCCTTACCATCTGCTTCCCATTGTTGTTGCGTTTTCTTGGCTTTTTGAGTTTTTTCAACTCACTAGCGCCGTTGCGTCTCTCTAGGCTGTATTTGGCTACCTTTCTTATTATTAATTTACAAACGCAAAGATTTCATTTCAATTATTAAATTTTAATCCCTTACATTACAATCAATTCGTCAGGAATTATCAATATTTTGATATACTGACCGGCTCAAGTAAGTATTTTTCATGTTAAAAATTGAACTTGAAAAATTTCCCCGGCGTAATAAGCTTCGAGAAACCAGGATGTTTTCAGATTTTGTTGTCGGTAAAATTTCTTAGATGTTCTGCGTTGTAGTAGCCTACCAAATGACAACAGCTTCAAGTGAACTAAATCTCTCGCCAGTTCAAACGCCAGGTGCTTCTCGCTTTCCTGATAATAAATGTCTCGTCGGCGGACACCGGATAACGTTATTCACCCCCAGAATCAAGTGATTTCATCAGTGCGCCGGAAATTGAAATATCCGATACGTTCTCTGCACCTCCCTTAGATCCAATACTAACATATTTTTCCTTCGCAGTCCCGTCGCTTCCTGTGTCACAGCTATCTCATCACGCGTGATTTCTGCCTTTTTCTTATATCCAACAAAATTTAAGTTGAAAATATAAACCCGTTTCTATTAGATGAAGACTAATTAAATAAAAAGTAGACAATTCACTGACAAAAATGAAATAAAATGAATACCACACATTGTTTCTCCAATCAATTTTAAGAGTTGTGATATGAGAACGATAAACCGTACAAACCAGGTGACGAACTAAAAAGCAAAAAGCTTTACATATATTTATATATGCATTCATACGATTTATTCTTTATACATTTGATTAAGGTTTAAAATGACTTATAAGTTATTATGTTAACGATAAATAATAATTATTAATTGTAATTAGGATACTTATCGAAATAACAAATCAAGAAACGAGTAACATATTAAATAATTACCTTTTAAAAATAATAAACAGATCCAGGATTAATAACACTAGCCTGTATTTTGTTTTATTCTAGCTAGGTGGCCGACGTTGCCCGGGTTGTCATATATAGGCCTACATAATCCCCGGATTTCAAACGAATCTCAGTTGTTTTCCCGTTATTTTTATGTAGAACTCCTCCATCTCCACTTCTAAGCGTACTCCCATCCCATGAATAAAGAGGTTGAAATAATACTCAAACAACAGCAAAAAATATTTATTCGTTGAAAATATCGGCCGGTGAACATGTTTGAAATTTCCAACCCAGCTCTTGGGGATTCAGTGGCAAGTTGAATGTCATAATTAAACTCAGCAACATCCATAGGATTTGACTCCCATCTTGGTTGTATTCGCGTTATTTTCTTGTAACGCCCCTACACCCCCACCATAATATTGCTCCTTTCTCATGCAATACGGGGCTGAAATTATATACAAATAACATCGGTAGAAACACTATCAATCTCTTTGACCCCAGAAAATATTTATCTGACTCAAATATCAAAAGACTTCCAAATTCAAGTGTAAAGCGGTTTTATATTCCATCACACTGCAAGAGATTGAAAACAGGATGTTTTGCATCAGCTTAAACGAACACACCTACAGTAAATAAAAATTCCCTCAGCATTTTAAATGAATCACAAATATTTTTTATGTAAATACCTTATACCGCCTTCCCTCCCCCACTCCCTTCATTGTAAATGGTGTCTGAAATTAGGCATTTGTAGCTTCGATAAGACACTATAAAACTCTGGGAAACCTTTTCATTCGACGTTAATAATTGTCTATTTATATCTTTATACCTCAATATGTTCTGGTGGAGGGGGGTTATAACCCAAACAGTGTCTGTACCTCGATCGCGTCATGTGTACCAAATATGGTAGAATTTGCTCCATATGTTCAACACATATATTGATTTTCTTTATATATTGATTACTTTACAGTCGCATCGACATCTCAGGTCATTAGCGACTCATTATGAGTACTCATTTTGTCTTGTCAGGGGACTTATTTCCGGGAGTTTGTCTATCACACACACAAAGATCCATGCCCTCGCCGGGACCTCTGTGATGCGAAGCAGTCACGCGAACACCTACACCACAGGAGGTGTTACACTCATAGGGACTAAACTGTAACTTAACCGGCATGTTTAATGTTAGAAATAAACTCAGCAATTTCCATAACCCCGGATTCGGCACCAGTCTTGGTTGTTTCAGCGTTATTTTTATGTAACATGTGTACAAAGTGACTTAGAAGACAACCCAAGATTCGACACCAATCTCAATTGTTTTGATAATGTAGCCAAGTGTTAACTAGGGCCCCCGGGCTATGGTTTAAGGATCCTACCCGACATTCGCCTAAAAGTGATGCGGGACAAACCCTAGAAAATCTGCATCAGGTAGGACGGGCACTTGGTACTAGCCCCACGCCGTTACGATGGCGGGAGAGGGGTTTTCTGTGGTGTCGCAGCATTCCGTTCTCCGCACTAGAGACAGCTGGAACCAATGGGAGCAAATTAGTTCGAAAGCAGAGAGAGAAGAAGTCATTCCCAATGGTAGACCTCTTCGCCTCTCCAAAAATGTTGAAAAGGTGCTCGTCTTCCGTGCCGAAATAAGTTGAATCATATACAAACAACAATATCTATTCGACGCAAATATTGGCTTTTGTTGAATGTTTTAAAATTTACATCCCCGTCCCTAAGGGTGTTAATCATTTCTTACCCTCATCTTGTTTGTTTCCGGGTCGCTGGAATCATGTGTACGAAATTTGGCTCGAAATTACGCCAAGCGATTAAATTTGTATTCGGAAAATACTCACATACAATTTTATATTTTGAAATATGGGAGTAGAAGACTGTTTATTGCCCTGGGATGATTTGTTCAATCCGCGTACTTTCGACTAACAAAAAGTTGTAGAAAAGCTGCATCTTGCGTAGATTACTAACATCTACAATCACGAAACACGACCTCGGATAAATTTGATAAATTTTGGAAAGCAATGCCGGTTTTCTGGAAACGTGACTTAAAACGTTATTAATAATAGAAGTATATTGTAATGTTGACTAATAATGGTTTGATTTTCTTTAATTATTTAAAATTTAAAATCATTTATTCATACAAAATTTAATAAAAATTACAAATATTTTAATTATTCAAAAATTTAAATGTTAATTAAAAGAAAAAATTACAAGGTTCTAGCTGAGTTTGTTGAATTTAAGACATTTTTTATCACATGAGTGTTTAATGGGAGACTGTAAATATTTCCAGATTGTAGAGTGAAGTATTCCGAATAAAAACCCACATGACATAACCTTACATTAAATATCAATATCCGCACGTCTTACTTTTTCATTTCTCTAAACATTTACTTGCGTGCAGGTGAGATTACTCCAGCTGTTCAGCAACACTCTCGGGATAGCGTCTGCCGAACGACACGCCCATTCGATAATCGGTATTGACTTATTTTATTGTTAACATGCATTTCTTAATTAACAATACCAAAAACCAAACCGAATTCACTTCATTACAATATATAAATTAATATCAGTACAATGGATTAGCAGAAAAGATATTTTCACGAATATAATGATACAGATCGTGATTATCAACAATATTAACATAGTCAATACTTTCAATAATTATCATCCCAACTTACAATTCACCCATGAACTTGAAGTTAACCAATCTCTTAATTGTTTTGATATCATTGTGTCAATTAACAAAACTTCCATTCTCAACAATTGGTTCAGAAAATCTACATACTCTGGACGTGTTCTCAATTATCTTTATGATCATCCTCCAAACCAAAAGAGGGAAATTGTATAGAATCTTGCAGACAGAGCTATATTACTTTCTAACTCCAAGTTCCATCAACACAACTTAAATATTGTCCGAAACAATCTCGAATGAGTACCCTTTAAATTTTATTATTAAACACATAAACAGCAGACTGAACAAAATCCAATATCCTTCTGTCAATCGTCCGCAAACACCTCAAGCCAATTTTATTTCTATTACTCACTTATTACAAACTTATTCAAATATCCAAAGAATATTAAATATTCATCATTTACAGATCCACTAATACTCTTTTCCACTTGATTAAAAACCACAAGGACCCACTTGACACCTACAGCAAACATTTTGCTGTTTACAAAATCTCTTGCTCTAATTGTAATTCCTGCTACATAGGGCAAACAAAACGTTCCCTTAATACACGTATCAAAGAACATATATCCAATATCAAACTTCCCATTGATAAACAATCTGTAGTCTCCAAACATATCAATTCGAAACATGCATTTGTTTGGCAAAATGCTAAGATTTTAGACATTGACACCAGGTACATTTCCAGACTCATTTCAGAGATGCTTCACTTTAAATCAAACAACACAGCTATTAATATACAAACAGACATTATGAAAATCAATAATTGCTATGATCCCTTATTATTACGCTAAACCTTCTGTTTTCCCATTGTCGTTGCTCCTTTATTGTTAAGCTAATCCTTCGGCTCTCCCATTGTCGTTGCGTTTTCGTCGCTTTTGAGTTTTGTCAACTGAAGGTGCAGTTGTGTCGCTCTAGGTTCTTCTTTGCCCCTGAGGAAAGGGACAAGGACCCAGAAACGTTGTGTAGTATTTATATTATCAGTTTTTGTCTGAATTGGCTACCTTTCTTATTCATTATAACTGGAATTCAGAATTGTTCATACAATGCCTGTGCTAGGAGATACACTGATATGGCTGGTTCGGGATATATCAAGACTATCCAGAAGGACACTATCGACTCTAGTATTTCCTCCTCCGCTATACTCCGATGAGGAATACTAATAGATTTATACATTGTAAGAGTGTGTTCTATCACTCATCTCTTGAGTCACGGAACGCGTTCCCGAAAAGGCCGTAAAAATATAAGGATAAATGACAGTATCTGATCAAATGCAAACAATTTATTAATGTCAACAGAAACAATAATTTATGATGATGAAAATGTGTGGATAGCGAGTCCTAGGGAAGCTGACGATGGATCAGGAACATGGTAACAGAAGATAAGGTTCAGCATAGAATGGTGAGTCTCTAGTAGTGTCCTGAGCCAGAGCGGTGCACTGTGGCATGGAAGCCGCCCTTGTCAGCCACGTACTTGACGGTCCTGACGCTGCCATCAGCTTCCTTGAGGGAGTACTCGCCCTTCACCACGTCTCCGTCGCGGCTCTCGTGCTGCGAGTGCACGTCCCCGGTGTGGTGATCACTCACCCCGTACGCATAGTCGTAGTGCGGGTGTGCCTGAAACACAGCATTGTTAATATCATACAATATCATTTTATTTTGTCGACGTCGCTAACTCCCGACGGTATTCACAAAGTGATATGAACTTTTAAAAACCTTCTTGCTGGTGCTTGTACTGAAATATTGTGCAAGTAAGCAGATCTCACTACAACATAGTCCACTTACTAGGTCTATAAAGCTGACAGTAACTCTTATGCCATTCTATAAGCTTTATTTCTGTGCTATGACCAAAGTACTTTTACACACTGCACTTTAAAATTTTTAGTGGCATGTTATTTTTTCACATTTAATTTAAAAGCTAAATAGGTGTTGACCTATTACTTGTGTTATGTATTTAGTTCCTGCATACGTCCTATATTCAGAGTGAAACTAGCATCACATGATCGAGGTTTATACCTCCGTTTCATGACGAAAAGGGTCGAATACTAAAGCACGATATATGCAACCTATAAATGATCATAGCCCGTGCAACGGTGTCATTCAGCCAGCATTTACAGTTCGACATTTTGTTCCAAATACTTTTGATTCAACAGTTTTTGTTATCGATGTGACTTTATATTTAGTCGGATTGAGATCCAATAGGAGTGGAGAAAATATTTCGATACTTAGTGTAGCTTCTCCAATGGGATCAGTTGATATTGAAGGCTATCTTTACACTACCGAAAAAACTGGAAGTAAGAATTCGGATTATTTTTTTCGTATTTGATAAATGTGACCGATCGATCTTACCACGTAGTCAACGCTGTGTCCTCCATGTCCTGACCCATAACCATGGCCATAGCCGTGTCCATGTCCTCCGTATCCTCCCACAGACACAGCGTGCCCGGGTCCTGCCACAGGACCAGAGAAATGAGCGAAGGATGAAGCATGGCCGCAGGACACCAACTGCCACGAAGCCACCAAAGTGAGGACTGCAAAGGTCACAATTGTCTGAAAGGAAAATGTAGGCATCAATAATCACAGTAATAACTACATTCCATTATTGTGTTTATAAATTACATTTTTTAGGGCAACAGGCTACATTAGGGTAATCCACGTGGTGGCAACTCCCCTTTAATAGCATTGGAAGGGATTTGAAGGTTGGGACGTGGAAGGGTAGAGGAAAGCAGCCAAAGGTTAACTATGGCTCCTGGGCTATGGTTTAAGGATCCTACCCGGCATCCATCTGAAAGTGATGCAGGACAAGCCCTAGAAAACCTGCATCAGGCAACGGGCAGTAGATACTTGTCCCGCGCCCTTCCGATGGCGGGAGAAGAATTTGCTTTGGGGTCAAACCATTTCCTTCTCCGTGCCTTGACCAGTTTAGGAGGCAGTTGGCCGACTATTCCAATAGGATTAGCAGAAAACTTTTACCGTATGCTCAAGATCTGCGACCCCGGAACATACACATCTCAAAACAGGCCTCGGCATGTGGGAACCTTAGTTCAAACACGGAGAGTGAGTGAGTATACTGCATTTATGTTCGAAATTCTCAAACTAGCCTTACGAAATAAACTAAATATTCTTATTCTCTAAAGAGACTGTAAATGGTTTTACAACTCATAGTTAGTAAATTTAAGAATGAAGGCAGCCTCAAAGATATGACAAACAGAAACTTTATATATTGATCAATATTAGAACAGATGAACTCTCATTTTTCTAATTTTACGTCTTTATTTCCTGTAACATGGATTCGTCCTTTAAGTTGCTCCTGTACGGAGAACATCTCAAAAAATCCAATGATAACGAAATCAGAGCGTACTTTCTCATGTTTCAGTAGCAAAATGTTTTTTTTTAATGTAAAAGCAAAATATAAGACGTGGTAGTCAAAGAATCTAATCTGGCGTCAGTGATGAAAACGTGGCTACCCTCGTACGGTCATTACAATACAACAGCAAATTAGGATACAATCGATGCATGTGAATTCACCGTGGTCAACGGCAGCTAGGGTCAACAATGATAAGATCCACTTTTAACATTGCGATCGTGATGCATTGAGTTTTGCCATTTTTCAGAAAGCGATTAGCAAAATTTTAAACAGGCAGATCAAAAAATTATTGAATTTTCATTGTATTTTGAATTTGTTATATATTTATTAAAATAATTAATACCTTTTAATAAGGGGTACGAAAGCCTTGCGTTTCGTTCGTGTATTAATTAGAATAATTCGAGCAATTTTTAAAAATTCAGAGTTGGAATACCATAATCATGACTAGGTAAGCCAGTTTCTGTGGTCCCGGAAATAATAACATCCTGTCTATAAGCCACGAGTTTTAATATCAGGTTTCTCTTATCTGTTACGCCTAATCTATATTTGAGGGGTGCATGTTGCGAGGTCTGAGTCGTAGAGTTTCCCTGTATCACTTTTAGGCGAATTCTGGATAGGCTTCTAAAATACAGCCCGAGGACCCTAGTTATCCCTTGGCTATCTCGCTCTATCTTCCGCATCCCCCTTTTTCCATCTCTTCTTACGGTATTAAACGGTAGAGATATCAAAGCAGATAACCCTCATGTAGCCTATCACAAAAAAATAAAGGCTGTTCATTTTATAAACAGGTTACATTAGGGTAATCCACGTGACGGCAAGTCGCATCTAATAGTATAGGAAGGGCATTTTCCTAAAAGTGATGTAGGGGAAACCCTATGTAACATGCATCAAGTAGGTCGGGCTCTTTGTACTTGTCCCACGCCCTTCCGATGACGGAGTGGGGTTCGCTGTGGGGACTCAGTATTTCCTTCTCAATGACTCGACCAATTTAGGAGGCAGCTGGCCGACTGTCTTAATAGGAGCAAACAACTCTAACTCTACGGTCAAAGTTTGTTTTCTCAAAACAGGCTGCGCTGCCTTGTATTAGTTTTTAAGCAAACATTAAGATAGTAATTAATTTTTTACGCCTACGTAAAAATAAACGCTGATTGTCAAATTTGTCTTGCGTTTATTCTTGTATTATTCATGAGGATTCCAAGAATTATCTCTTCTAAATTAAAGACTTCCTCAGATGTACCCTGTTCAAATATGGATACTTCACTCGAAATGCTGCTTACCTTTTCGCCGGCCATGCTGATGGTATGTGAGAAGTGTGCGTGATCGGGCCCTATATATACAGCATTGTCAACCCCGCACGTGCTTTCCCCGTCTTGACGCAATTGTTTGAGCCGCTTTTTCGCCTTCCCCTACGCTTGTTGTGTGATGCAGGACGAAAGCTACTCGAGCGGAGAAAGCGATCATTTGCCGTAGCACAGCCGATTATCGCAATAATATTACGCTGACACAGACTTCGTTCTAAACGCTTTACGAAAGTTCCAAAAACCTGTAACGCGGAGATAGGTACGAGAACTTCAATGTTACATAATTGAGTTGTAAAACTCATGTGTGAGATTCCCAGGACCGTAGAAAGTATTTGCTAAACTGGATAATGTTGACTCAAAAAAAAAGTTGAATTACGATTTGACCTCTAAATATATTTTAAGTTTGTAATAACACGGATCCAATCAATCATTCCCTTAAAATTACACTTTCAGTAAAACAAATATTTTAAGCAAACGTTTATCACACAAATTTGGAACTTTAATGGCCCAAAAGATTAATATATTACATAAGCAGTGAGAATTTTAACTTCTACACATATTTTTATTCAAGTTAGCTGTTCATCGAATTTCCGAAGTAAATACTTCAATAATAATATTTTTTTAACTTCAATGACATCAAGAAGAAATTTTTATATTCTACAGATTTCTTAAATTAGGCTCCTTTTTTTCTCTTTAATGTACATGTATTACTTGATGACAGTAAATGTTATTGTTGAACTTCACAGTATATTAAATATTCTTTGTCAGACTTACCGTCTAATATATTTAGTTATACTTAAATATCAGACATAAATTTTACTGTTCATAAACTTCGAGTGCGCTGGAATATTTTTAATATTTCGCCAAACATTAAGTGTTTTTTTATTTCAAAATTAAGCTATAGGCGTGTTTCTTGATTTTTGTTTGTAGAAATCAAGTTATGAATTGTGGTTGAAAATGCCGCTTGAAAACGATACAAAACATATTTACTGTTCTTTCATGGAAAATTAATTAATTTGTGTTTACAGCGTTCTTTGAAGTTTATGTCTCAAGTATTATTATAGTATTATTTTTCAAGATGAATAGTTGTTCCTCAATTACATCTGTAATATTGAATTTCTCTCAAAATATGGCAGTAATAAATTCATTACATTAAAAATTATTTTGTATATTTTATATACACTTGTTTAAGGAGCCTATATATTCACGGAAAAAATAATTATTTCTAAGAAAACAAATATTATTGAAGATTTAGGAGTTTGCAATTGTGAATGCCTTCCTGGGATCCAGTTCATGTTGAGAAATCAAGTTGTTTTCTCTTTTTCTTTATATTCTTTATTTTCCCATGTAACCATCTACCTAAATGGAGTCCGAGATATTTCGTTGTAACTGCTTGTGGTATTTTTTGACCGTTTAATGGCACTAGTGGACAAGTTTCCCTTCATAGCGTGAAAGTTACGTGGACTGATTTTGAGCTCTTCATTTTTGAACGCCATTGTTTCGGCCAGGTTTGTAACCAATTTAAATATTGAAGGAGTTGTAATGCTTCAACTGGATTTTGATAATATGCAAGTAAAAATTTGTTATCTGCATAATTTGGTTAATAGTAGTTGGTAAGTCCTACGTTTCCTTGCGGAACTCTAATATTTTTTCTCAATATTTAACTTGAAAGTGTCTATTCATAAGATGACCGAAAATAAGTAGTAGGTTTTTGTAGTAGGTGGCAGTTTTTTTGAGCTTATAAAGCAACCCACACATGCCAAACCTTGTCAGTAATTCTTAGGGGGGGGGGGGGGGAATTTATAAATAATATATTACTTGATTGTTTATTTAATTAAATTAATGGTTTACAAGTTTAACGAGGCCTTTTAATGATAGCTAAGTAATTTCAATTTACTGACTCATGAATTTAAATTTAAGATAATTCACTTTAACAAACTACATTCAAGACTCAGGGGGTAATAAAACTTTAATTCAAAACGAGAAGTAAATAAATAAAAAGGACTCAATCAAATTAGTAAAGCGTTAAATAGACGAACCTCAGCGATTTTATGAGACTCAAAACGTTATTAAGACATAAGCGAAAAGGGTCGTCTGTGTGGGAATATACGTGGGCATATACGGGCATATACCTCAATTGTTTTAGACGCAGTCGGAAACACTCCTGTTTGTTTTGCAGTCGACTAGAAGCTTCCACGGAAGGTAGAATGTTCAGATAATTTTCTGTAATCCGTATAGACAACTTCTTCCTTCTCTCGTTGGCGTCGGTGAAGGTTTGATATCTTCTCTTCCGTCGATCGGGCTTATTTTATTCAAGTGATTGATTGAAATTTTACATTTCTCTCCTATTCCTTTACACTTCACACACTTTCGTCCTCTCCAATAGGTATATCAGAGCATTACATTTCACTCCTACTTCCGTTCCCAAACTTCCGCCTTCTCCAAGTTGTATATCCGAACTGTTCCTTTTCGTCGCTTGTCCACTTTTCAGATAGACTTTTTCCAGTTCCCCGCCAAAGGTTGGAAACCGCTTTACGTGGTTTTTCTCAGCCAATCTTCGTTTGTCGCTTACTCACGCCTGTTGGAGAGGTTGACTTTTCGGGAATTTTGGTGAGGCCGTTGGATCCTGAGACAAAGTCTTGTTTGCCTTTTGTCTTGAGGCACGATTTCTTCTGGCACCACCATCTCACCGATACCAACTTTTAAGACGAATTTTCCCAGACAACCATAGTTCGGCTCTAGCTATATATATACTCAAATAATTTAAAACCTTCAATTAATTAAGGGGACGGGGTGTTCTTCTGCGATACAACATATATATGATTTACCTACATGGCCTTATAGTTCTCTCCCTTTAATAGTAGTTAGACTGCAACCCCATCTTTCGCTTTTAGAATTATACTCACCGCCCGATATTACACGATTGCCTAATGATCGGATGTATGTTCCAAGTTTGCCTGTTTGTTATTGTGTCTTGGAGGACAATACATTGCTGACCCCGCTCCAATTTTCCACAACTATTGAGGTAACTTAAATGTTTCCTCGGTCGTATTTTGGTAATTCACAGTGCTTGAGGGAACTTTTAACATTGATTGCTGTAACCATGGGCGCCTCCATTCAGATGCTCAGTGGAATATAAATTGTATAGCGTGGAATATGCGTATGTCTCCGTTCAGTGACGCGTGCTTCAGCTATTAGTGTAATATCGATACAAGGCTGGTTTATGGAAGATTCAAGGTCTTGTTCCTGCTGTGCCAGTTTCATTCCATATTTCTATTTTAATGTGGGCCATTCTGTTCGTTTTTGAAACTGGGGTTGTTGGTAGGGTAACATAGTGCCCATTCATGATTTTAACATTTTCTTTAGTTCTTTCATATCGCTAGAATTATCAGTACTTTTTATTTGCTGTATTGTTTCATCGTTTTGATTCTAACCTTGTGTGCATGAGCATACCTTTTGTGATTGTGTACTACTTCATGTGCTGTTTGCGCCGGTATTTGATGTATATCCTCCAATTGTTTCTTTATTGGCTTTGGAAACATCTTTTGTCTCAGGTCCATGTAGTCCCGACAGCCTTTGCAATTTGCTGAGTGATTAGCATTGCAATTAACACACCGTACGTCATTAGTTTTCTGTAACCGTTGACATTGAGACGTGGAATGGTTATCTGTGCACCTTACGCAGCGTTTTCTCCGGAATTGGTAATAATGTTGACAAGTTTTAGACGAATAGGTCCTATGTAGCATTTGTTTGCAACAATTGTTTTGCGTTGCCAACATTTCCCAGAGCCTGCACGTAACCTTATGAATGCATCGATTCATTTCGATTTCGAATTGGAAAGAAAACAAATAACAAGTTCTTAAATATTATATTATACGAGGGTGGTTCCAAAAGTAATACCTCCCATTTTGTTCTCTTTAAATAAGTTTGTTATATCAAAAATTTTAATATGGCACGATTCCTCAAATATTTTTCTCCAAACCACTGCAGTAACCACTTTCTAAGTCAATAGGTGGCAAAATGTATGACATTGACGCAAGTACTAGACAGTGTTCTGTGATTGAATTCTTAAAGGCGGAAGGTGAAACGCCCATTCGCAATCATTAAAGGCTGAAAAGCGTGTATGGTGATGCAACAGTGGACGTTTATGCTCTGTAAACTGCATTTAATTGTCTTGACAAATAAAAGAGAAGAAATAGGAGGTCTTACTTATGGCCCGACCCTTGTAGTTAATCTGATTTTTAACACTCATTTATGAACCCATGACGAGTGATACGAATCGTTTAAAAAAACTTTATATTTTTGTATTAATATATTTAAATTTTCAGCTAAGGTCTAATACAGTAAGAGGAGTTTTCTAATGTCAGCCATTTGTTGAGGCGCATTCGTGCGTTTTGAAGATAAACTAATTATTAAAGATCTACCTGCATCAAACCGCGAGGATATGAAGACGTTCTCTAGAAGTATTATACCGTCAAAAGGCTAATTACTTGTCTAACTCGAGCCACACACTACATGCGTTGGACTTTTTAAGAGGGAAATGTATTTTTTAATATATTGTAATAATTAAACGGCAATTAATAATTAATAATTAAAAACATTGTGGACTTGAATTGTTATCGGCAAACAGACACTAAACGCACAAGAATGGACAAGAATAACAGGTCGAAAAGCATTGTAGGACTGTTGGCGCGTAAAGAGAACATATAAGTCAGTTGGCGATCAGGAAGGGAAGAAAGCGGTCGTAATAATAATAGACGAGACGTTTTTCAAAAGTAAAGTTGTACAGCACTCTCCCAGATAGTGCTGCAGAAACATTTCTGAATGTTCCAGTTTACGCCAAATAAGTTTAAAAAGTCGACGTGGAAGAATTATCTGAATTATCGCAAATTGGCATAATTGCGGAATTTACAAGACATAGCAAACACTTGCTAATCCACAGTGAAGTGTAAATTCAGTGAAAGAATTGCCTGTTTTTAGAAAATTGAGTGTGTGTAAGTGATGCTGAAAGAGTTAAATTGCCCAGGTACCAGAAAAACTGTAAGTCATACCTCATTTAAATGATTATTGTGAACGTTGATTAAAGATCAAATCGTCAGATTTCGATACTTTTTTAAAATATTGTAAATATTAATTTGTAATTAATTCATAAAAGTGTAATCGTCACAGAAATTTGATTGTTTAAAAAGGAATAATACCTGTCTTTATTTAAAGGCCCAGATAATGACCCTGAGATTAAGAGTAAGAATTTTGTTTGTACGTAATAAATGTTGTAAAAGCTCATCGAATATTTATTTGTAATTTGAAATCTGTGTGCATCGAATAAATTAATTGTTTGGTCAGTTTAAATAAATTTTCTTATTTATAATCCTTTCATTTAAAAATTTCTATTATTTAAATAGATACATTAACGTGGAGCTAATTATTATTTTATCATTGTTTTCATTTATGAGCATTACAATATATTATATAAATAATATGAATTTGGAAATGAACTCGACACCATCCTTAAGAACGTTTTCTTCTCTGGTAAAAACCAAGTACCTAACCGTAGCCTCCAACAAAATTCCTCCCATGAAAAAGAGAGTGCAGAGATATTCAAAATTTTGCAAAATCAATTTACAACTAACCCGTATACAATTGTTTGGTACCAACTTTACCCCTACTTAGGTAATGAACGCAATCAACAGAATAACAACTGCTTAAAACGCTACTCCGAAAAACTATTGTGTAACTAACACAAAATTAGTACAGCTCTATTTCCCAAAAACAGAAGCACTCCATGGTTATCATGATTTACAAACGTAATAAACTGAGGTATGACCCAAACAGACCAATAAAAATCGTTAAGGACCTGTTGATACCACACCTCCAAGCTCACCTTGATAAATCACTTCCGGATGCACAGTATGACGTCTAACATTTGCATTTAGCAGTCATCGCGTACGGAAGGGTTGACGCTGATTGAGGGAAGAGAGGGGAGCCAGCCCGGAATAGACACATACACCAAGAAGACAAGGCGCTTACTGAAGATGATTAGCTGCGCTAGGGGAAAGATGAAAAACACTCAACTGAACCGCCATCCTATTTGTCACACACTATACGGACATGATTGAGCTCCGTTTAAATTTTGAAGTCTGCTGGCGTTCCCGTTTGGAGTGGTACAGTACTGTTCCCAAGTTCACACCCGTCGCGGGAACTATACGTCAAAAGCCTATGCAGTTCACTGAAAACAGTAGAATAGCGATTGTTTGGCAAGGCTGCTTAGCCCGTCCTTAATTTCAAGCGTTGTGATAGGTTGATTAAAGGTCACACCCCTCACGGGAACTAACCGCCGTCGGTCTTATAATTTTAAACAGACTATAGACACTTATCAGACTTTTGACAGAGTCTGGCGTGAGGACCTTCTAGCTAATATTAAGAATCATCTGCATAACTACTTTAAAATCAACTCAACCCCACTTAGACAACACAAAATTCTAAGTTGATTACATCACGGATCCACTCTGTAGTTCCCCAGGGAAGTACGATTGGGCGCAATAAGGAGATTTTTAAAATATCCAAAAGGCCCAACTTAGGTGTTGAATTTCGAGCTGTAGGGTTTTCCCTGAGTTAGTTTCATTCGACAAACCAATGAAGTTAAATTTCAGCCCAAACATTCATGGTGGCGGCTGTGATAATGGGGAAGAATGACCAAAATTACCGCATAGTGCATATTATCATTGAATGTACCGTTGTAAGTGTCGTAGAGATGAACAGTGACGCTTGCAAACATGGCTACCTGGAATATGATGTGAATCGAAATTTACAGCATAAAACTGTAAGTATTCTGAACTGTGCTAACCTTTAAAGATTTGGTTACTAAATTAATAAACTTAAGATTGAAATTAGATTTTTGAAAAACTGTGCTATATTTTTAACTCATAAAAGGAACAAGATAAGTTCTAATCAGTTTTTTTATTGGTAAAATGAGGATTACTTTTATATGTCCTAAATTTGAACTATAACAGATGCGTTAGTAAAATACATAAGAGAATAAACGTCATTAAAGTCCAACAAACACAGTGGCTTATTGAATAAAGTGCAAAGCTTGTAAAATAGTGAGCTTTAGTTCGCTTCCCGAGATCGACAATTTTTATGTCGTGGTGAGTAAAACTCATAAACATTATTTTAATAACAACTAAATTGAAAATAATGTGAATTGTCCTGCAATCATATTTTGGAAAAGGTACCTACCTTGGAACAGAAGTCTTTGCTAATGAAATAGAGGAAACGCTGAATTTATGGACAGTGCCTTAATTGTCTTGTCAAAAGGTACAGGAATGAATTTCGAGATTTTTATGAATAATAAAGCAGTTAATTCGGAAGGCGAAGGTCGTTGTTTGGTTAGGGTTGATGGACTCAAATGTGACCTGCGATTATTTTGGGACAAAGGAACGACGATGCAATGAAACAGCGAACACGAAGAGACTGAACTCTTCGAGTGACGACCGATATTGGTAGGCTTAACAAATTGAAACCCGGAAACATCTATTTCGCAGACCGGCACACAAAAATTTCAGACATCTTAGAAAATTTCGTTTAGCGGGAAATACAATGGATATCATTAGTAGCAACTGGTCAACTGGGGAATTTTGACATTTGAGGAGTCGAAATCGGAGGAGAGCAAGGAAGAATAGTCAGTGGGTGATTAGCCGTAGAAAATGGTAGTCAGATCTAGCAAATGATTCAGCGTTAATTTCAGAGGACACAACATCTCTCCGACGTCGACCATTGATGGACACGACAGCCTCATCAGAGGTCCACGACACCGGCCACCGCAGGACAGCCTAAGACATCAAAACACCAGCCACAATAAATAGAATTCGTCGGCACGGCATCGTTAATATTTTGTATTTTCAAGTATCGTAATACCAGTCCTGTTGAATAAATTAAATTTGCGATGTTGTGGTTCACCCCTCGATATTCGTAGGAACAGTGATATAGATAGGAAGTCGTTGTTTTTATTAATTGAATATTTCCATTTTTATATTAAATTCAACTTTAAATTTTTTTTTGGCATTAAATGGTGTTTTAAAGTACTCATTCTTTTTTATTTATGTACCAAATAGAAAACCCGCCAAGTAAATTAAATATTACATGACGCTCAAATTGATAATAGTTTTATATTATGATTCAATTTAAAATTATTTTCTAACCAGAATAATTATCTGTTAGTTCTTTTTGCGCGTGGCTCGTTTTATTTTTTGGTGTTCTGTTTGCAAGAAAATGTGATAGAATGAAAAAGGTTTCTGCAGAATATGTTCTCATTACCAATACCAACGAAATTGAAGCAAATGGCTCTCTGATAACCTTTGACCTTTAACATTCCTATCTCTATACTTGTGTATTGCGGTCGTAGTACAATTGACAGCCCAAAACATATTAATGTTTATAAATCACACAATCATTTTCAGTTTCACAGATTAAAGTGCAGAAAAAAATTCAGCCAAAATACTCCCTTTCATTACCAATCATTGTTCTAATTAACAGATTAAAGTGCAGAAAAAATTCAGCCAAAATACTCCCTTTCATTACCAATCATTGTTCTAATTAAATGGTCGCACTTTTTTTAAAAAAAAAACATTATTTGAGGACCGTTATGTTGCTGTAGTGTTACGAGCGTTATGGCGGCGTGAAGAAAGAAAAAGAAGAGGGAGAGGTTATTTGGAGTTTGAAACGAACAACAACGTCGTCCATCACTCGAAACTAACTCCAGTATAAGTTTTAGCCAAGTAAAGCTGGAAGCAGTTTTCCCACTGAGAAACCCGTCTTACTCATTCGAGTGTATTAATACGTTATAAAATAATCTGTTTCGACCGTTCCTGGACTGAATTAGAATATTTACTCTTAACTTTAATTTCTGTAACTTGTGACGTTCGTTTATGTTATTGTATTTTAGAATCTCATAAAAATTCTTAACATAACACCTGCTATATGTTTACTAAAGTATAGACAATTTCTACATATCTCATTACGGCCGTGTTTATATTTTGTTATATATGAAATACAACATTCGGACTGCATTATTTTCTTCAAATTTCATTTTAAAAATTTATTTTACCATTTTTCGGTATATTATCTGATTATACAATACTAAATCCATTCCAGTATATAAAATATATTCACTTATCCGTTTAAATATTCCTTTCAGATGTAATAAAACAATTTATGACCCTATACAGACATTTTTTATTTTTTATTATGACGATGTTTCGAAACCTTTTTGTCTCTTCTTCAAGTATTTTCCAAATTAACACAGTAATTTCACTGTGTAATTTAGTAACTTGTTTCGTTTAGTTGTGCTAAAATTTGACGTGTGATACAAACTAATCATGCATTTACCAATAGTACAAATTTATTCCATTTGCTTCACAGGTCACCCACTGTCACCTGACATCAAGTTCCACAAGCTTTACTCAAAGAGTATTAAATAACTACATATCTTCCACGATCTGAAAGAAGGTGAGTTCACGTACTCAATTCTCTGACTGTAGCCTTCTAAATCATTCCAACTGGTTTTATATGAGCCTCATGTTTATATACAAAGTAAAATGAATATAATTGTGTGTTTGTTTTTCGGTATACGACAATTAAAAAATATTAATTTTTGAATTATTTATGTGGTATAACTAAAAAACTGTGGTACGACTACAAGATATTAATTTTTTAATATATGTGGTACAACTAAAAAACTGTGGTATGACTGAAGGATATTAATTTTTTTATTTGTATGTGGTATAAACATTTTCATATTTATCACAAGCGTGCTAATTGAATAAATTTAATCTATTTGCTTTCACAGAAAACTTACATCCATTTCCACAAACTTCGAGTTGGTAAAATCATCTCTTATCGGAGGCATCGCCGCTTTCAATACCTCTTCAGAATTATACAACTTTTCAATTGGATGTTTTATTTGGAATAAATGCTTCAAACTTTAATTCATTTTGTGCTTTTGTATAGTAATTTGTACATTAACAATCAAAATATGAAGACAATTGTAATGTTTCGGGATGAAAACTGGTGTTAGTAATAATCAGACAAGTATTAAATTATATGGATCTGGAAATGTTTTTGGAATCTTAATCCTGTAATAATGGAAATACAATAGTTTATTATTATTATTACTATTATTATTTCTGTGACAACTGTGTTTTGGTAATATATGTGGCACAACTAAATATAATGCTCGTCGCAACATATCTGGCAAATCGTTCAGTGGTATATTCAAATTCTTATTTTATTTCTATCTGATAAAATGAGACAATGCATTTTTAAATACTATTTGTTTACAAAAAGTACCTAATATTTGAAAAAGATACAGGAATCGGACCGCATGTGACAGCTATAAAGGGGCCTGTAAACGATCAACTTTTTACGGCAATATGTGGCCGGCAGTGCTGACCGTGCAATATTGCTCTAAATCCAGCAACATTTTCGGCAATGCATACAAATGGCCCGGCAATATTTCAGTATTGCCAGGCAATGTTGCCAGCATTTTAAGTACTGGCCGGAGTGTTGCCGGTGACATCGGTCCTGTGTCGAAATTACGGAAACATTGCCGAGCCACAATAGTTCCCGGACCTCACCTAGAGAACTGTATACTCAATCAGCTTTGTTATTAATTAATATTACACTTTGTTCTCTGGTTAAAATAATTCAGCATTCCACTTATGAACTGGTCCAACGAGAAAACTATTCAATTTATCGATGAAGCTCGCTCTAATCCATCATTATGGAACGTGAAGTCGATTGACTGTAGCTGGAGATCGCCAAGTGAAGAAAGATGGTTGGCGAGCAATACCCAACAAATTTGACATCAGTTATGATGTACGCGAAAAATGAAAATAAGAAGAAAAGTTTATTTATAATTTTTAAAACTAATATTTAACAAATAAAGAGGCCTAGCATGTACATCTTTCAATCCTTCCATTTAACCTACGCATACTTCTCGAACGATGGGCGAAATTGAACAATCGTATTATATATTAATACATCAAGAGTCTCCTATCGCCAAGAATCGAAGGGAGATCGGTATTGCTTTACTCATCAACGTGTCATTTTTCTCAATCATGGGCCCAATTTTTAAGCAAATATTGAAAGTCGTCCTTCGACATACTGGTGAAGTTTTTAAATAAGTAATTGTCAAGAATTAATTCGTTGCTTAAATTGTTAAGTGTTTCTAGGTTGAATCCAGGTGCTTCCCTTCTTTAATTACTTGAAATTTCTTATCACAATTACTGCTGCACTAATAAGCTCTTCATTTGCGGCTATTATTATTGTACTACGTGTACGCGGGAAATGCTCGGGCTACATTGTGGCCGAAATATTGCCGGGATATACAAATGTGTGACTGACAACATATTGTCCGGCCATACTTGACGGATCACATTGACGGAAATATTTCCGGGCCATAGTTTCCTAAAATATTGCCGGCAATGTGCAATTTTTGTTGCTCGTTTACGAACCCTTTAAGAATCACTTCCTCAGAACAGTGGAATCTCATCGGGTGAAACCCGTGACCTTGATATTAAATTTTCGTGGCGTAGGGTGTAATCGTTATTATTTCATAACTGTCTGTATCTAGTAATGCATCTAGTAATAAATCTAGTAATTGGTTTAAAATAGCATCAAATGCGTTCTTTCACTGTATATTGATAAACAAATTGTGTTATACAGTCAGTAAATAAAGCAGGTAAATTCTATGACGTATTTTTATACAGTTTTATACAGTTATTATAAGCTAAAAATTTCAGAAAACTTCAGAAAAAAGTAAATAAATGTATCGAAATCTTATTCTTCTGTTTTTACTTGTTCCAGAAACCATATTTATAAGTTATCTTCAGTATCGTATTGGTCCAGAAGACAAACCGGCCACCAAGAAAAAGAAGCGGCCTGTTGACTAAAATATGTTGACCGCAACAATCTGTTTTTTGTGTTTGTAGAGCATTCAGCCAGCCACGCTATTGGGCCAGTACGCTTCGTTGACTAAGAAGTTCAGCAACCACAGCGTTACGTTGCTTCATTACTCAATTGTTTTGAAAGTCCGTCATATGGAGACTGCCACAAACCAGACGCTAAAACTATGTATAACAGGTTGTAAGAACAAAAATAAAGTATAGCTAAAACTTGCGTAATTAAAAACACATGTTAAGATTATGCTATACTGAAATTGTAATACTTTACTGAAAAATTGTCGCATTCGAAGCTTTTATATCGTTAATTTTATTAACAGTTACTTTTTCGTTCACGGATACTAGGAATATAGATTTAATAACCCGTGTTTTAGATTCGCGTAACAAGTCATAGAATTCTCGCACAACTGTCACATTCCCTTGTTACTTATTACGAGAGACATTAATTGGCATACAAGTTCCGTTAAATTATATTTCCACTCTTAAATAGCTTTGTTTCGATGCTACTTGTGAATTTCGTGGAAATCAGCGCGTGCTGACAATTAACATTAATCTTCTACATGCCCCTTGGACTTTCGACTTTCCAATTAGGGAAAGATTTAAAGCAGCAGAAAGATTTTTTCCTCTTGTTAAATCACGGATAATTTTTTTTCTAATTTATATACTGTTTTCGATGGCAGGTTTGGGAAATTCAGCTCGGTTTCATTAATATTGAAAATTTGGTCAGAAGTCCGTCATTAACAACAACTTCGTTGGCAGAGAATTTTCACCTGATTCCACATACACACACACGGCTATTTTTATCGCGGAAGTAAAAATTATCGTTGCCGCTCAAAGAAATTGGGAGACTTACACACACAGTGATTATTAACACAGAGGTAAATTTTCCGTCGTACGATTCTCAGTTGAGAGTGTGTAGTTCGAAATGAACAGAGAGCAGATTCTGGCATTACCGTTATTTCGTCGTCGAATGAAAATGAGAAGAAAAGAATCGACTGACTTGGGTTCATCGAATTAATGAAAGAAGAGAGAAGGTTGGAGTTTTCTACACGCTGTTTGAAGACTTGAGGCAGGATGACGCGAAATATGTTCAGAGTTTTATCCTATAACACAGGTTTTTCTTGAATTAATGAAATAATCTATGATGTCATCAAAAGTATTCATATTAGAAATATGCAAAAAATACACAAAAGATATGGCAAAAGACAACCATTCCATTAGAAAATTCAAATTAAGAATGAAAATAACTCCAGCCGTATAAAAACCGCCCTGTGTGCAAACATGCATTGGGTTACGTAGGCCACTAGTTGCATTTGGCGATAAATTTATCGCTGAGCGCTAGAGGCACCGAGCATTTGCTCAAGCCGTCCTCCGCTACAATTTTATCGCTGAGATATTTACCGCACAGTGTGCATGCTCTCATTCACTTCCATGGACTACTGACTCGGCGGCAGCAATAAATTATCTACAATATAATAATCGCCATGTTTGTAACGGGCCTAAGACTTGCCTGCGCAGTTCAAAGTCTGAAGGGAAAACGGAGCGTGTAGATGGAAAGACTTTTGCTGCCGTGTTCAGTTCAGAGTCAGGTTCGAAGGATTTCAAACTCTGCTTGATATTTTGGCTCGCGAGCCTGCGGTTTGAAAATGTGGATGAGTCAACCAACTTCGGTTTTGTGCCCAACCAGTGCTAAGACGCGTATAAAATCGAAAGTGAATTGTGTGATTTATGATGGCAGATTTGAGGAATTACTCACATGAGTTGATTACAGAATTTATGTCCAATATATAGAGACAATGAATGTTTATGAAAAATGAAATCCAAGGATTACAGTAATCGAAATAGAAAGGCGGCAGCATATGAAGCGTTATGTGAAAAAAGTAAAAAGAAAAAGATGCAAATGCAACGAAGGATTCGCTTATAAAAAATTAATTCTTTAAAAAGTTGTTTTCGAAAGGAAAAGAAGTAGTTGAGGGCGTCAGAAACATAGGTGTAAATGCATAGTTATTTATTGGACCTATGTGTACTATGAGTGAACATAGGTTTTTGTGATAGGTATAGGTTTAAATTGTAAATACGAATTTCATTCGTGAGAGTGTTTTTATGTACCAGGAAAGGACAATGTGTACATGCCAACTTTATGGTATTTTCACCAGTTTTACTCTTTTTAAGGGGTCAGGAAACCCCACCGAGGACGATCTCAAATTTGGAAAATTAAGACGATAATGAGACCACCAAAAGCGGAAGTGACATACAAGTAAGATAACAAATGAAACATTAACAATCTCAATAAATTGAAATCATCAGATTGTCAAGCATACACATCGCCGAGGAATTGAGAACATTGCTATCAAGCATTATCTGCCAAAAATTAATAAATTATGCAATTTTTAAGGCAAACTGGGAAATTTGGACAGAAGTTCAAACGTTTGGACAAGAAATAGTAGCACACCTACACTTTCTAGACAGATGCTATTCCAACATGCACATACACACTGTCAACCAACTAAGCAATATTTTACATGGCATCAAACACATGCTTACAAATATCAATCACTACAGTCTCAAGCAGATTCCACTTTTCAAGAAAGTCAAGTTGATCCACAGGACTCTGGTTTAACTTACAATTTTTCTGCCACTAATTATTATATTACCTCATGCATCTCCAGAGTAAATGTTATAATTTTTATATTATTTACAGTAAAGTTGTTTACTTGTGAATAGTTAGTACTACCTTTAAATATTACTTCTTTATCACTTGATAAAGATATTTCATCTTATGTTTCTGGAATTATGGTTGAAAGAGCATGAAGTGAAGTGAAAACTTCAAACCTGCGTAGCCAAAAACTGAAGTGCGGTACTTAAGCGTTCGTATGGGTTCATCGCATCTCTCATAACGGTGTATTTCATTATAATAAGTTGATATGAAATGTAACAGTTCTAAACATGTGACTTCATCCATCGTCAGGTTTTTTCCATTATGTTGCTCACTTAGACCTTGGCTTACGTTAATTCTTTATAACTAGAGCTAACCCAACCGAAATAATTAAGTAGTTTACGACAAAGTCGAATTGATATTCACACAAGGACTAAATGTGTTCACCTCACATTCCGAAGGGGGTTGAACTCATTGGCCCTGAAATAGTTTCATTCTACGAATATAACGCCGTTTGAAAATTTCCACCCCCGCTTCTGTGTGGTCAACAATTAGTATTTATTCTATGCAAACATCGTCCGGTTATATTGTTTGAAAATTTCTACCCCCGGGCGTTACCCAGTTTGTTACAATTAAACTCATCGACATCCATAACCCCAGATTCGACTAGAATCTCGGTCTATTCGCGTTATTTTAATGTAACGCTCCACCTTACTCCACCCCTAAGCGTATTCCCCTCCAATGCCGATAGGGTTAGAAATTATACTCAGAGAATATTTACCAAATTATTATGAATTTAAATGACACCGAAAAATATTTATTGGTCGCAAATATCGGCCGATCAACATGTTTGAATATTTCCACCCCTATTCAGCTCCACCCTTGTGGTTAAACTGTAAGTTTAATATTATAATTAATCTTAGCGACATCCATAACCCCGGATTAGACTCCAACGTCGGTTTCTTGCGTTATTTTTATGTAATGCAACTACACCCTACCCTTCATGGTTCAATCCTCTCAATCCAATAGGGATTGTAATTATACACAGAATATATTAAAAAATATTATGAGTCTCATAGACCCCGAAAAATATTTATTCGACGCTAATATCGACTGGTTAACATTTTTGATCATTTCTACACCCACCCATGTCCACGATACCCAGCTTGTCATAAATAAATTCCGCGACACCCATAACCCTGATTTCACTCGAATCTCGGTTTGTTTCACGTTATTTTTCTGTAACTCCCCTTTACCCCACCCATAAGCGTGCTTCCCTCCAATACCGAAAAGGGTAGAAATACTACCAATCTAATTAACCCAGAAAAATATTTTTGATTGCATGTTTAAAAATTTCCACCACCGTCCACCTCCATCCCTGGAGGAAAATGGACAATTCAATGTCCTAATTAAACTCAGCGACATTCATAACCCTAGATTTGACACCAATCTCGATTGTATTCGCGTTATTTTCTTATAAGGCCTGTCCACCCCCACCCCTAAGGGTGTTCCTTTACCATGCTGTAAGGAGTTGAAATTATACTCTGATAACATCGGTAGAAACATCAATCTCTTTGACCCCCTAAAAATATTTATCCGACTCAAATGTCGGCTGTTTTAGTTTGATTGAATTTTTCCGCCCCGTCCACCCCCGCTCCTGGGAAGAGGGGGGTAGACATGCCTCGCTCACACAATTTTTGTTTCCTGGTCGCAAAGAACCCGTGTATGAAATTAGGTGAAATTTGCTCCACCGGTGTAGATTTGTATAAGGAACATACAAACAAACGCTCTGCTTTATTTATTAGATTGGTCATTTTCTGTGACAATCTAGAAATGAAATAAATTAACAGAACTTTTGTGTAATATTTCTATTATTTTTTAATTGTATTTAATTTTTTTATTGTTATGTCTTTTGTTTTATGCATATTTTTATGTGAATAATATATATTTTGTTTATTTTCTGTTCACTTTTTGTGACGTTCTACAAATAAAATAAATGTATTTAGTATCCCATTGAATTTATTTGTTTTATTTTAAAATATAATTCAACAATTGTTACTAGTGGTCCGCGTTGGAAAATTATGTATTTTAGTTGTCCGCGGTGCAATTTAGCTTGAAAAAGAGTGGTCTAGGAAATATGAAGGGGATACCATATAAAAATAATGATTAAAACTACGAGTACTGAATAAGTAGTTTTCGGGTTATTTCTACTTAATAGTAATGTAATTTGAGTCTAATTCCAAACCCTAACGCCAAGGGTTGTACGATCTCTAGAAATGTCAGTGGGAGAGGTGAAATAAAAATATTGCGAAAAGATTCACAGTCAGGTTAACTTTGAGTTGAACCACTTCACAATACAATGTGTTGGTTGGAGTTACTCATAAAAAGTCAAAACGGACCGAGGATGGTGTTGAATCAGAAATTCGGAGCATTAGTGTGTACATCATCGTGCCATTTAAGATGAAAATCAGCTCGATTAGGTATGAATGTGTTTGAAGGGTAGGGGGTTTTAGGAGGATAAATATGGACTAAAATGGCAATTATGTGTCGAATCCATCTTTCGTGGTGGGGCTAAGATGAGCGCTCTCGGTGCGGATTAAGATGTGTGTTCAGCCCGAGACGATGTTCGGCGAATTTGGGAACGAAGCATCAGTTAATGCTTTCGACTATACAGTTTAAAGGGGTTATTCAATCATGTGAAAGATAGATGATGAAATCTATGTAACTGTCATGTATCGTCCATTTCCTAAGTTAGCGTCCATCCGTAAACGCCTTATATTAATTATATTTCATATGTGTCCGTATTAAGTATCTTGTTTATCATCAGAACTGCTATCATTGTAAAAGTCCTGGCCATATCGCGATAAATTGTTCTAATAGAGATGCAATACTAAAGAATAATCTGACTGCAAATGAAAATTATGACCAAATTCAGTGTAAGAACCCGGTGCCCGCAATTCAAATAACTAACCCTCAAAGAACGGACATGGATAATTCACAACCAACAAACAAAACAAGAACTGCATCGACGAGCTCGACAAGCCAAGCTGATAAGAAAGACGCCAGTAATCCTGAACAGAAGAAAAGCACTAATCCACCCAAGAAAACCAAACAAATCATACATGATCATAAATATAAGGCGCTTAGTAATCATTAGGTCCGCTAAAAATATTGTATGAAGAAGAAACCAGTGCTCCACCTATCCCTTTGGAACAGTTAAAGACTCTTATAATAAATGCTATGGACACAAAGAACCCAAGGACCATTATTAGAGATTAGCAAATATCCCCTACATCATTCATAAATATATTGACATCTTTTTACCCACACTTAAATGATAAAACGGCAAAAATTAGAATAAAAAGACTCATAAATTTAGTAAAAAAAACAAGAAAGTGATACATATTCAGAAGCAGACGCCTCTTCCTCCTAATAAAAACAGACTATGACTACAGTACAGTGGAATATGCAACAGTCGCAGCTTAAAAAAAATTATTGTAATGAATTATCCAATTATTAGGATAAATGATTAACAAATTGCAAATTGCAAATTGCAAATTGCAAATTGTAAAATGTAAATGTAAGAAACTCACATTTGAAATGTATAATTATTCTTACAAACTTCAATTGTATGTATATTATGGAATTAATGTGAATCGCTGTATACTTACGTAAGCAAGCAATATTTGTAATTTATTTATGGGTCACCAATGACCAAGTTGTTAACGCGACCATTATACACCTTTAATTAAAAAAATAAATAAAATAAAATAATGGATAACTACGAAGAGAATCTATTATAAATAGTCAATGGAAAGTGTACATGAATGTTTATCATATTTCTTATTTAAGTTATCATTTGCATAAGATTGATGAATTTAAAAGACATAGGCGTAAACATGTCGGGCTCCGAAGCTGAGACAGATGGTGTTGAAACCGGGATATCAATTAACGCGTGAAATAATAAACGTAACACCAAACTTCGTCTATCAGGTGGACTGAACTAAAATGTTATAACTATTCAATATTACGGTTCGAGCAATTAAGTCAGATAGTTACATAGATAGAACGGCTCCTCGCTAAGAGTAAAAATAATAAATTTGAGAGTATTGTAACCCAGTAAACTAGACCTGGTAAATAATACCTAAAATGCCCGTAAAAGTGCAACACGTAAAAATTCGGTTAGTTCAAAAGGTAGTAAAGGGTGGGTTTCGCACGTACAGTATAGACTCATGATAATTAATTTAACGATCTAGTATTGGCTCCGCATTAAGTAATTTATAATCTCCGCAAGGTCTCCAGCTACCGTCCTTCTTCAGCACCATATGAAGGGGTCTGGCCCATGAGCTTCGTGATAGACGACATATTCCCTGGTCCATCAAATTATGAAACTCACGTTTGGCCTCCTGGAATTTGCCAGAGGGTAAACATCTATTTCTCTTAAATTCAGGAGGATCTCTAGTGAGCGTGATGGTGGTGGACAGAAGAGAGCGTAACCGTGAGAGGTAACATTGGTAAAGTATTTCTGGGAAATGTGCCTAATAGAACAGAATACCTCCTACCATCCGAAATCAACGTACGAATAGACTGTACTTGCGACGTAGACAGTACAGCAGTGACAGAAAATAGTGTTGTGCGGTCAATCACTCGCCTACTCTGTAAATTTACGACTAACCCTAAATCAGCATCTATAATGTTTCTGCAATAATAAACTTCCAGAGAATCGCACGTCGAAGGCTTAATTTTTTTAAAAAAAAACTTTATTTAGTAGGGTCTGCAAGTAAAATGCAATTCACTGCTATGATATAATAAGAAATCATATGGCATAAAGTATTTGGAGATAGGGTTATGTGAAATTTATTTTCACACCTCTGGCTTATTACATTAGGTTCAGGTATTTACAGGTTGACAATTATTTGTGGAAGTCTTGTGGCAGCTTGCGTTGGAGTCTTTTATGGATGTTTTTTTGTTCGAGTTATTGACCGCACAACACTATTTTCTGTCACTGCTGTACTATCTACGTCGCAAGTACAGTCTATTTTGTTTGGCTGAAGTGGACAGTAAGCTTATGGGTCTGTAGCTATCAGGGTCATGTTTATTCTTGCTAGTTTTGTAGACGTTGGTAAGACGTTTGCTGTTCTTCATGACCGAGGAAAGTATCCAAGTCTTATACAACCATTACAAATTGAGGATAAATAGGCTACAGCTTTCGTTGATAAAGGCTTCAAGTAAGTTCAAGATATTTTTCACCGAATGTACCAATTGTCTCTCCGCTGCGAATAACTAAATTGAGGTTTTATAAAACTTTCCACTAACACAGTGACTGGTAATTTATACGTGAGACGAATGCCACACACTATTATGGAAATATTTATATATTTTTATACATATTTATAAAATTAGTTTATAAATAAAATGAAAATAAAACAAAACAATAGAACAAGAATGAACAACAAGCACGGGGATACACAAAGAGAGCGTGGAGAATCCGATACACAGACTCTTATTATTATTATTATTGTTATTAAGGACATGTGTCCTTTGCCAAAGGCCCTCTTCAGCATAGGATTTTAACACACAATCGCTGTGTGAACATGCCCATTGTCGTCAAGGGTCCATCAGCCGCCTCAAGACTTTCTCATGCTCTGAGCCAAGTGTTTTAAATATTTAAATTTTTAAGATTATATAAATAATATAGATTATAATAATTATCACTAGTATATATAAGCAACATCTAAAAATTCTATTTTTTTCCATTATTATAATAATTATCTGCTTTGTTTTTCTGACAAACTTATGTAGTGGTCAATATGATAAAGTTTAAAAACCACGATTTTATTTTTGTCAAATAAAATAAATTGAATAGTCGCCGCTCTAAGAAGTTATTTTAAATGCCAAAGAATTTAGTTGCGTAAATCTATGACTATATTCCAATATGAAAAATTCGTAGGTCTTTTTCTTACTTTAGGAGATCTTTATCGATCAAAGTATATTTATCATAGGCACATTTGTAGAAGTCGTAGTACGTTAGGTACTGTGTTTGTCTGTTGTGTAATTTTTGTACGTTTATTGAGGGCAGTTAACCAATTCATTATGGGATATGTCAGGTCAGTACCTAAAAGTAAATTTGTCATGAAAGTTGCTCAACTTCTTTCTACAAGGGATAATATAAATACCAATTTGTGTGGTATTTATATTATCACTTTTTTGTCTGAATTGGCTATCTTTCTTATTCATTATTTTCAATCCGACGTAATTTTTTTCATTGCTTTCTACACTGTGTAAATAAATTTATCTTGCATTTTCTATTAAATTGCTGCATCGGTATACTGCATTAATGTTAAAACTAAGATTGAATAACAATTTAGTATTAATTTTCTGATCATAAATTAATTGAATTATTTCAAAAAGTATTTCACATTATTATAAAAATCGCAAGGTCTTTTATTTTAAGAATTTATTATTTGGAAAAATTTGTTAATAAATCAATGGATTAGCCTAATCCAATGTTTTTTTTTAATATTTTTTAATTTTCATTGTTATGATCCCAAAAACCCATGCTCCATTTATTACTATAATGAAGTGAAATGTTGAGATTAAAACTAGTTCAAGAAAAACATTTAAATAGGTAGAGCTTGTTATTGCGGGTCAGTTTTGAAATTGGTGGAGAAATAATTTTTGTGGATATCTTGGAAATTAAAGTTATTAAAATAAGTAAAACTTTAATTTTTTATTGTTACTACAATTAACACGACTATCCTAATTAATTTACAAAACTCTATTTCTAATCCTTGCTGTTGTTAATATGATTCTTTGAAAAAGTAGTGTGTCAGACTTCTCTATTATCCAATATAAATGGTGATGAAGGAAATGTGCCCTAGTGTGTATTAACATTTTATTACATATTGCAAAAAGTTTCGGTACCAATAGGCTGGTATAAATGTACATCCAGTTACATAAGCATTACTTTTTCAGGAAATGACTTTAAATTGGTTGTATCAAGAAAAAGAAAACCGAAGATATTACGAAACACAGATATAGAACCTATTGATGACAATTTGTATTGTATTGAAGATCAGAGTGAGGTTCTGAGGTAATTTTTATTTACATTATCTTATTAAGTTCATTTTGCCTAGTTGATTCATAAAAGTATTCATTATTTACAGAAAAATTGACTTAGCAACAGAAGAGATAAAAAATTCTGATTTCTGTAGTTCATTTGATGCAGTCTTACGAAATGCATTAAAATTATTGGGAAAAAGAAATGTTGATGAAATAATTTGCTATGGATTAGGACATTTTGCACATTGCATCATAAGCAAATATCAGCTAGGCTTATTATTGTTTTTGAAACAGCAGTTTTGTTCTAAAGTATTTGTTTATGATCCTGTTTTTACCCCTACAGAGTGTGAATTGCTACAAAAATTGAATTGTGAACTTATTTCTGAAAATGAAGAAGGAAAGCGGAAACTTGTCAAAGGAGTCACAACTTTAGTGTTCTTACCTCATTGCCCAAAACAATTGACAAACAACTTTTTGTGGTCCAATTGGGGTCCACAAATTAAAGACTGTATATTGTTGTGTAATAGCTTTTCCAGTATTTTGGAGAAGCATCCTCATCATTCTTTACATTCTAGTCTTGCTTATGTCATAAATATTTTTCAATATACAGAAGAGTTACATATTGACAATTGTTTTAAGTACCAAGACATATTTAATGATTTATCTTTACACATTTTCCCAGATAAAAATATATCAACTGAGAATAATTTGTGGATTTTGAAAGATATACCAACTTATCCTCCAGACGATATAGAATTCATTACAAAAAAAATTCAGATTTATTCATTAAATCAATAGATAAAGAATGGCTAAACCTGCACTTAATGTGTTGAGAAAGCTGTTGTCTGAAATAAGACATAATACTTATGATGGAAACCTTAAAGATTCATTAATGATAAGGTACATCATGATGCAATATAAAAAGTATAGAACAACAGATCAACAGATATGTAAAGCACAAAATGAAATGAAGTATATGGCAGAATCATATCTTTGCTATTTACAAAGTCAGAGGCACTATATTGACATTCATAGACAGTACCATGGAAAGGGTGAACGATCAACACAAGATATAGCTAATTTAGTTGGATTTAAGTTGCCACATGATCCAAAGTAGTGAATAGCAAACATTTTAAGTAGCAGTAATGTATAGTATTAATTTAGCTATCAAACTTTGTACTTGTGTTCCATTTTTGTTTTGGTTAGGAATTAAGTTTTGGCCATCATCCCCAGTAACTTGTGAAAGAGAACAGTTTTATATACCAAGTTTGGAAACTTGTCATCCATGGTTAGCTTGCAGTGATATTGACGATATTGAAGTTAAAGAGTTGATAGGTTTGGGTGCTGTTAAGGCAGTTTATCTTGCTGTATGGAAAGGTCTGCATGTAGCATACAGTACATTAAATAACCCTGCCTTTCGTAGTGACTTTGAACATGGGTTAGATATGTTAAAGATGTATAATCAAAATCCCAATGTTGTGCAGCTTATTGGATTTTGTGAAAGTAAGGGAATTTTGCTGACCGAATTGCACAGATATGGTAATGGAACAAATCTTAAAATATTACTGGAGAAGAATTTCAGTTCTGACTTTCAGCTGCGATTGAAATTGTGTTTAAATTATGCACTTCTCCTAGAATTTCTACATCATGGCCCAGGTGGTAACAGAGTCATGTGTGATTCAAATGATTTGGACAAATTGTTAAGTCAGCTTTTAATTACAGAAAATATGAATATTATATTAAATGACCTAGATGCTTTGCCTGAAATAAATAAAGAGCTGGGTCTTACAATAAAATGTGGAAACAAGGAGCTTAAAGGAAACTTTGTTGCACCTGAACAACGCTGGAAATTGAAAAAGCCGTATATTCATGAAGAAATGCCTGGATATGATGAAAAAAGTGATATATGGAAAGTACCTGACGTTTGTGATTACTTCATTGGTTCTGGACCAGGGAGTGAAGTTGTAAAATACAGAGTATTTCACATTCACAAAAACTGTAAAAGAATTAATCCTACAGAAAGACCAACTGCCACACAGCTAGTTGCTCAGTACATAAAGGTGATGTATGAATTGAAACAAGAATTATAAATAACATCTTTATTTGTACAAAATGTAAATTACAAAAAATATATTCCATTTTCAATCAAAATCAGTCTACAAAAATATGGCAATTTTCTTGTACTTTAGGAGTATTGAATAAACAATGCTGCATGATAGATCTTTGTTATGAATCTTTCATATTTGTACCCCTTCACCTGTCCAAATAATTAATAGATCTAGTTCATGTGCAACAATGAAGTTATAACAAATTAATTAAAATCTGGAATCATTATAACAAATATTATGAGGAATATTCTTTTTCAATAAATTTTCCAATTGTATTCAGCTGAATGTTACTTGTTCCTTCATAAATGGAACCTATTTTGCAATCTCTGTAATATTTTTCTTGAGGAAAATCTGTTGTGAAACCAACACCGCCCATCCAGTCAACACACTTTGATGTTGTTGCTTGTGCTACTTCTGAAAATTAAATAGTAAATTTGAGGTTAATATATTACAGTAGAGAAAGAAAACCACAGTTGAAATACAGACATTTACTAGCTAGACACTTAAGAATATTAAAAACAATTTCAACAAATGTATACTTAAGAAAATGTGAAATACCGGGGGGGGGGGGGGGAGATATTAAAACAGAAGTTTTATTCATAAATGTGTGTACCAACATCTTGCATTACCAACTTTAATTTCCAATATATAAGACATCACAAAGAGGTAAGCAATAGAAATTTATTGCCTTTTTTTTCTAATAAAAACAAGATATGAATTCCGTAAAAACTTAATATTTTTACTTAATTTAAATGTAGGTATTTACCACACTTATTGGAATTGTAATAAATACCTGCAGCATAATATTTAGCCATTGCAGCTTCCTTTACAAAAGATTTCCCTGACTCCTGTAATCTTGCAGCATTATACACGAGCAATCTTGCGCATTCAATCTGTGTTGCTATTTGTGAAATTTGGTGTTGCATTCCCTGAAAGTAAAAATACATGATAAAACCACAATTGCAGATACCTTTGTCTGAACCAGATTTGACACAGTGTGAAATAGGCAAATAATTATGGGTTTAAATTGTATAAGTCAAGAAGATTGGATGTTCCTAGGGATTAATGATAAGTTCCTTCCATGAAGTTTTCCGATTTGATATCAAATTGGTTCATAAGAATCTATCAGCTTAGATGTAAAAGCTTTTAATGCAGCTTTATGACCAAATATTTTAAAGATAACATTAAAATGCCTGAAGAATCTGAATTTACCTATTTATATGACTAATTCAATAAGGGTAGCAAGAGATGACAAATCAGGAATATCATTGTAGAGATGAAAAACTATAAAGAATTTAGTTTAAATTACTGCTTGTATTGGAGTAACAATCAAACCACTAAATTTCTCATTTTCCTCAAACACTTAGTCCTTCTTAAAACAACATTTGGGCACCCAGATGGTCCTCTTCAGTGCCAACCTGTTCATGGAACAGCAACACTTGAATTCCTCTCCACTGAAACCCTTAATTTAATTCCAGTTCATAGATGATATTTTCATACTGTGAACCAGATGCCCTTTCCAATTTTCTTGAAAACCTAAACACCAAATTTACCGATAAGTTCACTTTGAACTATTCTCCACACCATCACCTTCCTTGATTTTGATACATACTTCAGTTGTGGCCTAATCACCACATTAAACCCACCAATACCCTTTTACAATAATCTCACTTCACCAGTCGTCACCCTAAACATACCAGCTTAGCCCTTAGGGGTGCTCATATTTGCTCTACTTGGAACAGTCTGGCCACCTACACCAATGCTTTCATAAATAGAAAATGCCCTATAGTTCTTTTCAAATTGGTGCCAATTTGATGTTGAAGCTTTACTTCTACTGTCAAATCAAATCCTCCAGAAACAAATACCCTGTGCCCTATCCACTGTTCAACTACACAAGCAAAAATATTTCAAATTATTGAGGCCTGAACTGTGTGCTGGCCGGGCATGAATTGAGGAATCCAACAAAGCCAAAAAAAATTTAAAAAATAAGGTATAATTATTATAATATTATACTGATCCAAGATTTCAACATAATATAAGAGGATGTTGAGCCCAGGACTTTGCCTAGACTGTAAGATGTGCTGACAAGAGAGTTCCCAAAGATGGAGTTCAGCATCTGATGAGTAAGGTTTTAAGGAGAGTTAGTGTGAAGCATTGGTTGAATTTGTTTGTGTTGTGACTTAGGATATGAGGGGCTATTTGAAATTGGGTTTTGCATTGTTTGACAGTGCTGTGGTCTTAGCAATTAGTTCAGGCAAAGGTAATTTGGTTTGGCTGATATAGAAAGCAGGAGAGTGTTTGCAATTAATTTGGTAGGTAATGTGGGAGGAGAGGCAGGTAATGTTTTTTATTATTATTTTGTCGGTGGTTATTTGTGAAGGATAGGGCAGACATAGCATCCTCCACAAATAGTCACCTATAAAGAAAAGATTACCTGCCTCTACTCCCACATCATCTACCAAATTAATTGCAAACTCTGTCCAAGAGTAAAAAATACTCCCAGTATATTAAGGGAGTCAGAAATATTCCAATACCTAAAGAGAGTTAAAAATAATCCAGCTACCTTAAGATACAAAAAAATACTCTTGCTACTTTCATATTGTAACATATGTACAAATTTTGATAGTATTCCCTGAACATTTACAATTGTACATGGAACATGGTTTTACCCTTCCATCCCCACTACTAGAGACAGAACTACAACCAGTATGCAGAATGTCGTAATTAAAGTCGTCAAAATCCTATACCTCGGATTGAATACCAAACTCTGTTGTTTTCGTGTTATTTTCACTGTATGCCACTTCTATCCACACCTTTAAGGATGGTCCCCTCCCATGCCGATAAAGATTAAAAGTTTACACAAACAACAACGGGAGAAACACTATCAATCTCAATGCCCTAAAAATTATTCTTCAGACATTAACATAAGCCCCTTTAGTATATTTGAAAATTTCCACTCCATCCCTAGGAGTGGTAGTTGTCCCTTCCCCTGACAAGTGTTTGTTTCTGGTCTGAAATGAACACATGTACAAAATTTGGTCAAAATTGCTCCGTGTGCTTAGATTTCTATGTGGAACACACACAAATTGTTAATTTTATTTATTAAAGAAGATATATTAGTTCAGCTGCAAATAAAAACATTATACTTGTTTATTTTGGTTATATGTTTCATATATTTTTATGAGCTATATTTAGCACATAGTAAATTAATGTAATATCAATTATAGAAACAATTTTTATCTTATAATTTTAAAGAAATAATTTGTTAATTCACACAACCAATCATTCAGCATCTCAAAATTTAAATAATGTTAAAATATATTATATAATTGACAGAGATATTCAAAAATTTAAATAAATTTTAAGCTTACATAATGTTTGCAAAACTGCAACAGTTTTTATATATCTAATTCTGGGTGCCTGCTTACAAATATAAACCTGAGGAGCAAATTTGACCAAATTTAGTGCAAGAGTTCCTATCAAACAAGAAAGAAACATTGTGGTGGTAAGACATGACTACCACCCCTAGGAGTGGGAACAGAAACTATCAAGCATTCTAAAATTACCAATATTTCTCGGGGTCAATGAAATTTTTTGTGTTTCTTCCGATGTAGTTTGCATATAATTTAAACCCCTTTCAGAATGGGAGGAGATCTCCTTAAGGGATGAGATAGACGGGTATTACATTAAAACAACTGAGATTGGTATTTAATCCGAGGTTATGGATGTTTTAAGTATAATTATGGCTTTCAACATGCTGCTTAAGTTGTAGTTCTGCCCCTAGGAGTGGGGTTGGATGGGAAAACCATATTCTGCATACAATCTTACAGGTACAGTGAATTTTACTTACAATACTAAACAAACACAGGATTGGTAAAACACCTGTATAACCTATAAAAGTGGGGGTGGAAGGGTTAGCACCTTATGACATTCTAAATTTAAAGCAGTATGTTTTACTTTTTTAGAGTAGTGGGAGTATTTTTGTGCAATGTCTTAAGTTATTGTGTTTATTTCTGACTCCCTTAAGGAACCAGGAGTATTTTATTAGTCTATTAGGGTACAGAGATTCTTTTTAACTCTCTTAATGTAATGGAAACATGTTTGTTTTTGTTAAGTTACCGTATCTCTTTTTCTGTTAACCAAACCAGGATTACTTGCTTAGTCTTTTAAGGTACTGGCAGAAATTTTTATATTATTAGGGTACTGGGAGAATCTTGAACTCTCTTAGGGTACAATGAGTATATTTTACTCTTTAGGAAACTAGGAATATTATCAAATCTCTATGGGTACCAAGAGTATTTTTCACTCTATTGTTACTGGGTGTATTTTGGACTGTTTTATGGTGCCAGGAGTATTTTTACTCTATTAGGGTACATACAAGGAGTCGTTTGGACTCTCTTACACTGTCAGGAGTATTTATTACTCTATTTAGGTACTGGAAGTATTTTTTACTCTCAAAGTCCTGGGAGTAGGGTACTGGAAGTACATAGACTATTTTTGACTTTTTAACAGTACATGGATTGTTTTCTTCTTCTTTAAGGTACTAGTAGTATTTGTGACTTATGGTACCAAGAGTATTGTATAACTGTATTAGGGAATAGGGAGTGTTTTAGATGATTTCACTGTACCGGGACTATATTGGACTCTCTTAGGTATTTGAGACTACCTCAAGATGTCTGGTACATCTTGGATGTTAAGGTACAGTTGTTCAACATCCTGGTTATGATTAAATTAACAGTCCCTCTGCATACGTAGATTACATCACGTGACACACGTGATAAAAACTTAAACAACTCTATATAATGTAATAATATAGTTTTGGTTTTAATACTATCTAAACAGCCACAAACCTGAAAGTTAAACAGCTTTTTTCCAAATTGAGTGCGTTCCAAAGTGTATGGAATAGTTGCATCAAAACAACCTTGTGCTAATCCAACCATTTGAGAAGCAATTCCAATACGTCCTTCATTAAGAAAGCCTGCTGCATATTTATAACCATGACCAAACTCTCCAAGTATATTGGATTCTGGTACCTACAAGATAATGGTTCTTAAATCAAATTTAAAACACTTGTAAAAAAAAGTACAAAGATTGTAAGTTACATATAATATGAAGCATTTAAACCTTGGAACTCAAGATTGATGAAGACTATTTACTTGACTTAAGATTTTCAGCTGACATTATGTCTGCAAATGTCATGCAATTCAATATATTAATATTTGAATTAATGTAATAAGGAAGTCACTAGGTTCATAATTGTTTGGGATTGGACAAAGGTAATTTCAAACAAAATTAAGAAAGGGTAAAAAGTATGCCTATCAAGGATATACAAGGAAAATTATATTATAATTACTAAAATATTATTAGATATATGACCTCAAGTCAGAAGATAGGTTTATTACAAAAAATAAATGTACGACATTTTGCCATCGTTTAGAGATTTTTTTCAGGTTTAAAGTAATAACATAAGTATTTATAAAGTTTTCTTTCAGGACAATTAAAATTATTTCAATTAATTGAATTTTACTTACAATTTTGTATATAAAACATGCAAAAAATTTAAAGGTAAGGTTTTACTGCCTTGCCTGTTGCAATACAAAAGTGCAGTTGTGTTTCTCTAGGCTCTTCTTAGCACCTGACGATAGGGACAAGGATCCCAGAAACATTGTGTGGTATTTTTTTCTGAATTGGCTATCTTTCGTATTCATTATTTTCAATCAGACGTAAATTTTTTCATTGAAACTCATAGGTGACAATGTAGAGTGTGCAAAAACAATGTAAATCTTAATAAATTGTTAAAATTCAATTCTATATTGTGATACAAAATTTTCTAAAATATTGAATTAACTAAGAATCTTACAGTATATATAAAACTATTTTTGTGTTTTAATGTGGGATTTTAGAGATCTCTTTGTTTGACCTATATAAGAGGCATTGAAATTAGTAAAATTAATTTTGAAAACTACTTTTTGTTTTTCTAGAATATTATTTTTACATTATTATTATTATTAACTAAATTTATCATCTGAAGAAAGGAACAAAGTTTCCAGAAACATTGTATGGTATTTATATCACCACTTCCTTTGTATTTGGCTATTTTATCATATTATTAATTTTCAAAACATATGTATTTCATGTTTCATTTTAAATTTAGATTGTTAAAATGACTTAAATATGATCCCAATGCCATTTTTATCAAATAATCTATCAATTTACATTGAATAATAGACAAAAGGTAAAGTAATAATAAGAAAAATAGCCAAATACTTGAAAGAAGTGATTATATAAATACCACACAACATTTCTGCAAGCCTCGATCCTTTCTTCAGGTGCTAAGAAAACTAAAAAACAGACTTATTTTGTCTGTATTTGACTATTTTCCTTATTATTAATTTTCAAAAAAAATATTTCATTTAAAAGGTATAGTTATGAAAATAATTTTTTATTACTAGTATTTATAACAGGCACATTACTAATTTTGTTCTTAATACTAGTCAATCTTATGGCGATGTATTTGTAAATAAAATATGAGATAAAAATAAATTGATAAAATTTTGACAAATTTATCTAAATTATTGTTACGACACTCAGATAATCTGATGGCCTTGTCTACAAGACTGAAGGCCATTTCTTCCTCACTATCCAAGATCCAATCTGACTGTCACCAAATTATAGTTCCTAACATTGTGTGTGTGTGTGTCTGTATATACACACATAATTGATATATATGGAAAGGAAAGAGATAGCTTGTGGCTAACCTAAAAGTGAAGTAAGGAGGCTGAGAGCCTCCGAAAATTTGAAGAACAACCTTCGGTTCCCTATGGCTACACTGTACTTCACTTTCAGGTAAGCCACAAGCTCTCAGTCTTTCCATTCCATACCAATATCACAATTATTTTTGACGTCATATCCTTACTAATATTATATATATATATATATACACACACACAGTCCGCAGCCGACTATTGCATGAAATGGTGTAACACTCCTTCCTGAAGGAGGAGGCCGGGAGCCTCCAAAAATTTGAAGAACTACCTTTGGTTCCTTATGGCTACACTGCACTTCACTTTCAGGTAAGCCACAACCTATCTCTCTCTTCCCTTTCCATACCAATTGCAATGATATATATACTTTTAACTTACTTTTACATTATCTAAATTGATCATGCATGTTCCAGAAGCTCTTATTCCCAATTTGCTCTCTTTCTTGGCAATGCTTAGACCTGGACTGTCTCCATCAACAATAAAACAAGTAATTCCTTTATAACCCTGCAAGTAAATTGAAATTTTAAAAATACACCAACATTATGATAAAATCATTAAAAGATTTATCAGATACAAACTTACTGCTTCCGGTTTAGCATTTGCCATGACTAAGAAAATTTTTGCCAAATCTGAATTAGATATCCACATTTTACTTCCATTTAGAATATAGTCACTTCCACTCTTCTTGGCTTGAGTCTTTAGAGCAAATGCATCTGATCCAGAATGTGGTTCTGACAAACAAAAACTTCCAACCTTTAAATTGAAAAAAAAATAGCTATTTCAAAATCTTCAGATTAAACATTAATTACACTTACTTAATTCTTCTACCATATCCTTTAAAGTATATTAATTGTACAGCAGATTACAATGCTTACAGTATCTGTTGCAAGACGAGATAAATATTTCTGTTTCTGTTCAGGTGTTCCAATCTTGCGAATAAGGGAATTAATTAATGTGTTATGAATGTCTACAAAAGCAGAAACTGATGGGTCCACCTTTGCAAGTTCTTCCACTACCAAAATTGTTGTGAAGAAATTGCAGCCAGCACCACCATATTCTGTCTCAACTTCTATTCCCATAAGCTACAAGAAAAATTTATATTGCAGGTTAATGAAATTATTTTCTAAATAAATAGCAGTTATAAATACATCTTTAACAGAATTTAATTTAAAATAAATAAACATAATGATTGACAAGTCAGACCAAATTTAATAACAAATATCTACTTCAATAACCAAATTGGCATTGGCATCAATACAAACAAAAAAGTAATACATTTGGGACTTCATCAGATGGAAATTATAATAGTTGGCAAAAGATGAAACCTTTAAAAATGAATTTTTTTGAAAACTTCTATGATGTTGATGGTTTGTATTCTACAATTTTAAGAAAATATATTTTGAGAGAATTTGTTACATTAAATTATATATAAAAATTCAGCCTAACAATTTGATAATGTAAAATACCAAAATAATCAATTAGTAAGTTCAAAAAAAATATTTTCACAAATTGAAAGGTTTATGTAAATCTGTAACAGCTGTTAGAGATGCTGGTGTTTATTGAACTTTGAGCGCTGTAGAGAAGCATGCAATGTCAAGACTACCACTGCTTCATTGTACAATACTATTTATAATCATGGAATATTCTAGTACAGTACATTCTAGTGACAGAAAATAACAGAAAGTTCTAAAACTATAAAAGTAAATAAATAAAATTTATTGAGGTGAGTGGGACTCAAACCTGACTGCAATTCTGCAGGCACAGACACCACACCTGCATTGTCAGATGTGGCAATATTTAATATGATATAAAATAATATTGAATAAATTTTAAATACACAGTCATCTTCCATGCATAACTGAAATAAGATGTAATAATTAACTTTAAGAGAGACTGTCACATTGTTAAAAATGAAAATTAATACAAATAAAGAAAAAATCCTGTAACAGATTACAATGGAATACTGTGTGTTAGACCTTTTTAATTATAATAATACTGCATCATATTTTACTCCAATTATTGGTATCATTTTTAATATTGATGACTGTTGTGTTCAATCCAATATGCAGTATGTCACTCATGTAAAACATTATAACAATAATTTGAAAAAAATATGATATTATTATTATTTGAAATAAACAAGTCTAACATACAAATGTTATTATTCCATTGTAATCAGTTACATAAATTGTTCATTTGTTTGTGTTAATTTTAAATTTTAAAAATTTAACTGGCATTTTTAAATTAATTAGTATTTGTATATTTTATTTCAGTTATATCCATGCATTTAAAATTCTTTTATATCACATTAAATATTTTTGGGAAACTACTAATTGAAGATCTCAGCACTCAAGTCGTAAGTTTGAATTTATTTTATAAAATTTAATGTCACCAACTTTGAGGAATATTATTGACAGTAGTATTTTGACATTTCACCATTAATTAATGAGTATTGGTCAATAGTCTGTATAACTTGTTCCTATTGTCAAATGATTTGTGTAACAACATACAAAATTAAGGTTATCAGATTCAATCTTGGTGGGAGCCATGCTTGAGCAACACAACTGCACTTGTCAGTTGACAGTGTGGTATTTATATTATCACTTTTTTGTCTGATTTGGCTATCTTCCTTATTAATTAAATAAGAAAAATTAAGATTGATATTACATAACAAGACTGAAAATAAAATTATTTGCACATTCAAAATTATGAATACTTATGCCAAAATTAATTGTGTTTAATTCCAAATTTAGTACCAATATCCTTATCCATTCAAATTTTATTGTCCAATATCATAAAACAAGAGCTTCTTGGCTTGCTGACATTATAAACAATAAAACAAAACAAAAATGCAATTTAAAAAAGCCTGTCTTTAATCATATAAATAATGCATTGCAATCAATTTCATCAACATAAAAACAATACCAAATGTAAGTCTCGTCTAATGGTATGTATCTGTGTGTGCAGTCAGTCCATTTTCTGTGTAAACATCAGTTTATAAAATGTCATGTATTATGCTAACCAGCTTGTTATTACATTTTCAATAGTCCCTCATACAAATTAAAAATAAACAAAAATAGAAATTACATTTAAATTGTTTAGCAAACTACTTCAAATTCTTTTAAAATTCTAGAACCATATTGATGTCCCAAGTTTCTATGCAATGTATATAAAGAATTTATCCATTAACAATAGTGATGTGAAATTTTATTTGTATTGTATTTGCATCATTAACTTACCCCATTTTCAAAAAGAGCTTGAACTATTCCGTCATCAAACTTCTGCTCTTCATCCATCTTTTTAACAAGTGGTGCTATCCTTTCACTTGCAAGCCTAGCAACTAAGGACAAAATATACAATTATACATTTTAATTTCTGCTTGCAATCACATCTTCCAAATTATTTTATGTTTAATGAATAAGATAACAAATTCAGACTAAAATGTGATAATATACCACATGTTTCTGGGATCCTTGTTCCTTTCGTCAGGTGCGAAGAAGAGCCTATAGCGACACAACTGCACTTGTCAGCTGGCAAATCTTTTGAGTTTTGTCAACTAACAAGTGCAGTTGTGGTGCTCTAGGCTAGAAAAGGGACAAGGATCCCAGAAATATTGTGTGGTATTTATGTTATCACTTTTTTGTCTGAATTGGCTATCTTTCTTATTCATTATTTTCAATCATATCTAGAGTTTTTCATTTTTTATTTTATGTTTAAATAAGTTTGAACAGAATAAGTGTATTCTTGGATTTTATGTTTGCTGACAATGATTTAGAATCAATTATTTGAGATTTTCAGGTATTCAACACTGTTTTGTAATGAATGGTATTTTGCGTGGGTTATTTTGAAAGCAACGTTGTTTTCGTAGTTGTGGCCTGGTTTTCTCCAAGAAGGTATTTTCGTCCCTTTTGATACAAGAGCAGACAATGACGAAACCTTTACAAAATATGCTAAGACAGCTACAAGTGAACACCAAAATTATCAGGCTGAACAAAACTGAGTCCTGGAAGAATTTTTTTTCGCAAATGAGTATTCAAAATTTTAAATATCTGGAGGGATTTTGAGAGTCAAAATCGGAGGAGGACAGAGAAAAATCTTCAAGTTATTGTACAAGGTGATTTGGGTCCACACAGTTTTCAATTTTTTTGGTCTAAGTCTCAAACCAAAGCTTTCGAGAATGAGAATGCAACAGAGCTTTCCATTATACCAACACTTCAAACATCTGATTCTGACACCAGCCACCAATAGTTCTCATGGCTGAGAACTGTTTTTTAACACAGCACTGAGGACACGTATTCCCCTGATCCAGAACCAAAGCCATACCAGTCAACAAAAAAGACTACATCTGCCTTCTCATACTGATTTGGGTATTGTTAAAAATAAATTTCTTCTTAGTATTGCAATTGCCAGGTTCTTAAATTATTTATAATATTAATTTTGATAATATAGCTATGTTTTGGTTCACCCTACAATTTTCCTTATTAACGCCTATTAAAAATAATGACCTTCATCCAGACAAACTTATAAGTGAGAAAAACTAAGAAAATTAAAATTTTAAGACTATCAGTCTTTTGAGAATGAGAATACTTGTATGAGAGTATATTTTTTTGCTGTTAGAAAAAGATGACAATCCATGTCAAAACGTCAGGAACTTTTAAATTTTCTTAGTTTATGATTCTCTATTTTAGGTTTGTCTGTATGCATGTATTATTAAAACGTGTGTATGTACCACAATATGAATGATCCTAATTTTATTCATATCAATACAACAGATTTCCAAAACTAACTTGTTTTCTGTAACTTTTCCCCAGATTTGACATAAATTATATGTTCTGTGTACAAGAGGAAAGTTTCAACACATTATCATCAACAAATTTCAAATCCTATGGGTTTTAGTCATGTTTATTAAGCATATGACAGAAATAAGATATAAATTATTAATTCATATAACAGTGAAGAATTCTTTTAAATAAAAAGTTTTAATCTGTTAAGTCCAACTTCTACTACAGAATGTTCAATTGAACAAATAAAGATTATATAAGAAAGCAACATACAGTTGTTGTGGGTCTATTTCATTATAAAAATACCAACATTTTACATACTAGCCTTAATGTTGAACAAACTGTGTTATTGTTGTTTACTTAATTCTATATTCACTACACATGACTTCCATCATTAACAAATTTCCAATACTGACTCATTTTTATGTGAAACAATAAAGTCAACCCACTTGCAGTAATTTGAATTTTACCGGGTTGCATTTGTTCCTTAATAAGCCATATTATAAATGGAAGCTCAGATACCCAACTCTATCTGTTAATCTGAATTTAGTATATCTATGCCTACAGAAATGGTCAATCATGACAAATCTCTAATATATTCACTTATCAAAAATCAACATGTTTCAACTTTAATTAAATTTTGGGTTCACATCTTCCTTCCTTTCTGATACATTCTTCTCTCATGGTAAATGAAAAATAAAAAACGGAATTAATCCTCATCATGAACAATTTAAAACCAGAATTAATATGCTTGACAAAATGACTTGCCAATTTAGGTAAGCAACTACATTATCCCTTAATAAAAAAAATATATTTTTTAAAATTTCTATGAAAAAGCCAATATGCAATACGTTTGAAAACATTACTCTAGTATATACCAGTTTCTTTCATCATCCTCTCATCATCTGTGAAAAACTGAAGGGGTGCAGGCTTTGCATTTGGAGCAGCAGTTGATAACCTGCACTTTTTAATTGAACAAAATCGCATGTCATCCTTCTTCAGTAATGCTGTACACCGTGAGATCTGAAAATAAGCAATAGAATAAGAAAATAAAAACAAATATGAAAAAAGCAGTTAAGGTCATTGTCTAAAGAACTGGAACATACTACCAAAAATTTTCATGAGTTATGGAATCCATATTTATCATTCATGTAGACCATATTATCTACTTCTGAACTCAATATCCCTCTTAACAACTGTCCTTCCCTAACCACAGACTCTTATCCCTTTTGACCTACAGCTAGCTGGAGCAGGGGATGGGCTTTCTCATTTCTCTCTCTTGATGAGGAGGCTAACACCTCTGAAAATTTGAACTACTTCCTCCTTTCCTGAGAGGTGAGACAACTTCAATTTCAAGTAAGCCACCACCTTTCTATCTTTCCTTTCCATATTAATTGTTTTAATTATTTTGAAGATAGAACATCCTTACTCTTTCTTACACACACACACATACGTAAGGAAATTGTGACATTGTCAAAATAAAGAACACATTTGGATAGGAAAGACAGAGACAGTGTAGCTGATTTACCTAAAATCAACAGTTGGTCTAGTCGGGCTTAGCAAAAAATAAAATTTCAAATTTTTGAGGACCTGAGCCACCTTTGTCAGAAAAAAAGTCTGAACTGCATGCTGGCAGGGCACGAATAGACAAATTCAAACTAAAATGCACCAGCCATTAGACAGTGACACCCAACAACTCCTTCTTTCTCTCTCTCAAGGAAATGACAATGTAAAACTACACTCAAAAATACATAAAAACACACATATTACAGTGGAAGGTAAAAAGTAAAGAAAAGAAAGTTATAAAGTAAATGAGTGAGATTCAGGAAAGGATTAAACAGATCATCATAACAATAATCAGCATAATAATAACTATTACAATATTGTATTAATACAAGATTGTAATATATATTATTATAACTACTACAATTTTTTATATTATAATTAGATAAAATAGCCAAATGACAGACAAAATGAAGTGAATATATAAATACCAACATTGGAAAACAAGAGCTGTGACTTGATTGTGTCACTCATGGCTTTTGTGTTTTTAACCAGCTGACAAAATGAACAAACTTGCCGGAAATGTTGAGTTCAGACTTCATTCTGTCTGTAATTTGACCATTTTTTATAATCATTATATTTTAAAAGACATATTATATTTTAATTTTAACAAATATTATAACAACATTAGAGGATGTTGAGTACAGGACTTTGCCTGGACAAAAAGATATGTTGGAAGCAAAGTCCTGGACTCAACATCCTCTAATATTATTATAATACTATTTATTGGAGTAGTTATAATGATATGTTTAACCCTTTTCACAATCTCACGCATTTACTTTTTACCTTCCATTTTAATATGTATGTGAATGTTTGTATATGTGTATGTATTTTTCCATTATTTTTTCATTGTTATGTCGTTGAGATAGAGAGTTGTTGGCTTTTTTGGGTGTCAATTGTTGCTATATACCAACTGGTGCACCTTAGCTTGAATTCGTCAATTTGAACCTGGCCAGTGTGCCATTCAAACCTTCTTTCCTTATGAAGTGGGCTTTAAGGAAGGTCAAAATTGTTTATTTTATGGCTTTGGTCTTGAGTGATTTGGAAAGTTTTACAGTGCTGCGGTTCATTCAGAAAGAGGTCTTTTCGTTTGACCTAAATAAAATTCAGGGTAGTGTATACAGTTAATTTGGTAGATTATGTGGGAAGAGAGTATGTGATGTTTTCTTTGATTCTGTATGTATTTGTGTAATTCTGTATGTATTTGTGTGATTCTGTATGTATTTGTGTGATTCTGGAAAATTTTGATGGGCTGTAGGATAGGGCAGTCATGAAGTCTGTTCATACCACAAGGTTTGCATCCCGGCATATGTGGGCGGGCGAGGATGTGGGCTTTGCAGGGGTGGACGAGTAAATTGCAGAGGTTGGGTGGGTGTCTGAAGGCAATCCTTGGGCAGGTGAGGAGTATTGTGGGAAGAATGGTTTTTAGGTCAGGATTGGATTGTAGTCCCAGGTAAGCTAGGCAGATAATGGAATTGATTTTTTTGTAGTTCAGGAAGTAGGTTGTTGTGAGGGGATGACTACTTTTATTGTTTCTTCCAGAATGGGCATGGGTGTTTGGAAATTTGATAGGGCATGGGTTATCTGTTTTTGGAGAAGGTCTCTGGGGTAGTGTCTATTAATGAAGGCATTGAGGATTCAGTTGGTGTATGAGGGAGTGTTTCGTGTGGTTTTGGTGGCAACTTGTGAAGTGCAGGTATTGTACTGTGTTTGTGGGTTTTATGTTGACAGATGTGTTGATCTTGTCAGAATTCAAGTGAACATCAACATCCAGGAAAGTGATATTGGTTGGGGAGTGGTTGCAAGTGAACTTAACAGTTGTTTTGGAGTTTAAGGTGTGGAGGAATTCAGATAGGGAATCTGGTCCGAGGCCCATAGCATGAAGATGTCATCTATGAACCTGAACTAGGCTAGGGGTTTCAATGGGGAAGAATTAAGGTTGACCTGTCCTAGGAGTCCCATGAACAGGGTGGCATAGAAGTCAGCCATCTTGATGCCCATAGCTGTGTCACTTATTTAATAGTAGATGCTGTCTTTGAAGAAAAAGTAATATTAAGGATTTATTTAAGTGACAAAATGCCAGTAGTCACACAGTTTAAACCTACTGTCTTAATAAAGTAGGCTCAGGTTCTCAAAAATTTGATTTTTTATATCTACATGGCCTCATGTAGATTAACGAATATGAAGCTGGTTGATAAGTGGTTCCATGTGAACTTCATGAGGTATTTGGTAATTATGTTTTGGAGGAATTCAGTTAGGGTTTATGACTGAAAATATTTTGGAACTGGAACCAACAGGTTTCAACAGGGAGGAATTTAAGTGGTCCTGTTCCAGTTGTCCCATAAGCAGTTTGGAATAGGAATGGCTATCTGAATGCCCATGGCAGTCCACAGCCGGCAGGTGCACGGAATGGTGTAACACTCCTTCCTGAAGGAGAAGACTTGGAGCCTCCAAAAATTTGAAGAACAACCTTTGGTTGCCTATGGCTACACCATACTTCACTTTTAGGTAAGCCACAAGCTATCTCTCTTTCCTTTCCATACCAATATCGCAATATTATATATATATATATATATATATATATATATATATATATATATATAATTAGGAGAATCCATTAAGGAATTGGACCTAATTTGGTGACAAAATCACATTCGAACTTGGATAGTGAGGAAGGAAATAAATAAATAGGAGGATTACGCTTTATGTGAATTCATATGCTCAGGCATAGAATCACGCACATAGAAAAGCATATGTTCAAAGCAGGGAAAAAGATGGAAGAAAAAGGGAAGACTGGAAATATTTGACCCAGACAAGTATTCTGCTCAGTGCAAAGACGCCTTAACCATCTCGGCTGCTGGGTCAAGTTCCTGACCAGGCAAATATGGATAGTCTTATTATGGACAAATAGGTGTTCAGTGGACAAATGGATAGAGTACAGGGAATGAAGTATTAGGAGCATCCAACCTGCCCATCTATGCCAAGTTGCAAACCTTGCGGTAGGAACAGATGCCATGTCTTACAGCCCACCACAATCTTCCAGTACAACACAAAGACATACAAAATCAAATAAAACATCACCTGTCTTTCATCCCACACAATATACCAAATCAACTGTAGACTTTTCCCTGCATTCTATATAGGCCAAACAAAAAGAATGAATAGCCAACCACTGCAGCACTGTCAAACTTTCCAAAATTCAATTCCTAGTAGCTGCTCATGGACAAAGCCACAATAAAAACAATTTCGAACAATGCTTCACACTCACCATCCTTAAAGCTCTACCCCCTGATTCATCAGAAGCAGAGCTCAATCTGTGGGAACTCTCCATACAGGCCCGGCAAATCCCTGGACTCGACATCCTTTAAATAGTGCTCTTCCTATCAGCCACCCCTACTTGCATGAGTCCATGTGAGTATGTATGAGCATGCTTATGCATACATATGTGTGTTTGTATGTGGGTGCATGCGTGTATATATGAATGTTTATACACATATGTATGTATAAAATGCTATGCATGAATGATCACTGTCAGAACCTTTCCTATACCACGACCTTCCCTTGAGAAAGTTGGTGGCTTGGTGGGATGTTCATTGTTTATGGGTTACTAGCTGTGCGGTGGTCAAAACTCCACAGTTTGCAACCGGCCAGTGCACGGAATGGTGTAACACTCCTTCCTTAAGGAGAAGGCTGAGAGCCTCCGAAAATTTGTAAGAACTACCTTCAGTTCCCTATGGCTATACCACACTTCACTTTCAGGTAACCCACAAGCTATCTCTTTTTCCTTTCCATACCAATATTACAATTATTTTTGACAATGTCATATTTAATATTATTAATAATAATCCAAACAGATATGATAATGGCTAAATAATCCAAAAGCTTATAATAATAATAATATAAAAATACATTAACAATAAATAATTGAATTGTGACTGTAAAAGTTGTTACATTATAGGAAACAAAATATTGTTCATTTCAATTTTCATGCCTTATTCAGTGGCGTAGCTACAAACAATATTTAGCAATTAATGAACAAATACAGTGTTGGGAATTTTTGTTTTAAAAAATAATAATTTTGAGTAAAAGGTAAAACAGTTAGAGAAGGTACAATAAAGATAGCACAAGACAGCACAACAGCAATTACAGTATTATGAAGGATTAAGGTATAATTTTTTTTATATATAATATAATTTTTTAGCAGAAACATGTGGGCATAACACATGAAATATGTTAACCTAATTTTTTTTATAATAAATTATAATTGAATGTAACTATATACCTGAAGAGGTTCTAATCAGGGGCAAAATGTTGTCTGAGATATATATATATTAATTAGAAAATAAAAAAACATTTCTGAAAAATAGGCTGTTCAAGATTAAAAAATACTAATTGTATAATTTCTATCCTCCAATCCTAATACTATGGTAATAATATTGGTCAACAACATAATACACTTATGATTAGATGGAAAAGTATATATTCCTAACATATACATTCATCAGCTCTGCATGTGTATATAAATATGTAAAAGATTTTCATTAAGGTGATTTACAAATATATATAAACCTATTAGAAAAATCAAATTCAAATAATGAGTCCAAGATTTTTTAAAAGTTGAGAATTTAAAATGTCTAAATTTTCTTAAGAAAATGTTGAAGTGTAAAACATTATTGTATTAGCCACTGACTAGTGTGTCTTGAATAAATAAATATCCAAGATATTCTTTCATATTTGACAACATTAAAAACTAATTTCTATAAAAGTCAACCAACTTATTAAAACACTATATTTATCAATATTCACTTAAATGGCTTATTGTAGAAGTAGAAAATATAAAAACATCTGTATTTGTTTAAAATTAACAAATAGGTACTGAAGTAGCATTAAATTTGCAGCAATGTTTTGAGGTATTTATTATATCACCTAATTTTCTCTGTTTATTGGCTATCTATCCAGATATTTACTTAATGCAAATATTTCTAATTAAAACACAAGGAAGCTGTTTAACAAAACAATTTTGACCCATATTATGTTTACTTTTATTTTGCTGTTTCAAATATATTAATAAAGTGGGAATTTTAAACAAAAAAGTCTGCAAACTAGGTTTTTCAATATAATTCATTTTATACAATGACCTTGAAGTTTAAGTGGTTTATATTTCGTAGATACTACTATGAAGTACTAATAAAATATTTATTATTAATTTTAATTAATTGGTATATGTTATTCTCTCAAATCACTGAGAAAAATAATTGCTCAGTATAATTGTTTCATCCCTATACAAATATGGAATCTATTAATAAGATGCAAACGTATGTTATATCATACGTCAACAACATGCCGTTATGTTGACACAAGATCAACAAGTGTTTTCTGGAAAGGTCACTTTCCCAAAAAATTAATTTAACTAGAATTATGTGAAATTCGTATAATAGAGACAAACAGAAGAAATATTTTGTTTTTCTATTGCATATGCGTATAATAAGGATGCATAAAATTTTATTTCCCATTTTTTATATTAATAATTGTACATGGTTAAATGAAGTAAAAGTACTTACAATATTCGAAGCTCTTTTAGCGTTATTGAACATGGTTGTATATTAAATTAGCCAAAATCAAATAATGGATGGCCTTGCGTTTTATCAATTCAACTAAGCGGGTCCAAAGACGGGAGACAAGTCAGTTCTGTACAAAGATGGTTCGAATAAAGCCTTGACCTATGAATACTTGACATTTATTTAACAGTTAACCTTCGCGCCATTGAACGTATTAACAAATCACAATTCATGTGAAGCAATTCTAATGTAGTGTGCACATAATGGCACGAAATACAAAGCTGCTTTGAATGAAACTTGTTTGTGTATATATATGAAGGGCAGGAAGATACATTTTCAAAATTTCGGAAGGTCTACTCTCCTTTTTGAGGGGAGAGAGAAAGTACTTTACTTCGTGCCGATCGACCACCGGAAGTCAATTGAAGCTTTATACTCGGATTGAGCAGATTTTGACCTTAATATGCATGATAGCACAAATTTATATGAAACGAGCCATGTTATGGAATAGAAGTGATCGTTAGAGGAACCATTTTAGAGAAATAGGATGAAAGTAACTTCGTAGTTACAATAAGTCTGAAATAGTAGTAAGTAAAACACAGCACGGAGATTGGATGGGCAAAGTTCTAAAGTAAAACCCATCACTCCGTAAGCAATATGATTTGAAAGAAAGAAGATGGAAATCAAGAAGACTAATAGATGAATTGAATGAAAACAGGAGAAAAATATAAGATGGCAACATAAAGGTAAAATTATATATAAAATATTTAAACTAAGAACCACCCCAGAGACCGTCAGATACAATATGTAACCCAGGGGTGGGCAAATTGCAGCCCACCACAGGGTTTTTTCTGATCCACCAAGACAGAAAAATCCGCCTGTTAATGTTACAAAAAATGGGATGTGAGTAGTGGAGATGTGAGATTATGTTTGAGGCTGATGTATTTTAGAAATGGAATGAACTGAATGTGAAATTTTAGGGAATGAATTGTTTGCACTTGAAATGTGGAAGCATGTAAAATCATTCAAGGCAAAACTAGGTTTATTTGATGAAGGCAATTTATTTCAGTACCCTTAGGAAACAGAAAGGGCCTGAAAGTGATAAGATTAGGGATCATCAGCAGTTTGGAGAACAAAATAACAATAAGATTTTAGGACTCAAGAAAATTGAGCGTAAATTCCATTTGCTCAATTATCCCATCGCTGCTCATTTGATATAGCAACTTCAATTTACACAGTCAGATCACACTGTGAAAGAAATGACAAATTTGCATACATGTATAAAGAAATTTGCAAGGGAAATGTTCTCTATATTTGAGTCTACATATACAGAGTGATTCTCTGGTCATAGGAGAAACTTTGAGAATTGCCCTGTATTTATGAGAAAAAATTTTCTTGCATGAAGATAAACAAGAGTAAATATAGACACTCTTTGACAGACCTTGTAGGCTGTGATGAGAATCTCAACAAGCAATCTGACTCTTGATTTTCAAAAATGTAGAAAAGTGTGATAGGGTACATTTGTCTCATTGAAATTATTTTTAAATTAAATTTGCTTGCTCTATAGATGACATGAAATTAGCACAATAAATAAATTGAATAAACTATTACTATTTTATTTACATACAATTTTAACCTTGTCTTTAATTCAAAGTTAACTAATGAATCCAATCATTTTAAAAGGTGCAAACTTCTGCTAATCCTTGCTCCCACAAAGTGGGCCCTGCCAAAATAGTTGCCCACCCCTACTGTAGCACATTAAAGTGACCTTAATTAGGGATACCATATTATCTGACCCAAAATGAGGTATATTAGATGAAAAAGTTATTTTAGAGGAATGGGGTATAAATATTTGGAAAAAATAAGGAAAAGTAAAATAAATATTAAACTTTACTCACAAACTTGTTTTTATTGACTGGTACTGTTGGATGCTACAGATAAATCTTGTTTTTTTTTCTAGCTCATGGAATTCATTACATTACTCAGAATTATATTTTATGCCAAGCAATGATTTCATTGTCTTTGTTTTCATTCTCGCTCTTTCAGTGTGCCACATTTTTAATCAATGAAAACACACTTTCCATAGTAGCTGTAAATAAACCATATCCATTTCATCAAATTAATAGGTGTTTCTCCAAGAGAATTGAACTGTTTAAAAAAAATTCTCATTTCTGAGTCAATTTAATAACTTTAAACTTTTTTTTCATTAAATGAACTATCTTTCAGAATTACTCTAGTAGCATTTGCAGCTTCATCAAACAGTTCATCAATATTGATAAAACTCTCAGGCACTTTTCTGTTAAGAAATACAGCTGAATGTTGAGCATTAGTCCAGAGTACTTTATCATCAAATAATGCACACCATTTAAATTCTGCCACATTATCAAAAGCATTTGTTATCCATAATTCAATATATGATATGGATGTGTTACAAAAAAAGACAACAAAGTGAAAGAATTTGTCTTATTTAAGGTTCTCCACTAGCAATTCTATCACACATTAAAGATTTTTTTCTTCAAATTAACTTATTCTTTAATTTCAAAAATTTATCAACTACTTCTGTACCTGAATTTGTTAGTCTGTGCTTAGAGAAATTAGACAATACTAAATATTAAAATTCGATAGGAAATTGAATAAATTTCGACAAAACGAAGACAAAACTACAGTTTTGCAGCACTGTGCCCGGACTCAAAACCCAATCTCCTGAGTTCATTTTCTGCAAGCATGGGCGCCGCCAGGATTATTTTCAGGGAAGTGCATCTGTTTCTACACACTATTCTATTAACTAATAAAATATAATTTATAATAATGCATCCTTATAATTATAGGTAGGCATATAAAATTAGGCATTTATTTTATATCAGTTAAGTTAATGTCATATTCAAATCGCGCGAAAATTTTCATCATTGCTGGGAGTCCTGCATGCCGTGGTGGAAATCCGTGAGCTACCAATTGCAAGAAGTATGAATATAAAGGCAATCCACGATTACGTAAATAAATTAACAGACGTGCTTCAGTCTCGTCGCGATAATGCCTCGATGGAATTTGCAGTCATTTTCTAGAATGCTCAAAAACGTTCGAAGAACTAGGTGTGGAATTTTAAGTTTCCTCGAGTGGTGATAAGGCTTGCCTCAACCATCGAAAACGTACAAGAATTTTTCAGAATAGCTATCTTCATTCCATCTTTACATTCTATAATTTCTTCTCTGAGAAATCGATTTTCTTCAACACTCACAAAAAAAAGCATTTTCGATTGTGCAGCTCCACCCAGAAAATATGAGAAAATTAGACAAATATTCAGTTTTAGCCATGGCAGAAGATATACAGAAACCTTACGGAGGCTACCACTTGGTACGAGATGAAGATGAAGCGAGGGATACAGCCTTTAATGAATCCCTTGTTGAATAAGCAGATTCGATTGCTCAAGCTCAAGTGTTAAAATTCGCCTACCGTAGCTAACTGGAATTCTGATTCAATTCTATTTAGCCATAAGCAATATCGATCTTTTAATTTCGCTGTCCTATTGTGAGTTTTTGTAGCTATTTTTCACCTCCTTCATCAATGTCCTTTGAGACATGACTCCTCTTTCTTTATGATGTACACGTAATTTTCTTTCGATCTTCGTTGCATTCGTGTGAACCGATTGTTACTTTTATCGCATTGGGAGAAGAGGTTTTATACCCCCAGTGCCTTAATAATACATCTCAGATTCTATCAATTCTTTTACTGAATAAAAGGAAAAATGATGTTAACTCACGTTTGAATTGTCTAATCACTAGAGTCAATTTTAAGCTCATCTAACTTCATTTTTCTTAACAACTCCTATTCACAGTGACGAAACTAGGGGGTGGCGAAGGCGGAAAATGCCATGAGCGCAATAGATCCGAAGCTGCTTTCTGCGCCTTGAAATATCCAACGTTTTTGTTTTTTTATTTTTAACCAGTTCTAACACACTCGGAACAGAAATAAATCTAAAATTCCTGAAGACCAAGCCGAAGATGATCTTCAAGGTGTCGAAACGCAGTTCAAAACAAGACTTCTACAGGTTTTAGATTCCGTCATTTCTTAAATCAATAGTCACTGAAAACTTCGGAACTTTTTAATGGTCGAATGATTAATTTTTTTCAAATTTAACAGAAATGAAGAAAATTATTACACGCCTTGCGATTAAATACAATACGGATTTAGACAGTTATAGACGAACATTCATTTAGAATGTTCAAGTAGATAAAATCATATCTGCGCTCTTCACAGGTACAGAAACGACTATACTGTATTGAGAAGCATGAATTATGACAAAATTATCGACTTGGAGAAGTAAAATCTAGAAAAGTAATGTTATGAATACCTGAATAAATATATCTATTATATGACACATAATTCATTGAAAAAACATGTGACGCTATATAAAACAAAATCCTTATATTGAAATTTGATACGTTTTTATTTTTGTAAAATTATTTTAAATACATTTTTCAACCAGAAAGTAACATCTAAGTAATTTATATTACTTTCAATACGTACCTTATAATTCAGAAAGGGGTGCACTGTTTTCCATGGGCGCCAGAGCACCTAATTTCGACCCTACCTATTCAGAAAAATAATTTATAGAAGAACTGATATGTTGAATTAAGTTAAAATTCAACAGCAAGCATCATCACTATGTGTTGTACCTATTTTTATAGCAAGCATGAGCTATTCAACTTAGTTTATTATATATTGTTAATTAAAATCAAATAATTGTAAGTAGCAATTTTCACTATTAATTGCATAAATGAATAAGTTTTTTTAAAATTTAGTACTTGTATAAAATTATTTACACATTAAAACTAAAATAAACACAAAAATTGTACCCTGACACATTCCACGAGATCTATGGAGGAGCATGGGCTATTATTATAATCAGGAGGCGTAGGAATTTTAATACTGGAGTGGAGAATTGAGAATGCCTCACGCGTGGGTTCTTTGTCTTCAGAGAATATCGATTTGGACTACGTAACCTTTGGAGTTCATTGTTATATTTGGCCCTTCAATTTTATTGGTATCAGTGTAAAAGCGGGTTATGTAAGAATTTGCTTGTTTATTAGTAAATTCCTCGGTTTCTATTTTGGCTACATCTAATGGCGTAGCGTGGGTTTCTGACACCTGATTGCGCACAGGTCAAATTCGCCGCCCACTTATTTCGGTATTTAAATTCTCCAAAATTTACAGAAATTCTGTATTTAAAGTGCTGTTCTCTTATCCAATTGTCGCGTAATCCTCTAACAATCTGTGCTCGTAAGAAAACATCTGTTATTAAATTTACGTTTCACATTTACATTTGACTCAAAATTAGAAACCTGCAACCTCCCGATGTAAAGTGCAAAACAGTCCAAAAAGTTGAGGATGAGAAATTGAGTATTTTATTTACTAAAAAGTTAGTTGAAAATTTTTATTATTAAATGTAATGGCTCAATTCGGACTGAGGCGTCTTATAGGCAAAGTGTAACAAGCGGTATTGACACAAACAGGTAAAAAGCCAAATATAGACAAGATAAATGATGTTATAAATACCACACGTTTCTGTAAAACTTGTACCTTTCTTCAGGTGCCAAGGAAACACAAGAGCCTTGTGCGGTTGTGTAGCTCTTAGATCTTGTGTTTTCTTGGCACCTGAAGAAAGGAACAAGGTTTCCAGAAAAGTGTGGTATTTATACCATCATTTATTTTGTCTGTATTTTACTATTTTATCTTATTATTAAAGGAACATGACGAGACATGTTCATTGTTGCTGGGATGCATGTGTCACCTATCGACAGGATTGAATGTATCGAACAGTGTTGTCTCTCCGATTGTCAGCTACTTGTATCATTCAACATGAAGTGGGATATAAAAGAAAAACTACGCATATTATTGAAGATTATCATAATTCACATCTATTGTATTATAGAATAATTATCTTCCGCTGAAAAATGTTAATAATTATTATGAAATAATCTCTCTCTCTCTCACACACAGACATTTATATATATATATATATATATATATATATATATATATATATATGTTAATAATTATTATGAAATAATCTCCCTCTCTCTCTCACACACACAGACATTTATATATATATATATATATATCTATAAATGTCTGTGTGAGTGCCCCTATATGAAAAGAGAAAGCCTGCGAGAGGATTCTCTCGCAGGCAGAACCTTTTAGGAGAGATACGAAGGGGCTACCTTTGGGTATGCCTTTTCCTCTCCGTTTTTGAACTAAGGTTCCCACAAGCCTCGGCTTGTTCTGAGAGGTGTATGTTCCGGGGTCGCAGACCTTGGGCATACGGTAAGAGTTGTTCGCTATTCCGATTGGAATAGTCGGCCAGCAGCCTCCTAAACTGGTCAAGGCACGGAGAAGGGAATGCTGCGTCCCCACAGAAAACTCCTCTCCCGCTATCGGAAGGGCGTGGGACAAGCACCCAATGCCCGACCTACCCGATGCAGGTTTTCCTAGGGTTTTCCCTGCATTTCTTTAGGCGAATGTCAGGTAGGATCCTTAAACTATAGCCCGGGGGCCCTAGTAACCCTTGGCTACCTTCCTCCACCCTTCCGCATCCCCCCTTTCAAATCACTTCCTATGCTATTAAAGGGGAGTTGTCCAAAGTGGATTACCCTCATGTAGCCTGTTGCCCTAAAAAAAATGTCTCCTATATTCTCCTATACCAATCATCCGATTGCGGTGAAACTTTTGTGAGTTGTTTTGCACACCCCCGCGAAGGTTTCTGTCGGCCTTCCGAAGCGTTAGGCGACTCCAAAGAATGAACGGGTATGAAATTTAAAAACATGCTAAAATGGCCGATTTTAGCGTATATTAAATATTTTTCGTGGTCGATGTGATTAATATTTTCTGTCCATATGTTTTTATTGTATAATATCACTCCCTTAAGGCAGGAGGTGGATGGGCGTTAAATAAAAATAACAGCAAAAGAACCGAGATAGGTGACAAATTCATGGTTATAGTTGTCAATGCGTTTAATTCTGGCTTTCACTATGTTAGTTAGTTGTAGATCAGCCCCTAGGTATGGGGGCGGAAGGGTGCGAAACATTTCCGTATACAACCCTAAAAACGTATATCAATATCTATGCAACTTTATTTACATGTTACTTACGATCCAGGAACACGCACTGAGGGATTAAGACACACATGCCACCTCTAGCGGTGGGGGTGGAATTTAGAAACATTCCTAAACGGCCATTATCAGCGTCGAATAGAACCTTTTTCGAGTTCGTTCAATGTTATAGTTTCATACTATAAATTTTAAGTGTCGAATTTCGACTCCGAAAGACAAGGGAGGGTAGCACTCTTACCGTAAAGGTGGTGGTGGAAGGGGTTACATAAAAGTAAAGCAAAAAATACCGAGGTAAGTGTCGATTCCGGGGTTATAGGAGTCGCTGAGTTTACTTGTCGCATTACCCATGGTGGAAAATAAATACCCGGGCACTCAGCTAGTAGTGAATATAAAGACAACGGAATAAAAATAATAACAAACTGAAGTAGTTAGCGAGTAAATTCAAATTTGCTATATATATCTTATAAATAAAAAAGAGTGTATGTATGTTTGTATGTTTGTTTGTATGTTTGTTTGTTTGTTTGTATGTTTGTATGTTTGTATGTTTGTATGTTTGTATGTTTGTATGTTTGTATATTTGTATGTTCGTTATACAAATCTACACCGTTAGAGAAAATTTCACCAAATTTCGTACACGTGTTCTTTACGACCAGGAAACAAACACTGTCGGGGTGAGACATGTCTACCACCCCCAGAAGCGGGGGTGCACGGGGGTTGAAATATTTAAACATGCTAAAAAAGCCGATATTTTAGTCGGATAATAATTTTTAGGGGTCCAAGATATTGATGGTGTTTCTACCGATGTTTTCTGAATATAATTTTCATCCCCTACACCCTGGGAAAAGGGCACCCTTAGAGTTTGGGGTGGAGAATACAAATCTATACCGGTGGATCAAATTTCACCAAATTTCGTACACGTGTTCTTTGCGACCAGGAAAACAACACTGTCGGGGTGAGACGCGCCTACCACCCCCAGAAGCGGGGGTGGACGGGGGTGGAAATATTTGAACATGCTAAACCAGTCGATATTTCAGTCGGATAAATATTTGTAGAGGTCAAAGATATTAATAGTCTTTCCACTGATGATATCTGAATATAATTTTCAACCTCTACACCCTGGGGAAAGAGCACCCCTAGCGTTTGGGGTGGAGAGTAGTCTTTCCACTGATGATATCTGAATATAATTTTCAACCTCTACACCCTGGGGAAAGAGCACCCCTAGCGTTTGGGGTGGAGAGTACAAATCTACACCGCTGGAGCAAATTTCACCAAATTTCGTACACGGGTTTTTTGCGACCAGGAAAACAACACTGTCGGGGTGAGACGCGTCTACCAACCCCAGAAGCGGGGGTGGACGGAGGTTGAAATACTTAAACATGCTAAAACAGCAGGTATTACATTTGGATAAATATTTTCGGGGTCAGAGATATTGATTGTGTTTCTACCGATGTTATCTGAATATAATATTCATCTCCTACGCCCTGGGAAAAGGGCACCCTTAGGGTTTAGGGTGGAGTTGCTTTACAGAAAAATAACGCGAATACAACCGAGTTTGGAGTCAAATCGAAAGGTTATGGATGTCAGTGAGTTTACTTCGGATAAATTTTTTTAATTGCCCATTTAACCCGAAAGGGTGGGGGTTGGAAGGGAAGACTAGATTGATAGTGTTTCTACCGATGTGATATGAGTAAAAATTCAACCCTTTCCACCACGGGAAAGTAGCAGATTTAGGGGTGGTGTTGTTCATACTATTTTAACCGATGTTGTTTCCATTAATAACTACGTTTAATCTCCTACGCCCTGGGAAAAGGGCACCCTTAGGGTTTGGGGTGGAGTTGCTTTACAGAAAAATAACGCGAATACAACCGAGTTTGGAGTCAAATCGAAGGTTATGGATGTCAGTGAGTTTACTTCGGATAAATATTTTTAATTGCCCATTTAACCCGAAAGTGTGGGGGTTGGAAGGAAAGATAAATAGTCAGTTCTTGCGCGTTCTTGGAGGAGAATTACGTGAATAGTATTTCAACGGATGTTGTTGAAAATATAAATCCCTTTAGACATTAGTGGTGAGCTTGCTTAGGGCTGGGGGTGAGAATTGTCTATTATTCTAAAACTGCCAAAATGTTATGTGTTTATGGGTAAACTAGATTGATAGTGTTTCTACCGATATGATATGAGTAAAAATTCAACCCTTTCCACCACGGGAAAGTAGCAGATTTAGGGGTGGTGTTGTTCATACTATTTTAACCGATGTTGTTTCCATTAATAACGACGTTTAGTCAAAAATAAAAGTGTTTCAGAACCATTGCTTTTTATACTTATAAAAAAGAGTGTATGTATGTTTGTATGTTTGTATATTTGTATGTTCGTTATACAAATTTACACCGCTGGAGAAAATTTCACCAAATTTCGTACACGTGTTCTTTGCGACCAGGAAACAAACACTGTCGGGGTGAGACATGTCTACCACCCCCAGAAGCGGGGGTGCACAGGGGTTGAAATATTTAAACATGCTAAAACAGCCGATATTTTAGTCGGATAATAATTTTTAGGGGTCCAAGATATTGATGGTGTTTCTACCGATGTTTTCTGAAGATAATTTTCATCCCCCACACCCTGGGGAAAGAGCACCCCTAGCGTTTGGGGTGGAGAATACAAATCTATACCGGTGGTTAAAATTTCACCAAATTTCGTGCACGTGTTCTTTGCGACCAGGAAACAAACACTGTCGGGGTGAGACGCGCCTACCACCCTCAGAAGCGGGGGTGGACGGGGGTGGAAATATTTGAACATGCTAAAACAGTCGATATTTCAGTCGGATAAATATTTTTAGGGGTCAAAGATATTTATAGTCTTTCCACTGATGATATCTGAATATAATTTTCAACCTCTACACCCTGGCGAAAGAGCACCCCTAGCGTTTGGGGTGGAGAATACAAATCTACACCGCTGGAGCAAATTTCACCAAATTTCGTACACGGGTTCTTTGCGACCAGGAAAACAACACTGTCGGGGTCAGACGCGTCTACCACCCCCAGAAGCGGGTCAGGATTATCAGTAGAGCACTTTTAGGTGTTGGGTGGGGGAACGCTGCAATAAAATAACGTGAATACAACCGAGATTGGAGTCAAATCCAATGTTATGGATGTCATCCAGTTCAATTATAGCATCAAATTGGCCATTTAGCCCCAAGGGGCGGGAATGGATGGGATGGAAAATTTCTAACATGTTAAATCATCGATATTAGCGTGGAATAAATAAATTCCGGGACCATTGACGTTATGAATATTTCTACCTATGTTGTTCGTAGGCATGATAGGGGTGGGGCTTGAGGGAATTTCCTTGAAAATAACGGGAAAACAACCGAGATTCGAGTCAAATCGAAGGTCATGGATGTCCCTGAATTTATTTATGACAATCTGGACAACGCGCGGGTATCGGCTGGGTTGGGATGAGTTGACCGGCTGTTTTTTGCGTCAATTAAATATATTTAGGGATGAATTAGATTAATAAAATTTCCCTACATGTTCTTTGTGAATAATTTCAACCTCTTTCGGACTCATAAGGGTGCACCATTAAGGGTGGGCGTGAAGTAGCATTACATAAAAAGAAACCAGAAACTATCGGGATTGTCACTGAGTTTAATTAATTTCCTTGAAAATAACGGGAAAACAACCGAGATTCGAGTCAAATCGAAGGTAATGGATGTTGCTGAATTTATTTATGACAATCTGGACAACGCGCGGGTATCGGCTGGGTTGGGATGAGTTGACCGGTTGTTTTTTCGTCAATTAAATATATTTCGTGATGAATTATATTAATAAAATTTCCCTACATGTTCTCTGTGTATAATTTCAACCCCTTTCGGACTCGGAAGGGTGCACCATTATAGGGGTGGGGCTGGAGGGAATTTCCTTGAAAATAACGGGAAAACAACCGAGATTCGAGTCAAATCGAAGATCATGGATGTCCTGAATTTATTTACGACAATCTGGTCAACGCGCGGGTATCGGCTGGGTTGGGATGAGTTGACCGGCTGTTTTTTGCGTCAATTAAATATATTTAGGGATGAATTAGATTAATAAAATTTCCCTACATGTTCTTTGTGAATAATTTCAACCTCTTTCGGACTCATAAGGGTGCACCATTAAGGGTGGGCGTGAAGTAGCATTACATAAAAAGAAACCAGAAACTATCGGGATTGTCACTGAGTTTAATTAATTTCCTTGAAAATAACGGGAAAACAACCGAGATTCGAGTCAAATCGAAGGTAATGGATGTTGCTGAATTTATTTATGACAATCTGGACAACGCGCGGGTATCGGCTGGGTTGGGATGAGTTGACCGGTTGTTTTTTCGTCAATTAAATATATTTCGTGATGAATTATATTAATAAAATTTCCCTACATGTTCTCTGTGTATAATTTCAACCCCTTTCGGACTCGGAAGGGTGCACCATTATAGGGGTGGGGCTGGAGGGAATTTCCTTGAAAATAACGGGAAAACAACCGAGATTCGAGTCAAATCGAAGATCATGGATGTGCTGAATTTATTTACGACAATCTGGACAACGCGCGGGTATCGGCTGGGTTGGGATGAGTTGACCGGCTGTTTTTTTCGTCAATTAAATATATATTTAGGGATGAATTAGATTAATAAAATTTCACTACATGTTCTTTGTGAATAATTTCAACCCCTTTCGGACTCATAAAGGTGGACCCTTAAGGGTGGGCGTGAAGTAGCATTACATAAAAAGAAACCAGAAACTATCGGGATTGTCACTGAGTTTAATTAATTTCCTTGAAAATAACGGGAAAACAACCGAGATTCGAGTCAAATCGAAGGTAATGGATGTTGCTTTATTTATTTATGACAATCTGGACAACGCGCGGGTATCGGCTGGGTTGGGATGAGTTGACCGGTTGTTTTTTCGTCAATTAAATATATTTCGGGATGAATTATATTAATAAAATTTCCCTACATGTTCTCTGTGTATAATTTCAACCCCATTCGGACTCATAAGGGTGCACCCTTAAGGGTGGGCGTGAAGTAGCATTACATAAAAAGAAACCAGAAACTATCCGGATTGTCACTGAGTTTAATTAATTTCCTTGAAAAAAACGTGAAAACAACCGAGATTCGAGTCAAATCGAAGGTAATGGATGTTGCTGAATTTATTTATGACAATCTGGACTACGCGCGGGTATCGGCTGGGTTGGGATGAGTTGACCGGTTGTTTTTTCGTCAATTAAATATATTTAGGGATGAATTAGATTAACAAAATTTCCCTACATGTTCTCTGTGTATAATTTCAACCCCTTTCGGACTCGGAAGGGTACACTCTTAAGGGTTGGCGTGGAAGTAGCATTAGATAAAAATAAACCAGAAACTATCAGGATTGTCACTGAGTTTAATTATTACATTAAACTTGACCGTTTAAGTCCCCGAAGCGGGAGTGGTCGGGGGTGAAAAATTTCAAACATGTTAAATGGTCGATATTTGCGAAAATTATTTCCTGGGGTTAATTACTTTGAAAGTATTTATACCGATGTTGTTCGTGTATAATTTAACCCCTGTGAGGGGAGCAAGCTTAGGGGTGGCGTGGAGTTACGTTAAATAAAATCCCGCAAAAACAACCAAGATTCGAATCAATTCCGAGACTATGAATGTCGCTGAATCTAATTGTGACAACCTGGGTAACGCGACGGGTTTGGGAGGTGTTGGGCGGGGGAATAAATTTTCAGACAATGTAATCGGCCGATTTTTGCGTGGAATACATTCTTTTTCATTATCGCATATTTGTGGGGGTGGTCATCTTCTAACATGTAAAAACGGCCGATATATTTAGTCAATGACTTCATCCCCCTTCGGCATGTGAGGTGAGCACATTTAGGGATAGGGTTCTAGGAGCTTTACATTAAAACAGCTCAAAAGTATCCAAAATTGGAGTCTTATCTATGGTTATAGATAATTGACATCTCGGGCAACGCCGGGCACCCAGCTAGTAATATGATAAAGAAAATCAAGAATATGCGTGAAATATTCCATCATGAACGAAAAAATAACTAAAATAAAAAAGAGTGGTTTTCATTTCAGATTATAAGTTAGCCAAACTTCCTTGATGAAGAATTTTTAGGTTTTTTCCTGCATCACTTTTAGCCGAATGCCGGGTAGGATCCCTAAACTATAGCTCGAGGGTCTTATTTAACCCTTGGCTTCCTTGCTCACCCTTTCGCATTTCCCCTTTCAAACCCATTCCTATGTTACTACGTGGAATGCCCTCAATAGCCTGTCACTCTGAAATAAAATTATTTGTGTAACATTTCTAAATAAAGTTTCATTGTCAGCAAGCACTTTCTTGTAAAAATTATTTTAAGTTTCTTAATCACCAAAATATATTTGTCTTCTCCGTCAAAATAGCTTTCACGTGTTTTTTTTCTACTATTGCCACCGCGACTAATTATGAAGACATGATACTCCAAACTGAAGTTGCCAGAATGGAATCATTTTGGTCGCATACTACAAGCACTCAGCCCAGTCAAATTAGACAAATCGAGAGGAAAAATCCCAGAATTTTGAAAATTGGCACATTGATCTTGGTACATTAGTTCAGAGTCCTGGTGGTGGGGGAGCGAGTTATGGGGAGGGGGAGGGGGCGGCGTTTAAATGTAAGGAATTGCTTTACGTAAAAGTAGAAGATGAAAAAATTTCCTACAAAAGTGTTGTTAAACATTTTTTTACGTAATACTAATAGTTTCGGAGTTATACGGTAGAGTTAGTAACAAAAATATTAAAAAACGTGCTTTATTTACATTTTATTGTTAAATTATACGCTTATGAATTATTTTAATATGAATAAGTATTGAAAATTATACATTATTAAGAAAAAATGATGTTGTGAGGGTACACTGATAGTTTTTTAGCCATTAGCATTACAAGGATTTGTGTTTACCAAAGGCCAGCTGCTTCAGTTGTAAAATAGGGGTGTGTCGGCCTGGTTTGTGTTGAACAGAGCTCGCACTCCACATCGGCCAAACACACGCCTTCTTATTTCACATTTAATTCCCATTGTCGTCTTTAAGACATACACACAATCTCAGTCTATCGCTGTGTTTAGATCGTGAGTTTTTATTAGCGTTGATGTTTGCGTATTCTGTGAAACGGTGAAACTATTATATATATTTAAATACTGTAAACTATATAACGGTACACTGCAATTACACCCTCGCCTCATAATGGCTGAGAGGTGTTTGCTATATGATGTCTGTTGGCCAGACACCATTGCTGATGCTTTGAGAAACAAGTCACCGTCCTCACAAGCGTGGTCTCTTCGCTCCAGAGAGCCTCAATTTGATTTCAAAGGCAAGTGTTTATTTGCTGTGGTTTATTTCTGTGAAAAGATTAATGATGAGTTTAATTGGAAACAGAAGAAAAACCCTGTTGACCTATGTCAGCACATAGAAGAAGAAAAACATTTTGGATACTGGCACTAAACAGCGGGGCGAATGAGGGCAACAAGTATCAAGACGGAAAATTATAGTCGGTGATTGGTGGTAGCTGATGGGATTTACCCCGATAACTGCTGCAAAAACTTCTATTCTAAGAAACTTTCAACCTCTGAAAAAGAGAACGTTTTCTCAGTGATTAAGATGACTGTCAGTATGAATATAATTACCGGTGAAAAGCCGTCAGTGAAAACGGTCAAAGTACAGCTGAAAGGGACGTATGGTAATCGTTTAATAATCACCAGCTGCACTCCCAGAACAAGACTGTGCTTTGCTTCTGGTCAGAAAATTATGAACGCATCGTGGTATGAAAGCATTTCGACACAGAAAAAGAATGCTTGAGTGGTGCAAACTGCAGCTGGTATGAGATACAGTCATTTTGCTTCATGATGCAAGGTGGTCACTTTTATTCTTGTTTTCTTACGTATAACATCTAAAATATTATAAAAACGAGATAGATTTTTTGGAAAGTGACATTATTAAACGGAGGCTTTAACGGCTGACGACTACGAACCTCTGTTTTCCAAATAGCTACGCAATCTCCGTCAACAAGGATTATTAATTTATTTGACGCCTGTAGCTCCTAAACGGCTGCAACTAGCGACCTGTGGGTGACGTCTTCGTCTTCAGCGGGAACGCTTCCATAGGATGAGACCCATAACTCACGCGAATAGACGCACATTTGGGAGAAAAGAAGCAAAAAGTGAAAAAAACAGAAAAACGCCTTTAGCTCCTGTTTTCTTGGAATCACTTTTAAGCTCAAATGAAAGGTAAAAGAAAAAAGTCTCTCTTTCATATGCCATCATAAGCACTGTTCGCTCTCGTTCCTTTGTTTCCCTATCATGCGTGTTTTTTGTTGCCCCTGTCTCCGTCCTCAGTACAACAGGTTATGGGAAATAAAATGGGGATTCATTGCACAATAGTTTGTGGGAACTGAGAGGGATCCTGCATCAATGGCCCTGTACCAGACGACGAATCACTGGACGAAGAAGAGATACAGTACGAGATTTTCATACAATATGTTATTGAACAATAAAATGTAAATAAAACAAGATTTTTTAAATTTTTGTTACCTGCTCGACCGAATAACTCCGAAACTATTAGTATTACATAAAAAATGTTTAAAAACTCTTTTGTAGGAAATTTTATCAGCTTCAACTATTATAAGTAGCAATTCTTCGCTACGAATGATAAAAAACATAACCTTTAAAGGCCCCTTCTACCGATATTTTCACTCGATTGGCCTTTATATGTCTAATTTTAATGGGCTTATAGACGAAAAATGCCATGCGATGAGGGAAGACAAAGTCGTTATGTGATATTGTTAAGTTTGTGACACATGGTCGAACAATTAGAAACAGGCAACAATAAAGAAAATGTATTATAGAAACATAAAAAAATTACGTATGAATGAAAATTAATAAGGAAGATAGCCAAATACAAACCAAATAAGTGATAATGTAAATATCTCACAACCTTTCCCGGGATCCTTACCCCTTACATCAGGTGCTAAGGAGAGACTAGAGCGACACAACTGTTGACAAAACTCATAAATGTATTATACCTTATGTCGCTCAGTAGAATTGCACTGTATGATACATAAATTTAATTTGGTTTCTAACATGATTGGTCTCTCTGAAGTGGTCTGCGAGGGCTATTCTCTCGCAGGTAGAACCTTGTAGGAGAGACAGGAAGGGGCTACCTTTGAGGATGCCTTTTACTCTCTCCGTTTTTGAACTAAGGTTCCCACAAGCCGAGGCACCTCGGCCTGTTTTGAAAGGTGTATGTTCTGGGGTCGCAGACCTTGGGCATACGGTAATAGTTGTTCGCTGTTCACATTGGAACAGTCGGCCAGCTGCCTCCTAAACTGGTCGAGGTACGGGGAAGGGAATGCTGCGACCCCACATCAAACTCTTCTCCCGCTATCGGAAGGGCGTGAGACAAGTACCCAATGGCCGACCTACCTGTTGCAAGTTTTTCTAGGGTTTTCCCTGCATTACTTTTAGGCGAATTCCGGGTAGGATCCTTATACTAGGGCCCCCGGGCTATAGCCCGGGGGCCCTAGTTAACCCTTGGCTACCTTCCTCTACCCTTCCGCATCCCCTCTTTCCAATCCATTCCTATGCTATTAAAGGCGATTTGCCACCATGTGGATTACCCTCATGTAGCCTGTTACCTCCAAAAAAAATAACTTGAATGGCGTCACAGTCTTGTTATATATTCGGTTATGATTTGCCCTTCGTTTTAGAAAATGTTGAGAAAATAACGATTTTGCGAGGTGCGATCTTCTGTTAAATGAGTCAATTAACTTGCCATTCGTAACGCCTTTTATTGCTTCATAAGGGCCAGTAAAGCTGGTACGTTACTATAGTGGTTCGAACAAATCCACAAACATAAATGTCGAGCTATTTCTCCTTGTCCGTGACATTTTTCATCGGAAGATAATTTTCGAATCTTTCGAGATAGCATTTGAACTATTCTTTTCTTAAGTCTTATTATTATTACTCTCAAATTGCGATACAATATGTCTACAGACATTAATAATTTTTTGTTGTATAGTAAATATATAAATATAATATGTTGAAATAAAGTTTTTTTAAAAAATTTCCTCAGTTGATATACGAGATCCCGAATCATTGCATTTTGTTGAGCACGGAACTCAGACATGAAATCGAATTAGCTTTATCTATATCGAAAAGACGTAACCTTAACAACACCACTAATAGCCGAGAATGATCAAGGCTCGGAGACATAATAAAAGCAAAAATTATACTTCGTTTCATCCTCACCTTAAGAAATGCCATTAAACTGATCCTTTGCAATCGTCGCCATTTATTATTTATTTTATCAGAGAAAATGAGCCAATACAAATGGATATTCAACTAATTTACTACTAAACAATGAATACATAACAATTCGATATTTGCATATTCCGTAGAATACAACAATCAATTTAAAACTTTTGCTAATTATTATCCTCATTCTTCCCTGGCAAATAATTTAAATATATTATCATGTTCAATAAACATTTTCGTATTCGCTTATAATATAAATGTATTCCATTTGTTCAAAATGATTCAAATATTTTAAAAGTAGCTTTCATGTCCCAATTTTACTTTATCCATGTCAAATTATTCTTGCCTGCAATGATATGTGCCTGCTTTAAGAACTATCTAATTTCCTGTTGTGGTATTATCTTTCGTATCGATTAATGTACCTTTAACGAATAAATAAACCAGAAATGTCAATGGGTGACAAACCATACTAAATTGATTCATTGTTTCAGTTTTCAGCTTTCGATTTGGTTTTTTTTATGCCACTTGTTGCTTTTTATGTATAAATTACTCTGGTTTCTGTAATTAATTCTAAATTTAACACATTGCACACATTGCATATAAACCAGGTATATGAGGTATATATATATACATAATATATATATATATACATATATATATATATATATATATATATATATATATATATATACATATATATCGCTATCATAATATATAATTGAATAATTTCAATTTTATGGAGTACTTCTTCAAGCTATTTGGTTTAAAGTAAAAAAAATCATCTGTATAGCATTGTAGTCATTAATATATTTATATGTAATCCCTATCAGCCATTTAGTGTTAGCATTTCAATCTTTATATCCTAGTCAAAACAAGAATTATGACTATTTTCCATAAGTGTGTTGTATAAGTTCATTCTGTAGAATCGTTGGATCAGCAACCTCTTTGCTTATGAACAATGCTTCATAGAAATAACTTCCGTTCTTTTTCTTTGGTGATCTGCGTTGTATCTTGGTCGGTGTGGTAAGCATGTTGTCATGTGTTTATTTAATCCATAATCATCGTATTTATTTAACACCTATATTTTAATGTATTATATGTGACATCAATAATTTATTTCCTACTTTTAGTCCACATTACAAATTTTGAATAGTGTTTAGTTATTTTATTTATCTAGGTCTGTAGTACACGTTCCGTGTGTTATCCCATTCGTGCACTTACAAATGTTTTAAACCTACTTTGAGTGTACATTAATTTTCCGATACCAATAAAAGTAACTGGCTTTAAGTTGTTTGGATGTTCTGATTGAAAGCTATATTTACGAATTCGCTTGAATGCAGTGGAAAACACGATAGTAGTTTATAAGGTGTTTTTTTTTTGGTTTGATGGGTTTCATAGTTCGTGGTTTCAATTTTGTATTTCTGCAGTTTCAAATAATGCTTATGTATATGTGTAGCTTTGACGTATTCATTTAGACAGTTTCATTGTTGATTCTAAATTTGAATTTGTCTTATTTTAATTACAACTTGATTAGTTCTCTGAATGTTTTGAGATTTATACTCTGAAATTTGGAAATAACTTCTTTCTTCAGCATTTATTAATGGGATGGTGTGATTGAGCTGTTTTTAATTTAAAAAATAAATTTATATAGTAAAGTAGTTTTCTACTATAATTTTAACTTTCGTTTTACAGAAAGTATAAATAATGAAGTTCAACAAATTAGTCTCCTCTTCAAGGAGGAAAAATCGTAAAAGGCATTTTACTGCACCTTCCCACATAAGGAGAAGATTAATGTCTTCACCTCTTTCCAAGGAACTTCGTCAAAAGTACAATGTCAGGACTATGCCTATACGTAAAGATGATGAAGTGCAGGTTGGTTTGTTTACAATTGCATTATAATAGCTTCTTATATAAATATTTTAATGTATGTTATAGTTCTTAAGAAATTATTTTTATTCTAGGTTGTAAGAGGACATTACAAGGGTCAACAAGTGGGAAAAGTAGTACAGGTTTACAGAAAGAAGTTTGTAATATACATTGAACGGATACAGAGAGAGAAGGCAAATGGAGCCAGTGTTTATGTCGGAATCCATCCGTCTAAGGTATGTTTAAATTTTTTTGAATCAGGACCTAAGTATCCAATTTCTTCTGAGGTAATACAATTGTTACACTACATAGCAGTTATAATAATTCATGTCTTTCAAAGTATACCATATTTGGAAGTAGAACAAAACTGAAACATTTGTGGTATTTTTTTTTGAAAATCTGTGAGATTTGTTTTGGTCTAAATCCTTCATAATTTTGTTTTATAGAACAGTTTACAGTTTCATAACACAATGCTTTCCTAGAGATTTGTGCAGAATGTGTGTATACATCAATGCCCTTAACTTGTCTAGCAGTCCAGGGCCAACTATTTGCACTTGGTCTTTAAAAAATGAAATTATTAACCCTTCTAATTGAAGCACTCTACTTGTTAAATGTGATTTGTGCTCTTTATCTTTGCTGTAACTGAAATATTCACGTGCTGTGGTTTCATCGAGTCAAGCTGCATGTCTCCATAATTAAGAATGAAATTCTTTCTAAAGATGTTTTAAATCATTTATATTATCCAGAAATGATTAAATAATTTATTTTTACATGTTACTATAACTGTAGTTCAACTGTTATTTGAAAAGATACCCTTTAAATCAAGGTAGTGACGTGACGTGACAGTCACAGACTGACAAATTTTAATTGAATATATCTCCTTCAATATGATTAGGCTGTGAAAATTTCATTACTTGTGTCTTAGAATTATAATAATTATTTCATGACATACAAATGTGTCGATACCTCTGCACATATTCTTTTATAAAGTATGGTTGCTGTAATGGAAATTTTTAATATTTTATGATGATCCAAACCATTCTCAGATTGATGCAATAACTGGATTCTAGTTTGTCTGACCTTTGCTAGAGTTTTTCTAGTATTGTGAAGATACTAGTTTCCATTTTGTGTCTTGTTGAAAGTAAGGCTCTGATATCATATTATTAATATTCTAAACTTATAAATAAATTACTATGTATTTACAAGTTTCCTTTATTCTAGACTGTAATTGTAAAATTGAAAATGGACAAGGATCGAAAGAAAATTATTGACAGAAGGTCTAAGGGAAGATTGGCTGCCCTTGGTAAAGATAAGGGCAAATACACAGAAGAAAGTGCAGCAGCTGCGACAGCAATGGAAACATCGTAATTGCCACTTTTTCTGTATATTGTATTACAATAAAGTTAAAAAAAATTGGCTTGTTTCCTTTCAAGAATTTTTTCCCCAAAGTGTAATGTGGATTAGTCATCTTTAATTTAGATTAAATTTAAGTGAACATGTGTTTATCAATTAACTTCCTGTTTAGAACCCCTTGTCCTGTTAATACAGAATAAGGACAGTTATAGCATTTATTTGTGTGTGCATTTTAGGGATGATAGTATATTGTGAAATAGCTCCTAGAATTTGAGTTATTGTTGTGTTCATTTTCTGTCATTTATTTAAATACATTTAAGTCTACAGCAGTGGTGGTAATTCAATTGTCATGGTATATGTTTTTAAAGTAAAAACTACAAGATTGTGAGCCAAATGCTAGTTTATGTGGAGATAAGGTGAAAATTATGTAAGGTTTAATTGACAAGTGGTTTCTTTGACTAGATGTGTGGTATACAAGAGATTTTATTAGACCAAATAACACACTTGAAGCTGTAGACAAACCCGGTAATTTAATGAATGTGTTGATTAAACTTGTGATCTTAAATTTTGCACAATTGAGAAATAAATAGGAATAATCCAAATAATTGTGCAGGGTTAGGATATTGTAATATTTTTTTAACTTATGATGGATTAGAATATTAACAGAAATAATACAAAGACTTGTGAAAAGGTTTACCTACAAGTTCCCTATAAAACATTTTATGCCAATGTAAATAGAATACAAGAAACTAGACTAAAAACTTGTGATCGGAAGAGGAGTGTGATAAGGTCAAGTCACTTGATACTTCATATGGAACAGGACCTTAAAAGATTCCGAAAACTGGCATTAAAATGGAAAGTTTTGAAAAGTGGTTCTAAGAAATTAGAAGATACCCATCTTGACTAGTTATTAACTGAAGGGCATAATGGTTTGGATACAGCTTTAGTGAATGTCTTAATCATGTCAGGGTCACTAATTCTGTGCAAGTTTTAATATTGAAGTACTAAGAAGAATTTTATTTGTTTTATGATCATGTACAGAACATGAACCTGCTACTATTTATTATTGTTGCTGTAGTGACAGAACTTTCATCTGTGACAGTGTGTCTTTGCTTTGCTCCTACACATCCCAATAGAAATTATCAGCTTAATCAAAGGCACATGGGTAGGGTTCAAGCTTGGAAAAAAAATATTGCAGCTGCTAATTGACTTTGAAGGGAGTGAAAATATGATTTTGGATGATAAAGCACCACTAGACTTGTCAAGGTGCAGGTGGAAATTTAGTTCAAGGACCTGTCGGTGGGTAGAACTGTTAATATATACGAGTTGTGAAGTGCAGTTATGCCAGCTCAGCACTTTTGATTACAAATCCCAAGTTGAGATTCTTGATCACAAATTAATGTGAATGTAGTTTTATCTCACCTTAAATTGTCAATTTACTTCTGTGTAAAAAGGACAATGCTCAGGCCATTGAAAATTCATTTTATTACTTCATTTATTTGGGTTGTACTATCTTACTTTTATGTCCAAATGTGTTAATTAGTTTGATTTGTCACATTTACCTTACTAGTTTTATTAATATAATTTATGAAGTATGTTCTTGGTACCTATATAAGCAAATTAATTCAACCAAAATGTTTTCTGATTAAATATGGGCTAAGTATGTTGATAACACTTCTTGGGGTAATAAAGTAACACACAAGTAACTGGGAGGTATGGTGATGGTAGGTAAATTCAATTACAAACTTCAGGGTTTTCTGGCTGGGTTAGTGTATACTGTTAGTGGCTGGCTAAAAATAATCAATTATTTAAAAGTAATATGGGAAAACTAGAGTTTTGGAAAGACCCAATCATGTTAAGATTTTTAATGAATTCTATTTGTTAATGGCTGCAGAAACTGCTTCCTCTAAGCTGTTTTGTAACGTTTGAGAAATGTCTATCTAAGCTGCTGCAATTATATCTGATATGCATTTATTTTTATATTACAACAGAATAGTTCTACTTTTAAAATCAGGATTTTTATTATGTCAATACAACACTGGCATTATATTCTTGTCAATTTAAGTGTTTTGTGCTACATAGGCTATGTAATTAATAGTAAATTGAAATTTGTATTATTCATGATTAATTAGTTTTATTTCTGAATATTGTTATTTTTCATATCTTTATATCAAAAGATTCTTTGTCCAACGGTGAATTTCTTCAGATGCAATATTTTGGCATGTATGCTTCTACAATAGCTTCTTAACATATACTGTGAGAAGGCTTCTCAAATTAATGCAAGTAGAATTCATGGCCAAATTATTTTGGGATACTGTTCATGATTATGTTACTATAACTGGTTGTAACTAGTGTTTTTGTTATACAGGGTGTTTGGAAATTATTTCTAAAGTCTATTCAAGTCTGAGCCCACTTAATTTGATTGAAAAACACTTTCTACAGTTCTGATTGTGATGTGCTTCTCACATACAGTTATTTCAGTCACTTTGTTTCCAACCTCCAACATAGATCTATGTCCATAGTCCATGGCACTGCAACTTTCCAAACACTGTGCAGTAGTTTTTTAGTGTCTGTCTTTTGGGATGTTGGACATACATTTTACTTGTTGGTAGAATGAGAGGGAAAAATACTGTAAATAGTTTCTCTATATAGTTTTGTTATTCACTTACAATTCAAGTGAAGAGATAGTAATTATGATACAGGCATATTTTGTATGCAACATTAATCTTGATCCCATAAGTGGTTGTTATGTAGTAGCCATTAATATTGGACATATTTTTCATTGATCATATGTGCAATAGTTCTATATGGAAGATTAGACCTTTGCAGCATAGTTCTTTAATAATTAATACTTGCTTCATTATTTAACTTACCTTAACATCTCTATTTGTACTACATTAATTATTCATGGTTTAATTTTGAAGCATCAATCTGATTGCTTAATGTAATTAAAACTCTTAATTCAGTTGGGAGCATAAATCTGATAAAATAATGCACCACAATCAGTTTGTTAGTTTAATCTGTACCAATTTTTATTTTATGCTGTTATTAACATAATAATTTGTCAGTTTGCATTACAGGATATGAAGTTCTTAGTATTTGAGAATACAGATGTATAGTGTTTTTTCTCTCTTCACAGATACTAAAATACTATGACTGAACATTCTCTTTTTAAATTTTTTCATTTGCTTTCTTAATAAATCACTTAATTTGATATAAAGTGGTTGGTAAAATTGTGTCACTGATCTGAAATGTTACATTTCTAATGTGAAGTAAGTGAAAAATAGGTCACCATATCTGACAAGATGAAAGTAAGGGTTCATCAGGGGAAAAACTTGCTGGCTGAGCCAAAGGTAGTAAATTGGGTCACAGATGTCCTGAGGTCGTAGATACACCATAAATTTGAAAATTTTCATAGAAATTCTATTATGCGAAATCTGGAATAGAAGTTCTTGAAGGTAGCAGAGTTGACAATTATCGGGAATATTTATTTTCCTCTTATTAAGTCCTGTTTTAATTCATGCTATCTCACAATTTTTCTCCTACTAACAGACAATGGGACAGATAAAGATAAACCATGTACAAAAATTCCATATTAATTGAACATAAATTTAAAGCTCTGAATTTTATAATAAAATGGGCATTGAATTTATTACAAAACCAGCTGGGCGTACGGCGTAGCTCGGGCTGTCATTTATCAATAACCCTCATTTAGGTATGTCCATCCATAGTGCACCGCCACCCGCTTTATCGCGGCAGACTAGCAGGTAACAAATGTAGGGAGAAATGTGCGCCTGCTTCAACCGCGTTTGCGGGAATTCATTAGTTTCTTTTCTCGCTTCACCCGCTCGATCAGTTCGCTGTAGAATGTTCTTGTGTTTTCAACAAAACGGTTGAAGGGTCACGCAAACCGCAACACGTTTGAAAATTTCCACCGCCGCTACTGTGGATTAAACAAAAAGTATTTATTCCACGCAAAAATCTGCCGGTTACATTGTTTGAAAATTTCTACCCGCCAACACGCGTTACCCAGTTTGTCACAATGAAAATCGGCGACATCCATAACTCCAGAATTGACTAGATTCTCGGTCTATTCGCGTTATTTTCATGTAACGCTCCACCAAACCCCACCCCTCAGCGTGCTCCTTTCCCATGCCGATAGGGGTTGAATTATACACAGCGAATATCTACCGAAATATTGTCATCGAAAATATTTATCCCACCCCCACCCTTGGGGGTTAAACTGCAAGTTTAATGTAATACTTAATCTCAGCGACATCCATAACTCCGGATTCTACTCCAATCTGCTTTTTTTGCGTTATGTTTATGTAATGCAACTCCACCCTAGCCTTCATGGTTCTCCTCCCAAGTCGATAGGAGTTGTAATACACAGAATATGATAAAAAATATTATGCGTGTCATTGACCCCGAAAAATATTTATTCGACGCAAATATCGACAGGTTAACATATTTGATAATTTCTACCTCCGCGCGTTACATAAATTGTCATAAATTAACTCGGCGACATCCATAAACACGCTTTGACTCGAATCTCGGTTGTTTTCGCGTTATTTTCTTGTAACTCCACTCCGCCGCCACCCCTAAACGTGCCCCTCTCTCATCGGTAGAAATACTGTAAATCTAATTAACCCTGAAATATATTTATTCAACGCTAATATCGGCCGTGATTGCACGTTTCAAAATTTTCAACACCCCGTCCACCTATGGGGGTTAAATGGCCTATTGAATATCGTAATTAAACTCGGCGAAATCCAGAATCCCTGGATATGACTCGGTTGTATTCCCGAGTTTTTTTTATAATGCCAGTCCACCCCACACACCTAAGGGTTGTCCTTTACCATATAAGGAAATTATACTCAGATAACATTGGTAGAAACACTATCAATTTCTTTGACCCCTAAAATATTGACTGCTTTAACATGTTTCCACCCTTCTCAATGCCGAAAGGAGTTTACATTTTACACACACACACCATTGGTAGAAATACTATCAACATCATTCACCCAATTTTCTTATTCCACACAAATATTGACTGTTTAACATGTTTGAAAATTTCCACCCCTGCCCCTGGGGGTTAAATCACCAATTGAAATTTACTCCACTGGAGTAGATTTGCATAAGGAACATATAAACAAAAAGTCTGCTTTATTTATTAGGAGATGAAAAATGTTGTAGGTATTAAGATGTATATAACATTACCAGAATACATTTTTCTATGTCCTAGTATTCACTACTGCCAAGTGAAATTGTTTGTTTTAATGGTAGAAATAGACCTTTTGTATTTGAAGATATAATACAATTGTTTTTATTGTTTTCTGCATCACTTTAATTATTCACCAGTGTGAAATAATGCCAACATTCATTCAACTTGCCATGATACTTTTTTTAAAAATAAAATTTATTGGTGAAATATAATTTTGCTCCATTTTCTTACAGTTTTGACCATTTATATTGCTGAGATGACATCTTTTCTTATGTCTGTCAGTATGTGCATATAAGCCTGCGCCTCAGCATTTTCTGAATGTTATCAATTTTCATAGTTTTTTATGTTCTTTTTGATCCGTTTAAACTTTCCCTTGATAGAAATAGTGATTTGAGTCTTTCCCGAGGAGAGGTGGCTGTAAAATGATACCTAGCTGCTTAGGAAGAATTCAATCAACAATTTACCCACATATAATATACTAGTAATTACCTACCACCTCACGGCATATTAAAGTAAGGAAATGTATTTATACTGTATAAGCAAGCAATTAGAATATTTGAGTTTATGAGCTTTTTTACTATGGATTGTAATGGTACAAATTAATTGAAACTAGAAATAGAACTAGTAGACACCAATTTTCTGTCGGTAAAGTACACATGCTTTGGTCCTGGAGAATTTTTTGCATCCGATGAATTTGACTTGAAAAACTGTGTAATAGTTGTATTATTTTTCACAGATTCATCATCCTCATATTCAAACCTAAAACAGAGTATATCATTAGTTAATTGTTGAATAATACATTTGTATGTATATAATTTACTGTGAATAGGATAATAATGATGCTAGTTTTAAGCATAAAATACATAAATAAATGAGACAATAAATAAAAAATTACGTATAACAAGAAAGCCAGGTTTCTTTTGAATTCTCCAGAAATGATGCACTTCTTTAACACTTCAGTCAACAGAAAATAATCATTGTACTATACATGGATATAATATACTAGAAATATAAACATTTTCAAATTACTCCTGACATTTCAGTTTTACTACCAAATCTCAGGGTATTTACAATTTACAGTCAAATATCACGGGATATATAAATTTTTATTATTTACATTTACAACTCTCTCGAAAGCACAGTTTGATGACATATTTTGCAGCTATTCAATGAAGTTTTCGTAATCCCTCCACATTTCTTATACTCAAAAAACATACACAACTGTTGTACCTTTTCTCCCGATGCCTAAGATATTTCAAAACTTTTTCAGATACACAATTGACGTTCTCCACTAAATTTTAGTATAATTTGGTATGGAGAGGACAGAGAGATAGGTTGTGGCTTACCTGAAAGTGAAGTGTGGTGTCGCCATAAGGAACTGAAGATATTTCTTCAAATTTTCGGAGGCTCTCAGCCCCATTCTTCAGGAAGGAGTGTTACACCGGTTCATGGTCATACCAATATTGCAATTATTTTTGACAATGTCACATACTTACTAATATAATATATATTCAGATATTAGTTTCTCTAAATTAATTGAAGTAAGCCTAAGGACAGTAACATTAGCTTGGACTAAAAAATATTAGTAATAACCAATCAGCCTGTTTTTTTTGCCTCAATTTTTATTACAATTCAAAATGTGCACCTTCAGAAGCTTTTGACATGTTATATTCATCTGAAAAACATTGAAATTTTGAATTAATTGTAATTCAGCGTTTTTCAGGATGAATATGACATGTCAAAAGCTTCTAGATTTGATTTATTGAAAATTGCGTAGTAAAATGATTGGAAATCTTAATCCTGTATGCCATTTCCTAGGTAAAGAGGACGATGAGGAGAACAAAGATTTACAGAAGAAAACAAACAAGGTATACAGTAGTTAAACAGCAGAGAGAAAATCAGCAAGTAAGAATAAACAAAAATTTTTTAGACTGAAAGAGGAGAAATAATCAAATACATACCAACGTGTTCACACTTGTGCACTCTAGCTCTAAAATGAAATAAATTTTTCCTCAGTTTGGAATATGATCTGAAATTAGTAAAATCCAAATAATCCCATATTCATCTCTATAATTGCAGTGAAACTCTTCTATCCTTTAATGTTATTTTTTCCACTCATCATATTGAATACATCATATGCTCAATGGTTGAAATATTTTCCACTTTCCTTTAAACTATTCTTTTCCTTACTTTTCACTTTATTGCAAACCAATTTTGGTTATTCTACACATTACCTTCTAGATTTTCTGTTTGTTATCACCACTACTGCCTTCCTTGTTGATTTCCTACAGTAGATATTTGTTTCCCTTTGGTCTTACTGATACAATGAAACACACAATTAATTCTCCAAACAATGCAGCATTTCTATTTGGAATTCTAGTATTATTACCCTCTGACCCCCTTTTGAAAGTCTTACTTACTACAACTAAACAAGACTTAGTCACGTGAAATTTTCAAATTAATGCAAATGTTGAGCAGTTCCAGTAAATAAGGAACTTTACTTGTATTTATTCTCAAGGATGAAAATCATAGTTTTGAGCTATATTAGATGTATTTACCATTCAACTTCAACAGAATTATCTTGTAAAATTTTATCAGCAGTTGACCAGCTAAATCGAACAAGTTGGGGATATCCAAATATAGGATCTATATTTTCTGCCAAAAACTTTTTTGTAAGTGGATCTGTAAACAAAAAGCTGTTTTTAAAAAATTTATAAAACATTTATATATACACATATTTAATTAAACTGAACAAGTTATTACAACAATCTAACTGTAGTTCAGATTAGAAACTATTTCAGTTATGTGAATTACATATTTACTCAAATACATTCAATTTATTTTTCAGCATGTGAGAATAAGGAAGTCAAACTAGGTAACTCAAGTAGTTAGTGGTTTGATAGTAGTAATTCATTAACTAATTGGACCGTTGCAGTGAATTTATTAATGGGTTGTGTATATCTATTGCAAATAATGATATTTTTTTTTATAGAACTGTAATTGTTTTAAAATATATGGCAATGCTATATTTTATATATATGAACTATTATTATGCTTGAATTAATTTGTTGATTTTTCCTTATCACAACAATGTTTTATATTCCTTCCCCCAATGTTTGAGGCAACATTTATGACAATAAATCATAATGAAAATAAGAAAATCAGAGATCAATAAATCAAACTCAGATATCCTGAATCTTTGTAATATGAAAAACAGAAAATACTTGTTTATTTATTAGTAAATAAATTAGTTACACTTATTAAAATTTAAAAAATTATATAATATTCTTTGAAATTCTCAAATTTCTACTACCATTTGGGTATCCACTTCCAAATTGTTCAGGAGAAATATTTAGTGGTTCTCTGAAGTTCCATACAGATAATGCCTTATCTCTCGACACTTTAGCGCAAATACTTGCAGCACTTACTATAGGATATGTAGAGTCAGCTTTCTTTGCAACAGTTATTTTTAATTCTGGAAATATTTCAGATAATTTGGCCTGTAATAAACAGTTTATTAAAACACTAATTCATAATATAAGTTTATACATTAACCCATTAACCAACCTGATATTTTTCCGGTACCCCAACAGTATCAACATAAACTTCTGCAATTCTTACACCCTGTTCAATGGCTTTATTGATAAGATATACAGTTGAATCTTGTGCAATTTGATTCAATGAGTATTTCTGCCTGAAACAGAATATTTTCATTGAGGCCATTTTGGAATAAGTCTATTACAACTGGCGATAATTATTCCACTTGATATGAAAAGTTACAGTAAATGAACTTTTATTAAAATTAAAACATGAAAGTAATTGGTAATACAGTTTGCAAACATCAAATGAAGGGACATTCGTTTTGTGATGCAGGTTTTAATGACAATACATTATTAACCATGTGTCTCATCAAAGGTTCCTAGCCTCAAAACCACTGTAAAATGCATGCAAAACATTTAAATAAATTATTCTTTCTACACATTTTATTTACAAGCCTACTATTCCAAAAAAAGCTAATATACTCAATTTCATTTAACAGAAATTAGATCAGTTGCAAATTTATCAATGTTTTTAGAACTTACCTCTGCAGCATGCTGTTGCAAATGCTGTTTGGAGAAATAGCTTCTACTATCCAACCAATTGAATCATTATTATTAATTATCTTTTCTAAAATATCATCTCTATCTTTTTCTGATAAGGTTTTAGAATCGGCACACCCAAATTCCTTCAATTTATTTTCCTTTGACTTAGGACAATAACTAATTCCATAGACCATTGGACCTGAATAAATCAATCTATTAGTTAAATATAAAAAAGCACTGTAATTTAAAGCACCCATCCAATCATTGGAGAAAAGCAGTAAGATCAAATACAGAAAATTTTTAACTCAGGTGTATTGTAAATAAATCATAATGCAAATAAGAAAAATCAGAGAGCAATAAAATCAAACTTAGATATCCTGAATCTTTGTAATATGAAAAACAGAAAATACTTGTTTATATATTAAAAAATAAATTATTTACACTTATTAAAATTTATTTATTTATAATAATTCACCTGACTTTATTAATCTTAAGAAAATCTACAATAAAGTTCAGTGGGACAGTGTCCACCAAGTTATCTGTGAAAAAAAGTTATGCAAGACTTCCACAGTTTTGCGTTGGGATGCAAGCGATAAGGAAGTACAAACATTTGGTTAAATAAACCTTGGATATAATGTTCCCGTCAAGCCATAAATTACTTCATTTAATTCTTTGTATAACTACTAGGATCTGAAAAATCTTGAAAAGAGACAGAAATCAAGAATTATTTAATAATGTACATTAGTTGCATGCAAAATCTACAATTGATGCAGCTAAAATGATATTCTGAAATGGTTGTAGCTGGTTGCTAAATATACCTTTTTTAAAATTTAAAATCAATGTTATACACAATTCTTCAATTTTTGTAGCTGTGAAAGGGAATAACAAAAATAAATGCCAGAATTAAGTTTGGATGGAAAAATAAATGAAGAAAATTTTGTAACAATATAACAAAACCTTTAACCCCAAAGAGCACTAAATACAAATTTAAAAATACAGTATTAACAAAAGAATTTGAAATCTTAACTTAAACTAAATAATCTATTAATTGACTGCATCATAATTAATAAACATATAGTTACGAAGTAAAGTTCAGAGATACTGTTAGGAAAGAATCATAAATGAAGGAATTTAATTGTATTTGGCCATTTACTCAAACTTTTTAACCCTGATTTAGGAAGGCAAGTTAAGACACAAAATTGAGCACAATACGACTAACACTCTTGAGCTGCAAGAACAATGTAAAAGTAACAGACTCATTGAGGACTGAACAGGATTATTGATAGCTTTATAATTTTATGGCAATACTGTTACTGATCTTAAAGGTTTCTCATATGTAAAGGCAGACAGAAATTTTGTTGTACATGAGAAACAAAGTTGAAAGTGCTTCAACTTATAATAATAAAAACAATTGCATAGATGCTAGGCAATTAGTAATTAAACATTAAGAGTCACTCTGAACAATTCTTGGCATAGTTCATAAATATTATAGTTAATAGAACATGTTTTTTTTTGTATGATGTTTTGGTGCATGTGTAATTTTTTAGGCAGCATACCTAAAACTGGACCTCTTCCAGCTTCATCTACTCCAAGAATACAAATTTCCTCTTTACAAATTTCAGGTACATTTGAAGTTAAGGTCAAATTAATACTATTGTCATTAGCAGTAAATGCAGGCCCCAGTTGATCAACCGATTGTATAGTAACAACTCCCTCGGTACTCTTCATTTTTAAACAGGTTGCAAGTGTAAATTATATTGTTAAACTAAACTGTTTTCGCAATTACGCGCGCATTTCTCAGAGATGTTAATTTTTGAGTAATGGAAGAAATCTCCACCGTCATTTGAAAATCTCTGGTTTTACTTGCAATGTTCCGAATTCCTTCTAACCAATGAAGGAAACATATAGCAAAAGTAATCATATTAATGCGATTTGCTTTATTGTACTTCGGCATTTCTACCAAAATTGTGTATTTTTAAATTTGTGAAAGCTATTTATTAACATGATGGGAATATCATAAGAACTCAAATTTTGGCTTCTTTCAGAACTAATTTACATTACAAATATATTGAACCACATATTACAATTTTGAATATATTTATTTATTTTAACAACTTGGATTCGTTTTTGAATTTGGCACTATCGAGCAATTCAATATATCTTCGTCGTATTCTTTGTATAGCATAGTACGCGAGGTTATGTTATTCAGATGTTTATGAATTACAATATTAATGATATGTAAATATTTTGATTTGAAGTGCAAATTATTTCCATTTTAGCTATATAAGATACATATATATGTAATAATCATTTTTCAACGATATATATATTTATTTAAATACTGTGTTGTTACTTTGTTGATTGGTTTATGTTTAGATGCCGGGAATATTTTGGTGACTGTTTTTAGCTACTCGTTTGTGAAATTTAAACTGTTACGAAATGAATTTAAGAGAGATGAAATTTTATCCTTTGCAACAAAATCAGTTGTATTATATATAACATCTATCATTCATCTTAAAAATAAAATATTCTCGTTTGAAACAATTGCTTCCAAATCAGCATTCTCTGAATTGCTTAATTATTTTGATTTTTTAATTAACATGTCATTTATAATATAAAAAACAAACAGAAAATGGCGAATTAGTCAGAAAAGCCGCATTGTAAACAACGAAATAATTACAAGGTTTCACTCACTATTTTGGGATTTTATCAGGAATTCGCTTGAGAAAAGAGAACTTAATAATTTTCTTTTTTATGTTTAAGTTTTGAATTTATGCATTCCATTATATGTGTATATACACTTGGTCTTGTATATTGCTAAAAAATTAATTACAGGAAGATTTGACATATCTAGTTGTTTTCAACCTAATTTTACTATTTTAGCCTTGAGGTGTTTTTTCAAATAACTATCTAACATGTCAGAAGATGTCTTGTTAGACAGTGTTTTATCCTTGAGGATAAAATCTGAAAGTTAGGTTGAAAATGGCAATATAGACCTTATGTCTATTAATTTTTTAACAATATACAAGACTGTTTTCTCCCCGAATATTAATCTGTGAACTGTCTTTATTAACCAAATGTATGAAATTTGTATTATGCACTGCATCATATGATTGTTGTAAAAGAAATGTGTCATAGGATGCAGTCCAAACATTAAATTCATATTTGTATCTCTAATTTTAATGTGGTATATAATGGAATGCATACATTAAAGACTTAAACATCATGAAAAAATTTATTTTGGTCCTTACTCATATCTATTACCTGATGGAAGTCTCAAATAGTGGGCAAACCATCACAATTATGCAATCATTTCATTCATTGTTTAAAATATAACTTTAGTTATTTTGCTATTATATAATTTGCTTAAAAATTATGTTACATGTTCCTTGAAGACACTATCATTTCTGTTCTTACCTTGGGCCAATATGATGCACTAGGTGCTTCTGCCAAACTCAACCTGTTCCTAATTTGTAACTCATGATTTTCCATGATGTTTGACATGGATGTTAGATTAATAATTATAGTATCTGTACTTATTAATTTCCTTTTATTTACCAATATTCCTGTTTTTATAAATCTGTTCATTGTATCATGTGATGTATCCTTCTTCTTTGCCACAACTGATTAGCCATGTTTTATATTGTGATTTATTTTCTTCTGATTCCAAAATCTTTCAATAACATTTTTGGTGACTTATTCTCCATATTAATAAATGAATAATGGTGACAGCAGTCTAATTTTTCTAACCAGTTTCTCTGTTTTTTTAGATGCAATTTCAGTTTTTGCTCATACAGTTTGAGAATTTATATGCCAATTTCATTCAGTGTCTGTTTAGTACAATTTACTCTGACAATACATTTTTAACAAATAACTATGTTCACAGTTAGCATTTCTTAGCATTCCAATTGCTTTCCTTGTTCTCATTTCCTGAAGTTGAATACCAATTCTATAAATGCCTATTCATGATTAATTGAAGATTAATGAAAAATAACTTAATACCTATTTTTAAGGAAGAAGTAACATTCACTATTAACAAAATAGAAATTTGTTCCCACACACCAATCACATAATTATTTAATCATTTTGTAATTGCACATTTCTCCCAATTTACTAATTGAATTTGTCTAAACAACAGTGTTTTCGAAGAATAAATTTACCATTCAGTACTGATTACAATATTTCATCTTTTACAAAATACTGACAATTTAAAGTGTATTTAGGAAAATAAACTTAAAAAATTACTTTCTTTTATTTCTTTCTCCTACTGAATCAAAGAATTACTGATAATCTCATAGAAATTAATTCATTAAAGCTTAATTTATTATGTCTGTAGATTGCAAATAATTATTTGATTCAATACCAGATAAAATGAACAGTAATAGTATTTGACAGGTATTTATTTGATTCTGCAAAAGAAAGGAGTGAAAAGAAAGTAATGGAAGGGAAATATTCAAATAAATATCTCACAAGTCAATAATAATACTTACACATATAAGCACAATTTTTTAAAAATATAAATTCCAAAATGAATCATTTCTTGGTTTATTTTTTAGGAAACACAACTGAACTGATATATAAGTATACATCCGATAGTGATTTATAATTCTTCAATTCACGATTTGATGTTTCAATGGAGAAAGTGCAATTCATAAAATTGGATGAGCCATGACCAGGTTTGTACCATTTTTTAACTAAACCAATACATTTAGTGAAAGCTGTTCTTCTTCATTTCCCCATTTCCAGTCTTTTGTATCAGGTTGTGAATCAAGGACCTCCACATTTGTATATCTCTCTACCACACTTCACCTTTATTCAGTATTTCTTCTACTTTTCCTCCAATCTTCTCTATGCTTTCCTTCATCATATCCATCCACCTCTTTCTTGGCCTTCCCCATATTATTTTTCCTGATACTTTCTCATCAAATATTCACTTTGGAACGCTTCCAATCTTATATGTCCATACCAATACAGCTTACTAATCTCTAAATGTATAAGTAGATATAAAAAGTTGTATAGAACTAGTAAGGAAAGCTTTCATAAAAAAAGAGTAATTTGCTTATATATAGTATAAGTTTGGATACTAGGAAATCATTTCTAAATGTGTTTATCTGGAGTGTGTATGGGAGTGAAACTTGGAGTATCGACAGTGCAGAACAAAAAGAATGGAAGCCTTTGAAACATATTACAGAAGAATGCTGAAAGTCAGGTGGGAATAGTCACAGATCAGGAAGTCTTGACTAGAATGGGTGAAGAGAGAACATTATGGAGGACACTTACTAAAAGAAGGGATAGACTAATAAGCCACATTTTTAGGTACAAAGGGCCCCAGTAAATTAGTATTAGATGGAAGTGTGGGAGAAAACAGAAGAGAAAGATCAAGGAAAGAATATGTTAAGCCAATAAGGGACAATATGGGATGCAATAATTATGCAGAGGTGAAAAGATTAGCACAGGATTGATTAGCATGGAGAGGTGCATCAACCAGCCTGTGAACTGACTACCACAACAACAAGAATCTTGATTTTTAAGAATGGAAGGCATGTTGGTGTAGTTGCTGAAAAAAATCATTCTTGGGTTTCCAAATAGGTCACAAAGTGATTAAACCGTGACATCTTTGTCTGGAAGATGATGATGGAACTTGTGAACGTCAAAATGTCGTGGTTTAATCTCTGTGTGGAAACCTGGGAACTAATTCTTCAATCTTGATCTTGTTCTGTAGTTTCAGGAATCCAGTTTTTTATCTGGTTTCCCCATTTCTGATCTCATCTCTCCATTACTTTTTAATTATTCCTTCCAGGAACTTCATTTGGGCTTACTTTCTTCCCTCATGTTACTGCATACATCATTATATTGCTGCCTAATACATTTAATTGAGGATCATTTTACATTCTTCTGCAACTTCATTGTTACACACCAGGTCTCTCTCAGCCTGGTAAAACCCATTTGCATGCTGAATTCTCTTCCCAATTTCCTCATTCATCTTTACTGATAATACTCCCCAGGTATTTGAAGCTTTTCACAATCTCTAATTGTTTCCAGTTATTATTATTCACATAGTAGACCCTATATGGATCCCATGAAGCCTCTATGGTTCTTCCGGCAGTTCACCCACGAGATTTTCATTTTCTCACTCATGGCATTTTTCCTCTCTTCTGACCAAATTGTGCTGGTATTTTTGTTTTTGTCTGTGGCTGGACTACCACTTGTCTATTTTGCTTCTGTACATGTATCTTTAGTATCCTGACTGGTGAATTGAGCATCGGTCAGGTCTCTTCATACATGTTTAGCCCACGTTACGGCTTTAAGGTTTTCAGTTGTTGAGAGGATCTGGTGTGTAAGTCTATATTAAGGGAGTCTATATATATATATATATATATATATATATATATATTAATAGAACTTTAGTTGTCTTTTCCTAATATCGGCTAAGATGTTTGAAGATTGCTCTGTAGTTTTGTTGGTTTGAAGTCTATACCCAACGACTGTTCTTCATTGATCAAGAATTTTTCTGATGATTTTACGTTCTTCTCTTTGTAGGTTCTGTAGTAGTCTTTTTGTGAAGTGACAATGTTTCCGCTGCATATAGAGCTTCAGATTTTATTAGTGTTGTAGTGCTTCAGTTTTGCTTGTATTTCTTTTCTAGACCCCTGGGTTCTAGGATTTCACCTAAGTATTTGAAATGTGAGACACTACTGTTAAGATTCTGTGTGTTTAAGATTGTACACATAAAGTCAGTTTTTTCAATTGAATAGGGAAACACTCACTAGGTATGGTGGGTACTAAGGAAATAAAATACTCAGGAGGGATCAAAACAAGCCAAACCCAAGTGGAATCTGTTGTTGGAACCACTGGTAACTTGGTCAGCATCTGTTCACCCAATGGGTGCAGCTGCAACTGCTCCAGGAACTAGCAAACCCTGGTTCTAAGCAACCAGCCTAGCTGGGCCCAATTTTAGTAACAAGCACTATGGTTTTCCATTTATTTTATTATTCCTTATACCTTCTGTCTTTTGTCGTGTCACGACCACCATTTTACTATTTACCTCACTTATTTGCATTCCATATTCCACTACTTCTGATTTCACTTATTATTTTGTTGTTATACTTCCCTTTCATTCTCCCTCCACACTACTGTCACCTGCAAAAACAGATGTCATTACCTCTTTGCTTGTAACTTTTTTGCTTTACCCTTTTATGGATTTAACTCATTACTGGTATGACTAGTATTGGGGACAGTACATTACCTTGCCAAGGTCCTGTTTCAACTTGACCTATCATAGTCCTCACACTACTAATACACTTTTTATACAATGCTTTTATCATTTTAATTTTTACAGTCTTATCTTTTTTGACCAATGAATCGCAGACCAATTGTGATACACTGTCACATGCTTCTTTATGTCTATAAATGTTGAATAAAAATTTCTCAGTTTATCAACCAGGTCAATTGTTTATTAAAAGTCTATGTTATTTGACCTATAAATGTCATCACAAAAACTTTCCTGAACTCCCATCTTTTCTCCATCATATTCCTAAATGCATCAATCAAATCAAAAGTTGATCTATCTTTTCTGAAACCTTGTTGTTCTTCCAACATTTCGTTTTCTACTTTATTTTTCAGTATTCCTTCTAAAATCTTCTGTAAAAACTTTTCAAAATGTGAAATGAGGGTGATTCCGCTATAGTTTTTACATTCTTTCTTATTACCCTTCTTGAATTCAGGAATTATTAGACCCTTTCTTCAACCTTCTAGAATTATTTTTTCAATATCACTTGATGCATCCATTGTACCCTATGTGATAAGGTTGCTTAATGAGTCTCTAAATTTCATAAGTAATTACTTCAATTTATTATTAACTAACTGGCTGCCTGGTGTTCCCAAGTTGTCATAATTAAACTCAGCAACATCCATAATCCCACATTTGAGTCCAATGTCAGCTGTTTTCATGTTATTTTTTAGTCACTCCTCTCCCATGCTGAAAGGGTTTGAAATTATACACTGAAAACATTGGAAGATACACTATTTATCTTATCAAATATTGGATTTTTGAGCATCTTTGAAAATGTTCACTCCTGTTCACAGTGGTGGTAGTTGTGTCTTATCTCCACAGTGCTTGTTTCTGCTTCTCAAGGAAAGTGCGGAAGAAAATTTATTCAAATTTGTATAGCTCAGCCAAATTAGACACGTAAAGGCTAATTGAGAGAAAAAATCCTGGAGTTTTGAGAATTTGCAAATTTGATCCTTGGAAAGTTAGTTTAAGGAATATAAAGAGTCCTGGCGGTAGTGATGTGGGTGAGCTAGAGGGAAGGGGGGCCTTTAAACATGATGCCTTTTAATTTTTTGCTCATATGTCACTTTTAGCGAATGATTGCTTTATATAAAAGTTGAAGCTGATACAATACCGTACAAAAGTGTTCATACACATTATAAATTAAATAATCGTGCTTTATTTACGTTTTACTGTTAAATAACATTATTATATGCATATCTCGTCATCTATCTCTTCTTCATCCAGTGATTGCTGTTGGGCAGAGCCTGATGTGGGTGTCAGGGATTTGAGCAGATGAGGTACTGAACCCCAATTTTGCTAGCATGTTCAATGAGAACCAAATTTCTGATATATGAAAAATGCAATGCCATACATGATAAGGGAAACAATTAATGAGGGTGAACAGCGCTTATGATGGTGTGTGAAAGAGACACTTCTTTTCTCTTACCTTTCATTTGATCTCTGGTCCTTGAGCTTAAAAGTGGTTCCATGAAAACAGAAAGGGTAGAAGGGACCACTTACTCAGCTTCATGAAGGAAAACATCACTTGCGTGGTAATGGCCAGTGTCATAAGCATTTTGCACCACTCGAGCATTCTTCTTCTGTGCTTGGATTCCTCAAAAGTGCTTTTATAACACAATGTGTTCAAACTTTTGTGACCCACGTCCTGAAAGCAAAGCACAATCTTGAGCTGGGAGTGCAACTGAGTGATTATTAAATGATCACAATATGTCCCTTTCAGATTTTCTTTGACCATTTTCACTGACAGCTTTTCCACAGTTTTTACATCCATCACCTCATCCAATGATCTTTATCATTGAGAAAACTGTAGATTTCTTCCATAGCAGTTGCCAAATAATCATTGACACGACATCCTTTCTTTTTTCATTATTTGAAAGTTTCTTTGAATAGATGTTTTTGCAGCAGTTGTTCCATTAGCTGCCACAAAATACTCATCCATCTTGATACTTGTTCCTCCATTCATCCCCTTCATTGAGTGGTTGCATCCAAAATGTTTTTCTTCACGTCTGTGCTGAAGGAGGTCAACAGATTTTCTCTTCTTTTTCTGATTAAACTTATCAATCTTTTCTCAGCAAAAAAAGAAAACAAAAAACACATGCCTTTGAAATCAAATTGAATTGAATCAGCCATTCATCCCATCCTGCCTTGCAATGCTGGCCTTCAGTAATCCTCTTTCAATAATAACACTCCTATTACTTGCAAGTCATCACAAATCAAACTCCTCTCAGCCATTATAGGGCAAGGGTGGAATTACAGTATACTGTTATATAGTTTATAATATACTTGCAGTATGTATGAATGTGTGTGTCTATATATATATTAAGCAAACATCAACTAACTACGACATCAACAAAAATATAAACTCCTGAACTAAACAGAGTGATAGACGACTACGGAGATTGTGTGTATATATTCAAGGGGACAATGAGAATGGAATGTGAATTAAGAATGGGTGTGCTTGGCTGGGGTGGAGTGCAAGGTCTGTTCAACCCAAACCAGCTCAACTCGCACACCCTTTACAACTGAAGAAGTTGGCCTTTGATAAACACAAATTCTTGGCTCCAAATGGCTCCGAAACTATCAGTTTACCCTCACAACATCATTGTTTCTTAATAATGCATATTTTTCATTACTAATTAAAATAATAAAAAAGATAGTCAAAGTAATGTTAAAATAATTCATAAACATGATATTTAACAATAAAATGTAAATAAAGCACATTATTTTAAAATTTTGTTACTTACTTGACCCCATAATTCCAAAAAACTTTTGTAGGAAATTTTATCCGCTTCAACTTTTATACAGCAACTTTTCGCTTTGAGTGATAGTTTTGAAGCTATGAGAAAAAAACTAAAAAGCCACCTCTAGGTCACCTCACCCTCCCCACCAATATTCTTTTATTTTCTTTAAACTAATGTAATACGGATCAAGTGTGCCAATTTTTGAAACACTGGGATTTTTTTCTCTTGATTTGTCTAATTTGTCTGTGTTAGTTGATTTGTATGTGGAACATACTTGTATACACACAAATATAAAGTGAATTTTTGATATAATTTACTTGAAGTTAATAATACAAAATTAACAGCTTCTCTGCTGTCTCCATGCAAATTGCACATCTGTGCTTACCCCTTCAGCTCTCCTCTCTGACCACCTGCTGTGTGGTCAATACAAAAAACTCCTTCCCCAGGATCTTCTGCCCCTATGTCCTGTTTTGTTTGCAAAAGCAAATTCTTGTTCCATTTTGTGTGCACTTTGTATTTGGTATTAATGGTAATATGGAAAATTTTAACTTCCAAAAATTATGTGGGACACAATCACACCACACCTAACTGGTCCTGCTGCTTTTATCATCTCTTTTGCCACCTCTTCTACTTATGGAGCTTTATGACTTTTCATCTTCTTCTATTTCTAACATTGTTATATCCTTTTTCTCCCACTGTTTCTTCTTACTTTCCTAATTTTTAAATTGGATATTAATTAATTTAGCAAAATACTCTTCCCATCCTCTTGTTGTGTCAAAATTTTTCCTGTTTCTGCCTTTATAAATTTGGTATCTTTTCTTCCCTTTACTTTGTTTTTTATCAATTCACGCAACACCTTTTTACTTCCTTCAGGTTTTCTGTGAAATTTTTCCAGCACCTTTGTTTTTCTTACTACTGTACAATCTTATGACATGTTACCATTGTTACTTTATACTTTTGCTCACTCTCTTTTTCTGTATTTTATCACCTCCTCCAAGTAGTTTTGTTTCTACTTCACTGCATCTCTTACTCTGTTAATTCACCAAGATGTTTCTGTTTACCTTATTTTTACCAGATGTTCTGCCATATGGATCTACTGCACAAATCACAATTCCTTGCTTGAATTTTGACCATTCCTCTTCTACACTAGCTACTTCACCTTTAGGAATTAATTCTTTTAGTTATTCTTGGAACTTTTCCTTTACTTCATGTTCCTTTAATTGCCGTACCTTTATTTTTATTTTCTTTTTACCCAACTATTTCACCAAGTCACAATTTTATGGTCTCCTTGTTAATCTTCTCTTGGCTTAGCTGTGACATATTCAGATTTCTTTCTCAACTAATTTCAAATTATTATTCTGTCATTTACATTTGACACTTTCTCTTTAAATGATATGTCTTCTCTCAAGATAAAATCTTCTCTATTTTTGCTTTTGACCCTCCATTCAAAAATAAATGGAACCCCTTTCTCAGTTCCTTTTGGAGAATTGGATTCTCCATGTTAGGGGTGGACTGGAGAAAACCTAGCAGTAGATTTAAAATGCCTCTGGGTGTGGTGAACACACTGTAAAAATAGTCTAAAAATCTTAAGAGTGTGAGTGTGGTTAGGGCGTACCCTGGAGGTGACGTGTAGTTCTGGATGCAATGTGTCTAGTGGTTAGAAGTGGGTAACTAGTGACAAAGATTGTGACCTTAAATGTCTTGACCCTCAATGGCAAGATAGAGGAACTAATTGAATACAAGGAGAAGAAAGACATCGTGTTGATGGGATGAGTGAGACAAAGTGGAGAGGAAGCAGCTGATTTATAATTATAGAAAAAATCAATGACATGAATATCAAATTGACATCCATTGCTACAAGACACTGAAAGCAAAAACAATGTTGGTGTCAATTTGATCATCATGATGGTGATTTTTATATATACTGGTTTGAATACATCTTGATCATCATTAATAAAGGAATGTCTACTGAAATGTGACCAATAACACTGAGCCTCTACAGAACATTTATTTGCCATAAAAAATTGATGTTCTGTAAGCCAAAATTTTGGAACATTATAAAAGTTTAAAGTCCCATCATATTTCATATGTGTCATTCCATGTCAAGTGACCAAATCGCCTTTTGGGAACCACCTTGGATTTTGATGAAATTTGGTGATAGTGTTGAATAAAGCTTCAAGTGCTGTTGTGCACAATCTAATATTCACTAGTAGTATAGAGGGGCACCAGGGCCTCCTGAAAAAAAGTCACCTGTGCAATTCAACCGTGTGTGTGAATAGATTGTGAAGTTTGAAGTACTACTGCTGTGGAACTGTAGCAGCTAGCTTCCTAAAAAATGGCAACTAGCTAAAACTTTTTGAACCTTGGAACTGCAACCTTTGTGTAGAGCATAAAAAGTTGTCCCAGTTGACATTTTTCAGGAAGCTGGCTGTTACAGTTCCACAACAATAGTACTTGAAACTTGCCAATTTGTTAGAATGTGCATCAGTGGTGCATGAGTGACCTTTATGCTGAAGACCTTAAATGATGAGTCTCAAAAATGAAATTAGATGACTCTAAAAGAAAAAAGTCTGCTTTTTCCAATGGTAACAAAAATAACTTGATTGTAGCAAATGGTTTTTTGCTATTTCGGTTTGAAAATTCACAAAATTTGAACCTCATATTAACTAACATATATCTTGACAACAAAGTGACCTTGAAAGCTGATACTTTGGCAGCCTAAAATCAGTAATGGGTTTAGTTAGCTTACCAAAGCATAAGTTTGTAGAACGTCTTGTTTCAAAGTTATAAGCATGAAAAATCTGCCTCAAATTGATGTGACATTTTTTTAGCAACTTTGTGATATAACAGCAATAAAACTAAAACTTTTTAAACTTTGGAACTACAACCTTCATGTAGAGCATAAAAAGTTGTCTGTAGTTGCCAATTTTTGAGGAAGCTTGTTGCTACAGTTCCACTACAGTAGTACTTGAAAGTTGCCAATTTCTTAGAACATGCATCAGTGGCGCATGAGTGACTTTTATGCTGGAGACCCCAGCTATACTACTTGTGAAGTTGAAATTTTACACAGCATTGTCTCAGACACATATCTGTCCCTACTCAAAATTTCAGCAAGATTGGAGACGGTGACTAAAAATTTTATTTGTAAATAGGTCACTTGGCTGGAATGCCCATATCTAATTATAGAAACTATAAGTATACACAATAGTAAATTCCCATTGTTTATGTCTGAGAAATTAGAACTTTATTTGCCTATATTTGATAATTATTTTTGGATACAAATATTTGTTGTGATGGTTTACATGAATAAAATGGATGACATTGGGAGTAGATAAATTTTGGGAAAATCTATTGGCTCCTTGTATTTGTTATTTTTGCATATAGTATTTTTTCCTCAAGTCTATTGAAATGTTTTATTGGTAACTGGTCTTTCAGCTGATTTCTAAGTGCTGCATTTTTGAAAGTTGCCTATACACTGAACTTAGTAATGGACATAGCATCATTATCAGAAGACTTGGGTAAGTTTGTTAATTAAATGTGATTGAATTTTCTTAGATTTACATTTTTGTAGTATTTTAAAATATGTAATACCTAAAATATGATCTTAAATTTTGAGATCATTTTTCACATGTAGTATGTTTTTCATTTACTTTAAGGAGTTGCAATTATAAAAATTATTCATCAAACAGCTAGGAAACAAGGCAGTATTTATTTCTTTTTTTTGTTACACTTTTATTTAAATGGCATTGGTAATTTAATGGGATTTGGGTTTTCCTTAAGTATTTGGTGTATTATTGTTATGTAATTGTGAATGGCTGTTTCTTGTGGCCTTGATTTTGAAAATGTAATCTGTTCTCTTTTAATAAGATTGTTGCCTCACATAAGCTTTAAAACATAAATTCAGCGTGGTTCTACTTAATGTTTTAATGTAAATATTATGTTTTGCTTTACTTTTTCATTTATGTGGAATCATTTTTTTTAAATGTTTTATTTGCTTCATAACTCTGTTACCCATTTTAGCTTTGTGAACATTGTAAAATTTTACATGTTTATTGTATTAAATAATCATTATCAAATTATTCCATTACAGGTTTTTCAAAGACTGATCAACCATACTTCAACATGACTGCAGGAAAAGTTGTTCAAATAACAAATATTGCTCCACAAGCAACAAGGGACCAAATGCAAACTTTATTTGGCTATCTTGGGAAAATAGAAGATATTCGATTGTATCCTACTATTCGTGATGTTGCGGTACCTGTGCAGTCCAGAATATGTTACGTGAAGTTCCATGATCCTGTTTGTGTCAGTGTGGCACAACATATGACAAATACAGTTTTTATTGACCGTGCATTAATTGTTATTCCATTTCAAAATGAAATTCCTGATGAACAAAAAGCTTTGGAGTTAACAAATCAGGGTACAAGTTTATTTCCAACTGAACCCAAACTACCGCCAAATGTAACTAATCAATTAGAAGGAATGCCTCCCAATCAAGTTATCACCACACATGATCCTAAATTAGTTTCTTGTGGTTTGCCACTCTATCCTCCTCTCCCAGCTAATTTAGATTCTAGAAGGATTGAGGAGATACGTAGAACACTAACTGTTTCAAATATTGACCAGTCACTTTCTTCTCAAGATGTAATTGACTTCTTTACCAATGCTGGTGAAGTTAAGTATACAAGATTTTGTGCCAATGATGGTGAAAATGAGAAATATGCTCTAATAGAATTTACTGACCAAACTAGTATAATACCAGCTTTACAATTAAATGGCAAGGAAATGGCAGGCAGAGTTATTAAAGTATATCACTCTGTTCAAGCAATTACAAAACCTCAAGCTAAAAGTAATGAAGCAGCTCAGAGAGAAATAGAAGAAGCTATGACAAGGGTGAAAGAAGCTCAGAATCTTATATCAGCAGCTATTGACCCAGTTATTGGTCTCTTAGCTAAAGAGAAGAAGCGCAGTAGAAGTGGGTCAAGATCTAGACGTTCTAGATCACTTTCCCGTGGTAGGAGAAGGTCTCATTCTCGAGGCCGAAGAAGTAGGTCAAGATCAAGGAGAAGATCAAGAAACAGGGGCCGCTCAAGATCACGTTCAAGGCGGTCACATTCAAGGTCAAAAAGGTCTCGTTCAAGATCAAGGAAGAGGAAATCTCGAAGCCCTGGGCGTCGACGTAGAAGCCATTCCAGAACCAGATCAAGAAGCAGAAGACGATCTAGATCTAGGTCACGAAGATCAAAATCAAAATCATCCAAAAGTCACGACAAATCCAAAGAGAAGAAAGACGATAAAAAGGATTCAAAAAGGGAGAGTAGTAAAAAGGACAAAGAGCCTGAAATTGAAAATAAACCAGAAGAACAAAATGGAGAAAAAGAGACTTTGGAACAAAATCCTGTAACTGTTACAGAGGCTAAAGATGTGGAAAAAGAATATGATAAAGAAAAGGAAAAATCGAAGAGCAAGAGTAAAGATAAGAGTAAAGAAAAAACTTCAAGGGAAAAGTCAAAATCTTCACGTGGTCGTTCATCATCCAGATCCCCTTCAAAATCACATCACCGCTCTCCTAGACGTAAAAGTCGCTCACCAAGAAAAAAAAGTCGATCACCTTCACGTCGTAAGAGCCCATCTCGACGTAGAAGCTCCTCGCGCTCTAGGAGAAAAAGCAGATCACCTCGCAGCAGTCACAGTAGACATTCACCATCACGAAAGCGATCCCGTAGTCGATCCAAAACAAGGAAAGATTCTGACAGAAAACGTGATAAAGAACGAAGTAATGATGATCGAAAAGACCGTGACAGTGATAGAGACAGGAGAAAAAAAGAAAAGAAGGAATCGTCTGAAAAGGATTCAGAAAAGGGTTCATCAGCTAAGGTACCTCGTAATTATGATGAAGAAGAAGAAGGATTTGATGCCACTGAGCAAAATAAAACTGAAAATGTTAATAAAGAACCTGCGAACAATGATAATGAAGTAAATATGCAGACCACTAATATTGACAATACAGAAAATATTGAAAAGGAGAAAGAAATGACTCAGGATACAGAAAGTGAAGAAGAAGATGGTAGCAATGTTGATGAAGACGAGGATGATGAACAGCCTGATGGTGATGTAGGTGACAAAAATTCTAATGAGGAATGTACGGGTAAAGTAGAAGGTCAGGCTGATGCAGATGATATGGATATTTCTACATCACCATAACCTTGTGATTTGTTTCAATGAATGGTATTTACTTGCCCTTGAGAAATAATTGATTAGTGTTTATTTTATTTAATGACATTGAATTTGTAAAAGGTGATTTCCTGTTAAGTTGTGTCATTCAAAGTAATTTGCTTTCTGTTAGTTCTGCAGAATTTTTAGAATTAGTTATCTTCCATAAAAGTTTTTCACTTTTTAAAAACATGTGACTTTCTTCACCTTTGTATTCATTTCTGTTTAACATTTTTTAAAGTAAATAAATCTATAAAAAAGGGCAGTTATGATTTTTTTCCTAATTTTTATATTTTTGCAATATATTAAAAATGTGCATTTTATACTTACTTACTGACGTTAGCATTGCCTGGGTTTTTATTTAAATTAACCTGGAGTAGGAATTGGTTCAACACTAACCTCTTGGTAAACATTTCATTTAATAGACACCAATAGTGCCAGTGTTATAAAATTTACCCATTTACATTCCCCTCCTCAACCTAAATTCTCGGCATCTAACTTCAAATGAACCATGATGATTACTGACAGTAATCGGGAATCCTCCTACTACATAAAATAAAAGTGTCTAAAAAATCTAAACGAATTAAAACAGTAAAAAATACTCGCTATCTCCATAAAGACTAAAACTATTCCAGATACTTTAAAGGAGTAAAGAAATACAACCATTAAGTAAATAGATACCAAATATAGAGAGTACCAGAAGAAAATAAAAATTTAGCCGGTACTTTAAGTGGGTCAAAATTACTCCGCATAACCTTTTGACAACATTGTTCTTATAAAATTTCATTAACCACCATTATTAATGTGAGACTCCTATAATCCCAGAATCAGTCTTTTTTGCTTGATTTTTTATGTAAACCCCTTTCACCACCAGTCGTACCATAAGGGTACTTCCTCCCTTGCCTTTTGGAGACAATTCTAGAATGACACTATCAAATTAAGCATCCCTGGAAACATTTTATTCAATGTTAATAATAGCCATTTATGTATGTTTTTAAATTACACTCCTCAGTGTTTGTTCGTGGATCATAAGTAACGTGTATAAAGTTTGATTGAAATTGGTGTATGAATTTAAGATTGTAAATGGAAATTTGTTTCTTCCCCTTCCACCCCCAGTCCAAGGGGCTGAACTACATCTTAACCAGCAGGATAAATGTCCAAATTAAACTCTGTAACTTCCATAATCCCAGGGTCAATACCAAATACCAGTCTCCGTTGTTTACTCATTACTTTATGTAATTGCTTTTAATCAACATCCTCCCCTACACATAGTGAATGTCAGAATTAAACTCATTGACTTCATTAACCCTGGATTTGATACCAATTTAATTTGTTTGTGGTATTTTTATGTAATGAATGCCCCTCCAACCCCTCCACTATTGGTGCTTTAAATGGTTGAAAATAATTTCAAAGTCATGTGAAATGCCTATTTTGCTAATTTATATTGAGATTTAAAGGCTCATTAAGAGCTGGAGATTGCAAGCTGAAATATGTCATATCCCATTTAAAGTGTGCTAAAGAAAAGTACTGAAATATACTTGCACCAAATGATTTTAGTTTCTCTATTGCTTAAATTTATATCTGATTTCATAATCCATGAGTTTATTAAATTACTGATGTTAATTGAATTGTGTCCATGTGTTATCTATATAACAGCAGATAATAGTCATGTCAATGAATACTTGAGGCAGAAAATACAATTTTTTGTTTTTAGATTTCCATTGATTCCCAGGTGGAGCAAGGCTTAAAATATGTGGAAAGTGTCATGTGGTACAAGAGATTTCTTGGCTAGAGTCCAGATAAGACATTACCAGGTTTTGTCATAACGCCAAGAATAAAGTAGTTTCTTATTTATGGTTATCCTAACTGATTTCTTTGTTGCAATAGGTGTGAATTCTAATTCTTGGTTGCAATTTGTGATTTCAAGGAGCTTGGCAAACTTTATATTTTCTTGTTAACCTTTATGTAGAGATCATACCATAGGCTTTCCTGGTGAATAGAATTTTGAAAGCCTTTATCTAACATTTATCTATATGACATAATCCATTCTTGTTTACATAAGTCTGTTCATCATATTTTCCAATTGTTTGTTTAGGTTATTGTCTTGTTCAGGAGTGTTCTTCATGTAATCATTAATATGTGAAATTATTTTTAATTTGATTTTGGGTAATTAATTATTAAAAATATATTATTTAACTACCATAGGATTTATGAAATAAATTGGCAAACTTAATTATTAATCCCATTTTAAATTACATCTAAACATATTTAATTTACAGGAAAAAATTGAATTCACCACTGTAGTTCTGGAGGCATTATTCCTGTGGAGGCTCACTGTAACTTTGTTTGTAGGTTATTTTTCCAAAAAACATTAATTTTAACTGTTAACTATTATTTCATCAATATAAACAGGATATTATATACAGGGTTAAGTGCTCAGGGCTTGGTAACAAAGCTGTGAATCATTTATAGACTGGCAAAAAACAGTTATACAACAGTTCCAAAAATTGGGAAATAATTCATCAAATTATAAAATGTTAACTTTCTATGTGAAAAGTATAGTATACTAATAAGATAAAGAAGTATAAAAAAACAGACAAAATTTACCCATTTACGGTGATTTGAATCACCTGATTAAAGCAACAAGATTGTAGATTGTGGTATTTATTTAGCACTTATTTTTGTCTGTTATTTAGATATTTATTAATTAATTAGTTTAATCACAATGTAATTACCTCCTTAAGAGGACATCAATTATCAGTTGTTGGGATCCTTTAAACTGCCTGTTTCTTTTAAAAAAGGCACCCATAAAAAGACATTTGAATGAACAAGTCTGGCTGAGCATAGTGCTTCTATGTGGTGACCAGCCCTCAATTTAAATTAATCTCGCAATTCGCTCTCTCTGCCCATATTAATTATTTTGACTATGTCACAATATTGTAATGATTTATTACATAAAAACAAAGTTAAAAGTGTTTATTTTCACAATAATGCTTTAACAATGAAAATTAATTTACAAAAGAATCTACCAGTGGAAACATAATTCTGTACAGCATGAGGTTAAAGCAACTAAATAAAAATGGCAAAATAATTCCAACTCTTGTCTTGTCCCCACTAGGACCTTTGTGTGCCAACAGAGCTTGGATCAGCAATAAATCAGTTCACTCAGCTAAGAACGCTCAATACACATACATACAGGAAGTGGTGACTCGTGACATTTGGAGTTATGTCCTACATCACCCCAAGCAACCATTTTTATGAAGATAACTATGTAAAATAACACTACATTAGCAATGAAGTTACCAATACTCTGATCGTACACACAATATGCTACATTTCTAATATTGTCTACATAATTTGCAATCCCCACGAACAGTATCCTTCCCTTATTGTGGTGGTGGGGTTTGTGTGTTCTAATGACCTCAAGAGCTATGCTGGCAGTAGTATAACTACTGGCAGGGCTTCCCTATCTGGACAGGTCTTGAGGGAAGAACTAGACTAAAAGGTATACCCTGGTTCTCCAGGCTGGGGGTTGGACATGGGGTGACTGTCCTGTCCTGTAAAAACTGCCTAGTTCAGAAACCTAACAATCAGCCTCTGATTGGCATTTCTCATGTTGACAACAAGGACAGAAATAGGGAAATGATTATGGCAACCTGGAATGTTAGAACAACAAAACAACCAGGAAAAATGAAAGAAATAGCAATGAATAGATCAAATATAAAATAGATATTCTGGATTTACAAGAAATTCACTGGTAAGGAACAGGAAGGATAGATAAGCCAGAATACACTATGATATATAGCGGACCAAAAGAAAGAACAGGGAAGTTGGGAACAGGTTATTTGAATAATAATAAGAAGTATATTGGAATATGAAACTATTAATGATAGAATATGTAAACTTAGAATGAAAGGAAGATTTAGGAACATAACTTTAATATCAGCACATGCCTCATCAGAAGAGAAAGATAAATTTTATGACAAACTGGATGAGATCTGTGAGGGAACGTGCAGATATGATATGGTTATCATTCTTGCAGATTTAAATGTCAAAATTGGCAAATATGCAGCAGCGATAACATCTAACTGAAGATCCCGCCTCCTAATCTAGTGGTCGGAGTTCCTTCCTCGTGGAATCTGCTCCGCGGTAACGAATAGTATACCTTTAACAAACTAATATTTTGTCATTACTTAAGTGTAATCTTTTGGTTTACACATTCGTACATAACATTAGTAAATGCCATTACGGCTTCCAGAAAACGAATCACACACTCATTCATTCACTCTACTACCGCTGCTGCTGCTCCTTCTTTGCCTACCGCTTCTTCTGCCGGCCGACGTTCTCCCCTCCTCCTGATTGCTGTGGATTAAGGGGAATATTGGGGTTGAATAGATAAGTATATGTAAATATTAGAATATTTGTGTATATATGTATATCAGTGACATACAAGCTGGAAAAGGGCTTTTGAGTATAATTAATAAATTAATATTATAATCTAAAAATAAAATAAAATAGTGGAGTTTTGGTGATACTTTACAGGAAGATCGACAAAGGTCGGTTCCTGTATACCTTTCTTTCAGGGTCGTAGCGACCTAGCGATGAGACCAGAATCGTGGGCCCTTCGGTAGAACCTCAAAGAGGATTGTAGTCACCGCTCCCACAGGTTCTCCATTCCTGCCAGGTCCCAAACTATTGCGTTGGATGTCCGTGGCGGGAGATAGGCACTTCCTCTCCAGGACGAAGATCTTGGCAAATATGAAGATCGAAGAGAAATGGGACGCCCATTTACATTGCATGATAATAATAATAAAAATGGTGACCTCTTGGTTCAATTTGCAGCCAGAAATAGAATGTTTATCAAAAGTATGATGTTTCCCCAAAAATATATTCATTTAGGAACTTGGAAAATACTCGGTAGTATGGAAGTTAACCAGATCGACCATATTTTGGTAACAACTCGGCATTTCTCATCCGTAATAGACGTAAGAAGTTGTAGGGGTCCAAACTGTGACACATCATTTTCTAGTACGAACAAAAGTGAGAAAATGATTATCAATGGTACAAAAGCTCTCAAAAAATTAAGGGGAAATGCTGGAATATTTCTAAGCTAAATAAAAATTTGGAAGTAATAAAGAAATATCAAAAGATGTTAAATGATAAATTGGAGATTCTAAATAATGCAAGAGGTAAGACAGTAGAGGAACAATGGGAAGTAATAGACATGACAATTAATGAAACTGCTAAATAAATTATTGGGGAAAAGGAAATGATGAGAAATCCTGATTGATTTTATAAAGAGTGTGCCGATATAATACAAGAAAAGTTCTCTTCTTAACGTAGGTTCTCGTAGAATTCCAGAGAGTGCCGTCAGTAACGCTAAGACTCATCAGCCGTGCTTCCCAGAGCGCATCTCTGAGCTGCTGGGTCGCAGCTCTGATGTCTCGGACAAGTCGATTCATCAGAGTTTTGGCCGACTTATCCCGCATGATCTACCAGCACTTTCTGGTTCGATTCTTTTCTCGAATCAGGATGCTCGCGGGGAGGTCGGTCGTCCTCTGCCCGCCGGGGCGCGGAGGTATCGTTGTCGCAGGTGACGGTCATCTCCGTGATGAACTCCACTGCAGCCTCGGTGTCCTCAGGATCGGGGGCCTCTGCGATGGAGTCGGCGAGTCCCTTCTTGAATTTCGCCCAGTCGACGATCTTCTAGTTTCTCGGCGCTTCGATGAGGTCGAGATCTGCTTTCATTCTGAAAAAGACAGGATTATTGGCAGACGATAGGGCTTGCAGCGTAAAGCAATCCCAGATACCTGTAACTCCCTTTGTTACGGCAATGTCGAGGACGTCTGGGGCTCGTCCGCCGGGTGGGTAGTGAGTTGGATCCGCAGCGCTAGTAGCTTCTTGATGTCTTCCGCAGCAATCCGATGCGATGGCGGATGATAGGCGCTGACTGCGAGAACCTCTCTGTCGCGCAGCTGGAGTACGACTCCCGTCGCTTCGATGCTCGGTGTCGGTGGTAACGGGACGAAGTAGTGCGGTAGTTCTCTTGACGTAGATGGCCGTTCCTCCTCCAGCGGTGGGCCTATCCGTGCGGTAGCAGAGGTAGTTCGCGACTCCTACTACTACTGCTGGGTTCAGGTGCGTTTCTGAAACAGAAGAAACGTCGATATTTTCGTTAGTCAAGAACTGTCGAATTCGTCAGTCTGTCTCAAGATGCCATTGGCATTCCACATGCAGAAGCACAACTTACGGATATTAAAACCCATAATTTGGCTCCGCAGTTGGTCCTCCGTTGGCTGTGGGTTTTCCCATCATCACTTGACACATCCAGCTAAACATTGTTACTTGCGTGATCATGGCCTGCATTTCCTTGCGGTGATCGGCCATGATTTCACGGACGCCGGAAAGCGTCAGCTTGGGCTCCTGCCTCGGTGCGGGGGTTTGCGCCGACTCCTGGTCCCGGAAAGCTGCTGGCGGCGGCGGAAGTGAACGGGCCTCCCTAAGCTCCGCAGGCTTCTGCTTTTCTCAGCGGAGAGCGTCTCGATGACTTTTCTGGTCGGCGCTGTCGCAGGTTTCTTCTTTTCCTGAAACATTTTAAATACGATTTGTAGTTTGAGCATCCTTTCCAGTTTGCGCTATGCCCGGACTGGCCGCAGTTCCCGCACTTCAACTCAGCACGGTCCTCGGTCTTGGGCACAGTGCAGTCTCTCGTCGGGTGGTCTCCTGTGCAACGTACGCAGACCGGCCGACGAGTGCAGTGCACAGACACGTGCCCGAAACGCTGACAGTTAAAGCATTGGGGAGGTCCCCGGCTAGCCCGGAGCTTCTCCACCGTAATTTTCAAATTAAACAGTACGTCCAGTTGATACAGAGCCACGTTCTGTGGCCTGCTCTGAACCACTAGTAGAAATAGGGGTGGGACAGCCGATGTACCGACTCCACGTCGAACGCCAGCTCGTGGAGCTGCTCCTTTTGTCGTCCGTTGGCGTCTCGAGCGGGAGTCCTCGGACGACCATCTTCATCTTCTTCAGGGCGGAGTGGGTGAGTTACTCCATATTCCTGGCGGTCACCTCATTGAAGATCGCTACGTAGTCCTCTGATGTCCTAGTTTTTATCCGCAGGCCACCTGAAACAAGTTTTATTTCACGCTTGGCCTGGCATAACTTCCCGATATCTCGGGAGAAGGTATGGATTTGCCCTTGTACCCTGACTACAGTGGGCGGGATGGAAAAACCCATGGTCCTCCGCTGGTTTTCCACGGGCGGTTGCTGAACACCCGTCTCCAGGATAGCGAAGTTGTCTGTTACGGGTTCCTGCGGTTGCTTATATGCTGTCCTGGTCTGGTTGGGTGAATTGGTCGTTTTCTGATTGGCTGCCAACCATCGGCCGCAATTTATAGTGGGGTACTAGACTTCGTCCGCTCCCTATCGGGACGGGTACCGCTGGGTCCTGGTAAAGGTCCCCCCTCGTGTTCTATCTCCATTGTGAATTTTATATCCTCATGTACACTGTTGAGGTGGTGTAGAAAATCTTGCAAAGTCTCAGAACCGTGTTGCCAGATCACGAACGTATCGTCCACGTAGCGATAGAAACAAAAAAGTATTCAAAATCTTTCATAAAGAAGTTGGTAATCGCCGGTGAGAGGGGCGATCCTATAATACCACCATCCGTTTGTTCGTAATACTGACAATTGTATTGAAAATATGGAGTGGTCAGTACGTTTTTGAACAAATTCATAATTCCTCGTTGACAGTGTCTCTGCAGAAGCTAAATTGTGTCCACTATGGGCACTCTTGTGAATAAATACGTCACATTAATGCTTACCATTATGTCTGTTGGCTGCTCTTCAGGTTTTGAATTATACTGACGAACTCCGCTGAGTTTCTTACGTGATGTTCGCATTTTACAACCATAGTACCCAAAAAAACTAGTAAATTATTTTGCCAGTCACAATCCCAGTCACATTGTCTTTGTCTACTGCCAAAATCACTATCTCGTTCGATTTAGGCAGTAGCTTTTCCGATGCCAATCGCCAATCGATCTTCCCTGGAAAAATGGTGTTTCAGTGGTTTTTCTTCTCACTCATCTGTTTCTGGAACATCTGCGCTATTGTATTGTCTACCTGTTCCCAAATCTCGGACGCCTTGTTGGCTAAGAGAAATAAGTGTTCAGTTTCAGTTAATAATTTACTTCAAGTAATAAGTAGCCCTTTCCGTATATGGTGAATTCGTTCTCCTTCAAGTGGAAGCCCACTGCGATGGAGTATTCTCTTATCAATATGAGAGCACATCGGTCTCGACACATACGCAGGAACGCGAGACTGCATAGCGATTTGGCTCTTCTCTTCCGCAGTTTCTCGAAGAATCGGACTCTGCGTAATATCCTCCCCGATAGGGAGCTGGCGAAGTCTAGTTCTCCACTACAAATTGTGGCCGACGGTCGGGAACCAATCAGACAGCGACCATCTCATCCGACCAGACCAGGACAGCATATAAGGAACCCGGAACAGACACTTTACCTGAAGATGGCAACAGTGCCAATTGCCGAAACGCCGTGGAAAATCTATGGTATCACCAGGTTGACTGCCTGAGAAGATTTTAGAAATTGTTAGAAAATGTGGATTGGGTAAACAATTATATAATGACGACATTGATGGAGCATTTCTTGGCTGTCTATCAGATTCATCTGCAATACTTACTTGTTACGGCTTTTTAAGGAAGATCTCACTGCAGATTATGTTCGTGGAAAACTTATTGACGAAAATCATTGGCAAACTAAACATGAAAATAAGATACAGGTCGCCTTAAAAACGTCCGATAGAAGTGGAAACCAGCAAAGACAACCAAATTATCTGAAAAAGTGTTCTTTTTGTAAAAGCCATTTGATCAATGAATGCTGTGAACTGAAAAATAATATTGCTGCAGAAGAAGAGAAAGGTAAGTGATTTTTTCAGAGGATAAAGAAGACTGCACGGATATTTAAGTCTTCTGAGCAACTGTTAGTGATCAAACATGAAATGTGATGGTCCATTGACTCCGTAGCATCGTGTCATATGAAAAATGATCATTAGTTCTTTACGAACTTGAAGGTATACATAGGTATACAAGGTAGAATATAGCCCATTCAAAGTAGAGGGCATCGAAAGTGGCACTTTGATGGTAAAAACACCTACTAGAACAAATCGTATCGACGTTACCGAAGTATTATACGTACCAATTCTGAATTTATGTCTATTATCAGTTCGATCTATGACTGCTCGTTGTTACGTTGTGATTTTTGAAAAAAGACATTCGTTCTTACAGAAAGTGCATGTGGTAAACTCTATACAGTTGGTCAAGCAGTGGGCAGTGCATATTTCGTCAATCATGCAGCCATAGAGAAATAATGTTATGGCATCGTCGGTTGGGACATCCCGATCGTGCAGCAATAAAATGATTCAAAACAGGACAATTAGTGTCTGGATTCAACCCGAAGTACTGAAGCTCTTATCGACGATTGTGATGTTTGTGCAAAAGGGAAATTAACCCAACGTCCATTTCTCAAAAGTGCCTCTTAGATGAATCGATCACTCGACCTGATGCATTGTGACTTATGCGGATCGAAGACAACTTCCACCCCGCAGGGTAATCAATATATGCTGACACTAATAGATGATTATTCCCGTTTCACCGTAATTCGTCTCTTGTAGACCAAGACAGAAGTTCCCCATTTCATAAAAGATTATATTGCATGGTATCAAATCGAAAATCAAAGTTCTTAAGCACAGATAATGACAAAGAATATGTGAATGACGATTTAAAGCTATTCCTCAAGACATGAGGTATCGTTCAACAATTTACCGGACCGTATACGCCACAACAAAATGGAGTTGCGGAGAGACATATTTCGAGGCATTTAACACGACGCCGAACTGATACAAGCGTTGAAAAACTTGTTGTACGCTCACTGAGGCCATCAGTACGTCGTCGAAAAGGTACAAAGAAGTCCATTACTCGCAGCACATGGTGTATAAAACGTTGGAAAGTAGAAGAGACATTTAATAATCCAAATGGCATTAATTAAAATTGAATCAGATCGAATGGGTTTGCTACAGCCGTTTTTGGGGTATCTGCCTCTTGGACCGGAATTTGGTGATACGCTTTTGCCAATATATATTTTTCCTCATGGACTTGAAGGCAATCTTGAATTAGTGGCATCGGATACCGATCCGAAATAGTGCCACTATTTAATTTCCAATATTCACCACACGGGCACCAATCGCCATTGGTTTTAGTAAATATATGTAGTGGAAATGTCCAGCAGCCGTTGGAAAGTCGGAAAACTCTTGCCAAGACCAGATATTCAAACTCTTGTTTGGCTACTTTAAATTTATTCAAGGCCGACCTGTGGGCTTTTGCGAATACCGGTGGTCCTGTTATCTCGATGTAATGCCAGATGCCATGTTTGGGTGCTCTGGGTGCAGTACCCAATTGCGTTATCCAACAACTGATGAAATCTATTCACTGATTTTATTAGTGTATCCAGATGTTCCGTTACTATTCCTTGTCTGTACAACTTGATCTATGAGGCGTGTTTGTCGAACGTCGACGAGCATACAGAAGTGGGAATTTTTAAGTGCATTCGCTCATTTGTTATGTAACAGGAGACATTGGGTGCAATTACAATCTTCTCACCTTTCAGTCCATTTTTTAACTGTTCTTTCGTCTCACGTTTGTTTTATTCATGATTTTGAATCTTCGAAAAAACTCGGTTTTATTGCCGTGAAACATCCTTACGACACTGTTTTTGTTGTATTGTATGCAAACGCGGCACCCATCTCTCGTTCAGGTTTCTAATGTCAAAATAACGGTAAGAGTTGTTTAATGTTCCCATTGGAACACTCGGCCAACTTCCTCCTAAACTGGTCGCGGCATGGAGAAGGGAATGCAGCATCCCCACAGCAAACCCCACTACCACCATCCGAAGGGCGTGCGACAAGTACTTGAGCTACTGTCCGACCTACCTACTGCAGGTTTTCTTGGATTTGTCCTGCATCACTTTTAGGGTAGGATCCTTAAATCCTGGGGGCTCTAGTTAACCCTTGGCTACATTCCCCTACTCTTTCAAATCTCTTCCTATGCTATTAAAGGGGAGTTGCCACCACGTGGATTACCCTCACGTAGCCTTTTTTACCCTAAAAAAAGTATTATTACAAATCAGATTTTTAATTTAATTAGTGTAGATGAATAGTTTAACAGTGTGTTATTTACTAGCTTGATAAGGGTCTACATTACGGGCCAAACTTGTACCTGATTTAATTAAATTACAATTTAATTGTCTGCTTATCGTTTTTTTTCCTCCTAATTTTTTTATTTATGAACCCAGCTATGTTATGAAATATACTGCACGGATAAACTGATGTAAGACTGTCTCATTATTAATTTATCATTATCATTATTAGTACTTTTATTCTTATTCAATAACTATAGTACTAGTTTATTTCATTATTGTAAGAGGAGTGTGATCATTTAAACTTTTTTGTACAACCAGGACGTTTCGTCAACTTACATGTGAATAAATTTGATCAATTTAATGCAATTACCAGATTGGTAAATAAAGATCTTGACAGGACCGGGAATCGATTCCAAATCGCTCTAACCACTGAGCTATCCTCATCGAATCTCGGTCCCATGACAGCCTTCTCTATCCTTTGTATAGACTTGAACACCTACGATTTACTAAATCACATTCTTCATTAGGACTTCGTGTAAGAAAGGATATTGTGAGTAAATTAGTCATAGGTATCTAGAATTTAGTGCTGATCTTACTTCGAAGCATTTCTTCTGTTATGTTTTTTCTCTTCTTCCTCAATAGGCAGATAATAATATAATAAATCATGTCAGTTTTAAAACTTAAATGTAAATACTACTATAAATATAGCTAAGTATAATAGTAATAGAAAAAATCTATTAATACTAAAGACAATAAAATATAAAAGCTTAATTCTCTTTCTTGTACCATATGGCAATACATTTTAATATGTATGTCAATACATTTTAAGACTCACTGACAGTTTAATTATTTTAATTTCGCTTTTACCTCAGGGTTAATTCAAGTAGAAGTTGACTGAGAAGATCTAAATTTTTTCCACTTAAATTGTTAATTCAAATTTGAATATTTATTAAATATATTTAAATTGTTACTTTAATAATATAAAGTCTGAAGAGGTCCCTAATCAAAGGGAAGAAACTTCACTATGTATTTTGTTAAAATATGAAAATTTTAGTATTTACAAATAAGTATTCTGACTGTTGGCCAATTTATACTTATTCAAAATATGAACTATTTTGAAAATCGTTCAGGAGATTTTGAACTTTATTTGCACAAATGTGAAGACGCTTCGGCAGTCGAAGAATTTTATTGAAGACAAACCTGATGTCATTTAGTTTAACAGCATTGAAAGATTGTTACCATCTACCACCGCGTTGAACACATTTGTGGAGTTGATTGCTCCGATTACAGAATTTTATAGCTGAGATAGGGAAAACATGTTTACAATTACAAAATGAAGAATTTATGAAAGATTTACCAATTTTGTGAAACACCTCAGGATTTTGAATTTATTTTTGAAGTGAATGGTAAATTTATTTTTGACTTCCCATTAGCAGTATTGAACTTCTTGAATAAGTTGAAATTTTTATGACGAGCATGCGACTAAAACTGTATTACCACTTTCAAGATAATAATGTGAAGGGAGAAGAGAGTAAGAATGAATAAGTTGATGTCATTTTTATTTAGGGTAACAGGCTACATGAGGGTAATCCACATGGTGGCAACTCCCATTTAATAGCATAGGAAGGGATCTGAAAGGAGGGGGGGGGGGTGCGGAAGGGTAGAGGAAGGTAGCCAAGGGTTAACTAGGGCCCCCGGGCTATGTTTTTAAGGATCCTAACCGGCATTCGCCTAAAAGTGATGCAGGGAAAACCCTAGAAAAACCTGCATCAGGTAGGTCCGGCATTTGGTACTTGTCCCACGCCCTTCCGATGGTGGGAGAGGGGTTTGCTGTGGGGTCCCAACTTTCCCCTCGCCGTGCCTTGACCCATTTTAGGAGGCAGCTGGCCGACTATTGCAATAGGAATAGCGGACAGCTCTTACCGTATGACCCCGTAACATACACATCTCAGAACAGGCCGAGGTGCCTCGGCTTGTGGGAACCTTAGTTCAAAAACGGAGAGGAAAAGGCATCCCCAAAGCTAGCCCCTTCGTATCTCTCCTACAAGGTTCTGACTGCGAGAGAACATCCCTCGCAGGTACTGCCTGCGAGAGAATAGCCCTCGCAGACCTCTTCCCAAGTTGTTGTCAAGTTTCAAGGGGTGTAAGGAATTGAAAACACGATTCAGATAGCAGCATTATTTACTACCTTGTTACCAATTCCGAATCAGTCCTTCAATAGCTGATGAAATCAACGTTGTTTACTCAGTTCCATAACCGTTAATTGTAGATCGCGCTGCTGTAGAATTGGATCTGTTTGACTTTCAAGCAAGACGAAGCTTTAAAGTCGGATCATCAGTCTGCATCTACAGTGAATATACATCTACAAGAAAATCACATTGCGTTTGGTACTTGGTCATGAAATGCATCGTGAAATGTTGGTACAACCACTGAAACATTTTCACACAACTTTAACAACTATAAGACGAACTTTTAAGAAGCTGGTGACGAGTATAGAAGTTCATAAGGCACCAGAAACAGTGAGTTGACAGCGTATGATAATTACTTTGTAAGTAATGAAGAAGTACCTTGGGTGACGGCCAAAAGAATGTTTTGGCGTCAAAGGCATAGAATTTTAAAAATGGAATCCCTGTGTATATTTATTTGGTTCATCTGCAATGATTTTACTTCACAACTAACTCCTTGGCTCGACAGCCCATGAAGGGCCTTGGGTTACCGAGACGGCTGCCAGACTGTCATCTTACATGACACATTCTGGATTTAGGAGTCACAACTGGTCAGAGTGTCGATTCTCCCACAGCCTTAACCCCAGTTTTGTTGACCAGGACGAACACAAACTTCCATGCCCATGCCGGAATTCGAACCCGGGCCATCTGTGATGCGAGGCAATGACGCTGGCCACTACACCACAGCAGGCCGGCGATTTTACTTCATAGTTATTTGAAATTACGTGTAATATACTTGACAATAAAAGAAATGGGTAATGAATCAGACATTCATGGTGAACTAAATGGTGTAGGTGGCAAAACTATGGGCTTGAAGAGTTAATTAGAGAGACATTACCCCACTGGACCCTGGCACAAGACTTCGTGTTAAATAATCAAGTTTGTTCTTCGAAACGGGATATTTTGGTTATTATTTCTTTTCCTTTTTTTGTACATTAAAATTGTGTATTTGCATACGTATCTTAAAATCTGAGTTTCTAATCGCAACGTTTTTGCGTCTATTTTGCATGTAATATGGCAACAAGGAAAGTGGAACTCTTCTAATTCCATAGAAATCTAATTTTCGGATTAAAATATCATTATCTACTAAATTAAATGCTTTGGAAAGGTCAGCAAAAATTCCAGCCACTTTAAGTCTTTCTTCGAGTGGGTCATGAATACTTCGAACGAAGTCGTATGGTGGATTTACCTCTAATGAAACATTGTTGTGATGTGGAAATAATTTTAAATTTTGTGAGAAAATTTGCAATTTCCGTGTGTACTGCTTTCTCGAGAACGTTGGAGAATATTGGCAAGAGGGGAAAAGCGCAAAAATTGGAGACGTTTGTTGTAGAACCCTTTTTGTACAGTGGTATAACCTTCACGACTTTTAGAGCATCCGGAAATATACCAGAGGTAAAGCACAAGTTAAATATCACAATATGATACTTGTGCATCTCCATTGTAAATACTATCTGCAACTATTTGCACGCAATAAATGCAAGGACTCGCGTCCAAGTTCTTGCACTTTCTTCCGCGTACCAGAGTAATTGCAGCAACCACTGTCTTCAATTTCTTGCTAGTGTAAAGACAGCCTAACGTACAAGTATTTTCTTGCATTTATCTTGAACGATAGTAGATCAATATAGTTAGGTTTGATTCTTAACATGTTTATATTTTATGTTATTTAATAACTATACCGACACGAGACCATTTATTATTTTTCGTGGCGTCTCTCTCATTTTTGTCAAGTTTGGATAGTGGGCCTCTAAGTTATTCGCTGCACGTTCGGCGTCTTCCATGTTACAGAGACAAACGTCTTGGGTACATGCCATCGTTCTTAGACTCACGTTCTCTCCAACGGCTAACTCGCTTTTAGTACAAATTTACTAAAGACAAGAACATCTCATAATCATGCTTATAAAATGAACTAGACGAAAAATATATTTAGGGAAGCGACTGATGTAATAGGAATCGAAATTGATATTGCATTTAGTATATTTATAATGTCCATATCCCGTGGTACGGTAGTTACACATTTGCAATTCAGAACGAAATATAGTGAATTTTTGTATAAGCTTGCTGGAAAATAATTAGGAATTATAAAAGTAAAACAATATTAATGGATATTTTTCGGATATCTAGTCTAATTAATGTATATTTCTCTTGTGTAGATCTGAACGAAATATTCAACTTACAATACCAATTTGATAACGAACCGGTCTGCGGAAATCAGCTTTCTTTGTATGTGGACGATAAACAACTGATTTCTTTTACACGCTTAGAGCTCATGTGATCTAGTTAATCAATATTTTATTACCTTGGATAAGCGGCAGATTATATCTCCTATTTGAATAAAAATTATTATACTATTAAAACTGAGAACCTGCGAGGGATGTTCTCTCTCACGCAGAACCTTTTACGAGAGACGGAGAGGGCTACCTTCGGGGATGCCTTTTCCTCTCTCCGGTTTTGATCTAAAGGTCCCACAAGCCGAGGCACGTCGGCTTTTTTTGAGAGGTGTATGTTCCGGGGTCACAGACCTTGGACATACGGTAACAGTTGTCTCTGTTCCCACTGGAATGCTGTGTCCCCACAGTAAATCCCTCTCCTGCAATTGGAAGGGCGTGGGACAAGTACCAAATGCCCGACCTACCTGATGCTGGTTTTATAGGGTTTGGTCTGCTATACTTTTAGACGAATGCCGGGTAGGATCCTTAAAGCATAGCCCGGGGGGCCTAGTTAACCCTTGGCTACCTTCCTCTATCCTTCCGCATCCCCCCTTTCAAATCCCTTCCAATTCTATTAAAGGGGTGTTGGCACCATGTGCATTAACCTCATGTAGCCAGTTACCCTAAAAAATAAAAAGTTGTCTTTTATTTTAACAAAATATCTTACATCTGATTCATTGAGATATTCCCATTAATTGAAGCCGGATGGAGGTACGGGTTTATTTGCGATTTTTAATCACCTAACGAAAGCTACAAGGATTGCAGAAACCTTGTCTGATATTTAATTGATCACTTAATTTTGTCTGGTAATTGGCTACTTCTTTATTAATTAATATATAACATAAAAAATTTATCATTAACACTTAATGTATTACTTAATTTTTATATAAATAATAGAACATAGTTTAATACAACGTTCCTATTGTCATCGGCTCAATAATGTATGGAACGATGGATGTGTGTCAAGAGATGTCGTCAGTCCGGGTGCACTCAACTACGCTACAGACAGTAATGTTATATGCAGGCATACCTCTGGGAAGTTATTGTTCCTCGCTGCTTCTACAATGCCATGTGTCTCTCCCAAATTATCTCATACTAGATGTGCCCAGAGCCACGAGGGTGCCAACCACGTTGCTTCGCCCTTTAAAATGCTGACAATAAAGTAAAGATATTGTTTATCGATTAATGAAGGCTTCATTGCAGTGATGTCGTTTTCCTACAACAAAATGTGTTGTGGATTTGTTTTTGGTATTAAAAAGTAAATAAGTAGCAAAATAACAGATAAAAATAAATGCTTTTTTTAATCGCTTGATGAAAGCAAAAAAAGATTGCAGTAATGTTGTGTGGTATTTATTTAGCACTTATTTTTGACTGTTATTTAGCTACGTATTTATCTAATTATTATACATTAACCAGTGACGTTTTGTATTTTAATTTTAAAAATTATGTATCCAACGATGTATATCGGAAGTTACTATGCAGCGATACAATTATTATATCCCTTATAAAACTATTTAACTAGCACATATCAAGATTTATACATACTGTTGTACGAGAGTGTATTGTTAAGTATCGTACATTTATGCGAAATTGTAGGACTTTTCGTGGCATCACTAGTCGTTAAATTCTTCAAATTGCCTTTCACACTTTCAAACAGTTGTTAGGAGAGATTGTTTATTGGTAGTTATTTTAACGCACAAGCGTTCACTTGACCAATGGTAAGGGCGAGTATAATACAATATTATTATTTTAAAAATGAATTACGGCACAGATAAGAAAAGTTCTTGGGGTCACTGTGCCATCGATAAAAACCATTTATTTCTGGATAAATGAATTCAAACGTAGTCGTACTGATGCAGATACTGCACGTTCATTACGCACGATTCAGATTTCTTGTCTTGAAACTGACGAAATAATTAATGGTACTGCATCAAGCTCAATGAGATTGCTCCTGTCCCGTCCACCGCCATCTCTCGAATTATACGGACTTGCCTGCAGGCCAACGTCCGACGAAAACAAGTAAATATTGTCCAAATTGATATTTGGGAATGGCCTGAATCAGGGATGTCTGCGAGGGCTATTCTCTCGCAGGCAGAACCTTGTAAGAGAGACAGGAAGGGGCTACCTTTGGGTATGCCTTTCCTTCTCTCTGTTTTTGAACTAAGGTTCCCACAAGCCGACGCACCTCGGCCTGTTTTGAGAGGTGTATGTTCCGGGGTCACAGACCTTGGGCATGCGGTAAGAGTTGTTCTCTGTTCCCATTGGAAAAGTCGGCCAGCTGCCTCCTAAACTGGTCGAGGTACGGAGAAGGGAATACTGCGACCCCACAGAAAACTCATCTCCCGCTATCGGAAGAGCGTGGGACAAGTACCCAATGCCCGACCTACCTGTAGGGATCATCCTGCATTAATTTTAGGCGAATGCCGGGTAGGATCCTTAAACTATTGCCCGGGAACCCTAGTTAACCCTTGGCTACCTGCCTATACCCTTCCGCATCCCCCATTTCAAATCCCTTCCTATGCTATTAAGTGGAGTTGCCACTATGTTGATTAGTAGCCTGTTACCCAAAAAACAAATTTGGGAATACAAGCCGAGGCACCACGGCCTGTTTTGAGGCCTGCATGTTCCAGGGTCGAAGACCTTGTTCACTATTCCTATTGGAATAGTCAGCCCATTTGCCTCGTAAACTGGTCAAGGCACTGAAAGTGAAAGCTGCGACTCCACAGCAAACCCCTCTCCCGCCACCAGAAGAGCGTGGGACAAGTCTGCGCTGCATCACTTTTAGGCGATTTGCCGGGTAGGATCCTTAAACCATTGCCTGGGGGCCCTACTCTACCTTTCAGCATCCTCCCTTTCACTCCCTTTTCTATGCTATAAGAGGGGAGTTGCCACTACGTGGTTTACTCTATACATAGGCTGTCTACACATTCTTCTTCTCCATTTCGGAATAAGATGTTTCGGCTGTTCTCTCGCAGGCAGAACGTTTCTGGAGAGACGAAGAGGGCTACCTTTGGGGATGCCTTTTCCTCTCTCCGTATTTCAACTAAGGTTCCCACAAGCCGAGGCAATTCTTCCGGCATTGAGAGGTGTATGTTTCGGGGTCGCAGACCTTGGGCCTAAGGTAAGAGTAGTCCGCTATCCCCATTGGAATTGTCGGCTAGCTGTCTCATAAACTGGTCGTGGCATGGAGAAGGAAATGCTGCGTCCCCACTACAAACCCCTCCGGCGCCATCGGAAGGGCGTGGGACAAGTACCAAACGCCCGATCAACCTGATCAAGTTTTTTTAGGATTTTTCCTGCATCACTTTTTGACGAATTGCCGGATAGGATCCTTAAACCATAGCCCGGGGGCCTTAGTTAACCGTTGCCTACCTTTCTCTACATGTCCGTATCCCCCCTTTCAGCCAATTTCCTATGCTTAAGAGGGAAGTTGCCAATATTTTGATTATCCTATATATAATATGTCTACACTTCCTTCTTCTTCTTCTATTACAAAAAAGTATATAATTGAGCTAAGTAATCTTTGCAATATTTATCGCTGGCCTGATTAATTGTATGTATGATATTTTTCCGGTTTTAAGTGTATCTCGTGTTATCGTTCTCCAAACAGGCTACGTAAATAAACCTCATAAGTCTCAAAAACACATTTGCCGCTGATATAATGGTTTTCGTTTTTTTCACCCTGCCCGTGTTTGTTTTCAGTGTTTTGTCTCTGCGTATAATGGAGGATCCGAGTTTTGTTTATAGTTTCAAAATGGTGTCAGAAGTTCCCGGGATTACGCTGCAACAATTCCTAACTCGATTTAGAATATGATTACACGAGACCCTTTGGCCTGGAGTAAAGTGCGGCACTCTCAAATTTTTTATATGCTTAACTTCTTCTAAAATATAAATACCCATTCGATAAATATTCTCTTTCCGTCCCATTCATACAATTAAAAACAACAATTTTACGTAAAATAATTCTATTATTTATATCTACTTTATTCATATTTTTATGCACTGTTCTGTGTGCTTTAATATAAAGATTCTGTACAACATTGAGGATAAATTTATTATGTCTATTTTTTAATAATATATTTTATATAAAAATCAGCAACTAAGGTCACTAACGTATTTCTTTGTTGCATTACTCTGGATTGAGTGCTGTACGTTTTTGTTATTGTATATTATGTAATATATATTACGTATGTATAAGGTCTGCCTTTGTGGGCACTAAGGAACTTCTGAGTAAGAATCAGAAACAACGCGTCTTCGTGGACACTCTGAGTAAGCATCAGAAACAGTATGTCTTTGTAAGCATTCAGGAATTTCCGAGTCAGAATAATAAATAAACAAGACTCAACGTGTCCTGCTTAGTAAGGGGCACCTCCTCCTACACAGAGCAAGAGATTCTTGAATATCATTGGTGAACACTTGTATAAAAAGGCCGGGTTTCTCTGATGTAGGGAAGTCTCTGCAAATTACTTCAACGTGGTACATATGCCACTCTGTCTTCTATTTTCATGTTATTGTCTTAGCTCTAGGCTGTAGACTAAGGTTAATAAACTTCTTTCTTATTCTAATTGACTAAAGCCTCATGTTATTTCTCTAAGTCCTTTAAGCTATTATAGAGTGCGACTTATCGCGCACTCCGGACCCAAGTTTTCAATTTCTTCTTAAATATCTCGTGGTAGCGAGCCCAGAAGAATTATATTATTACATGGTGGCAGCGGTGGGATCTTAACCACCGAGGCCAGAAAAAGAATTATTATTATTACAATTACAGGCTTCTTCACTGCTGTGAATGTATTTTCACAGAAACAAGGGTGATTGCGATAGCATGCCAAATAAATAATAATTATATTATTACTCTTTAACAAGCCTCCAGAGACCGTGGATCCCTGGTACCAAAATACGCAGAAGGTATCCCTGAAAGCTTCTGAAAGTTTGTTGGTTGAGTTCTGGTTCCCCTTTTATATATACACGACGGTGATTCAAAACGTAATTTACAATGTGGTGTAAATTATACAACACGCACAACAAGAAAGTAAAGAAGTTGCCGAAGTATCGAGGCGAATTAACATAGCAACTGAAGAAGTGAGTATATAAAAGCCTCATTGCAGAAATGCGACTATTATTTTGTACAGAGGAAGTACAAAAACCTTACACTTTTACGCTGTACTACACTACGAGTTCAAAGTGGCAAAGATACTCATACATGACATTATTTTTTCACGTAGACACCAAGTCTCTGTAAACAACGGTCTGAACGTATCTCCAATCGTTCAATTCCTTTTCTAAAAAAAATTAGTTGCATATTTACAAACTACTCTTGTATTACATAAATGAGAAATAAGAAAATCTTGTGACATAGGTGTGATATGAGGGGGCAGTTATTCCAAAATAAAGGCGTTAGACCTGGTTGGACGGAGGAATGAAGTCATTTGGCCATTGCCAATTTAATCTTCTTGGTGCGATTAGTTCTTGGGCTAGCTCATGTACGAGATCGTTTTTGTGACTCACGAGAGTGTAGTGGTAGGCACTCTCGTGATTTTAGCACTGATCTTCTAATTTCGCTGGTTACATGTGGAATCGTGAAGGTTTTGATTGTTCACGTACTAAGGAGCATTCGTCAACATGCAGAGCGTCTTCCACTGGAACCGCGACAGTATTTTAGTTGAATGCTGTAAGTCCAAATTTGCTTCAAAATGGCTTTATGCAGGAGAAGTTTATTTTTTAGGTTAACTGTGATTTTTTTTCCATATAGCCAGATCATTTCTTTAACTTTAAGGTCTAGATGCTTTCGTTTGGTCTTTATATGAGTCTTCCAGGTGAGTCTCTGGTCGAGGTACATTCCTTAAGTATTTTACTTCTGATTTTACTGGTAAACTGTGTTGTTAATTCATTTCGGTTGTTGGTAAACGTGCCTTGGGTGGATTTGTCGTTATTTACAGAAATTCTCCAGTTTCTGAACCGGTTCCCGAGGAGGTCCAGATGATTATGAAAATTTCAGATACTTCTAAAGATGCATTGCTGATAGATAATACAGCTGTATCGTCGGCGAAGGTGGCGATCTCCGTGTTGACAGTGGTTGGAAGTCAGAGGTGAATACTAGGTACAAGAGAGGACTCAGTACGCTTCCTTGCGGAACTCCGGCAGGGAATTTCTGATAGTTCGTGAAAAAATTGTTTATTCTGACTTGACAGATTCTATCACTCAGGCAGGATTTTGGTAGAAGTAAATTTGGATGGGAAGGCTGATTTGATTTTCTTTACTAAACCTAAATTACATACTATATTAAAAGTTTGCTTGATATATGGAAAGGCTGCGGTGCAAAATGCCTTGTTTTCCAGTGATTTCATAATTTTTGTAACAATTCTATGACTTTGTTGAACTGTTAAATGTTTTCGAAAACCAAATTGATGTGCTGGCATAGTGTAGTTTAGATCGACTTTCTCTATTATCCTTTTTAAGAGTAAATTTTCGAATATCAGTGACATGAGGGGAAGAAGGATATGATGTTGATTCCGTTGGTGGTTTTCGAGACTTGGCTATCATTACAGCATATTTCAATTGAATGGGGAAGTAACAAAGTCGTAGAATTCTGTTATAGAATCCGCTTCTTGGTCATAGATTCATTCATGAACCGCTGGTGTGAACTGCTTCATTGTTGGAAAATCTCTTCCCCCCAGATGATCTTTCAGGTTGGTGAAAAGACGGTAATGGCATGGTGCAATGTCTGGAATATGTGGCGGATGGTTCCATACCTCCCATAGAAAACTTTGAAGCAAATATTTTGTTCATTCCGATGCTGCAGACGATTGAATAAGCACTGCCTATTGAGGTGCACATCGAATCAGCAGTTTCCGTAATAGTCAGCGATTTCTGCGAATCATTTCCTCGATTGCCTGGACATGATCGTCTGTGGTCGATGTTGATGGTCTTTCTGCCGGGTGACCATCATTCACGTCTGTGCGGTCTTGGCCAAATTGTTGGAGCCATTTCATCGCGGGATGCGATATTGCATTTGGTCCATATAACACCAAAATTTCACGGTGAATACAATTGAAATTTAGATGTTTTGCCCACAAGAATCGTATTGTCTTGTGTACTTCACCTTTGGAGTAAGTTTCCAAATGATGCGCCATTTCACTCGTACAGTATGATGCGCCTCTTATCCGTACCAAAGTAGATTTTGGTCTGCATGAAGTCCGGAACATGTATTCTCTTCTCATAATGCACCACTCTTATTGCACAGTGGTCTTAAGGGACTCAATCTTGCGCGTCTTTGTTGCGGGGATGAATCGACGTTGCTGCGATTCAGACGCGCAACAAGTCCCGTGTACCCGGCGTGTGTTGCGGATCTAACGTGATACAAGATTTTGAGTCCCTTCGAAACGGGATTCTCTGAAATATTGACGAGCAACACTGTCCGGGTGCAGTTTGATTCAGTGTGGCACCTGATGTGGTTTGCGTTTTATTTATACTTTCAATGTGTGCGCTACTGCAGTTACTTAAAAACTAATTGAAGAACTACAAATTAACAGCTGCTTGTGGGATGTCGCAAATAGCTACTGCAGAAACCGCGACAAACGAGGACAGACATGAGAAAAATGAGAAAAAAAAAGAGAAATTTTCCACTTAAATTAACATGCCTTCAAAGACTTCTGGGAAATAATGATATACTTTGTTTAGTAACCTTGAAAGTATAAATGATAGTTATTAAGGAATCTCAACTAGCAAGGTACCGGAGGGTGGTTGTAAGCCTTACGACTGGCGAAATCAATTCTTATATTCGCTGCAGGACTGCAGATGAGTGACAAAGTAAGAATCACCGAATTTATTGTAAAGTGCCCTTCGTTCCTGAACAATTTACACAGAAGACGGGGAATCTTTGTTTCTGGATAGCTACTGATGAAAAAGAGACTCAAAATTTTTTATGCCGGAGCAATTTCAAATAATAAATTTTTGCAGACTATATCTGCTGGCGTCCAAACGAATTTTTTATTTTTTTATTTATAGTAATAAATTATTTTGTGTTGCGGAAGTGTTTGTGTTACTTTTATAGTACTAAAATAAACATGAACTCCAATACATAATATATATATATATATAACCCTTAGAGTTACACATACAAAATATCACATAGAAAATGAAAATTGAAGAAAACATAAAACAAATGACATTGTTAAATAGGTATGAACGTATCTGATCCTTGAAAATCTGGTGTTCTCTGGACTCTGGTGGCTGTCTGTGAAAGTTAATCGTTGAATAACCGTTGTCTGACGCGTGTTGGCGATGTCCACCAGGGAAATTCTTGCTGGTTTGATCGTCTGATGCACCTCAGTCAGCAAGCCTGATTATTGTGACGGCATTCACTCGTGCTTCTCGCAAAATTAACAAATTGCAGCACCACAGTTACTCACGCGCATTTCCTCTCTCCTGATTACCAGGCTAGAACTCATTATAACAGTCTCCTTACGTCTCTCCAGATTCACAGACTATAATTTATATAATTAAAGGCAATTAGAGAATTAATAATTGGGCAATTGAAGTAAATTGGTATCGGCGAGAATACAAACACAACAATTTGTAAGAATATATACAGGCGGACTTTGTCGGCGGCGAGCGTTTAAGCTACGGGGTTTACAGGCAGTTGCACACAGAATTTCATCGAGTAAAAGTGGCAGGCAGAATTTCATTAACAAGAGTTGCGGGCAGATTTTCATCAAGTAAAGGTCGCAGGACGTATTTTCAATAAGTAAAGTCGCAGACAGAACTTCATCAAGTAAAGACAGTTACAAAAATTTCGTCGAGAAGAGCTGGTCACTAACATTTAAAACAGAGAAAGTTACTCTGAGGAGAACGATGAGAGTGTGATTCTGGAGGCTGATAATCAATTGGTCAGCAGGTATCGGTAGAACTTTGGAGAAGGAGTGGATAACATTCTGATTTAACCTTAATCAGAACGAGGGCTACAATATTGTCTGTAGAGAGAGAGAGAGAGAGGAACTTAAAGCAGAGGTCCGCAGTGTTGTACGGAACAATTGTCTTAGGTGGAAGATACAAAAGTTTTGGAAAATGATTTAAAACAAATTAAATTCTGTGAAACGATGGACTGTTACATGTGAATAGTGTATAGTGTATCGAAGAATCCTAAAAAATAACTGGTACCAGTACAAAACTGTAAGTATAGAGAGAAACTTTATAAAATTTATTGTAAACGTTAAATAAGGATAAATCGTCATATTTCGGATTCAAGTTCATTTTGTTGCTTAATTCTAATCAAGTTGAATGTTGTAAAATGTTGTTTGTTAATTTGAATGTAGGAAAATGTTTGTTATTCGTTTGAAAGGCTCAATTAACGACCCTGAAGTTTGTAAAATAGTAAAAACACTAATGTAAAACAATCACAACAAGGAAATTTGTTACTAATAATTTAAATAAATCAATTGTTTTCTGAGGTTTAAATTCTGTAATTATTTAACATTGTTTCATTTAACTTTAATAAATAAATACATCCGTTAATTAACCATTTAAATTAAATTTGCATATTACATAATTGATTTAATTAATTTATTTTGTGTATTACATAAAACGGCACATCAACGGGAGGCAATTCATCCATCTAATTCTTTTAATGTAATTTGATTATTACAATATACTGTAGTAATTAAAAGGCAACTAATAATTAATAATTAAAAACATTTTGGACTTGAATTGTTATCGGCAAACAGACACAAATCACACACAAGAATGGACAATAATGGAAGAGGTCTAAGGTATTGTAGACTATAGCACGCTGAGAGGAACATATAAAGCAGTTGGCGTCGAAACATTGCAGAGGACGGAACAAATAAAACTTGAGCAGAGACTAGACGTCGTTAATGTATTACCAAGTAAAGTTGTGAAGTAAAACATTCACTGAAGTATTGCAACGTAAATATTGGAAAGTAATAGCAGTTTGGTCAGAATAGAACTTTACAAAATCTTCGTGGAGGATTTGTTCCAGTTTAACATTGATAAATTATTGTGGAGCGGAGCAGTCATCAAAATACAGCTAATCTTGCCAAATCTTAAAGTGAAGTATAGAATCAGTGAAAACCAAGGCCTGATATTCAAAGTAAAATGTGTGAAAGTGTCTAATCAAGGTAAAAATTGATTGTCCTGGTACCAGAGAGAGAGAGGGGGGAAGGGGGGGGGGGAGACAGAGAGCAGGAAGTCAAGTTAAATAAATTATTAATTGTAAACTATTAGGTAAAGATAGATCGTCATATTTCGTTTTTTTTTGATAATTGTAAATATTGTTTTGTAAATAATACTTCCAAGTGTTCAGTTCCCTAGAAATTTGGTTGTTTAAAAAGAGTTTTTTTTAGGGTAACAGGGATTTGAAAGGGGGATGCGGAAGGGTAGAGGAAGGTAGGCAAGGGTTAACTAGGGCCACCGGGCTATGGTTTAAGGATCCTACCCGGCAATTCGCCTAAAGTGATGCCGGGGGAATCCGTAGAAAAACCTGCATCAGGTAGGTCGGGCATAAAAATTTGAATTATATGTAATAAATGTTGTTAAATTCAATGAATACCTATTTTGTAACTTGAATTCTTTGTACATATAATAAATTAATGTGTTAGTTTAATTAACTAAAAATCTTATTTATTAACATCCTCTCATTTAAAAAGTTAAAATTGGTTAAATGATGTATTAACGCGGGCTAACTATTATTTAACTTGTTTTTCAAAGTGGTATATTACAAATTGGCTTCACCGACGTAGGCATTATTGTTTTTATTTTAATTTAAATGTCTGAATACCACAAATTTGGCGTCCTCAACGTGCGGCATATTTTGATATTGTTTATTTAATCGTATTTTCATTCTCAAATACTACAATATCTGCTACTTCGCCCCACACGATACAAAAACAGAAATAAATTGCTCGTCAAGACACGCCAGCTGGCCATTCTCTCAGTTCAGTGCGCTCGTGTAAAAACATTGTTTTCAACTACCCCGCAGTTGACTGCTGCGGAAACCATTAATCCAGGCCGACTATCACAACCCCGACTCACCGAACTGGTGTATATTTTTTCTCGAATAATGCAATATTTAGTGCGACTATTTATTCAATACACCCCTTTTAAACTTGACAAGTGTTTACCGTCTAATTTTATCGTCACTTGTTCCTCCATGATCAACATAATTCATGATACGCTTGTTACATTATATCTATATAAACTTTTAATATTAATTATTCACTTCACATCACGCTCTATGATAATTTAATTAATTGGATGAAATCTCTTGTTATGAAAGTACAAAATCGGAAATAGCTGTTCTTTAGAATAATACAATATCTGAAAATTTGAATAAATCTTTTTGAGAACTGATACCAACGCGGTCACAACTACAAATTTTCATATTGAAGACAATTACACTAATAACATAAAATTTATTACATAATCCTGATTTCATTATTTAAAGTTAATAATATGATGACCTTGTTTTTCACAGCAATGATTTAAAAACGAAAAGTCTTTGAAAACAAGCTTTGCATTGATTGAATATATTGGCTCGCTGGTGCGTCTACCGAGTTAGCAAAAATAACACTGTGTTTGTTTCTGATTGGCTTGGGAAGCATGTCTGTGGCGGCTGTTGGAATCTGCGCTCGAATTGCCACACAGATTTCAGGCATGCAGCAAATCAAACGTACCGAACGTACATACGCTTCCACCTTCTCTCTCCCATTCTCATATATTAGTTTACTCAATTCCATTTAGGTTGCCGACAGAAGTCCTAATATATACGCGACCCACTTTTTATCAAAAACATATACACAGTTGGCTGTGGAGAGACAGCCAGACAGCAGACATAGAGACAAACACAGAAATAGATATATTTGATTGAAAAGTGGTTATTTTAATGAAGCCCCTTAAGCTACAATAACATGTATTATGTATATTGGAATAACAAAGAGGGTGGCAGTTTCGCTATGTAAAATATAAAATTAATTTAATGTTATTTTGCTTAAACAATATATATATATATATATATATATATATATATATATATATATTGAACTGTATCAACCTCAAATAATATATTTTTGAGCGAGGGCAAAATTCTAAGGTAAATAATTTGTTTAAAACCTGCAGCGTTCCTTCAAAATAACTTTATAAATTCAAACTCTTTACAACACAGTTTCTCCAATAACTCCTCTTTTTAACAATACAATAATCCAAAGATATTCTCCGCACCAAAGTAAAAAAATAATTACTTTTACATACAAAGATAATATACCATTTTTGTAAAATATAGTTCACAGATAACATTTATCAGCCGACCAACCTCATCATATCTCTCAGCGAGTAGCAGGCTCCCGCTGCCAACTGAAAACACTAAGTTTTGGGGACCGCAAAATATTTGTTTCGGTTCAGTATATTGTAATAAACAAAAGAAAGCATTTATTTAATTTAATTTTAATTTAAAGATTTATAATGAATTAACCTCACGTGAAGCGTCAAAATGTAATAATTCAATGGAAGGCTTTTTTTATTAAATGAAAAGATAATCAATTAACAAACAAAAGATTTATTTATTTTGTGACAACAAAAAAATGATTACAAAAACAAAATTTGAGATCTATTCTCTCAGGGCTTCTACTGGGTTTGATAATGGACTCAACAAATTGTTTTTAAAATCTAATTAACAAACAGTTCACATTCACCTAAACAATACGTCGATAGAAAGAAATTAAAAACGAAAAGAAGTTAACTTTGATTGACAATTTAAAAGAGAACTAAATCAGACTCTATCTTTTAATTACGTTTACAATCAATCATTAGTTTGATTTTGTTACTTACGTAGTGTCCAGCTGGTACCATCATTTCTTTTGGTTTCGGAAATATGCTATTGCAAAATTTTACACTGATTCTAAGATTCACAGATTTTACACTATTGAAGTCAAAATTGATAGGCTCCCAGGAACTCGGATGATCCTCTTTTATGTCAGCTATCTGATGTCTCCTTGCCTTATACGAGTCCTATGATTCGTAGATTTGTTAGTCTTTTACCGCTTTGGACTTAAACTGACTTCCTGTCCTGGCTGGCTACAGACGTAAAACTGCATTCCTTTCCTGGCTGCTGATAGACGTAAAAACGGCTAACTTAGCGATATTTACGAGGTAATACTTCCGTGAATCTTTTTACTTTGTCTTAAATTCACAACTTTGTTTAATAACACATTGACGATGGCTATTCTCTGCTCTAGTATTATTCGTTCCGTCCTCTGAAATGTCCCGCCGCCAACTAACTTTTAGTGCTCTTCAGTTTTAGCGCGCATACGCCATTTTTGACTTTCCGACAAAGCAACAGAGCTAGGCTCTATTGTCGCTTTGGAAGCTCCTGCCGCTACAATTAAACTTTATTAAAACCAATTAATGACCTAATTAATTGGCATTACAATATATATATAACTCGGGTCAACCGATACCCGGTTTATCCGAAACGTCTCCGACATACATACATTCATAAATTGAAATTCCAAAAAATAATAATGTACTGCACGGAAAATTACTGAGTCTTTTGAATAAGTAATTTAAATTCTACAAATGTAATCCTAAAAATGTAACTTTAATTTCAATAAATAATGTAATTGTAGCTTACAAAGAGATTTTTGAATTCGTTTGACCTTCAAAACCTTTAAAAACTACGTACTGTAATTACTATACAAAATACTGTAGCATTAAATGTTCATGGCTTAGCCGAAAAAATTGTTACCCGAAACGGTTTCACCCCCTTTAATTCACGTAACCGGGATTGTGGAATACGACTGATATGTTGCCACAACTATTTTTACAATTTCATACCGCAGAGCGCTCCAACGGACCTCGAAGTAAGCATGGACTGAAATTTACTTTTTTTTAAAAAAAATACTTCAAAATTAACACAATAAGTGATGCAAATTAATAAAAATATTTGAAACTGAATTTAAAAAAAGTATTAAAACTTATTAAAAATCCCCCAATTTAACCCTTTAGTACATAGTGTAGCATATATGGAACAACTTTTAGTATCACCCCAGAGACATCTGTTGGTTTCTAAGAGAGCTTTATTGTAATACAGATATGAAACAACATGTACTTAAGGAAATGTGAAAATTTTGGCATCCGTGGACGGGTTTAAACATGCCTGTCCCAGCTTTCTGTGACAACCCCTCAGGTCAGATTTTTCTGCTCGCCGGTCAACTTCAGAATATTTACCGCGTCTTTTTTTTTCAAGATAGAAAATTTGATCGTCATTCTCAGGGTATTATAATTGCACTAAAATCATAATTATCCAATTAATGTGAATTATTGATAAATCATACCTAAATATATTTATGTTGCATATAAATCATGAGCAAAATTGACTTTGGTTACATTTTTTATGTTTTGGTTATTTTTCCCGTATTGTATTCACAAAATATATCTTAAAGATGTATTTAAAAAATTCACTACAGGGTTAAGTTTACACAGTATAAAAGTTAAAAAATATGCAATAATTTACACTGTATTTTATTATCAACTTGCTGGGTGCCCGGCGTTGCCCGAGATGTCATTTTTGCAAAACCCCCGATATGACTCCAATTTCGGTTGCTTTTGCGCTATTTTTATGTAACGCTCCTGGAACCCTATCCCTAAATGTGCTCACCTCCCATGCCGAAGGGGGTTGAAGTCATATAGATTTCGGTCGTTTTTACATGTTAGAAGATGACCACCCCCAAAAATGTGCGATAATCAAAAAGTATTTATTCCACGCAAAAATCGGCCGATTACATTGTCTGAAAATTTCTACCCCAGCCCACCACCTCCCAATTAGACTCAGCGGTATTCATAGTCTCTGAATTGATTCGAATCTCGGTTGTTATTGCGTTATTTTTATTTAACGTACCTCCTCCTCACCCCTAAGCTTGCTCCCCTCACAGGGATTGAAATTATACACAAACAACATCGGTATAAAAACTATCAAAGTAATTAACCCCAGGAAATAATTATCGCAAATATCGACCGTTTAATATTTTTTGAAAATTTCCACCCCCGACGATTCCCGCTTCGGGGACTTAAACGGCAAGTTGAATGTCGTAATTAATGTCAATGACAACTATTGCCCCGGATTCGACTCCAATCTCGATAGTTCCCCGCCCAACTCCGCCAAGCGCCTCACACCCCTGCACACCACCGCCAACCCCTATGCATTTCCCACGTTGTCATAAACACATTCACCTATATCCATAACTCTGATTTGACTCGAATCTCAAATTTGGGTTATTTTAATGGAACACACCTCCACTCCTATGAATGCTTCCCTATTTTGCCGTAAGGTGTTGAATTTATACGCAAATAAAATCGATAGAAATACTATCAATGACATTGACATCTTTAAATATTTATTTCGCGTAAATATTGTCCATTTGACATGTGTCATATTTTTCACCCTCGACCATCCCCGTCGCTTGGAGGGTAACTGCTAGTTTAATGTCAAAATTAAAGTCAGCGTTATCCATAACTTTGGTTTTGAATCCAGTCTCGGTTGTATTCGGGTTATTTTCTTGTAACATTCCTCCAACCCCACCCCTAGGGTGCTCCTTTCCCATGCCGTAAAATGTTGAAATTTTACTGACATATATTGATACAAACACTATTAATCACTTTTACCGGGAAAATATTTATCAGACTCAAATATCGGCCGTGTTAGCATGTTTGAAGATTTACACCCTCAACCATCCCTGCTTGGGGGACTTAAACGGTAACTTGAATATCATGATTAAACTCACTGACAACCATAACCCATGATTTGAGTCAAATCTCGATTGTGTTCTCGTAATTTTTATATAAATCCACGCCACACCCTCCCTTAAGGGTGCTCCACTCCAAATTCCGAAACAGGTTATATAAAATATATGGAACATGTAGAGAAATATAATAAATCCTACTTAACCAGAAAAATATTTATTCGACGCAAATATCGACTGCTTAACATGTTTGAAAATTTCAACCCCCGTCCATCCCCGCTTGGGGAAATTAAACTGTAAGTTAAATGTCATAATTAAATACAGTGACAAATATAACCCCTGATTCTACTCGAAACTCGAATGTCTTTTCGTAATATCATGTAATTCCACTCCACCCGCAACCCTTAAGGGTGCACCACTCCCATGCGTAAAGAAGTTGAAATTATACACAGATAATATGTAGTGAAATTTTATGAATGCTATTGATCCCGAATTATATTGATTCGCACAGGTTGTCATAACTAAACCTTTCCCACGTTGTTAGAGGTTGAAATTATACACACATTTCGTCCTTAAAAACGTTATGAATCTCTTTGACACCAAAAAATATTTATCACGCTTTAATAACGGCCTGTTTAGTATGTATGAAATTTTCCACTCGCGTCGTCCACCCCCGCTTCTGGGGGTTGTAGAGGTGTCTCACCCCAACAGTGACCTTCTCCTGGTCGCAAAGAGCACGTGTACGAAATTTGGTGAAATTTGCTTAACGGGTGTAGATTTCTATAAGGAACATACGTACATACATACATACACACATACATACATACATACAGAGGAGAGAGATAGAGAGAGGCTGTCGTCGAGGGAGGACGTGTTTAGAGCGTGCTCCGATGTTTTGAGATTAAATCGCTGTCCATCGCAGTAAGTACACTTAATTATGAGTTGTATCTATGGTGCATACGTAGAGTGATTGTTGGAGACAAATTGGAGTGGAAAGTACGGTTTTCGAAAGATAGAATAGATTTTTGGTGACCACGTAACTACAACCGCCGCGGGCCGCTAGACGTGACGTCACAGTCATCTTTCTAACTGGACCCTGACGTAGTAATTCAGAAACAAACATATAACTATGGCGGCTACTAGCGGGGCATCTTGTGCACTGGAAGTCAATGGACGCCACGAGAAAATCAATTCACTTTCACCTACGGGAGAATGTTCAAATTCAGTTAACAAGGAGATAGACTGTGAAAGGCGAAACAACCTACAGGCACTGGCCGACGCTGTGACCGCAGCCAAAAGGACTATTTCGGAACTGGGCATCAGACTTCACAAGGCGCATGGGATAGTCGCAGAGGCGAGAAATATCCACAAGCCGGTAAGGTCAGCCTTAAAAGAAGGGATGGCTCTATTCGACATGCTACAGGAACAATGTGATATTGTGGCCGAACTGTCGTCTACAATCAGAGAAAATTCATTCCAAGAGAAGGAGAAGGCGGACAAGTTCGCGCAGACGGAAAGATTAATAAGCAATAAACCTAAAAAAGGCCCAGAAATGCATAAAAACATAAAAACTTCGACTTCGGAAAGACAGGAAGGCGTAGTAGAACCATTCCATGAGCAGCAGGAATGCCAACCACTTAATGAGAAAGAAGGCGCCTGGAAAAAAGTACAGAATAAAAGAGTAAGGAATATCAACAGCATACAACAGGATAAGCCACTGGCCAACGCCCCGCGCCGCAGAAAGATGGGCAACGCCATTAAAGTAGTTGCAGAGGAAAACACTCCTTATACGGACAAGCCGGTAAGGTCAGCCTTAAAAGAAGGGATGGCTCTATTCGACATGCTACAGGAACAATGTGATATTGTGGCCGAACTGTCGTCTACAATCAGAGAAAATTCATTCCAAGAGAAGGAGAAGGCGGACAAGTTCGCGCAGACGGAAAGATTAATAAGCAATAAACCTAAAAAAGGCCCAGAAATGCATAAAAACATAAAAACTTCGACTTCGGAAAGACAGGAAGGCGTAGTAGAACCATTCCATGAGCAGCAGGAATGCCAACCACTTAATGAGAAAGAAGGCGCCTGGAAAAAAGTACAGAATAAAAGAGTAAGGAATATCAACAGCATACAACAGGATAAGCCACTGGCCAACGCCCCGCGCCGCAGAAAGATGGGCAACGCCATTAAAGTAGTTGCAGAGGAAAACACTCCTTATACGGACATTCTCAAAGAATTGAGAGAGAAAGTCCATCCAAAGAAGGACGGAGAGGATTTCAAATCCATTAGGAAATCAAAGACCGGAGAATACATTTTCGAACTTAGCGTAAACGCGTCTCTCCAGGACCTAAAAAACAGTTCCAGGACACGCTACAGGACAAGGCAAAGATTTTTGCTCTGACCAAGAAGACGACGTTAATAATACGGAACATTCCGGATTTCGCCACAGAAACAGAGGTGTTGGAGGCTGTTTCTACGGCAATAGAAAATCATTCCGAAATAAATTGTGTGCTCCGACCAGCTTATGCAGGCACCATGACCGCAATCGTAACCATGACAACGAGTGCAGCGACAGTGCTGCTTAAAAAGAGAAAATTAAAATAGGTTGGGTGATGTGCGTCATCCGAGAAAGAACAGAGGTGACACGATGTTTTAAATGCCACGGATATGGACATATAGCAAAACACTGCAAGGACATCGACAAGACGGACGCTTGCTTCAGATGCGGACAAAAGGGACACAAATCGAGAAGTTGCGAGAACGACCCGGAGTGTGGAGCTTGCAAGAAGATTGGTGAAACCGATTGCAATCACTTTCCAGGCAGCAAGCATTGCGTCGCATTCCAAAGAGAACGTTCCTGACAACTACTATGGCGTTAAAAATCCTGCAAATCAATTTGGGGAGGGGTAAACAGATCCAAGACCTGATGATGCAGACTATGCAGGAACGAGACGTGGACATAGCGCTTATTAGTGAACCATATCGCAAGCCCGAAACAGACAAGTGGTACCAGGACACCTCAGGCAAAGCGGCGATCCTAGTAAATAACAGCAGTCTGGGAATCGAGAGAGTCATGGAAGACGGCAAGGGTTTCGTGTGGATAGAGATAAAGCACATACGATTATATAGTTGTTATTACTCCCCAAACGAAAACCTCGACAACTTTGAAAGTGAACTAGAAGACAGTGTTGCCAACTCACAAATGGAAAAAATCGTAGGCGGGGATTTTAACACCAAGTCTCCGGAATGGGAGTCAAAAAAAGGAGACAAGAAAGGCTCACTGGTTACTGACTTCATGGCCAGAAATGATATGATAGTGCTCAACCAAGGCGGCGCCGCAACCTTTCAGAGCGAAAACTCGAGTTCCATCATTGGCTTGACACTGGCATCTGCCACAGTAGCTAGACGGGTTCAGGGATGGAAAGAACTCGAAGACATTTTTCTGAGCGACCATAGATACATAGAGTTTCTAGTGAGAGAGAAACCAGTAAGCGAAAGGACCTGCCAAGTGTCAGAGACTCGCTGGAACACCAATAAATTCAGTGAGAATAAGCTACGGGAATTTTTGGAAGAACAAAAGATCTTAGACCAGATGAATTGGACGAAAAAATATAGCTTCACTGAACAATCAATTAGAGAAACAATCCAAATTATAAAAAAGGCCTGAGACCGCTCAATGCCGCGGAGAAAAAGGCAGAAAGGATGAAAAACAGATCAGTATACTGGTGGACACAAGAAATTTCTGAAACCCGGAAAAGGTGTCTGGAAGCCAGACGCAGATTTACACGGTCTCAAGGGTCGCAAGAACTCTTAAACGAGTATAAACTACAACGGGAGGCACTAAAAACAGCTATTAGAAATAGCAATAGTGGGTGCTGGACAAATCTTATGGAAGAAGTCAACTCAGATCCATGGGGGAGAGCGTTTAAGATTGATATGGGAAGACTAAAAATAAAGCAGGCCATCCCGGGCTTAAACAACAAGTTCTGGGTCCTAGAAATAATAAAATCGCTATTTCCCAGGAGAGAGGAAACGCACATTGAGGCCAGAGAGACAGAAGAAAGCGACCCGTTCACAGCAGACGAGCTACAAAAAATCGGTAAATCATTAAGGAAAAAGAAGGCACCGGGCCCCGATGGTATCCCGAATGAGGTACTGAAAGTGACGATTGAGGTGTACCCACAGCTTCTGCTGAAGGCGTACAATCTTTGCCTGAAAGAGAAAATTTTTCTGCAGGAGTGGAAGAAGCAAAACTTAATTCTCCTAAGGAAGGGGAACAAGCCGCTGGATAGTCCATCGTCTTACAGGCCAATTTGTCTCATGGACAATATGGGGAAGGTCCTGGAAGGCTTAATCCTGGAGAGGATCCAACCGTGGCTCGAAAGTGAAAATAAGATCTCCGAACGACAGTACGGCTTCAGAAAGAAAAGATCAACAACGGACACCATACAGCTGGTTGTAGAAACAGCCCGGAAGGCAAAAGAAGGATTAGAAGGAATGAAAGGCTACTGTTCCCTTATAGCAATAGACATAAAAAACGCTTTTAACAGCGCTCAATGGAGACACATATTAGAAGCATTGTAGAACAATCAGATTTAAAACAGAAAGCGACACACTGGAGTACAACATGACCTGCGGAGCACCACAAAGATCCACAATAGGGTCCATGTTGTGGAACGTCATGTATGACGGCCTGTTAAACATACGTCTCCCAGAATCAGTTACAACGATAGGGTTCGCGGACGACGCAATTATAGTTTCTTCAGCGGAATCAAGTGAAATTTTGGAAATACGGGTGAACGACGCTCTGCAGAGGATTAAAAGATGGCTATCTGCAAAAATGCTAGATATAGCGGCGAACAAGACAGAAGCCCTCCTAGTAACAGAGAAAAGGTCCTACAGGAAACCCGTCTTCAAATATGGAGACCAGAGATACCCTGCAGGAAGAGCATCCGGTACCTCGGGGTACAAATAGACAAAAACCTTAACTTTAAGGCACACATGGCACAAACAGCCGAAAGTACAGAAAAAACAGTAGCAGCACTAGCGCGCATCATGCCAAATATTAGGGGACCAAGGGAAATGAAGAGAAAATTAATAATGAGCGTCACCCACTCAAAGATTCTGTATGCATCTCCTGTTTGGGCCGAAGCTATGAAAATGAACAGATCAGGTAAACAAAAGCTGGAATCTGTCCAAAGAAAAGCTGCACTCAGAATAACATCGGGCATATAAAACAATCTCAAAAAGTGCAGTTCTAGTCATAGCCAGCGTACCACCGATCGAGTTATTAGTTAGGGAACGGCAAGAAGTACACCGCGAAATAAAGGATACGAAAGCAGATTCCTAGACGGCTCGGGAGAAACTAAAGGTCGAGGCAAGAGCGAAACTCATGGAGCGCTGGCAACGCTTGTGGGACTCGGAAGAGACAGGCAGATGGACGCACAGATTAATACCTAATGTTGCACCATGGGTCAATAGGAAACACGGGGAAGTATCATTCTTCCTCACCCAGGTGCTAACCGGACACGGCTGTTTCAAATCATATTTATATAGATTTGAAAAGACCGAAGACGAAAAATGCAATTACTGCGAGAATCCGAAGGATGACGTGGAACATACATTAATCCACTGCGACGCATGGAGTATACAACGAGACAAATTAAATTCCTATCTCAAGGAAGAAATAAGACCGGATAACCTGGGTGAGCTCCTTCTAAAATCGGAGGACTGTTGGAAGCGTATAGAGGATTACGCAAAGGAAATAACGGACGCTAAGGCAAAACTTACGAGAGATTAATATTGCATTAATAATCGGAGAACATAGTGCAAAAGACACCACCCTGAAGTAATACGCAAGTAGTTCCAGGGTGGATAAATGTCAGGAGCAAAGGGTTTGTGGTTTTAGCCGGTAAAAATCCGGCACTTTTGAGGAGTGCGCACCCTCCTCCTCGTCTTTCGAAGATTTCCACAGTATCCCTAAAAAAAAATACATACATACATACACACATTCACTCATTTTTATTTATAAGATAACACACCAATTCTTGATTAAACCAATCAAATATTTAATATAACGTTTTATTTTTAAACAGGCCATAATGTTTATAAAAGTCACATCCAAATAAAATTTTTACGAACTGCAGACAATCGAGTGTGCAGACCGATGACACCTAGATGTTTGGCCCGTGGACACCTGTCAAAAATACAGCCACTATTAACAATACAGCAATATTAAAAATACAACCACTATTAACAGGCGACCAGATGTTTCGCCCGTGGACACCAGTTAATATCAAATGTTCAAAGCTCTGCTTGTCATTCCAACTCTGCCTTCGAAACGGACCACGTCCGACTTTCACCTCTGCTCCGTCGCCCAACTGTAATACAGCCTTATGAACACATGTTCGCTTTTCAACTGCTCATCCTACTCACTTGGTCGCTGAAACTTGCGGACCTGCGTCCAACTTTCATCTCTTTTCTATCACAATTCTGCCGCCGAAACGTACCACGTCAGCCTGCCACCTCCTTCGTCTTCCAAATGTACCTTTACTGACAAATATACATCCTCTCCAGTCCTTTCAAAGCGACGTGACTTTGATATTATATACTGTAGTGGTAGGTTTTTTTAAATGATGAAGTAAAGGGATATTTTACAGAATTTAATAATCATTTAACTGAACATGAGTAAAATAAAGTAAAATAAATACAAATTATGCGTGTTGAGCTCGCTGGGCAAATAAATCGGATCCCTTAATCCCAAGATAAACCATGGTTTACGGTAATTCCCCCAGGCGCGTCAAGGATTGAGACACTTGGCAGTTACCTCGCGTTAATCTCTCGCCGTGATCAAGTGGCACCCTCGATCTCTCCGAGTCCTCTGGAAAACTGCAAGTTTGGGGCTGTACGTCCGTCCCTGGCGACGGTTCGTCGAGGAGTCCATTACACTTGCTTTACAGCCCCTTCGCTGGATGTGAAATATCGATGTTCTCGACCAATTTTCGATCGATCTTTGCTGAACCAAGAAATGTGATTGGTTCAGGCAGTCACGTATTAATTCAATTTCTGGGATTTTTGAGAGACGTTTCCCACGGTGCGACAGTCCAGGTAACTTCCGAGGGTCAACAGCCTACGTGCCTAAGACTAGACCTTAGGGATTATCTTTCCGTCACGGCAGCGCCTGGTCCAATTGAAACTTGCCAAGCTCTCAACCCTTGCTAAAATCTAATTAAATTAAAATAAAATCTATATATATATATATATATATATATACCAATAATAAAACTATCGCGCTACAATACAATCCCACGGGGAATAGTTATTCGTTATTTTACTGACATATGCGTCCACATATTGTCTTAAGGACCCTTCAAACTAACAAATTAAGACTGGGAACTCGTAAACCCAAATTTTCGTACTCTATATGCCGACCTTTCGAGCATTCCTCAAATCACATGACCTCTATTTTACGAAATCTATTTTACAATCACTTAATTTTCAAACAATTCAATACCAATATACTACAATATATATTGATGAAATAGAAACTATAAAAGTAATATAGGTAACAACGTTAACAGCAGCAACGATAAACAATTTTGTAATAGACCAAACAAATTGGATGAGTAAGCTGACTATTAATTACAGGTATCAATACCATGTCTTGAACGTGGCTGGCAAACAAACGCCGTTTTCCCAAAACGGAAGCCACCTAGTAATATAAATACGCGAGACTTCAGAATATGAGAGGCAATTATATAATTTTGTTTTAGAGGGATGCCTAGTTACGTAGTGTAGTTTTGATTGAGAGGGAAGATACCAGGAAGTGCAGCTTGTCGAGTTTGCAGTTTGATGTTGGGCAGCGGTTTTTTGTTGTTGAGAGAGATCCAGCGTCGATGCAGAAGGCATTGTACATCAATCCCAAAAGACTTTAGTCGTAGTTCAAGTTTAACAACAGTCTTGATGAGGCACTAAGTCATTTTAATACCGCGAATGACCAAGGTCAAAAACTTGGCATTATACATTTTTGTTTTAAGCTTTTCAGTTCCATAGCCTTACGAGTCTGACCCAATGAAAATCCGGTATTAAGGGTAATATATTATTCTATCGCTGATAAACCCTCAGATCAATAAATTTCAAATAAATATTTTCAATTTTATAGAAAATGCTGATGTTAATAAATATGTATGTTAATTACATTCAGTGTCATTATTTTTATTGAGAATCTTTATTTCGCCTCGCATTATTTAAGTATTAGGGCTGAACCGTACGGCCAATTAATATAATCCGTAAATAACAATAAACACAACCCTGACCAAGAGAATCAAAAGCTCCAGAAGAACGGGAAATCAAATTCTACCTGCTACGTGAAAACTACCCAGGACATAATACAATTTATACGAACGGTTCCAAAAATCTCTTATGCACACGATGCGCTATATATTCACCAAACAGTTCCACGTGGTTTCATGTCAGTAAACCATTTAACATCAATATTGTAACGTAAATTCTTATTCATCAGGATTTTGTAAATAACAAGGAAGTTGATTTTAGGGAATGGGTTGAAAAGCAATAAGGGAAACATTTTCCTTATAAACTAGTAACAATTTATTTGACACAATAAAATATATACCAAAATAAAAAATAATACAGATACTAAAGTTTGATTGACAAAAATTAAAAAAACATGTCAGCTATTAATGAGCTTCGTACTCATAAGGGGTTAATGGGCTGGGAATGAACGACATAAATAGTAAATTGGCATATTTGTTATTGGCTACTCAGTACTGCATGTATTTGGTGTTTTTGCAATCTGTCGGGGGAGGTCCTACGGCGATTGCACGATGTCGGGATCCGTACGGTTCTGTTGCTGCTCGAAGTCGGTTGCACTCTACATGCCCGTGATCCACTCATTCCCAAACGGCGCAGTAAACAACAAACTCTATCGATGTCCAATGTCCACTCTCACGAGGCAAAGCTCAATTTTCCCTCAAAGCTTAAATTCTTCTCTCTCGCGAGGCAGAAATACAATTGTTTCCTGCATCTATGGATACCACCCTGGAAACCTCGCTTTCTCCTTCTCCAAATACCCCTCTATTTTCCCATTGGCTGACACAAAGAGAACAGTCAGACGCGTCCAGCTTCCAGGAATTCTAGTTCCACTTTCAGCTTGCTCGACTAACGGGTTTTCCCCGTAGCCATACTGACATATCACCCTAAAAATGATTCTAAATTCACTCCATTACAATGGTTACCGCAGAACTGCACCCTATCCTTTAGGTCTTAAAAAACATTACTTTTTCCACGTTTCATATAGCCTTCATACATTCATTCCTCACTATCCAGAATCGCAGCCTTGAACGAAATTAAAATGAAAACCCAAGAGGCAATCCGCTCAATAACAAAAATTGGAAAAACAATAATTACCGTGTGGATTCTTTCTTACCAAACCATCTTTGGAAACGCTTCAACGAGGTTGATTCCTCATTCCAAAAAGACACGATTGTATTATTTTTTTAGGTAACAGGCTACATGAGGGTAATCCACATAGTGGCAACTCCCCTTTAATAGCATAGGAAAGTGATGCAGGACAAACCCTAGAAAAACCTGCATCAGGTAGGTCGGGCATTGGGTACTTGTCCCTCGCCCTTCCGATGGCAAGAGAAGGGTTAGCTGTGGGGTCGCAGCTTTCCCCTCGGCGTGCCTCGACCAGTTTAGGACGCAGCTGGCCGACTATTCCAATAGGAATAGCGTTGACTCTTACCGTATGCCCAAGGTGTGCGACCCCGGAACATACACCTCTCAAAACAGGTCGAGGTGCCTCGGCATGTGGAATCTTAGTTCAAAAACCCAGAAAGATGTGAAGGCATCCACAAAGTACCCTCCGCCAGGTTCACCTGCGAGAGATTCTCTCGCATGCTTCCTTCACGATTGCGATATGGCTTCACTAACTTCTTTATTAATTCAGTTACCACACACCTGTGCGAAATTTCTTACAACTCGGGCTAGAGCGGATACGTGGATTTCAAGTGGTGACGCTAGGTCGGTAGAAAATTGGAGGTGTAGTGTTACGATGCTGCCTCGGTCAAAACCCCGTTTGACCCGCGTTTAAACAGATCACGTGGTCTAATCTGAAGCTTTGATTTGTTCCCCACCTTCTGCAAGTGGGGTTTTCACTTGGCAGGTTTTTTTTCTCTCGAATAAGATGGTGTAGACATGCTATGTAGAGGGTAATCCACATAGTGGCAACTCCCCTCTTAGAGCATAGGAAAGGGACTGAAGGGGGGGTGCGGAAAGGTAGGGTAAGGTAGCGAAGGGTTAACTAGAGCCCCGGGATGTAGTTTAAGAATCCTACCCGTCAATTCGCATATATGTGATGCAGGAAAACCATATAAAAACCTGCATAGTGTATTCGGGTATTTGGTACTTGTTCCACGCCCTTCCGACGGTGGCGGGTGAGGGGTTTTCTGTGGGGTCGCAGTATTTCCTTCTCCGTGCCTCGACCAGTTAAAGAGGCAGTTGATCGGCTATTCCAATAGGAATAGGGAACCACCGTATGCCCAAGGTCTGTTACCCCGGAATATACACCTCTCAAAACAGGTCGAGGTGCCTCGTCTTGTGGGAACCTTAGTTCAAATACGGAGAGAGAAGAAAAGGCATCCCCAAATATAGACTCCTCCGTCTCTGCTGAAAGATTCTGCCTGCGAGAGAACATCCCTCGCAGTCCCACAGGTTTCCTTCGTCGGAGCCACTCTTAATATTCAGTCTTACTACAACCATCTTGGAGTGAGGAAGGCTCCTGGGTACTTTATACTCAGTCTACTTCTTTTTCAAATAAATTTAGTCTTTAACTTCATAGCGCTTTCTGTTGTATGTTCATGCCTGTAAACCGTACTTAGATAACAAAAACCCACGTTATAGACTTTCCTATTTTCCTTTCCTGAAGGGTTTCTTTCGACACTTAAGATACGGCGCTGGATTTTCCTCCGACCTGACCTTCCTCAGCCTGTTCATTTCCGCGACTTTGCTCGAACTTAAATTTCTTACATCCTCATTATTTCTGTCTCTAAGTTTTAGCAGGTATGCCATATTACATGATAAAATCTTTAAAAAAGACAAACCTCAAGTGTGAAATCTAATGTAAACCAATGTATAGTCACTTCTGACTATTTATAGTTTACGCGGCTTTTAATAAAATTAAAAAGACAAAAGATGACTCTGAAATGACTGAAATAAAAAATAATTGTTAGGCGGTTATAAAATGTGACTGATTGAAATAATTCTGATTGCTCGTAGTTTACTATCAATATTTTGTTAAACTTCAAGCGGAAGAGGTCGCAAAGTTAGCGACGAAACGTAGTTTAATTTTCCATAAATAAATATCTTTTTTCTGACTTTAAATTGACTTGTTTATTTAAAATATTCTCATATAAAGGTTATTATGAAAGAACATGAAAGCCCCTTCAATGATTTCCTTAGGTTCCATATTTAATGATTTTTGATGATACATGCTTTAGTATTATGACTATAGGCATTGTCAAATACAGTTTAGTTGTACATAATGCTAACCACCCAGGGATCAATTGTTGGTGAGGCGACAAAGGGATAATAGTTTTGAAAGGGATTCTGACAATGATGCATGATGTGTCCATCTGCATTGTCACATACGGTTTTGTGTGATAACACTAGCCGCTCAGGAAACAATTGCTGGCTTGCCGACAGAGGAGTTTCAAAAGACGGAAGAAACGGTAGCAGAGCTATTTTGGATTTAGAGAGCTTCGTGTCATTTTGCCTTCGAATTGGGACACACGGATTGGAGGCTTTGTTTGCCGGAAGACGATGTAGAGACAATTTCTTACTTAAACGAGTGCATTAAATGATTTATCGTTATCATTAGTCATCCAGTGAGGAAATATGATGTATCACGACACGAATGTTCATCACCTATGTAAAACATTATGTCTCGTAAAGCTAATTTTGTTTGCTTTTCACAAGAAAATGGTCGAACCAGTTTCTATGAAACTTTAATTTTTTTTTGTATAGAGTCATAAGGTTTTTAAATATCAAACTGATCCCTACATCTTGAGACAAATTTTACTTGGGCAAGAATTTTGTTCTTACAGAAAAACGGCAGATTCAGTCTGATCATTTTATTGTTACGATGACGTTAATAGAAGGTAAACAAAATCTTTGTCAAGAATTAGGGGGTTGATACCGCTACAATGCTTTCCTAGATAGAACAAATAAGTGACAAATAGTACAAAATCGAAAATACTGGAGCAATACGTAACGCGTCAAAATGAAGGAGAAAATATAGACCCACGCCATATCCTATCAGGAGTACATTTTGTATACATACCTGTGTGCCACACTCTAACTTTAAGGTTAAGAACCGACCACAATGCGTTCATCTCCGTATGAAGAACGGGTAATCCATTGGGCGTGATAGTCCAGACCGGAAACACTAAAAAAATTCCAGAGAAAATCCGGAAAGCAACAGCTGATGCTCTCAGTTGGCGGTTGTGCTATTATAAAAAAATCGTAAACGAATTCATGTTATTTTTAGGAAATAACAATAAGTATACTAAATCATACCTTCATACAGACAAACTTTAAATAGAGTAACAATAACTAATAAAATTTAAATTTATAAGTTCCAGACTTAGACGCGGTTTAAAGTTTGTCCGGAAAGTCAACAGCTGACAACAGTTCGGACAAAATTTCAGAAAGTGTGTATTTGGGAGGCTAGACTGTATGTAGACTAACAGTTCTAATATTCAGAACGATCTACGGTTTCCAGTCAATGAACAAATAACTGCAACGATACTACGCCAACTGTTATTTTTCCTGATGCAGAATAGTTCAGAGTCTAGCCTACATTCACGAGTTAGACATTTCTTCAATTATTGGAAGCCAGGTTATTGCATCCAGTAAATAACCAAACTTTGAGAATGGTCATAAGTTTTTGTTGGAGAGAACAGCGAAGCAAGTGTTGTGAGTAAAATTTGGCAAGCAGAAAGTGTTGCCTATTAAATTTTGTGTATAATGTCCTGTCTTTAAAGTGTCAATAATAATCGTGTGTGTGTGTGTGTGTGTGTACGAGCCCATTTTCTTGGTACAACAAAACTGTAAGGTAAAACTGCACAAATTATTATCCGTAAACCCGCCAGTAAATGATATCTTCTATTTGATTATTACAAATTGGTTCCACAACGTCGGGCAAATTAATTTATGTAAAATCATTTCTATTTGATTATTACAATATATATATATATATATATATGTGTGTGTGTGGTATTCAAAAATAACATAAATGCCAGAAAGTTGTAGCCAAATTATGAAGTATTCATTAGGTACTAAGGAAAAAAATGAAAGATATATTACATAGGAAGTTATATTACACAAAGGAAGGAAGTTGAAATTAAACCGAAATTTTTAACAAAAATTATTTAATTGACAAGTTTGATTTATGTTGACTTTACATTTTATGTTTTTAAGTAAATTGCCTTAGCCTTCATGATAATATAAATTTCAGCGACACTTATACGGCTTCTAATAAAGGCAATTTTCACCAAGTTACAAAAGCAAAAAATGAATTTAATTTACTACAACAAAAGTTCATTCAAAGACTAGCAACAACAATAACTATATAAATATGAAAAGTCTGACAAAGCTATAGAAATATCTAACAAAGTTATATAAATCTGGCAAAGTTATAGAAATATCTGACCGCGTTATATAAATGGCGGTAAACGATTTTTACGAAAAGGACCACACAACTTCCGTTTCTACATACCCTATTGTTCTGAGCTGCTCTGGTTAGTGCACATGTGGTTATTTTTATAGAATTATCTTTTACTGTCAGGTCATAGCACTGATTTTATTATCGACCCAATTTTCGTCGTAACACTTTGTAATGAATTATTTTCTTGGGCTGGGTGTTTTATTATATTGAAGGGGAAAAAAAGATTATTGACCATTAATCATTTAAATGAATTTTATTAGTATAGCACGAAAACTCTGATCTCAGGTACCTGTGGATTTACGTTGCAGAGATTAGTTGCCCGCACCAAATACGTACTGCATATTGCTGTTTCCTGTTGTTGTTCGCAGTAGTTGGAGACCCCGATTTTTCCCTTATTGAATCCTGCAGCTGGCTGGAGCGTCTCGTTCCTTGTTCTCCAATATTCGGCGGATGGCCTCGTACAGCCAGTTGATGGGCAGGTGCAAATTTACTATATGGTTTTCCACTACTCAGATAAGCATACACTTCGGGATCCTATCACAAAACGTTATCAACGCCCATCCGTCAAATCTTTTAACATCTGCCCACTTGTTTCCACGTCCTACCAACCACTCTCCACAACGTTCTTATCCTAACTCCTTCCACGTCTGTTCGTCAACTGTCCACAACGCTCTTATTACACCCCAGAGCTGGACGTTTTCCCGTCCTTATCGTCACAGGTTTTTGTTGTTCTTAGCCGCATGGGATTTTCCCATGGGCCGATGTATACTATCTCGGTATTCAAATAGCCACGTGCGGCTACCTGAGACGCAACAGGTCGGCGTCTCGAATTGGGAAACAAAAGAATCCTCCAAACTACAGCAAACAACATTTCCGAAAATAAAACAAAATTAAATTAAAATACGCGCGTTACAACTTTGCATCACATTCGGCGCCTTTCTGTTTTACTGGCGTACGTAGCATCACACTCAGTTTGCTGCGGAAAATCTATTTAATACAGAAACTGATATATTCAGCTTATACTTTGTTGAATTCGGCCACCTTTGCTCACAGAACACACATGAGTGACTGACTATTTCTCACAACTTACTGCTCTATGACTGTTTTCTGACTATTGCGTCAAGACCTCCAAACACACACACTCTCTGTCCAAAGTTCTGAGCGTCTTATATACGCTTTCTCGACAACAATTCGTAGAACCCATTATAGTCTCTGCATTCTCGCGCCAAACAATGCTGTTCTTTACAATGCTCTGGCCTCAAAGTTACACCGCCAATAATTGAAGAAACAATTTAAATAAAATATTTCATTAAACATTTGTCATCTCCACAATATATTGTAGAGATTACAAATATGAATTAATAAATTGTTTCCGTAATTATTGGCGGCGTAACTTTGAGGCCGGAGCATTGTAGAGAACAGTATTGTTTGGCGAAAATGCAGAGACGATAATGATTGTGAGATGTATTGTCGAGAAACTTTTCTCAGAACTTTAGCGGTTGTTGTCAAGTATGTAGCGAGAGAAACCAATTAATCGGACAGTCAGAGGTGTTTGGAGGTCCTGACGATATAGTTAGGAAAACATTAAAATAAAAAGTCAGCAGAGTTACTCTGATATTCAGAGAGTAGAGTGTGTTTTGGAGGTATTGACGAAACAAAGTATAGATCGTCAGCGAGCGCAAACTGAGCGTGATAATACGAACAAAGTGTTTGAAAGTGAGTAGAGGATAAAATGGTTAAGCTCTGTTCTATGGCCTGTTAGTGAAATTAGTGGCGTATAAAATAAATCACGTGTTCACAAACCAAAGCAACTCAAACAAAATAGTATGTAAAAAAACCCTTCAACTGTAAACCTTTAAGTTAAAATCGCCAGTTTTCTATAACTTTACTAGATTTATGTAACTTTTAAGATTTGTAACAGTTTTTTTTGTTATTATAATTAAAATATTTTTTTTACTTTATTAGATAAGCGGTCCTGAAATTAATATTTCTCATAAAAGCTAAGACATAAAATATTAAATATTAAAATGTAAAATTAACGTAAACCAAATTTTTTAAAAATAAATAATTTTGTTATCTCTTTAAACTTTATAAATTCAACGTAAAACTTCCTTCCATTTTTCCTTTAAATTTAAAGTGTATACTACATAGATTTGACTCTACGGGGAGACTTTAATAATCCTTTGTATATTACAATATATATTTGTTTTAGTTAGTTGATGTTCCTTATTATTTTAAACAACATAATATATACGACACATTTGGTAGATAACTTTGTGATCTGCAAATCAGTTTATTTATAAAATGTCACGTACACCTTGAGAGACTCACAATGTCTATTCATACGACATAGTCGTGAACACAACTTCACAAACTGGAAACTAGTTTTATACCAACATTTTTGTGCAATACAAAACAATTTAGCCTGTTAGTTAATAAAAATGAACTGTTCTTACTTACGTCTTGAAATCAATCACGTAAATCAAATTAAGTACTTACTTATCTTGCAACGGAGTCAGGCCGCCACAGGTCAACGCTCACAATAGTTTTTATAAATGTGATGTTTACACAACAACAGAAACCATTTTATGTTCTATGTTTCACGAAGTGCGAAACCTTAACCGAACAGCGTGAGTTTCCTACTAGATATGGTGTTGATCCTCCTACAACCAAGATTAGAATGATATGGTATAAACAATTTCATGATACACGTGTCACTGAAAAAGCACGTTCCCGTGTGTCACCTAAATTTTCCCTCAGCTGGAGACTGATACTGATACAAGGACGGAGCACCACCACACTGGAGCCTGTATGACCGAGAGTTTTTAAATGATAGTCTTTCTGTGCGATGGATCAGCCGTACTGGAGAAAATGATTCAGTCTTACATCACTGGCCTATAAAGTCACCGGACCTCACTGCACGTGATCTTTTCTTGTGGTGGTTTATAAAGACTCACATTATTTGCTTCCACTTCCATCAACAAGGGTCCAACAGTGCAACCGTCCAATAACAGCCCGTGAAACCAGTAACTAACATGCTCTCTGGAGTGAGAGACGAATTTTAATACTGCATAAACATATGCCGGGCATCAGAAGGCACATATTGAGGACCTTTTAGTTGTTATCTTAAAAAACTTTGCATTTTTATTTATTACAAAATATTCATTCATTTTATGTGTTCACTTTTTCATATCTATATATCTAAACGGATTACTCTTTCTGAAACACCCTGTATTTTTGAATTTTTACCTACATATCTAAATAGAGAATCAAGACGTATACCCTTACACGAATAGTTAATTATGCCAGTTTTCAGAGATGCATGTTCTGGGGCCGCAGACCTTGGGCATACGGTAAGAGTTGTCCGCTATTCCCGAAAACGAAATGACGCGGGACAAGTACCAAAACATAACTGATTCCGATTTTTTAGGGATTGATCTGCAACACTTTCAGGCGTATGTAGGATCCTTAAACAATAGCCTCTAAAACAATAGAACTCTAAAATTCCGCATCCCCCCCATTTCAAATCCCTTTCTATACTATTCAATTTTTGCCAAAACATGTTGGCAATCCACACGTTAGAAACTTTTGTCAATTAATTTTTTTTATTGTAACATGCATTCAAATGAAGAGGTCCCGAATCAGGGACGAAATGTCGAGTTTAAAATCTTATTATCGAAAAATGTTTCTGACTAAAAGACTGCTGTTTTTATTATTAAAGGGGTATTGCCACAACGCAGGTTGCCCTCATGAAGCCTGTTACTCCAAAAAAATTAACTAATACCTCTCCGACGTGAGTGGTCGAAATTTAAGTATAAAATTTAAAAGTCATGTGCACAGTTTCTTAGGGATTTCTACGACTACATTCTGGACATTCACGAATAAGGAAAAATTGTGTGAATTATATAAATTTTCTTCGAAATCTTCTTTCATATGGCACTAAATTTAATGTCGCCAAAATAATCTCCCTCCCTCATTTTACCTTACGAAAAAAGATCCATGTTTTAAATTTTTTAAACGAACTTTGTTTATTTTATTTTCACTTTTTAATGTTTTATATTAAAACTAAAATTATTGGATACGATAATCAAAAACTTCTTTATACGTTTAATTAAAACGACCAGAGAAAAGAATCTTTTCAGAGTCCAATATCTATGGTCTTCACGCCTCCTAATGTACTTATTTCCCTTTGGAGAAGAGTGCTGAAATAAATCTCCTGTACCAAAATTTACTACATACTGTCCTAATATGTTTAACTGAAAGAAAAAAAATTGATGTTCGTCCGTTATAAGATCTCTGTTCAACTGAATGTGAATGTAAACAACAAAATAATGTCGCTTTTGTGCTTTGCTGTCTGAAGCGAAACTGTCGTACGTTATGAGTGCAAAGCGGCTAACAAAGTTTAAAAACTCTGATGAGAAAAGTTGAGTCCATGAAAGGAGTATTTTCAATTACAAAAAAAAAGCTCTGAATGTAGTTCGCAATTGCTTAATACGTAGCTTCCGAGGATACAATCATTTCACAAACAGGGAATTTATCAAAGACAGTTTTCTAGGAAAGATTATAGTTTATTCATTCTGAAAAAAAAACTTATACGATATGAGTTGAAATAATCATTTATAAATAGGACAATAAATAACTGTAACAATTTACCTGCAAGAGTTTTCGGAGATAATCCTCGAACGGAAAGAAAATTTAAACTTAATCTGAACTCTCTAGTGAATGTAGGGTAGTGTAGTGAAGTGAAGTGATAGTGCTCCGTTATAAACTAAAAAGAAAGAAATGGAAACATTCCTAGTCTCCATAGGTAGTTAGGTAACCTCTATATTCAGATATCTTTCCACTTTTCTTCTTTTCAGGCCAGCACAATATTAATTCCTTCTTTAACTTTTTTCAAAATTAACCTTTAACTCATATAATGTTATATATATGTATGTATAGTTGAAATAATTTCCCCTAAAACTAGCTGATATTTTATTTTATAATAAATATGTTAATTTACTCTATTACCGTTATTGTAACTTCCCCTATTTAATTTGTAATTTAATTGTAATTTAATGCATCTACCACCAGGCAAACTGCCCATTTGTAGATTAAATAAATAAATACATACATACATACGTGAAAGTTTGGACTAATATAAACAACAATTTACCCGGGGAGTATTTTTTTTATTATTTCTAGTGAATGAATATTTTTTTATTTACTTTATTTAAGGTCGATTTAACTATAATAAAATGTTATTAGCGACCAATAAATTTTCATACAATGTTACATGTTTGTAATCTACAAACAATACGTTTTTTAAGGAACGTAGGTTTTCCCGGTGTAACTGGTGGATAAAGTTTTCTCGGGATTCCAACCAGTGAAGAAGATGGCGGTGAAGCCATCGAAACGTTGTGGAAATTAAACGACGTTACGCGGTTGGAATCCCGAGAAAATCTTATCCAATACGTTTTATATTTTGTCATATACATTAATTCCGGTTAAATAATTTATGGTTTTAATTATGGTTGCTTTTGATGAAATTTGTTGGTGGTTTCACCTCTTTGCTTTTTGTAGCTGGTGCATTTAAATATGACATGTATTTTTAGCGTTCTATTGAAGTTATGGGAAATAGGCGGAAGGATCGTGCAAAATAGGAAGCTAAGAGGTTAATTTTGTGTGGCCATTTCTGACGCGGGAGTGCTTCTAGAGAGTGCTTAGATATTTTATGGCTTCCATTGCCGATAGGCCCGCGGACCTTCGCAAACTCCCAAGTCTATTTAGACTTGGTCGTCACTAAGGATATCTATGAGATATACAACAAAATTGAAAGTAACTTCGAACTAGCCTCTGACCAATCCTCTATAATAATAACATTGAGTGTTTATATGCATTGTATGGAAAACATCACCAGTTCTGTTCTGTACGAACTGGGAGCATTTCCAACATAAAGTTGTCACATGAAATACACACGCTAAACGAAATCGAGGAAACTCACACAGCTCATTCAAAAAACCGACTGGGAAGCTAATAAGCTCAATATTAAAAACAGATCTGATGTCAACAATATACCACTTCATATTAAGAAAATGGTAGCAAAAAAACCTAGAGCCCGTGCTAAATGGCAAAGAACCAGAAATTCTTGACGCAAGACTATAATAAACAATCCAAAATGCCGTCTCCACATTGCTATTCAAGAAAACAGAAATGCAACACTCATTATCACTATCACTATCATCAGTAGATCATACCATCTTGAAAGTTCTAAAAAAAATTAAAAGACCTATTATCCAAATACCATCTCTAAGAAAACCCGACGGAAACTGGCCGGGATCAAATGAAGAAAACACTTTTGCTCAAGTATTCACCTCGTTTCCATCCAATATTACTAATTTCAATACATTGTAATTAATCTCTCCTCTGGGTTGGGTTTTCTTAAATAATATTACTTTACTTATTATAATTGTTTAATAATAATACAAAAATAAAGTTATAAAAAACATGAATTTACCAGAAAATTTGTTTTTAAATTAAATGCATCGACTCTCTCTGTCAGGGATACCGCGGGGTGAACATTACTTCACGTGGCCAAAATGAACGATTTTATGAATTTGAATTTATATAAAAAGTAAAACAAAAGGAGGGATCTGGCATTACGATATTATATTAAATTAATTTACTGATACCGTGCCGATGTGTTACAAGTGGCGCAGACTGGTGGCAGTGCAAACTTGAGATCTTGTTGGGACCACGAGGTCTCTATGTCGGTGATGGATCGTGAGCCCCCACAGACTGCCAGGCTTTCCTCGGATTCTGCTTTGAGCCTGGTCACCGACCGCTCAATCTCGTGGCTGGCTACTCACTGCCGAATCTGCTTTCTCGGAGTCACCAAGGATCCTCCGGCAAAAGTTTTCCATACTCTTTCAGCTCAATATATTCCAAGCTCCGGGAGCTCACTTATCCACGCCTAATAAATTTGGTGTCTCTTGGAGCTGTCCGCGCCCTATAGGCCCTTTGTCGCCTTTGTCATTGACAAGGGTCCTAGACCACCTTTAGAGTCCACGAACTGAACAAACTACGGCTTCCGTCGGAAATATCGCGCTTCTAAGGAAATGTTCATTACAACAGAAATTGAGAAACATAATAATGCTCCGGGACAAGTGACACCACCCCTGAAATCAATTTCACCTATTGAAGTAGCGATAAAATTAACTAGCTCATCCAAAGCACCAGGTTAATCAAATAAATAATATTCCCACAGAAAACGATTCCCCCTCACCAGTTTGGCTTCCGTGAAGGACATTCAACCATCCAGCAATGCCACAGAATAGTCAACCACATCACGGAGGCCATCGAGGGAAAGAAACTGTGTGCGACGGTATTCCCAGATATCCAGCAGGCCCCCGACAAGATATGGCACAACGGTCTACTATATCAGATTAAAAAGCGGCTGCCACACCAAGTTTTCCTACTCATAAAATCATACCTGTCACAAAGATGCTTCCAGGTCCAATTCGAGGGACGATACTCAGCATGTCAAGACATCTACTCCGGCATTCCGCAGGGAAGTGTTCTTGGTCCCTTCGTGTATTTACTATATACAACAGACATCCCCAACACGGATAACACTCTAATCCCCAACTTGGCAGATGACACCACAACAGATATTGATGCGGACCAAGCAACCGAAAATCTCCAGTCACATCTGAACCTCTTAGAAAACTGGATCAACCATTGGAGCATTAAAATAAACTGCAACAAGTCCACGCAAATCACCTTCACAAATAATCGTTCGCCGCGCCAACAAGTTAACATATTCAATCAACCCATCCCAGAAAAAACTGAAGTAAAATACCTAGACTCTACCTCTATCATAAAACTGACATGGAAAACCCACGTAAAAGCCATAAATGAACAACTGAAACTGAAAACATGCACTGGCTACTTGGACGAAAATCCCAATTCACTTTTGAAAACAAACCATTCTACATAAAACCATACTAATACCTATATGATCTTACGGGATCGAATTATGGGGATGCAGCATACGTAAAATATCAAGATCTTGTAGACTTTCCAATCAAAGACATTTTGCACCCTAGTCAATGCACCGTGCCACATCAGCAACCACACCCTCCATCACGACCTCAAAATTCCATTTAATGCAGAAACCATCAAGACGTATGGCACCGAAAGCAAACATCAAACACTAAACCACCGCAACAAATACATCGCAGACCTCTATCTACAATAACCCGTAGTGAGAATATTGAAGAGACTACGGCCGGAAGACATCACTGAATAAATCCACGAGACCCGCCACTAGACGGTGCCCTACTCGCGTCAAAAAGCATTAATACCAAATAATTTACTTATTGCTCTAAAGTGTTAAAAGTAGATTGTTATTAGCAACCGAAATAAAAAAAAGACAGACTTCAAGTCTTCGATAGAGTTATTAACAAAGGAGATTTCCCTATGTTCGTGTACTGCTCTCTATATTTTTATTTGAAGCCATGGTCACTTGTGCCATAGTATGCAAGACTTTATAATCGTCCCAACCATTTAAAAAGAGAACGCAATCGTTCTTTATATCGTCAAGTTTTCTTAACTATGCACAAATTTTTCTGCTTTCTCCTGAATATTTTCACGGCATTCTATGTGGGTTCTTCTGCGTGGTTCCCATGAGATTGATCTATATTCGAAATCGTACTAACTAGAGCTGTGTATGCGACTTACCTCGTCCTAGCGTTATGAATTTTCAGAATTCATATAACAAAGTGAAACGTCTTCCACGCCTTACACGTCACTAGCTCCACCTGGGATCCCATACCCCAAATTGTATGTGATTCAGAAAATAGGATTGTTGCTTTTTCTACAATTGAACGGTATACAATTCTAATAGATCTTATTTGCATTTTAAATATTTACAAACTACGACAGAAGTTACCACAATTACTATTGCCACAGTCGGCGAGCTGCCTCCTAAACTAGACGAGGCACGGAGAAGGGAAGCTGCGTCCCCACAGCAAACCCCAAGTACCCGATCTACATGTTGCCGGTATTCTAGGGTTTGTCCTGTATCACTTTTAGGTGAATACCTAGTTAACCCATTGCTAACTTTCTCTATCCTTCCGCATCCCCCCTTTCAAATCCCTTCCTATGCTATTAAACTGTAGTTGTCATCACGTGGATTACCCTCATGCAGCCTGTATCTAAAAAAATAAATGCTTTTGATTTTTGTCAATTGTATTGTGCGGTTGTGTCGCTCTAGGCTCTTGTGTTTTTTAAGTTTTCTTAGCACCTGAAGATAGAAACAAGATTTTCAAAAGCGTTGTGTGGTGCTTATATCATCACTTCTTTGGTCTGTGATGGTTATTTTTCATATTATTAATTTTCAAAACAGACGTAAGCTTTTCCCTTTATTTTTCAAATTATGTTGTACAATATCAATTTCGTTTTTTCGTCTGTTATACGGGCCGTTAATTCTTTGTGTTATTGTCGTACAGACGTTAATTTTGTCGGTTTAACATATTCGTGATTCGAACACAATTGATAAAGCCAATAAGATTCTTTTATATTTACTAGTTGCTAAATTGTAAATATTTGAACGAAACTATAATACAAATGGTATATTTCTGATCTCCTGTGGTGTAGGGGTCAACGTGACTGCCTCACATCACAGAGGGTTCGAATCCCGGCGAGGGCATGGATGTTTGAGTGCGTGAGAGATACTCGTCGAATCAGTTCCCCGTCACGGAAAAATGAGTTCCCATACTGAGTCGCTAATGACCACAACTGTTGATGCGGCTGTAAATAAATCAATATATAAAAAAATTGTGTATGACAGTATTGGCCGGAAACTTTTAACTTTTCTCTCATCACTGTTCCACTTTCACTTCCTTGTAGCTAATAACATACTTCGTTACGATTCATATGTTAATAATCCGAAATGTTATTTGTTTCACTTAGCGTTAGCGCATATCTTACATAGCTTTACTGTTGTAATTAACAGATGGAATAATTTGTTTATTTGGCCAAAACGTCCCCCTGAAGCTCCTGTTCATGAACAAAACCCGATGCAACAATGAAGCTAGCTTGGAAGACAATTACTTGGGGCTTTGTGCTTGGAGCTTTGTGCTCGCACCGAGATAAACTGAAATTAGCAACAAGCGCCTACTGTGTACCCGAAGGAATGAGGCAATAATGTCTCTAAAGCCCGCCAATGCGCCGCACGATATTGCAGCAAGCACACGTGACACATGCGTCATTCTCTTCACGCTGACATCTAACAATTTGGAAGCTTGTGCGATGTGATGCTTCCTAAATTTCTTAATAATTTCATAGCACCAAAGCTTTTGAAAAGCGTTAATGGATGCAACGTTGTCTCGGTACTAAAATATCAATTTTATACACAGAAAAATGATAAATTTACGTCCTTATTGAGAATTAATAATAAATAAACATAGCTTTCAAGTTTTTCCAACTAACTTGTGCAGCTGTGTCGCTCTAGGCTCGTCCGTTTTCTTTTTGCACCCGAAGAAAGTCACAAGGATTCCAGAAACGTTGTGTGGTATTTATGTCATCACTTCTTTTGTCTGTATTTGGCTATCTTATTATTTAATTTCATACTACGAACTTGAAGATCGTTCTACGACTCAGACATCAAAGCTCAATTTGTAATTAGTGTCCTTTATCTCCTATATATCAAAGAAAGGTATCCAACTGCAAAAGCAAATATTTTGTAAAATGATAGCATTGTAGAATCTTCTCAATTAGGCAATCACAAGTCTAAATCGGCCAGTATCGTCACCTACCAATTTGTACAAGCAATCAGAAATCACTCAATATTAAATTGAAATTAATGTGAATATCTATAGAGGAAATTCGTTCTAGAAGATTTATGGGAAAATAAAAATTCAATTCATTTTCTACTTCCTCGATTTGCGGCGCGACACACGTATGAATAATGTTCCCTCAGTTATTTCTTTTTTACTAACTGAGTGTCCGGGAATTTATTTTAATTAGTCCGGAGAAGGAATTAATTCGACATAAGCCTCTTCGTAAATATATCACTTAACCAGCATCAACGGCGCCAGTGTTTCGAACATTACCCATTCGCAGTCCCCTCCCCGACCTAATCCCTAGGCATCTAACTTCAAATAAACCAAGATGATGACTGACAGTATTCGAGAATTCTCATACTACATAAAATAAAAGTGTATAAAAATAACGACGAATTTAAACAGTAAAGAACACTCGCTATCTTAACAAAGTCTAAAACTACTCCCGGTACCTTATAGGAATATAGAAATACAGCCTTTAAATAAATAGAGACCTACATATAGCTGGTACACAAAAAAAATAAAAATATTACCCGATAACTTAAGAGGATCAAAACTACTCCGACTAATTTTTTGTCAACCACGTCCACCTCAACGACATGAAAAGTAAAATTTCATGAATCACCATGGTTAATGCGAGGACTAAACTCAGCGACTCGTATACCTCCGGAACGGACACTAATGTCGGTCTTTTTTTCATTAATTTTTACCACCCCCCCCCTCCCTACGATAATGGTCCTTCCCTCCCTTGCCTTTTGGAGTTGAAATGAGACACTTCAAAATTATAGAATGACAGTATCAAATTAAGCGACCCCTACCACGCTTTATTCGACGCAAATATTAGCCGTTTGGGAATTTTTTTAATTTCCACAATCTACACCTCCACCCTTAGAGGCGGTATATGTGTCTTAAGCCTTCGGTGTTTGTTTCTGGATCGCAAGTAACATTTGTATAAAGTTTCTAGAAATTGTTTTACACATTTAAGATTGTAAACGTAAATTTGTTTCAATCCCTTCCACCCCCACTCCTCGAGGCTGAGCTACACATTTACCGGTATGGTAAATGTCAGAATTAAATTCAGCAACTTACATAACCCTAGATTCAATACCAGTCAAGTTGTTTACGGAATAGTTTTAGGAAACGGCCTTTCACCCACATTCTCCTCCACCCCCACACCTAGGGGTTGAACTTAACTGAAATCGTGAATGTCATAATTAAAGTCATTGACTTCTATTACCCTGTATTTCACACCAATCTCGGTTGTTTTGAGTTATTTTCATGTAACGCCCCTCCACCCCCTCCCTTATTGCTGTTTTAAGGGGTTATACACGAAATAGATCTGGATAGAAAGTATAAATCGCATAGACCCCGAAAAGTAATTAATGGAAGCTAATATCGGTCGTATTAGTATGTTTTTATTTCACCCCGTTCACCCCTTGGAGATTTCCTAACGCTTCGAAAATCCGACAGAAATCTTCGCGCGGGTGCGCACTACTCACCTAACTTTCATCGCTATCGGACGAATGGTTTAGGAGCGCATAGGGGACACAGACAGACATTTATCTCTATGCATGTAGAGATAGAAATGGTCCCAATAGAAATATTAATTCCATAAGACCGGATATGCACGTGATAAGACGAAAATTTATGAAATGTTAGAATAGTTACATTGCGAATAATTTAACATTTAATCTTTCATAATGTTACGTCGCCTCATTTTTTTCTGTTTCGAGCGTGATGATTAATATAGAAAATCTGAAAGGAAAGTGAACAGAGGCTGCATCATAAAAGGGTTGATGTTTCCATTACTTATGAAGGGCGATTATTATGAAAAATTAGAACTATATTTACTAATACAAAATAAAAAATAAATTCAAAATTTGAAGATCACGACACAGTGAATCGAAAAATAATTCACTTTCAAGACTGATCAGAAAGACATAAACAAATGTTTATCTCGCGGCGTAATTAAGAATAAGTGAGACCCTTTTAATTATATGTAATTAAATTGTATGTATAACCTTACGGCGGGTGCAAGTAATTAAAATAGTTGAAAGATAAGTATGTATACATTTGTTTACATTTCAATCTATTTTAAGCATTAAAATAAATGATTAATAATGATATTTGGAATATTTTAGATTAAATTAACGTAATAAGAAGACTTTTAATAGAAATTATAAAACGTTTAGTCTAAATTGTTCCATTGTAAACCGTACTAAACAATGTAACTGAGTTCTTACTGGTCGTTATAGTTTATATTGTGCTGACAGCGGAGAACTATCATGACTATCAAATTTTGTAAGTCCACCAAAATTTATAATATTAAGTTATCAGCCAAATCTTCCGTAAAAAAATTATGTTAATAATGTGTTTTGTTTGGATTTACGGTGTAAAAATTATTTGAAAAGGTCACAAACAGCGACGAAACGTATAATTTCTGTTAAATTTTTTTTTCTGACGTTATTTATCAATTAAAATGAATGATTATGAACACATATTTTCAATGGGTTTTGTCATTAAAATATTCATTTGAAAACGCAAAGAATCGTAATGAATTATACGGTACCGTTAAACTTTGGACGTTGTCAATGTTGTCTCTGGGAGCAAACAGAAGATAAGATTTCTTGTAAACACTGACAAAACTGCGCAAAAGGAAAGAAAGAAAGTTCAAAGATTTGCCGGAATATAATGACGGTACTTCTCCAAAAACGACTTAGACACTTAAATTTAAATTATTTGGTTGCTAAAGCTCTTATTTAGAGACTACAGAAATGTTTTGTATACATCCTGAGCAATATTTTATTTCACGGGTAAAACCTACCTGCCATTCATTCGTCTTATCTTTTCAGATCGTGATTAACCTGCTGCATTAGTCCGTTATATTCTACCACAGCTCTAGTTCCTGCAATCGTAAATTTTGTCAAACATGATTGTTTTTCATATCCTGCATATTTGAAAGTCATTGGATTACGAATCAACCAGATCTAAATTACTCTCATTAATTTCGATTTTTATTTAGATATTAACGTATGCTAAGTGGAAGATGTACTAATCATCTCACATGTGAATTAGACTCTATTTAACATCATAACTTTCTATGTTATGAAAAATTAAACTTTTGTTTCAAAATTAATAATGAAATAGCCAAATACAGACAAAAGAAGTGACATAAATACTACACAACGTTTCTGGAAACCTTGATCCTTTCTTCAGGTGACAAGAAAACACGAGAGCCTTGCGCGCCACAACCGCGCACTGCAGTTTATCTTATTGTTATGTTTGCATTTCATTCTTGAGCAATACATAGATTTAATGTTCGTTTTAAGGTCGCCATACACACTTCAGCTTGTTCACCTGCTTGTTTGTTTTTTAGATGTAGTTGGGCAGTGTGTGGGCAAGTTGGGAGACCGAATTATAAGTTGAAGAACCATCTTGAAGACATCAAAACTTTCATGATATTTGTGGATGGGGCAGATTAATACACATGTCTGTTGGAGTATGTTTGCGCAAGCTGGCCAACCTGGCATTCAACATGTCTCCTTTGGCTTCTCACTAAGGTACATTGTACTTAGTTCAATATGCTAGTAGATATTATTATGGCACCCATAAAAGAAGCGTGGAAAAGAGTGGTTGAAAGCTATCAAAATTCACTACAACTGTGGAAAGTAAAATGTACTTATAGCCCAGTAAAATTAGACATATAAAGGCCAATCGACAGAAAAAACTCCCGGAGTTTCGAAATATTCCGGGAATATTTCCCTCGATTTGTCTAATTTGACTTGGCTTTTTATAGCACTTTAAATAAACAGCTGCATCAGTCCAACATGGCGTTTTCTTTTCCCTATCCTTCCAAGCCTAGCGTGCACGGGTTGGCAGTCAGCGAGGGCATACGTACGAGAATTGTTTGATTAGCCTGGTAAAAATGTAACAAAAAGAATTTTTTTAGAAAACTTTCTTTATTTCTCAACATAGTCCTTGGCTATACACTTGGCCCAGCGAGTTTCCAAGTTTTTCAACCTATCAAAAAATAGGTTTTACCAAACTCTGCAATTTACTCCGTCACGGCCGCGATCACTTCTTCATTTGATGAGAATTTAATCCCAACAAGCCAAATTTTCAAGAAGAAGTCACATGGTGCTAGGTCTCTTGAATAGGGTGGATGAGAAACCCTTTCGGATCCCAACCCGTACACTTTCGCCATTGAAAATACTGTGGTGTGCGTTGGCGCATAGCCCTGCTGAAACAGCACTTTCTTGCGCGCCAATATTGGTCGTTTCTCAATCAGCACTCGTTTCAAAGGATCCAATAGAGCAGTATAATAGATCCCAAATATGGTTGTGCCCCCTTCCAAGAAATATATGAATATTATACCCTGAGAATCGCAAAAGACAGTGGCCATCGAATCCGTTTTTTGGTCCAATGTCAACAGTCGGAGCACCCAAAGCGCTCAAAGCATTCTCATGGCCAGTTTACCGTGGAGGGACAAATGCACTCGTTGAGTTGCGAAGCCTACGGCATCAACAACATCAAGCACGTTTAGTCTGCACTTTCCATTACGATACTGTGAACTTACTCGACTTTTTTTCTAAGTGGTGACCTCAATTGGGCGGCCGGAGCGAGTTTTATCTTCTGAACTTCTGGGATCTAACTCATTAAAATAGAAGTAAATAGTATTCAGTGTAGGGTAGAGTCCGCTCGGACTTCATCCAATTCGGTTTTGATTTGTGTAGTTGTCCAACCCTTCAAGTGTTTGACAGCGTTGAATTCGTTTTATCCATTGTCTTTGTCTGACTACACATGTAACAATACAGAAGGCTGCCACAAATAAACTACGACTGGCATACGTTTAAAACTTTTAGGAATATCTTTGAAAGGATCATGTTTACCAACAATGGCGCGAAAGTGAAACATGTTCCGGTCTTTCATAAAAATTTACCAGACTTATCAAACAACCCTCGTACAACTCTTTTCCCCATTTTTTCTTTCTCTACTTTTGCTTTTACAATTGTGCTCACTGAAACATTCACTATACATAAAGCGATTTATCAACTTCAGAGAAAGTTTCTATCGTCAGTTACTTGTTCGGTCTTTGTTTGTTCTCTCTATACTGATATCTGCTGTGTTCTTAAATTTCATTTTGTTGTGATCTTCCAGACTGAGAGATCCGGTTAGACATTAATTTTAAATATATATTGGGCCCTTTGGCACTCGGTTATTTCAATCATTTAATACTCGAGTATGAGTATTGGCGAGAAAAGAATATTTTCTATCTCATACGAAGCCAGTGAAAATGTTAAGGCGCCACCATGGTCGAGCCATCCGTCCAAATTGGCCCTGCGCCAATCCAAAAACTAATCTATGTGGGTGAACTGGTACGGACCAGTGGACTTGTCGAGGTAGGTTGGATTTTTGGCCGGCCCTATTTCCACCGTGCATAGGCTTCGGCGCTTTTTTAGGATTCGTCGTGTGTGGCGATACCTCGAACCAAATCGGCGGGTGACCCCGGACTGAACTTAACCGCTCAATCTGTATTCACTCGTTGAACATCGAAAGTAGTGCGTGCATTGCAATGTCTACTAGTGACAGAGATTTCATTTCTGATGTTACTGAACAGTACAAACATCATGAATATCTTTGGCAAATTAGGCACTAGGTTTATCGTGATACAATTAAAAGAAATTGTGCTCTCGACGATATTGTGGAATTATTTCAATCAACGGTCCCAACAACAAATCTATGTACAGAAAAAACTGCAGACTAAGCGAACTGAGAAATAACTTGTCTGGTCTACTTAAATGTAAATGTATACAGAATATTTCATTCGGTGGGTCAAAGTACCTTATAAAAACATTTAATTGTAAGATAACAATTAAACATTAAAAAGCCCTGCAGAAGTTATCTTAAAAATTTCGAGTCACAATTGCAGTTTGTTGAAATCAGGTGCTATTTGATCATGCAAAAGAAACATTTGATTAATAATCTATAAAAAAAACATGTATTTAGGTAAACATTTAGTTGTTTTGATTATAACAAGTGTTTGACCGATGAGTCAGATATTACTTAAAATACAGACAAAAAGAGTTGATAGTTATTTTGAGTTCTTCACCTGACTTACGAGATGTGTCGTTTTCTAGCTCTTGCGTTTTTTAAATCTCATAACAAAAACAAAAAGAATTACAGAAACGTTGGGAGGTTTTTAATTTGGTACTCACTTTTTCTGTAATTGTCTATTTATATAAACGGTATAAAGATATTTTAGTTCTAATCATTGTTTAACTTATCATTGCAGTGTTTGCTGTAAAACTATTTTTTAACTGCCTCGGCTGGGTGTCTCGGTTGTGTTTTGGACTGAGGTGAAACGGACTCGGACCAAATTGGATCAAGCCATGTGGATAGCCGTGTGTGGCGGCGTTAAGAGTAGGAGGCTACATACTGAAAATGTGTTTTATCTCAACGATTATTACATATAACGTGTATTACCCTAAGTTTCCAATAAGTTGCACAGAAAAACGGACTTTCGTTCCTTAATTTCTTCATCACCTTCACAGGTGTTACTCTGGACTAATATGCAAGGATTCCAGAAATTTCACGTTTGGAAGGAATTATGAAAGTTTTCTAGATTTTGTATGCTCAAATCCCTCTACGGTTCCACATAAATCAAATCAATTCGACAAAACGTACATGTGGAATCATTTCTACATCATACGTTTCAGTAATTGTAAATATTTTTGTTTAATCGAAATATAGAAACTGTAAAACTATTTTAACCTGGCATAAGTTTCGACTAATCGTCTGAAGGAAGCGAAAAGTGAAAGGAAGCAGGCATCGATATCCCGTTGCATTTTTTTAGAGTGACAGGCAGCATGAGGTTAATCCACGTGGTGAAATATCTCCTTTAATAGCGTAGGAAGGGATTCTATGGACGGTACGTTAGAAGGGGAAACAAATTCCTTCAGTGATATTATGTTGGAGCTGCGATCTACGACTAGAGTTGCGATTCTAGCGGAGCGACGATAATATAAACATACGCATTAATGAGCGAAGTTTTTATGAGACCCTCATTGTGGAGTAAATTTGAAGCAAATCACCCGAAACAATGGAATGAAGTAGCTCAACAATTAATAACAAAACATAAGTAAAGCTTTTTATTATAAAAACTAACACATACCGATTTTACAATGGATTTTAGCTACTTCGTCGACAAAACTTCGAAGTTCATCAAAACTAAGTATAACGATACTAGAAATAGAAAAACAAAAACTACAATATTTACAGAGAAAGAAAGTTAAAAAAGAGGAGGAAGGGTTGTTTAAAGCTTACTACCACATGTTACAACTATTTCGGCGATCGAAAAATTGAAATAAGAAATGAAAGCCAGGAAGATAACTCAATAATTCATTAAAGTCAAGGAAATTAGTTTCTGTAACCGACTAAAGTTTGTTACTGACCAGAGTTCAGCGTCTGGTAGCCAACAACAATCCGGTTCAAGCTATTGTAATAATGATTAAACAAATTCCGATTTCTCTGAACAGATGGAATTATGAAATTTAGAGTATACTAACCTCTAATAAATAAAATTAAGTAATCATTTGTAAATTATTTTAGGTTATATTTATAAATAACAATTTTAATGTGTAAATATGAGGAGGAAACATTAATCGTTTTCCTTGAAAAATTGGTCCAAAGTGTCAATTAAGTCAGTTTTTCAGAAATGCTCATTAATAAATAATCAAACGTTTTTATTCTCATTTTAATATATTATGCAAACGTTGAGGTATGCAACCTTAAATCTTATGAATTCATCGGAATCACTCATTTTTACAATATTCGGTATGAGCTTCTATTAGATACTGGGAGGCTCGATTTGAACAAGCAGAGAACGTGACAATTTCATCGCTGCTCTAGTCGTTTATCGTAGCTACAACTTAAACACAACCCGGAAAGCATTAAGTAAGCGACGCTTTTTTCACTGCTCTCATCGCTGCTCTAGTCGTTTGTCGCAGCACAAACATAAACTCACCCTTAGGGTACACGTGTAAAGCCCATTACACACACGGTGATTATTATCGCGGCAATAATTTTTCGTTACCGCCTTAACCTCAGTAGTCCATTGAAGTGAATGAGAGTTGGCACACTGGGCGGTAAATAATCTCGGCGACAAAATTGTCGCGGTTGGCAAGTTGAGGCAGTCGCTCTGTGCCTCTAGCGTTGAGCGATAAATTTATCACGAATTGCAACTAGTGGCCTACGTAACTCAAGGCATGTTTGCCCACAGGGCGGTTTTTCTATCACTGGAATTATTTTCATTCTTGATTAGAATTTTCGTGTGGAAAGATTTTTTTCCATCCTATCGTTTGTGTCCTTTTTTTGGGGGTAAATATTTCAAATACTATTCAAAGAGCGTGTAGAAAGCTTAAACCTCCTTATTTCATTAATTGGATGAACCCAGTCGATTTGTTCTTCAGTTTTTCATTCGACGACGAAATAATAGTAATGATAGAATCTGCTCTCTGTTCATTTTGAACTATAATTTTCACGGCACTTCTAAGAATCGTTCGACGGAAAATTTACCGTCGCGATAATAATTGCTCAGTGTGTGGCTCCCGATTTCCTCGAGTGTCTACGATCATTTCATCTCCGCAATAAAAATCGCCATTTGTGTAACGGGCCTAACCTTCTGGTACGGTTACCCCTCATATGTAGCCTAACCAAAGTTTAGTTGATATTGCTCGCTTCTGAAAGTTGATGTCTCCCGAAATTGTCGTTTCACTTGTCTTTTATTTTGCATTTGCGAGGAAGATTTATTGGACGATGCTCATTAGGAGCTTCCAAAAATACAAAAGGCCCGTTTAATTTTACAGTTTAAGCATCGTCTTCAAGGCTGGAATATGTGAAGAGATTACCCTTATCGCTTCGCGTTACGAACTTGAAGAGGTAGTCATTATTTCAGATATAAATTGCTTGAAATTCACTGGCACCTCGAGAGAACAATGGCGTTGTTCTCTGTTGTTGCAGCCACCAGTGCCGCAATAGATCGCAGAGATGTCTGACGGCAGCGGTAATTTGACGTGAGTTGCTGCATTCTCACTTCGCAAGAGTCTGACAAGCGATATCTCTACATTTCAAACATTTCACATTCCCTACCAACGTTATTCTAACACGATGAAATTCATCTATTGTCGTCGATAAATGGCAATAACATTTCATATATAGCAAGTACGTCTTCATATTTAGGTAGTATTGATTTCTTCATGACCGACTTACTTTGCAATAGTTGGTAAACTAACTTGAGTGAAGGCTAAAACAGTATTTATGAGCATGTTTCAATATAAATAAATAGATAAATTAATTTAATGTATATATACATTTTCCTTACTTCCACTATCATCCGCTGTTCAGTTATTGCTTTCTGCATAAAATGTACATTTATTTTATCTACTAATATAGTATTACGTACTAAATATTTATAGTTAATAATTTTTAATTTTTTTCTCTTCATCTCTCTTATTTCATACATCACCTGGCGGGCTGACTTCACTAGTAAACATAACTTACTTTTTCGAAAACCATTGTATCAGATAAAGACAAGAACACTGTTCCGATTGTGGACGGAAATTACTATATTATTGATACGGAAAAAGTTCAAAAAGGTGTAATGAGAGGGCTAAGAGATATTTAATGTTGTCAGATTTTTTAAGTACTTATTTCAGTTGTAGGTATCGCCGTGAAATAAGTTCTTCAGTATCGCAAATTAAAAAATTAATGCTGTAAGAAAAGGAGAATTTATGTAACAGTATCTTACTTTTTCTCTTCTTAAAGTACTAGCTGGGGGCGTTGCCAGGGTTGTCATATATCCTTAACGCTCGATTTGACTCCAACATCGGTTGCTTTTGCGTTATTTTTATTGTAGCGCACCTCGACCCCTATCCTTAAATGTGCTGCCCTCGCATTCCGAAAAACATATCGGTAGAAATGCAATCAATTTGATTGACCCCGTCAAATATTCATGCGCTGCAAATATAATCCGTTTAACCTGTATGAAAATTTCCACTCATCGACACCCCCGCCCAGGGGACCAAACGGCAAGTTGAATGTCATAATTAAGCTTAGTGACATCCATAACGCCGGATTCGATTCCAATCTCGGATTTTTTGCGTTATTTTCTTGTAAAGCCCTCTATCCACACTCCAAGGCGTGCTCCCCTCGTAAAGGGGTTGAAATTATACACAAACAACATCGGTAGAAATACTATCCTTCTAAGTAACCCTGAAAAAAACTATTCGATGCAAATACCTTTTTGCATTTTTAAAATTTTCCTCCCACGCCCACCCCCTGTTTCTGGGGGTTAGGTTAGGTTGATAATTATGCTTAATGAACGTTAAAATTCGAGATAGTTTACCTTTATTGGACGTAATTATTAAGACTGTACACTCAACGTGTTATTAATCCACAGTTGCAGATTTCTCAACAACGGTTCTCTTTCGTTATCGGCTGCGCCTCTGTATGTAGTATTATAAGACAATTTGTTCAGCGGTGTAAAAAAAGTGGATTGCAAAGGACTTGCTTGGTTCATGAATAAATTTTGTGGGAAGGAGCTACGATTATATTACAGGACACTTTCTGAGGACACAGAACCTAAACTCTTTTTATTAAGTAGTTCCGGATATTGATTTTACCATCTCCACAATTGAATGTTAGGAATGTTACTTTCTAAGGGAAATACTGCGACCTGATGAAATTCAGCACTTGAGAGCTCCATAAAAATTCGATATTTCTGTTGAGAACCTGACCTATAAATATAAATAAAATCGTTCATTTGACGGTACATTATTTAGAATCGAGTTATTTTACTGTATATTTACGTTTCATGCATCAGGGATTCCGAAACAGTTGTAATCTAATTTACAACCTGTAAATTGTAAAATTACTTTTTTAAACAAAATGGACTGTCTCATTTTAAGGAATCTTTCTAGTGTTATAATATTAAATATATTAAGCAGAATTGTACATTCTAGATACAAAATAACAGACGTTCGCTTTATACAAGAATAGCTTCATACTATTGTTGTACGAGGATTGTTCGATAAATCTACTAAATTATTATGAAAGAGCAGGAAATTATTCACCATCGCGCCATTGTTGGTAAACCTGATACTTTCAAAGATATTGGTAAATGTTTGAAACAAAGACATATATAAACAACATAGACTGGACACGACGCCGCCATGTTTGAAGCAAATTGAAGACTCAGCCGCCATTTTTTAAACTGTCAGGTGGGCGTTCCCCATCGTCTGCTTGCCTTGAACTCTGTCGCACAAATGACCTAAAACTAAATCTCTAAGGACAATATGTTTTAAGGTTTAAGAAAATATAACACATTTAAGGCATAGAAAAATTTATTGGCCTTCAAATAATATCAGTTTTGTATACAATTGCCTTATGTTGCGTCCTCTTTCATCCATTGCTTTTTCTTTACACATATAAAGAATTCTGCAATTGAAGTAATGTTTTAATAAAACCTTTATTAAAATTGAGTAGCGAGTTTCCTCACTAAATTCGGCCGAAACTATTAAATAGTCGAATTCACAAAATAAAATTTGTTTATGTCCCAACATCCGGAATACCTCCATACACAATTTTAATAGCAAATTCTTCTTTCATATTTGTGTTTCGTTATTCCTCAATACTTTTTCAGCAAGTGTAAATAATTTCACAACGTCTTTAGACGGGTTGATTAACTTGTCTTTAAAGTCCTTTATCTTAATCAATCCAGTTTTTCTTTGAGAGTGAGGAGCAAGGAGCACCTCTAAACAACCTAAACACTTTAGGTTTTTTACCACTATTCTTACAACACTTCCTGAAATATATTCTACCACTTTTTCTGAATATAATGTTAATCTCTCATATTCAGGGACGTAATCATGATCAAAATTGTGACCTGTACAAGATTTAAAATTATTTTTTTCAAATGGTACAACCAATGTCTCCAAAATTCCTCCCTTACTATTGGCACTTTTGGATGGTTCTATCTGCGTAATGCATTTGGATTATTTCGATTTCTCCCACATCTTCGTATGCAATAAAAGAAGAGTTCTAAATGGTCCTGGCTCATTCTCCTACTTAATATAAATTTGAGAACTGGAGAATCGTTCCACACATACTTCTCTGTCAGTTGCATCGAACTGAGAAGATCTAAAACAATCCCACACACACACCCAACTTCCTCCCTGACTAAACTCCCATCGTACAGCTTTAAATTCATAAATACTGTACAGATCTTTCTATTGTGTTGCATATTGTCACTCTATTACCCTTGTTCATAACATTGCACGAATTCAACAAATCAAATGCTTTATCTACCGTGCCCTCACAACTTACAAATTCAGACAAACCCACATACTGAATGTGTAACCTCGTCATTGTAACCGTTCCTAGTCTAGAGCGACACAACAGCACCACCAAAGCTTTTTTTTTGTCAAATGACGAGTGCAGTTAGTCGCTCTAGGCTCTTCTTAACACCTGAAGAAAGGACAAGGATCCCTGAAACGTTGTTTGGTATTCATGTTATCACTTATTTTGCCTGCATTTGGCTGTCTTTCTTCTTATAATTATTATGCTGATACTTAGTTAAAATACGATACTTCATGTGTTTTCAAACTACGATTATTACAATTGTAGGCTGAACACACGCTTGGCATGATTTATAATAACAAACAATTTATTTTTACAAAAAAACTTCAAAACTTCCATCATCAGTAGCATAACACAAATCGGGTTTCAGGTGAAGTGGACCAACTAAAAAATGGCGGCCAGTGTTGCTTGTTGCTGCCACCCAGGGCGCTGTAACGCTGATATAGCCACTCTATTATGTTTATATATCTCTTTGGTTTGAAACATATGTCAGTCGTAGTTTATTGTACATAGACTTCTGTAGTGTTAAATGTGGAGTCGGGCGGAAATAACGGAAAAAATTAATTTCTCACTGTCATCAAACACTTTCATTTGAAGGGTTTCACAGCTGCACAAATAAAAACAGAATTGTTGAAGTTCATGCAGACTCCGCACCAGCATTGACGACCATCTGATTGACCCTGAAAAGTATTTATCTGACGCAAATTTAGTCCGTTTGATGTTTCAAAATTGACACCTCCGTTAAATGGTTAAATGTCAAGTTAAATGTCATAATTAAACTCAGAGACATCCATAACCCTGGATTTGACTCCAATATCGGTTTTATTCGCGTTATTTTGTAGTAACGCCCCCTCCACGCCAACCCTTAACGGTGCTCTACTCCTAAGCCCGAAAGGGGTTGAAATTATACACAGAGAACATGTAGAGAACTGTTATGAATCTCATTGATTTCAATATATGTTTATTCTAAGCAAAAATCGACCAGTTAACATTTTTGAAACTTTCTACCACCACCCACCTACGCACCACCCCGCCCACACCAGCGCGTTGTTCAGGTCGTCATAAATAAACCCAGAGTCATAATCCCCGATTTGACTCGAATTGCGGTTGTTTTTGCGTTATTTTTATAAAAAAATGTACCTCGACCCCTATCCGTGAAAGTGTTCACTTCTCATGCGAAAAGGGGTTGAAGTCATTGACCCCGAAAAAATATTCTTTCGACAAATATTTCGGCCGTGTTAACATGTTCAAAAATTTCCATCTCAGTCCACCCCCTATACATTGGATAAAACAAAAATTAAACTGAGCGACATCCATAACCTTGAATTTGACTCGAATCTCGGCCTACATTAATGAATATTATCGTCAATATATTTCACAATAACATTGACCATCTGCAGATCATATTGCACAATATATTAAGTAAATCAAAAAGAGTTAGATATTTATTGGTGCAAAAAAGAGTTAGATATTTATTGTGCAAACGAAAAATCTTGCGCAATATGGATTCAGTTCTGTCTCACGCAGTGAACATCGAACTACAGTGAGGTGGTACTGCACTGTACAATTTACTTTATGCGATGGTTACGAATAAACACGAAGAAAAAAATTATATAGAATGTATTGATCAGTTTTGTGGAATATTAAAAGGAATAATTATAGTAAAAAATTTTTATAAATGAACGTTACAAACGTTTGTTTTGTAAATATATAGAGATGATGATAAATTTTAGTACTTTTAAAATTTAATTCGTTGCGCATTAACTTTAGAATATAATTGTAACTGATGAAGGATTCTGAAGAAAGTGGTACTAGAGAAGATGACGTAATGGAACCAACATTACGGAATTGGAAGAAATTAAGTTATATATGTATTCAGACAGAGAGTGACAAGGATGAGGCTGAGAATTATATTGACGATGTGGATAATATATTACAAATAATACTTCTACAATCAGTATAATTAATTAAAATTTATTTATTCATATTTCAATTTACATGTTTATGAAAATATGTGTCACAATGGAACCTGTCTCTTCATTATTAAAGAAATCGCAATAACTATCTCTTGTTGTTCTCCAAGTTCAATCCACGTTATTTCTTGACTCAAAATCTTCTACATCTACTGAGTTACTACTCATGTACATTTGTGACGGATGACTGGTTTCTCCATAAATAATTGTGCAAATATTAATTCATTCAAACTCTACTTGAAAATTCAAAACATCAAACCACAAAACACCTTCCTCTTTTTCATATCAATCTCTTAAAAATCCTCCATAGAACTAAACAATTCTTGAAGTCTCAGCCCAACATACTCTTAACACAGGCTGACAAAGGTTCTGTCACTGTAGCTCTTGACCGCAATGAATAAACAAACACTGTAAACCAAATTCCTACTGACACTAACTCATAGAAAACATTTGCAAACCAACCTGCATCAAGTAATTGACAAACTAAAAACTATTCTCAAGAAGTGGAAGCAAAAAGATTTTTATTGAACCAGCCACATTTTACTCCTTATTCGTCACATCAGCCAGCATTTCCAAACCTTATGCCCTTCTTAAGATACACTATCTTTTAGAATTATTATTGCTACTACTGGCAGTCCCTTACTCAACGTTTCCACCTACATTCAAAACGTGTTTTCTAAAGCTCTCAATGAAGAAAACCATTACTCTGTTGAAAATTCTTACCAATTTATTGAAAAAATCAAGCACCTCACCGTCCCTCATGACCACTCTTTAATTTCTCTTGATATCGTTTCCTTATTCAACTCTATTTCCAATGATTTAGTCATTAAGAGGTTCAAAAACAGATGGCCCATTTTCAGTCAATATACTAAAATTCCACTTCATGAAATTTTATGCATTGTAAATCGAATCCTCAATTTCACTTATTTCAAGTTTAATCAGGTTCGCTATCATCAAACCAAAGGTTCTCCCATGGTTCCTTTTTTTTCTGAGATAGTCATGAGATTTTTAGAAAATTCTTGTATTTCTCTACTTCCTGTCCAACTTCTTTGCTACTTCAGATAAGAAGGTGACATTTATCGTTTTGTTAATACCTCTCAAAATAAATCTTGTAGTCAATACTTTCAATAATTATCATCCCAACTTACAATTCATCCATGAACTTGAATTTAACCATTCTCTTAATTTCCTTGATGTCACTGTATCCATTCACAATACTTCACTTCTCACCAATTGGTTCAGAAAACCTACATACTCTGGACGTGTTCTCAATTATCTTACTGATCATCCTCCAAACCAAAAGAGAGCTATGGTATACAATCTTGTAGACAGAGCTGTATTACTTTCTAATTCCAAGTTCCATCAACACAACTTAAATAATGTCCGAAACATTTTAATCTCCAATAAGTACCCTTTAAATTTTATTACTAAACACACAAACATGTTAGATTGAACAAAATCCAATATCCTACTGTCAATCCTCCCCAAACACCTCAAGCCAAATTTATTCTCGTACTCCATTAGAAATTTTTACATCACAATTTATCCAAATATTCGAAGAATATCAAATATCCATCATTCACAGATCCACCAATACCCTTTCCTACTTGATTAAAAACCACAAGGACCCACTTGACACCTACAGCAAACATAGGTGTTGTTTACAAAACATCTTTCTCTAATTGAAACACTGCTACATAGGGCAAACAAAAAGTTCGCTTAGTACAAGTATCAAGGAACATATATCTAATATCAAACTTCCCATTGATAAACAATCTGTAGTATCCAAACATATAATCAATTCTAAACTTACATTTGATTGTCAAATTGCTAAGATTTTAGACATTAACACCAGGTACAATTCTAGACTCATTTCAGAGATGCTTCACATTAAATCATACATCACAGCTATTAATGTACAAACAAACAGAATGAAACTCAATAATTGCTATGATCCCTTATTATTATGCTAAACCTTCTGTTTTCCCATTGTCGTTGCTCCCTTATTGTTACGCTAACCCTTCGGCTCTCCCATTTGTCGTTACGTTTTCGTCGCTTTTGAGTGTTGTCAACTGACAAGTGCAGTTGTGTCGCTATAGGCTCTTCTTAGCACCTGACGAAAGGCGCAAGGATCCCAGAAACGTTGTGTGGTATTTATATTATCACTTTTTTGTCTGAATTGTCTGTCTTTCTTATTCATGCTAAGGCAATTGTTTGGGATTTCCCAGGTCGTTGAAATAGACCAAACTTTACAACTAACATGTCTACTGCATTTTCTACGATGCGGGGCGAGTGACTTAGTTGTGTAATATTTTCGAATAATTAATTTGTCCAACAAATAAATTTGTGTTATTAAATTCATGTAAATTATATCAAACAAAATTCACAATAAATCATAGTAATCATTTATGAAATTTAGAGTACCGGTATGGATATTGTTAGAGAAGTTGGAAAGTTTGTAAAAGACGTTATGAAGTTCAAATAATTAAAAGGGATTAATTATTTAATGATAAAGTAGAATCAACGGCTTTGGTGTATTAGAAAACAAAAATTCAGGCTGACTAAATATTGAGCTGCGACGGTATTTAGCGAGTAAGCTTAACAAGAACGGTAGCAGCATTGGAATTGGAATGCACAAAGTTTCTTTTATTATACATTTATACAGGTTTCTAAATTGTGAATACGATATATGTTAAGTTGTATGTGTAACCCGAAGAATTGGAGAACCGAAAGCTTTTGTAATCAAAATGAAAAATTTACGTTGGATTGAAAATTAATCATAAGAAACAAAGCCAAATACAGAAAAAATTAGTGATAATATAAATACCACACAACGTTTCTGGAAGCTTTGAGTTTTTTCGGCAAGGATAATGGCTTTCAGAAACGATGTGTGGTATTTATATTATCACTTCTTTACCTGTATTTCGCAATATTTCTTTCTATTGCTAGTCTAATCAGCTAAAGAAGAATGTTCGGAAGAAGAAGGTGTATACAGGCTATATATATATATGTAGGGTCGGAGTTTTTATTATTATTTAGAGTAATAGGCTACGTGAGGATATTCCACGTAGTAGTAACTACCCTTGAATATAGGAAGGGATTTGAAAGGGGCGATGCGCAAGGGTTAGGAAAGCTTCAGAAAATATGTCCGAGAGGATATTGAAACATCCTGGGACTGGAAAATACTTTAAGTATATATATTTAATTGGAGAAGTAGAGAGCGACGTACGAACACAAGTTACAGTATTAAGGATTTGTGTTGTATTAAGTACAATGAATTGATTATTCTGACGCAACGGAACATGAAACCAAAAATATGAATCGTATCTTTAATATAATAATTCACCAAAATAATTCACTGTTATTTTCGTTAAGAATATAGGTAAATATATTTCGAAGACAACTGAAATGTAATACCGAGTTGTTTAAATAGTAAACTTATAAATCACAGATACAAGACTGAATATTTTCTAGCTATTATATTGACGTTTATTTTCATGAAATCAGAAACTGTCTATATTTCACATGACTTTGAACAAAGTATAAATCTACACCAAAATCCGTTGAACACTTTAACAATACTATCAATTTTAAGAAATACTAATAATTCAGAATAAAACTTAGTAGTACATTTAACCAATTGTTGTGAAGGTGATTACTTCAATTGAGAAACCAAACCACTAATATGTAATTGGAGAAGAGTTCAATAAGAACTCCCTACAGTAGACGTGTCTTCCACAACGATGAGTCATTATCGGTACCTCCCAGTCTATCTTGTAGTTCGAGTTAATTACACTGTAATTAGGTCACATGCGATGTTACATATCATTTGACGTCGGTAAATGTCAGTTACAGTGAGCAACAGATCATTAAACTCACTAATTAGTTTATTATGGTAACCGTTATTATGCTCTTTCAGGTTAAGTAAACCAAGAGATAATTTACTATTGCGATAAATCCTGTCATAACGAAATGAGATATTAACTAAGCCTATAACAGTTAATAAATATCAGCTTATTTAAAATCATTTATTAATTTCAAATCATATTTGTACAATAGTCACTCGTACTAATCAGATTTAAGAAGTAGCCAAAAACCAGACAAAATTAAGCGATAAAATAAATACTATTTAAACTAAATATGCATTCATATACGACTACGGATCCTAATACATCCTAAGGACTGAATAAAAGATAGATAGATTTATTCTCCAATAGCCCTCTTATCAGAAAATAGGATTCGTCACAAATGTTACGTAAGTAAATACGAAACTCCTTCCTTGGCTCGCCAGCCCATGAAGGGCCTTGGCCTACCGAGACGGCTGCCAGACTGTCATCTTACATGACACATTCTGGATTTAGGAGTGAAACCTGGTCAGAGTGTCGATTCTCCCACAGCCTTAACCCCAGTTTTCTTGACCAAGACGAACACAAACCTCTGTGATGCGAGGCAATGACGCTGGCCACTACACCACAGCAGGCCGGCACGTAAGTATATACCATAGACAAATTACATATAAAATGAATAAATATCAATAGTAGTAATTAATAAGTAACACGAAAAAGTTCAAATCACTAAGGCACTTGACCAGTCACCACAATTTCTTTAGGAAACACTCACACAACACATCACTTCTTGGTATTCATCTCCTGTCGCTAGGTACGGAGGATGTCGTCATAGATATTTACTAAAACAGAAAGCAGAGGCAGGAAAACAGAACTAAAAGGAGAGATCTGGAAACAGTGTTTACATATTTGTTACATATTCGACAATTTTGTAGGCAAGGCAGTTCAGCGAATGTGAGACCGATTCAAAAACTCTTGTATGTAGTAATAAGTTCCATTTACAAGAAAAGTTTTATACTCCTTGACGAGTTTGTAGTTGTTGATGTTCTTCACATGTTCAGGAAGGCTGTTAAATTGTGCGATACCGGAATAATGAACGCTAGACTCGTAGAGACTGAGGCTGTGCTTGTCTTGAACGGTTCCTCGTGTCGTAGCCTTGATTGTCACCGTTAGTTGCAAAAAGGTTCATGTTGTGTTGACAAATTTTAGTATTCCTACTATCTAAGCGCTAGGACGGGTCAGAATATTAAATTTTTTGAACAAAAGGTCTGCATCTTTCTCTAGCATCTGAACTTGATAAAATTCTAATGGCTCGTTTTTGCAGTTTGAAAACTACCACACTACGAGAACAATTGCCCCAGTTGGCAATACCGTAACACATATGTGGATGAAAGTAGGTAAAGCAGTTTTGGAATCAACTTGTTGCATCAATAGTCTCAATGACTAACAAACAGAACTGAGTTTGCGCATAAGGCGATCAATGTGTAAGTTTCATTTTAATTCACTATCGACCTGCAAAGCCGAGGAAAGTCGCATGATCTGAGAACTTATCAGTTATAATGTTGTTAGTTTCTGTTGTAAAACGAACTAACTTAGTTTTCTGTACATTGAGTATTAATTTATTGGCGGCGAACCAATTATTTAGGTTCCAATTTCACATTGAGATTATTTAAATCAATGTCTGTAATTAACAAATTAGTGTCATCTGCGTATAAGACAGATTTTATAGGTTCCATATATTCTGGAAGATCATTAATATACAGAAGAAAAAGCAGTGGACCTAATATTGAGCACTGAGGCACGCCACAAGTAATGCCTTCCCATTCTGACAAGTGCACCTCACCAGCTTTGTTTTGTAAGACTACATTCCTCTTTCGATTGTTGAGGTATGATTCAAAGAGTGCCAAAGCGTTGCAACCGATCCCATAATATTCTAATTCTTGGAGAATTATTCTGTGATCTATGAGATCAAAAGCCTTGAAGGTCGGCAAAAATTCCGGCTTTCAGTTTTTCATCAAGGGAATGTTGTATACTTTGAATGAACTCGTACATAGCGGTGCTAGTGTTTTTTTGTTTGAGGAAGCCGTGTTGAGCGGGCTCGTAATTACATTACACTTCGTCAAGAATTCCAGTAGCTTTTTGTGTATAATGTGTTCTAGAATTTTTGAAAATATCGGAAGTAGTGAAATGGGTCTGTAATTTGATGTGTCGGTAGGAGAGCCCTCTTGAAGATCGGTATAACTTTTGCAGCTTTAAGGGAGTCGGGAAAAATGTCGGTAGAAAGACACGCATTGAATATGATTTGAAGGGAAGTAACTATGGCGTCGGCATATATGAAGAGAGTTTTAATTTACTTTTAGAAATAAACATTAATTGTGATTTTAATTATTTCATTTTGCATAATGATAATAAATAGCATTTTAATGTTCAGTGCTGATTAAGATACTCTGTTTTAAAGGGAAATTATGGGTTCAATTATTATTTATTTTTGTTAGGGCAACAGGCTACATGAGGGTAATCCACGTTGGGCAGCATAGGAAGGGATTTGAAAGGGGGGATGCGGAAGGTTAGGGCCCCCGGGCTATATTTTAAGGATCTTACCCGGCATTCGCCTAAAGAAATGCAGGGAAAACCCTAGAAAAACCTGCATCAGGTAGGTCGGGCATTGGGTACTTGTCCTACGCCCTTCCGATAGCGGGAGAGGAGTTTGCTGTGGGGACGCAGCATTCCCTTCTCCGCACCTCGACCAGTTTAGGAGGCAACTGGCCGACTATTCCAATGGGAATAGCGAACAACTTTTACCGTAAGTCCAAGGTCTGTGACCCCGGAACATACACCTCTCAGAACAGGCCGAGGTGCCTCGGCTCGTGGGAACCTTAGTTCAAAAACGGAGAGGAAAATGCATCCCCAAAGGTAGCCCCTTCGTATGTCTCCTACAAGATTCTGCCTGCGAGAGAACATCCTTCGCAGGTTACCTGCGAGAGAATCGGACGGGTTTCATTCAGTTTTTCATGTTTACATTTACTTTGCGGTATTCGTTTAACTACAACTTGCAAGTGGAATTGCAAAGAATTTTGTGCCCGGCAGCGGACGGCCTGCTCAGGAGTGTCCAAATTCTCCAACAAGATTCGATACAGATCAGTATTATTTAGCTGCTCACAGGCACGCCGACCGGCAGCTCTATTAATATTTCTGATTAATTTTTATTTTAAGTGAAGTTATGTTTTCCTTTTCATCTGTTTAGCACATCCTTATCACCATCACATGCCAAATTAAGAGTTTGCATTCATTTTATTTCAATTATCATAATCAACACGCACTGGCAGTACTGATATCAAATTAATGTAATTAGTGCGAGCTAAAAATACATAGTAAGCTAACAAAAGAGCATAAAATAGATTTTTCATAAAAATTTATGCAAATAGAATTTATGATGAACAGTCAATGAATTTGTGGTTTCTACGGTACAAATATTTATCATTGAACTTAAAGTCTCATATTATTTTATGCTAATGCTAGCTTTTTTTAAGTTGGGTGACTACTTTGAACAGCAGCCGATGCTACCTACTCTGCATAAAAAATTCTGTATTCGTATAGTAAATCCTGTCCCTCGATGAAGCTAGGAGTCTCCGATATTATATAACGAGTGGACGGTTATTAAAAATCACAACTCTGAAGTTTCCTGTTCCGGATAACTCTTAGTCGGTGTTCAGTCGTACAAATGATCAAGTTTTCTTCCGCGCGTGTCGTCCAACATTTAAAAAAATGTAAACTTTCAACCAGCGGCGGCTGGAACACGAGTGCTAAGTACAGAAATTAATTGTGGAAGAATTATTTTTTCTTAATTTTAATAACTTTTATAACAATTGTGTTTTAACGGTGCGAATTTCTGTTTCGATATCGAAGATTTTAAACTTCCCACCTTGCAGCGTACTCGCTCCCGCGAATACAGCCAGCTGGCCATGTCTGTGCTACTCCTGGCTGTAGCACACATTTACAGACTGTAATGAGAAACGCACAAGTGCAGTATTTCGTTTCACTCCCTACATCACCCGTAAAGCTCAACAACCGTCTCTTCTTTGTGCAACGCCTCTGATAGCACACGCAGGGTCCTGCAGTACAGAGAGGCAGCCGCATCAGGCAGTTTATGCAACGAAATAAAAATAAATTTGATCCATTCAGTAATTATAAACCTTATTTTAAAGTAGTTTATATTTTCAAACCAAAAATAGTTTTAGCGCAGTTTTGGTAATATTAAAAATATCACAATATAATCTTAATTTGAATAAATACATTTATGGGACATCATAAAGCGAAAATGTACCGCACGACCTAGCGTACAATGATGCAATCATGCCTGGCTAACCTAAAATTAACTTTATTTAAAATATGAACGAAGGAAAAATAATTTCCTGCTGTCAATTTGGTTGTAAATTTAAAAATTAGACACTATTGGTAAGTACGTAGACGGAATTAGAAATGTAATAATATTACGGGTCGTGTCATACTATTGGTAACACTATCGCTGTTGTAGTATTATTATTTTACATAGTTATCCTCGTAAAAGTGGTTGCTTGTGGTGATGTATCACTTAACTTAAAAAACTCACGATCCGTCACTTCTGTCAACTCCAACTGTGTACCATCACTTTTCAGGGATCACCTTCACGTCTCTCATTTTTCTCCGCTTCACCTTCAACTGGGTCAACACTTACTCCATAGCCCATTTTGAAAACTCGAAGAGAAAGCCACTCATCATACTCCTCTTTCTTTGGCTTAATATTCCACCATCTAAATTAAAATTTCTTCATCATGGGGATCATACGGATTAATTACATGGATTCCTACGCTGACCAAGAGAATTCGAATCTTTAGTATTGCCCAGAAACTTTGATCGTCGAAACTAACAGGAACATAAAAGTTTTCACCAAGAGCTTTACCTGATATCAACTAATCAACTATATATATATATATATATATATATATATATATATATATTGTAATATACAAAAGATGCTAATGAACAAGCCAAATTATGTAATACACAACAAGATATAGCAGAAAACAAGTCCCACGTTGGAGAGCCAAATAATGTGGTAAACACATTTAATTAAATTGAACAAGGGAAGGGAATAGAAATTAAGCCAATATTTTTAAAAGATAACAAAAATTAATTTTTTTACAAATTTGGTCTTCCTTGAATTTACATTTTATATGCCTCAGCTTTTATGAGAATCAGGGTCGCTTATAGGACCTCTAATAAATACAGAAAAATTAATTTAAATTTACAACAACAGAATTTTATACCAATAACAAAAACTATTACAAATCTGAAAAGTTATATAAATCTGGCGGTAAACGATATTTACGTGAAGGTTTACGAAATAAAGTTTGTATTTTTTAGCAGCTCTGGTTTGTGCATACGTGATTATTTAAGTTTTCATAGATTTTATTCTCGTTTCATTTTGCAACACTTTGGGGCCCTTTCTACGTTTCTGAATTCGTATTGTTACACTCAGTTTGCTGTAAAGATGTTTAATTGAAGGCGATGATGTTTAGTCTATACTTACTGAATTCGTCCACCTTTGACTGACTGTTTCTCACAATACACACTTCTCTCTGACTGTACTGTACTTTGATTGTTTCGCCAAGACCAACACTCTCTGCTCTCTGAATTTCAGAGTTCTCCGCAGGCTCCCAAACACACTCTTTCTCTGAATATAAGTCAGTAACTACATACTGCTCTCTGAATATCTGATTAACTGTCGACCCTAAAGTTCTGAGCGTCTTATATAAGCTTTTCGACAATAATTCATAACACCAATTATCGTCTCTGCATTTTCGCACCAGACAATGTTCTGGCCTCAAAGTTACACCGCCAATAATTAACGAAATAATTTATTAATATTTCATGATGAATTTGTAATCTCTACAGTATATATTAAACGTCCCATATCAATTTCTTTTCATCATTACAAATTGCAAATGGCACTGGATACATTCCGGTGTTGAGTACAATTTTCTGGACTCTAAAATTTCAACCAACTAGTATATTCATATCAATCTACCTCAAATTTCTATTTCTTTTTTGTATTAATATCAATTAAAGCACCTAAATAGATAACGTTACATGTTGATTTTTTTCTTTACTGCAACGGTAAGTTGATGTGTTTCTATATAAATTTTCACGTCATCAAATTGCCAATCACGTTAATAAATACACACCGACATAAATAACTTTATATGTATACGTTTTTAATATACATACATATTGGTCCTTTAACTTTTCTTCCCGCATTCTAATACAAGTACAATTATTATAATACGACAACCGTTATACACTATCTTATCTCAGGATTTTACGTGTGTTAAATTGGTTACTGAAGTTGTTATGATTTTTATAAGTTTTGCCGCCTGCCTAAAATGTATATATTGACACAGACTTTTCAGTTAATCGCTGCATTTCCGTCACCAATGGGCTAGACTAGGAAACTGGTAAACCCGGTTTACAACGTGGTTCCAGGGAATGACGCCATCAGACGACGTCACGCCGTACACCACTAACTGACAGTTATTGGCGTATTATGAAATTCAAACAGAAAAATATTAATACACAGGCCACAAATAAAATAATATTTACAAGCACAAATTAGGTGTAGAGAAAAACTATACAAAAAAAATATTCGTCTCAGTATCTTGTGTTATATAACCATTCAAATTGATTAGAACTTAATCAATTAATGACTTATTCAGGTTATTACGTGGGATGACGAACACACATTTATCTTAATTTAATAACAGGCAAAAAGTTTTAATTAATATTAAATTCTCCTCGCTTTTATAGCGACCACGTAAAATATTTCAAGTAGTATAATTTATGATCTCTTTACATGTGTATCCCTTATACTCTAACACTCCTTTTTGGGATACACATTCAGAGAGAATTTCTTATAGTAGTCCTCACCAGTTAACAATGCACAACAAAACAAAAACTCACTTTATTTTGTGCCCAGAAACCGTAAATATATTTCTCCTGTTTACTTTTTGTAGGAGTTACACAATTTTAAAAATCATCGAAACCATTAAATTTTCACTAGCATAATTTAATATTCAATCTGCCAATTCTAAATATGGCAGTAATTTACTGTTAATAACAAACATTCGCTTTAAAACGTTTAAACAACACGTTACGCGCTAGCGGTATAAGATATTAGTCTTCCCAAGGAATTGTAACGAATGATAAAGTAAGGAAGGTTATTTCGGAAAGCGGAAGACGTATGTTTAGTTAGGATGGGGCTACTGAACTAAAAGGTGGCCTGCGCCCCTTTTGTAACAAAGGCAGCACGATACAATAGACCCGCGAACAAGAATACGTTAAAAAGGGTGACAGTTTCGAGTGACGACCGAAGTTAACAAATTGAAACCCGAAAACATCTATTTCGCCGACGGGGACACAAAAATTTCAGATATCTGGGAGAATTTTCTTTAGAAGCAAATACGATATATTTCATTGGTTGCCGTGTTGCCTGAGGCCAACCAATAACATCCAAACAATATTAGCAGCGTTTGGTCAACTTGTAAGTCTCGAGATCTCAGGAGTCGATATCGGAGGAACGAAGGTAACGGGTACAGTAAAGGACAGTCGGTGACCAGCCACAGTCAAGGGAATCTGGTCTAGCTCACGAAGCAGTAGAAGATTCAACGCTAAGTTGGGAGGCCGAATCCCCTCTCCGACGCCAACCATTGACAGACTCGACGGTCTCATCAGAAGTCCACGACACCGCGGGGCAGCCTGTAGATAACCAGAAACAACAAATAAACATCCGCCGTCACGGTATCATGAATATTTTCTATTTTTAAATATCGTAATGCCAGTCCTTGTTGATTAAATTAAATTAAATTTGCCATGTTCTGGTTCACCCCACCATTGTAAGAACCGGCAGAGAAAGAAGTCGTTGCTTTTATTAATTGAACATTTCTTTTTTTATATTAAATTCAATTTCAAATTTTGTTTTTTTGTCATTTTGAATTAATTAATTTTTTAAATTTTTTGTACTAAAAAGAAACCCTACACATAATTGTACACTTTAGTAAGTAAATATTACAGAGGGTTATCACCACAGACATTAATTTAACGTGCCGAAATAATTACGATTTGAATAAAATAGTGACTGCGAAATATGTCGCATTACATCAACGAATCCTACGTTCGAATCATCATAGAATAGATCTTTTGCAATTTAACCTAATTTTATGAATAAGAAAGTTTGAGTTTTTTCAACTGACAAGTGCAGTTGTGTCGCTCTATGCTGTTCTTCACACCTGAGGAAAGGAACAAGGTTCCCAGAAACGTTGTGTGGTATTATTATCACTTTTTTGTCTGAATTGGCTTACTTTCTTATACATTATTTTCCATCAGACGTTAATTTTTACATTTTAATTTAATTTATATATATTTTACTTATTACAGTCACATCAAAATCTGAGTTTTATTAGCGACTCATTAGGTGCTAAGTTACATCTAAACTGACTGGAGTTTCTCAGTAGGTAAACACACACAACGTCCATGCCCTCGCCAGGATTCGTAACCGGGACTTCTGTCATGCGAGGCAGAGACGCTGACCACTACACCACAGGAGGTCTGCAGCTTATATTTCTGTTCCTGGTTGTTCTGGAATCTCGGTTTATTTAAATTTGAAATACATGTTTCCTTAAATCAAAGTTTGTGGACTGAGAAACATACCCTTGTGTGCCACGTCAACCGACAGAAAGTCTTTTCAATATAATTTTTGATTAAAAGATTTTCATGCACGTTTCCACTTTCGGTTTCACAGAGTGAAAAGCTGACAGATAATTCAAATGCTCTCCTGTTAAACTGGTACTGGCCAGTTCTTAAAAACAAATTTTTCTCGTGTCTCTGATGAAATTGAAACGTGATTGATATAAAGCTGTAGCTGTTAGAACGCAGTCGAGTTGAATTTGGTGTTCGTGAATAATGGGAAATCGGATGCTTTCATATAAGCTCAAAAGAGGTATATGGCAATATCAGGACCATCCCGTACTCAATTCATTACAGAGTCTGGCAACGGCTATATGAATTTGTCCATGCATTTCATTTACTTTCGCCTTTTCCCTCAGCCCTAACGATCGATGCTCTGCCTATAATAATAACATTGTTAGGGAAACGTGTTTTTACATTCGTTCATTCATTGTCATCCACACGAACACGCGTGTGTACGTGCGTGGCAGTGCGAGGTACTGCGTTGGTAACATCTGTTTCCTGTAATGAATTATCTGTTTGATGGGTTACATAAGCAGTTACATGAATCGTGTAGCATATAAATTGAGGGATTTCACAATTTATAGTGAAAACTGGATATAGTTTTATTTAAATTTATATTTTTATGGAGAAAACGAAAGTAGGAAATTTTTAAATCAAATTATCTGTTATACTTTTGAATGACAGTATTTGCTATAATTGAAGCCATAAGTGGTTCGCATGTCAGATATTTTTCATTTACAGCCACTCCTATACAGTCTTTCGTATAATATGATTATGTGTTGATCAACCATATTTGGAGGAGATATATTTTTGATGTACCGGTTACATATCGAAAACGTCTTTAAGAAATGTCTTAAATTGAAGAATCAGTTCTTGAAATTGGCAAAAGTGTGTAAACTAATTAGTTAACAGGGTAATTGTAACGGCTTACACCACTATTATTGGCCTGTCGCAGGAAGTGAACTCGCGAGAGTGTTCTATATCCAGCAGCCACGTGTCGCGGTACACATAAATAAACTTCGAAGAAGTTAGTAAAGTTATAGTCAGTTGGGATGTCTAAAGGGGTGAATCAGAGGCAGGTTTCATACTTAATTATGAGTTCAATGTTTTAGTAGGAGATGTGCCAAGTGGTACTTATTACATTTCGCCTGTGTCCAGTGTTAGCGAGTGATTATGTGTGAGAGGAATTTTAGAACATAAGAAGCTATGCTGTTGTCGTCTAGGTTCAGCATAGGTGTTGCTGAATTACCGGTGTGTGTGTCTGTGTTTGTGCAGTTCGAGTGTGGCTCATTATGTGGTTTGTCTTTGCAGCCGTGACCTATGGTCTCTGGTTAATAAAGTCTATCCGTGGATATTCTGGACGTTGGTTCAGGACATTCGGGCTGTCAAGTCGCGATGCTGTTTTTTTTTAGGGTAACAGGCTACATGAGGGTAATCCACGTTGAGCAACTCCCCTTTAAAAGCATAGGAAGGGATTTGAAAGGGGGGATGCGGAAGGGTAGAGGAAGGTAGCCAAGGGTTAACTATGACCCCCGGGCTATTGTTTAGGGATCCTACCCGACAATTCGCCTAAAAGTGATGCAGGGAAAACCCTAGAAAAACCTGCATTAGGTCGGGCACTTGGTCCTTGTCCCACGCCCTTCCGATGGCGAGAGAGGGGTTAGCTGTGGGGTGGCAGCTTTCCCCTCGCCGTTCCTTGACCGGTTTAGGAGGCAGCTGGCCGACTATTCCATTAGGAATAGTGGACAACTCTTACCTTATGCCCAATGTCTGCGACCCCGGAACATACACCTCTCAACAGGCCGAGGTGCCTCGGCTTGTGAGAACCTTAGTTCAAAAACCAGAGAGATGTGAAGGCATCCCCAAAGGTAGCCTCCTCTCTGGAAAGGTTCTCCTGCGAGAGAATTCTCTCGCAAGCTTCCTTATGGGCCGCGAATCTGATTGGTAGAGACTTCGTTAACTTTCAATTCACTATTGGGACTGCGAGAGCTGTTCTCTTGCAGGTGAACCTTTCTGGAGAGAGACGGAGGGCTACCTGTGGGGATGCCTTTTCCCCTCTCCGATTTTGAACTAAGGTTCCCAAAAGCCGAGGTACCTCTTCCTCTTTTGAGAGGTGTATGTACTGGGGTAACAGACCTTGGGCATTCGGTAGGAGTTGTCCGCTATTCCCATTGGAATAATCGGCCAGTTGTCTCCTAAACTGGTCGAGGCTCGGAGAAGGGAATGCCGCGTCCCCACAGCAAACCCCTCTCCCGTGGGATAAGTGCCAAGCACCCGACCTACATGATGCCGGTATTCTAGGGTTTGTCCTGCAACACTTTTAAGCAAATGCCGGGAAGGATCCTTAAACCACAGCCCGGGGGCCCTGGTTAACCCTTGGCTACCTTACTCTACCCTTCCGCATTCCCCCTTTCTTATCCCTTCCTATGCTATTATATATCCACCGCGTGGTTTACCCTCATGTAGTCTATTAAAAAACAAATAAAACAGTTCACAATCACTGCCGGTTATTTTGTTCTATTAGGTGATTTATAATTGTATGTTTTCTTACATAAAGTTTACAGTTCTGTTAACGGTGACCCACAATATACCCAGATAAATCCCCAGTTGTATGCTGAAATTAATTTAGTACTACTTTTATAAAAATGATATAATTTATAAATTCTTTCAGTGCTTAAGTATGTATCGTACATACAACTCACATTTAAATATTGTCTTCTGATTGTAACTTCATATGACATCGTATTGAAGTCCGATTTAATTATCTAACTTTGCTTTAGAAAAATAAACTAGAATTGAGTGTGCGTTTACAATGATGTACACAAAATTTTTGTTTTCCATATTTGATTAAAATAAGAATAATCATGTTTTCACTAAACTGTGAACTGACCAAGCGTGTCGAAAGCACAAATGTGTTCATCTAAAACTGCCACCTACTTAGAAAATAAATTATGTCAATAGTTTGGAACTATTTAATTGGTTCTTCTATTGTGTTATTTATCTTAGCAATAGTTTACATGTACGAATTACCAATAATTCCCATTCTAAATAGAAAATCATTGGGTTGTATCAATTGTTTTTTTCTGTTTTACTTCATTGCCAGCATTTTACCGTGATATATATCTCAGATGACATAATATAAAATTGCATATAAGATTAATTTAATTTAATTATTGATGAAAGGACTCTGTAATTAGTCTGATGTTCAAAAAAGGAACAACATAATGTCATCAAAATCCTCCACACTTTTATTATGTGTTCGTAATACAATAAAAAGAACTCAGGACCTTTCGCCTAATACAGTTATAACCAACTGAAAAGTTTTTTACAAGGTTAACAACATTTATTGTATATATATTTGCTAGTTTCAAGTTAATTACCTGATGCATATAATTATTTTAATTATATATATTATTCAGAATACTATTATTCGTCAAAAGCCTGAAGTAATCTCATTGCATCGTCATATGACAAGAAAGTGTTCTAGTGTGAGTGCTTTCTCATGACAAAGATATTACCTATGTAGAAATATATTATTTAAATTTCAATATTTTAATTTTGTTTAAAGTGTATGCAAAGATAGTTGCAAAATCAACAATTCCACTTCTCTCGTTTATAGAATGCTTGTCGTTATCAAATACATACATACTTTCAAGCAAAATGCATTTAAATTTCTATTGGTTTGCTTTTAGATGGTTGGATGAGGCTGTGTTGGTTTTTGCTGACGGTTTTAAATTATGTGATGGTATAGCCAGTTTTTTATTTTAATAAAAGTTTGTTACAATTTTTATTTTATAAATAGCATTTTTATAGTGAAATTTATCAATCTTATACTTCATGGTATGAATATGACTGATGTAAAATCAAATGTATCAGTCTTAATGTTATTTATATAGTTTCCCATTTTGTTAACTGGTTTAAAATAACATTTATTTTATTTATGTTATGCATTCTAAACATGCTTTTAATTTCATGAGACAAACATTTTATGTATATCAATTTCTTAAACTTGTACACTTTCATGACATTATTGTTTACTAATCTCATTTCGTCATTTATATTTTTATCACAAATATTTTTTGAAGTACTTTTGTTTTTGTAAAATAATTTAATAACGTATAAGTTTTCTTAGAATTATTGAATTTTTTACATCTCTATAGTACTATTTATATTTACATTATTATCATTATTTTAATTTTGTACCCTCTTTTCATTACTATTTTCATTCTTTGTAAGTTTTATGTTTATGTACCATATTTTATTGATTTTAGAATGTTGATACCAATTTTTTGGATATGATTTTAAAAAGTTTTAACTAGTTCTAAGTATTTTATGCTGGTGAATTTTATGACTTTATTACACAACTGGTTACTTAAGTTCATTTTGTAATTATTAATGAGGTTAGATTTGAAATTTAATAATAAATTGGTAGTTTCCGTCTTTAAATACATTAAAGTATCAATTGTGTTGCCATTTTTCACAAGTGTTAAATCAAGAAAATTTATTTTCTTATTTTTCTCGAGTTAACGAGAGAATTTAAGTCTAGGATGTGAATAATTCAATTGATTTAACATTATTTCAACTCATTATTATTAGAGAACGACGGTGTTCCCGGTGAATCGGTTGCAGATACAATTGTCGGGTCTCAACTCGGACCAATGGTCTGTTCAGGAACCTGATGATGATGGCCGAGCTTGCAGTCGAATCGTTTGTTATTTACCAAACCATTGACCCGGGTTGAGACCCGAGAATTGTATCATTATTATTATTTATAGCTCAAATTTCATCCAGGTATTTAAAAAATAATGTGGGTACAATTTTGGTATTGTTAAACTTTTTTAGAAACATAATTCATTAATATGCCTGCTACGTTAAGTAAACACCCATTGGAACTCCCAAGAAACTGTCATCTACACAGTTATTCAAATCTTCGAGGAACATTTGTTTGCTCTTGGTACACGTAAATTCATGTCTGTCTAACCAACTTTCGTTTATAATATCTATAACTAATTTTATTGGAGTATTTGTGAATAGTGATTTCACGTTGAAACTACACAGTATCATGTCGTCATTCTTAAAATTAATTTGATCAATTTTATCTTAAGTTCTAAACTATTTTTTAAATAAAATACATTATGAGTTTTAAATTTATCTAACATCTTATTAAAGAAAAATACTGTGACGATGTGAATTGAAAATATATTTTGGCTAATTATTTAATAATAGTTTATCCAAGATGCCTTATTTGAATTATCGTTTTCTTTTTATTGATTATGGAAATTTATGTACGTGTTTTCCTGTTTCAAAACCACAGACTAGTAAAGGAGCTGGATAAACTGAAACATTACAATTACCTAGATTTTCTCGGACGGCCAAACAGCTTAAGCCCCTTAGTGGTCAAATTAGTTTTAGCGTGGCCCAATTGGTCTAATGAGATGTCTGTTAACAGCACGCGGTACCGTTCCATTCCACGAAGGAAGTAATTAACAGATTAGTAGGGAACGGTTTATTGTAAGGAGCATTTAAAGTTATCCGCGATTTCATAAATTAAAACGCCACCTGAGCATCATATTATCATTTACGTCGAGAAATGCGCTTCAAAAATTACTATTCGACCATAATTACACTCCAACTATTGATAAGAAACTTTTACGACTGCAGTTAAATCAATTTATAATTCATGCGATAACGATATCGCAGAGAAGAAAGTCATTTACAATAATTAAAATACTTTGGGAGACAAGACCAGGATTTATTAGACAAGAAATTTTATTTTATATGGGAAATAACGAATATGTCAGTATGAAACTGAATTTTCTATTTCGAAGCATTTCAATCTAAAAATTAATTTTTCAGGTAAATATTACAGTTTCATAGTTAATCACGCTATAACCTTTTATCGCCTTTGACTTTTAACAGAAATGTATTAAACATTTACGCTGCAGAGAAAGATTGTCATATATTTCGAGGCTAATACGTCTGCCATTTTTAATGTTCTGGTTGTTCTGTTTTACTGCTTACACCATCATACTCTTACTAAATTCATAGAAATTGTTTCATTGCGGCAGATGTTCGTTTAATGCTTTGAGACAATTTGATAATTTAAATTTAGCTCGTGAATGGAAGCCATCTTTCTTTCTAAATATCAGTAAACTGCTGATAAAATAGGGAAAACACCACTTCATCAGTTACATCGGATGCAGGATTACGTTGTCACTTCAAAGGTTTTTTGTGCACTCCAAGCGCGATTTGCTCTATTTCAACGTTTATATGTCCATGTATTTACATGATGTAAATCTTTACAAATTCGTCGACTTCTAATTATGATGATCCCAATTCTCCACAATTACAGTATTTTCCGAACAAATAATGCACCTTTGTTACCGAGGACGCCAGTGTCACAATTACCACCATTTCACGAACGTTCGTATCATCAAAAAAATGTAAAGGTAATAAAATATTTTGTCACACTTATTCACAATCGGGCTGAAGTTAAATCCAGAAAAAAAAAGAGTTCCTGAAGATAACTCGACAAGGTTATGGTGCGCCTTTAGTTATCAATTTGTTACAAAATATTTTTTATAACTATTGCCTAAATTACTGCCTGGAAGCATGGGAATGTGGCTTGCCGGGGTCGAGCAGCAGACACAAGATTGGATTGGATTGGAAAATCCGCAAGTCCCGCAAGCAAGGTCAGGGTCGGCCAAGGAACGGGTAGACGACCGGGAGGGTATGGCTCTAAAATAGATGGAAGTGGGTCACGAGTGCACAAGGACCAACCAGGAGAGAGGGATTTTGAGGAGGCAGAGAGAGAAGTCTGCGAACACAGAGAGATGGATTTGGACCGTCGGTGAGAGTGGTCAGGGAGAGTTGATCCTGAAAGATTTTGGTTTTGCACGTGGGTCTCCGGTCGTCTGCTGCGAATGCTGCGGAGAGAGAGAGAGTCGCCAACGGGAGTCGACCCTGTGCGAGCTGCAGACCTGGTAAGTCGCATTTCATGCTTCCGGGTATCGCGTCGGTTTGCCACGAGGAGAACCACGGTTAATCTTGAGAAAGGGAGGGGGTTACATGCATCCCTGGCAGGTTGGAGAGCTTTCGTTTTATATAAATTCTCATAAAATGAATTCTTGTTTTTATTAACTAAATATTGTATTTCCCTTTCCTGCAAGAACAATTCTTGCAGGTGGCGCCCAACAAATCGCATATCATTAGTTAATTTGACTTTAAGCTCATCACAAGGTGTTGGACTATGAATTGATTCCCCTACCAATCATTCGTATATAGGATCCAAAAATTGTTCAAGCATTTACTTTAATTAATTAATTGGTGGCTCTCGATTTTGTTAAGTTCTGTGTTACATCACCCCAGGCAACAATTTGCGAGGATAACTATGTAAAATAATAATATTACTATAGCAATACTGTTACCCGATCCGTAAAATCTAATTCTACATAGTTTTCAATAGTGTCTCATTTTTTAGTTTAGTACCGAATTGACACACATTTCTAATGCGAAAGTACTTTTCCTTAGAATACATTTTTTAAAAAGTTAATTTTAGGAACATGCCGTGCATGATGGCAGTTTTGTTTGCAAGGTAGTGCGGTAGAGTTTCACACTTTGATCTCAGTTAAATGTAATTTTTCTTTAAAATATTCTTTGACTGTGATATTTTATATACGATCCAAAAATTATAAATATATTTTTGTATTCCAAATATAAACTACTGTAAAATAAGATTTTTAGTTACTGAATGCATAGAATCTATTTTGCTAATGCCGTTTATGCTACAGCCGCGTCTCTGTGTCATTGCACGGCACGGCACGGCCCTGTTAGCTCTGTAGTACCGTAAAGAGGCAATTTGTCAAGCTTTACAGGTGGTGCAGAGGTTGGGGGTGAAACGGAGTACTGTGCATGCGAATTTCTCAATTCGGACAGAAATTGCGCGTTACAGAAGAGAGTAGCACAGACATGGCCAGCTGGCAGAATTACCGGGAGCGAGTGCGCCACAAGGTAGGTAGTTTAAAGTCTTCGATATGGAAGGAGATATTGGCACTATTAAAACAAAATTGTTCTTAAAATGAAGACAAATTAATTCTTCCTAAATTACATACTGTACTAAATCAAGTCCTCTAAAATTACCAGATCCATTTCCGTCTTAATTTCCTAAATATTGACCATGAAAACTGAAGATAACACCCAGGACAATCACCACACACGTCACGTTCTTTTATGAATAAAGAATATCTCAGGTTAGTTGACATCGTGGCAGTCTCTTTTTCTGAAATTCCGCCAAGGAATGTCTGCAGCATTAAGATAAAGAACGACAACACTATTTTACGTGATTCTAGGATGTTTCTCGTGAACCTAGATGTGCTACTTTATATGAATGTCGCTCCTTCCACAGTCGAATAAAATTTTCTGGTGAACGCAGAAATAAATACTATTGTATCTCAGATATGTCATGCTATTGATGAATATTCTATACGATCATATAATAGGTTTCAGCTATCAATCCTTTGACTTATTTTTATTTCTTCGTCTTAATGTTATGATGAAATGAGGAAATTTTATTGTGGCCTTATACGCAATAAAAAACAAGTAGATTATTTAATAACATGTTCGCAACTTCTGTTTTGCTTCTGGCAACGTTATTCAGCAGTGTGCTGTACATTTTTGTCACAGTATTTCTAGAAAAACTATTTTAATTACTGTCTATATTTTACCATTTGAAAATGTTCGCATGAGAAATGTTTAATAATGAATATCAGCAACGATGAGAGTTGAACTTTTCTTCCTGCGGCATTTTTTAGCTCAGAAGCTAATGCAGTAAATTACGTCTCTTTCTAAACGGGTAGATTATTTATACTTTAAATAATAAGAGTTTTAGTAAAAAAAAGGAATGAGCTGGTGCTAGTAAAGAGCAATTTTATATGTGTACTGTGTATTATGAAAGTCTGCGTTCTGAAACCAATATAAAATTATCGCAATATATTTTCATCTTAAAAATCTCAAAAATTGGAATCGGATATATTAAGATTGAAATTAAGTTATTTATAGTTTAAATGTTTTCGAGTAGTCACATATTTAGTAATATTTGGCGTTCTCATATGCGCACTGTCTCTGATGGCGGTGTCGCTTTATAGCCCCTTGGAGCTACTTGCAGGTCGGTTAGCTTCCAGTTGCAATTGACAACAAAACTGTTGGGGCTACAATTTCAGACAGCATAAATTTTCATTAAAGGAACGCGTGCTATTTAATTAACACGAACTTGAGATAATCTTAGTGGCTTCTTATAATTAACTTAGCGTAAACTCATTCGTCAGTAGAAACAATAGAAACAGCAAACGATAGTAATAAAAAAAAACAGTATCAAGAGCAATTTAACACAGTTTACAGATAATTATAATTTCATATTTCAATTTTTATTCCGAATTTTCATCCGCTACTGATTATAATTTAGCTCGAACATTTGGAGAATTGCGAATAAATAGTAAACTTTTTTAGAATGCACACGTGAATTGTTGATATATTTCCAGCATATAATGTGGACGCCAATAAGGACTATTTTTGATGGGTATCTGTTATAGATGCAGAAAACATGTTTTTGAAATGTTACAATGTCAAATTGATTACAAATATAATAAGCAGTGTTCATAATTAGAAAGTGTGAGGTTTGTTCCTCGATGATGGTTTTAAACTTAAAGAGTGATGAAATAATCCTTAACAGTGGCTTAATCAGAGTAAAAATACTGTCGTACCCTTCCGGAGTAAAAAATACTCCAATCCTTTAAGGGCGTAAAACACTATCAGTACCTTAAGATAGTAAAAAATACTCCCAATAAAGCTTAAAGGAGTCACGAATACTCTTGGTAACTTAAGAGAATCTACATTCATCCCAATACCTTAAGGGAGTAAAAAGTACACCCAGTAAATTAATGGAATCCTATAACCCTTCCTCCGACACCAATCTCGGTCGACTTTGCTTTATTTTTTGGGGGGTTTGGAATTAGACAGTTACAACGTTTATAATAATAGTTTAAAATTCATCCACCTTGAAAACGTTTTATTTCATGTTTCACCTTTTCCGAATGTTTTTCAAATTTCACTCCAACGTCCCCACCCTACGTGTGTGTCTTACCTCAGAATGTTTGTTCCTCGATAGTAAGTAACATGCATACAAAGTTTAATTGAAATATATACACGTTTAAGATTGTACGCATAAATTTGTTTTCACCCCCACACCTAGGGGCTCAAAAACAACTACTTAACCAGCAACTTCAAGATAATAAATAAACTCAATGTCTGCAATAACATCGGAACCGACACTAACCTCGGCTGTTTTGCCATTATTATTATGTACTTTATGTAACGTAGGGGTGAACTCCTCCAATGCCGTAAGGTGGTGAAATTGTACACTAACAACACCAGGATCATCAATCTCGATGATCCGAAAAAAAAAATATTGGGCGTGAATATTGGCTGTTTTCGTATGTTTCAAATATTCCAACCCCGTCCATCCCGCCCTAGGCTTGGTTGTCGTGTTTTCAACCCGCACAGAATTTACTCCCGGAACGCGAAAAACATGTGTACAACGTTTAATATAAAATTCTCCACGCGATTAAATTTTTATGTAGAACATAAACACACATCCAAAATATATAATATTCAGAAGGAAATATAACATTACGTTTTTATAGAGCACCTGGCAACTGTATATAATCAAACTAACAATGTACTGTCATATATGTACGTGATCATCTTTCTTCAGTTGGCTTGAATAGGTGCTGTGGCAGGATCTCATGTTACTTGAGGCAAGGACGGACAGTGGGATGCTGCCCTCGGCGCTTCTTTTGCATAGCGTGACTGTCCATGGTTTTAGCATATAGCTGTTGGCGAAGGTGGGAGAATCCGTTCCTCTGTTCAACTCTTCGCCCACCGCTTTGCTAGTTCAGCTCTTATATAGTGGTGCCTGCGGAGACATCTTCCCTCCTGGAACTCCTAGAACTACCCTATGTTCTTTATATTCTTTAATTCTATCCTATCTCCTAGTTTCTTGTTGACTGCTTAAATATCAATAAACGTAGTTCTTAACTTTGTCAGCGTTCCTATTATTATCAAACCGTCCGATAGCAGATCCTCGACCGTCACTCAGGTGCGGCGAACATCCACGTTACCAAATTCCTATTCACCTTTAGTAATCTTTTCCTCCTTCCATTTCATCGACCTTCTACGTCGATATCACAGTATACATAATATATATATATATATATATATATATATATATATATTGTAATAATTAATCTAAAACTACAAATGACTGTGGCTAAATAAAAAGAACTATTACGTGAAAAACTACAAACAATTTTATTAACAATTTTAATACACAATAATATTTGGGATCTCAGGGTCTTTATCTGGGTTTGATAAATGGGTGAATTTTATACAATCAAATTACATTTAGCTTTTATGGAAGTTAATGCGTCTGAAACATAGACGAACTTTGTTGTGGATAAAATAACACTACAGATTGAATTTAAATGTAATAATTAAATAATTAAAATTAAAGAACTAAATAATTAAAGAACGATCTGACATATCTTTTAAAAGTGGTTTACAATATGATTTTAAAGTTTTTCTACTTACGGCCGCCCAGGTCTCGTTTTAGGTTTTTAGTGCACAACATTTGGGGATATCACTGATTCTAGTATTCACAGGCTTTAAATTTCAACAAATTCTAATTGGCGTAGTTTCTCGATGCTTTGCTGCAACCTGGATTTGCAGATCTCGTGTAAATTTAATTGGATTTGGTCTATGGCCAGCAAGTTGAATGTCCGCTCTGCCACCGATTACGACGTTAATTTCAATCTCTCCTTCCCTACTGAAGATTGTTTTACTTTTTCAATCTTTTAGAGCATGTTTGTAACTGCTATCAAACTGTTCTATTTGCGGCTGCACATTCCTGACTATTACTTTTGTACAAAACTTTGCTGGTCCTTCTGCCTCGCCGTTCCTTGCCGGACCCAAGATTGCTTTCGAACTGTTTGCTGTCCGCTGCCCAACTGAACTTCCTCGACTCGTAGATTTTGAGCGCGTAGAATCTCAACAATGTTTTTCTTTGCGTTGCCGCCTTGTTGCGGCGTCCGCTTTATATTCACTAATAATGAGTCCTCTATTTTCTTTCCAATTATAACAATGTCTTAATTTCTAATTACTACAATATATATATATATAAGACTGATGCAGTAAACAAAAATATGTTTCTCTGTAAAGAAAGAACAGAATAAATTTTTTATTGACTATGTACAACAATTAATTACATTATTTACAATTACATTATTTACAAACCTACCTGTAAAGAAACGACAATTAAAGTTTACTATTTCAGTTCTTTACGAATTTTGTTTAAAATCTATCTTGTTTATATCTCCTTCGTAAGTTCTTTTAATAGCCGTCAGATAGAGTGACGATTCCGGAACAACTGAAGAACAAACAGCGAGCGGAGCACGAGGAGCGCTGCATCTTTAAAACTGAAGAATGTATACTTTCTTTATATATATTGTAATAACCACAAATAAGGGTATACATAAAAAAATATATAAGCTTTGATTTTAACAAATAAATTTATTATACAAGAAGAATTTTACAATTGATTTTATATTCTATTATAATAAGAAACTCTTGCTCTCATGGGTCTCTACTGGGTTTGACAACGGACAGAATCGAACTATTAAAAAGCCCAACATTTAAGTTTTAAATTAAACAATTAATTTACTAAATTTATTAATGAACTTAACCTATAGATTGCTTCTAACTTTATTATCAAAAGAAGAGAACGACATCTGACTGTTATCCTTTAATAACGTTTACATCTGTTAATATTATGCATTCCAACTTACGGTTTCTCAGGTTTACTTCGACTCGTTCTTAAGACACTCACTTTATAGCCTTGACATTCACTCACTGACTCTAACACAATATCACTGGTTCGCCGTGACACTCCTTGACGTCGTTTGCTGCATCCAGGTCGCCTACCATCGAAGACAGGTCAAATTCTCCTACTCATACAGATAGAGCTTCTGTATTTTAAAAATGTTTATAGCTGTTATGGTTTTGCTGACTGATGCTGACTGTCGCTGACTGACTAACTGTCGAGGTTCACCGAACCCCTCTCCTACGCTGACTCTCGCTGACCGTCTCTCGTTCCTCTCCCACGCTAACTGTCTAACTGTCTCTTCGATGCGTCCTCCGCCTCTCTCCCATGCTAACTGTCTCTATCTCCTCTCCCACGCTAACTGCTAACTGTCACACAATACGTTATTTCCCCTATATATACCCCTAGCCTCCTTGTTTTTCTCTTGATGCAAAGTTTCGTCGCAGCGGCGCGGTGACAGAATCCCATTACTGAAATTTACGTACCGGCCGCTGGAGTCCTTCCGCCGCCTGCTCTCTTTTGTCTGCAACCCGACAATCGCGACAGGTCCAATTTGTCTTTGGACCTCTCCGCTCACAAGTGCGCGATACTAATTTCTCCAGATCCTAAGTCAACAAGTGCCTGGACCCGCAATCACTTTGGACCCCATCATCCCAAGTAATTGCGCCACTTGACATCTCTCCATTACTCAGAGATTCGTCGGCCTCACCCGGCTCGCACAAGATCTTTTCTTGCAAGTCCCAAGCAACTACACCGCTTGTCAGGTCATTCGTCAGAGACAATAGCCTGCTCTAACATAGCCACTTTGGGGCCATCTGCTCGCCCACGTTCTGCGTTACGAATTCTTCACGCCGTTTCCCAAATCAATAAGTTACTGGACCCGCAATCACTCTTTAGACCTAATTGCCGCACCGTCACACTGTCTCTACAAATTACGGCTTCCTCTCTGCCGCTCACCAGCACTCATCCTAGATAAATGTCTTACCGCTCCGTCTTGTCACCTCGTGACCGGACCCGCGGTTACTTTTCCCACGCATTCTCTTTACGACATGTGCGCTGTTTTTAATCCAATGCATTATATTAAATGCATTACAATATATATATATATATATATATATATATATATATAAGACAATTGTTATGAATACTGATGCAGTAAACAAAAATATGTTTCTCTGTAAAGAAAGAACAGAATAATTTTTTATTGAATATGTACAACAATTAATTACATTATTTACAATTACATTATTTACGAGCCTACCTGTAAAGAAACGACAATTAAAGTTTACTATTATCAGTTCTTTACGAATTTAAAATCTATCTCGTTTATATCTCCTTCGTTCTTTTAATAGCCGTCAGATAGAGTGACGATTCCGGAACAACTGAAGAACAAACAGCGCGCGGAGCAAAGAGGACCGCTGCATCTTTAAAACTGAAGAATGTATACTTTCTTTATATCTCCCGCTCCCGGGGTGAAAATTTTTACAATTTTCAGTATTCATGTCCGTCTTCTGATCTTGGGAGTAATTTCGTTACATGGAATAATCCCGTTTCTTTCTTTCCGTTTCCAGTTTTTATTTTATATATCGAATTTGATATTTTTTGTATAATTTCGTAAGGTCCAATTCTCAGTTCGTCTAACTTCTTTCTGTTCAGCTTGTTGCCATGTTCTATATATACTAGATCTCCTGTGTTGAACTGGTGGTTAATTCTATTTTTGTCAAATATATTTTTGTTATATACATGTGATCTTCAGAGCTTGTTCTTTATCTCTTATCCAATTTTCTTTATTGTTTCTTGTTTTTAATTCTTCGGGTAAAATGCTGGTATCTGTGTCATCTAATAAATACTTAGGTGTAAAACCCGTTACCGTATGCTCTGTTTTATTGTAATTATCAATACATTCTCTGGCGATCGTTGTCCAAGCTCTTTTCTTTCCTTTTTCATTTATCTTACATCTTGTCTTATTGACTAGAGTTTGATTTAATCTCTCGTTCAGACCATTGGAGAAGGGCGCATTGACCGACGTAAAAATTAGTCTAACATCATTTTCTACAAGGAATTCCTTGAATTCTCTTGAGTTTATTCCCGGATATTGATCTGCAAGTATAGTTCCAATTTTGTCCGTTTCCAGCACTTTATTTATCAACTTAATGAAGTCAGTTGCACTTTGAGTTTTCGATGTTGAAATAAACGCATATCTCGTAAAATGGTCCACTAGTAGGTGGATATATCTTTTTGTTGATCTTTGTCCTCCGAAGCCTCCAATGGTGTCAATTGACATTATTTCGAATGGTTCTGTTGCTGGTCCCAATTGTGACATCAGCCCATATTTTTGTTGCCCTCTGGATTTGTTCTTAATACATATTTCACAGTTTTTACACATTTTTTTTATATTTGCAGTTATATTTTTAGCTGTATAATAGGGGCACACCCTATTCATCATTTGTTTAATCCCTATATGGCACCATTCAGTGTGTATTTCTTTAATTAATTCTAAGCTTAACTTTTCAGATAAAAGTATCTTTTCTTTATTTCTAACTTTTTTATAGAAGATTTCATCTTTTTCTATTAATTTTGTTTTGGTTTTTTGCAATGTTTTATTTTTTTCTTGATCTGTTTTTATTTCTTGTATTTTTATTAGATTGACTATTTCTAGTATTTCTTCTGTATTTTCAAGTGGTTCTAGTACTGGATTTCTACTGAGACTATCCGCTTCGGCATTATCTTTTCCCGGAATATATTTAATTTCAAAATTGTATTGTGACAAGTAATAAGTCAACTCACCGAGTTCTTCATCCGTTCTAGCTTTTATATTCATGTTTTCTAATGGTTTATGGTCTGAAAGTACTGTGAATTTCCTTCCAATTAGCCAGTGTTGCCAATACATTATTGCTTCCTTGATTGCTAAGCATTCTAAATAAATTGCTTTTTTCCTTTTTTGTGAGTCATTCAATTTTTTTGAAAAATATGCTACTGGCTTTTCTTTACCATTCTTTTGTATCTGTTTAAATACTGCACCAACGCCTGCCAGTGATGCATCTGTATAAATTCGTATTGGTAAATCCTTATCAAATATTTCCAACACAGGTTGAGAACATAGATACTTTTTTACATCCGTAAAAGATCTTTCGCACTCTTCAGACCATATAAATTTCTCATTCTTCCGTAATAGTTTGTGTAACGGGTCCAGCAATATTGAACTTTTCGGTATATACTCGTGATAGAAGTTGATTTTTCCAAGAAACTGTCGAATGTTCTTTTGGGTTTTCGGAGTGGGAAATTTTTGTATTGAAATTAGATTATCTTTTACTGGTCTTACTGTATTGTGTTCTATTATATGTCCAAGGTATTTTACTGATTCTGCTGCAAATGTACATTTTTTAAATTTTAGTCTAAAACCTTCATTTACTATTGCTTTTATTACTTTTTCTATATGTTCCATATGTTCTTTAAATGATTCTGAGAAAATTAAAATGTCGTCTATGTAATTTTCTGAAAAGTCTTTTAAATTATGTTTTCTCAAGATATTGGATAAAATTCTCTGGAAAATAGCTGGTGATGTTTTTAATCCGAATGGTAGACATGTCCATTGGAAATGTCCTTCTTGTGTAACGAATCCTGTTTTCTGTCTGTCTTCAATGCGTAGTGGAATTGACCAAAAAGCGGAATTTATATCTAGTGTGGTGAAGTATTTACAGTTCCTTGTTTTTATTATTAGATCCTCTATTAATGGGAATGGTTGAGCTTGTGGTACAATTATTTTGTTTAATTCGCGAAAATCTATACACAATCTTGATCGTCTGTTTTCATCTCTTTTGAATGCTAGGGTTACTGGTGCTGCAAACGGGCTATAAGATTCTTCAATTAACTTATTTTCGAGTAACTTTGCCACATGATTTTCTATTTCTTTTTTATCCTCTATAGTACATCTATACGGCCTCTTACTACAATATTTATCAACTAATAAGTCTATTCGAGCTTCGTAGTCTGTAACGGTGCCTACATCATATTTATTTTTTGCAAATACTGTGTTATACTTTTCTGTTAGTTTTTCAATCTTTATTTTTTTATACTGTCCAAGTGATCTAAATTCATCCTGAACTCGTCTTCGTTCACATGTTCGTTAAAATTTATTTTAACTTCTTCTATTTCTTCATTTTTATCCAATGTATTTATTTCTTCTTTTTGGGATATTTGTAAATTTTCATCCTGAATTAGTTTGAATTTCTTTATTATGTCTAAACCGATAAGAAAATCTTCAAAATCGTCTCTTTCTACAATAAACACATCAATGTATTCTTCTTTCTCAAAAATTTTTACTTTTATGGTTACTAAACCTTTTGTTTGTGTCACACCATTGACTGTTTTTAAAAATATTTTATTTACATCTTCTGTCTTTTTCTTTATCTTAACTAATTTTGAATTTATTAGAGAGACTTGGGAGCCTGGATCATATGTTCCATTTACTTCTAGCTTCTCCTCTAATAATATTTTTATTTTAATCAATGGTGTGATTACTCGTTTTTTTGTTCTGTATTTATATCTACTTCTATCACTGAATTGCTTCCAATTACTCCAACTTCATTCCCATTTTTCTTTCTAAACCAGCATGTGTCCTCTGGATGATACCTAATACCTTTGTTCAATTTTTCACAGGTTTTACATGGCTTCTTCTCTTCAAATTTCTTCTTATTGTCTTGTCTTTCCTCTTTCTTTTTTATGAAGGTATTTTTACTCACTAGATTTTCACACTTTCTAATTTCATGTAGCAGTCCAGTTGAATTTACACAATTTTTTCTATCTATTTTATTTCTAACAAATTCAGGTAGTCCTGCTGCTATAAGCATCACTAGAGTCTTTGTACCAATATCATTGTCCATATCAAGCAATAGCTTCTCTTTCTTCATTGTGTATTCCATTAGTGAACCTTCTTTATATTTATAAGATATAGCATAGAAACCTGAACTCCATCCTTTGTCTGCAAATGACTAAAAATTTCTCTGTCCATGCAGACCATCCAGCTTCCATTGTCAATGTTGTCAGTGTTGCTGAGTGCCAATTTAAACACGATTTGTCCATAAATAGTCTTAATATCTCAATCTTTGTATTATCTTCACTAATTTCAAATCTTCTACATTCTCTCTCAAATATCTCCAACCATTGCTTTGCGTTTGAGTGTTTACATGCAAATTTTTCTATCATAAACCTCTCTGCTATGTTTTTCAGATTTAATTGAATTTCTTTCTTCTGTCTGGCTTCTGGTATACTTCCTTCCACTATCTGTTCTAGATACAAATCCTTAAACATTAAATTTCCATCTTCATCGAAATAAATTTTTTCCATTTCCTCTGTGCATGTAATCCATATTATCCTTTCTTGGCCTCTTTGATTGAAGCTTTTTTTCACTCTTTTATAGTTCTCTGTTTTTTTTAATTCAATATGTTCACTTACCGATTTTTCGGCTTCCGGCAGCAAATACTTCAAATTGCCCTCTGTTGTAATAGAGGTTATGGTGATGATATTTGTCTTTTTGTCTTTTGATGCTACATATTTAAATGCAAATTGCAGTTTTTTTGCCATTATAAACAAAAATTGTCGTTTTATAAGACAATTGTTATGAATACTGATGCAGTAAACAAAAATATGTTTCTCTGTAAAGAAAGAACAGAATAATTTTTTATTGAATATGTACAACAATTAATTACATTATTTACAAGCCTACCTGTAAAGAAACGACAATTAAAGTTTACTATTATCAGTTCTTTACGAATTTAAAATCTATCTCGTTTATATCTCCTTCGTTCTTTTAATAGCCGTCAGATAGAGTGACGATTCCGGAACAACTGAAGAACAAACAGCGCGCGGAGCAAAGAGGGCCGCTGCATCTTTAAAACTGAAGAATGTATACTTTCTTTATATATATATATATATATATATATATATATATATATTGTAATAATTAAAGGGTAATTAAGAGTTAAAAATTATAAACTGTTGAACTGGAATTGTTACCGGCAAACATACACAAAGACACAATAATGGGTCATAATATGAACAGGCAAGGTATTATTTAGACATGGCGCGCGGAGTTGGTGAAGTGGACAGCCAGCGGTCCAAAACTATAGAGAGTGGACGTGTTAGTCGAGACAATTTAAAATATTTAAAAAAGGTAAGGTAGAAGGCACGTAGCAATCAGGAGTGACCGCAAGTGGTCGTGTTTGGAAATAGTCGAGAGGATTTAAAATATTAAAAAGCAGTAAGAAACGACAGCAAGTGTTCCTAACTTAAATCAACGAGACAATTATTAAAAAGTAAAGTTGGACAGCGTTAATACAGATAGTGACTCAGAAAGATTTCTGAGTGTTATGACCAATTATCTTGATAATCGACGAGGAGGAATTCTACGAGGTGCCGCCCATATTGAAAGCCCAACAGTTATAAAGTGTAAATTGAGTGTAAAAAATGGCCTGTTCGTTATTTGTGTAAAATTGAGAGTGTGTTGCTGAAAGAATCCAATTGCCTGGGTACCAGAACAAAACAGTGAGTTATAAATAATTTAAATTAAATTGTAAACGTTATATTAAAGGTAAAATTTCGTCAGATTTCGATTTTTTTATTAAATATTTGTCAATATTAAGTTGTAAATTGATTGTTTTAAAAGGGAGTAAGTTATTCTTTATTTAAAGACGCAGAAAAGACCCTGAGATCAAGAGACAATTTATTTGATTGCATGAAATAAATGTAAAAGGTCGGAGAATAATTATTTTTATAATTTTGAATTATTCTGAATAATAATAAATCAATTGTTTGGTCAGTTTCAATAAATGTTCTTATTCATGCTCCTTAAATATATAATTTTCTATTATAATTTTGTTTTCATTCCGATTAATACATTTTGGCGTGCAAACGCGTGGCGAAATTTTAATATTTGTTCCATTTTAATTTGGTATCATCATTAAGTATTACATTTATGGAACATTCTATTCATTTAATTGTTTCTTCATTGATTATTACATTTATGACGCATCAACGTGGTGGCAACTGTGTTTATATAAAAACTTTAATTTCATAATAATTATTACAATATGGCGACCTCAACGTGAGGCACTGTTAATTAATTAATTACAAGTTGTTTATTACAATATGTATATATATATATATATATATATATATATATATATGTATAGGTATGTGTTTGTATGTGTATGACAACCAGGTCTCCATTCATTCAACATTTTTGCCTCCTAGATAGGAAAAAGTAAAAGATCTCATATCCTCAAAATACCACTTTTCGTGTAATTGAGTGATTTTCCATCGGCTTCAGAATTTCCTTGCCGTTGATCATTATTGAATTTAACTAGGCCATTTTTTCACTCCATGGGCAGGAGTATACCCTCAATGCCTGCAGACTCGTCTGTTCTCAGGATGATGATTACGATATTATTGTTATTAAGGACGTGTGACCTTTGCCGTTATAGGGCCAGAGGCACTCTTCAGCATAGGATTTGTGTCTTTATTATTTTATTATGGATAAGTGGATTGCGCTAACATTGCAGTTATTTAATATTATATTGTTCAGGAGGTGATCGATGGGGTTCATTATGTTGAGATGGGGAAAGTAATACAAACGACATATTTCGATTTAATTCTTGATTTTAACAAGCGATTATAATATGGTGGGAAATTGGGGTGTTGTAATACTCGGTATTTTTGTTTTACGTTATGGAGGATGACTTCTGGGGAATACTCATATTTGAATACCTTATAGGCTTTCGGCCAAATTTTATAGATAGGACTTTTGGAATGCTCTTTTTTAAGGATCTGTAGCAGTAGCATGCAAGGAGATGGGCAAGACGTTGGTGAATGGAGTGGGAATTTAGAAGGCGATAGTGTTGGAATAAGTTGATAGTTGAGTAGATAATGAAGTGAGAGAAGCGAAGGATTCTTCTTTCCAGGGCCCTTAGAGATTGAAGGTGATGTGTTGTGAAGAGAGTAGAATAAATGTAGCTATACAGGGCGGATGAAGATTTTGTATGGATGCAGAAGTGTTTCAGGATGACAGGATCCGGTTCTGAGGCGTAGGCATTTAATAAGGTTAAATCGTTTTCGGAGTTTTTGGACATGTGATATTAGGCCGAGAGTTTGGTATAGGTGATTCCCGCGACCAGTGGCTGAGGGGGAGGGAGAGATTACATGGTTCCAGAAAACTATAAGGATGTGATTTTTATCGATGTAGGAAACGTTAATTGATGGATGTTGCGTGATAATTTCACTTGTCTATAAAATTTGAATAAAAATAAATAACTACAAAAGTAGGCTTTCCCGGTGTATTTGTTGAAGAAAAAGTTCTCAGGTTTCCACCCGGGTAACACAGCGATTGTAACGCGACGTTTCGACGACCAAATGCACTGCCGTCATCTTCTAGGCGATGCATTAATTTTCTAGATCAATCGCTGTGTTACCCGGGTAGAAACCCGAGAACTTTTCTTCAACTACAAAAGTATTTTCCCTCCTACAGGATATCACAGATATATAAAAACTGATGTATGACGTGAGCACTTAATATTCCGGACTTCAGCCTGGCCAAAGGAATGTCCGCGACTCCTGTGAGGAAGGGTGATAAACAGCGCGGCCTCATTTTGTTAGTATTAAAATATTGTGAGTGTCTTTCGGAAAACATTTTAGCACTTTTCCACAAGATGCTCCGCTAAATTGGCACCGTCGTGGACGTGTGTTTCCAAGCTCTTGATTGTGATATGTGTGGTTAACTAAAATATTTAGTTTTGAAAGGAATTAAATAAGATTCTAATTCGCTACTAGATTACTAGAATCCTAGATCTTGTGGGCGGAATTTCGGCAAACCGAGGTATGAAGGGAACTCCCAGAGCAACAGGAGTTTTTGGGGAAATTATGGATAAGTTGGCCTTTGGAGTGTTAGTTGGTTTTTAGTTTTGGATGGTAATTGGGCTTTTGGAGACGGAGACAGTTGGTTTTAAGATGTTGTAAGTTGGTGTTTGGAGAGGTGAAGGTAGTTTCAGTTTGAGTTTTAAATAAGTTCAGCTGTAGGGAAGTCATCAAAATTATTTAGAAGTTAGATTTTGATAAATTAGTTAGAAGTTGGGTAGTAGGGAAGATTTATAGTTGCTATGAAGTTTCAATTTTAGTTTGCGATCAGTTTTAGTATCGCGAAGTTTTGATAAGTCAGACATGTTTTCACAGGATCAGCCAGGGGGTTTCCTGCCGTTGTTGGTTGACCATCTTCCAGAAAATACGAGAGATTCCCGAGTCCATTCGTACCTGAGAATGCTGCTTGATCAATAATGTACTGTGATGATAATTCCGTCATAGTCGGTTTATGGAAGCCATAATTTGGGTCAACAAACCCCTGCGATAAATTGTATTTGTTTTGTCTTTTTATTAAGTTAATAGGTGGTAGTTATTTCAAGATGATAATGATTGTAGGAATGTAATGTTTTCTTTTCTGTGTGTTAATGAACTATAAATTATTAATTATTGGATTTAATTTCACCCTGCCATACAATTAAATATTTTCAGAAGATAATTCATGAAGTGAATAAGTTTAAATATTTTAAAAATGGACAGTAAAATGCCCATTAAAACAATAATACACTACAATGTGCGTTTGTGATCCGTGTACACTTTTAAACACATGAAGCAATTTCAACGGAACTCGGCACTCATGACTTATAAAATGAAAAAAAAACAAGTAAGGGTAAGACATCTTTTATACCCATATATATATGGGGGAGACAATAAAAGTAATTCAAAAACGACTGATATTAATATCGAATAAGCGGGTTCAAGTGTCACTTCCGTTATATTTTAATTCTCATTTCCGCCACTGATGACATTTTTGGTTGAGCAATACTCCCTAGCGTTGTGGATTGAAGAGGAAGTAATGTAAAAATACTGCGTGACCTGAAGAACTTGATTCGCAGTTTTAGGGATCTCTAAGATGAACGGTGATCTTCACGATACCGTTCAAGGAAAAGTTCAGTCGCATTATAGTGAGCTGGTGTGATAAGTCGTTAATTATAAAATATCTAAAATGACTGACATTAGTGTTTATTCCATAATTATGGAGGTCACTTAGCAGATTTGTAACAATAAATAAGTTTCTGATATTTAAAACCAGTTCCCATTCGGCTTAGAAGAAGAGATATAAATTCATTGAATGTCGCTGAGTTTAATTATGACATTCAATAGGCGATTAGACCCCCAGAGGTGGGGGTTGAAATTTTAAAACAAGTCAAACGGTCGACATTAGCGTTGAATAAATATTTTCAGGGTTAATTAGATTGATAGTATTTCTACGACTTTGTTTGTGTATAATTTCAACCCCTTTCGGTATGGGAGGGGAGCACGCTTAGTGGGGAGGTGTGGAGGGGTCTTACAAGACAATAACGCGAAAACAACAGAGATTCGAGAAAAATCAGGGTTATAGATTTCACCGAATTTATTTATGAGAACCTTGGTAGTGTGCGGAGGTGGTCGGGGGTGGGAGGGCTGGTCGGACTTGGGCGGGGGTGGAAATGTTAAAAAATGTTAACCTATTGATATTTGCGTCGAATAAATAATTTGCGGGTTAATGAGACTCATAATATTTTTAAATGTATTCTGTGTATATTTTCCAACCTTATCGGCTTGATAGGAGAGAACCATTAAAAATAACGAAAATGATTGGAGTCGAATTCGGGGTTATGTACGTAGCTTAGATTAATTACTACATTCAATTTGCAATTTAACCTCTACGGGTGGGGCTGAACGGGGATGGAAATTTTCAAACATGTTGATGGCCGATATTAGCGTCGAATAAATATTTTTCGGTGTCATTTAAATTTATAATATTTTGGTAGATATTCTCTGAGTATAATTTCAACCCACATCGGAATGGGAGGAGAGCACGCTTATGGGTGTGGTTTGGTTGAACGTTACATGAAAATAACGGGAATAGATCGAGATTCTATTCAATTCTGGGTTTATGGATGTCGCTGAGTTTCTTTGTGACAAACTGGGTAATGCTCGGTTTCTGGGCGGGGTAGAAATTTTCAAACAATGTAACCCGCCAATACTACATTTAGGGATAGGGGTCGAGTTGTGTTACATAAAAATAACGAAAAAATCGGGGGTTATGTATAAATGACATCTCGGGCAACGCCGTACACCATATTATTAATTAATAATAATATTAATTATCTGATCAATTTCGTCTGTTTCCCGTTTCTTTCTATATTCGCTACTGATAACAATGGGGAAGGTCGAATTCAAGTATCAGAAACACTAGGGTTTTATCAATTTCTTTGTCAACTAAATCATAACTATGAATGTAATATGCAAATAAGATAAATAATGCACGAGTTTAAGATTCACTAAAGGGTTTTGATACATTTTTCTGTCCAACAATAATAATAAGAGGTTGACGTTTATGTTACAATAATTTAATTCTGTGCTCACAGGTGACAGCACAATTTAATGTATCCATGCTGCCTTGCCTTTTTAAATTTCAGTATGACACATCATAAGCAATAACTCGTGGTTAAAAATGGAAAATATTCCTTAAATATCTCTACGACAGGTCAAAAAGAAAGTCGAATTCCTATTTTAAAAAATAAATGCAAGGAGACAGGCTCAAAAGAGTATTACGATTACGTATCTTCATTGCGCTATAATAAATATTTGGATTTATTATGAAAAATACTATTAATAATGGTTTTAAATAGAATAGAATCAAGTATAACATATTAAGCCCGTTATTACTCAGACAGAGATGGAATAACTCTCTGGGCACGTAAAGTGCTGACTATTGTGCCCCAGAAGTCGTGATCGAAGTTATAATTTAATTAATTTTTCCAACCCCTTTCACAGTTAAGGACAGAGTGCCGACAAAGAATGAATATTCATGAAAAAGGAGGCCAGTATTTCATCTCGTTTTTAATTCCTCCAAACACTTGAAAAGCTATTCAATACTTTCAAATAAAGTAACTTTACTGGAATTAAAATGCGTAAAATAATTCTACATTCTAATGGTGAACGTACTCATACTGGAAATCTTTATACTCACAGTTTACTTACAGGGTTACAAGTAAATAAGGTGTTTACATTTCATAGTCACACTTATGAGACATTATAAGAGCTACATGCAAATTATGACAAAGGTTATACTTTGAAATCTGTTGTAAACTGTGTTAATTAAGATAAGCAAGATTGGCTGGTACGTGGAGATTTGAGTCATTACGATGCTGTTGTCTTTGCACGAGGTTTACACTAAGTATTACTGCTACCTGCCTGTGTGAGTGGAACAGTAGCGCAAGTGAAAAACACTGCACACAGAGGGAATGGCCTCCACGAACAGCTCTGATGCCTGGGTCAAAAAATATTGCAGAAGAGCCTCTAGTAAATCCGAACAAAATTGTTCCCGCACCATTGCACATTGTGACTCATGACAACGTTTGTTAAGGCTGTGCACAGGAATGAAGCAGAATTTCAGTGTTTGTGTAAGAAGTTTCCACGGCGCAGCACAGAAAAGACAAAGGCAGTTGCGGCTCGTGTGTTTTTTAAGTTATGTGCTCTATGTGTATTTATTTAATCAAGAAATGGGCAGTTTTCCCAGTAGTAGATGAATGAAATTACATTTTAATTAAAAAATTAAATAAGGGAGGTTACAATAAGAGAAAATAGAGTAAATTAACATAATCATTATAAAGTATAAGCTAGGTATAGGAAAAGTATTACAACTATAAATACATGTATATAACATTATATGATTTAAAGGTTAATTTTGAAAAAGTTAAAAAAGGAATTATATATTGTACTGGCCTGAAAAGAACAAAAGTGAAAATAGAGGTTACCTAACTAGTTAGCTACCTAAGGAGACAAGGAATGTTTCCATACCACCTCAAGCAACCATTTCTACGAGGATAACTATGTTAAATAATAAAACTACAAAAGCGATATTGTTACCAATATATGCTACATTTCTAATTCTGTCTACATAATATTCAATAGTGTCTAATGTTTAAAAGCGGAATAATTTGGTATTTCTAAACCGAAAGTATTTTTACCCAATAAAAATTTTAAGTTTTGTTAATTTTTGGAACAAGCCACTGAGTAGTGTTGTATGCAGGGTCGTGCGGTATATTTTCGCACTATGATGCCTCTTAAATGTTATTTAATATAACCTTAGATTCTGATTTATTTATTTTACCGAAAATGAACAAATATTATTTTTGTTTTGATAATATAAATTATTATAAAATAAGGTTTATAATCAGTGAATAGTTCAAATTTATTTAGATATCGTGATGCGGCCGCATATCTGTAATTCAACGGCACGGCTCTTGAGTGCTCTCAGATTTGTAGCACGGAAATGAGTGAATTTGTAGAGGTTACGGGTGGCGCATCCGCAGTTGTCAATAAAACGCCAGATCCTGTGCTGTAGCTGGGATAGCACTGGCTGCTTTACCAATAGCTATGCGCCGCGTGTGTGGTAGTTAAAGGTCTTCGATATCGAAGCAAAGATTAGCAGTGTTAAGTTATTAAGAAGGTTCTTAAACTTGAGAAAAATTAATTATTACCAAATTAATGTAAGTACTGTAGCACATAAGAACATACGCAAGAGCCGCCACTGCACACTGGTCCGCAGATACGTCAGCTGTTGGGAGACGCAAACTTTGAGTCCACTGTAACCCCCGATTAGCTGCGTAACGTGACAAAATTGTTGTTGGGGAACAGGGGAGCCGAAAATTCCACGGACCTTATGCACGAACACATTCATGCTTCTAAGCTCATTGGCTGCAACTTAACCATGAAAGTGTACTTCCTTGACTCCCACCTCGATGTGTTCCCATTAGAACTGTGGTGCATTTAGTGATGGGCACAGCGAGGGGTTCCACTAGGACATTTCTCTCATGGAACAGCCGAACACAGAACAGTAGTCTATTGATATGATGGCTGATTTCTGCTGAATGCTACAGACAGATGATCCAGACACCGTCCACAAGAGAAAGACAAAGAAAAGGTGCGAATAAACATGGTAAATTCAATTAATATATGTATCCTAATGATTACGGTAGCAATATACGTGCAACATAAAGTAACCCTGAGCTAGAGACCATTTAATCATGAAAATTCGTGTTCAGCGCATCTAAATCTATGAAGATCTTCTACTCTGGTTTCTGCAAAAAGTCCACTGTTATTTTGTTTCTAGATTTGCAGCTTGAGATTAGTAAGCGAATGCCTTTTGAGGACATACATAATACAATATATTGTAATACTAATTAGAGGCAATTAGAGAATTGATAATTGGAAATTTGGGGTGGATTGTTATCGGAGAGAATGTAAACAAACAATGTACAGGCGGGCTTTGTCGTGCCGAACTTCGGGGTTTTACAGGAGGCAGTCGCGGACAGAAATTCATCGAGTAAGGTTTGCGGGCAGATTTTCATCGAGTAAAGAGCAGCAGACCAGATTTTATTAAGTGGTGTGGCTCATAGAATTTCATCGAGTTAAGTTCGGACATATAATTCAATAAGTAAAGCCACTGTAAAAATTCAACAAGTAAAGACTGTTGCAAATTTCATCGAGAAGGAGTCGATAACAATCTGATTGGCCATTAATCAGAACGAGAAATTCAATATTTGCTGGAGAGTTGATAGATACAAAAGTTTTGGACAGTGTTTTTGAAACAAAAATTAAATTCTGTGAAATTATGGCCTGTTATATGTGAATATGGCATCAGAGCCCAAACGAATGCCTGGTACCAGCAAAGACACTGTAAGTAGAGAGAAATTTTATAAAAGCTTTGTAAACGTTAAATAAGGATCAAATCGTCAGATTTCGGATTCACGTTCATTTTGTTGTTTAACTCTAATGTTGTAAAATATTATTGTTAATTTGAATGTAAAATAAAGTTTTGTTCTTTATTTAAAAGGCCCAAATAAACGATCCTGAGATGAGAGTAGATAAAATTTGTAGAATAGTAATAACCCGAATGTAAATAAATCGCATCAAATTTTTTTGTTATTTTACTTTGAATAAATTAATTATTTTCTGAGGTTTAAATTTTTGTAAATTATTTAACAACCTTTCATTTTAAATTTTAAATAAGATAAAGTCATTCATAATTGTCATTAATTAATTATAGTTTGTTTATTACATTTTGGCGTCATCAACGTGTGGCCAACCATTTAATTAATTGTTAGGCAATTCATCTGTTTAATAATTTAATTAGTTGAGTATTACAATATATTAATACAATTTTATATTAAAAGTTTCTCGAAGTACCAAAGAAGAAAAATTAACATGCTCTAGTGATTTTCACGGCGGGTTTGTAGATCCAAACCGTTATAAGAGAACGTGAAATTGCCAACTCATCTGCCTGAATCCACTGTCTTCATAGTGTCTCCACTTTGCTCTTACTTATACAGTTAGTGGTTCGGTTGTGAGAGAGACGTGGTCTGTTCGGGAATTTCTGTTTGCACAACTACAGCACAAATTGGATACGTCACCGTAGTTTCTGCGTGCATAATCTGGCCACACCATCTGTGACTACATTATCTTGCTCTTTACCAGCAGCTACCGTCATCTGTGAAAACAGAAAACGGAGTCAGGGTCAGGCGTTAAAGGTTATCGCGTCGTTATAGGAGGTAATATAGGCAAATATTAGTATATAAGCAACATTTGTAAATAGGATTTACAGATCGAGGTGACACGCTAATCTTTGTGTTTTTACCGTGAGTAAAGAAATGAGCGAACTATGTGCGTAATAGTAATGTAGATATGCTTGCGATATATATTTGGATCAACATTCTGATACTAAGCCAGAGAAAAAAAACTTCGAAACTAATAAACCTCTGAGAATAATAGTAATGTAGATGCTGACGAGATATATTTGGATCAACAGTTTGATATTAGGTCAGAGAAAATAAAAAGGCTACCTTCAGCGTTACGGCCTCGCATTACGGGGGTCCCGGGTGCGAATCCCGGTGAGGGCATGGATATATGCGTGAGAGAAACTCTCGACAAAGCAGATCCCGACCAGGCAAAAAAAACGTACCGGGAGTATTTTAGATAGAATGATAGAAAGATAGAATGCCATACGAAAATTCAAATCAAGAATGAAAGTAACTCCAGCAGTAGAAAAACCACCAGGTGTGCAAACATGCATTTGGTTACACAGGCCACTAGTTCAGATTGATGATAAATTTATCGCTAAACATTAGAGGTACAGAGCGACTGCTCAGACTGTCGTTGGCTATAATATTATCGCCGAGATAATTAGAACATTTTAATAAACGTTTATGATAGAAGTTCAAAGTATGTTTCAAAGCAAAATATGTGCAAAACATATAGAAACATTCTAATTATGAATACGTTTTATATTTATTTATTGGAAAGGTATGGAACAATGAACATATTCGCCAAAATTTCTTTACAGTGTCACCAGTTTACCTAGTATAATTACGAAATAGGATCACGTTTCTGGTGGCTGCAATGAGAATTATTGTTTTGAAATTGCCTGGGAATATTGAGATAAATTTCAATCGTAAATGTAATCCAATTGCTATTAGTTAACATATTTCATTAAAGGACAATTGCCAATTACAGTTCTCTTATTTTATATTGTATAAAAAAACATTACATCAGATGCGAAGTTAATTTTAATTAAAAATATTTTAAAAATTATTACACGTTTTAATTTACCTAATAAATTTTATGGTCCTCTGAAGGAAACGACTGACTTTTAATTGCTTATATATGAATTTTTTATTTTAACGAAACAAAAGTAAATTTGGGAATTTTATTACATTGTTCGTTTCTATGAAATATGAATTTCAATTTATTTTAAACTAGCTGGGTGCCGGCGTTGCCCGAGATGTCATTTATCTATAATCCCCAATATGTCTCCAATTTCGGTTGCTTTTGCGCTATTTTTATGTAACGCTCCACGAACCCTATCCCTAAATGTGCACCCTCCGATGCCGAAGGAGGTTGAACTCATTGACATAATATATCGGCCGTTTATACATGTTAGAAGATGACCACCCCCACAAATGTGCGATAATCAAACAGTATTTATTCCACGCAAAAATCGACCGATTACATTGTTTGGAAATTTCTACCCTCGCCCACCACCTCCCAAACCCGTCCAAATTAGACTCGGCGACATTCATAGTTTCTGAATTGATTCGAATCTCGGTTGTTTTAGCGTTATTTTTATTTAACGTAATTCCACCCCAACCGCTAACCTTGCTCCCCTCACAGGGGTTGAAATTGTACACAAACAACATAGGTATAAATACTATCAAAGTCATGAACCCCGGGAAATAATTATTTAACGCAAATATCGACCGTTTAAAATGTTTGAAAATTTCCTCCCGCGCCCAACTCCGCGAGGCCCCTCACACCCCCACCAAATCTCGCGCATTGCCCATGTTACCAAGTGACTCGAATCTCGTTTTTTGAGGTTAGTTTTATGAAACACACCTCCATCTCTACGCGTACTTCCCTACCATGCCGTAAGGTGTTGTATTTATACTCAATCAAAATCGGTAGAAATACTATCAATGACATTGCCTGCGTAAAATATTTATTTCACGCAAATATCGGCCATTATACATTTCTGAAATTTTATATCCCCGCCCAGAACTTACCTCCCCCAGTCACTTTCCCAATGGTTGTCATAAATAAAGTCAGTGACATCCATAACTTGAATTTTACTCCAATCTGGGATTTATTTTCTTGTAACGCCCCTCATACCCCCACCCCTAACCTAAGTGTGATCTTTCACGTCCTTAAGAGGTTTAAATTAAAAACAGAATCGGTAGAAATATTATCAGTACATTGACCTCGATAGATATTCATTCCTTTCAAAAATGGACCGTTAAACATGTTTTAAAATTAACACCCCCGCCAACCCTTCCTTGGGGAGAGTTAAATGATTAGTTGAGTGTAATAATTAAACTCATTGACATCCATGACCGTGAGTTCGACTCCAATTTCAATTGTTTTTGCATCATTATATTGTAATTACACTCCACCCCCACCCTTAAGGGAAGCTCCATTCCCAATCCCAAAAGGGGTTGAAATTATACGCGGAGAAAATGTAGATAAATTTTATTAATCAAATTGATCCAGAAATATATTTAATAACGACCGGTCAACATTTTTTTTAAAAATTCACCCAACTCCTCCCACCTCAGCCCACCCCTCACGCGTTGTCCAGAATGTCATAAATAAATTCAGCGACATCCTTCGATTTGACTCGTTTTTTTCTTGTCGGTGCCCTCTACCCCCATGCATCGCCCTCATGCCGAAAGAGGGGTTCAATTTTTACACACACAACTTGGGTAGAATTACTTTAAATCTAATTAACCCTGAAAATATTATTCACTTCTAATATCGGTCGTGATTTCATGTTTCAATATTTCCACTCCCGTCAAACACCACTCCTCGTTAGTTAAATGACAAATTAAATGTCATAATTAAACTCAGTGACATTCATAACCCTGTATTTGACTCTAATCTCGTTATTTATTTTTAACACCCGTTGACTCCCACCCCTAATGTGAGCTCCCTCTCAATCCCGAAAGGGATTCAAATTAAACTCAGAGAACGTGTAGTGATATTTTAATAATCTCATTGTTCCAGAAATATATGTAATCGTTGCAAAATTCAGCCGCTTAAGTTCCTTTAAAATTTGTATTCTCCACTCACATCCACCCAAACCCTCCCACCCTAGTCCAGCCCAACCCTGCGCGTTGCTCAAATTGTCATAAATTAACTCAGCGCCATTAATTACGTTCGATTCATTCGAATGTTGGTTGTTTTCGAGTTATTTTCTTGTAACACACGTCTCCCCTCCTCCCCTAAGCGTTCTTCACCCTCATGTCGCAAGAGGTTGAAATTGTAATACATAAAATGGGTATAAATACTATAAATTAATTAACCTTGAAAAAAAATATTTTCCGTTAATATAGACCTTTTAACATGTTTGAAAATTTTCAACCCCATCCTCTCCCGCCCCTGGGGATTAAGTGAGCAATTGAATATCATAATTACATTTTGTGACACCCAGAAACCTGGGTTTGACTGTAATATTGGTTTTACTCGCGTTATTTATTTATAATGTCCGTCCACCCTCACCCCTAAGAGTGCTCCTTTTCCATGATGTAAGGGGTTGAAACCATACTCAAATAACATCGATTAAATTACTATCTATCTCTTTGATCCCAAAAATTTTTATCTGCCTAAACATCTGCTTTTTAGCATATTTTAATGATTCCAGCTCCTCTCCTAAGTGTGCTTCCCTCTAATGCAGAAAAAGGTTAAATTTTACAAACAACATCGGTAGATATATTATAAATGTCATTGACCTCGACAATTAATTATTTAATGCAAATATCGACCGTTTAACATGTTAGAAAAATTACACCCCCGTCCACCCCAACCCTTCGGGGTTAAAAGGCCAATTGAATGTCATAATCGAACACGGCGACATCCATTACCTTTGGTTTGACTCCAATCTCAGTTGTATTCGCGTTATTTTCTTGTAATACCCCTCCACCCCTAACCCTACGGTGCTCCTTTCCCATTCCGTAAGAGGTTGAAATTTTACTGACATACATTGGTACAAACATTATTAATCACTTTTTCCCCGAAAATATTTATCCTACTCAAATATCAGCCGTGTTAGCATGTTTAAATATATCCATCCCATCTACTCCTAATTGAGACACTAAACAACAACTTGAATATCATAATTAAACTCACTGACAACAATAACCCTGGATTTGAGTCTAATCTCGATTGTGTTTGCATTATTTTTATATAAATCTACTCCACCCCACCCTTAAGGGTGCTCCTCCAAAACCACGAAAAATGTTAATATTAAATATATGGAACATTTAGAGACATTTTATAAATATCACTGAACCAGAAAAATATTTATTCGACGCAAATATCGACTGCTTATTATGTTTTAAAATTTCAACCCCCGTCCACCATTGCTCCTGGCGGTTAAAACACCAATAGATTGTCTTAATTAAACTCAGTGCCATCCATAATCATTGATTTGACTCTAATCTCGGTTGTATTCGCGTTATTTTCTTGTAACGCCCGTCCACCCTTACCCTTAAGGGCGCATCCCTCCCAAGCCCGAAATGGGTTGAAATTAAACTCGGAGAACATTTTATGAATATCATTGGTCCAGAAATATATTTACTTGATACAAAATTCGGCTATTTTAAAAGTTCTACCATCCGCCCAACCCTTCCTACCCAATCCTACAACTGCGCGTTGCCCAGATTGTCATAAATTAACTCAGCGACATCCATTACCTTTGAGTTGACTCGAATCTTGGTATTTTTAGGGTTATTTACTTGGAAACCCCCTCCACCACCACTCCTTAATGTGCTCAACCCTCGTGCCACAATGGATTAAAATTAATAAAAATCAAATGAGTAGAAATACTATAAATCTAATTAACCCTGAAAAATATTTATGCAACGCAAATATCGGACATTTTAGCATGTTTGAAGATTTCCACCACCGTCCAATCATTCTCCTAGGGGTGGTAGGCGTGTTACACCCACACAATATTTGTTTCCCTGTCGCAAAGGACACGTGTACGAAATTTGGTGAAAATGCTTCGAGGGTGTAGATTTGTAAGCGGAACATAACCATATACATACCCACATGTATACACACATACATACCCGTATAAGGCAATTTTATATAATAGAAGCTAGTTTTAAATAGTGTATATATATATACACTATTTAAAACAATTACTAAATTTGTAGATATATAATTTTTCCATCTGAAAATAAACTATTTGGTGGTTTTAGCAATCTGCAGTTGGCAGCATAGTATAAAATGAGTGCAAAACATTACGAAATACGCTTTCTTTAATAGAAAAATATTAGTTTTTAACATTTAAGTATTGTTCTTACCATAATTATAAGTATCTTCCCGTGCGTATTGCAAGATATAATGAAAATAAACTATTTGGTTGTTTTAGCTGTCTGCAGTTGGTAGCATTGTTTAAAATTAATACAAAACGTTACGAAATACGCTGTCTTCAATAGAAAAATATCAATTTTGAACATTTATGTATCGGTTTTATCATAATTCTATGTATCTTCCAGTGCGTATTGCAAGATATAATTTGGCAACATATTGGTCCCTGATCCCGTTATATATTCCACGTCAAAAGTCAAGTTATTTAAAAGAAATTTAATGCCATGGATTGTATAACCTTTGATAATGAATTTTATTTATCACTCGATGTGGTATTGGTAGATTTAATTATACTTATTATTCAATCAAAATATTTTTGCTCAGCTTCATTTCTCAGAAATTGAACATCTAGAACGTCGATCTCAAAAATGGAAAACAAATACTGCTATCCTAACCTAAAATTTTTGTGTCACGACACAAATTGCACGCAATAATTTGTTTACATTTATACAAATTTATAGAAATACGTTGCGTAAAGTATAATTAATTGTACTTTTAATTCAATTAAAATGTTCCTATTTCTGAATACCTTTGATTGAGATTGCATGAATTGAATAACGACCATAAAAACTTTCGGAGTTCCGTACGTCATTTTGAATACCTTTATAGTTACAAACACATAATTCAGCAGACGTACCTTAGACAAATCTTATTATCTTCTGAAATATTATACAGGATACAATAGTACGTTATATTATGAAACTTTAAAATCTCGGCCGACACATATTTGAATGTATTATAAGGCGCCATATTGGCTTTTTTAAGTACGGCGGCGTAATTAACTTTTCCAAATTAACTTTGAGCAAAGATGGTAAAGTATTTCGTATTGTTTTTTATCTATTCGATGGAGTATTACTGGAAAAAACATTTACTTTTTATTCAATCAAAATACTTCTGCTTTATTTCATTACGAAATACAGAACTATATTTTTTATGATGCGTCAATGTTTTTCCAATGACGTCACCATCTCTTGGCGCGCAGTAATTTAACACTAATTCGTAACTTATTTCAACTATAATTATTTCCACGTTTATTCTAGAGGTTTCTCACCCCCACAGTGCTGATTCTCGGTTTTGGCAGAATATATATACCAATTTTTGTTGAATTCTGTCCACGCAATAAAATTTGTATTAAGAACATACAAATATACAAACTCTCTGCTTTATTTATTAGACTAGCTGGGTGCCCGGCGTTGCCCGAGATGTCATTTATCTATAATCCCCAATATGTCTCCAATTTCGGTTGCTTTTGCGCTATTTTTATGTAACGCTCCACGAACCCTGTCCCTAAATGTGCACCCTCCGATGCCGAAGGAGGTTGAACTCATTGACATAATATATCGGCCGTTTATACATGTTAGAAGATGACCACCCCCACAAATGTGCGATAATCAAACAGTATTTATTCCACGCAAAAATCGACCGATTACATTGTTTGGAAATTTCTACCCCCGCCCACCACCTCCCAAACCCGTCCAAATTAGACTCGGCGACATTCATAGTTTCTGAATTGATTCGAATCTGGGTTGTTTTAGCGTTATTTTTATTTAACGTAAATCCACCCCAACCGCTAACCTTGCTCCCCTCACAGGGGTTGAAATTGTACACAAACAACATAGGTAAAAATACTATCAAAGTCATGAACCCCGGGAAATAATTATTTAACGCAAATATAGACCGTTTAAAATGTTTGAAAATTTCCTCCCGCGCCCAACTCCGCGAGGCCCCTCACACCCCCACCAAATCTCGCGCATTGACCATGTTACCAAGTGACTCGAATCTCGTTTTTTGAGGTTAGTTTTATGAAACACACCTCCATCTCTACGCGTACTTCCCTACCATGCCGTAAGGTGTTGAAATTATACTCAATCAAAATCGGTAGAAATACTATCAATGACATTGCCTGCGTAAAATATTTATTTCACGCAAATATCGGCCATTATACATTTCTGAAAATTTATACCCCCGCCCAGAACTTACCTCCCCCAGTCACTTTCCCAATGGTTGTCATAAATAAACTCAGTGACATCCATAACTTGAATTTTACTCCAATCTGGGATTTATTTTCTTGTAACGCCCCTCATACCCCCACCCCTAACCTAAGTGTGATCTTTCACGTCCTTAAGAGGTTTAAATTAAAAACAGAATCGGTAGAAATATTATCAGTACATTGACCTCGATAGATATTCATTCCTTTCAAAAATGGACCGTTAAACATGTTTTAAAATTAACACCCCCGCCAACCCTTCCTTGGGGAGAGTTAAATGATTAGTTGAGTGTAATAATTAAACTCATTGACATCCATGACCGTGAGTTCGACTCCAATTTCGATTGTTTTTGCATCATTATATTGTAATTACACTCCACCCCCACCCTTAAGGGAAGCTCCATTCCCAATCCCAAAAGGGGTTGAAATTATACGCGGAGAAAATGTAGATAAATTTTATTAATCAAATTGATCCAGAAATATATTTAATAACGACCGGTCAACATTTTTTTTAAAAATTCACACAACTCCTCCCACCTCAGCCCACCCCTCACGCGTTGTCCAGATTGTCATAAATAATTTCACCCAACTCCTCCCACCTCAGCCCACCCCTCACGCGTTGTCCAGAGTGTCATAAATAAATTCAGCGACATCCTTCGATTTGACTCGTTTTTTTCTTGTCGGTGCCCTCTACCCCCATGCATCGCCCTCATGTCGAAAGAGGGGTTCAATTTTTACACACACACTTTAAATCTAATTAACCCTGAAAATATTATTCACTTCTAATATCGGTCGTGATTTCATGTTTCAATATTTCCACTCCCGTCAAACACCACTCCTCGGGAGTTAAATGACAAATTAAATGTCATAATTAAACTCAGTGACATTCATAACCCTGTATTTGACTCTAATCTCGTTCTTTATTTTTAACACCCGTTGACCCCCACCCCTAATGTGAGCTCCCTCTCAATCCCGAAAGGGATTCAAATTAAACTCAGAGAACGTGTAGTGATATTTTAATAATCTCATTGTTCCAGAAATATATGTAATCGTTGCAAAATTCAGCCGCTTAAGTTCCTTTAAAATTTGTATTCTCCACTCACCTCCACCCAAACCCTCCCACCCTAGTCCAGCCCAACCCTGCGCGTTGCTCAAATTGTCATAAATTAACTCAGCGACATTAATTACGTTCGATTCATTCGAATGTTGGTTGTTTTCGAGTTATTTTCTTGTAACACACGTCTCCCCCCCTCCCCTAAGCGTTCTTCACCCTCATGTCGCAAGAGGTTGAAATTGTAATACATAAAATGGGTATAAATACTATAAATTAATTAACCTTGAAAAAAAATATTTTCCGTTAATATAGACCTTTTAACATGTTTGAAAATTTTCAACCCCATCCTCTCCCGCCCCTGGGGATTAAGTGAGCAATTGAATATCATAATTACATTTTGTGACACCCAGAAACCTGGGTTTGACTGTAATATTGGTTTTACTCGCGTTATTTATTTATAATGCCCGTCCACCCTCACCCCTAAGAGTGCTCCTTTTCCATGATGTAAGGGGTTGAAACCATACTCAAATAACATCGATTAAATTACTATCTATCTCTTTGATCCCAAAAATTTTTATCTGCCTAAACATCTGCTTTTTAGCATATTTTAATGATTCCAGCTCCTCTCCTAAGTGTGCTTCCCTCTAATGCCGAAAAAGGTTAAATTTTACAAACAACATCGGTAGATATATTATAAATGTCATTGACCTCGACAATTAATTATTTAATGCAAATATCGACCGTTTAACATGTTAGAAAAATTACACCCCCGTCCACCCCAACCCTTCGGGGTTAAAAGGCCAATTGAATGTCATAATCGAACACGGCGACATCCATTACCTTTGGTTTGACTCCAATCTCTGTTGTATTCGCGTTATTTTCTTGTAATACCCCTCCACCCCTAACCCTAAGGTGCTCCTTTCCCATTCCGTAAGAGGTTGAAATTTTACTGACATACATTGGTACAAACATTATTAATCACTTTTTCCCCGAAAATATTTATCCTACTCAAATATCAGCCGTGTTAGCATGTTTAAATATATCCATCCCATCTACTCCTAATTGAGACACTAAACAACAACTTGAATATCATAATTAAACTCACTGACAACAATAACCCTGGATTTGAGTCCAATCTCGATTGTGTTTGCATTATTTTTATATAAATCTACTCCACCCCACCCTTAAGGGTGCTCTTCCAAAACCACGAAAAAGGTTAATATTAAATATATGGAACATTTAGAGACATTTTATAAATATCACTGAACCAGAAAAATATTTATTCGACGCAAATATCGACTGCTTATTATGTTTTAAAATTTCAACCCCCGTCCACCATTGCTCCTGGCGGTTAAAACACCAATAGATTGTCTTAATTAAACTCAGTGCCATCCATAATCATTGATTTGACTCTAATCTCGGTTGTATTCGCGTTATTTTCTTGTAACGCCCGTCCACCCTTACCCTTAAGGGCGCATCCCTCCCAAGCCCGAAATGGGTTGAAATTAAACTCGGAGAACATGTAGGGAAATTTTATGAATATTATTGGTCCAGAAATATATTTATTTGATACAAAATTCGGCTATTTTAAAAGTTCTACCCTCCGCCCAACCCTTCTTACCCAATCCTACAACTGCGCGTTGCCCAGATTGTCATAAATTAACTCAGCGACATCCATTACCTTTGAGTTGACTCGAATCTCGGTATTTTTAGGGTTATTTACTTGGAAACCCCCTCCACCGCCACTCCTTAATGTGCTCAACCCTCGTGCCACAATGGATTAAAATTAATAAAAATCACATGAGTAGAAATACTATAAATCTAATTAACCCTGAAAAATATTTATGCAACGCAAATATCGGACATTTTAGCATGTTTGAAGATTTCCACCACCGTCCAATCATTCTCCTAGGGGTGGTAGGCGTGTTACACCCGCACAATATTTGTTTCCCTGACGCAAAGAACAAGTGTACGAAATTTGGTGAAAATGCTTCGAGGGTGTAGATTTGTAAGCGGAACATGCCCACATGTATACACACATAAATACCCGCATAAGTCAATTTTATATAATAGAAGCTAGTTTTAAATAGTGTATATATATATACACTATTTAAAACAATTACTAAATTTGTAGATATATAATTTTTCCATCTGAAAATAAACTATTTGGTGGTTTTAGCAATCTGCAGTTGGCAGCATTGTTTAAAATTAGTGCAAAACATTACGAAATACGCTTTCTTTAATAGAAAAATATTAGTTTTTAACATTTAAGTATTGTTCTTACCATAATTATATGTATCTTCCCGTGCGTATTGCAAGATATAATGAAAATAAACTATTTGGTTGTTTTAGCTGTCTGCAGTTGGTAGCATTGTTTAAAATTAATACAAAACGTTACGAAATACGCTGTCTTCAATAGAAAAATATCAATTTTGAACATTTATGTATCGGTTTTATCATAATTCTATGTATCTTCCAGTGCGTATTGCAAGATATAATTTGGCAACATATTGGTCCCTGATCCCGTTATATATTCCACGTCAAAAGTCAAGTTATTTAAAAGAAATTTAATGCCATGGATTGTATAACCTTTGATAATGAATTTTATTTATCACTCGATGTGGTATTGGTAGATTTAATTATACTTATTATTCAATCAAAATATTTTTGCTCAGCTTCATTTCTCAGAAATTGAACATCTAGAACGTCGATCTCAAAAATGGAAAACAAATACTGCTATCCTAACCTAAAATTTTTGTGTCACGACACAAATTGCACGCAATAATTTGTTTACATTTATACAAATTTATAGAAATACGTTGTGTAAAGTATAATTAATTGTACTTTTAATTCAATTAAAATGTTCCTATTTCTGAATACCTTTGATTGAGAGTGCATGAATTGAATAACGACCATAAAAACTTTCGGAGTTCCGTACGTCATTTTGAATACCTTTATAGTTACAAACACATAATTCAGCAGACGTACCTTAGACAAATCTTATTATCTTCTGAAATATTATACAGGATACAGTAGTACGTTATATTATGAAACTTTAAAATCTCGGCCGACACATATTTGAATGTATTATAAGGCGCCATATTGGCTTTTTTAAGTACGGCGGCGTAATTAACTTTTCCAAATTAACTTTGAGCAAAGATGGTAAAGTATTTCGTATTGTTTTTTATCTATTCGATGGAGTATTACTGGAAAAAGTTATACTTTTTATTCAATCAAAATATTTCTGCTTTATTTCATTACGAAATACAGAACTATATTTTTTATGATGCGTCAATGTTTTTCCAATGACGTCACCGTCTCTTGGCGCGCATTAATTTAACACTAATTCGTAACTTATTTCAACTATAATTATTTCCACGTTTATTCTAGGCGTTTCTCACCCCCACAGTATTGGTTCTCGATTTTGGCAGAATATATATACCAATTTTTGTTGAAATCTGTCCACGCAATAAAATTTGTATACGGAACATACAAATATACAAACTCTCTGCTTTATTTATTAGACTAGATTAAACCTGTTTAAGCGTTCTCAGAATAATGTCAAAATTTGAAAATATTTTTATTGTCTGCTATTCGAAGTTATTTATTTGAATTTTTTTTGTCTAGTGTTATGCTGGCTTAACCTGGTGATATTTAGTCATGTTTCTGATCCCAATGTAGCTGAAAGTATAAGAGAATGTTTTATTTGTAGGTGAAATACTAGAAAGAAATGTATTGCAGAAAAGTATAAATATTTTTATCTACTATTCAGGTAAAATAAAAATTACAAATATTAGTGGTACTGTTAGCGGAAAAGCTCGGATAAGATAAAGTCATATATTGCAATAAGATTATGAAGCTCAGTGATTTAAAATAGTAAATAGCATTCAAGTACAATCGATATAAATTGTTTAATTTATTATACGTAACAATTTTTTGCAATTAATAATCTCGCGTCCGGACTATCCAGGTTATTGTACGAAACAAGTATTGTGAACGAAATCAAACAGCCATCAGCGGATTTTCATTAAGAGGGTTAATCAATAAGGCTCAGGAGTTATAAATATCTTGCTAAAAAATCTCTTTTCCCACGATTTTAACATTGGCGCCCAGAATAACTTGAGTTCCACTTTCTTAGCTAGCGTGTACTAGGATTTAGAATGATATTTCATTCATTTACAACGATTAAGGATTATACGGAAAGTAAGATAACGGTGATGGTTGGACAAAACTAGTATTGGAAAAATATTTGCAAGAGGTACAATGTTTTCACCGTCCTATTAATAACCGAATATTGACCTAGTTTAAATTATATTTATATTAATTCAATTAATCCTCGGTTGAGGAAATTATTTTTTATTCCTTACTTTATATTTAAGATTTCTTACTTGTGTAATGTTCTGCAATCTTATTCTCCCTTATTTACGTATGTAGTTTTGCTTATATTTTCCCTGAACCTATTTCATGTAATTTCAAATACGTGCACTTTAAATTCTTTATATCACTTTTTATGTATAGTCTTAAACATCTATAGTATTTATGTATAAGACATTCATACATTTGTAAGTAATATCAATTTGACTTGTCTTATTTCCTCAGCCGAGGACTAATGGAACTAATAAAATCTAATCTAATCTATAAATATGTTAGTTATCTTATTATAAATCATATGTAAATTGTGTTATTAATTAAAGCTTGGAACAATTTGAAGCAAACTCGGTACACGCACGATTAAGGACAAACCCATTTGAGATAAGACCACTCTAGCACTCATATATGGGGGTGAAAGGGGTTGGAAAAATTGCCTAGTTTGGTGTCGAATAAATATTTTACAGGGTTTCTCAGATTCATAGTGTCACTATCGACGTTTTAGTGTCTCATTTCATTCTCCAACGGCATGAGAAACACCACTAGGGGTAGGGGTGACAAAATATTGCGATAACGACCAATATTTGTGTCGGATCCGGGGTATCGTAGTGGCGGAGTTTAATTAAGGCATTCCAACAAGGTTAAGTTGAAAATTGAACTATTAACAACTAGGGTTGGGGTGAAATGGAGTGAGAAATTGTTACACATACGTTCTTAATTTAAACCGAACTTTGTACACATTTAACTTATGATCCGGAATGGAACAACACTCATTATTTTATAACACCTACTGTGTTCTCGTTAACGAATATAGTTCAACTACATTATGATTTGCAACAACCATTTTGGGGTGAGCCCCCCCCCCCCCCCGCAATCGAAGACGTCTGGTGGAAGTGGAATTCCCTTAGAAAAATGGGAAAACGAACGATATTAGTCTAAAAAATATATTTCTCATCATGTATAATAAGTTAAGTAATAAATTAAGTGTTCTATTATGTTTTATTACATGAAAACGACAGAACGGAAAACGCAATTCGGGAAAGCGATTCTTTCGAGAAAATGACAAATCGGAATATTGACCTGTCGGGCAAACGTCGGGAGAAGGTTCGCCGGAAATGTGTCATTCCTGCGTAAATTATTCCGATAATGCCTCAGTTCCAAACACAACCGACAGAACAAGAAAGGAATAGGTCAATTTGTCAATAAATTATTGAACAGTGTGAAGCTTAATTTCCCTTCATCAGGAGAAACATGTATTTGCGGAAAAAAATCCTGTGAACGTCAATAAGGCAAGAGTGAAAAGTGGATCATATGATCATAGAAACATTCGTATCTTACATATTTTATTGTGTCAACAAGAACAGAAACGTTCTTTAATTTGTATAGAAGTGATTACTATAGATCTTCAGCAAACTAATGGTGCTCATTTCAATTATTACGGATACTTGTACGTGTGAATTAGTTCGGCAAGTTCTCTTCTCTACAAAGGGCCCCCTCAAATCGCAGAACTGCCAACTCTGCAAGGCTCACAAGTTCGTATTATACACCCGCAGAGAGCTAAATTGTTGCGCTAGTTTCTATTAATCTGAGAAATCCTGTTACATCTCGGTGACTATACATTGAAACCGTCACAAGTGATGAGATTGTATCGGATTGCTGTTTATCTTCTATTTAAGTCTAAAAAGGAATTATTGTACCCTTATTTTGAAATACTAGCTTAATAAAATATGAAATTAATAACATTTAAGTAGGATTAAATGAAAGATATAATATTCGTTATTTAAACTGTCGTGTAGTATAGTATTTGATTTAAGTAAAGAATTGAATAAAAATTTAAAGATCCCACTAGCGCTTATTACGGTTAATTCTTTGCTGCCTCGATATCAGATTAGAAATCAGGTAATAATCATTTGTAAAGACAAATAAAAGAGGTGGAGATTTAAGGAAGCCGTTAATGCTGTATCCGGAAGATCGAATTCAGTGAGTAAAATGTACAATCTCAATATTAAAGAATAAAATAATAAAGTAATTGAAATTTTTAATTATTATTAACACCTCTTCTTTTACCATCTTTTCATATGGGATAATAAGTAATTAATTAAGTTAAATAACTAAAATAAATATAAAATAACTTGTATCGATACTTAGAATAAAGCTACCCTTTTGAAATATATCTTAGAGATGCTTAATTACACATACCACTGTGAACAAAAAGTAAGGTGAATATATTTAAAAAATATAAATTCTTTATTTATTCTTCCAAATCAATTTCATCTCCTTCAAAATAATCCCCGTCTGATAAAACCCACTTTTTCCAACGCTTCTCCAGTCCTCGAAACAGTCGAAATAGTCTTTTCCCGATATAGCCTTCAAGACCTTCTTCGATTCGGTTTTTATCTCCTCAATCGTGCCAAAACGGCGTCCCCGCATTGGCCTTTTGAGTTTGCTGAATAGCCAGAAGTCGCACGGAGCCAAATCAGGCGAATACGGTGGTTTGCGGAACGATATAAGTCAACTTATTGGCAAAAAAGTCGCGAAGAACCAATGCAGTATGACATGGTGCATTATCGTGATGAAGGAACCAAGAGTTGTTCGCCCATAATTCCGGCCGTTTAAGACTAATAGCTTCATGAAAACGACGCATAACGCTCAAATAATATTCTTTGTTGACAGTTTGGCCCGGCGGAAGGAATTCATAGTGCACCACACCACGATAATCAAAGAAAACTGTCAACGTGACCTTGATTTTCGATCGACTTTGCCGTGGTCTTTTCGGTCTTGCTTTTGCACGATATTCGCTGGATTGGTCGGTGGTTTCAGGGTCGTATGCGTAAAACAAAGTCTCTTCTCCAGTAATGATGCATTTCAAGTGGTCCTGATAGTCAAACAGCAAAGTTTCACACATATCATTGCGATGCTTTTTTTTTCCAAAAAATTGAGCGATTTTGTCACCAATCGAGACTTGACGCGTTTGAGACACAAAACATTCTTCAAAATGGTTTGGGCAGAGCCAAATGATATTCCAACACTATCAGCGACATCTCTAATTGTCGATCGACGATTTTCAAACACCAAATCTTTGATTCTTTGGACGTGGCCCTCGTCGGTAGACGTTGACAGTCGTCCAGAGCGCGGTTCGTCTTCAACGCGTTCTTGCCCTCTTTGAACTCGTTTTACCACTTATAAACGTTTTTTTGTGCCATAGTTTGATCACCAAAATCCTTCCGCAACATTTTCAACGTGTCCGCACAAGAATATTCGTTCCGCATACAAAATTTGATGCAAGTTATTTGATCAACAAAATCACCCATTGCAAAAATGGAAAAATTCACTTTTGATTGTTTACAAAAACACGTGTAACTCGGAGATTATGAAACCTTTTAACAAACAGACGCTTGGCAAATATTATAGACAGTCCTACCAACCTAGGAAAAAAAATTAACTGCCTTCGTTATACCCGGGAGTTTTAAATGACAATTTCACCTTACTTTTTGATCACAGTGGTATATATAGTAAACATAAATTAATCATAATCAAATCTATCCATTAGGGTTTTCGGCTTGAATTCTGAAACAAATTTATTGCAAGTGCGTTAGGATTAACTTGAGTTCTAGTACAATAACGTACACTAAATATCTTAATTTTATCTTTAACTAGCTGGGTGCCCGGCGTTGCCCGAGATGTCATTTATCTATAACCATCCATAAGACTCCAATTTTGGTTACTTTTGAGCTATTTTTATGGAAAGCTCCTCGAACCCTATCCCTAAATGTGCTCACCTTCCATGTCGAAGGGGGATGAAGTCATTGACTAAATATATCGGCCGTTTTTACATGTTAGAAGATGACCTCCCCCACAAATATGCGATAATGAAAAAGAATGTATTCCACGCAAAAGTCGGCCGATTACATTGTCTGAAAATTTAATCCCCCGCCCAACTCCTACCAAACCTGTCGCGTTACCCAGGTTGTCACAATTAGATTCAGCGACATTCATAGTCTCGGAATTGATTCGAAACTCGGTTGTTTTTGCAGGATTTTATTTAACGTACCTCCACCCCACCCTTAAGCTTGCTCCCCTCACAGGGGTTAAATTATACACAAACAACATCGGTATAAATACTATCAAAGTAATTAACCCCAGGAAATAATTATCGCAAATATCGACCGTTTAACATGTTTGAAATTTTTCACCCCCGACCACTCACGCTTCGGGGACTTAAACGGTCAAGTTTAATGTCATAATTAAACTCAGTGACAATCCTGATAGTTTCTGGTTTCTTTTTATCTAATGCTACTTCCACGCCAACCCTTAAGGGTGCACCCTTCCAAGTCCGAAAGTGTTGAAATTATACACAGAGAACATGTAGGGAAATTTTAATAATCTAATTCGTCCCGAAATATATTTAATTGACGCAAAATACAGCCGGTCAACTCATCCCAACCCAGCCGATACCCGCGCGTTATCCAGATTGTCATAAACAAATTTAGCAACATCCATTATCTTCGATTTGACTCGAATCTCGGTTGTTTTCCCGTTATTTTCAAGGAAATCCCCTCCACCCCCACCCCTATCATGCCTACATATAACATCGGTTGAAATTCTATCAACGTGAATGTTCCCGGCATTTATTTATTCCATGCTAATATCGATGATTTAACATGTTAGAAAATTTCCATCCCATCCACTACCACCCCTTGGGGCTAAATGGCCAATTTGATGCTATAATTGAACTGGGCGACATCCATAACCTCGGATTTGACTCCAATCTCGGTTTTATTCGCGTTATTTTATTGCAGCTTTCCTCCACCCAACACCGAAAAGTGCTTTACTGATAAGCCCGAAAGTGGTTGAAGTTATAATCTGTGTAAATGTAGAGAAATCTCATTGATCCGGAAAAATATTTAGTTGCATAGTTGATTAACATGTTTGACAATTTCCACTCCCGACCACGGCCGTCCCTGGGAGGTTAATTGCTAGTTTATAGCATAATTAATTTCAGCGTTATCCATAACTTTGCTTTTGACTCCAGTCTCGTTTGTATTCGAGTTAGTTTTTTGTAATATTCCTCAACCCCCACCCCTACAATTCTCCTTTCCCATGCCGTAAAATGTTTGAAATTTTACTCACATATATTGGTACAAACACTATTAATCACTTTTACCCGGAAATTATTTATCTGACTGTGTTAGCATGTATGAAGAATTTGATCCACCGGAATAGATTAGTATTCTCCACCCCAAACGCTAGGGGTGCTCTTTCCCCAGGGTGTAGAGGTTGAAAATTATATTCAGATATCATCAGTGGAATGACTATAAATATCTTTGACCCCTAAAAATATTTATCCGACTGAAATATCGACTGTTTTAGCATGTCAAAATAGTTCCACCCCCGTTCACCCCCGCTTCTGGGGGTGGTAGGCGCGTCTCACCCCGACAGTGTTGTTTTCCTGGTTGCAAAGAAGACGTGTACGAAATTTGGTGAAATTTGATCCACCGGTATAGATTTGTATTCTCCACCCCAAACCCTAAGGGTGCCCTTTTCCCAGGGTGTAAGGGATGAAAATTATATTCAGAAAACATCGGTAGAAACACCATCAATAGCTTGGCCCCCTAAAAATTATTATCCGATCAAAATATCGGCTGTTTTAACATTTTTAAATATTTCAACCCCCGCGCACCCCCACTTCTGGGGGTAGTAGACATGTCTCACCCCAACAGTGTTTGTTTCCTGGTCGTAAAGTACACGTGTACGAAATTTGGTGAAATTTGCTCTACCGGTGTAGATTTGTTTAACGAACATACAAACATACAAACATTCAAACATACATACACGCTTTTTTATTTATAAGAAGATTAAGTGTAATAATTATTTATATTAAGCCCTTTCGTTCTGGTAGAAAAGGGATTATTAATGGATTGATTTATATGGTTTTTGGATTTTAAGAACAATTGTTCTAATAATGTAGATTACGTGGATAATATTTTCATTGAAGTTGTAGTAAACTAAATTATAAACTATGTTAGCATGTAGAGTTTTTGTTACATGTATTTGTCCGTGATTATTTGTTGCTTTATTTCTTCTCAATAATACAACTTCAATTACGGAATAAATGTAAAATTATATTTATAGCAATTTATAATATAAAAACTCTTTAAAAGAGTATAAAAAGCAATGGTTCTGAAACACTTTTACTTACCATTAAACGTCGTTATTAATGAAAACAACATCGGTTAAAATAGTATGAACAACACCACCCCTAAATCTGCTACTTTCCCGTGGTGGAAAGGGTTGAATTTTTACTCATTTCACATCGGTAGAAACACTATCAATCTAGTTTACCCATAAACACATAACATTTTGGCAGTTTTAGAATAATAGACAATTCTCACCCCTAGCCCTAAGCAAGCTCACCACTAATGTCTAAAGGGATTTATATTTTCAACAACATCCGTTGAAATAGTATTCACGTAATTCTCCTCCAAGAACGCGCAAGAACTGACTATTTATCTTCCCTTCCAACCCCCATTCTTTCGGGTTAAATGGGCTATTGAAAATATTTATCCGAAGTAAACTCACTGACATCCATAACCTTCGATTTGACTCCAAACTCGGTTGTATTCGCGTTATATTTCTGTACAGCAACTCCACCCCAAACCCTAAGGGTGCCCTTTTCCCAGGGCGTAGGAGATGAATATTATATTCTGATAACATCGGTAGAAACACAATCAATATCTTTGACCCCGAAAATATTTATCCAAATCTAATACCTGCTGTTTTAGCATGTTTAAGTATTTCAACCCCCGTCCACCCCCGCTTCTTCGGTTGGTAGACGCGTCTCACCCCGACAGTGTTGTTTTCCTGGTCGAAAAGAACGCGTGTACGAAATTTAGTGAAATTTGCTCTAGCGGTGTAGATTTGTATTCTCCACCCCAAACGCTAGGGGTGCTCTTTCCCCAGGGTGTAGAGGTTGAAAATTATATTCAGATACCATCAGTGGAAACATTATAAATATCTTTGACCCCTAAAAATATTTATCCGACTGAAATATCGAAAGTTTTAGCATGTTCAAATATTTCCACCCCCGTCCACCCCCGCTTCTGGGGGTGGTAGGCGCGTCTCACCCCGACAGTGTTTGTTTCCTGGTAGCAAAGAACACGTGCACGAAATTTGGTGAAATTTGAACCACCGGTATAGATTTGTATTATCCACCACAAACGCTAGGGGTGCTCTTTCCCCAGGGTGTAGGGGATGAAAATTATATTCAGAAAACATCGGTAGAAACACCATCAATATCTTGGAATCCTAAAAATTATTATCCGATCAAAATATCGGCTGTTTTAGCATGTTTAAATACTTCAACCCCCGTGCATCCCCGCTTCTGGGGGTGGTAGACATGTCTCACCCCGACAGTGTTTGTTTCCTGGTCGTGAAGAACACGTGTACAAAATTTGGTGAAATTTGCTCTTCCGGTGTAGATTTGTATGAGGAACATACAAACAAATATATTTATATACAAACACTCTGCTTTATTTATAAGACTAGCTGGGTGCCCGGCGTTGCCCGAGATGTCATTTATCTATAATCCCCAATATGTCTCCAATTTCGGTTGGTTTTGCGCTATTTTTATGTAACGCTCCTCGAACCCTATCCCTAAATGTGCACCCTCCGATGCCGAAGGAGGTTGAACTCATTGACATAATATATCGGCTGTTTATACATGTTAGAAGATGACCACCCCCACAAATGTGCGATAATCAAACAGTATTTATTCCACGCAAAAAGCGACCGATTACATTGTTTGGAAATTTCTACCCCCGCCCACCACCTCCCAAACCCGTCCAAATTAGACTCGGCGACATTCATAGTTTCTGAATTGATTCGAATCTGGGTTGTTTTAGCGTTATTTTTATTTAACGTAAATCCACCCCAACCGCTAACCTTGCTCCCCTCACAGGGGTTGAAATTGTACACAAACAACATAGGTAAAAATAATATCAAAGTCATGAACCCCGGGAAATAATTATTTAACGCAAATATCGACCGTTTAAAATATTTGAAAATTTCCTCCCGCTCCCAACTCCGCGAGGCCCCTCACACCCCCACTAAATCTCGTGCATTGCCCACGTTGTCAAGTGACTCGAATCTCGTTTTTTGAGGTTAGTTTTATGAAACACACCTCCATCTCTACGCGTACTTCCCTACCATGCCGTAAGGTGTTGTAATTATACTCAATCAAAATCGGTAGAAATACTATCAATGACATTGCCTGCGTAAAATATTTACTTCACGCAAATATCGGCCATTATACATTTCTGAAAATTTATACCCCCACCCAGAACCTACCACACCCAGTCACTTTCCCAATGGTTGTCATAAATAAACTCAGTGACATCCATAACTTGAATTTGACTCCAATCTGGGATTTATTTTCGTGTAACGCCCCTCATACCCCCACCCCTAAGTGTGATCTTTCACGTTCTTAAGAGGTTTAAATTAAAAACAGAATCGGTAGAAATATTATCAGTACATTGACCTCGATAGATATTCATTCCTTTCAAAAATGGACTGTTAAACATGTTTTAAAATTAACACCCCCGCCAACCCTTCCTTGGGGAGTGTTAAATGATTAGTTAAGTGTAATAATTAAACTCATTGACATCCATGACCGTGAGTTCGACTCCAATTTCGATTGTTTTTTCATCATTATATTGTAATTACACTCCACCCCCACCCTTAAGGGGAGCTCCATTCCCAATCCCAAAAGGGGTTGAAATTATACGCGGAGAAAATGTAGATAAATTTTATTAATCAAATTGATCCAGAAATATATTTAATAACGACCGGTCAAGATTTTTTTAAAAATTCACCCAACTCCTCCCACCTCAGCCCACCCCTCACGCGTTGTCCAGAATGTCATAAATAAATTCACCCAACTCCTCCCACCTCAGCCCACCCCTCACGCGTTGTCCAGAATGTCATAAATAAATTCAGCGACATCCTTCGATTTGACTCGTTTTTTTCTTGTCAGTCCCCTCTACCCCCATGAATCGCCCTTATACCGAAAGAGGGGTTCAATTTTTACACACACAACTTGGGTAGAATTACTTTAAATCTAATTAACCCTGAAAATATTATTCACTTCTAATATCGGTCGTGATTTCATGTTTCAATATTTCCACTCCCGTCAAACACCACTCCTCGGGAGTTAAATGACAAATTAAATGTCATAATTAAACTCAGTGACATTCATAACCCTGTATTTGACTCTAATCTCGTTATTTATTTTTAACACCCGTTGACCCCCACCCCTAATGTGAGCTCCCTCTCAATCCCGAAAGGGATTCAAAGTATACTCAGAGAACGTGTACTGAGATTTTAATAATCTCATTGTTCCAGAAATATATGTAATCGTTGAAAAATTCAGCCGCTTAAGTTCCTTTAAAATTTGTATTCTCCACTCACCTCCACCCAAACCCTCCCACCCTAGTCCAGCCCAACCCTGCGCGTTGCTCAAATTGTCATGAATTAACTCAGCGACATTAATTACGTTCGACTCATTCGAATGTTGGTTGTTTTCGAGTTTTTTTCTTGCAACACACGTCTCCCCCCCCCTCCCCTAAGCGTTCTTCACCCTCATGTCGCAAGAGGTTGAAATTGTAATACATAAAATGGGTATAAATACTATAAATTAATTAACCTTGAAAAAAAAAATTTTCCGTTAATATAGACCTTTTAACATGTTTGAAAATTTTCAACCCCATCCTCTCCCGCCCCTGGGGGTTAAGTGAGCAATTGAATATCATAATTACATTTTGCGACACCCATAAACCTGGGTTTGACTGTAATATTGGTTTTAATCGCGTTATTTATTTATAATGCCCGTCCACCCTCACCCCTAAGAGTGCTCCTTTTCGATAATGTAAGGGGTTGAAACCATACTCAAATAACATCGATAAAAGTACTATCTATCTCTTTGATCCCAAAAATGCCTAAACATCTGCTGTTTTAGCATGTTTGAATGTTTCCAGCTCCTCTCCTAAGTGTGCTTTCCTCTAATACCGAAAAAGGTTAAATGTTACAAACAACATCGGTAGATATATTGTCAATGTTACTGACCTCGACAAATAATTATTTAATGCAAATATCGACCGTTTAACATGTTAGAAAAATTCCACCCCAACCCTTGGGGTTAAAAGGCCAATTGAATGTCAGAATTGAACACGGCGACTTCCATTACCTTTGGTTTGACTCCAATCTCGGTTGTATTCGTGTTATTTACTTGTAATACCCCTCCACCCCTAACCCTACGGTGCTCCTTTGGTTGGACACCAATCTCGGTTGTATTCGCGTTATTTTCTTGTAATACCCCTCCACCCCTAACCCTACGGTGCTCCTTTCCCATTCCGTAAGAGGTTGAAATTTTACTGACATACATTGGTACAAAGATTATTAATCACTTTTTCCCCGAAAATATTTATCCTACTCAAATATCAACCGTGTTAGCATGTTTGAAAGATATCCACCCCATCTACTCCTGCTTGAGGCACTAAACAACAACTTGAATATCATAATTAAACTCACTGACAACAATAACCCTGGATTTGAGTCCAATCTAGATTGTGTTTGCACTATTTTTATATAAATCTACTCCACCCTCACCCTTAAGGGTGCTCCTCCCAAACCACGAAAGAGGTTAATATTAAATATATGGAACATTTAGAGACCTTTTATAAATATCAGTGAACCAGAAAAATATTATTCGACGCAAATATCGGCTGCTTATTATGTTTGAAAATTTCAACCCCCGTCCACCATTGCTCCTGGCGGTTAAAACACCAATTGATTGTCTTAATTAAACTCAGCGCCATCCATAATCATTGATTTGACTCTAATCTTGGTTGTATTCGCATTATTTTCTTGTAACTCCCGTCCACCCCCATCCTTAAGGGTGCTCCCCTCCCAAGCCCAAAAGAGTTTGAAATTATACACGGAGAACATGTAGAGAAATTTTATGAATCACACTGTTCCCGAAATATATTTATTCACAGCAAAAGTCGGCCGGTTAAAACGTTTGAAAATTTCTACCCTCGCCCACCACGGCTAGACCCTCCCACTTCCGCCCAATCCCACACGTTGCTCAGGTTGTCATAAATAAACACAGCGACATGCATTTCCTTGGATTTTACGTCAATCTCGTTTGTTTTTTATATATTTTATTGTAACTCCCCTCTACCCCCACCCCTAGGCGTCCTCCCCTCTCATACTGAAAAGAGTTGAAATTATACACAAACATCACCAGTAGAAATACTATCAATTCCATTAACGCCTGGGGAATATTAATTCCACACGATCATCAACCGGTTAACATGTTTGAAAATTTACAACCCCTCCAACCCCTCGTTGGGAATGTTAAACGGTAATTCTAATGTCATAATTAAACTTATTGACATCCATAATCCTTTGATTTGACTCTAATCTCGTTTGTATTCGCGTTATTTTCTTGTAACGCCCGTCCACCCTTACCCTTAAGGGAGCATCCCTCCCAAGCCAGAAATGGGTTGAAATTAAACACGGAGAACATGTAGGGAAAATTTATGAATATAATTGTTCCCGAAATATATTTATTTGATACAAAATTCGGCTGGTTAGCTTATTTTAAAAGTTCTACCCTCCGCCCAACCCTTCCTTCCCAATCCTACAACTGCGCGTTGCCCAGATTGTCATAAATGAACTCAGCGACATCCATTACCTTTGAGTTGACTCGAATCTCGGTATTTTTAGCGTTATTTACTTGGAATCCCTCCTCCACCGCCACCCCTTAATGTGCTCAACCCTCGTGCCACAATGGATTAAAATTAATAAAAATCACATGAGTAGAAATACTATAAATCTAATTAACCCTGAAAAATATTTATGCAATGCAAATATAGGACTTTTTAGCATGTTTGAAGATTTCCACCACCGTCCAATCATTCTCCTAGGGGTGGTAAGCGTGTTACACCCACACAATATTTGTTTCCCTGTCGCAAAGGACACGTGTACGAAATTTGGTGAAAATGCTTCGAGGGTGTAGATTTGTAAGCGGAACATAACCATATACATACCCACATGTATACACACATACATACCCGTATAAGGCAATTTTATATAATAGAAGCTAGTTTTAAATAGTGTATATATATATACACTATTTAAAACAATTACTAAATTTGTAGATATATAATTTTTCCATCTGAAAATAAACTATTTGGTGGTTTTAGCAATCTGCAGTTGGCAGCATAGTTTAAAATGAGTGCAAAACATTACGAAATACGCTTTCTTTAATAGAAAAATATTAGTTTTTAACATTTAAGTATTGTTCTTATCATAATCTATTGTATCTTCCCGTGCGTATTGCAAGATATATGGAAAATAAACTATTTGGTTGTTTTAGCTGTCTGCAGTTGGTAGCATTGTTTAAAATTAATACAAAACGTTACGAAATACGCTGTCTTGAATAGAAAAATATCAATTTTGAACATTTATGTATTGTTTTTATCATAATTTTTATGTATCTTCCAGTGCGTATTGCAAGATATAATTTGGCAACATATTGGTCCCTGATCCCGTTATATATTCCACGTCAAAAGTCAAGTTATTTAAAAGAAAATTAACGCAATGGATTGTATAACCTTTCATAATAAATTATATTTATCACTGGTGGTGGTAGATTTAATTATACTTATTATTCAATCAAAATATTTTTGCTTTACTTCATTTCTCAGAAATTGTACATCTATAACGTCGTTCCCAAAAATGGAAAACAAATTCTGCTATCCTAACCTAAAATTTTTCTTTCACGACACAAATTGCACGCAATAATTTGTTTACATTTATACAAATTTATAGAAATACGTTGCGTAAAGTACAATTAATTGTACTTTTAATTCAATATAAATGTTTCTATTTCTGTACATACCTTTGACTGAGAGTGCATTAATTTAATAACGACCATAAAAACTTTCAGAGTTCCGTACGTCATTTTGAATACTTTTATAGTTACAAACACATAATTCAGCAGTCGTACGTTAGACAAATCTTATTATCTTCTGAAATATTATACAGGATACAATAGTACGTTATATTATAAAACTTTAAAATCTCGGCCGAAACATATTTGAATGTATTATAAGGCGCCATATTGGCTTTTTTAAGTACGGCGGCGTAATTAACTTTTCCAAATTAACTTTGAGCCAAGATGGTAAAGTATTTCGTATTGTTTTTTATCTATTCGATGGAGTATTACTGGAAAAAGTTATACTTTTTATTCAATCTAAATATTTCTGCTTTATTTCATTACGAAATACAGAACTATATTTTTTATGATGCGTCAATGTTTTTCCAATGACGTCACCGTCTCTTGGCGCGCAGTAATTTAACACTAATTCGTAACTTATTTCAACTATAATTATTTCCACGTTTATTCTAGGCGTTTCTCACCCCCACAGTATTGGTTCTCGATTTTGGCAGAATATATATACCGATTTTTGTTGAATTCTGTCCACGCGATAAAATTTGTATTAGGAACATACAAATATACAAACTATCTGCTTTATTTATTAGATAAGATTAAGTGTAATAATTATTTATATTAAGCCCTTTCGTTCTTGTAGAAAAGGGATTATTAATGGATTGATTTATATGGTTTGGGATTTTGAGAACATTTGTTCTAATAATGTAGATTACGTGGATAATATTTTCATTGAAGTTGCAGTAAACTAAATTATAAACTACGTTAGCATGTAGAGTTTTTGTTACATGTATTTGTCCGTGATTATTTGTTGCTTTATTTTTTCTCAATAATACAACTTCAATTACGGAATAAATGTAAAATTATGTTTATAACAATTTATAATATAAAAACTTTTTAAAAGAGTATAAAAAGCAATGGTTCTGAAACACTTTTATTTTCGATTAAACGTCGTTATTAAAGGAAACAACATAGGTTAAAATAGTATGAACAACACCACCCCTAAATCGGCTACTTTCCCTTAGTGGAAAGGGTTGAATTTTTACTCATATCACATCGGTAGAAACACTATCAATCTAGTTTACCCATAAACACATTACATTTTGGCAGTTTTAGAGTAATAGACAATTCTTACCCCCAGCCCTAAGCAAGCTCACCACTAATGTCTAAAGGGATTTATATTTTCAACAACATCCGTTGAAATAGTATTCACGTAATTCTCCTCCAAGAACGCGCAAGAACTGACTATTTATCTTCCCTTCCAACCCCCACCCTTTCGGGTTAAATGGGCAATTAAAAATATTTATCCGAAATAAACTCACTGACATCCATAACCTTCGATTTGACTCCAAACTCGGTTGTATTCGCGTTATTTATCTGTAAAGCGACCCCACCCCAAACCCTAAGGGTGCTCTTTTCCCAGGGCGTAGGAGATGAATATTATATTCAGATAACATCGGTAGAAACACAATCAATATGTTTGACCCCGAAAATATTTATCCAAATCTAATACCTGCTGTTTTAGCATGTTTAAGTATTTCAACCCCCGACCACCCCCGCTTCTGGGGTTGGTAGACGCGTCTCACCCCGACAGTGTTTGTTTCCTGGTCGCAAAGAACACGTGCACGAAATTTGGTGAAATTTGCTCCAGCGGTGTAGATTTGTATTCTCCACCCCAAACGCTAGGGGTGCTCTTTCCCCAGGGTGTAGAGGTTGAAAATTGTATTCAGATATCATTAGTGGAAAGACTATTAATATATTTGACCCCTAAAAATATTTATCCGACTGAAATATCGACTCTTTTAGCATGTTTAAATATTTCCACCCCCGTCCTCCCCAGCTTCTGGGGGTGGTAGGCGCGTCTCACCCCGACAGTGTTTGTTTCCTGGTCGTAAAGAACACGTGTACAAAATTTGGTGAAATTTGTTCTACCGGTGTAGATTTGTATGAGGAACATACAAATATATTTATATATATACAAACACTCTGCTTTATTTATTAGATATCTGGGTGCGCGGCGTTGCCCGAGATGTCATTTATCTATAACCATAGATAAGACTCCAATTTTGGTTACTTTTGAGCTATTTTTATGTAAAGCTCCTCGAACCCTATCCCTAAATGTGCTCACCTTCCATGCCGAAGGGGGATGAAGTCATTGACTAAATATATCGGCCGTTTTTACATGTTAGAAGATGACCACCCCCACAAATATGCGATAATGAAAAAGAATGTATTCCACGCAAAAATCGGCCGATTACATTATCTGAAAATTTATTCCCCCGCCCAACACCTACCAAACCCGTCGCGTTACCCAGGTTGTCACAATTAGATTCAGCGACATTCATAGTCTCGGAATTGATTCGAATCTCGGTTGTTTTTGCGGGATTTTATTTAACGTACCTCCACCCCACCCTTAAGATTGTTCCCCTCACAGGGGTTAAATTATACACAAACAACATCGGTATAAATACTATCAAAGTAATTAACCCCAGGAAATAATTATCGCAAATATCGACCGTTTAACATGTTTGAAATTTTTCACCCCCGACCACTCCCGGTTCGGGGACTTAAACGGTCAAGTTTAATGTCATAATTAAACTCAGTGACAATCCTGATAGTTTCTGGTTTCTTTTTATCTAATGCTACTTCCACGCCAACCCTTAAGGGTGCACCCTTTCGAGTCCGAAAGGGGTTCAAATTATACACAGAGAACATGTAGGGAAATTTTAATAATCTAATTCATCCCGAAATATATTTAATTGACGCAAAAAACAGCCGGTCAACTCATCCCAACCCAGCCGATACCCGCGCGTTATCCAGATTGTCATAAACAAATTTAGCAACATCCATTATCTTTGCTTTGACTCGAATGTCGGTTGTTTTCCCGTTTTTTTCAAGGAAATCCCCTCCACCCCACCCCTATCATGCCTACAAACAACATCGGTAGAAATACTATCAACGTGAATGGTCCCGGCATTTATTTATTCCATGCTTATATCGATGATTTAACATGTTAGAAAATTTCCATCCCATTCACTACCGCCCCTTGGGGCTAAAAGGCCAATTTGATGCTATAATTGAACTGGGCGACATCCATAACCTCGGATTTGACTCCAATCTCGGTTGTATTCGCGTTATTTTATTGCAGCGTTCCTCCACCCAACACCTAAAAGTGCTTTACTGATAAGCCCGAAAGTGGTTGAAGTTATAATCTGTGTAAATGTAGAGAAATCTCATTGATCCGGAAAAATATTTAGTTGCACAGTTGATTAACATGTTTGACAATTTCCACTCCCGACAACGGCCGTCCCTGGGAGGTCAATTGCTAGTTTATAGCATAATTAAATTCAGCGTTATCCATAACTTTCCTTTTGACTCCAGTCTCGTTTGTATTCGAGTTAGTTTTTTGTAATATTCCTCAACCCCCACCCCTAAAATTCTCCTTTCCCATGCCGTAAAATGTTTGAAATTTTACTCACATATATTGGTACAAACACTATTAATCACTTTTACCCGGAAATTATTTATCTGACTGTGTTAGCATGTATGAAGAATTTGATCCACCGGAATAGATTAGTATTCTCCACCCCAAACGCTAGGGGTGCTCTTTCCCCAGGGTGTAGAGGTTGAAAATTATATTCAGATATCATCAGTGGAAAGACTATAAATATCTTTGACCCCTAAAAATATTTATCCGACTGAAATATCGAAAGTTTTAGCATGTTCAAATATTTCCACCCCCGCTTCTGGGGGTGGTAGGCGCGTCCCACCCCGACAGTGTTTGTTTCCTGGTAGCAAAGAACGCGTGTACGAAATTTGGTGAAATTTGCTCCAGCGGTGTATATTTGTATTCTCCACCCCAAACGCTAGGGGTGCTCTTTCCCCAGGTTGTAGAGGCAGAAAATTATTTTCAGATATCATCAGTGGAAAGACTATAAATATTTTTGACCCATAAAAATATTTATCCGTCTGAAATATCGACTGTTTTAGAGCATGTTCAAATATTTACACCCCCGTCCAACCCCGCTTCTGGGGGTGGTAGACATGTCTCACCCCGACAGTGTTGTTTTCCTGGTCGCAAATAACACGTGTACGAAATTTGGTTAAATTTGATCCACCGGTATAGATTTGTATTCTCTACCCCAAACCCTAAGGGTGCCCTTTTCCCAGGGTGTAGGGGAAGAAAATTATATTCAGAAAACATCGGTAGAAACACCATCAATATCTTGGACCCCTAAAAATTATTATCCGACTAAAATATCGGCTGTTTTAGCATGTTTAAATACTTCAACCCCCGTGCATCCCCGCTTCTGGGGGTGGTAGACATGTCTCACCCCGACAGTGTTTGTTTCCTGGTCGTAAAGAACACGTGTACAAAATTTGGTGAAATTTGCTCTACCAGTGTAGATTTGTATGAGGAACATACAAATATATTTATATATATACAAACACTCTGCTTTATTTATTAGATTAAGTGTAATAATTATTTATATTAAGCCCTTTCGTTCTGGTAGAAAAGGGATTATTAATGGATTGATTTATATGGTTTGGGATTTTGAGAACAATTGTTCCAATAATGTAGATTACGTGGATAATATTTTCATTGAAGTTGTAGCAAACTAAATTATAAACTACGTTAGCATGTAGAGTTTTTGTTACATGTATTTGTCCGTGATTATTTGTTGCTTTATTTCTTCTCAATAATACAACTTCAATTACGGAATAACTGTAAAATTTTGTTTATAACAATGTATAATATAAAATTTTTTAAAAGAGTATAAAAAGCAATGGTTCTGAAACACTTTTACTTTTGATTAAACGTCGTTATTAATGGAAAAAACATCGGTTAAAATAGTATGAACAACACCACCCCTAAATCTGCTACTTTCCCGTGGTGGAAAGGGTTGAATTTTTACTCATATCACATCGGTAGAAACACTATCAATCTATTTTACCAATAAACACATAACATGTTGGCAGTTTTAGAATAATAGACAATTCTCACCCCCAGCCCTTAGCAAGCTCACCACTAATTTCTAAAGGGATTTATATTTTCAACAACATCCGTTGAAATAGTATTCACGTAATTCTCCTCCAAGAACGCGCAAGAACTGATTATTTATCTTCCCTTCCAACCCTCACCCTTTCGGGTTAAATGGGCTATTGAAAATATTTATCCGAAGTAAACTCACTGACATCCATAACCTTCGATTTGACTCCAAACTCGGTTGTATTCGCGTTATTTTTCTGTAAAGCAACCCCACCCAAAACCCTAAGGGTTCTGAATAAAGGGTGCCCTTTTCCCATGGCGTAGGAGATGAATATTTTATTCAGATAACATCGGTAGAAACACAATCAATATCTTTGACCCCGAAAATATTTATCCAAATCTAATACCTGCTGTTTTAGCATGTTTAAGTATTTCAACCCCCGTCCACCCCCGCTTCTGGGGTTGGTAGACGCGTCTCACCCCGACAGTGTCGTTTTCCTGATCTGCTACTTTCCCGTGGTGGAAAGGGTTGAATTTTTACTCATATCACATCGGTAGAAACACTATCAATCTATTTTACCAATAAACACATAACATGTTGGCAGTTTTAGAATAATAGACAATTCTCACCCCCAGCCCTTAGCAAGCTCACCACTAATGTCTAAAGGGATTTATATTTTCAACAACATCCGTTGAAATAGTATTCACGTAATTCTCCTCCAAGAACGCGCAAGAACTGACTATTCATCTTCCCTTCCAACCCCCACGCTTTCGGGTTAAATGGGCAATTAAAAATATTTATCCGAAATAAACTCACTGACATCCATAACTTTCGATTTGACTCCAAACTCGGTTGTATTCGCGTTATTTTTCTGTAAAGCAACCCCACCCCAAACCCTAAGGGTTCTGAATAAAGGGTGCCCTTTTCCCATGGCGTAGGAGATGAATATTATATTCAGATAACATCGGTAGAAACACAATCAATATCTTTGACCCCGAAAATATTTATCCAAATCTAATACCTGCTGTTTTAGCATGTTTAAGTATTTCAACCCCCGTCCACCCCCGCTTCTGCGGTTGGTAGACGCGTCTCACCCCGACAGTGTCGTTTTCCTGGTCGCAAAGAACCCGTGTACGAAATTTGGTGAAATTTGCTTCAGCGGTGTAGATTTTTATTCTCCACCCCAAACGCTAGGGGTGGTCTTTCCCCAGGGTGTAGAGGTTGAAAATTATATTTAGATATCATCAGTGGAAAGACTATAAATATCTTTGACCCCTAAAAATATTTATCCGACTGAAATATCGACTGTTTTAGCATGTTCAAATATTTCCACCCCCGTCCACCCCTGCTTCTGGGGGTGGTAGGCGCGTCTCACCCCGACAGTGTTGTTTTCCTGGTCACAAAAAACACGTGTACGAAATTTGGTGAAATTTGATCAACCGGTATAGATTAGTATTCTCCACACCAAACCCTAAGGGTGCCCTTTTCCGAGGGTCTAGGGGATGAAAATTATATTCAGAAAACATCGGTAGGAACACCATCAATATCTTGGACCCCTAAAAATTATTATCCGACTAAAATATCGGCTGTTTTAGCATGTTTAAATATTTCAACCCCCGTCCACCCCCGCTTCTGGGGGTGGTAGACATGTCTCACCCCGACAGTGTTTGTTTCCTGGTCGTAAAGAACACGTGTACGAAATTTGGTGAAATTTGCTCTACCGGTGTAGATTTGTATAACGAACATACAAATATACAAACATACAAACATACAAACATACAAACAAACATACAAACAAACATACAAACAAACAAACAAACATACGTACACTCTTTTTTATTTATAAGATTGACTAAGCACGACGTTTCACATCAAAAACTTTTGTAAATTAATTTTTTCTCTTTCAGTTAAATTTGTATTTTTGCATCAAATACGATTTAAGCTTCAAAAATCATCATTCGCACTTTTTCCCATAACTATTTATTCATAAATAGCTCAGTGCCTGGCGTTGACTGTGTATTTATTTAAATTAACCAAGAGTAGGATTTGATTTGACACTAACTTCTTGGAACATGTTTCAATTAACCAATATCAATAGCGCCAGTGTTATAAAATTTACTTATTTACGGTCCCCTCCACGATCTCGGTATCAAACTTCAAATAAACCACGACAATGACTGACAATATTCGGGAACCCTCACTACATAAAATACAAGTGTCTCAAAAATCACGACGAATTAAAACAATAAAAAATTCTCTATAACTTAATAAAGTCTAAAAGTATTTCAGATACCTTAAAGGAGTAAAGAAATACAACCGTCAACTACATAAAGACCAAAATAAAAAATTTAACCGATACCTTAACGCTTCGAAAACCCAACAGAAACCTTCACGGGGGTTCGCACAACAATCACAAAGTTATCGCAACCGGATGAATTGATTAGGAGTCCATAGGGGGCACGCACAAAAAAAAAATACATAGACATTCATTTTTATATATATAACTATTATCAATCAAAATTGTTGAAGTTGAATGGCGTACTTACAGATGAAGGTAAAATATATTTAATGATTGCTTAATGTATATGTAATTTTTTATTTTCAACCTATATTTATGTCCCTTCAGCATTGGAAAAGTGGTATAAAGTTCGAACTGCGACAATCGACCCAACAGTTGTAAAAAAATATTTCTTACAAGTGTGTATATTTTGTGTCATTATTTAATAATACTACCCTTCAATAAAAGGTAGAATATTTAATTCAATTGATTATGCGCGAATGTTACTTTACGATAATTTGTATAACAAATTATATTATTTGTAATACTTCATGTTTGACAAAAACCTTTTGCATTGCGAAACCATAAGGGAAAAAGTAAAATAATTTATTCTGTATACAATATAGAATGTGGACATGACCAAGGGTCAATGGAGAATCATGCTTAAATCTTCCTGTTCATGTTCCTTCCGCTCTCTCCCATTTCAACAAATTCTGGGAAGATAACGCAGGCAGTACGATTTATAGAACCTTTTAAAGGGAGGAGTTAGGTCTGCAGGCCAAAGATTCGATTGTTCTTATCTACTGAGTAAATTTCCGGAATATATGTTGCCGCTGGAAATGAGTGAGAAGAAATTGTCTCCATTTTTTTTCTAGGAAAACTGTCCATATTCCATGGGAGAGACGTGATTTGTGAGTGTGTGCGCCGACTTGCTTAAATTACTGAAATTTTCAATCTATTTTCATTTAAAACTTATTGACTGTTGGGTGGAGCCTCAGTCGAAATGTAACGCGGTGAACTGAAGGATGAAATTCGCTTATTAAAAGTTTTTTCAAAACTTGAATTCGAGGTAAAAACGATTTCCTGAATGCAATGTTTTAGCAGATAATTTAAATTTATTATTAGATTGAATTAATTTTTTAAAATGTTAATTCCCTCTTTATCCAGAAGGTGAAGGACTTTTTTGTCTTGTGTGATAAAGTGTCATTGTGTGATTAATACTAGGTACGCAGTGTAAGATACGTGCACTCTAAATAAAGAATTGAATGTTACAATTATAAATAATTAGAAGTTAACATAAAAATACTAAAATTCGGAAACACAAATTTACCTGTCCATCATAAGTAAAATATTATGAATAATATCAAAAATAATAATTATTTATCTATACTAAGGGTATCATATAATATTTACAGTTCTAATAAAAAAAATTCAATATGTATTAGTAAAAAATTAATGATTCGAGAATGAACTATCATAAAATATAAAATTTACACATCAGACAAAAATAAACACAATACTTGACACACGCACACTAGGAGGAAACACAAACGACGGACAAGTCATTTCACGAAACAGAGCGACGAGAAATCTGCAAACTCCAGGCCGTACATGAAACAAAGAAACAAAAGAACAGAAAAGGCCAACAGAGAATAAGCAAGTTATGAAATAAGTGGTTTTATTAGCAGAACATTCAACACTTTTACAGTTTTTTTTTAAATTAATTAATAATTAAATTAATTATTATAAACTCTTGAACTGAGTAGAATATTTTTACATTTTTTTAGGGTAACAGGCTACATGAAAGTATCCATCAAGTGGCAACTACCCTTTAATAGCGTAGGTAGGGATTTGAAAGGAGGGATGCGGAAGGGTAGAGGAAGGTAGCCAAGGGTTAACTAGGGCCGCCGGGCTATGGTTTAAGGATCCTACCCGGCAATTCACCTAAAAGTGATGCAGGGAAAACCCTATAAAAACCTGCATCAGGTAGGTCGGGCATTTGGTACCTGTCCCACGCCCTTCCGATGGTGGGAGAGGGGTTTGCTGTGGGGTCGCAGCTTAACCCCTCGCCATTCCTTGGCCAGTTTAGGAGGCAGCTGGCCGACCAATAGGAATAGAGGATAACTGTTACCGTATGCCCAAGATCTGCGACCCCGGAACATACACCTCTCAAAACAAACCGAGATGCCTCGGCATGTGGGAACCTTAGTTCAAAAAAACCAGAAAGTTGTGAAAGCATCCCCAAAGGTAGCCCTCGCCAGAGCTCTCTGGGAAGGTTTACCTGCGAGAGAATCCTCTCGCAGGCTTCCTTGTCTCTCTTCATAAATGTACATAAATTGTGTTTTATGATCTGAAAGAGAAGTTTCAACTACGCGTACCTTACATGAAGCTTCATGAAGGTTACAAAGAAGGTAATCCAGCCAAAATCTTTGTCGAGTTGGCACTGGGTGGGTTAAGGAAATACCGAAAGAATTTAACAAGCTCTGCAGTTGCAACTCCTTCCGGGAGTTTTCTAGGAAGTTGATGTTAAAATCTTCGGATAGTATAATATTTTTTATCGCATTAACTTTCTGTAGAACAGTGTCCAGATGACGGAGAAAAATTTCATATTCATTATCTAATTGTCTGTAAATTCATATAATGCAATAATATTACTATATTCCTGTTAGATTGCTCGGTAATCATTTCCGTGGCACAGTATTCAAATTTACATTCTAGACTTACCGCACGAATATCAGGCCTATCTTTACGCTGATTAGCAAAGTACTTACTGACGTAGATACAAGAGCAGCTGTTGTTCATCATAATTCGGCTGAAATTCGAGATCCTTACGTATCCCCCGAGCATTGAGCAATTATCAACCTATTAAGACAAGAATTACAGATAAGAAAAACATTCCTTGAACACAAAAACTTGGATAGAGATCACTTTTTACATCTCGTTTAGAAATTGAAACAAACAAATTTCTATCACGGAACCTTGCCGGAGGCTGCAAATCGATGATTCTATCCACAATTATTTTAATTGGGCACAGTGGTTTTCCCTACGGCAAGAAACGTGATATTGGACGCTTGGACATGTTAATTGATTTAAGATTCTCATCAGCAGCGATATTTAAATTCGTGTATTGTATTTACGGTACGGGGATACCTTCAGGCTACATTGAAGTCCGTGTGAATATACTGTAAAAATGTCCAGTAACATTTCCCCAAAAGATTTGTGTATTTGTATTTGTATAATGATTTTTAGTAGAAAAATATAAATCTATTCCGTTCAATAACATTTTGAAAGTTTTTATTATTAAATTAATTATTATCGTATCAACGGCTAAGGTCGTTAGCGACTTCCTACACTTTCTCGGTGAACTAATTTGCGGGAGTTTCTCGGAATGGAAAACGCACGCGCACACACTCACACTACATTCACGTCATCGCCGTAATTAGAACCCGGGACCTCTGTGATGCGAGGCAGTGATGCTGACCACTACACCGCAGGAGGTCGGCCATTTAGAGTTTTGCTCATGCAAGAATATCATTTATAAAGAGTTTATAGGGCAAAGCAAAAATGTATAGAAATAGCAAGTGAAAATTAATTCCTACACTTTTTAAACGAAAACTGGTTGTTTGGCACTTTGGCCAAATTTTTATTCCAGAATTATTTGCCTAGGGTTCGAAAGCTTCAAAATGCATCAAGAGGTGAAAAATTTCAGGCTTCGGTAATATAATTGATACTTACTAGCAATAAGTTTCAAGTACAGATTGTGCGAATCAAAATGAAAGCTTGCAATTAGTCTAGCAAATATAAACAGATGCAGTCGTAGTAGCATTAAATTCGTTGGATATGACAGATTATTAATAATTTTCTTTCGACGTTGTGCCGCATGATCCATTATTAAGTAAATTAAAAGATTCAGGAATAGATATTCGGGTACTGAAATGGATTCGCGACATTTTAAAAGAACGTACACTCAGAGTTCGCGTAAATTGTCCGACTCTGTCAAAGTTACGTCAGGGGTCCCGCAGGAGAGTGTGATCGGCCCAGTCATGTTACTCGAGTACCTAAATTATCTAACCTTGGGTATAAATTAACATATTAAACTGTTTACCGACGATTGCATGGTTTATAGGGAAATAATAAGCGCGGAGGATGCTCGAACTTTTCAGTCTGACCTGGACAAAATTTACGAATGGTCAGTTAGAAATTAAATGCAAGTAAACTCAACGATCGGTGAGACAATTGTCTTTACAAAAAAGAAAAATGTTGCTCTAGTTAGATTTAAAATGGGGAATGAAGTTGTAAATATCTTGGAATCAAATTGGGGAAATCAAGTCTGTGAAGTCGCAGGTGAATGGTGGAGGACGCTACAGCATGTTTTGAGAGGTGTATGTATGTTCCGGGGTCACAGACCTTGGGCATACGGTAAGAGTTGTCCGCTGTTCCCATTGCACAGTAGGCCAGCTGCCTCCTAACCTGGTCGAGGCACGGAGAAGAGAATGCTGCGACCCCACAGCAAACTCCTGTCCCGCTATCGGAAGGGTGTGGGACAAGTCCCCAATGTCCGACCTACACCTTAAAAAATAAAAAAATAATAAAAATCAAATAAACATTAAATTTTTTAAAAAAAGTGGAAAAGTACGTGGAAACCTAGATATCTGCTTAGATCGGTGGTCAGGCCCATTTTAGAATACGGGATAACTTGTTGGGATCCTTATATAAATTGACAAGCACTAGCGGGTTGAAAATATGTTTGGGGGTTGATTCGCAGAACAATAATGTAAATAATAATAATATACTTTACTAAGACAGTTGGTTTAGGTTGCACATGTATTCGTATATATGTTATATTTGGATCCACGTCATCATTGAATTGTTATTTTTGTAGATATAACTATAACCGGGCAAATGCCCAATCGTGGGTAAATAATAATTATAACAACGCTGGGAGACATGATAATTGGAACCCGCTATAAAAAAAAGGCATGAAGTCAAGAAATTAACAAATCGTATTTGAAAATGTTAGTTCAGTAAGAGGAACGGCTGTTCGACAAAGTATGAACAAATTTAATTCGAAAACTGATTATGCAATTTTTAGGTTGTGTTGGGTTATGTGATGTACTGGGTGTCCCTTTCAAACCTTACACAATAGAGAAGTGCGGGAAGAAAACTACATGCCATACTTAAATGGAATTTTCAACAATATTAGAGCAACTCAAAGAGCTCCCGCACCAAAGGTTCGTAATTGTCCACCCGAATTCATTATTCCATGTTTCAGGACAGACTAATTAGCATATTGATCGTATCTGAGGATCAAAAGATCCAGACTCTGTTCGTGGAAATGTTGATAGCCTATAGATGAATGTTGGTGTTCAAAGGATACAGCAGTCCGTCTTATATTGATTCCCAGGCGTTTACAGCGACAGAAAGCAACGAGATATGCGGTTGTACGTCTAAACCCAAAGTGGATGTTGCAGATATTAAATAGTCGTGTTGCTGCAAAATAATAATTTTGACATTCATGTAGAATGTGACTTTTTCCTATGGCGTATTTTAAAACAAGATTTTTTCGTTACGAATTTTCAGAAATGGAGATTTCTCATCACAAAATATTTTACGAATCACCCAATCATATGTTTTCATTTGTTGGAAAGTGTTTTAGATTTTTATGTTTCTCAATTTCGTCCAATTAAGCACGATACCAACTGTGCATCCTACGCATAAATATTGTCAACGTATTTTGTTTGGCATATAGGTGGAGAAAATTTGAAGTAAAGAAACATTAGCTTTTTGGATGGAAGACTAACTTTGAGTCCTTAGGCTAAAACACAGGTGTCACTTAAACAGGAACTCATGAACCCACCAATGGAATGAAGGAGGAAAAGTTAACGATGATGGCTTACAGTCCTGAAGCATTCAATAACAGGAGTGTCGAGCATAGATCATTTATGACTGCCTCCGCCTGACAACAAGCCGTCAAGGGACGAAGGCAAACGTTTGCATGAGTGGAATCCTAGTACTCTTTCGTAAAGGAATAGCGCAATTTCTCTAATAGTTGCACGTCAAAAAAATTTCCTGACATAAGTCTTGTTTCTATAATTTGTGTAATTACTAGATAATAAATATTGCTTTTTGTTATTTCATAAAATATTTAATTAATATTTATTATTATGAATAGCACAGAACAGCTATACAAAATAAAATTTAAAGAAGCAGTTTTTATTAAATCGGACAAATAAATATCAAAGCTAAGTTTCACAGTCTCCTAAATCTGGCACTATTTCGTTTTCAGCCCGTGATTTCGAATAGTCATGACGCTAATTGCAGTTCCTTTTTCCAACCCGCTGACCCATTTTAAAATGCCCCGCAGTAGCTTCCCAGGCTACAACTCAGTTGCATAAAGCCGTCTACGTTGGCAGGGCTGAAGCGAGTAGGTCCGTGTCTTAGAGGGTTGCCGACGTGGGTATGCTCTGAAATCGTGTTCGTTATTCGATGAAGATGAACATATATATTTAGGGTTCGAAACGTCAACTTATTTCACTCCGTCTACAATCCCACTTTCTTCATTACATTTTTTCATATATATATTGTAATGCATTGAGGGAATGCATTGTTTCGGAACAGCGCACATGTGGGGGTGAGGATGCAAGTGCAAAGTAATTACGCGTCCTGTCTCGATGTGACAAGACAGTGCGGCAAGATATTTGTTTCGGATTAATGGTCTTGGCCGGCACAGGAAGTGGCAATGTGTACTTAGGATTTGTAAAGCAGGGCAAGGGACACGCGCGGGTGGCCGGTCGCAAGATGTATCGGTTTAGGAAAGGCATTGTGTATGGTTAATGGGCTTGACCATCGGCTTGTTGACTTGGGATCAAAGCGGTCTGAAGGATCTTGGAACACTGCACATGTGAGGGTGAGAATACAAGTGCAAAGTAATTACGGGTCCTGTCTCAATGTGACAAGACAGAGCGGCGAGATATTTTCTAAGTGGGGAGCAGCAGCTGCAGAGTGTAAATCTCGGAGTAATGGAGAAACTCTCAATGCAATTGCGACGTAGTTTTGGGAACAAAGAAGGGACGGTCATATATAAATGGAGTGAGTCGAGGAGTGGAGTTAGTTGAGCGTGGAGCTTGGAGGAGAGTGTCAGAGTCGAGGAATTAGCGTCGAGGAGTTGAGTCAGTTGAGCGTGGAGCTTGGAGGAGAGTGTAAAAATCGAGGAATTGGAGTCGAGGAGTTGGAGCTAGTCGGAGTGGAGTGTCAGAGCGGAGGGGGAACTGTGAGCATCCAGTATGGAGAAAGAATGCAAACTGCGAAAGAAATAGCAAAATTATTCAACTACCAGCTAGGTGCCCGGCGTTGCTCGTGTACTTATTTATATAAACTCGAAAAAGTATTTAATTGATTACTTAAATATATTCCTTGAGTATTTCAGGATATAATCGTCACTCAGTCTTCATACATTACGAAATATTACATTGATGAAATTGTTAGCTAGACTCACAACTAATACAGCGCGAAAATTAACTTACATTTTCCCCAAGGATGGTAAAGTAATTCGTATTCTTCTTTATTATCATTCGATGGAATATTGCTGCATAAAATTATACTTTTTATTTAAAGAAAATATTTCTGCTTTATTTAATTCCTAATAATCTCCTTCGTTCGTTGCGTAGTAACGTCTTTCTCTCGCGTGACGTCATTGTCTCTTGGCGCGCAGTAAATTAATATTTAATGATCACGGTTTTTAATTATAATTCTTTCCACATGTATACTTTATATTAAATAAAAATATTTCTGCTTTATTTCATTACGAAAATACAGAACTATATTTAGGATGCGTCAATGTCTTGAAAACTTATGACGTCATCGTCTCGCGCAGTAATTTAACACTAATTCGTAACTTATTTCAATTATAATTATTTCCACGTTTATTCTAGGGGTTTCTCACCCCCACAGTACCGGTTCTCGATTTTGGCAGAATACGTATACCAATTTTTGTTGCATTCTGTCCACGCGATAAAATTTGTATAAAGAACAACGTAAATACAAACATACATACATACAAATATACTCCCTTTTTTATTATATAGATTAACATTTTTATATGCAGAAGTTCAATCTGTAGTAATATCAAAATTTGACCACTGTCTTCGATGGTAGGAGACCAGGACACAGCATCCAGCGTCGAGTAGTTTCAGCACGAGCATCTGGGATGTCCTTCACCGAGTATGGAGAATCAGTTATCGTCGAACCAATAATATGTGTTAGACTCAGTGTGTGTAAACGTCCAGTCTATAAAGTGTGTGTGTAATGAACGAGCCAAATGTTCCTGAGTAATCGTGAGTTGAAATTTATGGTATTAATATGTGTAAACGGAATTAAAAGATACAGTCAGATATCGTTCTCTTCTTTTTGTTAATAAAATAAACTCTTTTAAATTTAGAATCAATAAGTTCGTTAATAAGTTTCGTCTAGACGATTAAATACTTCTGTTTATAAAGATAAATGTTGGGTTCTTTGATTATTTAAGTGTTCTGTCCGTTATCAAACCCAGTAAAGACCCATGAGAGAAAGAGATCTTTTTTTAAAATATTAATTTATATAATTGTAAAAGTTATGAGAAATAAATTGTTTGTTTGTTAAAGAAATATATATATATTTTATTTTTTTATTTTCGACCCATGTTTGTTTATTACAATATATATATATATATATATATATATATATATATTGTAATGATTAGCCTTTTATTACTAAATATAAAAAAACTTTATTACATGAAAATACAAAAATACATTAAAAAAATATTATTGGGCGCCAGCAGATATACATTGGTCTGTAAAAAAAATTAACATTAGCTCCGGCTTGGTTATAAAATCCTCCTTCTCAACAGGGTACTGTGGGCGGCTCGGTAGCTATTCAAGAACAGAGCCTATTTCCACACTGTGTAAAAAATTTCAACTTTTGAAGGCACTTTACAGAAATGGTGATCCATACTTTAACTTGTGGCGTCAGCCGACTTGCAGTGGATCACTGGTCTTGTAGTAAGCAGCATATCTTCTTCGGCCTCCCCGCGATGGACGTCTCTCCAAAACTTTTGTTGCTTCCCGCTCGCCTGGATTTTCCACCTTCTCGCCTCTCTCACTCCACTTTCCGTCCTCTATCTGTCGGTCTGCCTGCGTCCGTCCACTTTCACCCGGGTTCGGCGTATATATTCGTACTCCAACCCCCCCCCCGCAAACGATGCAAAAAAAGGGACGCGTTCCCCGCGATTTCTTTTGGCCTCTCGGGCAGGCAAATGTGCACGTATAATGTATTCCTTCTCAGGTCCGCGGACTCAAGGGAGGCCACTTAAGGTTGTTATTCACTACAATATATATATATATATATATATAAATATATTGTAATGATTAAAGGAAGCTAATTATTTAATGAATTAATTAACAAAATGATTACAATTATAAACTTTTAATTTTCCAAAGATTAATTTAACAGATGTTCATTTAATTTTTTACAAATGATTTGCCCTAGGTTGGCACGCCGAATTTAATAATTTCAAAATTAATTAAATTAGCAATTTCTGGCGTTCAAAGTAAAATACAATTTTTTATATTTCAAATAACTCTACTTCTCAGGGTCTTTAACTGGGTTTGATAAGTAAGAACAATCAAAAATTATAAATTAAATAATTAACAATTCAACCAAATTGAAACGATCGAAATACGAAATCTAACAAAAATGAAAAGAACGAAATCTGACTAATACCCTTAATTAACGTTTACAGAATTTAATTAGTTTTGTTTGTACTTACAAATGTCCGCTGGTACCAGACTTAGTTTTTTCAGCTTGGGACCTCAATTCACCTAAATGGCCATTAATCAGTGATTCAAAACACACGCTTGTAGATCTTTTATTATTCCTCCGGGAACTCGATCATCCGCACCTCCGGTCAACAGTCGATCGTATTATTTCCCAATGCCTTTATGGGGAAAAATGTTATTTCGGTACTCGTATGTATCTGAACGTGGCGCTAAACTTTTTGTTTCAGCTTTGCGGTTTTTATAACGTGTCTCTCCGTCCAGACCTTTTTACTTGGATTTTTAAAACATATAAGTCTCTCAGTTGAATTTCTAAGCTTGGGCCACGCATTCGTACTCTTAAATTTTGCTCCCTCTCTCGACCATAATATCCGCCAGACTGCATTCAGCCAGTCCTAGCAGCTCGCAAAAAAGACCGCCGACAAACAGCCTGCTGTCATTGTTGTCTTTTAAGAATTTGTACCGCTAAACAAACCAATTATTTAAACAATTAATGGCCTCCTTAATTAGTATTACAATATATATATATATATATATATATAATAAAAGGGTGTATTGAATAAATAGTCGCACTAAATATTGCATTATTCTAAGAAAAAATATACGCCAGTTCTATGAGTCGGGGTTGTGATAGTCGGCCTGGATTAATGGTTTCCGCAGCAGTCAACTGCGGGCTAGTCGAAAATAATGTTTTTACACGAGCGCACTGAACTGAGTGAATGGCCAGCTGGCGTGTCTTGACGAGCAATTTATTTCTGTTTTTGCATCGTGTGGGGCGAAGTAGCAGATATATATATATGTATATATTGTAGTATTTAAGAATTAAAATACAATTAAATAAACAAATTCAAAATATGCCTCACGTTGAGGACGCCAAATTTGTTGTATTTAGACACTTAAATTAAAATAGAAACAATAATGCCCACGTCGGGTAAGCCAATTTGTAATATATCACTTTGAAAAACAAGTTAAATAATAGTTAGCCCACGTTAATACATCATTTAACCAATTTTTACTTTTTAAATGAGAGGATGTTAGTAAAAATATATTTAGTTAATTAAACAAACACAAAGAATTCAAGTTAAAAAATACATATTTATTTCATTTAACAATATTTATTACGTACAATACAAAATTTTACTCTCTCTCTCATGGTCTTTATCTGGGCCTTTAAATAAATAAAGGTCCAATGCCATTCCCCCTTTCAAGGAGAGATACGAAGGGGCTACCTTTGGGTATGCCTTTTCCTCTCCGTTTTTGAACTAAGGTTCCCACAAGTCGAGGCACCTCGGCCTGTTTTGAGAGGTGTATGTTCCGGGGTCGCAGACCTTGGGCATACGGCAAGAGTTGTTCGCTATTCCCATTGGAATAGTCGGCCAGCTGCCTCCTAAACTGGTCGAGGCACGGAGAAGGGGATGCTGCGTCCCCACAGCAAACTCCTCTCCCGCTATCGGAAGGGCGTGGGACAAGTACCCAATGCCCGACCTACCTGATGCAGGTTTTTCTAGGGTTTTCCCTGCATTTCTTTAGGCGAATGCCGGGTAGGATCCTTAAACCATAGCCCGGGGGCCCTAGTAACCCTTGGCTACCTTCCTCTACACTTCCGCATCCCCCCTTTTCAAATCCCTTCCTATGCTATTAAAGGGGAGTTGCCCAATGTGGATCACCCTCATGTAGCCTGTTGCCCTAAAAAAAAAATTCCCCCCTTTCAGTACTTGAATCTAGACCTGCGGGAGAATTCTCTCGCAGGTAACCTGGGAGGGATATTCTCTCGCAAGGCGAACCTTTTAGGAGAGATACGAAGGGGCTACCTTTGGGGATGCCTTTTCCTCTCCATTTTTGAACTAAGCTTCCCACAAGCCGAGGCATCTCGGCCTGTTTTGAGAGGTGTATGTTCCGGGGACACAGACCTTGGGCATACGGTAAGAGTTGTCCGCTATTCCCATTGGAATAGTCGGCCAGCTGCCTCCTAAATTGGTCGAGGTACCGAGAAGGGAATGCTGCGTCCCAACAGAAAACTCTTCTCCCGCTATCGGAAGGGCGTGGGACAAGTACCCAATGCCCGACCTACCTGATGCAGGTTTTACTAGGGTTTACCCTGCATTTCTTTAGGCGTAGGATCCTTAAAATATGGCCCGGGGGCCCTAGCTAACCCTTGGCTGCCTTCCTCTACCCTTCCGCATCACCCCTTTCAAATCAATCCCTATGCTATTAAATGGGAGTTGCCCAAGGTGGATTATCCTCATGTAGCCTGTTGCCCTTAAAAAATAAAAAAATAAAAACACAGACCTACAGAGAGCTGGGCATACGGTAAGAGTTGTTTCGTGTTCCCATTGGAACAGTTGGCCAGCTGCCTTCTAAACTGGTCAAGTAACGGAGAAGGGAATGCTGCGTTTCCACAGCTATCCCCTCTCCCGCCACCGGAAGGGCGTGGGACAAGTACCCAATGCCCGACCTACCTGGTTCAGGTTTTTCTAGGGTTTTCCCTGCATCACTTTTTAGGCGAATGCTGGGTAGGATCCTCAGACGTAGCCCGTCGTCCCTAGTTAACCGTTGGCTATCTTCCTCTACCCTTCCACATCCCTTCTTTCAAATCCCTTTCCTATGCTATAAGAGGGGAGTTGCCACTATGTGGATTACCCTATACATAGCCTGTCTACACACAAAAAAAAATTTAGGGAACTGAACATTTCAAAGTATTATTTACGAACTCAATATTTACAATTTTTTTAAAAAATCAGAAATCTGACGATTTATCTATACCTATATAAAGATCTTAACCTATATAAAGATGCATATAAAAATAACGTCATAAATATTAAAACAACCGAGAATGGTGTCAGATCCTGGGTTATAAATGTCAATGACTTTAACTATGACATTAATGATGTCAGTTAAATTGTAGTTCAGTCCCTAGTTGGGATAGGGGAGAAAGTGGGATAAAGGCCGTTACATAAAAGTAATGAATAAAAAACTGAGACTGGCTTTGAATCTGGGGCTATGGAAGTTACTGAGTTTCATTTACTTTTCTGGTTAAGTTGTAGTTCAGCCCCATTGAGCGGGGTAGGAAGGAAGTGAAACAAATTTCCGTTTAAATTTTAAATGGGTAGACCAATTTCTACTAACTTTATACATATGCTACTTACGATCAAGGAACAAACACTGAGAGATTAAGACGCACCTATCGGCTCTAGGGGTGGAGGTGGAGATGTGAAATATAAAAACGTTCCCAAACGGACGTTATTACCGTCGAATAAACGTTGTCGGGGTTGCTTAATTCGATAGTGTCATTCTAGAAATTTTATTTGTCTACTTTCAACTCCAAAAAGCATAAGAGGGAACTACTACTACGGTGCGGTTCGTGGTGTAGGAGGTTTACATAAAAAGTAATGAAAAGAAGATCGATATTAGTGTCAATTCCGGGATCATAGGAGCCGCTAAGTTTAATTCTCGCATTAACCATGGTGGTCTATGAAATTTTATGTTTCACTTCGTAAAGGAGGTCGTGGTTGACAAAAAGTTACCCGGAGTATTTTTGACCCTCTTAAGTTACTGGTATATTTTTGTTTTTCCGAGCGTACCAGCTAAATTTGGGTCTCTAGTCAGTTAAAGGTTGTATTTCTTTACTCCTTTAAGGTACCAGGGGTATTTTTAGACTTCCTGAAGTTAGTGAGTATTTTTTACTGTTTTAATTCGTCATAATTTTTTAGATACGTTTATTTTATGCAGTAGGGGAATTCTCTAACACCGTCAGTCATCATCTTGATTTACTTGAAGTTAGATGCCGAGGGGTTAGATCGGCGAGGGGACTATTAATGGGTAAATGTTATAAAAACTGGCGCTATAGATGCCAGTTAAATGAAATACTACGAAGAGTTTATTGGCGACTCAATTACTACTCTAGGATAATGTAAATAAATAACCGCGCAACGCAGGGCACTGAGCAAGCACACTATATAAATTAATGTTTGTCCGTGTGTCCCTTCTGTGGTCCTATACCATTCATTCATTGTGATGAAACTTTGGTGAGTTGTTTTGCGCACGCTCGCGAATGTTCCTGTCGGCCTTTCAGTCCGCGGGCTTGAATTGGCTGACATTATAACACAAGCTAAAATGGGCGATATTACTGTCGAATAATTAGTTCTGGGGACGACGAGAATTAATATTTTCTTCTTCGGATGTTTTCAGTGCATAATTTTAGCCCCTTAAGCATGGGAAGGCAGAACCATTATGGGAGGGGGTAGAAGAGCGCTACACAAAAACAACGCGAATAAAACGAGTTTGGTGTCAAATACACGGCTGTTAAAGTCAATGAGTTTAATTCTGACTGTCAGTTAAGCTGTAGTTCAGTCCCTAGGTGTGAGGGTGGGAGAGGATGAGGGTGAAAGGTCGTTTCATGAAAGTAATGAATAAACCATCAAGACTGCTGTTAAATTTGTGGTTACATAAGGCACTGAGTTTTATTCTGACATTTACCATACTGTTTAAATTGTAGTTTGGCCCCTAGGAGTGCCCCACTCGTGTAGGTGAAACAAATTTCCACCCACACAACCAAGATTGGTGTCGAATCTGGGGTTATGGAAGTCACTAAGTTTAATTGTGATAAATATTAAACTGGTTAAGATGGATTTTACCCCGTAGGGGCGAAACAAATTTCCGCGTACAATATTAAACGCATAGAGCAATTTCTATCAAACTTTGTGCTCATGTTACTTACGATCCATGAACGAACACTTAGGAATTAAGATACACCCAACACATCCAGGCGAGGGGGTAACATTTTAAAGACACACCTTCAGCCTCCAGGGGTGGGGTGGAGATGGTGTAATTTAAAAAAATTCCTAAACGGCCATTATTAGCGTTGAATAAATCGTTTTCGGAGACGCTCAATTTGATTGAGTAGTTCCAGAAATTTTAAGCATCTTATTTCACCTGAAAACGCAAGGGAGGAAAGTACCTGCACGAGTGGTGTAGGCAGAAAATAATGCCATAAAGAAAAGACCGAGATTGGTGACGATTTCGGGTTTTTAGAAGTTACTGAGTTTAATTCTGGTATGAAATGTTATGTTCTTTGTCGTGGATGTGCACGTGGAACACAAAAAGTTACCGGAAGAAGTTTTGACCCTTTTAAGGGACCGGATATATTTTTTATTTTCTTAGGATACCAGTTGTTATTTGGTCTATTTGTAGTTGAAGGTTGTATTTTTTTACTCCTTTAAGGTTACAGGGGTATCTTTAAAATTGATTAATTAGAGATTATTTTTCACATTTTATTGGGCGTGCTTTTTAGACACTTTTATTTTATGTAGTAGGATAATTCCGGAGTTGTTTAAGTACCGACAGCAATCATCCTGGTTAAATAGTTAGCTGCCGAAGAGTCAGGTCGGGGAGAGGATCGTAAATGGGTAAATATACAAACACTGTCGGGGTTGTTGCTGGTAAAAGAAATGTTTACCAAGATTTTAGTGTCAAATTAACTACTTTTCTGGGCTAATTTAAATAAATCCCGGGCAACGCAGTACACTCAATCTTAAACGTGTAGGGCAATTTCTACCAAAATTTATGCACATTTACTTGAAATCCAGAACGAAACTCTGAGTGGATGGTGTGACATTTGTAATTGGCAATTATTAGCACAGGGTAAAACGTTTTCGGGGTATCTGAATTTCATAATGTGCAGCTAGAATTTTTAAGTGTCAAATTTCAACTCCAAGAGGCAAGGGACGGGAAGCACCTTTACCGTACGGATGGCAGTGGAAGGGGACTTACATAAACAGTAATGTAGAATAAGACCGATATTAGTATCGATTCCGAGGTTGTAGGAGTCGCTGAATTTTATTCTCGCATTAACGATGGATGTTAAAAAAAAATTATGTTCCTCGACGTGGAGGTTGGCGTGACAGATAAAAGGTTACCCCATTTCCGGATGTAGCTTTGATTTTCTTAGGGTTAAAAATACATTTTTAGTCTTTATTTAGCAATATGTAAAAAAATATTAATAGACACGATTAGTTGCAGAAATTAAAAACAATGAAGAAAATTTTTACATGCAAATACGATTACCAAAACAGGAAGTGCGTTTTTTTATCAATATAATATTGTTTATTTTCAAATGTAAATCGTTACAGTAATGACAGTACTAACAACAGGAGAGTTCCATTTCAGCTGTCAACAAATACGAGTAGACGGGACGAGTAGAAAGAGACGGAAATCGACTTTGGCATTTGTCTATCTGGTTCACTTATAATGCGACATGGTCTGCCCTCTTCCTACTAGAACTGTCAGGACGTGAACAAACATTATGTGCCCTTTGTGTACTTTGTCACTCCTACATGCGTCACAATGCTTCCGAGTGTAACATCAGTCGCATGTGGAACTATCACGTCTTGTGACTGGCGACAGGATGGGGATTTTATGCTCTCTTTTCAGCGAGCCTAAACCTATCGTGGGAAAGAAACCGCGTAGGTTCTACGCTGTTCAAGTATATAAAACAATACATACGGAGGAGCTCAAACACTTTCTCAGGCACGTAACACACTACATGTTTTTACGTTTTAGAATAAAATATCATGAAAACGTACAATCTATCAAAAGCAATATATTATTTTTTATTAAGTAAACGATTAATTGATTGTTTAAATTTCTTCAATTTTTTGTTACTTATTTTTAGGAATTTGTCGATGATTATGCACTATTATAATTGTTTGTTGGAATGCATGTAAATTAAGATGTTAAATATTCATGTTTACTCTCCGTTAAGCTTCAACTTAGATGAAGCTTTATAGAAATATAAGCGAGTGCTTATATTCCTGAATTAATTGCACTTCAATTTTCCGTACGTTTAGGGCGCTTGACAATCGCTCCTTGCTATTTTTTGCCCGCAAAGTTCCATCATGCTGGGCCATATGCAGAGAAGACCCGCAGTTACGCAGCAGAATTTTCAAGCAACTCTGGAAAAAGTGGAATAAACAACAGTCGAAGGTCAATTTGAGGGGAAAGCGGCGCTGCAAATCATTACTGTCAGTGTGCATTGCTTCAACTGAAGGGAACTGATGCTGAAGCAAACAGTAAGAGTGGATTATACTTTCGGACTGTACGCGAACAATGCTTGAAACTTTAACGTTGGATCGGTTTTCGCTTATAGTAAATTTGCTCCAAGTAACCTAAAATTTTCATGTAATTTCTTGGGCGTGCGCGACATAGGAAATTATCATTCTTCACAGTTCACAAATCACATGGCTTTGCTAGCTTCAATAACTTTGTTTATTTATTGTTTAATTGATTTAAGATATTTGTCATTAAATTAAACATACAGTTTACAGATGTAATTACATTACCCGACTTATGCTTGTAATATATTATTATTATGTCTTTCATATACAGACTATGCTGAGTAACTACGAACTCTGAGAAATTATTTATTAAAATTTGGATTTTGTTTTTCTGTTTATTTGGTAAATATAATTTTAAATTTTTTGAAGTGACATTAAATTTTGTATCATTATCTCATCTTATGCTATTTTACAATATTACCGCTGTAAGCTGTGACATAAAATTGCATGTAGAGATCAAAATGGTCTTAATATTGTTTTAATTTTTCTAGTTCTATTTTTCCTATTTACTAATTTAATATTTTTCAAACAAAAATTGAGACTTCTCATTTATTATTGCAGGGAATTTTATACTGATGAACAGTTTTGTATGGCTGTCTTGGAGCAGTGAACGTGCCCCTTCAAATAATTCTTCCATACTATGAAGAAACTGGAGGATTTCTGTCGCAAGTGATGGAAAAAAACTATATGACACCTGAGAACATAAATAAATTACTCTTTCAAAGGGCTCTGAATCTAGGTAGAATATTTTGCGTAGTAAGTGAATGTAATAAAAAATTATTTATTCATGCCTCACACGAATGACAGAAAAGAGATGTTTTTCAATGAATACTGTTACAATTTTTCACCAGTTGTAAGTATACTTTCAGGTATTTTTTGACATTGAACAGATTACCCAAATATTTAATTTAATATAATTTATAAGTATTTTAGAAATGAAAAGTAAACTGAAATCTGTACAATGATGCAGAGAACAGACGATCATATTTTTATTATTAAATAAGCCATTTAATAGGAATAATATTACTTCTAACAGAATATTTTTGAACTTTATAAGATAATTGTGTGGTATTAAAAGATATTTTCTATTGGTTTATGTGCAATGTATCGTGACTTCGATATAATGTCAGATATAGAAAATGACAAATAAATTCGTAACGCAGGTCATAGACTCAATTTCACTTCTATACAAGGACGTTGATATGCTAGTAAGCGTCATAAACTAGATGCATCAACGTGACATTAAGTATTTATATTTTCCGTTAACATATTTTTACTCTAAGACAATAAAGCACTATTCAGCTTTTACATACAAATTTACACCAGCTGTTATTTTATACAACCACAACACCGAAATAATGTTTCCAGACTTGGAACGTTGAGATAGTGACTCTAAAACTGACTGTGTAGATCAATGGTTGGATGTACATGTTGTGGACCCTCACACTAGGCTTTTAATCTTCATCTTCTTTCTCGCCAATATCACTTTGTCTAAATTCAAACTCACTCTGACCAGCCTCAGATTACACCCATTTATTTTCAAAATCAGGCAATGAGTCACCGAAAATTATCTCTAAATAAAATAAACAAAATTTGTTATATTGTTCTGCAATTTATATAATCAATGAGGGATTGTAAGTCAACAAGACGACTGACAGACTCATACATTTGATGTCACATTCTGGATTTATCAACTCAATTGGTCAGTGTTCTAATTTTCGTCAGGCTTATCACTCGGTTTCCTGTCGCAAAAGTTTTCGAATAGAGATGTCAGAGACTTCATGAATAATTATTTGGCGAGAGGAGTGAAAATGAAAATCAGGAATCGAAAATATTTATACTTTCCGACGTACAAATGTAAATTTCTGAGTAGTGTGCTGCGGGTGTTTTGTGTGTGTGACATTAACTGCCTGGGCAAAATACTATTCATTTTACAATACTGTGTGTTTATTAGGTTCTCAGATAACACGGCATTTTCGTAACGTTCACTTTTCGTTCATGAAGTCCCGCGGATTGTTACGTCAAAGAAATTAATTTCATTTCGAAATGATCGGCATTAGTTACACGGAATATTTTTCTCGTGACAGTAGCGAGACGTTTTATTATCTCCTTCAATGAATAAAAAAGTTAGCCAATTCAGACAAACAAGTGATATGATAAATATCACAGAACGTTTCTGGGATCCTTGTCCCTTTCGTCAGGTGCAATAAAGAGCCTAGAGCACCTGACGAAAGGAACAAGGATCCCAGAAACGTTGTATGGTATTTATATTGTCACTTTTTTTGTCTGAATTGGCTAACTTTCTTATTCATTATTTTCAATCAGAAGTAATTTTTTTCATTTTATCTCCTTTAAACCTATAAGAAGTTTCCGTGGAAAGTAAGTGGTGTCAAATTTTGACAATAGCAATATGATAGGAAACATGTCTTCGAATATTAGATACGGATTGGAGCTAAGTCCAACTAGAAGATAACGAAGTGTGCTGATAGATTGAGTAAACAGTAAGAAAGGACTTTGGTGGTTTAAAAAGTATGGCATTAGAATTGTTTTTTGATCAATTAATAATATCGATTTTGTTAGGAATTTGAAAGAGCCAATTCAAAATTTTGAAAAACATAATGTAATATAAAAAGTACATTGCTTGCATTGTGATGTATGATACATAGGACAGACTATCCGAGCATAAAAAACTTGAATTTTTATTAATTTTGAAGCATTTAATTTTAATTTACATGATTACTTTAATAATCACACCAGTGATTTCCTTAATGTGAAAAATTTAAAAGATTAAATTAAATTCTTTTCGAGATTAATGAGTGAAATGCCTCACATCAGATCTATTAATAAGACAATTAATGTAAAAAGTCACTCAAATTCAAAACTACCTGTGATGCCTTATTATTATAAATGATTGATATCTTTACTTTTGTCATTTTCTATATCCGAAATTATATGAAGTCAAGTTACTTTGCACATATACCTAATAATTTTTTTTAATATATTAAGTGTACGTTTAAATTTCAATTTAGCATAATAACGTTTTATTACTTCGCGTTATTTCATTATTTACATCATTTCTGCAGATTTCTTGTTGGAATTAATTCGAAAAAATGCACAAGAATATTTAAAATTTATTTTTTGTTTTTATTTATGAATGATGGAACATTATTGGTATTGAATGCAAATCCTGTATTGTATCTCCATCTCTGAAATTGACATTTTATTTATGATTTTGTATTATATCTCCAAAGTATTTTTATCAGTCGGAATTTTAATAAGAAAAATAATTAATAATTATATAAAATCATATATCAGTTATATTAAATTTAGAATTCTTGCAAAATTGATATTTTATTTATTTTAATATTTAATTTTAATTAATTATAGATTTGGATTTTCCTCACCATCACATCAAAATGTTAATAATTTATTCTTTAGCTTTAATGTTCTCCTAACTATTTATTGTCATTATCTGAAGAGGACCTAATTTTAGGATGAAACGTAGTAATTTATATAATAAATGTTGATATGAAGAAAATGTATTTTTTCATTTAACGTTATTTCCTGAAATATGTGGTCAATAATAATAATATTAAAGTTTATTGCGACTCGAGACATTCATTCCTCGAACAATAATAGAAAATACAAGTACAGTGCTGTGTCTAAGTCTGGGTTAGGCTAAGTTACAAGGCTTTAAACGATAACATAAACCAATAAGAAATCACTAACTCTGAAGAGAGATAGCTTTATTAGCTGAGCTTCTCTATTAAACTTGGATGGTGTCTTTGTCCATTAAAGAGGAGAATAGTGGGAGATCTTACTTTAGGAAAGGTATGCCTTTTGTCGAAAATATTTCGTCTAACTAGGTGTCTTAGATGGAAGACAACTCATTTAATGACCTTTGTCTGCAAGCGTAGCGTGGCTTTGGCATATCTTAACTTCACTTTTAAACAGCTCTATTTACTCCTTATTACATGTCTTTCTTTGGTGATGTCATTTAAATGTTACATTTCTTTGATTTATGTTAAGGGAATTATATAATCTTACCTTATTACCTCAGTTAATAAATAGATTCCAGTAATTTCTAATACAAAATAAAAGTTCACAGTATTTTCTAATAGCATATTAAACATTCGAAGTAATGTAATTATTAAGCGGCGTAATGGCAGTATCTGCTTTTCAGTGCTGCGTTCCAGGAAAAAAATCTGTTCAGTAATGTACTCGTAATAGCTCTAGCAGTTGCACCAGGTTAGAATAGCGGACAATTAGAATCAAATTCGATTGTCATGCGCGGTTTATATTGAGCTGGAACAAAGTACAAATATTTAATGGGGGAGACGAGAATTTCCATACTATCTTTAGCATTTCCTAGAATATCAATTAGGACAAGCATGAGCGCTGTTAATTCATGTAATGCAACAATAATTTCCACCTAGACTACCTCGCGTTTGAATTAATTGGTAATTACATTTTAATATCTGATATGAATTGATGAATAATTACTCTACTTCTCTTGCCGTATATATGATAAATTAAGTGTCATGACTTCAATGGACAGAAATGTACCGCAAAACTATATCAATTGAAAATAAATTATACATGGCGCACAATACGGTGTGTGCTCATTTTATATTTCCCGGTGTTTCCCGGGTTGTATTGTATCCAAAATCAACTTATACACGAAAATAAATGAATTCTATGAACACCGTAAATCGCTCAATCCGAAGTAAGCCAGTGGAAATTATTTTTAGCTCTCACAGGCGGAAACTTTCTGGAGAGACGCAGGAACCTACCTTCGGGGATGCCTCTTTCTCTCTCTTTAAACTAAGGTTTCCACAAGTAGAGACCCTTCCTTCTGTTTTGAGAGGTTGTGTTGCGGAGTCGCACACCTTGGGCATGCGGAAACAATTGTCCGCTATATCCTATTGGAACAGTCGGCCAGCTGCCTCCTAAACTGGCCAAGGAACGGAGAAGGGAATGTCCTTGTTCACTTTAAGGCGAATGCTGAGTAGGATTCTTAAACAACAGCCTGGAGCCCTAGTTAACCCTTGGTCTACCCTCAGCATTCTCGATTTCAAATCCCTTCCTGTACTATTAAAAGGGAGTTGCCACCACGTGAATTACCGTTATGAGGCTTGTTACTCTAAAAATAATAATATATTGGAAGCGCACACATGCCGTGCATTACATTACAACCTTTTCTTGCTGGAAGCTACGATAGATTTTCGTCTATTCCTACATTTTACAATATATCTCTCACTCTAAAAAAATTGCTCCAAGAACCAGGCATTTAGGTGCATATAGGTATGCCTCTCAGATTTGTAATGTACAAAATAAAAACTCAATTATTAGGACAATATAAAGGGCATAGACCGATTCCTTCCCGGCCGTTTAGAGGTAAATAACAGGAAACGATTGATTCTATCCCGACCAGATTGTGGTGTAAACTGAAGTGGAATGTATTTTCGTCGTGAACTTTTTTCATACCATGTTTTATTTATTTAAAACAATAAAATATAATAAGATCAATTAACTTAATGACAGTTTTGAAAAATATATTTCTGTTCGACACAGATTGAACATGATCTATCCTAGATATTTCACCGGTCCTATACTTTTCCATTTGCTGGTGTATATACTTAGTTTTAGTATTTATTCTTACTTTCGTAGTGGCTGAAGACGATTTAATTTTGTTGTTGGTGGTAGCTTGAATCAAAAGTAAAACTTCAACGAATTAGAGATATGGGGATGGGGTGAATAAAACTGTTCATTCAACTTAATGTGAAAACTTTCACATGTGTATGTTGTCCGTTATAGGTTGGCTGGAATTTCCGCCATAGGCTTGGACGAAATTTGGATTTTTCCGCAGAATAATCCTTAAGTTTTCCCAATTCTCGCTTCATGGAGATAAAAATAATTAGTAAAAAACTCCTCTTATACCATACCTAGTTAACCCTTGGATACCTTTCTCTACCTTTCCGCATCCTCCATTTCAATCCCTTTCTTTTGTTATAAGAAGGGACTGGCCACTATGTGGATTACCCTTTATATAGTCTATCTACACTTTCTTATTCTTCAGTCCACTCACATTAAGTGAAATGAATCTTACCTGGTTTAAATTTGTCGTATTTATTAATAAATAAAAAAATAATTATAAAATTAAATAAATGACTATAGAGGCTTTATTTCTGTAATTGAAGGACTTGAGAGGGTTCGATTGAATTATAGTTTTCTTTTAAAGAGTAACAACGTTTTTGAGCATAGTGCATGAGTATTTCAAACTTATTTAATGTATACTGTATATATTATAAGGTAATACACATACACATTATTGTTATTAGAATCTTATTTTCATAAATTTTCAATATTCTGTGTCTTTATTGTGTTTCCTATCTTAAATTCTGATACTCTACTTGTGAAAACGTGCAGATGGGTCGAAATATAAAAAAAATAATCTTGAAAAATAAATGAAAATTTTACGTCTGATTGAAAATTAACGATGATGAAGATAGACAAAAGAAGTGATAATGTAAATATTACATAACGTTTTTGGGATCCTTGCCCCTTTATTCAGGTGCTAAGAAGTGACTAGAGCGACACAACTGCACTAGTCAGTTGACAAAAGTGAAGAAAACACAAACAAAATGGGTAGACAGAAGGGTTAGCGTTAGTTAGAAAGGAACAAGGATCCCAGAAACGTTGTGTGGTATTTATATTATCACTTCTTTTGTCTGTATTTGGCTATTTTTATTATTATTAAAAATTAATTTTGATCGGATCTGAACCACTCACAAAGTCGAGAGAGCTGTCTCGTGGATATGAATGTAATTCAATTGCGATATTTGAAATCGACGTGGTTTCTGTTGCGGTTTTATTCGAGGATCAATATCACATCGTGCTTTTATATACTCTCCGCTTCAATTTGCAGTACAACAATTAAACCATTTAGTAATAATGGATTTCATGTAGTATAAACTTATATTTTAGAAATATAACTAATCATTGAATGGTCACTGTTATACGTAAATCAGGTTTATTGAAGGAAAGAGTTTGTTTCATCCTCAATTAAAGAAGATACTGGGAAATATTCCGCCCAGGTCAGAAATTGGAAATGTAAGGAAAGTGTAGAATAACAATAATATGGTAACCAGAAATTTTGTTGACCAGATAATCAAATTATACAGAACCACGTTAATCTTCATAAATTTGGGTTAAATTAAACTAAGCGTGAAACCCGATGATTTATTTGATAAGCCTGTACATTTTGAAATTATTATTACGTATACGTCGGGTTTCACGTAAAACTACGCTTCCAATATTTTATTTGTCCTGTAAGCATTCCTTCCTGATATTCTTGGTGTGTGGAATAAATTCAGCTGTACTGCGTCAACGATTATCACATTCTTCGTTACTATTTTGTCGCATAAATATCTAACTCTAATAGAGAAAATATATTAATTTTTCTCATGAATAATTAATTTATTGTAGGAAATCAGGAGACAAAGCGTTTGAAATAAAGTTACAAAACATATAAATTCTATGTTTTTGGATACTGTAAAAGGCAATGCTCATTTGTATTTGTCATACAAACTCAAAAACTAATCGACCGATTTCGATGAAAATTTTACAGTTTGTTCGAATTAGTGCAGTTAAAAAGAGTGGTGCGAATCAAATCAAAACATTATCGTCAAATTGAAATCGTTTATAAGACAAATGATAGCGCAGTAAATGGATATCTTTATAATTGGGTTTTAGTACACCGCTGTACGTGGAACTGTGTATAGTTATTGAGTCTTTAATCTTGATCAGCACAATATATGGCCAAGAAATGGATTTCGAATCCGAAGGATTTTTGTGAGTACAGTAAAATAATCGTTAAAATTGAAAATGATACCATTTAACTTACGAACAAATGCATGAAAGGAAATTTAATATTGTACTAATTGCTATTGATAATTCGCTTTAACAAAATCCACGAATACCACTGAGAAAATGATTTTTTTTCATTTTTTTTAATGTTGTTGCATAACAATTCAACTGAAACGAGAAAGTATCGTTAATCGCATAAATTGGGCCAGGAGAATTGGAGAGGAAAGAAGAAGTGGACCAGTAGAAGAAACAGCACAACTAAACGAACGAGTAAGTCACGTGATCACATTGAACATTTTATTGTTTTCGTGAAGTATCTAGATGGAACTAAAGATATACTATAATTTTTTAATATTTTAATCTAACAAATAATTTGTCAAATATAATGCCAAAATAATCATTTTTATTATACAAAATTATTTAATTTTTGTGTATATTCAAATTAAGTGAAACATTGTCGGGTCCGCAGGTTTTTAGTATTATCAACTGTAAACATTTTTTTCTTTAAGCTAACACAATTTTTTTATTAAGGGTTGTAACTATTTTCAAAGAAAGAATAAACGTGTCATTGGAATAGTATGAAAGGCTCAATATGGAAATCAATGATTTAACTGTCTAATAAATCAGCTACACGTTTTTAATCAATAGTTTCCGTAGATATAGGACCAACTGATACACAATAAATAAAAGCATAAATATTAAGATATCAGTTTCAAATAAACACAATGTGCTATACAGAAATAACAATGTATTAATTAAATAAAAATGTATATATATCTTCCGCATACTCTTAACCAAGCATAATACACATGTGACGCACAATCTAGGAAGTAACACTATGGCTCCTCTAAGAGTGGAGGTTAGGAGGAGATGTATTTAACAATTAAGTGAAAATGTCCAACATTAATGTCGAATAAATAGTTATTGGGATCGCCGAGATCAATTTTATCGTTCTCGAAGTAGTTTAAGTCTAATCCTTCATCCAACCGTGAAACAAAAAAAATTAAAATTCAGCCAAATACATAGACAACACATCCAAATGAAATTCTAACCACGCTGTTCAATGAAGTAGACGAGAGAAGAAAGTTAAAAAAGTTCAAACCTGTTGATCTCCCAAACCACTTCTTCTATACGCACTCATCATATTTAAAACTACAGAGGATGTTCACTGGAACATTGCTATTACTGGCACGTATTAATTAATAGATTAAGTATTCTCATAAAATGTATTCATAGTCAAGCGGACCGATTGTGCAGAAATAAAGAGTCAATATTTATTTTTAGCATTTACTATTACAGAAATAATACGAAAAAAACAAAGATTGGTGTCAAATACCAAACATTGAGGGTCGCCGAGTTGAATACAAACATTTACCATTCCGCTTATAATGAAATTTAGACCCTTTAACATAGGGTGGAGGTAAGACGAAGATAAATGTTAATAAACGAGCAATATTAGATACGAATCGACCGTTTTAGATGTGGTTGAGCTGAACAGTGAAGCTGCCGATGCCGGTTTAAAACACGTGCTCAACCCCAATCAATACGCAAAAGTGACAAAGGGTCCATTATAAAATATTCGAAAATATCATTGTCTTATTTTTCTTTCTAAAGTACGAAATGAATAATAAATACCAGACAAAACTAGATAATCACATAATTTTTTAATAAAATACCTGGTTTCTTCAAATAACTACGAATATCTAATAAGTTATATACTCAATAAATTTATTCAAAGATCTCCAACAGTTTAACGGTGATTAGGAATGAAACAAGTTTTAGTCTTAATTATTAAGAAGTTCCTATTCAAGATAATTGTTTATGATCTTAAGAAATAATGTAATAGTGATTTTACGCTGTAAAATTAATAATTAATTCTAAAAATATATTTAATGTCTGTAATTACCATTTGCATAATAATTATAGAAATAACTTTATCTATTTAGTTTATAGCAGAAATATACTTGAATGGATCAGGCGATCCACAATATCTGTTACATACATACTGTATATTTCTAAATAATATAAGAAGTGAGTAACGATTGTAGCACCTAGAACCCATGTACAAGAGTAGAGTCAATCTCCAATATAATAACAAAGAATGCATTGGCATCATTATTCATGGCGACAAAAAACCTTTCCGTAAGTTTGTAGTTTTCGCAAATATTTTATGAAAATAAATTCTTTATGAATAAAACTTTCATTCTATGATACTTTTGTTTATCTTTAAATGCCTTAAAAGAGCGACTAGACATTTCAAGATTTATTATTTCGTTTTGTATTTAATTTCGGTCCATGACAGCACGTAAACGTGATAAAGATAATAACGGGACGCAAATTTGTATCATTTGCTCTAGAGTTGTCAGGAAATTATACATGTTTTTTCTGAGATACTGTTTGGGAATCCATGTTGGAATTTAAATGTAAATTCAATACATTGTGGTTGGGCGGTGACAACTTGCATCGAACGTATAAGTACTGTAGACATATTTCTATTTAAGGGACTAAGAACGTTAATTTTTAACACGTGTTTCTGTTATGCATTTCATAATTAAAGATAGCACAGATTCATGAAAACGTCAATTTAATGACTGACGAATTCATTGTGCACAGACCAAATCGTCGGATTACGCGTGTTGTTTGTACGAGTTCTGACAATCATGACCTTAATCTGAAATTTAGTTTTAACTGTAGGATAGTTGCCTCCGTTCTATATATACAAATTGTTAGAGTGTGTGATAGATAGATTACCACTGTTCCTTGTTCATTATATCAATATGAATTTTTATAGATATATACGAGACATGTTCAGAAAGTAAGTGTATCTGTGACCATAACAGATTGGGATTGTTTGTTTTTTGAGGGTTGGCAACACTGACTGGCCGAGGATATCTCCTGATAGAGCGAGAATCGCAGAAACACGGTAATACGTAAACTTACGTTGTACTATCTAGCTCCGTGAAAGATGTCGGTGAGTAATTCGGCCACGTACAAGCGTGGGAACAACATTTGAACTATATTGTGACTGGAGAAGTAACGTGAGTGGCTCATTACACTCCTGAGTGAAAACGACAATCTGCCCAGTGGCATCACACGAATTCCCCATCTGCCAAAAAATTCAAAACCACAATTTTGTACAGAAAAATCATGGCCTCAGTTTTGGGACTGAAAATGCATTATTTTGGCGGAATTCTTGTTTCAGAGGGAGACCATCAATGCAAAACGATATTGTGAGACCCTAAAAAACTGAAAAGGAGCATTCAAAACGAAAGGACGGGAATGTTGACGAGAGGGGTGTGCATGTTGCACGACAACGCCCGTCCTCACACAGCCTTAACCACCAAGGAGCTCTTGGACTCACTTGGTCGGGATGTTTGGAACCCTCGCTACCGTATTCTTCTGACTTGGCGCCTTAAGATTATAATCTTTTCACCTCCCTGAAGGTACACTTGGTGCAATTTAATTTTCAACTGTCGAGCAGGTGCAGAAAGAGGTTTTGATGTGCGCAAAGGAGCTGGTTGGAGATTTCTTCGAGGAGGGCATAAAGAAGCTTGCGCCACGGCTCACCACATGCATTCACGGGATGGTGATTATGTGGAAATATAGTAAACAAGTGTATCAACAAAATCCTGTAATTATTTTTCATAAACACATTTCTAAAACAAATATAAAAAACCTAGTACACTTACTTTCTGAACATAAATATTAAATTGTCATTACCAAAGTTGCTTCCCTGTAAGAAACCGGATTCGTAAGAGGCAGCTATACCAAATATTTAGAATGGTGTGCCTATTCCCTATATATATCAAAGAAATCCCAGATATAGATAGATAGATTTATTCACCATTAAGAGGAAATAGGATTCGTCACAAATGTACAGTAGATAAATTACATATACTCCCTAGAATCGGTAAATACTGTCCTAAGTTCATCGAATCACGAATTCGTCATCTAAGTTGGCGATCTATTAGTCGTTTCGGCAATTAATAAATTATTATAAAAATACACAATAAAAAGGATTGTAAATAAGGAAAATAATATATTTAATCATCTAATAAATAAAGCAGAGTGTTTGTATATTTGTATGTTCCTTATACAAATTTTATCGCGTGGACAGAATTCAACAAAAATTGGTATATATATTCTGCCAAAATCGAGAACCGTTACTGTGGAGGTAAGAAACCCCTAGAATAAACGTAGAAATAATTATAGTTGAAATAAGTTACGAATTAGTGTTAAATTACTGCGCGATACGATGACGTCATAATTTAGCAAGACATATACACATCATAAAAATATAGTTCTGTATTTCGTAATGAAATAAAGCAGAAATATTTTGATTGAATAAAAAGTATAACTTTTTCCAGTAATACTCCATCGAATAGATAAAAAACAATACGAAATACTTTACCATCCTTGCGCAAAGTTAATTTGGAAAAGTTAATTACGCCGCCATATTTAATAAAGCCAATATGGTGCCTTATAATACATTCAAATATGTGTCGGCCGAGATTTTAAAGTTTCATAATATAACGTACTATTGTATCCTGTATAATATTTCAGAAGATAATAAGATTTGTCTAACGTACGACTGCTGAATTATGTGTTTGTAACTATAAAAGTATTCAAAATGACGTACGGAACTCCCAAAGTTTTTATGGTCGTTATTCAATTAATGCACTCTCAGTCAAAGGTATGTACAGAGATAGGAACATTTAAATTGAATTAAAAGTACAATTAATTGTACTTTAAGCAACGTATTTCTATAAATTTGTATAAATGTGAACAAATTATTGCGTGCAATTTGTGTCGTGACACAAAAATTTTAGGTTAGGATAGCAGTATTTGTTTTCCATTTTTGAGATCGACGTTCTAGATATACAATTTATGAGAAATGAAGCAGAGCAAAAATATTTTGATTGAATAATAAGTATAATTAAATCTACCAATACCACATCGAGTGATAAATAAAATTCATTATCAAGGTTATACAATCCATGGCATTAAATTTCTTTTAAATAACTTGACTTTTGACGTGGAATATTTGTCGGGATCAGGGACCAATATATTGCCAAATTATATCTTGCAATACGCACTGGAAGATACATAGAATTACGATAAAAACAATACTTAAATGTTCAAAATTGATATTTTTCTATTGAAGACAGCGTATTTCGTAACGTTTTGCATTAATTTTATACAATGCTACCAACTGCAGATTGCTAAAACCACCAAGTAGTTTATTTTCAGATGGAAAAATTATATATCTACAAATTTAATAATTGTTATAAATAGTGTATGTATATCTATCTATATATAGAAATATAGCTTCTATTATATAAAATTGCCTTATAGGGTATCCATGTGTGTATACATGTGGGTATGTATATGGGTATGTTCCGCTTACAAATCTACACCCTCTTAGCAATTTCACCAAAGTTCGTACACGTGTTCTTTGCGACAGGGAAACAAACACTGTTCGGGTGTAACAAGCCTACCACCCCCAGGAGCATGATTGGACGGTGGTGGAAATCTTCAAACATGCTCAAATGTCCGATATTTGCGTTGCATAAATATTTTTCAGGGTTAATTAGATTTATAGTATCTCTACCCATGTGATTTTTATTAATTTTAACCCCTTGTGGCACGAGGATTGAGCACATTAAGGGGTGGCGTTGGAAGGGGGTTAAAAGTAAATAACGCTAAAAATACCGAGATTCGAGTCAACTCAAAGGTAATGGATGTCGTTGAGTTCATTTATGACAATCGCGGCAACGCGCGGTTGTAGGATTGGGTAGGAAGGGTTGGGCGGAGGGTAGAACTTTTAAAAACAGTTAACCAGCCGAATTTTGAATCAAATAAATATATTTCGCGAACAATGATTCCCTACATGTTCTCCGTGTTTAATTTCAACCCATTTCGGGCTTGGGATGGATGCGCCCTTAAGAGTAAGGGTGGACGGGCGTTACAAGAAAATAACGCGAATACAACCGAGATTAGAGTCAATTCAAAGTATTATGGATGTCAATAAGTTTAATTATGACATTAGAATTACCGTTTAACATTCCCAAATTTGTAAATTTTTAAACATGTTAACCGGTTGATGATCGTGTGGAATTAATATTCGGCAGGCGTTAATGGAAATGATAGTATTTCTACTGGTGATGTTTGTGTATAATTTCTATTCCTTTCAGTATGAGAGGGGAGGACGCCTAGGGGTGGGGGTAGAGGGTAGTTACAATAAAATAATGCAAAAACAAACGAGATTAAAGAAAAATCCAAAGAAATGCATGTCGCAGTGTTTATTTATGATAACCTGAGCAACGTGTGGGATAGGGCGGAAGTGGGAGGGTCTAGCCATGGTGGGCGAGGGTAGAAATTTTCAAACGTTTTAACCGGCCGACTTTTGCGGTGAATAAACATATTTCGGGAACAGTGTGATTCATAAAATTTCTCTACATGTTCTCCGTGTATAATTTCAAACCCTTTTGGGCTTGGGAGGGGAGCACCCTTAAGGATGGGGGTGGACGGGCGTTACAAAAAAATAATGCGAATACAACCAAGATTAGAGTCAAATGGATGATTATTGATGTCGCTGAGTTTAATTAAGACAATCAATTGGTGTTTTAACCCCCAGGAGCATTGCTGGACAGGGGTTGAAATTTTCAAACATAATAAGCAGTCGATAGTTGCGACGATAAATATTTTCATGGTTCACTGAGATTTATAAAATGTCTCTACATGTTCCTTATATGTAATATTAACCTCTTTCGGGATTTGTGAGGAGCACCCCTAAGAGTGGGAGTGGAGTGGATTTATATAAAAATAGCGCAAACACAATCGAGATTGGACTCAAATCCAGGGTTATGGTTGTCAGTGAGTTTAATTATGATATTCAAGTTGTTGTTTAGTGCCTCAAGCGGGGGTGAATGGGGTGGATATCTACAAACATGCTAACACGGACGATAATTAAGACGGATAAATATTTTCGGGGTAAAAGCGATTAATAGTGTTTGCACCTATGTATGTAAGTATAATTTCAACCTGTACGGAATGGGAAAGGAGGGTTGGGGGTGGAGGGGTATTACAAGAAAATAACGCGAATAAAACCAAAATTACAGTGAAACCTAGGTTTCTGGATGTCGCAAAGTGTAATTATGATATTCAATTGCCCACTTAACCCCCATGGGCGGAAGAGGATGGGGTTGGAAAATTTCAAACATGTTAAAAGGTCTACCTTAACGGAAAATAATTTTTCCAGGGTTAATTAATTTATAGTATTTATAACCATTTTATTTTTGTACAATTTCAACCTCTTGCGACATGTGGGTAAAGAACGCTTAGGGGTCGGGGTGGACGTGTGTTACAAGAAAATAACTCAAAAACAAACAACATTCGAATAAGTCGAACGTAATTAATGTCGCTGAGTTCATTTATGATAATTTGGGCAACGCACAGGTTTGGGCTGGACTGGGGTGGGAGGTGAATGTGGAATAGAAATTATAAATTAAGTTAAGCGTCTGAATTTTGCGACGATTACATATATTTATGGAACAATGAGATTATTAAAATTTCACTACACGTTCTCTGAGTTTAATTTTAATCCCTTTTGGGATTGAGAGGGAGTTCACATTAGGGGTGGGGGTCAACGGATGTTAAAAATAAATAACGTGAATAAAACCCAGATTGGAGTCAAATTCAAGTTATGGATGCCACTGAGTTTATTTATGACAACTTGGGGAACGTTAGGGGGTGGCCGGGGGTACGAGGGGTTTGGCGGGGGTATAAATTTTCAGACATGTAAAATGATCGATATTTGCGTGAAATAAATATTTTACGTTGTCAATTTCATTGCTAGTATTTCTACCGACTTTGTTTGTGTATAATTTCAACACATTACGGCATGGTAGGGAAGTACGCGTAGAGATGGAGGTGTGTTTCATAAAAATAACCTCAAAAAACGAGATTCGAGTCGAACCACAGTTATGGATATAGGTGAATGTATTTATGGCAACGTGGGCAATGCACGAGATTTGGTGGGGGTGTGAGGGGCCTCGCGGAATTGGGCGGGGGAGGAAATTTTCAAACATGTTAAACGATCGATATTTGCGTTAAAAAATTAATTCCTGGGGTTAATGGCTTTGATAGTTTATTTGTTGTTTGTGTACAATTTCAGCACCTGTGAGAAGAGCAAGGTTAGCGGTTGGGGTGGAGGTACGTTAAATAAAAATAACGCTAAAACAACCTAGATTCGAATCAATTCAGAGACTGTGAATGTCGCTGAGTCTAATTGTGACAACCTGGGTAACGCGACAGGTTTGGGAGATATTGGACGGGGGTAGAAATTTCCAGACAATATAATCGGTCGTTTTTTGCGTGGAATAAATACTTTTCGATTATCGCACATTTGTGGGTGTGGTCATCTTCTAACATGTAAAAACGGCCGTTAATTTGGTCAATGAGTTCAACCCCCTTCGGCATCGGAGGTGAGCACAGTTAGGGATAGTGTTCGAGGAGCGTTACATAAAAATAGCGCAAAAGCAACCGAAATTGGAGACATATCTGGGATTATGAATAAATGACATCTCGGACAACGCCGGGCACCCAGCTAGTTTATTTAAACAAAAATGGACGTCCTGCAATTATAAATTTTTGCCTATATATATATTCCTAGAACAACATACAATTTATTTAAGAAAGTACTAAAATTACAAAATTACATTTCATTCCGCTGCCGCTTTTTTGTGAAATATTTCTTAAATTAATATGTAATGGTAATTTTTCATTTAGTTCGTTACTGCAGAAGAACAGATTTGGCAAGGTAAACCAGGTTTAATGTCACAAATATGAAAATCTGGACGGCACTTAATTAGCGACGTGACGTGCACTTCTAAACGGAACCATTACTTAATGTTAATAGTTGTTGAAAATACCGTTGAAAATTTTAAATTTTACAACTTTTTTTTTGGAATGGATTCCCGCAGATTGGAACATCTCCTTGAGACTGTGTTTTTGGGATTCTGGAAGAAATAAACTCAACTGGTATCAATCGTAATTATTACAGATATTCACACTATACATAATTTTACGACAGCTTCATCACAGGAACAATATTTTGACTTAGAACACGGCCGTATTCAATAACTAAATTAATAAAGTAACTTGTCTCAACGTGGAGGCATTTATAATTAACTACAATTCTAAAGTGATATAATTAATGTCGTGTTAGTCGGAGATGAAAGGGTCGGATATTGACATACAAACAAATCAAGCTTAATTTACATACAAAGTCTAAATTGACATTTCTTCTTAAATTATTTAATTGCTAGTTTTATTAAGTCTATTAATATGATACACTAAAATTTGTCAGTAGTCTGTTATATACACGTGAACCTCAAGCTGTTTTTTAGCTATATGTGCAAAACCTATATTCACTTGTTGCCATTAATTTCCCTAAATACGCGTCGCCTCTTTCGGCCGTACTTCCTGGCTTTAGACCTCTGGTGCCACCTACGCCAGTGGTCTAAGAAGATCCTCGAGCGCAATACCGGGTCTTCTTTGCACATATTCCAACAGGAAGAACATACCATTGCACAACGTAGGAGATTCACTTGATCCATATTCCTGGAAATAATAAACACAGTTATCAGTATCCTAACATTTTTCACGTGCTAATAAATAAATCATTTCAATAGATATAAATATCATTTTTAAAGCCTATATATATATATATTCAAACCAAAGGCTTATGTTTTTTTAAAATAAAACTGTGGATGGAGAAATTTCGACAAGACCGGGAATCGAACCCATATATTTTGATTAATTTTAATAACCCAGTTAGAGGAAGATCCCGGGTTCGATTACGGGTCTGGTCGACATTTTTCCATCCATATACTTTAAATATCAGAGAATAATAAAACATTTGTAAAACAAACAATCCGCATAGCCATCGAAACTCTAGGTAATGTGGTTTGACCTGGAAATAATTAGTATAAAGTTGAAACAAAAAACCTTGCGACCTCTTCAAGTTGAAGTTTAACAAAATTTTGATAATCAACGTCATTCTCCCTTGACTGCCGCGGCTGAACGCAAAGTTAGCGACGAAAAGGAGTTTAATTTTCTATAAATAATTTTTTTTCTGACTTTAAATTAGTTGTTGTTTATTTATAAGTTGTCTCAGTAGTCAGAATATATATATATATATATCATTAATTACAATTCTTATTATAAATCGGATACTTGTATTAAATATTTCCATTTTGGCCAATTTTCAATTGTCTCCAGTTAAATTGGCGAAGTGTAGTACGTTTGTACATTTATTGTAAATCTTAAAAAATTAAGAGGTGCCAAATTGTGTTTTTAGGGCTTATTTGGTATACTCTTTCCATTAATTAAAATTATTAGATGATTCTATTGAATAGTCATTGTCATAAACACATTATGTTTTCAATTAATCATAAATTAAATTAACCTAATACACAAAATTAATATCACATCCATAAGCCTAGATGTTCAAAACATTCTTTTATAATCTGTCCCTAGTTGCTCTATCAGGTCTGCGAACAGTAAATTCCCCGATACCATTTAATTCTACAGTAGTACTCTTTTCGTGACTCATAACATGCTGTAATTATCATTGTTTCGACCACCTGAAGTACTTATCATGACAACATAGCTATCTATATTTGTTTTAAGGACGAGACTGGTACACCGCACAGTATACAGCGGGTAAACAGAGTTCTCTTTCTCTTGTTGAATTAAGGGACCAAAGGTCAGCTGTCTATTAAGTAGCAGCCAAAGATAAAGGAAGGAAGCGATCCTTATATAATAAATAGACATGCACGGCAAGAACACGGAATACAAAATTAAGCGATGCAACAACTTTAGTAAACATAATTGACAATTTGACATCACTGTATCTAAAATTAGTAAATAAATTAATAAATCTTCAATTTGTCAAAAATTTGTAAAAAATCATTAAAAAATCTACCTATTTATAGCTATTAGGAAAAATAAATTATAAGAGGCACTATAAAACAAAAGACGAATAAACTCTTGTATTTGGAAGAGAAAAAAATCACACCGACGCTATTGATTGTTAGCAAACGTAAACACAAACAGTGTAAAACTATGGGGAAAATATTAGACTGCAGCCCAAGAATTGTCACGGCTAGAACAATTGAATACATTATTTATTTCAAAATATCAATGCTACAATTTAACCCATTAATGCATGATTTTTAAAGATGTATTTTTGTGAATACAATACGAAAAAATATATCGAACGTGATCAAAGTCAATTTGGCTCATGATGTTGCTGATATTCAACAAAAATATAATTAAGCCTGATTTATCAATAATTCACATGAATTAGAGTATTATTTCAGAATGTCCTGAGAATAACGCTTAAATTTTCTTTCTTGAAAAAACATACAAAGAAAAACAGAAAACAAAATATTTTGTAGAGTGTCCGGCGGGTAGAAAAATCTCGCCTGACGAGTTGACTCAGAGACTCATGATTCACATGTACAAGGAAGCCAAAAATGCACACCTTTCCTTAAATGCATGTTGTTTCATATCTGCATCACAAATTATCTCTCTTAGAAACCAACAGATGCCCCTGGGGTGATACTAAAAGTTATGTTGCATATATGCTACACTATGCACTAAAGGTTTAACACTTCATTTGATCATTCCTAATAAAATATTGAACTCAAGAGCTTGAAAATTTATTCATTATATAAAATTAGCTGCAATTAAATTAATACGTTCCCGCATTCTAACAATTAGAAAAAAATAATATTTCATTAAAATTAAATAAATTAGGAGTGTTGAAATATTCTGAGAAGAATAATAAATATTTGGCTTCTGTGAACTTAATTTTAAGTCAGATTTGTAAAACTGAACATATAACTACTTTTGTAAAACACAAATTCAAAAGAGTCAGGACTATATAACTGACTTTTTAGTTCAGAGTTTTAAACTTTGGAAGGTGTAAATGAAATTAAAGACGAACATGAATATGTTACAACAAAATTATTTGCTATTGTTACGAAAAATAGTTGAATTTACAGACACTGGACTGATTATTAACCGTCAAATGATGCCAGTAGTAAAACTATAGTGATATACCACGTTAAACAAAAAGTAAGGTGAATTTATTTATAAAATATAAATTCTTTATTTATTTTTCCAAATAAATTTCATCCCCTTCAAAGTCATGCCCGTCCGATAAAACGCACTTTTTCCAACGCTTTTTCCAGTCCTCGAAACAGTCGGAATAGTATTTTTCCGGTATAGCCTTCAAGAACTTCTTCGATTCGGTTTTAATCTCCTCAATCGTGTCAAAACGGCAGCCCCGCATTGGCCTTTTGAGTTTGCTGATTAGCCAGAAGTCGCACGGAGCCAAATCAGGCGAATACTGTGGTTGCGGAACGATATGAGTCGAGTTTTTGGCAAAAAAAGTCGCGAAGAACCAATGCAGTATGACATGGTGCATTATCGTGATGAAGGAACCAAGAATTGTTCGCACATAATTCCGGCCGTTTCAGACTAATAGCTTCACGCAAACGACGCATAACGCTCATATAATATTCTTTCTTGACAGTTTGCCCCGGTGGAAGGAATTCATAGTGCACCACACCACGATAAGCAAAGAAAACTGTCAACATGACCTTGATTTTCGATCGACTTTGCCGTGGTCTTTTCGGTCTTGCTTCACCTTTTGCACGATATTCGCTGGATTGGTCGGTGGTTTCAGGGTCGTATGCGTAAATCCAAGTCTCGTCTCCAGTAATGATGCATTTCAAGTGGTCCTGATAGTCAGACAGCAAAGTTTCACGATCATCAACGCGACCCTACTTCCAAAAAAATGAGCGATTTTGGCACCAATCGAGACTTGACGCGTCTGAGACACAAAACATTCTTCAAAATGGTTTGGGCTGAGCCAAATGATATTCCAACACTATCAGCGAGATCTCGAATTGTCCATCGACGATTTTCAAGCACAAAATCTTTAATTTTCTGGACGTGGCCCTCGTCGGTAGACGTTGATGGTCGTCCAGAGCGCGGTTCGTCTTCAACGCGTTCTCGGCCCTCATTGAACTCGTTTTACCACTTATAAACGTTTTTTTGTGCCATAGTTTGATCACCAAAGGCCTTCCGCAACATTTTCAACGTGTCCGCAGAAGAATATTCGTTCCGCAAACAAAATTTGATGCAAGTTCTTTGTTCAACAAAATCACCCATTGCAAAATCGAAAAAATCACTTTTGATTGTTTACAAAAACACGTGCAACTCGGAGATAATTAAACCTTTTAACAAACAGACGCTTGAAAAATATTGTAGACAGTCCTACCAACCTAGGAAAAAAAATTACCTGCCTTCCTAATACCCGGGAGATTTAAATTACAATTTCACCTTATTTTTTGATTACAGTGGTATAAAACATTCAGATTTATGATAAGTTTGTGTTATTATAGAATTTTCCATTTTATCCACAATTACCTATTGTCTTCGTTGACATGTGTGGAAAGTAGTGAGTGAGGAGCTTTACTTAAGTACAGTTCTTTAAACTGTAAAAATGAGTTGCTAGGAATAGCCTACTGATTCCATTTTTTTAATATAAAAATAGAATGAACTAGATTCTAAATGTCGAGATAACAGTCTCTCTAGGGTTAGACTGAATAGAGTACGCCTTTTCATTAAAAATATTTCGGACTCTCGTTACATTATTCTTTCCATGAAGTTGAACACTATTTTATTTGCTCTTTGAAACTATTCAGTAAGATCTTACTTTCACTCGATTGAACCCTTTGTACAGAATTTTTCTTTAGAACGATTTATCACTTCGTCACTATCATCTCTGTTCAAAAAATAAAATATTTTTTATATCTTTCTGGTTTTTAAGCTTCCCTTTTTTACGGGTTGATTATGTATCTACTGCGCCTCTACGTTTTTCTCAAATAATTCCCGATTATTAATTATAATAATATTACCTCACTGTTGTCAACAATTTTTTTTTGTAGCCAGCTGTATAAAACACACCTGACAGTATATATGTTTCCGTGGATGCAGAATTTGACCGTCGATTAAAAAATTACTCCAACTGAAATCTCAGTCCAAAGTATGTTTTGTTTAAACATAGACTAGACTTTCCTCACAGACTCAGTGCGGAAAATTCCGTTGTCTGGTATCTTCCGCTATTTATGGTCCGCAAATAATTGTGGTGTTTTTAAATCCTCAACCTATGATGATTTATTTCAGAGCTAGTTAAGCCCCTACGTTATAATAAAAATAATTTACTAGCACATATTCGACCTATCAACAACCTTACAGCATTTAATTGAATATTTATGGAGATATGACGCATAACGTTTAACATTACGCCGACACATTACCCATAAATAATTAACTGATAAGTTTCTACATTTCTCCGTTGGTAGGCATGTTCAACAGTACACATATACTCAACAGTGGAATAATTTTCCACAGAAACATGTATTTCAAATGTTGTATTGCGTTTGGATTTGTTAACAATCCTCTACGTGAATGAGATGGAGAAGACGTGGTTTTTTTAGAGAAGATCTAAATACGCCTTCCATAATTGGATAAAGCATTCGATTTCAAATTGACTGTGGAATAAGAGGGCGCATAAAACAAGTTCCAGAGGATATCGTCGAAACAAAAAATATCTACACATCTTGTATTTTCTCACAGTTCCATTTATACGGAACGTCCATGGAACTTTCAGGTTATAAAGTTAACCAACAGAATGTAAGACAATATGTGCAGTATAAAGCTGTATAAAAGACGTGGGAATAAATTTAGATTTATTTCACGAGAACCTAAGGGACAAATTATTATTCAAAATTTGATGGAGCGGGGAGAAGTTATAAAGTTTTTAAGCTTTCTAACAAACACTATACGACAAAAATTATCCGAAAACACGCAGTATACGATGAATAATTTATATATTTTAAATATCATATTTTTTAAACACTGAATATAGAAGATCATATAATAAATTCAAAAACGATAATTATAATAAAATATTATATCCTAACCTGAGATCTTCAATTTGCCATTCCGGTGTCGGTACTCTGAATAATTCCTCAAGTTCTCTTTCCCTCCTGCCCCGCAACGTAAAGTAAGAGCACACACTGCCCATGATGACTCGTTGGGGTTATAATTACAACTGACCAGCACCCTCTTACCTGCTGTCTCTTATACCCGTTCCAAAGCTAATCACTTCCTTGTCCTACAGATACCGCACATCCTCATGGAAGAAGTTGCCATACAAACCATAAAATGCGTATTCCAAAATTATGCAATACAATTAGACGAAATGAATAATAAAATCATCTGATTCCTTTAAATAATAAAATAAAATATCGGAAGTAAAAATAAAATGGTATAGAAATTATACAATACGATTAGACGAAATGAGTAATAAAATTATCAAAGTCGTCAAGCTTAACGTCAGAATAAAGTGATTATATAATTATTAAAATAAGGCTGCTACATATATATATATATATATATATATATATATATATATTAATTTAAACAACTTTAAACGTGTAGGAATAATAATTCGGCTCAAATATACCTATAATTTTAAATCATTTCTCTGTTCTTTGTATTGTTTTAATGTATTTTATTATCTACTTTGTAATTAATATTATAGTCGTGATATGAGGCTACATGTATAAATCTGCCTTTTATATGTTTTTTTTTTAAAAAATTCACGCTTGAAGGGTTTCTGCTTTAGATGTGTTACTTTAACTACGTGTGAGCAGTCGATCTCACAACTGCTCAAACCGTTTTGTTATTCTTACAAATAATTGCAGAAAATAGTAAATACTGCTATGCAGTATAGTAAACCATAATTTTATAATAGACAAGTCAAATGTCTCGCAGGTGAGAAGTAAGCCTGCGAGAGGATTACTCGCAGGTGAACCTGGCGGGGGCTACCTTTGGGGATGCTCTCACATCTCTCTGGTTTTTTTGAACTAAGGTTCCCACATGCCGAGGCACCTCGGTCTGTTTTGAGAGGTGTATGTTCCGGGGTCGCAGACCTTGGGCATACGGCAAGAGTTGTCCGCTACTCCTATTGGAATAGTCGGCCAGCTGCCTCCTAAACAGGCCAAGGCATGGCGAGGGATAAGCTGCGTCCCCACAGCAAACTCCTCTCCCGCTATCGGAAGGGCGTGGGACAAGTACCCAATGCCCGACCTACCCGATGCAGGTTTTTCTAAGGTTTTCCCTGCATTCCTTTAAGCGAATGCCGGGTAGGATCCTTAAAATATAGTCCGGGGGCCCTAGTTAACCCTTGGCTACCTTCCACTACCCTTCCGCATCCCCCCTTTCAAATCCCTTCCTATGCTATTAAAGGGGAGTTGCCCTAAGTGGATTACCGTCATGTAGCCTATTGCCCTAAAAAAAAAAAAATGTCTCGCAGGTAAATCCAGACCTGCGGGAGAATTCTCTCGCAGGTAACCTGGGAGGCATATTCTCTCGCAGGTCGAACCTTTTAGGAGAGATACGAAGGGGCTACCTTTGGGGATGCCTTGTCCTCTCCATTTTTGAACTAAGGTTCCCACAAGCCGAGGCACCTCGGCCTGTTTTGAGAGGTGTATGTTCCGGGGTCACAGACATTGCGCATACGGTAAGAGTTGTCCACTATTCCCATTGGAATAGTCGGCCAGCTGCCTCCTAAACTGGTCGAGGCACGGAGAAGGGAATGCTGCGTCCCCACAGCAAACTCCTCTCCCGCTATCGGAAGGGCGTGGGACAAGTACCCAATGCCCGACCTACCCGATGCAGGTTTTTCTAGGGTTTTCCCTGCATTTCTTTTAGGCGAATGCCGGGTAGGATCCTGAAACCATAGCCCGGAGGCCCTAGTTAATCCTTGGATACCTTGGTCTACCCTTCCGAATTCCCCCATTAAAGCGGAGTTGCCACCATGTGGATTACTCTCATGTAGTCTGTTACCCTAAAAAAAATTAAATAAGTAATGTGTAGGTAAAGAGTGATAAACACTTTTCGAGAATACTATTGATTGTAACATGAGTAAGAGTCAGGGACGAATTGGAAAAGAAAGAAAACCAATAAAAAGGGAAAGAAAAATTCAATTTAAAGATCTATAAAGTAAAAGAAGTAAGGAAAAACAGGAAAAGTGAGAAAGGGCAGACAGTAAACAGCACAGAAGAAGTTGAGTAAAGCATAAAAAGTAAAACAAGAAGAATTATCCCTTTTTTTTTTATCAATTCGTGTCTTCATCGCGGAATACGTTTACCTCATTAAAATTAGAAATATTGGGATACGCGGAAAACGTTTCCACTGATATTCACACAATTTTTAACACATCGGAAGCTGCAAGTTTTTTCCAGATTAGCCATTAAAAGAATGCGGAAGTTCGGTGCTGGTGTCAATTCCGTCTTGGAACTTGCGCTGATTTGTATGTAACAGGAAAAGTGAAGCAGAAAACTATTAGCCTTGGTCTAGCAAGATTATAGTGAAATAATCATAGTTTTTAATTTTTTCTAAAATTTCTTGCAGCATAGGCGATGTTATAAGTAATGGTTGTAATACGTTGTATGAACTTTGTAAAATCAAGTGAAACACGACTACTGAACGTTCGTAAGAAGTCCATACTGATGGGAGAAATTGGAAAACTGTATAATGCCAATGGTTAAAAGTAATATTAAAATATATTTTTCTTTTCATGTTTGCAATATTTTGATTCGACTTGTGTGAAACAAAATTTATAGTGTTAACAGTAATTCATCAATCCGAACATGAATAATATGTCACAATAAATATTAACCGTAAATCATCGGATATAGCTATTGAGTTCTATTGACAAAATTTAAGTTATTAGATATAATTATTAGATCTTCGTACAGAAAAATTTAAAATAGTAGAACAATAACTAAGGAAATTTAAATTTAAAAGTTCCAAACGTTTCGAAGCGGATGTTTTTTTTCTAACGGCGAATAACTTAAGACTGGAAATTGAATAAAGGACTAAAATTATATATATATATATATATATATATATATATATATATATTTATATTGTAGCAATAGTTAGTTAGGCCAGTAATTGTTTAGAAATAAAATTTGAAATGTTTGATAAATCCATTATAGCGGTCTGATCGAAAAAAGCAACAATGGAGAAGCGAGCTCAGCTGCTTTGTCAAAAAGTCGAAATGGCGTTTGCGCGCTTGAAAGTCTGAGTCAGTTTACGTCTACAGCCAACCAGGAAAGGAGGCACATTATAACAAATTTTTCACCGAGAAACCTTGCAGTCTATTTCAAATAAATAAAAATAACAGCATAAGTCTACAAAGAATCTGCAAATCATCAGTTCCAGTAATAAGGCAAATTCGAACAATTTTACACTGAGGGGAAGACGACATCCGATTGCTGACCAAGGAGAGGTTCATCCAAGGCTCCAGAAATTTGTCTGCGTTCTATTCGCCGGTGAGCGTGTAAATTCTGTGAGAACTAGAATCTGTGTAAATAACGATTTGCATTTATCGTGTTGTGTAGGGGAAAAAAAGAATGCTGGTACCAGACGGACAATGTGTGAGTAACTAAATTTTAATTATAATAACTGTGAACATTAGCTAAAGAGTAAAGTCAGATTTCGTTCCCTTTTAATTGTCAATCAAAGTTAATTTCTTTACTTTTAATTTCTTCCATTCTATCGACAGATTGTTTAGGTAATTTTTTAACTGTTTTGTTAATAAGATTTAAAATATTTTTTTTGGTGTTCATTATCAAACCCAGTAAAGGCCCTGCAATTATCTTTTATTCTTTGAAAGCCACAAAACAAACTAAACATATTTGTTTGTTAATTGTTCATAAGCTTTTCATATATATTAACCCACCATATCTAATTATTACATTAAATAGCTACCACAACGTGAACAATTAAATTATTAATTGATTGTTCATTACATAAATGGCTACCACAACGTGGGGAAAATTCTTTAAATTAAATAACCCTACTTGTTTATTATTACAATATATATTTATATATATATATATATTGTAACGGACCGTACATGTTAATATGTTGAATTTTTAATATTATGTATTTCAATACGCAAGCTTTCTCTTCCAGAGAAAATACAAATATATTTTTGATTGCTTGACTGTGCTTTGACATAGGGCATTATCGTTGGTAGCGGATAATCGCTAATAATTGAGACATTATTTTAAAAAAATTGTGGCGAAGTAATGACGCCAGTCGCCATTTGTATTAACGGGTCGGTTTTGTAATTAAGGCTTACAATTATTGCATCAGTATTCTTACTAACTCATGCTGATTCCAGAAAAAAGAAGCATTAATAACATCACTTGTTCATCTACCGATGTGGAATGACTCGGGATTGGATAATCCATTTTTTTTACCCGCCAGTTGTGAGGAGTCGCAATTCAGACCTACCTTCGTCTCAGCAACTGGTTTCAGCGTTTTAGATCGTTGGATCTCCACCTAAAAAATAGCTGAGATATATGTGTTAAACATCATAAACAGTGATTTAATTTCGTTTAATGCAAAAATTTGGTGGCGCCCTAATTATGTGTGGATTTGCAAATTATAGGTGTTGAGATATATGTTAAACACCATAAACAGTCACTTATTTGTTGAAATATATGTGAAACAGCCACTTTGAATAATATAATATTATATTTTGCATTAAACTGTTCAGTGTTTTTCTTTCCCGAGTATTGAGAACTGATGAACATATCAAAAACCGACTTTCCCTCTAGTAGGACTGATCGCTCAGCGGTCAGGAGTAAGGAAGGGACTGTTAACAGTAATTGGTTGATTTTAAATATACATTATTTCATAAATGAATCTTTTCCAATAATGCGGTTCTCTGGCTAAAAAGTGTTGCTATCAAAATCGAAACAGTGATTAAATTTGATATAATGTTTGGTAATAGGACTGTGTTTACATGTTGACAGTTTGTAATTCGATTTACAAAAGACAAAATTTGAAAAATTAATTGTGTAAACAAATTGATAGTGGGAAATTTATAGGATCTTTGTGTCCGTTGATGAAATCATAAACAGAAGAATTAGGATTCAAAATTATGGATAATTGTAGTTTTTTAAAGCAGCTCTGTTCTGAACTAGTCAGATGTGTCTCTCTCCGTTCATACATATTTCCTGCACCTGAAGAAAGGAACAAGACTCCGATAAACGTTTTGTGGTATTTCATTTATCACGTTTTTTTTGTATTATTATTATTAATTTTCAATCGACGTAAATTTTTTAATTCAATTGTTATTTTAATTAATTCTGGTTTAGTACCCCATTCTGCACTTACAAAAACTTGGTATTTTAAAATCGTAACCATTTTTCTTACAACAGATCCTGGTAGTTGTTTTCTTTTAAAGATTTCTAGTAAAGTTTTAGAAAGCCGTGAGTTTGAAGCAACTGTCAAGTTATCCTTGCATAATAGCAGGAAAATTCATCCCGGAAATGACTCAGGCGTTCAATTTCAAGTTTCCGGGTAGCACTAGAAAATTCTTCCTCCCCAATATTATATTTTTATTTTATAAGCATGTTGAATAACTAATCTTCTCTGATAGCTTAGCCGGGAATTGTCAAATGTTTACAGGTTGTATAATCTACCTATCGATCATTATTAACTAGTGAAACCACTTGGAACAGCTCAAATTACGCGCCTTAATATGACAACTTCAAATTCTCTAAAACCGTAGTTTTACCCTGTACATAATATAAATTAGTATTATCAGTTTACCGCACAGTTCTTAGATTCTATCTGGATGGTGAAAGCAATTCTTGAAAGTCTTGACGTAATTGTGTATTGTCAAAAATTAGTCATTTTAAGGAAGAAAACTTAAATTTTTCGATTCCTGTTAACATTATAATAATGTTATAAGTTATTCATGATCACTTTTGTCTAAATACAAACAATGTAGATTTAGATGAGCATCAATTTTGTGTATTGTATACACCATATATATATATATTGTTAATTTTTCAATTTTCTTATTATTATTATATAAATGCAGTCTGTTACAGCTTCCGCATAAGATATATATGAAAATTAGTGATGATAACTAGACTGAAATGTCATGCCATTGCAATAATATCTGAACCACCTCGACCAAATACTCATGGACGAAACAATAGATTAAACTGATTTTCGACAGTGCCACAACTTAAATTATGTTCCAAACAATTTAATGCGAGCAGATCGCGGAAGTTTCCCGCGAAACGTGTACGTCCACATCAATAATAAATTATTAACTACGGATAACTGTACAGTCTTTCAATTAAAGACAGTTTCTTTAGTAGCATCACTGGTGATTCTTCGTGTAGTTTAAAGTCTACGACTTCGCTCGCGTGAATTTCGGTTTATTGCAGTCATTAGAAAATTTAGAAATTATATTGTGTTCTATTAACAATCAAGTTCACGACTTCATTATTCAGCAAGTTCATTTTTAGTATAAAATTCTTTGGAAACAAAAATAATTATTACATTTTAACCTTCTATATATTGTTCATATTATTATAGAATCTATATAGGGGTCTGTATACAGTACTTCGTACTGCCTGTGAGACAACGCCTATGTTCTTCAAATTACTGGACCAACTAAAGTATGAGGATGGATAAATGTCGCCCGGACCAGGAATCCAACCCGGGACCTTCCGCTTACCGGGCGGAGCTTTACCACTGCATCCTCAAACGTAACCTCGGTCTCAACGATCTGATTCTTGTGAAAGCTTTTCTATATTCCTGAATTGTAAAATTCCAAAAGACTTTTCTTCAATTTAATTTTTGATTAATTCAAATAATGGATACTCCATTTAATTTACCCGCGGGTTGTGAGGAGTCGCAACTGAGACCTGCCTTCGTTTCCGCGGCTGGTTTCCGTGTTTTAGCTTGTTGGATCTCCACCATAAACAGTGATTTAGTTCTAAAAAATTGTTGTTGCTTTTTGGTGCCGAAATTTATTTTGTTTACTTATGTGTTTGCAGACCTGCCTTCGTCTCCGCGGCTGGTTTCGGCGTTTTAGCCTCGTTGGATCTCCACCATTAACGGTGATTTAGTTCTAAAAAATTGTATTCTTTTTTGGTGCCGAAATTTTTATTTATTTGTGTGTTTGTATTTGCAAATTGTAATTGCTGAGATATATGCGTTAAACATCAATAACAGTGATTTAATTTCGTTTCAGTGCCAAAATTTGGTGACGCCGTGTTTTTGTGTTTGGGATTTATAAACGGTAATTGTTAATACATGTGTTAAACAGCGTAATCAGTGATTTCATTCAGGCCCTAGAATTGGATATTGAAAGGGCTGTTATTGGTAAATTGTGAACCGAATTAGGTTTAATGGATTCCACGGGGACAGTTCTGTGGTAGAGCGTTCTTTAATACAACTTAACAATGGTCTCAACGGTCTGGTGCTTGTGAAAGTATTCCTGAATTATAAAAACAATTTTACAATATTAAACGGACACTCAATATGATAGATACATGTAGTAAAACACATAATTGGAATGTTTAAGATTGAAAGACAACTTCATTTTACTGTAGAATACTTGACATGAATGCACTAGACCTTTCAATTACAGGGATTAGCAAGAATTGTACATAATGTCAATAAAAATTTTCAACAGGAAATTAAATAAGGAATTAATGAATGATAATCAATTCTGAAGGTCTTATGTAAGTAATAAACAGTTTTATAACGCTCCTGGTGGCTAGAACGGGATTTACATACACTAAGTAATGAAAAGTAATCACGTTGATGAATGATTTGAAAAATAAGAAAATTCTGCCAAAACTGCAAAATGATAAATATTTATAGCTTTTGTTACTATTCCAGAGTAATTCTCTTTTTCTTGAATGTATTTAAAAATAAAAATTTTGTGACTGTGTCACCTTTATCATATCAAAGTTCATATAAATAGTTATTGTATTTTATAAATATAAATTGTATAAATAGTTATTGTATTTTGAAATATTTTCTTGACTTTCTAATTCTAATTTTCTATCTTACGAAAAAAAAAGCTATTCTATAAATTTATTTGAGAATATCTGAATCAGAGGCCGTTTCATCGTAATATCTTATTCAACAGTGAATAGTAGCTATTTGAGATATGCAAGAGTTACTAATAAAGAGTAATAACTTTCGCAGGTCTTTATTAAATTGGCACTTATGATTAAAACGATGAAATGGAGTTTTTAGGTGAGTGCGTAAAAGGAGAAAACTGTTATATTACAAACAAAGAGAATGAGATAAATATACTTATTTAAAGTTGGTGATGACAGGTTACAGTGTGATTCTGTTCCAAACCGATGGTATTGAACACATAAAAATAAACATCTAATTAATTTGTCGCTTTTATCACAGAAAAAAATTTCTTTTTCAGAATTGTGAATTCAGCTTATGATCAACAAAGCATAAGGGAAAATAAATTAAATCCGATGTAATTTCTTGTATGATTTTTGTATTTTGTTGATTAAGCTTCACGTGTACCTTCGTTAGAAACACTTATTTTTCAACATTGATAGTCTGACATTTGTTGAAACATGAGCGAATTTACGACTTTGTAATGCTAGAGCTTGGAGTGGCCTATTTTAGGGATTGTGAATGTGAAAGTGAAGTTGACATTTTAGAGTGTGAGAGTTCTTCAAACTTGCTGGAAGTGGCGCAGCCACAACCCTCTCGTGGGAAATTTTTTTGTAAAATTGTGATTCAAAAGAGGAGTTAATTTTTTCTATTGAGGAACTAGGTTGGAGTGGTACAACACTTGACATTTTGTCATCCGTCATATGACATTTTCTATGCAGTTACGGATCTTCTATCCTGTGACAAACCTTCAAACGTATTATCTGCAATCAACAACAATAATTCAACTATTTATATACTACGAGCACTTAAATTTATCTATCAAGTTATTCATAGTCTTGTGTGATTCTGAATGCATCACATTAACATTTGTACGTCTCTTTATCAGAATATTTGAATCATATTGGTATTACTGATGGATTGTAAAATTGTTATTCCTTATCGCGAAAATTAAATTCAATAATCAGCAAGCTTCTAAACAAAGACAAGTCGAAAGCTCTCAATCTGAATTAATATATACATTTGAGACTGTACAAAAGTTTTTTTTATTAGCAACTAGCTGGGTGCCCGGCGTTGCTCGTGTACTTATTTATATAAACTCGAAAAAGTATTTAATTGAATACTTAAATATATTCCTTGAGTATTTCAGGATATAATTGTCAATTGTCACTCAGTCTTCATACATTACGAAATATTACATTGATGAAATTGTTAGCTAGACTCACAACTAATATAGCGCGAAAATTAACTTACATTTTCCGCAAAGATGGTAAAGTAATTCGTATTCTTCTTTATTACCATTCGATGGAGTATTGCTGTATAAAATTATACTTTTTATTTAAAGAAAATATTTCTGCTTTATTTCATTCCTAATAAAGGAAATATTTCTTTTGTTCGTTGCGTAGTAACGTATTTCTCTCGCGTGACGTCATTGTCTCTTGGCGCGCAGTAATTTAATATTTAATGATCACGGTTTTTAATTATAATTCTTTCCACATGTATGCTAGGCGTTTCTCACCCCCACAGTACCGGTTCTCGATTTTGGCAGAATACGTATACCAATTTTTGTTGCATTCTGTCCACGCGATAAAATTTGTATAAAGAACAACGCAAATACATACATACATACATACAAATATACATCCTTTTTTATTATATAGATAAATAAATGATTTTATTCCTTGTTAGCTGAGTGCCTGGCGTTCAAAGGGTATTTATATAACTTGTCACGGAGTAGGAATTGATTCGATACTAACCTCTTGGTAAAAAATTCATTTAACCAGCTATAAAGCACCAGTGTTTGGAACAGTTACCTATTTACGTCTCCATCCCAGACCTAACCCTTCGGCCGCTAACTTCTAATAAACCTGATGATGACTGACGGTATTTTGGAATTCTCCTACTACATTAAATAAAAGTGTCTAAAAATCACGAGGAATTAGAATAGTAAAAAATACTTACATACTTAATAAATTCTAAAACTACTCCCAGTACCTTAAAGGCGAAAGAAATTGAACCATTAACTAAATAGAGATAAACAATGTCTCGTACCATAAGAAAATAAAAAATTTCCTCGTTAACCTAACAGGTCAAAACTACACCGGTTAACTTTTTACCAACAGCGTTAACCTCCACGAAGTGGAACATAAAATTTAATTAGCCACCTTGATTAATGCGACAATTAAACTGAGCGACTCGTATAACCCCTGAATCGAATTTAATATTGGTCTTTTCTATGTAAACCTCTTACACTACCACTCGTACGGTAATGGTGATTCCTTCCCTTGTCCATTGGAGTATAATTAACACATTTAAAAATTCTAGAATGACACTATAGAATTAAGCTACTTCGAAAACCTTTAATTCGACGCTAATAATGTCGTTTAGGAAAGTTTTTAAATGAAACCTTCTCCACCCGCACCCCTACAAGCGGTAGATGTATCTTAAGCCCTCAGAGTTTGTTCCTGGATCGTAAGTAACTTTTGTATAAGATTTGGTAGAAATTGGTCTACGCATTTAAGATTGTAACAGGAAATTGAGTTTCACATCCTTATATACCCACTCTGAGGGGATGAACTACAACTTTACCAGTATGTTAAATGTCAGAATTAAACTCATTGACTTATATAACTTTGTATTTGAAACTAATCTCTGTTTTTTCGCGTTATTTTTATGTAACGCCCCTCCCCCTCCCCTAGTGGTGCTGTAAGCGGTTAAAATTATATACACTAAAACATCTGGATAGAAACTGTTAAAGTAATTAATAGACGCTAATAACGGCCGTTTTAGTAGGGTTTTAAAATTATCCCTGTTCACCCCTTGGGAGTTTCCTGGCGCTTCGAAAGGCCGACAGAGCACAACAACTCACATTTTTTTTTACATGAGGGTGATCCACATTGGGCAACTCCCCTTTAATAGCATAGGAAGGGATTTGAAAGGGGGATGAGGAAGGATAGAGGAAGGTAGCCAAGGGTTACTAGGGCCCCCGGGCTATGGTTTAAGGATTCTACCCGGCATTCACCTAAAGAAATGCAGGGAAACCCTAGAAAAACCTGCATCAGGTAGGTCGGGTATTGGGTATTTGTCCCACGCCCTTCCGATAGCGGGAGAGGAGTTTTCTGTGGGGACGCAGCATTCCCTTCTCCGTGCCTCGACCAGATTTGGAGGCAGATGGCCGACTATTCCAATGGGAATAGCTGACAACTCTTTCCGTATGCCCAAGGTTTGTGACCCCGGAACATACACCTCTCAGAACAGGCCGAGGTGCCTCGGCTTGTGGGAAGATTAGTTCAAAAACGGAGAGTCTTCAAAAATAGAGAGGAGCCCAACTCACCATCGGAGCATATATATATATATATATATATATATATAGAGAGAGAGAGAGAGAGAGAGAGAGAGAGCGAGAGAGAGATGACAACTGTAAATTTTGAATGGTTTTAAAGTATATATTTATATACTTATAAAACAGACAAATTTCCATCACAAATCTTGAACGAGAATGAAGTCCGTGTCTCTATTCTCCTTGGAATTTCTGTGAAATTGGGATGAAAGTAGCCCATTGTTGTGCCACAATTTTGGGGAAGAAGAAGATGACTAATCAGAATGCCGGCCTTAGCATACAACCAGAGGTCACTCGATTACGAGTCCCTAGGCGCCATATAAGTCAAATAATAACAATAATATTAATCGAGGTAAGCAATTGTGTAAAATTCTGAGCTTCAACAAAGGCTATTAGAGCCTGTGGCGTCTCGCCAAACGTGTAAAAATGATGTTAAAATTTAAATAAAGCTGATGACTTGTGAATACATTTTTAAATACGTTCATGGCCGCGTCTGCGGTAATTTTTATTGAGGTAAATTAACTCTATATTGAATTGAAGATTCTGCATCCAGATATCACAATTCGCCATCGCCGTGAAAAGATATTACTTACTACGGTTCGATAAAGAAGGTCAAAACTTTAAATATTATAATGTCACGTGTGTATGTCACGCAACGTCACTTAGTTGCGTTTGCACTCTGCTAAATTCTCGCCTTTTCCGTACCTCAGCAACGTTAACAGTATTAGAAGCCTGGGAATTTTTTTCTTTCCAAAGAAGTTTATCGTAAAAATGAACTTACTGAATAATGAAGTCGTGAAATTGATTATTAATAGAACACAAGATAATTTCTAAGTATTCTTATGTCTGCAATAAACCGAAATTCACGCGACCGAAGTCGTAGGCTGTAAACTACATGAAGAATCACCAGTGATGCTACTAAATAGAGTTCTTAATAGAAAGACTGTGCAGTTATCCGTAGATAATAATTCATTACAAATGTGGACGTACGCGTTTCGTGGTAAACTTACTCGATCTGCTCGCATTATTGATTGGAACATAATTTAAGTTGTGACATTGTCGAAAATTGTGAAATGTAAGGAGAAAATTGAGTCGCTTACGACACAGCCCTACCTCGAAAAAATTTGGTCTCGTACCATCTTTATAAGGCCCCTTTAATACGAGTCGGGCCATCCGCCATTTTTAATCTAGTTCAACTATCGTAAACAAATGTTTGGTAGCTGAGAAACTCTACATGTCCCAAATCAGTGAATTAAAGAAAATCAATATAATTAGAGGCAGTAGATTTGTGAAGGTGTAGTAGTTTCTCCATGTGGTCAGTTAAAGGAATGAAGTTTAAAGTACTTGTGTGACAATGCGTAGTATTGGTCATCATGAAAACAATTAAACATAATATACTGTATTTTTTAATCTTTCAGCTGCAAAAAAAAAACAGAAATTAAAATAAAAATGATTTTTACAATTCTAATACCTGTTGTAACCAATTCATTTCTAACTCTGTTATAATTGAAAATAAATACCTTTAATTTTAAATAACTGTTTAATTCCTTTAATTTAAACAATTACTAGTATATTTTGTTTACCATAAGTGTTGTATATTTTAATTTCATATTTAACGATTATTAATTTAGTTTACATATTTGAAATTCACAAAAAATGAATTGAACCACCACATTTTGACTTATGAAATCTTAAACGTTTATCGGAGAAAAAGTAATTCGTGAGAAAATAAAACTTTTATGTACCTCAATGCAATCTTGACTGAATAATCTAGAAGTTATGAATGCTGTTGTATAGTATTCAATCTCAAAAAATTTCATGCTTTATAACCGACATGTGCTTGCTTAATCTCCGAGTAAGGTCAAGACAGTTCCGAAATATTAAAAATGGCGGACGGCCCGGTCTAATAGAGGGGCTCAACATCAACAGGAAGCAATGCTGTCTTAAATGTTACCAAATTCTATGGAGTAGCAATTACTTCCGCAACTGTTTTTCCTGCACACTTTTCCTGAAATAACGGAAAATGTATAATAAATTCCACTTTTAGTCCGGATGTTGCGTTTTCCAGCACAGTGGAACAGTAATTTTATTTTTCTAAATTTATGAATGGAATTTTTTCGTAGAGTTTAGTCCACCTGAAATGCTACAGAAAAAAGAGATAATATTCAACCATTATGTAAGAAGCCCCACGATAACATATTTTATTAAACTCACTTCACTTAATAATGCTGATGAAAACTACTAGAATGAGGAATGATTTCGAAAGAAAGAAAATTCTGGGAAACTGCAAAATGATAAATATTTTGTCCTCAATTTCTTGAATGCAGTTAAAATTAAAAATTTGGCTTGAATCATATCATAATTCATATTCACTGCAATTAATACTGTTTTAATAACATTCTCCTCTTACACCTGCAGTTCAAACGTGTTTCTTAGATAATGACCGTTTGGTACCGTTAACCGTTTCTGAACTGAGCCTGCGAGAGGATTCTCTCGCAGGTAACCTGCGACGGATGTTCTCTCGCAGGCAGAACCTTTTAGGAGAGATACGAAGGGGCTACCTTTGGGGATGCCTTTTCCTCTCCGTTTTTGAACTAAGGTTCCCACAAGCCGAGGCACCTCGGTCTGTTTTGAGAGGTGTATGTTCCGGGGTCACAGACCTTGGGCATACGGTAAGAGTTGTCCGCTATTCCCATTGGAATAGTCGGCCAGCTGCCTCCTAAACTGGTCGAGGCACGGAGAAGGGAATGCTGCGTCCCCACAGCAAACTCCTCTCCCGCTATCGGAAGGGCGTGGGACAAGTACCCAATGCCCGACCTACCTGATGCATGTTTTTTAGGGCTTTCCCTGCATTACTTTTAGGCGAATGCCGGGTAGGATCCTTGAAAATTAGCCCCGGGGCCCTAGTTAACCCTTGGCTACATTCCTCTACCCTTCCGTATCTCCCCTTTCAAATCCCTTCCTATGCTATTAAAGGGGAGTTGCCACCATGTGGTTTACCCTCATGTAGCCTGTTAACCCCCCAAAAGAACATAAATACAAAGTAGTTACCCCTTTTATATAGAAGGAATAGTAATAATATTTGTAAAGATTGTGTTATTAATCCGAAGACAATGCATTTATCCGTTGAAAATAACTCAAAAGTGGTTTTAATTTCCTTTAAATACGCATTGTTGACTTGAAATTTGACAAACTAGTCAAGATTTCATCTTGAGCAAGTAGAAAAGCAGACAATAAAATTAATTTTATTTCTAAGTTATCTTGTTTAAACGGGCCTCCAGACAGACAAGATTTCCTTTTATTTATAAATATAAATACGTTTTATTTATATTAAAATTCAGATGTTCATTTTACATGCTTAAGCATACTCCTACGTTCCTTTTATAATTTCAGTTTATTTCTGATTACTATTCAAATCTCAGACGAAATTGTTGATTTATCATTTTTAACGGATTTGAATATTGCAACTACCATTAGTTCGTTAATTTACTTATTAAATAAAGATTACTCGATGTGCTAAGAATGATAACCTCCACTTCGCAGGATTGTTTCTTTATTTCGTACGTATATTCACGAAAAGTTTGTCATTAACGCAACGCAGATAAAACTCCGGCGCTATCATCTTACCCCGAAAAATGATATAATAAAATATCGATTTACGAACCTGAAGTGAAACACTTTGGTATAAGTGTTGTGCTCATATAATGTCTTATAAATAAAATGATAATGCTGATGGAAGGGTGTAAATCGTATATGTTTACGGGACAGGCTCCGGGTTTGGAGTCATCTACTGGGCGATAAATAGAGCGCCATCTCTGTGAGCGGCAGTTTATTGCTCTCTTATGACGGACGAGGAGGAAGAGAATCGACCGAGCACAGCGGTGGGAGAATTGTGAAGGGCCTAATCTCCATTTAAATGGAGGACCTTGTGTGAACTTGCTCTGTGTGTCCTGTGACGTTTCTTCTGCGGATTCTCTGCAATAAGTTACCTTATGAGTGGCACGCAGAAAAAGAAATCTCCGAAAAAACCTATTTAATAGTTTACAATCGAATGACGTATTTGATAATGGGCACTCTATTCAACTTAATACAATAGCGACATCAAATATAAATTAGAAAATCAACGGTGCCGACTACGTTTTTTTACTAAATTAAAAATTATGAAGAAGTAGCAACATCGTACGAAATAACAATCTACCTGCATCTCCATTGCGATACAGACCTTATTTTTAATAATTTATTATAAATATTTATGTATTTCTTGTATGCAAAAAGTTGCGCATATTTATTATACTTGTATCAAATATAATATCATGTCAAATCATTGCATCGTACCTGCGTGAATCCAACATTATCATAGTGAAATAAAATCAGTAATTAATAGCACATATTGATGTGTAATAGTAGAAACATTACAATGATAGTGTAGAGAGAAACGAAATAAGTGATCTAAAATAATGCGAAACACAGTTACAAAGTCTGTACGTCGTGTATTCTGGGAATAGATTATTTTCCTATAACTACCCGTAATCACTAAGGGAAGGGCTAGTTTGTTACATTCGTTTACACAGCCAGGAAAGCCTTCAGACCGGAATCGATAACTTTATACAAAATAGCTCTCGGCAGATCGGATCTGCTGGAACGGTGTCGTATTAAGAGCGACCGTGCCCTGAGCGGACAACAGTCCTTTCCTCAAACCTGACCGCTGAGCGAGCAGATATAAACTTTATCAGCCTTGGTTTTAACATTAAGTGAATGTAATGCAAGTTTATTGTATAACATTTCTGAAACTTATCAAAGGGCTGTTTGCCCGGCGTGATACATGAAATTACAATACATGAATTTAATAACATGACATTTCAATAAATAAACATAATTAATTTAAGTAAATAAACTCGACGTGTGGACGGTATTTCAATCATGAAATAGTAGATAAAGAATAAGTGCCCGACGTTACCTGAATATTTATTTAAATTAGCTTACTTGGTAAACATTTAATTTAATCAGCATCAGTAGCGTCAGTGTTTGGAATATTTACATTCACAACTCCAACCTACCCCCTAACCATATGACTTCAAATAAACCAGAATGATAACTGACGGTAGTCAGGAATTCTCCTTCTACATTAAATAAAATAAAATTTAAAACAGCAACCAATGTTCACAAACTTCATAAAGTCTAAAAATAATTCCGGTACCTTAAAGGAGTAACGAAATACAAACTTGAAATAAATAGAGACCAAAATACACCTGGAACCCTGAGAAAAAAAATAATTTTCACGGTAACTTAAGAGGGTCAAAACTACTCTGGATAACCTTTTATCAACTACGTCCACCTCCACGTGGAGGAACATAATATGCCAATGGCAGAATTAAAGTCAGCGACTCCTGTAACCTTGGGAACCGACACTAATATCGGTCTTTTTTATGTAAACCCCTCCGCCACCACTCGGTCGGTAAGGATGATTCCTTTCCTTGTCATTTGGAGTAGAAATAACACCCCTAAAAATTCTAGAATGACACTATCGAATTAAGTGACTTCGAACACGTTTTATTATTATTAATATAATGTGCGTTTAGGAATGTTTTTAAATTCCATCCCCACCGCTAGAGGCGGTAGGTGCGTCGTAATTCCTCAGTGTTTGTTCCTGGATCGTAAATAAAATTTGTATAAAGTTAGGAAGAAATTGGTCTGCGCATTTAAGATTGAAAACGTAAATTAAGCTTCACCCCCTTCCATCCCCACTCCTAGGATCTGAACTACATCTTAACCAGCATGCTAAATGTGAGAATTAAACTCAGTGATCTCTACAACCCTGGATTTTTCACCAATCTCGGTTGTTTCGCGTTATTTTAAGCTAACGCCCACCCAGGTCTCCTTCAGTCACGCTGTAAGGGTTTGAAATTGTAGAATTAAAACATCTTGGTAGAAACTATGAATCTCATCAACCCCGAAAACAAATATTGGTCGTTTCAGCATGTTTTTAAATTTCACTCCTGTTAACCCTATGGGAGTCGACTAACGCTTTGAAAGGCCGACAGAATCCTCTGCGGGAGTTCGTTCGCACAACAACTCACCATAGTTTCATCGCAATCGGATGAATGGTTTAAGAACGTATAGTGGACACACAGGCAGACCTACATTAATTTTTATATTTAATTCATTTGGTAAGAAAATAATAAATGGTAGAAAAAATAATGGGACAATGATCGAAGTGTTTTATATACTTATTTTCTGACATTTATCTGTACTACTTACGGTTTTACTATGTATTAAGACGATTACACTTCCAGTTGTGATTAGATTGAAGATCATATTAGAGTTTTTCCATTGATACCCAGTCGAAACAAGGCTTCTAGGATTATGGCTAATGCCATACAAGTATTTTTATTTATTAATAATAAAGTCAAATAAGTAGCTCTTTTCTGTCATATTATACGTTTTAATTACTTTTTAATTTAAATATTATATTTTAAGATAAGAGCTGAAATAACTGGTAGTTAGCATTATTAACCTATGATAATTAATGTTAATTCTTTATCTCCAATGTAATTTCATCTTTCTACCGTACTCTTCTATGACACAGATGTATAATGTCCCTACAAGTTTCAAAACCGCAACGCAATTTTCAAACATCAATTCTCCGGAAGTAGTTAAATGTAAATGAACAATTTTTCCCTTTAGTACAGAAAGCAAAGTTATTAACTATTAGGCACGGGGCGAATTGCAAAAGGACTCCTGAATGAGTACGTCGGTTGCCACGGAGACCCTTATTTGACTTCGGATGACGTTGAGCGTCTATTATCTCATCAAACGATGCAATACCTGCAACAAGTTGAAAGGAAATTTCAGTATCAGGAAAGAAGAAATAGGGAAATATTAGCTAAGCAAAATTAAGATGTTATGTGCTAGAATGTGTATTAAGATGTGCATGGGGATTGTGGTGCAGCACTGTGCCATTTAAAATTGAACTCGCTGAGCATGAAGCCGGACAATGAGCGCTCTTGTGAGACATTAACATTAAAGTCTCCAACGATCATAATTGGTGTAGTGAGATCAGGCTCGTAATCGGGTATAATTTTAGTGATGTTTTTGGAATATTTTAATAGCGATCGTAACATAAAGAGTTTAATTTCTGCTAACGCTGTGCCCCGATGGATGTACCCACACCCGAGTATGACTTTGAAGATGCCATCGACCGTTACTTTTACTAGACATACATCACCAGCCTTTGCGTCTTTCATTTGTAAATTAATTTACGAAATACTCTGTTACAATCTGTTAGTCGTGATGACTTTCCGGGTGATAAAGTTCACCGTCAGACATTTACTTGCACCAAACGAGGTGAAACAACATGCCGCTTCAATTACCCTTCTGCCCGATGAGCGAAACACGTGTGTTACTGCCGATGTCAAGAGATGACAGTCGTCAAGGCAGCTAAACGGCGTAAACTACTAGAGGAAAACCAATATGACACACCTTAGCGAGTTCTATGTCGACAACGATATAACGAAGGCAAAATATTTGGATATAATTCGATCTACGTTACGTCGGCCAAAGTTGACGTTTAAACGTGACTTCACTGAGATTTATACCAACACTTTCAATCCATGGATCACACAAACACTGGCACCTAATACCGACTTGCAGTTCATACTTGAAAAGTACACCTGTGCGGCTTACGTAGTTGAGTACGTTAATAAGTCAAATCGAGGCATTAGCAATCTACATCGTGAGCAACTGAAGTTACACGATGAACACCCGGAGAGAGAATACCTACAGTTGTTGTAACAACTCAGCTTGAAGTTAGGGGAACGGCGGGTAGTATGGGCCACTTAAGAAAAAAAATTAAATTAAAAGATATAATTGTGGTTAAAATCGGTTATGAGCAATTAAAATCGTTGTTAAACTACATTTCTTTCAGTACAAAAAATATATTTAGCAATTAATGAAGCGAACATCACATACAATGCATGCAGTGTTAACCTTACATGAGGAAATTTAAAAAATAGTCGGGTAGTATGGACCACGCCAAAATTATTAGGTTTTTAAAGTTAAAAAATATTTTCTTGTTGTTTAATACCCGTTTAATTTTATAATGTTTACTATCATTTATTTACCTTACAAAGATCACAAAAATAAAAAAAATAAGTCGTCAATGTCCGCACAGAGTTCATGTGCTCTACCTTCGCAATTTTTATTTTTAATCCAGTTTTCTTCATAATTTTCCCTGAATATTATGCATTCCTCATCTACTTTATCTTTAGAAGTGCTTGGTATAATATTTTCATAATTAAAAATTTTTATTTGTTCATTTTTATTCTTCTTGATGGTAACCTTGGTTTGTGTTTCGAAAATTTTATTTATTTCCTTATCTGTTTTTCTTTTTCTTTTTGATTTTCTGACACTATTTCAGTCAACATTTTTTTATTGGAGTCGATGTTAATATTTCGCCTCTCTCTGCCTTTCGTTTCCGACTCACGAATCTCTTTTCTCTGCAGGAGGGCAGAGGCGACATTTCTTTTAAAACTTTTCCAAAATCAGAAAGTTGTGATGAGGGTGTGTTGCTTTGAAGGAACTGGAGATCTCTTCAGAAGTGGTTCTAGAATCTGCCTTGGAAGAAACCTGCGTTACATGGCCCATACTACCCGATTCACATTGATTTGGAAAACATGGCTGCAAGAAAAACAGGCTAGAGCAAACGAAATGAAACAATCAGTGTCTTATATTAATAGAGTAAACTAAATAATAGTCTTAAGTATATAAGTATATTATTAACTGTAATGATTCTGGGTGACGGTGAAAAGTATTCCAGGCAGGAACTTGAAGGCGCGCAGACAAACAATAATCACTTACACTGAACACAATGAACTGAAGTAAACAATCTTTCTGAGCATGGCAGAACTACGCAGGTAGGAAAAGGCTTGACTATGTAAGATGCTGCTATCACCAAATAGTTGATTGACCAATTGGCCCATACTACCCTCCGTTCCCCTACTCAACACGGTTGAGATCTGATCGCAAGAGGCTGCCTGGTTCTTACTTCGCCAATCTTATATGTACCTCACAGTTTAAAGTCAACCACTGGCTCTTCGGGGAAAGTATTATTAAGCAGCGGTAAGTGCTATTCTTTTCTTGGCTTCGATGAGCGCAAAAACCATAGACGATCACACACATCACACTTATGTCCGAATGGATTATTGACAAACGTCGTAGTGAAACGTGCACTAGCTGCTCTCAATGTGTCTTCATAATCGACGATCGTACACAATCGATGCCTACACAGTCCGGCGTCGATAAAGAAGCGATTTCATCATCAACTTGCATAATTTCAACCGCCCCAGCTGCAGATGTACTGGTACCGTTGTTGACCCGCTCGGCAGCATTATTTATTTTGCGTTCCCGGCACGTGCTTCATTTGGTCATATTGTGTTTTATTCGTATCATTCGATTGCTTTTGAGAAGCCCTTTCCAACCATATACGATCTCTGTACTTGGATTTAGCTTTTGACGCGTATAGGCCGACATTATATAATTTTTATTTTAAACTAATGTTTTTTTATGCAATCGATTTTGACGAGAGCTAACAATTGAAACTTAAACGAACGTCGTAGCTTCTCCGAGTCAAAAATTATACTAAATGGAAATCTCGAAGCGCAGCAAAATGGCGGCGCTTCCCCCTCCGTCGTGCGCTATGCGTCACAGTCCTCACTTAACGTAACGAATTCTTTGATCTTTTAGCTATCCAGTGGTGTAATTAAATTTGGGATAGAGATGATAGATATGTAGCTGCAACACCAAACTGTATTACCCGATTTTGTTATCATTCTATTTTTTAATTGCCTCATACTATGTTAGCAAATTTAAAGACGTATTCACGTCAAAAGACAGTCGTCACAGTGGTATTACACCAATTCCCTAGCTACCAAAAAATTCAATTTTGGGCAAAAAAGTGTTTTGGGACCGAAAAGGCATCAATTTGGTCAAACTTATATCTCACGTTGGACCATAAACGTACAACGAGATTGTGAGGCCATAAGAAAACTCAAAAGGAGCATTAAAACAAAGGAGGGGAATGCTGACGAGAGAAGTGTGCTTGTTGCACGACAACGCCCGTCCTCACACAACCTTAGCCACCAAGGCTTGGACTCATTTGGATGCGATGCTTTGAACCACCCCCGTATATCCCTGATTTAACACCTTCAGATTATCATCTGTTCACCTCCCTGAAGGCACACATGGGAGGAATTAAAATGAAGAAGTTCGGGCTACGGCTCATCACATGCATTGATCGGGATGGCGATTATGTGGAAAAATAGTCAAGAAGTGTGTCAACAATAGCCTGTAATTTATTATCAAATACACTTTTTCTAAAAAAATATATAAAAACCTCGCATACTTCTTCCTGTACTTGCCTCACAGAATAATTGATTAGTCAGTGTAAGTTTCGAAATCTGGTGTCTATGTCTGTGTTCTGACTTATTGAAATTTCAAAGACTATTTAAGGTTTTCAGTATAAGTGAGATTTCAAGATGGCATCGGGAAAAATGATATTACAGCAATGGAAGAGAATCGCAACGCAGGATAAAAACTTCTCGACCGGCCATTGAACCCAGAACTGGTCGCTAATTACGAAATCGCTCTACCTCTGAACTGTCGTTGTAGACATCCGTTCACACCCGACCTTTACGTAGCCATTTTATAGAACTGAATAAAGACTCGCCTAGTTTGTTAATTCAGTTTCGTTGAGTTAGATTCACACAGTATTTTGTGTTATTTCACCATGAATGTGGTGGGGGGGGGGGGAAGAAAAAAGCAGCATCTGTGATAAAACAATGTATTAGAATATTGTCTGCAATTGCCGGGTTTGTGTGTATTCGTGAGGGGCGGGGGTCGAGGAGAGAAATATTAACTCATGGATGTTTTCCACCCTAGGGGAAAGTTTGATTTTATATCTGGAAAGTGGTACTGTATAGAACTGCAGACTTAAAGCGGATAGATAACACAATCATGAAATAAAATAGCTCAAAAATCTTAAAGTTGGAAATAATGAACGGGAACAATAAAATTGGAAACATGGACCTTGTAACAGTTGTTTCTGGAAGCGGACGTGGCGAGGCACGTGTTCCGTATTTCACTTCCCAACGGAGGGGGTTGCGAGTGACGTATTTTACGTTGGAGTTATGTTGAGAATCCAGCCAGTTATGGAAGTGCAATACTTGTTAAAAATGTGAAACATTTATTTTGTTGCGCATCGCCCATTTCAAATCCCTTCCTATATTCAAGGGGAGTTACTACTACGTGGAATATCCTCATGTAGCCTATTACTCTAAATAATAATAAAAACTCCTACCCTGTATACACCTTCTTCTTTTTCCAAACATTCTTCTTTAGCTGATTAGAGTAGCAATAGTAAGAAATATTGCGAAATACAGATAATAAGTGATAATATACGCACCACACACCGTTTCATTCTTGCCGAAAAAACGCAAGGCTTCCAGAAACGTTGTGTGGTATTTATATTATCACTTATTTTTTCTGTATTTGGCTATCTATCTTATTATTAATTTTAAATCAAACGTAAATTTTTCATTTTGATTTGAAAAGCTTTCGGCTCTTCAACTTTTCGGGTTACACATACAACTTAACATATATCGTATTCACAATTTAGAAACCTGTATAAATGTATAATAAAAGAAACTTCCCTTGTCTGAATAATTCTCTTCAAAGTTTGTGAATTTCACTTCCAATGCTGCTACCGTTCTTGTTAAGCTTACTTGCTAAATACCGTCGCAGCTCAATATTTAGTCAGCCTGAATTTTTGTTTTCTAATACACCAAAGCCGTTGATTCTACTTTATCTTTAAATAGTTAATCCTTTTTAATTATTTGTACTTCATAACGTCTTTTACAAACTTTCCAACTTCTCTAACAATATCCATACTGGTAAGGTTGAGTATTGGCACTCTAAATTTCATAAATGATTACTATGATTTATTGTGAATTTTGTTTGATATAATTTACATGAATTTAATAACACAAAATTTATTTGATGGACAAATTAATTATTCCAAAATATTACACAACTAAGTCCCTCGCCCCGAATCGTAGAAAATGCATTAGGCATGTTAGTTGTAAAGTTTGGTCTATTTCAACGACCTCCTGAGAAATCCCAAACAATTGCCTTAGCATGAATAAGAAAGACAGACAATTCAGACAAAAAAGTGATAATATAAATACCACACAACGTTTCTGGGATCCTTGTACCTTTCGTCAGGTGCGAAAAGAGACTATAGCGACACAACTGCACTTGTCTGTTGACAAAACTCAAAAGCGACGAAAACGCAACGACAAATGGGAGAGCCGAAGGTTTAGCGTAACAATAAGGGAGCATCGACAATGGGAAAACAGAAGGTTTAGCATAATAATAAGGGATCATAGCAATTATTGAGTTTCATAGTGTCTGTTTGCACATGAATAGATATGAAGTTTGATTTAATGTGAAGCATCTCTGAAATGAGTTTGGAATTGTACCTGGTGTCAATGTCTCAAATCTTAATAATTTGACTATGAAATGTAAGTTTAGAATTATTATATGTTTGGATACTACAGATTGTTTATTAATGGGAAGTTTGATATTAGACATATGTTCCTCGATACGTGTATTAAGCGAACGTTTTGTTTGCCCTATGTAGCAGTGTTTCAATTAAAGTATGATATTTAGTAAACAACACCTATGTTTGCTGTAGGTGTCAAGTGGGTCCTTGTGGTTTTTAATCAAGTAGGAAAGGGTATTAATGGATCTATAAATGATGGATTTTTGATATTCTTTGAATATTTGGATAAATTTGTGATGTAGAATTTTGTAATAATGGAGTACGAGAAAAAAATTTACTTGAGGTTTTTGGGGAGGATCTAATGTTTATGTGTTTAGTAATAAAATTTAAAGCGTATTTATTGGAGATTAAAATGTTTCGGACATTATTTAAGTTGTGTTGATGGAACTTGGAATTAGAAAGTAATATAGCTCTGTCTACAGGATTGTATACCAAAGCTCTCTTTGGGTTTGGAAGGCGATCAGAAAGATAATTGAGAACACGTCCAGAGTATGTAGGTTTTCTGAACCAATTGGTGAGAAGTGAAGTATTGTGAATGGATACAGTGACATCAAGGAAATTAAGAGAATGGTTAACTTCAAGTTCATGGTGATTTGTAAGTTGGGATGATAATTATTGAAAGTATTTACTATCAGGTTCATTTGAGAGGTATTAAAAATACAAAACATGTCATCTACATATGTGATGTAGCAAAGAGGTTGACAGGAAGTAGAGAGAGACAAGAATTTTCTAAATCTCTCATGAGTATCTCAGGAAAACCTTGGGAGAACATTTGGTTTGATGATAGCGAACCTGATTAAACTTGAAATAAGTGAAATTGAGGATTCGATTTATAATGCATAAAATTTCATGAAGTGGAATTTTAGTATATTGACTGAATATGGGTCATCTGTTTTTTAAACTCTTAATGACTAAATCATTGGGAATCAGATAACTTAATTATGAAAATTTTCTATATGATAACTTATTTATGATAAAAAGAACTAGGTTTATTTTAAAATTTTATATTTATATTCATAATATTGTACCTATTAAAATATTAATTTAGTCTATTTACTGGCTACTTAATTATTCATTTGGTAATGATCTATGGCTATCTTAGCTTCAACACTAGGTTACACTTAATTCTATAAATACACAAATAACGTGGAAAGAGTATTTAAGTAAAACTTGTAGTTAGTTCAGGTCAACTTATTTGTATTATTTTTTAACTGTTAAATAGAAATTTGGAGTCTAGTAACGATTATTATAGCATTATTGTGTGCTCCTACTTGTGTCTTGTTTACAGATTTCTCCTGGTTGTGCAAAATATTTTTATTTCTTGTATTAAATTAAAGTTATGCATATCCGAGTTGGTTGAGAATAGACGGTGATTATTAATGTTGAATAACATCCATGAAGTATACCTCTGCAAGATGTTTCTGTAGATAGAATATACTAATAACCTTCTGAACATTTAAAACTTTCTCATAGTATTATTATCTATACAGTTTTATAGCTTTCGACTGTTTGTCATAAACATTCTGTAACTCAGACTTACATTTATCAAACAAAAATTATACAATGTGATGAAATAGAGATGCCGATGCAGATATTTACTACGATCGCCATAATATGATACATAATTTATTTAAGAAACAGGTAAGTTGACGGTAATCTACATTGTGGTAATTTACATTAATAGTATAAGAAGGGACAGAAAGGTGTAATACTGTACTAAAACTACAGGAAAGATGTCTCTCTCGTCGTTGTCATCAGTTATAACTTTAATATATAGCACGCTTGGGCTCTCAGAGAGCTCTTACATCTATCTGGTTTTTTTTTGAACTAAGGTTCCCGCATGCCGAGGCACCTCGGTCTGTTTTGAGAGGTGTATGTTCCGGGGTCGCATACAACAAGAGTTGTCCGCTATTCCTATTGGAATAGTCGGCCAGCTGCCTCCTAAACAGGCCAAGGCATGGCGAGGGGTAAGCTGCGTCCCCACAGCAAACTCCTCTCCCGCTATCGGAAGGGCGTGGGACAAGTACCCAATGCCCGACCTACCCGATGCAGGTTTTTCTAAGGTTTTCCCTGCATTCCTTTAGGCGAATGCCGGGTAGGATCCTTAAAATATAGTCCGGGGGCCCTAGTTCACCCTTGGCTACCTTCCTCTACCCTACCGCATCCCCCCTTTCAAATCCCTTCCTATGCTATTAAAGGGGAGTTGCCCTAAGTGGATTACCCTCATGTAGCCTATTGCCCTAAAAAAAAAATCGCAGGTAACCTGCGAGGGATGTTCTCTCGCAGGCACAACCTTGTAGGAGAGATGCGAAGGGGCTACATTTGGAGATGCCTTTTCCTCTCCATTTTTGAACTAGGCACATCGGCCTGTTCTGAGAGGTGTATGTTCCGGGGTCGCAGACCTTGGGCATACGGTAAGAGTTGTCCGCTATTCCCATTGGAATAGTCGGCCAGCTGCCTCCTAAACTGGTCGAGGCGCGGAGAAGGGAATGCTGCGTCCCCACAGCAAACTCCTCTCCCGCTATCGGAAGGGCGTGGGACAAGTACCCAATGCCCGACCTACCTGATGCAGGTTTTTCCCTGCATTTCTTTAGGCGAATGCCGGGTAGGATCCTTAAAATATAGCCCGGGGGCCCTAGTTCACCCTTGGCTAGCTTCCTCTACCCTTCCGCATCCCCCCTTTCAAATCCCTCCTATGCTATTAAAGGGGAGTTGCCAAACGTGGATTACCATCATGTAGCCTGTTGCCTTAAAAAAAAAAAGTTGAGGCACGGGAAGATTTTTTAAGAAGTCTGCGAGGGCTAGTCTCTCGCAGGCAATACCTGCGAGGGATGTTCTCTCGAAGGCCGAACCTTTTAGGAGAGGTACGAAGGGGCTACCTTTGGGAACGCCTTTTTCTCTCCGTTTTTGAACTAAGGTTCCCACAAGCCGAGGCACCTCGTCTTGTTTTAAGAGGTGTATGTTCCGGGGTCACAGACCTTGGGCATACGGTAAGAGTTGTCTGCTATTCCCATTGGAAGAGTCGGCCAGCTGCCTCCTAAACTGGTCGAGGCACGGAGAAGAGAATGCTGCGTCTCCACAGCAAACTCCTCTCCCGCTATCGGAAGGGTGTGGGACAAGTACCCAATGTCCGACCAATCTGATGCAGGTTTTCTAGGGTTTGTCCTGCATCACTTATAGGTGAATGCCGGGTATGATCCTTTATATATAGCCGGGGGGCCCTAGTTAGTTGGCTACCTTCCTTCCTCTACCCTTCCGCATACCCCCTTTCAAGTCTCTTCTTATGCTATTAAAGGGGAGTTGCCACCACGTGGTTTACCTTCAAGTAGCCTGTTGGCCTAAAAAAAGATGATGTTATACTATGTTACTGTATTGTTATTTTATGAATTTATAAACATTTTTTTCTATTGTTGATGTATTTATTCGTTCAAGGTTCAAATAAGGTTTATATTTACTACCTAAGAAAATGGATGATGACGAATGTCTTTAATTTTATCTTTTGATCACCAGCTTCTTGCAGGAGTGCATAAAATAATGCAGAAATGGAGTGAGGTTCGTGTCTTTGGCAGACTTTTAATGATGTTTTCACTGTAGTTCCTGTATTTGGACATTCCTCGATGAAATGGATATCATCTTTAGCGTCCATTCCATAGTCGCATTTCTCGACGTTTATGCCAAGGTTGAAACGCTTCAGGAAGGATTCGAAAACGCCATGTCCCGTCAGCAGTTGTCATTTTATAATCAATTATAGGCGTAGGTCTGGCGTAAACATATGTTCGCCTCCTCCTTTTTCTAATTGTGTCCATTTTACTTTCCATTGTTTCTCGTCGTCATTCCCGTTTTCAGCCGAAGTAGAGATGATCACACGTTGCTACTTTCGCTCGCGGGTCTGCACGTTCGTCGCCAGCGTTTCCATCGTGGTCGTGAAATCCATTAAATTGAGATGTTTTTGCATCCACATCTTATTTGACGCATCAATACTTGAGATTGCTACGCAAGGTCATTGGTTGTTCTGGAAGAGTTCGCCATTATTACGTCTGGCTTGTCAGTCTGAATACAAATATTCGCGTAATATCGTCCTTCTTTTTCCCAGTCAAATCCCTTGGTTATTCCTACCTGTGCAGATTGTTGACACGGCAGCGAAGTGGCAAAGGCAATTTTCTGAAAGAAATTTCCTTGTTCCTGTAGAAAGCCGTGAACGCACACTCGGTTCCGTGTTCGTTCTGACTTCCATCAGTAGATATGATGAGGCAATTTTCCTCGTCATTTTCTTTCACTCTATTAAATGAACGAAACAAATGTATCACCTTTTGCCCGAGATGGAATTTAATGCGTGGTATTTTGTTGCTGACGTCAGTGAAAAGTAACAAGTTTTACGATAAGATCAAAACTCAATTAACATTTATTCTGGGAATGACTGGTGATAATTCGGTGAATGTAAGATAAAGACTTTAAAATTAAATATTAATATTTAAGATATTACATAAGAGGTAAAAAAATGAAATGAAATTCGCTTGGAGCATTTCTTCAGCAGTGATGGTTGTGAACGGCGTATATAATATGATCATTGACTGCCCTTAATTGGATGTAAGGAGTTTCTTACAAAATTATATTTATAAGAACAAATTTGAACTGATGAATATCAGTTAATTATTTTCATAATTTATATATGGGTGCATATTTGACAGCTGCAGAAGTTTAGTTACGACATTGTTCCTGGCAATTTTACGAAGTTCTTATATCAGTTCAACACGAATTAGTTACCATAATTGTAGCATGAAGGAAGTTATATATAGTTCTTGTCAATTTATCTGTGTAATTTAAATGTGTAAAATATTGAATTGTACATATCTAAATCTTTTCGCATATTGTATTAAATTATATCTTTACGTCTGTATAGTTTAAATTGAATAAAAAAAATATATGTTAACAGACATACAGCTTTAGTAATTAAATTATAAATTTGAAAGTCTGTCTTTGACAGACAGTTATATTCAATTTCTATTAAAATTACATATAAGTGAGCCAGAATTCATTACGTCTTTGAATATATATTTTAAGTCCATTAACTCGGTGTTATACGTGTATCAGAAAAGAGCGGCTAATATTGCGGAATTTTGAACCTTGAATTTCTTGACGAGGTATAAACGGTAGTGAAAATGAGATACAGAGATTGTGTTTGCTTTCATTTACTTTGGTATAATAAAGTGTCACCAGGCATCTACAAAGGCAAACATGCTACCAAGTCAACACGTTTGCCGATGAAAGGCAGATAGGCCTATAGGTTTTACTACGTAAGTTACGTTTCTATATAGGAAAGTATCGTTTCTTCAAAACCCTCTTGCTTTTCGAATAGATAGATAGATAGATTTAATCTCTTTTAGCCCTCTTACGAGAAAATAGTATTCGTCACAAATGTACAATAGATAACTTACATATAAAATGAAGTAATATTAATAGTAATGATTAATAAGTGTTCACATTTGTCCAGTCACCACATTCATGCACACTTTATTTAAAAAACACGCACACAACACTTATCACTTCCTGGTATTCATCTCCTGTCGCTAGTTACGGAGGGATGTAATCATAGATATTTACTAGAACAGAAAGCAGAGGCAGGATAACAGAACTAAAAGGAGAGAACTGGACACACTATTTAAATATTTGTTACATATTCTGCAATTTTGTTGGCACGGCATTTCAGCGAATGTGAGACAGATTAAAAAACTCGTGTACGGAGTAATAAGTTCCATTTACTAGAAAAGTTTTACACTCCTTGACGAATGATTTGTAGTTGTTGATGTTCTTTACATGTCCAGGAAGGCTGTTAAATAGTGCGATACCGGAATAATGAACGCTAGACTCGTAGAGACTGAGGCTGTGCTTGTCTTGAACGGTTCCTAGTGTCGTAGCCGTGATTGTCGCCGTTACTTGCAAATAGGTTCATGTTGCGTTTAAGTATTTCTAATATCTAAGCGCTAGGCAGAGTCAGAATATGAAATATGTTTAACAGAGGTCTGCAGCTTTCTTTAGCATGTGAACCTGTTATAATTCTAATGGCTCGTTTTTACAGTTTAAAAACTTCCACACTACGAGAACAATTGCCCCAGTTGGCAATACCGTAACATATATGTGCATGAAACTAGGCAAAGTAGACTAGTGAAGCAGTTTTGGTATCAACTTGTTGCATCAAAAGTCTCAATGAGTAACAAATAGAACTAAGTTTGCGCCCGAGGCGATCAATGTGCAAGTTCCATTTTAATTTACTGTCGACCTGCAAGCCGAAGAAAGTCGCATGATCTGAGAACTTGTCAGTTACAAGGTTGTTAGTTTCTGTTTTGAAACGAACTAACTTAGTTTTCTTTATATTGAGTTTTAATTTATTGGCGGCGAACAAAGTATTTACGTGTCTAGGTGCAATCTCAATCTTAGCATTGAGATTATTTAAATCAATGTCCGTAATTAACAAATTAGTGTCATCTTTGTGTAAGACAGATTTTATAGGTTTTATATATTCTGAATGATCATTAATATACCAAAGAAAAAGCAGTGGACCTAATATTGAGCCCTTAAGCACGTCACAAGTAATGCCTGACAAGTGCACCTCACCAGCTTTGTTTTTTAAGGCTGCCTTCTGTTTATGATTGTTGAGATATGATTCAAAGAGTGCCAAAGCGTTGCCTCTGATCCCATAATATTCTAATTTTTGGAGGAGTATGCTGTGATCTACAAGATCAAATGCCTTCGAGAGATCAGCAAAAATTCCGGCTACTTTCAGTTTTTCATCAATGGAATTTTGTATACTTTGAATGAACTCGTACATGGCGGTGCTCGTGGATTTTAGTTTGAGGAAGCCGGGTTGTGCTGGAATAATTACTTTATACTTCGTCAAGAATTTAAGTAAGATTCAAAGAGTGCCAAAGCGTTGCCTCTACTCCCATAGTATTATAATTTTTGGAGAAGTATTCTGTGATCTACAAGATCTTCGAAAGATCAGCAAAAATTCCGGCTACTTTCAGTTTTTCATCAAGGGAGTTTTGTATACTTTGAATCAACTCGTACATAGCAGTGCTTGTGGATTTTTGTTTGAGGAAGCCGTGTTGAGTGGTAGTAATTACTTTATATTTCGTCAAGAATTCAAGTAACTTTTTCGCGTACAATTGTTTCTAGATTTTTTGCAAATATCGGAATTAGGGAAGTAAGTCTTTAATTTGATACGTCGGTAGGCGAACCCTTCTTCAATATTAGAATAACTCTTGCAGCTTTTAGGGAGTCGGGAAAAATGCCGGTAGAAAGACTCGCGTTGAATATGATTTGAAGGGGAGTAGCTACGACGTCGGCGCAGTGATTCACAACTTTGCTTGTGATGCAGATTGAATACATTTTAAATTTCTTATTACATTTATTATTTCGATTTTGGTACCCGGTTTAAGGAAAATTGAATTCTGAACAGTTGGTACATGGTTTTGTAGTTGTTTATAAAAATCACGACCCTTTGATGACTTATTGTTTGAAAATTGATCCGACACGTGAACAAAATATGAATTAAATACACCTGCAGCGTCTCTGTTGATGAAAGTTTTACCGTAGTCGACAAGCTTTATATCTGTCGCATCAGAATTGAATTTACCTGAGATATTTTTAATTACCTCCCAAGTTGCTTGTATTTTGTTATTTGAATGTATGAATTTTTTTAGCAGCTACAAGCACTTTCCTGTAAATACGTCTATTAGATCGTAAGAAAGTCAAGAATTGTGGAGATGAATTAATCTTTTTCGTTTGGCAGTGTGTTTCTCGAGAAACTAGTATGCCTTTGGTAATCCAATTTTTTACTTTGTCATTTGGTCTATTTTTTAATTTCAGTGGATCTGTCTCGTTGAAAATTGATAAGAAATATTTTAGAAAATTTTCGTACATTCCATTAGCATTCTTAGTTTTATTCACATCTAGAAAAAATCCCATTGCACGGTCTGCAGTCTGTTTGCGATAATTCTTAGTTTCCCCAACAACCCGCAATATAGGAAGAGTAGTAATGTAAATAACCTTGTCGAATGAAATGATAGAATAGTGGGCTAATTTTGCGGATGGGAAAAATGAATCCTTTGAGCGATTTCAGATTAAATATCCTAGTTCGCATGGAACAAGCTGTGGCTAGGCAACTTTATAAATTTCCGCAGATTAACGCTACTAGATTTTGAGTAATCCTCTTTATCTCGATGAAGACCATTAAGAAATAATCATCTGACGTATTGAGTTTAGTAATATTTATACGTTTTCAGTCTTCGTAAATATTTAAAAATATAAATAAGTAAAATAAAATGTCATTGTTTCATTCGCTCTGTTATTAGCTTTCTTCTTTTTATAGTAATGGAAATTTGGACTATTCCTATTCAGAAGTGAATTCGATCCGCAGATGACCTAATTTACTCATTTCAGAAAATATTGTTACGGAAGTTAATAACACTCTGGAAAAAAATTATCTGCTTAGTTTCCAGTATAAAAAGGTTTTTTTAGAGTAATAGGCTACATGAGAGTAAACCACGTGGTAGCAACTCCCTCTTAATAGCATAAGAGGGAATTTGAAAGGGAGGGGTGCGGATGGGTAGAGAAATATAGTCAACAGTTAACTAGGGCCCCTGAGCTACGGTTTAAGGGTCGCCTAAATGTAATGCAGGACAAACCGTAGGTAGGTCGGACTTTTGGTACTTGTCCCACGCCCTTTCTATTTCGGGAGAGGGGTTTTCTGTGGGGTCGCAGCATTCTCTTCTCCGTGCCTTGACCAATTTATGTGGCAGTTGGCCGAATGTTCCAATGGGAGCACAGAAAACTCTTACCATATGCCAAAAGGTCTGCGAGCCTGGAACATATACCTCTCAAAATAGGCCTAGGTGTATCGGCTTGTGAGAACTTATAGTTCAAAAACGGAGAGAGGAAAAGGTATCCCCAAAGGTAGCCTTCTCCGTCTCTCCAGAAAGGCTCTACCTGCGAGAGAACAGCTCTCACTTTCTTCCACATAGATAAAAAGGTTTCAGAGGTTACGACTTTTATGGGTTTCGAATTTATTATACGCCACGGTGTGTGTGTCACCAATTTCAATTAATATCTCACTCTATTTAAAGGGCTTCACTAGAGGTGTAAATCACCTAAGTCATAGACTGCGACGGTCGAAAATAGGGGAGAAATTTCGCGCGAAAGATTTGGGCAAATCCTCTATACAAGTCATAACGTTATTTTAGTTGCAGTTGCTTACCAACCCGACAATCATTTAGAGGTAGGCAAAAGAACCGAGAATCGATGCAAAGAGTCGATTCGTAAAAAAGAACAGTTCTCTAAAACGACTTAGGAGATAGAGTTCGAGTCGTAGAGTCGTGAGCGAGTTATTTAAGTCGTCGGCGAGTTGCTTGAGTCGGAGTCGTGAGCGAGTTGCTTGATTCGTACTTTCGTGAGTCAGTCGTAGAGCCGTGAGCGTAATAAAGACAGAAACTTAATTTGATTTGTTATTCTTACGACATCTCCACTTCCATAGTTTTTTTTTTAACTTTCGATGAAATCACTAGTCCACTCACATATAAACATTATCAGTATCAATTTACAAGATTATGTACATTGAATATGCAGAATAAATTTTATCCTGATATATAGGTCACAGTGTAGATACCATTGCAAATCATTCCACGCCATACTTGCGTTGAATGTTTAGTTTCTAATAAATTGAGGAAAATCGACTATTACGAGGTCAATGCCGTAACACAGGAATAAACCATTGGTCTCAAGGACTGTGCACCCGTATTGTAGCCAATCTATATTTACAAGGAACTGCTGGTGTTTCCCACATAGAAAATTTACTTTGAAATATATTTGCGATTGGTTTTACAATATGTAAACTATAATAATAATGTAGAGATTATAAACGTGTAATGAAATGTATTATATGAATTATTTATTTAATTATTGGCGGCGTAACTTTGAGGCGAGAGCATTGTAATAAACAGCATTGTTTGGCGCGAGATACTATAATGGTTGTTACGGGGTATATTATTATTATATTATTTTGGATACTTAGAGAGGCAGATCATGACGGAAAAAAAGGAGTCGACTTACTTCCCAAAAACTTCACAAATGCTTTATCCCAATAGCGATGTTAATATAGTAAAATATTTTTAGAAATATATTTATATTACTTTTCATAAATAAAGTACTTAATAATTATTCCATATTTTGTTTCTCAATTATTGTATGTATTGGTTACCCCCACCTTGTTACTTACTCAAGTCATTAATGAGAATAGAATCGGGTGGAATTCGGAGAGCCGAAGAGTCGCTTGAAAGAATCGACTCGTAACGTGAGTGAATCGACACTGAACGACTCAACGAAAATAATCAATCCGCTCATCGCTACTCTCCTTGTTAGAGTGAAATCATCATAGAGTTCTCTAAAATTGTTGCATTGCTATGAAATGCTGTGAAATACTGAATCTGTCACAATATGCCATTGGAATATCTTATACTGTAAAGATCACAAAGCTTCCTTCCTAATTTTGAGAATATTTTGTGTATATTGTGGTATGCAATATTTTATTAAAAAGCAAACAAAGGAAGTTGAAATTAAACCAAAATATTTAAAAGATGAAAAAAATTATTTATTTGACAAATTTGATTTTCATTGAATTTACATCTTATATTTTTAAGTAAATGCCTCAGCTGCCATGAGAATATAAATTTTAGGGCCTCTAATAAAGACTGTGATTTGCAATTTTCACCAAGTTACAAAAGCAATAATTGATTTAAATTAACAATAATAAAATTTTATACCAATAACAAAAACGATAGAAATCTGAAATGTTATATAAATCTGGCAAAGTTATAGAAATCTGGCGGTAAACGATATTTACGTAAAGGTACGCAGAAGAAAGTTTGTTTTTTACATATGATTCATTTAGAGCTTCTCTGGTTTGTGTACACATGATTATTTAATTTTTATAGAACACAAATTTCATTGACAGGACATAGCACTGATTTTATTATCGTCTCACTTTCCAACAATTTCGGAACCTTACTGCTTTACTGTCGTAAGTATGGTCACATTAAGTTTAGCTGTAGAAAATCTATAATAGAAAAATTATGATATTCAGTCCATACTTTGCTGAATTCGACCACCACAGACTGTCGCCATGCTCCCAGAACACAGATGTCTGACTATTTCTTACAACATACTGCTCTGCCTCCTAAACACACACTCTGCTCTCGGAATATCTGAGTGACGTTAAAGTTCTGAGCGGCTTATATAACTTTTCGACAATACACCGTAGCAACCATTATAGTATCTGTATTCTCGCGCCAAACAATGCTGCTCTGTACAACGCTCTGGCCTCAATAATTAATTAATAATTAATAATTAAAGAAATTATTTATATAAAACATTTCATTACACGTTTGTAATTTCTGCAATATATTTATTATATTTTACGTATTGTAAAACAAATCGCAAATATATTTCAAAGAAATAAACAATTACTTTCGCAAAGTTTTATAACTTTGACCTGTAATAATATTATATACATGAAAGTATCTTTTAAAAGTTCACGGATTCGTACAAGTGGTCGAATGATTGGAAAATGCAGATTATTCTGACAAATGAATTGCCGTAACTCTTGTTTAACAGTACAAATACAATTGAAGTACTTAAGGTCAGTCTTCTTACAGCCACAGGTATTTAGACTCATTTTCGTACAATTGAATGAGATTAGGTACAATACTGCTGGGTCTGCTGGTAATTGCGATATTGTAATTGGCGCAAGACCATTTCTGATTCTTCTCCCGTTCAATTCTACTGGACTTATTTCAACGACCAGTAACTTCTGGACAATTTGGATACGGTGTTTATGTGGTTCGGTCTTATAGTTACAACCAGTTCATTATCAGAACACATGAGATGAGTGAATATATTTATTTCAACTCGTACGAAGAGTCGCTTTCATCCAGCCGCATGCGAGATTCAGGGAAGAATTCCGCAGACTTCATTGCACAAGGAGAAACAGACTTCACAGGGGCGGTGAAGGGATTTTGACAGAGTAGCTACTGTTTACTGGATAAATTATAGGGCCTATTGTACGGAATGTTCGAGAGGGAACACTTTGAGGGTGGCGAATGATTCCCATAACCTAATAACCGTAGTGACTGCTGATTTGCTGAAGCTGCAGGATGTGTTGTTTGTAAATAAAGCTTTATGGTAACTAAATTAACTCGAGATATTTCTACATCAGAAGTTATGTACTGAAATTAAAAATCGTTCACCAGCATCAGAAACTATCTGTTGAGTAGCGTTTGATTTATTGATTACTTGGATAGTTTCATCGTGATCTGGGTAATTGGTTTAGTAATAGCATCAGTGGTGGAGTATGTAGTTGGAGAAGATTTCAACTTCCCAGGTTTCAAGAAATACTCATTTTCATTATAGAATTACTAATTACATCTTCGCCTCTCCATGGTCTCATGGTTTGGATCTAAGGAAAAAGTTGTGTTCATTGCGTCCGCGTTGATCTTAACTTTCATCATTCTACATGATAAGAATTTGATATTAAACGACTTTGATTTTATTTTCATAATAGAATCTTTATTTGTAAGGTGCTAGAACCATAGTTTGGTCAAACACTATGCAGAATGAATCAAGTTTTATTAACCGCATACAACCGAAAACCTGTTGAAGTACGCAATGTAATTCGTTCCCTTTTTGTTTGCTCAAGTTTGAAACTGTGAATACTCATGTAATTAATACAATTTTGCTAGTTTATTAAAAATATTATAACCAAAAGCATTAGAATTTTTTACATCGCTAACTTTTATTTTTCATGACAATTTGCATTATATAAAGACAAATAGATAGATTTATTCACCATTAGCCCTCTTAAGAGGAAATAGGATTCGTCACAAATGTACAGTAGATAAATTACATATAAACAGAATTAATATTAATAGGTTTCACACACACACACACACAAATTCTTATCTGTTCACATTTGTCTAGTCACTACAATCATACACACTATCTTTAGGAAACACGCCCACGACACTAATCACTTTCTGGTATTCATCCCCTGTCGCTAGGTACGGAGGGATGTCGTCATAGATATTTACTAAAACAGAAAGCAGAGGCAGGAAAACAGAACCAAAAGGTTAAAACCGGACAAACTATTTACATATTTATACCGATTCAAAAATTCGTGTACGGAGTAATAAGTTCCCTTTACAAGAAAAGTTTTACACTCCTTGACGAATGAGTTGTAGTTGTTGATGTTCTTTACATGTTCAGGAAGGCTGTTAAATAGTGCGATACCGGAATAATGAACGCTAGACTCGTAGCGACTGAGGCTGTGCTTGTCAGACCTGAGAACTTGTTGCATAAATAGTCTCAATGTAAGTGGCTACACATAAAGCGTAGGATAATTAACAGAATTGTATAAGATGGTTCCTAACAAAATAATTAAAGTTTTAAACTTAGAGATTCATTTTGACGCTATTTATATATAACAAAGTTCATTATCAAATAATTATGAGAATACGGTCATCCTTAATAATATCACAGAGGGCTAAAATATTACAATTGAAAAGATAAGAACCAACAATGTCAATTAAAAAAATCACGCAAATGTTAAGTACATTGGATGTATTAATTCAAATTTTGAGGAAAAACTTATTATCGTAAATTTTTTTTTTAAAAGTCAATACAATATTATGCCATACGTAACTCAAAACAATTGGGAGGTTTTCACAAATCTAAATCTAAATAAAAAAGTGAGATCTATTATCGAACAAATTCAGGTACTAAACTGTTTGGAGCGAACCAGGACATCAGCAAAACAAAATCTTAATGTAGTTAATTTATTAAATATAAATCTATCAACAACTTTACAAAATATTTATTACAATATAATTAATTTCACAGTCCGAGGATCCGATTTCTCTTTAAATCACGTAATGTAAATTATCCTTACAGATCTACAGGATGTAACTGTTCAACTGAACTACCCAAATGATTAATACGCCCTATAGACACATTCAACAAATAGAACCATTACGAAATTAAATTTGTTTGGTTATCCAATTATGAGTAATTATAAATGTTCTATAGATGTATATTGGCGTTCGTAACTATGTGGGTTTATAAAGTGGAATAAATACGATTGGAAGATAAATGAATAGAATCCATTTTGCAGTATAATTCTAAACATATAGATTAATTGTATTTTTTTCTTAAAAATCCATGGCAATTTTTTGTAATGAAATCGTTTCTATCGTTACGCAATTCTTGATCATTTACTAACCTAATTTTTAAATATTTTTTTTGCGGAAATTTATAGTTTCCGAGATAGACCAAATATCGTATGTAATTATGAATGTAAATTACTTTGATTCAAATTTGGACCATCGATAATCAATTTACATGTAGAATTATTAAATATTTTTCTGTGGAAACGTATAGTTTCTGAGAAGTACAGAAATTTCGATATAAAAATGATTTTAAATTGCTGCGATTCAAATGTCTTCCATAGTTAAGCAATCTTTGACCATTTACAAGTATAATTGCTAATTAACTTTTTTCCGCCAATGTATACGTTGAGAGATAGAGATAATTAAGATTTAACAGGTCTCAACATCTGTTGATAAGATCTTGAACTATAGGCGTAATGAATTACATAATTATATATATTACGTTATTTAATAAACATTTATGTAACAACTTATTACAATAATTTATTATACTCAAATGATTTTTAAATAATCATTTATCCGTTTTCAAACTGCATAAGGGTGGGTGGAAAGAAAAATTTGGCCTCTATCCATTTAGTCTTCACGTGGTTCTCCAGGTAAGTTAATCCTGAAATTTTAGCGTTTCGTGCTTTACAAAAATTCTGTTTTTTTTCCTTTCCTTTAGTGAGTGCATTAAAGTTTTATAACTTATACAATTAGTGGGAGATAAAAATTATCTAGTTGGTAAATTGTAGTAATGGAAATTGATTCCAGGAGAACGAAATTATACGTGCTCGAAATGTGTTGGAAGTTTCAAACTTTAGAAGAACGAAAAATATATTGATAGATGGATTTGGTTTTGTGGAAATTTTGAATCACAGCATATAAAAAGAGAAAACCGAGTGAAACTAAAGTGGCCCTTAGAACAGAGACATTTTTTGAAAGATCACAATTGACCTTGTTTGAAATATTAGAGTTCGTAAATCTGAGGGTGAATAATGTGCCCCTAACAGCGATCCGAATCAAATCGACGTGAATTATTCTACTTGCGCAGAATGTTCATTGTTTTGCAGGGAGGTTATTGGGTGTCACTTCTTATAAACACGCTTCGCCGATTTCTTAATTATCGCACGATCGTAATACAGGAACTGTTTCATCGTAATACTGACGATACTACGCTTCGTAAGGTAAGTGACGTCATCAGTTTACTATTTCCACAATTACTCTCTCTTAAGGGGGATTATGCTGAAGTTGGCAGCCCATCATTGGGAGAACGCATCGAGGTCTATCTGTGACGTCACACCCGCTTTCTCGTAGATGAATTTAAAGATTTTTTAAATTGATATATCTTACAAATTACTCGTTTTCATACAATTTTTTATTGACCGGTTTTAAAACGGCCATTTTTGTCAGAAAAAATTCCCCTCTCCTCCCATTTACATAACCTCGATTTCTCCCGCTTCATTTGAAAAGATTTCCTTGGTATTAAATCATGAACATTTAAATATTTTCCTTGTAAACATACGTTAAATTCGTTTAAATGTTAGATAATATCCAAAGAAAATGCTAAATCAGAAATACAATTTAATACCGTTAATTCAGGAAAATTGTCTTTTTTCTTTCAGTGTTAAAAACATTTTTATTTCCTCACAGATTTTACACTCATGCCGTCGAAATGCACGCATCAGCTCTCGGGAACCTCGGATGATCCTCTAATTGGTCAGCTATCAGATGTCGGTTTCCCTCAGTGCAAAATTGTTCGATTTTTATAATGAATCAACCCTTGCTTCACCGTTGGCCAGTTGTTGAAAAATCTCTCTGTCCAACTATCTGCTTGCTTACTGGAACTCACGATTTGCAGATTTTAGGCTTTTACTGTTTCAATTATCTATTTGGACCGAACTGCTATGTATCTCGCAGAAAATTTGTTTTAATGTGTCTCCTTTCGTTGCTGACCGTAGACTTAGACTGTCGACTGAAGACTCTCTTTACTTTTGTGCGCGCAATCGCCATTTTTCGGTTTTTCATCAAAGCAACAGAGCTCGCCGCTCAATGTCGCTTTGCTCATACCGCTAACATTCATCTATCAAAACAATTCAAATTATGACCAAATAATTAATGACCTAATTAACTTTTGCTAATATCTATATAGTGTTCCAATTTCGCTCTTTTAATTTTTTAAGCTCCAGAGAACCCTGTAATTAAAATGAAAACATGATTATTATAAAGGATTGATAATGTATGTAGGTATTGATTGAAAAAAATATGTTTTCTTGGTCACCAAAATCCAGCGTTTTTGTAAGCAGCGGGAGACTTTTACTTACTGCGAGGTGCGATGACGTTGGCCAGCTGATACAATGTTATCTGTGAACGATAATAAAATTGTATATTATCTTTTTATGTGAAAATGATTTATTACCTTTCATCTGAGAGTATCTTAGTTTTATCATTCAAAGAGGGGTTGTGGTTGAAGTGTGTTTTGTAAAGAAGTTGCAACTTACAAAGTTGTTTGAGATTGAATTAGTTCATGATAATCTTTGTAAAAAATGTAAACTTGTTTGTGAAATAAACTTTGCTGATTTCTTAAATTGTGCAGTTTCCTACTTATTTCAGGACCGGACAGTTGAAGTCCGTCGCTAATTTCTCCATCACATGTTTTCTACTGGATTTTTAAATCTCGAGAGTAAAAAACACTCACCTCAAAACGGACCTTTAAGCCCCGTCCAGACTGACGAGTTCGAACCGAGCAACGAGCCGATACTGGCTCGGTTCGGCGCTCTAGTGCCACCGGAGACTCCCGAGCCGAACAGAGTTACACGAACCGCAAGAAACCAGCCGAGCATCCTCAAGACATGCTTCACATACAGCTTTAGAAATTAAATATCATATTGAACAATTACGAGGCTCAATGCTACAAATAAACTTTGAAAAAAGTAAGCTAGATTTGGCTCATAAATACAGCAACAGGAGTCAATAACATCTGAATTAATAAAATCCATAGGAGTAATTTCTGGATATTTTCAAGCTTTCAGCCTCTTTTACGCCATTTTGTGATACTTTTTTAAAAAAAAATAAAAAGGGTTCTTCACAATATCAATGAAAATTTGTTGAATATTTAATAGAAAATTGATATAACAATTAATATTGAAACTTACCTTGTGTAATATTTCATGTATTTAGGATGAAAGTGATCAAATTGCCTCTTGCAATGAAATATTTTAAAAATCAATTGAGTAATTATGGATTTTATGATTTCACCTCGAACACTTATCAACAGGCCATATATCCACTGAATTCACACTATAACGGCCCTCAAACACCCAAAAACCGTTAATCTCTCTCTGATTCTGCACGCCCAATTGCCGGTCGATCACACACCGCACGCAAACAAACCGCTGTCCACCGTTCAAGCTCCGAATATCTGCATTAATTCTCCCTAGGTACTGTGTTCTCTGCCAATCATTGAGAACGCGCAACGGAAAACTGGAGACTTCTACCACAAAATCATCAGCCTCTGATTTCCAACTCTATTAATTTTAGTTTCGCCCCGACTGGAATTCTTTGACAACTGCTAAATTTAATTATACTGGACTCTACAGTGTCTCGTAGCTGAATGACAAATTTTAATTCATTCCGCATTCAGCAAGGTCTCATGGCTGACTGCTAATTTTAATTCCTTCCGTATTCATGAATGTCTCGTGGCTGACTAACCACTCCATCAACTTACGCGCGCTATTGTCTAACAATGTCTTGGCCTGTTCAATATTCTCGACCATTATTGTATTATCTCTGTGTGTTCGCCGGCAACAATTCAGTTCAATAGTTTCTAATTATTAATTATTTTAATTGCCCTTTTATCATTCAATTCAGTTCAATAGTTTCTAATTATTAATTATTTTAATTGCCCTTTTATCATTACTATATATATATATTGTAGTAATTGGTAATTAAGACATTGTTCTAATTGGAAAGTTGGATTGTAGAGGACTCATTATTAGTGGATATAGAGCGGACGCCGCAACAATCCGGCGAGGCAAAGAAAACATTGTTGGGCAGTTGAGAGAGTTTACGCGCTCAAAATCTAAGAGACTAAGTTTTACAGTTGGGCAGCGGACAGCGAACAGTTCGAAAGCTATACAGTGGGGCAGTCAGAACGAAAGAATGTGGTCCAGTTACAAACATGCTCTCAAATGTAGAAAAGTAAAGCAATCTTCAGTTGGGAAGGAGAGAGTGCAACTAATGTTGTATTCGTTGGTCGAGCGAAAATTCATCAGGCTGGCCATAGACAAACCAATGAAGGACCTTTTCAACTAAAGTTACGAGATCTGCAAATCCAGGTTGGAGTAAAGCATCGAGAACCTACCAATTTGTGTTAGACCAACTAACAAACTACGCCAATTAGAATTTGTTGACATTTAGAGTCTGTGAGTACTAGAATCAGTGATATCCCCAAATTTTGTGCACGAAAAACCTAAAATGAGACCTGGGCGGCCGTAATTAGAGAAATACTTTGAAATCATTTGTAAACCACTTTTAAAAGATAAAAGTTAGATCGTTCTTTAATTATTTAAATATCGATAAAATGAGATCGTTAATTCTTGATAAATTTAAAACTGTTTAAATTCAATCTGTAGTATTATTTCTTCTACAACAAATTTCGTCTATGTTTCAGGCGCATTAACTTCCATAAAAGGTAAATATAATTTTTATTGTATAAATTCAGCCATTTATCAAACCCAGTTTAAGACCCTGAGATCCCAAATATTTTGTGTATCAAATATTTTGTGTTTTAAAATTGATAATAAATTTTATTTGTTCTTTAAAGTTATTAGTGTATTTCATTAAAAAGATCCTACATCAATTATTAATTATATTGAATTATTACAATATATATATATATATATATATATATATATATATATACAGTTTTTGAGAATGGTTTCGAAGTAGCTGAAAGCTTGCTCAAGAACTGAAATAATATCCATTGAAAAAGATCCCATATAACAGGGTACCCCTCATTATTTGAATGAATTTAAGTGTTAATTCTTGCGACCATTCAATTTCATTTCCCATTTCTAATTAAGTAACGCAATAAGTCGGACCAATGTAGCAAAGAATAAAAAACAAAGAGTATAGAATATACTATGATTATTGATATGAGCCAAAGAAATCGGTTCGGCTCGGTCCACGTCCACACTGCAACGACTAACGCCGAGCTTTCCTTAGATGTTTCGACAACAAGCGGAGCCCACCGCGAGCAATTCTGGTCCATCCAGCGCATGCGCTGATCAGGTGGCGCATGCGCACTGACTCATGTTCGGCTCGTTGCTCGTTAGTCTGGACTGGGCTTTAGATATCGTAATTCATGTAATATCGATTTAAAAATAACACTTCTTTAAATCCCACAGTGAGTCGTGCAGAGAATATTAAAAATTTAATCGCGGGCCGCATAAACTCATTACGCGAGCCATATGTTGGCCCTGCCAGGAGTTCTCTTGTTATCATCCCTTCTTTCCCTCGATTCCGAGCCTAGTTCCGCCTGTAGTGTTAAACGCTATCTTAAAATGACTTCATCACCGGCCAAATCACGTTCTCAGCAACGTTCCCGGAATAACAGCGTGATTAACTTCATCCCTGGCCGCCAGGGACGGGCAACGCTCCATAACCTACACGGCGACGAGTCGCGGAATGTTAAGAGTGATTAATTCACGTTTAGTAAAACGTTACCGAATTAACAGGTTAACAAAGTGATTAACGCTCCGTAACCTCCCATTCTGGTTTTACCTTCAGTGACATCTACACGATACTGCGAGTCGCAGAATGTGAAGAGTGATTCAAATTACATAATAGCTTCAGTAACACGTTACAGCGGTAGCAGTTACATTCTAGTAACAAGTTATTTTTGACAGTGAAGTGATTTCGACCCCCGTCACTAGGCAGAACGATTGCTTGGAGGAAAAAAAATTATTTTTAAGAAAACATTTTGAATACCAAAGAAGGACAGACTCGATCCCATACATCAATGATGATAAAAAACATCTACAGTGGTAAGGACATCTTGATTGTAAACAGAGACAAACTGGAAGAAAAAGTGAACTTAAATTATTTTATCCTATCGACAATGGAAAACATAAAAAATCTAAATATTCCCAAAACCCTCTCAAGAAGACAGCAGCTGGTGTTAACCCGCGCAGAATCTCCCACACTAAACGAACCCATAACTTTCTTTTTGGCAAGATCCCTCCGCCTGCAACAGAACCCAAACAATATACCACACAATATTTGAAAGTTCCGACTACAAAAAGCAAAGAGACGAAGCCCAATGGGATAATAACACCAACAAAGATCTAATTTAATCAAAATAAGTCATAATTAAACCCATATAATATATAACCCAAATTAATGTATTTGACCAAATATGTAGATTACAAACATGTAACATTGTATGAAAATGTATTGGTCGCCAATAACGTTTTAATAGTTAAAGCGACCTAAATTAAGTAAGTAATAATAATAATAAAACGTTTTCACCTTGAGTGACGAGACGCCACCAGCCAAATCCTGATTGTACAACAGGAGTGTCTACGGTAGTCATCAAGCAAGACAGCAGTAACTACAGGAATTTTCCAACCTTTCAAGTAATAATACCGTGGGCTCCACACATTAAAACAGTGGTTCAAAAATTAATATGCCGATTGAAACAATTAAAATTCATTTTAGCAGGAACTTCAAGTCTCCAGATAAAATTAAAAAGCCTTATTTACATGACAATAATACGTCTCATATGGTTACATGGGGATCTGCGGTTCCATCTCAATTAATAAAAATGCAAACGTTACAAAATAGAATACTAAGAATTATTGCCAATACACCGTGCCATATAAGGAACGACATCATCAAAATATACCGTCGATCGTTGACTCCCTTCAATCAAATTGTCGGAGGCTTCACGTATCAATGGAGTGCCACAGGAATCAGCTAGTGAGAGCTACGGCAGTTAATCTCCCGAAAAGTAAAGCCGAAACAAGACTCAAGCGCAAACGGCCATCAGACTTTCTAAGCGGTGATACGTAGCTGAAAATTGTAATGAATAAAACTTCAATGTTTGAATTTTCAAATACCGCACTATCGTATTTGTAAGCTGGGGTCTGCTGATTATCAGTTTTCTCTACCATGTGCCACGTGAATTAGTGGTTACACTATCAATGTAACTAACTTATCAAAACTATATTGTAAATTTTTACAAATAAAGTATAACAATATTAAAAAGAAAAATAATATAATCTAAAATGCGGTATTTGCATTTTAGATTTGGATTGTTTTTAGAGTCCGCCCATGCTTATTGACAGTACCCATTTAGAAGCTACGTAAGTACAATCATTTTGCTGTCCAGATTTTGCCCACTAATTAAATTTCGATTTTTTAAACATATTATAATATTTAATTTCAGGTATTATTTTTCAAATAAATTATTTAAAAACAAATTAATATTTATTTAAAGATTGTATTTTTACGTCTGTTTTTATTAAATAAATACTGCAGTGTTTTGACCATCGGAAAAACTGCTAAAATTTGTGTTTTTTTCTATATGATGTGAATATAGCTTTTAACATTTAGCATATTTAGGTGAGTGATTCTTAGTTTTATTTTGTTAATAGAATAATAATATTTGTTCAACCAGTTTTATAAATACATTGGCTTCTGGATAATACAAATTTATTTTGTACAATTTCTGCGCAGGAAAGACCGAAACGTTGTCGTAAATAAATAAAAATATTGTCTGGTATTGGTCAAGAAACTTCATTATAATATTTATTTGTTTAAACAGTACTCGGAATCGAAAGTGGTAAGACACCACAGTTGTCTTATAGTATTTTTTACTTATCTTATCATTATCGACTGACTGCTTTTTCACAACATATGAGCGTACGGAATTTAATGCATTTATATAATTGAATTTAATATAAAGTATGCGTAGCGTTCGGCGACCGGTAACAGTACATTAAAAACGCTTGCGTGTGAAACCCCCATGTCCGAGTTCGTCTGTTTCGCGTTCTCGTGGCCCGTATGTTTCCCAGTAATTCGGATGTCGTTAAGGAGCAAAGCACCTACAATATACAAGTCCGTAGCGAAGTGTGTGTTCAACTAATGCCTACTGAGCGAAAAGTGACAGGAAAAATTTTGTAGAATACTCGCAAATATTTTTTCTACATTTTGACAAATTTCATAAAATGGCAAAATTCTCTAACGGACACGGTTTGTATTGCATAGAATGTACTCAACGGTGTTGAGTCTACAGCACACGAAGCTGCTAATATCAACGTAGTAGCGTTATAATATATGCATATCCTACGTAACAATCAGATAATTTTAATGAATAAGTGGATTGAAAGTTCGGGCGAGTTTATCCAGTTATGAAGTATATAACCACATTTTATTTAAATAAAAGAGTCTCAAACCAATTTTTTTCATAATTTCAAATGTTATGTGTATCAGTACATGGATCAATAACTTTGATACTGTAATCGCTTACCCGCTCCCTCGGATCCTTATAATGGACGAATGCCGGCCCGACCGCCACTGCATGTGCAGAAAATATTTATTTTTTATTATACAAACGACAATTGTCTAATTAATTTACATTCGCGATCCGAACCAGGGAGCCGATAAATGATTTGCCAGGACTCGTGAGTAATTGAGTCGAACATGAGGCTCTCAATAACTGTATCTCAGGGGTCCTGGCTTTGATCAATTACGTGGGGAAGGAATCAATCAATGAAAACAAAATATAAACATTAAATTCAATTTAATGTACAAATGGGGCTAATACAAATACTCGGCCACGACTCCGCAATCGCTAAATGTTGCCTTTTCAGACACTTTCATTTATAAACTTAAATCTAACAAGTCTCCATAAATTTACTATTTATGTCCAAATTTAACAAATTTAATATGTCCTTTAAGAACCCTGCCGGTTATTGGACCCACAACTCTTAATTCGCACTACGTTCACACGATGCAGGGAAAGGGAGGGAAGTTTCCTTACTGTGCAGCGACGCGTTGTTTTCTGGTGATGTCCAGGTTCAGGTTCAGGTGCCTGGCCGGTCGGCTGACAAAATCCTCACCGCCAATCTCGCACGCATAGAAGCGACTAAAACACATAGGCGCGTCCGTCTACACTTGCTCCGCAAGTCACGGTTCTCTCCTCCAAGAACCTCCTCAGCAAAATCTCCTACTCGTCCGTCCCTTACAGTTCACCAAGAACTGACCACGTCCCCTCTCCTGCCTTCCAGGACGCGACTCGTCTCCACCACACTACTCCGGTCGAAGAAGTCGGTTTTGTTTGCCGACGACCCGAATGTTCGTTAACAACTGTTCCGTCTGCTGGCCCACAGCTTTCCATTGCGGTCCAGGACGCGTTTCCCAAAACCACCACAGATGTGTCCGGCCACGGCCACCTTTGTCCGAGCACATTCACCCTTATGGTCAGAATATAACCTGACGAGGCTTCCCTCGCAAACCCACTTCTTGTCGTCGTAATGTTTGTCCCAATGACCGGCCGTGTGAAAAAAATTATCAACAACATGCCCACACCAAGACAACTAGTATTAATGTTTAAAATCACTTATTGCAATACATACTAGTTATATTATTACGGTAACGGAATATCAAACTTTTTTTTGACGTATTATATAGACGGGGGTCGCGAAACGGTAGTTCGCAAACTACCGGCAGCTACCGAGGTTGTTTCTGGTAGCTCGCGACAGATTATTAGAATAAGGTATCCCCGTTCAGTCAAGGAAGCCTGTGAGATCATTCTCTCGCATGTGAACCTTCGCAGACAGCTTTGGAGGAGGCTACCTATGTGGATGCTTTCTCCTCTTTCTCTTTTTTTTTGGACTAAGGTTCCTACATGCCGAGGCACCTCAGCCTGTTTAGAGAGATGTATGTTCTTGGATCGCATACGGTTCCTGGGCATACGGTAAGAGTTGTCCGCTATTCCTATTGTAATAATCGGCCAGCTGCCTCCTAAACTGGTCGAGGCACGGAAAAGGGAATGTTACGACCCCACACCAATCCCCTCTCCCGCCATCGGAAGGGCGTGGAATAAGTTTCCAATGCCCGACCTACCTGAGTCAGGTTTTTGTAGGGTTTTCCCTGCATCACATGTAGGCGAATTGCCGGGTAGAATCCTAGTTAACCCGTGGCTACCTTATTCTATCTTTCCGCATCCCCCCTTTCAATCTCTTTACCATGCTTAAAGAGGGGAGTGACCACTCTGTGGATTACCCTATATATCGCCTTTCTACACCTTATACTTCTTCCTCCCCTTTCAGTTAAGTTATTATATTTATTAATTTTGTATAACACTTGGAGACATGTGTATTGTTTACTACTTTGGAATTATTATGGATATGTATCGCCTAGAAATAATTAATACTCATCTGTATATTTTTCTCAAATTCGAACCGGTGTATTAACACAATAAGAATTCGGCTTTAACAGTGATTATTGTGTTCTGATAGCAGGGGTGGAGTATTAAAACGTTTGCACGAATTGATTCTTGAATTTATTAACTTAATAAAGAATAAGCTTCAAGATTGTGATTGGTTCCAGGATTTTTCATTTCAGCAGAGTGTTTGTTAATATTTGTTCGTATGTTCCTTATTCTAATCTACTGTGGAGCAAATATCACCAAATTTCGTACACGTGTTCTTTGCAATCAGCAAACAAACACTGTAGGGGTTATACACGTCTGCCACTCCCAGGAGCAGGGGTGGACGGGGGTGGAAATATTCAATCATGCTAAAACACCCGATATTTGAGTCGGATAGATATTTTTAGGGGTCAAAGAGACTGATAGTGTTTCTACCGATGTTATCTGACTATAATTTCAATCCTTTAGAGCTTGGGAAGGAGCACGCTTAGAGGTGGGGGAGGACGGGAGTTACAAGAAAATAAAGCGAATACAACCGAGATTGGAGTCAAATCCAGTGTTATGGTTGTCGCTGAGGTTAATTATGAAATTCAATTGTACATTTACAGAGGCGGATGTGGACGAGGTTGAAATTGTGTTACCTCGATGTTTTCAGTGAAAAATTTGGTCCCGTAACGGCACAAGGACAGGTGTAGGGATGGTGTGAAAGGTAGTGACAAAAAATTGCGATCACTTGCATGAATTGGTGTAGAATCCGGTGTTACAGTAGTCGTTTTGTTTATTGCAGTAGTTGTGAAATGTACGTCTTATTATTCAGCGTTACTGCCTCAAACAAATCCAATAATATAAAACACTTTAATTTTATATTCGAAAATATTTTAATGAGGAAAAAGTTGAATGCCACAAAACATTTTTAAGTAATAAAAGCTTAGCAAACATAAATGTTTTCGACGAGCTTGTGGTGTGATCGTGTGCCTCATTTGGAATTTATGAAGACTAAAACTTTCCATACTGGCCTTAATACCATATACAAAGTGCGAACGAACGGAAGAATTTGCGGATTTATGGGAGACACATTCGTTTCTGTCTCGACCTAGCAGGGTTGGTCAGAGGAGTTGAAAAGGTGAAGATGTGGACAGTTGCATGGAGTTATTGTATTGTATTGTTTCCTTTCCTTGCGGCATTTTTGTTATCCTTCAAGGAGGGCACGGGGATATCTTGTTTCCTAAAACCCAAGCGGGCTGGGTCCGGTACCCAGCGGAGGACAGAAGAAAACTATTGCTCTCGAAACCTCATACCCCTCCAGTCTAATAACTGAGAAGTGGAGACAAGTCCCCACAATTCGACACCTTAGACTCCCGGAGTGCGGTTGATGCTGGGGTCACCAACACCTTCCACATCCCAAGAGACTGGACGACCGCCTTGAGTCAGTCTCCACCACCTCCTGGCAGGACATGATGGTGGCTTCTCAGAAAGACCCCCAAGAAAACCACGCGCCCTCTCTTCCTCCCAACATTCCCACGTGCCGCAACCGCGAAAAGGCCTCTCTATGAGTGATGTAAGCAGGATTCCTCCCTCTACCGAGAATAGTTTCGGTTCGCGGTTGCTTTCACAGCCTGTACCACACATGATAACTGAAAGCACTGAGTCCGTTACCCACGTACGTAAGATTGGAAACATTGCAGACAGTTTAAGGGGTAAACGCCGTGTGGTCTGGCCTGGGCTCGACATCGGATACTATCCGGGGAGCAGAATCCCGGACGATACCTCCGTCGTCCTGGAGAAAGCAGACGATGCTGTTTGTTGAAAACTGACTGGATGGCTGGAGACAGGAAATGGAGTTGGCAAGGTGCATCTGGATTTAGTGTTGGTGGATGTTGTGATGGAGCCTTCAAGGTATGATACAGAACAAATATACTGTTACGCTCATCCAGATGGTTCTTATTGATGGTTGTACAGCTACAGATGAAATATACTCTTAATGTGGACGAGTTGACAAGTAGACTGCAGAGGAAACGGACTAGACGATTGGGGAAGAGTGTAGATAAAAAATGCTCTGAATCAGGACTTGCTGAGGACACAAGAGAGGAAGAAAAACCGGTCGCCATTTCCCGATGATACCGACTGAAGTTTACGTAAGACAATTACACGGTTGTCACTTATTACATGTAATGTAAAATTGTCAGAGGAGTTCTTTGGAGAGAAAAAGTAGCTGAGGTTGAAGTTAAAAGTTGTATAACTTATATATAGAAGGAATTAATACGACGGAACGACGAGTGGATGGAAGAGCTATAATGTGTTATTAAGAAGCATAGTATAGTGAAATAAAAGTGTGAATCAGAGCATATTTAAGTGCAAAGGTGAAAAATAATTGAGGCAGGCGAGACGGCATTGGTGGAACAGGGTACGGCAAACTGAATAGCTGACGCGGCAGTCTTGAATGAGATCCTTACACGATACCGGCGTAAAAGACAAGATTAACATTGTCACAGAAATCCGTTTATATTTCCTCATACGTCTCGCAAAATCTCCCCACGAAAATTTACCGCGTTAGAAAGAGCACACGTTTTTAAATTATTCAAATGAAAGTTATACTTTCTGAAAATTAAAAATTAATTGTTAATTAAAATATATTATATTAATCAAAGATAGGACTCTAATAATTTATGGAAATAAGCGACCCCAAATTAATATAATATTTTCCATATTTAGTGTCCAAAATTGTGTATTACTTTTTCTGTAATCAACCTTTATTGAACAATTTAATTGAGGTTACATGCATTGTCTGTCATACGATAGCTTCCATAATGGTTAATTACTGATTTCAATGCTGCGTCCCTTGATGTTTATAGAAAAAAATGTTCAATAACATTTTAGTTGAAATATCACGATAAAATATGCGGTCAATGGTCCATCCGGTGCACAATAGGCACACGGTAATGAATGTAGTAATCACCAAACTGTAATATTTCATTTTGAAGAAAATATGAATTATTATACAGGGAATGACTCGGTGGTGTAGAGGTTCATATTTTCTACCGTAATTTAGCAGACTTTATTAAAACATAATAAACATATAATATAGTACTAAATAAAGAGTGATGAATTGATAAATTTTCTATAATTTTATGAGGAATCTTTCATTACATAAAGGAATGTTTACAAAACTACAATTACAAGACGTTGAAATTCCGTGTATATCTAGTCATGTGCTCAATGGCTAAAAACTAAATTAATTTTATTTGAAATAAGATTGAAAAACATGTGATTAATATTATAAGGTTTAGTTAAGATTCTTGAAAAATATTGAGTTCAATCGTAATATATCCGCGTGAGATGTTAATTATTTATAAAAGTATCAATGCATCCAGAATTCAGATAAAATATTAGTTACCAAATCCTAAGGCGCTGGAATTTGATAAAATAAATGGTAATTCAGAAGTTTGTATATTTTTATTATACGTTAACACATTTAAGATTCTATTATTTGTTCTAGTTATCAAACATTCACAAAATTACACTGTTTACACGTACACAAATTTTTCCCTACCTTTGTCATGATATTTAAAAGGCTAAAATATAACAATAAAGTCCTATTCAAAAGTATGATGACTTTAACGCCAAGGAGATTCCTGCGGAGGACTGGAATTTGGTTTCCATTCTCAGATGTGCGAGGACGCAACAAGAACCACGTGTTAGTAGTAGTAGAGAGAGAGGGAGAGAGAGAGAGAGAGCCAGGGCAGGATTCAAAGGTATTTCCAGATGTAGGCTACCCGCGGATCATGCTGAGATGAAGGCGTCAGCTCCACTATTCAACAAGCTGGAGATATTCGTCTACATCAAGCTCAGAGATTTCATACATAGAATCAAATTATAACGTATTTGAACTGCAAAAAAATTATAAATCAAATCGTGTCATATGCTAATTGATATATTCAGAAATAAAATGTTATTTATAGTAACTTGGTTACAAAAGCATTCTACTACGTGTGTTGTTCATTTTTGATGAGCGAACGACGCGGCTCAAGGTAATTTGAGATCTCGACTCAATCCTGGAATGAACAATAATATTCAAATTCTATTATTCATTAAAACAACATTCATATAAATCCGGTGACACGTACAACCATTATTATTGTCTTTGTAACACAATTTACATATTAATTCCGAAATTAATTATCACAATTTTCATTTATGCTGTTTTTTAGTGGTTTACAATAAGTATAAATTAACTGAAATTATTTTCCATATTCTGTCACAATTTTTCAAAATTTAATGGAAAATAATGTTCACTATATGCTCAATATGGTTGTAAACTTTGGGTCTATTATGTAACACGTGTATTTTGGGTTTTAATTTGCTTTGTCTTCGGAAGTGTTGTCTGATGTAGTTTGGAGAATTCGAAATCGTACATTGGCCGACGGATGCCAGGAGTTGTTTTCTGTGAAATGTTGGACGAGGTGTGCGTGGGTGTGGAGGAAATAAATATTTCCATCCAAATAATTTTCGTGTCCTGTCTCGATTGTTGGCCTCAACATGACTGAATTGTTGGCCATTGTTGACTACAGAACTGCAGTTTCGTGTTATAACTCTTGTAACAATGGAAGAATCAGTGAAACAATGACATTTTCGATCAAGTTTTCTATTAATGAAAAAAGTAAAAAGAATGGGAGGCTATAACGGAAGGAACTTGAATATGAAAACTAAATGAGTTGAAGAGTATTCACGATGTTTATGAGCAAGATATGGGAAGCTTCTTAAAGTACGACGGCAGAGATTGGCAATTTGGCGCACGTTTGAATTTAACGGACCTGCACCGATCGTAATAAAATGAGTCAGTCTGGTCGATGCGCTACTGAGGGACAGTTGTTAGTGATGAACTCCGCTCATTGTGCAGTTGCATAATGCAAAAAGGTCACAAAGCACAAAAGCTGTGAGGAGCGAGAATTACGTGCCACGTCTTCCAGTACACAAGTGGGCAGCACGAGTACGTCCCAATAAAATCCCGTAGGCCAATGTCTTAGCAAGTACGTCGGAATAATCCCGGAGGCCGACGCCTTAGCCAGTACGTCGCAACATAATCCCGGAGGCCGACGCCTTAGCCAGTGGTCAACCCCTGAGTCAACTCCATGAAGTGATCCTGAGTAGATCTCGCTTCAGTTAACCCGTTCTGCCAGCTGCGAGATTAGGAGGCGTCAGTACGTTGGTTACAAGAGCTACAGCAGACGAACAGAACACAGAAATAGCAGTACGTATTTGATAACGGGCAGCTGATCTCTTCTACGTAATCCACAGGTACCAGAGATAAGAGTTTTTCATGCTTAATTTTAATAAACTTATATAAAATGTCTTTAATGGTCAATAATTTTTTGATTTAACATATAATCCCAGCCCCCTAATAAAAAATATCTTTACAGTACCTATTCAAAAAACCAATACGTTACGAACACTTTCATTTGAAAGTTAAATATAATAGTGAATTTAATTAAGAGATAATTTTTTAGAATGTTGATTTGTCTCGTTTAGATTATTTAGAGAAAGGAAAAATTCGAGAGTGAAGATTCTACGTAAACCAACTTCCATGTTTAAATTAAACATTGGAACACTTGATAATGTTAACTCTAGATCAAGAATAGAAGACTTCAATTTACTTTGACATACTATTCATTATACCCTCGTGTAATTGGAGGTTCACATGTTTGATCATTGGTTTAAACGTCTTTTTTTTCTGATTCCACTTCCCTATTGGCTGATGGTTTAAGTAATGTGTTATTGGAATAAACATTTATTTAGACTTCACAGATTGACAAGTTCTTATTCTAAGGTATAATATAACTTTCAACATCACTTTCAAAGTAAAAATCTGGTAGATTCATATATGCGTAATGTGCAACGTGCTGTTACAGACTTTGTGGTTTCATATGAAGCACGTGATTTAGTCACGAACAGCGGCGTGGGCGTTGTCCAAGCCGAGATAAGGGCCCTGTTATTAAACATAAATCCTTCAACAACTTTAATTTATTTGTAACTCATTTTCCTTTGGTCCTGATATTTCGTTTTTTTTAAAAAAAATATGATGCGTCCGAGAATACTGCATAAGAGATTAATATAAATTAATAAACATGCAAACATGTTATTTATAGTTATTTATGCTCAAACTAACTATGACGTCTGCCACTTTTATCCCATAAAAGGGACAGGAAGGAGGAGAAAAAAAGATAATTAAATTTGTATGATCCATTTACGTTGCAAAGTTGAGTTATAACGCTTCCATTTTGGATAATGTTCTTTTCGGATATTCTATTCTCTTAGTTTGAGAATTACAACGAGGAAAATGAAATGTATGTGAAGGAAAAAAATTAGTAAAAGGGAGGAAGGAGTAAAAATTCAAATGTTTTTTTTGAAAAGTAAGCTACTGTGTTTGTTTAAATGATATAATACCACCTTCATTTAATTAAATAGTACGAAATAACTGTAGCAGAGGTTGATAATGAGTATACCATATATCAGTTTATGTGACCCAAAACTTCAATAAAAGAAACATTTTTTTTGACATCCAGTACACAGGAGTGTGTTGTTTACTGTTTGAAACATCATTACTAGTTCATTATTCTCTCACTTACCTTACTTTCTTCAATTACATATAATTTTACAAATTTTCTAAGGTTCCCACAGCCCGAGGCACCTCGGCCTGTTTTGAGAGGTGTATGTTCCGGGGTCACAGACCTTGGGCAAACGGTAAGAGTTGTTCTCTGTTCCCATTGGAACAGTCTGGCAGCTGCCCCCTAAACTGGTCGAGGTACGGAGATGGGAATGCTGCGTCCCCACAGCATACTCTTCTCCCGCTAGAGGAAGAGCGTGGGACAAGTACCCAATGCCCGACCTACCTGATGCAGGTTTTCTAGGGTTTGTCCTGCATTAGTGTTAGGCGAATGCCAGGTAAGTTCCTTAAACTATAGTCCGGGGGTCCTAGTTAACCCTTGGCTGGCTTCCCCTACCCTTCCGCATCCCCCATTTCAAATCCCTTCCTATGCTATTAAAGGGGAGTTGCCACCATGTGGATTACCCTCATGTAACCTGTTACCTTTAAAAAATCTGGAATTGAGACATAGGCGATGCATAGGCCGCTAAAAAGGAAGGGTAAAATAATACCCACAATTATAAAGGAACCATTTTATAAATTATATATATAATACACCAAGAAGCAAACAGGATAGCAAACACTCAAAACACTCAAAAATCTCAAATTACATACTACAATGTCGCAAACTCGACCTCCGATTCAGGTTAAGACCGTCTGCGTGGCCCAACACTTGTGCGAACTACAACACAACCAAAACTCCTTCTCTTCTGAGGCAAATAAGTGGCTTGCTTATACAGACCCGCACGCGTAAGGATTCTGTAGAGGGCACTAAATAGAAATCCGGACAGACTGATGCAATGGCGCCGGAGCGAAAACGCATCAAGACAATGGACACAATCCAAAAATATTTTTCCAATAGACTTTTAATTTGAAATCCAGATGTTTCTACAATAACTTTTACTGTAAATATCTTTTAAATCAAAATTTATCATATGTAATATATCCATTATACAGATTCAATATATTCCAACTATAGAAATGAATCAAAAATTTTAGATAATATTCATTAGCATATTTTTGATAGTTTGTTCGATTTTATTTCACGAGGTTTTGAAATATATGGACTATGGCAAAACTTTATTATCTCTAATACAAATGTAGGCAATTTATTTGGAAGCCTTAGTCTTTGTAAGCTTTACCTTTGGATTTTAATCCCGTTTAATCACCTTTGGTTGATTTAATTGTTTTCGACAGAGAATTGTATCTATCTTCTATATTCTTGCATGAATGTATTTACGTTAATTTATATACAAATTTAAACGCGTGGAGAGATTGCAACAAAATTTGGTACACATATTCATAAAACACGACAAACGGTATTGTGGGGGTGAGAAACACTTTGAATATATTTAAGTATATTTCAGAAGACATGATTGTTGGCAATAATGCAATAAAATTCAATATATTTTATAGCTGTTCAATTAATGCACTATCGTATGTATGGAACTAGGAACATTTAGATTTAGGTTAAATCACTTCTTGACTAATACTTTTTTGACTAAATACTTTTTCGTGTTTATATAAATAAGTACATAGGCAACGTCGGGCAGCCAGCCAGTTTAAAATAAAATGTAGCTTTTTACCAATAATAGACAGTGTATTCAAACAATTGAGTTTAAATAACAACGATTCGGTATCAGGTTATTCAGGTTTATGTATTAAAATTAGTGAAACATAGATTTATAAACTTTCACACAGTCTGGCTGAGAAGAAAACCTCTTTTGGTTTCGAGCTTATTAATATTTGTTCTTTTACTTATTATCACATACTAATATTACGACATAATTTTTCAGTCACGTCACAAACTGTGTACAAATAGGTACCGAAACATTATTTTAAACTGAATTTTCTAAACAAACTTTTTGATTTTGGTTATAAATTACATTTTATTTAATTTAATTTAAAACAGACCTAAAGTAAGAATTATTAAGTTATTTACCGTATATCATGTTTATTATATTACTGTGGTTTATTGCCTTATACTGATAAGTAACCATAACTTGAGTTATTAATTGAAATTCATAAATAATTTTAATGACAAGGATTTTAAGAAAATTTGACGCATTTATTGATTCGACTTTTTCTGCGTTCAAAAATGATTACATTCATAAACTTCCAAACTTAATTTACAAATTTGATATGAAATTGTATCAAAGTATAAAGGAGATAGAACCCTTGTTTTCTTCGATGTTCTCAATTATTGTAGGGCAATATCAATTAAATAAAAAATTTAAATTAATACTACACTAACGTAAAGAAAAGTGATAATAATACTGTACGCATTCTGAAAATGTTACATTTAACTTTTGACCCGTGTGTTGTGACGGTACTTCTCTTTAAGTGGGCTCCGAGTCTTATCTCTAAGGAATATTGGTTTAATACTTATAATTACGGGTGCTGTAAACTCCACAATATTTATGAAACAAAGAAAGCAGTTCTGAACGGAAGCAAAAAGTAATAAATCAGCATTCCATTAATTTCTTACTCCGGCCGTAGTGAATTATTACTTTTGTTCGCGGATAGCATTAACTGTACAATTAAATTATTATTAAAGTTTTATTTACAAAAAAGTTCAAAATAATTACGTGTTAGCATTATATACTGTAATAATTTAAATATAAACGACTGATGGCTGTGGCTGAATAAAAATAACTATGTGAAGAATTAAACAAAATTTATTAACAAATAATATAATATAATATAATTACACATTAATATTTAAAATCTCAGGGTCTTTACTGGGTTTGATAAATGGGTGAATTGAATTTAAATTATCTAACAAATTAATTAAAGAAAATAAATAATTGAAGAAAAGAAAATAATTGAAGAACGATCTGACGTATCTTAATGAAATGGTTTACAAATAAATTTAGAGTTCTTTTACTTACGGCCGACCAGGTCTCAATTTTGGGGTTTTCTGTGCACACGTTTTGGGGATATCACTGAATTTAAGTTGGTTACAAAACACATGTCGAAACTTTTGGGTCTCTCTTCTGGAAACTGGAAACTGCAACTCCTTCCGGATTAATGATTAGATGGATTGTTAACAACTTCCTCTCGATGACATCGGTGACGGTCTCTTTTTACTTATTGAGTTTTTTTTACTGCGGCAGGAAATTATTAGGTTACTGTTTGTGGCTTTACTTATTGAGAAACTTTCCTGTAACCTTATTCGATGAATTACAGACTGAAAAACTTTTTGTTCAATTTTAACTTGGAACCTTTTCGTTTCGCTCCTCCTCGCTGACTGAGTGTTCGTCTCGTAAATTTCTGACTGCGTACGTCTCAACAATGGTTCTTTTGTCTCGCCGCCCTGTGTCGCGGTGCACGCTTTATATAGTCTAATAATGAGTTCTTTACTTTGCAATTATAACAATGGATTAATTACTAATTACTACAATACTTTAAATATAACTAAAAGTATATTTAGACGGTCACTTCTTTAAAATCAATATATTTGATGGTGTGGCAACGTTAGCCGCCGATGGTAACCGTCAAAATAAGTTTTATTTCTGCTTTCAACTGTAAACATTTAACTATCAATCAACCAAATGTATTTCTTGTAGGAGAGATACGAAGGGGCTACCTTTGGGGATGCCTTTTCCTCTCCGTTTTTGAACTAAAGTTCCCACAAGCCAAGGCACCACGGCCTGTTTTGAGAGGTGTATGTTCCGGGGTCGCAGACCTTGGGCATACGAGTTGTTCGCTATTCCCATTGGAATAGTCGGCTAGCTGCCTCCTAAACTGGCCGAGGCACGGAGAAGGGAATGATGCGTCCCCACAGCAAATTCCTCTCCCGCTATCGGAAGGGCGTGGGACAAGTAACCAATGCCCGACCTATCTGATGCAGGTTTTTCTAGGGTTTTCCCTGCATTTCTTTAGGCGAATGCCAGGTAGGATCCTTAAAATATAGCCCGGGGGCCCTAGTTAACCCTTGGCTACCTTCCTCTACCCTTCCGCATCCCCCCTTTCAAATCCCTTCCTATGCTATTAAAGAGGAGTTGCCCAAAGTGGATTACCCTCATGTAGCCTGTTGCCCTAAAAATATATATATATAGCCCATTCAACCTGCGAGGGATATTCTCTCGCAGGTCGAACCTTTTAGGAGAGATACGAAGGGGCTACCTTTGGGGATGCCTTTTCCTCTTCGTTTTTGAACTAAGGTTCCCACAAGCCGAGGCACCTCGGCCTGTTCGGAGAGGTGTATGTTTCGGGGTCACAGACCTTGGGCATACGGTAAGAGTTGTCCGCTATTCCCATTGGAATAGTCGGCCAGCTGCCTCCTAAACTGGTCGAGGCACGGAGAAGGGAATGCTGCGTCCCCACAGCAAACTCCTCTCCGGCTATCGGAAGGGCGTGGCACAAGTACCCAATGCCCGACCTACCTAATTCAGGTTTTTCTAGGGTTTCCCTGCATTTCTTTCGGCGAAAGCCGGGTAGGATCCTTGAAATATAGCACGGGGGCCATACTCAACCCTTGGCTACCTTCCTCTACCCTACCGCATCCACCCTTTCAAATCCCTTCCTATGCTCTCGCAGCATCTGAAGGGCGAGGGACAAGTACCTACTGCGCGATTTACCTGATGCAGGATTTTCTAGGGTTTGTCCTGCATCACTTTTAGGCTAATTCCTGGTAGGCTCCTTAAACTACAGGCCGGGGACCCTTGTTAACCCTTGTCTACCTTTGTCTAACCATCCGATTCACCCGCCCCCTCTCCCCCGTCCAATACCTTCCTATGCTATTAAAGAGGAGTTCCCACAAGCCTAGACGTCTCGGTCAGGTATGAGAAGTGTATGTTCCGGGTGCACAGATTTAGGGAATACGGTAAGAGTTGTTTTGTTCCCATTGGAACTGAAAATAAAATTATCAATTGTACTTAATATTGTGCAAATATGTTCTAAATGATTAACAAATGTGAACTATAATTGTCTAAACTGATATTAACCAACATTTGAAATGTATAATTAATTTCTATGGTGTAATTGAATAATGTTCCAATAAACATAAAATTGTCTAACAAGGAAAAATGAGTTCCCGTACTGAGTCGCTAATAACCAGAGTTTTTAAAGCGACTGGAAATATATCAATAATTTTTTTTAAAAAAAGGAACTGAAGCATTCTGATTCTAGGTACAAAGCGATGACGTCTGGGCGGTCTTTAATTAATTAACTTATGTTCCGTGTACACAGAAATACAGTTAGGTTCCGAAAATTTCACAGCGGAACTGATTATTCTATAATAGACGTACGGATATAAAAATTGAAAAATCTCGCCTTTATTTTCCAGTGAATTGCAGCGTATTTGTGTCCATGCGCATCGCAATCCCAGTGCTACCGTTCTCTCCCGGTACAAACAAACTTCCATAATTAAATTAATTTATTTCCTATCATGATTCTTCGTTTCTGTTTGTGTTGGGAAGAGACAGACTGATATGAATTTCGTGGGAGGATGACAAAACAGAATTGTGCATTTTACAAATACCAATGTTATAACTTATGAAGTCTATATATTTATCGTCCACTGTCCTGTACTTCACAAGCTCTTTCCACTATGCTAATAAATCACTTATTAATACTTTACGCAAATAAATTTAAAACGTATTTTGATATTATATAGATACAACAAGAATAATCTTATAAAATTTTAAGATTCCTGTAAATGATGAAACATATATGTCATATATTTAATGTTTTCAAATTTAAGTATTTTTAACGGAATAAAAACAACCGCCTATAAGTCAAAAAATTTAATTATTCTATTTAAAACCTAATATATATCAAACACAACAATAGATCACAATAATAGAGAATCATAAATTTTATTTAAATTATTTGTAAATTTTAACATTAGATCTAATATGAAACATTTCACTAATAAATGTGAGATAATGACTATATTGTTCATCTAAAACCTTTCCATTGAGCGAATTGAATTTTTATTTTTTAAAAAATAAATATGTTTGGACAGAAAGTTAAATTACAAATTTTCTTTAATGTTCATTATTTTTAGTTTTAGTCATCGTTTCGTTTGCCAGATATAACCTGAATTACAATATAAACCATTAATTTAGTAAATAACGTTGTTTATTTAAGTGTTAATTTTGTTTTTTTAAATTAAATTGTAAATTTGCAAGTTTTACAAATAATCCGAATGCCATAATTATTAAATAAGACAATAAGTTTATATAGTATATTTTCCACATACGGTAGTACTATAAAAAATTTGTACTTGAACTTATTAAGTGGTAAATTGTTAATAACGTACTTTATTTTAACCAATATAATTTCTATATATTTGTAAATAAAGTGTAAGGGTAAGAATTTAGAATAATGATATTAACAATTTTATTTATTATTTATTGAGGTTTATTATGGTCGCGTCGGCATCGTGGTCATCATATTAACAAGTTTGTCAAGGTTATTTTTATGATACCTATGATGAGATAAATTGACTGACTTATATATGAGATTATAAAATATTGAAAGAAAAATGAATTAGCCAAACTGAATTTTAAGTTTGAACTATTATTAATGATTTAAGATCGCCTCAAAATTATTCACCGCTTATAGAAACAACATTCATCCGTTTTTGTGTAAGGAGAACTAAATCTCTGCCCAAGCAGTTAAAAATGATTTTGGAACGCCTTAGTATCGTAGTAGTGAAATAACTTTGATATTATTACTGTTCCTCTTGTGATATATATATAATAGAGATAAAATGTTTCCTCACAATTACCCCGATAGTTTTCTTGTGAAAAGTAAACAAAACAAGCGTGGCAGACAGTATTTAGATTACATCGTTTACGAACCCTAAATTCATCAAACCTAAGTTTGTACTAAAATCACTATTATAAGATAAGTACAGACAAAACTGTTCTATATATATACACTATTAATATTGTAATAATTAAAAAAGAATGTAAATTAAATGAATTTGCCCACGTTGTGGAAGCCAATTTATATAAGAATTAAAAGGTGTTCTTAATTAAAAGAATTAATTAACAAAAATTATTAAGATTTAAAAATTTATTCTTTAAAAGTACAAATGGTAATCCCTACTTTATACGCCGAATTTCAACAAGTTAACAAACAAAAATTTTATTTCATTTTTGCAATTCCTGGCGTACTAGGAAAATACAACTTTATATTTTACAATCAAATACGTCGAATATTTCTTTACCTCAAGGTCATTACTGGGTTTGATATTCAGAGCACTCCAATTTAATAAACTAACATTAACAATTCAAACTCATTGAAGCTAACTTAATCTTCTATGATATAAAAATGAATCGCAAAATGTGTTGGTAAGCGCATAACTCAACAACGCCTGGACCAATTTGGCCAATTCTTTTTTTAAATGTTTGTTGAAGTTCAAAGATGGTTTTTACGGCGAGAAAAATTCGAATAATTGCCGGAAAACCCCTAAAAACAGCCCTTTTCTTTTTCCCATACAAACGTTTTTTTACTAAAACGTAGAGTCAATTTGAGCTTTATTGCTATTGTATAAAGTTTACCGCTATACAAAGTTCAAATTTAATCATATCTATCAAAACAGTGTGCGTTGGAGCACAGAATACATCGTTAGAGGATAAACAAAAAAAAAAGAAAACGAAAATCAACAAAAGTGATATTATTTCATTTGTTTTACTTTAAAATGCATCAGTTTTCAAGTCATTACATCAGTCAAACACAAACCGCGTTAGCAAAAGTGTTTTATTGTTTTAAGTTTTTATTATCTCATATCCCTATTTTACATACATAAACCATTAGTACGGCTTGAAGGATTTGACTCCAAGTCATCTATAATATAAAAATGAATCGCAAAAAGGGTTGAAACAACAACAAACTGTCAATGTCAGTGTTGTTTTTCTTGGATTTGCGGTTACCTACTCTACTGAGTTTGCTTTTGTCAAATGATACACGAAACAAATTCGTACCTATATCGTGTTTTGTGCAGTGTTTAGTTACCTATGATCACTAATTATTGCATGTGACACAATAATCTATAATATAGATATGCCTCCTATTAGACGAAGCAATTTAGGTAGAAGAACCCGAAATGCTACAAACCAAGCTAATTACCGATCTAATCATGCTGCACAAGAACGTGACGACCGAAATGAACGTGAAAGAATTCGGATATCACAAACGCGTGAAGCGCGAGCGCGACATTCAACTAATAATCGCGCAAGTTTGAATCGAGCTGCTTTCAGTTACGATGTGTCAATTGACTACAGTAACTACCAATGTGTTGTTATTGGTTCGATGAACTCGGTTTGCTCACATTGTAAGGCATTGAAATATAAAAACGAAGCTAATGGATTGTGTTGCGCAAATGGTAAAGTGAAATTGATACCATTGGAACCACCACCAGAGCCATTGTACTCATTGGTTTCAGGAATAGTAACAGATTCCATACACTTTTTGACAAATATCCAACAATATAACAATTGCTTTCAAATGACTTCATTTGGGTCAACAAATGTAGTTCGGGAAAATTTTATGCCAACTTTCAAGGTATGTATTATAGCAGTTAATCATAATTATTTTAGCGAACAATATGTTCTGTCACCTAAGTTAAGATGTGTCATCATATTATTTGGTGATTCAGTTTTAGCGACACTTTTATTATTTTGAAACCCAATATAATTATTTGATGATAGATATTAGTTTCAACTAATTAGGAGACAGATATAATTTTTAAGAACAAATATTATTTAAGTTTTATCACTGACAATCCATAAATTTATACCCCACATTGCTTATTTATTTTATTTTATAGTGTTTGGTGCAAACATAATATTTTTACAGATACAAGGCCAAATATATCACAGAGCCGGTTCACTGTTACCAGTGTCAGATAGCAACTACAAATTCCTGCAAATTTATTTTATGGGCAATTCAGCACAAGAAATTAATCTGCGTTGTGCACATAACAATTTAGTTAAGAGGTCTATTGTAGAACAATTACAAACTTTATTTCATGAACACAATCAATTGATTATATTGTTTAAATCTGCCCTGGATCTGATGCCATCAGATAATCACAAAATTGTAATCAGAGCTGATAAAACACCTGCGGGTCAACATACAAGACGTTTTAATGCACCAACTATTGATGAAGTTGCTATCGTTGTAGTTGGAGAAAACTTGGAATCTCGTGATATTGTTTTACATCGTCGGAATGATCAATTACAACGTATAAAGGAAACACACCGCTCATATGATGCACTGCAATATCCCATTATATTTTGGCAAGGTGAAGATGGCTATGATATCTCAGTAAAAATGATAAATCCCATTACAGGTAATTAAAATATTAGTTTAGCGATGGCGATAATATCTTAGTCACTATATTATGTATTTTAATTTTATATTTCAATCTTATTAAAACAAAATCTATTTACAGGTTCTGAAACCAACAAAAAAGTCAGTTCAATGAACTATTATTCATACCGCCTAATGATTCGGGAAAACGAAGACAATCACATATTGAAATGTCGGCGATTATATCACAAATATATTGTTGACATGTATGTTAAAATTGAAACGGAGAGATTAACATTCATCAGGTTGAATCAGACCAAACTCCGATCTGAAGAGTATATTCACCTTCGAGATGCGATTAATACTGATGGAAATGCACAGAATGTTGGTCGGATGACTATTCTTCCAGCAACTTACATCGGAAGCCCTCCACATATGCACGAATATGCTCAAGATGCCATGTCGTATGTTCGTCATTATGGTACAGCAGATTTGTTCATCACATTTACATGCAATCCGCACTGGATAGAAATTCCTGGGCAATAACCCATTGATCGTCACGATATTACAGCCAGAGTCTTTAGACAAAAATTGAAATCTTTAATGGATTTCATCGTAAAACATTATGTGTTTGGTGAGACACGCTGCTGGATGTATTCTGTGGAGTGGCAGAAACGAGGATTACCACATGCACACATTTTGATTTGGTTGGTTAAAAAGATAAGGCCAAATGAAGTTGATGCAGTGATATCAGATGAAATCCCTAATGTACAAGTAGATCCTGGATTGCATGAGGTAGTTATCAAAAATATGATACATGGTCCCTGTGGAACTCTTAATCAAAATTCACCATGTATGATGGATGGTAAATGTTCAAAACGATATCCACGGACATTAATATCGGAAACAATTACTGGTAATGACGGTTATTCACTGTATCGTCGACGATCGACAGCAGACAATGGAAGATAAACAATTGTCAAATTAAATCAACAAGATATTGAAATAGAAGTACTTTGACATGTTTCCACAAATTGGAGGACTTTAGACATGAATTGAGTTCATCAGCTGGTGTTGATGCAGATTTAAACAAGATTTTATCAAAGACCTTCAAAGCACACATCAACGTTGAATCTTGCCATTCAGTGAAATCTATTAAATACATTTGAAAATATGTAACCAAAGGCAGTGATATGGCTGTGATTGGAATTGGTGCAGAGAATTCCAATGATGAAGTTACCCAATACCAAATGGGCCGCTATGTTAGTAGTAATGAAGCAGTATGGCGAATATTTTCTTTTCCTATTCATGAGAGACACCCTTCTATTGTTCACTTAGCTGTGCATTTAGAAAATGGACAAAGAGTGTATTTTACAGCACAGAACGAAGTACAAAGAGCTGCTCAGCCACCATCTACTACATTAACCAGTTTTTTTGAGACATGCCAAAACGATGATTTTGCACAAACATTGCTATATTCTGAAATGCCAAAATATTATACTTGGAATCAATCCTCAAGGAGATTTATACGACGGAAACAAGGAAAACAAGTTCCAGGATACCCAGATGTGTATTCCACCGATGCCATTGGTCGAATTTATTCAGTACATCCAAGCAATGATGAATATTTTTATTTACGACTGCTATTAGTCAATGTACGTGACCCAACATCATTCCAACATTTACGAACTTTTGATGGTGAAGCCTGTCAACGTTTGCAATTGCTAGAAAATGACGCTCATTGGGATCAAACTCTCAATGATGCTGTAATATCATCACACGCTCATCAAATACGAATATTGTTTTCTATAATCATATCCACATGCTTCCCATCAAACCCAATTGATTTGTAGATCAAGTACAAAGATTATATGAGTGATGATATTTTGTATCAAATACGAAATAGAATGGGAAATCCAAATATACAAATCAGTGAAGAAATTTACAACGAAGCATTGATTTCAATTAAGGAGATGTGCTTGATGCTGTCAAACAAACTATTAATTCAATTAGGCCTGGCCGCGCCCAATCGTCCAATGCATGATGCTTTTAACCAAGAGATGAATCGAGAAAAACTGTATGATCTTAACACTTTGAAAGAATTAATTCAAACAAATCTTCCACTGTTGAATGAACAACAGAAGTATGTATTTGATAGTCTTATGAAGGTAATAAATGATGAAACTACAGGGATTTACTTCTTAGATGCACCTGGTGGTACAGGAAAAACTTTTTTGATTTCATCAATGTTAGCAACGATTCGCTCACAAAATAAAATTACACTTGCACTCGCTTCGTCGGGAATCGCAGCAACTTTGCTTGAAGGTGGTCGAACAGCCCATTCAGCATTAAAATTTCCATTAAATATGCAAAGCAATGGAACTCCGACCTGCAACATTTCGAAGAACTCTGAAATGGCAAAGGTCTTGCAGCAATGTAAATTAATTATTTGGGATGAATGCACGATGGCACATAAAAAATCTTTGGAGGCTTTAGACAGAACCTTAAAAGATCTACGGAGCAATCATAACCAATTTGGTGGTGCAATGATTTTATTAGCAGGAGATTTTCGTCAAACATTGCCAGTGATTCCACGATCAACACCAGCTGATGAACTCAATGCATGTCTAAAGTCCTCCAATTTGTGGAAACATGTCAAAGTACTTCATTTAAGCAAGAATATGCGTGTCGAGTTGCAAAATGACCAATCTGGAAACATATTCTCTGAACAACTCATTGACATTGGTAATGGCAAATTTCCTATAGACATACTGACTGGCTGCATTAACTTTCCTCAAAGTTTTCGTCAGTTAACTCGATCAAAAGATGAACTTATTCAGAAGGTGTTTCCAGATGTTTCTCAAAATTACAGAAACCATGATTGGTTGAGCGAACGAGCTATATTGACTGCAAAAAACATAGATGTAAATGAATTAAATTTAACAATTCAAGAACTAATTACAGGTGAATCGAGGATATATAAATCAGTTGATTCGGCTACTAACTAAGATGATGTAGTGAACTATTCACCAGAATTTTTAAACTCGCTGGATTTGCCAGGATTGCCACCTCACAATCTTCAATTAAAGGTTGGATCGGTAGTTATAATGTTGCGAAATATCAACCAACCGCGTCTTTGCAACGGCACACGGTTAGCGATAATAAATTACTAAACAACGTGATAGAAGCAACTATACTGAAAGGAAAGTATAAAGGAGAAGACGTTCTCATACCGCGCATCCCAATGATTCCGACTGATGTGCCGTTTGACTTTAAACGACTACAGTTTCCAGTTCGGTTTGCTTTTTCTATGACCATAAACAAGTCCCAGGGGCAATCATTAAGTGTTTGTGGTATTAATCTGGAAAACCCATGTTTCTCACATGGTCAATTGTATGTTGCCTGTTCCCGTGTTGGAAAACCATCAGATTTGTTTGCCTATGCGCCAGGTAATCAAACAAAAAACATCGTATATCACAAATCACTACAATGAAAATAAAACTGATTTTTGTTAATAATTATTATTCACATGATTAACAATAAAGCGATTACTTATTTTTAAATGCTTATATATGTTTTATTTAATTATATTTGTTATTCACAACGCCCTATCACCAGGATGACGGTTCTGTTCAGGAGAATTTTTTGCCCCGACTATAAAATATGTAGGAACAAAAAAAGTCACATTACAAATCATTTTGACAGGACTTTATTGCAATTTAATTAGGCAGTACGAAGTCTGCCGGGTCAGCTTGTACAATATGAAAATAAACGAAATGAAAGAAACTAAATGAAAAGAAAAACGAACGAAAGTTGACTTCTACCTTTAATCCTCGTTTTTAAATAATTGTTCTGTACTCACGAATGTCTTTCTGGTACCAGATCTGATTCTTGGAGCTTGAGGACAACACTCACTAAAAAGGCCATTACATTAAAATTTTAATACTCTCGGTCGATGTTCTCGTTCTCTGCCACGACGGAACTTTGGATCAGCCGCCCCTCAGTCAGTCCTCGGACATATGTCTCCTTGATACCTCCATGCGAAATTTATTTCAGCCTGTGTGAAACAAAACCTTTTGCTTCCAATTTTGCGATTATATTTGAGTCTCTCCGTCAAAACTGTTTACTCGCGTTTTATGTAAATTAATAGATCTCGCAGTTGGACTTCTTGGACCGCGCTATTCATACTTTTTGATCAGCAACCCTTGGCTACCTTCCTCTACCCTTCCGCATCCCCCCTTTCAAATCCCTTTCCTATGCTATAAGAGGGGAGTTGCCACTATGTGGATTACCCTATACATAGCCTGTCTACACCTAAAAAAATCCACATTCTACGTTTTCAGTTCTCGTGTGGCTGATCTGTTTCGCCTCCCGCCGCAGACTGACTTCCTACGAGCGCGCGGTTTTTCAACTATTATCGCCGACAAAGAGCCGTGATTGTCGCTTTCAAAACTCGTGCCGCTAATAATCCAATTATATTAAAACAATTAATGGCGTCGTTGATTGGTATTACAATATATTGTCACAATTTAACAAAGTTTTAAGAAATAAGTGGAGATTGGTATAATTTGAACACATTAATTAGTTTTTATATCGAAAACTATGGGTTAGACACTAATATGGAACATATAAGACGATTTTTCCTCCTCACCCCACATTTCTGACCACTACGCCGATGGTGATGAACGTCAACTATCCAGAATGCTAACATTCACCTCAGAGATCCACAAAACCGTTAGTTCTACGGAAATCTAGGATGTTTCTTATGCCACCTCCCTTCCCTACCCAATGGTTGCGCTCCTCCCTTGCAAATTGTTGAAATAATACGTTAAATAAGTCAACAGTGACACTATGAATCTCAACGAAACAGAAAACTTAATTATTAATAACCAACGTTTTAGAATAATTTTCAGATATTAGTTGATAAAGATTTTATTACTATTATTAAAGGTTAATATTGGTCGCGTAAACATCGTGGTAATTGGCGACCCATATATAATTTACAATGCGTGCTTATTTACACAAAATTTGTTGTGATACAGTATTCATTCCAATAATAAACATATAACTAAGCAATTTATAAAGTTTAACATAGTATGGAAATAGAACATCAGAAAATATTGTAAATATAATTTCTAACATTCAGGCAACAGCAGTGTGGCTCTTATGTAATAATTAAGGATTATTTAATCATTTATGGCTATTTACAAATTCATATATATACACTAACTTATTTGGATTGGTAAAGCGCCAGAGTGTAGATGACGTACCATAAATCTGTATTAGGTATATATAATTTTTTAGTATATATAATTTAAAATACTTCCAAAATTTGTAAGGCTCTTCCCAAATATGGAATCTAAATTAATGTTTACTATGTCCAAAAATCATCTGATTAAGATAAAAATTTGTGAAATCTTATATACTATCTCAATTGGATTGGAAAAAAGTACTGAGAGCAGAGTACATCATAAATGTTGACGTGGTTCAGTTACATAAAAATGTCCCAAAAATAACCGTGATCCGAGTCAAATCGGGGTAAGGGATGTATGGGAGCACATAGTCAACGTGCGGGGCTGGGCGGAGGTGGGTGATGGTATAAATTTTCAAAAATATTAATAAAAAATTGATTTTTCTTATACTAAATATCTTTCTGAATCAATGAGATACGTAATTTTTTTTACATATTCTTTGTGTATAATTTCAACTCCTTACGGGTTTGGGAAGGGTGAGGGTAGAGTGTAATTCCATAAAAATAACGCAAAAACAATCGAGTCGAATCCGGGGTTATGGATGTCACTCAGTTTAATTATGCCATTACACTTAACCACTTAACTACCCCAAGCAGGGGTGTTCGGGGGTTTAAATTTTCAAACATTTTGAAAGGTCGTCATTTGCGTTGAGTAAATATTTTTCAGGCTTACTTAGTTTGATGGTATTTTATCGCTGTTGTTTGTGTATAATTTCAACCCCTTTCGGCAGGGTAGGGCAGTACGCTTAGGAGTAAAGGTGGAGGGGCGTTACATAAAAATAACGCGAAAGAAAACTGAGATTCGAGTCCATTCCGAATTATGATGTCGCTGAGTTTATTTACGACAGCCTGGACAATGCGCGTACATGGTCGGGACGCGAGGGGCTGGGCGGTGGTAGAAATTTTCAAACACTGGCTGATATTTCGCATATAATAAATATATTTTGGGATTTATTAGATCAATACAATTTCTCTATATGTGCTCTGATAATAATGTCAACACCTATCGGGCTTGGGAGCTGAGCGCCCTTAAGGGTGGTGGTGGAGTAGGATTACATAAAAATAACGCAAAAGAAATCAGTTTTGGAGTCTAATCCAGGGTTATGGATGTCACTGAATTTGATTATGACATTCAATTGGCCGTTTAATCCACAGGGACGGGGACGGACGTGGTGGAAATTTAAAAACATGTTAAATCGTCGATATTAGCGTGGAATAAATAAATACCAGGGCCATTGACGTTCTACCGATGTTGTTTGTAAAATTTCAATCCCTTTCAGCGTGAGACGGGAGCACGCTTAGCGGTGGAGGTTGAAACATTCTAAAATCCTAAGACAACCGATATTTGAATCGGATTTTTAGTGGTCAAAGATATTGATAGTGTTTCTACCGATGTTATGTGACTATAATTTCAACCCCTTACACCATGGGAAAGGAGCACTCAGGGTGGGTGCGGAAGGGCGGTACAAGGAAATAACGCGAATACAACCAAAATTGGAGTAAAAACCAGGCTTTTGGATGCCACTGAGTTTAATTATGATATTCAATTGTTCATTTAACCCCCAGTATCGGGGGTTGATATATTGAAACATGAAATCACGGCGGTTATTAGCGTAGAATAAATATTTTCCATGGTTAATTATAATAATTGTATTTCTATTGATGTTGTTTGTGTATTTATTCAACCCCTTTCGCTATGGGTAACGGTGGACCTTTAGAAGTGGAGGGACGTCTTGTATAATTAACGCAAAAACAACTGATATTCGAGTAAAATTTGGGTTACGGATGTCGCTGAGTTAAATTATGACAATCTGGTCAACGCGCGGGGTGTTTGCGACGGAGGCGTAGGGGGGTGGGGTTGATGGGGATTAGCGGGGTTAGGTGTAGCGGCGGGGATACAAACTTTAAACATGCTAACCGGCCGATTTTTGCGTCAAATCAATATAATTGGTGATCAACAGAATTCATCAAATTTCACTACATGTTCTCTGTGTATAATTTCCACCTCTATAAGACTTGGGAGTGGTGCACCCTTAAGGGTTGGGGGGGTAGTGACATTACATAAAAATAACGCAATCACATTCGAGTTTGGAGTCTAATCAGGGGTTATGGATGTCACTTATTTTAATTATGACATTCAACTTGGCGTTTAACCCCCATTGGCGGGGTTGAACAGTGGTGCAAATTATTTAAACATGTTAATCGATCCATGTTTGCGCCTAATATTTTTAGCAGTCAATTCAATTAATAATAATTGTCTTTATGTTGTTTGTGTAAGATGTCAACCCATTTCGGGCTTAGGAGGCGATCTCGCTTAGGATTGATGTTTGGTGGTGCGTTACTGCAAAATAATGCACATGGAACCGAGATTGGAATCAAATCCAGGGATATGGAAGTCGCCGAGTTTATTTATGACAATCTGGTCAACGCGCGTGGGTAGGCGGTGGTGGGTGGTGTTGGGCGGGGGTAAAAATATGCAAACATTTCAAACGGCCGATTTTTGCAGCGAATAAATATTTTTAAAACATGTTTATCATCCGATATTAGCGTCGCAATAATATTTTTTCGGGGTCAATTAAATTCATAATATTTCTCTAGATTCTCTCTCTGTATAATTTAAATCCTTGTCGGCATGGAGGGGAGAAAGCTTAGGGGTGGGGTTACATGAAAATAACGGTAAAACGATTGGAATCAAATCCGGGGGCATCGATATCTCTGAATTTAATTTGACATTCAACTTTTTGTTTAATTAAAAGTACAGTGGGGACGTGGGTGGAAAATTTGTAAAATGTTGAAACGAACGATTTGATTTACGATAGAAACTTTTTCGGGGTCAATGAGTTCAACCCCTTTCGACATTGGAGGTGAGTAGATGTAGGGTATGGTGCGAAGTGCATTACATAAAAATAACGCTAAAGCAACCGAAATTGGAGTCAAATTGGGGGTTATGGAAATACGACATTCCGGGCAACGCCGAGCACCCAGCTAGTTTGAAATAAAATAGCTGTTTCCAGTAAATATAATTAATATATTGTAATAAACAACTAGGCGTCAAAATAAAAAAAATATATTTTAACAACAAACAATTTTATTTATCAAAACTTTACAATTTAATAAAAAACATATATATCTCTTTCTCTCATGGGTCTTTACTGGGTTTGATGACGGACAGAACACTTAAATAATCGAAGAACCCAACATTTATCTTTAAATTAAACAGAAATATTTAATCGTCTAGACATCAACGAAACTTATTAACGATCTTAATCCACCAGATTGATTCTAAATTTAAAAGAGTTTATTTTATTAACACAAAAGCAAAGAACGATATCTGACTGTATCTTTAAATTCCGTTTACACATATTAATACCATGAAATTTCAACTTACGATTACTCAGAAACATTTGGCTCGTTCATTACACTCACACTTTATGGACTGGACGTTTAAACACTGACTCTAACACATATTAATGGTTCGACGATAGCTGATTCTCCATACTCGGTGAAGGACATCCCACTTGCTCGTGGTGAAACTACTCGACGCTGGATGCTGTGTCCTGGTCTCCTACCATTGAAGACAGTGGTCAAATTTTGATATTACAACGGATTGAACTTCTGCTTACAAAAATGTTTATCGTTGACATAAATTTGCTATATCTCTCGCAGGCTGCAAAAGTTCTCCATACTCGGTGCTCGCCGTACGCCTCCACAACCAACACTCCCCTCCAAGACTCAACTTCACCTCCTAGCTCCAAGACTCCACTGGCACCTCCTAGCTCTCACACTCAACTAACTTCCAAAAATCTTAAATTCTCTTTTTATATCACCGTCCCTTCTCTTTTTCTTTGTTCCCAAAACTACGTCGCAACTGCAGTTCCTTAGCAAATAGCTAGCCCCTCCGTCATGTCACATCGAGACAGGACCCGTAATTACTTTGCACTTGTATCCTCATCCCCACACGTGCGCGGTTCTAAATTCTCCAGACCGCCCAAACTGCACCCACAATTACTCTGGACTTGTCTTCTCACACGACCAGCGCTCCCAAGAACTAAATAAACACATTACAGAATGTCTTATCCACTGTTCAGGCCATTATCCGAAACAATGCCTGCCTTAACAGATTTATTTTGTGACAGGTCCCTGCACATGTGCCTTGCCCTGACTTCTCCATCCCGATCCTAAGTCAACAAGTGAACTGTCCAGGCCATTAATCTGAGACAATGCCTGCCTTAACAGATTTATCTTTGACAGGCCACCCGCGCGTGTGCCTTGCCCTGCCTTACAAATCCTAAGTACACATTGCCACTTCCTGTGACGGCCAAGACCATTAATCCGAAACAATGCCTTTCCCTCAAGGCATTACAATATATTAAAAAATCAATAAATACAATTAGATTTTTACATTTAAGAATACCACTCGAAACACAATTACTAAAAAGTTTGCAATGTGTTTACAAACACTCTCTCGTTTTAACTTTAAAATTATATTTAGTGGAATATAACACACTGCAAGATTGTCATTTAACTCAATCATCTCCACTCTTAAGTCGTAATACTCGTAATATCAATTATTGCGAGGAGCTGTTCTACAGTCACTCCTGAACGCGCTGTTCCGACAGGTTTTAAAGGGAAAATTTTAACGATGCCGTAAAGCAGTGGTCCCTGTCGTAACCCGGAGTTGAGAATTTCTTGTGTTTGTCTTTACAGCCCCCCATCAAATACACTCGTGCGATCGCAAGCATCAAAATGCGTAGTGGGTTTCCTCACAACCCAGGACGACGCTGGTAAATATTTATGTTGATAAACTAAATATACGAGAAAATCAAGCGTTTATTATAATACTAGCTGGGTGCCCGGTGCTGACCGTGTACGTATTTATATAAACCAAAAAAGTATTTGATTCTATATAAATCTTTAGTAAAGAATTGATTTAACCTAAATCTAAATGTTCTTTTTATTTCCGTACATACTTTCGACCGATAGTGCATTAATTGAACTGCTATAAAATACATTGAATTTTATTGCACCAATCCAAACAGACATACCTCCAATTTCTTCTTAAATATACTCCCTCAGTTTTCAGACATTACGAAAGATTAAATTGATGAAATTGTTAGTTACACTTACAATGTAAACAAATGGTAGCCATATTCCCGCAAGGATCGTAAAGTATTTATTATTGTTTTTTTATTATCATCCTATGGATTATTTCTGGATAAATTTTACTTTTTATTCAATAAAAAGTATTTGTGCTTTATTTAATTATTTTTCTGTGGTTCGTCGCGTAGTAATGGCTCTCTCTCTCTCTCTCTCGTGACGTCATGGTCTCTTGGCATGCAGTAATTGAACTCAAAAAGATAAAATTTTTAATTATAATTTTTTCCACCCTTATGCTAGGGGTTTTTTTACCCCTAAAGTACCTTTTCTCGTGTTTTCAAGAATGTGTGTACCAATTTTTGTTAGAATCTGTTCACGCATTTAAATCTGTATAGAAATTAAAGTAAATATATACATACAGATATACATCCTTTTTTATTATATAGAAGATAAACTATAACAATAACGAAATTATTGATTCATAATCCACTTCTCGTTAAATTGGGACAGAAACTACTATCTCGCGATCTAGTTCCTATTTAAAGTAGTTTCTTTTTTATAGTTATCAAAATGAGATGTGTTTCAGAAGTATGTGAAAGTGCCTAAGTTACTAGTAGTTAGGATCTGGGAAATATTTAATTAACGCAATTTCTGAGCGCTATGAAAACCCTCTATAGTTATCAAATATCTAAAATGGCTTTATTAATAAATATATATTTAACATATTACAAAATATACTAATGTACAGATTTAATTAGTATCTGGTGGGAAATATCTCAGTAAAATTAAACGTTTAAAATACGAGGCACGTCAGAACAGTATGTACCGTTTCGTTGTACCGCCATCGCAACTTTAGTGTCGCAGTTACGTACCTCTCTCTGGTTAATTTACTTTCCACTGACGCAATTACAGCCTGATTGTGTTTCTTTACATTTGTTAGCGATAGTTCAAAATGTTGAAGAGAATTTCTGATCCCGCCGACCGTGAAGTGGGTTCTGCATTACGGGTTTTGAACCAAAAGAATGTTAAGGCAGCTGAAATTCATCGTCAACTTGTAGAGATTTATGGTTGAACTGTAATGACAGATGGAATGGTGAGAAAGTGGGTTAGATGGACGAACCACTGTTTATGACGGAGTGGGCGGCATTCTGATGTCAATGACGGTTAGGTTGAAAAAGTGAATGAGAAACTTCGTTAAAACGTTTCGTAATGAGAATGCTGTGTGATGAGTTTCCACAAATTTCACCGTTATGCATGAAATTGTCACAAATTGCTTAAATTATGGCATATTGTCTTCCCCTTTTGGTTCAGAAAATGCTTACGGATGTCTAAAAAACGAAGCGACTCGGCAGAGCATTTATTATCTGTTACAGTGATGAGGGAGATGAATTCTTTAACAGTGTTGTGACCGGTGATGAAACTTGGGTTTGTCTTGTCACTCAAGAATCAAAACTACCTTCAATGGAGTGGAAGCACTCTCGAATCACCGGAAAACAAAAATTCACAACAACATTGTCAGCTTAAAGAATCATGTTCACTGTGTTCTGGGACACTTGTCGAGTTCCTTCCCATAGGTGAAGCCATCAATGCGGTACCCCACTGTGAAACATTAAGAAAACTTCAGTACGTAATTCAAAATCAGAAGGAGTGGAATGCTCAGTCAACACATTGTGTTGCTTAACGTCCCAATTCTGCTGGTGTCACTCAAAACTGTATTCAACAATTCGGTTGGGATGCATAAGATCCACTCCAATAACGAGACAAAAGAATTATTTCTAGGATTCAGAAGAAAAATTTTATCAATCAAGTACGCCATAAAATCTCTAGAGTCAAGTAATCGCCAAATCAGACAACAAACAAAGTCTTTAAATTACCACCACAGTGGGGAAGTATTAGAAGCAATACCGTTCCATAAAATTCTGGAAAAACACCTGAGGACAGCAAGGATCGCACTGCCACAAATTGAACAAAACACATTCGCAAGAACCCTACCGTGGAAAATCTTAGACATACCAGTAGACCTAACCCTCCTGAACCACAATAACTCAAAAAATGATAACTTCGTCAAGGAACACGATGAATTAATCAAGAAACACAACTATCCCAGATCAGTGTATGCAGATGGATTCAAGTCCGCAGCAGGAGCAGCGAGCGCAATCTACAGTAGTTCTGACCAGTGCACTTGAACACTGAATAACCAGTCATCGGCCCTGGCGGCTGAAGTGCAAGCTATCTACATGGCCACTGAACTCCGCATAAACATCCCGGATAACAATAACCTCATTATAACAGACTCATCTGAAGCAATCAAAGATATCACAAACCCCTCAAAAACGGAAGAAAACATTGAACCTCATTAGGGACAATATCACGAAGATAAGGAATAGAAATGAAAAAATCTTTCTAGCATGGATCCCAGCGCATAGAGGAATACCTGGAAACCTCAGAGCCAACAAGTTGGCAAAAGTAGCATCCAAAACCATACACAACAGAGGAAACGAATTTCAGTGCAACAGCAAGGAAACGTGGAAGTTCTGTAGAGAAAAACTCGAAAACAGGTGGAACAAAAAAAAGAGGAGAAAGAACAACGGAATAATTCATAGTGAACTAGTACGCTACAAAGATATAACAATTCCCAAAACCATAAACAGAAAAAAACAGGTGATGCTATCTAGAGTAAGAACCCTCCACTCAGTTTGTACTCATGCGTTCCTATTTTCTAGATCTACCCAACCAACCTGTGAAGAATGCAGTCAACCACTAATTATTCCCCATGTACTATTCTATTGCAGGAGGTACAACGATATCAGAAGAAATACAATTGCAAAACACAACATCGCAGACCTCTGTACTTCAACGACAGCTGCCGTGGACATCATCAAATTTATTGAGGAAGCAAACATAAATGAACAAATATAGAAACCCGATTGAAATTAATGTTAAGAATGTATGTAAACAGTAACGCTATGTATTTTAGGGTAAATAACATACGATGACCACGACGTCAACGGGACCATTATAAACTTTTATTCAAAAAAAATTCGGTTGGGAGCAGTTAGATTACCCGCCGTACATCTCTGAGCTCGCACGATCTGACTAGCACTTGTTCTTGAACTTGAAGCGTGATAGTGGAGGAAGTCGCTTTGACAGCGATGACGCCGTAAAAAATTGTGTTCAACAGTGGTTGTCTTCATTGGCGGCATCTTTCAAGTAAGAGGGCATACAAAAGTTGGTTTCCCGCTATGTCAAAATCAATGGTGGTACCTTGGTAGAAAAATAGTGTATAAAATGATCTTTCATTTAAAAATAAATTTTGGTTAGAAAAAAAATGGTTTCATGAGTTTCTTTCCAAAACGGTACTCACTTTACGGAAATGGTACGCCACGAATCAATAAAGTAATATTGAAAAAAAAACTCGGTTAATCATTAATTTAATTTCGCTAAGCTTTCGAGCTGAGCTTAATTTTAAGCAGTTGTTCATATAATAACTTTAAAAAGATGAATAAGGATAAAATAAATTTTTATTGATATCATATTTCAACTACTTCACTATGCCCAATGAAATTAGTATGTGCTAGAATAACATTTAGCAAAAATTGTTGCGTACATAGATCAGTGATGCGTCCGTTCTACTACAGCCCTCAGGATAATGTGAAACTTGCTGACCCGAAAACAGCAACGTGGAACTGTTCCTGCCCGCAGATCCTCGTCACAGCATACAGGTGTTAATTTGCGAACATTGATCCAGTTTTAACCTAGGACTTCGAGATTTATTTTAGAATTTTGCCTTACAGTTTTCGGAATTATATTGGCTAGTGAAATATTAAAAACTGTTGTAACTGAAGTATGCGTGATTTAATGGCAATCAATAACTGACGGGTATGACCATACTCGATCAGGCTCCCATCTATGAATAAATTCTCAGTCATCTTGCTCACCTGTGGGATTCTGCAATTTCACCAATACAATAATTTCTGCCATTTTCCAATAAAAATTCATTTTTCATGCAATGTTGGAATTTAGCTGTAGCGCCTAGCCATCAATATTAAATTGTCATTATTAATAGTTGTTTTTAGATATCAAACAAACAAAACCTAACCGTTAATAATTGCAATTTTTAAAAGCTTTGAGGGCTGATCCGACTTAAATAACTTATAGATAACTAGAGCCGTTATAAAGTGGAATGATAAAATAATTAAATCATATAATTTAATATTCAATTAATTAATCTATATTAAAAAAAGGGTGTATATTTGTATGTATTTTATATACAGATTTAAACGCGTGGACATATTGCAACAAAAATTGGTACACATATTTTTCAAAACACGAGAAACGGTACTGTGGTGGTGAGAAACCCCTAGCATAAAGGTGGAATGATTTAGAATTAAAAAATGTGATCATTTTGAGTTAAATTACTGACCGTCAAAAGACCGTGCCGTCACGCTATAGAGATACTTTCCTACGATACGAACAAAGGAAATAGTTCCTTTTTCCGGTATTGAAATAAAGCAGAAATATTTTCCTTGAATAAAAAGTAAAAGTTTACCCAAAAATAATTCATAGGATGATAATAAAAAGTAATACGAAATACTTTACGATCCTTGCGGAAAGTATCAGATAATTTTCGTGCCACAATAGTGACTCCAATATGGCGACCATTTGTTTACATTGTGAATCTAGCTAACAATTTCATCTATTTAATCTTTCGTAATATATGAAGACTAAGGGACAATTATATCCTGCAGTACTCAAGGAGTATATTTAAGAAGAAATTCGAAGGTATATTTGATGGTTATATAAAATTCTATGTATTTTATAGCTGTTTAATTAATGCACTATCGGTCAAAAGTGTGTACGGAACTAGGAACATTTATATTTAGGTTAAATCACTTCTTGACTAATGATTAATATAGAATTAAATACTTTTTCGGGTTTATATAAATAAGTACATGGGGAACCGCCGGGAACCCAGATAGTTTAAAATAAGAGGGTAATTATTCATATAGGCATTACCTGTTCATTTCAGTGCAATTTAGGAACGAGAGTTTCATTATAGTCAACTCTTGCATTCTCTTACGTATTTTTTTACAGCTTCCATTTTGTTTATTCATTTATCATTCCACTTTGTAACGGCTCTAGTTATATATAATTTATTAAAGTCGGATCAGCCCTAAAAGCTTTTAAAATTGTTCATAACCTTTCTTCTTCCTTCCGAGTCAGTAAATAATATCATCTTGGATAATTAATTTTAAGACTACCATATATACTACTCATACCTCTTTCAATCTTTATAGTGCATTCATGCCATACACAGCGCTTCCATCGTACTTCGACTAGTTCATCAAAATTTTCTTATTTGGTCTTAAAAGTTTCCTGTCCCTCCACTGTAACCTGCTTACCCTTGCGGATTGTCAGAACACAAAAATGTGTGGGTTCAGCTCTCAACTTTGCTGGAAAAGGGCTCTATTAAATTAACACAGGTAAAAATTTAGGTAATTTATTAATACAATTTAATGAAAGTTGGAAGCTCGCGAATCACTACAGCGTTGCGTATACATGAGTTTATTACATACACATACTAGAGGTGGCGTCGTCGTCTGGATTCAGCAGCTCTTGCAGGCGTCACCGTCAAACACTTCCTGGCTCCACGTTTTTCCACTTTTATACACGACCACCGTCTCTCCAGTCCAGCTAGTCCACAACTACTGTCCCTTCTTGCCCTCCAGTTATTGTCCGCCCTCACCTAAAAAACAGGCCTTCCCCCTTCCACAGCAGTCATCCCTCGCGCTGTACAGATTTTCGGGGAAAAACTCTTTCACGTTAGACCACATAAACCATACTTCGTCGTCAAGTAATTTTGCAACTCAGAAATATTTTTTGTAATATTCTGTACAATCGAAAATAAAAAATTACGAGTTTTAAACCTGGGTATAATGTCACGATTCCGCGTCTGTTATGTCTTGTTCATTAGAATAAACTAAATTCAAATGCTGAATAATTTGGTTAATATTGGTCCTACATTTCTCATTCAAAACTATTAGTGGCTTACTTGAATCAGCAAATTTCCTTATCTGCCGCTGAAGTCACTATCACCATTGAAATCTTCGTCACAGTTGAAGTCGTCGACGTTTCCATTCGAGCTTATTTTAATATAATAAGAAAAAGAGAAAAACTCTCAATATTAAAACAATTTTTAGTACGAACACAAACAAATTCTTTATTAGAAAATTACACTAAATTTTTGATGAAACACACAATAAAAACGTGAATTCAAAAGTCTTTCACTCTGAATGATATTCACTCAATTTAAACACAATTAAGCTAGTCGGCAGAGAAACTTTCTCTCAGGATATTTTTACAAAATAAAAATAGTCCCTGACATCCAAATGAGATAGTTTGCGCGCGTGACTGACATATGCAATTGTACAATGTAATATGCTTTACACTCGTGCATGTCAATTAAAATTAGATTTTAAGCTTACGGTGTGGAGGTAGACACCTCGATCGCTTTCCCAACACAGTGAACGAGGTGCTCGGATTACCGGAGAGTTTTGTCTCCCCCGTAGTCACCACCAGACTGGTTCGAGCCGTGGTGCTCTAAATGCCGATGCGGCGATGGCTGCTCCAGTCAGTGGCCTCAAATGTTGCGTAGCGAGTCTGGAAACTCGCTCGGTCGCCACTCAGGAAGAAGCGCGGATTCGAGCTGAATAGCGAGAAGTTGCTGATGCACCGACGTCAAAGTCCGGAGTCGCTCCAAAGATACAGGTCCGCGTCTGTCCCGTCGAAATATATATTCCTGGTAAATCCCCCAACTCTAGGTTTCCCGGAGGGTCGGTATAGTTTTGAGATATCTGGAGAATTGAAGATGGTGGGCACTTTGAATATGCCTTCAAGTCTACTTTGTACTTTTTTCAGGCAAAAGTATTAATGAAGTACTGTATAGTGCCATAGTATCACTTCACCAATCCATCACTTAGTGTTGAAAACGTCTAAAAGGATAATTGTTTGTGCATGATCTTTTGAGAAGCAGCCTACTTAGTCATACCCTATTTATAAAGAAGAATTAACGCCAGAGCTGATAGTAGAACAACGCATTATATAAAGAAATTATTTTTAGATTTTAATTACAGTGGAAAGACGAGGATCAGGTCTAAGAGCTTTGCTCTCTACCAGAGAAGTATTCAGCATTCAGGGATAATTTTATACCATAGTCTTCCCCCCCAGATGTTAAGAACAATAATAATTACAGGAGTTTTGGGATTCAATGTAAAAATATTCTACTGAAAGGTTCCGGTATTTTTACCCAGTTCAGGAGTTTCCTGATCGTTCCACTAATAATTACTTTTTTAAAATAACTGCAAATGTGTTCAATGTGTTGCTAATACTAACTACTTATTTCATAACTTGCTTATTCTCTGTTGGTCTTCTCCGCTCTTTGGTTTGTATGTTTCATGTACGACCTGGAGTTTGCAGATCCCTCGTTGTTCTGTTTCATGAAGTGACTTGTCCGTCGTTTGTGTTTCTTCCTAGTGTGCGTGTGTCAAGTTTTGTGTTTATTTTTATGTGATGTGTAAGTTCTATATTTTATGATAGTTCATTCTCGAATCATTAATTTTTTACTAGTACATATTGAATATTTTTATTAGAACTGTAAATATTATATTATACCCTTAGCATAGTTAAATAATTATTATTTGTGTTATTTTTCATATTATTTTACTAATTTTGGACAGGGAAATTTGTATTTCCGAATTTTAGTATTTTTATGTTAACTTCTAATTATTTATAATTGTAGCATTCAATTCTTATATTGTAATTGCATGTATTGACGTGTTCTATTTCCTCATACGGGGACTAATGGAATCAAATAAATCAAATCAAATGTATTTTTCAACCAATAACAGACATTTAATTAGGAAAATTCAATTCGAAATAGCGACGATGTTGCAGTAATTTTTGTATCTTCATCTGGTTGTGACTCTTTCGTCTTTGACCAAAGAAGCCATTGTTTTATTAACAGCGGGATTAATTAATGCAATTTTCCTGATCAATATTTATAATGTTTTATAAATTTAATTTGTCAATTTAATTTAGTTAAATATTAAATTATATATTAAATTATATATTTTATTTTATTTTTATTTGCATATGCCTCTCATTCAACCACTCCTAATAAAATAAAAATTAATTATTAGACGGTATGTATCAACCAATCAAATTAGTGTCGAACTCAATAAAGTAAAATGAACTATTCAGACCTGAATAGTTCATTTCCCTCATGCCAAGCAGATCTCTACAGACATGCGCAACGCCGACGTCGTTATGTTCCTTTGATGTTACCCTGGAAAACCTGCAAGCAACGGAACTCTCCGATGTCACACGTCTATGTTGCAGTAATGGCATGCCATCCAAATATGATACTCTACGGCGTTGTGTTACGTTACGTTGTTACATGACTGGACGAAACTAAAGCAGGCCGCTCACGGTCAAAATATTGATCAATATTAAATATTTTCTGTCAATCCACTATCAGTATTTTTACAACCGCACACGGTCAATTTATTAATCAATATTTCTGCTCATTTTCATTTTTGCTGTTCACTGTGCCTTGCCGTGTGGGTTGTACTTAATCATTTTAATTAAATAGTTGTGTCTTCTTCGGTGAATTATGAATAGTATGAAAAAATCTTATTTAGCTTTCCTACTAACTCTCGGGACAGAACATAATGTTGTACGAACATTAAAGAGTGGATCTATAAAAAAGAATGTTACAGCCACATACAGTAATTGAAATAAATTGTTATCACCGATGAAAATGATTAATTATTTTCGAATGGATAGAGGTAAATTTGATAAATTGTTTCCAATGGTTGAACCTTACTCAAAGCGTCACGATACGACCATGCGACAAGCTGTGACGATCTCACGCAACCGGGTAGAACCTGCGTTGAAGGGACCACGAAGTAGCAGCTATGCCGTTATGCATACTTACTCTTCGTCCAAATTTAATGAAACCATACCCAGCCAATCGTATAAGAGAGTGAGAGACATGTTTCGTAATTACTTTAACACTAATTAATGTTTTATCAATTTAATTCCTTCAAGAAATTAGATATATATATTTTAATTCCATTAGTCCTCGTATGAAGAAATAGGACACGTCATTACATAAAATTATAATATAAAAATGGGATGCTACAATTATAAATAATTGGAATTTTACATAAAAATAATAAAATTCGGGAACACAAATTTCCCTATCCAATACAAGTAAAAAAATAAGAATAATAACAAAGAATAATTCTTGAACTGTAATAAGAGTATAAATAATATAATATTTACAGTCAAAAAATCTCAGTACGTACTAGTAAAAAATTAATCATTAGAGAAGTAACTATCATAAAATACAGAATAAACACAAAACCTGACGCGCGCACACTAGGAGGAAACATAAACCACGGATAAGTCACTTCACGAAACAGAGCGACGAGGAATCTACCCTTCTGTAGAAACTCTAGGCCGTACAGGAAAAAACAAAAGAGCACAAAAGCCCAAAAGAGACTAAGCAAGTTTTGAAATGCAGTTTTATTAGCAACACATTGAATACATTTGCAGTTTAAAAAAAATTAATTATTAGGGGAACGATCAAGAAACTCCTGAGGTGAGCAGAATATTTTTGCATTGAATCCCCAAACTCTTGTAGTTATTATTGTTCTTTACATCTGGAAGAAGACTTGTATAAAACTATCACTGAATGGTGAATACTTCTCTGGTAGAGAGCAAAGATCTTAGACCTGAGAGATTTATAGTCCCATTATCGTGAGACTCGCCATTCGTTTGAAAAACATTCAGGTTCCGCATAACGAAATTTTAAATTTCGTGAATAATCACGCTGGGAAGAGTTAATATTCGCAAGACTTTTGAAAAATGATTTCGACCTGGATTTATTATCCGTATTAGAAAGTATTCTTGTAATGGCACGCTTTTGCAACTTCAATATTTCAATGCTCCTGGAGCAATTGCCCCAATTTTCTATGTCATAACACATAAAATGCGCAAAGTACACAATTTCGTTGTGTTGATGTCAAAATGTTGCATTAATGTTCCTGAGAATGCTATCAATCTGAAGACCTAGAAAAGGCGACTAAGTTGAGAACTTCTCTAGAACATTCCAACAGTTGGGAATGGGAAGTCCAGCTAGATCGTTCACCAACTAAGTTATACCTCCGTTAGCTCACCTGGCTACCGATCTAGAGGATAAAGGAAGAATTAAGAACAGGATATAGGAAAGTCGGTAACGTGAGGGTTCAGGTTCAACTAGTTGAACCTAGGTGTAGTGTTTGGTGTTTCTCTGCAGTTCAGTCAATTAAGAGTTGTTGTATAAAATATAATATATGGAAATAAATGAAAAGAAGACAATCTGGCGGATAGCAGCAGGAGCCATCGACCCGTCTGAAGGTTAGATCGCGACTGCCGTCTCCAAGAAGCTCTGTACAATTGGAAGACTCCTTTTCCCTTACCCGATGATTTTGGGTCTCCAATCAGAGTTCTTAGATAACGGAAGATTTCCAATACCGTGTGCATCAGTGCACACGGCACATAGTGTGATCGGCCGCAAGCCGCTGACTTGCGCTACATTCAGCTTTAATTCAGCTGTGCCAAAGTGTGTCCGCAATCCGAAAGAGACGTTACGAAAAATGACACGTGTAGGCTATTATATTACAGGTTTTTACTGCCATCCTCTGAGAACTGGACGGACTTCGTTTGAACTATATTTAAACATTTAAGTGCAGAAAATCTCCAAGCTGTTGGATCGTACCATATATAGATTCTGGACATGCATTTCGTAACGAGAAATCGACCATCCTCCATGCTTGTAGAACTAGACAATAGGATAAAGGAGGCCTTATCGCAAGATGTTCACGTCTTAACAGTCATTCTGGACAAAACTAAAGCTTACGAAAGAACTTGGAGATGGCATACATTAATCCAACTTTCCAGACATGGTGTAAAGGGGAATATATTTGAGTGTACACAGAACTTAATTGATAATAGATGTATCATGGTAAGGGCTAACAACACCCTCCCTAAAGAACATGTATTAGAAAATGGCATATCCCAAGGATCATCGCTAAGTGTACTGCTTTTCATAGTAGCCATTGATGAGCTGAAATCTACCATCCTATCACCAACTTGACACCTTGTATATGCAGATGATATCATTTTGTTTAAAAGAGGTTACAATATATAAGAGACAACGAAACAAATTCAAAACATATTGGATAAGATTACTTCATGGGGCGTCAAAATATTTTACAACTTTAGCTGTGACAAAATTAAGGCAAATATCTTCACCAGGAGAAATAAAATTAAACACCTACCGCTAGTATTAGAAGGAGAAAATTTACAGTTTCATCAGCACGTAAAAATACTAGGAATAATAAGGGGTAAGAAATTAACTTTCAAATACCACATAGAAGAATTATGCACTGATATAAAAAGAAGAATTAATATACTCAAATGTATTGCCGCAAAAAATTGGGGAGCAGACAGAACTCTAAACATAATGCTATATAAGATCGAAAATTGAGTATTGTATCCTAATTTTTCAAACAGCAAGCAAATACTTAGTAAAAAAAATAGACACAATAGAAAATATGGCCTCAGAACGATTTCAGGCTCCTTGAGAACTACGAACAGAGAAAAACTCCTATTCGAATCGGGACAACCCAACCTCTGGTGTAGGATGAATCTTACAACTATACGGTACGCTCTCAGGGCACAGGACTCCAGCTGTCCTCTAAACAGGAAAAACGCATCCCCTAAACAGCAGTACCAGGCATCATGAGCAACCAACTACAGACCTTTTACGGAATCCTTACACACCCTGATCAACCAACTACGGCTGGAGATCACGCCAATAGACAGACCTAATCTTCAACTAAACATCTTAAATGTCAACGAGAACAGTAGAAGAAACAGTCAAGACTATTTAAAAATCTGCTATAAGAAAATCACAGTACTGGACAAAGAAATACCTCGAGAAAATTAATGCATCAGCGTATACAAAATCCCAGCATTCAACGAAGCAAAATTCCCCAAACAGCTAAACCAAAAAAACCAAATAATCCTCTCCTGAATAAGATCAGAGCCTACCAAATGTACCCATAATTATATATTTTCCAAAACAGAGCAACCACTATGTTCCTTTTTTTAAGGTAACAGGCTACATGAGGGTAATCCACATAGTGGCAACTTGCCTTTAATAGCATAAGAAGGGATTTTAAAGGGGGGATGCGGAAGGGTAGAGGAAGGTAGACAAGGATTAACTAGGGCCCCCGGGCTATGGTTTTAGGATCCTACCCGGCAATTCGCCTAAAAGTGATGCAGGGAAAACCCTAGAAAAATCTGCATCAGGTGGGTCGGGAATTTGGTACTTGTCCCACGCCCTTCCGGTGGCGGTAGAGGGGTTCGCTGTGAGGTCGCAGCTTTCCCCTCTCCGTGCCTTGACCGGTTTAGGAGGCAGTTCACCGACTATTCCAATAGGAATAGCGAACAACTCTTTCCGTATGCCCAAGGTCTGCGACACCGGAACATACACCTCTCAAAACAGGCCGAGGTGCCTCGGAATGTGAGAACTTAACCAAAAAGCACATCCTGCAGAGCTGCGAGTACTACTCAAGAAAGAGAAACAGCTTCTTGGGCAACTTTCTACTATCGGACCTAGCGACAACGGAAACGACGATCTTAAGGATGCTGAAGTTCGCCAATGAAGCCAACTTAAGCAACCTAATTTAAAACAGAATCATAGTCTGATAGTCGTAATCTATGTAAACTAATGTAGGAGTCGCAAATGACATTTAAGTTAATGTGACAAAAAACTTTTAATTAAAAAAAATAGACTCTGGGCTGCTCCCAGACTGATAATTTACAGGCTATCACCTTTTTAAGTTCCTTTCCGTAATTGATCTTCATATTAATTATTTTAGCCACTGTTGCATTTGGTTTCAAAATTTTATACACAGAAAGCATCTCTACCATTACTTATTGGCGTTCTTTTTTATAAGCTGCAAGACGATAATCCCACAGTACAGGTAATGTTTCATATATTTCAATAAAACGCCGCATACCTTGTTCGTTTTCAAAATTATCTTAATTCATTTCGACAAATAACCAAAACCAAAACTAGTAAATAAACTACAATATATTGCCATCACAACACTACTGTCGCACAGGATAGGTTGATTCTAAACAATCGTAAACTAATTGAGATAAAGTTGTTTATATCATACTCCCTCTTCCACCAACCAACCCCCCCCCCCCTTTCCTAACCAGATTCTTTGTCTCGTTCTACTCAGTCCGTGACCTTTTCTTCATGTAGCGTTTAGAAAAAAAACATTTAATACATATTAATCTCTATATAACTATATACATTCATTTTTTAAATATAATTATTCAAATATTTGTAATTTAGCAATGAATTTCCCTTCATTTGAACAGGAAGGCTTAGGCGTTGCTAGAGGGTGAGCTTAACTTGTTCCCTAATGTGTAATGACGTCATAAATTGTAGAACCACACAGTTATAAATCACCGTCTAAACTGAATATTGATGAAAATATTGAAGCACGACAGCATACAGTCAATATATTGATCAATATTTCCCTGTATTGGTCAATATATTGACCATGTGCTGCCTGCTTTATGACTTCGTTTTTTTGTGAAAAGAAAAGAAAATGTTTTGGAAGGTCTCAAGATGTACAGTCAAAAGTACTATTTTATTTTTATAAATTAAGTAAGTTTCACTATTTCTAGTAACCAGTACTATTTGTCTCGCTATGACGTAAAGTGATGATCGGCAAAACAATGACAGTCAAGGTAAAAAGTAAACCCAACTTTTGAATATTAATCTGAAGTATATAAGGAAACGAAAAGTGAGATGTGCAACAGTACATTTCAGAAAATTGCAAGTTTTTGCTTTAATGATAAATTATAATTAATTTTTTAAATTAATTTAGGGGATATAAAACATAATTATTTTATTTGAGTTTAAAACAATAGCTTCACTTTAAATGCCGTTATATATACTCTCATTATTTTTAAAACTAGACACTGTTTCAATTCAAATACATATATCTTCCAGCTTTATGAATATATATTTTGAAACTGCTGATTTTCTGCTGAGCGGCTTTACTCGAAGTAACAGAGAAAATTCTCTTATAATTAATTTCTGTATTCACGGTTTGTTACGGTTCTTTATCCGTCAGTATTCAAATAAATATATTAATATGAAGAATTCGTGAATAAAAACATATGTCGGGGTTTATTGTTTACGTTAAAGATAATAATAATAAATTATTCTGTACAATTATCAGGAAATAACAAAATTCAAACCTATACATAGTAAAAAAAAATTCTTATGATGATGATAATAATAAAACGTCCTTAGTTCATAATAAATAATTCTATAATTTAAGTTTGTTCGGCATCGGACTTAATGGCGGAGATTGCAAGTATTCAGGTATTCCACAGGCATGTCATCTCTCTCACGTGCAAAAACAACTGTCAAATACGAATGATTAACGACTACGTTGGTTGCGGTGAACAATACGCGTTATAACGAGTAAAATATAGATCCAACAACTGACACAGGTTTGAAATATAAACTCGCTAAAAACAAATTATAAAAATAAGATTCGCTCTGTTTAAAATCACACCTAATGACATATTTCATGTACGTACGACAATTCTGTAGGTTTAGTTGCAGTTTATTTCTTTTGCGTTTTTCAGAAAGGAATAGCATCCTTTAATATTGTCCACTAATGTTACAATTAACTCAAATATCAAAGACAACACATTTTCCATCAAAATATTTATCTTAAAATAAATAATATCTTTCCGTAGTGAGACCTGAACCTTTGAGTCTGTCAGCTAGTTTCCTAAACGATGCAACTATAGTATAGTTCGTTGGTAGTTGGAATAGTAGTATTTTATAAGTTGCCCAGTTAGACTCATTAATCAGTTTTGTTTATGCTACATTTTTTTGGAAGCTAAATTTAGCATTTACCGGATATTTATTATGCAACCATTTAAAATAAGGACAAGGAAGGCAAGTGAATGCTCGAGTTGAGAAACTGAGGGAAAAATAGTGTTACTTGTTAGATGTGGGAGCAGCCATTTCTATATCTTTCATAGTCTACATTAATCTAATAAACACTCAGAACAAAAGGTTCTTTGAGTATTATATTCTGGAAGAGGTGTTCTCTTTTCATGAACTGTGTACGTTAAGAAATTGACAGCGATTAATGATAGCAGTGAAAAGACAAGTGATCACAGTAAAATTGTACGTCAAAGAGAATAATAATATGATAGCAGTAAAAAGATAAGTGATCACAGAGAAATGTACGTCAAAGAGAATAATATGATAGCATATAGACAACAGATTTCTTACGTGTGTGTCATATCTCGAAGTAACGCATCACGTGTTTAATTCACAGTAATAGTTGATTAATATTTGTGTGTTCTAGTTATATTTATATCCAACTATAAAACCGATATTATGGATGACAATATCTATGGGTAAAATATACATGAATTTTTTTTTTGTAAGTGCTTATTAGATCATAATTATCATAATGTATTGAGGAAGTTTTTTGTAACGAAACGAGCTGTGTATATGTTATACTGTGAATAAGTCGTGTCGTGTGTGAAATGTTCAACAACATTCAGTTTACGATAAGGATAAAACATAAAAAGAGATATTTATAATTACAGAAGCAATATTCGGTTTGTCGTCAAATTATAGGAACAAAATGGTCACCGAATGCTCAGTTTCTCGTGCCACCAAAATGTTTATGACCTTTAGTGAGACAAAACTGCGTGTTCGATAAATGTCGACTTTTGGTAGACGGAGACGTTATAACTGATATGACGACGCAACCTTCGGAGATCAGTTTTCAACATCACGCTGTGGTTCTAGAAATTGTTTCAAGACAAAGAGACAGCAAGGATCACACTGCCACAAATTGAACAAATCACATTCCCAAGAACCCCACCGTGGAAAATCTGAGACATTCCAGTAGACCTAACCCTCCTAAACCAAGTGAAAGATAACACAAAAAAGTTAACTTCGTCAAGGAACACGATGAAATAATCTAGAAACACGATTATCCCAGATCAGTGTATGCAGATGGATCCCCGCAGCAGGAGCAGCGAGCACACTCTACAGCAGTTCACACCACTTGAACACTGAATAACCAGTCATCGGCCACAGCGGATGAAGTGCAAGCAATCTAAATGGCCACCGAACTATGCATAAACTTCCCGGATAACAATAACCTCATTCTAACAGACGCATCTGAAGCAATCAAAGATATCAAAACCTCCAAAAAAGGAACAAAACATTGAACCTCATTAGGGACAATATCACGAAGATAAGGATAGAAATCAAATCATTTGTCTAGCATGGATCCCAGCGCATAGAGGAATACCTGGAAACCTCAGGGCCGACAAGTTGGAAAAAGTAGCATCCAAAACCATACACAACAGAGAAAACGACTGCCAGTGCAATAGCAAGGAAACGTGGAAGTTCTGTAAAGAAAAACTCGAAAACAGGTGGAACGAAAAAAGGAGGAGGAAGAACAACGGAATAATTCACAGTGAACTAGTACACTACAAAGATATAACAATTCCCAAAACCATAAACAGAAAAAAACAGGTGATGCTATCTAGAGTAAGATCCCTCCACTCAGTTTATACTCATGCGTTCCTATTTTCCAGATCTACCCAACCAACCTGTGAAGAATGCAGTCAGCCACTAACCATTCCCCATATACTCTTCGATTGCAGCAGATATAACGACATCAGAACATTTACAATCACAAAAAAGCACATCTCAGACCTCTGTTCTTCAACTACAGCTGCCTTGGCCATCATCAAATTTTTTGAGGAAACAAACATAAGTGAAGAAGAAACTATTGTACATAACATACGGGTCGCCAATGACCGCTATAGCGGCGCGACCGTTACAAAAAAAAATAAAAAAAAATATAGACACGGTGAAAGCAAAGATTATCTAAAAAATTCTTTTATTTGATGTTTCTTAACAAGACAACAAACATGACTATATATTTAAAGAATTTATAAATTCAAATGATTAACGTGGATAAAATATTTAGCATTAGCATCGTTGCTTCCAGTACAATGACTGGAAAGGTGAAAAAAGAGTGATACAGCAAATCACATGCTCTCATTGTAATAGGACTAATATGATGGAATTATTAAACATTTACCGACTGCAGTTTATAACGCCAGCAGCCAAAATGGATAATCAGGGTCTCGACTAAAATTACGCATAATAAAATTTTGAGTGGCCCTGCGCTATATTCCGAACGCTTCACAAAATTTTTATTTTGGATAGCGTAAACTCACAAATTATTGACGAGTTGATTGTTTGCGACTTTACTTGCAAAAGTTTATGTCGGGGTCGATTTGAACTTGTACCAGGGAGCTTCTGGAATTGTTCTCGGGTTTCCAACTAGGTGGCGTTTCGTCGATTAGCACTGTAATGGATAATTAATACCCAACAGGATATTTTGATTCCGGCTACAAATCACGATTGACCAGATGTTGGCGGACACTCGTTTCGGGGAATCGTCCCACTCTGGAAATCAGAGAAAATACTGACAGTTGCTCGGGGTGTGGCGACGAAGGCGGTCGAATGATATCCAAGAAAAGAGTTTCAGTTGCCCTAAATTTGAGATACGATAAAAACATACTGGATTCTGAAGTATATGGAGAAGCCTCCGTATTCTCCAGGACATCTGGCCAGCTGCCTGCCACATTGGGCCCTCGTCCTCGCCGCCACAAAAATCCGGCGGACGCCAAAATAGCTGGTAACCAAACATCAAAATAATGGAATCCGCAGGACAGAGCAAAGGCATGCTTAATGGGCCACCACACCCTCAGTTTATTAAAACTTCTCATGCGCTGAACCGAGTGTTCTTTGCAATTGTTTTGAATATTTTGAAACTTTTAGATAAGCCAAATTATTTTATAATTAAAAAAAACCACAAATTAATATTACAACACCGTCGACGTCTTCTAGGTGAAATATCGATCCGCGTTTGCGACTGCCTTATAACCGTATTGATCCTGCAGGTCTGTAGCATCCGAGGCTGTATTGAGTTCTACTGTGCGGTGTGTAGGGTAATTCTGCCTGGCTCACACCACGGACCTCACATATGCTGCTACTGCTGCCGAGGTTGTATCATGAAGTCTCAGCTGGTAGCCAGTGTACATGTATATTTTTGGATTATCTTCCCGTATTGTGCAGGGTCTCGAGAATTATGCTGTCTCTAATCCTCTAGTTCTGTTAATAATTTTCGTCTCTTGAAATTTAATACTGTGTCGAGTATCGATGGAGTGTTAGGCCACGGCCGATTTGGTCAGTTGCCCTAACCGTACGTTTCTTTCATGTTCCAACACTCTGTCCCATGGTCCTCGTGGTTCGCCCAATGTAGGAAGAGGCACATTCTCAGGGAATCGACTAAACCCTGGGGGTTCGTGTCCTTTACCGGCCGTAGATTATCCCTGATGTTGATCAAAACTGTTGTTTTGGCAAGAGTCTACCGATCCGTGCTTTAGTGCGGTCCACATATGGAAGGAAAACGATTTTATCGCAGTGGTCTTCCTGTTTATTTTCTGGAAGGCCTTATTAATTAGCCGCTTAGAATAATCGTTGTTTATAAAAGTATTTTTAGGTGTGAGATCTCAGCAGGGAAACTTTCTGAGTCTGAGATGGCCTTTGCCCTGCAGATGAGCGACGCGAACACCGCATTATTCTGGGGGAAGGGGGGTTTAAGCTCTCGGAGTTCAGATTTCAGGTTGGTTTCCTATATCGCTATGTCCCAGTTTTCCGTCGTGTTTCCTTTTGACCAAGAAACCATCTGCATGGTGAATTTCATTTTCTTGTGGATGCCGTTGAGACGACTAAGAAAATTATTGAGAAGATCTTGGCCATGTGGCCAGATAACAAGCGTGCCATCCACATATCTGTAAAAAAACATTTGGGCCGGTAGGAGGCTGTATTCAACGCCATTTCGTCAAAGTGCTCCATGTATAGATTGGCGATAGTAGGAAAAAGTTTAGATCGCATCGCCACTCTTAGTATTCCGCTTGATAGGGGAAATACATAGTGGTGAGCACATGTTTGTACAGATCCACAACACTGGGAGGAAAATGACTATCTAGTAGGCGAAGAGTTTCTTTGACTGGTACTCGAGTGAGTAGGGAAACGACATCAAAACCCACTAAAATATCCTTGCGTTCACGTTTCAGTTTATTGAGTACACCAACAAACTCTGTGGAGTTTTTTTCATGTGATTTTCACACTTGCCTGTATGAGGGTACAATTTCTTGGTAAGAAATTTGGCTTAGTTGATCATAGACAAACCAATAGGTCTGAGTGGGACACCATCCTTATGGATCTTCGGCAGATCATATATCCTCAGAGGCGCAGTCAAAAACTTGGATTGCCACTACACCCAGATGTCGTCGGTGCTAATCTAAGAAATGTCGTGTTCAATAAACGCCACCAAGTTGGAAATCCGAGAACAATTCAAGCGACTTATTCACCAAGAAACCCTACGGAAAATATACCAGGGAATCAAGAGCCATGATAGGACCAAAGTGATAAAGAAGATCTACGAACCAGAAACAGGGGAATATATGCATGGCAGAGAGTTCATGTAAGCTAATGTAAAAGACAGTGGAGTTTCATACATACATATTAAGTAAGAGATACGGACAAATACAGATTCTTACTGAGATATAACGGAGACAGATATACAAAAAGGTTCACTCTTCATATTTCCCGGTTTTAAGCGTCAGTTCTGAGTTCATGATTTCCAATTTAATTACTCAAAGGCGAAGGAGGACCTAATTATAGATTGTTGAAATGGAATCACGATATAAATAAACTCTTGGGAAACTTATCAAAATTTGCTTCACATTAAGAGTATTAGCTCGGGAAAGTGATATATCTACATCTAAAATTTGTGGTGGCCTTTATTCTTTACTAGCTGGGTGCCCGGCGTTGCCCGAGATGTCATTTATCTATAACCATCCATAAGACTCCAATTTTGGTTACTTTTGCGGTATTGAGCTTATGTAAAGCTCCTCGAACCCTATCCCTAAATGTGCTCACCTCCCATGCCGAAGGGGGATGAAGTCATTGACTAAATATATCGGCCGTTTTTACATGTTAGAAGCTGACCACCCCCACAAATATGCGATAATAAAAAAGAATGTATTCCACGCAAAAATCGGCCGATTACATTGTCTGAAAATTTATTCCCCCGCCCAACACTTCCCAAACCCGTCGCGTAACCCAGGTTGTCACAATTAGATTCAGCGACATTCGTAGTCTCGGAATTAATTCGAATCTCGGTTGTTTTGGCGGGATTTTATTTAACGTACCTCCACCCCACCCCTAAGCTTGCTCCCCTCACAGGGGTTAAATTATACACAAACAACATCGGTATAAATATTATCAAAGTAATTAACCCCAGGAAATAATTATCGCAAATATCGACCGTTTAACATGTTTGAAATTTTTCACCCCCGTTTTGGGGACTTAAACGGTCAAGTTAAATGTCATAATTAAACTCGGTGACAATCCTGATAGTTTCTGGTTTATTTTTATCTAATGCTACTTCCACGCCAACCCTTAAGGGTGCACCCTTCCGAGTCCGAAAGGGGTTGAAATTATACACAGAGAACATGTAGGGAAATTTTATTAATCTAATTCATCCCGAAATATATTTAATCGACGGAAAAAACAGCCGGTCAACTCATCCCAACCCAGCCGATACCCGCGCGTTGTCCAGATTGTCATAAATAAATTCAGCATCATCCATTACTTTCGATTTGACTCGAATCTCGGTTGTTTTCCCGTTATTTTCAAGGAAATTAATTAAACTCAGTGACAATCCCGATAGTTTCTGGTTTCTTTTTATGTAATGCTACTTCACGCCCACCCTTAAGGGTGCACCCTTATGAGTCCGAAAGGGGTTGAAATTATTCACAGAGAACATGTAGGGAAATTTTATTAATCTAATTCATCCCGAAATATATTTAATCGACGCAAAAAACAGCCGGTCAACTCATCCCAACCCAGCCGATACCCGCGCGTTGTCCAGATTGTCATAAATAAATTCAGGGACATCCATGACCTTCGATTTGACTCGAATCTCGGTTGTTTTCCCGTTATTTTCAAGGAAATCCCCTCCAGCCCCAACCCTATCATGCCTACAAACAACATCGGTAGAAATACTATCAAAGTCAATGGTCCCGGCATTTATTTATTCCACGCTAATATCGATGATTTAACATGTTAGAAAATTTCCATCCCATCCACTCCCGCCCCTTGGGGCTAAATGGCCAATTTAATGCTATAATTGAACTGGATGACATCCATAACCTTGGATTTGACTCCAATCTCGGTTGTATTCGCGTTATTTTATTGCAGCGTTCCTCCACCCAACATATAAAAGTGCTCTACTGATAATCCCGACCCGCTTCTGGGGGTGGTAGACGCGTCTCACCCCAACAGTCGGTAGAAACACTATTAATATCTGTGACCCCTAAAAATATTTATCCGACTGAAATATAGACTGTTTTAGCATGTTTAAATATTTCCACCCCCGTCCACCCCAGCTTCTGGGGGTGGTAGGCGCGTCTCACCCCGACAGTGTTTGTTTCCTGGTCGCAAAGAACACGTGCACGAAATTTGGTGAAATTTTAACCACCGGTATAGATTTGTATTCTCCACCCCAAACGCTAGGGGTGCTCTTTCACCAGGGTGTAGAGGTTGAAAATTATATTCAGATATCATCAATGGAAAGACTATAAATATCTTTGACCCCTAAAAATATTTATCCGACTGAAATATCGACTGTTTTAGCATGTTTAAATATTTCCACCCCCGTCCACCCCGCTTCTGGGGGTGGTAGGCGCTTGTCACCCCGACAGTGTTGTTTTCCTGGCCGCAAAGAACACGTATACGAAATTTGGTGAAATTTTATCCACCGGTATAGATTTGTATTCTCCACCCCAAACTCTAAGGGTGCCCTTTTCCCAGGGTGTAGGGGATGAAAATTATATTCAGAAAACATCGGTAGAAACACCATCAATATCTTGGATCCCTAAAAATTATTATCCGACTAAAATATCGACTGTTTTAGCATTTTTAAATATTTCAACCCCCGTGCATCCCCGCTTCTGGGGGTGGTAGACATGTCTCACCCCAACAGTGTTTGTTTCCTGGTCGTAAAGAACACGTGTACGAAATTTGGTGAAATTTGCACTACCGGTGTAGATTTGTATAACGAACATACAAACATACAAACAAACCTACAAACATACAAACATACATACACTCTTTTTTATTTATAAGATTTCACTTCCTCCTACTGATTATAACGATATTCATATTTAAAGGGTTAACCACATATAAAGAGGTTGGGACCTTTTATAAAAATGAAAACTTGAAATTTTTAATAATCTTATAAATAAAAAAGAGTGTATGTATGTTTGTTTGTATGTTTGTTTGTATGTATGTTTGTATGTTCGTTATACAAATCTACACCGGTAAAACAAATTTCACCAAATTTCGTACACGTGTTCTTTACGACCAGGAAACAAACACTGTCGGGGTGAGACATGTCTACCACCCCCAGAAGCGGGGGTGCACGGGGGTTGAAATATTTAAACATGCTAAAACAGCCGATATTTTAGTCGGATAATAATTTTTAGGGGTCCAAGATATTTATGGTGTTTCTACCGATGTTTTCTGAATATAATTATCATCCCCTACACCCTGGGAAAAGGGCACTCTTAGGGTTTGGGGTGGAGAATACAAATCTACACCGCTGGAGAAAATTTCACCAAATTTCGTACACGTGTTCTTTGCGACCAGGAAAACAACACTATCGGAATGAGACGCGCCTACCACCCCCTGAAGCGGGAGTGGACGGAGGTTGAAATATTTGAACATGCTAAAACAGTCGATATTTCAGTCGGATTAATATTTTTCGGGGTAAAGATATTTATAGTCTTTCCACTGATGATATCTGAATATAATTTTCAACCTCTACACCCTGGGGAAAGAGCACCCCTAGCGTTTGTGGTGGAGAGTACAAATCTACACCGCTGGAGAAAAGTTCACCAAATTTCGTACACGTGTTCTTTGCGACCAGAAAAACAACACTGTCGGGGTAAGACGCGCCTACCACCTCCAGAAGCGGGGGTGGACGGGGGTTGAAATACTTAAACATGCTGAAACAGCTGATAGTTTAGTCGGATAATATTTTTTAGGGGTCCAAGATATTTATGGTGTTTCTACCGATGTTTTCTGAATATAATTTTCATCCCCAAACCCTGGGAAAAGGGCACCCTTAGGGTTTGGGGTGGAGAATACAAATCTATACCGGTGGATCAAATTTTACCAAATTTCGTACACGTGTTCTTTGCGACCAGGAAAACAACACTATCGGAATGAGACGCGCCTACCACCCCCTGAAGCGGGAGTGGACGGAGGTTGAAATATTTGAACATGCTAAAACAGTCGATATTTCAGTCGAATAAATATTTTTAGGGGTCAAAGATATTTATAGTCTTTCCACTGATGATATCTGAATATAATTTTCAATCTCTACACCCTGGGGAAAGAACATCCCTAGCGTTTGGGGTGGAGAGTACAAATCTACACCGCTGGAGCAAATTTCACCAAATTTCGTACACGGGTTCTTTGCGACCAGGAAAACAACACTGTTGGGGTGAGACGCGCCTACCACCTCCAGAAGCGGGGGTGGACGGGGGTGGAAATATTTGAACATGCTAAAACAGCCGATATTTTAGTCGGATAATAATTTTTAGGGGTCCAACATATTTATGGAGTTTCTACCAATGTTTTCAGAATATAATTTTCATCCCCTACACCCTGGGAAAAGGGCACCCTTAGGGTTTGGGGTGGAGAATACAAGTCTATACCGGTGGATCAAATTTCACCGAATTTCGTACACGGGTTCTTTGCGACCAGGAAAACAACACTGTCGAGGTGAGACGCGTCTACCAACCCCAGAAGCCGGGGGTGGACGGGGGTTGAAATACTTAAACATGCTAAAACAGCAGGTATTAGATTTGGATAAATATTTTCGGGGTCAAAGATATTGATTGTGTTTCTACCGATGTTATCTGAATATAATATTCATCTCCTACGCCCTGGGAAAAGGGCACCCTTAAGGTTTGGGGTGGAGTTGCTTTACAGAAAAATAACGCGAATACAACCGAGTTTGGAGTCAAATCGAAGGTTATGGATGTCAGTGAGTTTACTTCGGATAAATATTTTTAATTGCCCATTTAACCCGAAAGGGTGGGGGTTGGAAGGGGAGATAAATAGTCAGTTCTTGCGCGTTCTTGGAGGAGAATTACGTGAATACTATTTCAACAGATGTTGTTGAAAAAATAAATCCCTTCAGACATTAGCGGTGAGCTTGCTTAGGGCTGGGGGTGAGAATTGTCTATTATTCTAAAACTGCCAAAATGTTATGTGTTTATGGGTAAACTAGATTTATAGTGTTTCTACCGATGTGATATGAGTAAAAATTCAACCCTTTCCACCACGGGAAAGTAGCAGATTTAGGGGTGGTGTTGTTCATACTATTTTATCGATGTTGTTTCCATTAATAACGACGTTTAATATTATAAATAAAAATGAGTGTATGTATGTATGTATGTTTGTATGTTTGTATATTTGTATGTTTGTATATTTGTATATTTGTATGTTCGTTATACAAATCTACACAGCTGGAGAAAATTTCACCAAATTTTGTACACGTGTTCTTTGCGACCAGGAAACAAACACTGTCGGGGTGAGACGCGTCTACCACCTCCAGAAGCGGGGGCGGACGGGGGTTGAAATATTTAAACACGCTAAAACAGTCGTTATTTCCGTCGGATAAATATTTTTAGGGGTCACAGATATTGATAGTGTTTCTACCGATTGTTGGGCTGAGACGCGTCTACCACCCCCAGAAGCGGGTCGGGATTATCAGTAGAGCACTTTTAGGTGTTGGGTGGAGGAACGCTGCAATAAAATAACGCGAATACAACCCAGATTGGAGTCAAATCCAAGGATATGGATGTCGTCCAGTTCAATTATAGCATCAAATTGGCCATTTAGCCCCAATCGGCGGCAGTGGATGGGATGGAAATTTTCTAACATGTTAAATCATCGATATTAGCGTGGAATTAATAAATGCCGGGACCATTGACGTTGATAGTATTTCTACCGATGTTGTTTGTAGGCATGATAGGGGTGGGGCTGGAGGGGATTTCCTTGAAAATAACGGGAAAACAACCGAGATTCGAGTCAAATCGAAGGTCATGGATGTCCCTGAATTTATTTATGACAATCTGGACAACGCGCGGGTATCGGCTGGGTTGGGATGAGTTGACCGGCTGTTTTTTGCGTCAATTAAATATATTTCGGGATGAATTAGATTAATAAAATTTCCCTACATGTTCTCTATGAATATTTTCAACCCCTTTCGGACTTATAAGGGTGGGCGTAAAGTAGCATTACATAAAAAGAAACCAGAAGCTATCGGGATTGTCACTGAGCTATTAATTTCTTTGAAAATAACGGGAAAACAACCGAGATTCGAGTCAAATCGAAGGTAATGGATGTTGCTGAATTTATTTATGACAATCTGGACAACGCGCGGGTATCGGCTGGGTTGGGATGAGTTGACCGGCTTTTTTTTCGTCAACTAAATATATTTCGGGATGAATTAGAGTAATAAAATTTCCCTACATGTTCTCTGTGTGTAATTTCAACCCCTTTCGGACTCGGAAGGGTGCACCCTTAAGGGTTGGCGTGGAAGTAGCATTAGATAAAAATAAACCAGAAACTTTTAGGATTGTCACTGAGTTTAATTATGACATTAAACTTGACCGTTTAAGTCCCCGAAGCGGGTGTGGTCGGGGGTGAAAAATTATAAACATGTTAAACGGTCGATATTTGCGATTATTATTTCCTGGGGTTAATTACTTTGATAGTATTTATACCGATGTTGTTTGTGTATAATTTAACCCGTGTGAGGGGAGCAAGCTTAGGGGTGGGGTGGAGGTACGTTAAATAAAATCCCGCAGAAACAACCGAGAATCGAATCAATTCCGAGACTATGAATGTCGCTGAATCTAATTGTGACAACCTGGGTAACGCGACGGGTTTGGGAGTTGTTGGGCGAGGGAATAAATTTTCAGACAATGTAATCGGCCGATTTTTGCGTGGAATACATTCTTTTTCATTATCGCATATTTGTGGGGGTGGTCATCTTCTAACATGTAAAAACGGCCGATATATTTAGTCAATGACTTCATCCCCCTTCGGCATGGGAGGTGAGCACATTTAGGGATAGGGTTCGAGGAGCTTTACATAAAAATAGCGCAAATTGGAGTCTTATGGATGGTTATAGATAAATGACGTCTCGGGCAACGCCGGGCACCCAGCTAGTCTTATAAATAAAAAAGAGTGTATGTATGTTTGTTTGTATGTTTGTATGTTTGTTTGTATGTTTGTATGTTTGTTTGTATGTTCGTAAAACAAATCTACACCGGTAGAGCAAATTTCACCAAATTTCGGACACGTGTTCTTTACGACCAGGAAACAAACACTGTCGGGGTGAGACATGTCTACCACCCCCAGAAGCGGGGGTGCACGGGAGTTGAAATATTTAAACATGCTAAAACAGCCGATATTTTAGTCGGATAATAATTTTTAGGGGTCCAACATATTTATGGAGTTTCTACCAATGTTTTCAGAATATAATTTTCATCCCCTACACCCTGGGAAAAGGGCACCCTTAGGGTTTGGGGTGGAGAATACAAATCTACACCACTGGAGCAAATTTCACCAAATTTCGTACACGGGTTCTTTGCGACCAGGAAACATACACTGTTGGGGATGAGACGCGTCTACCAACCCCACAAGCAGGGGTGGACGGGTGTTGAAATACTTAAACATGCTGAAACAGCAGGTATTGGATTTGGATAAATATTTTTGGGGTCAAAGATATTGATTGTGTTTCTACCGATGTTATCTGAATATAATATTCATCTCCTACGCCCTGGGAAAAGGGCACCCTTAGGGTTTGGGGTGGAGTTGCTTTACAGAAAAATAACGCGAATACAACCGAGTTTGGAGTCAAATCGAAGGTTATGGATGTCAGTGAGATTACTTCGGATAAATATTTTCAATAGCCCATTTAACCCGAAAGAATGGGGGTTGGAAGGGAAGATAAATAGTCAGTTCTTGCGCGTTCTTGGAGGAGAATTACGTGAATACTATTTCAACGGATGTTGTTGAAAATATAAATCCCTTTAGACATTAGTGGTGAGCTTGCTTAGGGCTGGGGGTGAGAATTGTCTATTATTCTAAAACTGCCAAAATGTTATGTGTTTATGGGTAAACTAGATTTATAGTGTTTCTACCGATGTGATATGAGTAAAAATTCAACCCTTTCCACCACGGGAAATTAGCAGATTTAGGGGTAGTGTTGTTCATACTATTTTATCGATGTTGTTTCCATTAATAACGACGTTTAATTTTATAAATAAAAATGAGTGTATGTATGTATGTATGTTTGTATGTTTGTATATTTGTATGTTTGTATATTTGTATATTTGTATGTTCGTTATACAAATCTACACAGCTGGAGAAAATTTCACCAAATTTTGTACACGTGTTCTTTGCGACCAGGAAACAAACACTGTCGGGGTGAGACGCGTCTACCACCTCCAGAAGCGGGGGCGGACGGGGGTTGAAATATTTAAACACGCTAAAACAGTCGTTATTTCCGTCGGATAAATATTTTTAGGGGTCACAGATATTGATAGTGTTTCTACCGATTGTTGGGCTGAGACGCGTCTACCACCCCCAGAAGCGGGTCGGGATTATCAGTAGAGCACTTTTAGGTGTTGGGTGGAGGAACGCTGCAATAAAATAACGCGAATAAAACCCAGATTGGAGTCAAATCCAAGGATATGGATGTCGTCCAGTTCAATTATAGCATCAAATTGGCCATTTAGCCCCAATCGGCGGCAGTGGATGGGATGGAAATTTTCTAACATGTTAAATCATCGATATTAGCGTGGAATTAATAAATGCCGGGACCATTGACGTTGATAGTATTTCTACCGATGTTGTTTGTAGGCATGATAGGGGTGGGGCTGGTGGGGATTTCCTTGAAAATAACGGGAAAACAACCGAGATTCGAGTCAAATCGAAGGTAATGGATGTCCCTGAATTTATTTATGACAATCTGGACAACGCGCGGGTATCGGCTGGGTTGGGATGAGTTGACCGGCTTTTTTTTCGTCAACTAAATATATTTCGGGATGAATTAGATTAATAAAATTTCCCTACATGTTCTCTGTGTGTAATTTCAACCCCTTTCGGACGCGGAAGGGTGCACCCTTAAGGGTTGGCGTGGAAGTAGCATTAGATAAAAATAAACCAGAAACTATCAGGATTGTCACTGAGTTTAATTATGACATTAAACTTGACCGTTTAAGTCCCCGAAGCGGGTGTGGTCGGGGGTGAAAAATTATAAACATGTTAAACGGTCGATATTTGCGATTATTATTTCCTGGTGTTAATTACTTTGATAGTATTTATACCGATGTTGTTTGTGTATAATTTAACCCGTGTGAGGGGAGCAAGCTTAGGGGTGGGGTGGAGGTACGTTAAATAAAATCCCGCAGAAACAACCGAGAATCGAATCAATTCCGAGACTATGAATGTCGCTGAATCTAATTGTGACAACCTGGGTAACGCGACGGGTTTGGGAGTTGTTGGGCGAGGGAATAAATTTTCAGACAATGTAATCGGCCGATTTTTGCGTGGAATACATTCTTTTTCATTATCGCATATTTGTGGGGTTGGTCATCTTCTAACATGTAAAAACGGCCGATATATTTAGTCAATGACTTCATCCCCCTTCGGCATGGGAGGTGAGCACATTTAGGGATAGGGTTCGAGGAGCTTTACATAAAAATAGCGCAAATTGGAGTCTTATGGATGGTTATAGATAAATGACATCTCGGGCAACGCCGGGCACCCAGCTAGTCTTATAAATAAAAAAGAGTGTATGTATGTTTGTTTGTATGTTTGTATGTTTGTTTGTATGTTTGTATGTTTGTATGTTTGTTTGTATGTTCGTTAAACAAATCTACACCGGTAGAGCAAATTTCACCAAATTTCGGACACGTGTTCTTTACGACCAGGAAACAAACACTGTCGGGGTGAGACATGTCTACCACCCCCAGAAGCGGGGGTGCACGGGAGTTGAAATATTTAAACATGCTAAAACAGCCGATATTTTAGTCGGATAATAATTTTTAGGGGTCCAAGATATTGATGGTGTTTCTACCGATGTTTTGTGAATATAATTTTCATCCCCTACACCCTGGGGGAAGAGCACCCCTAGCGTTTGGGGTGGAGAATACAAATCTACACCACTGGAGCAAATTTCACCAAATTTCGTACACGGGTTCTTTGCGACCAGGAAACAAACACTGTCGGGGTGAGACGCGTCTACCAACCCCACAAGCGGGGGTGGACGGGTGTTGAAATACTTAAACATGCTGAAACAGCAGGTATTGGATTTGGATAAATATTTTTGGGGTCAAAGATATTGATTGTGTTTCTACCGATGTTATCTGAATATAATATTCATCTCCTACGCCCTGGGAAAAGGGCACCCTTAGGGTTTGGGGTGGAGTTGCTTTACAGAAAAATAACGCGAATACAACCGAGTTTGGAGTCAAATCGAAGGTTATGGATGTCAGTGAATTTACTTCGGATAAATATTTTTAATTGCCCATTTAACCCGAAAGGATGGGGGTTGGAAGGGGAGATAAATAATCAGTTCTTGCGCGTTCTTGGAGGAGAATTACGTGAATACTATTTCAACGGATGTTGTTGAAAATTTAAATCCCTTTAGACTTTAGTGGTGAGCTTGCTTAGGGCTGGGGGTGAGAATTGTCTATTATTCTAAAACTGCCAAAATGTTATGTGTGTATGTGTAAACTAGATTGGAAAGTGTTTCTACCGATGTGATATGAGTAAAAATTCAACCCTTTCCACCACGGGAAAGTAGCATATTTAGGGGTGGTGTTGTTCATACTATTTTATCCTATGTTGTTTCCATTAATAACGACGTTTAATCAAAAATAAAAGTGTTTCAGAACCATTGCTTTTTATACTCTTTTAAAAAGTTTTTATATTATAAATTGTTGTAAACATAATTTTACATTTATCCGTAATTGAAGTTGTATTATTGAGAAGAAATAAAGCAACAAATAACACGGACAAATACATGTAACAAAAACTCTACATGCTAACGTAGTTTATAATTTTGTTTACTACAACTTCAATGAAAATATTATCAACGTAATCTACATTATTAGAACAATTGTTCTCAAAATCCTAAACCATATAAATCAATCCATTAATAATCCCTTTTCAACCAGAACGAAAGGGCTTAATATAAATAATTATTACACTTAACCTTATAAATAAAAAAGAGTGTATGTATGTTTGTTTGTATGTTTGTATGTTTGTTTGTATGTTTGTATGTATGTTTGTATGTTCGCTATACAAATCTACACCGGTAGAGCAAATTTCACCAAATTTCGTATACGGGTTCTTTGCGACCAGGAAACAAACACTGTCGGTGTGAGACGCGTCTACCAACCCCAGAAGCGGAGGTGGACGGGGGTTGAAATACTTAAACATGCTAAAACAGCAGGTATTATATTTGGATAAATATTTTAGGGGTCAAAGATATTGATGGTGTTTCTACCGATGTTTTCTGAATATAATTTTCATCCCCTACACCCTGGGAAAAGAGCACCCTTAGCGTTTGGGATGGAGAATACAAATCTATACCGGTGGTTAAAATTTCACCAAATTTCGTGCACGTGTTCTTTGCGACCAGTAAACAAACACTGTCGGGGTGAGACGCGCCTACCACCCCCAGAAGCGGGGGTGGACGGGGGTGGAAATATTTGAACATGCTAAAACAGTCGATATTTCAGTCGGATAAATATTTTTAGGGGTCAAATATATTTATAGTCTTTCCACTGATGATATCTGAATATAATTTTCAACCTCTACACCCTGGCGAAAGAGCACCCCTAGCGTTTGGGGTGGAGAATACAAATCCACACCGCTGGAGCAAATTTTACCAAATTTCGTACACGGGTTCTTTGCGACCAGGAAACAAACACTGTCGGGGTGAGACGCGTATACCAACCCCAGAAGCGGAGCTGGACGGGGGTTGAAATACTTAAACATGCTAAAACAGCAGGTATTAGATTTGGATAAATATTTTAGGGGTCCAAGATATTGATGGTGTTTCTACCGATGTTTTCTGAATATAATTTTCATCCCCTACACCCTGGGGAAAGAGCACCCCTAGCGTTTGGGATGGAGAATACAAATCTATACCGGTGGTTAAAATTTCACCAAATTTCGTGCACGTGTTCTTTGCGACCAGAAAACAAACACTGTCGGGGTGAGACGCGCCTACCAACCTCAGAAGCGGGGGTGGACGGGGGTGGAAATATTTAAACATGCTAAAACAGTCGATATTTCAGTCGGATAAATATTTTTAGGGGTCAAAGATATTTATAGCCTTTCCACTGATGATATCTGAATATAATTTTCAACCTCTACACCCTGGGGAAAGAGCACCCCTAGCGTTTGGGGTGGAGAATACAAATCTACACCGCTGGAGAAAATTTCACCAAATTTCGTATACGGGTTCTTTGCGACCAGGAAACAAACACTGTCGGGGTGAGACGCGTCTACCAACCCCAGAAGCGGAAGTGGACGGGGGTTGAAATACTTAAACATGCTTAAACAGCAGGTATTAGATTTGGATAAATATTTTAGGGTTCCAAGATATTGATGGTGTTTCTACCGATGTTTTCTGAATATAATTTTCATCCCCTACACCCTGGGGAAAGAGCACCCCTAGCGTTTGGGGTGGAGATTACAAATCTATACCGGTAAATCAAATTTCAACAAATTTCGTGCACGTGTTCTTTGCGACCAGGAAACAAACACTGTCGGGGTGAGACGCGCCTACCACCCCCAGAAGCGGGGGTGGACGGGGGTGGAAATATTTGAACATGCTAAAACAGTCGATATTTTAGTCGGATAAATATTTTTAGGGGTCAAAGATATTTATAGTCTTTCCACTGATGATATCTGAATACAATTTTCAACCTCTACACCCTAGCGAAAGAGCACCCCTAGCGTTTGGGGTGGAGAATACAAATCCACACCGCTGGAGCAAATTTTACCAAATTTCTTACACGGGTTCTTTGCGACCAGGAAAACAACACTGTCGGGATCAGACGCGTCTACCAACCTCAGAAGCGGGGGTGGACGGGGTTGGAAATATTTAAACATGCTAAAACTGTCGATATTTCAGTCGTATAAATATTTTTAGGGGTCAAAGATATTTATAGCCTTTCCACTGATGATATCTGAATATAATTTTCCACCTCAACACCCTGGGGAAAGAGCACCCCTAGCGTTTGGGGTGGAGAATACAAATCTACACCGCTGGAGAAAATTTCACCAAATTTCGTATACGGGTTCTTTGCGACCAGGAAACAAACTTTGTCGGGGTGAGACGCGTCTACCAACCCCAAAAGCGGAGGTGGACGGGGGTTGAAATACTTAAACATGCTAAAACAGCAGGTATTAGATTTGGATAAATATTTTAGGGGTCCAAGATATTGATGGTGTTTCTACCGATGTTTTCTGAATATAATTTTCATCCCCTACACCCTGGGGAAAGAGCACCCCTAGCGTTTGGGGTGGAGAATACAAATCTATACCGGTGGATCAAATTTCAACAAATTTCGTGCACGTGTTCTTTGCGACCAGGAAACAAACACTGTCGGGGTGAGACGCGCCTACCACCCCTAGAAGCGGGGGTGGACGGGGGTGGAAATATTTGAACATGCTAAAACAGTCGATATTTCAGTCGGATAAATATTTTTAGGGGTCAAAGATATTTATAGTCTTTCAACTGATGATATCTGAATATAATTTTCAACCTCTACACCCTGGCGAAAGAGCACCCCTAGCGTTTGGGGTGGAGAATACAAATCTACACCGCTGGAGCAAATTTCACCAAATTTCGTACACGGGTTCTTTGCGACCAGGAAAACAACACTGTCGGGGTGAGACGCGTCTACCAACCTCAGAAGCGGGGGTCGACGGGGGTGGAAATATTTAAACATGCTAAAACAGTCGATATTTCAGTCGGATAAATATTTTTAGGGGTCAAAGATATTAATAGTGTTTCTACCGACTGTTGGGGTGAGACGCGTCTACCACCCCCAGAAGCGGGTCGGGATTATCAGTAGAGCACTTTTATATGTTGGGTGGGGGAACGCTGCAATAAAATAACGCGAATACAACCGAGATTGGAGTCAAATCCAATGATATGGATGTCATCCAGTTCAATTATAGCATCAAATTGGCCATTTAGCCCCAAGGGGCGGGAATGGATGGGATGAAAATTTCTAACATGTTAAATCATGGATATTAGCGTGGAATAAATAAATTCCGGGATCATTGACGTTGATAGTATTTCTACCTATGTTGTTTGTAGGCATGAAAGGGGTGGGGCTGGAGGGAATTTCCTTGAAAATAACGGGAAAACAACCGAGATTCGAGTCAAATTGAAGGTCATGGATGTCCCTGAATTTATTTATGACAATCTGGACAACGCGCGGGTATCGGCTGGGTTGGGATGAGTTGACCGGCTGTTTTTTGCGTCAATTAAATATATTTAGGGATGAATTAGATTAATAAAATTTCCCTACATGTTCTTTGTGAATAATTTCAACCCCTTTCGGACTCGGAAGGATGCACCATGATAGGGGTGGGGCTGGAGGGAAGTTCCTTGAAAATAACGGGAAAAGAACCCAGATTCGAGTCAATTTGAAGGTCATGGATGTCCCTGAATTTATTTATGACAATCTGGGCAACGCGCGGGTATCGGCTGGGTTGGGATGAGTTGACCGGCTGTTTTTTTGCGTCAATTAAATATATTTAGGGATGAATTAGATTAATAAAATTTCCCTACATGTTCTTTGTGAATAATTTCAACCTTTTTCGGACTCATAAGGGTGCACCCTTAAGGGTGGGCGTGAAGTAGCATTACATAAAAAGAAACCAGAAACTATCGGGATTGTCACTGAGTTTAATTAATTTTCTTGAAAATAACGGGAAAACAACCGAGATTCGAGTCAAATTGAAGGTAATGGATGTTGCTGAATTTATTTATGACAATCTGGACAACGCGCGGGTATCGGCTGGGTTTGGATGAGTTGACCGGCTGTTTTTTGCGTCAATTAAATATATTTAGGGATGAATTAGATTAATAAAATTTCCCTACATGTTCTCTGTGTATAATTTTAAACCCTTTCGGACTCATAATGGTGCACCCTTAAGGGTGGGCGTGAAGTAGCATTACATAAAAAGAAACCAGAAACTATCGGGATTGTCACTGAGTTTAATTAATTTTCTTGAAAATAACGGGAAAACAACCGAGATTCGAGTCAAATCGAAGGTAATGAATGCTGCTGAATTTATTTATGACAATCTGGACAACGCGCGGGTATCGGCTGGGTTGGGATGAGTTGACCGGTTGTTTTTTCGTCAATTAAATATATTTCGGGATGAATTATATTAATAAAATTTCTCTACATGTTCTCTGTGTATAATTTCAACCCCTTTCGGACTCGGAAGGGTGCACCCTTAAGGGTTGGCGTGGAAGTAGCATTAGATAAGAATAAACCAGAAACTATCAGGATTGTCACTGAGTTTAATTATGACATTAACTTGACCGTTTAAGTCCCCGAAGCGGGAATGGTCGGGGGTGAAAAATTTCAAACATGTTAAATGGTCGATATTTGCGAAAATTATTTCCGAAGGTTAATTACTTTGAAAGTATTTATACCGATGTTGTTCGTGTATAATTTAACCCCTGTGAGGGGAGCAAGCTTAGGGCTGGCGTGAAGGTACGTTAAATAAAATCCCGCAAAAACAACCAAGATTCGAATCAATTCCGAGACTATGAATGTCGCTGAATCTAATTGTGACAACCCTGGGGGGGTAACGCGACGGGTTTGGGAGGTGTTGGGCGGGGGAATAAATTTTCAGACAATGTAATCGGCCGATTTTTGCGTGGAATACATTCTGTTTCATTATCGCATATTTGTGGGTTGTGGTCATCTTCTAACATGTAAAAACGGCCGATATATTTAGTCAATGACTTCATCCCCCTTCGGCATGTGAGGTGAGCACATTTAGGGATAGGGTTCGAGGAGCTTTACATAAAAATAGCTCAAAAGTAACCAAAATTGGACTCTTATCTATGGTTATAGATAATTGACATCTCGGGCAACGCCGGGCACCCAGCTAGTCTTATAAATAAAAATGAGTGTATGTATGTATGTTTGTATATTTGTATGTTTGTATATTTGTATGTTCGTTATACAAATCTACACCGCTGGAGAAAATTTCACCAAATTTCGTACACGTAATCTTTGCGACCAGGAAACAAACACTGTCGGGGTGAGACGTGTCTACCAACCCCAGAAGCGGGGGTGGACGGGGGTGGAAATATTTAAACATGCTAAAACAGTCGATATTTCAGGCGGATAAATATTTTTAGGGGTCAAAGATATTTATAGTGTTTCCACTGATTATATCTGAATATAATTTTCAACCTCTACACCCTGGGGAAAGAGCACCCCTAGCGTTTGCGGTGGAGAATACAAACCTATACCGGTGGATCAAATTTCACCAAATTTCGTACACGTGTTCTTTGCGACCAGGAAACAAACACTGTCGTGGTGAGACGCGTCTACCACCCCCAGAAGCGGGGGTGGACGGGGGTTGATATATTTAAACATGCTAAAACAGTCTATATTTCAGTCGGATAAATATTTATAGGGGTCACAGATATTGATAGTGTTTCTACCGACTGTTGGGGTGAGACGCGTCTACCACCCCCAGAAGCGGGTCGGGATTATCAGTAGAGCACTTTTAGGTGTTGGGTGGGGGAACGCTGCAATAAAATAACGCGAATACAACCGAGATTGGAGTCAAATCCAATGTTATGGATGTCATCCAGTTCAATTATAGCATCAAATTGGCCATTTAGCCCCAAGGGGCGGGAGTGTATGGGATGGAAAATTTCTATCCTGTTAAATCATCGATATTAGCGTGGAATAAATAAATTCCGGGACCATTGTCATTGATAGTATTTCTACCTATGTTGTTTGTAGGCATGATAGGGGTGGGGCTGGAGGGAATTTCCTTGAAAATAACGGGAAAACAACCGAGATTCGAGTCAAATCGAAGGTCATGGATGTCCCTGAATTTATTTATGACAATCTGGACAACGCGCGGGTATCGGCTGGGTTGGGATGAGTTGACCGGCTGTTTTTTGCGTCAATTAAATATATTTAGGGATGAATTAGATTAATAAAATGTCCCTACATGTTCTCTGTGTATAATTTCAACCCCTTTCGGACTCATAATGGTGCACCCTTAAGGGTGGGCGTGAAGTAGCATTACATAAAAAGAAACCAGAAACTATCGGGATTGTCACTGAGTTTAATTAATTTCCTTGAAAATAACGGGAAAACAACCGAGATTCGAGTCAAATCGAAGGTAATGGATGTTGCTGAATTTATTTATGACAATCTGGACAACGCGCGGGTATCGGCTGGATTGGGATGAGTTGACCGGTTGATTTTTCGTCAATTAAATATATTTCGTGATGAATTATATTAATAAAATTTCCCTACATGTTCTCTGTGTATAATTTCCACCCCTTTCGGACTCGGAAGGGTGCACCCTTAATGGTTGGCGTGGAAGTAGCATTAGATAAAAATAAACCAGAAACTATCAGGATTGTCACTGAGTTTAATTATGACATTAAACTTGACCGTTTAAGTCCCCGAAGCGGGAGTGGTCGGGGGTGAAAAATTTCAAACATGTTAAATGGTCGATATTTGCGAAAATTATTTCCTGGGGTTAATTACTTTGAAAGTATTTATACCGATGTTGTTCGTGTATAATTTAACCCCTGTGAGGGGAGCAAGCTGAGGTGTGGCGTGGAGGTACGTTAAATAAAATCCCGCAAAAACAACCAAGATTCGTATCAATTCCGAGACTATGAATGTCGCTGAATCTAATTGTGACAATTTGGGTAACGCGACGGGTTTGGGAGGTGTTGGGTGGGGGAATAAATTTTTAGACAATGTAATCTGCCGATTTTTGCTTGGAATACATTCTTTTTCATTATCGCATATTTGTGGGGGTGGTCATCTTCTAACATGTAAAAACGGCCGATATATTTAGTCAATGACTTCATCCCCCTTCGGCATGGGAGGTGAGCACATTTAGGGATAGGGTTTGAGGAGCTTTACATAAAAATAGCTCAAAAGTAACCAAAATTGGAGTCTTATCTATGGTTATAGATAATTGACATCTCGGGCAACGCCGGGCACCCAGCTAGTATATATATAAAATATATATAATATAAAAATTTATTTACAAAATATATAAATAATGATTTATGTTTTCTCCGGCCAGTAGGCATGGATTCATCTCAGGTTAAACGTGGTGGATGGAAAATTATAGCATAAAAAAATGTCGCGCCGTTAAAATTTAATCCTATGAAAAAACACCTTTTAATGGTCAAAAATTGTTCCCCCCCCCCAAATAAAAAAAATTAAAATAGAATTAAACCCCGAATACCGTGCCACGTGAGAACAATTGGTTGGTTGAGGTCTTACTGCGCGTGTTACTGGCTCTGTGCCTGCGAATATCTCGAAGCCGTGACCCTTGTGGTGATGACGGCTGGTTGGAGTCGCGCTTTCCAAAACTGCTGTTTGGCTACCGCCAAACTTCTCGCGGCTTTATGTCTCTGGGCATATATGTTAATCCTCGCTCATTCCCAACATCACAGCTCTCCGACCATTAACTTTGTTCAGAGAGATATTTTACTCTCGCTTGCCTTTAGATGTTTATCCCGCAGTGTCTCTCTCTGTACTCCCAACTTCGTGTTCACTTGGCGGGGTAATTTTATTTTTCCCCGCCGCAAGCACAACCAGGTAAAAGAAACATTACGTCCCTCATTGTTCTTGGAAATTTTCAACTATTCGGCCAGCTGCCTCCTAAACTGGTCGAGGCACGGAGAAGGGATTGCTGCGCTCCCACAGAAAACTTCTCTCCCGCTATTGGAAGGGCGTGGGACAAGTACCCAATGTCCGACCTACCTGATGCAGATTTTTCTAGGGTTTTCCCTGCTTTACTTTTAGGCGAATGCCCTGGGGCCCTAGTTAACCCTTGGCTATCTTCCTCTACCCTTCTGCATCCCCCCTTTCAAATCCCTTCCTATGCTATTAATAGGGAGTTTCCACCATGTGGATTACCCTCATGTAGCCTGTTACCCCCCCAAAAAATTGAAATCCGGATAAAAAATACTGGAAAGTAGAGTAATAATTTTAAATTGAGTAAAATACATGGTAAACTTTGCGTAATTGTTGTACCGTCAAATTGCATCAGATTTTGTGTTTGTATTTTTGGGGATATTTTATAAGTTAACATTCTGTAAATTTAAATCAAAACATTATTCTTTAAATTGTGTACCATTTTATAAGTTGCAAATCTATGAGTATTGATAAAACTACTTGAGAATGAGTCTCATTTAAATTAATAACCTTGGAAAACTTATCTAAATTTATATTTTAAATCAGTTTTATGTTTCAAAGAAATTGTTCAAATATTATACAAATCAAATTTCTGTTTCATCGTTTCAGACGTTTCTCTAAATATTAAGAATTGATATTAAAACGATTTATTAATTATCAATGGTTGATAATTGTATTAAATTAGTTAATGTATTTGGTCACTATATTCTTCAGAAATTTAAAATTGAACGTAATAACATAATATTTTCTGCAAGTAACATTTCATAGCCATTTACAATTTTGAATGAATATTCACTGGTCTACATTTTCGTGAATGAAACTAAACAATGTTCCATGGGTTTTCCTTAAGTCAACTGTAAAAATTGCGTCGACCACCTCATCTATTTGTGCGGCTTATGACGTAACAGCTTGTGGTGATAGCGATTATCGAAGTGCTTTACACGCGAATTAACATGAAACTAATGAGATGAAGCCTCGCTCTGTGGTGAGTAGAGTTGTACGGCCGATACAAATTACGACCGCAACGCAAGCTAGATTAAATCTGCTTAAAATATGAGACAGGGTAGGATTAATAATCTCAAGAATCGCACCCGGAAGATTTATTAGTTTCGGGACATTGCCCTGGGGATATAAATAAATTTTTTTCAAGTATTGCATAAAATAACAAGATATTGGAATATTAAGTCACATCTTTAACGATACAAAACGACGGAATATTGTGTTCGCTATCCAGTTTCCTTTGTGAGATTATATTTAGTCACGAGAAGCATGAAACTGGTAGCAAGGATAGCTGTTCTCATTAAGTGGCAAAATTTTTTAATTAACCGTAATAGGAATTAAACAACGTCTTATTAATTAGCTTTCATTACTGATGAAGAATAATCTAATATTGAATTTAACTGAGAATTGAACAGCAAATTGTATTCCGACAGCACGGACTCAGATTCTACCAATTTTTGTATATTATTTTCCGGGTAGTAAGCAACGCGTGTGGCGTAGATCTGGTCCAAGCTGCAGTCTCGTAAACAGTAATGTTCTACAAGTGAAAGAACGAATTTCGACGTTAAAAGTGTACAACTAGTAATGAAGATATTTTATCGTTAAACATTTATTGATGTGAGTCGCGCAGAATTCTTTAGGTATGCTGCAAGACGGAAGTGTGTTTATTGACACGCTTTATGTTTTGTAGTCAAGGATTTTGCGGTAACGAGAAGAAGTTACTGACAAGAATCTATTTTTAGATCTGGTATCAACCTTCGTACGCGTGGAAAGACGAAATTATTATCATATTGAATAGTACATCATTAGTGATTAGCTTTCCAAACATATTGAACCGTATAAGCTCACGGTGAACGAATTTATATAAGACCTAAACATGTCTAGGAAGCACGTGTGTTTACAAAATACAACAAATTAATGTTGAGTTAACAATGAACGGGAACGAGGAGAATAGGGTACTAAGTAGATAAGTATGTGGCTTGTATATACATCCTGAATATCAATAAACCATAAATATTCTGAGCGTACAATAGAAATTTGCAGCTGATTTAATTTCGTCAGAGCAATAGACCATAAATTTAGGATCTCACTCACTGCATTGCGGAGCTTTTGTAAGGTCTTAAGTTCGAAATGAGGCTGTTTAATGAAAGCAAACAAAACATTTCGAGTACTTGAATCTGTAATTAACTCAAATTAGGTTTCCATTCACTTGCATTTATTTTAAGATATTATGTTGAAAGACTTAATCACTAATTTTGAATCATTATCCACACACTTACAAAATCAACTCGAGTAAATTACATATTATTATTATTATAACAGTTGTAGTTTATAAGGTCTAAAACAATTAAGGGAAACTCTGACAGTTATATACTGTATACTATATACTACAAAACGAATGGATTCTCTGATAATCTGCAAGCAAGAGTATTATAATAAAAAAGGATGTATATTTGTATGTATGTATTTACGTTATTTTCTGTACAAGTTTAAATGCGTGGACTGTTTGCAAAAAAAATTGGTATACATATTCTTAAAAACACAAGAAACGGTACTGTAGGGGTTACAAACACCTAGCATAAAGGTAGAAATAATTATAATTGAAATATGTGATCATTTTGTGTTAAATTACTGCGCGCCAAGAGACCATGACGTCACGCGATAAAGAGACGTTGGTACGTGACGAACAAAGGAAATAGTTCCTTTTCCGTTATGAAATAAAGCAGAAATATTTTCATTGAATAAAAAGTATAATTTTATCTAGTAATTCTCCATCGAATGATAATAAAAAGAATTACGAAATACTGTACGATTCTCGTGGAAAATATGTTAATTTTCTCGCCATATTGGTGACTCCAATATGGCGATTATTTTTTACATTATGAATCTAGCTAATAATTTCATCAATTTAATCTTTCGTAAGGTCTGAAGACTTAGTGAGGGACAATTATATCCTGTAATACTCAAGGAGTATATTTAAGTATTCTATTCGTAAAGAAATTCGGAGGAATGTACGTTGCAATAAAATTCCATGTATTTTATAGCTGTTCAATTAATGCGTTATCGGTCGAACGTATGTCCCGAAATAGGAACAGTTATATTTATGTTAAATCACTTCTTGACTAAAGATTAATATAGAATTAAATACTTTTTCTGGTTTATATAAATAAGTACACGTGCAACGCCGGGCACAAAGCCAGTTGATAATAATTTAATCCACATGTTTTTCTCTCCCTTCTTTGATTCATTTCCCCTTCATCAGACACTACATTTAAATATTTTCATAATACTAATTGTAAAGATGTTTCAGCCTTTCCTCTGAATTTCAATGGTACTTTTATTATTTCGTTGACAACTGTTGGGATATACTGTAGACTTTGAGATATTTTATGCCATGATTGAGGATGCTGCTGCTCCAATTTCTGTTCACTTGTGTTTAAGAACGGCTTTATTTTCGCACACCCGAAACGAGTAACAGGCTACTGACAACTCGGGATCCCCCCCCCCCCCTCCTAAATCCACGACTTTGTTATTACTGTATCAAAATTATCTTCACACATTTCAGAGAAACAAATTTCGGCGTTTACTTTGCAGTGCACACTTAAAAATAAATTATTTGGGATTATTTTATTATTATTTATTTCGCGTAAAAATGTTGAGCAATTTTTATTCTCGCGTCCGGTCTGGTCAGGTCATTCTATGCAACTCAGGTAGTGAACGAAAGCAAACAGCCCATATCATCAGCCTTTCTTTAAGAGGATTAACGATAGTCAAGCAGGCGCCCTGAAGGTATAATCATGTAACAAAATAAATCTCTGAGCCCAAGATTTTAGAATGTATGCACAACTCAATAAAGTAAAAATTCCCTTAATTACTAATAATATTATGTTCGATAGTAAGCTATTGGAAGTTCAGTGCTCGTGTTGTTGAAACAGCATTCCAACATCTTATGAAGTACTTCGTTGTTTTTAATACATATTATAATCGTCATTGATTTGACGACATGGTGATATTTCTTGACGTATAATAGTAGAATTAACATGTACTAGTTAGCGAATACTTGCTTTGCCAAAACCCAACAGCCGAAGGCTCATTTCGATAGTGTAATATTAGAATATTTATTCGACTAAATAGGCCGAAAAATATTTACTCAAAATTATATTTGTAATTGGATGCGAAGGTTTTATATTAAAAACAATGATTTACTTCCAATAGTCACTGCGATTTACCACGTCCAAAATTCAAAATCGTACCTCAATTCCATCACTTCTATTTACACTCTTCCGTGTCTGCTAGAGTTCACCCACGCAACGCCAAGAACAACATATCCTTTTTGTCGAGATACACGTTCTGTCTCAAAACTTTCCTATCTGTTCCATTAATTTGGTTCCTAAATGTGCCTAATAGTTTAGCAAAATTATTCACTGGTCCGCACCCCCTCACTTATTGGTTTCGATCCCCTTTTTTCTATATTATACTAGTACGCTCTTCTTGTTCGTCCTTCATATGGACAACGCGTCCCTTTTAATATGCCTCCCTTTGATCTGCACTCGAAGATATAACTTACATTTAAAAACATTACGTGTTCTCGATGTTAACACCTCGGCCTTTTTTGAGAAGTGTATATTCTGGGGTCGCTGACCTCGGTCAAACTGCAAGAGTTCTTAGTTATTCCCTTTGGAACAGTCGGCAAGCAGCCTTCCAAACTGGTCTAGGCACGGAGATAAGGGGTGCTGCGTTCCTACAGCAAGCCTTCCCCCACCATCGGCAGGGCGTGGGAAAAGTACCAAGTGCCCGACCTACCTGATGTGAGTTATCTGTAGTTGTCTTGCATCACTTTTCGGCAAATTCTGGGTATGATCCTTAAAATATAGCTCGGGGGTCCTAGTTAACCCTTGACTACCTACCTCTACTCTTCCGCATCCCCCTTTCAAATCCCTCCGAATGCTAATAAAGGTGAGTTGCCAGCACGTGGATTACCCTCATGTAGCCTGTTACTATAAAACATTACTTGTTAAATACGTCCACTAAGAATATTTTATTAATTACTTTTAATTAAATGAATTGACATTAGTACATTGTAACACGTGTATTTTGGTTTAGTTTTGCTTTGTCACGGAAGTGTTGTTTGCTGTGGTTTGGAGAATTCGAAATCGTACACGTGCGTGGGGGTGGAGGAGATAAATATTTCCATCCAAGTAATTTTCGTGTCCTTTCTCGATTGTTGGCCTCAACATGACAGAATAGTTGGCCATTGTAGACTACGGAACTGCAGCTGCGTGCTATAACTCTTGTAACAATGGAAGAATCAGTGAAACTGCCATTTCGACGAAGTTTTCTAATAATGAAAAAGTAAAAGAATGGGAGGCTATAATAAGATAAGCTGAAACTGAGACAGTTGTTCTGCGCTCACCGCATCTGGTGGATGTGATTATGAGAGGCTCCGTATTGCGTTACGTGTATACGTTTTAAGTGTCACCGATCTACAACTCTCATGAGTTCTGCTTTAAACTTTTCCAAGTTGTTGTCTCTGATATAGTCCGAGGCAGAATCGTCGTGAGAAAGGGGCACAATTTTGTTAATGAAGAGGTCATCGAAGCCACTCAATTTAGTACGACGGCTTGCCAGCAATCAATCCCGGTGGCCGACGCCTTAGCCAATGGTCAACCCCTGAGTCGACGCCTTGCAATGGTCCTGACTAAAGTCATCACTGCACTTAACCCGTTATGCCGGCTGTGAGATACGAGAGCTACAGCAAGCAACACAACACAGAATAGCAGTACGTATTTGGTACGGGAAGCAGATCTCTTCTATGTAAAAAGTACAGGTGCCTGAGATAAGAGTTTCTCATGCTTAACTGTAATAAACTTATATAAAAATTTCTTTAATGGTGAATAATTTTTTGATTTAACGTTAAAACCCAGCCCACAAAAGTAATTCTTTACAACATTTTAAATATATCTTATTAAAACTCTGTACAAACTTGTGCCTGATCGAACAGAAAAATCCTGTCCCAGAACTAGCTGTCAAAGCGTGAAAGAACTCTTTCATTGTGACCCAGAAACCTACCTTCACAACAAAAGGTATTCAGTCTGATCCCCTATCATAGGAAATGGCGGCAAACCGTTGTTCGGAGGTCTATACAAGAATAGAGCATAATAATTTGTTCGTATTCCATTATGTTGCCGTTTTGCCACATTTCCACAGAGACAGCCGTTTTCCAGGCGAACAACGAATTTCATTCCGTCTTGTTTTATTACGTTTCGTGCAATTTAAAATTATGGGATGGATTATTAAATGAAGTTTTCTTTCTTTTTATGTATTGTTATTAACACTTATATATAACTTAAATTGATACAATAATATTACAGATTATACATGGAATATTTTGACTATCTTAAGGTTCCAGTAATATTTTTGACTCTTTTAGGGTGATGAGCTTATTTGTGAATCTTATGAATCCGGGAATATTTTTGACTCGCTCAAGGTACCTGGAGTATTGAAATGAAACAAATTAAGTCTGGTTGAAAAATTAATAATAAGAAAGATACCCAAATACAGACGAAATAAGTGATAATAAAAATAGCACACAAAGTTTCTGGGATCCTTGTCCCTTTCTTCAGGTACTAAGAAGAGGCTAGAGCTACACAACTGCACTCGATTTGAGTTTTGTCGACTGACGAGTACAGTTGGCTCTTCTTAGCACCTGAAGAAAGAGACAAGGATCCCAGAAACGTTGTGTGGTATTTACATTATCACTTATATTGTTTATATTTGGGTATCTTTCTTATTTTTAGTACCTGGACTATGTTGCACGCTCTTAGAGTTCGGGGTGTAATTTGTCTTTCTTTTAGAACTAGGAATATTTTTGACCCATTTAATGCACCGGGAGTATTTTTATCTTTGTTAATATCTTATTGTAAAACTTTAATGCTTTTAAATGATTTATTATAGCGGGAATTATGTTATTTGGTTAATGTAATTGTGGGGACGAATATTCCGTGTCCCCATGCGAGCAAGAGGGTCCCGTTACGCGTCCCGTTAGGGGATGCAAACAATGCTCCCCACCAAGTAACGGGACCCTACCGAGCACCTCAGCGTGCACACGGAGAGCCCCCACTCTGTTCCCGGCTCTCGCGCGACACATTACCTGTGCTTCCCGACAACGGCCAGAGTCGCACCACGTGGTGGAATAAAGTCTTAGTTTAGGAGACCAGGCTTATTACTCCCGGCTCCGGGAATCCTAACCCTGCACGAGTCTCTCCTATATTGGTGACCCCTACGATGGACATTTTGAACAACAAAATCGCCGAGCTACAGCAGGAGATCGCAAGGCTGAAGGAGGATCCACGTGGCCAACACCATGACGCAGCACAGGTCTGTAGGATCACACCGAAGCTGCCGGCTTTCTGGGCGGACAATACGGACGTCTGGTTCGCCCAGGCGGAAAGCCAATTCGCCATCGCCGGCATCACGCAGGACGCCACCAAGTTCAACCACATCGCAGCTCACCTCGAACAAAGATGGGCTGCGGAAGTCCAGGACATCCTCGTCAACCCGCCAGCAACAGGCAAGTACGAGTGTTTAAAGAAAGCTCTGATACAGAGACTTTCGCCCTCACAAGAGCGAAGAACTCGGCTGCTGCTCAGCGAAGCCGAACTTGGCGACAGATCTCCGTCGCAGTTCCTGCGGTACCTCCGCAGCCTAGTAGGGCCTACTCAAGTGTCGGACGATTTCCTGCGGACGTTGTGGATGCAGCGCCTGCCGGCCTACGTACAGGTCGCGGTCCAAAGTCATATAGACGCACCGCTCGCCACGGCCGCCCAAATCGCTGACAGGCTTATGGAGATTCCAACACCCGGTCTCCCACCGCACGTCCACGCTGCCAGCACGAGCTCACAGTCCACCAATCAGGCAGATGAACTCCACGGCCCATCAGCCCCTAGCCTCGAGCAGCGCCTGGAGGCGCTCACCGCGGAAGTCGCAGCCCTACGAGGCGAACGAAGGCCGCCAGCACGCCGCCAGCCGCCAGAACAACAGCGTGGCCGCCGCGACAACGCCAGCACCGGGAAATGCTGGTACCACAGACGGTTCGGTAGCCGGGCTCAACGCTGCGAACCCCCGTGCAGCTACACCCAGGGAAACGAGTAAACCGGGAGTATTTTTATCTTTGTTAATATCTTATTGTAAAACTTTAATGCTTTTAAATGATTTATTATAGCGGGAATTATGTTATTTGGTTAATGTAATGATTGCATTTTCCCTTTTATTATAACATAAAAGAATAAAATTATTTTTTGTATAATACTAGCTGGGAGCCTTCCCCATCTCTAATTGATCCCAAAAAAGTTTATTTCGATGAATATATCGGCCATGTTAGCATGTTTTAAAATTTCAACCCTTTCCACTCACACCCCTAGCTGTTTTACGGGAAGTTGAATGTCCTAATTAAACTCATCGTAATCCATAACCACGGATTTGACTCCTATCTCAGTTGTTTTCGTGTTATTTTTGCGTAAAGCTTCTTCAACTCCACCCCTAAGGGTGCTCCCCTCTTCAGTGAAATTTTCTCCATGGGTTTACATCTGTATACGGAACATACACACACTTACATATACACAAGGTAGTGGACAGCCCTATGTGCTTGAACTGTGGTAAGGAGGAGGAAGACGTTGAATACGCTTTTTTCAAATGCCCTCACCGTAAAAATTTAAGTAATATTATTAGAGACTAAATAAAAATTGAAATAACACCTGCCAATCTGGTTTCTGTTATGCTTGAGTCAGACAAGTGGAGGGCGATCAGAAAACACGCAGCTATGGTTATAAAGGAGCTACGCAATGTTGAAAAGGAGAATAGTCCATAATATGAGGAAAGAGCCACAGCTAAGACCGCTTCCTACGAAGTAATACATAACTGCAGTTCAGTAGGAAGTAGTAATTGGTCATCGATGGAAAGGGAGGTGTTTGTTAGTGAGTAAGAATCACACACCTCCTGCTACCGGTGTCTTTTTGAAGATTTTTTACCTACCTTCGTTAAAAGAAACACATACATACACACACATTAAGGCAATTTTATTTATTAGACAAGTCATTACGGATCTATTATACGGAATAATATAATGCTGAAACTCTTATTTCGTAAATGATTGCTAATAAAGTAATGTATTGCGTGCTATTTCAACTTTTATAATATAGAAAACGATTGTTTCATCGATTTCAAATATGTTAAATGAATAAATTTCTGAACTGTTATGTTCCTAGAATCTCTGTCATATATTTTAATAGCTCCAACAGCTCAATTTTACACGACTAAAGATACCGTGACTCCTAATTAACTTCTACTTAAATTAAATACTTCAATGCATGACAGTATTTCGTTTTTTTCTTATGAGTGAAATCTGAAAAAGAGAAAGAGTTTTATTGAGACAGAACGTACTTCCTTTTCTTGAAAAATGTTAGCGATTACATACGAGTATTTTGTTCTTAAAGTTAAAAGAATAATAGTTATTCAATTTAAACGCCATCCACTAGGTATTTTTTTTTTAGTATTTGTTTACCTAAAAAAATATATTGACACATCTGTGTTCCCCGTGTCTTTATACAACCACAAACTGCATGTTTTTTTAGGCAGATGTGCAAAGAGACACAGAGAAACAGAGGCCGCATCATACCGATAACGAATTCAATTTCACCATGACATTCACGTATTTTATAAACTCCATTCATCAGTTTTTGTTCAAATGTCAGAATATGTAAAATTCCACATAACTAAAGAGTCAAATTCTTATCTGTTATCATTTACTTCACTGCTATTTATCTAATCTTTTTTTAAAATTAAAGGTTTATAATGGTCGCGTTAACAACTTGGTCATTGGCGACCCATAAATAAATTACAAATAGTGCTTGTATCTAATCTTCTTTGTGTATTTGTAGTACGTAATGGTACTTGCAGTAATATAATAAGCTAGAAGGTGAAAATGTTGTATCAGTTCTGAATAAAATTCAATGAGATCATAACATCATTTATACAGTCTTGCTGAAATTAAGGAATCATAAGTTTGCCGAATGTATGTAATCACTAATTGAGCAGAACAATTTTGAATAATTAATATACATTTTTTATTCCTTTTCTTTCTACATTTTATCGAGTGGAAAGGGATAATTATGAATATCTGTATGAAGCGAATAACATTCCATTTTATTTGTGCAAATGAACGAAACAATTATTTAAATATCATTTCAATGTATCTGTTGTAATTAAGTGGTGCACGAAAGTGGTCCCAGAAGTACGGGGACCTGACGTACAAATGGCGGGTTGTATGAAAAACAAAAGTGGTGTTAAGTACAAACCTTATACAGCTTAAGTTTGAAGACGCTTCATTTTTTAATGTTTGTTTGACAGAAATTAATAGTGAACTCTTTCAGTGAATTTGTCAACATGGGAAAAATTGGTCATCGTTATGATTTACAATTGTCATCGAGTTTGACCATCGCGGTAATAGGATAATGGATGCGTGGACTGGTGCAATGCCATGAGAAAACAACACTTTATTATTCGCCAAATACGACCGACTTTTCATTATTTAAACGCTCAAACGGTATTATAGTTCGCATAATATTCGCTGTTGTTGTTTTTCCTTTTTTATAATGATCATTAAAATTATTCCACGCGCATCCTATAAAGCTAACGCCTTGAGTTTGCCAGCAGATGGATACTTTTTATCTAGCTAATTTTTAATTTCGTTAGTTTTCGTCTTCTTAAATTTAGTATTATATATATGGTTAATAATTATGTTTGATATATGTTAAGATTAAAGGTTTAATATGGTAAAAATTATTTATTAATTTTTTAAAAAAATGTAATTAATTCTTTATGTCGTTACATATTTCATTGTGGTCAACATGATTTTGGACAAGTTACAAAGAGAAACCTAAACGTGCTCTTGAAACCTGATTAAAATAACATAAAAACAATTACATAACTATAAATCATAATGTTGACGACATTGTAAATACTCTACATTAATTAGAAGAAATTCCATGAATTTGATTGGAATAATGTGGAAAATTTAGACCTTAAGCAAAATTTATTATAATGCAATTTCTCAGGAATGCTGTATATTAAAACAACTATTGACACATCAGGTTCAAATAATTATACCTTGAAATAAAGACGTATTTATAATCTATTATGTATTAACTTTTGAGGTAATTTTACAAACTATACTATAAGTTTGAAACAAATTTAGGTTACTTTATGAATGGTATTATGTACTACGAAATTGCAAGAATGTTGAAAATTTATTATTTGATTTCTAGTATTATATCGGAAGAATAAGAAGAAGCATATACGGTAATACTGTGATTTGAACTATTGTATGACACAAAATTGTTCACGTGTTTACATATCAACGTTATTAAAGCCTAATGAAAATATAATGACTTACAGAACGTCGTTAGTGTTAATTAAAATATTTTAAATGTTTAAAAGAAAGTTTATTTAATATTAAATAATTTATATATATATATATATATATATTGTAATGCCAATTAATTAGGCCATTAATTGTTTTTAAATAATTAAATTGTAGTGGATAAAAATTGAATTGTAGCGGTATGAGCTATCAAAGACTACAATGGCGGCGAGTTCTTTTCCTTTGTCGGAAAGCCGAAATGGGAAATTCGCGCGCGAAAGGAATTCAGTCTGCACGGAGCCTGGGTTGAGAGAGCATCAAACAAAAAGTCTAAAATCTGAGTACGAGAGATTTAATACAGTATCAAATAGTAAAGTCTGTAAATATAAATTGAAAATCGCGAGTTCCTGTATGGAAGCAAGCAAATAGTTGTACATACAGATTTTCATAACAATTTGCAAACGTGGAAGCAAAGGTTGCTTCACTATAATGGAACAATTTTCGCATTGAGGGACCGACAACCACTACCAGACCAGAGGGGGCGGCCCATCCGAAGTTCCAGATAGCTGAGGACGAGAAATTCTAGCGTGTGTATTAAAATTGCAGTGAAGTAGAGTCAGTGTAATTAAAAATGGCCGTTTAGTGTGTTAGTTATCAAGACACGAGAGAGAGATCTGGTACCAAACGGACGATCCGTGACTAACCAAAACTTTGATAAATTTGTAAACGATAATTAAAATAATAGAGTCAGATTTAGTTCATTTTGTTGATCTTTCTTTCCACTTATATTTCATAATGCTTTAGGTAATTTTTTTAATACTTCGAATTTTTAGTAATCAGATTATACATTGATTGTGTTATAATTATCAAACCCAGTAGTGACCCTGAGATTAAGAGATTTTCAACATATTGGATTGTAAATATTGATGTGTATTCACTAGAACAACATAAATTGTAAATAATTAAAGTAAAATTTTGTAAATTTTGATCAAAGTCCGGCGTACAAAGATACGGCTAATAATGTGCATTTTTAAGAAATAAAAAAACAAATCTTTAAATATTAATCATTTTATTAATCATTTTTTTAAATAACCCTAATAGTTGTTTATTACATTTATGGCTACCACAAAGTGGGGCAAATTCATTTAATTAAACGACAAATAGTTGTTAATTAATATATATATATATATATATATATAGTACCATACGACCTTTTGACCTTCCGTTTCTGGAATCAATTTCTAATACGGGCGCCAGGTATTTTTTTTGGATTGAAATTACCATAACAACTTGTTTTGTAATTATTTTATTTCTGGAGCCATGAAACATTCAACATCTGCAGGGCGTGGTTATTTATTTATGACATTGTTATATTACACTACTGGGACCTCCGTACAAGAGACGACTTCTCTGACGAATTACCGAACTCCCTTGGCACATCTCTCCGCGCGTCTTTCAACAACAATACTCTACTATGCGGCGCGGCAATCGGACACCGATAAAGACAATAAATCGAAAATGCAACATAATCATGTTACAATATATGTATTACTTGTATATATTAGAAAATTAGTCAGTTTACATTTAAACCTGCAGCTGCAGCCAAGAGTAATTAATTTTAAATACAATTTTTAAAATTTATATTTAAATATAATATATTGGTTTTATATGAATCTTGAAGCAGTAGGCCTTATTGCATATAGTTACGTGAGTTTTATATTTTATAGGTCTGCTAATTAGCTCATATCTTAATACATCCTAATGTACGTACGAAACACTTCGTGTATGTGTAACAAATTTGTATGATTATTTTTAAATTTATTTATTCTGGCCATTAATATTTATATTCTATCTTTTAAAATTGTCAGATAATTTAAAATTCAATATTGAAATTTATCTCGGTCCTGTGACTGTCAATATTAACGCATAAAAGAATAAACAATTCCGCAGTTGTGTCGCTCTAGGCTCTTCTTCGCACCTGAGGAAAGGGATAAGGATCCCAGAAACGTTGTGTGGTATTTATATATCACTTTTTTGTCTGAAATAGCTATCTTTCTTATTCATTAATTTCATAATTTATTTTATGGTATAACCGCAATACGATTTATTTAAGAACAGGGGAATATTTTTCAGAAAATAATACAAACCTGGTTAAATAATCATTATTGCACAGTGAGTTTTTTATTTTTCTCTAGTCAATTGTATGTATACTCTTTAAATATTGTCATGTGAATTTCATGTGATTCATCATATTTGTTTAATTGTATACGTCTTAATACTATTAATTAATTGTATAAAGTTTATTAAATAGGTAGTTATTTTGTTCAGTGTAATTTGTGTATACAACATCTATTGTATGTTTACTCAATATATTTATTTGAATTTTAATATAATGTCGTCTTTTCTCAACCGAGGTTTAATGGGATTAATAATAACACTGAGTCTAAATGAAAAACGGCTCGCCCTGAAACGATCTCCGCGCCGAAACGGTCGCGCCGAACTGGCGCGCGACGAATCGGTCGTGCCGAACTGGCCCTCGCCGAAGCGTCCCGTTTTCTGAGTACAGGGTCTGATAAAAAGACTTTTTTGTTGTCTGTGTATCCCGATCGTAAGAATATAATGACTGTTTTTAAGGACGATAGTGGTGTTGCTCTAAGAATCTCTCTGGACCACAATGTTCCCCTCCACCTTCTTCCTTCTTTTACTGCGCATATGGCAGGATTTCTGAAATCTGTCCAGCTATACGTTCCTGTCTTTGCCAGTGTCCATTGAGTTCTCTGTTTTTCCGCCATTGTTTCTTATTCATTACACAAGTATCGTTTTAATCTGGAAAGTAAGCCTGGGACTCATAATTTGTGAAGACTATCTCGGGATCTAAGAACACACGTTATCAGTATCTGTTCGAAGGCGTCTAGGGTGGATTTCAATTCACGGTATAATTGTTACGGACACGAATATCCGGTGGGGAAATAAAATTGAAAGTGAGGAACATGAGCAGCTGTGAGATGTGAGGCAATAATAGCTGGCCTGAGGTTTTGGATGAGTCATCGAAATTATTATTTGGGTTCTTATCAAAATCGTTTTTCCATTTGTGAGGGAACTGTCCCGGCCGTTGAATTTCTTAGAATTTTATTACTAGAAATACAAAACCATGTTTGCCTCCGGATCTTTTGTGTCAGATACATGAGACCTTTTTTGACTTGTGCAGGAGAGAAAAAAAACCAGAAATGGTGATAATTTAAATGGCTCATTAGTGATTCTTATGCTTTGTAAATTCATTATATAATATATAAACATGGAGAGGACTTTTCTTCGTATTTTTCTTATTATGTGGTGCGATAAGACCCGTTATGACGAATAGGTAGGATTTCGGACTATCGCTTGTAAGCTTCTTAGAGAGAGGAGCCATCGGACGCGTTGAGGCAAAAGAATTTTGTTTCCCGGGCAGCATCATGGTCGGCCTTTAAGGCGAGTTTTAACTCTTCTGTGATTCTGTTGAGTCTAGGTTCTCTCTAGAAATCGAGTTATCTCCCATTGTCCACGGAAATTCTATTTACAAGCTAGCAGAATTGTCACGAGGCTAGAGTTAATTTCTTTGATATACGGTTTGCCTGATGCTGTTTCAGCTCCTATTTGTATGATTCGGTTACAATCTGGGCGGGTGACTCAAAGTGACATTTTTAAGTCAGTGAAGCTATCATCGGTTTCTCTGTGTTGTTTTCAATTGAATGGATTTTTAATTAGAGCAGGATTATCCAATTATTACCGATATTCGAAGTGGAGCTCAACAAGGACGGGTAAATGGTCCGAAGTTATAGTTCTTACATCACCTTGACACAATTGGTGTAACAGATTGAATTTGAATAGATTTATGAATGCCCGGAGAAGGATTGCGTCCCATTATGATCTCCTATAATGAATTGAGGTTTCAAACGCGGAATTTTCTTATGGTGGCATGGGGAAATGACATTACTTCCTCTCTTGTCTCCTACAGGAAGTCCTAATACATTCTTAATCTCCTTCACTTCTATCGTCCAGTCCCTTTCCTTTGCAACTTTTCCACATTCAGAGCATATTTTATTTGTAGCTCTGCAATCCTCAATTAGAACCATCCGGATGAGCATAACAGTATAGTTTTTCTGCATCATATCTTGAAGGCTAAATAAATCACATCAGCCAACACTACATCCAGACGCATCTTGCAAAACTAAATCTCCTCTCAACCTTACAGTCAGTTTTACAAACAGCTTCCTTGCTGTCTTCCTGCAAACTACACACATATGCGCTGACCTTTTTCTGGTCTTCTGACCACCCCCTATGCGATACCGACAAAAAAATTCTTTCTCCTAAGAATTCGCTTCTCGGCGTAGTGCTTAGTTTACGAAGCAAATTCATGTTCCCTTGGTGCGCATTTTGTATCTGGTGACAATACGAAAATTTTTATCCTGAAAGCATTATAAATGAAGCACACGGTCACACCAAGCATTCTACGGTTGACTGATTGTAGTCGTTTGAAAGCAGGCGACTATCGATAATTAACTGTATTCTGGTCTCCACTTTATTACAAATGAGAGTCATCTCATGCAATTCATCACATTTAGTGGTGCCGTTATTTACTTTGCATTTAACATACGCATGTTTAATGGGATAATATTATTTTTTCGTGTCCAAACTGTTGACAGTTAAGGAACTTGGCAAAAGCCAAGTTGGTTTTGTAGACTCAATTTTTATATTTGCGTGATATAGTCGTTGAAGGCTGTAAATATTTTCGATATTCGTGTTTAGTTTTAAATGAAGTAAGATGTTTGGTGAACAGGAAGCATTTGAACAAGGTCGTATTCTTGTAGTTTAAAGTCGTAATATGACATGAAGTAGAAAAACTGTAATAAGGAGGTATTCAAGTTAAATAGTATATTTGGCCTTGTTACGTGGTGGACTGGAGATTACTTAGTCCGTAGCCTTGTACCTCATCGTCGTTGCGGTTTTGTTTATAGTCTACGGTAGTGTGCTTAAATTGTTCTTATATGTAGTGTAGTTAAGTTTAACTGTAAAAAAGTGTTAGGAATATTAATGAAGTTTCATTTGTTGCTACTTTCTTTATTATAAATGGAATGTGTCTCTTCTTCCTCTCATTTTCTTACCTTGAACTAGTTCTTCCACAGCTTTCGTTACTAAGCAGCCCCGTCTCAGTGCGCGCCCGACCCAGTTCATCTTCCTTTCTCTTGTTCTTTGCGTCAGTATTCTCCTCTCACCAACTCTTCATTTGTCTCAATTTCCATTCAGCGTATCGCTTCCATCATTCTCCTCATCCACATATCAGAAGCTTCAAGCATTTTCTCATCCTGTCTTCTCAACGTCCATGTCTCTGTTCCGTATAGTGCCAGACAAAACAGTTGCCTAATCGTTTTCCCGGTCCTTTATCTGGTATGCCGCATTATAACTTCCATTTTCTATTAAAGGTTATGGCAATGCGCGTGCTCATCTCCTAATGGTATTCTTCAATAATCCAGATATTTAAAGGAAATTACTTAGTTCATATTACTTGCCCTATTTTCATCTTTGTATGTTTTCCTCCTTTACTATCAACGTTTTTTTATTTTTCAAGCTATATTCCTCACAAACATATTTAAATCTTTTGTATATCAATTGCCGTTCTTTCACTTTCTACTTACAGTACCGTGTAATCAGCAATATTTAATGATGTTAGGGTTTTATAAAACACTGTAGAAAAGCATGAGTATTCGGCTATTAATAGAATATTCTGGAATTACTATTTATAAACTGAAACTAACATTTAAAAATTCCTCCCAGAGACGGGAATAATTCATTGAGGCGTGGCCTAGAAATTAATCATTGAGGCTATACCTAAAATAATTAGTAAACGAAAATAGAAAAAATTTAGATATATATTTTAAATAAGTCGTGGACTATTATTGCCCTACAAGTAATTACTTTTAAAAATGGCGCATTTATTCAAATTAGCTAAATATTTAAATTTACATTGAGTACTGAGAACTCAACGTCCATTAATCGGGAAACAAACGGAGACAATTGGGCCGCGGGCCGTAAATATTAATTTCGTGCGAATTTCATTCTAATTATTTTATATGTGAAGAGTAAATTGGTTCGAAAATGGCAAAGGCAGGCTTCAATGAAAAAATACAGACTGAATATTCCCAGTAACAGGCAAATTATTAATGACCATATGTCTACTTATATTTTCTACGAAATGGTAACCCGACGTTTCAGAATATGTATTTAGCAAAATAATCTATTATAAAAGAATATAATAAATTATATATATATATATATCGGGTAAAATTAGAGTTAATTTATTTTAAAAATTAAGTAGAAAATTCAACCATTTAAAAAGCTTTTAAAAATTCACTATTATATTTTCTAATTTTGGTGCAAGAATACATAAATTTGTGGTTGAAACGTTCCTTGAGCAATAAAATTAAATTTATTCCTGGCAGTAACAGTCATTAATCCTCTTCATAGTATTGATTGTGATCATTAATGAAAGTCCCACTAGAAACTGAATTTTTTAAAATTTAAAAGGTAGAGCTATAGGAGTGATTGTTTATGGTGGGATCAAAAATTGTTCTACTCTCTCTCTTCCCTCTTAAACTGCTCAATCCAGCATCTTCTATGCACCAAAACATCGGCTGTCATATTGTCGAAGCTCCAAGCAAAATAATTGATAAATATTCATGGCCAAATAATTGCATATGTGTATCACGAAATTGTAAACTTGTATAAGGAACGTAGGTTTTCCCGGTTTAGTTGCTGGATGAAGTTTTCTCGGGATTCCAACCGGGTAGCGTAGTTTAGTAAACACAACGTTTCGATGGCTTTCACCGCCATCTTCTTCACCTGAACTTCATCCTGTAAACTTGAATGCTAATTAGCGGTTTAACAAGTTAAGTGTAAAGGAGTCTGTTAACTAATACCCGGGACAGCTATCTATTACTATTCTTTTCTTTTACTAATTATGGGAAAGTGAAAATCAATATAGAAGGAATACACAAATACTAAACCTGAAGATATATTACTTATTTCACAATGAAATAATTTGTGTGTGAGAGATTCCCATTACATAGCGTGTGTCTGTTCTGTATAAAAATCTCACCTTCTCATACTCTCGGCTCCCTCTACAGTATTATATTATATATATTTAATTTCTGATAAATTATTGTTAAATGTATTTACGAAACCCACCGCAGGTTTAGACTTTAAATAAGTGAAGCACAATTTGTAAAGATTAAATACTGAAATATGTAACTCAGTAGTTCTTAATCTGGTCCCGTTTCACAGACCTGTGCTTAAGTGTAGAAAAAAGCTGCTTATTACAACGAGACATTAAAGACCGACGTGTGACTAATATACTATTTACCCAAGAACATAAATTAACATAAACCGCATATATTACTATACAGATGCCGACTATTAAAATTTAATACGAAAACATTTGCTACAAAATAAATTTATATTAAAGATTTTCTTAGGACAAATGAAATGTATGGGATCTAATTTTAAAATTATACTGACAAGGATTTAATTGTTCTCAAAGGTCATCTGTAGGATCAATATGTGGCACGAAAAGGCATACGTCTCTTGCTTAGACATACTGGTTTGGTTCTTTACCCCTGGCGTGAAGTGCGCACGGCGTTTAGCGGCTGGTAGACACTATAGATTAGTCGTGGTGGCTTTGTTGCACGTTCGTACTAGTTTCCCTTCAATATTTCTCGAACAACTATACTACTATCTCCTTCTCAGCTTCTCCTCGTCCGCAACGACTGTCTCCACAACTACCACTACCAACCTCCATCTCTCGCCTCTTCAACGACTATTTCAAGACTTACTCCCTCATTCTCTCTCCTGTAACGACTGTTCCTCGACTAAAAATATCTCCCTTTCATCCACCACAAAATATTGTGGTCACGTAAATCGTGTCGGTGATTGGCCAACCTCCACCCTTGATCCCTTCACGTGATCTTTCCTATCAACGAGAAGCCACAACCATCGCAGGTCCAGATATCTCGGTAGACGCCTGCAAAGAATATGGTGCATATTTTTCACTGTCTACAGTTTCCATTGTCTTATGACTTGAGCCAGGCCCATCTTCAGGAAAATGGTACCTTTCCTTTATCCATGGTACTTTCCACGAGCGCGTGTCACCGACTGGTAAAATAACATATATTTTAGATTCATTTTAATATAAATAAATGAAGACGCACGCTACAAGACTCTCTCGGGTACATTCTTGCATTAACCTTGAGAGAACTGATATAGATTTTGTTAGCTACAGTTATAGAAACAAGAATAAGAAAATATGAAAGAAATTGTTAGAATGTAAAATTAAAAAATCAGTTCGTTGTTCGTTTGAACGCAATTTTCTCCAAAATTATACTGTTCCCACAGTAAATAAATTATGTATCTCATTAGATAGTTTATATTATATTTAAACGAGGTGACATACAACTGCATTTCTCATTGTAGACCGAACGTTTTCATGGTGTAGATAATGGATTAATCTTTTTCTGGATTCAAAGTTCGCGGAAAACACGCGACGTTTCGAGGACTGTCCATGTTCTTCTGCCGAAGATGTTGATTTTGACAGTCATCATAACGTCTCGTGTTTTCGACGAACCTACCCGATTGGAATATCGGAAGAATTTCATCTATATTTTCATTAATTGTGATATTCAATTCAAAATCGTCAAACACAAATAATTATTACTGTAGAATAGACTGTTAATTATAATTTGTTTATGTTGAAAATTCACATTTACTACCACAATCCTCTCACAGTTTTTTTTATCTCAATTATAGGCAATTTTTTTCGTAGGTATCAATTCTAATCATATATAATTCAAACGTATTACATAAATGACTATTCGTCTCGGTATTCAGTTAATACGGGAGAAGCGAAATTGCCTCGCATAACAAAGGTCTAGCGTCTAATATTTCCATGAATATTTGTATGTATATTATACGAATTTCTCACTTTCACTAGCTTCAAGTGCAGAATTTCAGCTGCCGCGTTGGCGTGCTCTAAACCCACGCCTATACTCTGTAACATTTTTTGACTTAGGTATATATTTGTATTCCAGCAAAATTATTTACAATTTTAAGTTTCGTTATATAACGATATTATATGAAAACTTGAACTGTAGTAATTATTTTATTGCATATCGATACATTATTTAGCATTATTGACAAATACACCTTCGAATATGTAACACAAATTCTTTACTATATAGGCTGTTGTAACAACACATACGGTTTCTATGTCGAATGTTAGGATACGACTAAATCAGACTTACGACCAGAAATTTTATAACCCATCAACTCGGCATAATCCTCAATTGTACTTTAAATTATACAAATCCATTTAGCGGCCACACAAAAACCCATAAATGTATTAAAGGCCTGATTCATGTTTAAACATTTCGGTTGGAATTATAATCCTCATGCTAAAAATAATAATATGTACGAAAATTGAATAGAGCTTATTTATTTTTTAAACCGATGTTAAGCTTTGTTTGATTTGACTTCTTTAATTTATCTGTGCGTTGACAAATCGAATATTAATTACAGTTAGCTGAAACCGCCGTGACAGCCGATTTCCATATCTCATTCTAGTCTGGTGGCTCCGTTATCAAGCATCTGCCAAAGGCTATAATGGAAGCCATAAATAACAATACATTTGAAATAGATTAACTGAGGCCTATATTGCAGTTGAGATGGATTGATCTGGCATCAAGTTCAACACTGATACTTGTATAAATGTGGGGCTATGAAGGAGCTAATGGAAATATATTGTGAATAAGTATAGGTAGAATACATAATGTATTCTCAATATGTATCATAATTAGCTATGAGTGAATATTGTGGAATAAAATACTATTACTCGTACATATTTATATCATATTATATACTGTAATATAACTTTTACTTTACGAGTAACTTAGTTTTCTGATAGACAATTATAGAAGAAATTAAAATAATATACTAATATTGACGGCTTTATCATTTACACTTGTCGTAAATATTGTGTTCATTTGGCAGGCACTTCTGAAGTGTTAATCTTTCGATGAACCTTTATAATAAGCAAACCATATTGGATATCAGTCGTAATGTTCTACGAATTGTTCCGAATTATGAAGAAGCCATACGAAACTTTATACATTATTATTGTTTTATACTTACCGTTTTTGTAACTTAAAATCATAAAGTACTGAGGTATTTCTTTACTGCTCTTAGCTTTAAATACGTTTACGAAGTATTATTAACACTCTGCTATATCATAATAGCGTGTGTAGATCACAATTACAGAAATTAAGATTAAAACCTTGTGAATTTTAAGTTAACATATTTTTAGCGTGCATAGTCCCATCAGTCATTTTCACTGTTGCATGGTTTCATAATCTACAACTCCAAAACTTAAAATTCTGTTTCCAGTTCCCCAAACTGGTAAGTTTCCTCAGTCCAGCAATAGTAAGCGAGAGCACACAACCGGAGCTTTCAAATCAAAACTATTGTGGTGTGAATTGGTGCAGAGAAGTGGTGACATGAAACTAGGTTATTCTTTTTACTTGCTTTTAACGGATTAAGATTTAAACATCCAATAATCTTACATAAAACGGAAATGAAGAAAAATAAAAATTTCACGAAAACGAAATTGGAGAAAAAAATTTAAGAAATATTCCAGCATTCATTGTTTTTTAATATACATAGCTACACTAGTAACAATGTGTGATAGACCTGAGTATCAAAGGGCAATCGTCGTAACTATACACGTGCTCATCGTTGGGCGCCATTTTATGTGGTGTCTTATTGGTGACTTTGTATTTTCATCCGTATTTAGGATATTTAATAAAAAATAATGAATTTTAAATAATTTATTTACAAAATAACTCAAATTAAATTATTAGTATTAAAAATAAAGGATCGAAATGAACTGGCTTAACTCTGGAGAACAGGAAGAATTTTCTTACGGAGCATCAAAAGGCTACTCTCCAAGAACGCGGGCGGAATAAAATTTAAAGTAATAAAAATATATAAAATGCAACTATCGCGCTTAAACGAGAATGGTGTTCAGTAACTTGGAAAATGCTTGTAGACCGAGGTGTCTTTCTGTTGCCTGCTGTAGTCACTTTTTTTTGTAGGCTCCTTCGGAACTTGTTCGGTACCGATGCTTGTTGGGTTGGCGTAGTCAGCTTTACCGCACCTTCCTGGTGGACGAGCTATCGTCGAAGTTGATTTGCTGTAGCTGTGCTAGACTGGACCTAGCCGCACTTTTTGTTATTAAAAATTATTTTTAGAAAATTTTGTAATGTGGTGCAAGGAGCCAATCTCCTCCAAGCACTTGTCCTCTCAGACTCCGCTCCCGGACTGCACAGGTTCTTTTTCCTCCTTTTTAAACCCAGTAGCTCCCTTCCAAATGCAATAGGAGGCCCGACGTTAACTAACTGACCACCCTCGAATATGCGACTTGCCTGAGGGCTTCGACAAACTTTTGAAGGAAAATTCTTATTGTTTGCCAGAAAATTAAATAACACAACGTTAAAATATAAGGTAGAAAATGGGTCACCAAACAATGTAAATCAGATATAACTTATTATGTAAAAATTTAGATTAACAAATTTATAACGTCCGAATTATAATACTTCTCGGCCGAAAATTTTTATTAAAGCATAATAGAGTAATAAATAAAAAAATCTTTAATTAAAAGAAATTCATAAACAAAAAAATTAATTAAAATTTGAATGATAGTTAGCCACACGTTGAAGGCGCCATTTATGCAATGATTAACAAGAAGATTTAATTAAATTAGCCCCACGTTTAGGAAGCCATTTATGTAATGATCAATAAGGTCATTTTAATTAACAGTAATAATTAACAAAATTATGTATTTAAAAATTTATTGTTGATAATTACACATTATAATCCCTGCTTTGCATGCCGAATTCCATCAATTTAACAAACAAATATTTGAATTTAATTTTATGAATTCGTGGTGTTCTATGAAAATATAACTTTATAATTTTACAATCAATTTCGTTGAATTTCTCATTATCTCAGGGTCACCACTGGGTTTGATAGGAAGAACAAGTACAATGAACAGAAACAAAGTATTTTAATAAACGGTTATTTTGATTGGTTATAATCGCCATGTTAAATCGACGGTGAAAACAGGGACATATCCAGAAACCGATTATTTCTGCAGTACGTCTACATATCGGAAAATGAAGGAAATATCTTAAATGATATTTAAGTCTAATATATCTGTCTTAAGAATATTTATTTTCGTCTTTAAACTAAAATCTGAATTAATTAAATATTTGAACTGTTGTTATGTTAAGGTATTCATAGTTTTAAATGAATTATGTCATAATAATAAGAAAGATAGCTAAATACACACAAAAGAAGTGATGATGTAATACGATACAACGTTTCTGGAATCCTCGTTCCTTTCCTCAGGTGCAGAAAAAACGAAAGAGCCTGGAGTGACACAACTGAAGAAGTCAGTTGACAAAATTTAAAAGCCCTGACTTTTGCAGTTAAGTCGCTTTAGGGTCTTGCGTTTTTTTCTGCGCTTGAAGAAAGGAACAAGGCTTCTAGAAACGTTGCGTCGTATTTATATCATCACTTCTTTTGTGTGCATTTGGCTATATTACTAATTTTCAATCAGAAGTATATTTTTCGTGTAAATTAATTCAATTTGCTCTATTGTTTATGAATATTGGATATAAAAAGCTGATAAAAGATATAACATCTAAGCTTGTTATGTACTTAATGATTTTTTTTCTCTTTATTAAACTTACAATCTACATTTGTACAGAGAATTACGAAAGTTTTTCTATAAGCAAATATAAACGTGTTACATCCATTCATATTTATTCCAGTTTACATTATTTCCTTTTAGTTTCTTCAAGAAGTATTTTGGCCATGTTTTAGTCGTCAGGTAGTAGGACCAGTAGTATTTAATTCCTATACGAGTTTTTTCAGTAACTTGTTTTTTTTTGTAGATGTTAAAATATTCGTTACATTTCTTCTTTTACAAAAGGAATCCTGAGTCCTGTGTGTAGAGTTTCATTACTGACTGTACCATGCAGGGACATGTGGTTGAAAGTACTTTGGACTCGAACCTTGGTAATACACTCAGATGTTTTGCACAATCCCACACTTTTAGGTTTCAGGATTGTTTTGTACCCTAATATTTTATTTTAGAGGAATAGTTTTGATCTATAACCAAAGAGCCAGCCAGTACTTTTGTCGGAATTTTAGTTTGAGTTGTCTTTTTTTATATATAGTAGGTTTATTCCAGGTTATTCGGTCTATATGGAGACCCAGGTACTTTGTATCCGTTTTAGTAGGGATGCGCACGTCGTTGTGGGCACGTGGTTTGTCGCCGGGTGGACGTGATGTGAACTGATTTTACTTGTTTGACTTTGACACGCCATCGGGTGTATCCGTTGTTGAGTAAATTCAGAGGTCGTTGTAGGTATATGGATGTATGGCAAGATCTGCATCATTAGCAAGCACTGCTACATCGTCGTCTAAAGAGGCGTTTTCAATAGTGTTGCGTTCAGGAATATCTGCAGTATAGTTCAGGAAACGCTGTGGTACAAAAACAATACCCAGAGGAACACCAGGGTGGAGCTTGGATTGTTCTTGATTCAATTTTGCTGAAAAATGTCTGCTTGTGACATATGATTTGATTAGGAGATAATAGTTTTTGGTTAATTAAAATTGAGAGAGTAAATTTACATTAAGTACGTATGCAATTTATATTGTGAGATAAAGCTACATTTTCAGGAACTGAACTCGCTCACTCTCCAAACTAACAAAACTGAATCGTATACAAGCATGTAAACCCAAAGAGAATACTATTTTTTCAATAGGATACAAATACAATACATATTGCTTGAGCCGCTTTCATTGTTCCGTACAATATATCTGGACAGGTTCATGCTTAAGAGAAAACTGCTATAAGTAAACAATTGATATTTCGTACAATCTCCACATATTATAAAATAATAAACGTACTCATTCAGTATAATTATTCATCGAATTTTGTTTTTAATATTTTGCCATCTGGTTTCCATTATACAAATATGATTAAATATTTTCCGCTGACAATGGATTTATGAAATCGCCTTAAGTTATTTTGAATGCTCGCTTATAGCTGGAGAGAAATAGCTTGTCGTGTTTGAATACGATTCGCAGTGGCCCACTGCCCTGTAATGGTAGTGGGGGTAGGCCGGATCTCATTTTAACACGGAACCTTTAATTCGGAAAACTGGTACTATGAAACTATACTGAAAACATTGACGCATGGAATTATACTGTGTTCAGTTCTAAATATGCTGTATACCAAAAAAATTCATTCGTAAAAGTTAAGAGATCATAAGTACAGAGTGTGGTAAGAAGACCTTGGCTCTGTCTGTATATTCCGTTCAGAAGAATATAATGGATTTTTTAAAAGAATGATTGTGCCGTTGCTCCAAGTCAGAGCTCCCCCTTGACGACAATAGTCTCCCCTCCATCTCTCCCTTCTCCTACTGCGCATGCCACGCTACTTCTCGTGACTTTCATATTTAAGAAAAACTACTTCAATCCTTTCAGCTGCTACTATGACATAGCGCAACTAAATATTGGGTATTTTCATTTTATTATGAAAATATTTGACGTGAATTTTTAAATTTGTGACATTATGAATTTTTTCGAATCCTTTATTATTTTAAAACAATCTTAAATTTTATATTCACCAACACGTAATGTGCGATTGTTTCAGTAGGTGTCTCATTTCTCTCTCATATAATATTCGTAGCCTACGAGAGTTAAAATTGGTATCAGGAACTTAAGAAAGTCATAAATACTCCGAATACCTTAAGAGATCGTAAAATAATACCGCTAGACTAAGACTAAAGGATATATTAAGTGAGTATGACAATATCGGTAGCCTAAGAGAGTTGAATTTACTTTTGTTAACGTAAGAGAATCAAAAACACTCGCGGAATGTTAAGAGAAAAAATTCTCCGGTTACTATAAAGGAGTTAAAAAATTGAGTAATTTAAGCCAGAAAGAAATATTCGCGGTACGTTAAGAGAGATAAAAATAGTCCCGGGACCCTAAGATTGTGGTAAATACTAGACACCTCCAACCTTATTTGTTCCTAAAGTAACAAATGTAAAAATTTTGGCTTTACAAGTTTAAAATTGTACGCGAAATTTTCCTTCATTCTCAGGGGCTGAAATGCAACTTAACTTTCATGTTGAATGTCAAAATTAAACTCAGCGACTTGCTTAACTCCGGAATAGAAACAATTTGGATTGTTTTTGCATTATTTTTATGTAAAACCCATCCGCCTCACCCCTTCATTATCATTAGATTATAGTTTGAAAATAGGCAGCTTTGAGAAAGTCAAATTTTGCGCCACCTAAGACTTTTCATTACCTGGTAATAATTACCGATTTAGAATAGCCACTCCACACCCATAGATGCAAGGAGCGTTTCAGACAATCAGTGTTTGTACGTGTACAATATTTATTCATGACTTGACTAAAATATTTTTAGCTAACACTTGAATAAGTATAAATTTTATTTGGATTTTTAGACTTACTCCGTTGTACACCTACATTGAGGACTAAATGATATATTAATTTTTATGATTTTCCTTAATAAATTATTTCTGCCCAAAATTTGCCTGTCTTCATACATTTATAACTCAAATAGAATACCTCAACAAATTTAAGTATATAATCGGTTCTGTAAAATATCTTCAGATCTTGTCACAGTCGCCATTAAAATATATTGTACGATATAATTAGTAATATGGGCAATATCATAACGTACGAGTGCGTGCTGTTTGATTGAAAATTTGTCTAACATTATTCCTATAATTCTGTACTGACTAAAGCCTGTTTTATTTAAAGCAGTAGTATATTTAAAATCGTATTCCTCGAATTGCAGGATGTTGCGTGTGTATCTAATAACCTGCTACTGATTGAATGAGATACTGACTTTTACCCGCACTTCCATTAAAATGAGTGTGAGGAAGTTTAGTCTTCCTTCAAGAGGAAACAGCCATCTTATGCTCTCAATTCTAATTGGTCTCCGAACTCATCTCTTAACAGCAAGCGGAAAGTGCACCATCACTTCAAATGTTACGCTCTACTCAAACGTAACACGGTCATTCTTTATATCGAGGACGATCGCATTTGATAGTTTCCTCACTGTAGTTGTATTTAAAAAAAAAACTATAAGCCAACTCGCAGTATTTCGGGAATGAAAACTTCACGTAAAGTACATAACGTTATGGTTACTCTTAACTTCAAATATCTGCATACGGTGCATACGGGCCGATATTTTAATGCATTACTTATTGTAGTGTTAATTTAATATATTTAGCGTATTATGTAGAATTAGTGTTAGTTATTTTCTGACCTACTCTTTGCAACGAAACTTTAGTTTACCTTCCTATTATTTAAAGTAAAAATTGAATTTTAAGGTTTAACATTTCAAAATTCCTTCAATTATTGTGAAAAGCGAACCCTTTACCAACAATAGAAGTTGGATTTTGAAACGTTCACCGTGTAGGATGACGGAATCACGGACCTTGGACATACGGTAAGAGTTGTTTGTTGTTTCCATTGGAACAGTCCGCCAACTGCCTCCAAAGTCGTCAAGGAACGGAGAAGGGAATGCTGAGTCCCCTCTGCCATCGGAAGGACCCAATGATCGATCTACCTGATGCAGGTTTTCTAGGGTTTGTCCTGCATTGCCTTTAGGCGAATGCCGGGTACGATCCTTAAGGTAAAACCCGGGGACCCTAGTTAACACTTCACTACCTTGCTCTACCCTTCCGCGTCCTCCCCTTTCAAATCCCTTCCTACGCTATTAAAGGGGAGCTGCGACCACGTGAGTTATCCTCTAAAAATATTCTAAATTGATAAAACCTTCTTAATTCTTTATAAAAAAAATTAAAATATTTCAGATTCCTTTCCAGAATGGCAGTTTGATATTCCCAAACATCCCATACGGGTGTATATTATTATATTACGAGTGTATAGAACTACGATGGAAACGCTTTTTTTTAGAGTAATAGATTAGGCCTACATGTGGTTAATCAACGTGGTGAAGGAAGGGATTTGAAAGGGAGGATGCGGAAGGTAGCCAAGGGTTAACTAGGGTCCCTGGACTGTAGTTTTAGGATCCTACCCGGTATTCGCCTAAAACAAAACCAGCATGTGATACAAAGAGAAATTTAGATCATATTTATTTCAGATTCCGTATTGAATGTAACTTTATTATAAACTACAGGTGGTCTTTCTTAAGCTATGTGGAAACTAAACTATTAATTTATTAGACCCTTTGAGGGTTGATTCGCTTTATCTATGTGTTGTCTTAGCAGTTGGTTCTGCAAACTGTATCAAGTTCCTCTATTTTTTCTTGATTTACATACATTATTAAACTTTAAGAGAACAAAATCAGAGGACGAAACGTCATTTAGTTCATATTTTTCTTAATAAACAATTTTATACTCTAGGCCGCGTATTTGTTTAATTATTTTTCCCTGATTTTCCTTGTGTGACATTTATGATACATAAGTACGATAAATACCTAATATTAAATATCGTAAGAAACAAATTTTTATAGAATAACATCGAGTTTATTTTTAAAAAGACCGTCTTTCAATTAATTGGCGTTCACTGAAATTTGTGTCCTGCGACGAAAGTAACCAATGAAAATAATGTGGCGAATTGATCTTCTGATTTTCTCTTCCGTTAAGGCCGTTTGTCGTGATTAAAGGAATAGAACATTCTTAATGGTACGGCAGAAATAATTTGATGGTTTCTTGCCTCTTTGTCTAAACAGTGTTATCTTCCATTTAATTTAGAAAATTAATTAGCAGTTGTGTGTCACGATAATCGCTGACTTCATGTACCTGTTGTATATGCATTTGGTAACTGGTGTAGAATAACTGTGCCGTGGTTTCTCTGAAATGATGTTAAGAAATTCGTATAAATTATTCATTAATCCATTGATCTATGGGAAAGTCAAGGACCACATATTTAACATGACCCTTTAAAGAGTGTTGGTGCTCGAGTATATGTAATCTGAGATGAGAAGTCGGTACAGACACTATCTGGCTAAATTATAAGGATAAGAATAACAGTTATTTGTAAAGGGTGAATATATTTAATTAAATAACGGAGAAAATGTGTGTGGAAACACCTCGCATGAGGTCAAACACGTGTTTAAAGCCAGCGAGCGACTCGGAAACGATGGAAAATTCAGTAAGCCAGCAATACATTTATTTATTATGTTTTCTAATCCAATGATACTATAAATTTAGCTGAATTTAACACAGGGTGCATTAATTAATCTACTTTTCAACTATACGAGCAGTGCAACAGTAGAAACGTTAATTAGGCCAGTTACCATATGAAAGGGTCACATTGGAGCCGAGAATGCCGTCTCATTTACCTGAATGTACCATCTGAATTCGTAAACTAACCATTTGAGAGAGGTGCAGGGCATTTACAACACCAACAGACATTCACGCCCAGGTACACAAAAGTGAAAAATCCTATTTCGTGTTCGAAAAGGACTACCAAAGTCAATTTACATTGTTGCTAATATTGTCGACATTAGAGCTATATTTTAAGTAAAGGAAGCTTTATTAAATGAAACTTGTCCACGAACTGTAACATTTATCACTTGTTAATAAGGAATATTTAATTAATATTTGCAAAGAATTGTTACTTTTTTCCCTGTGTTTGGCCCGAGTTTTACGTAACGAAGCGTGACAACAGGCACTATTCCACACAAATTACTGTTTTTATATAAAAAAAACTTTTTCCAAATAAGAAAAACAATTTTTTAATGTCATTCTTTTCATTTAACGTACATGGAACTCGTTTTAATTAAGAACAACGTTAAGACCATTGGCATAATAAAAATTATGATTCTACGTAAAACTACATGAAGGAAGTGTGTGATGGAATTAGGCAAGTTCTGCAGCATAAGACAGACGTTTCGGAACAGACTATGAGAATGTTCTACCTTGTTGGTCGGTTTACCGTAGAGCGACCAAAAATGGAGGCAGCAACATCGCATTAGAGCCTGAGCTGCTTTCCCTTTCTCCCTGTAAATTGTCTCCATTCCTTATGTCTTATGTATCGCGCGCTTCTCTGAGAAGTACCAGACATAATCCACGCTGAAAGTCTGAGGTAGTCCCGAGAAACAGGGAACGTAATGCAACCGCTCTGAATATAAATGTATAAACATTTCCTCATATCCATTAGGATAAATTTATAGCGTCATTACACACTAGCATATAAATTAAAAAAGTTATTCATACTGAAAAAGTTTATTTATGTTCTGAAAAAATGAATTAATTCAATATGAGGAATGTTTTATGTTTTGAATTTAATTACTTATTTTATGTCTAATTTTCGTTACAATTTGAATACTTTTAAACAGTTTATTTTACATTGGTTTAACAGTAACACTAATAATTTGAGATATCAATATATTTAATGTTTTATTTTATTTATTTATAGCCAAATACCCACTCAATTTTCCTACTGAACCTAACTCATTAATTTCTATATCAATTAATTATAAAATGCATGATCACTTTAAAATATCGATTTTAATACGTCACTATTAGCTGCTTGTTCCGTATGTATCTTGTATTGTTGAATATTGGTAAAATATTTTTCTTACTAAACTAATTATACAATGTGTTTCAGAATTCATATTACAGGTCTAGGTGTTATAGAGGGGTCTTAGTAGGTACATTTTTAATAAGGATCCTGTGTCCGGAAATGTACCATTAGGATTTACATAAGTTTGATTATCGAATCAACTATGAGTTCTTATCATTGCATGAACTTTCTGTGGGTGGTATGGGTGGAGTTGCAGGTGACGCAAAATACGGCAGACAAACGTGTGGGGCATATTCGTGGCATGGGAAATGTTTCGAATACTCATCGATGTATTCTCTCCTACGTAATGAAGGACTTCTTGTTCTAAGTCAAAAGTGTAGCGCGTCCGTGGAGCACCACAGTCAGTCCTCCTAGCATCGAAGGTACCTGTTTCTCGCAGCCGTCGACAAAAATGGTATGTGATAAAGTCAGGAAAGATGGGTCTCTCTGGTTTTTTTGAACTAAGGTTCCCACATGCCGAGGCACCTTGGTCTGTTTTGAGAGGTGTATGTTCCGGGGTCGCAGACCTTGGGCATACGGCAAGAATTGTCCGCTATTTCTATTGGAATAGTCGGCCAGCTGCCTCCTAAACAGGCCAAGGCATGGCGAGGGGTAAGCTGCGTCCCCACAGCAAACTCCTCTCCCGTCATCGGAAGGGCGTGGGACAAGTACCAAATGCCCGACCTACCCGATGCAGGTTTTTCTAGGGTTTTCCCTGCATTTCTTTAGGCGAATGCCGGGTAGGATCCTTAAACCATAGCCCGGGGGCCCTAGTTAACCCTTGGCTACCTTCCACTACCCTTCCGCATCCCCCCTTTTAAATCCCTTCCTATGCTATTAAAGGGGACTTGCCCAATGTGGATCACCCTCATGTAGCCTGTTGCCCTAAAAAAAAAATGCCCGACCTACCCGATGCAGGTTTTTTTATAGAGTTTGTCCTGCATTACTTTTAGGCGAATGCCGGGTAGGATCCTTAAATTATAGTCCGGGGGCCCTAGTAACCCTTGGCTACCTTCCTACACCCTACCGCATCCCCCCTTTCAAATCCCTTTCCTATGCTATAAGAGGGGAGTTGCCACTATGTGGATTACCCTATACATAGCCTATCTACACCCAAAAAAAAAAAAACCCTCTCCCGCATGACACATTTTGTTGTTATGGGTGTTTTGCCCCAAAAGTGTAAGTAACCTGCGAGGGATTTTCTCTCGCAGGCAGAACCTTTTAGGAGAGACACGAAGGGGCTGCCTTTGGTGATGCCTTTTCCTCTCCGTTTTTGAACTAAGGTTCCCACAAGCCGAGACACCTCGTCCTGTTTTGAGAGGTGTATGTTCCGGGGTCGCAGACCTTGGGCATACGGTAAGAGTTGTTCTGTGTTCCCATTGGAATAGTCGGCCAGCTGCCTCCTAAACTGGTCGAGGCACGGAGAAGGGAATGCTGCGTCCCCACAGCAAACTCCTCTCCCGCTATCGGAAGGGCGTGGGACAAGTACCCAATGCCCGACCTACCCAATGCAGGTTTTTCTAGGGTTTTCCCTGCATTTCTTTAGGCGAATGCCGGGTAGGATCCTTAAACCATAGCCAGGGGGCCCTAGTAACCCTTGGCTACCTTCCTCTACCCTTCCGCATCCCCCCTTTCAATCCCTTCCTATGCTATTAAAGGGGAGTTGCCCAATGTGGATCACCCTCATGTAGCCTGTTGCGCTAAAAAAAAAAACTCCTCTCCCGCTATCGGAAGGGCGTGGGACAAGTACCCAATGCCCGACCTACCTGATGCAGGTTTTCCTAGGGTTTTCCCTGCATTTCTTTAGGCGAATGCCAGGTAGGATCCTTAAAATATAGCCCGGGGGCCCTAGTAACCCTTGGCTACCTTCCTCTACCCTTCCGCATCCCCCCTTTCAAATCCCTTCCTATGCTATTAAAGGGGAGTTGCCGAATGTGGATCACCCTCATGTAGCCTGTAGCCCTAAAAAAAAACTCCTCTCCCAGAGACGCCAAGAAGGTCTGCGATGTCTATTCTCTCGCAGGCAATACCTGCGAGGGATGTTCTCTCGCAGGCAGAACCTTTTAGGAGAGATACGAAGGGGCAGCCTTTGGTGATGCCTTTTCCTCTCCGTTTTTGAACTAAGGTTACCACAAGCCGAGGCACCTCGGCCTGTTTTGAGAGGTGTATGTTCCGGGGTCACAGACCTTGGGCATACTGTAAGAGTTGTTCTGTGTTCCCATTGGAACAGTCGGCCAGCTGCCTCCTAAATTGGTCGAGGCACGGAGAAAGGAATGCTGCAAACCCTCTTCCGCCATCGGCATGGCGTGGGACAAGTACCCAACGCCCGACCTACCTGATGCAGGATTTCTAAGGTTTGTCCTACATCACTTTTAGGCGAATTCCGGGTAATATACTTAAATTATAGTCCTGGGACCGTAGTGAACCCTTGGCTACATTTCTCTACCCTTCCGCATCCTCATTTCAAATACCTTCCTATGCTACTAAAGGGAAATTGCAAACATGTGGTTATCCTCATGTAACCTTTCGTGATATATACACAGTGCAGCTCGTCATTACGTCCAGCTTCACCGTTAATAAAAAACATCTAAGTGTAATCTTCAAACGTGTATTCTACCATCATGTACTGTTTCGTCCTGTACTGCTCAATGACTGAATGGCAGCTAATGTAACGGCCGACTGTAATATGGCGAATAAAGTGCGTGAGGAAGCAATTAGAAATTTAATTAATTGATTATAACGATAATGGATGTGTAAACTGGTGAATTGTTGTGAACATATAACTTTTTCAAGTTAATTAAATGAAAATTATTTCATGTGCACCCTTCGACTAACATGTGAAGTGTTGACCCAAGATCCATCAACTTTTTCAAGTTAATTAAATGAAAATTATTTCACGTGCATCCCTTGACTAACATGTGAAGTGATGACCCAAGTTTCATCAACTTTTTCATGTTAATTAAATGAAAATTATTTCATGTGAATCCTTCTACTAACATGTGAAGTGATGACCCAAGTTTCATCAACTTTTTCAAGTTAATTAAATGAAAATTATTTCATGTGCATCCTTCGACTAACATGTGATGACCCTAGTTTCATCCATGATTATGAAAATACGCAAAAAAGACAGCTTTGTTGCTGTGAAACATCGCCAAAACAGAAACTCTCGGCAATATATTTGTTACATTGGAAACACAGCACAGACAACTTCTTCAAGTCCAAATTTTCTGTCAATGTACAACACTTTATGAAACGCGTACCTTTTCTGCTAGTTCGCTCAATTTTAGTTGACGATCATCCAAAACCATTTTGTTGATTTTCGTCACCATTTTTGACATGGTTACTTTATTTGGTCAACCACTTCGATGTTAGTCTTGGCAGCTCGTCCAATCTCATTTAAATGGTTGAAATAGTTAACAAACAACATTGTGAGATACGCACTCAATCTCAATGACCACAAAATATATTTTTTCAGCGGAAATATCTTGCACGTTAAAAATTTCCATTCCCTTCAACTTATGCCCAGCGGGTCAATCAAAAATTTTAATGTCATACATGCCATACACGACAATCTTTTAAACAGAGACTCTGGCTACCAAATTAGTAACGCGTGGAATCCCATTATTAAAATATTACGCGACATGGAAACACATGTGTTCTTGACACGGTCGTCAGACGATCCTCAACGGCCAATCAGATCGCAGCACGTATTATTGGAGTTCGAGCCTATAAATACGGCACAAATGACATGAAGCGACATAGTCTGAAGACGGCGGTAGAGAATGACCGCAGAAACATCAATAACGAGAAATCTGTACCTGTTGATTAACCGCGAAAACTTTATTAGGATAAATACAATCAATGTCACTGAATCCGAAAAATATTAATTAGACTCAAATATCGGGTGTTTAACATGTTTAAAAAATTCCACCCGCGTCCACCCTTGCTTCTGAGAGTGTTAGTGGTGTTTTACAACCCTAGTGTTGGTTTTCGCTTCTAAAGGAACACGTGCACAAAATTTGGTCTATTGCTATGTTAATAATTTTTCTGATTTCCCCATATAATTGTGTTGTAATCTTATTAATTTCCTTTATATAATTAATCACTTGAAATTCCTCCTGTCAGAAATTTTTTCTCGACTCTCAATTTATATATATTTTACCTTCACACGACTCTTCCATATCTCCGCGAATATTTGATATTACTACAGTTTTATTTCCTTCGGCATCTTCTCCCATAACGGATTCTGTACTTTAACCGTGTCAGTGTTGTTTATTGACTCTCCTCATCGCGAATTCCAACCGTCTCTTTTTATGTCGTTCTCGTGCGCAGCTCTATCATTTCTCAGATATGTCATTCCAGCCTGGAGTTCTACGCGTATCTGCTGTTGTAACATTTTTCTTTCTTTCAAAATCGCGTATTTTTATTAACAATTTTGTTAAAATTAGACATTCTGTTATCTTCTTTCAGACTTTCAAACTTATTTGCTAACATTGCACTCATACTCGCCATATTTTCTTTATTTCTTTTTCTGCTTAATACTGTGATATGTATTCCTGTCATCTTAATACAGTAACATAAAGTACAATACGAAAATATATAATGTCTGCAATTAATCGAAAATAATGTTGGTGAAATCTCAGATAACGTGTGCAGACAATCCGGGGTTATGGATTCCACTGAGTATAATTATGACAACACAGGAAGTGTCAGCACCCAGCTAGTATTAAATAAAGCCAGCCACATATATGGCACATACAGCGTGGAGAAATATCATTATCTCTTAATTACTGATAGTCAAACATTATTAATTACCATACTAAATCATAAAACTTTTCATTATTTAAATGAAATGCCATTTGGAAAGGATGTGTTTCCCATAACTCCAGTTATGGGTTTTGAAATATATCGTTTGATTATCAATAATTTGAAAAATAATACGGCCTAGGTTTTCAGAATTTTAATTGAAATTAATTACAATATCGCTAAGTCTTTCATTTAAAAGAAACTACTTCCTATGTTATGTTTATAATAAAAATAGTGATTTATCAACATTTTAATTTAATTATATTTTATTAATTGAAAATGTATTAATTTATTCTTTTAATTTAATTGTCTCTCATTTATTTATTGGAATTATATATCTCTACTATTACAAATATAACATCTTTAGAAACACATGAGGAAATTTGAAATAAGATATGAAACATGTAGAGTTAGTGTAATTTATTTAATTGGAAGTCTGCATTAAGGAGAAATGTCGTTTCATTGTCCAGAAATGGTTGCCCGAGAAGCATACCATCAAATGGAATCCGCGAACTGCTCGAAGCAGAAAAAAGTTCAATTACAATCCAGTAGAAGGTTCTAATTCCTGCATGAAGCAACACATGAGTTTTTCCAAATTTAATTATTGTTTCTACCATGCAACGAATTAGTAATTAAATTCCTAGCAAGCTATTCAAGTTGAGAGCATGCAATTTTCTTTCCAGGTGGAACAAATATGCAAAGAAGATCTGTAGTATTAAAAAATGTTGAGATTCAGAAAAATCGATTAGGAACTAATATAAACATACTTTTGTATTGCATAATTAAATATTTTATTTATACTATGTAGCGTTATTGCATTTTATTTCAACACTGCTTGAAACGAACGATAATGATTCAAAATTATAAAATAAGTAAGTTTCCTTCTGCAGAAGAAGAAGAAGAAACAGAAGGTGTCGACATAGTGGCAAATCCCCTCTTATAGCATAGGAAAGGGAATGAAAGGGGGGATGCCGAAAGGTAGAGCAAGGTTGCCAAGGGTTAACTAGGGCCTTCGGTCTATGGTTTAAGGAACCTACCCGGCAATTCGCCTAAAAGTGATTCAGGGAAAACTCTAGCGAAAACTGCATCAGGTAGGTCGGGCATTTGCTACTTGAGCCACGTCCTTCCGATGACGCGAGTGGGGTTTGCTGTGAGGTCGCAGCTTTTCGTGCCTTAACAAATTTGCACAAAAATTCTTAATACCTACAGAATTACCCATTTGAAGGACGAGTAGGCCTATTAAGCTAATGAGTCATAAAGGTACCACAAAGTGAAAAAAAGGGAATCTTATCAAATTTATCTTCAGGACTTTTACTCTATCCACTCCATTAATTATTATTAAAATAAACGGAAAAAACTTCTATTAATTATTAATAGTCTTAAAAATACAAAAAATTAGATTATTTTACGAAAAGCTGATTATAATTTTCAAATCACTGAATCCGAGAAAGATTATGTATTTTTTCCCAGTTTTAGGATTTTTCAATTAATTAATAGCATTTATTATGGCCTACCATAATTTCAATTTGAAACGTAATTTTCATTTATGATATGAAACTATGAATTAATGGATTTATTATTCCTGCATTTGCGATTCACACGGTGATAGTCACAAAGAATAAGAATATACGACGAAATGATGAATAATTGCATAAAAAAACAACATATAATTCAGTTGTTGATAAAAGAAATTAAAGTATTCCATACATTTCCCTTCACTGACAGGTACACATTCTTTATTCCTCATTGAAAATTTTTATAATTATAACGTAACGTCTCAGAAACTTCTGGAGGTAAATTGCTCCAATCGGCTATAGTCTGATTTACAAAAAGAAGACATCAGTGTCAAAATTTCTCTGCCCTATTTTATATGTATTTTCCCCTTGTATTGAAATAATTAACTTTGACCAATGCTATTGACATATTCTCCCATGGTTATTGACCTATGTACATACGTTGTAAAAAGATCCATGATATGTAAGCATTTCCGTTTTTTCCCCTAAATACTAACAATTTAACATTCGAACTTCCTCATTTTCGTATTCAGGACACCGCCTAACTAATTTTCTGCTCCACTTTATACTCTATCTACTCCCTAATATATTCTAAAACTTCCCATAAAATAGCACCATACAGGGAACAGTCGAGCGTGTTTTGGAGCTTCCTCTTTTTATAATTCTCAAAAATAAGTGTAACGACTTCCACGCTTTCCTAATCACATACGATATCGGTCCCCAAAATGCAACGTACCTGTGCAAGGTTTTCTAGAGTTTGGTCTGCATCACTTTCAGGTGAATGCCGGGTAGGATCCTTAAGCTATAGCCCGGAGGCCCTAGTTAACCCTTGGCTACCTTACTCTACCCTTCCGCATCACACTTTTCAAATCCCTTTCTATACCATTAAAGGGGAGTTGCCACCATGTGGATTACCGCCATGTAGCCCGTTACTTTTCTTAAAAAACGTATTATTTTAAAGAGGAGAAGCATCCACGTTTATGACCCTTATGTAGCCTGTCTCACTAAAAGATAATAGTGGCGGCCCAGTTTAGGGTCCATCTTCGCTTGTGCTTCTCCTTCCTCATGCCCTGCATCAGCGTCAGTATGCGCCTAGAGTTTAACGACGTTAGATATAATTTATCTATTCGTTCCGCTCTGTCTCTCCTCTCTTCCCTCAATTTGCGCCATCCGCCTTAGCTGCTCACGCGTGCTATAGTATTACTTGATCCAATTACCTACAGAAACTTATTACCTTGATGTAAATAGAATTAAAATTCATTTTATGAAAAATAACAAATTACTCATTTTTTCCAAGCTTGTGGAAATTATTGACCAATATTACTTTTAATGTGTATATTGGTCACATGCAGTCTTTGTTGAGCGCCATTTAATGTTGTATATAAAGCGCAAAGGTCAGGTAATAGTCGTACATAGGAATATATGTAATCAAAGCCATTTCGTAATCTATAAACAATAAGGGACAAATGAGTGTGGGACTCCCGATTTTACACGTAATTGATAACAGTTCGTTTCCTACTTTAACTATCTGTTGTCGGCCTACCAAAAATCCATAATCCACAAAAACAACCTGAAAAAGTAGCACGGGTATGGATTACAAATATTTCTTTCACTCCGCTCTCGTATCTTTGCCACATGCAGTCTGATTTGAGCGCCATCTCAACGTGTTGTATATAATGTTATACCAGCCCAACTTTGAATTCAGGTCAAACACACTGATGATATTGAGAAAAACAAAGGTATTACAGCTTAGATATAAGTAAACTCGGCTTTGAAGAAAATACTCTTGGGATAGTGAACAAATTGTGACAGATATTCGATTCACGACACATTACAAGTGAAAATTACGTTTTAAAAATTGAATTTTAATATTAAGTTAATTTATTACACAAGCCAGAGCATGAATTTACAAATTTTGAAAACAAATTACACACTCTTCATCTTTCAGTACACAGTTGTAGATCAAAACTGAATTAAATCTGCTGCGTAGGATACAAGAAATAGAAATGTGCATCACAAGTGAGTTTGGCAGAAATGGATTTTGGACTAAACAGTTTTCGGTGAAATGGCCTGCTAAGTGAAGACGTGGTTACGGACTGCGAAGTCTTGACCCTCGTTGATGGTCGTCTCAGGATACGAAGATGTGACCCTCCACGCAGAAAGCACAGTTGGTGGTGGTCTCAGTGTACGGGATCAGAAAACAATTTTGTATTCATGATGCCGGAAATAAAATAACATGAAGTTTCGCGGTGGAGTGAAGTTCCGAGAAGTTCCTTCAGGCCCAATGTCTATCATCTGGTCTCCCAGCCAATCCAATTTATGATACAGCCGGGAAAACGTGATTAACACACAATCCAACTGTCCCTTAAATCACAGGCATGGAGACTCTTCCAGTAATTTTCATCACAGACAGAGATAACGCTTTCCGATCGTTGCGTCACGGACTCGGTCAATATAATCATACAATCTGGACAATAATAATAACTTAATTACAATCAAGTAATTAAACTATTTTAATTGTCTTTAAAATTGAGATAATTAGCTAAAATTAAAACTGATTAAATACGCAGAGGAAAATTGGTGTCCATTTCAACATAGTATCTGGTCATCCTGTTCACTGGTCAATCGTGCTGGATTTTAAAGCATCCAAGTTCGATAAAATAGACTTCGTGACTTTTTAAAATTACTGTAAAAAAATGCAATATTTTACTATTTATATCTTATATTCTTTTGAGCATTTTAAAATGGTTTATTTAATTATATAAATCTTAAAGTTCAATTTATTTGTCGCTTTTAACATGCCCTGAGAATGTCTTATTTTCTATGATAAGGCGTAAATTGTTATTATTATTATTATTTTTTTAATTAAAATTTAATGTCGCATTAACCTTTTGGTCATTAGCGACTTACATCTGTTAAGTTCTGCATTTGTATAACATTTAAATTACTTTATACAACTCAGTTTTCATCGTAAAGTCTATGAGGTTGTTTATTGCTGCTGATGAGTTGCAAATCTCCATCATTGAATGGGCGGCTACGGTTGATCTTCTTATATCGCTATATTTGGGGCAGTCAAAGAGGACATGAGGAATTGTTGTGGTCTCCTTGCATGAGCTGCATACCGGCTGCGGAGATTTGGAAATCAAGAATGAGTGAGTGAAACTGGAGTGCAATTTTCTTTTCCTTGTTACAACAACCTGTTGCCTTCGAGATAGTTCTTTCGGGTGCGATATTTCTCTGATGCTGTTGACATTTCTGAGGATGTCTCCGCATTCCTCTGGTAATTTTCTTCTACCTGTTTATCATAAATAAACGATAATGTATAATAATAATGTAACAATTTTGTTTACCGGATATTTCCATTTCTTCGGATATTTGTCGCCATGCCCTGCGATGAATGTCACTTGAATCACTCTGATCCCACAAACATTTGTGTCTGCAAATCAAGTTTATAATTTGCTGTACATCCATTTTTCGACGCACGAAAGTATAAAATCCCAACAACCTAGTCTGCGCGCTTACATATTATTTGGAAGATTGGGATTGTTCGTGCGTGTTCGCACGAGTCAAATTCTTACGAATCCGCATCCAGTGTGCCACAACCAATAGACATCCGCCGGCACGGTATCGTGAATATTTTATATTTTCAAGTATTGTAATGGCAGTCCTCAGTTGTTTAAATTAAATTTGTCAAGTTGTAGTTCACCCCAGGATGTACGTAAGAACCCTGAGAGGAAGAGGAAGTCGTTGTTTTTATTAATTGAATATTTCAATTATAAATTTTGTAATTTTTGGCATTAAATTATATTTTAAACTAGCTGGATGCCCGGCGTTGCCCGAAATATCATTTATCCATAACCCCAGACTTGACTCCAATCTAGGTATATTTTTCGTTATTTTTATGTAACGCAACTCGACCCCTAACCGTAAATGTGTTATCGGCCTGTTACATTGTTTGAAAATTTCCACCCCCGCCAAACCCCGAGCATTATCCAGTTTGTCACAATGAAATTCATTGACATCCCTAACCCCAGAATTGACCCCAATTTCCGTCTATTCGCGTTATTTTCATGTAACGCTCCACCAAACCCCACCCCTAGACGTTATCCCCTCCCATAACAAAAGGGATTGAAATTATACACAAACAAAGTCGTATAAGTTCTATCAATCTAATTAATTCGAAATATAATTATTAAAAGCAAATATCGTCCTCAATTGCATGTTTAAAAATTTCCATCCCCAACCGTACCCTACCCTGGGTGTTAAATGGCCAGTTGAATGTCATAATTAAACTCAGCGCCACCCATAACCCTGAATTTGACTCTAATCTCGGTTGTATTCGAGTTATTTTCTGATAACACCCGTCTGCCCCCACCCTTAACGGTGCTCCTTTCCCATGCCGTAAGGGGTTGAAATTATACTCAGATAACATCAGTATAAACATTATCAATCTCTCTGACTCTTTAAGAAATATTTATCCGACTCCATTATCGGCTGTTTTAGCGTGTTTGAATTTTTTCATCCCGTCCACCCCTGCTCGTGTGAGTGGTAGACGTGTCTCACCTCCGACAGTGTTCGTTTCCTGGTCGCAAAGAACACAACACGTGTACGACATTTGGTGAAATTTTCTCCATCGGTGTAGATTTGTATAAGGAACATCCAAACAAACATTCATACAAACTTACAAACACTTTGCTTTATTTATTAGATGTCCTCCAAGGCGACCCACTCAGCCCTATCCTGTTTAACGTTCAGACGAACGATGTCACCATAGGAATGGCAGGAACAAGCACGTACATATACGCTGATGACATGGCCATCGCAGTGACAGATATCGACAATCTACAAGTATCGCTAAACACACTAAGTGAATGGGCGGAGAGAAATGACATACAGATAAATGAAGACATACAGATAACTTCAGGAAAGGAGGAAGACTCACTGAAGCAGAGAATGTCAAATGCAATGGTAAACTACTCAAGAGTGTTAACAACTTTAAATATCTAGGCATCACAATCCAAACAACGGGAAGAAGTTTCAGACTGCATATAAGATCTAGAGCAGTGGCGGCCACTAGAGCTATGAATGAAATCAGAAACATAACACAACTATCGATCAGCACAGCGATGGACCTGTTTAGGCTAAAGATACTACCTGTTCTGACGTATGGCCTAGAATCAGTAGGAGAGAATACCTCACATACAGACAACTGGAAGAATTGGAGCGAGTAAAGGCTAGATACCTGAAAAGAATTTTAGGAGTTCCACAAAATTCAAGATCGAGGCTAGTGTATGAGCTTACCAGGGAGACCTTCCTAATAGAGGATTTAAGATATGATCTGATACTACCAGCTGGTTCCAGCTTCAGACAGCTTTTATAGGATCTGTATGAGAGGAAACGGAGCATACCGGAGGACTTCTATACAACATCAGCTATGCAGGACAGGACATGGATGGAAGCCAACCATGAACTACGCCACACGGAGACGAGACTGGCGATCCATGGCTTTCACCATAAAGTGTGCTTAAACAAAGTATTTCATGAACCAAAAGACGAGTGTGTGTGTGAATTGTGTTTAGAAGTTTGTGAAAGATATCATATTGCAAAATGTAGGAATAGACGAAAATCTATCGTAGCTTACAGCAAGGAAAGGTTGTAATGTAATGCACGGTCTGTGTGCGCTTCCAATATTTTATTATTAGATGAATTAAATTATTTTTAATCTTTGTATCAAAAAACCCACCCATAATCTCACACAAAGTAAATAAATATTAAAAACTAAAAATTTAAATACATGCAATCGGTTACTGTAAATTAATTGAATTAAAATTAAAATCTTGTTACCTCAACAAATTACCCTCTTCATTAAAAAGTGGTGTAAGGGCATCTTCACATAAGTATAATTGGTACAAATGGATATATATCGATGCTTTCACAGTAATATAGATTCATATATCAAGATAATATTTGAATTCATTTAAATTTTGATTAATTTTCCATTGCATTTGATATACTTTACAGGTACTACTAATTGAATAGTATATTCAGTCCTTATTCTTCATCATGTGAATTATATCTTCCAAGTCTGTACAAATATTTTGACTAACTCAGTAATTATGTTTTATATATTCGAATGTCATTATTAGTTTAACTCAGATTATATAACCTTCATTGAGTACTATCGTTATTAGTCTTTTTAAATTTTCATCTTATCAATATTTACCGCATAATGGAGCTTCTTGTTCATCTCGCCGCCACCAAAAACGATGGATCCGACAATAATATGAGATTTTCCGAAGACCATACTTCTTCTGTTTTCGTATTTTAACATTTAGACAATTGTTACACTAGGGATTTATTGATTTTATTATCACATTTTTCACATCATTACCAAATTTAAAGGATTAATGTATTATCCTCAAACACGTATTTTACAATGTTTTAAGGCGCAATCTACAGCAGTTCTGACCAGCCCACTACAAACAACCAGTCATCGGCCCTAGAGGTTTAAGTGCAAGCTATCTACATGGCCACTGAACTCTGCATAAACATCCCGGATAACAATAGCCTGATTCTAACAGACGCATCTGAAGCAATCAAATATATCATAAACCCCCCCAAAAAAGGAACAAAACACTGAACCTCATTAGGGACAATATCATGAAGATAAGGAATAGGAATGAAAACATCTGTCTAGCATGGATCCCTGCGCATAGAGGAATACCTGGAAACCTCAGGGCCGACAAGTTGGCAAAAGTTACATCAAGAACCATACACAACAGAGAAAACGATATTCAGTGCAACAGCAAGGAAACGTGGAAGTTCTGTAAAGATAAACTCGAAAACAGGTGAAACGAAAAAAAGGAGGAGGAAGAACAACGGAATAATTCACAGTGAACTAGTACACTACAAAGATATAACAATTCCCAAAACATAAACAGAAAAAACAGGTGATGTTATCTAGAGTAAGAACCCTCCACTCAGTTTGTACTCATGCGTTTCCAGATTTACCCAACCATCCTGTGAAGAATGCAGTCAACCACTAACTATTCCCCATATACTCTTCTATTGCAGCAGATATAACGACATCAGAACAACACATCTCAGACCTCTGTACTTTAACGGCAGCTGCCTTGGACATCATCAAACTTATTGAGGAAGTATGTAAATAATAACGCTAAGAAACTATTGTAATTAACATACGGGTCGCCAATGACCGCGATGTCGTCGCGACCGTTATAAACATCAATTTTAAAAAAGAGACGTTTTGTAAATCATTTATATACAATTTGAAGAATACTGGTCATAATTTAATTCATTTTGGAACACGATGCTTTACTTCTTTAGCTTTTGATATGTCATTATTAAATTAACACTGTTTATATCTATCATTCCAACAGTATTTCAACCATTCCTACTTCGACTTTACATTATTTATAGAAATTATTCATTTTCCTGTCCAATAAAAGAAATGGATAAATATTCGTGCAACGTCCGACACTCAGCTACTACTTATATAAAAACGTAAGGATTAGATATGATTAATTATGTGAATGTATTCCGTGACAATGCGCGGACTAAGTGCGGTAAAATTCATGCGATAATAATTGGAAGTGTGCTAGAGAAACCATCAAAAATTGTCTGATTATTTAATTAATTCAACGCGTAATTCAAATCACATTTAATGGAATAAGCACTCTTTAGATAAATCGCTTCTTTTGCATACTGAGGTACGTTCACTGTACTAACAACACTACCAAGTCGAAATTTATTAATTTCGTATCATTTTCATATTGATTTTGTTAAATTTTTGGAATAATTATTTTACTTTCTCTCAATTTAAAATAGTTATTAACATCTGTTAAAAATAATTATACTAAATACGACCTTCTGACAGAAGAAAATATAAACAAAAACTAAGATAATTTGGACGCGGATTGAGTCTTTTTCTAAAGAGACAAAAAATATACAGTCGCCAATCCGCGAGGAAACGTCCGGCACTTTTAAATATAAATTTTCTCAGTTTTTGTTTCGCTTTGTAAGAACGTATTTTTTTGTCATAATAATGTTATTATTTATTTTTCAAATGTCGAGGATCCCTGGACACATTCTTGAATTATAGCCATGTGATTGTTGTGTTTCGAAAAGGAGAATGCAGATTTATTTCCGGATAACCCAAAAGCAAATAGGTAAATAAATACTTAAAGTTCATGATGAAAGATCAACTCTATGCTAACCTTACATGACTACATATATAGTAGCAATTTCAAACGACCTCCAAAATTATTTTTCTGTCTCAATCACAGGTGTATGGACAATTTTAAAAACAAAATTATGAATGTACTTTTGATACTTTTTAGTCTTTTCATTCCGGAAGAGGTAAAACAGGCTTCTCGGACCAGCATAACTCTACATAATCGAGTAATTATATAGAATTGTTCCCTTTCAGTTTTCATCTCATTGTCACATGCGTAGTTGACGTTCGTATTCCTGATCCCCGTCGTCGTCCAAGAATCCTTGTTCATATTAACTCAAGTTCACAAGTTTTAAACTTATATGGATTTTTCGTTTGCTGCGTTTCGACATTATTGAAAATATGTACCAGGTGCGACTATGTTGACGATTTAACTCTTTTGGTCTAGAAGACAGTGAATTCTGAAATTCGAGGATTAGTTTAAATTTTTAGAATAATAATAGCATCGCGTATTCAAAATATTCTTTCTATGCGGAAGTCGAATATTTGAAAATACTTCGATACAGTAAAAAAAATACACCTGTCGAAATAATTTTGAAATGATTCGATCCTTTGAAATCCTACTTTCTTCCACAGGATAAATGCCCTAGAATTTTAGAAGATATTTTTGAAAAATTATCTTCAAATCAAGCAGCTCTTTTTCAAAATGCTATAAACCTTATTGAAGGTGACACAATTTAGTAAATGAAGTTAATAATTTAAAATTTCAGTGTCAAGAACGGTTATAAAATAATTTTCTTCCGTTAACTAACCTAATAGTAAATAGTATTTTTTTTAGGTAACAGGCTACATGAGTAGCGCTGTAGTTACCAGGAACTAATGCTGCGACTGAACGAATTTTTCCTACGGTAAATAAAGTGTTGACATCATAAAAATCACAATTAAGTGTTGAGACTTTGAAAGCCATTTTATGTGAAAAATTTAATGACGTTTTAAGCAACGACAGCAATCTTTTTAAATAATTCACTCAAATGAGAAATATGCCAAAGAATAAAATAATACTATACATAATTTTTTTATGTATTATATTTGTAAATTGTACTTATGTGGAATTTAAGAAATATATATTACAACACTATTTTTGGGTTCTATGAAAATTTTTGTTGCTCCATATAGACCAACCGACCCGGTTCAATGTTGCCCCGCTCTACCAATATTAAAATACCTCTACAAGATTGTTCGCAAAAACTTCAGTCATTTCTTTGTCACTCTTGACCCGCTGAAGTATGCGGTCGGCGAGGAGCATTTGTCGATGTTTGACGATACAAGGCCCGGCATACGGACGGTAATTGTAGGAACTGTTGTAGAGTTTGGATAAGGAAACTCACATCTCATTGGCTTCGAAATATTCAAACCCAGTATAAACTCTCCAAATTTAATCCCTTCACATAATTTAAGAGACAATCATACTTCAACGTAACGGTTAAAATATTTTTTTACATATATTAAAATGAAAATGTGTTAATTCCAATATAATAATGGATTTATATTGTTTCATGCAAATGCAATTGGTTGAATTAAGGATAATTTATTAATTTTTTAACAATAGTATGTAGATTAATGAACATTTAATTTATTTGTCTTGTCGAAGTCTAAATAATTTATTTTTAATTATGATAAATTTCAGTATACAACTTTAAAATTTGTTTTCTTTGATTTTAAAGATATATTTTCTTGTGACTCTTGAATTTTCAATTAATTTTTCTGTTGAATTCTAAATTAAAGTGTTCTTTGAATTTAAATTTTGATTTTTGATTCAATTTAATAATTTCAGTAAAAGTAATTTTATTTTGATTCCATGCTTGTTGTGTTTGAATCTTTATATAAATATCAAAGGTAATTAACTTAATTTAATTGTTTTGAAATTGTTAGTTACAAGCTTTCATTATTAATGCAACGACCGATTTTGTATTGATATTCAGTGGATTTTGCAAGTTCTGACCAACAATATTTATTACAAGGTTAATTTTTCAAAAAATTCAGGTGAATATTTGTTTTTGTTGTCGTGTTTTTTTTATTAAGGGTAACAGGCTACATGAGGGTAATCCACATGGTGGCAACTCCCCTTTAATAGCCAAGGAAGGGATTTGAAAGGGGGGTACAGAACGGTAAAGTAATGCAGGGAAAACCCTAGAAAAACCTGCATCACGTAGGTCGGGCATTGGGTACTTGTACCACGCCCTTTCGATAGCGGGAGAAGAGTTTGCTGTGGGGACGCAGCATCGCTTCTCCGTACCTCGACCAGTTTAGGAGGCAGTTGACCGACTGTTCCAATGGGAACAGAGAACAACCCTTACCGTATGCCCAAGGTCTGCGACCCCGGAACATACACCTCTCAAAACAGGCTGGGGTGCCTCGACTTGTGGGAACCTTAGTTCAAAAAACCAGAGAGATGTGAAGGCATCCCCAAAGGTAGCCCCTTCCTGTGTCTCCTAAAAGGTTCTGTCTGCGAGAGAACATCCCTTGCAGGTACTGCCTGCGAGAGAATAGCCCTCGCAGACCCTTGTCGTGGTTCCCCTTCTATTTCTCTTATAAATTTTGCTGTTCTGACCGAGTGCAAGTGGTAGGGTATTTTTGTTCGCTCCAATATATTAATTAAATATAAAGACTGCATTAATACAAATTAAAATAACCCCCAAGAAACCTTGTTATTAGAGTATTAATAATTTTCTACAATGATGTTATTTCACTCAGAATATTTTTTTAAAAAATACGATGGCAATCAACACAAAATTCCATTTTACAGCTTCTTTTAGAAATGTGGACTGTATAGAATTAGTTGCCTTTGTACCACCCGCTTTTATCCTTTGGATGACCACTTTTTTTTATCTTGTGCACAGTTTGCATTTCTATTGGAAATACGAGTGTGTGTGCTGAGGTAAGATAATGTATCGTAGTGTGAAGCTATGTGTACGGCTTTGTGGCATGTGTGAAACAGCCCATTAGAGGGAGGCTTCCCTGGGGTCCTTGTGATCACAGACCCGTCCCTTCCGCTGCTGGAATGTGACCTTTTAGGCAAGGAGCCAATGTTTCCGACGTTATTGGTAAGGCCGGTTACGGATGAACACGCGGTATATAAAATATACATTTCCATGCAATTTGTTCCCCTTAGTTGTGTATTCATGAGGTCTAAATTGCCACTACAAATTTTAAGAGCATTTTTCACCGATATTTTATTTATTCAGGGTGATAAACTAAACAAACACCATGAGAAATGTTGAAGGCTTTTGGACGTCGATGATAAGTATTGTTTATATGTTTTATATTTATATGTATTTGTTTGTGAAGTCAAAGTTTTCAAAGAATAAATAAGTAAACCAAACTAGATATATGTGGTCATAATAATTGTATATTGTTACGCAGTTTGTTTATTAACTAATATGTTTTCCAGTTCACTACAGTCACATAAAAACAGAAATTTAATCGTGATTTTTGATGGCTGCTTTTGAATAACTTGCCAACATTTTTCTACTAAATTACAAGGGTGGTATACGACCGCAACATGAATATGGCAACACTCTTCAACAAAAGCTAGAGGATGTATGTGTTTGCGCATATCTTTAAAGATTTGTAAAGATTAAAAAGAGGGTCTTAATTAATAAGAATAATTAACAAAATTATTATGTATTTAAAAATTTATTGATAATTACACATTATAATCCCTGCTTTTCACGCCGAATTCCATCAATTAAACAAACAAATATTTCAATTTTATTTTATTAATTCGTGGCGTTCCATGAAAATACAGCTTTATATTTTTACAGTCACTTACGTCGAATTTCTCTTTATCTCAGGGTCATCACTGGGTTTCATAGTAAGAACAAAAACAATCTAATGAACTAAAACATTAACAATCCAAACTCATTAAGGTTAACGAAATACAATATTAAATACAAAAGTAAAAGAAAACGAATGAAAAGAAAAACGCGAAAGAAATCTGACTATACCCTTTAATTATCGTTTACAGTCATCAATAATTGTATTCTACTCACGACAGTGCTTCTGGTACCAGTTCGGACTCTTGTAGCTTGAGGTCAACACACACTAAACAGGCCATTACACACTGATTCTACTCATTATATTTTGAACACACGCGGTCGTTGCTCTGGATCTCTGCTATACTGGAACCGGGATTAGCCTACCCTCAGCCAGTTGCCGGACATAGATCTCCTTGAAGTCTCTCTATGCAAAAATTCGTTCAATTTGTGAAGCAAAACTTCTGCTTCTAAATTGCGATTTGATGAGTCTCTCCGACAAAACTGTTTACTTTCGTTTTATGTAAACTATTATATCTCGCCGTTGGACTTCCTTGATAGCCCTATTCATGCTTTTAGATTAGCAAACTTTACTGTGTTGTATCCCTCGCAGATTCTTTTATGTATCCTTTCTCGACCCAGGCTCGACGTATACTGAGTTCTCTAAGCGCGCGTTCTCCAGTCTCCATTGTTAACAAAGAAAGACCCGCTGCGATTGTCGTCTTTAAGCATCCGTACCGCCAACAATTAAATTATGTTAAAAACAATTAATAGCCTGTTTAATTGGTATTACAATATCAAAAGTTCATCCATTTGGGACGGGCAGTTGTTGTTTGAAAATCGTTTCAGTGAGTCAATGTAAGTATTTTTGTGAAAATAGAAAAAAATCGAGTATGGGGCTAAATATTTGCCTTTGAAAGGCAGTATGCCTACGCAAATCAAAGACGAGTTGGACACTTTGTACGAGAACTCTGCACCATCATTTTCCACCGTCAAATTTTGGGCAGCTGAATTTAAACGTGGCCGTACCAGCTTGGGAGGCGCAAAAACATGCAACCACTGGTGGTAACGTAGCTCAAGTGCACCAAATTGTGTTACACAACCGTTGAATTAAAGCAAAATAGATAACAGAGGGTATGAGTCAGTTCAAAGAAAATGTTTGTCACATATTGAATCAAGATTTAGGCGTGAGAGAGCTGTCTGTACGTTGGGTGCCGCGTTTCTCACCTCATACCAAAACCGTGTTCGCATGAACATTTGGCGCAGTTTACGCGCAATAAGTTATAGTTCTGCGCCTATTAATTACTGTTCAGAAAACTTAAATACAGCATTATATCCCAGAAACAAAGTAAGTCACTGTACAAGAAGACTAAGAAGTTGGAATCGATTCTGAAATAAGCAAAAACGGTTTTTTTTCTGTGGGGAAGTGATGGGGCCTGTGTATTGGGGTGGTCATGGACTTATCTTAATCGATTATCTTCAAAAAGGTAAAACTATTTCCGGAGCATACTATGAATCATTGCTTGACAAGATTAAGGCAGAAATTGCGAAAAAACTGTAATATTTTCAGAAAAATAATTCATTTCACTAAAACAATGCGCCGAAAAACAAACTCTCTAATTCATTTATTAGATAATACACAATTTACTAAATGTCTGTAGACAGAATGAAAAGAAAAAGGAGAAAAACAAAACAAATCTTCAGTTTAGACTTATTTTGTCCGGGTTGTAGTAAGTCAAAGTTTAGAATGCACCAAATATTGTTTAAATTTTAAGTACCTAGCTCAATTAAATGTTTTTTTCGCGTATTTCTGAGTGTATGGACTAGATGAGAAAAGCAGTGCAGAATCACCAGCGGAGGTGCTTAGAGACAGGGACCAAAAATTAATAGACTATATTCCCAGTAGTTGAAAATTTATTTGATGATGGAAAAAAGTAGAGAACACATCAGTGTGGAAAATTATAACAGATTCCAAAAATAGCTTGTCAGCGTCCACCGTGAACGGACAAAATTTGTATATTTAATATAAAGCCGTCTACTGAGCTCCTTGATAAATAAAAATAGTTGGGAAAATTTTTTGAGGGGAAGAAAAACATAAGTTATGAGTTGGAGCGTGAAGGGAGTTAAGATGTAAAAGTCAAAAGTTATTGAATTTTATGTGGAAGAAATTAATATCACGGAACGAGAGTAATAGTTCGACGACTGTACTCAGAAGTTAAGTTGTGCTATAAACAAGCAGAATAAAAGTGCATTTTAGTGAAAGCAAGTATAGCGAAGCTGAAAGTGTAAATGGAAGTATATTTTGTGAGAAATATTCAAGACAGCAGCGAGACTCCTTTCGAGAGACGGGGGCGGTAGACAGAGGAGCGTACATGCATATTCACCATGCAGATATTGAAATGATACCTGCTCAACAGATATGATATAAATACATATAAGCATTGTCTCATAAAATCGTTTATATTGCCACAAACGTTTTTCCAAAAATATCCCCCCAGTAAAATTTACCCCGAGCGAGAGCGTGTTTTAAAATGTACAAGCAAACTTTTGAACTATTTTGTATTTTGGTTTCATTATTGTTTTATATTAAAAGTAAATATATTCGATATAGTAAGATTTTAAGTAGAAATAAGTATTTACTTACAACAGATTTAAGTCGCCAATGACCAACAGGTTAATGCTACTATAAATTGTAAATTAAAAAATAAATGAAATAATAATAATAAAAATATTTACATATATGCCGCCCAACGTGTGGCAAAACAATATAAAATATTAATAATTCATAAGAAATTAAACCCTCTAGAATTATATCACTCTTGGTACTGAAGAAGTGAGGTAAGTATAACTTTAAAATGAAAATTGAACTAAATGACATTATCAAATGGTAAAGTGAAATAATTAAGAATTGTTTCTGGACACGTAGTAATGGTATGTTGTTCACAAACTAAAAATTAAACACAATATATATATATATATATATATATATATATATATATATATATAGTGTTGCTTAAAAGGAAATAATTAATTAATGAACAAAATTTGGACTTGTATTGTTGGCGGCGTAAAAACACACAAGAATATGAGGCAATAAAGCATGCTTGCTGGGATTGTAGAAGTTCGTTCGCTAGACGAGCAGTGCTCCAGAGTACTCGAGAAAGTATGGTAGGAGACGGTCGAGAAAGGACAGAAATTCAGAAAGTGTCTGACTGTATGTAGTTTAATAGTTCAAATATTCAAACACGGTCTACAGGTTCCAGTCGGTGAGCAAATAATTATGACCCTCCATTGCCAACGATTATAGTTCGGAGTCTAGCTTAAATTCATGAGTTAGACATTTTTCTTCAATTATTGGGAGCCCCCGTTTATTGCATCCAGCAGATAACAAGCTTTGGAATGTGTTAGTAAGATTTTGTTAGAAGGAACAGCGAAGCAAACATTCTGAGTCATTTTAGCAAGCAGAAAGTGTTGACTATTAAATTCAGAGTAAAAATGGCCTGTCTATAAAATGTTAATAATTTCATGAGTTTTGTGTGAGTGTGAACGAGCCTTGGTAAAAGAAAACAGTAAGGTAAAACTGCACAATTTACTATCTGTAAACCCGCAATATATATATTATCGTCAGATTCCCGATTTCCGAGTTCAGATTTTAAATTTCATATCTCATATTTTGTATTGTAATATTCTATTGATTGTTTGAATTAATGCCTTATAGCTTGGTAAATTTGATTGTTTAATAAGTATTCATTATTAAAGGGCCGGTGATCGGCCCTGAGAAATAGCCGTGGTATTATTGTAAAGTATTAATATGTAATGTGATTTAAATAATTTGCTTTAATATATTAATTTGTTTGTATATTTTAAATCTTCATTTTTTAAATTAAAACATCCGATCATTTTAATTAGAATCACTACAAATTGGCATTCCAACGTGCAGTTAATTTTCAATTGTATTTAATTAAATCATTACAATTGGCGCCCAACGAGGGGCTTTAACTGTCATTTATCTGAAATCATTACAACATATATATTATAATGATTAAAGGTAGCTAATTAACAAAAATTAATTAACAATGGTTAAGATTAAAAGATAGCTTTTAATTTACCAAAGATTAATTATTTAGTTTTTACAAATAATTTTCCCTAGGTTGGCACGCCGAATTCAATCATTACAAAATTAACAAACTAATATTTTTTTTATAATTTGTGGCGTTATAAGTAAAATACAATTTTTTACATTACACAAACAATCAAAATTAATAACTCTTCTTCACAGAGTCTTTAACTGGGCTTGATAATAAAAACAATCAAAAAATTTATCAATTAAATAATTCACAATTCGAAAAAAAATTAAGACGAACAGAATACGAAATCTAACAAAATGAAAAGAACGAAATCTGACTAATACCTTTAACAATCGTTTACAGAATTTAATTAGTTTGGTTTGTACTTACAAATGTCCTGCTGGTATCAGACTTAGTTTTCGGGGCTTGGTTACACTAATTTTTTACACTTAAAAGGCCATTAATCACAGATTCTACACATCACTTTTTTATTTTGGAAAAATTGGCTATATTTCGATGACTGCTCCGCTCCGTAATAATTCACAAATGTTATTCCGCAACAATTCCTCCACAAAGATTTAAAAAGCTCTATTTTGACGAAACTGGTATTACTTTACAACATTCACGTTGCAATATCTCGGTGAATGTTTTACTCTGCTCAATTTTATAACGACCGTTCTCTGCAACGTTTTCACCGTCGGCCGCTTGTATTCTTCAATGATTCACCAACTTTATTTTACTATGTTCGACGATGTCTGACCATTGTACAATCCGGACCACAACGACCAACTGCAACCAACTTGCGTTCCCGTACAATGCGCGCAGTTCACGACAAAGCTAGTCTATGTTTATCCATTATTGTCTTTGAGATCGGTGCCGCTAAACAATTCATCATAATTAAAGTCATTAATGGCCTCCTTAATTAGTATTACAATATGTACATATATAAAAAAGAACTTTATTACATAAAAAATACAAAAAATACATAAAAAAATTGATTGGGCGCCAGCAGATATATATAGTCTGCAAATGATAACAATAATTTGCTCTGGCTTTGATAATGAAATACTCCTTCTTTACAAGGTAATGTGGGCGGCTTGGTTTCTATTCATAAACAGAGCTTAGTTCCGTTATGTGTAAAATAAATCTTTAACTTCTGAAGGCACTTTACATTAATCGTGACCCTTACTTTCACTTGTGGCGTCAGTCGACTTGCAGCGGATCCCACGATGGACGTCTCTCCAAAATTTTTGTTCCTTATAGCTCGCCATATTTTCCACCCTCTCGCCTCTCTCACTCCACTTTCAGTCCTCTCTCTGTCTGTCCCCTTTCACCCGGATGTGGAGTATATATCCTTACTCCGTCACCCCCCTCAAACGATGCAAAAAAAAAAGGGACGCGTACCCTCGGCTTCTTGGGGCCTCTCGGGCACACGTGCACTTTTAATTAGTCCCCTCTCAGGCCCGCGGACAAAGGGCGGCAACTTACCGATGTTATTCACTAGCATATATATATATATATATATATATATATATATATATATACTTGTGTAAATAGTAATATAAAGAAAGGGACCATGTATTTTAAATTGTTTACGGGCAAAATTTGCGTTCTTCGTACTTTAATTCTTTGTAATTAAATATTTTAGATGTTATCTGATAAAGACTTTTTGACTCAACCAATTCAATTAGAGAGTGCTTGATACGTTCCGACTATTGCGCTCTTAAAGTGAATGATTCAGTTGAGATCAGAAAAGCGCGAGCGGTTGCACCGTTTTTTTGGGGTAGGTCCGCTCTGAGTGATTCACTTGGGATCAGAAGAGCTACCGCACTTTTTTGCCGAGTCAAAGTTCGATTAAAGCTTTTTGAATCAATTTTCGATCAGATCGTCCATCTCTAATCTTGAGCTACAAGACGGTAATATCCGACGAACTGTTTTTGTCGTATGCAATTATTACGCCACATTGTTCATCTTGCATAATGGTTTTTGCCTTCCAATCTAATGGTCCGTAGTTAGGCCCATTATCATCTGACTGAGGTCCATGTGACTGAGCTGTAAATGATTAATGTCTAGTGTAAAGAGCCGAAGACATACTAAATAATTTAATTTATAGTGTTTCTTTATTTAATTATACTGTGTAATATATATTTTTGTAAAGTAACTAAATAAATGTTAATTTTTTTATTTTCAAACGTTTTGGATAAAAATATTCTGTTGTCTCACCCCTAAATAAAAAAAAGTCTTTACAACGTGTGTATGATTACTTATTAAAGCCGTTCTACAACTAAATTGAATACAAATAAAATCATTTAAAAATAAGATAAATCAATCACTTCTCATTCTGCCCGTTCTTACATTCTTCACGTTTAATTTGGTGAAATCCTTGAGACATAATATATTTAGTTTACATTTCTCACGCCTGTAAAATAAGAGAATGTGTGGTCTATTTGAGGACTTATAATAGAGTAATGGTAAATTAAGTAAACAAACCTCTGGTAATATGTACTGCGGACTGATTTAATACCACCAATTTGACTGAATGAGTTAATTTACCGTTTGTCTTAAAGTATTTCCCGCATTAAATTATTATTAGGATTACATTTATATTATTGAGTTATTCGGTTATACGAACATTTATGATCAGTCGTAAACAACGTTAGGAACCCAGCCTATGAAGTAGTCACACTCTTTATTTCTGACAGATTCAGTCAGTTAAAATGAAGAAGAGCTTAGTATATGTGGTGTTGTACTAATTTTTTAGAGAATTTTGAGAACATTTACTCAACGCCTGAATAACGTGGAAAATACAACTAGCGAAAGCAGCAAGAGTATTACTACGCAATACGAACTGTGCTATTGCCAAATACCAGCACGATCGGCCAATATTGTTACATTTGTTAAATGTTGGTGTTGACAGAAGGCTGATCACAGAGTCAACTGCGTCTGTATTGTAGAAAGACTCATGTGTGGTTCCGACGAATCTCATGGAGCGCAAAGGCGTGCCCGAAAGGTTGTAATTGAGTACGCAATTAAAAGCGATGCAGAAAACCGATAACGGGAGAGAGCAAGGTCTGCGAAAAGGGGATGCTGTGGTGTGTGTACCACACGCACGCATCCTGTTCCCCACAATGGCGGCTTAATTACTCTCTTGCGGTGATGTCACCGACGCCACAGCAGCCATGGCGTGAATGAATTTTGTGGAAACGTTCCTTTGACCTGCTGGATCGTTTAGGAAGCGACGATCAAACGACTATTGACACAAGGACCATTACTCCTCGCATTACTTTCAAGTAGAATATGTTATTTCATACAATCAAACATAACCACACAAACATATTATGTAATATTAAACCATAATTTAACAGCATGTTTCCAAATAACTGTCATATTTCAATTCGAATAAAGGTTTCATGTGGTCACATAAAATCGAAAGTGGATTATATGTTGAAAATTTAATTATACTCTAATTAGATAAAGTAGGCGACAAAATTAAGTGATTAAATAAACACCACTCAACGTTTCTGCAAATCCTTACTGATTTTGTCAAGTGATTCAATACGGCAAGAGCCAAAACCATGAGACACCGTACAAACCGGTGACGAGCTCAAACGCAAAGCTGATACGAACTCATACGCAAATATAATATAAAGTCAAAGAGGTTAGGGCCACCAAACAGTACCGGCTAAACTGTCGGCCGATAGTTGAGTCGGGTTGGGTTGTATCGGCGCACACTAGGCCGACTAAAGGTGTTTGGTTGGGTAGAGGTGCTGGTGCGCACACTGCACGGTAGACGGCTCGATAACAGACGTTCGAGGTGTCGTCCGGTATAGTATCCGATTTCGAGCCCAGGGACAGACCACACGGCGTCTACCCTTAAAACTGGTCTCGGCGGGAGAATCCTCCAAATACTAGTACTCTACGGAGGATTCTCTGATGGTGTGGCATGAAGGGAGGCGTGGGAGAACGGGAATTTGAGGTGTCACCTCCATGAGCTCATGGTTGGTAGTATCTGAGACGAGACTCATGGAAACCGCATGGCGCTCACCCCTAAAACTGTATGCTCTGCTTCCAACCCTACGTATGTGAGTAACAGAATCAGTGATCTCAGATTTCATGTGTGGGAGAGGCTGCGAAAGCTCTCTTGAACCGTGACTATTCTCGGTAGAGGAAGGAATCCTGCTGACAATACAACTCTGGTGGAGAGGCCTTTCCGTGGTTGCGGCACGTGGGACGGTTTGGAGGAAGGGAGGACGCGTGCTTCTCCTGGGGGTCTTTCTCATAGCAATAACCAGTTCCTATGTAAGGGAGATAGTCCTCTTGGAAACCGGAGTGTGCCGACAAGTTTCAATGCTTTCGGGGCGACCCTGAGCACTTGTCCTAACGAAGCAATGTGCGCGGTCGTCAAAAACCGTCCTTTGGGCAATTTTGTACCTCAGGGTGTGTGGGTCCCTAGTATATTCTCCAGGGTCCAAAACGCCCAGCTGGGTGTGTTATTTCACGTCCCAGCCCAACGCACACGGGAGTTAAACTTGAGGGGGTATGCAGTTTCGTGGGCAAACTTTCTTCTGTCCTCCCGTTTTTGCAGGACCAAGCCCGCTTTGGATTTAGTAACCAAGATATCCTCGCTCCCTTCATTTGGAGGGTCCGAAAAAAAGAATGCAGGGAAAGCAAACAATACAATGGCCAATTTTTAGTCGATCGATTTCTCGCATTCAGGTGCACAACAAAGCAGCTCTGGTTTACAGCTTGTATCCATTGTAGCTAAAGAGCTCTGGCGGGGGCTACCTTAGGGGATGCTCTCACATCTATCTGGTTTTTTTGAACTAAGGTTCCCACATGCCGAGGCACCTTGGTCTGTTTTGAGAGGTGTATGTTCCGGGGTCGCAGACCTTGGGCATACGGCAAGAGCTGTCCGCTATTCCTATTGGAATAGTCGGCCAGCTGCCTCCTAAACAGGCCAAGGCATGGCGAGGGGTAAGCTGCGTCCCCACAGCAAACTCCTCTCCCGTCATCGGAAGGGCGTGGGACAAGTACCAAATGCCCGACCTACCCGATGCAGGTTTTTCTAGGGTTTTCCCTGCATTTGTTTAGGCGAATGCCGGATAGGATCCTTAAACCATAGCCCGGGGGCCCTAGTAACCATTGGCTACCTTCCTCTACCATTCCGCATCCCCCCTTTCTAATCCCTTCCTATGCTATTAAAGGGGAGTTGCCCAATGTGGATCACCCTCATGTAGCCTCATGTACCCTAAAAAAAAAAAAACATTGTAGCTAATATTACCGAGATATTTTATTATTGATATTATTATAAAACTAATACGACGGAGAACAATTATGAAGGAAATCGTGAATTAGTATGTGAATATGGACAAATTTTAAACGAATACCAGTAACTGCATTTACGACATTATCGGCCAATTTCAAGTGCAAACTGCAATAACATTTCTGTAACGCGACGTTTGTCATATCTCGGGAATTTTGGAACATACTTCAACCATTGTATATGGCAGAGACACAAGAGCAGACTTACTGGATTAAAATCGCAGATGAATTTTATCATCGCACAAATTTTCCTAAATTCATTGGGTCGAATATATTCTAATATTGAATTTTGTGTTCCTATTATTGAAGCTTGCTGTGTGTTCCATAATTATGCGAATTTATTAAAGATGGAGTAAATTTCAAAGATATACTCTATGATTGCCGAATGAATAGCGAAAATACAAAAAACCAGAAAGAAGTAATGATGTACGGCAATATTTCTCGACATATTTCACTTCCCCTCAAGGTTCTGTTTCATTTCAGTATGACAAAGTGTAAATACTGTTAAGTTAATGTTATAATAATGTGTTTTATTAGTAATAATGTTTAATATATAATTTTAATTAAGTAATAACGATTTCAAAACTTTCTACGTAATTTATTTCTTATCTTAATTACAACATACATGAATGGTTACTTGTCTTAGTTTATTTTTTCTCCTCACCATGCAATTGATTAAATTCTGTAACAAGTCCACATACATCTTGCCGCAGATTTTTTTTATCTGAATATGCTTTTAAACTTTGTTATATAAGACCGGTCACTTAATTTCATTGATCAAGTTTCTATCGTCGTGCCACTAATTAACGCCATTGTCAAAAACAAAGTATTACAATAATATAAGCCTCAAAGGAAACAGTACGTGGAATGGATCAGTCACAGACTTCACATGACTGGCACCGACTGAATAGTCGGCGATTGTGCGCACTCTCATTGTAGTCCATACTGAATAGCAATCGGCCGATAGTTGGCCAACTTTTTAGTTGGATGGGAATCGGAGAGCTTATACAACTAAAAATTGATCAGCCTATCGGGCGACTACAATCGGTTGAGTGTGCGCACTCCCATTGAGAACACATGCTAACAAGCAACCGAATAAACTGTTAGCCGACTAAAATTCGGTAGTGAGCCTTGGCCCTTAGGCTAGTTTCACATTTACCCGACAATTCGGCTAAACGACATCAGATTCACTACATAAAGGCTTAAAAGATTATGAGACGTTTCACACTAGACCGGCACAGTGTCGTTGTCGTTCACCCTGCAGCCGACAGTCGGACAGTCGTCCAGGAGGCCAGGTTCTCCTACTGTGGAGTCCCGGCTGTTGATGCTAAACCGTCTCCTTTTCCATCGTTGTTGCTCCGTTATTGTTACGCTTGTCCTTCGTCTCACACATTTTCGTTGCGTTTTAGTCGCTTTTGAGTTTTGTCAGCTGTCAAGTGCAGTTATGTCCAAGTGCGTGAGCCTAGAGGGTGATTAAGATTCTAAAGATGCTGAAATTCATCAATGAAGCTAATGTAAAATAGAAGCATAATCTGGTAATAGTAATCTATGTAAAAGGTTTGTAGGAGCCGCTAATGACTACCAATGTGATAAAACTCAAAAGAAAGTGACACGTGAAGTTGTGTCGCACTAGGCTCTTCTTCGCACCTGACGAAAGGAACAAGGATATCAGAAAAGTTCTGTGGTATTTATATTATCACTTTTTTGTCTGAATTAGCTACCTTTCTTTATTTATTGAATTTTTATTGTATGTTTTCATTTACGTCTCACGTTTCGCAAATATATTTTATTATAATAAATAAATATCAGATAAGTATAACTTCCGTTTTTTTTGCGATTGTGATTTGCAACATTTGTATAGGCGAATACATTCCCTGAATTACATGTTGTGATTTTGAATGAATTTTTCCATCCGTGTAAGAATATCGTCGAAATTTTCAATACCCATACGAAAATAATCGAAAAACTTACGTTCAAATATAGTATGCCCCCAACATGTCTCTTTTCAAAATCATTGGACAAACCCATTGCATAATTAATTTTTTTTCGTTTTTCAAAACATCTATACCACACTATGCAAGGGATTAACTTATCACGCCTCATATTCGTAGAATGAAGAATGTGAAGAGAGTCAGCAAGGAGCAGTAGCCGACTAAAATGTAGTTTAAACTTTTGTCGGGTAAGTGTGAAAGTAGCCTTAATCAAACTATAAAAGTTCGAGCCATGTTGAGTTTCCTATTTTTGTCCGTTAAAATGAAAAAAAAATTCATTTTCACTTTTTAAAATTAAAAGTTTATTTTCGCATTTACATTGGTAGTCATTAGCGACTCCTACAAACCATTTACATAGATTACTATTACCAGATTATGCATCTATTTCACATTAGCTTCATTGATGAAGCATCTTTAGAATCGTCGACTCCGTTGTCGCTAGGTCGGAAAGTTGAAAGTTGCATATGATGATGTTTCTAATAACTGCGTAGACTTCACAGCTCAGCAGATGTGCTTCGTGGTTAGGATCTCTTTGCACTGGGAACATAATGGCGGCTCTTTTCTGGAAAAAATATAATTCTTGCTTAATTTTGTATGCTCTGATCTTATTCGGGAGAGGATTATCTGGTTTTTCCAGTTTAACTGTTTTGGGAATATTGCTTTGTTGTGAGCTGTGATTTTTGTGTATGACGATGTATTTATCTTCTGGAGGCATATCTTTGTCTAGTACTCTAGCAGATTTTTATATACTATTGAACGTTTCTTCTACTGGTCAAGTAGATATTTAAGTTGTTTTGTTGAGTATTAGGTTTGTCCATTGTCGGGATCTCCAGCTGTAGTTGGTTGATCAGGGTGTGTAAGGATTCCCTAAAACGTCTGTAGTTGGTTGATCCTGATACCAGGTTTTGCTGTTTAGGGGATGCATTTTTCTTGATTATAGGGTAGCTGGACTCCTGTGCCCTGAGAGCAGAACGTATAGTTGTAAGGTTCATCCTACACCAGATGTTGGGTTGTCCCGCTTCGAATAGGAGTTTTTCTCTGTTTGTAGTTCTGAAGCAGCCTGAAACCGTTCTGAAGGCTATGTTTTCCTTTGTGGCTATTTTGTTGAGTAAGGATTTTCTCGCTGTTTGAAAAACTAGGATGCCATACTCGATTTTCGATCTTATAATAGCATTGTATGTTAGGTTTAGGGTTCTTCTATCAGCGCCCCAATTTTCTGCATCAATACAGTTGAGAATATATTGTAATGGATAAATAGATTGATGTAATTAATTGAATGAATTGCCCCACGTTGTGGAAGCCAAAAATGTAATGAATAAAAAAAACTAATTAACAAACAAATATTTTATTTATAATTAGTTGGACCTTCTAAATAAAACAAAAAACCTTTATAAGACAATTTACTTTATTGAATATAAATTTACGACATTTGCTCGGTGGTTAAATACATTTGAATCTCAAAGTTTAGCAATTTGATAACAATTATTTCGGGGTCGTTGACTTGGGCTTGATAAGTACAGAACAATCAAAAGAATTATAAATTAAGTAATTAACAATCCAAAACCAAAATGAGACGAACGAAATCTGACGAATACCTTTAACTATCGTTTACAAACTTAATTAATTTGGTTTCTACTTACAAAATGTCCTGCTGGTACCAGACTTAGTTTCGGGGCTTGGGGCCACCATTTTTCCGTAAAAGGCCATGAATCACAGATTCTACACTTGATGGTCAAACACACGGTCGTAGTTATTGGATTTTCCTTCGGGAACTCGATCTGCTTCACCTCCGGGTCATCAGCCAGACATATTGTTACTCATCGTTTTATGTGGAAAATGTTGATTTCGCTACGCGTATGAATCTGAATGTGGCACTAAATAAAAACTGCTTTGCGGTTTTTTACAATGTATCTCTCTGTCCAGACTTTATACTTGGATTTTAAATCTTATAACTATCTCGGTTGAATTGGGCCACGCTGTTCGCCACTCTTGAAATTTTGACTTCTTCTCCCTCCTACGATTTCAGACAGACTGGCCTCAGAAAATGCTCGCAGCCCGCAAACAAAGACCACCGACACATTGTTTATCTTTGAAATTGGTACCGCTAAACAATCCAATTATTTAAATAATTACTGGCCTCTAATTAGTATTACAATATATTCTTCTTTTTATATCGGTGCATAGTTCATCTATGTGGTATTTAAAAGTTAATTTTTTATCCCATATTAATCCTATTATATTCATTTTTGTACGTTAATTGACTACAATTTCAACAGAGTAGGGAGTCTGCGACCAAAAAATAATAATACAATTACCAAGCCAACTATTTACATTTATGTCACACCGTTTTATATACACAATTACACATTTGTTTCAAAGTTAAGAATCGAATTTCTTTAAACGAAAACGACTTCGGTCCATCATATGCTAAATATCTTAAACTCAAGGACTGTCACCGAACTTTTCTCTTACGTTCTTTTGCCAGCAACACTTTGTTTTTATCATAGAAGAATACCAACTTTAGTTGGCGTGTGTTTTCAGGGGTATATGTACCCCCCCCCCCTCCTGGAGGATAGACGGTTTGTAACGCTCAGGACTGAAAGTCAGCAGTTCGACCCAACATACACTACATCCTCGTAATATGTAAAGTAAAGCAACTTAAATATTAATAAATGATGAAAACCATTCAACCAACTATTGATATATGGGCCTATAATAATTCAAACACTAAAATAACATAGATTAACAGTAGTACATAAACTGAATGCCAAGATTATCCTGAATATGTATATACTTCTACACTTTTAAAAGTTATTCAAGATTTCATATAACAATTTGACATTCACACTGCATCTTCAAAGAACAACTGGGCAAAAAAAATGCAAACGGCGACTCGATTAACTGAACAACAATACTCGTGTGTCGCGTCTCCGGTCAAAGATATCACAATGAAGGAGGATACCATCTCAGACATTCATACTTACGCGAAAAAATTACGATTTTAAAATAAATAATGTTAAATTGAAATGTGACCGTGAATGGCATGTCACAAGTCGGCCGAAGAAAATATAATTCCATGGCTGTATTAAACGGATCGGGAAAATTGGAGCCTCACTAAAAAGAAAGGTTATCTTCAAAACTTTGTAGTCTTACAAAGTCTTCAAATTACACTTTTAACCTATTCTCATTTCTGAACAATTCATTTAGAGGGGTAGGAATAATTCGGCACAAATCGTAATAATTACAACATCAATAAAATTGAAGAGAAACAATTGTTTTACAAGGAGGACGGTAATTATTTCAAAATAAATTATGAATATATATCAATATTCTCCAAATTTTTTATGTTATTTCTGCACTGAATAATAGGAATGTTTTATTAGTAGATGTGGCAGTGGATTGCGTGAAGTGACTTAAAACTAGAGTTATAGAAAATATTTGTTGGAAGTCTATTAATATAATAGATACAAATATAAGTAGTTTTTTATTTATGGTTTATAATCGCATCAACATATTAATAATTGGCGTCTTTCCATGACTACTGCATGAAATTGTTACATTTGATTCATATGATATATACATCTTATTTATCGTTTAATTATATTACGTCTTGAGTACCAGTTTCCTTACTAATTTTACAAGTTTATTTATTGCCACATATCTCCCTTCTTGTGTATTTCTCAGCTGTGGCTCTTCTAATTCTGTTGTGCTTTGGGCAGTCGTAGAGGACATGCAGGATCGCCTGAGTAGCCTGACAGTCACACGCAGGTTGCGGTTACCTAGAAAACAGATAGGAGAGCGTGAGGTTAGAGTGGAGAGTTCTTATCCTAGCACTTGCTGTCTCCGTGATAGATTACCAGCGTAGGTTATTTCCTTAAAGTTGTCGACACTCATTTCTCTTCTACACTTATTCCATTTTTACTCCAGAATTCTGGAATTGGCTCGTCCCTCGTCATTTTTAGTGAATATTCTGCTGTTAGGATTCCTCCATTTTATCACTGTTGTCAGCTCTTTCCTTCCCCTCTATTCCTGTGTATCCCGGTATCCATCCTATCGGTATATTATTATTGATTTTTAGGATTGGCTTGCTATACATCAAACCTCATGTTTTCGAATATACTTTCAAATTTGATAACCATTTATGACGAAATATACAGACAAGTAGTTACAAAATCACTTTTACTTTATTGGGAGATGTTTTATTTAAATTAGAGGCTGAAAGGTACACCATTAAAGATTATGAGTCAAAATAAAATCCAAGATTATATAAATAATTATATTTAATATACAATATTGCAATGACCTTACAAATTTTTTTAACTAATGAAAAACAATAAATTGTAAGAGACGGTACTCAGTTCTTGGTAAGTCTGTGAATATATTTTACAGGTTAGTACACATTGAAAATATGTGACTTGCGTTCAAATATTTATGAAAAAATTTAAAACGAAAGAGTTATGCTTTCTTATAATTTTATAAATTTACACGACAGTTATTTTCACTCGTAAAATGTCGTAATTGCGCAACTTGATAAAATTAGATAATAAACTCCAAGAAGTTAAAATAATGTTCTGAGATCTTCAAAAACAATGCAAAATAACTTTTTGTAGTAATTATTTAATTATACCAGCCGATATAAGGAATTAATTCGACACTTACCTCTCGGTAAACATTTAATTGAAGCCGCATCGGTAGCGTCACTGTTAAGAATATTTACCTATTTACATTTATCCAAGTAGCTATATCAAAACAAAGGCTTCCCTTAGAATTTTTTTGTAGGTGTAGACAGGCTATGTATAGGGTAATCCACATATAGCAACTCCCCTATTATAGCATAGGAAAAGGAGTGAAAGGGCGGATACGGAAAGGTAGAGCAAGGTAGCCAAGGGTTAACTAGGGCCCCCGGGCTATGGTTTAAGGACCCTACCCGGCAATTCGCCTAAAAGTGATGCAGGGAAGACCCTAGAAAAACCTGCATCAGGTAGGTCGGTACTTGTCCCACGTCCTTCCGATAGCGGGAGAGGAGTTTGCTGTGGGGACGCAGCATTCCCTTCTACGTGCCTCAACCAGTTTAGGATGCAGCTGGCCGACTATTCCAATGGGAATAGCGGACAACTCTTAACCGTATGCCCAAGGTCTGTGACCCCGGAACATACACCTCTCAGAACAGGCCGAGGTGCCTCGGCTTGTGGGAACCTTAGTTCAAAAACGGAGAGGAAAAGGCATTCCCAAAGGTAGCCCCTTCGTATCTCTCCTACAAGGTTCTGCCTGCGAGATTTTTTTAGGGTGTAGACTGGCTTCCTTAGGAGCTCTAGTAAAAGGTCGGGTGTTTTATATTTTTCCCCTACTTGTAAAGGCTGTGACCAGTAGTGAAACGAAGTTTTTCAAGTTAAATTTAAGTTTTAATATAAACAACATTGAGCAATATTCAGATTAAGTGTTACTATAATAGAACCAAGGAAATTTTTATCAAATTAAATAACTACTTAATACATTTATTTAAGATTACTATGTAAATAGTTACTTTCGCTTCATTACTTAGCCCCACAAAACGACCGCTGTCGTTCCGGCCGCAGCCAGCCAGCAAATTGACTGCTTTTTTGGCAATTCTCAATGCATTATTTAAACCAGATAATGTGTTGGAAAGAAAATTAAATTCTCTACAACGGTTTTTTATGACAAATTAATTAAATACCTACCGCTTTCGAGATATAAGTAGTAGAAATACGAGAAACTGCATTTCCCCCCCGAAAAGGCCGTGAAATACCACACATTTGACGTTCTTTTTCTATAGTTTTGTTCGACCAAATTTCGTAATCATGCACACCATTCGATGCAGAATTTCCTGCTTTATAATTTATCACTGAACATTATTTTCAATAGAATGCTTTCTGCTAGGTATTACCGAAAAACTGAAAAGAGCTGCAAAATTTCGTGGTTTTTATAAGAACCTATTCCGAGGCCTTTATATTACCAAACTTTATTTTAAACTACTGTTATTAATGTACTACTGTACGATCTTTTGCGTGGTAACATGTATATAGTTGCCCTCCACGACCTAACCGGCGGTAGCTTACTTAATATAAACCAGGATATGACTGATTTTACTTTAACAACTATGGAATTCTCGTACTACATAAAACAGTTCGGATGTTCTAGTCGTTTTTTGTTTGATCGGCCGCCATTTGTCAGCGATAGTTTTCAATGCACAGTTGGTGCGAAATTGTCAAAATTAAAGTAAGTGAAATTTTTTGTTTTTTGAATTATTTGTTTAGTGATGAGTGCGGTTGGTCCCACTGTGAGCCGTGCATCTGATTTTCAAAACAGATTGCAGGTTTTGTGGCGCCGAGACACGTTAAGTTTGGATTTTATTATTCATACTAGCTGGGTGCCCGGCGTTGCCCGAGATGTCATTTATCTATAACCCCCGATATGACTTCAATTTCGGTTGCTTTTGCGCTATTTTTATGTAACGCTCCTCGAACACTATCCCGAAATTGCTCATCTCCCATGGTGAAGTCATTGACCAAATATATCGGCCGTTCACCACCTCCCAAACCCGTCGCGTTACCCAGGTTGTCACAATTAGATTCAGCAACATTCATAGTCTCTGAATTGATTCGAATCTCGGTTGTTTTTGCGTTTTTTTCGCTTAACGTACCTCCACTCCACCCCTAAGCTTGCTCGCCTCACAGGGGTTGAAATTATCCGCAAACAGCATCGATATACATAAAATCAAAATAATTAACCCCAGGAAATAATTATCGCAAATTACGACCGTTTAACATGTTTGAAAATTTCCACACTCCGACCACTCCCGCTTCGGGGACTTAAACGGCAAGTTGAATGTCGTAATTAAACAGTGACAATTATAACCCCGGATTCGACTCCAATCTCGATAGTTTTTGCTTTCTTTTTATGTAATGCCACTTAAAGCCCTCCCTTAAGGGTGTACCCCTAAAAATACCGAAAGGGGTTGAAATTATACACAGAGAACATGTAGAAAAATTTTACGTATCTCATTGATGCCCAAATATATTTATTCCAAGAAAAATCTGCCGGTTAACATGTTTGAAAATATATTCCCACACACAACTCCGCCAAGCCCCTCACACACCCGCCAACCCCCGTGCATTTCCCACGTTGTCATAAATTCATTCACCTATATCGCCAATCTGGGATTTATTCACGTTATTTCTCTTGACGCCCCTCCACCCCCAACCGTAATTGTGATATTTCACTGTGTCAAATTAAAAGCAAAATCGGAAGAAATCTTATCAATGACATTGTCCCAGACAAATATTTATCGACCGTTTAACATGTTTAAAAAATTTACGCCCCCGCCAACCTTCCTTTGGGGGAGTGAAACAGTTAGTTGAATGTAATAGTTTAACTCGTTGACATCCATGACCGTGGATTCTAATCCAATGCCGATTGTTTTTGCATCATTATAATGTAATTCCACTCCACCCCCACCCTTAGGGTGAGCTCCATTTCCAATCCCGAAAGATGTTGAAATTATACACGGGCAAAATTTAGAGAAATTTTATTAATCTAATTGATCCCGAAATATATTTAATCGATGCAAAAAACGGTCGGTCAAATTGTTTTCAAATTTCTATCCCCCGTACACCTCTGCCAAACTCATCCTAACCCAGCCCACCCCCGCGCGTTGCCCAGATTGTCGTAAATAAATTCAGCGACATCCATTACCTTTCCTTTGACTCGAATCACGGTTGTTTTCGCGTTATTTTCTTGGAAATCCCCTCCACCCCCACCCCTATCAAGACACGTCTATCATGCCTACAAACAACATTGGTAGAAATACTATATACGTCAATGGACCTGGCATTTATTTATTCCACGCTAATATCGATGATTTAACATGTTTGAAAAATTCCACCCCGTCCATTCTGGCCCGGGGGATTAAACCGACAGTTGAATGTCATAATAAAACTCAGTGACATCCATAATCCTTGATTCGACTCCAAATCTCTATTGCTTTTGCGTCATTTTTGTGTAATGCCTCTCCACTCCAACCCATAAGGGGAGCTCCTCTCCAAATCCCGAAAGGGGATGAAATTAAACACGGAGAACATATAGCGAAATTTTATTAATTTCATTGATCCCGAAATATATTTACTCGACGCAAAAAACTATATTGTTATAAATAGTTTCATCGACATCCATAACCCCGATTTGACTCGAACGTCGGTTGATTTGGCGTTAATTATAAGAAACGTCCCTCCACAAACACACCTAAGGTTGCTCCCCTCGCATGCCGAAAGGAGTTGAAATTATATGCAAAAAAACATCAGTAGAAATACAATCAATATAATTAACCCTGAAAAATATTCATTCAACGCAAATATCTGCCGTGTTTGCATGTTCCAAAATTTCCACCCTGCTTCCCCTGCATCTGAGGGATAAATGCCAAGTTGAATATCGTAACTAACCTCAGCTACATCAATAACCTTCGATTTGACTCCAATGTCGGTTGTATTCGTGTTCTTTTTTTGTAAAGCATCTCCCCCCAAACCTTAAGGGTGCTCTTTCCCCAGGGTGTAGAGGATGGAAATTATATTCACATAACATCGGTAGGAACACTATCAATATATTTGACCCCTAAAAATATTTATCCGACTGAAAAATCGATTGTTTAAGCATGTTGAAACATTTCCACCTCCATCCACCTTCGCTTCTTGGGGTGGTAGAAGCGTCTCACCCCAACAGTGTTTGTTTCCTGCTCACAAAGAACACGTGCACGAAATTTGGTGAAATTTGCTCCATCAGTGTAGTTTTTTTTATCCGCTCCAAACTCTAAGGGTGCCCTTTTCCCAGGGTGTAGGGGATGATAATTATATTCACTCTGCTTTATTTATTAGAAGAAGAAGATGTTGTACTTCTGAGGATTTGTTAAGACTGTTCAATTAAATAAATTCAATTCAATTGAGGGTGCATTCCTTTTTGTTTTTGTGTGCTGTCAACCCTGACAAATCCATAATAGCTCTATTTTACTCAACAAACCGGTGCGACTATCTTTTCAGATAAAATGAAAAACCGCAGTCAGTATTTATTGTACTCACGAATGTCTTTCTGGTGCCAGATCTGATTCTTGGAGCTTGAGGGCACAACTCACTAAAATGTCTTTATTCACTGATTCTACACATAATTTTTTTTAATAATCACGGTCGTAGTTCTCGTTGTTATTCCACCTGGAATTTTGGGATCAGCCGCACCCTCGGTCAGCCCTCGGACGTATGTCTCCTCAATGCCTTTATGCGAAATGTTATTTCGCATCTGTGTGGTGCAAACCTTTTTCTTCCACTTTGCGATTTTGTACCATGAGTCTCTCCGTCAAGAACTATTTACTTGTGTTTTATAGAGTTTAATAGATCTCGCAGTTGAATTTCCTGGACCACGCTATTCGTATTTTTTAGGTCAGCATCCTCTCTCTCTCGAAACGTTCGCCGGACTGACTTCCGTACGAGCGCGCGGTTTCCAACAACTATCACCGACAAAGAGCCGTGATTGTTGCTTTCAAGAAATGTACCGCTAACAATCCAATTATATTAAAACAATTAATGGCCTCTAATTAGTATTACAATATATATGCAGTATTTATCATACGTTTTTAATATTGAAGAAGTACACCCATTACAATATATATATATATATATATATATATATATATATATACGACCTTTCGTTCTATCTGATAAAGATACCTGCACCAGCTTGTTCAGTCGATAGAGCATATATTTTAGGTTTGTTGGGGTTGACACATACAAAACAAAAACATGTACCTTCAATTTTAAATTTATTTTTAAAAATTAACGCATTCAAAAAAATCATCTTGGTAATGAAATTTAACTTTATTTGGGCGCCACCAAAATCCTATAATCGGTTTTGGAAATAAGCTGTGTGGCAGACGCTGATACCAACACTATTAAACACAGTTAAAAAAAATAGAATATTAGTTATTTTTATTTTACTAGGTTGGCATTACCTGTAGAATGAAAATAACTGTTTGTAAATGGCGGCCGAATAATGAATAGGGCCGACAATAACCACATTAACTAATAACAAGAAAACCAAACAAAAACAAGCAAAGAAACCAACAGTATGTCCAACAGAATTCTTATTCAAATAACTGTTTTTTGGTAAACTCGCACTCGTTAATGTTTTTCACAGGACCACACTTCACTTTATTAATCGATTCTCGTGTTTTAAATTCACCACTCAGTACCTCAATGAGTCTGCAATCCGTCCTGCCTTCGATGACTCGGAAGAACTGTTGATTGATCCGACGTGCAACAGTGTCACTTCGCGTATTACTGAACAAAAATTAGGGAATAAACGCTGGCATCTTCAGAGAAAAGTCTGAAACGTTCACAAAATTGGCGAAGAGAGAGAGAGAGGTGGATAGATATAGATATCTGTCTTTTGTTACTTCAGTAATCCATTTGTAATAAATTTGATATATATCTTTATATTGTAACATGATAATGTGGTATTATTGGATTATTGCCTTTGCCTGAGTCCTCTTGCCGCGTCGTATATTTTTGTTATTGTTTTGTGGATGGCGCATGCAAACATTTGTAAAGGCAGTTCCGCGTAGGACTCGTAGGGGGTTGGAGCTCCAAACATTGGAGCGTTAAAAGTATTGTAAATTAAGTTAGACTTCGAGAAATAGTGACCACTACTTCCATAAATGTACATTGCCTCGAGAAATAAAGTATATACGGCAAAATTGTTTGATAATTTATTAATAAAAAATTACCTGGCGGCCTAAATAAATTTACGAAAGCGAAGGACGACGGGCCTTCGGTCTACATGACTTTTATTTCTGTAATCTATTGGTAATAACTTTTGATACATACGTATATATATATATATATATATATATATATATATTGTGGAAACCTCTAATTATTTTCATTTAATTTTGAAATTTTATTTTAACAACTCTTTAAAATGAAACTTAAATCTATGGATAGTTTTGGTAAACTATTCACTAATTCGTCTATTTATTACACATTAAATTTACATTTTTTATACACAATTTTTATATACATTTATGCCACGGCTTATTTATGAGACTCTTAATATCTCTAGGATCGCTTTATGGGACTTCAAAACAGTTATACGTACTTGCAATGAATACTAAACTTAAAGAGAAATATAAAAGTATTGAAATGAATTTACATGTTTTACTCAACTTTTCCTAAAATAGTAACATTAACAAAATGGAATCTGATGGTATAATAAATTATATAATGGTTACAAATTATTTTATCAATATTATTATGTTACACACCAAATGTGGGAACAGTCCTCCTACCACTCCAATACCTTCACTTCACTGAATTTAAATATTTTTTTTTGATTAAACCACAAAATTCATTAAAATACTTTTGCTTCTTAAATGGCCGTAATGTGCATTATGATGGCACACACAATTATACACCACACTTCAGTCAGAATACACAATTCAATCTTTCGCACATGATATCTAAGCTATATAAAGGAAAGTACACTAATCTCAGAAAGTGTAAAGAAAAGGAATACCTGAAGATGACGTCCACACAGAATTTGGAGGCTAGATTGTATTCGAAGGTGATGGCCACGGAGCATCAACCGGATAAAATGCATGCCATAATTCTGGACGCTGTTGCAAGTTTAAATACAGATGAGTACCTAATAGGTTTAGCTAATATTATTGACCCCATCAGAATTAAGTACATCTCTAAAATAGCCAATTTCTAAGATCTAAGGAGGATGTCGAAAACCTAATAAAAGTTCATAAATCAATAACAATAAAGGGTGAGATGGTTAATATAAGACCTTTAATGCAAAAATACTGTCGTGTAATCTTGTCAAATGTATGCCTAGTTATCCCTAACGAGATTATTGTGCTTAAACTAGAAAAGCTAAATATAATTCAAGACTCTAAAATATCGGATATTAGAATAAGTACTGGTGACCGAAGATTTTCTCACATTAAAAGTATCGGAAGACAATTCTTCATTAACCCGGATATGCTAAATTCCCTTCCGGATTCGATAAAGGTGCAATATGAAGAAACTAGTTATAGGGTGCATCTAGCAGCGGAGAACGATAACTGCTATCATTGTAAAAGTCCCGGCCATATCGCGATAAACTGTCCTAATAGAGATGCAATACTAAAGAATAATCTGACTGCAAATGAAAATTATGACAAAATTCAGTGTAAGAACCCGGCACCCGCAATTCAAATAATTAACCCTCGAAAAACGGACATGGATAATTCACAACTAACAAACAAAAAAGGACTGCATCTACGAGCTCGACAAGCCAAGCTGATAAGAAAGACGACAGAAATCCTGAACATAAGACAAGCACTAATCCACCCAAGAAAACAAAACATTCAGGATCATAAATATAAGGCGCTTAGCCAATCATTAGGTCCACTAAAAATATTATATGATGAAGAAACCAGTGCTCCACCCATCCCTTTGGAACAGTTAAAGTCTCTTATACTAAATGCTACGGACTCAAAGAACCCAAGCACCATTATTAGAGATTACCAATTATCCTCTACATCATCCATAAATGTATTGGACTCTTTGTACCCACAGTTAAATGATAAAACGGCAAAAAGTAGAATAAAAATGCTCGTAAATTTAGTCAAGAAACAAGAGAGTGATACATATTCAGAAGCAGACGCCTCTTCCTAATAAAAATAAACTATAACTACAGTACAGTGGAATTTGCAACAGTCACAGCTTCAAATAAGTTAATATAATTAAGTATCCTATTATTATGATAAATAATTAACAAATGTGAATTGTAAAATGTAAATGTAAGAAACCCACATTTTGAAATGTATAATTAATTTTTCAAACTGTTAAATTGTATAGTATTGGAATCAATGTGAATCGCAGCATACTTACGTAAACAAGCACTATTTGTAATTTATTTATGGGTCGCCAATGACCAAGCTGTTAACGCGACCATTATAAACTTTTAATAATAATAATAAAAAAAATCTTTCGCACACCACAAATAATCATATATCTGTGGTTTATCAATGGCTACCTCAGAATTGTTTTAAAAATGTTGAACGCTTCATGATTTTGTAGATCATCCGTGTGCAGAAACTTTATCAATTGATCTTTACATGTTGACCTCCATCAACAGAATCCTGCCGCACAATACGACCTACCATCTCTCTAATCAACCTCCATTAACCGAATCTCTAAGCCAACTTATCAATCGATCTTTCCGTGCTGATCTCCACTAGCAGAGTGCCAATTTCGTCACAGCTTTTAACTTCACACAAAGGCGCGCTTAGAGTGTTCACGCCGCCGACAACAATACAAACTGGTAACACTCCATTCTCCGCATTCTTACGATATGCTGACTGATACTTTCAATTGCCAGGCTACAATATTACGCCACTAATACAATAATCCAATAATTTAGAAATTGATTTAATTAGAGACATTGGTCATAAGTTTTATAAATAAAGTGAATTTTTTGTAACTTTATTTAGCAGGGTCTGCAAGTAAAATGTAATTTACTGCTATGATATAATAAGAGATAATATGGCTAACATTATTTGGAGAGAGGGTTATGTGAATATTTCACATATCTGGCTGATTACATTGGGTTCAGGTATTTACAGGTTGACAATTATTTGTGTGTCTTGTGGAAGCTTTAGTTTGAGTCTTTTATGGGTGTTTTATTGTCCTAGAATTAATTTCTTTGCACTTTTACACTTCACTAAATTTTTGAAAAAGTTACTGCTTAGGCTGTGGATGTAGTTTGTTATAAGAGGAACCTTTAATTAGTGGTGTATTTGACTGTTTCGTATGAACCACGGGTTGTTAATTGCGATACGTAGCACTTTATTCTGCATTGTTTGAAGTTTATTGAGCGAACTTGTAGGTGCGTTGCTTCAAGTTGGGCAGACGTATGTAAGAATGGGCCTGAGAATCGATTTATAAATTAGAAAGCGAGGATTCAACTCGAAGATAAGATCAGGGGGTAGAGAATAGAGAGTCTTGCGTAGCACTCATTTAGTTTCTTATGGATGTGGTATTTCCAGTTGAGTTTTGCATCTAGGTGGACCCCTAGATACTTTATCGCTCAGTCCTTTGGATTCCATGATATTTAATTATTGTGCAGTCAGAGTGTCGGTAGTTGAGTGTAGCGCTTAATTGTGAACATCTTTGCTTGCCATTTAGTAGTGTTAGTTTTTATTTTCCATTTTTTATACCAATCACACGTTACATTTACGGCGTTTTGAAGGTGTTGAACTGTAGTTTCTATTTTGGAGTTCTGTACTAGTATCGCGCTGTCGTTGAGTCGTTCACTGTGGGCACATCGTGCACGTAGCTGTTGAACAAGGTTGGTCCTAATAGGCTCCCTTGGGGAACCCCTGCTTTTGTTGTTTTGATGCTAGATAGTGATGCGTTGATCCTTACTCTGAACGTCCTGTCCGTCAAGAAGGATTCTATGGTTTTTATTACGTAATCCGGAATGTTTAATTTAATCATTTTATACAAGAGTCCTTCCAGCCAAACCTTGTCGAAGGCTCTTTCCAGACCTAGAATATATTGCAGTATATTTCATCTCTTCAAATCCCTTCAAATCTGTTATTCTGATGAGCTGGTGACTAGTCGAGTGTGACTGAACCCAAACTGATGAGATGGTATAACTTCATGTTCGTGTATGTATTCTTGCAGTCTAGTGAGGATCATCTTCTCTAGCAGCTTGGCTGAAGTGGACAGTAGGCTTATGGGTCTGTAGCTATCAGGGTCATGTTTGTTCTTGCTAGTTTTGTAGATTGGTAAGACGTTTGTTGTTCTCCATGCCAGAGAAAAGTATCCAAGTCTTATACAACAATTGCAAATTGAGGTTAAATAAGCTACAGCTTTCTTTGATAAGTTTTTCAATATTTCTTTGGTTATCAGGTCTGGTCCAGGGGTCTTCCGTTTAGGCAGTCGCTGTATACATAGATGGATTTCTTGAGTAGACGCGGGGATAAATTAAATTAAATTAATTCATTACATCGGGCTGCAAATATTAGAACTTAAAAAATAATTGGTTTTATGAATCAATTTTCAAAAATACTTTCCCAAAAATCATTTAAAAGGAAAGCTCTGAATAGCAAAATTTTTCTTACATTTTTAACTTACAAAATCTTATTCGTTCCAGTCCAGAAACAAACGTCACGGAGGCCTTTGATCTAGAGATCAGGTGATGTAGTTACGTAGGGTTTATTTCCCCAAAGACTACACGATCGCCTGACTTTTACATATGTTTGAACCAGAATTGTTTTTGAATCTTTAAATCACCGTAAAAACTTCCGAATTGAAAGGAATAGGATTTTATTTATAATTCAAAAAGTTTCCTACTTCAGCATTTATTTTGAATTTCTCAAACCAGAAAATATAATTTCCATGATTACATCCTAAATATGGTCCAAGTCAAAATTAATTTTGGAAATCAGAAGTAGTAATAAGTAACGTAAAGTTGGGAAAAGAATTATTTACAGAAGCGCGACTTGATGGCAACTTCGTTATTACTTTATGGAGAACCTCTAGTATTTCCTGATTTCAATCTGAATGATATCTGTAGTAACACATCATTAAACAGAATAAGTAATTTATTATCGTTGCATCATTACCACAGCTCTTGTTTAATTTATACGCTTATAAAATAGATAATGTGATGATAAATTGTAATATTCGTACGTATTACGCCATCATGCTATAGGTAAAAGAGAATTGATAATAAAGACGCAGACTGTAATTTATAAACACGCATAACTAATTTAACTCTGAAGTGTTTTATGTTTTTAACAAAAAGGATAAATTTTAAATACTCTTTTATAATCGCACAATGTTACCACTTTATACAGTTTGCCTTCTCTTTTGTGTTTTTTCGCAGTTGACCAAACTGGCCATAAAACCGCAATAAAATTGTGTTGTTGAGTAAACATAGTACTTACAATTGCTATACCATTGATTAGAATAATTCAAAATCTTATTTATAGAAAGCAAGTATCAGACTATCTCTGAAAAGATTCACACACAACAAAATATTTTAATTATAATATGCTTTTTAATTTGTTTTTAACACAGAAGGTTTTGGAATAGTCCCAAAATCTGTGAACGTTTCGCTTCGGAAATTAGCGCGTTCGTGTATCAGTAACGGCTCCGTTTTCCTACAGTCCTCGGTGTGACGCGAAGATGTTGGAGTTTGCTGACCCCAATCACAGCGACGTAAATCTTATTTCACCACACAACTCCCGAGTTGGTTTTCATTTCGACTTCCTCGTCACAGCGTGCAGGATGGAATAGAGCCCATGTAATATAAGGCCGGGCCGTGCGCCATTTTTAATCTTACGGAACTGTCATGCCTTACTATTGGATTAAGCCAGCACACGTCGCATGAAATGTTTTCAGATTCAATACCATGCAATAACATTAATAACTTTTAGATTATTTAGGTATGATTGTATTGGATTACATAAATGTTTTATTTTCTCAAGAATTAATTTATCTCCGAACGATAATGATTTCATAAGTAAACTCAAAATAAGTCAAAATTTTGTGATTCATTTTAAAATTTTAAATTAAGTTAATAATTGTAAAAGAAACAAAATATTCTTTTACATGCTTAAATAAAGGGATTAAACACTTCTTTTAAAAATAAAGGTATTTGTTTTTAATTACAATGGAGTTACATCAAATTTATTTTTTTGGAGCAGCAGATTCAAAAGATGAAACTGTATTCTTGTTCCCATGAATTTTTAAGACCTACATGACAGTATTACAATATCCTCACATCAAGTTAAAAATTTTTTTACAAATCTGTTGTCTGTAATTACATTGCTTTTTTAAGTCACAGCTTCGAAACATATTTCGTTGCGTTAACAGAACTAGATTAAAAATAGCTGAGAGCTGGTTAGTATTACAGGGGCCTTGGGATGGAATAACTCGTCCGGTGCGAATCATTGCGTAGATAGCTCAATTCCGCTCGTCTCGCAAAGTAGTAGCTCCCTCAGTTCTTATCCTGAGACTTTCAAATTACTTTCAGAATGTTGCAGTGCAGTTTTATCAGTTTACACAATAAATGATCTATTATAATGTTTTCACTGATATATCCCATGTTCGAACGGTGATAACGTCGGCCACCGACGAGCGTGATCTTCCTTGATTAGACCCCCGTCGCGAAAATAATTATCTGTCGTCTTGTTCTCATGCGGGTTCTCCAATAGGATATTTTATATCGTATTGCGGCATTGAAAAATCGTCCAATAAAAATGTCTGTTTCACGAATTGTAAGAACTTAGTCGAGGCGCCATACTCAAATGTTAAACTGTCGTTAACAAAATTTGATGACTATTAAGTCAGAAATAAAATTAATTGAATCATTTCGATTTCATTTTCCACGTCATTCAAATTTGGTCCTTGGTGGCTCGCAGGCAACAGTATTTTAATCTGTAATAGATATGGTTTAGGAATAATGAAAACATTTAAGTGTTTTAATAATATTTTCGTTTGATTAAATATGTTATTGATTGAAATTTACTATCAATTGAAAGGATCCTAACGCAAGGACGAAACGTATTTCATATTTCCAAAAAATTATGTTTTCTTATTCATTGTCTAATATTCACTCATTTTATTTCTAACTTAATGGCTATCAAATTTTCTTATTATTTGTATTAAAGGTCAGATAATTCCAATTTAAAACAACTAAATTGGACTTCTTCGTAAAATATTCATAAAATAAAAACCAATTTTGAAGTTCTTAATATATTTATTATTGCATAAAATAAAGCAACAAATGTCAATTGTTAAAACCACACGATCTTTCGCCTATTAATAGGCACATTCATCTGAGAAAACACACGTAGACATAAGAATAATTTAGAGATGAGTTATACAGACTGGATACCAAACAGTTAAGTGTCCCACAAGTTATATTTACCTGCGCCAGCACATAAACAAAAATAATTAGCAAACCACCAACTCGTTGTGCTATTCACACCCATCGACCAGAAGCACAACACTGTTACCTTAAACTTACTTAACCTATTGCTTATGATATTAATTTGACAATTATAATTTACATTCTTTTAATCAACAGGCACATTTATAACAAATTTAAATACATTTGGTTTAGCCTAAAACTCTAAAATTGGACATTTTAAAAACTGGACACAGATTAACAACATATTTATTATACTGCACAAGCAGTGAATAATTACATTAAATCACTTTATGTCAACATCAAAAAACAGTTACATAAAATTTCAATTTATTTCAAAGTTCTTTAATTTTATTTAAAATGTCAGAAAATGTAATTACAAGACTATCCGAAACGTGAATCTCTTATCACAGCCCACAAACGAAGTGGCACGCAAAGCTGTGCGAACTGAGATGGAAATTATATTTACAGATTCCTATTTAATTACCTGTTAAAAAAGTGAGTGATAGTATTAATGAAGTGCTTCAAGTAAGAAGCAAACACATAAAAAAATCCATTTACTTAATTTTTTTTATTTGTGAGGGGTTATTTATATTTTTATGAAAAATGGCAGATTAAAAAATGAGGTAATTAATGGAATGGAATCTGAATTTATGGTAGGAATTAATAGAATGGAGCAAATGTTAAAGTTAATAAGTGAAAAAATTGATAAAAACTTCATGTAATAAGGGATGATTGTAATAAAAAATTTGATGTTCTAAAGGATGATATAAATAACCGAAGTACGAAATCTGATGAAAAATTTGACGTATTATGGGAGGATTAAAATGTAAAATCTGATAAATAAGGGATTACGTTAACGTTGTTGCCATAACAACTGATGTAGTAAGGAATAATATTAATACAAAAAGGGTAGATAGTAGAATTAATCACCTTGAATTACTACAAAATGCGAATACGACCGAGATTGGAGTCAAATCCAGTGATATGGATGTTGCTGAATTTATTTATGAGATCTGTTCAACGAGCGGGGGTAGGCGGCGGTGGGAGGTGACTGGGCGGTAATGGCCTGGGGTAAAAATTTTCAAACACGTCAAGCGGCCCTTTTTTTGCATCGGATAAATATATTTCGGGATTAATGAACCTTATAAAATTTCTCTACATGTTATCCGTGCGTAATTTCAACCCCTTTCGGGCTTGGGAGGGAAGCATTCTTGTGGGTGGGGGTGGTGTGGCATTACTTAAAATTATGCAAAACAATGGAGATTAGAGTTGAATCCAGTCACTGAGTTTGATTATTGCATTCAACTTGCCATTTAACTCCACCAAGCGAGGGTGGTATTTTTCAAACATGGTAATCGGCCGATTTTGGCGTCGCAAAAATATTATTCGAGATTATTAAATTCATAATATTTCTCTAGATGTTCTCTGTGTATAATTTCAATACCTATCGGAATGGAGGGGAGCGAGCTTAAGGGTGACGTTTGGTGGGGCGTTTACATGAAAATAATGCTAATACGATTGGAATCAAATCCGGGGGTATCGATATCTGAATTTAATTTTGACATTCAACTTTTTGTTTCACCCAAAGTAGAGTAGGGACGTGGGTGTAAATTTTGTATTATGTTGAAATGGACGATATGATTTAGGAAAGAAACTTTTTCGGGGTCAATAAGTTCAACCCTTTCGAAATGGGAGATGAGCACATGAAGGGGGCGAAATGCGTTACATAAAAATAACACAAAAGCAACCGAGATTGGATTCAAATTGGAGGTTATAGATATATGACATCCCGGGCAACGCCGGGCACCCATAAAGTTCAAAATAAAATTAAAAGTGAAAATTTAGGGAAAAGTATTATAGAATTAGTTCGAAAAATAAAATTTTTCTGTAAAAAGAATACATAATCTTTGTCACTCCAATCAGAAAAAATATGTGCATAATTGAGAAATGTATGCATAAAGTGTGTAATTATCTCTATAGACGTATGGCAGGATATTAAACAAAATTGTAAATACTGAGGTAATGTGATGGATAAAGTAATTCATAATTTGTGTGATAACGCTGACAGCAGATTGAAAAATTTCTATTTGGGTTATACATACAACAGAAACCAAAATGTGCATAATGCGTCTTTAAGAAATGTTTGCAATGTCTAAAATTTAGATAATGACTGTGGGATGTGGGAATTGCAAAGTATGTGTAGACAGTTATTGAATGTTGGCATTCCATGGAATCCAGGAGGAGGCAACATTTATTGTAATTTTGCGATCATTCTAAGTGTAAATATTACATGTAGTAACGTTATTAATTAGGCTAAGTTTTAGGTTTTATAAGTGTTTATAAGTTTTTTTGTAATGATGGTAAAGGTAACTGCTAAACAATTTATTGAGAAAAAATTGTAAAAGATCACAGTTAAGTATGATGGTATGATTAAAGAGGTGTATTGTAAAAGTTGTCAGTTAAACAGCAGATTGAGAAAAGTGTGTATTGATGAGGTACTAGATGAACAGCTGTAAAGCTGTAAAGGTGACAGAAAACCAGCTGGCAAAGGTAGTTGTCCAAAATGTAGTTTGGTTATTTGATTGTTTAAATATCTGGAAATTATATGTTTCTTTACAATTTTACGGGTCAGTTCTGTTTGTCAGAAACAGCTGTCAATAGTGTCATTTAATCTACTGTCAAGTCAATTCTGTGTACATCAATTAGCAGACTATTGTAGTTGTCAAAAAGAATGTATGATTATTGTGTGTCAAACAGCTATAAATTTTGTGTTTGTATTATTTATAAGCAAGAAATTGTAATAGGCTAAGTGAAAAACTTTTGTAAATATTGTGTAATTATTATTATTTTTTATCAGGGCGTGGACACATAAATATTAAGAGTTTGTTAATGTGTTTTTTTTAATGTGGCAAAAGGAAAAATTGGCTGACCATATTGTGTATCTTTGGTTGGTCATCCAATTCGTATAGGGGCGGTATAATGTAATACGTCAATTTGATATTGTTGAAATTATAACCTTTGTTGGCATGCCCTGATGATATATGTATCTCATGTCTCGAGAAAATAAAAATTGTTGTTAAGATTTGATAATTTTCCTTATTAAAGAAAAAATTATCTAAAGCCATACTAAATTGAAGATAGCGAAGGAAAGACGATAGGCTGGAGGGTTACAATATATATCGTATATATATATATATATATATATATATATATATATTGTAATAAACAAGTGGAAGACTAATTAAATGAATCAATAATTAACAACATTTACTAATCTTAAAAGAAATTTATTATTGTTGATTAATTTTACAATGTAAAAGACCTATTTTCCAAGCCGAATTTCATCCATTTAAAAAAATACTTTAATTTTTATTTATTAATTCGTGGCATCTGTGAACATATAGTTCTTATGTCATTACAATCAAATACGTAGGATCTGTATATCTCAGGGTCACTACTGGGTTTGATAATTAGAACAAAATCAATGTACAAACTGACAATTAGCAATTCAAATATAAAAGTTAACGTAAAACAATATGAAAATAAGTGAAAAGAAAACTGAACGAAATATGAGTCTACCCTTTTAATTATCGTTAACAAATTTATATCAAAGTTTTGGTTACTCACGGAACATCTATCTGGTTCCAGATCTCTCTCTTGTATCTTGAAAACTACCACACTAAAAGGCTATTTTTACACAGACTCTAAACTTCATTGAAAATTTTAATACACATGATTAAAATTCTTGTCTTCTGCTATCTGGAAGCTCGGATGAGCCGCCCCTTTTGGTTTGCTAGTGGTTGTCGGTTCCCTCTATGCGATAATTGTTTAATCAGCGTGAAGCAACCATTTGCTTCACCGTGTGCATCTTATTGTGTAAATCTCTCCGTGAAAATGTTGTTTGCTTTCATGTAGAAATACAGGATCTCATCATTCGTACTTTATATCTGCAAACTTTACTGTTCGTTGCTATAGGTGAACTCAAATGTATTATACCTCCCCGTCGACTTTTAACTGTTTCATCTCTCGTACGCCACCATTCATAGCAGATTCCAGACTTTTAGATCATCAGAATTTTACGCTTTTCAGTTCCCCACGTGAACTGAACTGTTCCGTTTCTTGCAGCCCAACTGGTCTTCTCCACTTCATTGTCGCCTTTACGCATTCGTATCGCTAACAATTTAATTATATTAAATTTGTTTAATTGGCATTACAATATGTATATATATATATATATATATATATATATATATATATATATAGAGAGAGAGAGAGAGAGAGAGAGAGAGATTTCAAGTATAATCGACCGGGATTCGCGAACACAAAATGCGCTCCCCATGAAAACGTTCCTAGACATAGGAGATTACGTTTTTGTCCCTTGTAACTTTTTTTCTTTGTAACGCCAAAATTGGATTACAGAAAAAAAACATATTTAAGTCGAAAAGGATTTACTTTTAAATGATCAAATTAAATGATGTTAAATTGTAAGGACATTAGCCCTGTTTACAGACTAATTGATTTTTCGAAATATTATTCAATGAGATTATTTTTACCAAACTTTTTCACTGGTACTGTTAAACGTAATTCACAAATAATACATCTGCGTGTATTGGAGTTTAATTAACGGCCAAGCTTCAATGTTACTCCACAAGTGATATGGAAACAATAAAGTTTGGCGTTAATTGCTAGGAAATTGTGTACACAGTAGTTGACATTCACTAATTGGGTTAGTTAAATTCTGTTTCCATTTTAGATTTGCGTGGTTTAATCCCTTGACAGTAGTCTTTGTACTTCACCTTTTTCGCAATAAACTAGATCGTAATATCTGAATATTTGACGTTGATATGCGGTTAGGTTGCACATATTGCTTATATAATACCGGTTTATTAATGTAGTGCTCGGTTATCACTTTTGAATAAACTTTACAGTATTAACCTCGCAGCAGATTCACTTTGTATTAATTTTCTATAATTTCCTCAATAGTTGGAATCAATTTTGATTCCTAACTTTATAAAACAAAATTTGTAATATTTAAATTTAGACTGCGAGGATCCTGTTGGTCGCCAAGCGTTATGTTGTTAATATTTCCCAAACGCAATTCGTCACTTCCTGTGAAACACTTAATAATATTGGAATTAATTAATACACGTGTTATTTAGGCGACAGCTATATCCGAAATACGTGAAGGATATATACAGCTTCCATAATGGCGGGTACTTCAAGACAGCATGATTGATGGACAAGGTAATATATAAATTCATACTATTGTTTAGTTGAGTATAAGCAGTAATTTTTAAACATGTGGCATAATAATAATTCAATATGTACATATAATGTAATTAAATATGTAGTTAATTTCATTATTGAAATCAATACTGATAAGAGAGAGGACTATCAGAAGTAACGTAATATTTCTTTGGAATTTATTTATAAACATTACAATTTACATTAGGTTTTACATTCAGTTTGTTTAGGGACCACTTCTGATGAATCTAAAACAGTATTTAAGAAATATGTATTGAAGAACAGTAAAAGGTTGAATTCCAAATAAATAAATAAAGTATAACATTATTACTTACATTATTAAAGAAACAATTTACATAAGTTGTAAATTTGAAAAGAACAATTTAACAGAAATAATTTTGACATCCTCCATGAACTTCCACGACCGATCAAACACTTCATAAATCTTATAACAGTTTTAAAAATAGTTGAAATTATACTAGACCTAATATGTTTCATTTCAGTCATCAAAAGTGGATAATAATTACTTTTATTTAAGATTTTTACATAATGTAACACTCAGTCAAGTTTATGATATAATATTTTTTTTTAGGGAAACAGGCTACATGGTGGCAATTCCGCTTTAACAGCATAAGAAGGGATTTGAAAGGTGGGATGCAGAAGAGTAGAGGAAGGCAGCCAAGGGTTAACTAGGTACCTCGGGCTGTGGTTTAAGGATCGTACCCGGCAATTCGCCTAAAAGTGATGCAGGGAAACCCATAGAAAAACCTGCATCAGGTAGGTCGGGCATTTGGTACTTGTCCCACGCCCTTCCGATGGCGGGAGAGGGGTTAGCTGGGGGGGGGGTCGCAGCTTTCTCCTCTCCTTGCCTTGACCGGTTTAGGAGCCAGCTGGCCGAATATTCCAATAGGAATGGCGGACAACTCTTACCAAATGCCCAATGTCTGCGACCCCGGAACATACACCTCTCAAAACTGGCCGAGGTGCCTCGGCATGTGGTAACCTTAGTTCAAAAACGAAAAGGAAAAGGCATCCCCAAAGGTAGCCCCTTCGTATCTCTCCTACAAGGTTCTACCAGCGAGAGAATATCCCTCGCAGGTACTGCCTGCGAGAGAATAGCCCTCGCAGGCCTTCGGTTGGCAAGGAATATTTAATATATCTGACACTTATCTTATAAGAAATTTAAGGGAAGCCAGTGAGGGAATTCTCTCGCAGGTCAACATTCCCTGAGAGTTTTGGCGTATACCATTGGGTATGCCTTCACATCTCTCTGGTTTTTTGAACTAAGGTTCCCACATGCCGAGGCACCTCGGCCTGTTTTGAGAGATGTATGTTTCGGGGTCACAAACCTTGAGCATACGGTAAGAGTTGTTCACTGTTCCTATTGGAACAGTCAGCCAGTTGCTTCCTAAACTGGTCGAGGCACGGAGAAGGGAATGCTGCGCCCCCACAGCAAACTACTCTCCCGCTATCGGAAGGGCGTGGGACAAGTACCCAATGCCCGACCTACCTGATGCAGATTTTTCTAGGGTTTGTCCTGTATTACTTATAGGCGAATGTCGGGTAGGATCCTTAAACTATAGCCCGGGCCCTAGTTAACCCTTCGCTACCTTCTTCTACCCTTCCGTATCCCACCTTTCAAATCCCTTCCTATGCTATTAAAGGGGAGTTGCCACCATGTGGATTACCTTCATGTAGCCTGTTACTTAAAACAAAAATCTTATATACAATAAATAAGGAATGCAGGCAGAAAAATGCAGTAATAAATTTAACCGAAAATTCGTTTCGTTCACAATTTTGGGACCGTTTACTTGTAGTACCAAAACTGGGAGCGAAACGTTGTATTCAAAGGAATTTTTGGTTTAATTTATTAATTAAATTTTCCTGATTTGGCTATATTACGTATTTATTTATTAAACGTTATATGTCAGATATATTATATACCTTTATTTACGTATACATATTTGTCTAGAACATATTGTGTATCTAATGGTTTTTTTATATTAGCAAAATATTCTTTAATATTATTTTGTATTGTTCGTATTTTCTGACATTCAGTTTTGTATATTACTGTTACATTCTGTTTCATTAATATTTTAAAAGCATCTTTATAATTTTAATATTATATATTTTATAAATTATTCTAACACCGTAATTGGTTAACAGGTTGATTAATTGAATTTTTTTTCTAGAAGTGGTAAAACGATAATGATCTTACTTTGTTAGCATTTATGGTTGTGAGTGAATTATTTTATATATCATGGAGTTTAATCTACATTTCATATAACAGATAGTTTTCGTGCCGATGTGGCTTCATTATTAGATATAGGTCTTTGGGCTGTTGGGCCACGTATAGTTTCGGCGTTTCTGCTAACGTTTCGCTTGTTACCTCCAAGATTCCTGTCTCCGTGATAGATTTCCAGCGTAGGTTGTCGACTATCCTTTGAAATATTCCTTCATTAATAGAGAACGAGGGCTCTCCTGGAGGAGATGATGAATAAATAGTTTTCTATTCTAAATGTATTAGTTTGTTGCCGTACACAGTGTTTAGATTCTACACTGACCCGGGTGAAAACTCGAGATCTATTTATACATAATTCCTTCCTCTTCCAGAACTGTTCCATTATTTATTCAGAAACCTTTTTAGTGCATGTAGGACTCTTGTTTTTAATCTGCTGTTGGGATGCCTCCATCTTAGCACTGTAATCAGCCCTTTCGTTTCCCTATATTGCCCTGTGTGCCGATATCAATCGTATCGCTATTGTATTATTGCGTTTATGATTGTCATAAATTTTTCTCTGATATTATTAACGGTACCATTCCATATCTTTGCGTTGGTTATTATGTTTATGATAGATAGGCAGAGTATCAGTTAGGGTTATATTATTTATTAGGTTTCTCAATAGTCAGAATATACATTTATATATATCATTATATTATTTTTATTTGGTTTTTCTGTGCATAGTATTGTAAATCCTTACTTGCGGGATGGGAAATGTACAGGTTTAAAAGGGAGTGAATATGGATTAATTAGTAATATAATATATTAAAATAGGATTAGGTATATACAAAGTTTATCATTTGTCTTCCCCGATATAAATGTAAATCTTCCTCATAGAAAAAAAACAAGGAAAGGAAAATGAAACTATTTCTCTCAGAGGACACAGTAATCTGGAGATCAATATATGGCACTCAGTCACCCGAGACACACAACGACACATCTGAATATTTACTTTACCCCAGCGTGGTCTTCGCGGGAAAATGATGGCTTCGGGCGTCTGGTTGCTGAGGCTCCTTTGGCGTACCTCGCGCCAGCAAGGTGTCGGGCAGCTTACGCACCGTGGCTCCTGGTGGTGCTTCTGCTCCGCTCGTACTTCTGTCCCGACTGTGGGGAGACTAATCTCCTCTCTAGCGAAATTCCGCATTGTCTGTCCACCAACTGAACTCAAAATCTTCTCCACCTCCCCCTCTACCAATTCGGTCCATGTTTTTGAGAGTGTTGGACCAATCTCCAGCTTGGTCCCCTCACGTGACCTTCACCACCAACGAGAAGGACTCATTTTATCCCGCCAAAGTAAGCACCAACTTTGGTCCATATTTCCTAGAAGTCGCCGGCGTGCAGGTCCCACCAGAAGGAAATTTGTGCGTATTTTCGAAAGACATATACCACTGTGAACAAAAAGTAAGGTGAATTTATTTATAAAATATAAATTATTTATTTATTCTTCCAATTTCATCCCCTTCAAAGTAATCCCCGTCCGATAAAACGCACTTTTTCCAACGCTTTTTCCAGTCCTCTCGAACCACGGTATAGTCTTTTTCGGTATAGCCTTCAAGACCTTCTTCGATTCGGTTTTTATCTCCTCAACCGTGTCAAAACGGCGTCCCCGCATTGGCCTTTTGAGTTTGCTGAATAGCCAGAAGTCGCACGGAGCCAAATCAGGCGAATACGGTGGTTGCGGAACGATATGAGTCGAGTTTTTGGCAAAAAAAGTAGCGAAGAACCAACGCAGTATGACATGGTGCATTATCGTAGTGAAGGAACCAAGAGTTGTTCGTCCATAATTCCGGCCGTTTCAGACGAATACCTTCACGCAAACGACGCATAACGCTCAAATAATATTCTTTGTTGACAGTTTGGCCCGGCGGAAGGAATTCATAGTGCACCACACCACGATAATCAAAGAAAACTGTCAACATGACCTTGATTTTCGATCGACTTTGCCGTGGTCTTTTCGGTCTTCCTTCAACTTTTGCACGATGTTCGCTGGATTGGTCGGTGGTTTCAGGGCCGTAGGTGTAAATCCAAGTCTCGTCTCTAGTAATGAAGCATTTCAACGCGACGCTTTTTTTTCCAAAAAATTGAGCGATTTTGTCACCAATCGAGACTTGACGCGTTTGAGAGACAAAACATTCTTCAAAATGGTTTGGGATGAGCCAAATGACATTCCGACACTATCAGCGAGATCTCTAATTGTCCATCGACGATTTTCAAGCACCAAATCTTTGATTTTTTGGACGTGGCCCTCGTCGGTAGACGTTGATGGTCGTCCAGAGCGCGGTTCGTCTTAAACGCGTTTTAGGCCCTCTTTGAACTCGTTGTACCACTTATAAACGTTTTTTTGTGCCATAGCTTGATCACCAAAGGCCTATTCGCAACATTTTCAACGTGTCCGCACAAGAATATTCATTCCGCAAACAAAATTTGATGCAAGGTCTTTGCTCAAAAAAACCACCCATTGCAAAAATTAAAAAAATTCACTTTTGGTTGTTTACAAAAACACGTGTAACTCGGAGATAATTAAACCTTTTAACAAACAGACGCTTGATAAATATTAAAGACAGTCCTACCAACCTAAGAAAAAAAAATTACCTGCCTTCCTAATACCCTGGAGTTTTAAATGACAATTTCTCTTTACTTTTTGATCACAATGGTATAAACAACATAGACTGCTCAAGGCGCCTCCATATTTTAAGCAAATTGAAAATTTAGCCGCCATGTTTTATAACGTCTGGGGGGCGTTCCCCGTCGTCTGCTAGCCTTTAACTATGTCGCACAAATGACCCAAAACTAAATCTCTACGGACGCGCAACATATTTTAAGGCTTAAGAAAATATAACACATTTAAGGCATTAAAAAGTTTTCTGACCTTTAAATAATATTGGTTTTGTATACATTTGTCTAATATTACGTCCTCTTTCATCCATTGCATTTTTTTTACACAATTGATGAATTCTGCAATTAAAGTAATATATCAATAACATCTTTATTAATATTGAGTAGTGAGATTCCTCACAAAATTCGGTCGAATCCATCAAATGGTCGAATTCACAAAATAAAATTTGTCTATGTCCCAACATCCGGATTATCTCCCCACACAATTTTAATAGGCAATTCTTCTTTCCTATATGTTTCATTATTCCTCAAGACTTTTTCAGCCAATGTGAATAATTTCACAACGTCTTTAGATGGGTTAAGTAACTTGTCTTTAAAGACTTTGTTTTAAAAATCAATCCTGATTTTCCTTCAGTTCGAGGAGCAAGGCGAACAGGCAAACAACCTAAGGACTTCAGTTTTTTTAACACCGCCCTTACAAAACTTCCTGCATATTTTCTTTCATATTGCATATTGCAAATAATCATGATCAAAATTGTGATCCGTACTAGATGTTAAATTATTATTTGGAATGGGTACAACAAGTGTCTCGAATTCCTCCAGTACTATTGGCACTGTTTGATGGTTCTATCTGAGTAATCAAAGACTTTCTGTACGCTGCTCTCAACTGTAACGGATTGGGATTCTTTCGATTTCCCCCACTTCTTCGTATGCAAGTAAAGAACAGTTCAAAATGGTCCTGGCTTATTCCCCTAGTTAATATAAATTTGTGAACTATAGAATCGTTCCACATATACATGTCTGCCGGATGCCTCAAACTCAGTAGATCTAAAACGATCCCTCCCCCTTCTTCCATCTTCCTCCCTGACAAATATACTAAATTCCCTACGTAGAGCTTTAAATTCATAAAATACTGTACATATCTTTCTATTGTGTTGCATATTGTCACTTTATTGCCTCTAAACACCGGAGTTTTCGTACCCTTGCTTTTCAAAGGAAATCTATATAACAAAAGGGGACTAGATTAAATGCAGTACAGAGAAATACTTTAATAAAAATAATTCTGACTTTCATTATAGACGATCAAGAAGAATATATAAATTTGGTAAATACGACCCACGAATAAATTAAGTTAGAAATGAAACAATGTTGATACGTCGGTTTGAAAAATAATAAGAAAGATAGTCAAATACAGACAAAATAGTCTAGAGCGACACAACTGCACCTCTAAATCTTTTGAGTTTTGTCGACTGACTACTGCAGTTGTGTCGCTCTAGACTCTTCTTAGCACCTGAAGAAAGGAACACGTATCCCAGAAACGTTGTGTGGTGGTTATATTATCACTTTGGCTTTCTTTTTTATTATTAATATGTTGATACTTAAAATACGATATTTCATATGTTTTCGTACAACGATTATTACAATTGTTGGCTGAACACATGCTGGGCATGATTTATATTAACAAACAGTATACGTTAACACAAAAACTTAAAAATTTTCATCATTAATAGCGTAAACACAACTAAAGTTTCTGATGGAGTGGACATTATATAAAATGGTGGTCAGCGTTGTTTGTTGCTGCCACCCAGAGCGCTGTAACGCTGATATAGCCTCTCTATTATGTTTATATATATTTTTTTTGGGTGTAGACAGACTATGTATAGCGTAATCTACATAGTGGCAACTCCCCTCTTATAGCATAGGAAAGGGATTTGAAAGGGGGGATACGGAAGGATGGAGGAAGGTAGCCAAGTGTAACTAGGGCCCTCGGGCTATATTTTAAGGATCCTACCCGGCATTCGCCTAAAGAAATGCAGGATAAACCCTAGAAAAACCTGCAACAGGTAGGTCGGGCATTGGGTACTTGTCCCACGCCCTTCCGATAGCGGGAGAGAAGTTTGATGTGGAGACGCAGCATACCATTCTCCGTGCCTCGACCAGTTTAGGAGGCAACTGGCCGATTATTCCAATGGGAATAGAAGACAACTCTTACCGTATGCCCAAGGTCTGTGACCCCGGAACATACACCTCTCAGAACAGGCCGAGGTGCCTCGGTTTGTGGGAACCTTAGTTCCCAGGTACTGCCTGCGAGAGAATAGCCCTCGCAGATAGCTTCTTCTTCGTATCTCTTTGGTATTTTCCACAACAAGCATTCTCCTTTGTTTTCAGTTCTCAGCCTTGCACCTGCATGAAAATTCTAGTCACCCTTCATCCCGGGGGTGCGCGTTCCACGCCGGGGTGTATAAATAAAATAAAATATGATTTGGGTAGGATGTTTTAAAAAATAGATGGAGACCCACGCTACAGTTTCGTTGCCATATATATGGCATATAATTCCGCCGTAGTTATTGATTAGTTGTTATTTCGTCCGAAACTTTACTCCTTCGCAGGTTATTGACACATTCGTGTATATCTCTCTAGGTAACTTGTATTTCTCCAGTAGGGTCTTCGGCTCCACCTCCCAGTCCCTATTCTTCATGCCCTTTGAACCCAACACGGAGAGAGGAGTGTCTATAGGTAGCTCATTGAATTTACAGTATTATTAGGATCTATTTTCGGGGAAGCCATATTTTCTTTCCTTAGGAGTATTTTAGAGTAGTGTGAAAAGGCATCGGGTCAATGGAAGATTCTCTATTTAAGTGCCTTGGAGTGGTTGCTTGTTCTCTTATGTATTCGTTGCCTCCAGGAACCTTATTGCGTATGTTATTACGGCACTTTTTCTTCTATGCCATAAGGGGGTTTCTTTTACCTTCGTTCTAAGCCTATCTATTGGGGCGTTTTTGATACATCATATTATTACCCATAGTACCTCATTTTGAATGGCATTTAGTTTTTTTAATAGCCTTTTATGGGTAGACATACATGTTTGGGCAACGTACTCTATCTCTGCCAGGATCATTGCATCATATGTGAGGGAAAAAATTGCATAATTTAACCCCAACTTCTCGCTGTTAACAGTTTTAGGATTATTAGCCCTTTTTTGCTCCAAAGTCAAGTTTTCTATACGAGTCTTAAAGGTCAGTCTAGTATCCCCGAATATACAGTTTACAGTTGCATCAAAAGCTCAAGTTTGTCGGGCACGTGATTTGATGACAGTTTCTCTCTCACACACAAACATCGTAGCCATCGCCGGGATTCGAACCCGGGACCTCTGTGACGCGAGGCATCCACGCTGACCCCTACACCACAGGAGGTCGGCTTTAAGTTTTTATATAGGATTACTTAGCAGATATGGGTGTCATAAATTTTTGAGCCTTCTGGAGAAGATCATTGCCCTAACCTTTCTCGTTTTAAAATTGAATGCTGTATTGTCTGTCCATTCTATAACAGCAATCAGTTAATATGAAAATTTAAGTGATTAAGTCAGGACAAACTCTAATAAATAACACAGACTTTCGAAATTTTGAGTGTTGTCAACTGACAAGTGCAGTTGTGTTTCTCTAGGCTCTTCTTAGCACCTGACGAAAGGCACAAGGATCCTAGAAATGTTGTGTGGTATTTATATTACCTTTTTGTCTGAATTGGATATCTTTCTTATTCATTATTTTCAATCAGACGTAAAGTTTTTCATTTTAACACAGAGTGTTTGTATATATTGTAATACTAATTACAGGCCATTAATTTTTTTAATATAATTGGATTGTTAGTGGTACATTTCTTGAAAGCAACAATCACGGCTCTTCCTGGATACAGGGTTTAGTTTGTGATATTTTAACACTATTGATTACATTTGTTAGTTGCGTATTCGTTATGTAAAAAATATTTCGGAACAAATAAATCATTTTTCATAGTTATTCGTGAATGAATACTTTTAATACTCTCTTAAGCGAACTAACAGAATTTTTTTCTGAAATATTGTACAAAATTATACTTTATTTAATATAACAGATTGAGGATTTTCAAAATAATTATAATTTTCAAGACTTATATGCCAGTTTAAGTAAAAATTTTATAACATTCCGTATTTTGTTACATACATAATTTAATATATTACGATTTAATACTGTATAGTAACTATTCATCAATTTAGGAACAACTGAATAAATAAGTAAATATTTGGATAACGAATTGCGGATACTCGTAAGTCTCAATTTCGCTAAATGTATGCTAGTAATAACAGTCAGTATTGGGTGTCAGCTCAATCCACATACAAAATATGGTAGGGATTTTTTTGATTGATAAGATTATTTTTTAATATATTTGTGTAAACATTTTGCATTTATTTATAATTAATATTTGTTCACTCAAAGAAAATATACCATGTTATTAATTAGATATGGGATGCCTGAACAAGTCAAATTAAATTTTGTACTAATAATAAAACGATTGGAAGGAATTTCAAACATGGCTTTACTCTGGAGAGTATAAAATAATTACATCGTAGCGTCTACATGGCCACTTTCGGGAATCATGGGAGGGAAATTAAACAATGAAAATGCGAATAAATACGTTCGGGCCAGGAATGGTGTTCATGCGTTATGCGTTACAATTTCTGCGCTGAAAGACTGCCGGATCCCGATTCTGTTGGCAGTGAATGTAAATATCCAATGGATGTATTTGGACACACCGAATGTCGGCTTACAGACTCCGGAACGGTCCACTCTCTAAACGGATCTGTCTGTAGACTTCACTTCCATATAAATAGTTATTGTTCCGCAGATTCCTTGTCATTCTATGTCGGAGATTTTCCTGGAGTGCGTATTTCAGGATATAATTGTATGTGTGCAATAAATGCAATGTCTTTCACTATTCGTATAATGGGAAAATATAGCAACATCTGTTATATCGTTGCAATAGCGCAAAAACTGAACAGTTCGAAGATGACGGTAATGCATTTGTTCGTCGAAACGCCAATCGCTGTTTTACCCGGGTGGAAACCCGAGAACTTTTTCTTCGACAAATACACCGGGAAAGCCTTCGATCTCTGAACAGTTGTTTTCGACGAATGGATACATCGCGACTCAATATCAATAGCTCCTCACAAATATGTCGGAAGGGTGCGCTACCGTATACATTTCTTTTAATCCCACATATTTTTCTCCTTTTTTTCATAACATTCTTGTTCAGATAATACATACAAGTACTAGAGGATGTTATAATTAACAGTTTTATTTTAGCGTGACAGGTTACAGGAGGGTAATCAGCGTGTTGGAAACTTTACTTCAATACCATAGGAACAGATTTGAAAGGAGTGTATGCGGAAGGGTAGAGCGACATGCCTCGACTAGTTTAGGACGCAACTGTAATGAACATTTAGCTAAAACGCGCTAATTCGGGACGGATGCCGTTGTTTGTTCAGCTGCTGAACTCGGACGGAGGTCTAAGGTGGTTTCGGTGGCAAACGACCCTCTTGGCGATAAAAGACCTTAAGCAGGTTCACAGTTCCAAGGGACGCTAAACTTATTAAGCCTGAATAATTGATCTCCCGAAGCTTACATATTTTGAGTTGACGGGCATGAAAGATTAAAAGCATACATCTTCCAGAGGAATTTGGAGATTTCGGGAGGTCGAAATCTGGCAGTGAGTAACCAGCCACGAGCTTGAGCAGTCGGTGACCACACTCAGAAAAATCCAACAAATCTTGGGAAAATTGTTTGGGGTTTTACGATTCAGCCGCCTCCACAGAGACGCATTCGGGCGTCTTAGCAAGAGTGGGCGACGCTTCCACCACAACCAGTCTGCACCAGATCTAAGCACAACGGCACAGTATGGTTTGAATTGATTAAATACAAGTACCGTAATGCCAGGTTCGTCCTGTTATACTTGTAATCAGTAAATTAAATTTATTTATATCATTTTTTTAGGTGTAGACAGGCTATGTATAGGGTAATCCACATAGTGGTAACTCCCCTCTTATAGCATAGGAAAAGGAGTGAAAGCGGGGATTTGGAAACGTAGACCAAGTGTTATTTAGGGCCCCCGGGCTATGGTTTAAGGTTCATACACGGCAATTCGCCTAAAAGTGATGCAGGGAAAACTCTAGAAAACCCTTTATCAGGTAGGTTGGAATTATACCAATAATTTCCGTTTTACCATTTTGAGGTTCATCCAATGAAATGAATTATGAAAGAGAGAGAGAGAGAAAGGGAGGGAGAGGGGGAGAGAGGGGGAGGGGAGAGAGAGGGACAGGGAGAGACAGTGAGAGACAGAGAGCGGGCGAGAGAGGGAGAGGGAGAGAGGGAGACAGACAGAGAGAGACAAACACACACAGAGAGAGAGAGCCCATGTCTCGTTCTTTGTAATTTTCATTTTGTATGAGTTCAATTTTAATGTGACTTATTTTCAACAATAAATATTTATATTAAATAAATTAAATAATTTTATTTAAGAAAATATTCCAAACCTAGTGAAATAAAAAGTATTTTACAGTTAAACCACATGTAACTCCTGCAGTTATATTCTGGTAAGACTTGAATCTTGCAAGGAAATGTGAACCAAAATATTATACGATTGCTTATAATTTGCATAGTTCGGTTTATTAACGACGGAACAATTGCTATTTACTGATCTGAAAGAATTGAGTCTCATTCTGGTTCAATGGCGACAGTTTGTCATAATCCGGAAACATCATATTCTAATCTAATTCAGAAAATTGTTTACTTTATCTGGGCATCATGACAAATTATTTACTACATGAATTTTCGCAATAATCTCTACCATACATAATTTTAATAGTAAGAAAAATTGCCAAATACAGACTAAAGAAGTGATTATGTAAATACCACACAACGTTTCTGGAAATATTGTTCCTTTCTACACGTGCTAAGAAAACTACAAAACGAAAGAGACTAGAGTGACGCTATTCTAGAATTCAGTTGACAAAACAGAAAAGCAAAGAAAACGCAACGACAATGGGAAAGTAGAAGGGTTAGCGTAACAATAAGGGATCGTAGCAATTGTTTAGTTTCATAGTGCCTGTACCTTAATTGCTATGCTGTTTGATTTAATGTGAAGCATCTCTGATATAAGTCTGGAAGGGGACCTGGTGTCAAATTATTAATTTTCAAAACATACATAAATTTTTCATCTTCATAAATAATTTTCTCATGAAACCTTCGAAGCCGCCCTCTTCATAAGTAAATTCTCCTCGCGCCATCGGAGAAAGCCTGTAGCCCGTCTTTTGAAATTTGGTCGATATAGCCTAAGAGTTCACCAAAACCTCATCTCTTACTCTTAATTCTATTGCGTACAGTGAAATGTTTAAACCAAAGTGTCGCGCAGACCTTTGTAAACCTGCCTCCTTGTTTTTATTAAGCTATGATGGGTTGTTTCGTATCTCTGGTTCAATATCTTACCAATAAATTCAAAATATGTGTCCGGCGTTGGCGGCGTTCAGAAAATTCGGTTCTCCGTGTGCAGTGCATAACATATACTGAATCAAAATCGAATGCACAGATCTAATACTCATCTTCCCTCGTTCTTAATTTCTCAGTCTGTGATACTAAGATCTGGTAACTGTAACATTTCGTTATTAGCCAATGTCACTATCAATACGACGCGTGGATTCAGTTACGATATTTTAATTTGTGTATTATAATAATATTAACCATAGCCTCCCGTCTACGATTTTTCATAAGGCATACTTGCTTGGATGCTAAACGAATCTTGCCAAATACGTTAAAAGTAGAAACACACTGCTATCACATCACGTACTGTCATTTGACGTACCGGCCATACATGTAATATAAACAAAAAATAATCTGTATAATATTTTATAAATATAATACTTTATTATACTATTCAAGATTGTCTTCTTTTACAACCATATATATTTACATGTGTGTGTGATTATCAATATTATATAAAAATTGTATCAACGTACTTAGATACCCGCAAATCTTTGACATTATTAAATAACAATAAAAGGACCTGACTGAGATAGTCAGTCACGTTGATAAATGTTTTATTCAATCAAATAATTTAATAAAATGTGAAAAAATAGGATTGATAGATCAAAGATTGAAGACTTTCCCGGTGAAATTGTTTGATAAAAAGTTCTCCGTTTTCACACTGATGCTGACATGGCTCAGGCGGGCTGTTGACAGCGCTGATTGGATCTCGCAGCGGGTTGATCTGGCGGAGGGCGAGAGGATTCTCTCGCAGGTGAACCTTCCCAGAGAGCTCTGGAGGAGGCTACCTTTGAGGATGCCATCACATCTCTCTAGTTTTGAAGAAAGGTTCCCACATGCCGAGGCTCCTTGGTCTGTTTTGAGAGGTGTATGTTCCGGGGTCGCAGACCTTGGGCATACGGTAAGAGTTGTCTGCTATTCCTATAAGAATATTCGGCCAGCTGTCTTCTAAGCCGGTCAAAGCACGACGAGGGGAAAGCTGCAACCTCACAGCAAACCCCTCTCCCACCATCGGAAGGGCGTGGGTAAGTACCAAATGCCCGACCTACCTGATGCACGTTTTTCTATGGTTTTCCCTGCATCACTTTTAGGCGAATTGCGGGGTAGGATCCTTAAACCATATCCCGGGGGCCCTAGTTAACCCTTAGCTACCTTCCTCTACCGTTCCGCAACCCCCTTTTCAAATCCCTTCCCAAGCTATAGTTACCATTATGTGGATTACCCTATACATAGCCTGTCTACACCTTAAAAAAATGGTCCCGGCACGTCACCTAGAAGATGACGACAGAGCTTTCAGTCGTCGAAATGTTTTAATCGCTGTTGGCACCAGTGTGAAAACCGAGAACTTTTTATCTATAATTGATAGATTTCAAATTCAGCCAAATAATGATAACTCGTGTATTTCTCTATCTTTAATTTGAAGTTAGGTGTATTTCCGTAAATTTTACATGATTTTTTGACACCCGATAGTGCGTTACAAAGAGAATTAAATTATGCCCAACTTTTCTTATATGTGAAATTTGCGAACGAGCCAGCATTATGGAGATATCAGATGTTAAACCTTCATCATGTTTAGGGATTGTTAACGATAATTAATAATACTTAAGGTAATTAGTAAAATAATTCTTTGTTCTATTGTTCTAAGTGATGGCGTGACATCAGAAATGTGTGCGAGCGCAAATCACAGATACTTGACAGCTCGTGACGACCCATAACAGGGCAGCGACGTGACGTACCGTGATAGGTCTGTAAGACAACATTGACAGGTAGTATCGTACCCTTTTGGGACTTAACGTTAAATCACGTGACAGTACGAGACGTGGCAGTGTCTCTCCACTTTAAGGGTTAAAGACGCCACAGTGCCGACTGAAGAAAATGCATAATTACTCATTCTGTCGATAAAATTATAAATGCCGGTTTTGTAAACAGCATTATTGTAAATTAAAAACTGCAGTAAATTATCCAAAACATTTTGTCCAAATATATATCTGAGATAATAAGTGACTGGCGGGCCGCAGTTCACAGTATACTGATATTCGACTATGTTTAAAGTTCATTATATAAATACGATGTTCTCATGGGACAGTCACCAAAGCTCATTGAAATAAGGGATCAATTTCCTACGGCATATCCATAAGATTCGAAATACAGAAAACGCCAGGTATCCGAATTCTGGTCAACCTAGACTTAGGGTTAACCGAACTAATAGTTGGGGAATAGTCCGGCTTGTGTACTGGGGTGACGCATTAACAGATTACAGTAATATCTGGACAAAATAACCAGACCTCACATCCACTGTTGCCGGATTTCGGGGATGCATTGGATTCGCTTGTCAATCATCATATTTGGCAAGGTAATCTCAGTTTTTCTTGCCTATTTCGGACTTCGGTAGAAACGTGGTTTCTGAAGAAAAAAATTCTGTTCAGAGAAACGGTGGGTTTAATTTATTAATGGATGAACCTGGTACTACGATACTTGGATTTAAACAATGCAAACGATACCGTGCCGTTGTGGTTTGATCTGGTGCAGAATGGTTGTGGTGGAAGCGTCGCCCACTCGTGCAAAGACGCCCGAATGCGTCTCTGTGGAGGCGGCTGAATCGTAAAACCCCCAACAATTTCCCAAAGATTCGTTGAAATTTTCTGAGTCTGGTCACCGACTGCTCAAGCTCGTGGTTGGCTACTCACTGTCAGATTTCGACCTCCCGAAATCTCCAAATTCCTCTGGCAGATGTATGCTTTTAATCTTTCATGCCCGTCAACTCAATATATGTAAGCTTCGGGAGATAAATTATTCAGGCTTAATAAGTGTGGGGACGAATATTCCGTGTCCCCATGCGAGCAAGAGGGTCCCGTTACGCGTCCCGTTAGGGGATGCAAACAATGCTCCCCACCAAGTAACGGGACCCTACCGAGCACCTACAGCGTGCACGCGGAGAGAGCCATTCTGTTCCCGGCTCTCGCGCGACACTTACCTGTGCTTCCGGACAACGGCCAGTGTCGCACCACGTGGTGAAATAAAGTTTTAGTTTAGGAGACCAGGCTTATTGCTCCCGGCTCCGGGAATCCTAACCCTGCACGAGTCTCTCCTATATTGGTGACCCCTACGATGCACATTTTGAATAACAAAATCGCCGAGCTACAGCAGGAGATCGCAAGGCTGAAGGAGGATCCACGTGGCCAACACCATGACGCAGCACAGGTCTGCAGGATCACACCGAAGCTGCCGGCTTTCTGGGCGGACAATACGGACGTCTGGTGCGCCCAGGCGGAAAGCCAATTCGGCATCGCCGGCATCACGCATGACGCCACCAAGTTCAACCACATCGCAGCTCACCTCGAACAAAGATGGGCTGCGGAAGTCCAGGACATCCTCGTCAACCCGCCAGCAACAGGCAAGTACGAGTGTTTAAAGAAAGCGCTGATACAGAGACTTTCGCCCTCACAAGACCGAAGAACTCGGCTGCTGCTCAGCGAAGCCGAACTTGGCGACAGATCGCCGTCGCAGTTCCTGCGGTACCTCCGCAGCCTAGTAGGGCCTACTCAAGTGTCTGACGATTTCCTGCGGACGTTGTGGCTGCAGCGCCTGCCGGCCTACGTACAGGTCGCGGTCCAAAGTCATATAGACGCACCGCTCGCCACGGCCGCCCAAATCGCTGACAGGCTTATGGAGATTCCAACACCCGGTCTTCCACCGCACGTCCACGCTGCCAGCACGAGCTCACAGTCCACCAGTCAGGCAGATGAACTCCACAGCCCATCAGCCCCTAGCCTCGAGCAGCGCCTGGAGGCGCTCACCGCGGAAGTCGCAGCCCTACGAGGCGACCGAAGGCCGCCAGCCGCCCGAACAACAGCGTGGCCGCCGCGACAACGCCAGCACCGGGAAATGCTGGTACCACAGACGGTTCGGCAGCCGGGCTCAACGCTGCGAACCCCCGTGCAGCTACACCCAGGGAAACGAGTAAGGCGGCCGGCTATTGCAGCTGCCGGCTGCCCATCCAGTGGACGCCGTCTCGTCGTTAGGGACCACACCAGCGGACATGGGTTCCTAGTCGACACCGGTTCCGACTTATGTTGCTTCCCGCGCAACCTACTCAAGGGCCTGCGCGCGGCCTCCAACTACAAGCTCAGCGCCGCGAACAGCAGTACTATCAACACGTACGGCTGCCTACCAATGCGAATCGACCTGGGGCTGCAACGGGTGTTCGTATGGCGTTTTGTCATCGCGGACGTCGCGTTGCCAATAATCGGCGCTGATTTCCTGGCACACTTTGGTCTTCTACCGGACTGTTGAAGCGGGCGCCTGCTCGACGGGACGACGGGCCGCGTCGTAAGCGCGAATAAGGACCGATCGCCGCAACCCAGCGTCAGGGTCCTGACGACGTGCTCGCCATACCAGGACCTCCTGAGCCGATTCCCGGAGCTCACGCGCCCGGCCGGCGCGCCCCGCGTTGTTCGTCACACCACGGTTCACCACATCCGGACGACGCCAGGGCCCCCAGTTTCCTGTAGACCACGACGCCTGGCACCGCACCGGCTCCACATCGCACGGGCAGAATTCGAGGCCATGCTCGCCGACGGGACCGCGCGACGATCGAAGAGCCCGTGGGCATCGCCGCTGCATCTCGTGCCTAAGAAGAAGGACGGAGAATGGCGCCCATGCGGTGATTATCGCGCGCTGAACGCGCGAACCGTCCCAGACAGGTATCCCGTTCGGCACGTACACGACTTTGCTATGAGCCTTCGAGGAAGCAACATATATTTTGTCCTCGACCTCGTTAAGGCATACACACAGATTCCGGTGCACTCGACGGACATCCCGAAAACGGCCATAACCACGCCGTTCGGGATGTTCGAATTCTCGTTCATGACCTTTGGACTAAGAAATGCTGGACAAACGTTCCAGAGGTTTATGCACGAAGTGTTACAGGGGCTGGACTTCTGCTTCCCGTACATCAACTACATTCTAATCTACAGCGCGTCTCCAGAGCAACACCGGGAACACCTGCGAACCGTTTTCCGCCGATTGTCGCAGCACGGCATAATCGTCAACGTGGAAAAGAGCGTGCTGGGCCAGCAGGCCGTAACCTTCCTCTGCTACCACGTTTCCTCGGAAGGCGTAAGCGCCGTACCAGAACGTGTCGCCGCACTGCGCGATTTCCAACGCCCATCCAATGCCAGAGGGCTCCGTCGCTTCTTGGGAATGATAAATTTCTATCGTCGTTTCCTTCCCAAGGCAGCGGCGCATCAAGCAGAGCTCCAGGAGGCTCTCTCAGGTCTCCGCGGCACCCACCCTGTGCCCTGGAACCCACTCAGTACAGCAGCCTTCGAGAAATGCAAGGCCTCGCTTGCCAACGCAACGATGCTGGCTCACCCGGACCCGACGGCACAGCTCGGGCTTTTCACCGACGCGTCGCAGAATGCAGTCGGCGCCAGCTAGCAGCAGCAAGTGGGAGGAGCGTGGCAACCGTTGGGTTTCTTCTCCCAGAAGCTGACGCCGCAGCAAACACAGTGGCCGGCATATTATCGGGAGCTACTCGCTAACTTTTTGGCGGTCCGGCATTTTCGTCACGCGTTGGAGGCTCAACACACAATAATATTTACTGATCATAAGCCAATATGTTTTGCCTATCAGCAGCAGAACGAGAGACTCCCGCCCGTTCAGAGGAACCATCTGACGTACATCTCGCAGTTCACCACGGACATTTGGCACGTCAATGGGGCCCAAAACATAGTCGCCGACGCGTTATCCCGCGTCGAGGCCTTGACAGCAGCCAATAGCCCGGTGGATCTCAGCCGCATCGCCCAGCAGCAAGCCGAGGACGACGAGCTACGCGAGCTGCTAGCCGGCAGCACAGCACTCCAGCTCCGCCACGTCGATGTCCCAGGACTCGACCTCCGGGTGTTATGTAATGTATCGACGGGTCGCCAACACATAGTCGTCCGAGCTCCAAGTCGCAGACAGGTATTCGACGCGGTCCACGGCCTGAGACATCCTGGCACACGCGCTACCACGCGCCTGATCACGTCGCGTTTCGTTTGGCCCGGGGTTAAACGAGACATACGCGTATGGACTCGGGCGTGTTTGCAATGTCAGCGCGCGAAGATTACACGGCACGTCCACACGCCACTGGGAGACTTCACGAAGCCGTCAGCTCGTTTCCGTCACATACACATTGACATCGTGGGTCCACTGCCGCCAGCAGGCTCTTACCGATACCTCCTGACAGAGATCGACCGTGCATCGCGTTGGCCAGAAGCTTATCCACTGGAGCGAATCACAGCAGAAGATGTGGCCAACGCCCTGCTCCACGGCTGGATCTCGCGCTAGGGCTGCCCAGAGCGTGTTACTACGGACCAAGGACGGCAGTTCGAGTCCGATCTTTTTCAGGCACTGGGAAAGTACACGGGCTGGCAGAGGTCCCGCACGACGCCGTACCACCCACAGGCTAACGGGCTAGTAGAACGGCTCCACAGGCAGCTGAAGGCAGCGATAATGTGCCATGAAGGCGCCTCCTGGCTCGACGCCCTCCCGGTCGTCATGGTCAGGATTCGTACCGCCTTCAAGGAGGAACTTCAGACATCAGCCGCCGAACTGGTGTTTGGAGAACCGCTACGTCTGCCCGGCGAATTCTTCACCGTAGAACCCGAGCTTGGCGACCCGACGTCACTCATCGAGCGGGTCCGCCAGGCAACAACAAACATACGGCCCACACCGGCTTCGCGACGCTCCCGACCAGGAAGCTTCGTGCTCAAGGAGTTGGCGACTTGCACCCATGTTTTTCTCCGTGACGACGGTATAAAGGCCTCCCTTTGTACGCCTTACACGGGACCCTACCGCATCGTCAGCAGGGACGAGAAAACCTGCGTGTTGCATACAAGTCGCGGAGAAACACGAGTTTCACTGGACAGGGTAAAATCGGCCTTCATGTTGCGCCCAGAGGAAGCAGTTGGGCCCCCCAGCATAGCGCCGGCAGCCACGAACGACAGCCTGGTGGCACCACAGGCGACGCTCTCCACGCCAGCGCAAAGAGACTGGCCTCGCCCGCATCGCCTAGCAGCGCCGCCAACTCGCTCGGGTCGCCGGGCCCGTGCCCCGGACCGCTACTCGCCCACGCCGTAGAACATTTCGCACATTATTTTATTTTTGTAAATATTCTGTATATTATTTTGTAAAAATTATGAACATATATATTTATTATTGTATTGTAATGCGACTCTGGCACAAAACGTAAATCCTGACTCCATCTCTTAACGGGTGGCTGGTGTTGGGACGAATATTCCGTGTCCATCATGCGAGCAAGAGGGTCCCGTTACGCGTCCCGTTAGGGGATGCAAACAATGCTCCCCACCAAGTAACGGGACCCTACCGAGCACCTACAGCGTGCACACGGAGAGCGCCATTCTGTTCCCGGCTCTCGCGCGACACTTACCTGTGCTTCCGGACAACGGCCAGAGTCGCACCACGTGGTGGAATAAAGTTTTAGTTTAGGAGACCAGGCTTATTGCTCCCGGCTCCGGGAATGCTAACCCTGCACGAGTCTCTCCTATAATAAGTTTAGCGTCCCTTGGGACTGTCAGCCTGCTTAAGGACTTTTGTCGCCATGAGGGTCCTTTGTCACCGAAACGACCTTAGACCTCCGTCCGAGTCCAGCAGCTGGACAAACAGCGGCATCCGTCGTCCCGAATTAGCGCGTTTTAGCTAAATGTTCATTACAGTTGCCTCCTAAACTAGTCGAGGCATGTCGTTCTTCCCTTCCCCATACCCTTCTTTCAAATCCCTTCCGATGCTATTGAAGTAGAGTTTTCAATACGTGGATTTCCCTCATGTAGCCTCTAATCGGATCGAAAAATGGCTGCTCATTTAGTAGTTGGTGAAGGGAGTGTCGATTGGGATCGTAATAGGAAATAAATTGAAAAATGGGTAAATCAAAGTGTTAGCCGGGGAATGGCCAAGTGTTTTAATTAAATGTGTTTAATTATTCTATGCATACATATTAAAGTTGTTTAAAATTAAAGGAAAAATAAATATCTAACGCAGTTTTTTTATGGTCATTTACAAAAGAACTTCGGATTATCCGCGCTTTTCGTATCCATAATAGTTATAATCCTAGTTACCACGGATAATTGGAGCTTTACTGAATTTCAAAATTATATTTTAAAATAAATAAAATAAGAATATAAATTAATTATTACCATTTTCAGAGCAATGTGCAAATTGATATTTAACTGATCTTCTTTCACAGATAAATGAATCTACTGTAAGTTTTATTTATCTCTGAAATAGCCAGAACTAACATTTTCAATTTGTACGTGACTTTTACTTGTGAGAATTAACTAGTTTTTTTGGCTTTTCTGCGTTATGCACGTAATTACACTTTTAAAGAAAGTTTTAAGCTCGGATTTTCGCGTCAGAATATTCCGTGTTTAGAGGTTGGGGGAAAGGCTTTACGTAAACTACGTGACACAGACCAAAGAAACAGTTTGGTATTCAACGCACACGAATGTAACAGTAAATGCAGGTTACGTAACAAGTGTTCATCTATTAGTATCGTCCGAAACTAAAAAAAAAATCTTCCGGAAAATACAAATTTGAGCTCTAAAGCCAATGTCGACATTTTATTAATGAAGTACAGTCAAATTATTGGAAAATTAAAATTGTATAAATGAAATTGTTATATGCAGACATACTCGTTAAAGTAGGCGTATAAATATAAATTTAATAATAACTAATTGCAGATTACCAATAAAACTATAATAAATATTAATATTTTAGAAATATTGTTGCTGTGTTTTTATTTTTCAGATATACATTAGCTATAAATTTCTAAATGAAAAGATCTTAAAACTAGAACTGAATTTCAGTCGTCAAAATAATAGATATTTCGCTCAAACTAACTTCTCGTGTACTTTGAAGATCGGACAAAATAAAATCGTGTGGCATTCGTATGTCGAGCGTAGCTTCACCTTAATAGATTCTCAACCAAGGTTAGAAATGTTTACTTATTCAATGAAAGCAAAACGCCGGCAATCGATTCTCTCTGCCAAGCTCACACTATGCTTCGGCAATTAATAATTCTGTTACCATCTTACTGAATCATACATTCATACAGATGAAAACGTGACAGAATTAAATTCTGAACTACACCAAATGGAAAAATTACAAGAAATAAATATAGCTTTTAACTTTATGGTAGATCAATGAGCTTCCGCCGCGGTAAGACTTACGAATCGCAATGGGCATTGGGTAATCCTGATGTTTCTGTTTGGTTTGTTATCCTTATATAATTTGGACGAAGTCGTAATACAGGTCGACTCCTTCTTTAATATCCGAAAATCTGGCAATGAGGATAAGGTACGAGAATCGGCACAGCGGGGATGTTCTCCAATAGACACATAATGTCTAATATATATATATATATATATATATATATATATATATATATATATATATATATATATATATATGTGTGTGTGTGTGTGTTTTGGGGATTCATGAAATTGTGTCCATACTACTGTAAATAATCACTTTATTAATTTTTTAAAAGAGAAATGCATGAGTTTCAGTAAATACGAGCGACCTCCTTACTTCGAAGAAAAAAGGCGGAGATCTTTAGGACGGAACTGATTGCGTTTTTCTGTAACTTCGAAATACATTGAATTTCCGAAATTGATCATTTCTACCCTATAGAGGAGAAATAGGGGAATATGTTGTATTTGGAAATTTTTCCCTCTTCCACTCCTACTCATAGGAGTTGAAGTTGAACTTAACCGGCAAGTTGAATGTCATAATTAAACTCAGCGACATCCATAACCACGAATTATAGACAAATCTCGGTTGTTTTCACGTTAGTTTTATGTTGCACATCTCCACTCCCACCCCTAAGGGTGCATCACTCCCATGCTGAAATGGTTTTGAAATTATACACAAACAACATATGGAGAAACACTATAAATCACATTGGTCAAAAAAAAATATATTTTGACGAAAACATTAATATTTTTCAAAATATTTCCCCCCGTTCACGTCCGTTCCTGGGCGTGGTAGTCGTGTCTTACCCTCTCAGTGTTTGTTTCCAGTTCTAAAGGAACATGTACAAATATTTGGTCGAATTTGTTCAATGCGTGTAGATTTGAATGCGGGACATAAATACGAACAAATCAATTTTATTTATTTGATAATTTTCTTACCCTTATAAGGGTGCCAATATACGAAATATTTTTGACCTATTAAAACCGTGGGTGTAATAATTTCAGTCTCGGTAAAAGTTACTCTACCTGCAGGATAACCATATATAAAATTATAATATGTAAATTACTGATTTTTAGGCCAAGAATTTGAAGATAGGAATACTGAAACATAAAATATGTATAATTTTGATATTGAATAAGAGTATTGAATAAAAGTATTTTTCGAAAGGAAGTGAATCTGTTTGCTCTTTCCCGATCCCTACTTTTACCTTTTCCAGGTTATTTTGGTAGTGGGAGAGGAGGTTTAATTAATGTATTGTTTGAACTAATACTACAAATGGGATGTTGCCTGTGGTATTTACATAACATCGAACAGTTATGAATTCAATGTAATATAGGATATAAAGTAATAACTCAACAATTCATCTATATTTATAAAATAGTTTATAAAAATTATTATTTTCCATAATTATAGCAACCTATTATACTCAACCTTGGTAAAGTTCTAGTATAGGTTAATATTTTTCAGATCATTCGTAAAAATTTCATCACTATAATTATAATAAATACAGAATAAGTATTTTCTTAAAATGATTTTTTGGAACAGTCGTCTTTATCTTTAATCTAACATTTACAAATTAATTTAAATGATTTATAAGTCAAAGTTTTCCTTTGTACCTGGGCAATTGGATCTTTTCATCGACACACTCTCTCAAATTAAAAAATAATAAAACAGGCCATTCTCACACTGAATTTACACTTCACTTTTGATTTTCAATAACGGCGGCACCTCGTAGACGAACTATACCTCCAATTACGCTGTGATACAGAAATTCCTCCTCTTCGAACGTTAGGATTGTTTTGTCGTAACGTGTAACACTCAGAAATCTTTCTGAGTCACCATCTGCATGAATACCGTCCAACTTTACTTTTTCAAAATGTCTCGTTTATTTAGCTTACGACCAAATGCTGTCGTTTCTTATTTCTGACTACTATTTATCGTTACTTTTTAAATATTTAAAATCGTCTTTCTAACACGACCACTCTCTGTCGTTTCTTACTGCCGACTCCCGAATTCACCAACTCACGCGTGCCATGTCTAACAATACCTCAGTCTGTTTTATTATCGTCCATTCTTGTGTCTCTTTGTGTTTTCCGGTAACAATTTGAGTTCACCAGTTTATAATTATTAAATATTAATTGCCATTTAATTATTACAATATATATACTGTAATAAACAACCTCGGGGTTTATTTAAATAAAAGAATTAATCAAATTTAATACATAAAATTATTTATTTTCACTTTGTGGCTTCTAACTCAAAAACAATTAGAATTTAAAATATTAATTTCTCAGGGCCTTAACTGGGTTTGATAATGGACACAACAAATTGATTTTAAAATCTTATTAACAAACAGTTCACATTTACCTAAACAATACGTCAATAGAAATAAATTAAAAAGAAAATAAATTAACTTTGATTGTCAATTAAAAGAGAACGAAATCTGACTCTATCCTTTAATTACGTTTACAATTAAACATTAGTTTGGTTTTGTTACTTACTGGTACCAGCATTCTTTTGGTTTCGGAAGTACACTATTGCAAAATTATACACTGATTCTGAAATGTCGACTCACAGATTTTACACTATTGAAGTGAAAACTGATATCTCCCAGGAACACGGATGGTCCTCCTGAATGTCAGCTATATGCTGTCAGCTCGCCTTATACGAATCCTATGATTTGTAGATTTGTTAGTCTTTTACCGCTTTGGACTTAAACTGCAACTTTACTATTCCGGCTGGCTATAGACGTAAACTGCTTTTACTTAGCGATATTTACGATGTAATACTTCCGTAAATGTTTTTACTTTGCCTTAAATTCACAACTTTGTTTAATAATACGTTAACGACGGCTAGTCTCTGCTCTAGTTTTATTTGTTCCGTCCTCTGAAATGTCTTGCCACCAACTGACTCCTAGTGCTCTCGAGTTTTAGCGCGCATACGCCATTCTTGACTTTTCGACAAAGCAAAGTGAGCTCGCTTTTTATTGTCGCTTCGTTCTATCAGACCGCTATAATGGATTTATCAAACAATTCAAATTTTACGTCCAAACAATTAATGGCCTAATTAACTGCCATTACAATATATATATATATATATATATATATATATATATACTGAGAAATTCGTTAAAAATCAATTTATCAAAATTATAACGTTTATGACTGTGATCACAGCATATCTTCATTATATATGCATAAATCATTTCAATTTATATTCAGAATATAATATATGACGAACAAAATTAGAAATTCGTTTAAAATTGATTGATTAAAATTTATCAAAATTATAACGTTTCTGACTGTGATCTTAGACTTGAGAGATATATTTTAAAAATTACAAGGTGCTTGCGATAAAGGAATTTATGTATCCGGTTGTTGCACACAGTTACTGCTCGGACAAAAAATTTATTTCACATCATACTTGGCGTAAATATCATGTGAAATGCAGTTCATATTATTCCGGACATCATAAATATACAATACCTTCTTTTTGTAAATATTATCTGTGAGGCAGCTGTCGTCTGCTCGTGACGTGCAGATCGAAACCATGGAGAGGAACCAAGTATTGTTTTAGTGGGTATATAAAGGGGTCATTCCAGAGCTCGGAGCCCATTCCACCGGAGGGGATGAGGCCGTGGTCTTGGGCGAAGGTCCCTTGGGGGACGGTAATCCAACCTTGGCCTTGCCCCTCCTGTGGAATGGATCCCCGTGTGCGGAACGGGAGCAAGACGTCGGGGCTAGCCCGGCGGTCTGTGCCGACGGAAGCAGAGGCGGCGGTAGATCTGGTTGGCCGCCATGCAGGGACCAGCGGGCGCGGGGCTGGTCCCCACTTTTTAAAGAAACCAAAGACTGAAAGACGAGTCATGTCTTTCAAATGCGTCATCCTGAACCAGCGTCAACTCGAGGAGGACTTGAGTTGCGATACATATTGTCTGACCACATATTCCATCCTTCTCGAGAACACAAATATTGCAGAGACGTGCAAGTCTTACATCAGCACAGCAAATACAGACGACGGTTCCTCAGATAATACAGCAAAATGGCGACCCGGATTTTTTTGGCAGGGAATAATATATGTATTCATTCATATACATAATGTACGTCATGGTACGATTATAAATTAAATCATTAAATAGTCATGTGCCATATAAATCTTAAATACTTCAGAAAGACAAGCCAAATCTTCTAATAAATAAAAATGATGTTTCACTTCCAAATTTTGAACACATTGAGACAATTTAATGTTATATTTATTGACAAATTAAGTGAAAGGGCTCTCAGTATTAAATACATATATATTTTATTGTATCACAAACAAGTTCTTTATTAGTAATTACACAAATATTCTTGTAAGAAACAAAACAGTAAACTTGATTGCAAAAAGTCCATCACCTTCAATAAATATATTTTGATTTAACACAGTTCGTCTAGCCAGTAGAGAAACTTTCTGCTCAGTGCTTTTTGCCAAGGAAGTAGTGGGCAGACTATTGCTTCTGACAACCAAATAATAGGCCAATAGTTAATACACGTGCCTTGTGTGTGCAATCGTATAGCGAAAAATGCTTTACACATATGTACGTGAATTGTATTGAGTTTATTTAGCTTACGGAATGACCGATGATGCTATAATAACAAAAATGCGGGAGTTAATTTATTGATCACACAAGGGATAATTTATTTATTATAATGTGGAATTTAATTTTCTTAGATAGAGTGAGACCTCAAATTGTTAAATTTTATCAAAGGATTATGACTTGTGGGTGTCTTGTTGCAGAAGTTCGTCATACTTGTCTCAGTTCGAAAACATGCACACACCTGTTTTTATTATTGTCTGCGTCCGGGATCATCCTCTGGCGGCAGGTGAGTTTCCGGAAAAAATATATAAACTGTCGCAGTTTATTGTAAATCTATATGCGTTTACTTTTCCCTTTTTATTATAGGATCATCGACACACACATACGATGATTACACATTTATTTTTTAAAAAACTTTAATATTGCCATTCAAAACAACAACAACGAAGATAGATAATATTTTAAAGATATTAATAAGTGCATAAGATTCCATTGTCAAAGATGAAACCTCACAGATTATTTGCAATATAAACAAGGTGTCATAATACACGAATACCACTTTAATGTAATGTGTAACATTACAATGTGATGAACTCCAGTGAATCTAGTCTAATAAACAAATATGAGCGTTTGTTTGTATGTTAGTTATAAAAATCTACACCGGTGAAGCAAATTTCACCGAATTTCGTACACGTGTTCTTTGCAATCAGAAAACAAACAGGAGTGGGGCTCGAATAAGGTGGAAATACTCAAACATGCTAAACAAGCAGATACTTCAGTTGGATAAACATTTTTAGGGGTCAAAGAGATTGATAGTGTTTCTACCTATGTTATCTGTGTATAATTTCAACCCCTATAGTCATGGGAGTTGTGCACGATTCTGGGTGGGGTTAGATGGAGCGCTGCATGAAAATAGCGCGAATATGACTGAGATTTGAGTAAAATACAGAGATATGGGTGTGGTTGAGTTTATTTATGACAACCTGGGCAGCGTGCGGGGTTTGCGCGGGTGCTAGGGGCAGAGCGGAGGTGTTAGGGGTCTAAATGTAACTAACTAACTCCTTAGTTCGACAGACCCGAAGAGCCTAGGCCTACCGAGACGGCTGCCAGACTGTCATCTTAAATGACACATTCTGGATTTAGGAGTGACACCTGGTCAGTGTCCATTCTTCCACAGCCTTAACCCCAGTTTTCTTGACCAGGACGAACACAAACATCCATGCCCATGCTGGGATTCGAACCCGGGACCTCTGTGATGCGGGGCAATGACGCTGGCCACTACACAACAGCAGGTCGGCGGTATAAATTTTCAAATATATTAAACGGCCAATATTTGCGTGGAATAATATTTCCTCAGATGTTCTCTGTGTTTAATAACTACTCCTATCGGCTTTGAAGGAGAGCTACATTAAGAGTAGGGGTGGAGCTGCAAAAACAACCGAGTTTTGTCTCGAATCCGGGGTTATGGATGTCATTAAGATGAATTATGTTATTCAAATTTTTTTTAAACCCAATGTAAAGGGGATGGAAATTTTTGATCATGTTGAAACGGCCGATACATTCGTCGAAAGAACCTTTTCGGGGTCAAGAGTTCAACCACTTTCACATGGGACGTGAACACATTTGGAGATAAGGGGTCGAGGTTCGTTACATTGAAATAACGTAAAAGCAAAGAAAAATGCAGTCTAATCCGGGGTTATTGATATATGACAACCCGGGCTACGCCGGGTACCCAGCTAGTCTTCTAATAAATAAAGCAGAGCGTTTTTTTTGTTTGTATGTTTGTATATTTGTATGTTTGGGTTTGTTTGTATGGACCTTATACAAATCTACACCGGTAGAGCAAATTTCACCAAATTTCGTTGAATAATTCTTTTACGAAGATGAAAAAATAATTTGAACAGGAAACAAACACTGTCGCGGTGAGACACATCTACCACCCCCACGATCGGGGGTGGAAATATTCAAACAGGCTAAAACAGCCTTATAAATATTTTTTATGGGTCCAAGAGATTGATAGTGTACCGCTAATGTTATCTGAGTATAATTTCAACCCCTTACATCGTGGGAAAGGAGCATCATTGGGGTGGGGGTGGACGGGCGTTACAAGAAAATAACGTAAATGTCGTTTGCCCGACAGGTAATTATCCCGATTGACATTTGCCCGATAGAACAAAATCCCGAATGACACTTACCCGACAGTACATTATCCCAATTTACGTTTTGCCGACAGGTCATTTTCCATTTGGGTAATTTTCCACAAAGGTGAGTTTCTACGAAATAATTATTATGTAGAAGACTATATTCATTAATGCGTGGAACAATTTCAACCAAACTTGGTACACGTATCACTTAAGATCAGCGAACAACCCTGCGGAATTAAGATAACTCTAGCACCCCTGTGGGTAGGGCTACAAAGGTATGGAATTTTCAAAATTCAAAATATGTGATAACTGCCTATATTGGCATCAAATAAATAGTTTACGGCGTCGCTCAGTTTCATAATGCCACTCTCCACGCTTTTAGTGTCGAATTTCATCCCCTAAAGGCATGAGGACAGGTATGAGGTGGGGTGAAATAGGGTGACAAAAAATTGCTATAAATACCAAAAATTGGAAAATGGCCTGTCAGAAAAACGTCATTCGGGTAATGTACTGTCGGGTCAATCGGGATATTGTTGTCGGGGAAAACGTGCACCGGGCAAGTGTGAGTCGGTAAAACGTCCGGATCCCTCACAAAAAAGCATATTGCTTCGTTGATATCCAAATGATGAACAATTTATTTCAATATATAAACGTCTCTCTCAGTCAAATACAACTTTCTTGTTTGCTGTCCAAAGAAAGATTAATTTCATGCTTGGCACTAGATGTAATAATAATCGGAGGAATAATTTTAAGTAAACGTTTTGGAAATAGTGATTCGAGAACGGCAATGAAAGTTATGAAACGAATATTTGTATTTGTTTAAATGTCAATGGAGATATGGAATTTCTTTGGTTCAAAAAATAAATTAGTTTGAAAAATGGCACATCTGAATTTTTGCAACCACGCAATTATTGATTTGTTTGCTTCGGGAGAAGTTTTGTTTGAACTGTCGGGCCGTCCAACTAATGAAATTTACTTCTAAGCGTTTCACTACATATTTCCCGCAATGAAATTCATGTAGCATGAAGTTGTTGCAGATAGAAGCAACCATTGCACAGTGAGCTTGTAGAGAAATGGGTTGGCAATAACAACAAATAAACTAAAGCCAGGCCTCATATAGAGGGATTTAGAAATTTTATTCAGAGGATATTATATGAAATGAGCATAGAAACGGGCCTTCTATAAATATTACCGCAGGACTTTCACGAAACACTTCAGAAGGAACTAAATATCTTTTGCATTGAAAAGCGCTTAAGGATCTTAATATATATGTATAACGTTTAAGTAATAACCCAGTTCAGTATTATTAGCATTCACAAATAAATAAATTTAACAGAGGAACTATAAAGCGCTATGGGACACTATTAAAGAATGAATTAAATGTAACACAAATAATAAATCTTTCTTCTTCTTATAAATAAAATTGACAGTGTGTGTGTATGTTCCACACATAAATCTCAACGCAATCTCGACCAATTTTTTTTCACGTATCCCTTTCGAACCGGAAAGAAACACTGTGGGGGTTGAACTGAGGTGGAAAATTTCAAACATGCTAAAACGGTCGATATTTGCGTCAAATAAATATTTTACGGGGCAAATGTGACTTATAGTGTTTGTCCCGATGTTGTTTTTACCACTTTCTGTATTGGAGGGGAGCACACTTAGTGGATGGAGGTGCGTTACACATAGTGAAAAAAAACGAGATTGGAGTCGAATCTAGGGTTATGGGTGTCGCTGAGTTTACTTATGATATTTAAAATGTCCACCTGTGTCTATCTCCGCTCCTGGGGGGTTAAACGTAAATTTCAAACATTATAAACCGACCATTGTTTTCGTGAATAGGAAATTTTTCGGGGTCAATGAGGTGAATAGAGTTTTCCATTTCTTTTGTGAGTTTAATTTCAACCCCTTTAGGGATGTGGTGGAGGGGCGTTGCATAAAAATAACGCAAAAATAACCTAGATTAGAGTCAAATCCGGAGCGTTGGTTGTCGCTGAGTTTAATTATGACAACCTGGACAACGGCGGGCACTCACATAGTCTAATGAATAAAAATAGACTGTTTGTGTGTGTGTGTGTGTGTTCCTCATACAAATCTACACCCGTGGACAAAATTTGATAAAATTTCGTACATGTCCTCCGTTTGAACCGTAAAAAAACTATGGGGGAAAGACACGACTACCACCCCGACAGTGGGGATGGACGGGGTGGATATTTTCAAACATCCTAAATGATTTATGGTATTAATGGGTTTCATAATATTTCTCTTTATGTTGACAGGGTATAATTTAAACTCCGGTTGTAATGGGAGTGGAGCAACCGAGATGCATTCGAATCTGGGGTGATGGTAGTCGCCGAGTTTAATGACATTCAACTTGCCGGTTAAGTATATGAGTGACGGTGGAAGAGAAAAGTAACGTTGCCCGCATGTTCTTAAGCACTTGTAGCGAATTATATCATATTTTGTACAAATAATACGATGCGAAACAAACACTGGATACACTCTTATCATCTATATAAATTTGGGTGTCAAAACATTCTAAATTTCAGGGAGTTTTGACTCTTTAAATACCGGGATATTTAAGACCTCCTTAAGGTATCAAAAGTTTTTTCCTTTATTAGGGCACCAGTACCCTTTTTGACTCTCATAAACTTAGGTAATTTATTTTACTTAAATATTTTGGATTCTCTAAGCAAACCTGGATTTTTAATTTTGATTCTTTTAAGGTTATAGGAATATTTTTAACACTTGAGTTACGCGAAGAAAATTTGTTTTGCTTCACCGGGAGTATAATCAACAAACCTTCTGGATACTTAGTGTCTGGAAAGTTAGTTGCAATTAATTTGGCACTAGTGCGTGTATTTTTGACTGTATTAGGGTAACGAGTATATTTTTTCAAGAGTATGTTCGTTAATATTTGTTACTGTGAGTATTTATGCTTCTCTAAATGCACTGATGGATGATTAAAATAGCATTCCCTCTACATAGGTATATCACTTATTGAGCAATACTTTAATGTGTAATTAAATATTTTTTCGGGATTATATAAGTAAGTACCCGGGAAACGGCGGGCACGCAGCTAGAGTCTTTATATGAGGAACTAGTTGTGAGTTGAATTATTCTGATTTATATTACGTGATCAACGCTGTAACTTGAAGTTCAATGAATCAACCTGGACTGACGTATTGTAATTTTTTGTATAAATAATTAAAACAGTTTTCAAATTTTAATTTTACTATATTTTATCCTAATAGAGAATTGTCTACATGAATTTATATCTTTTTTTTAGCGCTACAGCCCCTCAAGGGCCTTGGCCTACAGAGACGAGTGCCAGACTATCATCTTCCATCACACATTTGGAGTGGCACGTGGTCAGCGCAAGAATTATCCTTCAGCCTTAATCTCCAGTTTCCTGGCCACGACAAGCACAAAAATCTATTCCCATGCCAGGATTCGAACATTGGACACTTTTTATGCGAGGCGGTGACTCTTACCGCTACACTACAGTTGACGACGCCAAGTTAAATAACCTAATAATTGAAATTAACGTACTGTTTCAAATGTTTTGTTTTATTTCTTGGAAACACATCATTTTAACTGATTGAATATTTTACCTCCATTATGAACCTAATCTCATATTATTCATGGGCTAAGTGGTTATTTTGTGTGGTAATAAAAATCACTTCTATTTTGGGGTCCTAACTTGCCATTCTGTGTAATTAATAAACGATATTTTACAAATAATCTGTTCTGTGGAGAACATTAAGTGTCTTCGATGCCCAGGCGGAACAAAACCTCCAGTAATCCTTTATAACGCCCAGCTTTTCTCCAACTTCTAAATCCCACAACTTTTCACCAACTAACTCTAAAAAATTTTCTCCAACTTCGAAGTCAGCTAAACTTTAAACTCCTTCCAACTGCAAACTTACAATTTACCGTAGCAAATTTTACTCGCAACTTCCAAATTTCTCAAAATCGCGCTCTGAATCCCACTTTAAAACAACATAGATATACCGTGCAATTCCTCAAAATACTACTTTTAGTTTTGTTTCACCAATCGAGGTTAAGCCTTTCGACGCACTTAATCGAAATCGTTCAACTACAATTGGACGCAGTGATAATGAACAAAACATAAATTGATGAACTTCCGTCCAACTTAGTATAATATGAATTAATTAGGAAGATAGCTAATTCTGACAAAATAAAGTGATAATATTAACAACGTTTCGCCAGGTGCGAAGACGAGCCTAGAGCGACACAACTGCACTCGTTAGTTTACAAAATTTAAAAGCGACGAAAGCGCAACGACAATGGAAGAGCTGAAGGATTAGCGTAACAATAAGGGAGCTACGACAATGGTAAATCAGAAGGTTTAGCGTAATAATAGCGTATCATAACAATTATTGAGTTTCATAATGTCCGCTTGTACATTAATAGCTGTGATGTTTGATTTAATGTAAAGCATCTGAAATGAGTCTGGAATTGTATCTGGTGTCAATGTCTAAAATGTTCGCACCGAGAAAAAGGAAAAAGGATCCCAGAAACGTTGTGTTGTATTTCTATTATCACTTATTTTGTTTGCATTGGCTACATTTCTTATTAATTATTTTCAATCAGAAGTAATTTTTTACATATTAGTATATTATGTCCAACATACAATATCTATAGAAAAAGTTAAGGGATCTGCTAATATGGGTTATTATAGGCCAGTCAATATGTTACCTGTAGAGGATAAGTTGATAGAAAAGTATGTGGAGAAAGAAATGAGGCATTTTATATGATATACACGGACTGTTACATGATTTTTCAATCAGGATCTAGGGCGGGCTTCTCGTGTGAACTTGCTGTTTTGGATGTAGTATCTCTACGGAAAGAAGAATTAGATCAGGTAAATTTGTTGATTACAGTTTTTGTTGACTTAAAGCGAATTTGAGACGGTAAATAGGTTCGAGTTAATCGACAAGGTATGGAGATCTGAGTAATGAAACACATTACATTAAAGTGGTAACCGTGCTCAGTGGGAGACGGATAGGATGTGGTTTGACAAACTGCGATTACATCTACATATAATTCTGATGTGAAGAAGCGTTATGTAGATATGGAGTGACAGGTGTAACGTATGCGTAGCTGTGAGGTCACCTGACAGATATAAAACAAAAGGGCATATTAATGGAATGGAGTGAGAGGCTGTAATATTGGGGTTCCACATGGAAGTGTTATGGACCCTACACTTTTTAATTTATATATAAATGATATGTATTATTCTTAAAAATCTGTGATGTTAATCTTACGTTATATGCTGATGATGCGCTTACATTCTTTTCTGGAAAATACCAAACGAATCTAAACTATTACAATATATACATTGTGGTAATTAAAAATAAACGTAATTAATTAATGAACAAGATTGTTGGACTTGCATTGTTGGCGGCGTAAACATAAGATCAGTGTACAAGAATATGGGGCTATAATTCTTGCTTGCTGTGTGCATTGTTGTGAAACATTGCTGGACGCGCGGAGCTTTAGTGTGTTCTTGGGAGGCAAAGTAATAAGTAGTCAGAAAACTCAGATATTCAGAACGAGTGAGTTTTAGGGAGAACATAGGAGAATATGTATTTTGTAGGACCTGGAGTGTGTTAGGAGTCGCCGGTTTCCAGTCTTTGGGCAAACAACTGTGACGATACTATGCCGACTGTTAATTTTCCTGATGCAGAATAATTTCGGAGTATGTTCACGAAACATACGATTCGTCAGTTCTTTGGCGCCAGGTTATCAAGTGAATAACCACAATTTGAGGATTTTAATAATTTATTGATCGAGAGAACAGCGAAACAATTGGTGTGGTCAAATACAGAGAGGAGCAGGAAGTGTTGTATATGGAAATTAAGTAAATTCTGTGAAACATGGCTAGTATATAAAAGTGTTAAACAATAATCGAGTGTGTACGAGCCGCCTTCTTTTTCGCACAGCAAAACGGTAAGGTAAAATTAAAGAATTTATTATATGTAAACCCAACAGTAAATTATATTTATTGTCAGATTTCAGATTTCAATATTTCACGGATTGTTTAAATTACGAATTTTCTCACTTTGTAAATTTTAAATATTTGTCGTAAATATTCTTTATTGGAGGCCCGATAGTCGGCCATGAGATCAAGCCGTGGCATATTATCAAGTTTTTACCAACATGTAATATAATTTCAATGATTATAATAATTTGATTTTAATAAATTAACTTTGTAGTATATTTTAAACTCTGATATTTTTAATTAAAATATAATAATTTTAATTTTCTTATATATACAATCTCAATTAATAGTAATTATTATCTTTTGGGGCAAATTAATTTGAAATTTGATTGTCATTTAATTGAACTTACTACATTTTTACGCTCTAACGTAGCAATTTAATTAATAGTAAATAGTACAATATATATATATATATATATATATATATATATATATATATATATATATTGTAATGAGCAAAATGAAATAATTTATTAAATTTCCCCACGTTGTGGAACCAAAAATGTAATGATTAAATCGGAAGCTACAATTAATTGAAATAAATAACAAAATGATTACAATAAAAAACTTTTAATTTGACAAAGATTATTTCAACAGGTGTTCATTTAGTTTTTACAAATGATTTGCCCTAGGTTGGCACGCCGAATTCAACAGTTTCAAAATTTACAAAACAAATATTTTTATTTTATAATTTGTGTCGTTCAAAGTAAAATACAATCTTTTGTATTTCTCAAACAATAAAATTTAATAACTTTTCTTCTAAGTGTCTTTAAATGGGTTTGATAAGTAAGAACAAAAAAATGATAAATTAAATAATTAACAATTTAACCAAATTGAAACGATCGGAATACGAAATATAACAAAATGAAAAGAACCGAAATCTGACTGTATCCGTAATTACCGTTTGCAGAATTTAATTATTTTGGTTTGTACTTACAACAGCCCTGCTGGTACCAGACTTAGTTTTGGAGCTTGGGGACACAAATCACTAAAAGGCCATTAACCACTGATTCTACAGTTGATCAAAGCACACGGTTGTAGTTCTTGTATTATTCCTCCGGTCAACAGTCGGACGTATTATTTCAATGCCTTTCTGCGGAAGATGTTAATTCGGAACGCCTATGTATCTGAACGTGGCGCTAAACTTTTTGTTATTAATATATATTCAACCGCAGTGAATTATACGTGCGATATGAGGTCCGAATGTAGATGTGTGTTGCCGCGACAAAGGTTTATTGTGAAGCGACTCTGATAAACATCACTAAATTCAAATTGTTTTCTCCTGACCGTTCAAGCAAGTCTCTGTCACATATTAATAGTTAGTTGTATCTCGCTTTCACTACCTCTCTGATGACTACTGTATCTGATTGGCCATCCATCTGTCTCTGCTTTCTCTATGTACCTTTGGCCTTGTAATGCGTATTTATTTTTATTTTATTTGATGCCATTTAATCTAATTAATTATAGGGTTATGGGTGCTAGGGAATAAATTGATCATTTCCACTAATTTATTCACGAATGGATTTAAAAAACACACATATTGTACACTTATGTATGCTCAGAGTTTGAACAAGAGACATGGGAAAATGTATTCTACCATCTCAGGGTGGTTTTTCGTGTTAGATGGCGTAACAGAATGATTTACCTACTTAATTCCTTCAGTGTCAGGTAGAGCGGTCATCCCTTCCCAGTATTTCTTGGAATGACTTCGTTGCTGGCAGCCCGATGGATTCCTCGTGACCTTCTGCTCGCGTAGTTGATTAACAGGTTCTTTTCTTCTCCTTTTTTCTCTCTATCACTTCTCCAACCACTCTCTACGCTCTCCACGGACCGAATCCCCTTTTTTCTCCCTTCCGTTTTTCGTTGCTCTTCCTTTTCCCCACTTTTCCAGAATTATTGTCTGGAGGGAATATTGAGCGAGACAGCAGGTCACTGTATCAACGTACACAAGAATTTTGGGTTTCTCCCGAAATCCCCGGACCTGAGCGCCAGGAGGTCTTCACTTCCACTTTGACGCGCGGCCAGAAGTAAAAACAATTCCCAAGAGCCTTTACGAAACTTCCCCATTAAAAATAAAATATAAAACCATAAATTTTTTACAGCCTTTCCATATGTCTTTTTCCATCGCTCTCGATCGCTTACACAGAGATGTACAAGTTAACTCTTAAAATATTTTCTGATTATCATTTTATAACCTCATCGTGTCCTACTGTAGAATTATCTTATATATCCTATTAGGTATCGCATCGGTTTCCGAATAATATAAATTGTATGGATATAACCTGGAACTTGTCAAAACTAATTTTTTCAGGTTAACCAACTTTGAAAGCACTTTGTTTGTTTTATTTTGTGCTTATTATTGAAATTATTAGGTAGTTTCATATTTTGGCATCTTAGGAGAACTCTTAATCCAGACGATGAATTGATTATTAATTTTCTCCTTCACCTACCCAAATTCCATACGCCCATAAGTCAAATCGTAATATAGCATACAAATAATTTAAATCCCAATGTCCAAAATCATACATTACACACTAAATGTTGAATATGTGATAATTTCATATTCTTATGTTCTCTTGCAATAGATTGTATATCATGGATATGAAGTATTTTTTTTAATATTCCAAAAGTATTACATTTATTTCAAAACACAATTAAAATAAAAGTTATCTGCTAAGATGAATAAATAACTGGAAGATCTATCACTTATGTGTCTACATTCATTTACTCACTTATTTATATGAAATAAGGACATCCTGCACCTTATCACCTATAAAATATTATTTTCCCGTTAATACTACTTTATTTACCCCACGGTGTTAAAGACATTGTAATGTTTTATATAGATATGGAATTAATTACTTATTTTTAAGATAATTTTATTTAAATAGTTTTTAAAATCTGAAATTATTTAATAGTTGGACAGATGAAATTAATATAAATACAATAATTGATCATTTATATTTGATGAACTCATATAAAAATGACATTATTTTACAAATTAAACAAAAACAGAGACAGGTGTTGGTGGGCCAAAATACAGTGGTCACATGGCTTTAATTAACCGACTTTAATGGCATTATTTCCGATACATTACCACTTGCAAGGTCAAGACTTTGCAGATGACTCGGGCGGACGTTGCAATGCCTTGTATTGAAAGGGTCACGCATCTGGCTTACAGGTATTGTCAGCAGGACAGCTCCATAATTTACTCAAAACACACTCCTCAAACCGCAATCACAAACCGAAACATGAAAACAAATTTCCTCTCTAAACTCAACTTCTTCATAAGTTCTCCAAAAGGAACTTATAACATCATAAACAGAGTAACTTATAACATTTCCGAACAGACTTCCGCTCCAAAACTCAAAACTATAGAATTGAAAACTAAAAACTAATTTCCTCCGCTCCAAAATTCACTCTCCATAAATTAAAAACAAACTAACTAAAAACTGAAGTCTAACTCCCGCTTGCTCTGCCAACTCCCTTCACACCTCGGGTTTTTTAAATTCCCGCCCCCCACCCCCACATGGTATTGCATTCTGCTGATTTTATCCAATAGGTATTAGATTTGTGCCCCAACAAATCACAATATCTTAATTAGCCTTGCAAATAGCTAATAGGAACACACGGTCACGATGGCGCCAATTTGGTCGAGCGTCTTGTCTCATCGTTCTAAAATCTTGTGACCAAAGATTAACCTAGGTCAGACTCTCACAATTTTTAACCTCTACAAAGGAATGCCGTATAGGTATTGTTTTCGTATCAGCTTCTAGCTAGTGAGCATTGACCCTCGCGAGACTCCAACCAATAATATCAATCGCTAAATATGTTTTATTTCGTAAAATAAATAAAAATGCTGTAAAGAATTATTTTTGTGGGCTGGGTTTTTACGTTAAATCAAAAAATTATTAACCACTAAAGAATTTGTAATAAGTTTATTACAGTTAAGCATGAAAAACTATTATCTCAGGCACCTGCGGTTTTTACGTAGAAGAATTCTGCTGCCCGTACCAAATACGTACTGCTATTCTGTGTTGTGTTGCTTGCTGTAGCTCTCGTACCGACGTCTCCGTATCTCACAGCCGGCAGAACGGTTTAGGTGCAGTGATGACTTTAGTCAGGACCATTGCAAGGCGTCGACTTAGGGGTTGACCACTGGCTAATGCGTCGGCCTCCGGGATTGATTGCTGGAAAACCGTCGAACTAAACTGTGTGGCTTCGATGAACTCTTCACTAAAAAATTGTGGCTCCTTTCTCACGACGATTCTGCCTCGGACTATATCAGAGACAACAACTTAGAAAAGTTTACAGCAGAGCTCATGAGATTTGTAGATCGGTGACACTTAAAACGTATACACGGAGCCTCTCATAATCACATCCACCAGCTGCGGTTAGCGCAGAACAACAGTCCCAGTTTCAGCTTATCTTATTATAGCCTCCCATTCTTTTACTTTTTTCATTATTAGAAAACTTGGTCGAAATGTCAGTTTCACTGATTATTCCATTGTTACAAGAGTTACAGCACGCAGCTGCAGTTCCGTAGTCAACAATGGCCAACTATTCAGTCATGTTGAGGCCAACAATCGAGACAGGACACGAAAATTACTTGGATGGAAATATTTATCTCCTCCACCCCCACGCACGTGCACGATTTCGAATTCTCCAAACCACAGCAAACAACACTTTCGAAACAATGCAAAACTAAACCAATATACACGCGTTACAATGCATAAAGAATAAAATAAAATATTTCACAATTAATTAATCCCGCTCGTGTGCACTATGACATCCTTCTTGCGACCGTTTGGATTTTTCTACGTAAAACATTTGATCTATCTCATATATCATGGAGAACTGTGATTGCGTAGCAATTTCTCTGGGTAACCGTTATAATAACCAGATACCCTACAGTCTAGAGATTAAACCTGCCAATGTGTCTCTTACAATCAACAATATGCCTCTGATACAACTTACAGTCCGAACTTGTGGACTACACGCGGTATTGCAAATCAAGGAAAGTCAATGAATTCAATTCGTCCGTCGCAGTTGGTGCACAATTAGCAGTAGGCGGAAATTAAATATTGAACTCATTTGAAATTTATAATAACTATATTTGAATAATTGTGTCACTGTACTACTATCACATTTTATGACGACGTTGCTAGAGAAGAAAGTACTGTGACCATGTAATCCTGGAGAAATTTATGTTTTCCTGTTGTTATGTCCCAGCAAATCAATATGAGAGGTTTACTCAAAAACCGTAACCGATTTCTTTATTATATTAACGGAACACAGCTTCAGCGACTTTTAATTATGCATTCAACGAAGAAAAGAATATAAACTAGAGCCACAAAAAATAAAATATATGAAAAGAAGGTTAAGTAAAATTACAGGAAAAACCTTGAAATTTTCATTGCACATTATTTCAGCCTTTCTTCACAGAAAGCGAGAACCAAGTAATTTATTTTCTGTAGCTCAGAAGATTGCCGCTGTTTTGTAGCAAGCACAGTACGAAAATTGAATAATCAGTTACGTAAAATGGGTCATTTAACTTCGTCAAGATGGAGTCTGTGTCGGAAAATTTTATTGCACGCTCAAGAGTGTGGTGTACCATACCTATTAGTGAATAAGTAAAATGAGGAACAGTTTTTAATATAACTCGAACCATTGTTTTACATCCTGTCAAAACACACCACAACATATGGATTAATTCATATGTGAAACGGAAACGTGCAGATAAAAATAATCATAGGGACATAAGAGGAATAAGAAAAGTTATAAGAAATAAATCTTTACATCTCGAATTGAAACAATTACTTATTACGAACGAAATGTTGACAGATGAATAATTAGTACAACAATTAATATTAAAAAGTATGAAAAAAATTTAATAAGTCTTCAGTTCTAAACAGTAGTGCTATTGTTTCAATTATACACATCAACGACTAGTCATAACGACGATAAATTAGATTGGTTCTCTGAAGATTTCAAAGAACGCTTAAAAACAAGGATTACTTCAAAAATAAATGGGACAATTACACAAGCATAACAAGAAAAATAAAGTAATAATGAAGCAGAAAACACGAAGAACACTCATAATAAAACTGACCTATCAGTAAGCAAGGAATACGATAAAGCGAAAAGCACATTGTAAATAAACTTTCAGAACATATCAGAATGACCAGACAAAAGAACAATCAGTATTAAAAGAAAATGGCAGAACATGTTGTTTTTAAATGTGTTAAATGCGAAGTGTGCACAAAAACCTTACGAATGCTGTTCTCTCGCAGGCAGAACCTTTTAGGAGAGACGGTGAGGGCTATTTTGGGGATACCTTATTCTGTCTCTGCTTTTGAACTAAGGTTGCCACAAGCCAAAGCACCTCGACCTGAGAATTGTTCGGTGTTCCTATTGGAACAGTCGGCCAGCTGCCTCCTAAACTGGTCGAGACACGGAGAAGGGAATGCTGCGTCTCCACAGAAAAACCCTCTTCCGCCATCGGAAGCGCGGGACAAGAGTACCTACTAGCCGACCTACCTGATGCAAGTTTTCTAGGATTTGTCCTGCATCACTTTTAGGGGAATGCTCTAAAGAAAAAAAGTGTGCGCTACGAGACTTATCAGTGGAACTCACATGTCTTTGACTCGCGCACTTAGTGTTGGTGTTTTTTTATCTTTGTGCACGAGATATAAGTACAAGCGGCGTTACGAAATTTTTCTAACTGTTTGATCGTGCATAATAAATGTTAATTGATTATTTATTATACATGAGTTTCTTGACAAAGGTAGAGGAATTTCAAGTGCATTATGTTTACACGGAGATATTTAAGTATACGAAATCTGTTGTTTGAGAATACTAATACTAGTATTATTGAGATTAATCTAGACTTTGGAGGAGGCAGATTGCGGGAAGCTACTCACGGGTTTAGTCGCGGATTAAACATGATTAAACAGCACTTCAAAGAAGTAGTGGTCTAACATATACATGAACTTGACTCAAGATCCAATTTAAACAGGCATCAAGGAAATATTAAAGTTATTGAGAAGTTTGATGTTGAATCACATACCGAAATTGTTTTCGTATACTGTAGCGTATTTTTTCATGTGATATTAAATTGATTTGACGAAAGCAAAAAATGACTTTAAATTTTCAATAAAAATATTTTATTCAACAAAAACTATAGAAATCTGAAAAGTTAAATAAATCTGTCAAATTTATAGAAATATAGTGGTAAACGATATTTACGTAAAGGTTCTCAGAATAAAGTTTTTTTTTACATACCATTTAGTTAGTGCTACTCTGGTTTGTGCACACGTGATTATTTAATTATTATAGAACACTAATTTCATTGACGGACCATAGCACTGATTTTATTATCGTCTCACTTCCCAACACTTTCTACTTTGCTGTCGTACGTATTGTCACGCTCAGTTTGCTGTGGAGAATCCCTTTAATAGAATAGGTGATGATATTCAGCCTACACTTTGCTGAATAGGGCCACCTTTGACTGTTTCTACAACACACACTGCTCTCTGACTGTACAGTACTTTGACCGTTTCGTCATCACCTCGAAACAAATACCTTGCTCTCTCAATATCTGAGTGACTGCTAAAAACTCTGAGCGTCTCATATACCTTTTCGACAATACACCGTAACAACCATTATAGTCTCAGCATTCTCGCGCCAAACAATGCTGTTCTTTCCAATGTTCTGGCCTCAAAGTTACCCCGCCAATAATTAAAGAAATAATTTATATGAAAACATTTCATTACACATTTGTAATCTCTACAGTATATATATATATATATATATATATATATATATATTGTAATGATTAAATAAATTTTATTATTAAACCGGCCCACGTTGAGTCACCAAAATGTTATGAATAAATTAAAATGATTAATTAACTATTGGATTGCCCCAATTGGAGGAAGCAAAAAATGTAATGATTAAATAAATATTAATAAAACAAAATTTTAATTATTATTTAAAAAATTAATATGCAGTTTTATTAAATTGATATTTCGTTATGAAACAATTTTATTTTATTTTAAAATAAATGAAGAATCGAGAAATAAATACTACTTTAAACTTTACATAACCGTTTATTTTATTCAATAGAAATTTATAACATTTTCTATGAGATTAAATACATTTAAAGTTTTCAATGTTTCTAGATTTGATAACTCTTCTTTCAGGGTCGTTTACCTGGGCATGATAAGTAAATAACAACCTTTGTATTTACGTTACACAATCATAGAATTTATAAATTAAGAAATTAATTTAATCAAAACCAAAACGAGAAGAACGAAATCTGACGAATACCTTTATCTATCGTTTACAAACTTAATTAAATTGGTTTCTACTTACACAATGTCCGGCTGGTACCAGACTTAGATTCCTCGCCTCGGGCTCATAATTTACGCTAATAGGCCATAAGATCACTGACTCTACCCTTGATTGTCCAAAACACGGTCGTAGTTATCGAATTTTCCTCCGGGAACTGGAATTGCTGCACCTCCGGATCAGTAGTCAAACATATTGTTACACATTGTCTTTATGTGGTAACTGATGGTGGTCTCACTACGCGTAGGAATCTTTATGTGGCGCTAAATATTTGATTAATCTTTGCAGTCTCTCGCTTTCCAAACTTTATACTTGAATTGAAAAAACTTGTAACTTTCCCGGTAGGATTTATACTCGGGCCACGCTGTTCGTTCTCTGCTCCCAACTTTTGATTCCCTCACGCGACCACAACACCAGACCAACTGCTCCAGACAGTCCCGCGGTTCACAACAAAGCTAGCCTACACATTGTCGTCTTTTGAAGAAATTGTACTGCTAAGAATTCAATTATTAAAATCATTACTGGCCTCTAATTAGTATTACAATATATATTGTAATAACCAGTAAAGAAGGACATGAATTCGGTTCTTATTTTTATCAGATTTGTTTACCAACTCAGACTGGGGATTCTTGAGTGGTTTGTACATATAAAAGATAATGATAAAATGATGGATAAGTGGCTCTTAGAGAAGGGGAGGACTATAATTGGGCATTTTGCGGCTCTTAGCGCTAAATGGTTGTGACCGACATCTTGACGACGGAACCCTGAAAGGCATGATAACAGAAGTTCGGTGGAATTATATTAAAAGGAATTGTTTATTTTAATTAATTGAGTGGCTCTCGGAGCGGGAGAAAGCCAACAGCTGGTGTTGTTTGGCGAACATGGAGCTTCAAAACAACTGTGAAAACAAGGGAATATTCTGGAGCCGGGATATAAATAAGACGGCAGCTGGACGGAAAAATCAGCACAGTTAGACAGGAGACCTCAGACGAGTTAGACGTGAGAGTTGTAAGGTGATGGACGTGTAGTGTAGTAGCTGAATCTGTACGAGAAAGTCCTAGGAGAGTGTAGTTGGAGTCAACAGACGTAAGGAGAGATCATCGGATGGTAGGCCAAGCTAGGTGGCCGAGAGTAATCAGTTGGACATCAGTCATCAAAAGTCGGTAGGAGTTCGTCGTGGAAATCTGTCTGCCAGCAGAGTTGGTTGAATACGTCGTGAGGGTCACGCCAGAAAGAAGAGGTGGCGGTGAAAGCAGAGTGTGAGCGCAACCTGGTGCCTTTTAAGCCTGTATGAAGTGAGTGTGTGCTGGTATGCGAGAGATCCAGAGAGCTTGTAAGTTTATTTTTCTGTATTCATAATTGTAAATTGTTAAATAAGGGTAAAAAGTCAGATTTAGTTTCAATCATTTCATTTCGTTTTTCATTTATTTTAACTGTTTTGTTTAACTGTAAAATTTGTGTTCCATTTCCTTATCAACCCAGTAAAGACCCTGGGGTACCGAGTCCAAGTTATCAAATGTATTCAAGATAAATAAAATTGTTTTGATTTTATAAAATTTCATTAGATTATTTGTGTAATTGTAAATTGTGTCTTAATAAATAATAATTGTTTGTTTAAATTCGTAGTTTTATTTGAGTTATCACAATATATATATATAAATTTTCTTTGTTTATCTGACTCAAAAAAAATTAATACCAGTACGTGAAATTGTATTTCATGAAAGATAAACACGTACTTTTATTGCTTTCTGTTGTTGTTTTTGTCTTTATTTTACAGAGTCGCACCAAACGTAACAATTTGATAAAAATAATTATGTTGCTGAATTTTCCAATCTATACTTTCAGATTTTCCTATAAAACCAAAAAGATTACACACCAAATTCTAAACTATGTCACAAGAAAATAGTAGATGTTTTTATTATTATGGTTGATACGATACAGATGAAAGTATTTTATCACTTTTCGGTGACCAGATTTTTTTACGTTTACAAATTCACTGAGAGCGTTCATGACTGTTAAACAAACACTTCTTCAAAATTTAGACGACTCCTGTTTTTCAAACAACAACCCGCCATCTATACGTCTGGTCGAGTACTTCTGCGACTTCTCTCGTAGATAAGTCATATTCGGGAATAGATTACGATTTGTCTTTTCTTCATCATACAATAGTTAGTTATCGTATTTTTCGTGAAGACATAAAGGTGAGGATACAAGACGTAGATTTTTAAAGACACGTAAAATTTTATAGCTTAATATGAAATGTAATTTAATTTGAAATGAATAGTTCGCTAAAGGGAAATTTGTCACATTTTTTCTTCCCAAAGATTAGAGATTTGAGTTTAAGTCAGTGAGATATTTTACCTCTGTGGCCAACTCGCAAATAGCATCGAATTTTAATACACATCAAATGCGTTACACACAATACAATTTAAAATCGCCACACATTTGTGGCAATTTTGAGGAGTATGCATACACTGATATTGTTAATCCCCGTTGTTATTTTCATCTTCAGTTCATCCAGTCTGTGCGGTCTGTTCTTATAATCCTTTAAGGGAAATCCACAGAAAAAAAATCTGGACGCGTTAAATCGGGAGAACGAGCGTCATAATCCTTTGCAGATTATACATTTTCCTAAATATTCGCGTAAAAATGTATTCTTTCACTAGATGTGAGACATGTGGCACCGTCCTGCTGCAACCAACAACCATGTTAATGTATTTCGAGCATATAAATAAACGGCGTAATAATGTCTTCGCAGGCAACACTGTTAACTGTAGATTGAAAGAAGAGCCCATTATTCGCCGACATGATACGGTACACCACACTCCTTTTTTTATTTAGCAAGGGGTTATGTTGAAACACATAAGAGCTTTCGGTTTTACAAATTGCATTTCGAGTATTCACACATTCACTAAGGTGAAACCAAGCATCATCCCCAAAGAATGCACGGTCAAGATCTCCTATTCCATATTTGTTGACAGTGACCGTGTAATACTCATACTTTCAGGGTTCTAGGTTTGGCGTGGTTTCTTAAATAAACAGATTAATTTATTTAATCTAAATACTTACTGATAAAATAAGGCACTTTAAAATTTAATTTATACAAAAATGACAACAATTAAAAAGAGCGAAACATGGACTCTCTCACTCTCAGGAATTTTATGGGGTGATCCTCCACGTGGGAAAATTGAAATTATTGGCATAAATTAACTGAATTTACTGACTAAAATTATAAATGGAGTGACCTGGCATTACGATACATTACCATACCATGCTGTGGTTACAGCTGGTGCAGACTGATTACGGTGGTGGTGTCCAACGTTCGTGCGACCGATGGTTTGTGAGCACCCCACAATTTTCTTCTGAGTACGGTAACTGACCGCTCAAGGTCGTCGGTGGCTACTCACTGCCAGATATTGATCTCCCGAAATCTCCAAATTCTTCCGGCAGATGTTTTTCGGGAGCTCAATTATTCACGCCTAATAAGTTTGGCGTCCCTTGCAAATGTCAGCCTGATTAAGGTCTTCTTTCGGCAACAGGGTACTTTGTCACCGAAACGGTCTCAGACAACTGTTCAAGTCCGTCAGCTGGACAAACAGCGGCTTCCGTCCTAAATTTGCGCGTTATAACTAAATTTTCATTACAACCGATGTAACTTCTTCATAGATTTTTTGGCACTATCATACGAAATGTTAGAATGTATTGACAGTCTTTGTTAATGTAATATAATAACCTACACGTGCCGTTTTCTAAACTTCTCTTCCGTATTGCGGACACACTTTGGCACAGCTGAATTCAAGCGGAGTGTAGCACAAGTCAGCGACTTGCGGCCGATAACCTTCTGTGCCGTGTGCACCGATGCACACGGTATTGGAAATATTCCGTTCTCTGAAAACTCTCATTGGAGACCCAAAATCATCGGGTACCGGAAAAGGTGTCTATCAAATATCGAGAGCTTCTTGGAGACGGCAGTCGCGATCTAACTATCCTGGTGCTGTCCGCCAGATTGTCTTCTTTTCATTTATTTCTATATATTATATCTTGAACTCAAATAGTTTCATTCGACGAATATATCAGCGTCTGAACATGTTTAAAAATTTCTACCCCCCCCCCCCCGCCAGAGTCCCGTTCCACCGCTATCCCCGCGCGTCGTCCAGTTTGTCACAATGAAACTCAGCGACATACATATTCGCAGAATTGATTCAAATCTCTGTCTGTTCGCGTTACTTTCATGTAACGCTCCACCAAACCTCACCTCTAAGCGTGCTGCCTTGTGGATAGGTGTTGAAATTATACACAGAGAATATCTACCTAAATATTATGAATTTAAATTACACCTAAAAATATTTATTGGACGCAAATATCGGCCGAGCAACATGTTTGAAAAATTCCACCCCCGCTTAGCCCCACCCGTGGGGGTTAAACTGCAAGTTGAATGTCATAATTAATCTCAGCGGAAACCATAACCCCGGATTCGACTCCAATCTAGTGTTTTTGGCGTTATTTTATGTAATGCAACTTCACCCTATCTCAGTTATCTCCATCCAAGTTTTAAGTATACACAGAATATATTTAAAAATATTATGAGTAAAAAGATAAATGAGAAACACTTTACTGGGGTAGTACCATTTGTTTTTATTCGATTATTTTTTATGTTCTTGCCTCATTTGTGTTATTAAATTATGGTGATTTCCGTTTCAGGTTGGAGTATATAAACTGATAACGATAACACAGCCCAAGCGACCCTTGTTTTGTTCCTATGTTTTTTTATTTCTACTTATTTACAGTCGCATCAGCCATTAAGATCATGAGCGACTTATTTGTCTCACTATTTATATATTTACTGCTTAATTATTCATGACAATCTGCTTGTTCATGATACAACTATTCTTTTTTATATTATTTATAATTCATTATATACCAGTTATTTGAATGAATTTAAACAGCTCCCTTATGGCGTCCTCGGATGCGCAGAAATCTGCGATGGAGTAGCAGGTTATTGTGGCTTCCCTTTCCTTCTTGAAGATAGGACAATCTAAGGTTTGGATGACATTGCATAGGGGACAGCTTGGCGGAGGAAATCTAGAGAACAGACAAGAATGAGGTTTAGTGAGCAATAATCTGATCCTGTTGACGTCTTACAAATTCCTTGGAATGGAGGATTTCATAGAAATACATTCGTATTCCATTGTAGTCACCACATCCTTGCGATTATTTCAAATTCGATGACTCAGTTTCCGATGTGTCCGTCCTTTTCTGTTTACGTACGTTTTTTTTTCACTTTTAGGGGGTAAATAGATTCTAAAATTTGTGTTATTGTCTACCATAAACATCGATTCTGGAATTTTATGCATCAATGAAGAATGACAGGATAAGAGCGAACCTTTTGTCTGACGTGTTGGCTCTCACTGATCTTGGAGTTCAATGAAATATTATAAATACTAAGCTCACTAAATATTAATTCATTAGGTATACTCGGACATACATTAGTTATTATTATTCTAATCATTTTAGTTATTAGTGGTCTCATGTTTACTTTATGATTATTAACTACTATTTACTTATTCTTAGTTAGTAGGCCTATATTTTCTACTTCTTTGTTGGTAAATAAGTAAATGCACATCCTACTTTTGAAATTTTTGAAATATATAATTTTTCATGGGGAAATTATATTTGCTGGAGCAGAGAAGTCCTCATCTGTACTTGCTCCTGGAATGGCGTCGATGACGATTGCATGAGTCCTGGCAGGGCGAATATCATCCCGCATACGACTGAATTCTGTTTTTTTTAAAAAACTTCCTTTCTGTAGCTTCTTCTTTGCACAATACTTCTTAATTTGAGATCACTCTACACTTGCGTTGTGGCTTTACTTCAAGAACGAGTTTTTTTGTTTCGTCCCAAAAGCAATGGGTCGCTTTGAAGGTTTCGATGTGTATAGGAACGTGTAACGCGCGTTTTTTGGCGAGTTAAAATATGTTTTTCTTATAAACTGACATTGTAGGCATTTAATAGAAATAGCTTTGTCGCAGAGCGTTGAAAGGAATTTCCAATATCGGAAATAGTCCGTCAGCGTGATTAACACATACTAAACCGGTGCCAAATCAGATGTTCCGTAGTGTTCGCTAGAGAGACTGGCATACTAAAATCCAGACTCAAAGTCACCTACTGAAAAATAATCAGCCACCGATTTGTGACCAAAAAACGCCGACCTGGCAAATATGATGTCATCTATTGGTCGGATATAAGACTAGGAGGTGGGCAGATTAGGACTCGATGGTAAATTGTGGTTGGAGGAGATAGATGAACAAGTAAAATACGTTGAGGCCTGGAATGAACATCCGATGTTATAAATGGTTCCAAAGAGGCTGAGGACAGTTTTTTTTGGAGAACACAGCTGCAGCGAAAAACTTCCAAAACATTACGTAGGAAATAAAGCCAAAGAAGAGTGACAAACATTGCCTGAAACGCTTTTCATACCTTGAGCCGTCTATTGACAGTTTAATTACCTGAAAACCAGCAACTGAGAAATTTTTTTAGATGCAGTATAAATATCAAAACATTTCCTGTTACATTGAACGACACAAATATGCTTACTATAATATGAGGAATATTATTTAGATAACGCAAAACAAAAAGGAAAAACTCTGGTACTGGAAACTCATTGAAACAATACTTGACCGTTAAGTAGTATAGCTAAAATATAATCAGATTGATAATTGTAATTAAAGGGTAAATCCATATAAAGTCTTGTGCAGGGCCAAGAATAAGGAGGACTCAACATAACGATTATAAGGAAAGAATAAAATATAATTAGTATAAAATGGCCCAAAGTCATAAAACAGGAACATTAAAAATCAAAATTAAGTACAAAACGTTTCTTCCCGTTATATAAGGACATATTCAGTTGTTCTCAAAGTTAATAAATGAATGTAGTAAAAGCAATAGACAGCTGAATCCAAAATAACAAATAAAGTTTAAAATTATATTCAATTATTCATTTGTAATTTGTCGTGACATAATTTACAGCATTGTCAACTAAATTAAAAACCATGGGCCATTTATACTGAACGGGGTGATTCGAATAAAAATGTAATATTCTATCTAAACAGGTAGGTTTATGAAACAAATTAGCAAAAATTTTATTATTCTGACGAAAAATAGAAACTAAAATAAAGGCAATAGAATGTTTATGTTCTATTTCAAAAGGTTCATTTTAAAATAGGGTAAAAGTTAAGAAAATTATTCACAAGTTTATTCAATTTAATTTAGGGACTATGCAAAAACTATCATCTACATATATTGCATAATAATGGGGTTCGAATTATAAAGCAGAAAATATTTCCAAATCTCTCATCACAATTGCTGAAAATAATTGTGAGAGACGATTAAGGATTACCCATATGGCAGTAATTTTATCATCAAATGAAAAAAAAACATTCAAAATTAAATTTACTAAGATTAAAATATCCGATGGGTGATATTTGTTAATTTAGAAATATTTTTAAATCATTCAATTATTAAATGCTTTGGTAACGAATTGAATAGAGAGACTAGAAATACATAAAAATTAAATCAGATGGTAAACATCAGTTGTATAATTTATTAATAAATTCAAAATGAGATTCATAATCAACCCTTATCTAAATACATTGTAATTAAATTTCCAAATTTTGTATAAACCACTATTAGTAGCTAAAACTATTTATCTGTACTTTAATGGGTATTTATGAATTTTTGGAAGAGCATAAGCGATAAATAATATTAAAAACTAATTACTTAAGTAATATTTTTATTAATAATTAACGCTGTCGTATGTTGAAACTTTCTTAACACATTAGTCGTTTTCTTGTGAGACAATATAAATAAATTCAAAATACTTTATTCAAAATCAGGAGGAAACGCCAAACAATTTTAAATAATTTAATTCAATGCAAAAATTTAATAATTTTCTGAACCAACATGCTTACTTAAATCAGTGCAATTTTCGTAATTTTTTAGGTGATAGTCGTAACTTCTTTTTATTCCACAGTTGGCTAAAAGTTTTCTGAACAATTGTATCGAAGAAGATACTTTTTAGCACTTTAACACTTCCCATTCACGTAAATCGTATTGTAGATTGTTGTCCTTCAGTGAAATAAATAAATCAACTGCTAGGTGGCTGAACTCAGCACCAAAACGATTTTGGGACAAACTGTAGTGACGTTGCATTTTTTATCTGTAACTGCCGAAGACAGATTCCAGCAATAAACGAACTTGCCGGGGCCTAATCAATTACTGCAATGGGTCTGAACTTAGTCAACTGCATTAATTTTGCTCAAGGAAGACGGAGAAAAGAACGTAAAGATTAACTTCATGCTTTCAAATGAGTCACTATAATTAAGTTATATTTAATTAATACTTATCACAGAATTTATCAAAAAGGCTTTTAATCGTTATACTGCGAAGTACAATTTAGATTTCTTGTTAAGCATTCATATTTGCATAATGAAATATTACGTTATATTCAATGTCACACAACGATTCATTGATAAAATATACTAGATTTATTATTCATTAAAAACATCAACCGTCAAAGTGTTAATGAAGTAACTCTTGCGGTTCATTATACAATTTTTTTATATTAACACTATGGAAAACTTAACTTGTTTTTGGCCATCCGCAGAGTACTATACTTAACGATCAACTAATCGTTTAGTCGGACGGTAAAAATGTTACTCAGAAGTCTTATTCTTCCAGTTAACTATAAATACGAGAATACAAACAAGATTATAAAGATTGCATCGCATATAATGTAATAAATTACTGAAAGGAAAGTTGTACACGCTCCTCTATATAGTACCGGGTTTCAGGGAATAATTTTGATATAGATTTCTTCTACTTGAAAGAAAATAACTATATTTTCTTATAGTACGATTTTTATTGAAAAAAATATAAATAAAAAAACATGGTTTGGGTGTATTAAGTAACTACACATTTTTATTATAACATGAATATACTTCGATAAATGGACACAATAGTAATTATTATTGTTATTTCTGTGTTGACACCGTTTCGGGTTCTGGTGGGTGCTTCGAAAAAGTGAAAATTAATTATTATATTAAATGAAAATTGAATAATAACAAAATTGAAAGTCGTTAAATGGGTTTTTAAAGTTTCACTCGTTTAACCATGGAAAATTTTTTCACTGTGGCTAACAAAACTGCACATCCCTTCCTAAATGTAACAAATAATTTTCGGTATTTATTAGGCATTACTTTAAAATGAGAAATTTACTGTATTAAAATTGTGAAGTTTTGTGAAAAGTGTTAGATATAATGTATACACTCGATAACAAAGGTGCATTGCCAGACACTTCCAGAGATGCGCGTTCGATTTTTGTGGCTAAAAGTACACATCTGGCAACGAAACTACTAATAAAAATGGATTGAAAATCAGCATATTCTACACATGAGAACTTCGTGAACATAAATTTAATTAATTTTAAAAGTAACATCCACAATAAACGTAACATTGCAAATATGCTTAATAATTTTATAAAGTACTAGCAAGCTGCCCAGCGTTTCCGGTTTGTCATAATTAAACTCAGCAACATCTATAACCTTGCATTTGATTCCAATCTCGGCTGTTTTTACGTTATTTTTACATGACAACCCTCCATCCGCATACCTAGATGCTCCCCTCTCATCCCGAAACAGGGGTTGAAATAATGCACAAAAATATCGGTCGTTTTAACAAGTTTTAAATGGGGCCACACCGTAAACCCCAGCCTCTGGGGGTTAAACGTAAGTTGAATGTCATGAGTAAACTCAGACATCCATAACCCCAGATTCGACTCCAATCGGGGTTGTTTTCGCGTTATTTTTGTATAACGCCCAAACCCATACGCCTATGTGAGCTCCCCTCCAATACAGAAATTATACACAAAAAACATAAAGACAAACACTATCAATCTCATTCAGCTCGTTAAATATTTATTGGACGTAAACATCAGCCGTTTTAGCATGTTGAAAAATATCCTTCAGCGTGGTAGTCATGTCTTACCTCTACAGTGTTTGTTTCCGGTTCTGAAGGAACGCGTGTACAAAATTTAGTCGAGTTTGCTCCACGGGTGTAGTTTTTTTTCATGGAGAACTTACACACTTTGTTTTTCGCTTCCACCCCTACTTATATGGAAAGAACTACAACACAACCGGCATGTTGAAAATCAAAATTAAATTCAGCGATATCCACAATCCTGGATTTAACTTAAATCTCGATTGCTTTTGCTTTATTTTTATGTAACGACCCTCTACCTCCACCCCTAAGGGTTCTCCTCTACTATGCCGAACAACAATAGCGGGAGTAATACTATCAATCCCATTGATGTCGATAATTATTTATTGACGAAATATCGGCCGTTTAACATGTTTGAAAATTTCCACTCCCGTCCACCCCGCCTCTGAGGGTGATTAATTATTATTACAAGATATATTTTTCTTTACGGAATATGTTCTTCGGTATATTTTTGTTTATTTGAATATAATGATTTATGTTTTTAAATTTTCGTAATTGAGATCCTTTAATATTGCCTGTTATTTGTAGTTGTATCATAACCCTATGTTATTGAATAGAGAACGATATTTCTCGACTGATTTAACTCAACGTGCATATCTAGTTTTGTTACCGAGATTATTATGAAATTAAATTGCAATATTTGCGTTAAAGTGTGCACTGCGGATATTTATTGGAATGCGGTAGACCGGAATAAACATGACATCGTTAGGGAATAAGCAGTGCAGTTAATTTTATCGTTCTCTGACTGCATCCTCAGTTAACCTTGATTATCGCCTTTTGATTGGCATTCAATTGATTAGATATGTTTCATTTTACGGTATGTAATATTAAGTGTTAATGAATTAGGAGAACTTAAAATATAAAACTAACTGATAACGTAGCATACTAATTAAGACTGTGAATATCTCATAGATATAAATATATTGAAATTAAATTACCTTGTTCATCTCATTATTACGCGTTACAAATCGGCTTCTTAATTTTGCATACTGCGTTAAAAAATTACATTAAAAATTTTTGCAAGTTTTTCTATTGTTACTTTTTACTTGTAATCCGTAGTAATGACATTCACTAGTGCAGCTGGATGTGACGTTAAGTGTAAATAACAGTTCGTCTAACTACGGGCTGAACGGAAGGTAAATAGACTGTCGTATGAAAGTTTGGTTTTGAATTTTAATGTAATATTAATATCCAAAAATGTATATATGTTGTATATTTTATAGATGCGTGTGACACAATTTGAAAGCTTCTTGATAACTAAATGCCGTGTCTATAATAAAGACTATATCCAAAAAGTGGACCTAAAGGTGTTTTAATTTTAATTTATTTATATCTATACAACTTAATTTCAATCATGCGCAATTACTGGTTCGAAAATCACGAATACACACCAATAAATAAAATTTAATTTTTAGGTTATATATTTGTTTGTGATTTTTTTCACGTATACTATTTTCTCAATCAAGGAAAAAGAAGATAGTAATTTAAATCTAAATCAACACACTAAAATTATGCAGCTTTTCTGAGCGATCTTAAATACCCCCAAAAAACTTTTAAATATTGGTATCCTGTATTTAATAAAGGAATTAACAGTTAGCAAATAAATTACTAATTACAATTAAAATTAAATTAAAATCAAATTAAGGAATAATAAACGCTAAATGTTTCTCGCATCTGTCTATTCCATACTACATCCAAGTCATATTAGCAGGGCTCGGGGAATTAACGACAACCAATGGTTTTCAGCTGTCCTTTCTGCAAAATTCTAATTGGAAATCACATTTGCATCACGGCGCTTGAACTCATTACATCTGGACCACACAAATCAATAGGGACACTGAAAACATCTAGGGACAGTGACTAGACTTTATTTCGTTTAAAGTGATTCATACGTCACAGAAATAATTTTTTTGTAACCTACTGCATAAATTTGTCTCTAACATTAGCCGCCTTGAATAATAAAACGAATTTATTAAGTACAAATCTAATCCAATGCGAATTATACGATTTCAATGTAAATTATTTGGCTTAATGAACGAAAAATTAATGACAATTAAAATAGTTTTGATTTCAGAATCGTCATGTTCAAATATTATTCTTGGATTCAGTTTTTGAACTTAAATTATAATCTACATTTGACTAGTCGAACTATGTTGAGAATTAAATTCTGAATAAATATAGCGATTATTAATAAGGTAAAAGTTTTGTTAACGAATATATTTTTTAATATTTCAGTCCTTGCTAACTGTTATGTTAGTATCTTTAACGTTCTTTAAAATTGCGTAATTATATTTTTCTTTCTGTTTTCTTCACGAGCCTATTTTTTTTGCAGTGACTAGTGAATAATAATATTTTATTTCTATTATAAAATTTATATTCACTCTGAAAATTTTATTTTATTTTAATGTTTTATTAAGTTGAATGTTTTTGTCTTTGAACTTCAAAATTGTAAAATTTTATAATTTTCTTGGAATTTTATATTATGATGTTTCCTATTTTCTCGACCGTGGACTAATGTAATGAATAATAAGTCTAAAAATCGGAAATCAAAATCATTATCAGGACACACATAAAACACAACATAAATTATAAAAGTTATAACGAAAATTACTTATAAAGTTAAACTAAACAAACGAAACTATTCCATGAAAGATATTTCTTAATTAGCGCATATTAGTTCTTAATTGTTTTTGTAGATCTGACATATTATTTCAGAATACCAAAATAATTTTCGAGATATGAACATCTATATTTTTGAAAATGTTCCACTTAAAACTGTGTTTTAAATTTTCTTGTGTTTATTATTAATATTTGAGTCATCTAACTTAACGATTTAATATGACAGTAAAACGACAAATTATATATGTATCGAAGATTGATTGTGTTATTGTGATGTAGTACTTGAGACAAGTCGCAAGGGAGCGTTTGAAACACCAAAAAATCCAAATTTAAAAACGCTTGCGTATCTAGTGTTGATGTCCAATGCATCTTCGTTTAAAATTCTCCTTTCTTTTACGTTAAAAATTCTGTCTCCGCGCAATCGGTACACAGAATTTTTTTTCTCTGCAATTATTACCTTTTTCCTCCTACCACTGTTTGATATGTCACAGTTACTGTTGGCAATAAACAAGGCGACACAGTGGGCTGACAAAACGGGTTTCAATTTGAACTCTTCAGAGTCAAGCAAGTACAAGAAAGTACAAGCAAAGCAATATACCAGTAAAATTTTTCTATGCACAAATATAATATGATAAATAACACAAGATAATGGGAATCTTCTGGGACTCCAAACTCACGTTCAAGACTCACATCGAAAAACTAAACATAGGATGAAAAAAACTACTAGCTGTCAAGAACTGGGGTGCGAAGCTGGTGTAAAGAATTATTTTTGTGGCCTGGGTTTTTACGTTAAATCAAAAAGTATTGACCATTAAAGAAATTTTATATAAGTTTATTACAGTTAAGCATGAAAAACTCTTATCTCAGGCACCTGGGTTTTTTAACATATAAGAGATCTGCTGCCCGTACCAAATACGTACTGCTATTCTGTGTTGTGTTGCTTGCTGTAGCTCTCGTACCGACGTCTCCGTATCTCACAGCCGGTAGAACGGGTTAAGTGCAGTGATGACTTTAGTCAGGACCATTACAAAGCGTCGACACAGGGGTTGACCACTGGCTAAGGCGTCGGCCTTCGGGATTGATTGCTGGCAAGCCGTCGTACTAAATTGTGTGGCTTCGATGAACTCTTCTCTAACAAATTGTGCCCCCTTTCTCACGATGATTCTGCCTCGGACTATATCAGAGACAACAACTTGGAAAAGATTACAGCAGAACTCATGCGATTTGTAGTTCGGTGACACTTAAACGTAACGCAATACGGAGCCTCTCATAATCACATCCACCAGCGGTGAGCGCAGAACAACTGCTCCAGTTTCTAAAGCTTATCTCCGTTCTTTCCATTATAGCCACCCATTCTTTTACTTTTTCATTATTAGAAAACTTCGTCGAAATGTCAGTTTCACTGATCCTTCCATTGTTACAAAAGTTATAGCACGAAGCTGCAGTTCCGTAGTCAACAATGGCCAACTATTATTTCATGTTGTGGCCAACAATCGAAACAGGACACGAAAATTACTTGGATGGAAATATTTATCTCCTTCAGCCCCACGCACGTGCACGATTTCGAATGACATCTTTTGGAAAGTACCAAGGGGCGTTGACTATTGTTTGTAGTATTTTGTTCTGGAGTTACTTTTTGGTGCTCTACAGCTGTATCCCGTATGTCTAAATCGGTTTCATGATTACTTTGTATAATAATAACTTGTTTTGAGTTATTAACTGAGATTTTCTTCCGATCATCCAGTCCATTTGTCGCAGATTTATTCCCAGTTGTTTCCGCTTTGTAAAGATGTGTTTTCTCCATGTAAGACGTCTGTCAGTATTTGGTATCTTGTACTTGGGGCAATTGTTGATTGTTTAACGTGACTGGGGGGCAGCTTTTTCTTGTTTAATGTAAACGTTATGTCAATGGATTTGGATTCATTGGCTTTGATTTTCCAATTGTTTAGTTAGGTTTGAAGTATAGTTGAGTGTTTCTGGAGATATTCTGACGTTGTTGCTTTTTTGTTGGAAGAAAAGATCGCTCGATTAAAGGCCGACTGTGACATGTTAAGACGAATAGTTGAGATGTCTTAAATGTATAGTATTTGAGTTTGGCGATAGTATGAGAGATTTTTTGTCCTAATTTAAGTCGTTGTTCAGATAAATGTTTCAGTACGGAGTCTAGAAAAATTATCGAAGAAAACGTGGAAACACAATGGTAACTCATTTCTCTAATGATTTTTTAAATGATGGTTATTCCTTTTTCTGTCACTCCGATATTTTTCCGTCGTATCTAAGACAGACTACTCTTCTAATAAATAAAACAGACTGTTTGCGTGTATGTTTCCCATACAAATCTACAAGCGTGGAGAAAATTTAAACAAATTTTGTAAACGTGTTCCTTTATAACAAAAACACAGTGGGGTTAATACACGATTACCATCTCCCCCCACGAGCGGGAGGTGAGAATTTTCAAACATGCTAAAACGGCCGATATTTTCGTCGAAAGAAACTTTTTCGGGGCTCATGAGATAGTTAGCGTTTCTCCAGATATTTTTGTGTATAATTCCAATCCCTCCAAAACCTTTAGGGATGGAGGTTACATAAAAATAACGCAAAAACAACCTAGATGAGAGTCAAATCCGTGGTTATTTAAGTTTCTGAGTTTAATTATGACAGCCCTGGCAACGCCGAGCACCGAAGATAGTTAGGAATAAAATTGAAAACATCGGATTAATTATGATGAATCTTGGGTTCTGTAACAGTTTACATACAACTCATTGTTCTTGTAGAAGTTATTTTTATTTAATTCTTTGTTACTTCTTGACTGTATGTATACTCTTGACAACAAAAATCATATAGGCCTATGCCTATCAATGAATGCCCATAGAAAAAAATGTAGAAATGAAAAATATACGGCGGTTTTGAAAATTAATATTTAGTTAACGTAGCCAAATATAGACAGAATAAATGATGATGTAAATACTGTACATTTGTGGACACCTTCTTCCATTCTTCAGGTGTTAAGAAAACTAAAAACACAAGAGCCCAGAGCGACAATACAGTTGACAAACTGAAATATATATATATATATATATATATATTGTAATTATTAACTGATATCTAATTAATTTAACAAATTTATTAAACAAAATTATTTCCATGAATTTAACTCAATAGTTCGTTTATGAAACAATTATATTTATTTTTTATTTAAAGTGAAATATTGCAAAATAATTAAGACATTCTTTGATCTTCACAAGACAATTTACTTTTATTCAGTTGAAAATTACAACATTTTTCATGAGATTAATTACATTTAAAGTTTTTCAATGTTTATAGATTTTACAAGTCTTTTCTCAGGGTCATTTATCTGGGTCTTCTAAGTAAACAAACAACCTTTATGTTTACGTTAACAATAAAACTCCATTACAAACTAAGAAATTAAACAATCAAACAAAACGAGAAAACGAAATCTGACGACTTTACCTTTAATTATCGTTTACAAAACTTGATTAAATTTGCTTGTACTTGCAACACATAAGCTGGCTCTAGGCTTAACTCCCTTGGGCTAGGGCTTACCTCACAATTCACACTAAAAGGCCATGAAATCACTGAATTTATACTTGATTAAACAAAAACACGGTCGTAACTTTCGAGAGTCTCCTCTGGGAACTGGAAACCGCTGCTCCTTCCATATTATTAGTTGGACAGATTGTTACAAAAAAGAAACAGGTTGGTGACAATTTAATTAATTTGGTTTTGGTGTGTTGATTTTTATTATTTTGTGTGGGATCACTTTTATTAAACATGGCAGAACAAAGAATAGAAGTAATTGATGGATTATAGTCTGAATGTAAGGTAGTCACAGATAATAGTGGGAGAGAAAACACCCAACCAGAAAAATTAGATCAGATGTTTAATTTAATGTGTCAAACTAATCAGATGGTGCAATCATTGAGTGAGCATATGGTAAAATTAGATCAGAAGATAGAAAAGTTAACTGATAGATTACATAAGTTAGAGATAAAGCAAGAAAGTAAATATCAGTTGTTTGAAGGAGCGGAGGTGAAACAGGAGAGTGATAAAATACATGTCCTTGAGAAATCCATTGAACAACTGCAGGATCAACTGAGAGAGAACTTGTTTAATGTATCAGGTGTGCATCAAGGGGTGGGAATTGAATTAAAATTGCCAATATATGATAATAAGGGAAATCAAATCCCAAAAAGATTTTTCAAGAAACTAGAAGAATATTTCAGAAGTGCTAGAGTACCTGAACACCAAAGAACCTTGATATTGAGAAGATGTTTAGGGGAAAGACTAGTTAGTTGGATAGATGCAGTTGAAAGTGTAGAGGAAGAGTTTTGTAAAGTTAAGGAGGAATTCTTAAAAAGATTTTGGGATCAAGATAGACAAATGGCTATCATAGAATAATTTCGTAACGGAATTTATATTAAAGGAGGAAAAGGAAATAGAGAATATTATTTTTTAGATATGGTAAACAAAAATAAATATCTGGACAGTCCCTTGAGTGAGGAAGAGCTAATAAATAAAGTAAAATTCCGTTTTGAAACTGATGTTACTAAATTTATTGGAGAGAACAAAAAGACGATAGTTGAGATGTTACAGATTTTGAAATTTTTGGATGATGTGGACAGAAGGGAAAGTCGAAAAGTGCATATGACTAAAACAAATACACAATATACTAATGGAGAAGTAAGAAATTACGGAACAGGAGATGGTAGAGGTCAAGGATACAGAAACCAAGCTGGACCAAGGTATGGAAATCGGTATGTGTCAGATCAACGAGAAGAAAGAGGAGCGAGGAATGGAGAAGGATGTTCCAATCAGACGGAAAATTAAAGATTTCTTCATGATTTAGTCCCATCAGTGGAGAAATGAAAGAAAGGGACTGTAAAAGGAGGATGATGCTGCCTATACTAGTTGAAGGAAGAGATTTATATGGTGAAGACCCTGAAGAAGAAATAAGTGTTGATGACTATGTGGGATTATTGTGTGTAAATGTGTATAGAAGGATTGGGTCATCGGAAGGGAATAATTAACACTGGAGCTACGTCATCGTTCATAACAGAAGAATTATATGAGGAGTTAAGAAACAATAACTTGATTATAGAAATATTACCTGTAACTGGAATGAAAGTGTATGGGTCACTAGGTAGAAAGAGTGAAAAAATTAATAAACAGATTCTGATGAAAGCTTCATTAAAAGGACAGGAAATTTTGATACAGTGTTTGGTGATAAAATCCCTGTTTATTCACATAGTACTAGGAGCAGACTGAGTCATGAAACAAAAAGTAATACTTAATTTCCAGGAAAATAAGTTACAGATGGAAGTGGAAAATGAAAAGGGAGGTAGTGAAAAGTTGGAGATGCCACTGAAAATAAATAGAAAGGAAAATCAAGAAAGGATTCAACTACTAGAAATAGATGGCATAGTGGATATGAAATCAGAGTTGGAGAAGAAAGAAAAAGATTTGATAAGGTTATACACGATATAACCCATCTAAGCCAGGAGGAAAAAAGTGAATTGCAGAAAATATTAATGGAAAATCATGAGGTGTTTAGTGATAGCCCTGGCTTTATAAAGGACTATGAATACCATATTGAAACCACTGAACATGAGCCATTTATTCCTACTGTAAAAAAGTTCGCTATACCTAATTGTCACAAAATGGAAGTAGAAAAGGCTATTGAAAAAATGTTGGAAATGGGGATTATAGAAAGATGTAACCGTCCATATAATAATAATATTGTAGTTGTTCCGAAGAAAAATGGGCAAATGAGGATATGTTTAGATGCCAGAAATTCAGATCATAGGGAACACTCACGGGTATCCGGAGAAAATAGAAGATTTAGTGAGGAGATTTCATGGAAAGAAATGGATAACTTTTACGGATTTGACCAAAGGATACTACCAAATTGTTTTAGACAAGGAATCCAGAAAGCTGATTGCCTTCACTGTAGGTACTCAGCAATATGCAATCGTGACGCTACCATTCGGATTGAAAACAAGTTCGCAAGTTTTCAATAAGAAAATTAACCGAGTTCTTGGTAGACAATTTAATGAAAATCTTATACTGTATATAGATGACTTGGTGTTGGCCATTGAGAAGAAAATGGAACATTTGCTGGAGTTGCGAGAGCTGCTGAGACGAATGAAAATTGACAGTCAATTTGGAGAAAACAAATTTTTGCAAGCCAGAAATAAAATTCGTGGGCCATTCGGTGTCCAGTAAGGGAGTGAAGCCGTTAACAAATGAACTAAAAGTGATTCAAAATATACCGGCTCCTCGAAATAAGAAGGAATTGCAACGTTTCATGGGATTCTGCGCATTCTATCAAAGTTTTGTATTTAACTATGCTAGACTATTTAGCCCATTGTACTACCTGTTATGTAAAAATGTGAAATGGGAGTGGGGAGAGGATCAGAAGAAAGGTTATGAAGAAATAAAAAAAAGCATTTATGAACACTGTTATGATAGGACAGCCAAGAGAGGATAAACCGTATATTTTAAGAACTGATGCTAGTAAAGTTTCAATTGCTGTTGTTTTGAGTCAGTTGGACGATTAAGGAAAGGAAAAAGTAGTATCAATGAAGAGCAGGTGTGTGACAGGGTATGAAAAATCATACACTGTAACTGAACTAAAATTACTTTCGGTGGTATATGCCGTTAATAAATTTCGAAATTATGTTCTAGGAAGAAAAATTATTTTATATACTCATCATAAAGCGCAGTAAAAATTTGAATGCTAGATGGGCAATTATGCTATCTGAATACAATCTAGATATCAAATATGTGAGAGGAAAAGATGATGTGGTTGCAGATTTTATTAGTCGTTTATCATGGAATAAGGAAGGTAAAATATGTCAGAAAGAAGACATAAGAGAAGTAATTGCAGCTAAGACAGGGGAGAAGAAGATAAAAAAGCAGAAGAGGATATTTGTCTGGAGAAATTAGTGAAGAACAATAAAATGATCGAGAGATAAAGAAATTGAGAGAAAAATTGGGTATGTTAAGGGATAATGAGGCCAATATAGAAAGAGGTAGATATCAGTTGCGAGAAGGTATAATGTTTATGAAAAGTAAGAACACTAGGAGAGGTTGGGTGGTAATTATACCATCAACGTTGAGGAAAAAATAGAATGATTAAAATGGTGTTAAGTTGGGTTACATGGAGAGGAATAATGTCAAATGTTAAAAATTATATCAGAACATGCGAAAATTGTCAACGAAATAAATTCAGGAATTGGCAATTTGAAGGACCTTACCAACCAATCATACCAACTCAAGTGAATGAATTGGTAGTGATGGATCTATTTGGACCATTACCCAGAAGTAATGGTGGGTGAATTCACTTATTTGTTATGGTAGATGTGTACTCAAAATTTTTTAATTTATATGGTCTTAAAATTTCTACAGCGAAAACTTGTTTTAATAAGGTAAAGGAGTATATGAAGGAGTATGAAAACCCAGAAAAATATTGACTGATAATGGTAAACAATTCAATTGTAAGTAGTAGGTGGACGTCTTACAAGAAGAAGGAATACAACCTATACTTACAGCTATAAGACATCCACAGTGAAACCGCACTGAAAGGTACATCCGGCAAATAAGTACCACTTTGAGGCAATTAGTAGAGGAAGAAGATCACGGAAAATGGATGAATTGGCTCGGGGAGTTGGAGAGAGTTGTAAATCAGAATTTTAGCGTGGCTACAGGTTTATATGGTCTTAAAATTTCTACAGCGAAAACTTGTTTTAATAAGGTAAAGGAGTATATGAAGGAGTATGGAAAACCCAGAAAAATATTGACTGATAATGGTAAACAATTCAATTGTAAAGAGTAGGTGGACGTCTTACAAGGAGAAGGAGTACAACCTATATTTACAGCTATAAGACATCCACAGTGAAACCGCACTGAAAGGTACATCCGGCAAATAAGTACCACTTTGAGGCAATTAGTAGAGGAAGAAGATCACGGAAAATGGATGAATTGGCTCGGGGAGTTGGAGAGAGTTGTAAATCAGAATTTTAGCGTGGCTACAGGTTTATATGGTCTTAAAATTTCTACAGCGAAAACTTGTTTTAATAAGGTAAAGGAGTATATGAAGGAGTATGGAAAACCCAGAAAAATATTGACTGATAATGGTAAACAATTCAATTGTAAAGAGTAGGTGGACGTCTTACAAGGAGAAGGAGTACAACCTATATTTACAGCTATAAGACATCCACAGTGAAACGGCACTGAAAGGTACATCCGGCAAATAAGTACCACTTTGAGGCAATTAGTAGAGGAAGAAGATCACGGAAAATGGATGAATTGGCTCGGGGAGTTGGAGAGAGTTGTAAATCAGAATTTTAGCGTGGCTACAGGTTTATATGGTCTTAAAATTTCTACAGCGAAAACTTGTTTTAATAAGGTAAAGGAGTATATGAAGGAGTATGGAAAACCCAGAAAAATATTGACTGATGATGGTAAACAATTCAATTGTAAAGAGTAGGTGGACGTCTTACAAGGAGAAGGAGTACAACCTATATTTACAGCTATAAGACATCCACAGTGAAACCGCACTGAAAGGTACATCCGGCAAATAAGTACCACTTTGAGGCAATTAGTAGAGGAAGAAGATCACGGAAAATGGATGAATTGGCTCGGGGAGTTGGAGAGAGTTGTAAATCAGAATTTTAGCGTGGCTACAGGTTTATATGGTCTTAAAATTTCTACAGCGAAAACTTGTTTTAATAAGGTAAAGGAGTATATGAAGGAGTATGGAAAACCCAGAAAAATATTGACTGATAATGGTAAACAATTCAATTGTAAAGAGTAGGTGGACGTCTTACAAGGAGAAGGAGTACAACCTATATTTACAGCTATAAGACATCCACAGTGAAACGGCACTGAAAGGTACATCCGGCAAATAAGTACCACTTTGAGGCAATTAGTAGAGGAAGAAGATCACGGAAAATGGATGAATTGGCTCGGGGAGTTGGAGAGAGTTGTAAATCAGAATTTTAGCGTGGCTACAGGTTTATATGGTCTTAAAATTTCTACAGCGAAAACTTGTTTTAATAAGGTAAAGGAGTATATGAAGGAGTATGGAAAACCCAGAAAAATATTGACTGATAATGGTAAACAATTCAATTGTAAAGAGTAGGTGGACGTCTTACAAGGAGAAGGAGTACAACCTATATTTACAGCTATAAGACATCCACAGTGAAACCGCACTGAAAGGTACATCCGGCAAATAAGTACCACTTTGAGGCAATTAGTAGAGGAAGAAGATCACGGAAAATGGATGAATTGGCTCGGGGAGTTGGAGAGAGTTGTAAATCAGAATTTTAGCGTGGCTACAGGTTGTCTCCCAGTTGACTTTCAATTTTCAAAACTTCACACCCTGCCCATTGAGACCATTATCCCTTTTCCGAAGAGGTTAGTTGATGATAGGTAATAAACAATATAAAAGATATTGCTATTAGTGAAATGGAGAAGGAAGTGGCATAAGGAAAAACCTGTAGAATTTAAAATAGGAGAATTAGTACTTGTAAAAAAAATACGTGTATCATATCCTATAAAGAAAATCTGTTACAAATTGTTAAATATTTATGAAGGACCTTATAAAGTGGTGAACAGGAGATGAGTCAACAGTTGTGTAATTGTAAATTTGGAAGGTAAGGCCACTGAGATAACTTTTAATGTAACACATTTGGTCCATTCTTTCAGAGAGAAAATTTGTAAATTTTATTGTTAATTTAGAAGTATTCATAAATATTGTGTATGATTCATGTGTCCAACTCTTGTAAATATTGTACTGGAAGAAGACGCTAAATAGGTTGTAGTTAAAGACTATGGTAAATGACTGTTGGTTTTGAAAAGTAATGATCAAACAGCTGATTAATAGAAAGTTTGTAATTTTGACATCTATACAGCTCATGAAAAGAAGAAAAAGTATTGTACAACTGAAAAGTAATTTGTAAAACTTGTGTAATTTTATTATTTAGTAATTAGGGCGTGGTCGAGTGTTTGTTGATAACATTATTACGTGAAAAAAAAGAGGAAAAGGTGGCTGTATTTAAAGTATAACTATGGTCAGCCAATTTTTTGTTCTTCAGAGGGGGGATAATATAATATGATTGGGTTATATTGTTGGTTGTTATTCATTGTCGACGTCTCTTGGCCGCGCGTCATCATTGTTGAGCTAAAGCGCGGGCTGAGACGGGGCTCTGCAAGACGCCAGTTGTGGCTTAGAACTCGACGAAGGACGGAGCTCGGAGGGCTGAACATAAAAACTTTAATGAACACCGCCCTGCCGACATGTTATTGCTCATGCTCGACAGATAAAGTAATCAATTATCAATTATGAAAAAGTTGTTTTGGTGATATCTTTCATATTGGTATATATATATATATATATATATTGTAGTAATTGGTAATTAAGACATTGTTCTAATTGGAAAGTTGGATTGTAGAGGACTCATTATTAGTGGATATAGAGCGGACGCCGCAACAATCATGCGAGGCAAAGAAAACATTGTTGGGCAGTTGAGAGAGTTTACGCGCTCAAAATCTAAGAGACGAAGTTTTTACAGTTGGGCAGCGGACAGCGAACAGTTCGAAAGCTTTACAGTTGGGCAGCCAGAACGAAAGAATGTGGTCCAGTTACAAACATGCTCTTAAATATTGAAAAGTAAAGCAATCTTCAGTCGGGAAGGAGAGAGTGCAACTAATGTTGTATTCGGTGGTCGAGCGAAAATTCATCAAGCTGGCCATAGACAAACCAAAGAAGGACCTTTTCAACTAAAGTTACGAGATCTGCAAATCCAGGTTGGAGTAAAGCATCGAGAACCTACCAATTTGTGTTAGACCAACTAACAAACTACGCCAATTAGAATTTGTTGACATTTAGAGTCTGTGAGTACTAGAATCAGTGATATCCCCAAATTTTGTGCACGAAAAACCTAAAATGAGACCTGGGCGGCCGTAAGTAGAGAAATCATTTGTAAACTACTTTTAAAAGATAAAAGTCAGATCGTTCTTTAATTATTTAAATATCGATAAAATGAGATCGTTAATTTAAAACTGTTTAAATTCAATCTGTAGTATTATTTCTTCTACAACAAATTTCGTCTATGTTTCAGACGCACTAACTTCCATAAAAGGTAAATGTAATTTTGATTGTATAAATTCAGCCATTTATCAAACCCAGTTTAAGACCCTGAGATCCCAAATATTTCGTGTATTTTATGTGTTTTAACTTTGTTAATAAAATTTGTTTGTTCTTTAAAGTTAATAGTGTATTTCATTAAAAGCGCCCTTATATTTATATTTAAATTATTACAATATATATATATAGTAGCAATCTCTCATTTATGAGTAATTTAGTCCTCGCTAGGTGCCAAATTATTTAGTATTCATAATATATTATAGTTAAAAAAATTCTCCTCGTTTGAGAGGAAAATATATGGTAAACTCTTATACTTACTATTTTCTAAATTACATGAACTTTAATTTAATCAAAATCAATTACTATTATTTCCACGGCTATTTGAGTTCTTACGATCAGGGTCGCCTTCGGGCCTCCAATAGAATATAGGAATTTACAAAAATGAAAACAGAAAATTATAGAGTGTTTTACGATGTTTATTATAGAAATTTAACACTTAATTATTATGCACAATTAAACTAAACAAATACCTTGGAACGTCAAAAGCGGTTCTCGACCCAGCACACCTCAACGTATGCTCTGAACTTCGTAGTTTGTTAATGCTCGGAACAAACTTCGGAGATCTGGAAATTGATTGAATCAATGAATCGGCTATGCGGCGAGAAAAATATAATCAACTTGCTTATTTTTAAATAACCAATCTCACAATCATTAAACATTAAACATCCTTCCACACTTTGCTACAGCAAGCTGTATTACCCAGAGCCACCATAGGAGGTGTGGAGATAGGATTTGTTGGCAGAACTATCATAGATAGACGGCATTACACAGAATTACCATCTCGCGTGGCCTTTTACCAACTATTGGCAAGTTTATCTAAACATCGAGTGAGATTATACTAAATCAGCATGCAAAAACAACGTATTTAAAAAAATACAAGTTGGATCCAGAATGATTTCACACACAGATAAAAACAGCGACCAAAAACCAACCCCTGGACGGAATGTCCGACTTTAGTCTACTCGGCCTAAAACTTGACACTCGACTGAGATTTCTTCATTCAAAATGTAAATAATACAAAAAACCATTCGACTGAGAATCCCTACTTCCCTCAGGTTAGTCTTCTCTACTACTGCCTCACACTTCACTACTGAATATAAACTAGATCGCAAGCCACTCGACTGAGCTGGCACTCTGCTACTGCGCTGGCGCTCGAATGTCTTCTTTGTTTACTTCTCAAGGCTTTTATACCTTTATCTCGGGACACATTTTGATCCAGGGTTAAATGTTCGTCAACATTGGGCGTAAAGGAAATACATCACATGTATTGCTGAACTGAATAAATTAAAGTCCTTAGTAATGTACAATATATATATATATATATATATATATATATATATATATATATATATAAATAGAAAATATGTTTGGGCGCCAGCAGATATAGTCTGCAAAGATTAATTACATGAAATTGCTGCGGCATAAAATTTATTGATTCCCTTTTTCATTAGTGTAAAGTGGGTGGTTTCAGTAGCTATTCAGAAACAGAGCTTTCCCGTCTACAGTGAAAAATGCTCAGGAACAAAGGTACTTGACAATAAATTTGGTGATTCTTATTTAAACACTCATCTGTAGTCCTGCAGCGGATCACCGGTCTTGAACACTGGCTAAGCAGCAAAATTCCTCGTTGTGGTTCACAGGGCTGACAATTCTTCACCCTCTCGCGATTCTCTCCCAATTTCAAGTCCTTTACTTCTATTTTTGGGTGAGAAGCACATAGCTCTACTCGTCCCCGCACGATGCAAAAATAAGGGTACACTCGGCATCTTAGGGCAGTTCTGGCTCACGTGCACAAATAGTCACCAGATGCCCTTTCAGCCAGCCCATAGTTTTTGCAAATTTGTTCCGTCGTGAGACTCTAAGGCCCGTGGACAAAGGGTGGCCACGCGCTGCTTCCATAGACAGAAGTTGTTCACTGCAATATATTATATAGCATTAATTACAGGAGTCAATTAAAGAGTATGGCTAAAACTATTTCGATATGTTTGAAGAAGTAAACAAAAATGTTGATTAATAAATTTTTCACGAATAAGCACCAGGCTCACATTTATATATAAACTCTACGTTGACTTATCTGCCACATTTTCTACCACTGTCTTCATTAAAAATTTTGGTATTTTGGCTATGGCTATGTCAGTAGAAATGATCACGCACACACTCTCAGAGGAAAACGGAAATTGCTTGGAGGCTTCAGTCTCAACTGTGGTTTACAATTTTGGGTCTAGTTGTTTGCTAATCTATGAACGTACGTAACAGGTAAACAGACCAAAACGATAATTTTTATATTCATATATTTAAGAACGTATGATAATAAATTAGGCTCAGGAAAATGAAATTCTGAAATATTTGTTTGTATATTGTAATGCCTTGAGGGTGAGGCATTGTTTGTGTCTGATTAATGGTCTGGACCGTCGGGGGAATTTTGTAATGTGTTTACTTAGGATTGGTCTTGAGAATTCGGAGCAATGCACGTGCGGGGGCCTGTCGCAAAATAAATCTGTTAAGGCAGGCATTGTTTCTGATTCATGGTCTTGACTGCCGGAGGACAGTTTGTAATGTTGTTTACTTAGGATTGGTCTTGAGAATTCGGAGCAATGCACGTGCGGGTGGCCTGTCGCAAAATAAATCTGTTAAGGCAGGCATTGTTTCTGATTAATGGTTTGGACGGTTGAAAGTACAATTTTGGTAGCGTGTTTACTTACGTCTTGAGGGTGGAGATTGGGTGGTCTGGAGAATTAAGAACAGCGCACGTGCGAGTGGGGGGAGAAGACAATTCCAAAGTAATTGAGGGTGCAAAGACAAATTAGACCTGTCTCGATTGTCGGCTTTGTGACATGACAGAGTAGCTAGCTATTTGCTAACTAAGGAACTGCAGCTGCATAATATAAATCTCGGGATAATGGAGGAAACTGTCAACGGGCAGTTGCGACGTAGTTTTGGAACAAAGGAAAAAGGAAGAGACTGGGGTATATAAGCGGTAGATAAGATTTTGAGAAGTTAGTTGGAGTTAGAGTTAGTTAGAGTGGGAGAGGGGTGCTGTGAGCACCGAGACTGGAGAATTGTGAGTGAGTTACTTATTCTGCGACCACCGAAGAATGACTAAGACAGACATCGTTTAAGGGAGGAGAATGTTTTATAAGTTGCAGTCTGCGAGAGAAATAGCAAAATATTCAACGATAAACATTTTGTATGCTGAAGTCTAATCTAGTCTAATCACAAAATTAGACCACTGTCTTCGATTGTAGGAGACCAGGACACTGCATCCAGCGTCAAGTAGTTTTCAACACGAGCAAGTGATATGTCCTTCACTAACGGAGAACCAGCTTTCGTCAAACCAACAGTGTGTGTTAGAATCAGTGTTTAAAACGTCCAGTATATAAAGTGTGTGTGTACGAACGAGCCAAATTTTCCTGAGTAATCGTAAGTTGAAATTTCATGGTATTCATATGTGTAAACCGAATTAAAAGATATAGTCAGATATCGTTCTTTTCTTTGGTGTTAATAAAATAAACTCTTTAAATTTAGAATCCATCTTGTAGAATAAGTTCGTCAATAATTAATTTCGTCTATGTCTAGACAAATAAATATTTCTTTTAAATTAAATGTAAATTTTTGTTTCTTTGATTATTTAAATGTTCTGCCGTTATCAAACCCAGTAAAGACCTTGAGAGAATGAGATCCTTTTTATAATGTTAAATTGTATAAATTGCTAATTTTTGATAAATAAATTGTTTGTTGTTTATAAATATTAATTCTTTTATTTGGACACCCGTTTAATTAATACAATATACTTTGTAATGTTTTGTTTGTTAATCGGGAAGTTTAACTCAATATTTAGAAATTTAATTTATGATTTCATTCATATTAAATATTTAGTAGTAGAGCAGGGTAAAATTAAATTTATAATTTATAGGTTAACAACAAAATACTTTACTTCTCTCATTATCAACTTGAAATTACGAGCGTTTTTTGACGCAAAGCATGGAACAAAACAGACACTTTTTATAATCAAAAACTTGAAAATACGGTGGTAGCATGGCTATCGTAAATCGACTTTTATGACATGAGAGAGCGACGGCTTTCTCAGTGAATCTGTTCTAGATAAAATTCTAGGGTCTCAACCCGGGCCAATTGTTTTGTTGAATAACAACGTTTCGACGGCAAGCCCCGCATCGCCATCGTCATCAGGTTAATATGCATCTGTAATAGGGGAAGAGTTTTGATACTTCGGCAGTTATGGATGATGTTAAGGAAGAAGAGGTTATGAAATGGCTTATAAATGGAATGACAAATTGGAGGAGTAGTACCTGAAGAAAAGTGAAATTGGATATGGATTGGGAATAGAGGATGTGGCAAGAAATGAAGATTTGAAGTCGCGTGTATTGGAACGACGATAATGAAAAAACAAAATGTATTTTAGTCTGTGATATTACGTTTGTTATTTCCATATTAACAATGTCATATTTCAGTTCAGTCGGTGAACTTGAAATTAACAAACTTTGGAGGTATACGTAGTGATATGGTATGTTGTGTGTTCCTTGGGCAGAGAGGGATATCGACGACAGTGGGATAGTATCTCTGAGGAGTTTTTATTAAAAATTTATTTATTTGACAAACTTTTATCCTAATATTATTTGTTGGTTTCATATAATTATAGTATAAGCAAATGTAAAATATGTACATAATTTACATGGGAACATGGTAATTAGGTTAATCCAGCAATTTACATAAATTTTTTAATTTGTTTTTCTTGTACCTTAATTTGTCTGTCTGAGGGGAATACATTGTTGGGCTATGAGGATTCACTGGTGATGTTGAGTTTGATGGGGTTGGTTGGAATGGGTAGGTAGGGTCTGCGGGTATGATTGTAGGGTGGGTTAGGAGGTGCCAGAGGGTTCTGGGGGAAGGATGAGGTTGATAGGGCGTTTTCTTTTGAGGCGACGTGAGTGTAGTGTGTGTGGGGGGGGGGTTGGTATTGAATTCCTGAATCGTGGTGTTAGGATGGTTGAAGGTGTTTTTGATTAGTGAGGTTACGGAATTGGTGATTAAGGAGTTGACTTGGGATGTTTAATGATGGAATTGCTGAGATACCAGGTAATGGTGCGAAGGATTACGTTTTGTTTTGTTGGGTTTTGGCTGTTGCTCCCCATGTGGATGAGGCGTAGGAGCAGGTGGGTTGTATTATGGAGAGATATACTAGGCGTTTTGTGTTGAGTGTGAGTGGGGATTTTCTGTTTAGGAGAGGATATAGAGTTCTGAATTTAAGGTTGATTTTAGAGAGGAGGTGTTTAATGTGGTGATTTCCAAGAGGGTTTTGAATCTAAGAGGAGTCCTAGGTAGGTGGTTTCTGATTTTTTTGGGTATTTCTGCGTTGTTTAGATAGAGGGGGATGTGTGGAGTAGGATTTTTGGATAGTGAATCGGACGGTTACTGATTTGGTGGGATTTATGCTGATTCGCCATTGTTTGGTCCAATGGCCTAGGTGGCTGAGCGCTGACTGAAGAGGTTGGATATTGGAGGAGAGAGAAGAGGTTTGGTAGGAGATGGCAATGTCGTCTGCGAAGAAGATTGTGGTAGAGACGGGATGTTGTGGGATATCGTGGGAGAAGATGTTGTATAGGAGGGGGGCAATAACGCTTCCTTGGGGGACACCTACAGCGATAGGGTGGGGTGGGGAGATGTGATTCTTTATTTTGAAGGAGAAGGTTCTGTAGGAGAGATACTTGAGCAGTTTTCTATAGTCGGTGTCGTTTAGGTAATCTTTGATTTTTGAGAGAATGGAAGGGTGACGAATTTTGTCGAAGGCTTTTACAATGTCTATAAAAGTGGTGATGCAGGATTTGCGTTGTTCGAATGAGTTGTTTATGAGGTTGGAGGGGGAGTATAATTGATTGCAGCAGGAAACTTTTGGGAGAAAACCATATTGTGTTTCGGGAACTAGGAAGCAGAGTTCGTTGATTAAATGAGGGAGAAGTAATTTTTCGAATAGTTTGGAAATTGTAGGAAGGAGACTTATTGATTGATTATTTTCAGAGTGGGATTTTGGTTTATTTGGATTCGGTAACATGGTAGTATTTTTGCATTTAGTTGGGTAGTAGGTGGTTCTGAAGATGGAATTGAAGATATAGATGATTAGTATTGGTTTTTTTTTGGAGATGTTTCAGATGTCGGACGGTGATGTGGTCATATCCTAGGAGGGGTTGATGTTGTATATTTGACGTTTATGTTACGAAGTTATCGTTTATGTTGTGTGTATAAAAAAACTAAGAAATAAAAATGTGTGAAAAAAAATTGTGGTACGTAAACAAGTATTGAAAGTGTTTCTCGTATATTTAATCAACATATTATCGTCCATTTAATTATAATTTTAGCTCCTCGACTGTCTTGTCTAATCTTTGCCCACATAAAAAATGTCTGACGACATTATTAAGTCAGTTCATAATCAGATTCAGTGGAAACAACATCTAAATTTATTTCGAGCATAAAAATATTTATTCATAATATAGCACCATAAAGTATTCATGCACTATATCGATGCCAGTGCTGTGGGTACGTGGTTAATTTTGTCTCTAAATGATGGCGGAGCTTCGACATAGTAGTTCGTAATTGAATCTCAGAACCTCGGTAATTTGATACAGGAATGGATAACATTAGCACAACTGATGTGTTTGATAACCTTAAATGATGGGACAGAACTTTGTATTGAGAATATTCTATGCGTGCTTGTGTTTGTTTTGTTATTTGCATAATAATTATTATGCGCTTTTAATCTCAATTGTTTTATTCATCATACCGTGGCAAATAAATGCAATTGGTGGATTTGTAGCGTCGTAAAGAATTTTCAAGACGATATCCTATATTGTAATACCAAGAAATAATGATGGAGTGTATTAGGGGTGACTTTACTGTGCATTAATATATGATGAGTTTTGTATATATTACATATTTGGGTTAAGTAGGTAAGTCTTATCACATTTTTGTTAATATATTGGAAAATGAGTTTTTACAGTAAATATATATTTATTCATAATTGACGGATGGTTTTAGAATTTTGAACGTTTGAGTGGATAACTTTCACTAACAGAACGAAAACAGAATAGATTATTCTGGTCGATTAGTTACAATAATACGGTTCTAATAATACATAATCATTTATCCTACTTTTTTCAGAACATAAAAATTATATCATCTAGAAAATTCTTACTTTGATGCAATATTATTTCGGATTGCGTTCTTTACTGGTTATTAAATAACACTAGTATTATTATTGTCTATGTGAATGGATTTTCAGGGCATCCAATAAGCTATTATTAACAAATTCTTAAAAGTAAAATTAACTTTATTGTCACATAAGTAATAAAATATTTATTTTCATTCCTATTAATTGTTTATTTTATTAGTAATTTTTAATTTAACATTTTTTGTATTTTACTATAGATTTTGGCTTGTTTCAAGGAACATTAATTATGATTAAAATAATTTCAGTTAATTAGATGAATATTTCAATTGGTAAGCACAATATTATTATCAGTTTGAAATTTGGTTAGAAGGTAAAAAAAACTATAGCTGCTGTTACATGATTGATCGCTCCAACACTTTTCAGACTACCTAAAAACGATTTAGGATTGTTTTCTTATTTTATTCTCATAACCAACTTGACGATATTAAATTTAAATAATGTAATACACAACTTAAAGCTAATTAAATTATTTACTTTAATTTAGTTTTAAAAGCAATTTAATGGAATATTTACCTTTTAAATATTTTAAATTTTAATTAATTTAAACCAAATTAATGAAATTTTGAAGTTATTATATATTTTTCAATAATCTTAATATAAACAGTGAAAGGTTTGAAATGATGAAACTGAAATTTCATTTAAACAATTTATTTAAAACAGATAATGAATTTTTAATGTAAATTCACACCAATATTTGCCAATAATATTTTAAAAGAATTTTTAACTCTTATTTCAGTGTATTTTATCGGGCCTCAAAAAAGTATAGAATTTTACTTTACCAAATGAAACATCAAATTAAAGGAAAAGTTTTGAATTGAATTTACAGAAATATTACCTCAGAAAATACCCCCAAAATACAAACACAAAATGAAATTCAATTTGATGGTTTGCAATGTATTTTAATTTTATGAAATTAAGAAAAAACTACGTGCCATTTATGATCGATCATCAATTTCACATCCACACAATTTACAAAAAACAAAATTTACTGAATATGGAAACCTCTTATCGTTTGACAATACGCCATATTGTGCGCTCAATTACACAATCTCTTTCACAAACACACACAATTAACTCCTTACTATATCATCAGACGATAGGGTTTCGTGTATTCACCAAGTTTCGCCCGCAGCCACCAGTTAGATCAGAAGTATTATCACGAACACCCAAGATCTGGACCCTTCCGCATCCCCCCTTTCAAATCCCTTCCTATGCTATTAAAGGGAAGTTGCCCAATGTGGATCACCCTCATGTAGCCTGTTGCCCTAAAAAAAAAAAAAAAACTGACACCCAGCTGCCTCCTAAACTGGTCGAGACACGGAGAAGGGAATGCTGCGTCCCCACAGCAAACTCCTCTCCCGCTATCGGAAGGGCGTGGGACAAGTACCCAATGCCTGACCTACCCGATGCAGGTTTTTCTAGGGTTTTCCCTGCACTTCTTTAGGCGAATGCCGGGTAGGATCCTTAAAATATAGCCCGGGGCCCTAATAGTAACCCTTGGCTACCTTCCTCTACCCTTCCGCATCCCCTCTTTCAAATCCCTTCCTATGCTATTAAAGGGGAGCTGCCCAACGTGGATTACCCTCATGTAGCCTGTTGCCCCCCCCCCCAAAAAAAAAAAAATACAAAAAAAACTGGTCAGTGTTACAGTGATGATAATACTGGACAGACACGAGATATTATGTCAGTCGGCACAAGTCTATTAAATGTTCCAAATACGCTGACCAACGAAAGATGCAGAATTCAACTTTTTTATGCTGCCGAAACTCACAATCTCCGCCGGATTATATTTATTTCTAAGTAGAACAATGAAGATCAACTCTGTAAAATATTTTATAATTTTACTTTTTCAAAACTTCAACACTACTTCGCCCAATGGGTACCTCCCTCGACCTCCATAGACTAACTTCATCAACTTTTCAAACTTGTCAAAATTTGCGCAAACTTAGTTCTGTTTGTTACTCATCGAGACTATTGATGCAACAAGTTGATACCAAAACTGCTTCACTAGTCTATTTTGCCTTACTTTCATTCACATATGTGTTACGGAATTGCCAACTGGGGCAATTGTTCTCGTAGTGTGGATGTTTTCAAACTGAAAAAACGAGCTATTAGAATTATATCAGGATCAGATGCTAGAGAAAGCTGCAGACATCTGTTCAAAAGACTTCATATTCTGACTCTACCGGCGCTTACATTTTAGAAATACTAAACGCAACATGAACCTTTTTGCAAGTAACGGGGACAATCATGGCTACGACACAAGAAACCGTTCAGTTCTCAGGTCTGACAAGCACAGCCTCAGTCTCTACGAGTCTAGCGTTCATTATTCCGGTATCGCACTATTTAACAGCCTTCCTGAACATGTAAAGAACATCAACAACTACAACTCATTCGTCAAGGAGTGTAAAACGTTCCTTGTAAATAAAACTTATTACTCGGTACTCGAATTTTTGAATCGGTCTCACATTCGTTGAACTGCCTTGCCTACAAAATTTCTGAATATGCTATAAATATGTAAATAGTTTGTCCAGTTTTCCCCTTTTGGTTCTGTTTTCCTGCCTCTGCTTTCTGTTTTAGTAAATATCTATGACGACATCCCTCAGTACCTAGCGACAGGAGGTTAATACCAGGAAGTGATTAGTGTCGTGTGCGTGTTTCCTAAAGATAGTGTGTATGATTGTAGTGACTCGACAAACGTAAACAGATATGAATTTTTGTGTGTTTTTGTGTATTATATGTTTATATGTAATGTATCTACTGTACATTTGTGACGAATCCTATTTCCTCTTTAGAGGGCTAATGGTGAATAAATCTATCTATCTATCTACATAAGCACAACAATTCGTCGAGGAACACGGTACACAGCGAAGGTATCAACTAAATGGTCATTATCATTCTTATGTTATTACCAAAATTGGTGTATACTACACTATATATGAAAAATAGTAGCTCTAGATGAATGAATTATCGTGTTTTTCATATTTTTTTGCTCTATTTTGATCTTTTTACTGGACATATAAACCCATAAGTTTTGCTAAGTTTTGATGTTAGTTGTATTTGAAAGTGTTACAGTAAGAATGAATTGAGAAAGTAATATATTCTAGTGATTTTGACATTGGTTTGTTAGATTATTTCCAATTGAAATATTATTACAAGCCTTAATTGTATTTAGTTGTGGATGATATTCAATTAGGCCAAACAGCAGGCATGCCAGTGGGCAATATGTTCTGTCATTTTATTTCACCATGTCGAAAATACCGGTAACAGCTCAAATTGGATTTACTTCTTAGGTTTTCTCTGGCTCTTGCTGAGTGCGGAAGACAGCGTGGCACTGGGCTTTTAATGTCCTGCAAGGTTGCATTCTTTAACAAGGTACACACGGCGCGACGCGAAGCCACGCCGGTCCCTGGGGAAGTGAGAGAATTTTGAGTTTCTGCGGCGAATGTTCTTATGGATTAACAGTTTCAAGAATAAAAATGAATAAAGCAATTAAATATTTGTACGTTCTTTTTCATTCCAATTTATTTCAATATTTTAAATGAAAATAAGTTTGATATTTATATTTATTAAAAACTAATAACCTGAAAGTTATATTTAACTTTCTTTTCGCCATAATGTTATATATTTGTATAGCAAAAATAATTTACATAAACTTTTTCTTATTTTTCAATTTTTCTCTTGACTAAATGGGTTGGAATTTCTTCATCCTCAGTATGAATTCAGCATCCAGATTTATAGAAAAATGTGATATACCAGATGTGTAAGCTTAAATCCACTGTTTTTAGTCAGAAAACCCTTTTCATAGAAAGCAAAATATATTATTCAAATTACCGGCCCTCACTAACTGCACATTTTTCCTATTTCTCAAGCAATTTGTGGTTAGAACGCAAAAAAATCTATTTCGGGGAAAATCACTCATGAAGTCATTTTCAGACGTCTTCGTAATTATCGAAGTGCTGCTCAGGGAGCGCGTGGCTCATCGACGGAAACAGGTGGTAGTCGGAAGGGATCAGGTCTAGTGAATAAGCTGCATGGGGTAGCACATCCCAGTTGAGTGCCTCCAAGTCGTTTCTGACCCATTGTTCACGTGTGCGATGGTGCGCTGTCGTGCAGGAAAATCAGCTTGTCATGTCTTTGCTGATTATTTCGCGCAGAGGACGGTGCAATTTTATCAGTTGTTGGTGGTAAACGGTGGGCCTTGACAGTTTCACCAGGTTTCAGCAGTTATAGTAGACAATACCCTGCTGATCCTCCGAAACTATTTGGTTTTTCGGACGATGTTGATGGTGGGCCGGGATAAACCTACGATTTTTTGCGTTTAGGTTTCTCGAAATATATAAACTTTTCTTCGCCGGTCACAATCCGATGCAGGTACGACTCTCTTTTCTGTCTTCAAACACGAATAAAGATTTCACAACTACTGAATTTACTGTCTTTCGCGAAATAACTAGCTATAAATAATGTGTTAAGAAAAATCAATAGCACATTTTCCCTATTTGAATTGATCTGCGATTTATCGTTGGCGAAAGAAACTATACTAGACACTGGCAACTTTTTAATCTAGGTGATTAAATAAAATATTAATGAGTTGCTTCCAGTGTGCTGATCGCACACTCCACCAAATAGTAATTTTCACACAGTTTTAAAGAGGACTTCGTAGTGGCATAATGCGCTTATTTAATTTTTTTCGAATAATAAAAAAGATTTTATTTTCACGTTTCATTTAATATTTCGAAATAACTTGAAATAATTAACAAATTCTTACATAGATGATAGTGAATTTTTTCTAATGATTCTGTCTTCTCTTCTTCTGCGCCATAACGCTCCAAGGAGTCACTTAGCAATTCTAATGTAAGAAGCTTGAATTTTATAAAGGTGTATCAAGTCTTAAAGTGTCGGGTTGGAATAGAAAATAGGGAAATGCCAATAGGCTCCATTAAGTTTAAGGAATTATTTTTTTTTGTAAATTTTGGTTCTCTGCTAATTTAATTTAAATAAAACACAGCTCAATATTATGGCTTCGATTGTATGAAAACAGCATTTAACGCACCTGAATTAATCTCGAATAAATTAGAAGAAGCAGTTTTGCTTATCAGAAGTGGTGTATTACCGTCAACGAAAATGTTGGAGTAAATATTAAATTATCATAGCTATACCGTTTACTTTATAGTTTTTCTGATCTGATTTGCCAGTTTTTTAAATAATTATACTAATTTTTAATAATGTTTTTCTCATATAATGACGTGTTAAATTACTCAAGAAAAGGACCGCGATGTTGCAGTGCGAATAATGTATGAAAATATCTTCAAAGTAAGAGAAAATTATTATCATCATTTATAACAGTTATATTTACAGAAAACTGTACACTACAAATCGTAGAAAATATAATCGTAATTAGAAGGGTAAGTTGTATTTTTCATTATTTTCCCTAGTATTCTACTCCATTATGTGATAAATATAAATAATGTAGCATTAATAAAATAATGATAATAACATAAAAAATTAACTTAATTAACTTAATGTTCAAGCATCATAGGAACCCCTGTAACAGTCGTATTTTAGGACTTGACGACAAAATTAATTAACTTTCTGAAAGTAAATAAAAATATTTTAATTATATTTTCATAAATATGTAGAGTTAGTATTTTTGCAAAATGTAAAGGAGAGAATATTTGTCTAAAATATATACGTATATTTTTACTTAATTTAATATCGTTTAACATACGGACGTAGGTGATTACGATCCATCTACTAAAGCCTCTTTCTTCTTTAAGCAGATATAACGGTATCGTAGCTTCATTAAAGCATACGGGAAGATCCTACATCAATAAATAATTTCAGAGCTTTTAAATTTGTTGATTTCCCATGCGGAATTCATAATAAATCATACTGTAATGTAGCAACCGGAATAACTTGATATAATTTGTATGTTATACAATAAAATAATTACACCATAAATATTTTTATAGACTTATGTAAGAGTGATAATGGTGATACATTAGCTGATTGCTTAGTACAGATATTAATTTTAGAGCTTACTTTTACACACCAAATATAAATAAAGCATTGCATATTGATATTGACGTATGAAATATTTTTTTTGTAATTCTTAAGAATCTAGGATGCAATGTTTATGTTCCAATACGGCTTGTTGAATAAGAAAATAATTGTACTTTATATAGAAATTAACAGTTTAATTAAAAAGTTCACAAATACCCTGTTTGAAACTTCTCACTTTAGACATGCATAAATGCATGTAATTACTTCTTACGTAAGGCTTTGATAGATGCTGGATAATTAGTAACCATGTTAAGCCTCTGCCGTAGTTATATTTCCAATAAATATTCTCAGATGCTTTTTAAATTTGGACATAGTTTACGTTTGAGTCTGTGAAAATAGGTATATATATTGTAGTAAACACAATTAAATGATTAATTATTCAATTTAAATAAGCCCACATTGAAGCAAATTTGTAATAATACAATTTAATTAGATTTTTAAATGAACAAATTAAAAGTTGAAATGATAGGATTTTTAATGAAAAACAAGAATTCAAATTTAAAACAAAGTTAATTTAATAAAAACAAAATCTTATCGCCATTGAAAATTATGTTACAAGTTGGTCAAGTGCCACGGCTTAATTTCAGGACCGACTGTCGGGTCTCCAATAAAGAATGTTACGACAAGACAATTAAAAACTTACAAAGTGAAAAATTTTTAACTTACACAATTAGTGAAATATGAAATCTCACGATAAATATTATTTACATTAGATAATAAATTTTATTTTTAGTTTACATCACCATTAGCTAATCATGTGAGGCTCTATCTCTCTCGATTATTGTTAAATACTTCACAGACAGGCCATGTTTCACTAAATTTAATGTGGTTGTAATTTTCAGACACAAAGAACTTCCTGCTCTTTCAAGTTGATAACGTTGTTTTTAAATCTTTGATACTTGTATAAATATGCCAATGGACAAATACTTCAGATTGTCGCCTCGTAATTCATAAAGCCCGGACTTTAAAATATTATGTCTCTGCTGACTCTATACACTTGCTTGAATATGGCAACAGGAACTTTGAATCATGTTCACATTCCTGGTTAACGCAACTCTCAATTACATCCTCCTCAAAAAACAACCATTTGCCTCCATGGTCCACGTAACTCTCCAATTATCTCTGACAAATACACTTGTCAGCTTCCCAAAACACACTGACTGTCCCCGCGTCAAGCCATGCCTTCTCGACAATGTAACTTTAGTAAGCAAGCATTACTGGCTCAATATTCTTGTACACAATCCTTTGTAATATAATAGTCTACACGTGCCCTCTTATCATAACGTCTCTTCAGCATAGCGGGCCTAAGAGGGCGCAAGAACGCTGATGCAGTTAAAGACATCACTTTAGATATAGTGAGTAACGATACGCACCACAACAACATAAATCTTCACCCCTTCCGCCTAGGCAGCTGTGAAAACGCTGTGACTAATGAAGTCAGCATTTTAAGTGCCTTATGCAGACATGTACACGACAGCAGAAATATTCCATCCTGTAAGAGTTCTCATTGGAGACTTAAAACCATCAGGGAGGGGGAAAGGAGTCTTCGAATTGTTCAGAGCTTCTTGGGAACGACAGTCGTGATCCAACCTCCAGACGGGTCGGTGGCTCCTGGTGCTATCCGCCAGTTTATCTTACTTTATTTTATTTCTAACTATTAAATCTCTTTATTCTTCATCAACTCTTATTTGACTGAAGTGCAGCGAAACACCAACCACTACGCCTAGGTTCAATTAGTTGAACCCGAACCCTCACGTTACCGACTTTCCTATTTCCTATTCTTAATTCTTCCTTTATCCTCTAGATCGGTAGCCAGGTGAGCTAACGGAGGTATAGCTCGGTTGGTGAACGATCTATCTGGACTTCCCATTTCCAACTGCTGGAAAGTTACATGTTCACAGTGGTGGAGTGTTACATGATGGCAGTTTGGGATGTTACACCTTATATTTACGCCGCCGACACTGAAAATCGTAAAATTTTGTTTATTAAATAATTACATGTTTTCTTAATTACCACAATATATATATATATATTAATGACATAATTATATACTTCTTAATTTTTAAAGATTCTAATTATTTAAAATAATTATTTTTTCAAAATTCACGTAATTTAACGAAATTAATTATTTTGTATTCCGTGCCAGTATTAGTAAATAGCTACAATTTTTTATAATTTTTGAGGGTATCAGGTCTCATGAGGGTAATCCACATAGTGGCAACTACCCTTTAATAGCATAGGATTGGAATTGAAAGGGGGGGGGACGGAAGGGTAGAGGAAGGTAGCCAAGGCTTAACTAGGGTCCCCAGGCTATAGTTTGAGGATCCTACCCGGCATTCGCGTAAAAGTAATGCAGGGAAAACCCTAGAAAAACCTCCATCAGGTAGGTCGGGCATTGGGTACTTGTCCCACGCCCTTCCGATAGCGGGAGAAGAGTTTGCTGTGGGGTCGCAGAATTCCCTTCTCCTACCTCGACCAGTTTAGGAGGCAGCTGGCTGACTGTTCCAATGGGAACAGAGAACAATTATTACCGTATGCCCAACGTCTGTGACCCTCGGCTTGTGGAAACCTTAGTTCAAAAACTGAGAAAGGAAAATGCATCCCCAAATGTAACCGTTTTGTGTCTCTCCTACAAGGTTCTGCCTACGAGAGAACATCCCTTGCAGGTACTGCCTGCGAGAGAATAGCCCTCGCAGACAGCTTTTATGGCTCGGATTTTTTTTAGGTGTAGACAGGTTATGTATAGGGTAATCCACGTAGTGGCAACTCCCCTGTTATAGCATAGTAAAGGGATTTGAAATGCGTAAGGGTAGAGACAGGTAGCCAAGGGTTAACTAGGGCCCCCGGGCTATGGTTTAAGGATCCTACCCGGCAATTCGCCTAAAAGTGATGCAGTGAAAAACTTAGAAAAACCTGCATCAGGTAGGTTGGGCATTTGGTACTTGTCCCACACCTTTCCGTTAATGGAAGAGGGGTTAGCTGTGAGGTCGCAGATTTCCCCTCGCCGTGCCTTGACCAATTTAGTAGGCAGCTGGCCGACTATTCCAATAGGAATAGCGGACAATGATGGCATATCTTTTTATATCTTTGCCCATATTGAGATAAGACTGCGTGTATTTTGTCGACGGAGAATGTTTTTATGGCGGAAACGAGAGCATCACAGTTCGAAAAGTTCTGAAATTTTTTTGCACATACCTGAAAATGTTGTTTGCCACGGATTTTGGAGGCCAAGTCGCTGGGTTCAAATACAGAAAAAATAAAAGTTATTATGTTAGTAAAACTGTTTTTGTATTGTGAATTGCTGTGACTGGACTGAATCAAGCTCTGATAATAAACATAATATTATTATTGTTTAAATATAATTAAAAATTAATCACAATTATTTTTCATTGGCATGAACTTTATTCGTTTTATTGTGTTATTACTGTGCATGTTATAAAAAATTCCATGATAGGACTTAAAAAACGAATAAAATTAAATATTAATCAGAACATCCTGTAAACAAAGACATTTCTAGTGTATTATCTTCATGTTGAACTTATTTAGGACAGTTACGTAATTGTATAAACTGACTATAGAGCCATTTCAATGAAAATGTGTATTTTTCAATTTATTTTTTCATTCAAAATATAGATAAAGAGATATACGTTATTTATTGTCTCAACCCCGAAATCCTCAAAGGACTCTAGTGGCCAAGCGGGCACAATATATTGTAATATTCAATTTAAAGCTATTAACTTATTTCATTTATTTATTATAATTGTACCTCACCCAAATGCATTTAATATAATGCACGAATTATAGCTATTAAATTATTTAATTTAATGTAATATTCCTAATGGACGATATATTATTATTTAAATGCTTCTGAACTGTAAAGTAAAATACAAAATGTAATATTTAAATTGAGCAATTTTAATCTAACATAATTTTGAATTTATGAAATTATTAATAATTAATTACGAACACTACCGACGAACTACCTTTCTGAATTCACAGAAATCCATCCCTTCCGCTCGCATTACGCCATCTATTGGCGAGATTTAAATATTATTTGATTTCACATGGCCCACACAGGGGTATACAATTTGACTGGAGCGCCGTCAGAAACGTCCACATGTTTAATTAGGGCCCTTCTATAATAACAAATTTTGCCTGGAATAATCTAAATCCAACTTTCTCACGCCACACGCAGACTGTTAAAATATTATTTCCAAGCACACAACAATTTATCTTTCGAAATAAATTTTATGATTATACTGTTGGTCACGGGCGAAATATCTTGCGTCCGTAGACATGATATTATTGTCTGGAGCTCAGAAAGGATTGAATTGGGTGTGTTTGTGAAAGTGTACGTGCAATTGCATGTGACCTATACTTTAAAGGTTTTAAAAGTTTTTTTAAATAAATGTTGAAACTTGTAGTGAACTAATTTTTATTTATTTTTTAATTGAGAAAAATACATTATAAATATTTCATAAATTTCGTATCGTCTAATTTGTTTTTGTGTATTTGCATTTGGGTATTGTTTATAATTTAGTATTTTGGTAAATTAAATTCGAAACATTTTCTTCAATTTTATGTTTCATTGTGTAAAGTGAATTCCATATTTCTGACGAGGCCCGGTAAAGCACCCAGAGATACGAGTCAAATTTAAATTAATTGCCCAATATATGTAAAATTTTATATGTAAAATTTATAATATTTTTTAAAAATAAAATCTTTAAATCTTTTATTAATTAAACTTATGTTTTATCATATCAAACCTGCCATTAAATACTAAGAATTTCTGTGAAAATTTAATTGGATTTAAATAGTTAAAATAAAATATTACATTAAATGTTTCTCAACTGTAAATTAAAGTAAAAGTTAAATTTATTTATCTATTTTAAAATTATATTTTAATTGAATTGTTTCCTAACTATAGTGAAAAATAAATTATAAATGTAGTTAATAGCAATAAATGGATATTAAATATATTGTAATGATTAAAAAAAGTGGAATTAAATTAGCCTCACGTTTAGGAAGCCAATTTATAAAATGATTAACAAGGTGATCTTAATTAATAGAAATAAATAACAAAATTATTTTGTATTTAAAATTTATTGTTGATAATTACACATTATAAACCCTGCTTTACTCGCAGAATTACGTCAATTTAACAAACAAATATCTCAATTTTATTTTAATAATTCGTGGCGTTCTATGAAAATATAGCTTTATAATTTTACAATTAATTACGTTGAATTTCTCATTATCTCAGGGTCACCATTGGGTTTGATAGGAATAACGAATATAATGAACTAAAATATTAACAATGCAAACTCATTGAAGTTGACGGAATACATTATTAAAGTCAATGGGAAAAGAAAACGAATGAAAAGAAAAACGGGAACGAAATCTGACTATACCCTTTAATTATCGTTTACAGTCATTAATAATTGTTTTGTACTCACGACAGTGCTACTGGAACCAGTTCGGACTCTTGTATCTTGAAGTCAACACCCACTAAACAGGCAGTTATACTGATTCTACACATTGGATTTTGAACACACGGTAGTTGCTCTGGATCTCTGCTATACTGGAACCTGGATCATCTCACCCTCAGCCAGTTGCCGGACGTAGATCTCCTCAGTCTCTCTATGCGAAAATTAGTTCAGTTTGTGAAGCAAAACTTCCGTTTCCAAACTGCGATTTTATAAGTCTCTCCGTCAAAACTGTTTACTTGCGTTTTAAGTAAACTATTATCTCGCCGTTGGACTTCCTAGATAGCCCTATTCATAATTCTGGATCTGCAGACTTTTACTGTTTCTAATTCTCTATGTGGACCGAACTGCTATGTCCTAGTTCTCGACGCATACATTTCCTTTCAGGTCTTTCCGCCGACTTTTCCGTTTCGCTTCTCGCCGTAGACTGCGTTCTTCTAGGAGCGCGGTCTCCAGTCTCCCATTGTTAACAAAGAAAGACCCGCTGTGATTGTTGTCTTTAAGCACCCGTTTCGCCAACAATTAAATTATATTAATAGCCTGTTTAATTGGCATTATAATATATATATAGTTATAATTCGACAGTTATCAATTTATCTGGTAAATTAACATGGCTTATGAATGACTCCTATTATCTACACCTCCTTTTGGTATAACCGTCAGATAGACGATAAACCGCCATCCATGTTTGAGCCGTAGCAGCTGAAAGTTTAGCGCTGGTTCCGTTTCCAGAGAAGTTCTGTAATGCTTCCGTAGTAGAACTTTTTTTTCTAAATTTGACTCAATTTATATGTTTATAACAGATAACTAATCCCCATGCTATATGTATGTATTTATTTAATCTACTAATGGGCAGTTTTCCCTGTGCTATATACATGAAATTACAATTTAATTACAAATTAAATAAGGGAAGTTACTATAAGGGAAAATAAAGTAAACTAATGTAATTATTATAAAATATATGCTAGATTTAGCGACATTGTTTCAAGTGTAAATATTTGTATATAACATTATATAATTTAAAGGTTAATTTTGAAAAATGTTAAAGAAGGAATTAATATTGTACTGGCCTGAAAAGAAGAAAAGCGGAAATATATTTGAAAATAAAGATTAACAAACTGTTTAACTATCTAAGGAGAAGAGTAATGTTACCATTTTTCGTTTTAGTTTATAACTGAGCACTATCACTTCACTTCATTACATTATCCTATTTTCACTAGAGATTTCAGATTAAGTTTAAATTTTCTTTCCGTTAGAGGAATTTTCCTGATAACTCTTGCGGGTAAATTATTCTAGGTTTTTATTGTCCTATTTAGAAATGAGTATTTTGCAACATCTATTTTTTGCTTCCTGGTATTTAACTTGAACATGTGGTCAGTCCTCCCGTATCGTGTCGGTTCTCCCATTCTAGCTCTAATTCCTTGCCAAGGTTTCTGCCCTGCAAAGTCTTTAAAGAAAACGTGTAGCCTGGCTCTTTCCCTTCTCGTGTGTAGTGTATCCCACCCTAGCAGCTTTACTTTCTCGCTCCCATGCCCTGGTCCTATCTGTACGAATTTCGCGGCCCCTTTCTGAACCCTTTCTAATGATTATATCTGATCTTTCATTTACGGGTCCCAGCACGCTGCACCATAATTCTATTAGTGGGCACAATAATTATAGATACGTCATTTATTTGGATTTTGCATTTCCCTTTTTGAAACACTTCATTCGAAAGTGCAAAGTATTCAATGCTTTCCTTGTAGCTGCTCCTCCCACCCCAGTTTACTGTCAAAATAAATTCCACGATATTTACAGAGTGTCTCCTTGGTTACTGCTTCCCCTTGTATTTTGTATTCCAAGGCGTATTGTATATATATTAGTGTAATTGATCGCCTTATTTTTTCCAGTGTTAATTTTCATTTTATTTCGCTTAGCCCATGAGATTAGTATATCTAAGTCGTTTTGAGGACATCTGCGTTATGTTTACCACGTATTATCCAGTTATCTGCAAAAAGTCGGACCTCTGAATTTATACTAATAGTTAAATCGTTGATGAATATCAAAAACAATAATGGGGCAATTACCGATCCTTGTGGGACTCCAGATGGTACAGATCCGAGCTCAGAAGTTTCTTTCCCGACTTAAACTTTTTGTAGCATGTTTTTTAAAAATTTTATCACCCAAGAAACTACTCTTTTATCAATATATATGATCTATGATTAGACCCATTTGAGAATCGCGTGTGGTCAGCCCAATATTGCTTTTCCCTAACATCCTCTATCCATCTGCAACTCGTGATTGTCTTTATATAAACTGTCGTCAGCCCCCATTGCATCAAGTATACTAAATCTCTGTGTCTGCATTTCTCCTTCCTTCATTCTCGAAGGCAATATCCGATCGTCTACGCATTCTGGCATCACTGTCGCACCTGTATGTATGCGTTTCAATGTTCCTTCCCATAGACTAGATTTATTTTCCATTAGTCCTCAAGTGAGGAAATGGGATTCGTCATAAATATATAAATACAATTATATGGCACTATACTACATATTCAATAATAAAGCACAAATTAAAATAAAAGTATATATCGGTCATTATTTATACTTAAAAAACTATAAAATATTATATACTGTAAAAGAATGTGTTCAAACACATCCGTGACGACTCACAAGCACATTCCTACATATCGACATAATAATGTAGCACAGTAATAACTGACGAAGACAGAACTCCCTCACAACTCTGGTGTTATTCGTTTTTCACAATTCATATAATCGGAAACTACTTTTTAAAAAAAGAAGAGTAACAGAAGGTAGAACTAAAAAGTTAGATAAAATATAAATATATGTGACACATATTCAGTACTTTATAGAGTAAAATAATTTAACACGGTACAGTTTCATTAAAAAGTCACTAATGGTAATAAGCAAGTCGACTAATAAACATTACCTGTATTTAACAAATCTCTCATAGGTTCTGATGTTCTTTACATGTATTATATAAACTTATTTCTGCATAATGAACGCCGTCGAAGGAAGCCTGCGAGAGAATTCTCTCGCAGGTGAACCTTCCCAGAGAGCTCTGACGGAAGCTACCTTTGGGGATGTCTTCACATCTCTCTCCTTTTTTTAACTAAGATTCCCATATGCCGAGGCACCTTGGCCAGTTTTGAGAGGTGTATGTTCCGTGGTTGCAGACCTTGGGCATACGGTAAGAGTTGTCCGCTATTCCTATTGGAATAGTCTGCCAGATGCCTCCTAAATTGGTCAAGGCACGGTGAGGGGAAAGCTGCGACCCCACAGCTAACCCCTCTCCCCCCATCGGAAGGGCGTGGGACAAGTACCAAATGCCCGACCTACCTGATGCAGGTTTTTCTAGGATTTTCCCTGCATTACTTTTAGGCGAATTGCCGGGTAGGATCCTTAAACCATAGCCCGGGGCCCTAGTTAACCCTTGGCTATCTTCCTCTACCCTTCCGCATCCCCCCTTTCAAATCCCTTTCCTATGCTATAAGAGGGGAGTTGTCACTATGTGGATTACCCTATACATAGTCTGTCTACACCTAAAAAAAATTGAACGCAACACTCAACAGTACAGACAAGGATTGTGTTGGTCCCATCTGGGACTAGCACATTTCTTGTTTCGTATCCGAGATGTTTACAGCGGGTTCCAAACAATTTCATATTGAATTTGAAAACGTTTTTGAGTTTTAGTATAAATAAAAATAGAAACTTGATCTGAATTGAATTAAATACAAATATAAGTACTGAATAATGGCCAAAAGTCAGTATTTATTAAAATATCTATTTATTGATCTTTATTAAAATGTTTATATAACTTTTTTTAGAAACAACTGAAGAGGTTCTTGAACATAGTAAAAAAATTTTTTGTAGTTAGGTGTAAATTTTAATTTAATATATTCTGACTTTTAGCCATTATAAATTAACTGAATATCAGTATAAATGAAAAAAATTGATTGAAAATTAAAAATAAGAAAGATAAGCAAATTCAGACGGATAGACTTTTACGTTATGTCAACTCTCGAGTGCAGTTGTGTCTCTCTAGGCTCTTCTTCGCATCTGAAGAAAGAGACAAGAATCCTAGAAACGTGTGGTATTTAAATTATCACTTATTTTGTTTGTATTTGGCTATCTTTCTTATTTTAAATTTTTATTTTGAATATCAGTGTATATGTGCTAGGCAGAGAATACTTCAAGCACTTTCAACACTTCCTGATCCCAATATAATTTTAATAGCACACATGGAATTTTGGTACGGGTTGTGCTTTGGGTCAAGGAATTTCTCATCGTGCAAACTCAAAGGGTAAAAATTGGTAGACATCTGTCAGTAGAACAAAATGTAACTGCCTCAAGGATCAATAATCTGGCCTTTATTGTTCCATATATATATTAATAATCTACCATTTAAAATCGGTTCCAAAATAAGAATTTTTGCTGATGATTGTATCTTCTATAGGAAGATCAATAAAGCTTCGGATGAATACGATTTACAAAACGACTTATATGCGCTAAATAGTTGGATTGAAACAGATAAAATGAAGATAAATAGTGAAGAAAGTAAATCAATTACACTTAATAAATATCGTGCAAATATACGAATGGGTTATAACATAAATGGGGAGACAATACCTCAGGTAAACAGCTGCAAATATTTAGGAATAATTTTGAACTCAAATGTAGGATGGGAAGAACAAGATAATTCTGCGTCGCGAAAAGATTGGAAATCTTTACATTTAGAATATTAAGAAAGTGGAGTGGCAAATCAAAAGAGCTAGCTTATAAATTTGTAATTCGTCCCATACTCGAGTATTGTGCACGTTGTTGGAATTCTTATAGAAAACACCACATAGAAGGTTTAGAAAAACTTCAGAGGAGAAAAGATAGAGGAATTATGGTGGGAATCTTTGGCAACCAGACGGAAGAAAGCACTTTTAAAATCATAAACGGGTAATTAAGCGTGGATAGACATACGGGAGAAGATAGAAGAACCAACTAACATAGGTATTGGTTATCACAAATTTAAAATCAAAACAAGACCGCAAAAAAAGACGTTGGGAAATTCTCATTTCTAAACAGATCGATAAGCGATTGGAACAATTTACATGCAGCACTGTTTGAGGTGAATCTTCCAATAAGAATGTTATCAATAATATAAATAAATTGAAGTGAAGTGAAATATTTTTTTAAGTAATTTAAATAAGTTTTGGTCAATATTATTCTTTAGTGAAGTGAAGTGAAGTATGGGAGGAGTGAACAATTTTTCAGGACAAATTTCTGAGACTTATTTCATGATTATTATTTTTTCTTCTTCTATCAAAATTGTTTTTTTGTAATACTTTCGTTTATATATTTGTTTTTTGCAGTTCGTAATATACATACATATTCAATTGAATATTTCCGTATTACAACATACGTTTCCATAGAGTTAGAAAAGCTTTAACAAATATTTTAAATAGACACCCCGAGAAGATTAATATGTTGATTTTTTAATTATTATTTTATAATACGTAATTCTATAGTCCCAGTAATAATTCTGTCTTCCTAAATATGTTCAGTTTCGAGAAGCGTATTTAAATGAATTAATATCTGCGTGAAATGTGCCGAAATAATCTTCATAAATTCTCATATGTGACTGACATCGGTCTTTTAGGCTATTGGGGTCAAGTAATGTACTTATTGCTCATGCGATTTTTTACCTCACAGAAAAGAATTGGGAAGAGAAAAATACGTCTGTTACAAAGAACATTTGTTTTAATTGATTACAGTATTTCCAAAGAAGTGAGAAACTCGATAGTCATAGTATCTAAACGTGACCGGTTACGCAGTACAATTTTACCTACTATTCCTCGTACGAATATTCTTAAGCTGAAATTGTGTGTCAAATCAATATGTTATTTTATTTTATGCGGAAAAGACGTTTGTTAAATTCTTGTATCTACATAATTTCTAGTTCATTACTAAACTCACTGCAAGACTATTATTTGGTCACAGTTTATTAAACCATGTGTAAGGATGAATACATGTAATTTGTATTATCTATATTGTGCCTGGAGTGGAAATTACACTAGGCAGCACAGAGAGGATTGTATGGTGTGCTGAGGGCGGGGGAAGTATCCTTTAATTTCCTGCTGGGTTTGTCTGAGCGCGCAGAGAACACCTGGGACCCGTGTACACTCATGTACGCCTCTCTTCATACTCTTGTTGCTAAACCGATTGCAAATTCCTTACAGAAATGCTTAGGTGAGCTCGAAATTCGAAGTTCAGTGTTTAGAAAACCCGTCAAGTTCATACAGTGATATGCACGTATATATATGTCTGCATTCAAGAATGCAGTCTTTCTCGGAGTAAAGAATGAATAAAATAGCCGACTGTAAAGATGTATGCGTTACGTTTCTTTGATTTTCTAGAAGACGATGATAGTTAACGTGGTTTAATTAGTAGCTTAATTTCAATTAACAAATCAATTTCTATTGCTCCCACAGATCTATAATGTAATGTTACTTAATTCCAAATCTCATTTAATGGGAGAAATAAAAAGAAGGTAATTCAATAGCAGAAGAAATAATTTCAATCATGCTCTAAAGCATGAAATTTTTCTATCCGTATCTGTTAATCAAATAAGGGCTATTAACTATAACAATTACATTTTAAAGTATATGTATTTATAAATTTAGTAAATTAACGAACATTACTAATATACTTCAATTTATATTGCAGACCAACAATTCAATATTTTTGGTTTCAATTTTGTTCTTTAATTTGTCCCTAGATCCACATTGCACATTACGAGTTTTTCTTTTCGTTTGCGGACTAATAGCTAATAATCACTTTACGGCGACGTCCATAGAATGGAACGTTGCCGATTCCTATGAGGAAAAATAAAAAAAGGGTGAGGGGAAAATTCTCACTAAACAGACCCTCGGCACTTTAGCTGGTGGCTTACCTTTTACTTTCCCAGGAAAATAGTAAGTTCTACTCTAAAGCAACATACAAAAATCCGAAAATTCAGACTTACAATTGAGGGAAGTTCGAGATAATTAACTCTTTTGTATATAATATCCCGCACCACTTTTTACTCTAATGCACAATAAAACGGAAACACGAATATCTCTTACTATATATGATTCACTAACTTCTCAACGCTGCACAGTTCTAAGAATTCAAATTGGAATAATTGCCATTAATGTAAACAATTAAAATATTGTAAATAAATGTAGGCTCTTTATTTGACATGATGAGTTATTATTTTCTCCCTTGGTTCACTAAACACGTCTGGCACTGTTGTCTCTGTTTGTAAAATCCTTTGTCGATATTCGCCTGATTGCGGAGATTCCTCCACGACTAATAAAATAAATTCTATTTTTTCTTTGACAACTGCTTCTCCCACCGTGTTGTTTCAGGAAATTGAGTCTTCAGTACGCGAGAAAACACTTTCCGATTACAAACAATAAACGTAAAACACGAATTCTCACGATTTGATAATTATAGAAGAAAAACATTAATTTCGTTGTTTATAATTTAATAACAATTCTCAAGATCGGCGAATGGTAAAAGAAAAATTGTCCCCACTAAATTATAATTTATCTTACTTTAAGTAAAATATATAAGAATATAAAATGAAATATTTAAGTCTGATTGAAAATAATGAATAACGTTGTGTGGTATTTATATTATCACTTTTTTGTCTGAATTGGTTATCTTTCTTATTCATTGAAATATTATAAAATTATGATTAAATAAACAAAAAATTTCTGTAATTTTAAATATTTATTTATAGTGATAACATCTGCTCCTTTATAATAAATATATACTTTTTGCAGAGTTATTTGTATAGTGTGAATATGAAGTGAATCGACAGTTTTGTTGAAGTCTAGTATTTCCTGAGGCACTCACGATAATTTCTCCACGGTAAAAGCGTCGTAGATTATGAAAATTCTCAGTAATTAAAACAAACAATTAGCCAAGCGCTATATTATCTCTTTATTTTTTATTTTAAAAAAGAGATGACAGTGAGCTGTTAATAATCTACTTAATGAGTTAATTTCTGACAATGTATCTCCAACAACGTGTCTAAATTCTAGTTTTACACGTTTTAAATACTGAACTTTGATATTCAGCGTGCAACGGGATGTAAGGTGAGTGGTTTTAACCTCAATAAATAAATGAAACAGTCTTCCAGGTTTCATTTTGAATAGGATGTTCACGTTTGCAACCAATTTCCTTGAAGTGATTCGTTAAACTGATATATATATATATATATATATATATATATATATTATATATATATATATTTAGTATTCAATAGATACTAGAAACAAAAATGGCTCACGTTGAAGTGCCGTACTATGTGGTATACACAATTAATGAATCAAAGGAAGAAAGTTATCAGTATTTTACCTTGAAATTAAACCAAAATTATTTTAAACAGTTAAAAACAGATTATTTACAATTTAGATTTTACATTGAATTTTGTACATTTACGTTTTTAGTAAATGTCTCAGCTATAATGAGAATCAAAAAATCCAGGGCCACTTATAGAGTCTCTAATAAAGGCAATGGTTTGCAATTGCTCCAAAGTTACAAAAAATAGAAAAATATGATAAATATAGAGAAATATGACAAAGTTATAGAAAATTGACGTAAGGGTTTACAAAAATTTGTGTCTTTATGCCATTTTTATTCAGAGATGCTCTGGTTTTTGCACTCGTGGTTATTATAATTTTAAAGAACAATATTTTATGTACACGCTATACCACTGATTGCTTTTATCGTTTCACTTCATAACAATTTCGGCGCCTTTCTACTTTACTGTTCCACGAACTTTACTGTCGTACGTATTGTCACACTCCGTTTTGCTGTAGAAATACCTTTCATACATATGCTTAATGCAACCACCATTGGTCGGTTCGGCACAACAGACTGTCGCCATGACTACCATGGTCAAGCCCTCTAAAAACTCTCGTCCAGCCTCCCAAAACACACTCGTCCGGCTCCCACAACAAACACTGTTTTTTGCCATAGGTCTGTGTGCTTTTCGACAATAATCCGTAGCAACCATTACAGGCTCTGCATTATTGCGCCACGCTGACTGTTCCTTACAATGGTCTGGCCTCAAAGTTCGCCGACAAGAATATCAAAAAATAATTTAAATAAAATGTACATTTACAAATTGAATATGTATATATGTGTATGTATTGTGGTAATTACGAATATGTAATTATTTAATAAATAAAATTTTACTATTTTCATTATCGGTGACGCAAATATGAGACCATATCATTATAGCTTAAGTATTGTCTACAAGAATATGGAGCCTATAATGTTTGCTTGCTAGAGTTGCATTGTTGCCTCAGGCAGCACAGAGACGTACGGAACTTAAGAATTCAGAGTTGCTCAGAGGAGTATTGAGGAAGGTGTGTTTTGAGGAGTCCGTATTCAGAGTTTCCGGGACCACGCCTAATTTGGAAGCTAAGAAATATTTTATTAAAAGTTCCCGGTTTTGGAATTGCAAGTCGCCAGTTTGGAATTATATTTCGTCTATTGCAAAAGTTTTAGATAACAAAGCTATCATATGTGATTGTTCAAACAAAGTTATCAACAGGGCTAGGAGCAGAAGTGATTTGTATTTGCAAACTAAAACATCTTTAAAATCGGTGAAATATGCTCTTTTTGTGATGTGTTTAAAGAAACAAGTTTAATCGAGCCCAGATGAACAGATAAGGGTAAAGTAGACAAAAAGGAATTTTCTTAATTATAAACCTTATAGTGTAAATATAATTCTCGTCAAAATTCGAATTTCGTTCATTTCATTTAAAATAATAATAATTTAAGTCAGGAATATTTTTGCCTTGTAAGATTTAATTGTCATTTATGTAACTATCTTTATTGGAGGACCGATAGGCAGCCCTGAAAATTAAGCCATGGCACAACAATATCAATTTGTAAAATTTCAACGGAGATAAAAATTTGTTTTATTAAATTAGTTTTGTTATATTTTAAATTGGTCTTTTAATTTCAATTGTTTCATTTTTAACTTTTAATTTGTTTCTTACAAAATTGCCACCTCAACGTAAGGTTCATCTTCATTTAATTTAAATAATTAATTTGTTTATTACTATTGTAGCGCGATAATTCTATAATTGGTATATATATATTGTAATACCCAGTTAAGAAGGACATAAGTTTTGTTCTTATTTCATCAGATTTGTTTACCAACTCAGACTGGGGATTCTTGAGTGGTTTGTATATAAAAGAAAGATAATAATAAAATGATGGATAAGCGGCTCTTAGAGAAGGGGAGGACTATAATTGGACGTTTAGCGGCTCTTAGAGTTAATGGTTTTGACAGACATCGGGACGAAACCCTAAAGGCATAATGACAGAAGTCTTGTGGACACACAATTATATTAAAAGGAAATGTTTATTTCAATTGTATTGAGGGGCTCGCGGAGCCAACAGTTGGTGTTTGTTTGACGAACGTGGAAACTCAAAAACTGTGAAAAAAAAGGAATATTCTGTGGAGTGGGAAGTGCATAGAAAAGTTAGTGTGGTGTCAGTGTTGGAAGGAGATGGACGTGGAGTGTGGTGCCAGAATCTGAACGAGAAAGACATAAAAGTGCTGGACTGTAGACCTCAAAAGAGGAGGACGTGAAGGCTGTAGCAGAGGAACATAGAAAATAGATGCTGAAGTGTAAATAAATGGTGGTTTACTGACTTTATGGAAGGATTTAATCCATGATTGTTTGAGAGAAAAGAAGAAAGCTTGGAGATAAATATTATTGGTCACTTCGAAATATTTCAAACAAACTGAACATTTAGTGCTGGTGACAAATATTCCGTCAAATTGAATGGTGGCCGTGACTAAAAAAACATTTTAGTCCATGCAAGCAGTCAGCAGTCGGGATATCAAAAAGGATAAAGTGAACATTCTGTGAAGCAAGTGTAAAAGTCTGTGCACAAAAGGGCATTGTAGATTAAAGTGCATTCCTGAAAAACCCAAATAAAATTGTAAGTAGACATTCAGTAATAAATTCTGTAAATTGTCAAATAAGGGTAATGAGTCAGATTTCGTTTTAATTTTATTTCATTGCATTGTATTATTGTAAATTTTAGTTTTCCGTTTCCTTATCAACCCAGTAAAGACCCTGGGGTACAGAGTCTGATTTATTAAATGTAACTGGATTATTAGTGTAATTTAATTGATGAGGTAAAAGGATATAGAGATATAAAAATATACAGAGATTTTCTTAAGTTGTATTCTAGATTAATAAAATTGTTTTGTTTAATAAAATTTAATAACTTGTTTAATCTAAATTCCTATAACAATAATTATCATCAAGAGGGGTATTACAATATATATATATATAAATAAATAAATATATATATATATATACTCCTTACTGTTGCTTTATGTATTTAAAGAGATTTAGAAAAGCGGTTGCAAGAAGATAAGAAAACAATAAAACCCTAACTTATATTCTAGATTTATGCACTCGGTTAGAAAAGGAAAAGAATGAGGGGTAGGAATTTTTTTTGAAAATATACGAAACGAGGGGAAAAAACTGGTCTAAATTTTTTATATTATGTTCGTCGATGTAAGCGTATCAGTTAAATAGTTCTACCTCTGAAAGGTATCGGAATTGATTTTAATAACGACAAAGTAAAAGGGAAAATGTTATATAATTATTATAAAAAAGAATTCAGAAACTGCGTTGTACAATATGGCGACCTGGTCAAAGTAAAACGATGCCGATATTTTATAATAAAATCTAACGCTCCGAGGAGAAATATCATCATCAATCACGCGTTATCGATATATTTATAGCGATATTATTAAAGTTATCGTGGAAGAAATAGTTCATTATTTCGTGAGATTGTTCAACGTTTATATTAATAATTTTGCACTTTCAATAACCGCAAGTCCGCGTTAGATGATCCAATTTTCAACAGGGGTGACATAGCATGTGTTTCCAACTATATACCGATTAGTCTTAAAAGTACGTGTACTGTGAACATAATAGCCTTTTTTGTTTTGTTTCTTGAGGGTTTAAAACACTTAATAGTACAGAGGGACTCCATGACAGTGCGACATCGCACGAACACGGTACGTAAATTCAAATTATAGTGTCACGTTGCGTGAAAGATATCGGTAAGAAATCCTGACAAGTACGAGCCACGTGTTGTGATCAGTTTCCTACTCGTGGAACGAAGCTAAGCTCTATTGGATTTGAAACGAGGGTATCTTATTATACGCCTGAGTCAAAAAGACATCCGTAACAGTGGCGACATACAAATTTCTCATCCGCAAAAGCATTCAAAACCACAATTTCGTGCAAAAAAATCATGGCCTCAGTGTTTTGGGACTGAAAACACATAATTTTGGTCGTATTTCTGCCTCAGGGAGAGACCATCAATGCACAACGATATTGTGAGACCCTAAAAGAACTCAAAAGGAGGGAAATGGTGACGAGAGGAGTGTGCTTGTTGCACGAAAACGCCCGTCCAGTCACAGCCTTAGGCCTCGGGCACGAAAAAAGAGGCGAGTGGTGAGCGTCTTGGAACAGGTAGAATGAGCGACTGCGCTCAGTTTTATGTCCCAATAGAATCTAATGAGTTTGGGGGTCCGCTGGCTAAAATAGCAGCTGCGGCAGGGTGATACCGCCTGCCTCGCAGTGGTCGACGATCGTCGCTGACCCCGGACATTAAATTTTCTCTCACCCCCCAGCGTCAAATAACCCGTGTAATACTTTTTACGTTTAAACGCGGGACATTATCATCATGTCCGTCATTAATTAATTATTTAATGTATTTCTTATATTATGTAAAAAGGAAAGGAAGCAAAATTTGTTCAATTTTTGAATTAAAAAAATAATATCTGGATACTGAGCCATCTCTGCCACGACGATTTTCGAGTCCTACTGAGTCTTGATGTAGTTATATAAATTAAAATTTTAACAGAACAAAAATCAATTAAGTCAGCCAAATTTCGCTAATATGATTTATGGAACCTACGTTAATGCCAACGGCTTGTTACCTACAAAATGTTTTTATTTCCTCAGTTCTGTATATATCTAACTACGTATCTAGTTTAATTTATTTATACAGGTGTTTCTCTATTTATGTATATCAATTGGTATTGCAAAAGATGACGATGGCTCTTACAGAGGTTGAAAGCTTCTATGTAGGCCTATATTGACGTAGGTTAAATTAATCATTTTACTTAAATTTGGAGACTTACTTGGTTTTTTATCCTGTTAATCTACCTTATAATAGTCCCTGATTTGGAACTGTTTAAAATATTTTATTTGGAAGATAAGACAGATTTGATTTTAGAGGTTTTTCAGAAGTGTGCAAGATTCTGAAAGACCATGGTAATATTTTCGTTAGGCAATTACGGCTTTCAGCTTACAGCAGATTGCAGTAGAATAAAATTTTCTTTCATGCAAAATTTATACCCTCCAATAATTATGTACTTAAATTATTTATATATTATATAAAGTTATATGTCAGTGTATTTAATTTTGTTGATAAACAGCCCATTGAAAAAGTGATTTATTAATTATTTATTAAATTGCGACTTGTTTTGGCCGTCTTGTTAAAATAACATAGTAAAAATCTGAAGAGGATCCACATGACAATTGTCTCTTATTGGATTTTTATCATCAAATATTTATTAAATTGAAATATGTAAGGGAAACAAATTTTCTTTTCGTTTCTCAATAAAAATATTTTTTAAATGAGGTATCCTTGTCACAAATATCTTTGGCTTGGAGTGATCAAATTATTACTCAAATGGAGTGGTGAAATAGTTAAAGAAAGTAACAACATGCCATTTAGGAATTTCTCCTAAGACGCTAAAAGATCCACGAAATGTTTTTCTGGGTTAATTACTGACGGCTTTTAGCATACCTCAAACGCCACAGAAATAGTGCGATGGCAGGAAGAAACTTTCTTAGTTGTCCATGAATCTATTTTGGCACTACCATCGGAAATTAAAGAGAAATTGACCTGCTTGTGGATGTAAAACTGTATTGAATTCCTTAAAAGAGAATTTATATATTCAAAATAAAGTGTTTAATGTTTTCTTAAATCCTTAAACAGATGGTGGTACTCTCCGTCATGCCTTCTACTCCTATTTATGGGGTTAACGTCATAGTTCCTCTTGCCTTTCTGTAAATAGTTTCCATAAATAGTTATTGTTTTCACTCAACACCCCACGCGACGACATCATGACAGCGACTGCAGTAAGTTCACGCTCAGCAACTCTGTATCGTACCCGACCCCGCTCATCGCTTTGCCTCTCTGACTTTCCGTCTCTCAAACACTTACCGTTCGCCGCTTCTATCGTGCCCGAGGCCTTAGCCACCAAGTCGCTCTTGGACTCATTTGGTTGAGATGTTCTAAAGTACTAACCGTATTCCCCAGACTTGGCGCGTCAAGATTATCGTCGTTTCACCTCCCTGAAGGAGTGGAATTAAATTTTCAACTGTCAAACATGTGCATAAAGAGGTTCTGAAATAGGGGAAAGGAAGCTGGCGGGAGAGTTCTTCCAAGATTGTGCCAAGACTCACCTCATGCATTCAACAGTTATTGTTTTTAGAGGTGGAAAAATAGTTAACAACTGAATCAACAATATCCTGTACTTTTTTTTTCAAATATACGTTTTCTAAAAGAAATGTATAAATATAGTACACTTAATTTCTGAATATGTCTCGTATATCCGCAGAACTGGAATTTAAGGAGTGGATCTTTACAGCTCAATATGATTTTAGGCAATGCCACTTTATTCCAGGAAGTATCCGATGAAGTAGACAATGGTTTTCATTGATTTCGCTAAAGCATTTGACGCCGTTCCACGTGGAATTTGGATAGAGAAGCTAGATAAGACAGGTATCGACAAGCGAGTTGTGCTTTGTGTCAAGAAATTTACGCACGAGTGAACTCAAAGGTAAATATTGGTGGACAACTGTTAGTAGAGCAAAAAGTAACATCGGAGATACCTGAAGGATCTGTAATGGGACCTTTATTGTTCCTGATATATATATATAATAATTGATCTATCAATTTTAATAAGTTCTTAAATTAGACTTTTTCAAAGAAATTCACAAAGTTTTTTTAAGCCTCAAATCATAGTTAAATTATCGGTCGGCATTTTTCCATCCATATTCCTTAATGACTTTTTTCCTCATGATTGTATCTTTTATAGGAAGACCAATAGAGATTCGGATGAATGCGAATTATTAAAAACTTTGTTAATTTAAGGAGCTGGGCTCAAGAAAATAAAATGATGAAAAATTGCGAAAAAATCAAATCAGTAACGATGAATAAATATCGAATAAATATACGATTGGGTTATAATATAATTGAGGAGAAAATACCAATAGTATTATTTTGAGCTAAAATTAAGGAGGGCATGAACAAATAAATTCTGCGTCTCGAAAAGCGTGAAAATCATTACAGTTCGCAGTGAGAATATAAGGAGCGGCAACTTTCTTATAAAGCTCTGGCTTGTCCCAAGAGGCAAGATGTTGGGATCCTTATAGAAAACTCCACATTGAATGCCTAGAAAAACTTCAGACTGAAGCAGCAAACTTTGTAATACGGTGACCTAGTTACGGGCGAGATACGGTAGCCAAATTAGTGAAGGAATCTTTGGCAACTAGGAGGAAGAAATATATGCTTTGTGCTCTATTTCGTACTCGGGAAACAAAGCGCGGAAAGATATACGGAATAAACTTGAACATACAACTTACATAAGTTCAAAACGAAGCCACAAAAAGCAGATGATAAGCGTTTTAAAGAATTAACCTGCAGAACTTTTTCAGGCGAATATTCTAGCAACAATATCGTTTAAAAATAATCTCAATAGATTCGTGAAGTGAAATAGTTTTATTATCCGCTTTAAATTAATTTTTTATGTCTATCTTTTCTTTTAGTGAAGTGTGTAAATATGTGGAAAAATTTCTAATTCATAATTTTTTCAAAATTGTATTATTTATTCGTTATTCAATTATAACATTATAAAATATATGTAATTTTTTTATATATATATTATTTTCAAGTTGCCACCGGGATCGTTCCCATTCACATCAATTAATATACATACAAACAATGTTAATATTTTAATGAACCGCAATTATAATGTTTGTTGCAGTATCTAATATATGTCAACTGATATTGTGTGTTCCAGTGAATTACCCAAGAAACGAGTTCGAATACTACTAGGAAACGTTTTGCGAATAGTTGTTTGGAAACAGTAGTATTTTTGTAATTGTAGCGTTTCACCTTCGAATATTTTTATTGCACGCAAAAAGTGTTGCACTTAACATAATTCCCAGCATTTGAGTAGAAAAATACAACAATTATATACGAATACTCGGTCCGAAATTCAACATCAATATATTCCATTATGTGTAAATTTATAGTTAGATTACCAGGGAAGATTGTTAGACTAGAACATAGAAGTAACATATTTTTATTCAATATATAATTTAGAGGTAGACATTAACCCTAAGTTTTGTAAATCAACATTATAATATTATTTTTCAGGTACTGAATTAATATCGTTTAGTTTATCAAAGCTCCTTGCACTCGCTTAAATAAAATACTAAATTTTGTTTTGTTTTGTTGTGTACATTGTTGTGTACATTCACCTATAATTTGAAGGATCGTAGAATTTTCGAACCATGTACTCATCGCTATTAAATGTAAATTATATTAAAAAGATTATATATATATAAAAACAGTAGAAATAACCCTAAAACTTTCTGTAACAACCGGTAAATTTACAGATACTAAATCAATTTTACCTAAACATTGCAGCGAGGTAGATTAATGTTTAGATAATATATTTGTTACATTTAATTATATTAGATACTAGCTGGCTGCCCAGCGATGCCCGGGTTGTCCTATATGTATAACCCCATATTTGACTCCAATCTCAGTTGTTTTTCCTATATTTTTATGTGGCACCTCTCTCCGAAGCATGCGCCCCTCCTATGCCGAAAATGGGTGACATTATATACAAAGAACATTGGTATAAATACTATTTATATAATTGACCCGAAAATCTTTATTCCACGCAAATATTGACCGTTTGACATATTGAAAATTTCCACCACGTCCACCCCCGCTGTAGGAAGTTAAACGGGAAGTTCAATGCCATAATTAAACTCAGTGACAACCATAACCCAGATTTAAATCGAATCTCGGTTGTTTTCGCGTTATTTTCTAGGAAATCCCCTCCACTCCCACCCCGAAGCATGCTTTCCTCCCATGCCAAAAGGAGCTGAAATTTTACACAAACAACATCGCGCAGAAATACGATCTATCTAATTAACCCTGAAAAATATTTATTCTACGCAAATATCGGATGTGTTTACATGTTTCTAAATTTTCACTCCCGTGCACCCCCACCCCTGTTGGTTAAATGGCCTATTGAATGTCATAATTAAACTTAGCGACATCCATACCCTGGATTTGACTACAGTCTCTGTTGTATTCACGTTATTTTCTTTTAAACCCCTCCACACCCACCCCTAAGAGTGCTCCTTTCCCAAGCTGTAAGTGGTTGAAAGTAAACACAGATATCATCGTTAGGAACACCTCTAAAAATAGTTTTTTGGCTGAAATATGGGCAGTTTTAGCATGCTTGAATATTTCCACCCCATTTCTGGGGGTGGTAGACGTGTCTCACACAGTGTTTGTTTCCTGATGGCAGAAAACGTGTGTACGAAATTCGGTGTAATTTGATCCACGAGTGTAGATTTTAATGCGGAACATACATATATACAAACAAATTCTCTGCCTCATTTATTAGAAAAGAGATTAACAAGAGATGAAAAGTTTTCACGTTGGTACTTGACAAGGCGCTAGCGTGTCGGGGATGCATCCCTGAAGTCCGGGCAGAAGCACGATACCGACAAACATATTGATTTTACCTGAGATTTGGAATTGTGGGAAAGAGAATTTCTCCAGAAATTGGGAAGTTGATAGAACACGTGATTTCCCGGACGAATAATATTTCTTGGTCTACGATGATCGACCAAAAAAGAGTCGATAAGATCGAGATGCTTGCATGGAGCAAGGATGCTGTGCAGAATCATTCTTCAACGTGTCATCGTTTGATTCATACGAGTCCTTGAGCATACGATGGTTGAGGGGAACTGGTCCACAGATGCCGCGTGATGACAGCCACAGATACAAGAAAGGTAATTGCCAAGTGTTTCAATCCTAGACGGTTATCGACGTCTGTGGTAAACCCTGAAATTCAGGGATCCAATTGTTTCTCCTGATATCTAAACCCAAACAAACGTAAATATTTTTGCCCATTGGCAATAAATATCCTTAAACTTTCCTTTGTATTTTAACTCCTTCTCTTAAGCTTCTGCGTTCCAGTGTTAAATCAATTTTTACTGGAAGTCACCCTTTCCAGTTCAGTCTCTCGCTCCACGGCCAAATTCTCAATTTCAGGCACCACCAGCAAGCCATGTAAAATTTCTCTCTCACCTTATACTTTATCGAAACGTCTCCAGTCATCATCTGTCCGCCTTTGGTGGCGGGACTCCTCACTTTCCACCGCAATATGGATATTCCAAAGCGGGTGGCGACCTGTCTGTGTTTTATGACCCTTGTCACTCAACGACGGCTTATGTCTGTCTCGGCTCCGCGAAATTCATGGTCAGCCGATCGAAATGTTTATCGAACTCGTAATGGTTACATTTATATAATAAAGTTTCCTCCCTTGGCTTTACGTGCTGGTTGATTCAGTATTCTCCATCAGTCTGCGGAAAGGATGTATTATTGAAACTGTCATTTATTTTTGTCACAATGTTAACTGCAAGAAAGTATTTAAGCTTAAATGCATTTCAATAAAATATTTTTGGATTATAAACGCAAGTAGAGCTGTTAAAATTGACATAATTTTTTTAATTACATACGTATTTCATTCAGAGTCATTTAGAAGCGTACTAATAAAATTAATTATATGAAATATATATTCTACAATAGAGTAAGTGTCCTTATGACAAACACGTGAAAGAACGCTTAAATTAAACAACTTATCAATTAAATATTCTTTTTGAGTTACAAATTCCCGTTCTTATATCACTCTTCCGTCACATCACACTGCTTGTAAAATACAAAATCTTTAATTAGTTCATTCATGTTCTTTGTTCGAAGTCTTCACCTTTCTTTAATATTCGTCATATTTGGCGAATCGTCAAGTCGATTCGAAGATTTCCTAGTTTTAACGAAGCACTACATACGACCATTGCGAAACGCTTAAAATATCACCTAATAACAGTAAAGTAAACAAAAACGGTACAAAGAAAATAAATAAAGTTGATTTGTGGCTGAAGGTTTGTGTGTACTATAGAGAACCATGTGCGATTATGGCTATATATATCGTACAGTTTATTGAGACAAGTTAATTATTTATTCGGTTGAATATTCTGAATCGTGAATGGTGTATTTCCAAGTATGACTCCGTGGAGCAAGTCGCTTCTATCCGTTGTATGAAACAAAAGTAAAAAATATTACTTACTACGGCAGAGTAAAGAAGATGGAAAAGTAAAATATTGTTCTGTGACTCGTGTACGTGAGCCCCGGACTTCAGAAGTCTAAACACGCTTTGGTCCTCCCACTCTCTCACATAAATTCGATAAAGGTAAACCTGCGATCAGTTTGCTGAAATTTTAAAATCAGTAAGGTAGCTAGTAGGAGCTGTTGTCAGGTGGAACCTTCATGAAGAGATAAGGGGGCTACTTCCGGGGATGTCTCCTTCCATTCTCTGGTTTTTGAACTTAGGTTCCCACAAGTTGGAGCACCTCGGTCAGTTTTGAGAGGTGTATGTTCCGGGGTCGCAGATCTTTGGCATACGGAAAGAGTTATCAGCTATTCATATTGGCATAGTCGGCCAGCTGCCTCCTAAACTGGTCGAGACACGGAGAATGGAATGCTGCGTGGTACAAGTGCCAAATTCCTTACCTACTTGATTCAGTTCTTCTATAGTTTACCCTGCATCACTTTTAGGAGAGTTTCCGAATACGGTCTCTAAACTACAGTCCGGGGGCCCTAGTGAAGCCTTGGCTACTTTTCTCTACCCTTACGCATCCCCACTTTCAGTATCTTCCCTATGCTGTAAGAGGGGATTGGTCACTTCGTGGGTTAACCTATACATAACCTGGCTTCAAACATTTCCTTCTGAGGCATTCAACGTTTCTTGGTGTGATCGTGTGCCTCATTTTTAATTAAGAGGATAAAATTTACTATATGGCATTAACACCAGATAAAAAGGGGGCACTAAGGGAACAAGAATTTGCTTTCGAAAGCAAAGCAGCACCGGAAGGCGGAATTCTGGAGAGGAACCTTTTTTTTGTCTGGACGACGCAACGGGTGGTCACTGGTCAGAGGAAGCAGACTGAAGCTGTCTAGAGGGAGTTGGCATTAGGACAGGGAGTAAGCTGTTTGCAAAACGGGACTGGACAATGGTAAAACCGAGTTGAGGAAGGTGCGTCTGGATGCAGACAAAATGTGCTCAGCCAGATGGTTGACAATTGCACAGCTTAAGAAGAAATAAACTCTTAAAGCGGCAAATTACAACGAGCCTGGTGTGGCAAAAATTGACCCATGGAGGATGTTCTGTAGCAGAGAAAAGATGAAGCGACGTGGCTCACTATTTCCCGATGATACCCGCTGAACTTTGGTTTCGTAAGCAGTCTTTTATTAAATTTCTAAAATAAAAACTAAATGTTCATTCTACTTTGTTTGACATTCAACCCTTAGATTTTATTATTTTTTTCGTGTGCCCTTTGTGTATGTGTGTAAATTGTTAATAGCCTATCATCATTAATTTTTTAACAAATTAATTTTGTTATTAAATTCAAATACATTTGTATCAAATAAAATTAATAAAAAATTATAGTGCCATTTGTGTATGTGTGTGAATTTTTATAGTTTACATCATTAATTTTTTAGCAAATTAAATTTTGTTATTAAATTATTTAATATTAAATTCCAATAAAATTAATAAAAAATTAAAGTAATTTTTTATGAAATCCAGAATCTCAATAGAAAACCTTACCACATTTCCGAGTAACAAAAGGTTGGACACTTGGCAAAAACATGTGAGAATGTACACAGATAGTTCAGGAACGAGTATCATTGAAAATAAAAATTCGAATACCTTAATCCAGTATAACATTTTGAAATAGGTAAATCGGGGTAAATCGAAACGGGGTCTAGAAAAAAATCAGGACACACAATTGCCCGATGCAAGTTTTCCCGACAATTAAATCCCGATTGCCATTTTCCGGACAGTACATTTCCCGTCATTGACGCCCTCCCGACCGTTCATTTTCCCGAAAGGCGGTCTTTCAGAAAAAAAAGCGTAATATTAATATTGTAGAACACGCTGTATATTAGTTATACTTGGCACACTTATCAGTTAAGATCCAGGAACAATCCTGACGAATTAAGATAACTCTTGCACTCCTATGGGTGGGCGAAGAATGGGAAGGCATTTTCACAATACAAAGTATGTTATAACGATCTATATTGGCGCTAAATAAATAGTTTACGGGGTCGCTTTGATTCATAATGTCACTCTAGATGCTTTTAGTGTCGAATTTCATCCCCTAAAGTCAAGAGGACACGTATGAGGTGCGATGAAAGAGGGTGACAAAAAAATTCAATAACGACCAAGCTTGGTTAGGTTGAACAGTTAATAGATCCTAAGAGAACATCAAATGACTTTTTTTGAATTCATATCAGATTTGAAATTTCAATTTATATAAAACTGAAACAATAAAATGATTGCGGTTCTCATTGACAATTCGATTATCGTTCATTTGACTTATCAAGCAACGCGTTCGTGAAGACAATAGCCAACGCCAACAACACGGAATGCAGCAGGAGGCGCCAGCTATGCTTAATATTCAGAACTGATCTCAGATTGGTATTTTGATATGCCGTCAATACATGCCTCTCAAAATCTATACGTGATATAAAAAAAATCAAGGTAATTGTAAACTTTACTTTCGCCAAACACATTATCAAAGAATAGCGCGTCATTTGGAAGAATGGCAGGCCAGAATTACTTCAAATTTGTAATGAAATTTTATTTGATAGAATTTATAGAAATAGAAATTAAAATTTCGTAAACTTCCCAAATGTGAGTCCCCAACCCCCCCCCCCCCAATCAAATAAATAGTTATTGACTCCGTATTCTTTTGAGATAAGTTGTAGTGGTAGGTTTTTAAATGATGATGAATTAAGAGGATATTTTACAGAATTTATTAATTACTAGCTGAGTGCCCGGCGTTGCCCGTGTCTTATTTATATAAACCCGAAAAAGAATTTAATTCTATATTAATCTTTAGTCAAGAAGACACAACCTAAATCTAACTATTCCTAGTTCCGTACACAATTTCGACCAATAGTGCTTTAATTGAACAGCTATAAAATACATTGAATTTTATTGCATCAATCTCAACAAACATACCTCCGAATTTCTTTACCAATACATAAATATACTGCATTAATTTAATAGCTATAAGATACATAGAATTTAATTGCATAATAGCAACAAACATACCATCGTTATTCTTTAGAAATATAATTCTCCGCGAACAAATAATTGTCAGTAAGTCTTCAGACAGTACTTCTTGAGTATTGCAGGATATAATTGTCCATCAGTATTCGCACATTACGAAGGATTGAAGTGATCAAATTGATAGCTACATTCCAAATGTAAAGAAATGGTGGCCATATTGCACTCACTAAATTAACTAACATTTTCCGCAACGATTGTAAAGTATTTTGTATTGTTTTTTATTATCACTCGATGGAGTATTACTGGATAGAATTATATTTTTATTCAATGAAAATATTTCTGCTTCATTTCATTACGGAAAAATCGAACTATTTCCTTTGTTCGTCGCGTAGTAACGTCTCTCTCTGTCGCGTGATGTCATGATATATTGGCGCGCAGTAATTTATCACTTAATGATCACTTTTTATAATTATAATTCTTTTCACATTTATGCTAGTGGTTTGTCACCCCCACAGTACCGGTTCTCGATTTTGGCAGAATACGTATACCAATTTTTGTTGCATTCTGTCCACGCGATAAAATTTGTATAAAGAACAACGTAAATACATACATACATACATACATACAAACACATATACATCCTTTTTTATTATATAGATTTAACTGAACATGGACAATTAAAATACAAAGTAAAGTGTTCAGTTAGACTAGCAAAACAATATGATCCCTTAATCTCAAGTTAAACACGGTCTACGGTAATTCCCCCAGGTGCGTCAAGGATTGAGATACTTGGCAGTTACCTTGCGTTGATGTCTGGCCGTTATCGTGTGGCTCCCTCGATTTCTCCGAGTCCTCCCGAAACTGAAATTGTCCTCTGGAAACTGCAAGCTTGGGGCTGCACTTCCGTCGCTGGCGACGGTTTGTCCCTCAGTGCCAATACTTTCCTTTTCAGCCCCCTCGCTGGATGTGAAAATCGATCGTATCGATCATCTTTGGATCGATCTTTCCTGAACCAAGAAATGTCATTGGTTCAGGCAATCACGTGTTAATTCCAATTTCTGGGATTTTCAGAGAGACGTTTCCCACGGTGCGACAGCCCAGGTAACTGCCGAGGGTGTCCAATTCCAGACTGAAGGGATTATCTCCCCGCCTCGACGGCGCCTGCTCAAATTCCAACTTACCAAGCTCTCAACCCTTGCTAATATCTAATTATGTTAAAATGAAAAATATATATCTCAATAATAAAACTATCGCGCTACAAAGTATATTGAAATACTTAATTTACTTAATTTTTCTGACGTCAGATAACTCAGCTGCTATCCAGTCTTTATCAACTGATTTTATATCGTCAATAATGGGACAACACAATTAATGTTTAGCACACAAAATTACAATTTCAAACACAAAAGTGTTTATTAACATAAATAATTGATGTGCATATTGAATTCGATTGTTTATAACAGATTTTCGTTCAAATTGTTTGGCGCAAGCTGCTTTTCTTAAATTTTTTATATTCCCACAAAAGTTACAATAATATTTTACAAAATATTTTCCGGCTTTAAATTTAACACGATATTTATGAGAGCACATTATCCGCAGGGTTTTAAGGGTTGAAATTCGTTATTCCAGAAATAACGCTTGTACATTATTAGTGTATATAAATGAACTGAAGGTAAGTACTTGACAACAATAAAAATTGTGATTAATTTAAACCTTACGGTTAGTTTGATTATCCACAAAATCGTGCAGTAATTAAATGAAATATTAAAAATGTCCGTAATGCGCGAGGTGTGCAAGTGTGCAAACTTAGTACGACAGAGATAGGACCTGGGGAGGGAGGGGGGAATAAGGAAGGGAGAGAAGTAAAATATAATTCTGCCATGAGTACATCATATGAAATTTCATGTTATCCTCCATCTTAACTTGCAACAATTCGTGTCACACGAATAATAATTTAGTGTTATTAATGCAAAGATAATTAAATAATTCGAATGTGTTTAAGATTTTTTTAAATTCACACTTTTGATTATTAAGTCTGCAAAAATATGACCCATCTTGTAACTAATAAAATTCATATTCATCCGTTATCGAGTTATACCGCTTAAACAGGCCGGAAAACACTTCAGCAACTGATTTATAATATAATTAGTAACAGTAGTAAAAAATTGTAATTTGTTACAAATTAGTGATAATATTTACAATAAAAATAAAGCAAGTTACACGTGATCACAATTTTTTTAAGTTTTACTTATTGTAATAAACGGCTACTTGAGAATCCACACATCCATATTATGGCCACTTATTTTCATTAGTTTAAGACTAGATTGTTACCCTACCATTATATACAGTCGTTATGAAGCAAAGTCATAAGTTAATAGAAGTTATAGTTCCGGGCTTAACCATTCAAACTAAAGTTCATCTCCTTATTTGTATCTACAGCGAGGGAACAATATACCGATCTAGATTCCCACAGCGATCATTCCCAGTTCATTGCTTTCTTCCGTCATTTCTAGGGTCTTGTTCGTGTGGTCTCTATGTGGAAGCCTGCTACAGCGATATATAGAAGACTTGTAAGAGTTACAAAACGATTAAATTCAATAAAAGACAATATTTATACCTAAAACAAGTAAAAATTTTACATTTCATACTACTTCTCTAAGAAATGGTAAAATATTTGAATGTTACACCACACATCCGGATTGAAATATAACGTGTTTTGTTAAGCAAAAAATACGTGATAAGGTATCGAAATCTTTTGATTATTTCAAAACAGGCACTTTTGTTTTACCTTTGAATAATTATTCGTATAAGCCCATAACTGAGAGCCAATTTTTCTTCTGGACTTAATTACACTCATAGAGGAATTGTACAGCAATTTTTTTAATTTACTTACTTATTTAATTATGAAAATATATAATGGTAAGGCGGGCTAAAATTAAATACAATCATTACTAACTTATTTTTTCAACACAAAAATTTACATTCCTGCTCAATTAAAAATTTGAAATTTCCATCGGATATTTACGTACATAAAAACAAAACACGGGGTTGTGGGTTTAAAATAGGGTGGTCATAAATATTTTCTGATTGTTAGCTGCTATGACTTTCATAAATGATTTGATGGGCAAGTGATCTCTATAATTTACCGCTTAATGAGGATCTGGGAGGTAAGTACTCAGGTAACCCCAAACGGAATCGCAATCTCTGGTATAATTTTCGGCCTTTCACGAAAGAAGGTCACACGGGTCGTTCAATGAAAATTTCTTTGACAACTCTCAAAAATAAAACTGCATCACTTCACGCCTTCGTTATCACTTTTCCAAAACGGACTTACTCAAAACTAAAACTTTCTGAAACTGATTTCAACCCAAAATTTAAATTTTATAACTACTCTATAATTGCGCCACTTCCCAACTTCTCCATAACTTTCCAAAAGCTTAACTCAATAACTTCCCCAAAACTGAAATCTTTAACAACTGAACTCCAAAGTTCACTGAACTCATTTTCTAAAAAAATACTGAAAAATAACAATCACTTCTCCACAAGTTCTCCAAAACCAATTGCCATCCTGCTTGCTCTAAATATTGTCTCAGCACTTTTGTTTGCGGAAATTCCGCCCCACAAGATCTTAGAATCTGGTGATCTTAGCAAATTAGAATCCGGTTAGCGTCCCCACAAAACCCTATTGAGTTGCTAATATCAAGGACCTGGGAACACACGTTCACGACGGTGCCAACTATGCGGAGCGTCTCTAATGACCAGAGATCTGTTTAGTCAGACGCTTTCAATATTTGGGCGGCTTCTCTCACGAATGAAAGCCGCAATGGCTGTTTTTCTTTTCCGTGACTACCCGAGTTGCGATCATTGACCAAGGCCAGGCTGAAGCCAAGAATATAACGTAAATCACAATTTTTACGTAAAAAATAAAAATAAAAGATCATAACCCTTATTATTTAGTCCCGTCTGTTTACACTACAATACTATAAATATAATCAATAAATATGTATAAATGTTGTTCTAAATTTCATAATTATCGTGTGGTTTCCAACCGAACTCAAGTTCTTACATTGGCATGTAGTACTATGTAAAATATGTGATCATCTTCAGCAACTGACACAATAACTTTGAAACATTATAGGGATACTTTTCCTTAGAAAACAAGAAGCTACACAACTCAGACCTCGGAATATTTATGTTTGAGTCTTATGATTATGGTTCATGATCTGATTATTACGAGTATAATTAGAAAAAGTGATTAAATGGCGATATCTTAATTCATGTATTCTACGAAGGGTAACTTCCTTCCAACCGACGGCAAACAAGTTAAAATCTGAATAACTAAATTGATACCAGATGATATTGCATACTTTATGTAAACACGAAGCTCGATTGTAGCAATTTTATGTAATAAGAATAATCATAATACATTCCTTGTTCTTGACAATTCACTTTCTACTGTTTCAGAACTAATATTACTTATCTAAAGATATTATTATTGTTGTACTTTCCATTTTATTTTGTGCCATACTTTTTTGCTTGTAAATATGTGTCTCTCCTCCAAATTTTTTACGACAATTGACTTTAATACTATATTGAAAATACGTAATCCCTACGAGCTTCTTTGTTTATTTACATCCGTTACGATAACAGTGTGTTTTTATTTATTTATTCTTAAAGCTTTAATCCACTGATTTTACATTTGAGTTAACTAAAACGAGTAAAAATATAACTTGGTCACTTGAAACAGGTGGAAGTTCCATTGATCCACTTGCTCTTATATTCCTTGTTGGTTTTGATCTTAGGGTGAAATAGTCCGGGGGAACGGGAGTGTCATGATCTGAGTGGGGGAACTCAATGTGAGATAGTACTAGTGTGTGAACGGAGAAAGGATGAATTTTATGAAGAAAATTAGTCAGTCTGTCAGTGTCTAAGAAGAAGAGAGATCACCGTTAGGCGAGGTTGGTGAAATTGGGACCGGTAGTGTTGAAAAATTATTAATAATAGCTTAAATAGTGGATCTGAAGTTAAAGGATAGTCACTATGCACTAAAAGTTAATAGTCTTCTCATCGCCGTTTAAAAAATATCTGTAGGGCAAAGTTTAAAATTAAATGAAATATTTCGGACTTTCGAACGATATGGTGGCTAGAGACGAACTATCCGCTGATTTATTTGCTGTTTGATCACAATTATTCTGATTGGTTCCCATTATAAAAACGTTTTTAGTGGCAAAATATTGGATGAGGGCAAATCTGCGTTCTGGCGCTCTCAAGGAATTCAATTGGGGGTTATGAAAGTGTTTTTCAACTAATATAGACCAATTAAAAGTTTTTCATGTTTTTAAAATGTTTGTTATTTTAAATTCTGTTTTAGTGTAATTCAATGGTATAAAATTAAAGGTATGTAAGGATAATTTTATATTAGGTAAATACTTTGTAAACGTTGAATAATTGTTCGTACCATTAAATTTCAGATTTAGTTCGATTTATTGTTTGTATTTTTTGGTGAATATTTATGTATAACATTTGTAATTTGATTTAAATAGCTTTCTCTGTAAATTTTATAGCAGTGATAATTCTATAACTGTTCTGAGGCCCGATGAAGCGCCCTGAGCGAAAATAAGAGACTAACATAAATTAAATATCCGTGGCAAAATTATGCAAAAATTGTATGAAATATATATTCTGTTTTTAATTTTTTATATCTTATATTAATTAAGTATCAGTTAAACTATTTTTAAACCTGTCACTATATTAAGATTTTGTATTAAAATCTATTAAAAATTGATGAATATAAAGTAAATTAAGAAAATAATTTAAAGGTTGAAAAGGCATACCACAATATCTTACCGACAATAAAGACTATAATGTGTGGATCATAACTGATCAATACATGTATTCTCGAAATATTGGCAACAATATATATATTGTTATAACCAGTAAAGAAGGACTTGAATTCTTTTCTTATTTTTATCAGATTTGTTTACAAATTAGACTGGGGATCCCTGAGTGGTTTGTACATATAAAAGATAATGATAAAATGATAGGTAAGTGACTTTTAGAGAAGGGAAGGACTATAATTAGGGCTAATAGTGTGACCGACATCTGGACGACGTAATCCTAATGGCATAAATGACAGAAGATTGTTGGACGATGCAATTAGGTTAAACGGAAATAATTTAATATAATTGATTCAATGGCTCTCGGAGCGGGAGAAAGTTAACAGCTGGTGTTTGTGTGGCGAATGTGGAAATGCAAAAAACTGTGAAAAACAAGGGAATATTCTGGAGCCGGGATATAAATAAGAGGGTAGTTGGACAGTTTAGGAGGTCATTATCATTTCGTGTGGAGAGGAGACGGACGTGTCAGCGGGGAGAGATCGTTGGTGCAGGTCCGCAGGGACGGACGCAGGGCCGAGATAAAGTGGCCGAAACAATGTTATGAACAGTTGGGAGTTTGCATTAAGGGGAGATCATCGGATGGTAGGCCAAGCTAGGGGGCCGAGAGTAATCAGTTGGACATCAGTCGTCAACAGTCGGTGGGAGTTTCATCGTGGAGGTCTGTCTGCCAGCAGAGTTGGTTGAATTCGTCGTGAGGGTGACATCGTCAAGAGGAGGTGGCTGTGAAAGCAGAGTGTGAGCGCAGCCTGGTGCCTTTTAAGCCTGTATGAAGTGAGTGTGTGGACCAGAGAGCTTGTAAGTTATTTTCCTGAATTCATAATTGTAAATTGTTAAGAAAGGGTAAAATGTCAGATTTCGTTTCATTCGTTTCAATCATTTCATTTCGTTTTTCATTTAATGTAACTGTATTTGTTTAATTGTAACATTTTTGTTCCGTTTCCTTATCAACCCAGTAAAGACCCTGAGGGTACCGAGTCCGATTATTTAAAATATATTCTAGGTAAATAAAATGGTTTTGATTTATAAAATTTCATCAGGTTTGAGTAATTGTAAATTGTGGCTTAATAAATAATCATTTTTCGTTTAAATTGGTAGTAGTTTTAAATGTTATTTTAGCTATTACAATATATATATATATATATAACGTTTCCGTTTTTAACGTTTTGGCAACTATAATTTTATTAAAATATATCTAAGCTTTCCCTCATATCCGCGTTTCTGAGTTCATGAAAACTTACTCAACTCCTCCTACAGCCAAGCAATGCGAAGTCCGTTGAATCGTCGTACATATTTGGGCAACTACTGTTCCGAGTAAAGTTACTCGTAGCGATAGAAAAATGATACATCAAGCGTGTAATGAACTTAGCGCTTCGATTCCCCAGCGCTGATACATTGTGGATTGAGGGAGGTATTAAAACACACACACCTTCGGGATAGAATGATCGGACTATCCAGAACAGTCCACCACAGTGCTCAATCATTAACTAACAACCAGTACCACCAAATAAACAAACAATATATATATTCTCCGTCCATATTTACGAGGTCAAACCAAAATGAAAGGTGATAAAATTTAATTATGCAATCCACCAAACAAGCATTTCTCACCCTCCCGAAAAATAGAGCTAAAACTCCACGAGTTTTTCATTATATTGAAATAGAGTATTGAGGAAAATGTTTGACGCCTGCAAAAAATCTCACGTCTCTTATCGCCCGTTCGTAGTCGGCATGAACGCATACAAGCGACACTCCAGATGACGTGTGAAATAACTTAATAGAAGATTGTGGAGTAAAATATAAATCTGTGTCGGTGTAATACGTTGAAAAATTTTATAATTGTAGAAACTTATAGAATGTTTTGGGAAAAATCATAATTCCATAAGAGGTGGAAAGGAATAGAAGATTGTAAAACCTTTGATAAGGCTCTGAAAGTTTACCAGTTCATTATATTTTTGTGAATGTGACAGTATCGTGTCTTTACAACATAATTTTATACTTTACATAAGGTCCCCAATTATCTTACTGCAGAACTTTGATCCACCTAAACTTTGGCTGTGTGCAAATACGTCGCCAGGGAATAAGTTGGATCGACTGTCTGAATACGAAAGGGAGATTGTGAAACAGTTTCATCCTATGAATTCCACACACTGCGACCGATATCTGATTTAAAATATTACAATTTACAGTGAAACGTCTCTGGATCCGTGTTGCGGATTAGAATTGAGATCGCCATGTTTCTCCTATGGAGACAGCTCATAGATTGGTTCTTCTTCATACACAATTTTTCTAATTTTTTTAGGGCAACAGGCTACATGAGGGTAATCCACGTTGAGCAACTCCCCTTTAATAGCATAGGAAGGGATTTGAAAGGGGGGATGCGGAAGGGTAGAGGAAGGTAGCCAAGGGTTAACTAGGGCCCCCGGGATAATTTAAAACGAGAACGATCAGTAAAAACTCAGTAAGAAGGAAGCCTGCGAGAGAATTCTCTCGTAGGTGAACCTTCCCAGAGAGCTCTGATGGACAAGTACGCAATGCCAGACCTACCTGATGCAGGTTTTTCTAGGGTTTTCCCTGCATTACTTTTAGGCGAATGCCGGGTAGGATCCTTAAACTATAGCCCGGGGGCCGTAGTTAACCCTTGTCTACCTTCCTCTACCCTTCCTCATCCTCCCTTTCAAATCCCTTCCTATGCTATTAAAGGGGAGTTGCCACCATGTGGATTACCCTCATGTAGCCTGTTAAAAAAGGTTTTTTAGAGTAACAGGCTACATGACGGTAATCCTTTTAAGAGCATAGGAGGAAATTTGAAAGGGGGGGAGGTGCCGAAGGGTGCAGGAAGGTAGTCATGGGTTAACTAGGGTCCCGAGACCTAAAAGTGATGCAGAACAAATCTTAGAGACCTGCATCAGGTATGTCGGGCATTTGGTACTTGTTCCACGCCATTCCGATAACAGGAGACTGTATTGCTGTGGGGGCGCAGAATTCCATTCAGCGTGCTTTGACCGACTATTCCAATAGGAATAGCGGACAACTCTTACCGTATATCCAAGCTCTGTGACCCCGCAACCTACACCTCTCAAAACAGGCCGAGGTGCCTCGACTTGTGGGAACCTTACTTCCGTGTCTCACATCCATCTCCGTGTAGAGGAACATAAAATACCATTAATCATCATGGTTAATATGAGAATTAAACTCTGCGACACTAATAACGGTCGTTTTTGCATTCCTTTTTGTTAAATCCTTCGAACAGCAATATAGGTACTTCGCTTACTTCACTTTTTGAGTTGTAATTAGACACTTAAAAATTCTAAAATGACACTATCAAATTAAGCGACACAGAAATCTTTTTAATTCGACGCTAATAATGGCCGTTCAGGAATGTTTTTAAATTCCACCCCCACCCCTAGAGGTGGTGGGTTTGTTGCTGGATTGTAACTAACATCTACGCATTTAATATTGTAAACGGAAATTTGTATCGCCCCCTTTCACGCCAACTCGTGGGGACTGAACTACATCTTAAGTATTATCGTAAATTCAATACATAGTTCTCGGTATTCGTACGGCTTTTGCATATTTATATTTAAAAGCAACGTTTCGACGACTAAAAGCTCTGTCGTCATCTTCAAGGCGTTTAAATATAAATATGCAAAACCCGTGTGAATACCGAGAACTATTTATTAAACAACTACACCGGGAAAGACTTCAATCTTTGAGTATCGTAAATGTCAAAATTAAACTTATTGACTCCCCTAACCCCAGATTCAAAACCAGTCTCCGGTTTTTACTCATTACTATTATGTAACGGCCTTTCACCCACATCCTTCTCCACCCCCCTGAACTACAGCTTAACTAACATAATGAATGACAGCATTAAACTCTTTTACTTCTAAAAACCTTGATTTTACATCAATATCGATTGTTTCACTCCCCTCACGTCTTGGTACTTTAAGGAGTTGAAATTAAACACGAAATAAGTATGGATAGAAACTATTAATCACATCAATCCCGGAAATAATTTATGGACGCTAATATTGGCCATTTTAGCATTTTTTTTATATATATATCACCTCCTTGTGAGTTTCGTAACGCTTAGAAAACCCGCCAGGAACCTTCGGAGGGGTGCGCACAAGAACTTACCAAAGATTCATCGCAATTGTATGAATGGTTTAGGAGCGCATAGAGGACACACAGGCACACAGTCATTCATTTTTATATAGAGAGAAATTGTAATTGGCACAGAGACTGCAAGTACAGTTATGAAGTTACAAACTATAAGTAGTATGAGTACATTTGTGCATAAACAGAATACTAACTTAAGTTACAGCAAATGTATTGTTATCAAAAAAATTAGTTAAGGGTAATTATGGAAGAGGTATCTAGGTTTCTGCCCATAAATCAGGATGCGAAAGTGTTCTTTGGAATGTATTCAGCATGGTTGGTCTTGAGTGAGGCATCATAGTGACCAGTGGGAAGGTTGGCAACCAATAAAGTATATTCCGCCTCTATTAATATGGCCACCTTATGCCGGATATCTGGCCTGAGGAAAGCTGTATGAATTGTTGAAATCCTAATTTTGGTAGGACACTTTTTCTGTCGACGAGGACAAGCTTCGTTCGGGCGTGTTTGTCCACGCGCCATTCGCTGAAACCAAACGTATCAGGACATGTACAAGTGACCGTCATCGATTCTGACAAAAAATATTTTATTGCATCTATTTCTACATAACAACGCCTTATAAGGAATATATTGTAATGATCAATCAATTACTTATTAATTAACCCGCGTTGTTGTAGCTATTTATGTAGTAATCAAAAAAAGTGAACGTTTAAATAAAACGATTATTTTACTTTTACAAACAAACAATTTTATTTAACAAAAGATTAGTACAATTTATACAATTTAATAAAAAAAACTCTCAGGATCTCAACTAGGTTTGATAACGGCAGAACATTTAAACATAATCAAAGAACACAAAATTTAGATTTAATTTAAAAAGAAATATTTATTCGTCTAGACATAGACGAAATTAATTATCGACGAACTTATACTACAAGATGGATTTTAAATTTAAACAGTTTATTTTATCAACACTAAAGAACGATATCTGACATTATCTTTTAAGTCGGTTTACAAAAAATTTACTGTTCTCTTGCTACTTACGGCTGCCCAGGATCATTTTACCTTTCTAACACAGTGGTGGGGGTTTCACATCTTCTATTAAATTCACAGATTCTACTAAGTACTGTTGGTTTGAAAAAGAAAGTTTGTTATATCACGACGACTTTACTCAGCTGTATTTCTGCGAAGACTCACTCAGCATATCTCGACGACTTTACTCTGTTGTATTTATGCGAAGACTCTTTTACTCTGCAAGCTCTACCTGACAACTTTACACAGCAATATTTCGATGACGACTTTTTCTGTCCTTTCTGACCGCCGACATTACTGCCACCGTCATCTCAGCCAACGTACCACGACTCTGCTTAAACAATGTCTCTCTTAATCACATCCTCCATCTTCGGTGAGCGCTGAACAACTACTCTCTCAAAAGCTTATCTCCTCTCTTATATACTCCCTGTCTTTTACTTTTTCCATTGTTCGAAAACTTCGTTGCAAATGCCAGTTGACAGTTTCTTCCATTATCATAAGATTTATATTACGCAGCTGCAGTTCCGTAGTCAACAAATGGCTAACTACTCTGTCATGTCAAAGCAAACAATCGAGACAGGACCCGCAATTACTTGGTGGGACTTCTTTGTCTTTTCCACCACCACACGCACGTGCACGGTTTCGAATTCTCAAGACCACCCAACCAGCACTTCCAAGACGAAGAAAAACTTAGACCTAAATAAACAAGTTCCATAATGCCCCTCCAACAGTCCAGACTATCAATCACAAACAATGCCTTACTTAACAGGCATTACAATATATATATAAACATAGAAGACCAATAAGTTTTTTGTATATGTAGTTAAAGTTTTCTGTGAAAATTTGCTCGAACTTTAATGAAATCGAATAAATAAAGTGAATCAGATGAAATTTCGCGGAAAATTCTATGAATTGTGAGAGATGTTATGATTAATAACGTAACGCTTCTTTTTAAATATCAGTTTATAGTCCTGCCAACCATAAGAAAGTCAATAATTGTAGCCATTTTTAAATTATGTTCCCGTATTATACATCAGCGAACCTCACATACGTAGTTTGCAAGTAGTTACTGCAGTTAATTGCAGAATACCTCCACAAACACTGGGAGAAAATTGGGTGCATTCATGGCGGCCAGCGTGGATTTCGGTCTGGAAATTCCTGTGTCTGTCAGTTTCGGTTAACCGAAATATGTCAGACGCAAATGCCAAGGGAAGGAGAATACTGCTATATTAATATATTTTCCGATGTTTTGAAGCTGCTTGGAGAAGTTAAAACTATCCGTATAATGTAACTATTAATGAATTTGGGAAAATTGTGAGTTCAGTGCTTGGGCCAATGAATAACTTTGTCGAACTATAAAACTTTGCGAGTGCTATACGGAAATATCACGAGTGAATAACCTCAATATAACTTTTATTTCATAGTCCCCATGACGTGTGAATGCTTCCTACCGATTCTTAATTTATTCTGGCTGTTTTTGGAAATATTCCATTATTTTATAACATCTATTTCATTTTTATAACATAGAAATATTATAAAAATTAGAAAAAACATTACATGAAATCCATTTCTTCCTAATTAAAATAAATAAGCACAGACTGCTATCGATATGCAACACTGAACTATATTATATATTTAGACACAATATTCGATATTGTTATTGAGTATTTATAATTACTATTTGCCCATTCTACCAGTTAAGTCAGAGTTAATAAATTAACGAGAAATAATTGTTTGAGTTTACGAATACTCGTAATGCAAAAGGAATTTTAAAGAAATGTTCCATATAAAATCAAATCATTTTGATCTTTTATAATTAAAAAGAAATCGCATTTTGAGATAATAGTCATGACGTTAGAACGGCTTTTATCTGTTTGGGAGAGTGAAACAAAAGAAGACAATCTCAGAATGCCAAAATAGGATTATTATATTCTGAAGGTGAGGATGTACGGATGATGTGATTCAGAGCATTTAAAATAGAGAAATAATAAGTAATCATTTCTATCTTTCATTCGATCCAAATAAATTTTCAGGACCAAAATCATTAAATTAGAAGAAAGTCTATGGATTATTCCCAGTATGATCCGAAGACATTATTTTGTAGATACGAGATCCAGCATGAAAATAATTTAAAGCAAAAGTAAAGGGAAATTGAAAAATTTTTGCTGTATGTAATTAAGTATTATTATGTTTCACGGACTTGGATAAGCTGACAATATTTAAGTTTATTTTATAATAATTTTCTTCCACCATATAAACTCACATTTATCACATTACATAAACCAGGATTATATCATACTTTCAAAATGTTGATAAAGATTGCAACTATAAATACATCGAACTTTCAGAATTTCTATATAAAAAAGAATTATTAAACTAAATAATGTGACATATTCTTTAAGTAACACATATGTTCTATTACTGCAAAATATTTTTCCAGAATTTAAGTATTTCAATTAATGCTCAAATTAATTATATTTTCAAACAATGGTTAACACTCAATTCTTATTATTTATAGTGTCTGTGTAACCATTTCACATAACACTCACAATTTCATATATGTAGACGAAAAACTTATGTTAAAACATTTCTGTAAATATCATTTGAGATTTTTTTAAATTACAGTTTAATGTCGCATTAACCTTTTGGTATTTAGCGACTGTTAAGTTCTACATTTGTCTAATATTTAAATTACTTTATACAACTCACTTTTCATCGAAAGTCTATGAGGTTGTTTATTGCTGTTGATGAGTTGCAAATCTCCATCATTGAATGGGCGGCTATGGTTGATCTTCTTATCTCGCTATATTTGGGTCAGTCAAAGAGGACAAGAGTAATTGTTGTGGGCTCCTTGCATGAGTTGCATACCGGCTGCGGAGATCTGGAAATCAAGAATGAGTGAGTGAAACATTATTTTTTAGGTGTAGAGAGACTATGTATAGGGTAATCCACAAAGTGGCAACTCCACTCTTATAGCATAGTAAAGGGATTTGAAATGCGTAAGGGTAGAGGAAGGTAGCCAAGGGTTAACTAGGGCCCCCGTGCTATGGTTTAAGGATCCTACCCGGCAATTCGCCTAAAAGTGATGCAGGGAAAACCCTAGAAAAACCTGCATCAGGTAGGTCAGGCATTTGATAATTGTCCCATGCCCTTCCGATGGCGGGAGAGGGGTTAGCTGTGGGGTCGCAGATTTCCCCTCGTTGTGCCTTGACCGGTTTAGGAGGCAGCTGGCCGACTATTCCAATAGGAATAGCGGACAACTCTTACCTTATGCCCAAGGTCTGCGACCCCGGAACATACACCTCTCAAAACAGACCGAGGTGCCTCGGCATATCGCAACCTTAGTTCAAAAAACCAGAGAGGAGTGAAGGCATCCCCAAAGGTAGCCTCCGCCAGAGCTCTCAGGGAAGGTTCACCTGCGAGAGATTCTCTCGCAGTCTTCCTTCGCTGTGTGAGTGAAACTGGAGTGTATTGTTCTTATTCTGGCTAGATAAACCTGCTGCCTTCTAGGTAGTTCTTTCGGGTGCGATATTTCTCTGATGCTGCTGACATTTCTGAGGATGGCTCCGCATTCCTCTGGTTTTTCCTCTGGTATCAGTGTATTTGTTGTGGGCATTAACGTCTCCAAGTAACATATAGTTGGATCCTAGCTGCTTGGTTATATCTTCTAGCTCGTGTTTGAGCGCCGGCTTGTATGGAGGGTGGTATATGTTACGTATCACAAGATTCGTAGTTATGTGGAGATTTACAGCGACAGCTTCCAGTGCCGTTTTAAGTTCGCTATGTTCTGACGGGATATTCTCGTTGGCATATATCGATACTCCTCCACTTGCATGTGCCACAGTTGTTCTAATGTTGTGATAGCATTTGAAACCTTTTATGGTTGCAGATTTTCCTGGTTTAAAGTTTGTTTCTGTACAGCTATCACCCCTGGGTTCTGAAGTAACAGCATCGTTCTATTTCGTGTTTATTCAGATGATTCTGTTTCTGAGATATCCTTTTTCTTTTCTTTTTTAACCTGGTCAGCCTAGCCTTTGTGATTCCGTCCTTGATCAGTGGGTAGAGGTCTTCTAAAATTTCTAAGTAGTTATCTGCAGTGATGTTGTAATCCCTAGACAAGCTCAAGGGATTTCTTGTCACAAAAGCATTGAGTATTAGCCCATTGGTTTGCTGAAACGAGAGAGCGGATTTGTGTTCTACTGCGTCAATGTCTTCCCTTATTTCTTCTAGACATTCTTCGTGGTTTGCCGTTTTCTGAGTATGCTCAATCTGTTTGGTTTTTCTTGTTGGGTTACTGTTATGAGAATGATTAATACTAGGGAAATCTTCGTCCTCGCAGTTGTCTGAAATCTGTGTTGATAATAACGAGGAAGATCTTTTCTTAGGGTCTTGCACGCTCATTTTTCCTTTACTTCCTTCCACTTGTGCCTCACATGACTGGTTGCTAATACTATTGCTGTCCACATCTATGTTTGCCACTATTGAAGTGTTTGGCTGAGGGACACTTCTCTGTAGGACGCAGTTATTTGCAAAGTGCCCCATTTTTTTTGGGCTCTCCGGCGCAAGATATATTCTGAAATTCGTGTTATCATAAAAGAGGAGTATTGATTCTGGAAGGAAGTGTATCTTTTCTGGGTCCACAAAGAAAAATCGCCTAAAAGTTAAAATGTGAGCGAATCTTCTATCTGTTGTGTTCGCTCTGACTTCAGTTATCTTTGAGGGAGGAGTTATTCCATATTTTCCTAATTCGCTGATTATTAGGTCATTAGGAATGATTGGGCACACATTTGAGATTATGACCTTAGTTAGCTTTATCATTAGAGGCCTTATATTAATCGTCTGGTTGTTAATTTCAATTGATTTGTACTGGGTTGTTATTTCATCTACATCGTTACTGCTGGTTAAAAATATACACATTCTCGCGTTATCAATCTTGGATATATACCTTGTTTTGGAGGGGCATATTATATTAGCTAATGCTACTAGGTACTCATCTGTTCGTACGTCAGGTGGTGCATCTAGAACGATGGCGTGGGATCGTTCCGGACGGTGCTCCGCTGCCACAGCGTCTGCATAGGATTGCTTCTTAGCTTCTGTATTGCTCATCTTGGATTATTTTTCCTTTTCAGTTACACTTATAGATCACTCGAGTAGCAGCCGTAATATGCTACCAAATTAATATCCTTCTGGAATGCACTATTTCTTGTTTCACCCAGAATACTCAAAATTGCCCGGTTGGTCCTCTTGGCCTCGCCCGTTGCACAATGTAAACAAACACGCTTCCTTTTGCAGCTCGTTGCACGTGTTGTTCATCCACGTTTGACGAAGAAGTCATTTGAGATTGTTTCCGTAATTTAATACATTTAAACGAAAATCTCGTTAACGACATAAACTGTTTAACATAGGGAACGAAGCATGTTTTGTAATAAATATTTAACCTTAAATGTTTTTTTCAGGAAGAAATGACTACCCCACATAATGAAAGTATATCAATCCTCCATATACCGAACGCGCCTGGGAGAAGGGTCAATTAAATCTTTAGTGCTTTTTCTGATTTTGTAATTTAATTTTTTTAAATGTATTTTTGTGAATACAACACGGAAAAAATAAACAAAAAATATTAAACGTGACCAAAGTAAATCGGACTCCCCATGTTGCACATATTCAACATAATATAATTAAATCTGATTTATCAATAATTAACGTTGATTGGATAATTATTATTTTACTGCAATTAGGATACCATGAGAATTACGCTTAAATTTTCTTTCTTGAATAAAATAACAGAAAATAAAGTTGATCGGCGGGTAGAAAAGACTGACTTATGCGGTTGATTCACAACAGGCATGTTTTAACATTTCCACGGATACCAAAATTTTACATTTCTTTAAGTTTATATTGTTTCATACCGTCATCACAGATTAGCTCTCTTAGGGTGATACAGTTCTGTTGCATATATGCTACATTATGCACTCATGGGTTAACAGATGTGGGAGAATTATTCATTTTAATAGATAAATAATGGACTGGAATAGTGCAATCCAACGAAGTTAAGTAACCGTGAACTTCACTTACCGCTGCGACCGTAGCAGCTACGGCCACCTCATCTGCTCAATATTAAATATATTCATTTTTCAGAATTTCATTGATAATGCATAAACTTTTTCAACATTTCGATTAAGATCATGTTGATAACGTATCAAAGGCTATCAAAGAAACGCAGCAAGATTTGATTGATTTTATTCCATTCGTCCTCGTATAAGGAAATACATAAAATTACAATATAATAATTCGATGCTACAATTATAAATAATTATAAGTTAATATAAACATACTAAAATTCGAGAAAACAAATTTCTCTGTCCCTGTCCAATAACAGAAATAATAATTCTTTTACTATACTAAGGGCCTAATATAATATTTAAAGTTATAATAAAAATATGCAATATGTACTAGTAAATAATTAATTATTCGAGAATTGACTATCATAAAATATAAAATTACACATCACACAAAAATAATCACAAAACTTAACACACGCACACTAGGAGAAAACAAACGACGGACAAGCCACTTCACGAAACACAGCGACGAGGAATCTGCAAACTCCAGGCCGTACATGCAACAAACAAAGAAAAGAGCAGAAAAGACCAACCGAGACTAAGCAATTTATGAAATAAGTAGTTATTATTAGCAACGCATTGATCACTTTTGCAATTGTTTTTTTAAAATCAATTATTAGGGCAACGATCAAGTAACTCCTGTACTGAGTAAAATAGTAGAATATTTTTACATTGTATCCCAAAACTCTTTTATTTATTATTGTTCTTAATATCTGCAGGGAGACTATTCTATAAAACTATCACTGAATGGTGAATACTTCTCTGGTAGAGAGCAAAGATCTTAGACCTGAGCGATTTCTAGTCTCATAATCATGAGACTCGCCATTCATTTGAAAAAGATTCATGTTCCGCTTAACGAAATTTAAAATTTCGTGAATAAACATGCTGGGAAGAGTTAATATTTGCAGACTTTAGAAAAACGGTTTACAACTGTATTTATTATCCGTATTAGAAAGTATTCTGATGGCACGCTTTTGCAATTTGAATATTTCAATGCTCCTGGAGCAATTGCCCCAATTTGCAATTCCATAACACTTAAGGGAATGAAAATACGCAAAGTACACAATTTTCGTAGTGTAGATGTCAACATGTTGCATTAAGGTTCTGGGACAATAACAAGGCGAACTGAGTTTCCCAGCAAGCAGATCTATGTGGTGAGTCCACATTAAATTAGTATCAATCTGAATACCCAGAAAAGGCGCCTCAGCCGAGAAATTGTCTAGTAGGTTGTTTCTACCATCCGCTGAGAACTGGACGAACTTCGTTTTGTCTAGATTTAGTGATAATTTATTGACTTTAAACCACACATTTAGTTTGTCCAGACTGATGTTAAGTTTCTAACAAGGTTATCAACATTTTTATTTGCAATCACTACATTTGTATCATCCGCGTAGAGAATTGATTTAAGAGGATGTACGAATCCTGGAAGATCATTAATATCAAGAATGAAAGGTAAAGGCCCAGGAATCGAGCCTTGAGAAACTCCGCAAGTAATTAATTTCCAATCAGAGAAATGAATATGTCCGTCTATAGTTTCGACCGCTATATTTTGTTTCCGATTTTTTTAATATGATTTTAGGAGAAGCCATAATATTCTAACTTTCTTAGTTAAATTTCACGATCAACTGTGTCGAATGCCTTAGACAGATCAGCAAATATTCCAGCTAGCTTCAATTCCTCATCTAATGAATTCTGAATATTTTGAATAAAGTCGTACATTGCACTATTTGTGGATTTTCCTTTAAGGAAGCCATGCTGGGAGGAACTTAAAATATGATATTTGCTCAAGAAATTATGTAATTTGATGTCAAATAAATTTTCAAAAATTTTGGAAAAAATAGGAAATGGGTCTATAATTTTATACGTCGGATGGTGAACCTGTCTTGAATAATTACTTTCGCAATTTTGAGAGCATCGGGAAACATTCCAGTTTCAATATATTTTTTAAATATAAATTTAAGTAGAAATGCGATGGCTTCGGCACACTCTTTTACCAGGTATAAATAAATCATATTGACTAAGAATTTATTAGCATAAACCAATTATTCTGTTCGGACTGGGAGAGAATAATAAAATAATGTTATTTAACTTGTGTATATATATTTTTTATTTCATTGGTGATGATGAGTGGACACTGGTACTATGCAAGCCACTGGCTGTGCAGGGCTTTCTCTTTGAAGCAGTGACGTCATGTCTGCCCACGCGCTATGCTATAGGGTGGGCTGACGTGTGTGATTAGCAATGCGTTGGATGCGTGCTGTAACGTGAAACGAACGTTGCTGCCCGTCACGTTGGCTTACAGATATTTTGATAGTTATTCTCGGGGGAAATACTCGTTTAAAAAACTAATTTTCGGGTTTCTGAAACAAGCATTCCCAACAATATATGATACTAATAACGCAGATGGAATATCTAAAATTAAAATCCCAATATTGAAAAAAAAAACGTTTCCGATTAGTACTGGGAAGTTTAACGCGTATATAATTGTAAGGATAGTTGACATAAAAAGAAACGCGAAGAAATGGCATTATAGATGTAAAGGTAATTTAACGTTAAGTTAGCTATAATACACAGAGTTAACAGATATATAAGAAGATATCTGTCATGTTGTTACATTTATCCACGACGGTTAATAGATACAACAAGCACATTACCAGAAGTAAATAGAAGAATCAAGTTGTAGCAAATGGGAGTAACTTAATTGTAATTAAAGTTTAATATGCAATTGTAACTGAAGGGACAGTCTAATGTGTTCGCCACTCCACTAATGTCACACAGAATCTACATAAAGATTCAGCAATAAAACGTAGAAGAAGAGTTACAGAGTATGTAGAAGTAGAAGTTGACGGCACACGCCGCTAAGATCGTAGAGTTTAACAAAGCATTTCACAATATATAGAGACTGAAACTATGTACTTTTCTTCATTGTAAAACCGACATAAACGTCTCAGAATATGAAAACTTCGATATCAAATTTTCATTTGCAAGATTTTTTCCCCAAGTTATTACACATTGATAGTATTAACTTTTGTTACAAGTTTCATTGGAAATCTGATATTAGAAAGAAGTTATGACTTCTAAATATTACAAGGCAATTTTTTATAACCCGTGAAATTGAATGTCGTAGAGAATCGAGCGATTTCAACATACGATTAAAATGAACACCGAGGATCTGTGTCAGAAACTGATACGGTTTATAGCTACTATTTTCTGATTTATGTAAGGGATCAATCAAGGTAATGAAAAATAAATATTAACATGACTCATGAAATGAAAATAATCTATTCTAGCAACGAGATTGTAAAATAAGTTAAAATTTATTGACAAAATGCTTAACAAAAAACAGCAGCTTCTAATTAATAAAGACAAGTTATAAAATAAGAAGAACTAAGCCTTGAAATACTCAAAATGGCTTTCATTGCGAAGCAAGAACTGTTAGACCATTGTTTTCTGGAAAGAAACAATACCAACGGACAGATACAATTATTTTATATCAAATCCTAAAGAAATAAATACTAATTAATTCGTGGCCTGAAACTATTATCAACAAAAATTAAAAATACGTTAACTTTTACTGATCACTTTCGCACTGCCCTTAGTAAATCTTTCATTAATATAATTATTGATTACCGATAACTGATCGCCTGTCTAATTATACATAAGTACATCATTACATGCAAATCTCGATGTAATACCCAAGCTAATTATTGAAACTAAATGACAAAAACGTTGCAGACGAATAAAGAAATGAATAACCTCGAAGTACAACAACATTATTTTTATCTATATCAATGATTTACTATCAGAGTTTATAGCAAGTTATTGTTGTTTCATGATCGGCTGAACGTGTGGAATGAGTAGGAAAGACGAGTAGGCGTTGTCCTGCTGAGTCAGAGATCATTAATCGCGGAAATGTCACGTGCAGCCCGATTCGTTTCATTTGTAATTTTGTTTTTGCTGCACACAAACGTGCGTGAAATTTTAATCGTATTTTTTTTTTGTTAATTTGTAATCAGGCCTTTCGTTCCATTTTTCGATAAACGATATTTTATTTAACGGATTTCTGTGACTAGCTTAAATATTAAAATTCTCAGACACGGAATGTTTTTGGACTTATCTATTCTTTCCGATAATGGAATTCCTTACTTTTCGTCTTCGGATGGCGGATTCCATTAAGAAATTTCTGAAAGTTCGTATTCAACATTCTTTGTTGTACTTCGGTTTGAATCGTAAACGCAACAACAATTTTCTATGGAGCCTTATGGATTTCAACGATTTCTTTCAGGAATACGGAAAATAAAATGTTTTAATTTTTTTCTCATTTATAAATGTTAGCATAATATTAAGATTTGACTAATGTATAACAATCACGATATTTTATCATTTTTAATTATTTGTATGGTAATTTTTCTAGCAGCTACTTAACCGTATCTTCGTTGTATTAATTTGATTTGATTTATTTTATTCCATTAGTCGTCGTATGAGGAAATAGAATACGTTAATACATAAAATTACAATATAATAATTGGATGCTACAGTTATAAATAATTAGAAGTTAATATAAACGTACTAAAATTCTGGAAAACAAATTTACCTGTCCAACATAAGTAAAATATATTAATAATAACAGAAATAATAATACTTTAATTATACTGAGGAAATAATATAATATTTACAGTTCCGATAAAAAATTCAATACGTACTAGTAAATAATTAATGATTTGAGAATTAACTATCATAAAAGTCACTTCACGAAACAGAGCGACGAGCGACGAGGAATCCAGGCCGTACATGCAACAAACAAACAAAAGAGCAGAAAAGACCAACAGAGACTAAGCAAGTTATGAAATAAGTAGTTATTATAAGCAACAAATTGCACACTTTTGCAGGGTTTTTTTAAAATTGTTTATTAGCGGAACGATCAATAAAATTCTGTACTGAGTAAAACACCGGCGCATTTCAGTAGAATATTTTAAATTGAATCCCCTAAACTTTTTTAGTTATTATTGTTCTTTACATCTGGAGGAAGACTATTGTATAAAACGATTCCTGAATGGTGAATACTTCTCTGGTAGAGAGCAAAGATCTTAGACCTGAGGGATTTCTAGTCTCATAATCGTGAGACTCGTCCTTTCTTTGAAAAAGGTTCATGTTCCGTTTAACAAACATTAAAATTTGTGAATGAACACGCTGGAAAGAGTTAATATTCGAATCGCATTCATAATGTACGCTTACTAGCCTAACGTTTCCATGAAAATTATCTCTGATACCGCGGTGAAGTCGCTAGGCTAGTGAGATACACCCACAGATAAAGGGAAGCATGTTTCGTATCAGGACAGTAGAAGTGATTTGTTTCTGAAGTTATGGGTAAACGACGCTATTTAATGGACTCGGAACGTGGGGATGATTGTTGTTGCTCGGAGGCGTTGGGCGACTAACAGCGAAACGGATATATTCATAAAATATTCAAGAGCAACTGTTATTAAATTTTTTATTATACTGTACTGCCAGCCGGATAATTGGGCCTGAATGTGAAAGTTATGACGGTCAGCGAGTAGTCAATTCTCGGGCAGAACAGAGAGTGGCAATACAGATTCTAGGCAACCCATTTTTTAGGATGTAATACACGTGGTGGCAACTCCCGTTTAATATTATAGAAATGGATTTTAAACTGGGGATGCGGAAGGGTGGAGGAAGGTAGCCTAGGGTTAACTAGGTCCCACGGGCTATAGTTTAAGGATCCTACCAGGCATTCGTCTAAAAGTGATGCAGGTCACCTTCCGGGAAAACCTGCATCTGGTAGGTTGAGCATTGGATAATTGTCCCACGCTCTTCCGATGGCGGCAGAGGGGTTTGCTGTGGGGACGCAGCATTCCATTATCTGTGCCTTGACCAGTTTAGGAGGCAGCTGGCCGACTATTCCAGTGGGAATAGAGAACATCTCTTACCATATGCCCAAGGTCTGCAACCCCGAAACATACACCTCTCAGAACAGGCCGAGGTTCCTCGGCTTATGCCAACCTTAGTTCAAAAAACCAGAGAGAGGAGAAGGAATCCCCAAAGGTAGCATCCTCCATAGCTCTCTAGGAATGTTCACCTGCGAGAGAATTCTCTAATAGGCTTACTTCTCTTGTCCCAAGGCAACCGAAGAACAGTTTCATTGTCTATGAACTCCTATTGGACGTCTACAAATAGAGAGTGGAAATTATGACATAAATACGGCTGATATAAGCTTTCTTTCTCTGTATATTTAAATATAATATATAAAACCTTTAATCAATTTACATAAAGATCCGTTCTTCATCAGATCCTGATATAGGTCACGAAGGGCCTGGGATAAGAAAGTTGTAGGAGAACACATGAAATCTAAAGAAAATGTATAAAGGAATGTCGTCCCGATCTGGTGTCGACAGTGATTATCTCAGTGGTATAACCGTTAGCTCGGTAAGCGGGAGGTCTCCGGTTAGATTCTGGTTATGTTTTTCATCCACATTACTAAACTAACTGAAAAATTAATGTTAAAACCTCGATTACTTAATAAGAAAAATAGTCAAATACAGACAAAATAAGTGATGATATAAATAGCACACAAGGTTTTCCGAACGTTGTGTGGTATTTATATCATCACTTATTTTGTCAGTATTTTTCCTATTATAAATTTTCAAAAGAGACGTGAATTTTTCTCACTTCCTTAGAATTTTTGTATATTGCATAGACTGAATATCTTTGTTTTGTGATTATGATAATTTTCATAACCTGCTTTACATTTATCTGTGACTTAATCCTAGATAGCGAGTCTTTGGGTAACGGAATAATTTTTTAGGTTCCGGGAGTATTTATGATCTTCTTAAGTTAACGTAAAATTTTTTGACCCTATTATATTATAACAAATGTTTTGGTCTGTATCAGTCCCTATCATATATAACGGCAATATATTTTACTCTCCACTATTACGGGAGAATTTTCGATTTATTACAGACTCGATTAAGATAGAGCGAGTCATCAGATCGGTTATGGTGAAATTAGCATTCAGTCGGCATAGTTAGGGTAGGGGTCGTGAAATATAAATGTTCAAAAATGTGACACTCTCTATACATGTTATATCACGAGTTGACCAAGAGATTTATGACGATTTAAATACTTTACGGGCGTATATAAATAAATAGCCGGGCAACGCCGTGCAGCTAGTTTTTAAATGAAAAGAAAGTTATAGTAAAGATACACTAGAGGGCAATTACACGCGTTATATGCATATCAATCTACAGGTAAAGTAAAACCATAATGTCACATCAACCACCAGCGACAGAAAGGGATGCGTTATCCTCTCTCTGCTTTTAAACTAAGGTTCCCACAAGCCGAGGTTCCTCGGCCTGTTTTGAGAGGTGTATGTTCCGGGTTCGCAGACCTTGGGCATACGCTAAGAGTTGTCCGCTATTAATATTAAAATAGTCGGCCAGCTGCCTCCATAACTGGTTTAGGCACAGAGAAGGTAATGCTGCGTCCCCACATAAAATCCCTCTCCCGCAATCGGAACGCGTGTGTCAAGTACCAAATGCCCGACCTACTTGATTCAGATTTTCTAGTGTTTGTCCTGCACCACTTATGGTCTAATTCCAGGTAGAGTCCTTAAATCATAGCCCGGGGCCCTAGTTAACCCTTGGTTACCTTCCTCTACCCTTTCAAATCCCTTCTTATCCTACTATATTTTGTAATTTTATTTCTAATGTTATTTGCAGTCGTCAATTTTGCATTGCTGGCACTTATTTATTGAAATTTTTTTATGGTCGCGTCAACCAAAATGTTATTGACGATTTCTACATTATGTAACTGATAGGGTACATAATATCTTATTTATTCTAGTGGTATGATTGTGGTTGCATTCAGTTTCTTCTCAAATTAGATGGTCGATTTTGGCACTGGTTAAGAAGGCTAGTCATGAAACGATTGCATCTGGATCAGTGCTGAAGTCCTTTGACTATTGTCATTTTGTCGTATTCTTTGCATTCAAAAAGCGCATGTTGAATGGTGGAGGATTGGTTGCAGGGTAGGTGTGTTCTGCATGCGAGAGGTTGGTATGGAAGAATCTTATTCTAGAGATTAATATTTGCTGGTTTCTGTGGAGGTTCTTGGGAAGTATTAGTTCGGATGATGATATTTCCTGATGGAATAGTCCGTTGTTTCCAGTACGCCTCCTTGATTTCCCAGGTTGATTCTATTTTCCTCTTGAGCTCCTTGTATATGTCCGAGGCTATGCATTCTGTAGATGTGTCAGGGTGATGACCACTATGGTAGCGAGAGCGTCCGCCGCCTCGTTTGGCGTGAGCGGGGATCCAGATGATGTAGATTGACTTTTTACATGCTTATATGTTCTGCAAAAGTATTCTGATTTTGTCAATGTTTCCAGTCCTGATTTTTGGTCCGTTATGGAATTTAACCCTTTCAGGGAGTCAGAGAAGATTATTAAGTTGTTATGGGGGGATTCAGTGCAGTATTCGAGAGCCATGAATATTGCGTGGATCTCCGTGATGGATGCAGATGAGTTTATCTGGACCACTTTCCTATGATTCCCGTGTATGAACGCGCTTGTGGTTCTCGTTTCCGTTTATGAGGCATTGGTATTCAACTGGGCAGGATTTCCATATTTCTCGATTATGTCGTGGTGATAGTCGTTGGCCTTTTCTTTTTGGAATTTTGCTGAGTGAGATGTCGACGGGGAGTTCCGCTAACTTCCACGGGGGAGTATTGGAGGATGAATTGTGGTCAATGCCAGGGAATGATTGAGATTATGAACGTTGATGAAATGAAGTATTGAGACTGAAACGTATTTCATTTTCTTCATAATATTGTAATGCCAATTAAATTGTTTGAGAAATATATTCTTACGGCGATACAGAACATAGCAACAATAGAAAATCCAAGCACTGTTCCTTTGTCGGAAGGCGGAAGCGCGTTCAAATTGCGAGACGAGAAGTTAGTTGGCTGGAAGGTTTGGTCAGAGGCTGATCGCATTAAGATATTGAGAAGTTCAGGTCGCAAAGTTTGACGAGATAAAGTTTGGGTTGGAAGTCGTCGAATAATAACTGTTAATTGGATAACGATAGAGCAGGTCGCATTATGATATGGTGAAAAACAGTTTGCAGATAAATATTAAAAATTAGCATTCAACAGAGTTGATTGGTCCCTGAAAATATTTCTCAAGACAAAACATTCACTCGAGCATAACGACGAAACCTGATAAGCACAAAAGAGTTTCTGTGCACATAGCCGGGCAGAGTTAGTAGAAGTCAACCGAAAGAGGTCAACGGTGGTCATCCTAGTTCCTGATTTTTATGTAAAAATATTGATTTAGAATATGCGTTAGAAACAGTGTAAAACCCGCCATAGTGTTTCGACAATTAAAGGTATCCTGGTATGCTGGGCAGACGTGAGTAACAATATAAAAACAACTAATTATGTAAACCTGATTAAAGGATAGCCGTCAGATTTCGTTCTCTTCTTATTGATTAAAATTTGTTAATTAGAGTCAATCTTTTTAGTTTAACTTCGTTCGCAATTAAATTTGTTCTGATTTAACTAACAAGTAACCTTTCTTTTCCAGTAATTGTAAATTGTTGATAAGATTATAAATAATGATTCGCCATTATCAAATCCAGTTATGACCCTGAGAGATTGAGATATATTTAATTTGTAATTGTGTTAAATAATTGATAATAAATCTTTTGTTTGTTAAAGTTTATAAATTTTTCATTTAAAAAGTCCCATCATTAGTATTTATTACAATATATTGTTAATTATTATGACTGTTATTTACTATATTAAAGTGATATAAGGCGCGTCAGTTGACATCTGTACGATATACAGTTTTAATTTTTTACTGTTATATGTGATAAATTTTTTTTATTACGTTCAAACACACAAAATTGAAAACTAATAGAAGTTGTTTGAATAAGTTTTCTCGGGTTACAGTAGGGTCAAATTTTTTGTCAGAACACAGCTTTTCGTGATTTTCATTATATATATGTCGTCAGGTTGACAAACAAAGAATCACTTATTAAATCGATTCAAACGGGAAAGTCTGCGTTGATTAAGTAATAAAAATTGATGCACCTTTGCACCGCAAGTACATATGATAACGTTTTACAGGATTACTGTACGACAGATACGTAAATTAAGCGATACAACAGATTGACTCAATACTGTATTAGAATATTATAAATATGAAGGAATAAATATATTGGAGGTGTACCTATGTATAGTTCAGGAGTGATAGTAGTATAAAATATTTAAGACGACTGTATAATATATTATAATATAATTAATATTTTAATTTTACTCAAGAATATTTTATTATATAGATATATCTAATACAAATTTCGGAAAGCTCCGACATTTCAAAATTACTGATTAGTTTCAAAATTATTGCTTAGTTTTAGAGAAATTTGATACAATAAATTATAATGCGTTGAGGTAAGGATAAAACATAACGTAATTATTTTTGTGTAACAACTATCTGACCCATCAGCACAGGGCAGAAAGATGATCTACTATCATATTTTTAGTCAACCGTTGGTATTTTATAGAACACACCGTAATTAAGAACGGCTTATCGAGTAGTCTAATCGTAGTTGTTTTGGAAATACATTAATATAGAAATTACTTACATCAGTATTTAATATGCGAATAAATTTATATATTATACAAAAAAGAATATTACGAAACCATCGAAACTCGTTTATTCAACGATGGCAGATCAATTAATTTTCCATTCAAGTTATTTAAAAACCACATTTTCAGGTGAATTTTAGATATTTTGTACGTAATGGCCAAGAAAGATTATCACAAGAACATTTGTCATTTCCTTCTTTGTGCTTCTGGAAACGATTTCTCGTCGCTACGTTCCCGTCACACTTTCTTTCTTATGGTCTCTATGGCTTCTGCTGTGTTTCAGCCATGATTTAGATGAGTCCACGAGAAGCTAACGCCCGAGGGCTGCGATCTACCAGCGGGAGCCTAAGTGCACCCCTAGGGAATTTGATAATGTAAGTTTACTTTCAGTTCTTTTCTCTTGGCGCCAATAATTCTTAAATCTAAAGCTTCAAGAGTTTGGTGAAAATATTACACCTAGAAATATATTATATACAAGAACAATAAGAATACTTATACATCCATTTATTGATAGGAATTAATAATTTAAATACATGAAAGGATATGCATGCATACGTATGTACAAACATACATACATGCATATATATATATATATATATATATATATATATATATATATATTGTAATAACCACATAATGGCGTAAAAATAAAAAATAATAATATTCATATTTCTTTAACAAACAAATTTTATTAACAATTATCTGCATTTACAATTATACATTTAATATTTTAAAAAGATCTCTTTCTCTCATGGGTCTCTACTGGGTTTGATAACGGACAGATTTTAAATATTAAAAGAACCCAACATTTATCTTTAAATTAAACAGAAGTATCGACGAAACTTATTAACAAACTTATTCTACAGATTGCTTCTAAATCTACAAGAGTTTATTTTATTAACACAAGAAGAGAACGATATCTGACTGTATCCTTTAATTACGTTTACACATGTTAATACCATAAATTTCAACTCACGATTTCTCAAAAACCTTTGGCTCGTTCATTAAACACGCACTTTATAGATTGGACGTTTACACACACTGACTCTAACACATATTACTGGTTCGACGATAGCTGGTTCTCCATACCCGGCGAAGGATATCCCAGTTGCTCGTGGAGAAAACTACTCGACGCTGGATGCTGTGTCCTGGTCTCCTACCATTGAAGACTGGTCTAATTTTGATACTAATACAGATTGAACTTCTGCATATGAAAATGTTTATAGTTGAATAATTTTCTATTCCTCTCGCAGGCTGCAAATTTTCTCCATTCTGACACTCATCTCCAACTAACTTACAAGTTCGATGGCCACAGCATCCCTCCTCCACTCTATCTCCAAAACTCCTCGATGCATACAGAACCCCTCTCCCACGCTGACTCTACTCACGATGCTCACAGCACCCCTCTTCCACGCTGACTGTACTCACGATAGTTTATCGCTTGCATTTATACTACTAGCCTCCTCGTTCCCTTTTGTTCCAAGACCCACGTCGCATCTTCGCGGTGACAGAATCTCCATTACTGAGATTTACAATCTGCAGCTGCAGTTCCTTAGCAAAATAGCTAGCTCCTCCGTCATGTCACATCGAGACAGGACCCGCAATTACTTTGCACCCTCAATTACTCTGGACTTGTCGTCCTCACAAGACTTGCACAAGAACCTTCCTTACAAATCCTAAGTAAATACGCCGCTTGTCAGACCATTAATCAGAGACAATAGCCTGCCCTAACATAATCACTTTGGGACCAGCTACTCGAATGCCTCTCTTAAACCGATACCTCCTGCGACCCGGCCACCAACGTGCCCTTTTTTGCTGTATACGTCGTAAGTACACATTGCAACTTCCTGTGCCGGCCCAGACCCTTCATCCGAAATAAATGTCTTGCCTCTGCCTTGTCACATCGAGACAGGACCCGTAATTACTTTGCCCTTGCGTCCTCTTCCCAACATGTGCGCTGTTCCGAAACAATGCATTACAATATATATATATATATATATATATTATAATAATAATTAGAGGCAATTAGAGAATTAATAATTGGGCAATATGCAGTAAATTTTTATCGGCAAGAATATAAACACAACAATGTACAGGCGGGCCTTTGTCGACGAGCGTTTAAAAACTCCGGGGCTCACACAGGCAGTCGCAGGCAAGATTTAATTAAGAGTGGAGTTGCACACAGAATTTCATCGTGTAAAGGTTGGACATAGAATTCGATCAAGTAAAGGTCGCAAGAAAAATTTCAATAAGTATAGCTGCGGGTAGAACTCCAACCAGTAAAGACAGTTATAAATTTCGTTGAGAAGGAGTGGATAATAATTGACCCTTATTCAGAACGAGAACTTCAATAATTGTTGGAGGGAGAGAGAGAGAAAGAGAGACTTAATTCAGAGGTCCACAGTGTTATACGGAGTAATTGTTCCAGGTGAAAGATACAAAAGTTTTGGACGGTGATTTTGAAACAAATTAAATTCTGTGAAATTATGACCTGTTATATGTGAATAGTGTATAGTGTGTCAAAGAGCCCAAAACGAATGCCTGGTACCAGTAAAGAAAACTAAGTAGAGAGAGAAATTTTATAAATTTTATTGTAAACGTTAAATAAGGATCAAATCGTCAGATTTCGGATTCACGTACATTTTGCTGTTTATTTCTAATTAATTTGAATGTTGTAAATTTTGATTGTTAATTTGAATGTAAGAAAAGATTTGTTCTTTATTTTAAAGGCCAATAAACGACCGTGGGATAAGAGTAGATAAGTTTGTAAAATAGTAAGGGCACGAATGTAAATCAATCACAACAAGAAAATTTGTTATTATTACTTCAAATAAATTAATTGTTTTCTGAAGTTTATATTTTGTAAATTATTTAACATCCTATCATTTTAAATTTAAAAAAAATAAATTAACCCATTAATTAACCATTGATTTAATTAATTATTTTAAATACTACACTTTGGCGTGCCAACGAGAGGAAAATTAATTGCTTAATTCATTTAATTTCTTTGTTTATTACATTTTGATCATCAACGTGTGGCCAACCACTTAATTCATTTAATCCTTTTAATTAATACATTTTGGCGTGCAAACGTGAGTTAGAATTACTTTAAATTCATTCCTAATTAATTTCTATTAACCATTACATTTTGTCTTCACCAACGTGAGGCAATTCATTTAATTCAATTAATAGTAACTCTAAGTATTATAATATATTGTAATGATTAGCCTTTATTACTATATATATATAAAAAAACTTTATTACATGAAAATACAAAAATACATAAAAAAAATATTATTGGGCGCCAGCAGATATACATTGGCCTTCAAAAAAATTAACATTAGCTCCGGCTTGGTTATAAATTCCTCCTTCTCAACAGGGTAATGTGGGCAGCTCGGTAGCTATTCAAGAACAGAGCCTATTTCCGCACTGTGTAAAAAAATTTAACTTTTGAAGGCACTTTACAGAAACGGTGATCCTTACTTTAACTTGTGGCATCAGCCGACTTGCAGTGGATCACTGGTCTCGTAGTAAGCAGCACATCTTCTTCGGCCTCCCCGCGATTGACGTCTCTCCAAAACCTTTTGTTGGCTACCGCTCGCCAAATTCTCCACCCTCTCGCCTCTCTCACTCCACTTTCAGTCCTCACTCTGTCTGTCTGCCTGCGTCTGTCCACTTTCACCCGGGTTTGGCGTATATATTCGTACTCCGCCTCCCCCCCAACGATGCAAAAAAAAAGGGACGCATTCCTGCGATTTCTTAGGGCCTCTCGGACGCACGTGGCCGTATAATTTATTCCTTCTCAGGCCCGCGGACACAAGGGCGGCCACTTAAGGTTGTTATTCACTACAATATATATATATATATATATATAGCTTATAATGAAATAAATGTTAGTCATTACTCAGTATTATACCAAATTTCAGTCTATTATATCCTAATCTTTCCCCTGCGCACTCACCTTAAGAAGATAATAATTCTTACAAGTTAGTACAGCCAATACTAAATGTATTTCTGCAGCTCATTGAATAAAATAAAATAATTACATGTGTTTTTTAAAAATACATTATTATAGTTATTATCAAATGTGAGCTATATCGACCTTGAAGCCAACGAATCAATTTCGTGCGACGTTGTCACGTATTTGTGGCCACGTAGCCGCAGTAAGGGACCGTTGTAATTCATTATTCACGATGTAGGAACGTTCGGCTAATTCTGAGCTCTCATCCGATGACAGCCCCAACGGTTCCCATTTGAAATGCATTATGAAAACTTGTACCAGCGTCTATAATTTCACTATATTTATTGATTTATCTAATAATTAAAATATACTGTTTGTGTGTGTGTGTACGTATGTATGTTCCGCATACAAATCTACACCCGTGGAACCTTTCGGCATGGGAGGGGAACATCCTAAAAAGTGATAGTGGAGGGGCGTTACAAAAAATATCGTGTAATAACGGAGATTAAAATCGAACTCAGGGGTTATGGTTCTCGCAAAATTTCATTATGACATTCAACACGCATTTAACACCCAGGGCCGACGAGGTGGTAATTGTCAAACATGTGAAACGCTCTATATTTTTATCAACTATATATATTTTTCTAGGTGAATGAAATAGATGATGCTTATCCCGATTTTGACTTTGTCCAATTAGGAGGAAAGGACCCCTAAGAGGATGGAGGGCTGTTACATAATCATAAATTCAAATAAATACAGTATTGGAGTCTAATCCGATGTTATGGATGTCGCTGAGTTTAATTATAAAATTAAATCTGCCGATTAAGTTGATTTTCTACCCGTATGAGTGGGGCTGGAAGGGGAAAACAGTGTACGTATGTTCCTCATACAAATATTCAACCGTATAGAAAATTTGACCAAATTTTGTTCACGTGTTCTTTTATGACCGAAGAAACAGAGGCGGGGCTGGGCGGGGTTAAAATTTTCATACGTGCTAAAACAGCCGATATTTGCGTATAATAAATATTTTACGTAGTCATTGAGATTGATTGTGTTTCATCCGATTTTTTTGTGTATAATTGCAACCACTTTCGACATGGGAGGGGAGGACCTTTAAATATTGTGGTGGGACGGGGCGTAACTTAAAAATAAACCAAAAACACCCGTTATTGGAGTCAATCCGGGGCTATGGATGTCTCTGAATTTAAATATGTCATTCAAGTTGCCGTTTAAGCCCCATGGGTAGGGGAGAAAAATTTCAAACATGTTAAAACGGTCGATATTTTTGTCAATAACAAATTTTACGTGGTCAATGAGATAGATAGCGTTTATAGCGATATTTTTCTGTATAATTGCAACAAATTTTGGCATGGAAGGGTAATAACTTCAGGTATGAGAGTAGGGGGTCTATTACATAAAAATAACGCATAAACTACCGAGATTAGAGTTGTATCCGGGGTTACGTATATCTCTGAGTTGAAATATAAAAACCCTTGCAACGTCGGGCACCTAGCTAGTATACAATAATAGTAAGAAGCCACCGTACGTTCCGCATATAGTGGTTAATGATTCGAAAAATATTATCTAGGGCTATACGTTTTAACAAGGACAGATTAAGTATTGAATATGTTGTAAGGAAAAAACAGTATAATATTAACTATGAACTTTTGATAAAATACGGTGTAGATAAATGTTGAATCCCTATTACAATTCCGAAATCTATATAATGAGAAATTCCCAACTTCCTTAATATTCTTCATTTAATGTCAAAAGTGTGTCAATTAATCACTATTCATATTACACAGTCTCGAAAGAAAAATACCATTTAAGTAAACTGGCACGTTCCCTGATTAATGTTAAAATCAGGTGTCATCCAGAAAATCAGCTCCAATAATACGGCTGCAACAAGACAAGCGTACAAGATGGCCACAGCCAACTTTACCGCTACTGAGGTTACGCGAAGTCTCCTCAGAGATTAATCACAAGTTTCTGAACTAGTTCACAGGTTTCTGTGTTTCACGTAATTTCAGGGCTGGTTCTGTGATTTTCGTGGATTCTCCTTTTGGTGGCGATATGTAAATGGAGTAGTATTCCCTTCGGAATATTTAATATATTTCAGTATATAGCTGATTAACTTCTCGCTCAAGTATTAAGAGTATTGAGTTAGTAATTCAGTTTCTAATTTTGCTCCATACGGACAGTAAAACGAGAATCCCCATTACAACAATACTAACAGTAATGGATTATAATATTACTCATTTTCGACGTTACAAAGTCCGCGGTGTTCTTTGGTAGTTATTATCCTTTTCTTCCAACAAATTAATTTAAGGTTAATAGTAAATTAGAATCAAATAATCTAATCAAACAACGAATTAATTTATTGTATATATCTTAAATTAGCAATTCGGTGTAACATATCGTTACAATATATTGTAATGCCTTGAAGGAAAGGCATTGTTTCAGATTAATGGTCTTAGCCGTCAAAGGAAGTTGTAATGTTGTGTACTTAGGATTGGTATTGAGAATTCAGAGCAAGAGTGGCCTGTCGCAAGATAAATCTGTTAAGGCAGGCTTTGTTTCTGATTAATGGCCTCGAAAGTTCAAAGAACAGTTTGTAATGTTGTTTACTTATGATTGAGGATGCAGTTTGGGCGGTCTGGAGAATTTAGAACATCACACGTGCGTGCGGGGGTGAGAAGACAAGTTCAAAGTAATTGAGGGTGCAAAGACAAATTATACCTGTCTCGATGGTCGGCTTTGGGACAAGACAGAGTAGCGAGCTACTTGCTAACTAAGGAACTGCTCTGCATAATATAAATCTCGGGATAATGGAGGAAACTGTCATCGGGCAGTTGCGACGTAGTTTTGGAACAAAGGAAAAAGGAAGGGACTGTGATATATAAGCGAGAGCGGCTTTTGAAAGAGTTAGTTGAGTTTTGGAGTCAGGAGTTGGAGTTAGAGTGGGTGAGGGGTGCTGTGAGCACCGAGAATGGAGAATTGTGAGTGAGATAGTTATTCTGCGACCACCGAAGAATGACTAAGGCAGACATCGTTTAAGGGAGGAGAATGTCGTATAAGTTGCAGCCTGCGAGAGAAATAGCAAAATATTCAACGATAAACATTTTTGTATGCTGAAGTCTAATCTGTTGTAATATCAAAATTAGACCACAGTCTTCAATGGTAGGAGACCAGGACAGTGCATTCAGCGTCGAGTAGTTTTCAACACGAGCAAGTGATATGTCCTTCACGAACGGAGAACCAGCTTTCATCAAACCAACAGTGTGTGTTAGAGTCAGTGTTTAAAACGTCCAGTATATAAAGTGTGTGTGTACGAACGAGCCAAATTTTCCTGAGTAATCGTAAGTTGAAATTTCTTGGCATTAATATGTGTAAACGGAATTAAAAGATACAGTCAGATATCGTTCTTTTCTTTTGTGTTAATAAAATAAACTCTTTAAATTTAAAATCAATCTGGTAGAATAAGTTCGTCAATCATTAATTTCGTCTATGTATAGACGAATAAATATTTCTTTTTAATTTAAAGATAAATGTTTGGTTCTTTGATTAAGTTAAATGTTCTGTCCGGTATCAAACCCTGTAAAGACCCATGAGAGATTGAGATCCTTTTTATAATATTAAATTGTATAATTGATATTTTTTGATAAATAAATTGTTGTTGTTTATAAATATTATTTTTTTTTATTTTTACAACCGTTAATTTATTACCAAATATTGTAATATTCAAATAAATGCCTTTAATTAATTTAAAGAATTAACCTCTCGTTGAAGCGCCATTTATGTAATAGTTAAAAGAATGGAGCAATATTTAGTTTAATTTGCCCCACGTTGTGGAAGCCAAAATTTAATAATCAAATAGGTAGCTCGTTTAATTAAAATAAAATAATCAACAATAATTTTAAACATATAATTATTTATTTCCACTTTGTTGCTTTAACTCACAAACAGTTGCAAATTAAAATATTAGTTTCTCAGGGTCTTCACTGGGTTTGATAATGGACACAACAGATTGTTTTTAAAATAACTAATTAACACACAGTTTATAATTCACCCAAACAATATGTCGATAGGAAGGAATTAAAAGAAAATAAATTAACTCTGATTGACAATTAAAATAGAACGAAATCTGACTCTTATCCTTTAATTACGTTTACATAAATCATTATTTTGAATTTAGTTACTCACATCTGTCCAGCTGGTTCCAGCATTCCTTTTTGTTTTCGGAAGCAAAATTTTTACACTGATTCTAATATTGGATCACAGATTTTACACTATTGAAGTCCATCTTGATAGGTTCCTAGGAACTCGGATGATCGTCCTTTTTGTCAGCTATCTGATAACTGCTCGCCTTATATGAATCCTGTGATTCATAGATTTTCTAGACTTTTTACCGCTTGGGACTTAAACAGCAACTTTACTATTCCTGGCTGGTTACAGACGTACAAACTGCACTTCTTTCCTGGCTGCTGATAGACGTAAAAACTTCTCGATATTTACGGGATAATATTTCCGGGAATGTTTTTTACTTTGTCTTAAATTCACAACTTTGTTTAATAATACATTAAACAACGGTTAGTCTCTGCTCTAGACTCATTTGTTCCGTCCTCCTAAATGTCCCGTCACCAACTGAACTATCTTAGTCTCGAGTTTTAGCGCACATACGCCATTTTTGACCTTCCGACAAAATAACAAATATATATTGTAATACCAATTAAACACGCTATTAATTGTTTTTAATAATTGAATTATTAGTTGTACGAATGCGTAAAGGCACAATCAAGGCGGGTTTTTCCCTTGTTTAACAATGGAAACTGAAAAACCACGTGCTTGGAGAACAGTCAGTCTGAACGGAGATACGAGACAAAACGGACCACATAAAGTAATCACCGTAAAAATTTTCTAATCTAAAAGCATGAATAGTGTTATCCAGGAGGTCCACGGCGAGATATGATAGTTTATATAAAACACGAGTAAGCAGTTTGGCTGAGAGACACATAAAATCGTAATTTGGAAGTAGAAGTTTTTGCTGCCCAAATTGAACTAATTGACGCATCGAGAGACTTTGAGGAAATATACTTCCGGCAACCGGCTGAGGGTAGACTAATCCAGATTCCCGGATAACAGAGTCACGAGAGGGCATCGACCACGTGTATTCAAATTCTAAAGTTGTGAATCAGTGAGTAATAAATGGTCTGTTTTAGTGAGTGTTAAATTCAAGCAAGAAGAATCCAAACTGGTACCAAAAGTACTGTCGTGAGTACAAGACAATTATTAATAATTGTAAACGATAATTAAAGGGTGTAGCCAGATTTAGTTCCCGTTTTCTTTTCATTCGTTTTCTTTTGTTTCTAGTATTTTAATTTTGTATTCCTTTAACATCAATTAATTGAATTGTTAATGTTTTAATTGGAGTGTTCTTATTATCAAACATACATACTTATGACCCTGAGATATAGAGATTCGACGTATTTGATTGTAATGATATAAGAACTGTATTTTCATAAAATGCCACGAATTAATAAATGAAAAATTAAAGTATTTGTTGTTAACTGGATGAAATTCGGCGTGCAAAATAGATCTTATACAATGTAAATTTATCAAAAATAATAAATTTTTTAAATTTAAATCTTAAATTAATTTAGTTAATTATTTCAGTGGTTTAAGACCACCTTTTTAATCATTATATATTTGAAGTCTTGAAAGTGTGGCTATCATTCAAATTTTAATTATATTTTTTGCTTATTAATTTTTTTAATTAAAGATTTTGTTTGTATATTACAATATATATATATATATATATATATATACTATATATACTATATATATATACTACTTTGCTTATTATTCTTTGATCAAGTATTTGCCATTCTTGTAAATATTAACTTTGATAGGAAATATGCCAGAATTTACCTCGAAAACCGAATTGCCAATTTGAGGAAAGCGGACTTTTATTTATATTGCCCAGTGTGGCAATGTTGTTTGGAACTCGTCTGTTAGCTTTGCCTGCAGGACTTCATTAACGAAACCGTCGTAGCATCCTCGTTACTGACGGAAGCGAGGCGAAGCAGTGCCCTTCACTCAAGCTTAATTGATATGGTTCCTCAGGGCGTGTAATTGAAAAAAAAATTCTTTTGGGGGTTATAATCGCACACTTTTAGTTTTCCTTTGATGAAAGATGAATAACTTTCGACTTTACAGCTAAATGAAACTTAAGTGGCATAAAGCTGGAACAATAGCCGAAATTCTCATGTAATAATTTTATCAGAATTAGACAAATCTTGCGTAGTTAATTGTGGTATGCTTAAATTTATATTGGACTTTCTGTACCATTCTTTCAGATAATAGAGCAATATCACCCACATAAGGTTTAGTAATATACGTTTTGTCAATCAATTTTCAGTCGGCGCTCTAAAGATATATTACCACGAGGGTCGTTGTACCCCGAGGAGCATTATCTTACATTTTATAGAAAAAATCTAATTTTACACTTAATACATGTCAATGATTTTGAAAAATACGATCGTAAAGCGTGAAGCTCGTATCGATAAAAGGTTGAGTTATATGTTGCTACAAAAAAATATAAGGATTAATTGACATAAATACATTATAATTTTTTCATTTTGATGTAATTGAATTATATCGGACATACCTGAATATAAATGGTAGGGTAATTTTAACAAGATTAAAATAAAAAGTCATAGTTTTTGTACTTAGAAATAATGTAATTGTCATATAGCTTTCGTGGCTTGAAGAACAATTGATCCAATCATCAATGGACTCAGTTGCTACTGCGATACGATTATCACACATTGATAAGTTTTTCTGTCGTCTTGATGAATATCGCAAAACGAAAACTTTGACGCTGAGACGAAATTTAAATATGTAAATCGGTCACCAATTTTGCATGATGCCATTTGATTCACAATGTTGAAATTCTAAAACTAAAAAACAATAACTAAATGTTTCGTAATGATAATTGACTCATCTACGGAGAAGGTAATTTAGTAAATAAATTCGAATTATGATAAAGAAGAATCGTACTTTCAGTGTCCCAATTAGTGCTTCGGACTGATGGCATCTTCTTATGTTAGTGTCGAATGCACATGTTGGCTTGTTAACGTCGCGGATGATATGCCTTTAAGGTTTTCACTCTTGATGATAACTGACCTAAATACTTCTCCCTCTCTGTAATATCTATATAAGTGGAATTGTAATATTTGGCACTTACTTAATCACTAACTTTTGTATTCTTGCATCCTACTTAACACTTCCTCGAAATGACAAAAGGCAACAACTATGTCCTTCGATAACCCATTACGGTTAGTTAGTGAGGAATAATTTTATGAAACGACAGAAACCTAGAGCATATAGATTTTAGAGAGGGACGATAGTAAGCCGTTGACTATGTACGTGCCATTGAGAGGAGATATTTATGATTCCAATTAGTACGTAATCATGAAAGACTGAAATAAGTGAAGGGAGGTGTGTGAGGTTGAGAACGTCATACCTTCTGCAGACGGTGATAAGACTAGCAGATAATACCAATCATTTTTATACATTTTTATATGTGGTAACGCCGAAATATCTTGGCGGCTTGGAGTTAATAGGCATTCTTCAAACGTTTTAACCAGATAAATATAATCAATATCACTTTTATAATTTAAAGAACGCAAACGATTGATTGTTACACGTGACAATTCACATTCTATTAATAGTTAAATCCATTACTTCACTGGTTAGAAATATTGAAACCCTTGTGACGGCATTGAACTGGACTATAATTTATTCTCATCGTAAAATGAGCCTGATGGCCGAACCATGCCGATCAGATATTAAGACCCAACGAATTGCCGATAATAGAATTGACTGCGTAGAAGAGAGTGAGGTAAAAATTCAGCATGTACGTACTTCAATTCAATTAGTGAATGAATTCATAAATAATTGAGGTTCCATTGTTTTTATAAGTTTGGTCATTATGGACATCATTAAGGTCGCAGTATCAGGTTGGGGACATGGAAGGCGCTGCCGCTGGCGCCGGCTGTGTTTTAGACATTTACACGTGAAACGACCGGCAAACAACGATAACGACCTCTCATTTTCGCGTTAGAGTGGCCGACGCCGACGCACTGCAGTTAGGCTGCGTTTTATTAAAGGGAATGTATATTATAACTTCTGTACGACATGTGTCGAAGATATCCGTATAATACAGACCATAGAGAGAAGTTTAATTAGCAAACTGATTTCATCATCATAAGTTAATTTTATAGTACCTCAAAGGAACTTTGATTTATTTAAGATAATTTGTATATTTCTATTGAAATAAGTGACAGATATGAGGGACTAAAATTGTATTATATTCTACAATATATATATCGGGTGCAGGAAAAGTCCCAGAACGCTCAAATAATTTGAGTAACACCCATCGGATACAAAACACGCATTTTTAACTGTTTTTGTTTTAAGATATTCAATGAAAATCGCCTCCCTCGCACCAACACCCCACTCTACAACCTGCTCTCAGCTGCTATAAAACCGAGAAAGGGCCGATACACTATCTTTACATCGGACATAGCCCTCTACGCAGGCGACACGGCGCTGATCAGTACATCGCGGGACCAGGACGTAGTAGGAGCTCAACTCTGCAAGGCCTGCTGAAGATACAGGAATGGGGCACCAACTGGCAAATAAAGATCAACATGACGAAGAGCCAGGTACTAATGATCACAAGGAGAAAACCAGGTAGTAGGAAACATGTGCTCCAACTATTCGGAGAAATTATTCCATGGAGCAGCACAGCCAAGTACCTAGCGGTACCTCTGGATACACGTTCACCTGTAGGCATCACATAAAGGACTTGGAACGTACGGTTATATCTAGACTAAGCATGCTTTACCATGTTTTTAACCATAGATCTAAACTATCACCGAGAATACGACTATCCACCTACATCTCTCTCTCTCATTAGGCCAATCATTGAGTATGCCTGTCCACTGTGGGCAACCACTGCTGAGATCCATCTCAGGAAACTCATGATCCTAGAGAGAAGACGCCTATGTAAAGCCCTTCACCTGTCGCCAAGACTTCCAAACATTATAGTCAGAGAGATGTGAGGAGTGGAACACCTGTGGGACAGAATCCTCGGTATCTCCGAGAGATTTTACCGCAGCGCCTCCACCTCTGTCAACGAACTGGTATCCTCCCTGGGAAAATATGACCCAGGCGGAAGGTATACAGGAATAGGCCTCTGACGACATTCTTGTGAGTTATTTATTTATACATAATTACTTATTTACATAGCTATTCATATATATTTATTCCACATTTCCTTCTTACCCTTCAAGACGCGGAGCGCTAAAAAAAGTAGAAGTAGAAGCAGAAATGCAGCAGATGAAGAAGTAGAGAAGCAGCAGCAGTCCACTGGTATGAATGAGAGTACGAATGTGTACTAAAATGAGACGTTAGCAAACAAAACGGACAGGATGCCAATAAGACGTATACAAATCAATCCCGTTATGGAAAACAAATCCAGGAAGCGACTCCTACTAATGCCAAAATTACACTGTACTTCAGGTAAAATAAGTGATCCTTAAAAGCAGAGAAGATTCGTAATCCAGGAACGAACTCTGACAAGTAGCATAGGAAGTTGGACCTCCAGTTAGACTTCGCTGCTGCTGATTCATGAAGGAGCTGTGAAACGAGGTAAACGTTGACCCTCTGGGCACGCCGTACAGGGTGGTCATGGGAAAACGAGAGTGCTTCCTGACACTTTCTCCAACCTGTCAACGTCTATTAAAAAGAATAGTAGATGTGCTGTTATAGCGGAAATGCGAAAACCGTTCTATTGTTCAGGAGTGCTTTTTTTTAGGTAACAGGCTACATGAGGGTAATCCACATGGTGGCAACTCCCCTTTAATAGCATAGGAATGGATTTGAAAGGTGGGATGCGTATGGGTAGAAGAAGGTAGCCCCGGAGCTATAGTTTCAGGATTCTATTCGGCATTCGCCTAAAAGTAATGCAGGACAAACCCTAGAAAAACCTACATCAGGTAGGTCGGCATTGGGTACTTGTCCCACGTCCTTCCGATAGCAGGAGAATAGTTTTCTGTCGGGACGCAGCATTCCCTTCTCCGTGCCTCGACCAGTTTAGGAGGCAGCTGGCCGACTGTTCCAATGGAAACAGCGAACAACTCCTACCGTATGCCCAAGGTCTGTGACCCCGGGACATACACCTCTCAAAACAGGCCGAGGTGCCTCGGCATGTGGGAACCTTAGTTCAAAAAACCAGAGAGATGTGAAGACATCCCCAATGGTAGCCTCCGACTGAGCTCTCTGGGAAAGTCCACCTGCGAGAGAGTCCTCTCGCAGGCTTACTTGATTGTTCAGGAGTGCTGAGAGTTCCGGATCGATATTAAGAAGGATCTTCTTAGAGGTAGCGAGAAAGCTGAAAATATCATAGCTCTTTGACCTGACGGAATACCGAACATTGATATCAAAGCATTCCTGTTCCTTAAGGTGTACATCGGCTGCCTGGTAAAATAAAAGCAGAGGCTTGTCAGATCATTCTAGGTGAGACTTCGTCATACAGTGAGTCCGGCTTGTGTGCTAGTAACGGAGCGGAAAAAAATGGAGCGGCTAATCTGCAACAGGCTGATGCCCGTGTTGGATACCACGAGTGGACTTTCCGACGTCAGTTTGGATTTATAAAGTTTCTGTCCATGATCGATGATTTAAAAACAACGGATGCTCAAAGAAGTGCAGTGCGTTTGGTGATCCTGAACGTCATGCCTTTAACTAAGCGAGGAGGACTCTTGATGCCCTTGACAGAATTTCTGTACCGTCTTATATCACGAGGATATTTTCGTATTACCTTTGTGAGAGAAACATATTTATTAATAAATATTAGACTCGAGAATAACACAAACTATATTTATTTCCAAAAGAAATCAACATCCATACTTCCGTCTTCCGCTTAAATAATTTTCCGGGCTCGTTCATAAAACATTACACTCTTCTACAGTACTGAATCCGAATCCGTTTATAAAACAGCACATTATTGTCTCAGGATTCACGTGGGCGTGTACCATTCGTCCTTTACCTAAGTCCATACAGCTTAAAACATAATTCGCCATCCTGGTAGTTGATGCGACTATAAGTAAAAATTAAAACAACTGTAACATAAACTTCAAGATTGTAATTGGTAAAAAGTTATGTATGATCAAACTAAAAAAAAACATTAAAAAGGCAATATAGCAAAACCAAAATTTGCAACGTTACATCTTGTCACGTTTTGAATATTTCTCAAATCTCCATGAGTATAATTTAATAACAGGTTTCCACCGACACTTGCTCATATAAATTGTCTTGTCAGAAAGACCATCAAATAGCATTGTACAAGAGCGTTAACCTGTTACTTGGAGAACAAATGACTTTTCTCAGAGATTACAGTGTGAGAAGAACTTCCTTTACAATGAAATAATATTTCTGTCGTCCATGGACCGTGTATTTTACTGAATTTTTACTAATTTTAAAATTATTATTATTAGCAATTACACTCATCGTTATTTATTTGTTGCCTTACATCAATTCGTTATATTTTCTAATTTATAGTCAATCTCGTAGCCTTTTAGTATGCCCGGTTACTTACATTGATCACGTGTCGTGAAAAATATCCCGCCATCGGAAAGAAAAATAGACACTTATTTAATGAAAAATATGACTATACTAAAAAAAAATCATTTTAAACTTTAGAATTATAAACTATGGAGATTCTCACGACATACGTTTATAGAAAAGTACATTTGTTGTCATGGATGAATAAAATGTTTGAAGTAAGGATAAAAAGTTTGATTGTTAAACTGTTAATGGAGTTGATTTGACATCACCAAGATCCTCCCCTTCTGTAAAACTAGTTATTCCACACAAGTAAATTAATTTATCCTTGATCATCCAAAAGAAATAAATGATTTATAATAAAGTTTTCGGACAAATTAATATTATAATTAATTTGTAAAATACCCCGTACTTTCATTAATTATCTGTAAATAAAAGTACTTTGATAATTCAGTAAAAGTTGAATTAATTCATTTTCCTCTTTATGCCCAGGCAACGTGTTATTTACAAATAATATTTATATTTTTCTTACCTTACGTACATCAGGTTGTTTTTGAAACACTATCCTTAAACCAATCGAACATAAATGGATAGTAGTAGTTTCATAAGTGCTGTTAATAAAAGGTAATTAGAAACTTCTAAAGAAAAGAGAATTATGTTAGTCCACTCAGCGTGGGCGTTAATTTTCTTTACGTGCAAATAAATTTAACCAAGACAGGTCGCGAAGCCTTTGTCCCCGGATAGAACTGGGTCAATTTCATTACTACTTTTAGAAACTACTCTAGTGCGAATTAATTATTACTGACATTATACTTTGACATATGATAGTACTGTAGGAATTTTTTGTCTGGGAGTGACACTTAAGTTTCCTTTGTATATATTGTTTTTAATTGTTCCTGTGGTGTTATTGTGACCACATTAGATAAAGTATTTTAGTGTCTTTTTTTTTTTAGGGCAACAGGCTACATGAGGGTGATCCACATTGGACAACTCCCCTTTAATAGCATAGGAAGGGATTTGAAAGGGGGGATGCGGAAGGGTAGAGGAAGGTAGCCAAGGGTTAACTATGGCCCCCGGGCTATATTTTAAGGATCCTACCCGGCATTCAACTAAAGAAATGCAGGGAAAACCTTAGAAAAACCTGCATTGGGTAGGTCGGGCATTTGGTACTTGTCCCACGCCCTTCCGATGACGGGAGAGGGGTTTGCTGTGGGGAAGCAGTTAGTAATGTTTTATAAAATGTCTGCAGGCATTAACGCGTTCTGAAGCGAAGAAGTAATACACAAACTTTCAATACGTAAACCGGATTTGGATTCATTTAACTTTGATGTAAAATCATAACTGAGAACTGTCTTCCAACACCTGAATAGGTTTGCCTAAACTTAAAGATGAAGAAGTTCTTACCCATATATATTGGCGAAAGATAGGGATTTGTTGTACAAACGTATACGTTGCGAGGGAAAGCAATCGATTTCTCGCCGCCGCGCTAAACTTCTCGGTGAGAGATGAGCGTTTGAGTGGTTGATAAGGGGTGAGCGGCGCTGGGCTCGATACAAAGTTGCTAAGCGGAAAATTACTGCGGTCGCCGTCACAGTGTCGTGGCGTGAAGCAGAAAAGCTTATTTTTATGAGTGAAAATAATAAATATTTATAGAATCGTGTTTTACGAAAAGGCAATTAGCTCCTCTCTTGACGAAGAAAAGGCTGGGTCTTCAACAGAAAATGACGACAGACCCCTTTATAATAATAAAATTATTTTATAGAGAAAAAAAAGAAATTTTATTTCACTAACTAGTTTAATATTATAAATTAGTTATATACTTAATTACTGGCAGATAACATTTTTGTCTGACTTAGAAATTTGTTTCACTGCCATCCTCAATTTGTGTCGTCTGAAAAAGGATTAAAGCAGTAACTTTCCCACAAAAAATCATTACTTCTGCCTTTTGGCATGTTGCAGTGTTTTGCAAAACAACATGTTGTTATTTACCTCCAAAAACTAATCAGACCACCTACTAAACAAAATATTATAAATCACGCAGATGTAGAACGCTAAATGGCGTAATCGAGTTTTTATCATTCTCTTTGCCACGGTGGTACCAACAAAATCTCGAATTTCTGCTGTAGATGCAGTACGAGGGGTGTTCACCAACAAGATAACACTGGTACCATATCGTGCTTTCTCCCAACGTGATCTGGTGGTCTGCGAGATCACCAGATCTTTATCTCTTTGAGCAAGTATAGGATATTATTAGACGATAAATACAATGTCACCAGTTCGCTTTCAGCCATGGTAGGGTGAACAGTATCTAGAGCTCTTCCAGTGCCCGAGTGTGTTGACATCAGTAGCCGGTGGTTAAAGTGGGGCTGGCCCGGCGGATCCCGGCTAGCTATATTCGTGTAAAGGAGTGTAAAAGTACATGATATCTAAGCTATATAAAGGAAAGTCTACTCCTCCCAGAAAGTGTAAAGAAGAGGAATACCTGAAGATGACGTCCACACAGAATTTGGAGGCTAGATTGTATTCGAAGGTGATGGCCACGGAGCATAAACCGGATAAAATGCATGTCATAATTCTGGACGCTGTTGCAAGTTTACATACAGATGAGTACCTAATAGGTTTAGCTAATATTATTGACCGCATCAGAATTAAGTACATCTCTAAAATAGCCAATTCCAGAAAATGCGCATTTCTAACATCTAAGGAGGATGTCGAAAACCTAATAAAAGTTCATAAATCAATAACAATAAAGGGTGAGATGGTCAATATAAGACCTTTAATGCAAAAATACTGTCGTGTAATCTTGTCAAATGTATGCCCAGTTATCCCTAACGAGATTATTGTGCTAGAACTAGACAAGCTAAATATAATTCCAGACTCTAAAATATCGGATATTAGAATAAGTACTTGTGATCGAAGATTTTCTCACATTAAAAGTTTCAGAAGACAATTATTCATTAACCCAGATAAGCTAAAGTCCCTTCCGGATTCGATAATGGTGCAATATTAAGGAACTAGTTGTAGGGTGTATCTAGAAGCGGAGAACCATAACTGCTATCATTGTAAAAGTCCCGGCAATATCGCTATAAATTGTCCTAATAGAGATGCAATAATGAAGAATAATCTGACTGAAAATGAAAATTATAAGATAATTCAGTGTAAGAACCCGGCGCCCGCAATTCAAATAAGCAACCCTCAAAAAACGGACATGGACAATTTACAACTAACAAACAAAAAAGGAATTGCATCTACGAGCTCGACGAGCCAAGCTGATAAGAAAGACGACAGAAATCCTGAACAAAAAACAAGTACTAATCCACCCAAGAAAACAAATCAAAACATTCAGGATCATATATATAAGGCGCTTAGTCAATCATTAGGTCCACTAAAAATATTATATGAAGAAGAAACCAGTACTCCACCTATCCCTTTGGAACAGTTAAAGACTTACACTAAATACTACGGACTCAAAGAACCCAAGAACCATTATTAGAGATTACCAAATATCCTCTACATCATTCATAAATGTATTGGACTCTTTGTACCCACACTTAAATGATAAACCGGCAAAAAGTAGAATAAAAAGGCTCGTAAATTTAGTCAAGAAACAAGAGAGAGATACATATTCAGAAGCAGACGCCTCGTCCTAATAAAAACAAACTATAACTAGAGTACAGTCGAATTTGAAACAGTCGCAGCTTCAAATAAGTTCATATAATTAATTATCCTATTATTATGATAAATAATTAACAAATGTGAATTGTAAAATGTAAATGTAAAAAACCCACATTGTGAAATGTATAATTAATTTATCAAACTGTTCAGTTGTATGTATAATATTGGAATCAATGATAATCGCAGCATACTGACGTAAACAAGCACTATTTGTAATTTATTTACGGGTCGCCAATGACCAAGTTGTTAACGCGACATTATAAACTTTTAATATTGATAAAAAAATACAATGTCATCCACAACCAGCACGAACCGTTGCTAATTTCGATGGAATTCCTTTACAGTAAATGACATTAGGCATCGGTACTACACAATGCACAAGTATTTGCATACTTCATTTCATAATCAGGGCGACTACAGTGGTTATTAATGCACCCAAATTTCACATATGAAATGGCTCTTCTCGCACATAAATTTTAACCTGTGTTCTTCATATTATAATCAAATAAAAACCGAGCTATTTTGAAGATAAGCTGTCTGCGAGGGCTATTCTCTCGCAGGCAGTACCTGCTAAGGATGTTCTCTCACAGGCATAACCTTGTAGGAGAGAGACGAAGGAGCTACCTTTGGGGATGCCTTTGCCTCCCCGTTTTAGAACTAAGGTTCCCACAAGCCGAGGCACCACGGCCTGTTCTGAGAGGTGTATGTTCCGGGGTAACAGATCTTGGGCATACGGTATTCCCATTGGAATAGTCGGCCAGCTGCGTCCTAACTGGTCGAGGCACGGAGAAGGGAATGCTGCGCTCCACAGCAAACTCCTCTCCCGCTATCGGAAGGACGTGGGACAAGTACCAAATGCCCGACCTACCTGATGCAGGTTTTTCTAGTGTTTGTCCTGCATTTCTTTAGGCGAATGCCGGGTAGGATCCTTAAAATATAAACCTTGGTTACCTTCCTCTACCCTTCCAAATCCCCCCTTTCAAATCCCTGTCTAAGCTATTAAAGGGGAGTTGCCACCATGTGGATTACCCTCATGTAGCCTGTTACCTAAAATAAAAGATAACGAAAAAATACTTTACTTAAATTTTATTCATTTAAACTATTTTTTACTTGGTGTTGGGATATCATTTTCCACCAGTGTAATCGCTTTGAGGTCCGTGTATTTTTTTTCCTCGTCAATTTTCCCAAACCCTGAATCGGGAACTTTATTATGGACTGAATACACGGCGTCCTGTAATAACTTCATCATACGACATAGGTTGCTTTGACACCAACGTAGCAAAAGATGGTCGTTTGTCATTTCGCTATCCACCCAATCTACGTGTTTTGTGAGTTGTAATCATACATAATTCTTTCTGAATGAAGCGTATGTCAATTACTGCAGACGTGACTTTATGAACTCAAAGTCAAAGAACTGGATCGACTTCAAACGGCCGTCATATTCGTTCGCAAAATAGAAACTGTAAATATTCTAGAAATTTTATTCAGTCTTTGAAGTTGTTATAGATGTGCTCAATACAATAAGGTTATTTATTAATTTTTTATAATATGTCTTAGAAGTTCAAAAAATTTTGAGTAATACTCTGTTAGTTATCCTTTAAATGAAAACTTCTATCAAGCAGACGAAAAGCTGTTCCAATTCCAGTATATAAAATTTCTTCTGTGCTCAATATAAATTGATTCATGTATGACGAAGTAAAATATTTCAATAAGATTTAAATAATGATAACATGTACCAAAGCAATATGAATGTAAACTGTCTCGGTCATATACAAAATTTATATTAATGTTTACGCTACGTGCACTTCTTAGGCAGTAAAGGTTTACAGTAAATTACATTAAAAGGAAATGAAATATTTATTCTTTTCTTAAGTTCTTGGCAATTACAATTACGCAAGATTTAATCTTAGTCAGTTATTAACTTCCCTCGCTTTTAATTAAATTCCAAAGACAAAGCAAGTTTGACGCTAGTGAGAAAGACTCAAATACAAGAAGTTCTAAATTAAGTTTTCATTTCTAAAAAAAATTGTAGTACTTAATAGCTAGATTTCAACACAACTAAAATATTACTCTTAATTATAACTTCATACACATTATCACTCATAAAAAACTGATATTGAATGTAAAGTAGGTGACATCCATTAAATCGATGAAGAGTAAGAAGTAAACTTGCTCTTAACCAAAATTCTATTCTACTGACGATCAAATATTGATAGTTAACTTAAAGTGAAAACCTTGGATTATTTTTCTTCAAGATATTTTAAAATTATTTTGGCTGATTTTTGTTTTTTTATCTCCGATGCTTTAGTTCATTCTACAACATATTAACAAAACTTTTTAATAATTTAATAAATTATTTATGTTTGAATTTTTTCGCATCTTTTGGCATAACAAACTAAACAATTTCGATTACAATCGTATATAAAAAGATTCGCCAAACATTTTCCTAATATATTTAATTCTCATCGCAAAAGGTTGTAGTATTTAAATGGTACGTTTCCGGAAATGATTTTCTATTAAAAGCAAGAAATTACTCAATTGTCTTTACATTCCTATATACATAAGGGATATATATTTTTATTGACTTCTGTTAATATTTCCACATCACGATATATTTTATTATGTAGCTCTGTAATAAAGAAGATAACATCTATATAATAAAAAAATATATATATTTGTATGTATGTATGTATATACGTTAATTTCTATACAAATTTTTACGCGTGGACAGAATGTAACAAAATTTGGTATACATATTCTGCCAAAATCGAGAACCGGTACTGTGGGGGTGAGAAACCCCTAGGATAAAGGTGGAAAGAATTATGATTGAAATTACGATTTTGCCCATAAGAGTTCATGTTAAAATTACTGAGCACGAAAAGACCGAGACGTCACATCGTACGTTGGCGCGTGAGACAAAGTAGACATTCACGCGTCACAAAAATATAGTTCCTTTTTACGTAATGAAATTAAGCCGAAATATATTGGTTGAATAAATAATAAAATGTAATGCAGCAATACTCCTCCGAGTGATATTAAAAAACAACATGAAATTCGTTACTATCTTTGCGGGCAAGGCAGATATAAATATTTAGCAAATATTGAAACTATTTGTTTACATTCTGCGGGTTAAATTCGTTCGAAATATAACCGGGATTCATTAAATTTCTATGTATAGAGCTGGCCATAAAGTACTATTGTATCCTGTATAATATTTTAGGAGATAATAAGAGATAATGTACGATTGGTGAGTTATGTGTGTATAAATACGTAAGCCACAATAAAATTATGTTATTGTCGTTATTCAATTAATGCACTGTTAGTCAAAAGTATGTACGGAACTAGGAACGTTTACATTGACTAAAAGTACAATTAATATAATTTATGCTACATATTCTCTAAATTGGTATAAACATAAAAAATAAAAGTTTAATCTGTGACGTTAAACAAAAATTTCAGGTTAGGATAACAGAATTTGTTAATCTAATTTATATTCCGTGTTTGGGAAGAACGTTTTAAGTGTACAATTTCTGAGCTATTAATCATAAATACTAACGAATTATTTCAAGCTATATTCGTGAAAAAAAAATTGTTGTGTGTATATCATTATAATTTCACATATTTCAATGTAAATGTGTAAAGCAACTTTCAGCATTTCATTTCAGTAAAAACGATTAAACATATCCAAATATGTAATAATGGTGATAATATAAATATATATGTTACTGTGAAGCAAATTTTGAGGTTATGTTAATCCAATTGACTGCATAATTATTTAAGAGACATCTCAAATTTTGCATCTAAATCAGATGAGTTTTTTTACAATAAAACCTATTTTTGTTAGTTACAGAAAAAATTGATAAACAGTAATGATGACTCATGAATCTGTAGTACATAATGAAATGTCCCTAGATGTAGGAGAAGTCAAATTAAACAAAATCTGTAAGTGTATTTAGATGCATTCAATCACACACAAATTATATACATGATCATGAAGAATGAACAAGTGGTGATAAGAAAGGTAGCCAAATACATATTAGTTAAGTGATACTATAAATGAATAAACAAGTATTTTTTGTTAAGCAATACTGTAGTCATATCAGTTCTCATTAAAAAATTAATTTATTCAATAATAACAGTAAATATTAAGGGAACGTATTTCAGTTTCTGGGCTACTTTCAGCATTTATTTTCAGTAAAAAGATTTATATATGTCGAAATTGGACACATTTGTGATAATATAAATACCTGCATCAATTGGAAACCAAAAATTTAATTTGTAGTATTATAAGTATTACAGTTTACATTAAAACAATTTATTTATTCAATAATAACAGTTCTTCACTAGAAATAATTTTAACTTATTTTTGAAGATATTAAAAACAGAATATTTTTCCAGCGGAAAATTATCTACATACATAGTAGCTCACAAATGGGAAAATATTAAACATGTAAATTTAACTAGATATTCCCAAATATGGAATATAAATTAATGTGCACTAGGTCAAAACTTTATCTGATTTAGATTAATATTTTTGAAGACTTTTAATTAAAATTTTGAATAAAAATTAGATAATGTTTTTACAAATGGGCCTGTCACAGACACCCATAAAAATTGGTGCATAGTCATCATTTATCTATAAATAATAAGTCCTAAAGAAGTGGTCCTAAATTTTAATTACCATTTCATCACATTTAAAGTATACCAATTGCTTAGGTTAAGTAAGTCAGTGCGAATTAATAAATGCTTACCGAAGCGGAAAACATCATTTATCTATACGTATAGAATCAAACTGTGAAAATTTAGTTTTCTGAGCTTTGACATCAGAAAAATAATTAGATCATTTGGATATGAAATGGAGTCATAAAGAAAATAAATAATTTGTGTAGCCTAATTGAGAATAAATTGTATTTCAAATTTTTGAACAGTAGATAAAATTGTCAAATATTAATCCAATTAAATTTGTGAAATCTTTTAAATTAAATCTTGAGTTAACAAAATTAATAAAGTAGATAAATGCTTACTGAAGAGGAAAAATAATCATACACATAGATTCAAATAATGAAAATTTCGTTTTTTCAGGTGTGACATATCAGGATAAACCTTTTTATTCAAGAGGCTCCCTTTGGGTATGACTTTTCCTCTCTGTTTTTGAACTAAGGTTCCCACAAGCCGAGGCACCTCGGCCTGTTCTGAGAGGTGTATGTTCCGGGGTCACAGACCTTGGGCATACGGTAAGAGTTGTCCGCTATTCCCATTGGAATAGTCGGCCAGCTGCCTCCTAAACTGGTCGAGACACGGAGAAGGGAATGCTGCGTCCCCACAGCAAACTCCTCTCCCGCCTTCGGAAGGGCGTGGGACAAGTACCCAATGCCCGACCTACCTGATGCAGGTTTTTCTAGGGTTTTCCCTGCATTGCTTGTAGGCGAATGCCGGGTAGGATCCTTAAACTATAGCCCGGGGCCCCTAGTTAACCCTTGGCTACCTTACTCTACCCTTCCGCATCCCCCCTTTCAAATCCCTTCCTATGCGATAAAGGGGAGTTGCCCAACGTGGATTACCCTCATGTAGCCTGTTGCCCTAAAAAAAAGGGCGTTTGTTGGGTTTTATCCATCAAGGGGTATAAATAATGTAATGGTCTTTATGCCAGTTAAATAACGTATGAAACAAGAGATTACTATATAATTAATTTTTTGCCGGAAAAATATAAATAATTACCATGGCGCTCTGCTGGTTATGAAGGAAATGTAATGCTTTTTTGTTTATTATTAAAAAATATTTAAATCCGTATTAAATAACAAAAAAACTGGGTAAACGTATTCTTAAACAGTGGGGTTGAAACATAAATAACCTCCCCTAAAGGTTGGCGTAGCAGGGATTTTAATTTAAAAAGAACAGGCTAAAAAAGTCTATATTTGCGTTAAGAAATTATTTGTCGGTCTCATCTGGTTTGATATATTTTTCTGGAGGCTGTGTGTTTAAAAATCAAACCCTTCCGCGTGGGAAAGGTGCAACCTTAAGGATGGGGGTAGACGGTGGTGGAAATATTCAAAATTGCTAAATCAGCCAGTAGTTGAATCGGATAAATAGTTTTAGGCGTTAAAGATTGACAGTGTTTCTACCGATGTAATATGTATAAAATACAATCCCTTACGGCATGGTAAAGGAGCACCGTTAGGGGTGAGGTTGGAAGGGGGTTACAAGAAAGTATCGCGAATTCACCAAGATGAGCGTCAAATCCATGGTTATGGATTTCGCTGATTTTATAATAACATTCAATTGTCCACTTAACCTACAGAGGCGATGGTGGAGAAAACTCGCAAGAAAAGTCAATGTTTTTTTAATCTTTGTGTAAGAATAGGTTAAGACAAAACAAATTAAATCTTTTGATAGAAATAAGTATTATTTCTATTGTAACCAATACTCACAAGTGAAGGGAAGTAGTTGAATTCACATCAGGACTATCGAAATATCACACACTGTGACTGTCGGGGTAGCAAACATACAAAATTGGAATGTTGTTGCCCAATACTGAATAAAATACATGAAGGAGTTAAAAGATGTGGATCTTGATGAATGTTCACTCGAGTCGATCTGAGGTACAAATATGAATTGCAATGTTTACTATTTCGACATTCATTAAGAACAACTAATAAATTAACAATTAGATAGTAAGATAAGTGATCCAAAAAGTTGTTTTAAAGTATCCAGAAACTAACACTGAAGGTATCGGATATGTTATAGCGTATGTGGACTCACCTTTCTTTTTTCTTGGCTTTAAACTATACTGATCTATTCTTCCGTCAACAACGCCATGTTGTCGTCGTCCCATTCCCACAGGAAAGGAGGTATTTCCGGGTTTTCTGCAGCAAAGCCGACGGCAGGCTTTCCGGAAACCCTGAAACAAACGTTTCAAACAAGCCCACATTTTAATAAAGTTCGATATAACGCAAGACAGGCACGAGCGAGGTCTGGCAGTAACGTAGGCAGCGTCGAATACGTTGTCTTGGAAATGAACTTGCAATCGCCAGCGATAACCATTGTTACAGTAAAGAAGTGGACTAGGATAATTACACTTTACTTATTATAATTTGCAAAACGTTTATTCGCACCAAATAAAATTAAAATCAAATGTGACGTGTGAATATGCATGTATTTTTGGTTAACCTTTACATTTTAAATAATATGTGATAACGTAATTATCCAATATATGTTTACTCTTTGTTCTTTGGAATAATATAAATTGGAAAAATATGTTTACCGAAAGATTTAAATAATCACATTAGTCCCCAAACATTAGTCTCTTTTTAATACTATCTTCAGGAATAAATTTTAAATTGGTTAAAAACATTCTGACTATTAGGCTGCTCTTACGTCATTTTACTGGCTGGTTGGGCGGCGTTGCCCGGTTGTCATATATCCATAACACATGATATTATTACAATCTTGGTTGCTTTTGCGTTATTTTAGTGTAAGGAACCGCGAACCCTAACCCTAAAAGTGCTCACCTCCCAAGCCGCAAAGAGTTCATGTCATTATACCGAAAAAGTTTCATTCCGTGAATATATAGACCGTTTAAACACGTACGAAAATAACCACCACTGCGACTGTGCGTTGAAGAAAACATATTTACACGGCGCAAAAATCTACCGGTTAAATTAATTGAATGTAACTACCATCACCCACTTCCGTCTAGTTCCTACCACCACCTCGCGTAGCCTAGGACGTTATTTGAATACTCATTGTCATCCATAACACAGATTTGACTCGAATCTCAATTGTTTTCGCGTCACCTTTATGTATAACCCCACCACTCTCCCCTCTCCCAAGCGTCCTACCCTCCCCTAACAAAAGGGGTGAAAATTATACAGAAACAACATAATTAGAAATTTTATCAATGTTATTAACTCGACGAAAATATATTCCTCGCTAATATCAACCGTTTTACATGTTTGTAAATTTCAATCCCCAAGCACCCCATCTCAGGGGAGTTACACGGCTAGTTTAATGTAATAATTAAGGTTAGTGACTACCCTAACCCCGTATTCGACTCTAACCTCAGTTGTATTAGCATTCTTTTTTTGACCGCACCTCAACCCCAACCACTACCCCTACAGTTTCTCCCTTCCCTGAAAAGTTTAACGTCGTCGAAAGTTAAAATTTTATTTCTCCTAACACCTGCAGCACTTATATTTAATCTTTACATAATTTCTAAAACAATATTTTACAGAAATTGCATTCACAGTTCAGAGACAAATTAAATGTTCTTAAAAACACCAGCCTAATAGTCAAAATTGTTTTTATTATTCTATTTAAAGTAATATTTATATCAGACGACAACGTTTGAGCCCTTATTCGGTCCTCTTCCGGAATTAAGTTTCAGTTATTTTAATTAATAATTATTGCGAAATACGGCTCATTTATGATTTTTCCACTGGAAAAACCGTAAATATTATCCCCTCGTTTGTTTACTTATAACCGTACTTCTAATTAGCTTTTAACGTTAAGCTACTCAAAAGGAAATCGTTAAGTAACGTTTAAGAAATTTATTTACGTTAGTAACAAATATGTAAAAACCGGTGACAAAATTACAATGAACAACATTGAGCACTTTGTCTTCCTAACCTGGCAATTTAAAATGATGATTTTGTGTTATTAGGTTTTTTGCAGATGTCTGATGAAGTAGCTGGAAGTTGTAAATGGAGAGAGTATTTAGTACTCATCGAGGAGACAAAAAATATGGTGTTTCATCTGATGTATGGGCCGATAACTTCATTATGATAACTTACTGTTTTCATTAGTAACTGACTTGTTTTTTGTTAAACACAATTATAATAGTGAAATGAAAACCCTTACGGTATGTATTTTTAATCATTGTGTAAGAATAGGTTAATACAAAATATATTAAATATTGCAATTCAATTGAATTCTTTAATATGAAAATTAACAAGGTAAATAGGAACAACACAACAAAATATATTTTTTAATATTTATATCGAACTTTATTAATGTTGTGAATTTTTTTCTGAATAACTGATTTACATTTACAATAATTTGATTGTTATTACAGCCAAGGGAAATATACGAAATCAACCACAGAGTATTTCTAATTGCCTAGTTATTTCTGTAGCAATATACAATATTGAGAATATTAAATCTATATAACAATCCGTCTTCATTTTTAAATTGCGTAATAAAAACAACAGACTATTAGTCATAATGTTTTTAACCTTTTTTAAATGTTTTCCAGAGGACAAAATCAAGAAAGAACTATTGTTTAGGACTTAACAGAATGTGATTCTTTAGATCTTTCGGTAAACAAATGTTTTCATTTATATTATTCCAAGGAAGTAAGAGAAAACATATCTAGGATGTTACTTTATACTATTCATACTCGGCCGTTTTAGCATGTATGAAAATTTCAACCCCCTCCACCCCCGCTCATGGGGGTTGTAGACGTGTCTAACCCCTACAGCGGATATCTCCATGTTGCAAAAAATACGTGTACGAAATTTGGTAAAATTACTCCACCGGTGATAAAATTATTAATAAGAAGAAGAGTAATAAAGGCTAATAAGCTGCCTCCTAAACCGGTCAAGGAACGGCGAGGGGAAAGCTGCGACCCCACAGCGAACCCTTCTCCCGCCATCGGAAGGGCGTGGGACAAGTACCAAATGCCCGACCTACCTGTTGCAGGTATTTCTAGGGTTTTCCCTGCATCACTTTGAGGCGAATTGCCGGGTAGGATCCTTAAACCATAGCCCGGGGGCCCTAGTTGACCCTTGGCTACCTTCCTCTACCCTTTCGCATCCCCCCTTTCAAATCCCTTCCTATGCTATTAAAGGGGAGTTGCCACTATGTGGATTACCCTCATATAGCCTGATACCTAAAAAAAGTGATGTGATACAATATAATAATTAGTGTTATGGCCCGTGGATTAAATATTTTCTTTAAAAGTAAATAACTGTGAAGTGCACAATTCATACGGTACCACAGTATATCTAAATAAAGTGTTCTGTAGAAACTTTCTATTGTAAACTTTTATATAAATATAATTAACGTCATATTTCTCTAGATTTGTTAGATTTTTTATATCTATATACATAACTCTTTTGGTGCTAATTGCAAATAACTATAATTTATTAGAGGTCCTGTAAGTTTTGAGTCTCATTAAAAGCTGTGACATTTTTTTTAATATTGTATAAAAATTAAAGTAAATCAAAATTTGTAACAAATATTTTTTTTATTTTCTTTAAATAAATTTGCTTTGAATACTACATAAAAGGGTCGCGACGTGTTGGCTATAATTTCTTTTTAATTTAATTACAAAAATTTATTTTCTTTAGTGTAATTATCAGAGGTCATAATGCCTGTTTTAATTATTCCTCACTTCCAAGGCACAATAATATGAATGAATCAGCAAAGGAATACTTTAAGAGATCGCACTAAGATATGAAAATGAAATAATATGTATGGATAATTAATACTTCTTTGAGATGTTCGTGTAGTGAACGCCAACATAAGTTGGTTATCAAGAGTACGTAGCGAAATGCAATCACAACCTTCGTCCTCAGGCTTCGGGCGTCAGATGTCCGCAAATGATGCTTCAGAGCTGCGCTGGTAATAAACTTACCGTCGATAACCAAGGGGTAGAGCTGTAGGACAGGGCTAATGAGATATCCAGGCGCAACTGCAGCAATCCTCAAAGCTTCGTCACTCAAGCTTCATTTGAAGGGAAGTGCCTCTACGAACATTAGCCTGCATCTACTTTGATGAAGTCTAATTTATCACTAAGTGCAATTATGACTCAATTTCATATTTTAATATATTCTATAACGTATCAATAATAATAAAGTTAATTATAAATCGTTATATAATGATTTCCTATATGTTGGTTATATATTTTTAACTAATTTTTAGTTTGAATTTCAAACATGTGAATTATTATGTTAGAAGAAATTTATTTTTATGGAATGCAAAGTTTCAGACAAAATAAAACTGTAATTAAAATCCGCCTAGGACAAGGCATCTTATAAAAAACTCAAATGTTCTGGAATAATTTCATATAAAGTATAAGCCAGTCTTGTCTTTAATTGGTTATAAGTTCCTAATCATAGCATAACCGTCCAATTGCAGGCTCCGCGAATGGAATAATGGTTACACTAAGCTCCACTTGGTTATATGTTGCCCGTTGCAGAGGAGGCCCTCTGTTGTTGTCCTTTGGAATACTTATTCATGCTGAACGTGCATGTCAGGTAAGTAATTTCCGCTAACAGTTTGCAAGTTTAGATGGTTGCTGTCCACGTGTAGTTTGGTATGGGGTTGAATCCTATATACAAAAAGTCCAAGTTTTCCTCCTGAAACTCTCTGAATAAATATGTCCACGAAGGGAAGAGTACCTTCTTTTTATAATTTCAATATGAAGTGTACATTATGGTGATGGTTAGTTAATTACCAGATAAATACCTACAGCTATATGGTCAGATGACAAACGTCGTCCATATAGTAAATACATTGCATGTTCGAATGCTACATCCTCAAAATGCTCCATGTAACAGTTCGCGATGGATGGAGGTAATGCAGATTCCACGGCTACCCCATCTCTCTGTTCATAGTATTCCCCATTATTATTGGAAGTACGATGTCGTCTCGTTGCTGTCACGTTCGAGGAAATAAGAAAACTCTATGTAATGTCATTTTGGTCATGGTTCATTCCTTGAATTATACGGACAATTTTTGTAAAATTATGAATATGATCTTTCTTCACTATTTTTCTTTCCCACCTTCTCTATAATTAGTCACAGTTAAGCTCGATGCCTCTGAACCATGTGACTACTAGCTTCACACTGAACAGTAAATCTTGCTTTTGATGTTCCTGGTAAGATTTCACGATCTGAACAATGTAACAATGAGAAATAGCTTCGGTTACAAGCTACCAGTCTTGCTCTTATCCCTTCCCTTATATTATACGCTGTCGTGACTATGGGTCCCAAGTGTTAAAGCAGTTACTTATCCCACAATCTAGTCTATGTAACTGTATAACATTGGCTTCTACAATTTTCTTGGTCCGCGATAATACTCAGGCATTAAGAGGTTTATTTTAAGCTCAATTTCTTCAGCTGCATTTTCTAATCTTAACAGATTGGATTCCAGATTTTTCTTTCTTTTTGATGTCAAATAAATGACATCAGCATATGTAAGATTATGGTTCAAACGGTTACATCACTTCTACTTTCATTGCGACCTTCTCTAGTGCTACATTGAAGAGGATTCTGGACATTGTCCATTGTCGTTGCCTTAGTCCATGATTAACTGCAAAATCTGTAAGTTCAACTTCTTTTAGGGTCATGTTCACCAACCTTATAATAAATACCCAATTACTTCCAGCGATCGCTGAGCAGAGGGTGTGAAGGTGGAATTAACTGGCATGGTGAATGTGGATTGGGGTGAGAATATTGACAATATTACTCACAGTCTGTGGGAAAAGTTGACAGGAAGAAACATTTTTTGCTAACAAACATTGTCCTTCTAGATGTAAACGTGGCTTAAAAATCCCTATGCTGATGATATCAAGTTCCGTCGCTTCATTGTATGCTGAGGGTAGGAAGTGATTAATTATAAAATGTCCAACTGATGCCGGATTACTGTCGAACTCAGAGTGGATTCACTAACATTCAATTTTCCGGTAAAGTTACTCCCCGTCATGGGCGGTGAGAGAGAGTTAGAAGGGAAAATAGTCCAAAATTGTCAATATTCGTTTTGAATCTATAATTTCGGTTCTCGTGTGGTTAATTATAAAATATTAAAAATGACCAAGAGTTTAGCATTCGAATTAATCAATTTTCCGGCTTTAAATAAATACAGGGCAACACCAGCACACAGCTTGGTAACAATAAAAGATAGTTTGAGAGGATAAATTATGTGCTGTGAGGAAAACAAAGTATTTTTTTAGGATAAAATGAAACTGTGGTATCCAATTTCTAAAATAATCTCTTAAAATTATATTCATGAAATGATTTTGGAGTTCATGAGATAATAAATCCATTCCTAGCCGGTAAGTGAGATTGGTCTTACAATTCTGGTTGAAGGAAGGTCGTACACAATAGAACTTAGATATTACCAGTTAATACACTACCCACTTGTCTACATTTTCCTTTTGGTCTACTGTTTTCTCCATTCGGAGCACAAGGGCCCTCTTTTTCTGGCCGGGGTTGTATCCGTTCAGGCGGCACTTGTTTTAAGATGTTCTAATTCACCATATAGATTGTCTTTGATACCACCCTGGCCCTATGGACTCCACTCTTCTGTGACGGATGGTGGAAGCTGCTAGCATGCAAGTACCGATCGGTATGTGTGTATGGCTTACCTATAAACGAAGTGGCCCAGTCCACCATCTTGTTTCCTCCGGATTAGAACATCTTCTACACCTCCGTTGTAAATTTTATGTTAGAGTGCAGACTGTTGAGATGTTCAAGGAACGTCCGCAGTTTCTCCGCCCCGTACGGCCAAACGACAAAAGTGTCATCGACATATCTTAAGAAATGTTTCGGACATAGTGGTGCAATATCCAAGGCTATATCTTCAAAGTGCTCCATGTAATAATTGGCGATCGCCGGGGAGAGAGGGGACCCCATGGCCACGCCATCGACCTGTTCGTAGAATTTTCCATCATACTGGAAGTATGTGATCATCAGTACGTGTCTAAATAGATAGGTTATTCCCGGCGAGAAATGAATCTCCAGAAGTTTTAGTGCATATTCAGTAAGCACACGCGTGAACAACGAAACAACATCAAAGCGAACAATAAGGTCGTCAGCATCCAACTTGATGTGTTGTAGCAGCTCAATGAAATGGACTGAGTTTTTGATGTGATGTTCACATTTTCTCTTGGTCAAATTCTTGGTAAGAAGTTTGCTTGTTGTGGGAATTGTCTTCATCACTCATTCAGATGTTGTGCACATTGATTTCGTTTCATTTGAACACGTAACATATGTTCACTAAACTCCAGTAGGAAATAGTAATCTCAACCGTTGATTGCCTAGGCATCCTGAATTTTTTATGTACGTAAATCAAGATCTGTGCGTACTATTGTGATAGTACATTGCTCTAACAAGTTCCAATTGTGTCGTCGGATTTTGTGCAATATGTGCTAACACAGTACGTTTACGTTCAATGTTTTCTTGTGTGCGTAATGAATTTGCTAGACTATAATTAAAGAATTTCAACACTTTATTACTATCAAAATGAAAAAAAAATACGTCTGATTGAAAATAATGAATAAGAAAGTTAGCCAATTCAGACAAAAATATTAATATCACGTTTCTGGGATCCTTGTCTCTTTCCTCAGGTGCGAAGAAGAGTCTAGAGCGACTCAACTGCACTCGTCAGTTGACAAAACTCAAAAGCGACGAAAACGCAACAATGGGAGAGTCGAAGGGTTAGCGTAACAATAAGGGAGCAACAACAATGGAAAAATAGAAGGTTTAGCGTAATAATAAGGGATTATAGCAATTTTTGAACTTCATAGCGTCTGATTGTACATTAATACCTATTATGTTTGATTTAGGACTCATTTGAGAGATGCTTCACATTAAATCAACCATCACAGCTAATAATGTACAAACAGACACTATGAAACTCCATAATTGCTATGATCCTTTATTATTACGCTAAACCTTCTGTTTTCCCGATGGCGTTACGTTTTCGTCACTTTTGAGTTTTGTCAACTGAGCTGTTGTGTCGCTCTAGGATCTTCTTCAAACCTGAGGAAAGGAACAAGGATCCCAGAAACGTTGTGTGGTATTTATTGTATCAACTTTTTGTCTGAATTGGCTAACCTTTTTATTCATAATTATTACTATCTCTCAATTAACGTTATCGCTGCTCAATTAATTAATTGGTCTCTCGCTTTTCTGATTGTTTATGGATCATGTTTCCATTAATATTGAAGTAAACTCGGTGATAATAAAAATCTTGGGTCCAGAAACTGTAAAACGTATTATCCAATTTTACCTTTGTGCGGGTGCTTTCGTCCTTAGGTCGTGTAGTTAATCTCCGTCATCGGTTGGACGACTTATCCTGGCCTCTACAAACTAAGTGCTGTAACACAGATTACTGTGTATTTTGCTGTTTTGTTTTATACTCTATCGTTACATTTTCCCTCTCTCGTATCTGTCGGCGAATTAGGTCCAATCAGTATAATAGGTCAGGCGGTACGTGCCCCAAGTGCAATACTAGGAAATATTCGCTCAGCATAAATTTTTTGAAATGGTTGGCATTAGCGGCATATTCTCTTTTCTAAAAAATAACAATTCTCCATCGGCTGCCCAATTGTTACATCAGCGTTTCTCGGAAAAAAAACTGCAGTATCCATGGTCAATATACTTGTCGTACGGAGATGATTCATATTTATAGATGACTAGGTAAATGGTAACCTTATAAGTGTTCATCATTATTATTTAATAACTATTTAGCGTCTGGATATTAAAAAGACTGATCAGACCTCTAAATATTCTGTTTTCACTCAGACGATTTTAATCGTTGCTGCCATATTTCAATTAGTGAAATGGCTGATTAGATACACTTTCCATGGTCTTCTAGCTTTCGCTAAGTATTCAGTAACTTTTTAGTAAGGAAATTGTTATTAATAAGCATTATCCTAACAATTCGAGGAGTGGAAATAAATCATGAACCTACACGTTGTAATTTTGGTTTAGTTTTGCTTTGTCTCGGAAGTGTTGTTTGCTGTGGTTTGGAGAATTCAAAATCGTGCATGTGCGTGGGGGTGGAGGAGACAAATATTTGCATCCAAGTAAGTTGCGTGCCCTGTCTCGATTGTTGGACTCAACATGACAGAATAGTTGGCCATTGTTGACTACGGAAATGCTATAACTCTTGTAACAATGGAAGAATCCGTGAAACAGACATTTCGACCAAGTTTTCTAATAATGAAAAAAGTAAAAGAATAGGAGGCTATATATAAGATAAGCTTCTGAAACTGGGGCAGTTGTTCTGCGCTCACCGAAGCTGGTGGATGTGATTATGAGAGGTTCCGTATTGCGTTACGTGTATACGTTTTAAGTGTCACCGATCTACAAATCTCATGAGTTCTGCTGTAAACTTTTCAAAGTGGTTGTCTCTGATATAGTCCGAGGCAGAATCGTCGTGAGAAAGGGGCCACAATTTGTTAGTGAAGAGTTCATCGAAGCCACACAATTTAGTACGACGGCTTGCCAACAATACATCCCAGAGGCCGACGCCTTAACCAGTGGTCAACCACTGAGTCAACGCCTTGCAATGGTCCTGACTAAAGTCATCACTGCACTTAACCCGTTCTGCAGGCTGTGAGATACGGAAACGTCGGTACGAGAGATACAGAAAGTAACACAACACAAAATAGCAGTACGTATTTGGTACGGGCAGCAGATCTTTTCTATGTAAAAACCACAGGTGTTTTTCATGCTTAACTGTAATAAACTTATATAAAATTTCTTTAACGGTCAATAATTTTTTTATTTATCGTAAAAACCCAGCCCACAAAAAAAATTATTTACAACGTCTGGAAGACAGTGTTTAGTGTGTAAAATGTGAGGGGTACAAGAAAAATCTGCGAAGTGGACTATTATGAAACAATTGTAGCAACTGGTGGCACCTTAGTTTCCCAAATGTGAAAACGGATCAACGAATAGAAGATAACTGGATTTTTCGAAAACGTAATGAGTTGAAAATAAATCATCACAATGATTGAAGAACTTGAGAAATGAGATTGCCGATGTGAAAGAACAACTAATTCTGGCGGTGAAAACAATCTAAGAACTGGAAATACAGAATGGGAAGACTTCGAAAAGAACAGTGTTACGTAAATTTAGGTGAGTCGGACAAATCATATAAATGTTTAGTAATTGGGAACACGATAGTTGGATAATAACGATTCGAAATTAAAATGTTTGCCAGGGATAAAGATGAGGAGTTTAGGAACGTTATTGAACAACACAAAAATGGTAATCACATAAAACATAATTTTACACGTGGTCACGTGTCTTCTGTGAAAGAGTCCTATCATACATCAAAATTGGTTATCAATGGTGTGCTAAGGAGAAAGGATATTTATTGGCGCTGGAGAGGAAAAATAAATTAATTGTCAGAGTGGATAACACATTCTGTAGACACTCGTTTCTTTGATGGCAACAATTGGCTGAGAGACTTTTTTTGTTTGGGGGGGGGGGGCTACATGAGGGTAATCCACATGGTGGCAACTCCCGTTTAATAGCATAGGAAGGGATTTGAAAGGGGGGATGCGGAAGGGTAGAGTATGGTAGCCAAAGGTTAACTAGGGCCCCCAGGCTATAGTTTAAGGATCCTACCCGGCATTTTCCTAAAAGTAATGCAGGGAAAACACTAGAAAAACCTGCATCAGGTAGGTCGGGCATTGGGTACTTGTCCCACGCCCTTCCGATAGCGGGAGAAGAGTTTGCTGTGGGGACGCAGTATTCCCTTCTCCGTACCTCGACCAGTTTAGGAGGCAGCTGGCCGACTGTTCCAATGGGAACAGCCAACAACTCTTACCGTTTGCCCAAGGTCTGTGACCCCGGAACATACACCTCTAAAAACAGGCCGAGGTGCCTCGGCTTGTGGGAACCTTAGTTCAAAAACGGAGAAGAAAAGACATCCCATAGGTAGCCCCTTCGTGTCTCTCCATAACCCCTGCGAGAGAATAGCCTTCGCAGACTCTGTTGGCTGAGAGACGTGATGGTCTTCATTTACATAAAAAATATAATTCTCTTAAAAAGCGAGTTAGAAAAACGTATGAAAAAATAAAATAAAACTTTAACACCTTGTCGTATTTTCTAACCTTATCTAAACAGTAAGAAAATAAAAAAAAGGAGGCTCAAGCAAAACTTTTGGAAAACATACTAGAAGAGGGAGAAAATATTTGTACGAGTTTTTATAACTTAGTTCGTCGACGAAAGCGTAATAGTGATTTTTCTTTACCCCTAAAATATAACGACCATGAGCTAACTTACGACGAAGAAATATAATTCATTTATATCCGTAGTCGGTAACAGAAGTGGGGAATAAGACATCGTGGACACGGTAAAACGCTGCCAAGATTTTAAAATTGAAGATAATGCTGTAAGAGAGGTATAAGGAAGTTTAAACTTCATAAATAACGGATATAGATTATATTTATAGCAATATTATTAAAGTTAGCGTGCAGGAAATTGTTCCGTATATAATAAAATTGTTTAACGTCTCTATTATTAATTGTGTACTCCCAAATGTCTGAAAGTCCCAGTTAGTCGCCAAATTTTTCAAAGGAGGTGACAAAGCCTGAGTTTCAAATTAGTCTTACGTCAGTGATGTGTAAAATAACGGAGAGAATTATATAGGACTATATCCGTAGTGAACTGAAATAGGTGTGGCTGTACATAGAGAAACATGGATTTAGGAAACATTATTCATGTGAAAGTGTAGTGGTTACTTTATTACAAGAACTAGCCGACGAAATAGACAATGGTGGGAGAAAAGAACTACACGTTATTTATTTCGCTAAAGCATTTGACGCCGATCCACATGACATTTTGAAAGAGAAGCTAGACAAGACAGGTATCGACAGGAGGAATGTGCTTTGGGTCAAGGAATTTATTAACGGCCGAACTCAAAGGTTAAAAATTGCTAGACATCTGTCAGTAGAATAAAATGTAACACCGGGGATGCCTCAAGGATCAGTAATTTGGACTTTGTTCCTGAAATATATTAATAATCTACCATTTTATATCGGTTCAAAAATTCGACTTTTAGCTGATGGTTGTATTGTCTATAGAAAGATCAATAGAGCCTCGGATAACTAAAAAATCGCAGATTAAAACGCAACGGCGATTGTCTCTGTTCTGTAATAAAACACATTGACAGGCAACAGCGTCAATTCAGTCGCACTTCCGAGCGATCATGTCAGTGTACCCTTGTATGTTGCTTTTTGCCTTACGTGTTTTATTTTTGTTGAATGCCAGTCAATCCAAGCGACGAATCGTGTGACCAGTGTGTCACAAGCAGTTTGATTGATACCGACAGTGGGATTACGAAGAAAGTCCAATAATTTATAATAACAAAGAAAGATAACCTGAAAGATTACTTGAAAAATACACGCAGATAATGAAACAGGTCTTCATTATTAAGATAATCTGGTTTTATTTTGTCTAAGAAGAAGAAAGAGTCCGTCGTTTAACAGTAAATAACTATATTCGTACTCTTATAGGAAGAATAGCAATCAGGGATCACTCCTTAATGGCACCAACCGATTAAACTCAGACTATTCTCGATCTTTACAAGAAGTGTAAAATTATTCTTTACAAAAGTTGGCCACCCAAATCGTAAAGCTCGGGTAAAGTGATGAAGAACAGTGGTAATATATAATGATGAATCAGGCTCACGTGTTTAGTTAGAAGATTCCTTCTTGATATTTGGCGGCATGTGTACTAATCAGGGTTTTATGGACTTGTGTTCGATTGAGAATTCAATTTAATCCACATCTACGAATTTTATTTTTATACAAAACAAAGCTGGTGAGGTGCACTTGTCAGGCATTACTTGTTGCGTGCCTCAGGGCTCAATATTAGGTCCACTACTTTTTATTTTCTATATTAATGATCTTCCAGAATATATGGAACCTATATAATCTGTCTTATTAGCAGATGACACTAATTTGTTAATTACGGACATTGATTTAAATAATCTCAATGTGAAGATTGAGATTGCATCTAGAAACCTAAATACTTGGTTCGACGCCAATAAATTAACACTCAATGTACATAAATCTAAGTTAGTTCGGTTTACAACAGAAATTAACAACATCGTAACGGAGAAGTTCTCAGATCATGCGACTTTCCTGGACTTGCAGGTCGACAGTAAATTAAAATGGAACTTGCACATTGATCGCCTCGTGCGCAAACTTAGTTCTGTTTGTCATTGAGACTATTGATGCAACAAGTTGTGTGGATGTTTTCAAACTGCAAAAACGAGCCATTAGAATTATAAGAGGTTCAGATGCTAGAGAAAGCTGCAGGTCGCTGTTCAAAATACTTCATATTGTGACTCTACCTAGCGCTTACATATTAGAAATACTAAAATTTGTTAAACGCAACATGAACCTGCTTGCAAGTAACGGGGACAATCACGACTACGACACGAGGAATTGTTCAAGACAATCACAGCCTCAGTCTCTACGAGTCTAGCGTTCATTATTCCGATATCGCACAATTTAACAACCTTCATGAACATGTAAAGAACATCAATAACTACAATGTGTGTAAAACTTTTCTAGTAAATGGAACTTTTTACTCCGTACAAGCGTTTTTGAATCTGTCTCACATTCGCTGAACTGCTTTGTCTACAAAATTGCCGAATATGTAACAAATATGTAAATAGTGTGTCCAGTTCTCCCCTTTTGGTTGTTTTCCTACCTTTGCTCTCTGTTTTAGTAAATATCTACGACGACATCCTCCGTACCTAGCGACAGTAGATGAATACAGGAAGATATAAGTGTTGTGAGCGTGTTTCTTAAAGAAAGTGTGTATAAATATGGCGGAGAATGATCAAATTTGAATGGTACCTTATTGACTTGAACGTTTTTGTGTAAATTATTTATTATTACTATTAATCTTCATTCATTTGATATGTAATTTGTCTATGTATTTAGAAACTTATTTATTATCTATAAAACTCTCAGGTGCATCACACATTGAGAGTGAAATGGCGCATCATTTTAAAACTTACTTCAAAGATGAAGTACGAGGTCTAAATTGCAAAGATGTTCACCGTGAAATTCTGGGGGTATATGGATCAATTGAAATATCGCGTCTAGCCATAGTGAAATGGTTCCAACAATTTTTTACCAAGGCCGCACAGGCGTGAATGATGGTCATGGGTTAGGAAATACATCAACATCGACCACAGACGGCAATGTCCAGGGAATTGAGAATATTATTCGCAGCAATCGCATAGTGACTATCACGGAAATTACTGGGTCGATGCGCATCTCAATAGTTAATGCTCATTCCATCGTGGGATATTGTCTACAGTATCGGAAAGAACAAAAGATCATCTGTAGGGTAGGAGGTTTCAAACGATGAGACAGTTCAAACAGCGATTCGTGAATGGATCCATGACCAAGAAATGTAATTCTATCGACAAGGAATTGAACGATTGGTGAAACTTTCTGACCATTGTTTACAGCGATTTGGTGACTGTGTGGAAATATAATGTCATGTATGTGCATCTGTGTCATTTGGTCCTCGTAGTACAGTACATCGTTCAATAAAAATGTGTAACTTAACTGTTGTACTTCCTCTGTCGAAAATAATAGACGCATTTCTGCAAAGAGGGTTTTATTTGCTCACTTCTTCACTTTTTATGTAGTGCGTGTTGTATAATTTAAACAATTTTTTGAATAACCCTCATATGAAGTTTACAGTGAAAGTGAACCGAATAGAATTTAATGAATACTCATACGTTTATCCTACATTTTATCAAATTTTGTTGCTATACTCTTACGTACTTAATTTTTTACCAAACATCAAGGATTTTTATTTCATCAGTTCAACCTTAGTGGAATTATATATTGGCAATAAATCGACGCAACGTTGAGCATTATGCATCAGTACTCCTTAAATATTGCGATAAGGACTGTAATATTAACTTAACTCAGAGCAAATATTTTAGAAATCTTAAACTTTGTTAAACGTAATTAAAATAACTTTTTGCCTAACGCAAATCTCGAAAATCAACTATAAACTATTTTTTTAAAATTTTTATGGAACTATTTTTTATATATTTATTTGTTTATTAATTATTTTTCTGTATGTTTATTATATGCTTATGTGTGTTACTTTACTTTGTTGTGTGTAGCCCTTGTTCTTCATTTGTGTATTCTCTAGGTCACCGCAACCTACATGTGACGTAGGCAAGGCTGCCCTGACGATCCAGCATACCCTCTACGACTGCCCAAAGCACGACAGGACTAAAAGAGCCATCATTCAGAAATAAACGAGAAGGGATATATATACCTCAGCAGCGGCAATAAATAACCTGCTAAAGTTTAGCAAGGAAACCGGCATTCAAGATCTAATATAAATAGACAATGAATCTGAGACTGAGAATAAAGTGTAGTTAACAAGAATTAATTGTGAGAATTTAATGTAGTAGGTATGGTAAGTCGCCAATGACTTTTATGTTGACGCGACTATAAACAATAAATTTTAAAAAATCTTTGACTTATTTCGTCAGGACAGATTTGTTGAGTCAATTAATAATATAAATTTACAAGAAATATTAGAATGTAAAATTATAATGCATATGTTTTGGATAGAAGTTCAAAGAAGCTAATTTATGACTTTGTGATTTGCATTTCAATATAAAGCCAAAAATTTTAAGTTTCATTCTAGGTTTTAATATAGAATGTTACGCCAACGGAATTGACCCCAAGAAACTGCTCTGTATTTCACCTTCTCAATGACAAAGTTCACGAAGCATTAATTGAAAAAATTAACACTGTTATACTTTTGGTCTGAGAATATTAGTAGATAATTAATGTCATTAGTGGGAAAAGTTCTTTACTGAACTTGTGTCATTAGTGGATAAAATATTGGCAGCCACGGGCGCTTTGAAAATCAATGAGGCTGCTTACTGCGGGTCTAGTCGGCCAGAGTTTAAACGTACCAGCAGCTTCTGAAATGCTTTGGTCTGAATTTACTATATTTTCGATAAAATCTTTTATAAAAAAATGTGTGTCAGAACTCAAGAACCCTATTTTATTGTTCTTTTAATCTGACGAATTTTAAGGTTCTTAAGTTAGTTTATACTTTTTGAATAATTTTCTTAACATATAATTATAATTCTCGTAACATATCGGGAGTATAAACACTCTCTTAATGTACCGAAAACAATTTTGACTCTCTTATGATACTGGGAATATTTTTGAGTCTCGTGTTGACCCGGAATATCTTTCACAGTTTCAATATACAAGAAAAAATTTTGACTCTCTTACGATTCCCAGAGTATTTTTAATTTTCTGTACGTAGAGAAAGCTTTTTTGATTCTCTAAATATACGATAAATATTTTTTAGTTTATTACGGTTCCGGGAATACTTTTAATTCCCTCAAAATTCTTGGAGTTCGTTTCACTGTATTACGGAATTTTGACTACCTATAGATTCTGCTTATATTTTTGACTTTCTTAAGGTATTGAAATTGTTTTTGTCTCTTAGGCTACCGGTTTTATTTTACTCTTTGGTACGGTACCAGAACAAATTTCACCTATCTTTAGACACCGGGAGTACTTATATGCATTAGTTTACCGCAAAAATATTGATTCCCCTAGGTTATTGGAATATTTTTTGATTATAAGGATACTAGGTGTATTTTTAATCACTCAAGGTAACATAAATATTTTTACCTTTCTTAGAATGCTTAGTATAGATGATTTTATTCTGTCTTTACATACCGTGAATATTTTATTCTCACTCCATTTACCAGGGAAAATTCCTGACTCTTTTAAGCTTCTAGAAGTATTTTAGATTCTCCGACGATACTCAATTAATAATTTTGACTACCGGGAGTATTTTGACTTCCTTAACGTACTCGTAGTAGTTTTGTGACCTTAAAATTACCAGAAGTAATTTTGGTTCTCTTAGAGTACTGTGTGTATTGCCGGGGGTGCCGAAGGTATTTTTAATTATCTTAACGTATCGGGAGTTCTTTCTATTCTCTTAACGTACCAGAAGTAATTTTGACTCTATGAAGGTCCGGCAGTATTGTTGAATCTCTAGAGGTTAGGGAGTAATTTTGATTCTATTAAGGTTCCGAGAACAAATTGGGAACCTTTAACGTACAGGCATTATTTGCGGCTTTCCTTATTTTAGACTTTCTTAATGTACCAGGAATATTTCTTACCCCATTAAGGTACCGGAAATACATTTGACAATGGTCCTAACAGTATTTTGGTCTCTCTCAGAGTACCAGGAGTATTTTTAACTCTTGTAAGGTTGGCAGTTGTTTGTTTCTTTTTGATAGTTAATTTGGAATAGAGCCAATAAAACTTTTTCTTATGATAAATGAATTACTATTCATAATTGAGTATTCTTCGATCCCAGCACTCTCTTAGGGTACCAGGAGTATTTTTCCACTATTAGTCTACCAGTAATACTGTATTTCACACTTTCGTTAGGCGCTGGCAATTTTTTATATTCTTTTATGGTACCAGGTGTATATTTGAGTCTCATATGATACCGGGGATAATTTTGACTCTCTTAAGATAATATAATGGGTTCAGGAAGTAATGTTGTCTCTTTTAGGCTATCGGTATTATTTTACTCTTTGGTAAGATACCAGAATTAATTTTAACTGTCTTAAGGTACCAAAAGTATTCTATTAGGTTTCTTTAATATTATTTCTACTAGGTCACCAGGTGGATTTTTACTATTAGGGTACCGGGAGTTTTATTTAATATCTTAAGGTACCCGAAATATTTTTTTGTTCCTTAGATTAAGGAGTGTATTTTTTCTGAATTAGTTTATTGGAATATTTTTAGTCTCTATTAATGTACAGTGAGTATTTCTTACTCTCTTAAACTACCAGAAGTATTTTTTAACTGTCAGGGTACGGGGAGTGTTTTAGGATCTCTCAAGAAAGTATATTTGATTCTCTTAGGGTACCGGATTATTTGTGACTTTCTCAAGAATTCATGACTCTATTAAAGTACAGTGCGCCTTCATATCGGTTACAATTAAATAAACATTGCGTTGGCATAGGTAGTGTAGGGGCCATGAAATGTAAATATTCATTAATGCGATGCTCTCTATGCCGACTAAAACACATGTTGACAAAGACATTAATGTCGAATTAAATGTTTGTAAATAAAGTTGGTACTAATGGAGAAACCATTATCTAAAATAAATATATTATCCTCTATGGGATGTATTTGTAGTAAGTTGTTCTTCATGTTATGTTCGTTTAAGCGAATGGCAGTTGGCGAAATTTGATACTTTATAGTTTTATGATATCACTATAGCATGTATGAGGAACACGTTAATAACTGAAGATTCACAATATTACTTTATCGTTGTGCAGTCTCTAACCAGATTTCGTTTTACCAATTGATACAGCAATTAGAATTTTTTATAGTGTTCCAGTTACATTTGTGTGAGCGGGACGCTATTCCTCAAATATCAAATAGCTTAACCACTAGAATGCACCAAATTTTATGATGAATTCATGTTTAACCATAAAAAAACTTATTGTCTTTGACAATTGAGTTCTACTCATGAATATATTTTGTCACACATTCTTCGTATTTTTTTCTTTACAAAATAAAACATTTGTCAATAGTTAAAATTATGCAAACGTAGATTGTTGGAGTGATATGAGACTCACAGAAATTGCAAATTACGAGGCTCTGTTCTCGGAGAGCAGGGGTCATGTCGGCGCACATAATAAACTTCTCTCAACAGATGTAACCACGACAGCGTAACGCTTTCTTCAATCGCTGAATATTTTCCCAATCTATGTTACACCAAACACCACTACGAGGGTTGTTCGATAAGTCTGGTAAATTTTTATGAACAGCGGGAACTTTTCACTTTCGCGCCATTTGTTGGTAAATATGATTACTTCAAAGATATCTCTAAAAACATATGCCAGTCGTAGTTTATTTTTGGCAGCCTTCTGTAGTGTTAGATGTGCAGTCAGGCGGAGACAGTGAAAAATTTCGCGCTTTCATTAAACACATTCATTTGAAGGGTTCGACAGCTGCACAAATCAAAATCGAATTGGATGAGTTCATGCGGACTCTGCACCAATATAGAAGACCATTTAGTTCTGGATTAATGAGTTTAAACGCGGTCGCAGAAGCACAGATGAATCTCGCTTCGGCCGCCCAATTGTGGTCAACACTCAGAAAAACAGAAGATCGCAGACTAAAAGTAGGGTGATGCCGTAGGCTTCTCAACCGAACCAGTGCATTTCATCATCCATGAAAAACTGGATAAGATATGTGAGCGATGAGTTCCGCGACTGTTGACATTGACCCAAAAACGGATTCGGAAAAACATTTCAACACAGAATGTAGCAATTTTTAGGCGTAATAACAATACGTTTTGCGCAGATTCATAACCGTCGATGATCCATCACTATGTTCCAGAGAAGAAAAAACAATCAAAACAATGGACAAAAGTGGGTGAAAGTGCAGTGAAAAAGACTAAGGCCATTGTTTTAGTTGGAACGGTGATAGACACTATATTTTGGGATTCTCAGGGTGTAATAATCATAGATTTCTTTGAAAAAGGCAGAACCATACCTCGATTATTTTATGCTGCTCTGTTGTATCGTTTGAAACGAGTGCTGAAGAAAGTACTGTTTCACCAGGGCAATGCGCCAGCGCATGCATCAGTTGTCTGGATGGCGAAAGTATACGAGTTGCGATTCGAATTGGTTTCTCGTCACCCTATTCACCAGACCTATCACCAAGTGACTTCTTTTGAAAATTTGGCTTGGTGGGAAGAAATTTTCATAAAATGAGAAAGCGATCAAGGCCGTGACGGAGTATTTTGCAGAGTTTGACGACCTATTTTTGTGATGGGATGAAAAAATTGGAAACTCGCTTGGCCAAGTGTATAGCCAAGCAAAGTGATTGTGTTGCGAAAGAAAGTACGTTTTCTAAAAAAAATTCTTTTTGATTACCAGACTTATCAAACAATCCTCGTACATGTTAAAGTTTACAATAAACTCTTCATACTTAAGTAGCATAAACTTCGTTGCAGTAGGCAGACCTAGCATTCTTTAACGGATGCTATTGACTTAATAATGGTGTTGTGGTGTACTAAAACATATTCACAGAAAAAATTATAATTATATATAAATTATAAATTTTTTTATACACGTAAAGGCCAAAGTTTCAGATATTCTAAAGGCGAGTTTCAAAGGAAGCACCCGCATAATAGGTGTAATTTTGGACCGTAAAAAGTTTTAAGGGTAGCCAGACAGAAGCTGGCGACGGAACAACCGGCGGTGATCAGTGGGAAAGTTGTCGAAAATCGCAAAATAATTTGTTTGCGGGGCTTTGATTTTGCTGTTCTTTTATCAACGCCTTTGAAAGGGTGACATGTTTATTTCAAAAATTCATAATTAATGAGAAAGAAGATCCCCAATCCATAAGTGAGGGCGAGTGGACGTCAAATCTCTATAACCCTGAGTGGGAAGCTAGATTCTGCGTAGATGGTCATCCGGGACGCTGCTCCCCGGATTTATCAGTAGTCTGCAGGGGAGACCACACTGCGGACACCCGTAAAACTAGTCGCAGAGATTCTAATCCCACGATTATGGGCAACAGACTCACTGCTTGCAGTACTGATGTGTGGGAGATGCGTACGAAATTTGCATCGAACTGTTACTACTCTCAGTTTGGGAAGGAATCCCTCTATCACTAGTACTCTACGGAGAACTGTCTGATGGTGTGGCATGAAGGGAGGCGTGGGTGAACGGACATTTGAGGTATTGTCTCCATGAGCTGCTCATGGTTGGTAGTATCCGAGACGAGACCCAGGGCAGACCACACATCGTTCATCGTTCACCTCTTAAACTTCTTGCATTGCTACTATTCCCATGCATGTGGGTAACGGTCTCATTGTTTTCAGATTTCATGTGTGGGAGAGAACCCTCGAACCGTGGCTTTTCTCGGTAGTGGGAGAAATCCTGCTGAAAATAGAACTCTGGTTAAGAGCTCTTCTCGCGGTTGCGGCACTTTGAGGTGGAAGGGATGGCGCGTGGTTCTCTACCATCCTGTCCTGCCAAGAGGTGGTGGAGATTTACTCAAGTAGGTCGTCCAATCTTCTGGAGTGTGGAAGGTTATGGTGACCCCAGCACCAACCACACTCCGGGAGGCTAAGTCGTGGCGGCTTAGTTATCCGATGACGAAACCGGTTGGCAATAATTTTACTGGTAGCAGTAGCCTTTTGCTATATGAGGGAGATAGCCCTAACTTGAGAGTCATTCTGGCTTTCGAACAAGTTCATCTCCACCCTGCGGGGTAACCCTGAGCACTCGTGCTGGTGGAGCTATGTGGACGGCCGACCAAATCCGTCCTTCGGGCAGTTTGGTACCTCTGGGTGCGTTGGGTCCCTGGTCTATTCTCCAGGGTCCCTGTATCCCAGCTGGGTTTGGCTATCCATGTCCCAGGTCAACGCAAGTTGGAGTTGGACTCAAGGTAAAACCTTCCTTCTGTCCTCCTCTGGGTGCAGGACCTAGCCCGCCAGGATTTAGGTATCAATGCATCCCCGTTTCCTTTTCGGATGGTTCGAAAAAAGGACGCTAGGAAGCACTTACAAACATCTATATCATCCCTTGCGAACATCTTTCTGACTTTCAATTTAGAGATGTATAACATTAATTCAATCAAATTTAAGCATAGAAATATACAGATTCAAATTTTAAAATACAAATCTCAGAATTAACAGTAGAACATAACACTAATTCGTGTTGCAAACAAATATCAATGATTATTCAGATTAAAACGAACGACTGCATGTGCGACCTGTGTTGATCGAAGTCCGTGATACAACTATCAGCAATTAGAGGCAATAGACTTGAGACTGTTGCGAGATCTGGAAATTCTGAGAACAATTCCGAAAGGGCAAACGTATAATTGGCTACCTGATAGGCAGACTGAAAGGGGAAGATGCATTGTACGGTTACTGCCATTTTAAATTGTTGCTTTACTTTTGACTACCAATACAATATAATTAAACCACAGTATTCAAATAATGTTTACCGTTTAACTCGTACAAGTACATGAACAAATTTCTTAATGTAATTAATGATTTCAAATATTGTTTCATGGAGTTTGATAAAAATAAGAATATGGTATTGGTATTTAAATATTTTTTATTGCCTTTTTTATTATCAATGCAATGGTTACATATATACTGTTTGATGTTGTTCTTATTTCACTCAAATATCGCAATTACACTTAAAAATTACAAGTCAAATCATATCCCATTTTAAACACTAAGCAAATCAAATTAAATTGATGTCACAATTAAATACATTAGTAATTGTAATACAAATTATGGCATTCTTACATTTATTTCATGAAGAAAAACACGTCTAAATATTTGCAGTTGCAATATTTATAACAATATATTCTATCCAACAGTCGATGAAGATAATTTCTCCTTTTTACCTAGTATTTGCAGGTTTATGTAGAGTGTAGTTGTGCCTGCTATGTTGTTATGATTATGTGTGTGGCAATTCATTAGGTAAGTTAAGAGAAAATATAATTACCCCACCTTGCCTTGAGTTGCGTATATATTCGTGATCCTCTCTTTCAAAGCCAGTTTTTGAAACTACCTTGGTACACAATCAGCGTCTCATTGTACAAACGACATAACAGAGATCGACATTATTTTTATCAAATTTTAATAAAATAAGTATATGATAAAAGAAAACTGGAAATTAGGTAATTGCTTAATGCAATAAAGCATTGTTACGGGATTACATAGTTTACATACCTAGGAGCCAACCTCATTAATGGAAACTGATGAGATACGTGAATTATAGCTGGAACCTCTAGAGTAATCAAATCCTCATATATGTCAGTTATGTCAAGTGTAGCTCACGTACTGGAGACTATGTTACTCTCTGGGAAAGGCATTGAAAGGGAGATACACAGCTAGTATCTTATTTAACTAAGTAGAAACAAAGTATTGAACAATTTAAATTACAGCCAATCCTCTTAATGAGATTAAAGTCAAAGTTAGGTATTCTTGAAAGTTTCCATTTAGAACCCATTACTCTTGTAAGAAGACCGTCAATTGATATCTGTATCAATAAATTTTGTAATATGACATTTCGAAATCCGTATAACATGATTTATTTAACTTGGACAATAACAATTACATATATAGATTTATTACCTAGGGACGTATTTTATGCTTTTTGTAATAAAGAATAATTTATAACTCCTCATAGCGGTGACAATCACACGTGCAGGTGCTATCACCTTAAATACAGGCGCAGTAACTTAAGAAGTGAACATAACGTGCTTAATTTGATTTCAAACACTGTGAATGTAATCGTACACTGGCAGACAGGACAAAGCGCTACAAAAATACCGCTGCAGTCCGTGGACCTGGTTCAGTAGATTCAGCTTTAATTTATCTGAATTCGTTGATCCTACGAGACCGGGAGAGGAATATGTGATAATTTATAACTGTTTAATCCTACAACATGGAGCGTGAAATGACTTGTCATCCCTTCCACCGAGTTAAGGTAACAAGATATTGTCAAATGATCTACATCCTCCTCGAAAATAATTAGGTTCAGTTGCCGTTACTTATTAAAATTCGTTTACTTTGCATGGTTTTGTAATAGTATTTTCTACAATGGCATACGGTTGTTTCATGTAAATACATAATTTTTGTTATTCTGAATGTGGTTGTAAGATTAACGTGTCATGTAATCGCGTAGAGGAATTGTTTTAGAAACGAAAATCAGAAACAATGATGGATCCATATCATTGCATAAAATTTTATGTCATTTTTATAAGTAAAATACATAGAATTTAGATGTTTACAAATTATTGCAAAGGGAAGAAACAACATAAACACATTTTCAAAAGACGCAATAGTAAAACCAAATTCGTGGTTAACTCAATACTTTTATTTGTTTCATTTAACCATCATCAATTGCGTCACTGTTTGGAACTTTTACCCATTTACGTTCTCCCATCCAAATCTAAGCAGTTAAGAGCTAATTTCAAATAAACGAAAATGATTATTGACGATACTTTAACAACTCGGGAATTCTCCTACGACAGAAAATAAGTGTCTAAAAATCACCCCGAATTAAAAGAATGAAAAATATTCGCTACCTTAATGTCTAAGATAATTCCTGGTTCCTTAAATGAGTAAACAATTATGTTTAACTAAATAGAGAAAAAAATATACCAGGCATCGTAAGGAATCCAAAATACACCCGATACTTTAAGGCGGCCAAAAATACTCCTGGTAACATTTTGTCAACCACGTCCAGCTTCACGTCGAGGACTGTAATATTTCCTTAATGCGAGAACTAAACTCAGCGATTGCTATAACCCTGGAATACGCCAATATCGTTATTTTATAACTATTTTTTTATGTAAAGCCCTGCGACAACCACCCGTTCTTTTTCGAGTTGAAATGACACTTTAAATGACAGTATTTAATTGAGCGACCCAGAAAACGTTTTTCTGACGCTAATCATGACAGTTTACAATATTTTTATATGCCACCCCATCCACCCCACCCCTAGATATTCTAGGTGTATCTTAACCTCAAGGTGTGTTACTCGAACGTCAATAACGTTCGTTTAAATTTTGCTAGATATTTCTCTACGATTTAGCATGCTTTAACATTCCATCCCCGTTCGCCCCTGGAAAGTCGCTTAACGCTTCCAGAGGTCGCGGGTTTGTGCACAATTCCCTAACGTTTCATTGAAATTGGATGAATGGTATAGGATCGGATAGGGGACAGAAAAAATAAAGGTACATTGATTTATAGATATATATTTAATATTTAACTAATATATAATGACTTAAAAGAAGTTTGAATGTAGTTTTCAGCAATATTATTCCATTGTTATAATAATAAAAATATATAAAATACTAGTACCTATTAAACTATGATATTACTGTAGAATTCTGTTTCTGTAAAATGTACGTTGTTGACGGTTGCTTGTCCTTTGTTACTGTGACGTACTTCATTCATTTCGTCCTACAATAAATGGGTGTCATTTTAACAATGACGTACGTTGAGTTTATTATAGACGAGCAATAACATCGTGGTAAGAATCACGAGGAATTAGAAATTGTTACTATGGTCTTTGCCAATGCATGAGAAGCGAAAGTCTTTGACGTATGCCATGTGTGTCTCGAACATGTTTTTGATCAATTCTGCATATGATACGTGTTCAAAGTGAAACTCCAAAGCTCCCTTAGCCCAGTATATTTCACTTCACCCTTTCAACCAAGTTGTTTCAGTGCACTGCAGCACATATTACACAGCCATAGGCGAGGATGTGATCCTTTCCATGGCAAAGGGTTGTGCGAGTGTGATGTGCTATTTCAACTGTGAATTATCATCATAACCTGATCACTGAGCCAATATCATTTACCAAATTGTTTGCACAATACTTCCAAGTCCAGTGAATAGGAGTTAAATGGCGTTAATTTAGGTTAAAACATACAAATTATTTTAATGGAATAATATAATATTTATTTATTTCAATAAATACTGTAATTCTTCGAAATTCTTCAGCCTACAATTTATATGATTGAAAAGTTACAGTTCCCTAATGGTAATTTTGAATATGAAACAATTATAAAATTATTAATGTACACGTTCGATTAACTATTCCTTTCATTTTGATTGTTCAAGTGAAAACGATTGCACGGGTAAACGATACAGAACTACAAATTACTTAAATCGTCTCTAACTAATAATTATATATGGGAAAAATATTTATTTCTTACACAAAGTTGAGATTATGCTGGAAATGTTTGCGAGTACTGCTCGGCATCAGTGACAGTATAAAATGAGCCAGTATTTACCCGAAGAAACAGTATTTAGATTGTTGTAATGAGTTATTTAAGAAACAATTTGTTACGTAAATAACTGTGTGTAATCTTTGCTGCTAATATACTTGGCTTATTCGAAGCCATTACTGCTTTTTAAGACTCTAAGATTGTATTTGTACAAACACTTTCAACAAAACCAATTAATTATTCAAAAATCCTTTATTCTATTTAATGAAATAAGAGAAAATCAGAAGCTTTCGGCATACTATACTGTACTCATCTGCAAAAAAATATTAACAACTTAAAAACTATACGTATCCATAACAATTCAAACAGATTGAAAATAACGGATTACGAAATGAAAAGAAACGAAATCTGACTATACCCTTAATTACCGTTTACGGAAATTTAATTATTTTGGTTTGTACTTACAACTGTCCATCTGGTACCAGACTTAATGATTTCGAAGCTTGGGACACAATTCACAAAAGACCATTAATCACAGACTAAACTTGAACAAACACACGGTTGTATTTCTTGGATTACTCCTCCATGAACTCGATTATCTGCAACTCCGGTCAACCGTCGGACGTATTAAATTTCGACGATTTTTGCGGAAAATGTTATTTCGGAGCGCGTATGTATCTGAACGGGGCGCTAAACCTTTAATTTCAGCTTTTCAGATTTTTATATATAACTTGTCTCTCCTTCTAGATTCTTTTTACAAATGTAATGATTGACATATAAGTCTCTCAGTTGAAGTTACTATGTTTGAACCACGCTGTTCGTACTCTAAATTTCGCTCCCTCTCTCGACCACAAGATTCGCCAGACTGCAATCAACTGAACTTCCGTACAATGCGCGCAGTTCACAACAAAGCTCGCCGACAAAGAGCTGCCGTCCATTGTCGTCCTTTAAGAATTTGTACCGCAGAACAATCCAATATATTTAAACAATTAATGGCCTCCTTAATTAGTATTACAATATATTACCCATATATTCCGCCTATACTAGGAGCTTCGTGCAACCTTGACGCTGAACCTCCATTTTACCAAACTTTCCTATTATCTATCCTATAAAATCTTACATTTTTTCCTATTTATGGTAATAGCTCGTACCAAGTCCACTTGGGCTTCGGCTGCGACGGACGAAAATTGTACAGTTTTCCGATAGCTTCTGATTTTCTGTTCTTTAATGAACTATAATAAAAGATTTTTGAAGACAGAATTGGTTTTATTGATAGTTTTTTGGAACATGAAAAGTTGTTCATGTTAACTATTAGTAAACTCTAAATTTCTTTATTAAAAGTATCTTAATATCAATTATGAAATAAAATTATGTTGATGATTATGTATAAATTATTTATTCACATACATTTGTCTTTAATTAATTATTGCTTTTAAATTTAAAATATATATCTGTTTCTCCTTAAATTACATCATTTAAAAAATCCTGAATCTGTCATGACAGTGGAATTAGAGTGGCACGTTTTCAGCATACTACAGATGGCTGATCCACTCGAGAGCTGGTTCAAAGAGCTAACTCCATCCACGGAGTTAGCGAGCTCTGACTCGGCAGAAAAGAGGGCTCTTCTGATCCCAACTGAATCCCCACCCGAAAATTGGATCCGGACGTTAGCCCGACACCCACTTGCCCGAAACACGTATTCCTGACAACAATATCCCGATTGACGTTTGCCCGACAGGTCATTATCCCGACTGACTTTTTCCCGACAGTACATTAGCCCGATTTAAGTTTGCCCGAAAGATCATTATCCAGGTTGAAGTTTGCCCGACAGGTCATTTTCTCGAAAGGTGCATTTTTACCAAATAAAACATAATATAAATATTGCAGAACAGTTAATATGTTAGTTATCTTATTTTACATGATTATTATTTTAAATTAAGTTACTCATTAATGTGTGAAACAACCATTCTTGGTACACGTATCACTTTAGATCAACCCTCCATGTATTTACGAAACCTCTAGCATCTTCGGGTGGAGCTATAAGGAGATGGAATTTTCAAAATATGCAATAACGGCATTTAATGGAGAGGAATTAATAGATTACGGGGTCGTTAAGATTCATTATGTCACTCTGGATTTTTTCATTCCCTAACGACATTAGGACTGCTCTACAGCTGGGCTGAAAGAAGCTGTTAAAAATACAACAATTACAACCGAGATTTATGTCGAATCAGTCGTAATGTTAAACGCTGGGTTTAGTTTTAGCATCCCGGCAGGGTTAAGTTAAAGTTGAACCCCTAGTTTTGGGAGTTAAAAGGGGTAATAATAATAATTTGATATAGACCGAGATTCGTGTCGAATAAACCGGATTCGACACTAATTTTTGGCAATATAAAATCATTATTACCACTCCTTTCAACCCCCACCACTAGGGGCGAAACTTTAACCTGCTGGAATGCCATAAGTAAACCCAACGAATACCATAACACCGGATCTTAGTCATTATTACAATTTTTTATCACCTTTCACTTCACCCCTAGAGCAGTCATTATGCCGTTATGGGATAAAGACGTCGAGAGTGACATTATGAATCTGAAATTTCAAATTATTAAAATTTGGTACATTAAAATATGAAAAGTTCATTTGTAAGAAAGATTATGAAACGTTATATTTCCGAAACAGAAGTTGTAAACCTATTAAACACTTTCACTTGACAATATTTATTATTTCGTATTCTCGGCCTTGGTGTTTTGGGCGCAAAAATTCATGCTGTAAAAGAAATAAAATGCACTTATGTATTTGAACATAATAGAAATACTACTGCACAATTTAATGAATTTCCTTCATTGCTTTTTAAACAGTTTAGTGTAGGACAGTGAATGTAAAAAAATGAGAAATAAATATACAATGTTAACATTATAATAACAATAAAATAATCATTAATCATAACCGGGCATCGACATTCGTTATCCGCGGCGTTTCGATGGACAAAGAGTACTTCTTGTTGATATATTATGATCAGAACTTAATTTCCCACAAATTAAAACAAAATCAACGACACCATTTTTATTGACTGACATTATTTGTGTATAGAAAATTTGCGTTTTTGTCGTTTATTTTCCAATGTTTACTTACTATCAATAATAGACATTTATCTTTGTAAGTTTATGTTTAACTGAGGGAATACATTAAAACTTTTCAACCAATTATTGACATGAGACAGGCTTTCTGATATTATTAAATAACCATCATTAGCATAGAGGGTGAGTATTTTTCGTCAAGTTGTCGATTTATTATATGAAAAGGCATGGACATACATTAATTACTGTGAGACTATGTAAGCTATTTTCTGCGTAACGATCAATCAGTTCAACCACATTTTTTCAGAAATCCACAGTAACAGGAATTGTATCATAAATGTGAAAATTAATCTAATTAAATAAAATAAGTGTTGTTTGTAACAATGAATTTTATTTTACGTTTACGTTTCTTGCATTAGGTTATCAGAAACCGATGTCATACAAATTCTCGTCTGTCACACTGTATTTTTATCGCCTTTCACAATAAAACTGAAGATCTCATTTCGATTAAACGCTGTTTCGTTTTATTACTAATAATATGAATTAATAAACAAATAACAGACAAATATAAATGCTAAATAGAATACCACACAACGTTTCTGCCATCCTTACTGCGTGAGCCGTAAGAACAGCGTAGTGAAATAAGTCGGTTATTAACGTTATCAAACTGCCTTCCGTCATTTTGAGACCAAATAGCGGACGTTAATAAACCATAGTTAAACAGATGGATTTTGCAGAGATATTTTTATGTACAGAAAAACAACTAACCGGGTTTTGTCTGCAGCGGTTAAAAGCTAAAATTCTGAACCATCATTGAAAGTTAAAATTTAAAATTAATTTTGACTAATGCCTTTAAGGAACATACGTATTTTGGTATGTAAAGAGTAGGCGAGAAGTTGCATATAATCTTATAGATAGATCAAGAAGTAAGAAAAAGTATAATTTTAAAGAAATAGTTACAAGAAACAGCTTCAAAAAAAGAAAATGAATCAAACTTCAATCTGATCGATAGTACACCCTATGTATACAAATCTTCGTTATAATCCTAACGTTAAGAACCGTAAGAAGGATCAGCTACTTGAACTCAATTATAAATTATTACTATTATCGGATTCATGAAACACGGTCGAAGATTAAAGCTACTTTTTTATAGTTAATATGATTGCCAAAAATGTTTGTGTTTTCGAATGACCATATTTCCTCAGTCTGGTTCGTAGCATTACTAAGCAGTAGGCGTACGTTTCCATTACTTATCAACTCGTGGTTCCTTTAAAGCGCAACATCTACAAGCAGCGAAGCCGGCAGATCACGTTTTCGCAGATCAACAAAACATTGATCATGAGGAAAGGGAAATATATGCGATTCGAGAAGCTAATTTCTGCGAAGGGGCTCACACAAACTTGAAAAATAAATTCTATAAATTCGAATTTATAAAACAATTAACATTAAGATACTTTTATCTTTAGAACAGGTGGATTTCTTTTCCAAATTTTTTTTTTGTGGAATGTAAATTCGATAGATTATAATTTTTTATTCCACCTTTTCTCCAATGAAATGTTGTTTTTAATTGGCTCTCCACGGTAGTTACTATATATTAAACATTAAAATGTCAGAAATAATTCATTTGTGCCTCACTTATTATATGGATACGAATAAATTAATTATCCCCATAATGGAGTAGAAACCGTCGGCTCTGTATCGCTGAAATAAACAGTGTGGAATGATTCATACAGTAACGCGAGCTATTTGGTGGCGGCAGCTATTATTTCGTCATCTTGTTGGACTCGGAAGGTGGCGTACGTTCCTTTAGGGGGTAATGGAAGAAACGAGACAATGGGCCTGCTCAAAAGTGGGTGATAAGTGGTGACTAACAGCAAAAACTGTCCGGAAACATATATTTAGCAGACGGTCATACAAAATTTTAAAAATATGGAATTTGAGAGTTTCGTTGGGCGAAATCTGGCAGTCGGTCACGAGCCACAGTCAAGGGTAGTCGGGTCTGACACATGACCCGAGCAGTAAACGATCCAGCGCAAAGTTGAGAGGGCGCACCATCTGTCCGACGCCGACATATGATGTAACTGGCAGAACCAGCCACACCGTCCGCCATCACTGTAGAGCAACGCACATCACCAGACATAACTATTAGAAATTTGTCGCTACGGTATCGTGAATATTATATTTTTATTTCCAAGTATCGTAAAGCCAGAGTCCTCAGTTTATTAACTTCAATTCAATTTGCCATGTTGCGGTTCTTTCAGAGAAAGAGAAAGTTTTTATAATTATTTGATTGTTTCTTTTATATATTAATTCAATTTTTAATGTAATTTTGCCATTACATTATTATATTAAAATAATTAAAATCTTTTTATTATGAAACTTTCATAATATACACCGAAGTAATGGTATAATGAGGATTAATTATAAAATGTCCAACATGTCCAGATTTGCAGTTTTGGAGTTCGCTGAGTTGATTAGTGAAATTAACAATGCCGGTTAAGTTGAAGTTAAGGACCCTTAGGCAAAATGGTGGTGAGGGTTATAAAGATGCAAATTATCTATATTAATATTCGAAATCACCAAGAGATGATAAGTATAGAATTAATTCGTCTTTCTAATATAAGACTTTTCCGTTTAACGCCGGGAACTTAACTCCAACTCAGCACCCGTACCCTAGATAAGGCTCCAGACTAGTCTAAGAGGATGAAGGGGCACAATATAAAGTTGCAACAATGGAAGCATGAACCAAAACTCTTTCCGCGAGATATGGCATAACGGTCTGATACTAGCACTCATCTATCCACGTTTCAGCCTTCTTTGCTGAATCGAGGCGACCATCGGAACTTACGAATAAAATACAACACCCACTCGATACATACGAACCTTGTGTCGAACTGAAGAAACTAAATGTAGTATTTTCAATGTAATAACAACAATACCTCACGCTCATCCTTTATTCAAAAATAAACTGCAAATATATATCTACAAGCTATACAGATAATTGATCAAAGTAGTTCATTCCATAACATCCTCCCCGCCTTAGTCGACTTCCAAGGAGACGACCAGCTGAATTGGGTGGACGACCGACGACCCATTGTTTGTTCGTAAGATGACGGTTCGGTCTCTACCATCTCTTCCTTTTAAGAGATCCTCGTCGAATATATTCTTCCACGTATGGCGAAGACATGCATCGTCTTGAAGGAGGACAACGTCGCCTATCCTATTTGATTTCTGAAACTGTCGAACCCCATTAAATTTTCATTGGGTTATATATTAATTCTTCCAACTTTTTCAAAAGTCGTCCATCAGCTTCTGTTGATGCCTGAATTAATTTGTTAGATCCTTTATATCTCCCGGTTCTGGTACTCTAGGTAATTGCAGTGTGGCGTTCTCCTACGACAAAATGTGAAGGAGTCAACACGTTTACAGTCTCAGCTTGTCTTAATGGACGCTAATTCAGTGCACCTTCTATGCTAACCAGATATGACTTCAGACTTTCTTCGTCAACATTTTTGCTTCCGTAAACTTTCCAGAAACATCGATTATCGGATCCCACCATTCTCTCTCACCAACATCGCCACGAAGCAGCACGAGTAGTGATAAATTTCCACGATATCCGGTCTTGTGAATAGTATTTTTGAATCCTTTTACCCATCAGTGCTAACCAAAGATATTATTGTAACTCCTTGATGGTGGAAGTGTTGTCTGAATATATTGAATTCCACACATCTCGTCTTCTAATTTTTGCAATTCTAAATTAAATCTGTCGTTAATTATGTAAATTATGTAAAACTTTCATTATGGCGCATGTAAATAATGCTACATATGAATTATTTGTGGTTTGATCTTCTCTTTTGATGTAAGATGGAACAGAAAAATCCATTGAATGATCTGAGACGCCAAGATTTAAGTAGTCATTGTTTAACACTTTTTTTTCTGAAAAATAGCTTAATGAACTAATGAACTTAAAGTGGCTCGATCCGTCTGTATCTTACCTGGAATACTTTCCTGAGAAAATACATGCACTTCAACCAAATTTCCTGCTGCCAATACGATCTGAACTAGCACGGTTTAATCCTTATCTAGACAACGGATTTATTAGTCTCTGATTTATTTTGTCTTCAATTTTACAAATTTAGTGGATACCAACGTCACCATTTCTATGTGAAGGTCGCCATCACTTCTGCCATTTTATAATTAAATACACGCGCGTTCGCGTCCATCACTTTGGAGTTAGTACAGTATTATCAGAGCACAAGACAGAATTCTGGATGCTGGATCACAGACAGGCAATAAAAAAGCATCAGGCTTTCTTGAAAAATGGTAAAAAACAACATTTTCATAAGAAATAATGGCGTCATTTATCCTTAGGCAATATTATCTACTTTAGCAAAACACTCACTTAATAATAGGTTTTTCCGATACCATTGATGTCTTGCGTTCTGGCCTCAAACTCGTACATAAATGTGCTCTTCACTAACAGCCTGGCTGCAGTCGGAAATGGGTCACAAAAATTAATGGCTGACTCTGAGGGAGTAGCAGAAAGAAAGAAGGGGCTGCCGAGCGGTAGTGGAGTGAACCTGTATTCTTTCATGTCTTCTGTTGTCTTCGAACACCCGTTTCCGTCCCTTTCCACTCGATACCAGAAAAATCTGGTTAGGATTCTGCATTTTGTATGGAGACTTTGTTGTAGGAAAACTTGTGTTCCACCGCCGATTATTTCCTGTTTGTGGATTCGGAAACGTAGAAGTGCTGACAGAATTTCTAGTAGCTAATTCGTTCCAGGTTACATTGCGTTACATTCACGGGATGATGTATCGAAAACAACTCCAATTTGTTTTTGCATTTTTGACCTTATTAACAGAATGATGAGGCTTATAAAATATAACTTCCTCTCCATCTTCATTTACTATTTCGACCTGTTTGTTTTCGATATATTCGATTTTTTAGAGTGATATATGTTTCTATATTTTACGTTCATCTTTACCTACCCTAGAAATGTCTGGAAACGTGATTCGGTATATCTTCTATTTCATCTATGGATTACTTTTTTTCTCCCTTGGTAGAGACACTTTTCTTTTTCCGTCTTCTAATCTGAAAGACTCGCGGAATTCTCTCAGAATTTATGAACCTCTTATGGTGCTCGTAAACGAGCAACAAATATTCCACATTGCCGGCAATATTTTAGGAAACTATGGCCAGGAAATATTTCCGGACAAGATGTTGTCTGCCGCACGTTTGTATATCCCGGTAATATTTCGGCCACAGTGTAGCCCGAGCATTTCCCGCGTACACGTAGTACAATAATAATGGCCGAAAATGATGATTAATTATCAAATTTCAAGTAATTAAATAAGAGAAGAATGTGGATTCGACCTTATTTAAACAAACGAGAAACACTTCACAATTTAAGCAAATAATTAATTCTTGACAATTATTTATTTAAAAACTTCACCAGAATGTCGACTTTGAATATTTGCTTAAAATAATTGGGCCTGTGATTGAGAAAAAGGACACGGTGATGAGGAAAGCAATACTGATTACTAAAAGATTGGTATTCACCCTTTCTTGGTGACGGGAGACTTCTATAAATCTGTGATGTATTTATTCAGAGTATGGGATTGTTCAATTTCGCACATCGTTCGATAAGTATCCGTAGGTTTAATGGCAGGATGAAATTTATTAATGTACAGGCTATTTGTTAAATATTAATTTTGAAAATTAGAAATTAACTTTTCTTCTTATTTTCATTTTTTTTTTTGCATACGTCAACTCATGCCAAATTTATTGCTTGCCAACCATCTTTCGTCACTTGGCGATCTTCAGCTATAGTCCATCGACTTCACGTCCAATAATGATGGATTTGAGCGTACTTCATCGATAAATTCAATAGTTTTCTCGTTTGACCAATTCATGAGTGGAATACTGAATGATTTTACCCAGAGAGAAACGTGTAATATTAATTGGTAACACAACTGATTGACTACAGAGACCTCTAGGTGAGGTCTAGGAACTATTGTGGCCCGGCAATGGTTTCGTGTTTTTGACCGATGTCACCAACAACACGCCGGCCAGTACTTAAAATTCGGGCAATTTTTTTTCTCTCTCAGTCTACCACTTCTCTCTTAAAATCTATATCAGTGAATGAGTGAATGCATCTGGTATTAAAGGGTATTATGCCCTCTGGTGTGGATCAAACACAAGTATGTATTCCTTCTGTTCTAAGTTAGTTATTAACATCACGTGCAGAGGGGTGTAGAAAATGATAGACCCTCATGCTGGCGGTCCGTGCTTACGAGGTAGCACCGCATTTACTTTCCTCCCTAGGTAATATGGTTGAGATTATTGTGATTAATCACACCAGACTACTCAGAAAATGATCTCCTATAATCATTGGAACAGCCGGCCAACCACATATTCTCCAAATGTAGTCTATAACCTGAATTTCGTATGCTGCATCCTCACAGCAAAGCCGTACCTGATGCAGTGTCACTGTTAGGTGAATACTAGGTAGAAATCGTAGAATCCTTAAACAACGACCAGGGGTACCTCGCGTTGCCTTTTGCATCCTCCCTTATCATTCCTTCCTATGCTGGTATAGGGGAAGGCCACCACGTGGATGTTCCCTGCACAACTGGAGGAAGATGAAAGGGGGGAAGAAGAGTGGTAGGACAAAATTCATCCTTTGGGTATGCTAGTCCTTGGTTTGAACCATGTATCAATATTACTTAAACTAGAACCAATGTAACTATAAGCCAGTACATCCAGCTCGTGTTTGAGATGTTTAATTTAGGTCTTCACGAGCGTTGAGCAAACAATGATGTTCGCTGTTCTCGTCGGAACAGTGCCAGCTGCCTTAAAATAAAACCTATGCATTGACTATGGAATTCTGCTGCCCCACAGAAAACTCAAAACTTGTCATCGACCATCAGAAGGACGAGATGGTTAGTACCGACAGGACGACATATATTATGCAGGTTTTACTAGCGTTTCCGCGGCATCACGTTTTGAGAAATGCCGTGTAGTGTCCTTAAACTACTCAACGGCTACCTTCTTCCCATCCTATGCTATTAAAGGAACCTGAGGGAGCTGGTCTTTCAGCGACAATATCTCACAGGTGGAACCTTACAGGAGAGCAGAAGGAGTCTACCCACGCCTCAGTTTTTGAGAACTTGTACCCATCAGCCAAGCAAGTTGGTCGGTTTTGAGAGTTTTATGTTCAGAGGTCATAGACGTTGGACACTCGGCAATTTGCCCGATTCAGTTACAGAATGAGTTCTTAGTTCAGCATTCAGGAAAGCGTCTAGGATTATAGAGCTTCCCGCGTGGCTTATGCCCGATCTTGGACGTATTTTCAGTTTCACGCATCTGGGCAGTGCAGATCATTCGTGCGTATCCCATACCACTGCCCCCTCCGCATACAACACTCACCTTCTCCCGCCATCGGGACAAGTACCAGATGTCCGACCTACCTGATGCAGGTTTTTCTAATGTTTTTCTGCATCATTTTAGGCGAATGCCGGGTAGGATCCTTAAACTATAATCCGGAGGCCCTAGTTAAGTCTTGTCTACCTTCCTCTACCCTTCTTTTAAATCCCTTCTTATGCTATTAAAGGGGATTTGCCCTCACGTAGCCTGTTATTCTAAATGAAAACTACCCGATGGCAACAGGAAAACTTGTGAGAGCTGTCGTTAGCTATCGCATGCAGAACTTTTTCGGAGAGACAGAGAGCGCTACCTTTTGGGATGCCTTCTTCTCTCTCTGATTTTGAACTAAGGTTCCCACAAGCCGAGGCACCTGGGTCTGTTTTGAGAGGTGTACGTTCCGGTGTCACAGACCTTGAGCATACGATAAGAGTTCTCCGCTATTCCTATTGGAATAGTCGACCAGCTGCCTTCTAAACTGGTCAAGGCACTGAGACGCGAATGCTGCGCCCCCACAGCAAACCCCTCTCCCGCTATCGGAAGGAACAAGTACCTAATGCCCGACCTACGTGATGCAGGTTTTCTAGGGTTTTCCCTGCATCACTTTCATAGCCCTTAAAAATACAGCCCGTGTTCCCTAGTTGACCCTTGGGTACCTTGTTCTACCTTTCCGTATCCTCAGTTTCAGACCCTTTCCTATGCTTTGAGAGGAGTGGCCACTATATATATTAAGCTATATAGAGCGTGTCTCCACCTTCTTCTTTATAAGCCTCTCAGCTTTCTACCTTCTCTACTTGGTGCATAAATCTTCCTATACCTTATCTATCAGTACCATTTATATTAAAATTTCGTAAATTTGGTAAAGGCGTAGGCTCGTTCGCGTTTACGTACATAACTGTTATAAAAAAAGCGCATTCAGAAAAAAGCAATAAAAATTACAATGGGACAGAAATGTAATATTTCTTAATCGATATATTGGAAAAGCGCACATTTATACTAATTAAAATATGTATCTATGTTGCATTGCGTTCACATAGAGTTATTCGTTTCCGATAGTTCAAACAGCAGAAATTCCTGCAACTGGATACCTGCTCTCCATTCTAGTGTTCTAATTTAATGGTACGCTATTCACAATGGAGTTATTTGTTCAGAACATCACAATAAAGTTTTTACGCTACTTTTAAAAACAGTGTCCGAAAAATTACTATTCCGGACGAAAGAATATTATTTGGAAAAAATTATTTATAATTTAAGACATCAGTATTAAAATGGTATTATGGTTTAATATTTTGTTTTAATACTCAACAGTTAAAATAATTTTTCTTTATACGTGGACCGTTGGGCTGATATTTTATTTATTGACGGTAATCACTATTTACCTCTTGCCATAACATTAGGAAGTATAATAGCGCTATTAGACAACTATGCTGTTAAAAAAAACATTAAATCACCTTGCTGTAACTACGGTATAAAAGTTCTAGTCATAAGATTAAAAACCCAATTGACTAATATATTATTTATCAAGTAATATAAAATAATTACTCATTAATAAGAATTATTCTGTTCGAAAATGAAAACTTTGCTTTAATTACCGAGTTCTTCATTTTAACAGGTTTGAAGGTGATTGTATTTTCGTTTTCTCATATTTTCATACGACATTAACGAGCTATATCTGGAGCCATTTATCCGTTGGGGAACCAGTACAATTCCATTACGGGAGAAAATGGAATCATTAACCTTACCTAAACGCCCATTACAACGTGCTGCGCTCCACTTTCCATTTTTGTGCATTTGCTTTCCTAAATATGCATCACCTTCGCCAATGGCCATATTGAGTCTTCGATATTCCTTTCCCTTGGGAATCTTTAAGATTTAGTTATACCACTGTACACTATATAGTAATAATTTATTTGCCCTTTCGTAACTGCATTATTAGAGAATCTAAATATCGTAAACATAATTGTTAAGTTTTTTTTGGGTGGGGGGTGGGGGATCGGTAAAAATTTACATGAGGGAAATCCACGTGGTGGAAACTATCCTTTAATAGCATAGGAAGGGATCTGAAAGAGGGGATGCGGAAGGGTAGAGGAAGGTAGCCAAGGGTTAACTAACCGGGCTATAGTTTAAGGATCCTACCCGGCATTCGCCTAAAAGAAATGCAGGACAAACCCTAGAAAAACCTCCATCAGGTAGGTCGGGCATTTGGTATTTGTCCCACGCCCTTCCGATAGTGGGAGAGGAGTTTGCTGTGGGGACGCAGCATTCCCTTCTCCGTGCCTCGACCAGTTTAGGAGGCAGCTGGCCGACTATTCCAATGGGAATAGCGGACAACTCTTACCATATGCCCAAGGTCTGTGACCCCGGAACATACACCTCTCAGAACAGGCCGAGGTGCCTCGGCTTGTGGTAACCTTAGAATCTTTTTTTTTATCAACAGGCTACATGAGGGTAATCCACGTTAGGCAACTCCCCTTTAATAGCACGGGAAAGGATTTGAAAGGGGGGATGCAGAAGGGTAGAGGAAGGTAACCAAGGGTTACTAGGGCCCCGGGGCTATAGTTTAAGGATCCTACCCGGCATTCGCCTAAAGAAATGCAGGGAAACCCCTAGGAAAACCTGCATCGAGTAGGTCGGGCATTGGGTACTTGTCCCACGCCCTTCCGATAGCGGGAGAGGAGTTTGCTGTGGGGACGCAGTATTCCCTTCTCCGTGCCTCGACCAATTTAGGAGGCAGCTGCCGACTATTCCGATGGGAATAGAGGACAACTCTTACCGTATGCCCAACGTCTGTGATCCCGGAACATACACCTCTCAGAACAGGCCGAGGTGCCTCGGCTTGTGAGAACCTTAGTTCAAAAACGGAGAGGAAAAGGCATCTTTTTTTTTTTTTTAGGGCAATAGGCTACATGAGGGTAATCCACTTAGGGCAACTCCCCTTTAATAGCATAGGAAGGGATTTGAAAGGGGGGATGCGGAAGGGTAGAGGAAGGTAGCCAAGGGTTAACTAGGGCCCCCGGGCTATATTTTAAGGATCCTACCCGGCATTCGCCTAAAGGAATGCAGGGAAAACCTTAGAAAAAACCTGCATCGGGTAGGTCGGGCATTGGGTACTTGTCCCACGCCCTTCCGATAGCGGGAGAGGAGTTTGCTGTGGGGACGCAGCTTACCCCTCGCCATGCCTTGGCCTGTTTAGGAGGCAGCTGGCCGACTATTCCAATAGGAATAGCGAACAACTCTTGCCGTATGCCCAAGGTCTGCGACCCCGGAACATACACCTCTCAAAACAGACCGAGGTGCCTCGGCATGTGGGAACCTTAGTTCAAAAAAAACCCAGAGAGATGTGAGAGCATCCCCAAAGGTAGCCCCCGCCAGAGCTCTCTGGGAAGGTTCATCTGCGAGAAATACTCTCGCAGGTTTCCTTTATCGAAAAGGCATCTCCAAAAGTAGCCCCTTCGTATCTCTCCTACAAGGTTCTACCTGCGAGAGAATATCTCGCAAAAGTATGAATAGCGCGGTCCAAGAAGTTCAACTGCTAGATCTGTTAGTTTGCATAAAACGCGAGTAAACAGTTTTGACGGAGAGACTCAAATATTAATCGCAAAAGGTTTTGCTTTACACAGACTTAACTAAATATCGCATAGAAGGATTAAGGAGATCTATGTCCGAGGGCTGACTGAGGGGCGGCTGATCCAAAGTTCCAGGTGGCAGAGAACGAGAACATCGACCGAGTGTATTAAAATTTTATTGTGTAGAATCAGTGAATAATGGTCTTCTTAATGAGTGTTGTTCTCAAGCTCAAAGAATCAGATCTGGTACCAGAAAGACAATCGTGAGTACAAAAGAATTATTTAAAATCTGTAAACGAGGAATAAAGGTAGAAGTCAGACTTCGTTCGTTTTTCTTTTCATTTAGTTTCGTTTATTTCGTTTATTTTCATATTGTATTAAGTTAGCTTCAATGAGTTTGAATTCTTAATGTTAGTTTATTAAATTGGATTGTTCTGAATATCAAACCTAGTAATGCCCCTGAGATAAAGAGATTTTCGACATATATGATTGTAAAATATAAAGTTGTATTTTTCCTAGAACGCCACGAATTGAAAATTAAAATAAAATATTCGTTTGTTAACTTGATAAAATTCAGCGTATAAAGTAGGGATTACCATTTGTACATTTAAAGAATAAATTTTAAAATCTGAATAATTTTGTTAATTAATTCTTTTAATTAAGACCACCTTTTAATTATTACATCAATTGGCTTCATCAACGTGGGACTAATTTAATTCATTTAGTACCTTTTTAATTATTACAATATATCATTTCGAACAGAGACTTCATGTGTGGCCCCATTATCAACATTGAAGTAATCCTTTTCATGTTCAGTATTAAGAACAAGTTTGGAGGATGCAAGTAGTAGAAGTTTATTTGGATCACTTTTCATATGTTTTGTTGCTTTTCTTAGGTGGTTTTCCATCTGTCTTCCACTTAGCACACATGATTATTATGATGACTTTTTCAGTAATTACATACCTAATTATTATGGTTGTGGTTAAATATTTAATTCTTCTTTGCTTTTGTGAACTTTTGAGCAACAAGCACTTCTTGGCTGCTGTTCTCTTTACCATTTAAAACCCTTTCATACATGCAAAGTTGGGTAGTAATATTTTCTAACGTCCATTCAGGTCCAACTAGATCTAAATGAAAAATATCTTTCAAGTAGCGAATCTAGTATTTTGCATGTCAACAACAAGTCTGGCAGTTTTGAACAGATTGAATCTTTTGTTAACTCAGCATTTATGTCACTAAATATATTTTTTAAATTTATTGGTGTGGCTGGCAATATCATCTTCATCATTCCTCTTATAACTAAAAAATTGTAAACATAAGTCTCAGGCCCGATCTTCAACACAACCATTATATAACTGATTCAACTCTTTCTAAACATCACTAGTTTCCATTTATCTTCAGTCACATTTGTTGTAATTAAAAGAAGAGCAATACTGTCAGATTTTGGAAATTCTTCAAGATTTTCTCATAATCTGCAGTTTCATTCGCTGTTGCACGTAACCTAAGCGGCTGAGGAGCTGTCACCTTCCCTTCTACCACATCCAGCGCTTCCTTTATGTTACGCAATAGGATTACTACTTTATATTTCCAGGAAGTCCAATTTGATTTACCAGCAAGTAAACCAATTTGTAGTTTTAGGGATTCCACTGTAGCACACACGAGAAGAACAAACATGATGCATACACACCTTTAATCAGAACGCAGTTTTCAAAGTCTCAGTCCCACAACCTTGTGAGGTGCACACAATAAAATAACACAATATTACAGTTTAATTTATTTACAATAACTGGAATCTAACTTTACTAATACATACAACAACAACTTGGTTTCAAAGTCAAAGGTTTCACTACAACGAAAACAAAGACAATGTTTTCAAATGAAAATGACAACTCAACATGTTTATAAGGTTATGAATTGTTTTATTAATTCATAAACAGACGTTAAAATAATAAATTAATATTAATCAATAAATTTTGATCACATTGCCACATAAAATTTTCCATTGGCACCAAACGAAAATTGACCCTAATATAAAAGGTCCATGTTACTTATTTTGAAATAGTTCTTACGTAAAATTTGTAGACCTCAATAACCGACTTTATGAAATATATTTAATTCGGTAGATTTATTGTCTAAGAGTGCTCGGACTAGGGGGCTCAACTTTGATTCTCATCACTTCCTTCCTAGGATTCGGAGCCCGGTTCGGGCTATAGTGTGAAACGTGATCCTAAAATGACTTCATCAGCGGCCAAATCACGTTCTTAGAAACGTTACCGGAGTAGCAGCGTTATTAACTTCATCACCGGCCACCAAGGGCGGACACCGCTCCATAACCTCTCATATTTCTTCTCTGCCCCGTCCACGATCAGTCTCAGAATGCTAGGAGTGATTAAAATAACGTTCTTACTAAGTTCTTAGGAAAACATTACCGGAGCAGTGTTCTAGCAGCGTGATGAACTTAATCACAGGACGATAGGGGGTAGCTCTCCGCACATATTCCCTCCACGATGACCACGAGTCCCAGAATGTTGGGAGTGATTAAAACCACGTAGTAGTAAACAGTTACGTTCTACTAACAGTATATTATTAACAGTAAGTAATTTTCCTACCAGCTAGGGCAGTAGAGGCAGCAGCATGTATCTTCCCCTCAAAACTAGTACTTTTTTTGTGCCAGTCGTGGAAGGCGATCATTTCAGGAGGAGACTACATAGTCGAAACCGGATATATGTCGGGAGTAACTCATTGCTGCCCCGTTCCAGGTTAATGAGGAAACGCTGGACCCATGAACACTCAAGTTTTTCTCTTTCAATCTAGCTGGCTGATCAGATTATGTGATTTATTGTGTATTGCTTAATGAGAAGAGATTTATTGCGTTGGAGGGTGGCATATTTACTTAAAAAAACTTATAAGGTCCGAAACATATTAAGTTGCATTAAATCTATTAAATTATAATTTAATTCTCAGTATTTGGCCTCACTAGTAATGTTAACACTTAGTTGCATTTGAACGTCATACAAAGTTGGTCGAATAAATTAAAATTTTTGCTAATGACAAAGAAAAGTAACTGAAATTACAGGAGTCCCCTTTTCACTAAACGCGGAAAGGGTAACTGGGATTCCATTATGGTGACATGGAATGAAATTAAGGATCCTTAATTTGTTATAAGTTTATTATGATTCAAATTAAAATTATTGCCATTTTCAAAAAAAATTATTTAATGATCACAATTTGATTACCGGTGAATTATAATGCATATAATGTTTAACATTAAGTTTACTTTCAATTATGAGGAATGGATGGAATAACTTTCGTCGGAAACTGTACATTCATTAACAGAACAATAAGGGATTCCAAAGCATCTGTCTAGCATGGATCCCTGCGCATAGAGGAATACCTGGAAATCTCAGGATCGACAAGTTGGCAAAAGTAGCATCCAAAACCATACACAACAGAGAAAACGAATTCCAGTGCAACAGCAAGGAAACGTGAAAGTTCTGTAAAGAAAAACTCGAAACACAGGTGGAACGAAAAAAGGAGGAGTAAGAACAACGGAATAATTCACAGTGAACTAGTACACTACAAAGATATAACAATTCCCAAAACCATAAACAGAAAAAAACATGTGATGCTATCTAGAGTAAGAACCTTCCACTCAGTTTGTACTCATGCGTTCCTATTTTCCAGATCTACGCAACCAACCTGTGAAGAATGCAGTCAACCACTAACTATTCCCCATATACTATTCTATTGCAGCAGATATAACGACATCAAAACACCACATCTCAGACCTCTGTACTTCAACGACAGCTGCCTTGGACATCATCAAATTTATTGAGGAAGCGAACATAAGTGAACATATATAGAAACCCAATTCCTAATAATGTTAACGCAAAAAAACTATTGTAAATAACATACGGGTCGCCAAAGACCACGATGTCGACGCGACCGTTATAATTTCAATTAAAAAAAATGATTTGAAAAATTTGCCCGAAGATCTCTTTGCCGTCACAAAGTCAGCAATGCATTCATAATGTAATATAATGTAAAATACCTATTAAGCGCTTAGCGCACATAAATGTCGGTGGATATATGGCAATTCTTTGTAGTCTTTGGACTTCCGTTGGTTTCTTTGTTTTTAGCCACGTTATACAATACGAAAATAACGTATCCAGAATCAAAGGAGATATAAATTATGTATTAATCTGAAGTAAAAATGTTCGTATTATATAATGATGTACCACTATTGTTATAATAACGTTATGATTAAAGATTGAAGTCTTTCCCGGTGTAATTGTTCGATAAACAGTTCTTGGTATTCACTCGGGTGTAGCATATTTAAACGCGACGTTTCGACGACTAAAAGCTCTGTCGTCATCTTCTAGATGAAGTGCCGGAACCATTTTTTTTTGTGTGTCGACAGGCTATGTATAGAGTAATCCACATAGTGGCAACTCCCCTCATATAGCATAGCAAAGGGATTTGAAAGGGGGGATGCGAAGGGGTGGAGGAAGGTAGCCAAGGGTTAACTAGAGCCCCGGGGCTATAGTTTAACGATCCTACCCGGTATTCGCCTAAAAGTAATGCAGGGAAAACACTATTATGGATGCATTTATAAATCAAGTAAGGCATCCTAATTTCGAGAATGAGTTTATTATCTGGTGCGATGCAAGTAAACAAGGTACGGCCGGGATTCTTGGGCCAACGGATGACAAGAGAGCGAAGGAAACATTTGTTTGGCCAGTCGTGGATTAAAACGACGCGAAAGAGGGTATTTCGCATCGGAATTGGTATTATTATCGATTGTATACGTACTAGAAAAGTTCCGTCAATATATTGGGATCACCAAGCGTGTTCATATTTGAGAAAGTGTGAGCACACTAATGCGAGGAGAAGGAGATGGGCGTTAGCCATTGAGACTTTAATCTCCAGATTAAAGGATCCTGGAACGCGGCGGAAGATTTTTTGAGCCGAAGCAAAAAGAGCGCGAAAACCAAGATCCCGCTGTGTTAAGGGGAAGAGGCGCAACAAGCGAAGGATTAGGTATGCTACTTATAAGGGAAACTGAGAATGACGTAGGATTGCAGGTGGTAATATCACTTGCTAATGAGTTTGAGGCCGAATACAGAGGACAAGATGATGAATGAAAATTCTAATATACGTACGTGAATGGACTATCGTTCAAAATTAACCTGAAGGCTCGTAAAGGATGAGTCTTAGAGATTCCAGAGCATTTTCAAGACGACCGATTATCTGAAGTTGATTTATATTAATTACTAGCTGGGTGCCCGGCGTTGCCCGAGATGTCATTTATCTATAACCATAGATAAGACTCCATTTTGGTTACTTTTGAGCTATTTTTATGTAAAGCTCCTCGAACACTATCCCTAAATGTGCTCACCTCCCATGCCGAAGGGGGATGAAGTCATTGACTAAATATATCGGCCGTTTTTACATGTTAGAAGATGACCACCCCCACAAATATGCGATAATGAAAAATAATGTATTCCACGCAAAAATCGGCCGATTACATTGTCTGAAAATTTATTCCCCGACCCAACACCTCCCAAACCCGTCGCGTTACCCAGGATGTCACAATTAGATTCAGCGACATTCATAGTCTCTTAATTGATTCGAATCTCGGTTGTTTTTGCGGGTTTTTATTTAACGTACCTCCACCCCACCCCTAAGCTTGCTCCCCTCACAGGGGTTAAATTATACACAAACAACATCGGTATAAATACTATCAAAGTAATGAACACCAGGAAATAATTATCGCAAATATCGACCGTTTAACGTGTTTGAAAATTTTCACCCCCGACCACTCCCGCTTCGGGGACTTAAACGGTCAAGTTTAATGTCATAATTAAACTGAGTGACAATCCCGATAGTTTCTGGTTTATTTTTATGTAATGCTACTTCACGCCCACCCTTAAGGGTGCACACTTCCGAGTCCGAAAGGGGTTGAAATTATACACAGAGAACATGTAGGGAAATTTTATTAATCTAATTCATCCCGAAATATATTTAATCGATGCTAAAACAGCCGGTCAACTCATCCCAACCCAGCCGATACCCGCGCGTTGTCCAGATTGTCATAAATAAATTCAGCGACTTCCATTACCTTCGATTTGATTCGAATCTCGGTAGTTTTCCCGTTATTTTCACGGAAATCCCCTCCACCCCCACCCCTATCATGCCTACAAACAACATCGGTAGAAATACTATCAACCCGAATGGTCCCGGCATTTATTTATTCCACGCTAATATCGATGATTTAACATGTTAGAAAATTTCCATCCCATCCACTACCGCCCCTTGGGGCTAAATGGCCAATTTGATGCTATAATTGAACTGGGCGACATCCATAACTTTGGATTTGACTCCAATCTCGGTTGTATTCGCGTTATTTTATTGCAGCGTTCGTCCACCCAACACCTAAAAGTGCTCTACTGATAAGCCCGAAAGGGGTTGAAGTTATAATCTCTGTAAATGTAGAGAAATCTCATTGATCTGGAAAAATATTTAGTTGCAAAGTTGATTAACATGTTTGACAATTTCCACTCCCGACCACGCCCGTCCCTGGGAGGTTAATTGCTAGTTTATAGCATAACTAAACTCAGCATTATCCATAACTTTGCTTTTGACTCCAGTCTCGTTTGTATTCGAGTTATTTTTTTGTAATATTCCTCCACCCCCACCCCTACAATTCTCTTTCCCATGCCGTAAAATGTTAAAAATTTTACTCACATACATTGGTACAAACACTATTAATCACTTTTACCCGGAAAATATTTATCTGACTGTGTTAGCATGTATGAAGAACTTGATCCACCGGAATAGATTTGTATTCTCCACCCCAAACGCTAGGGGTGCTCTTACCCCAGTGTGTAGAGGTTGAAAATTATATTCAGATATCATCAGTGGAAAGACTATAAATATCTTTGACCCCTAAAAATATTTATCCGACTGAAATATCGACTGTTTTAGCATGTTTAAATATTTCCACCCTCGCTTCTGGGGGTGGTAGACGCGTCTCACCCCAACAGTGTTTGTTTCCTGGTCGCAAAGAACACGTGCACTAAATTTGGTGAAATTTTAACCACCGGTATAGATTTGTATTCTCCATCCCAAACGCTAGGGGTGCTCTTTTCCCAGGGTGTAGAGGTTGAAAATTATATTCAGATATCATTAGTGGAAAGACTATAAGTATATTTGACTTCTAAAAATATTTACCCGACTGAAATATCGACTGTTTTAGCATGTTCAAATATTTTCACCCCCGTCCACCCCGCTTCTGGAAGTGGTAGGCCCGTCTCACTCCGACAGTGTTGTTTTCCTGGTCGCAAAGAACACGTATACGAAATTTGGTGAAATTTGATCCACCGGTATAGATTTGTATTCTCCACCCCAAACTCTAAGGGTGCCCTTTTCCCAGGGTGTAGGGGATGAAAACTATATTCAGAAAACATCGGTAGAAACACCATCAATATCTTGGACCCCTAAAATATATTATCCGACTAAAATATCGGCTGTTTTAGCATGTTTAAATATTTCAACCCCCGTGCACCCCCTCTTCTGGGGATGGCAGACATGTCTCACCACGACAGTGTTTGTTTCCTGGTTGTAAAGAACACGTGTACGAAATTTGGTGAAATTTGCTCTACCGGTGTAGATTTGTGTAACGAACATACAAACATACAAACATACAAACAAACATACAAACATACATACACTCTTTTTTATTTATAAGATTCATCCCGAAATATATTTAATTGACGCAAAAAACAGCCGGTCAACTCATCCCAGCACAGCCGATACCCGCGCGTTGTCCAGATTGTCATAAATAAATTCAGCGACATTCATTACCTTCGATTTGACTCGAATCTCGGTTGTGTTCCCGTTATTTTTAAGGAAATCCCCTCCAGCCCCACCCCTATCATGCCTACAAACAACATCGGTAGAAATACTATCAACGTCAATGGTCCCGGCATTTATTTCGTCCACGCTAATATCGATGATTTAACATGTTAGAAAATTTCCATCCCATCCATTCCGGCCCCTCGGGGCTAAATGGCCAATTTGATGCTATAATTGAACTGGACGACATCCATAACCTTGGATTTGACTCCAATCTCGGTTGTATTCGCGTTATTTTATTGCAGCGTTCCTCCACCCAACACCTAAAAGTGCTCTACTGATAATCCCCACCCGCTTCTGGGGGTGGTAGACGCGTCTCACCCCAACAGTCGGTAGAAACACTATCAATATCTGTGACCCCTAAAAATATTTATCCGACTGAAATATCGACTGTTTTAGCATGTTTAAATATTTCCACCCCCGTCCACCCCCGCTTCTGGGGTTGGTAGCCTCGTCTCACCCCGACAGTGTTGTTTTCCTGGTAGCAAAGAACCCGTGTTCGAAATTTGGTGAAATTTGCTCCAGCGGTGTAGATTTGTATTCTCCACCACAAACGCTAGGGGTGCTCTTTCCCCAGGGTGTAGCGGTTAAAAATTATATTCAGATATCATCAGTGGAAATACTATAAATATCTTTGACCACTAAAAATATTTATCCGACTGAAATATCGACAGTTTTAGCATGTTCAAATATTTCCACCCCGTCCACCCCCGCTTCTGGGGGTGGTAGGCGCGTCTCACCCCGACAGTGTTGTTTTCCTGGTCGTAAAGAACACGTGTACGAAATTTGGTGAAATTTGATCCACCGGTATAGATTTGTATTCTCCACCCCAAACCCTAAGGGTGCCCTTTTTCCAGGTTATAGGGGATGAAAATTATATTCAGAAAACATCGGTAGAAACACCATAAATATCTTGGACCCCTCAAAATTATTATCCGATTAAAATATCGGCTGTTTTAGCATGTTTAAATATTTCAACTCCCGTCCACCCCCGCTTCTGGGGGTGGTAGACATGTCTCACCCCGACAGTGTTTGTTTCCTGGTCGTAAAGAACACGTGTACGAAATTTGGTGAAATTTGCTCTACCGGTGTAGATTTGTATAACGAACATACAAATATACAAACATACAAACAAACATACATACACTCTTTTTTATTTATAAGATTCTTTCCAATAGTCCTAGGTCGAAGAAATAGGATACGAAATAATATAAGATTATAAGAAAAGAATAAAACATTACAATTACAAAGTTCATAGACAGAAAAGGAGTACTTACAAATATATAAATAACTAGCTGGGTGCCCGGCGTTGCCCGAGATGTCATTTATCAGTAACCCCCGATATGACTCCAATTTCGGCTGCTTTTGCGCAATTTTTATGTAACGCTACTCGAACCCTAATCATTATAATTAACTCTGAAAAATATTTATTCAACGTAAATATCTGCCGTGTTTGCATGTTCCAAAATTTGCACCCCGCTACTACTTCATCTGAGGGGTAAATGCCAATTTGAATGTCGTAACTAAACACAGTGACTTCCATAACCTTTGATTTGACTCCAATCTCGGTTGTATTCGCGTTATTTTACTGTATAGCATCTCCACCCCAAACCCGAAGGGTGTCCTTTTCACTGGGCGTAGGGGATGAAAATTGTATTCAGATAACATTGGTTGAAACACTATCAATATCTTTGACCCCTAAAAATATTTATCCGACTCAAATATCGGCTGTTTTAGTACGTTTAAATATTTCCACCCCCGCTTCTGGGGGTGGAAGACGCGTCTCACCCCGACAGTGTTTGTTTCCTGGTCGCAATGAACACGTGTACGAAATTTGGTGAAAATTTCTCGACTGGTGTAGATTTGTATTTTATTTAGAAAACGTTTGTACGGGAAATAGAAAAGGGCTGTTTTTAGGGATTTCCCGGAAATTATTCGATTTTTTCTCGCCTTTTAAACCTTCCCTAGACCTCCACGAACATTTCAAGACTAAGATAAGATAAATCCGTTCAGCCGTTCTCGAGTTTTAGTGAGACTAACGAACAGCAATTCATTTTTATATATATTGATTCATCCCGAAATATATTTAATTGACGAAAAAACAGCCGGCCAACTCATCCCAACCCAGCCGATTCCCGCGCGTTGTCCAGATTTTCATAAATAAATTCAGCAACATCCATTACCTTCGATTTGACTCGAATCTCGGTTGTTTTCCCGTTCTTTTTAAGGAAATTAATTAAACTCAGTGACAATCCCGATAGTTTCTGGTTTCTTTTTATGTAATGCTACTTCACGCCTACCCTTAAGGGTGCACCCTTATGAGTCCGAAAGGGGTTGAAATTATACACAGAGAACATGTAGGGAAATTTTATTAATCTAATTCATCCCGAAATATATTTAATTGACGCAAAAAACAGCCGGTCAACTCATCCCAACCCAGCCGATACCCGCGCGTTGTCCAGATTGTCATAAATAAATTCGGCAACATCCATTACCTTCGATTTGACTCGAATCTCGGTTGTTTTCCCGTTATTTTCAAGGAAATTAATTAAACTCAGTGACAATCCCGACAGTTTCTGGTTTCTTTTTATGTAATGCTACTTCACGCCCACCCTTAAGGGTGCACCCTTATGAGTCCGAAAGGGGTTGAAATTATTTACAGAGAACATGTAGGGAAATTTTATTAATCTAATTCATCCCGAAATATATATAATCGACGCAAAAAACAGCCGGTAACTCATCCCAACCCAGCCGATACCTCCGCGTTGTCCAGATTGTCATAAATAATCCATGACATTCTATTTCTATTTGACTCGAATCTCGGTTGTTTTCCCGTTATTTTCAAGGAAATTAATTAAACTCAGTGACAATCCCGACAGTTTCTGGTTTATTTTTATGTAATACTACTTCACGCCCACCCTTAAGGGTGCACCCTTATGAGTCCGAAAGGGGTTGAAATTATTCACAGAGAACATGTAGGGAAATTTTATTAATCTAATTCATCCCGAAATATATTTAATCGACGCAAAAAACAGCCGGTAACTCATCCCAACCCAGCCGATACCCGCGTGTTGTCCAGATTGTCATAAATAAATTCAGGGACATCCATGACATTCGATTTGACTCGAATCTCGGTTGTTTTCTCGTTATTTTCAAGGAAATCCCCTCGAACCCCTCCCCTATCATGCCTACAAACAAATCGGTAGAAATACTATCAACGTCAACTGTCCCGGCATTTATTTATTCCACGCTAATATCGATGATTTAACATGTTAGAAAATTTCCATCCCATCCACTCCCGTCCCTTGGGGCTAAATGGCCAATTTGATGCTATAATTGAACTGGATGATATCCATAACCCTGGATTTGACTCCAATCTCGGTTGTATTCGCATTATGTTATTGTAGCGTTCCTCCACCCAACGCCTAAAAGTGCTCTACTGATAATCCCGACCCGCTTCTGGGGGTGGTAGACGCGTTCCACCCCAACAGTCGGTAGAAACACTATTAATATCTGTGACCCCTAAAAATATTTATCCGACTGAAATATAGACTGTTTTAGCATGTTTAAATATATCAACTCCCGTCCACCCCAGCTTCTGGGGGTGATGGACGCGTCTCACCATGACAGTGTTTGTTTCCTGGTCGCAAAGAACACGTGTACGAAATTTGGTGAAATTTTCTCCAGCGGTGTAGATTTGTATAACGAACATACAAATATACAAACATACAAATATACAAACATACATACATACACTCTTTTTTTTATAAGATTAAGTTTAATAATTATTTATATTAAGCCCTTTCGTTCTGGTAGAATAGGGATTATTAATGTATTGATTGATATGGTTTAGGATTTTGAGAACAATTGTTCTAATAATGTAGATTACGTGGATAATATTTTCATTGAAGTTGTAGTAAATTAAATTATAAACTACGTTAGCATGTAGAGTTTTTGTTACATGTATTTGTCCGTGATTATTTGTTGCTTTATTTCTTCTCAATAATACAACTTCAATTACGGAATAAATGTAAAATTATGTTTATAACAATTTATAATATAAAAACTTTTTAAAAGAGTATATAAAGCAATGGTTCTGAAACACTTTTATTTTAGATTAAACGTCGTTATTAATGGAAACAACATAGGTTAAAATAGTATGAACAACACCACCCCTAAATCTGCTACTTTCCCGTGGTGGAAAGGGTTGAATTTTTACTCATATCACATCGGTAGAAACACTATCAATCTAGTTTACCCATAAACACATAACATTTTGGCAGTTTTCGAATATTAGACAATTCTCACCCCCAGCCCTAAGCAAGCTCATTACTAATGTCTAAAGGGATTTATATTTTCAACAACATCCGTTGAAATAGTATTCACGTAATTCTCCTCCAAGAACGCGCAAGAACTGACTATTTATTTTCCCTTCCAACCCCCACCCTTTCGGGTTAAATGGTCAATTAAAAATATTTATCCGAAGTAAACTCACTGACATCCATAACCTTCGATTTGACTCCAAACTCGGTTGTATTCGCGTTATTTTTCTGTAAAGCAACTCCACCCCAAACCCTAAGGGTGCCCTTTTCCCATGGTGTAGAGGTTGAAAATTATATTCAGATATCATCAGTGGAAAGACTATAAATATCTTTGACCCCTAAAAATATTTATCCGACTAAATTATCAACTGTTTTAGCATGTTAAATTATTTCCACCCCCGTCCACCCCCGCTTCAGGGGGTGGTAGGTGCGTCTCACCCCAACAGTGTTGTTTACCTGGTCGCAAAGAACACGTGTACGAAATTTGGTGAAATTTGCTCTACCGGTGTAGATTTGTATAACGAACATACAAACATACAAACATACAAACATACAAACATACAAACAAACATACAAACAAACATACAAACATACATACACTCTTTTTTATTTATAAGATTTAACATTATTTAAAGAAATTAAGACTATATTAATTTTCAATTTTCATTCGACGGAGTTTCCAGCAGAAAATCTTATTTCTATTCCCGTCGAACATGAAAAAGTTAAATTGCAATTATAATTGTAAAATAATAGCATAATTTGGTAGGATACCAGCAAACTGTTTTATTAAAGAGGATCTAATCTGTCCTTCTTATTTACAAACTCTTTCAGCGAGTAATATGCTCCAATCATTAACATTAACTCTTTATAAATAAATTTGTATAGGTAAAGTTTTTATTTCAACCGGATGATTATTGTATAGATATATCCCGGAATATCGAATGCTTAGGGCATATAAATTGATGTTTCTTCGGACAAATTCTAAATTTTATAGAATATACGTACAAGGCAATGGCTTCCGAAAGAAAGACTTACTTTCAAATCCGCACCAGATATGATTCGACTTTTTAGTTTAAAAATTTGAAACGTGTGATGTGAACTACCCCAGTTTTCTATTCCGTAAGACATGACAATGAAAATATGCCCAATCTACCATTTTAGATGTATATATAACGCATTACCGAGCTAACACTCTAAGAGTAAAGCAATTTGCTAAGTTTAATGATGTGGTGATTCCATTTCAATTTATTGTCAATCAACAGACCAAGAAAAGGTGCGTGCTCCAAAATGTTCTCCGAATTATGAGTTAAACTGTTTATGTTTGAAGTGAAGATAACGATTTTAGTTTTTTTCGAGATTAAGAGACAATTTGTTTGCAGTGAACCATAGATTAAACTGCTCATCGCAACCTCTACTTTATCACGCAATGTTTCTGAGTCGCTGTCCTTGATTACCAAATTTGTGTCGTCAGCGTAAAGGACTGATTTTAAGGGATCTAAATAATTCGGTAACTCGTTAATGTATATGATGAAAAGTAAGGGTCCCAGAATTGAGCCCTGAGGGACTCCGCTGGTAATTGTTTCGCATTCTGGCAAATATTCATTTCCGTCCGAGTTTACAATCGCAATTATTTGGCGCCTATTTTGCAAGTAAGATCGCAATAAAGGTAGGGGAACTCCTCTGATTCCATAGAAATCTAATGTTTCGTTTAAAATAACGTGATCTTTTAAATCAAAAATTCCTGAATCTTGATTCATAAATGTACACAATAACGTGTCATTTATGCCAGATCTGCAAATACAGGGATACAACGTTTGAGGGCAGGTTTATCAGTGTAATTCCCACGGGGAAGGGCGAATTGGTATATACAGAATGCAAGGAATGCGTGATTGGTGGGTGCATTTTCGAAGCATGTCCATCTATTTGGATTGAGGTATGCAAAACAAGCCCGTGTTTGAATAAAATGATGAAATATTACGAAGAGTATGGGCAACCAATGAGAGTTGTATCCTTTCTATGGGACGCAATTTTATAACGACAAATGGCGGGATACAACCGAAGTCCGGGGAATTAAAGCAATCTGTCCGAGTGGTACATGAGAACTATAGGTGTCATGCTAAAATAAAGTGCGGATCAAAGCGCAATAGCTGAGTCTGACACCTAGGGACGATAGAGAGTTTTATGAATCGGGGATATAGTGTCGTCACAAGGCAAATACCCAATGAAATTCAAAGAGGAAAGTGCGACTTATTACTGTGGAGGGAAGTCGTACCATATTCGGAGGAAGATGTATGGGACGCGAACCTTGCGAACAGACTGTATGGTACAGTTAAGAGAAGAGGGCGAAGCACGAGACAGAAGTCAAGCACGAGACAGGAGACGAGGGATTTGCAATTTCAGATTGGAGACCTGGACACACTACTTTGTATTGCGATTCAAGCCTTTTCAGGTCACTTAGCGTTTTGATCATCTTCCCATATCCGCGGTATTCGTAGTACTGATCAAAAACCTGCGCAGATCCCACGCATATAACAAAATTTGCGCAAATCTCTTATAAATTTGTGATGGGCCTTATAAATGAGGATATAAATACAATTATATTCAAAATTGTGAAGGCGGATCGATAAGAGCATTCTATCCCATTCAATTTAGTGTCCTATTCCTAAAGGGATGGAAGTACCTAGCGATTAAATTTCGGTTTTCTGCTATTGTTTTGAATCTATATAACAAAAATTGATGTATATTTGGATGTATGTATGTATTTACGTTAATTTCTATACAGATATAAACGCGTGGGCAGATTGCAACAAAAATTAGTACACATATTCTTCAAAACAAACGGAACGGTACTGTGGGGGTGAGATACCTCTAGCATAAAGGTGAAAAGAATTATAATTAAAAATTGTGGTCATTTTGTGTTAAATTACTGCGCGCCAAAAGACCATGACGTCACAGCACACGCAAAAGAGAGAGAGAGAGAGAGAGAGAGAGAGAGAGAGAGAGAGAGAGAGACGTTACTAAGCAACTAACAAAGGAAATAGTTCAGTTTTATGTAATTAAATAAAGCAGAAATATTATGATTGAATAAAAAGTATAATTTTATCCAGCAATACTCCATCGAATGATAATAAAAACAATACTAAATACTTCATGATCCTTGCCAAAAATTGAAGGTAGTTAATTTTCGTGCCATAAGTGACTCCAAAATGGCGACCATTTGTTAACATTGTGAAACTAGCGAACAATTTCTTCAACTTAATCTTTCGTAATGTCTATAGACTGCAATACTCTAGGACTATATTCCATTTGTAAAGAAATTCGGAAGTATGTTTGTTGGGATTGATACAATAAAATTCCAAGTATTTTATAGCTGTTCAATTAATGCACTATCGGTCGAAAGTATGTTCGGAACTAGGAACAGTTACATTTAGGTTAAATCACTTATTGGCTAAAGAGTAATATAGTATTAAATAATTTTTCGGTTTTATATAAATAAGTCTACGGGCAACTAGTTTATAATATTTATGCACATCATGAGTAAAATAGAATATAGCATCAGTTAAGTTATTTAATTTGAGGTTTTGCACGCATCATTACATACAAGGACGAAAGAAAAAGGTTCGCGATGACGCGTAGAGAAGGCTGAATTCGGAAATATTTAAAAGAATATAAAGGAAATTGGACAAGGGTATTAGGGGAATAGACAACAGTGCATTATAACAAGAACGGAAATGACCGAAGAACACTGATGAAGGCATTAGTGTCAGTGGAAGAAAAATGCATGAGTGATTATATAATGTGCCTCGATAGACTGTCAAACTTCACAGTGGTAAATGAACTTTCTTTATTAGGTTAATAATAAATGTTTACAAATAATACGGAGGAATATAATCAATAGAGATTTTGTTTAGAGATCGTCAGCAAAAGAAACCGTCCCGGGCGGTTCAGAAGGCTATGTTTTAATTCGGTAAGATGACCAAATTCATCAAAGCGCGAATTGCACATGCATTCATTTAATTATTTTAGCGATAAAATACAACGCTAATAAATATGATAAATATATGTACATACAAGTTTATTATTAAGAGTTAAAAATGATCTGGATCGTTTGGCCGGGAATTTGGCGGAGCCAAGGCAAAGGGAACATAAGCTGGCGTCGACTGACAAGGGTCGTAAAACTCAAGACAGATCGGCGCCCGATTGAAATGTGGAGGGAATATCCATACTGCGGCGGTAAGTGGGGTGAGCCTCGCCACGAAGGAAGAGATGATTGGAGACGGTTGAGAGTGACAGTCGACTTTGGTCTCAAAATATACTCGCATGTTGGGCGGTACCTCAAATTGAGAGTTTGGCAGTGGAGCGAGAGCTGAAAAAAACCTGTTACATTTGTAAACCATGTCCAATTTGTTCTACATCACAAATTTATTCAAATAATACAAATATCCGTCATGTACAAATCCACTAATACCCTTTCCTACTTGATTAAAAATCACATGACAAAATCTATTGCTCTAATTGTAATTCCTGCTACATAGGGCAAACACGTATCAAGGAACATATATCTAATATCAAACTTCTAATTCATAAACAATCTGTAGTATCTAAGCATATCATTAATCATACATTTGATTGGAAAAATGCTAAGACTTTAGACATTGACTGCAGGTACAATTCCAGACTTATTTCAGAAATGCTTCACATTAAATCCAACACCACAGCTATTAATGTAAAAACAAACACAATGAAACTCAATAATTGCTATGATCCCTTATTATTACGCTAAACCTTCTGTTTTCCCATTGTCGTTGCTGTCTTCTTGTTACGTTAACCCATCGGCTCTCCCATTGTCGTTCGGTTTTCGTCGCTTTTGAGTTTTGTGAATTGACAAGTGCTGTTGTTTCGCTCTAGGCTGTTCTTCGCACCTGACGAAAGGCACAAGGATCCCAGAAACGCTGAGTGGTATTTATATTATCACTTTTTTGTCTGAATTGGTTATCTTTCTTAATCTTCCTTCTTTTATCTGTTAAATATACTGTTCTAAAAGAAGGCCGTAAAGATTTCGACCCTGAGGTCGGCTTAATTTTATGTGAAATTAAAATGTATACGTTAATGAAATATAAATATGTAGTTAAATCTGTTTTTTTTTGTTTATTCACTTTCCTCCATATAATTAAGATTCAGTAAATTACTAGATAAAAAAATTCGTTAAATACTAAGGTACGTTACAGTTTGTTTAAACACTCGGGTCAACTGTTACACACTGTCTGTCGTCACGAAAAACTCAGCCACCTGCTGTTAATTACCTCACACACAGGCTATGAGCTGAACGGATATTTCCGTAAATTTCGAGGATATACATTCGATCAAGGATTTGAATAATTAAAAATTTAAGTACAATACATTTATGAAGAAAATGACTATTGCATTACAATAAGTCAATTATATTTGCACCAGTAGATTTCATATACAAATTATTAGAATGAAATGTGTTTAGGCATTAATTTAATATACACTAATTTGACTACCTTGAAAACGGAGCTTTTTTTTATGTTATTGTGAAAATTAAAATATTTAGAACTTTTTCGGTATTTAATTTGGCACACGGCTCACATCCGGGAAGACTGAAGTTAGGCAGATTTCCTCAGCCCTCCAATTGTCTTCCAGCAAGCAGGGTCTAAATCAGCAGAGCAAAATTGCGTCTGTGCACAGCATAATGATCACTTGTAACCAGAATAAATTAATTAAAGTCCAAATCTGTTAATTAATTCATTAATATTAGTTGTATTGTGGTTCATGAGTAGTTTAATTCAGGATAAAGGAAGTTATTCAAATAAAATTAATCCGATAGCTGGAACGATAGCCTAATAATGAAATTTTTGGTGTTTATCAGTTGGCTAGTTATTGTGTTTTCATATTGAGTTTCCTGGGGCGAACGATATCTTGTAGTTGAAGTATTTTACTTCACTCAATAACCTCCCGTAGTGCTTAATTTGTCGGGTCGCCTGATTGGATTTCGGCAGCGTTGCGAGATTTGACACTGCCCCAGGAAGGCCTCAGTGGCCGTAAATTAAGTCCTTTGTTAGAATAGGTATTGACATAAATTGATTACATTCCATTGCAAGAGCAATAAAGAGAAGAGAATAAGAGAAGCTTACTTTGGTACGTTTGACAAGTTATTTGTTGCTCATTATTTTGTACCTCAAAATTAAATTCAACATACTGCTTATTAATTAAAATGATTGCTGTCGGTACATGGAATCTGAGGCAACGTAAGTAATATAAAATTATTTACTTGCCTACTCTTAACACTCTGAAATTATAATGAAACACATTCACTCCAATCGAAATCCTAGATGTGGACTGGGGAAAATCCAGCACATATTTCACAAACTTCAGGTGATCAAGGTAAGTTTGTTTTTATTTCTCGGCAGAAAATAATTTCTTCACATAGATTTTTAGACGAAATCAAATATTACTTTAATAAAAATGTTCCAAATCATTGAAATATTAATAAAATTTTGATCAAATATTTTAAATTTGGTTTTATTTTAATTCAGTATTATTTACTTTTATTAATGTGCCCACACTGACGACCTTCTCGTCTAAGGAGACAAATATTTTTATCTCGTTACCAGTTTAATATTGTAAAAGTATTAAAATAGAAAATATCTACCGGACCAATAATCGAATCCGGGTCTCCCGCTTATTACGCAGGTGCTTTTTCTAACTAAGCATACTGTTACTTTAATTAAATTTCATGTCCTATATGGTTGAGTTTTGATTGAACCTTCTTCTATTCTTCCTGTATCAATATTATATTTAAATTCTTTCCTTTAATTTTTACTCTGGTTCTCTTTAATATGACACAACAAATTGGGAACTCGTTTAACAGACAATAACAAAAATCAATTTTGAACATTATAATTTAAAAGTGAGTAGACGTTTCAAACAACTATTGTGATATTTGTCAATACTATCGCCCGACAACACTTGATGGAAACGTCTACTTACTTTTAAATTATATTGTTCAAAATTAATTTTTGTTATTGTCGGTTATACGGGTCCTTAATTTCAAGCTTTATTGTCTTACACGCGTACATCTATTTAATATTCCTATTACCAACTTCTTGTTTGTTGGTGAAACTTATAATAATTTTATTATATTCTTGGTTTTAAAGTTACTCATTCGATGTACGTCGATACGTACGATTCCGTTGGTGCTCCTATTCATTCTAATTATTATTAATAAGAAATAAAAGGCATGTGTAACAGCCCAATTAATTTTTTGGTTTAAAATGGATGTTTTAAAATATTTGTGAAAAGGAACAAAACTAACTAGATGAATTAAAAATTGATTCAATAATCTTGTTCTGTATTTGGTTCATCTAATCTATATGTATATAATAAAAAATTATGTATATATTTATATGTATGTATTTACGTTAAATTCTATAAATATTTAAACGTGTGAACAGATTGAAACAAAAATAGGTACACATATTCTCCAAAACACGAGAAACGGTACTGTGGGGGTGAGAAACCCCTAGCATAAAGGTGGAAATAATTATAATTAAAAAATGTGATCATTTTGTGTTAAATTACTTCGCGTCAAGAATTCATGAGAGATACGCGACGATACTGCACAATAAAGTAAATGTTTCCTTTTTTCGTAGTGTACGTGTACACGTATTCCTAAAAACACGGAGAAAAGTACTGTGAGGGCGTGAAACCCCTATAGCATAACGGTTAAATTAAATTTTAGCTGAATATTTTGAGAATATGAGTTCAATATTACTGCGCGCGCAGGGACGTGAAGTCAAAGCACTCTTTCACGTGCGCGAGGGATACGACGCTACTACTGTACTATAAAATAGTTCATGTTACTAAATGAGTTACATCAGAAATATTTTGATTGAGTTAAAAGTCTAATTACATTTCGGGTTACATGGAATGATTTTAAAAAAATCCGCGGTACGAAATTTTATTTTCTTGAGATGCACCTTTTAAATAACTTGCCTATTAAAATGTTTGAAATGGCATAAGAACTGACACCTAATCGTGGTGGAGAGGTTTACGTACTCTGAGGTGGTAGAAACTTTAGCTCCTGGTAGGGTCCTCCAAGTTGAGGGTTGGAAGTTGGACTAACTCACCCACTCCGTAAAACACTTGATATTACGAAATCGGAATAATACACCGGAAACTCAACGATCACCTACGACGAACCAATATACGAAATGAACTCGATTCGGAACATACTATGATCGCGACTTTGTCCGCACATAGTAGAAGACGTGAAGAATCTTGGAATCCGTCCTTGGATCGCATGGGGTGGAGAGACATGGTTGTGTCCCATTTGCGGTAAAACTGCAGGTAGGGACGGTCCGCCTGAAATTTGGAAAGGACGTATTCACGCCTCAATATTTACCTAATGGACTTCTGTCTATGAAACTTAGATTTATCTTATTTAAAAATATTTAGTACATATTAATTCTACGCAGCATTACAAGAAAAATGATACCAAATAATCTATAATTAATTGTTAGGGCGTCTGAACTGATCAGTAGAATACCCCACGTAGAGACATAGTTCACGGATCGCTGAAGCAGACAAAGCGATCTGACGATGTGGTAATCAGTGATGAATTTATAAAAATGTCTGACAGGAGCTGTTTTCTTATCGTTGATAATGGCGTGCCAGGTAGACTATTGAATATGACGTATGACGAAGACTGTGACGTTCAAAAGTTTTTAATGACAGTGTCATATATACTGTAATTGTATTAAATACAACATGTTTTACGTACAGACATTATTCTAAATATGAAAACAATAAATACGCTAGATAGTTTTAAATCATTATTTAATAATAAAAATATGTTTTTTAGACCCGTTTGAACACTCTTAGTTCGCAATTCCGATTTTTTTCAACTATATGTTTTATTAAATTTCAATTTCGCACGTCATTACTTATTTATTGTTGGAATACAACAAATCTCGCTTTCCGTTAATTACATATAGTGGTTAGTATCAAAAATTTAATTTTATTTACAGGACATTCGCGTCTACATTTCTCTTTTCTCTATTGATGAGAGTAAAGTTGGTAATTACAACTTAAAAAAAATTGATGCTGACGTTGTGATCTGTAGATGTATTAAGTAATTCAATGTATTATACACTATAGAGAGAATACCATTAAAAGAAAAATGATAATAAACATTCTATTAATTAATGAAATAGCCAATGAAATAGCTAATCAAAAATTACGTATTATATAAAAGTAATCTCTGTACCAAACATAGTTAATATGTTATGCTCAATTACAGTCTATAGGTTCCAGGAGCATTCTTTACTCTCTCAATGTACGGGAAGTATTTGTAACTTTCATGGGGTACCGGGTGTGTTATTTCATCTCGTAAGATATCGGGAGTATTTTTGATTCTCTTCTCTTACGCTACAGGAAGTATTTTTTCTTTTCTGAATGTACGGGGAATATTTTTAATTCTCTTGACGTACCGGGAGAGTTTTCGACTCTATGAAAATACCGAAAGAAATTTGGAATCTCTTAGGTTATCGGCATTATTTTACACACACTTCCTCTTAATGGAACAAGAATATTTTTCATTTTCTTAGGATAACATAGCTTTTAATGGCTATTAGGCTACCGGGAATATTTTTACGTTCTTACGGTACCGAGAGTACTTTGATTGAGGAAGGGGTCCGCTCATGGCACGGCCGGACGTGGCACGATACCAACAAACCCGAGAGAAGAGAAAGCATCCCGAAAGGTAACCTCCAGAAATATCTGCAACCAACACCTACAGACATTTAGTAACCTGATGAAGCCCAAGCGTTTCCCCGAAACTGGTTCTTTTGCCTCCATCCACAGTGCGTAATAAATAAAAACGCGTACACAAAAATTCTGCTAGCTATACAACGATTAATGCTCAGTTAATAGGCTGTAGTGTGCCTTTTTATCAGCAGCCTCTCTTAAGGATATCCTGGTCCATCCTTAACTGGGAATCGAGCTGTTTCTTGTAGTTCCCACACCAGGCGGCATAAATCTCCAAACATTTGGCAGAAATAGTACGAAATTCGATACATTAGATTGCTTTTACCTGTCTTCGGTGTTTCTGATTCTAAACAAATAAGAGAAAATCGATAATATAAGCATAATTTAATAAAAACACCTTAATCTAATCTTCTATCTAATAAATAAAGCAGAGTGATTGTTTGATTGTATATATTGAGATAATTAAAATAAATCTTTAATAATAAACAAATATTTGGACTCGCGTGGTCAAAAAAGGCAAGCAGAGTCGAAATTAGGAGATAATGATGGTTTAATTGAGCGACATGTGGTAAATTAAAGGAGGGTGAGTTAAATGTGTTTACGCCCGGCTGTAGTGTCGTGTGCAGATTTTTCACCCGAACTCTGAGTGCAACCGAACTCTGGGAAAAGACCAACCCGATGCGTAGTTCAGACTCGAATTAACAGCGGCAGAAGGGACACGAGTGGTAAACAACGACGAGGTAATGGAGGATAATTGAGAAACAGATGGCAAATTAGTCGAGGGTGTAGGGAGAAGTGCACGCGGCTTCGTTGTAAAGTGCGCAGAAGGAGGAATGCTGCGTCCCCACATCCAACTCCTCTCCCGCTATCGGAAGGGCGTAGGACAAGTACCCAATGCCCGACCTACCTGATGAAGGTTTTTCTAGGGTTTTCCCTGTATTACTTTTAGACGAATGCCGGGTAGGATCCTTAAACTATAGCCCGGGGGCCCTAGTTAACCCTTGGTCACCTTCCTCTACCCTTCCACATCCCCCCTTCAAATCCCTTCTTATGCTATTAAAGGGGAGTTGCCACCATTTGGATTACCCTCATGTAGCCTGTTACCTAAAAATAAGAGATCATCAGTCAGTCGTCAGGAGAGATCGTTGATGGAGGTCCTCGGGGCCGGATGGTGGTCCAAGTGAGGTGGCCGTGAAGTTATCTGTCAGTTATCAGTTGGTTAGCAACGGTCGTCGGTTGTGGCCAAGTTAGGTGGCCGAGATAAATCAATCAGTCAGCAGTCATCAGGAGAGATCGTCGGCGGACATTAGGCCGAGTTAGGTGGCTGACATAAATCAGTAAATTGTTTGGAGGAATTCTTCGTGAGAGTAAGGTCATCGAGGAGAGGTGGTTTTGGAAGTGTAAAGTGTGAGCGCGACTTGGTGTTCTTTATGGCCTGTATGAAGTGAGTCCGTGCAAGTATGCGAGTGATCAAAATTGCATGGAATAACAGAGAGAGTGTAAGTTCATTTTTACAGTATTCATAGTTGTAAACTTTTAAGTAAAGGTATAATCGTCAGATTTCAGATTTCAGAATTCAAATTTGGTTATTGTATGTGTTTTTCTTTATTTAATTGTAAAAGTTGTTTAACAAGTAATCGTTTTGTTAAAGGCCCAGTAAACGACCCTGAGAAAGATAAAATTTCATTATGTAACATTATTAACTGTTGTAAAATTTCATTAGATTATTTGTGTAATTGTAAATTGTGTCTTAATAAATAATAATTGTTTGTTTAAACTCGAAGTATTATTTATGATTATTACAAATTCGCACCCAACATTTAAGTATGAAAAGTAAATATAATAAATTGGTGTCCTCAACGTGAGGCCCTTTTTAACCTGTTTTAAATAAAAAGGGTGTTTATTCAATATGTATGAATGTATGTTTGTTTGTAAGTATGTATGTATGCATATTTGTATGTTCCTTATAAAAATCTACATCGGTGGAGAAAAAATCACAACATTTCGCACACGTGTTCTTTACGACTAGGAAACAAACACTGTCGGGGTGAGACGCGTCTACCACCCCCAGGAGCGGAAGTGGACGGAGGTGGAAATATTTAAACATGCTAAAACATCCGATATTTGATCCGGGAAATATTTTTACGGGTCAAAGATATTGATAGTGTTTTTACTTATGCTATCTGAGCATAATTTTCATTCCCTACAGCTTAGAAAAAGAGAACCCTTGTGGTTGGGGTGGACGAGAGTTACAAGAAAATAACGCGAATATAAGTGAGATTAGAGTCAAATCCAATGTTAAGGATGTCGCTGAGTTTAATTATGATATTAAATTGGCCATTTAAACCCCAGGATAGGGGTTGAATTTTTCAAACATGATAAATGTTCGATTTTTGTGTGGAATATATATTTGTCTGGGTCAATGACAGTGATAGTATTTCTACCGATGTTGTGTGTGTAAAATTTTAACCCATTGCGGCATGACAGGGGTGCACGCTTATGGGTGGGCGGGTGTAGAAATGTTCAAAACTGTTAACCAATCTTATTTGCGTCGAATAAATATTTTGAGGAGTCAATGAGACTCAGAATATTTTAAAACATATTCCGTGTATAATTACAAACTCTATCGGCTTGGGAGGAGAGAACCATGAAAGGTAGGGTGTAGGTGCATTACATAAAAATAACGAAAATATCCGAGATTGGAGTCGAGCCTGGACTTAATGGATGTAGCTGAGAATAATTATTACATTCAATTAGCAGTTTAATTTCCCTCGGGTTGGGCTGCACGGGGGTGGAAATTTTCAAACATGTTGATCGTCCAATATTTGCGTCCAATAAATATATTTCGCTATCATTTAAACTTATATTTCAATAGATATTCTGTGTTAAATTTCAACCCCTATCGGCATGTGAGGGGAGCACGCTTGAGGGTTGGGTTCGTGGAGTGTTGCATGAAAATAACGCGAATAGACCGCGATTCCAGTTAATTCTTGGGTTATGGATGTCTCTGAATTTCATTGTGACAAACTGGGTACTGGTCTGAGTGGGTGGGGATTGAAATTTTCTAACAATGTATCCGGCCGATAACACATTTAGCGATACGGGTCGAGTTGCGTTACATAACAATAACGAAAAAATCGGGGGTTATGGATAAATGACAGCTTGGGAAACGCCGGACATGTGAAAAGCGATAATATAAGCATAATTTAAGAAAAACACCTTAATCCTATAATAAACGTCTCCCCGATTATGATTTTTTTTCTTATTAAATACACAAAATGTTTACTGGATCTACTCTCGCCCTTTTTGCGACCATTTTTTAATATTAAAGTATATAAATAATTAATATTGTGTGATTGTAGTGTAAATAGTGTATGTTAGAACAATTATTTTTATCCCATCACATTTCGAGTACACTACGAATTGTATCATTCTCGCGACACAACATTTTCTTCCACCGTGGTGACTGATTAACAGTTGAAATTTGCATCTACCTCGCTCGTTAGAAAAGAATAGATAACTTAGGAGAAAGAAGAATGAAATGAAATACAGTCTAGCCCTCGTTACATAATAGCGTCGGGGTTGAAATAATAAAGATCGTTAGCAAGGAAAAGATTCACAGACATTCGATCAAGAGATATTGAAAGATGGAAGAAGATCCGGTGCTTATTGATAGAAACTGCTTATTGTTAGTAACCTTCTGTCTGCATCCATAATGTGCAGCGCAGGTTTGAAGTATCTTTTTCATTGCACCCGATGTTGTTCCCTTTGACAGGCTAAGCTAAAAATTAACTAAATTACATTTATACAACTTTTTCAAAAAATATATTTCATTTACTTTAATTTTATCATACATTGGAAAATAAAATTTAAATTCTATCTGCAATCCTAAGACATTGTGTGTCTCATAAATACAACTATATGTCATTTTAAAATATATTACTCTAATTAAAGCATGAATCGGACTGCCTCAGCTTAAATCTCGAGTACTTCTACTTTAAATACTTGAATGTGTGGTTTGAAATCTCTTGTGTTACTTTGTATCTTTGTTTCCGACTGATTGGTTCTAAATGCCAAGCCGCTTTCGTTTACTTGGATTATCTGGGGTCTTTGAAAAGCCCGTCTTGGCCGCTTTGATGTGCCGTCGACCGATTCCAAAGGCTCCTCCAAAACACAAAATGAATTTGTTTGTCGATAACATGAACTGAATTAAAAATAGAAATAAAATGTTTCTCGAAAACTCTAATTCCAGAAATAAATTCATGGACGTGTAGTTAGTTAGTAAATTTAACTTCATAACTAAATACGAAACGCACACGTAATACATTTTCTTATACTGGTTTATCAGTCTAAAATTATACACATGTTACAGTGTTATTTTGTAATTTTTAACAAATATTTATTCATAAATAAGTAATTTAAGAAATATTTATTCATAATTAATTCACCAAACTTTCCGCTAATTCCGTAATCATCCTGATACACTTTTTAGAAATTTAAATTAGTAAATCCTTAAATTTTCATAATTAAAAATTTTATTTGTGATTAAAATTGACGGGTAAGATATAAAATTATCATCTTAGACGGCGTTACAGCCCTTTGTGACTTTAGTATCCTTAATGATAACCTTATATTTATTCCGATCCTGAGCCTCTATCCTGTTTGTTTTCAGTGTTTGTAGGTCCTTCAAAGCTTCAAAGTCCTTTCAAATAGACATATGAGACAAGTATCATGGCTTCCCCTCCTAATTTAAGTACTTCTCCTGAAACCCAATTCGGACCAAGTGGCTTGTGAGAATTCAGCTTACTAATATTTTTACGTATGGTACTAGCTTTGATTTTGAAAACGGATGTAGCTCTATACTTGTTCCAAGTTGGTAATTTCACCTTTTCCCCAAATACTGCGGCAAAGACATATTCATATATTAAAATTAGATGTTCAACTTGACATTTCTAATTCATTGTTTGAATTTTACTTATTTATGTATATTACCTGATAAAATCCCAAAATTGTGAAGAAAACACAGTAATATTGCAATTATTTTTTGTTTTAGATAATACATATTTCTCTGACAAAATGAAGTTTTTCTGTTTATTTCTTAAATTATAATTATAGAAATTTAAAAAAGTATTTGTTGTCGACTGATTGTTTGACGTGTATAAAAATTAAATTATTGCAATTTTGACACTCAATTGTGTGGCATTAATTCATTACAATTACAAATTTAATAAATCCACTAAAATAAAGCAAATAAAAATTATATTTAAAAAGTGCTCAATAAAATTTTTATAAAATATAAATATATGAAGTAATGTACTGTAACATAAATTTTCTATAAATTGCCAAAATCTTCTATTAACATCTAATAATAAAGACGTAATTTACTCATTACTTATTTGCAAAGTAGATTGTAAATAAGCAATAAATAAATTTAAAAACACAACATAAATCAATCATCTGTCTGCAATGACCTTTGTAATAGAAGTGAGAACAACAATGTGCTAATACATGTATTGGTGTAGGTTCTCAAAGTACAGGCGTTCTTTACACACACTGCGATTATAATCCGGGCAATAATTTATCGTGACGCCGAGACCTCAGTGAACCATTGAAGTGAATGAAACCTTGCGGTAAATAAACGCGGAGATGAAATTCTCGGTAAGACATCTCGAGCAGTCGCTCAGTGCCTCAAGGGCTCAGAGATAAATTTATCGCCACTTGCAACTAGTGGCCTACGTAACGCAATACATATTTACACACTGCGCGGTTTTTCTATCGTTGGAGTTACTTTTATTCTTGATTTGAATTTTCGTATTGAAAGGTTGTTTTTTGCCATATCTTTTGTGTCCTTTATTTTGCATATTTATAATATGAATAATTTGGATGAGATCATAGTTAATGAAATTCTTATTTCAGTAATTGAAGAAAAACCTGTGTTATAGGATAAAACCCTGAACATATTTCGCGTCGTCCTGCCTCCACTCTTCAAACAGCGTATAGAAAGCTCCAACTCCTCTCTTCTTTCATTAATTGGATGAACCCAAATTAGACGATTTTTTCTTCTGATTTTCATTCGACGACGAAAAAACAGTAACGTTAGAATCTTCTCTCTGTTCACTTCGAACTACACTGTTCACAGCACTCTCAACTGAGAACTCTACGACGAAAAATTTACTCACGCGATAATAATCGCTGTGTTATACAAACACGGCGATTAATACCGTTGTTCAGCGTAAAGTTTTTTTATTATTATTTTGTTTAATAGCAATCAGAATCACATTCTATGGGCTATTTTTGTTCAATTACATAATTGAATACATTACTGTCCTGATAAGGTCCTCTCGAATGATTTGTTACCGGTTACCACGTTTGCAGGTCAATTGGCCAGCTTTTCTTCAGCCTTCTGTTTAAGCTGTGTTGAAACAATGGGTTTTTAAATGGGTTCGTATGTGAATAAAATATTCTCGGGTTTGTATGCGCGACATTTCTATGACGTTCATTACCATTGTCTTCTAGCAAAGTTTATTTTGTATTTATGTTTTCTCTACATATATACTTAAATATCTATATAATAAAAAATTATGTATATTTGTATGTATGTATGTACGTTAATTTCTATACAAATTTTTACACGTGGACAGAATGCAACAAAAATTGGTATACATATTCTACCAAAATAGAGAACGGGTACTGTAGGGCTGAAAATGCCTAGCATAAAGGTGGAAAGAATTGTAGTTCATATAATTTACGAATATATCAAAATATTTGCGAATGAGTTAAATATTACTGAGCGCACAGCTATCGTGACGTCACAGCACACATACTCGAGAGAGAGAGAGAGACGTTTATACGCACCGCTACTGCACTTCACAGGAAATAGTTAAGTATTTCGTAATGAAATAGAGCAGAATAATTTGTTAAGTCTGTTAAATAATATTCTAAGTTAAAACGTGCTACCACGTTGAGGTGTCAAAATGTAATAATTACCATTAAAAGACAATTAAATTTCAAGTTAATTTTCCCCACGTTGAGGTGCCAAAATGTAATAATTACTATTAATTTATTTTATATAAGCAAATTAAAATGATTGGATTTTAAATAAAAAACAGATTTTAAAACAACAAAGTTAATTTATTAAAACCAAATTATTGTCATCATTGAAATTATGTTACATGTTGGTAAAAACTTAGCACGGCTTGATTTCATGGCCGACTATCTGCCTCCAATAATTATAAATTTACAAAGTGAGAAATTCTTAATTTTAACAATCAGTGAAATATGAAATCTGAAATCTGACGATAAATATCATTTACAGTTAGGTTTACAGATAATAAATTCTTTAATTTACCTTATCGTTTTCTGTGTGAAAAAGGGGCTCGTACACACTCGGTTATTGTTTAACACTTTCATGTTTCACTGAATTTACTTGTGATTATTATTTCCACATACAACACTTCCTGCTCTCTATATTGGACCATGCTAATTGTTTTGCTGTTATCTCATTACGTACTCAACATTTACTGCATACTAGGTTGATGTATCTGAGCATCTAATTAACTGGTGTCTCTCGCAACATCAGACAACCATTGCGAACTGCAGACTGGAGACTGAAAACTAGCGACTCCTAACACACTCAAGGTCTGGCAAAATATATTCAGCTGACTCCCAAAAAAAACACGCTCTTACAACTTTTTCATTAGAGTTCCCAGAGCATACTCAAGCTTTTAAGATTTTATTCGCCCCTCTCCCCTGAGTCCCAACACTCACTCTTTCTGAATTTCAGAGTTTTTCTGACTACCTGCTGCTTTGCCTCCCAAAAACACACTAAAGCTCCGCGCGTCCAGCAATGTTTCACGACAATTCACGCAAATTATGTAAATTGCTTTCTCAACTTAGTTTTTAAAAGATTTTTATTGAGAGCAATGGATACAAATAGCAATGTGTGTGGACGCAGTGACATCAAGACTGGAACTGGGGCTGGGGTGCGGTCACAGCGTATATATATCAGTACAATACAAAGAGGTGTTTGTTTCAGCTCAGATAAAGAGACCTCTTGACAATCTCAAGGAGCAGAGTCTGCTACTTAGCTCTGTATAATCTCGAGTGAAATATTTTACTTAACTCCTCCCTCACTAAAAGGGATCTTTATCCTCTAGATTTGTCAAACTGATCTCTGTATCTTTTACAGTATTTGGTTTCATTATCAAGGAATTACATTTTTTCCTTTTTACAATTATTATAGTTGTTAAAATTATGAATATTATTAATACAATCATTCCATATTGTATATGGTGATGATTTACATTAGGTACAAGAACAATTTCATTTAATTTTACCGGTTTCAATTTTACATTTTTAATATCGTTTATAGTTACTGACATATTAGAAACAGAGTTTTCTTTTATTTTAAATGTTTCAATATCATCAAAGATGATTTCTTTAACATTGTCATTGATTTTATTGAATTTGTAATTTGTTAAGTTACATTTGTCGTTTATGAGGTATTTGTAAATACCTTTTATTTGTTTGTTTACCTCGTCTGTTCACATTTTATTTGTATGTTAGTTTTTTCTTTGCTTGTTATTATAATAATATTAGTGCTACGTATTCTTTCAATGTTAAAATCTATATCTAAGTTATGAAATACACAATTATTTACATTGTTATTTCTTACAATATTATATATGCATTTGTTGACTGGTGAAAAGTCCGTTATACAATAATAATTCTTATCTTTAATACAATGTTTGATCTCTATCCATGAGTCAACATAGGATAAAAGTAACTGATCTTGATTTAGAAGTACGTAAGATTCATTAATAGTTTTTGGAATCGGGGTGAATTGGTTTAATTTGAATTCTTTTTTGTTATATACAGGGATATCCAATATATAATATATCATTGAGTCTTTTATTCTACAATGACTGCTTATTTGGTTTGTAATTTCCCAAAAGTTGTTTTCTTCATTTGGTATAAGTGCCTTCAAAGAGTTTATTGTAATTATACTGCTATGAAGTTGGTGGAGGTTACAAAAAGTGAGGCTTGTCTCAATCTCGTTAATCAAGAGTATCAAATTGGTAGCGAGAGCAGAAATTTGGTTGCATATTCCTTGAGTGAACAGTAAGTGTTCCCAAGATCTTTGCGTTTTTAATATCTCTGATATTATTAAAAGATTTGCTTGTAGTTCTTTTTCATTATGTTTAATAATATCGAGTTGCTCGTTAAATTTGGAAGTCATTTCTACATGTTGTTTTACTATGTCTTTATTTTGTTCCTGTAATAGTTTTTGGTTACTCATAATTTGTTCGAACAGTTTGTCATATCGTTCGCCGTCTGACGAGTCTAGGTTTCCTGTTATCTGTTTGAATATGGATCCCAGTCCATTTATTAAACCTCTTTTTGTTCTTCTATTAAAAAGAATATTAATTTTGTCGGTTAATTTATTAATATTAAAATTGATTATTTTTACATCAGTTTCTAGAGTATTATTATAATGTGAATTTTTTATGATGTTATTTAGTTTAATGTTATAATCTAATATTTTATCGTATTGTACTTTAATATTTGTAATGTTGTATGAATAGTACGCATATTGGTTAAAGTCCTTTAAATATAACTTTCCTAATTCTATTAGGTTAAATCCTGGGTTCTTGGATATATCCTCGATGTATTGGCATCGAACTCTTGCCCATCTGTAACATATTTACGGGGTTGTTTGATTTTATTTATTTTGTGTTTTTTACCGTCGTTATCATAAATAATTCCTAAAGCTTTGTTATATGATTTAACGTCTTTAGTTTTATATAATTCTTTATTTATCTTGCCTATTTTTCTAGGGTTTTCTTTTATAAATACTTTTTTACTTTTAATTTCTGGATTGGAATGTTCTTTATATCTTAGGAGTTTTTCTCTTTCAATATTATCCTTTGTTCTAGCATTAATGATTTTTAGTTTTTCAGCATGTTCATGTATAAGATTTTGATTTGGTTGGATTTGTGGGAATAAGTTATTATTGTCTCTGCCGTAGATGATTTATTTTGGGGACATTTGTGTTATAGAATGTCGAGAATTATTGTAGGCTATTAAAGCATAATACAATTTTTCTGTTATATCACTTTTTTGGAATGCTTTCGTTAGAGTCATTATTCTGAGGTGTTCTATTAAAGTTGAATGGAATTTCTCTATGTTACTGTTTGATTTGGGATTATCTACACTGGTTATGTGTAATTCTATTCCATGTGTTTCTAAAGTATTCCTTATTAATTGGTTATTGAATTCTGTTCCAGAGTCCGCTATTATTTTCTTTGGGATTTTATATGAGGAAAAGTATTGTAGTAACAATTTTGTTATTGTGACAGCGTTACAATATGGTAAATGATAGACTTGTGCAAATTTTGAGAATTGATCAATGATCGTTAAGAATTTTTCTTTATTGATGCTAAGCGTGTCTATATTTATTACTTCGAAGGGTTTATCTGGTGTAACGGTCAGGTTATTAAAATCTTTAAAAGGTTTTCTTTCGTATTTTGCCTTTAGACAAATTTCGCAATTATTAATAAGTTTTTGTATCGTTAATTGAATATTAGGCCAATAGTATTTATCTTTTAATTTTTCATATGTTTCACGAATTCCTCGATGGTTAGTTATTCCATAGTGGTAATTTAATACTGCAGCTTTCTGATGCGCTTCGTTTTCTATATCTTGAAGTAATTGTTTGCATTTAATTAATTTTATGGAATGTTTTTCAAATTTTGTTCTTATTACTTGGTCTACTTGATTCTGTAATAACTCGTTTTGAAATAAACAATAATAATTGATTTTCGGAACGACATACGATTTGATAAAATTCATTATGTCCTGTTCAATATTTTTTTCATTTAATTTTACGTGAAATCTGAGTTTCCTATGTCCAAACAATTTATGAACTTCTACATCTGTTAGTTTTCCATGCGTCTCAAACAATATCTGGTTAGCTCCACAGTTTACGTTTGTGTCTAGGTATGTGAGACCATTTATTTCGTTTTCGTCTGAGCTATGTACTGTCTCGTTGTCTGAACCTTGGTTCACTTCTATACTTTCGGTTTCGGAATTTAAATTTATTTCATTTTCTGTTGGATCATATACGTTGATTATGATTCTGTCGTCGCTGAAAATGTTTGTAACTAGGTATTGTATATCACACCAATTTAATGTGTCTAATCCTGACGCTATTTTAGGCATATTCAATTCGTGAATTTCGTTCTGTATGCAATAAGATTTTACTTCGTGTAAACATTTTGAAATATTTTCTAAACATGGTTTATCATAAAATTTTTCTTTGGTGACTAAATGGAATATAATTTTTTCTCTTCCTATTATTTGTTTGATGCAGTTACCTACGATAGTGGTTTTTCGTTTCGCTTTATTAGTACAAAAATTTTTACTATTATATTCTTTATCTATTTGTTTTGCTATTCCTTTGCCAAACTTGAGATCTTTTGAGATACAATGTAACATATGTCCTTTGCATTGCATTAGGTTTTCATTAATAAAATTTATCTTAAAGTCCGGTCTTATTCTGGATAAAGCATCGGCATTATTATTAGTTTTTCCTGATTTAAATTTTATTTCATAGTTAAATTCTTCTAATTTTTCGCGCCAACGACTAAGTTTAGAGTTTGGGTCTTTCAAATTAAATAACCAAACGAGAGGTTTATGATCCGTTTTTATGTCGAATTTTACTCCGTAAAGGTAAGGTCTGAAATATGTTGTAGCCCATACAATACTTAATAATTCTTTTTCGGTGGTACTGTAATTAGTTTCATGGGGGTTTAAAGTTCTTGAAGCGTATCCAATTGGATGTTCGCTACCTTCATGTGTTTGACTTAGTACAGCTCCCAAAGCATAGTTGCTTGCGTCTGTAGTCAACGTGAATTTTTGCGTAAAATCGGGATATACGAGTATCGGGTCGTTGATCAATAGATCTTTACATGTCTCGAAACATTTTACGTAATCTTTTTCGGTATAGTCTATTGTTGCATGCTTTTTTAATCTGTTAGTTAAAAGTTTTGTAATTTTTGCAAATTGGTCAATGAATCTTCTATAATGGCTCATTAATCCAAGGAATCCTTTAAGTTGTTTTGGATTTTTTGGTATAGGATAATTTTTGATAGTTTCTATTTTGTCCGGGTTGGGTTTTATTCCTTTTTCCGTTATTACATGACCTAAATATGCAACTTCTTTCCTAAAGAATTCGCATTTATCGATTTGTATTTTTAAGTTATGTTCTTTTAATTTCTTTAAGATTTTTATAATGTTTTCCGAATGTTCCTGGAGACTAGTTCCTAAAATTATAATGTCGTCTAGGTACACTAAGCAGATTTTATTTATATTATCTTTTAGGACTCTGTTCATTAGCCTTTGGAATGTGGCAGGTGCATTTTTTAAGCCAAACGGCATTCTTACAAACTCAAAATGACCTAAGTCTGTAGAAAATCCCGTTTTCTCTATATCTTTTTCATCTATTTGGATTTGATGAAATCCGGATGTTAAATCTAACGTAGTGAAATATATAGATTTTCCAAGTTTTTCAAGGATATCGGTTATATTCGGAATGGGGAATTTGTCATCTATTGTTCGCGAGTTAAGTTTTCGATAATCGATCACTAAACGTGTTTTCTTTTTTCCTGAAGCATCAAGTTTTTTTGGTACAATCCATATGGGTGCTGACCATGGCGAATAACTTTCTCGTATTATTTTGTTTACTAAAAGGTCTTTTACGTGTTTATCTGCTTCATTTTTGTACGCGTTTGGTAGTCGATAACTTTTCGTATAAATGGGGGTATCGTCTGTTAACTTTATGTTATGTTTAATTGTTGAGGTGTGGGATAGAAGTTTAGTTTCGTTAGGGAATACGTCTTTATACGTTTTTATTATTTTTATAAGTTCCTTTTTCTCTAATTCGTTTAGATGTTCTGTTCTAATTGTTTTAAATATATCGGACGTAGTGTTACTCACTTCGTTATTCTGTAAGTTTATGGAATTATCTTTAAAATATTTTAATTTATAACTTTTATTTTCACAATGTGCGGTTTCGTTTCCTAGGTCCATGCATATTTTTAGAGTTTTTAATGCAGGGGTTCCTAACAAAAGGTTAAAATTTTTATGGAATGGATATAAATAACACTTGATTGTTTTCCCGTTTATTTCTAAATTGATATATTCATTTCCGTTTGTTCTTCCCGTTGCTGTCGTAAAGGTAAATTTTTCTTTGTGTCTCTTTGGAATTTTCAAGTATGTATTCGCAAAGTTGGTGTCTATTAAATTTATAGAAGAGCCTGTATCTAATAGTATTATAAATTTTTCTATCTGTATGTACGGTAATTTGGAAGTACAATTTATGTTCAGGATTTCTCTATGAAATTCTGGTCTATCTCTAAAAAATGAGGGTCCTCTGCCTCGTTCGTTTCTGTTTCTGGTTCCCTATTTTCTTCGTAAGCATACTCTAAATTATCCTGTTCATATTCATCTTCTTCGTTCTCGTCGTCTATATTTTGTAACTCTTCCGCTATCCAATGTTTCTGGTGTTGATTTGGAGAAAAATAATTTTTTGGTCTAAACGTTTGTTTAGTTGACATTGACATAGGTGTTGGTTTGTTAATGTGGATTTTGTGTTGATTTTGAGGTGCAAAAGTCCTCATTGGTGGTCTGTCTGGTTTGAATCTAATTGGTTGTGAGGGGAATGGTTTCCTTTGTGTACCAATATTTTGTTGCGAGTGTAGTCTTTGGACGTTATTTGGTTGTGTAGTGTAATTACTTCTTAAATAATGGAAATAATTTCTAATTAGTTTATCTATTTCTGAGAGTGTTTGTGGTTTCCTAGTCGCTAAATTATTTCTTAAGGGGTCTCTCATTGAAGTTATTGTGTGAAGTACTACAAGCTTCTCATTTTCATCGTAAATAATTTCAGAGTTTTCTATTTCTAACGATAATTTTTGTTTATATATCGTGAACATCTCGGAAATTTCCTGAATAAATTCAAAAGGGGTCCTATTACACTTTCTATTCATGATATCTAACATAATACTTCTGGAATTTTGATTAATTGAAAATTTTTCTATGAGAAATTCTTTCAATTGTGCCCAATTGTCAAAATCTTTTTCTTGTATTATTTCAGATGCTTTCCCGATTAATTTTCCCTGAACATTCAAAAAAGCTATGTCTTTTATATTATTCGGAATTGGGGGAAGTATAGAATTTATCATTGCGTTAATCTTTTCTACTCTTTTTATAAAGAACGCGAGTTGTTTCGGATTTCCATCGTAATTTGGAATATTATCCGTATACGACTTGATTTCAGAGATCGGAGCCATATTCGCAATTGTTAATTCTTTAAAAGATTTTGTCAAGTTATCAATGATTACTATAAATTCGTTAAAACACTTTTACCACTTAAATGATATGTACATATATATATATTTATATTAAATGTTAACCTAAGATTTTAGTTTAACTTTAGATTGATGCAAATTTATGCAGTGATTTATTTAAATTCAGTGAATATGCAAACTTATGCAGTGATTATGAATAATTTTAAGTTCAGTGAATATGCAAACTTTTGCAGTGATTATGAATAATTTTAAGTTCAGTGAATATGCAATATTTATGCAGTGATTTTGAACGACTTTAAGTTCAGTGAATATACAAAATTTATGCAGTGATTTTGAACGACTTTAAGTTCAGTGAATATACAAAATTTATGCAGTGATTTTGAACGACTTTAAGTTCAGTGAATATACAAAATTTATGCAGTGATTTTGAACGACTTTAAGTTCAGTGAATATACAAAATTTATGCAGTGATTTTGAACGACTTTAATTATTTTAGAAGACTTACGTAATCAATGTAATGATTTTCAGTAGCGTAGTCTTCATCTATACGGACGACTCTCCTTAGGGTTGAGGGTTGTCCTGTTGAAGTGGTTGCTGGCGACGACTCAGCCTGGGTTGAGGGTCGCTCGGGTTGATGGACGGAGATACCTTGAAGTACGCCCACCGGTTTCCAAACTTCTGCCTGGCTCGCAATGCGGTTCTGGGGTAGAAGCTGAATACGACGCCTTGCAGCGAAGAAGTTCAGCCAGATGATGTGCCCGTTGCCTTTGTATTTCTGTTGTTTTAATCGGACGGTGTTTCAAACGATTGAAATCGACCAACACAATTTCAACGAATTGAATTTCAGAACCTCTGAAATTTTCGATTGTGCTGTTTACACCTTGTCCTACCGACTGCGCCAATTATGTAAAATGCTTTCTCAACTTAGTTTTTAAAAGATTTTTATTGAGAGCAATGGATACAAATAGCAATGTGTGTGGACGCAGTGACATCAAGACTGGAACTGGGGCTGGGGTGCGGTCACAGCGTATATATATCAGTACAATACAAAGAGGTGTTTGTTTCAGCTCAGATAAAGAGACCTCTTGACAATCTCAAGGAGCAGAGTCTGCTACTTAGCTCTGTATAATCTCGAGTGAAATATTTTACTTAACTCGCAGCAAGCAAGCACTACAGCCCCATATTATTGTACACAAATCTTGTTTTCGCCGCCGACAATGCAAGTCCCAAAATCTTGTTCATTAATTAATTACATGTTTCTTTTAATTACCACAATATATATATATATATACTATCCCATTTGGATAGAAAATAAGTACAGACAGCAGATTACATCATAAATGCTGATGTGGTGCAGTTACATAAAAATATACAAAAAATAATCCAGATCCTGGTCAAATCGGGGAAAGGGATGTATCGGAGTACATTTGTGACGACATGGTCAACGCGCGGGGGTGGGTGGGGGTACAAATGTTCACAGATATAACAACAAATAGATTTTGGCGACGAGAAAATATCTTTCGGAATCGATGAGATACGTAAATTTTTTCTACATATTCTCCGTGTATAATTTCAACTCCTTTCGGGTTTAGGAATGGAGCACCCTTAAGGGTGAGAGTAGAGTGGAATTCCATAAAAGTAACGCAAAAAAAATCGAGATTGGAGTCGAATCCGGGGTTTGGATGTCATAGTTTAATAATGCCATTACACTTAACCGTTTAATTTAATTTATTCTGAGTTTGAAATTTTGAAACATATTGAAAGCTTTACATTTACGTTGAATAAATATTTTAGGGCTACTTAGTTTGATATTATTTTTACAGCTATTGTTTTCGTATAATTTCAATCCCTATCGGCAGGATAGGACTTCACGCTTAGGGTCATGGAGGGGCGTTACATAAATATAACGCGAAAAAAACGAGATTCGAGTCAAATCGGAGTTATGGATGTTGCTGAATTTATTTATGACAACCTGGGCAACGTGCGTACATGGCCGGGACGCGACGAGCTGGGCGGTGGTAAAAATTTTCAATCATGTTAACGGGCGGATTTTTTGTGGAGTAATATTTTTCGGGGTGAGTGAGATTCATAATATTTCTCTACATGTTGTCTGAGTATAGTTTTAACCCCTTTTGGCTTTGGAGGGGAGCACCCTTAAGGGTGGCGGTGGAGAATCATTACATAAAAATAACGTAATACTTTTGAACACCATGCGGTATGGTAAGAAAGCATGTTTAGAGGTGGGTGCGGAGTGGTGTTACATAAAAATAACACAAAAACAACCGTGATTCGAGTCAAATCGGGGTTTGGTTGTCGCTTAAATTATTTATGACTACAAGTATAAAGCAATTGGTTGGGGAATTGGTGGAGTGCGAGGAGCTGGGTGGAGGTGTGCGGGGGGGATTAATTTTCAAACAATATAACCGGTAGTTTTTGCGTCGAATAAAGATATATCGTTGTCAATTAGATTCAAAATATTTCTCTACATATTGTCTGTGCATAATTTCAACTCCATTCGGGTGGGAGAGGAGCACCTTTATGGGTGGGGGTGGATGACTTTAAAAAAAAGTAACGTAAAAACAATCTAGATTGGAGTCGAATCTGGGGTTATGGATGTCATTCAGTTTCATTATGACACTAAACTTGCCGTTTAACTCCCCCAAGCGCTGGTGAACGTGGGTTGATGATTTTTAACATGTAAAACGGTCGATATTTGCGTGGAATAAATATTTGTTGGGGTCGATGACATTGATAGTGTTTCTACCGATGTTTTTTGTGAATTATTTCTAACCCCTTACGAGGGAGCACGCTTAGGGGTGGGGGTGGAGGGTCGTTACATAAAAGTAACGCAAAAGCCAACGAGAGTCGAGTCAAATGGAGTTTATGGATGACGCTGAGTTTATTTATAACAACCAATCATCGCACTGGGGTGGGAGGGATGGTAGGGGCTGAGTGGTGGTGGGCGGTGATAGAAATTTTCAAACAATCTAACTGGCCGATTTGTGCATTGAATAAATATATAATGAGATCCGTTGCTTTCGTAAAACTTCTCGAAATATTCTTTGTGTATAGTATGAATTCCTTTCAGCATAAGAAGGAAGCACGCTTAGCGGTGGGGGTAGAGGAGTTTTATATGAAATTAACGCAAAAACAACCGAGATTCGAGGTAAATGCGAGATTACTGATGTCTCTGTGTTTAAATATGACAATCTAGGTAACGCGCGGGGTTGGCGTAGGTGGGAGATACTGATGGTCGTGGGTAGAAATTTTCAAACATCTTAACTGGCCGATTTTTTGCATATAACAAATACATTTCGCGATTTACGTAGTTAATAATTTTTCACTACATGTGGTCTGTGTGTAATTTCAACCCATATCGGGCTTAAGTGTAGGGGTAGAATGACAGTACATAAAAATAACGCAAACAGAATCGAGAATAGAGTCAAATCTGGCGTTTTGCCGATATTGGAGTCAAATTCAGGGTTATAAATGTCGCTGAGTTTAATTACGACATTCAATTGGCGATTTAACCTTCAGAGGTGGGGGTGGATGGGGTGGAATTTTTCTAACATGTTATATGGTCGTTATTTGTGTGAAATAAAAAATTGTTGGGGAAATGACGTTGATAAAATACCTACCGATCTTGTTTGTAAAATTTCAACATCTTTCGGCATGAGAAGAAAGCATGCTTAGAGGTGGGGCTGATATTTTAGGCAGATAAATAATTTTAGGGTTCAAAGAGATTAATAGTGCTTATTCCTAATCTCAGTATAATTTAAACCCCTTGCATCATAGGGAAGAGGCACCCTTGCGGGTGGGGGTGGACGCGCTTTACAAAAAAAAACGCAATACAACCGAGAATCGAGTCAAATCCAAGGTAATGTCACTGAGTTTATTTATGACAATCCGATCAACGCTCAGGGATTGACAGGGGTGAAGTGGATAGGGCGGAGGTGTGCGGGGGATTGAAATTTTAAAACATGTTATCCGGTCGATTTTTGCGGCGAATAAATATATTTAGGAATCAATAAGATTCATAAAATTGCTCGACCTGTTCTCCGTGTTTAATTTCAACCCCTTTCGGGATTGGAAGAGGTGTCCGTTTAAGTGTGGTGGTGGAGTTAAATACATAAAGATAAAGGAAAACAATCGACATTCGAATGAAATCCAGGGTCAATGACTTCAACCCCCTTCGGAATCGGACGTACACACATTTATGGTTAGAGGTCGAGTTGCGTCACATAAAAAAAAACCAAAAGCTACATAGATTCGAGTCAAGTCGGGGATTATTGTTAAATGACGTATCCAGCAACCCGGGTACCCAGCTAGTAGCTTAATATAATAATGTAATAGATAAAGATTCTCATTACTGTTTCATGGAAAAAAGAAGGTAAATGATTTTTCACCGGGGAACCGCTGATTTGATGATAATTTAAATTATTATATGAGAAATAAGAAGAATTAAAAATTTGTTTATTAAGACAAAGATTTCAGTAAAAATATTATTTCCCATCATTCTTGTATTTATATATGTATGTATATAATTAAATCTTTGGGTAAACTACATTAAGTGATGATTGTTAGCAACAATGGTATATATTTAAAAAAAATTATAAAACTGTAATGCATTTTCAACAGTAAAATTTATTTATTTATTTTCAGGTGCTACACAGATGTTTGTTCAATTATTGAAATACAATGTATTTGTTGCAAGGCTTAAATGAAACGATAAAATGTTCTATTCTTTGATAATAATAATGTAATGTAGATTTTTTTTGGGTGTAGACAGGCTATGTATAGGCTAATCCACACAGTGACAACTCCCCTCTTATAGCATAGGAAAGGGATTTGAAAGGAGGAATTCGGAAGGGTGGACGAAGGTAGCCAAGGGTAACTAGGGCCCCCGGGCTATGGTTTACGGATCCTACCCGGCATTCGTCTAAAAGAAATGCAGGACAAACCCTAGAAAAACCTGCATCAAGTAGGTCGGTCATTGGGTACTTGTCCCACGCCCTTCCGATAGCGGGAGAGGAGTTTGCAGCATTCCCTTCTTCGTGCCTCGACCAGTTCAGGAGGCAGCTGGCCGACTATTCCAATGGGAATAGCGGACAACTCTTACCGTATGCCCAAGGTCTGTGACCCCGGAACATACACCTCTCAGAACAGACCGAGGTTCCTCGGCTTGTGGCAACCTTAGTTCAAAAACGGAGAGGAAAAAGCATCCCCAAAGGTAGCCCCTTCGTATCTCTCCTACACGGTTCTGCCTGCGAGAGAACATCCCTCGCAGGTACTGCCTGAGAGAAAATAGCCCTCGCAGACAGCAGTTTATACGTGTATTTTTTTTTTGTAGGGTAACAGGCTACATGAGGGTAACCCACATGGTGGCAACTCCCCTTTAATAAAATAGGAAGGGTTTTGAAAGGGGGATGCGGAAGGGTAGAGGAAGGTAGTCAAGGGTTAACTAGGGCTTCCGGGATATATTTTAAAGATCCTAAAAGTAATGTATTGAAGTTTAAATAAATTGCGAATTCCAGGTAAATATGACTGCACTCGCATTGTCACGGTACACAGTACAGCACACGTTCGCGCGATAGTTGACACTTTCCTGCATCTTTAAAAAAGTTCATGTTATGTAATGAAGTACACCGGAAATATTTTGATTGAATTAGGACGATAATTATATCCAGCAATACTCTGTCGAATAAGAACAATTCCATATACTTTACGATCATTGCGGAAAATAGTGCTAAAGTTAATATTCGTCGCCATTTTGAATGGCTGCAATATGGCGATGGAATAATTACAAGTGAGAATTGATTAGAATCTTTCGTAATTTGTGAAGACTGAGTGACAAATATATCCTGCAGGAGTATATTAAAGCATTTGTAAAGAAATACGGAGGTATGATTGTTGGCAGTGACCCAAAAAAAAATGTAATGTTATTATAGCTGTTAAATTAAAAGCACTATCGTACGAAATTATGTACGGAACTGTGAACTTGTAGTTTGAATTTAAGTACAATTAATTGTACTTCATGGAACGTATTTCTCTATACTGATTTAAATATAAGAAACGGATATGTTATCTGGGACGTTAAACACAATTTTTTGGTTTGGTTAAAGGAATTTGTTCACATTACGTTGTCTGTGAGTGATAATAAATCAAATAATTTAGATTCCAAAACTGGGAAGAGCCTTTTAAATATACCACCTCTCAGTTACGAATTATAAATGTGTATAATTTTACATCATAAATACCATAAACAAATCGCGTCAAAACGAGATGATATAAGGTTGTAAAAAGCTGCCTCACTATGTTAAGATTTCCAGACTATCCTTTGTTAAGGGACGACGTTTTTCCACCTTCACTACAATTAACATTACCATTTTTCTATTTAATAGTTACTATATAAAAGTTATAATATAATAAGTAATACATAAAAGTAAACCGTTTTCAACAGAGGTTTTGCCGAAAAACAAATTATTTTTAATTAAAAAAATCGCACTGAAATGCAGTTTTACGGATGACTAGATGAGAGGAACATATTTCATCCTACTGCAAGACACACAAAGGATAATATAAAAATATATAAATTTATTACCCAGTATAGTTTGTAGTCTGATTCTACTCCACTAAATCGCTCCATTTAATTATTTATCTTAATAGATTAAAACAACCAATTACATTTTTTTAGCGAATAAACCTTCTTTAATAAGAAAAACGCCCTAGTTTATAAATAGCCTGTTAAATGTGTGTACGCCAGAATAATGTCAGTTGAAAGTTAGACATTATATAGAACAATAGCTCTTACATCGTCGGTTTACTGTTTGCTAATTTTCTGCACCTAGTATTATGAGTGTCAATTGAATATAACTGAATATTGAACGTTTTACCAGTTATTAAATAGTCACTACGTTTGAACCAAATTTGTAGTTCCCATGAGGTGTTAACTTGACCCTTGAGGAAAAACTCATGAAAGGTTATTAACAGTTTGTAAAATGAAATTATAAATGTATAAAAACAGCCAAATTAGTCCGAAATAATTCATTAACAAAGAAACACAATTATCACAACGTTTCGGTCTCAATACAAGAATTCATAGGATGAGCATTAGAATAAATAATTTACATCCAATGCCAAAATCTGGTATAAATATTGTGGTTATATAAATATATTTTTCTTGAAATATAATTCCCGTTGTAACAGGAAGTCCGATATTGAGGACGAAACGTGCTAATTTTAATGTTTTTTGTTATTAAATTATTTCTGACTAATATTCCAGTGTCCATACATTCATTATTATATTGAAGTTAGGTAAATGTAACTATTAAGTTCGTATAATGTCTAATATTTGTCTGTATTCAGTCTCAATAGTCAACACTAGACTATTTTCCTGACCCGTTAAGTTTATCAGTTTTCTTACCTACGATTAAAGTTCTGATACATTAATACACAAAATGTAGATAGAAAATGAAAATAAAAATAAAAATACCTTATAATAGTATATATTCGTAATTAACGTGAAACGTACCATGTAAGGACGTGAGCAATCTATGATAATTTAAGGTACTATCTAATATAGCTCTTTAAATGGAACCGACTAAATTTACACAGTACTTCCGAGACTTTATTTGTTATGCGAGACTGAGTGAGTTTTTTATTTTAGTTTATTTATAAACCTTACAATAATTTAACTCGCTTGTAACTTATTCGTCGAAATGTCACGAAATACTTTACTTTGATCGTGGATTTGTAATGCCATAGAGTATTTTCGGATAAATCTCAGGTATTATAATGATACCTCCTTTCAACTACACTTCAATTGTAGATTATAACTTTTAACATCAAATATTGACCTGGGGATTGGTTCAATGCTTTATTAGTAGAAATAAAAAAACCGTTAAGTTTTAGAAGCGTGACCGACAAATAGAATATACATGTTTTTATACTGATAATAATAGTGGAAAATTTAGAGCTAAATCAGTATAAAATGTGAAATATATTGTAATAATTAAAATAAGCACATCAATTAGATTTAAAATCTTAAAAACAACAAAATTACACTGAAAGGAAAAATAAATTTCTTCGTCAATTAAACTAGAACGAATAATAATTGTGAACGAAATTAAAAGTAAAAAGATTGACTCCGATTAACAATTTTTTATCAAAAAGAGAACGAAATCTGACGGCTATCTTTCAATTACGATTACATAATTAATTGTTTCGTAAATTGTTACTCACGACTGCCCAGCATTCCATCGTACCTTTATTTTCGAGAACACTATTGTAGGTTTTACACAGCTTCTAAACTCACAGATTCTAAATCAAAATTTTTATATGTCGTCAGGAACTCGGATGAACCTCCTTTCGTCATCTATCGGTTGACCTTACGTGAATTCTACGATTCGTCGATTGGGTAGTCTTTATTGTTCCGGACTTAAACCGAAACTTTTGCTATTTCTGGCAGGCTATGGACACAAAAACTGCCTTTTGTGTGCAGGTTTCGACGTTATACTTTTATGAATGTTTTACTTTGTTCTGCTAATTGCCAACCATGTTGAATTCTCCTTCCAAAAACTGTTATACCTCGACGAGGTATTTCCGTGAACCGTCTCTCAACAAATATCCCTACGAACTGAACTGTCGTAACGCAATTTGAGCGCGCATACACCATTTTGACGGACCTTCCGACAAAGGAACTGAGCCGGATTTTCTATGGTTGTTTCAAAGGCTCCTGCCGCTACAAAGGATTTCTCAAACAATTTATATTTTTAATTTCACAATTAATGTCTTAATTAATTGGCATTACAATATACAGAGCCACTGATATTTTGTCATATTTCTGAGTAATTAAAGAAATAAATATGCTATATTTACAATGTATTAATATTCCATGTAATGGAGAAAAATAAAAGTATTTTCAAGAAACATATAATAATTCCAGAAGGAGTTAAGTGACCACACAATGATAATCTCACAATTTCATTTTACACTGTCGATTAAGATAAAAATACGATGTGATATTCCATATTGACCTGAGGAATTCATAAGTAAGGATCATGGACAATAAATAGGTGTGTCTAAGTTATCTAATAATAAAATCGAATAATGAATTAATTTAAGCAATCATAAAAATTTTGCTTTAACAAAGGACGAACGGAAAACTCCATTTTACTGTACAAGTTATGAAGATTAAACGCACTGGTACATCGCCACACGTAAATAAATGAGTAAAACCACAAAACATCGCGTAATATAAGTTTTATGTTGGTTGTAATATCGTAGATAAGAGACAAAATTTAATTTTTGTGCCAATTTTATTGAGTAACGATTTGTTAATAGTTTTTGTCATTTGAAGACTTAAATTTATAAACTCCACCAACTGAATATGTATACAATTCAGTAAAATATAGTATACCATAGGTGTGTTACGTCTTGACGTAATTATCTGTAAGCCGAGTGGTAATAATAAGATGGTCAATATTTTTGTAATATTTAAAGATTTCGTTTACTACTCTAAACCTAGGTTTAAGTTAACATTTTTCAATAAAAGAGAAGTAAACCAAGAGATATGTAACTTTGTTCATATGAATGATTCGAAATCTGCTACTGATAAAAGTTCTGCGATCCACCATATTGTAAAAGTTTTATAATAAGTTGTCAACTCTGCAAACACTTCTAACTAATACAATTATAAAATACATATTACAAATATTATTATTGAACAGCATAAAACACACAAGTCGTACACAAGAATGTGGCCAGAATGCAATGTTTGTGGGTATTGTAGAGGTTGGTTCGCTAGACGCGTAGAGCAGAGTCTGTGGGAAGGCGAGCTCCAGTAAAGTCGTCTTGGAAATATAGCAGTGGACAGACGAAAAGTATAAAATCTAGAAAGTGTCTGGATGCATGTAACAATAGCTACAACAGTTGGAACATTTTACAAGTTTCGGACTGTGATATAACTACGTAACATTCAACGCTAAAAATTTATAATGGTGAGGCTAAATTATTATATTCTCGACTCAAACCATATCTTAAATTTTGGAAGCCCAGGTAACTGCATCCAGCTGTTTACAATCTTCGTAACGAGCTAGTAATATTTCTTAAACGAACCGTGAACCGACTATTGCAAAACTAAAAGTGTTGATTAGAGTCAGTGGATAAAATGGCCTGTCTATAAAGTGAAATAAGTTTGTGTGTATGAACGAGACGATTTCATTGAGTACCAGAGACAGTAAGGTAAAATTCCACAGAATTACTATCTGTAAACTCATAAGTAAAGATAATGTAGTCAGATTTAGGATTTTGTTCAGAATTTAAAGGTTATAATTTATGTTTTTGCAATTGTAATAATCTATTCATCAATTCAGTCCAAGATAGCTTAAAAAATATAATTGTTAACAAGTGTTTTTTTAATAAAGGCCCAGTAAATGACCCTGAGAAATAGTCATTTTTGTTGTAAAAGATTAATTGATAATGTAAATTGAAATTTATTTGCCTAAATAACTTTTGTAAATTATAATTATTTGTAGTTAATAAATGTTAATTGTTTGTTTTAATTGATTTTGCATTCTTTATTGGACGCTAATAATTACAAATTGACCTTGAACGTGAGGCATTGCTTTTAATTTCATTGTCAATCATTTAGGATTACTACAACTGACTCCATGACGTGGGGCTTATTTTCCTTTGATTTTTTGTAATTATTACGATATATATATAAATATATTCGTACAGTACTTTTTCGTATGGAATTTATGCATTTTTTATATTTTTGGTTGGGTGTTGGTTAGTTCCTGGTCAGAAAACTGCAAAGTTCCTCGGCTTGTTTTGAGAGGTTTATGTTCCGGGATCGCAGACCTTCAGAATACGGTAAGAGTTGTCCTTTATTTCCATCGTAAAATGGTCGAGACATGGATAATGGAATGCTGCGCACCCCCACATGAAACCCCTATCCCGCCTTCGGAAGGACGAACGACAAGTACCTACTGCCCGACCTACCTGATGCTGGTTTTCTATCGTTTGTCCTGCATCAGTTTTAGGAGAATGCCGAGTAAGATGCGTAGCTACAATCCGGGGGCCCTAGTTAACCCTTGGCTACCTTCCTCTACCCTTCCGCATTCCCCCTTTCGAATCCCTTCCTATGCTATTAATGGCGAGTTGCCACCATGTGGATTATCCTTATCTAGCCTGTTACTCTAAAAATAAAGGAGAAGAAGGTATCGTTCGGATTAGTACGGAAGAAAACGTCAATCTTGAATACTTTTAATAAATAGCTGTTTGGTACACTGAAATAGATGACTTTGTAATGGGAAGTGATTATTTTGGTAGAGAGCTGAGAAGTAACCCTATAAATTTTGAAGCAAATACTGGATCAACGAGACGGGTGATGATTAACAGTTACGTCATTGAGAAACAACGTGATAAAGAGTTGCACCTTCCAAAACTGAGTACTGATCGTTTTAAGACGTAGAAATTTTCCATTACAGCCAGAATTTGTTATGTGATCATATCGTCTTTATATTTCCTGTAAGAATGTTTGACTTCTTAGAAATTGAAGCGTGGTTTTTTTGTAAGTTTCACAGGAATTATATATAATATATATGAATATTATAAATGGAAATTATAATTTTTTAGCAAACATTAATTTTTCAACCTCTCTAAGATGGACAGTTTTATTTTACAATTTTGTATATAATTCAAGCATAAAATTTATATTAAAGGTTGTGCTTCTTTGCCTATTACAACCGAAATTATATAATACTGTTTAAGTAAAAATGGAGGTCAAAACTTTAGCAGAGTGCAAACGAAACTCAGCGTCATCGGGTGACGTCATCTCGTACTACCGGGGCTCACTTTTATAAATTTTCATGGCTTGGGTAATTATTACTTATTAGCAGATGCATATACATTCAGAATGATCGCTAATAGGTTCAACTTAGTCCGGTAGCTAACAACAGTTCAGCGTTTTCAGCAAAAACCGAAGGAAATTTATTATAATAATTTTCAAATTGGAAGTCTAGAGACGGGGGTGAGGCAGTTTACGCGCTACAAATCTGAGCGCAATAATTAAGTTCTATTATCCAGCGCTATTTTTGCAATCACTAATTGGTAACGGAATATGACCTGTTCCCGCTGTGTAATATTCTTGTTAACTCCTCTAGCCCTGACGTAGTTGTTAGAGTTTACGCTTTATCTTTTTGTAACTAGATAGATTTTCCGTAGAAAGTCATTAGAGTATCATCACGGAGACCGCGCCCTTAATTATAGTATGAAACATATCATTGACTGAAAAGTGAGGTTGCAAGGATACGGGACCACCATAATTGAAACAGGACATTATTTAATATCCTACTTCGATTCCCATAAATTTCGTTTCATAGTTACTGTTCGAAATTGTTACATTAACGATTTTATCTAAAGTCACAAGAGAGTTAAAGTAATAATAAAATGTTGTGCAATCACACTACGAACTTCATTTATATAACCAGCTGTGCAGCCATGAGGTAATTTTATACGCAAGTTATATATATATTTAAATTGAATTTGTTGCGGGAAATGTTTTTAACTCTCCTTCAAGACAATATTAATAGCTTTGGGAAAATTCGGTATCAGCTGCATTTTTAATGATGGCGATTGCCCAACCGACTGTTTATGCAAGTGTCCGCTGGAGTGAGTTAGATGGTCAGTTATGTCAGTCAGTCTTAGCGTTGTTTTAAGTAGTATTTCATCGTGTGAGGTGAAAATGACATTTTTGAACCCTGAATGAATTGTTAATTTTGGAGGAGTCTCGTGTTTTTTCTTATTATCCAGCATGAGCACCTCAGGCTTGCCTGCTTGCTCTGATAATAACATTACATGACAATAAAATTCGATTTAAATTTCATGTGAGCTTTCATTTGACACCTTGGTCATCAAAACGGGAGCGTATGTCAGAGCATTGCGTAATATATCGCACTCTAAGGTCTATATAAAATTAATTGAAATAACTTTTAGTTTGAGCTAAGGTACGGAAATAATCAGACAGAATAGGATTAGGTCGGAGGAAAATCCTGCGCCGACTCTTCCTCAGCGTCGAGAGGAAGACTTTTGGGATAATAAAATAGGAAAGTCGTTAACGTTGGGTCCTTTGTATCAGAGACATTCAAAAAATCGGAAAACGCTATAAAGTGAAATACATAGTTTAATATAGAAGAGTAATTCAGGAGTCTACAGACTTCCGAAGACGGCAGTATCGAGACTAAAAGAGCATAAAGTGGTTCCAAAGACTGAAAGAAAAAGCTCCTCCCAAGTAACTAACTATTTGCTAGAATTCGGGGAAGCAATAAAAAGCTCCAGATCAATCACATGATCTATAGTGGGGCCTCTCAAAACCGGTTACCACAGAGTTTCTACGTCGTTTGCATTGTAATATGAACAAACTGAAAATTTGTTAACGCAATGTCGCAATCTGAGATGAGCAAATCCTCCCCGTGCCAAGGTAAGAGACATTTTTCACGGGTGTGCGGTATAGACCGAAATAATAAATCAAATTAATAAATCTATATGACATTGGAACCGATACAATTCAACTTTTGCGCGCGAAGAGTGATTATTTGATTTGAAGAAAAGAAAAAACCAAAAGTTTGAAGAAAACAACATAACCAGTTTACTTTTAGTTTCTTAACCGGTGATTTTATTTTTTTCAGATTCTATATTCCTATAAAATGAATAGTGCTCCTTAAGAAAATAAATAAAGGGCTAGAATTTCATTAAATAAATATTGTTATATATTTGCACAACACTGCAACGTCACCGACACGCCGAAAGAGTACAACTTGAAAATATATGTTAAAAGAACAATAGATATTGCGATACATTCGAAGTCACTATGCGAGTTTCAAGATTGAAGGAATTGAAGACTAACTTGGCACAACAACATACCTATATTACAATAAAACAGAAACAGAATGTTGTTTCTGTTATTAAAAACTACGGACTCAATGGAATGATTGTCATGAAAGGAAAATCTTACGGTGAAGGAAAAAGCAATGGCTCGAAAAAGCGGCCTAAATTGTGTGACTCTAAAAAGCTCAATTACTTAAAGATATTTCTTTCTGAACCGATCGACAAAATGGCGGTAATATTTTTCTATGGTAATAGATGAGACCCTTGAATTAACTGGAAAAACGCAGCTTGAGGTATTCATAACGGCTGTGACAGTAAATTTAATACTTACGAAGATATGATTGAAGTGATCCCCAGGCATGACACTACAACAACCAAGGACGTATTTGAGAAAGTTGAACAGGTTCTCCATGAACATGGTTTTAATTGGAGAAAACTTGTTATCTGCTAATATGGTTAGCAGATGTAATGGTTTTTCTACCAATTTACAACAATAAATAGACGATTTGCACCCGTATGTATCATTTGCATATTTTAGTTGCATTATTCATAAGCTAATTTTGTGTTCAACGATTCTAAAACTGGATCACGTGCTTGGTTTAGCATATCAGAAGCAGTTCTCTAACCCTCATCAATTCATGTTATTGGAATATATAGATAATCAGCTTACTCGTGTTCCCTTCTGCGTAGAGGTCCGCTAGTTGTCATATCCCGTAGAGCTGAAAAGAATTTAATTGTTGGAACAAAAACAACTAGGATTTTGTGAATGAAAGATGATAGTTGGCTCTAGGTTCTGGCTTTTGCTGTGGACGCAAGTGACAAAGTAATAATCTCTATTTAAAAGTACAATGCTAAAAAAAAGTTCATTACTCAGTTATATGATGACGTCAACAGGTTTATTCCAAAATTAAACAGATCTTAAATGAAAATTTAGTACATTTTCCGGCGTGGAAAATAGAGGTCATATTAATTCTGCTATAGTGTACACAAGGGACATAAATTAATTGGGGGTTAATTAAGGAATACGGATGGAAAAATGACGGCCGGACCGGGGAATCGAACTCCAGACCTTAATCTTACCCGGCGGCTGCACTGATCAGGTGCGACATTCCTCCATCGTTAATCTCATGCGTCTCTCCTAAATATACTTTATCCCAACTCATTTATAGCCTCTTCGGGATCTAAATAAAGGACGGTTTTCATTACGTACATTGATTATAGATTTTTAATTGTTTTATATTCCAGGATATAGAAGAAAGCCTCAAGTCATGGTTAAGTTAATTAAGGAATATGTATGGGGAAATGTCCACCGGATTAGTGGTTAATTATTTTATTATTTGTGCATTTTATTTTATGTCGATATTTTTAGGTACTTTTAAATTTTTTGACCTATGTCAACTAGCACAGTCCATAACGAGAAAATCATTACGAAAATAAGTTTTGTGAGATTTTAATACCATCAGCTTTAGTCGGGCCAGAGGGCAGTGTCTGCGATCAGGAAAGGATGGGTGGTAAACAGCACGGCACCCCTTCAAGCGTATTAAAATATTGTGAGTAGCAGGACTAAACTTTGGTCACAAGATTTTAGCACGTTCAGACAAGTGTCAGATTGGCACCGTGTTATCCCACACCGCATTTACTATGTGCACTTCTGAGGGGCTGTGGCTAATTTAAATAGTGTGATTTATGGGGTACACATGATTCTTATTGGCTCACATCAGCAGAATCCAAGAAGAATTTCGGTAAGCCAATGAGTGAAGGAGATTTTCAGTTAGTTTTCATTTTTATGTTAGTGATTTTTGCAGTGGAAGAAATAGAGTTTAGGGGGAAGTTAAGGAGAAGTGACGAATACTTTTCACTTTTTACAAGAGCAAAAAAAAGAGATTTAGTTTTTTGGCTACGTTAGTTTTTGGAGGAGTATTATTAAGTAAGAGAAGTTTGCACCGCCCTGCCCACGAGAACCTGAAAGCCAGCTGGATTGACATTCTTCCGGGAACTGCGGCACATCATAGGAGAGATTACAGAGCCGGTCCGAGCTACCTCAGAATAGGCTACTTACTTGCCAGACCAACTCCGGGTGGTAACCCTGACGATAATCCCTTCAAAGTCAGTCCATGAAAGCCATATAACCAACGTATTTTGGAGCACCAACTCCTGTCAGAAATTGTCTCTGTTATTTTTATGTTCGTTAAATAGCCGTGGGTATTTCAAGATGATAATAATAGCCGAAAGTTAATGTCCGTTTTTCATGAGTTGGTAAAATATAAAGTTATTGTAATTAATATCACTCTACCATATAATTAAATATTTTCAGTGATTAATAATTATATTTAAATAAATATAAATATCTTAAAATTATACAGTAAAATCCTATTATTCATGTAAAACATTACACTTTACTTAGCTTTTTCCGAGTACATTGGGATTGTTGTAAAAATAACTTGAGAAAAAACTTCATGATTTCCATTCTTTTGAATGCCAATTTGCATTAGTTCAGCACCATTTACCTTTGATGTTATTGGAGTTGAAGAAATGGAACTTATAGAAATGCCGTCAGATTAATTAGTTACTAAAAACGAGATGAACAATTTACCTTTTTCTAGGGTTCTCCCTGAATCACATTTAGCTGAATTTCCGGGTAGGATCCATAAACAGTAGTGACCACAGTTAGCCCTTGGCTATCTTTTTCTACCTTTCCGCATCCTCCCCTTTCAGTCCCTTTCTTATGCTATAATATCCACTATGTGGATTACCCTATATATAGCCTATCTACAACTTCTCCTTCTATTCTTCTTCTTCTTCTGAACAATTTACCTTTACAAGCCTACCCTACATATGCCGACGGAATGTTAATTTCATCATAACTGGTATGGTGAATCACTCTCCTTTAATCGAGTCAATAAATCTACTGGCACCTTAAATAAGCACGCCAACAATTAAAAGGTCTAAAAATCTGTACATTTAATACGCCAGTGCGTTAAGAGTACTGACAAAATCAGGTTACCTTGAGAGAGTAAAAAATATTATCGGGATTTTAGAAGTGATAATTAATCCCAGTACCCTTATATGTGCTAGGCGTATTTTACCTATCCTGAGTTTGTTCCTTGATCGTAAGTAACATGTGTACAATATTGATCCACGCGTTTAAGAGTGAACGCGGAACTTTGTTTCACTCCCTTTAACCTCTTATCGAGGAGTTGATCTAGAACAATGCCAATATGCATCAGCCCACTTCGACACAATTCTCTGTTATATTCGTAATATAATTATGTAACAGCCATTCACGCCCTATCTGGGGTTGAATTACAATTTAAAAGGGTATACTGAATGCCAGAATTAAACTCAACGACTTCTATAACTTCGGGTAAACTTCATTCACGGTAGTTTTTGTATTATTTTCATTTGAAGTCATGTCGCCACTACCCCTACGGGCTCTTTCCTTCATTGTCTTCAGGGTTTGAAATACGGAATAGAAAGCTTAGAGAATTACACTATAATACAATGTCCCCGAAAACTTTTCATGTAAAGCTAATAATTATCCAGGCCTGCAAATTGACGCTTGATTATTTTCTGGTACCGTTTTGGGTGTTACTTCTAGTGTCTGATGCGCTGAACGTTTCATCCACACGTAAGGTTTTTCGCTAAGGGTAAATGAAAATCAATGGAAAAATAGTAATACAGACAGGAAAATAGTATTTCTTTAAATAAAAATATATATTATATTTTCTCATTTTTTGTTATAAAAATAAGTTATATAAATAATTTGGTTTCGAGCTTTTTCGCTTGTGGCTCTCCTCTGCGTATCTTCTAACAGTTGTTGGTCAATATATTTACGTTCCACCGTCCTTCATATCTCCACTCCATTTCTTTTGTGTCCTGGCGAAACCTCTCTCCTTGCTCTTCACTCATTGCACCAAGATTTTCGAGAAAATAGTCCGGATGAGTTCAAAAAGTGCAGTTTTAAACTCATTGAGCATCAGAGGTCTTTGAAACATCTCACCATGTAGCCTACGATTCTTTAAAGTTAGGGTATTTATTGTTTCGCAAAAACTTTCTTACAACTCCTCTGAAAGAATTCTATGCTGTTTTCTTAACTTCTTTTATGAAGATTTCAAATTTTTCTTCCTAGATAAGCTTTCGAATGTCAGGATCGACCGAAAGCTTTGCTTCTGGCAGCCCAGGAAACTTGCAGTCAATGCCTTGACAAACTGTTTCATCATTCCAAGTTTTATGTGGAGTGGTAGTAAAGGCACTTTTTTGGGGTCCACCAAAGACTCAATGTGGACCTTTAGTATTCTTATTGGGCACTCTTTCTGTGTCCCGTGCTGAGCTTTGGCACGGTTATCCTATTCACAGACAAACCAGGAGTATTTAGTGTAGCCACCTTGGTTTCCGACTATCATAGAAATGACTGTCATGTCCCCGTAGATGGTCCACTCAAATCTAGGCAATCCGGTTTTTGAGGAAAAACCTACGTGCTGGATTTTTCAGTATTTTTCCCATACTCATCACCCAAAAATTCATAAGAAACGCCCTTCATTACACAGAATTTTTTTTTTGTTGCAGACCCGTATTACCGTTTTATAATGTTTTCAAAACATCATCCATTTCAACCCCACCACTACAGGTGATCTGGATTTATAACCGCATTGTAACCGCAGTTGTCCTTTGAAGTGAATGAGAGCAAACTGGGCGGTAAATAATCGTGAAGATAATATTGTCGCAGACTTAAGCTTGAGCAGTCGCTCCCGTCCTCTAGTGAACAGCGATAAATTTATCGCAAAATGCGACTTGTAACCTACGTAACCCAATGCATGTTTGCACACAGGGCGGTTTTTCTACCGCTGGAGTTACTTTTATTCTTGATTTGAATTTTTGTATAGAAAGGTTGTTTTCTGCATCCTATCTTTTGTATCATTTATTTTCATATTTCGAATATGTATAATCTATGTCAACATAGATAATGGAATACTTATTTTTTTTAATTAAAGAAAGACCTATGTTATGGGATGAAACCCTGAACATATTTCGCGTCATCCTGCCTCAACACAGTGTAGAAAGCTCCAACTACCTCTCTTCAACTCATCCCAACCCAGCCGATACCCGCGCGTTGTCCAGATTGTCATAAATAAATTCAGCAACATCCATTAACGTCGATTTGACTCGAATCTCGGTTGTTTTCCCGTTATTTTCAAGGAAATTAATAGCTCAGTGACAATCCCGATAGCTTCTGGTTTCTTTTTATGTAATGCTACTTCACGCCCACCCTTATGAGTCCGAAAGGGGTTGAAATTATTCATAGAGAACATGTAGGGAAGTTTTATTAATCTAATTCATCCCGAAATATATTTAATTGACGCAAAAAACAGCCGGTCAACTCATCCCAACCCAGCCGATACCCGCGCGTTGTCCAGATTGTCATAAATAAATTCAGGGACATCCATTACCTTCGATTTGACTCGAATCTCGGTTGTTTTCCCGTTATTTTCAAGGAATTAAATTAAACTCAGTGACAATTCCGATAGTTTCTGGTTTCTTTTTATGTAATGCTACTTCACGCCCACCCTTAAATGTGCACACTTATGAGTCCGAAAGGGGTTGAAATTATACACAGAGAACATGTAGGGAAATTGTATTAACGTAATTCATCCCGAAATATATTTAATCGACGCAAAAAACAGCTGGTCAACTCTTCCCAACCCAGCCGATACCCGCGCGTTGTCCAGATTGTCATAAATAAATTCAGGGACATCCATTACCTTCGATTTGACTCGAATCTCGGTTGTTTTCCCGTTATTTTCAAGGAATTTAATTAAACTCAGTGACAATCCCGATAGTTTCTGGTTTCTTTTTATGTAATGCTACTTCACGCCCACCCTTAAATGTGCACCCTTATGAGTCCGAAAGGGGTTGAAATTATTCACAGAGAACATGTAGGGAAATTTTATTAATGTAATTCATCCCGAAATATATTTAATCGACGCAAAAAACAGCCGGTCAACAAATCCCAACCCAGCCGATACCCGCGCGTTGTCCAGATTGTCATAAATAAATTCAGGGACATCCATTACCTTCGATTTGACTCGAATCTCGGTTGTTTTCCCGTTATTTTCAAGGAAATCCCCTCCAGCACCACCCCTATCATGCCTACAAACAACATCGGTAGAAATACTATCAACGTCAATGGTCCCGGCATTTATTTATTCCACGCTAATATCGATGATTTAACATGTTAGAAAATTTCCATCCCATCCACTGCCGCCCATTGGGGCTAAATGGCCAATTTGATGCTATAATTGAACTGGACGACATCCATATCCTTGGATTTGACTCCAATCTCGGTTGTATTCGCGTTATTTTATTGCAGCGTTCCTCCACCCAACACCTAAAAGTGCTCTACTGATAATACCGACCCGCTTCTGGGGGTGGTAGACGCGTCTTAGCCCAACAGTCGGTAGAAACACTATCAATATCTGTGACCCCTAAAAATATTTATCCGACGGAAATAACGACTGTTTTAGCGTGTTTAAATATTTCAACCCCCGTCCGCCCCCGCTTCTGGAGTTGGTAGACAGTCTCACCCCGACAGTGTTTGTTTCTTGGTCGCAAAGAACACGTGTACGAAATTTGGTGAAATTTTCTCCAGCTGTGTAGATTTGTATAACGAACATACAAATATACAAATATACAAACATACAAATATACAACATACAAACATACATACATACATACACTCATTTTTATTTATAAAATTAAACGTCGTTATTAATGGAAACAACATCGATAAAATAGTATGAACAACACCACCCCTAAATATGCTACTTTCCCGTGGTGGAAAGGGTTGAATTTTTACTCATATCACATCGGTAGAAACACTATAAATCTAGTTTACCCATAAACACATAACATTTTGGCAATTTTAGAATAATAGACAATTCTCACCCCCAGCACTAAGCAAGCTCACCGCTAATGTCTAAAGGGATTTATATTTTCAACAAAATCCGTTGAAATAGTATCCACGTAATTCTCCTCCAAGAACGCGCAAGAACTGACTATTTATCTCCCCTTCCAACCCCCACCCTTTCGGGTTAAATGGGCAATTAAAAATATTTATCCGAAGTAAACTCACTGACATCCATAACCTTCGATTTGACTCCAAACTCGGTTGTATTCGCGTTATTTTTCTGTAAAGCAACTCCACCCCAAACCCTAAGGGTGCCCTTTTCCCAGGGCGTAGGAGATGAATATTATATTCAGATAACATCGGTAGAAACACAATCAATATCTTTGACACCGAAAATATTTATCCAAATCTAATACCTGCTGTTTTAGCATGTTTAAGTATTTCAACCCCCGTCCACCCCCGCTTCTGGGGTTGGTAGACGCGTCTCACCTCGACAGTGTTGTTTTCCTGGTCGCAAAGAACCCGTGTACGAAATTCGGTGAAATTTGATCCACCGGTATAGACTTGTATTCTCCACCCCAAACCCTAAGGGTGCCCTTTTCCCAGGGTGTAGGGGATGAAAATTATATTCTGAAAACATTGGTAGAAACTCCATAAATATGTTGGAACCCTAAAAATTATTATCCGACTAAAATATCGGCTGTTTTAGCATGTTCAAATATTTCCACCCCCGTCCACCCCCGCTTCTGGAGGTGGTAGGCGCATCTCACTCCAACAGTGTTGTTTTCCTGGTCGCAAAGAACCCGTGTACGAAATTTGGTGAAATTTGCTCCAGCGGTGAATATTTGTATTCTCCACCCCAAACGCTAGGGGTGTTCTTTCCCCAGGGTGTAGAGGTTGAAAATTATATTCAGATATCATCAGTGGAAAGACTATAAATATCTTTGACCCATAAAAATATTTATCCGACTGAAATATCGACTGTTTTTGCATGTTCAAATATTTCAACCCCCGTCCACTCCCGCTTCAGGGGGTGGTAGGCGCGTCTCACCCCGATAGTGTTGTTTTCCTGGTCGCAAAGAACACGTGTACGAAATTTGGTGAAATTTGCTCCAGCGGTGTAGATTTGTATTCTCCACCCCAAACGCTAGGGGTGTCTTTTCCCCAGGGTGTAGAGGTTGAAAATTATATTCAGATATCATCAGTGGAAAGACTATAAATATCTTGGAACCCTAAAAATATTTATCCGACTGAAATATCGACTGTTTTAGCATGTTCAAATATTTCAACCCCCGTCCACTCCCGCTTCAGGGGGTGGTAGGCGCGTCTCACCCCGATAGTGTTGTTTTCCTGGTCGCAAAGAACACGTGTACGAAATTTGGTGAAATTTGATCCACCGGTATAGATTTGTATTCTCCACCCCAAACCCTAAGGGTGCCCTTTTCCCAGGGTGTTGGGGATGAAAATTATATTCAGAAAACATCGGTAGAAACACCATAAATATCTTGGACCACTAAAAAATATTTATCCGACTGAAATATCGACTGTTTTAGCATGTTCAAATATTTCCACCCCCGTCCACCCCCGCTTCTTGGGGTGGTAGGCGCGTCTCACCCCGACAGTGTTTGTTTCCTGGTCGCAAAGAACACGTGCACGAAATTTGGTGAAATTTTAACCAACGGTATAGATTTGTATTCTCCACCCCAAACGCTAGGGGTGCTCTTTCCCCAGGGTGTAGGGGATGAAAATTATATTCAGAAAACATCGGTAGAAACACCATCAATATCTTGGACCCCTAAAAATTATTATCCGACTAAAATATCGGCTGTTTTAGCATGTTTAAATATTTCAACCCCCGTGCACCCCCGCTTCTGGGGGTGGTAGACATGTCTCACCCCGACAGTGTTTGTTTCCTGGTCGTAAAGAACACGTGTACGAAATTTGGTGAAATTTGCTCTACCGGTGTAGATTTGTATAACGAACATACAAACATACAAACAAACATACAAACAAACATACAAACAAACAAACATACAAACATACATACACTCTTTTTTATTTATAAGATTTGAATTTTTGTATAGAAAGGTTGTTTTCTGCATCCTATCTTTTGTATCATTTATTTTCATATTTCGAATATGTATAATCTATGTCAACATAGATAATGGAATACTTATTTTTTTTAATTAAAGAAAGACCTATGTTATGGGATGAAACCTTGAACATATTTCGCGTCATCCTGCCTCAACACAGTGTAGAAAGCTCCAACTACCTCTCTTCTTTCATTAATTAAATGAACTCAAATTAGTCGATTTTTTCTTCTCATTTTCATTCGACGACGAAATAACAGTAATGATACAATCTGCTCTCTGTTCATTTCGAACTAGACTGTTCACAGCACTCACATCTGCGACGGAAAATTTACCGCCACAATAATAATCTCTGGGAGTGTCTCCGGTTTTCTTCGAGCTTTGTCGATATTTTTATATCCGCGATAAAAATCGACAAGTGTGTAACGGTTCTTACTTTTATGTAGGCCCCTCCAAGCCCACCAATAAGGATGCTCTATTCCCATGCTTAAAGATGTTGATATTTTTTCACCATCATCTTCGGGTGAAACGACATGAATTTCATCGACCCCGAAAAAAAATATTTCGATCCAAATATCGACTGCTTTCGCATGTTTTAAAATTTCCATCAAGTTCACGCCAGGGAAGTTGTGTAACGCTTCCAGGAATCCGACAGAAACATTCGCGGGCATGCGCAAAACTCACCAAGGTTTCATCGCAGTTGGATGAATCGTATAGAAAAACACAAGGGAAACACAGATAGAGAAAAAATAGACATTAATTTATATATAGGTTTAGTTTCGCGCGGTGAATTAAATAAAATATTTGTTATATAATTTTCTCTAAGTAATTGCATCATGACCCGCCAGCGGAATATCTATGCGGCTGTGTTTAATGTAACACAGAGGTAGGTGATGTGAATATTTAGTCATATTAAAGAACTGCATAAATTAATGAGCGGATTAAATGTTAAATTGTTTTTCAAAAGTTTGAATTATTTGTATCGAGCGAAGGAGGTTAACGGGGCACAAAGAATAAAACACATTGCTCCCTTTAATATGGAGGATATTCCTTGTTTCTGCGTATTATTATTGATTTTATCACGATCTAGAAGAAGTCGATATGTTTGCGAAAAGTTATTTTCCTTAATGAAATTAATGTAAAGTTATCAGAGAATAAGACTGACTTGCCAACACAAACCCGGAACTACTCAGGCATGATAAGCCAGACATACCAAAGAATTTCAGCAAAAAGAGGTGTCAAACCGCAAGAATACTTATTAAAGCTGAAAGTCAATTTTGATATATTGTAGTTTATACTGAATGAATTAGTTCGTGTTTATTGCAAATCAAATTCTTTTCTTTTGTGAAACTAACAGTATTTCATTATTTTACATTCATACAAAACCATTTCATATTTCTACACTGAAGTAAGAAAAATATCCATAATTTGATTAAATGGCTTCAATTGCATGTACGATTGAAGATAGTGCGGCCCCCATCATTACTCAAATGTGACAATATGGCCGTGGGGGGGGGGGCTCTCAGATTGACATGCTTGGTGTACAGATCACAGATCCTCAGTGGATCCGACATCCCTAGAACGGAAATCTAACATTAATAATAACACAATATGGATGTAATCATTTAAAAATTTAGTTTCCTATTCCATTGAATAGTTTAATCATTTTAGTTATCCAATATATTATTATTTATGTTATTAATAATATAGTATAGAAGTAAAGAATTGACTTAAAGTTTTACTGTTGAAATATAAAGAATAGGAATGATTATTTTCAGGATTTATCTCAAAATATTAATTATGTACAATGCCAAATGGGCACATATAATATCCCTGAAATCTGAAAAAATCTATGATATAATGTAAGTTCTACATTATGCACTGAGTACTTTATGAGATATATAATTAAATACTCAAATTCATTCTTTGAGTAGTTAAATACCTCGAACACAAAACGTATCTAATGTTAATTGTATTATATTGTGGATTATTCAATCCATTGCATTTTTTTATTTGACAAGTCACACATAGAACATAATTCGCATACAATAGCAGGCCCTATATTAAAACAAATATGAAGGCTAATCAATAAAGGGCGGATTTTGAAGTTCATCGTTGAATTTAAAAGATCAGCGAAAACATCAAATCGTTTTAGCAATCAATTAATCGGTAGAACCCACTAAATACCGCAAAAATATCTTCAAAGATTGTATTGTGGATTACAAATCGACGTAAAAGGCTATAACGCCCTGCTTTAATTTTTCAATGTGTGAAAATCTGTGTATTTGTCAGACAATTCTTAGTAGGAATGATATATTATCATTATTATTGTAAATTATGAAAATATATGAAAATAAAATTTATTTTCTCAGTAAATAATATTTCGCTTTCAATTACAATTTCCAGTTAAATCTGAATGAATATTAAAATTAACTGAGTTAATCCGGGCACAGATTTAATTGACTTAATACTGAAAAGTGATCTATAGACCGATCACGTGTCACTCCAAAAGTCAAGAATGTGTCATGTAAGATGACAGCCTGGCACTCGTCTTGGGCCTGTGTTCCAGAGGAAGTGAAGAGGACTTTCTAAATACTGTAAGTTTCCAAAACTATCGGCAGTATCATTAACATTCACACCAACCTTCTGTGCTGATTTTTTAATATTAGATCATTAACATAAATTGAACAAGCCTGATCATAGTGTGAAATGTTCTTAAATGTCATGTTCAATAACTTCGTAAAGCGTAATTTCGCTACGTATTGCACAGTAGGTAGGAAAAACTTGAACAAAACTAATTTTCTTAAAATCAAGGAAGTGTAATTACAGAGTTCTTTTATCAAAACATTTATTTATAAGGAATGTTTATGACGAATCTAATTAATTTAAATTTGAAATTAAGATAATAAAAAATTTTATTTCTATAAAATTGCGTACATTCAATATGGGAAAACGTCAGGTTTAATATAAAATGACAAAAGAAAAAAAACATTTAAACATCAATTATAGAATCACCACTAGTATAACTTATATATTACCTTATTTACTAAATATTCTTTCTGATTGTTTTCCGTGCCATTCTTGTATGTAAAGAGGCAGTTAATTAAAAAATATCATTCCTTTAAGAAATTTTGTATTTGTCCGTACTGTAAGAAGTCCGCAATTACCCTAGTATTATAGTTTTAAAAATTTATAGGCAACAGCTAGTATTTTATTTTTGTAAAATATTGGTTTATATTAATCTGTTTTTTCATACCCAATATAAATCTAATAACTTAGAAGCAGCACATTTATAAAATTTCTATACCATAAGTAATATGAGAGTAGACATCGCCATAATACATGTTCATTCAGTACGACAGTCGTTTTAATGCATATACATTTATGTTTATTAAGTTACATAATAATTGTTTTACTGTTAAGCATTAATTATGAAAACATTACTAATGGTTGACCTGGAATGTGCGTTTGAATACCAGTATAGACAATATCAGTAATTTACATTAGCTTTATGTAGTTTCTTTAGTTTCAGTGTCTCCTCGAACATTGCAGAAATGTGTTGGACAGGGTATGAATCAAACTTTACACATCTCTTAGTTTAGTTGTACATGAGCGACATGATACGAAATGTACAATTTCCTCGTTGTGGACGGTCACGACGTTTCACCTGAATAGTCTACACTCGGAAATGAAAGGTGGGACGGATAGACCCTTGCCTCAATGCCCAGTCCATTACAGAATTTATACACGACACCACATCTGTGAAACAGCCAATGTTGACAGTTTTGTCTACTAAATCCTTTAACATGTTACATTGGAATATTAGGAAGCCTGCCGCTGAATGACCATTGAATATGCCTTTGATTTGGTAATCATTTTTATAACTAAGTATCTTTATCAATTTTCGTTGTACAAGAAACTTTCGGTAATTGACATAGTCATTTGACACATTTACTGCCGATTACGAGATAACTCGTAGACTGCGTTCTTTTCTAGGACGCCAACTACGAGTTATTTCGTCCTTGTTTACTTGTCATTTTTGTGCAGCTACAATTAAACTCGGAATATATTAGTGCTAATATTGATAGATGGCTTCTGGGAAAAGAACAATAAATCAAATCTTGCATGAACAGAAAATTTAGTAAAAAACGATAAAAAAATATAATTATAAAAATTAATTCAAATTGAAGACATAAAATAATATTTTATAGTTTGTGGCACTTCTTACAGAATGTTCCACACAAAGGGCTGGAAGGATTGCCACTTTGACAAGTACCCAATCCCCGACCTACCTGATGCAGGTTTTTCTAGCCCCGGGGCCCTAGTTAACCCTTGGCTACCTTCATCTACCCTTCCGCATCCCCCATTTCAAACCCCTTCCTATGCTATTAAAGGGGAATTGCCAGTAAGTGAATTACCCTCATGTAGCCTGTTACCTAAAAAAAAACGTGTTAAGTAAAAAAAATGAATTAATACATACCACTTTAATAATCATGTTACACAGTTTTAAGTGTCAGTATAATTTGTTACACAAATTAAAAATTTCGATGTTCCTGAATTATATTAATTTTATATGTTTCGTCAGTATAATAGAAACAGGATTAAGGTCTGTAAGGCAAACACAAGAAATAAACGCCCCATATAACAGTCAGAAAACTGAAATTAATTTTTAACTAAATAATTTGAAATTTGTAGACGATTCTTTCAACTGCCAGATTTAAGAGAGATAGCAAAGTTACAACACTTTACATAGAACATTAATAAAAGATATAAATCAACAAAGATTATTTAATAAGTCATCATAAATACAGTTTAATTAAGACGTGTCCTGTTTAACATTTAAAAAATTGTTCGTCTTAATATGTAACATTTCTGAGATTAACCTTTCATTAAAATTAGTTTCCATATCAAGAAAAAATGTAGTATCAAAATTGAAAGAATGGTTAAGATCCAATCAATGTTATGCAATCTGAGAATGTTTATGAGGTGTAATTTTCTAGTTAAACAAAATAGTTTCGTCTGACCGATATAATAAAATGAGCAATTATTTCAACTAATTTCATAAACAACATTATGGATATAGTAAGTGTTAAGACATTTTTATTTTTTTAACAAAATAAGGCAAGGAATTAACCAATTTAAAAATTACACAGAATTATAATAAGGTGAAACAATAAAATGGTTAGTATCGTTTTTTTGAAGGACAACACTTATTATTGTAAATGTAATGAATTATACGATTAATGAATGGCCATTGACAAGCATCACAATAGTTTATTGGAACGTCTACAAATTTAAAATTAGATTGTTCAAAATTAACTTCTGTTTTAGTCTGTTACACGGGTCGTTAATTTATTGTTTTTCCGTCCGTATATATTAATACATATATAATTCCATCATATAGTTTTTATTTTATTTTATTTACAGTTTATAGCCGCATTAACGTGTTGGTCATTAGCGATTTACATTGTTATGTTTTACATTTGCTGAAAATTTAAATTACTTAATATAAATCATTTTTCATAATAAAAATCTATAATGTTGTTTATTACTGTCGGTGAGTTGCAGATCTCCATCATTGAATGGGCGGCTATAGTAGATCTTCTTATGTCGCTATATTTGGGGCAGTCATAGAGGACCATATAGTTGTTTACATACAATTCGGGCATTGTGGAAGCATTGATGTTCACATTTCAAAACAGGAAGTATTGTGAAATTTTTTATACAAATATTATGTTTTTAGGTGAAGTTAAATTAATTAATACTTAATGCATATGTAAGATAAAACGACGTGTGTCAATTTACAAAATTATCAAATCTAATAATCGATATAACAAATTCATTGGTTGAGGTATACCGATTCCAACACTTTCATTTCTTGAATTCATATGAAATATGCAAGTATATTCCAAAAGTTACAAAGGATTTAGATATGACAAGCAAAGTGACATATCATAGAGTCCATATTGCAGATCGATAAAAGCTTCTCGATTTACACGAGCTTAATCGGTCCTTCCTTTACAATATGAATTTTTTGTTAACACATTAACAGCGTCTTTGTTTGATAGTATTTATTGCAATATTTATTCAAATTCAGATATAATTTAAACAAAATTGAATCTACATGAAGAGGTTTTATTCATCAAGTGCATGTAAGTTAAATATTGTGGATATATATAATACATACGTCAATGTGTGAATGAGTCATTAAATAAATTGTTTTAAATAAATGAAAATGTTCCGGTAAGAAGTATTTATTACAAGTCCTGAGATAGCTTCAGTTGTATTACACTTTTTACAACGCGCCCGTATTACTTCAGCGTAACTATGCCTGCTTCTTCTAGCCAATAAGGCGTTCTACTACGAGTACCACTGCAATGTGACGGTAGCTGACTACGGCTAATTTAAGAAACACACAGAAAAATCTAGGCTAAATGTTGGTGTCTAGAAATGCGAGAAATTATCAGTTCACTAATGAAATAATATGACTTGGAAGTAACAATAAGTATGTAATCAAAAAATTTTGATCTTGCAACTATACGCTAACACAAGCCATATCCTATCAATAGTTTTCTTTTAACTTTCCGATAGTAATTTTTTGCCCTTGCAAATATCGTACCTAATTTGCAACGATTACATTATATATCTATATATATTATTTAGGTACATATGTTATATGTCGTTCTCCTTTTGCTAAACTTTTCCCTTACAGAATTGTAGTTTAGCACTCCCGTCAGGCAGGATAAAAACTTCTTGTGGCTGCTGGTTACCCCAGGGAGGTAATAGCGATGACTCTTCTTTTCACTAGCCTTATCGGCTTAAGTTGCCGTCAGCTCAGGGCACCCAGTACCCTAGAGTAGAATTCCAAGGCCTTTGGGTTAGTGTGGGACTTTCACCTCATTAAAAAAACTGCATGAAGCATTAAGCCTGCTTCTCCTAAAGTCTCTAGCACATGTGTAAGTAGCTCTAATTATCTCCTTAGCTCCTCATATCTTTTTGCCGCTGTGTCCTGTAACCTGAATTTATCCGGATCTTCAAGATATATCACAATGTCCCTGTTACTTTTTATTTTCAAATCTTAAGATGCTTGGTGACAGCTGAAGACATGCGTGGAAGTTTCAATCGCGCTGCACTTTGAAGATCCCGGGGAAGTAATCTTGCCAAAACTATGTAGATAATGGTTGAAAGGTCCATGACCCGTTAGCAAATTTACTTAATTCTTTCCCAGGAAACCCTTTCCATCTTTCACTCTCTTCCACTGTAGGTGCTATTTCATGTAGACTTCTTCCCTTTCCACACTCTGCCTATCTTTTATTCCATGTTTTTTAACCCAGTATTCTATTCATTCTTTGGTTAATTCTTTATTTATAGCCGCCCCATGTAGTGCTAGTAACTGAATTGCTCTCGCCCTAAGCATCTTCTTGCTGCTTGTCTTCTAATGACAAGATCAATTGGGGACTTGAGACAGATCGTCTGCAATGATTCTGTAGCTGTTGTTCTGCATTATATCATTATTCTCCTTAGTATCCTCCCTTGATGTCTATTGCAGATTATTTTTAATGCCACTTTTCCAAATCTTCCAGCATATTCCTCTGAGGCTTATGAATCCATAGGAGTAAACATTGAGGTGTAGTGTATCCGTTTTGTTTTTAAAGGTAGTTCATGTTTGCTTGCTAGTGTTAGAACCTTTTGAATGACTAATTATCATCTTTACAATTCTCCGCGGGCTTGTGGCAGAAACGTTAGCTTGTCATCCATTAATACTCCTAGATAATCCGCTTCTTTCCCCGCTGGTATGGTTTCTCCATTGCTCCTGATAACTGGTAGTCAGCGCTGCACCATAGAAAAATATTTATACCCAAACCTCATCCTGACGTTAATAACCCTGGACAATAATTTCATTCACGTAAGAAATACGTCCACTCAGTTGTAAAATAGTAAACCAGAATTTTGGAAACAACTGGAGCACATTTGGAATTTAGTTCATTTGTCGTTTGTAGAACTTGGTATAACGGACAAGAAGAGAGTGAGAATTGACGCTAAGTTATAAAGATAAGAAATGAAGGATATATACATTTACATAATTGTAGAAAAATTGCGAAACAATCTTCCCTGTCGGTCTGTTTCGCTTTTCCGTAATTGTCTGCCCTGCCTTCGAGAAATTCTTTCACATGATGTTCTTCCCCACTTCATTGAAACGGGGGCACACTTGTGTTCTTTCCGAGCACCATAAAAGCAGATTTCCTTGTCTCGGCAACACAAACTCTTGCAGATGTTTATCTAGCTCAATATTGGCAACAGAACTCAGATGTGGATTACTGGTAAAATTTGTCTGTTTCTTGTCAAAAGCAGCCCGTACGATTGAATAAATTTCCGTATCTTACACTGTCGAAGTAATTTCGTTTCGCAACCATCGTTCGTTTGACTCCAATTTTTTGGGAATATTTATTATGTCTCGTTTTAATATCTATAAATGCTTCTGGCCCCTGAACCCATGAATTGTAAATCATGATGGATTCAGAAAACATAACGTTTTCTTCGAGATGACGAAATCTGATATTTATATCTATAGCTTCTGTACTATATAAATTAATTAAAGAACTCTCAAGTCCGTTAAAACTCAGGAACTTTTATTTTTTAATGTGATGATGTTAACAACAATAATACATCGACGATACTACATTTTTTTTTAGCGGTAATATTTTCTCGCTGTCGCGTGTAACATCTGCGACGCGTTATCTCAGCTGTTGCCAACATGATTGTAATTTTGCTACAGCACTACCCGCCCAGTAATAACGTCAGAATAGCAACCGACATGAATTATAATAAAACAATGAACAAAAGGAAACGCAACTCCGTAAAATAAAACGGACAAGCTTGCGCTCACTCTGATAGGTCTTGCGTGACAAACTAGATCGAGGAGCGTCACGACACTCAGTCATCCCAGCTTGCACAGAGTGCAACTCAGTCTCTGAAGTTAGAAATTCCGGCTTCAGTCTGTTAATATGCACTGTGGTGTGCCTTCCTTTAATACCCACGGGGAAGTCGTGATCCGAAATGCGACGAATTATCGGAAAAGGACCAGAATAGGGAGAATCCAAAGCGCGCCGCATCTTATCTTCTCTGATGAACACGAATTTTGCGTTGGCAAGATCAGGAACGAAACAACGCTTATTACCATGACATGACGTAGACACAGATGTCATTGTTCGCATAAATTCTCGCAAGTTACAGACGAAAACTGAAGTTTCAAATGGAAGATGATTTTCAGTAAAATATTCGCCTGGTAGACGCAGTGTAGTACCATACAATAATTCCGCTGGACAGCAGTTCAAATCTTCCTTCAGAGCCATGCGTAATACCACTGGAAGTGCATGTAACCAATCTTGCGGCGCGTGACACATCAGAGCTGCCTTTAATGTTCGATGCCAACATTCGAGAAGTCCATTAGCTTCTGGATGATAAGGTGAAGTGCGCTTTCTGCCACAACTCAGGGCGGTAATTATGACGGGTTCGAATTGTGTTCCTTGATCTGTAGTAACAAACACAGGTGCCGCCAAATCTAGACACCCAGCAAGAAAAAAATGCTTCGGAAACAGAATCAGCTGTGACATCAGTTAAAGGTATAGCTTCAGGCCAACGCGTAAAATGATCAATTATTGTGAGTAAGTATTGTAACTCGAGAAAAAGGTCCGATGAAATCTAGATGTACACGTGAGAAACTTTCGTCTGGTAGAGGAAAAGTACCAGGAGGCGCTCTTGTATGTCGAGTAACTTTAATCTTTTGTCAGACACATCCAAGCTCATCTGGCGATATCGCGCATCATTTTAGGACAAACGTACCTACGTTGAATTATACGTTTCATTACGCGGCCACTTGAATGTGCGAGTTGGTGTACGGAATAAAATATTCTCTTGTGCAATATTTGAGGAACGTAGAAGTATCACACCATACTTCGCGGTCTGAGTCTCCTAAAAGTAAGGGCTTTATCATATAAAGGTTTTTTTGCTCTTCGCAAATAATATAAACAATTAGTTCGTACTTACCTTCGTAATAACATGATTCAGACCTCATAATTTTATTCGTATATATTTGGGAAATATTTTCCCTGTATTAAAGGCTGCTTGACTAAGAACCATTATTTATTAAGATTCGTCACACTGTCATAGATATAAAATGATTGAAATCAACTTTTATTTATCTCGTCCACTAGTATGCTTAAAAAGTGGTATAACAGTAGTTTTTTTTATTAATGTCAACACATTCTGGGTTCTACTATATGAATAAAGTTAACCTTTTTTTGTTTAGACGCGATTAATAAACTGTTACTCTTAAAAGAATAAAGGTACTATGAGGTACGTGATGACGTGGAATCGATAGGATAATAAAGGCCAGTGTAATTTAAATTCTGCGTCATGCATTTGGGCTTCCGCAATATCTTCGGAATTAACACAACGAGGAAGTTGCATGCTCTCGACGCGTGACAAAGTGTCTGCAACCACATTGCACCAGAAATATGCACTATCTTCGTGGTAAATTGTCTTATAAACTCTAATTGTCGAATGCGTCGGGGTGACATCTGCTCCTCATTTTGGTGAAATGAATACACCAACGGTTTGTGGTCAGTACTTATAATTACTTCCTGACCCTCAATAAAATCACGAAAATGTTTGAGTAGACTGCTTGAAGTTCCCGATCATAAGCTGAGTATTTACGTCGAGCTGTTGTGTAAATCCGAGCGGTTTCCAGCATCCGTCATAATGTTCTTACAAAACCACGCCCATAGCATAATCGGAGGCGTCGGTATGCAACGACAACGGTGCATGAGAAATCGGATAGTGTAACAAAGTTGCCTCGCAAAGAAGTTGTTTAGAGGCATCGAAAGCTACATCAAATTCTTTTGAATAAATCTTGTTTTTCTTAGGTCTTATCACACGATTTGTAAGAGGCCTTAAAACTTAAGCTGCATGACGCAGATTGCGCCTGTAAAAATTAATCATCCCCAAATATCTACGTAACTCCTTTATAGTTGAAGGTTTGGGGAAATGAAATCTTAGAAGATAAAGGTTATATTCCAACAGGATGCACTTCGTGTCCCAAAAACTGAACGGAAGATACTCCGAAGACACATTTTGCGGGATTACTGCTTAATCCGTATTCACGTAAACGTTGGAAGACTATACGCCGATTCTCAGAGTGTTCCGCGTTAGCCTTAAATGCAATTAATATATCATCAATGTAGGCAAAGGTAAATTTAACGCTGAAAAGTCTGCGCTGCATTTCGCAATCCAAAAGTCATGTCTGTAAACTCATATAAGCCGAAAGTTGTGATAACTCTTTTTTTCTCTTCTTCGGGCTTAGGGATTTGATGATAGACTCTTACTAAATATATGATGTAGAAAATGGAACAACCATTAAGTCTATGTATACAATCATTGATGTGCGGGATTGGGTATCCATCCGGCGTTGATACAGCGTTGAACCTGCGACAATCACCACATACACGCCATGTTCCTTCTTTAACACCATGTGCAACGGATTAGCCGAAGGACTGGACTACGGTCGACATATTCCCTGATTTATCATGTTATGAAATTCAGCTTTAGCGTCACGTAGTTTATCAGGTGGTAAACTTCGAGCTCAATGAAAAACCAGAGGGCCTGTTGTAGGAACGTGGTGACGCACTAACTGTTGGGCGTGCATTGCTGTCAGTTCTGGAAATTGACGCAGTATTGTGTACACGGGTTACCATCTGCAGCCAAGGTACTTATGAAATCGCCAGAAAACAATGACAAACGAGCAGGGACAGATATTAATGATAATTTATCAATTATTTTTCTCGAATATCGACGAGCAGATTATAATAATGTATTATAGGGCGAAAAAAATCCGCTATTACAAAACGCCAAGACAGAGGTCGCTGCAGTCCAAGATTGAGACTTACCAGTTGATGTCCATAAGTCTTTATGATAGCTCCGTTAGCGGCATAGAGAAACAAATTGGCGTCCTGCGCTCTATGAGCGAACATGCGACGCGGAAGTACAGATAACAGATATATCAGCGCCAGTATCTACAATACAATTTAAATCATTTACTACATGGTTAAGTGAATCATCGCCTCCTACCGTCTGTACTGAAGGCGATGCTTCTAGTTTTCCACCTTATTCCATGTGGAAGTTGGTATGCATTTTAGGGAGGGAGGTAACAGGCTACATGAGGGTAATCCACATGGTGGCAACTACCCTTTAATAACATCGGAAGGGATTTGAAAGGGGGGGATGCGAAAGGGTAGAGGAAGGTAACCAAGGGTTAATTACGTCTCCCGGGCTTCGGTTTAAGGATCCTACCCGGCAATTCGCCTAAAAGTGATGCAGGGAAAAACCTAGAAAAACCTGCATCAGGTAGGTCAGCCATTTGGTGCTTATCCCACGCCCTTCCGAAGGCGGGAGAAGGGTATGCTGTGTGGTCGCAGTTTTCCCCTCGCTGTGCCTTGACCGGTTTAGGAGGCAGCTGACCGACTATTCCAATAGTAATAGCGGACAACTCTTACCGTATGCCCAAGGTCTGTGACGCCGGAACATACACCTCTCAAAACTGGCCGAGATGCATAGGCATTAACAAGGTAGCCTCCGCCAGAACTCTTTGGGAAGGTTTACCTGCGAGAGTATTCTCTCGCTGGCTTCCTTAAATGGTGGTATGCATTTTAGTGCTGCCTGACCAAATTTTACATAATACCAGCAGTACCCACAAGAAATAGATTCGTCAACTGATTTGTGTGGAGACTTATGCCGTTTATGGTAATCATGGGATCGTGATCGCTTTCGATTCCCTGATTGTAATTGTAACTGATGAGTCAAGGCAACAACTGCGTGTCTAAGTTCACGCACTTCTGTCGCTAAAGTATTATAGAGTTCCTCAGACTGAGATTTGAGATGCGGTAATGCGGCTCGTGACGATGTAGCACATAAATTTGTTTGCGCCTGGGAAATAAAATCTATTTGTGGTTGAATTAGCTCGTATACACGATCAGCTATACTAGCAATGGTATCTAGATCCTGCGATTGATTGATGACCAAAACGCTACAAATGCGATCGGGCAGATGTTCAAAAAACCAAGTTCGTAACACTTGCTCGCTACATTGTCCAGCGACTAAGGCTCGCATCCTATGGAAAATTAGGTACGGCCTGCCCTCTGTAGCTGCCTGACCTCTCGAAAGTCGTCGAAGACGCTTCTCGTCCGATTCTCCATAAGTAGAAATTATTCTACTTTTTAATGCATCATACCTGTTTTCACTAGGTGGATGTTGAATCAAATCACCAACTGAATCCAGAGGGCTTTCATCGAGGTTGACTAACACGTAATTTTGTTACATCAGGCGTTACTCTGCGTAGGTTGAAAGCTGATTCGACGGTAAACCAGTTAGCAGGATTATTCCTCCAGAAAGGCGGAACCTTGACGGATTCCACTGCGTTGAGATTTGTAGTCAGATTACCAGAATCCTTTGGTTGAATCGGAAGAACATGTTTTTTTTGGTAATAAACTGCCTGTTTAATCAATATCAATATCTTCAGATAGGGAGTCACCAGTTATAGCTTCTGTACTGTATACATTAATTAAAAACTCTCAAGACCGTTAAAACTCAGGAACTTTTATTTTTTAATGGAATGATGTTAACAACAATAATACGACGATACTACATTCTTCTTTAGCGATAATATTTTCTCGCATTTGCGCGTAACTTCTGCGACGCGTTAGTTCAACTGTTGCCAACATGATTGTAATTCAGCTACATATATTTCATGAATTTTCCGTTAATTTGCTGCTTATCTTTGTTAATCTGTGGTTGTTTAAAAATGAACAGAATCAATGCCTCAATAAGTGACATTAATATTACTATTGATGCGGTACCTTGTTTTCACTGTTTATTTCATCCGTGGCCATATGTAAACTTTGAGCACGGCACAATTTGTTTCATTGTCTTAATTTCATCGTTTGATAGTTGAGGAAACTTCAGCAATTCAAGGGAATGGTTGAAATTATTGACTGTTCTACGTCCAAAATCTTGTGAAACATATCGTATGTTTAGTTTCAGCTCCTAACCACAAAATGTTTTAAACTATTCGTTTCATTTTTACGGTAGTGTTTGTAATGCTTTGTAGGGCACACTTCACGATCAAATTTAATTTTTGTCGAAACATGGAGCGTGTTTCAAATTCCGTCTGATGTATATTATGTATATCTGGCGTATCATTTCTTACCGCACACAATATTTTATTTTCTATTACTCCAACAAAAAATGATACAAGTTGAGCTTTGAGACGCAGTAGGCCGTCACTGAACTATTCAAATCAAGTTTAATAAAAGACCAGCCATCCATTGTTAATGTAGCCCATTAAGCACCTTAAGCTGCTCTTTAACTCCTTCCTTAGTCACATTATATAATTTAGGTAGAATAACACTGGAGATGGTTTTCCTTGTAGGCAATTGGTAGTCACTATCAAGTTTTTCAACAAATTTACGCATTTTTTGCTATCAACGCTTTTAAAAGGCAAATAATTTTATACATGTCTTTATAGCAGCAGAAAATCCAATTCAATAATTTTCCTATTTGAAAGATCTAATTCGTTAATGCCTGACAGTTGGGCATTCAGAAATATTCCAATCAACGTCTGACTCTGGTGTAAATTTATTCTCTGATGTAAAGTTGAGTAAAGTTTTTTCTCATTTATGGGCGAGGATATATAATTTTCTTCCTCAAACAAATTAAAATATAACATTAATAAGCTGTTTTCACAATAATATGTGTATGCATAAGAATGTAATTAAATAAATAAACAAAAAACAAATTAAATTAAATTATTTTGTGTGGCCCAGGATTTTTACACTTTATATTAGTGTTAAAGGGGGTCCTTGAGGACACTTTTTAAAAATATATCGAAAAAAGAGTAAAAATTATTAAAATATCATAAGTAAAATTTCTTACAAAACTATGAAATAAAAAGGTAGCTAAAATAGCAGAAAATCACCGATCATTTCCAACAAAATTTTATGGAATAATGTAGGATTCGCATGATGCTAAATCTGACGGCTCTATTGTAATTATCCATCCATTCAAATCCACCAATAATTTTATATTATGTTGTTTTAATGTCTTCCTTTATTTTATATTATACATATCTCAGTAGAATAGCCATCTCTGCTAGGGGATAAGTAGAGTCTAACTACGTTGTTTGGAGACACAAATTCATTATTGAAGATAAAGAATGTATATGGAAATGCATACAAAAAACTTAAATTGTTGGGTACTACCGTTTCAGAACTCCAGAATGGTCCACGACTCGTCTTCAACTTTTCTATTTGTTCTTAATAAAAAGGATAAGGCTCACTTATCGCTTAACAACCCACCACTAATTCATTTTTCAATTCCATCCGGCGATCAACCACGAAGTACCCAGTGAACAAACCTCTTTGCCGTCAAAATTATAAAAAAAACCTCTGAATTTGACCGCCGCTGTTGCCAACTATCGACAGACGACGATAAAAAACTGCGGCTGGAGTAATAATATAATATTAATTTACGTGTTCGCTGACACGCGTTAGACCTCCGGCACGATAGAAGCGACGAGCGGTGAGCAAATGGGAGCAGATAGACTGAGCGACTCCTCTCAGTTTTATGTCTCTGTAGAATGTGACGTGTGGGGGGTCCGCTGGCTACAACAGAGCAGCTGCGGTAGGGCGACACCGCCTGCCTCGACGCTCTTCGCTGATTCCGGACATTAAATTTTCTCTGACCGCTCAGTTACAAATCACTCGTACAACACGGGTCAATATCATCATGACCATCAATAATTTATTATTTAATGTATTTATTATATTTTGTAAAAAGGAAAGAAAGCAAAATTTGTTAAAGTTTTGTATTAAAAGTAGCAATATCTGCCACGACGATTTTCGAGTCGTACTGAGTCTTGATATATAACATTTTAACAGATTAAAAACTGTTGAAGTCCGCCAAATTTCGCTTACATGATTTATTGAACTTACGTGAATTTCCACAGTTCCCTATATATCTAACTATGTATCTGATTTATTTAAATATCTCCACGCGTATGCCGAACATACACACATATATACACTTAATAATTTTTTAAGAAAGATGTATAGTGTAACAACTTCAAAATACTAAATTGTAATTAAATTTTTTCACGAATATATCCAAATATTTCCCCATATTCCACAACATTTTACCGAAATAATGAGTTTAATTGTATATTAATTATAATTATATGTTCGTTACATAATTAGGCCTATAATTTTTAATTAAGTTTTAGTTGAAGCCGCAAAAACTCTTTCAATTATATTCCTTTCATTAACTCATACTCGTAATTGCGTAACGGGACTTAAATTCGGATAGGAAATTTGACAGTTGGCAATTCATTCTCATTACACAAGACGAACTAGAAGCTACCCCTCAAAAATTGAGCGACCTCATATACGAAGAATGATCGATAAATCTCCAAAATTGTACATTTATACTATCGGTACTTCAGCCGATTGAACTTCTTGTTCCAGTCGATTAAACCTATCGCTCCCTAGCCATACGTATCTTGATAATTAAATACTAAACCTTCAAGTTTAAGTTCAACGTAATATTCATCACATCTCAATTCAGTTTCCAAATGCGAAATATGATCAATCACCTATTCCTAAACAGGAACAGACCACTAAATTACAGGAAGCTTAAAGAATTTAACACTGATAATTTGCAGATATAGTTGAATTATCGATTATACAACCCAAACTTTTACAATGACTATGAAATATTAAAAATACACGAACCTACAGACATAATTTCACAATGCTACGATTGTGTTTGCATATAACTGTTTACGAAATTTTACTGTAGTACTCCACGGAAAAACATATTTTATTACATTCCACTTAATGAACAGGGAAATATACAATCCGCCATTCTACACAAGGGCGATAAGTTTTGTACCTTACGAGACATATTGAAGAAGTTTAATAACGCCTTATATTTCAAATCATACTTTTACCGAAGGCAAAGGATAACTTAAGATTTCTACTTAACTTCGACTAACTAGGACCTTTTTAACATATGAACAAATGAAGTGAAAATGTAAATTTAGAGTGAGATTAGAGCAAATACCCGTGTTTCCGGATAAATTACCCGTTTAACCCATTCCTAGAACGTTAGAATGCATTTACTATAAAACACTCAAAATAATATAAGTCTTTAGAAACGTTTATTTAATAGAATGACTGAATTGATGTGTTTTCTTTTACTTTAAGTTGAGTAGCGAAGTTCCTTCGATTGGTTTTCTGATATCGAAGTCTGTGGAAGAGGTCGTACGATGACTGTAACCTGAACAAGCAAATCGAAAAAACGATCATAATTAAAAAACTAATAAATCTGAAATATAAATGCTTGTGTATATTGTAACAAATTTATTTTTAAATTATCAAGCTATGCAAGTGATTTAATATTACATAAAATATGTGATAATAAGTTAGAAAAAGAAAACTTGTATTTATAAATAGATGAAAATTAAGTCTGGTTCACGAGACTATATACGTTCCTGGTCAAAGTACGAGAACTCACCTTCTTTCAGATCTAATCTTCACTTAGGGTTGTTCGGCAAACTTTGGTAATAGTCGTCGAGCCAGTCCCAGGTCCATTTGAATCCCTCCTCCATGTCCGGTTTTTTGAAGGCACGAGGCCAAGGTTTCTGGAAAACCAGAAAAAAGGCGATAAACGGTTTAACTATCCCTTTAACTCCAGCAATTCAGATCATCTATATTTACACGTTGACCTCTACTTGCACAATAACTGCTAACCGGTTTTGGTCATTGCCCATCAACTGAACTCCCGTCAACGTTTCCATTATTAAACAAGCGCCGCCAACAATACTCTACGATAATCAGTTCTCGGTTTTCACACGGGTGTAACATATTTAAACGCAACGTTTCGACGACTAAAATCTCTGTTTAAATAAGCTATACTTGTGTGAAAACCGAGAACTGTTTATTGAACAATTACACAGGGAAAGACTTCAATCTTTGAACAATACTCTAATCTTGGTATTTTTACGCAATGCTCACTGTTGTCGACAATACCCTGGTCTCAATATTACGCTGATAATAAAATTATTCAATAGTTAAGAAAATCATTTCGTTAGATACATTGGTGGTCATTACAATATATATATATATATATATATATATATATATATATATTGTGATGCCAATTAATTAGGCCATTAATTGTTTTTAATAAAATTGAATTGTAGCGGAAGGAGCTTCCAAAGTGACAATGGCGCCGAGCTCTGTTGCTTTTTTGAAAGCCGAAATGGGAAATGCGCGCGCGAAAGGAATTCAGTCTGGAATCGGCAATGATATGAGAAGGAGGCTAAAATCTGAGTACGAATATAATACAGTTCAGTTCTCTTAGAGCATCAAACAGTAAAGTCTGCAAATATAAATTGCAAATCGCGAGTTCCTGTATGGAAGCAAGCAAATAGTTGTACAGAGAGATTTTCATAACAATTTGCAAACGGGGAAGCAAAAGGTTGCTTCACGAAGATGGAACAATTTTCGCATTGAGGGACCGACAACCACTAGCAGACCAGAGGGGGCGGCTCATCCGAGGTTTCAGATAGCTGAGGACGAGAAATTCTAGCGTGTGCATTAAAATTGCAATGAAGTAGAGCCAGTGTAACTAAAAATGGCTTTTTAGTGTGTTAGTTATCAAGATACAAGAGAGAGATCTGGTACCAGACAGACGATCCGTGAGTAACCAAAACTTTGATAAATTTGTAAACGATAATTAAAAGGGTAGAGTCAGATTTCGTTCAGAGTTCATTTCGTTCAGCTTTCTTTCCACTTATTTTCATATTGTTTTAGGTCACTTTATTCATTGATTTTGTTCTAATTATCAAACCCAGTAGTGACCCTGAGATTCAGAGATTTTCAACATATTGGATTGTAAATATTGATGTGTATTCGCTATAACAACATAAATGGTAAATAATTAGAGTAAAGTTTTTTAAATTTTGATCAAAGACCGGCGGACAAAGATAGGGCTAATAATGTGCATTATTAAGAAATAAAAACTTTAAATATTAATAATTTTATTAATCATTTCTTTTAATTAACCCTAACATATTGTTCATTACAATATATATATATATTGTAGTGAATAACAACCTTAAGTGGCCGCCCTTGTGTCCGCGGGCCTGAGAAGGAATACATTAAACGTGCACGTGTACCTGCCCGAGAGGCCAAAAGAAATCGCGGGTACGCGTCCCTTTTTTTTGCATCGTTTGGGGGGGGGGCGGAGTACGAATATACGCCGAACCCGGGTGAAAGTGGACAGACGCAGGCAGACCGACAGACAGAGGACGGTAAGTGGAGTGAGAGAGGCGAGAGGGTGGAAAATCCAGGCGAGCGGTAGCCAACAAAAGTTTTTTGGAGAGACGTCCATCGTGGGAGGCCGAAGATGGAGATCGCGTCCTGCTTACTACAAGACCAGTGATCCACTGCAAGTCTGCTGACGCCACAAGTTAAAGTAAGGGTCACCTTTTCTGTAAAGTGCCTTCAAAAGTTGAATTTTTTTACACAGTGCGGAAATAGGCTCTGTTCTTGAATAGCTACCGAGTCGCCCACATTAACCTGTTGAGAAGGAGGATTTTATAACCAAGCCGGAGCTAAAGATAACAGCCTTTTTTAAAGAAACTTTAGCATCATGCTTCATTTCATCAATTGAAGCAAACGATTTTTTTTTTGCAGACCAATGTATATCTGCTGGCGCACTATAATATTTTTTAAATGTATTTTTGTATTTTCATGTAATAAAGTTTTTTTAATATTTAGTTATAAAAGGCTAATCATTACAATATATATATATATATATATATATATATATATATATATATATATTACAAATGCGTAATGAAATGTTTTATATTAATTGATAGTTAATTATTGGTGGCGTAACTAACTTTGAGGCCAGAGCATTGTTAGGAACAGCATTGTTTAGCACAAGAATACAGAGACTATAATGGTTGCTACGATGCATTGTCAAAAAGGGTTTTAAGACGCGCAAAACTTTGGCGGAGAACTTAGATAGTGAGAAAGTCAGTGAGTGTGTTTGGAAGACAGAGCAGGATGTTGTGAGAACTCAAATATTCAGAGATCAGAGTGTGTGTTTTGGAGGGCCCAATCGTGGTAGTCCGGGCGAGAGTCTGTAGTGGTCGGATTCAGCAAAGTATGGGATATATACAATTTTTTTATATTAAAGATTTTCTACAACAAAACTGAATGTGACCATACGAACGACAATAGAGTAGAAAGTGTTGGAAAGTAAAACAATAATAAAATCAGTGCTATATCCTTTAAATGAAATTGGTATTCTTAAAAAATTAAATAATCACGTGTTCACAAACCAGGGAAGCTCTAAATAAATGGTATGTCAAAAACTTAACTTTCTTCTGTGAACCTTTACGTAAATATTGTTTACAGCCAGATTTATATAACTTTTCAAATTTCTATAGTTTTTGTTGTTGGTATAAAATTTTGTTATTGTAAATTTAAATTCAGTTCTTGCTTTTGTAACTTGGTTAATATTGAAAATCACTGTCTTTATTAGAGGCCATATAAGCGGCTCTGAAATTTACATTCTCATAAAAGTTGAGGCATTTAAGTTAAGATATGAAATGCACATTTAACGAAAATCAAATTTGTCAAATAAGTAATCTTTGTTATCTTTTAAAAAAATTGGCTTGATTTCAACTTTCTTTGTTTATTTAATGAAAAGTGTTTTCTACAATATTTATTTGTAACGAGTCTCCTTATGGCCAGTTGACAGACTATTTATTGTTTTTTTACAAATATTTTGGATAGCTTGACTGCCTAATGCAAGTCTGTGATTTTTGCTTTGCCCGACCCAGCTCAATTGATAGAGCTGTAACGGATTTGGAAGACAGACCTAAATCTCCTCGTAAATTGAGGAATAAATTATGGAAAAGAAAGGGAATAAGATTGTAAATAAAGATGGACAAAATAAAATATAAATAACAAAAAAAAATTCACATATATTGTTTTTTGAAACACAAGTCACGCCATCATTTGTGAAATTTTTCACTGTAACTTCGTCACCTTTAGTAGGATTGATTCCATGAAGGCGACAGCAAAACTCGGTTACTCTGACCACACGAGGCAGGTTCGACGTCCTCGATGACGGTCCGAAACCAGATGAAAAATCCGGATTGCGGATCTTGTATGAAGTTCTGGACTGTGATTGGCGTCGCTGACGTCCCGACAAAATAGATTTCTTGGAATGGTTTATTTCGCTCGAGGAAATCAAAATTAATTGTCATTAACGTCGTGCACAATGAGCTAACACGTTCGTTATCTCTCCAGATCCGCTGTCCGATTGTTGAAGCCTCTTCCAGAGCATACAAACAAATCGACTCATTTATTCTGTACTCTTAGACACAAAAAAAAGTTGCATCTAGCTTTAATTATTTATATTGATAGGAAAATAATTATTAAATTAATCTTATATATTATGAAACGTAGTTATTCCTTCTATTTTTAAATATAAATTAGAATAATGAATTAAATAAATTTTCAAATAATATTGTTTGCGCATTTTTTGACGCACAAGATGTAATCATTAGGGAGACACATGTGACTTCATACCAATTTGTAAAGCCAAACTGTAGCGATACGATTACCACCCCAAGGGGCAGGGGAGGAAATTTTCAAACATGTTAAAACTGCCGGTATTTTCGTCGAAAGAATTTTTTTGGTGTTCTCTGAGATTGATAACGTTTCTCCAGATATTTTTTTGTATTATTTCGACCACTTTTAGCATGGGAGGGGGCCTGTAGGGATGTAGGTGCGTTACACAAAATTAATGCGAAAAAAAACGAGATTGGAGTCAAATCCGCGGTTATGGATGTCGCTGAGTTTAAATATGACAACTCGGGGGAACCCCGGATACCCAGATAGTCATAAATATACATAAAATATTTATTTTACATTCGATATTTTTTAATATTGAATTAATTCTGTCAGTTCTATAATTTAATCAAAGGAATGGATAAGAAAAATGTATAGTTCGTTTTTGAATATGATTTTATTATACTTTAACTGTTTTATGTTGTGTGAAAGCTTGTTAAATATAGTAATACCAGTATTTAAAAAAACTTCCTTCTGAGTTATTTACCAAGTATGTAAGAGATGTTCATGTATTTCTGTCACGAATATTTGTCTGTTATTTATCCTAACTAACATTAAGGATAGTATGTACTGGCGTCTGAGAGTAAAAATGCTCAATTTCGTGAAGAGACTCGAGAAAGATTTTGACACTATCTGAAGAATAAAGATTTTGACTTTCGCTGAAGAATTAACCCCCCAAAAATTATTCCATATTAGAGTAATGACTGAAAATATGCAAAGTAAACTAACTATATGTTATTCAGATCACTGAATTTAGACATTATTCTAACAGCATATGGCATGTTCATAAACGTGAATTTTCCAATTTAATTTACTATCACCAGATAATCCTAACAATGTTCAAATATGCAATACTATCAAATTCGCAAATTTTAATATTTTCTGAATCTATTTCTATATAGTGAAGCGCCACGTTTTTTGTTTGAAATTGCTGTGTCATGTCACAATTTAAGCTTTGTTGATAATTGATAATAAATGCTATTTTGGCTCATTTGTGGAATGGTGGAAATTTATGGAAATTATTTACACCTGATGAAACGAATTTTATGTTAATAAAAGAGATCTAACAAATTTGGCTGTTTTCATAAGTTTATAAATATAATGAATTACGATAAAGACCTACGCCTTGGCTCGACAACCCATGAAGGGCCTTGTCCTACCTAGACGGCTGCCAGACTGTCATCTTACATGACACATTATGGATTTAGGAGTGACACGTGGTCAGAGTGTCGATTCTCCCACAGCGTTAACCACAAAAATCCATATCCGGATTCGAAGCCGTCACCTCTGTGATGCGAGGCAATGACGCTGGCCACTACACACAGCAGGCTGACAAGAAGTAAGATATATGTGTGTCTTAATTTAGTATTTTGTAATGAAAACTTGTGTCTTAAGACAATATACATGAACAATTTTAAAATCTGATTAACTTCTGAATCATATCTGTCGCTGAATAATTAGTTTGTGGCTTTTTAACTCGACTCTTGTCAGATCCTTTTTAACCCATCTGCCTGGTGAGGCGTCGATAATTATTTATCTTGCATCGTGTGATCGAGTAGCAAAAATAAAGTTGCTCCTTTCGGCACAGACGTGCAGAGCTTTTTTAAAAAGTCCGTAGAATTATTGGATTGGATTATCCATATTCGTTCGTTTACCAGTTGTTTTTATTATCATCAGAAACTTATTACGAATGCATCGCAGTTCTTTCTCCAACAAGGAAGATGTTTCATTGTTTTCCGAGCATGGCGCAAAGCCGATGGACAGTGGCAGCCTTTTGTTTCGTACAGAAAGGGTAGAGTATAACCCTCTTCATTTCTCTGTATTTCAGCGAAGCGTGGATGAATTAGAAGGTGGAAGAATTATGACTGAAGCTCGGAGCAACTAGTAAAGACGAGCATCTCTTTGAGTAAAGCCTTTCAATGCAGGATTAAGAACCCGGTCTTTTATTAGCCGTTTTGTCTTCCTCTACCTCCAGCATTGTCCTTTCTCTTGTAGTCAGGAAAAGGAAATGAAGTGTCACAAAAAAAGAACAGTAAATCATCCATGATTTTAAAATTAAATTTTAAGGATTATATATAATACGAGACAATCTGAAAATAACATAATTACGGAGAACTTTCTAGGTTGTGATTGATGAAAGTAATAAGTAACGTATAGTGGACAGATACACATCCCAATCCCAGGGTATCCGAGGGATGGTTTGTTCCTTTGAGCAATGGCTAAAAAAATGCATCCCGACAGCATTGTTTCATTCCTAACGATTGATAACTTGTGATCGGTGCTTAGAAGTTCTCATGGTGAAGATTCCTCCTTTTTATAATTCGTAATCGGAGAGTTGGAAATACTAATGATGAATATTTCATCCGCATCCGCCATATAACATTTAAACTTTTTTAAACTTTCAACTCCGTTTCTGCCCCCATCAATTTTCTCGGATCAGCGTCGACTGGCTCAATACTTTCGATGTATCCCATTTTAAAAACTCGCAGAAGCGGAAGCCATTCCTCGAACTCATCTATCTATGGGTTTATGACCAATCAAAATTTCTCATTTCGTCCTCCACTACTCCATTATTGTGTTGCACACAAATTTGATTGATTTATTCCATTCATCCTGGAAATAGGAAATAGTATGTCATTACATGAAACTACAAAATAATTAGTATAAGCTGCAATTAATAACAATTCGAAATTTACGTATAAATGACAAACAAATTTTCCTCTCCTACATAACTAAAAATGCAATATAATATTTTAGTTTATTAAATACTATAAAAATGATTTCTTAACGATACTAAGAGTATAATATAATATTATTGAGCCTGCATACAAGTTAAACATGCATTCAATAATATATATATATAGATAATTAACTGTCACTAATCACTAAATACGTAACAACGCAACACACGAGATTAAACACAAAACCTGACACACGTAGAATAAGAAGAAATACAAACACAAACGACGGAAAAGTCACCAAACGAAACTGAATGACGAATAACTAATGTTTTAAATTTCCTAATAAATTAATTTTGAATATTTGGCCTGTGTTTTTCCAATTTTTTTAAAAACAGAAGTGAGATTATTGTATTTGTTTTGCGATAGCGTCTTCAAATGCAGTGATATGAAATTCATATAAAATGATATGTGGAATTCTTGGGCTTGAAATGTCTTTATTGATCTATCAGAAAGTCCTATCAACGATATATAATAAATTTATATTTTATGATTGAAACTTTTATATAACACTATATAAGATGGAGTATCTTCAATCAACATATACACTATATTCACAATTTTGCAGGGAGGTAATGGGAAAATAATAATATATCCGAAGTTATTGCGATTGGTGTTCCATTCATAACTTTCGGGATCACTGAACGTTAATATTGGCCATAAAGTTCATGCGTACCTGCATTGGGGACGGGATGACTAATAGTGAAATTAGTGCCGAATTCCTGTCCCTGACTATTCAAGCATGGATTAATAAAGAGTTAATTTTATATATATATATATACATTGTGGTATTCAATTTAAAGAAATAAAGTAAGCCACCACGATGTGGACAATTAATGTGATAAATTAATGATTTATAAATGAATTTATTAAATACAAACTTTTAAATACAAAACGTTTATTACCAATTGACATTTAGTTTGGAGTTTGCACATAAACTTTCACATAGATGCCACAACTTTATTGAAATTCTTAATTCTTCAGGGCCGCTTATCGGGCCTCGAACAGTTACAGTAATCCGTAATTATAAATGGAAACAAAATTTTACAAAATGATGAATTAAATTTACAAAAGAAATGTTAACATTAAAAATCTATAAAAATCTTAAGAAATTTTATTAAACTTAAAAAAAATATCTATAGAAATCTGCCGGTACTCAATTTTTATACAATTTAGTAAATAAATGATAAAAAAATTCGATCTTTATTCAAGCATGAAAAAAAAGATTTAATTATTTTTTTTAAAAAAATAAACGTAATCAATTCTACATCTTTTTACTAATAAATTTAGCAGCAGGTTTATCTTTGGAGAATGAAACAAACACGCACAAAGTTATGAAACGGAACGTAAAATGAGATTAAGCCACGAAGTATCCCGGAAATGTCCATCATTCACCAGGTTTCCAGCAGGACATAAACGAAGCGTGAACGCGGACTTCTGGTCCTCCATTCTCTCCATTGCAGAAGCTGATCGTCCGGATCAAACAACAGTTCTTCCGAGACATTGTAGCCAGGACGGATAGCAAATTCATTCAGCTACTGAGTGATGACATTAAAACACAAGCATTAGTTAATAAAGTGAAGTGTGACCATGTGAAAAACATTAACGAGGACAAATTTACATAAAAATTACTTTAATAATAATTCAATTGGACATGCTAATTTTTGTTGGTAGTTAATGTAGTTACTGTCGGCCATTTCCATCATTCTGCCGCCATTTTCAAACGTTAATTTTCATTGCACAGGTAGTGCCAACTTAATAAACTTAAAATTCACTAATATTCTGTTATTTTTTAACGGTTTGTTTAACAGTGTTGGCACCAGTATCTGCCACAACGGCTTATTTCCAAAACCGATTACAGGTTTTTGGTGGTTCCCAAATGAAGTTAAATTTTAATGCTGATATGTAATGTTTTGTGAATGAGTTAATGTTGCTAAAAACAAACACATAATATATATATTGTAATAATTACTATTAAATGATTAAAATAAACCTTATATTGTAGCACAAAAATGTAATAAATACAATATTAATTTAAATTAAATCCCAACTTATGGCACAAAAGTAATATTCAAAATTAAATGAGATTTTATATAAACTAATTAAAAATTATAATTATTGGATTGTTAATTAAAAACAGAGTTTAGAATATAGAACAAAGTTAATTTATTAAAACAAATTATTATTATCATTGCAGTTATGTTACATGTTTGTAAAAATTGCCTCGGCTTGATTTCAGGGCCGACTATCACGCTTCCATTAAATAATGTAACGATAATTATAAATTTACAAAGTGAGAAATTCTTAATTTAAACAATCAGTGAAATATGAAATCTGAAATCTGACGATAAATATGATTTACATTTAGGTTTACAGATAATAAATTCTTTAATTTACATTACCATTTTTCTCACTCTATTATTGTTTAACACTTTCACAGGCAGGTCATGTTTCACTGAATTTAATTGTGGTTATTATTTCCACACACAACACTTCTTGCTCTCTGTATTTGACCACGCTAATTGTTTTGCTGTTCTCTCGTTACATACTCAACATTTACTGCACATTAGCTTGATATATCCGAGCATCTAACTAACTGGTGTCTCTCGCAACATCAGACAACCATTGCGAACTGTAGACTGGAGACTGGAAACTGGCGACTCCTAACTCACTCCAGGTCTGAGAAATACATTCAGGCCTGTATCCTGGTGACTCCCAAAAACACACTCTTATAACTTTATCTGAGCTCCCAAACCACAATCAAACTTTTTAGATTTATTCTCCTCTCTCCACCGACTCCCCACACACACTAAAGTTCCGCGCGTCCAGCCATGTTTCACACAATACAAACAAGCATTTATCGGCCCAATATTATCGCACACAATTCTTATCTTTACGCCGCCGACAATGAAAGTCGCAAAATCTTGTTAATTAATTAATTACATGTTTCTTTTTAATTACCACAATATATCTTATGAGGAAGAGGACTTAGATCCTTCAAAATTCGGCATGCGTCTAATTATGCCGAGTGCCGACGCCAACTCTCCAGTTCAGGTAAGACAGGCACAATCTGCCTCTCTTTCCTAAGTATATTAATTAATTAATTTCTTAATGTCACATCAACCGTTGTTGTTTCATACTTACATTCAAACGGCTAAACCTTCTGTTTTCCACTGTCGTTACTGCCTTATTGTTACACTAACCCTTCGGCTCTCCCATTGCCGTTGCGTTTTCGTCGCTTTTCAGTTTTGTCAACTGACAAATGCAGTTGTGTCGCTCTAGGTTCCTCTTCGCACCTGACGAAAGGAACAAGGATCCCAGAAAAATTGTGTGGTATTTATATTATCACTTTTTTGTCTGAATTGGCTATCTTTCTTGTTCATTATTTTCAATCAGACGTAAATGTTTCATTTTATAAAATATTTATTCTTGGGTAGGCTTTTCTTAATTTTTAAATTTAACGGAACCCTTTATACCCTGGATTAGATAAAAGCAACCATACTATGTAGCAGCTACTGCTACTTTCAAGTTACGAGGGTGAATTCTAAGCAAATGAGAATTTAAATACATGTATACTCAATTGTCCAGAGGAGTGTTCAATGTGTAAAGAGTTTGAGGAATTGGATAAAAAGTTCTCGGTATTCACACGGATGCCAACAGCGATTAAAGCGCGACGTTTCGACGAATGAAAGCCCTGTCGTCATCTTCTAGGCGAAGTGAAGTTTGAGAAATGCCGTTTAGCGTGTCTTGCCGGGTCACTGCCGGTGATACTCTCGTTTCTACTTATTTTTGGGAAACTCGTACGGAACCGATTCTTGTTGATGGTTCTTCTCTGGTTTCCGTCGTCTCTTGCTGCTAGTCGCCAAAGGAGCATTGCCTATGAGGACTGCATTTGCCCATTTGGATGGTTTCTAATTAAAGACGAAATGTTTATGATTTATGAGACATTTTTGTAGTCGGTCGCATGGAGGCACCTTTCTCCAACCGAGACTCGTGCCAGACTACCTCTTCAGCAGGTCTTTTGTGTTACATCTCTACATCTCGCGGGCCACCTCCTCCATTCAAGACATGTGCAAGAACTGAGACTCCTTTCCCATTTTTACAGCTGTTCGGTCCAAAGGTTTTAACAAAAACCGCCCAGGCAATTCTTTGTAATGGAACTGCCCGGCCTCGAACTGAACCTTCGAAATCATCCTCAATCCGGCATCTTGCCTGCGCGCTTCGACAAAAATACATCCAGAATATTTTTAATTGCCAAAGATCAGTATATTGTTCCACATTAATATATCTCATTTAACCAATTTAATATGTGCATATATTCTTATTTTATACTAAACAAAATTGATGTGCGGAAACAAGTAACCACAGTTCATATAATAAGCGTAAATCCTGGTACGGTTTCTCCTTTCTCGAAGTATTCCCATGTTTGAGATCTATTTTTCAAAGTTCCGCATATTTTACTCGCCTTGGTTAGGACCCTAATGTGTTCGCTTTTCCAGCAGACCGCTCCATATTTCATATTGGATCTAACCAAAGTTCTGTAAGCTATTTACTTCGCTTCCTTCGAACCATGTTAATATAATGAAGCGTCTTCTACCATTTACCCGTCACTGCACTATGCTCCTTCCAGATATTTGCAAATATTGGTTTGCTCTACTTTCTTATTTCCTATGTTGTACATTATAGTAAAGTCCTTTTTCGTAAAAACAATTTCCCATAATTTTGTCGCCTCCATTTTCATTATATTTGTTACAAATCTTTCGTATATGTTGTTCGTATCTCAATGAATTATTTTAACGTCCCCTGCACATTTTTATATCTCGGTGTTCAATACAACCGTCTGTCAAATATTTATTTGTGCGTTTATTTCCTCCGAGACATTTCTCTTTCGGTCCTATAATGGCAAAGGACATAGGTCCTTGAGTAACAATTATATCCTTATCATCATCCGAGACATTTATACACGTTAGAAAAATAAGAGGGCCGATCAGACTTCCTTGTAGCACCCCTGAGGTAATTTTCCCTTGCTTTATATTCTGAAACTCCATTCCTTTAGAAAGGAAATTAAATTAAGAATCGTCTGTCAGTACGCGTTATTTTAAACTTTCCGAGGGGGAGAGCCACATCGAACGCTTTGGAAAAATCAAGCACTATTGCGTCCATTCTACTTTCCTTGTAGATAATACAAGAGCGAATAAGAAATTAGTGTAGAAGGCTATGTATAGGGTAATCCACATAGTGGCTTCTTCCCTATTATAGCATAGGAAAAGGACTAAAAGAGGGGATGCAGAAAGGTAGAGCAAGGTAGCCAAGGGTTAACTAGGACCGCACGGCAGTAGTTTTAAGGATCCTATTCGGTAATTCGCTCAAAAAGTGATACATTGAAAACCTTAGAATAACTTTCATTAGGATAGTTGTCACCTGTCCCACGCTCTTCCGATGGCGGAAAAAGAGGTTCGCAGTGCGGAGGCAGAATTCTCTTCTTCATGCCTCGATAAGCTTAGGAGGCAGCTAGCCGACTATTCCAATACGAATAGAGGACTACTCTTACCATATGCTCAAGGTCTGCGACCGAGGTGCCGCGGATTGTGGGAATCTTATTTTAAAAACCAGAGAGAGAAGAAGGTATCTCTCCTGGAAGATATTGTAAAGAAGTTATTTAGATATTATTGCGTCTATTCTACATTCCTTTTAGATAATACAAGATAGAATAAGAAGTTAGTGTAGAAGGCTATATATATATATATATATATATATATATATATTATATTCTGTTGAATATTTTAATTATTTTTTAATTTATAAGAATGAAGGGAGTTAATTTTAAAGCCTTGCTATGTAATTATAAACAGTTATTTGCGACTAACTCTTTCAAGAAATTTACCACTTATCAGTTGTAATTATAATTAAAAATCATTAATACTTGTTAAATATATCTGCTATAATTGTATTCTGAACATTAATTAATATGATTCATTGTTTACGCTTGAAAATGTGACCGCCAAGTCAATAATAGGAACATTTCAACGTCAGTTTTAAATAATGTGGAAATAATTTTACTAAGAAGTTATCTAATAATGCAAGTGCAAAGTAAAAATGAGTAGCGATAATCGAAAGAACTGTAATACGTATTCTAATTGTCGTCCGCTGTGATAAGCTTCTATAAATAGTGGACTAAAAAAGGCACTCAAAGCAGTCTGGAAGTGTCTTACGTCGGAGCACCTTCACGTCACTTTGATGGCTGATATTTTGGACTATGAAAAAATTCCAATCCTTTCTAGACTTCGAAATATTTCAAGTATTTGAGATACCTTCGGCACTTAGATACATTTCTGCTTCTTACAACAGTTTTCTAAGTACAACAGACAGTCGGGCAACGCCAGCCTAGGTCAGTGCGACTTTGCGGGAACTTGTCCAGAGATCACCGCGGAATTGCGGCGTCAATTGACCAAGAGTTCTGCCGACTTCGATGTCTGGGACCTACCTGAGTGGTCCTGCTTATTTACCTCCTTGGTGGGCCAAGCCTATCGGCACCGCAGTTCCAAGTACGCCGGTACGAGAGATTTTCATACGAGCCAGCAATCAGTCGCGTAGACCGACGCCCTAACCAGTGGTCAACCCCAGAGACCGACGCCTTGCTGAGACCCAGCGGATTTTTTGCTGCTGTGGGCTACTCCTGCTGGTTGTTTACTACACAACACTGGGCCGCGACTAGCTGCGAACGTCACCACGCCTCTACGCCTCCTCGCTGCCATCAGCAGTAAAAAGTAAGACAGTGCCAATTCGTATAAGTCGTGTAAAGCTGTATCACGAGGATGTATCATTGAATTTGTAGAATTATTTGCCAACCCCCCCTTAAATCCCTGACGAGAAAATTTATTACGTTTGCCTATTGATTCAAATCGGATCTTAACCATTTTATTGTAAGTCATTACAACTTCCTAAAGAACATTCTTTGCAATAAAAATTTAAAGAGATTAACTGTGGAATTTGAAGTTTCTTGTGTAAATTTTGTATTCAACTATTGTGTGTTAATAAAAGTGATAACTCATTTGAATCATTTTCTCATATTTAATTCAAACCAATCAAATATTTATTTTAACAATAGTAATTTTTTTATTGAAAGTAGAATAACGAAATGTTTAATTTTAATTATAACATGGAAAGGCAAGTTCAACAGAAGAGCTAAATATATGTAAACCTGTGGTTATGAGAGAGCCTCATTTACAAAATTTTTTTGAAATACATGCTTCGAATATCTTTACCCTCCCTATAATAACATTTTCATGTACATTCTTGGGGCAATTATTAACACGTATTGTTTAAAATGGCGATTGGCAGTTAAATGGATAAATACGAAAATGTTTGATGTTCCTTTCTTATGTTATTAAATGGGAAACATTCAACAACATTGACGACCCTCAAGTAGCGTGTCGCTCAAGAAAAATCGTGGTCAGAATTTTTTTTTGTCAGTCTAAAATGACCCTACATCAAGGGCAATCGTCTTCGATTCATCACTTGATCAACAACCTGCAGCCCGATGAATCCATCCTGATATTTCCAGTCATCACAACTAGCACGGATATCAATGGAACCATATCAGATATAGAGTCCGTTATTTTAGTTTAAAATTCACGTTCCTAACGAAGGACGGTTTACGATGTCTAAAATACGTATTTTACAAAACTATTTACACTCCTGGAGAGACACGATTAAAATCCCTGAACATGGTCTTTTCCTTGTCACGAATGTCTGGCTGCTTCGCGACGAACATCTGATTAGATTTCAAAGACTATCAAATTGAACACATAAATTGAATATTTTATGAGTGATATTTTCTGGTAAATGAAATATACGCCAGGTTAAAGCAAAAAAGAATTTATTGAACCATCCACATTTTACTCATTATTCATCACCTCAGTCAACATTTCCAGAGCTTATGCCCTTCCTAAAATACATAAATCTGACCTATCTATTAGAAATATTATTGCAGTCTCTTGCACAAAATTTCCTCTTACATTGTTAATACGTTTTCTAAGGCCCTTAATGAAGAAAACTATTCCTTTGTTAAAAATTCTTACCAATTTATTGATAAAATGAAGCACCTCACCGTCCCTCATGACCACTCTTTAATTTCTCTTGATATCGTTTCTTTATTCAACTCTATTCCCAATGATTTAGTCATTTACAGTTTCAGAAACAGTTGGCACATTATCAGTGAATATACTAAAATTCCAGCTCATGAAATTTTATGCATTATAAATATAATTCTCAATTTCACTTATTTAAAGTTTTATCAGGTTTACTATCATCAAATCAAAAATTCCCCCATGGGAAGTCTCATTAGTCTTTTTTTTTCTGAGATAGTCACGAGAGATTTAGAAAATTCTTGTATTTCTCTGCTTCCTGTCCAACCTCTTTGCTACATCAGATATGTAGATGGCATTGTTAATACCTCTCAAATCAACTTTATAGTCAATAATTTCAATAATTATCATCCCAACTTACAATTCACCCCTGAACTTTAATTTAACCATACTCTTAATTTCCTTGAAGTCACTGTATCCATTCACAATACTTCCATTCTCACTAATTGGTTCAGAAAACTCTGGACGTGTTCTCATTTATCTTTCTGATCATCCTCCAAACCATAAGAGAGCTATGGTATACAATCTTGTAGACAGACTTATATTACCTTCTAACCCCAAGTTCCATCAACACAACTTAAATATTGTCCGAAACATTTTAATCGCCAATTAGTACCCTTTAAATTTTATTATTAAACATTCAAACAGCAGGTTGAACCAAATCCAATATCCTACTGTCAATCGTCCCCAAAAACCTCAAGCCAAATTTTTTCATCACAAATTTATACAAATATTCAAGGAATATCAAATATCCATCATTTACAGATCCACTAATATCCTTTCCTACTTGATCAAAAACCACAGGGACCACAGGGATCAAAATCTCTTGCTCTAATTGTAATTCCTGCTACATAGGACAAACAAAACGTTCCCTTAATACACGTACCAAGGAACATATATCTAATATCAAACTTCCCATTGATAAATAATCTGTAGTATCCAAACATATCATCAATTCTAAACATACATTTGATTGACAAAATGCTAAGACATTGACACCAGGTAGAATTCCAGTCTCATTTAAGAGATGCTTCACATTAAATCAATACATATTAATGTACAAATAGACACTATGAAACTCAATAATTGCTATGATCCCTTATTATTACGCTGAATCTTCTGTTTTCCCATTATCGTTGCTTCCTTATTGTTACTCTAACCCTTCGGTTCTCCCATTGTTGTTGCGTTTTCGTCGATTTTGAGTTTTGTCAACTGACAAGTACAGTTGTTTCACTGTTGGCTGTTTGTTGTACCTGACGAAAGGAACAAGGATTCCAGAAACGTTGTGTGGTATTTATATTATCACTTTTTTGTCTGAATTGACTAACTTTCTTATTCATTATTAAATGAAATAAATAATGTTTCACGTTAAACTTTTTGTAAACTCAATTTTTTTTTGTTGCTGGCGGTAGGGAGTCGTCCTTCATTTTGCACGTAGTGACAAGGTAGGACAAATGATAAAATGTATTTTATCCAAAATACTTAAAAATGGAATCGAAATCTTGAGGAATCACACTGTATACGTCTGTCAGTTGTGAGCTGAGGGCGACAAATTAAATTTTAAGTGAATTTCGTGGTGGTTGACAGCCTTTAAAATAGAGACAGAGGTTTGTAATTATATCAACCGAGGACGGAGGAGGATGATATAAATGCTGAGCATTAGGATTAAAGCGACAACCGTACACATTTCTACCATTGAAAGTTTATGATTAGGATTATAGTTTCGATGGACGACCTACTTACAGAAAAATTCCAATCACGCTCAAGTTGAAGTTGTTATTCAAGCTCCGAGAAGAAACTTAACCTTGTTCTGAATTTTAATAATACACGTTTTAATAATGTCATATACGATTATCGGAGTCCAGCCTATGACGACGAAGCCTGCTACCAACTCCTTACACGTACGCCAGCCTCTGACGTCACCTTGAACGACGACACCTGAACGTGATCCGATACAGTTGCTGTAATACGAAAAAACACCTCTCGACTTTGTAGTAACACATGTGATATGCTAAAATAAATTTATCGTTAATATACCACGTACTTACTTCGCTGAGTAGACCTATCGTAAATTAATTTTTTTCCGTTCTGGTTCACGCAACCTAAAGCTTATTTTTAATTAATCTTTGTTTGTTTTTACCTTTCGTCAGTAAAATAATTTTATTAGTAATTTAACCTTTTTCTTTCCTCACGTTTTTATTTATTTAATTTGTTTTAATGAGTATTGTTTATTACACGTAGTACATTTTAATCCAGTTAAAATTCAATTTTTGAATATTTATAGATAAATGCTCATTTAATTTAATCAATAAAATAAAATATATTATAAATCCACCACATAATAATATTAAGAATTTTACAATTGGCACTCAAGTGTGAGAGAATACAATTTGAAGTATCCTCTCCAAATTCATGAATTTATATTCAGACTACTGGTGCAACTGTAGCTAGCATACGAAGTTAACTCAAAACTGTAACAGTTATTTCGACAGGCACCGTAGCTCTGTGGCTAAAGTTCGACTACAAGTCTCGGATGCGTAACTGCTGACTACAATAGTTAAAGGTTATGATGTAATTTAGTTTCGTATACAAGCAGGTACAATTGTGTTCGCTCAGAGATTTGTGAGCGGCACTTGCTATTACGCGTGAAAGGTAATAATAGCTTTTCTGTGTTTGAAACTATTGTTATCATAAAATCGTTTATTTTACTTCTAATGGGATTATTACTCCGCCTTATACATCATTTCTGTTACAGCCCTTCAAAATTTTGGCTTTTGCTTTTGTATTTGTAAATACTCGTTTTGTGGTCAATAATTATTTACTCTCAAGTTTGTTAAGTCTATTTATTATGTATAGCACGTGTCAGTAAGGACGGCGGATTGCGTCCCATTGCTGTCCGAATTTGCCGTGATGCGCGCGGAATAAACACAAACATGACAAAGATCTAGGCGCTTACTGAATCTGATTAGCTGCGCACGGGGACGTTTTTCACAACGCCCTGCAGGTCCCCTCCTTTATTTAGCCAGGTCACAATGATCGGGTGCATTTGTATGTGCATTATTTGTTACCGTGAAAACGGCCAGTTTTGCCAATTGAATTGAATAGGAAGACAATTGAAGTCTTCGCGTAGAAGATGACGACAGAGCTTTTAGTCGTCGAAACGTTGCGTTTAAATATAAATATGCAAAAATCCGTGTGAATACCGAGAGCTATTTATTGAGGAATTATTAATGTCGAGTTACGGAATGAACGAGGCTGTTCGCATATCTATCTGACATCGGATATTTATAAGAAATATTTTGTGCAGAAGAATGCAAATTTCCCCCACCTTTCATTTTAGCACGCCGCCATATATAAAGGAGAGGATTTACATCTATTACAAAAAGATTCGAAAGTTTCTGTTAACTAAAATTTTATTTATAAATATGGGAATAAATAAGTCATTGCAGAATAACGAAACAATTTTATAGTTGTCTAATGTTTAATGGTCAACATTCTTGCTGATAGGGATAGGAAAATATATTAACTTAAAATGGAAATTAGTGTTTATGTTTACAAACGTAGACAAATAAATACACACAAACAGGCAAATAACCACACATACACATATGTTTTCATATATTACAGAGATCATTACAACAATTTCGGAAAATTATTATTTTAAGTACCCTTAAACAATTTCATATATTATTAAATTCTTGTTAATTTTGAATGCATTATACAACGTTTTTGCGCGTTGGAAGCTACAAAATGGGACGGCTTCAGTATTTTCCCACCGGACGGAGATGAGAAAAGTGGCTGGCTGCTGATTATGTATCAGCAAAATCCAGGCTGCCTTTCGCACGTGTTGGTTCTAAGACGCTTTCGTCGGGCGAGTGTAAGGCGCGACGGTCGTGGTCACCTGATTGTTGGGTTCTTGGGCGCGGTCGAGCCATGGAGGTGAATCTCTCTGGCCCGAAAGCGTTGCAAGTGGTCTGTCTGGTCTTAAAGACTTACTAGGCTTGGTCAACCTGGTCCCTTTTTCTGTAATCCTTTGATTCTCCAATAAATCCTCTTTCCAACAAACTTGCGTCTGAATGAATTACCCCGATTCACCGTTACACCTATTCTGAGAGCGTCATGCAATCTTTACGCCAAACTTTTATTATTATTTTTTCTTTATATTTCCCATAAATTCTTACATGTTTCCCTATTTCTAGTAATATCTTGTGACAAGTCGACTGGTGGCTTCGGTCACGTCGAGAAAATATTACACAATTTTTCAAACATACTATCTCCATACTAATCAATGTCTAATTAAGGTTACGATTCAAAGATTTGTGTAGTTTTATAGAACGTACGAATTAAGAATAATTATATACCAATGGATTCTAACCAACATTTTTGAACTCACCACGACATACAATGAAAGAAATATAAAATTTAAATAAAGAAATCACTATGCTAAATAACGAATCTACTTAAAAAATAATTAAACAAATACTAGAAATGAACGTTTACATTTTTAATACGTCTTAATAGCAGGAATAATTAATGCTTAAAATACTTTAAAATTATAACCTTTTCTGACAGCAAACTGACACATCGAAAAATCTAGAAAGGAGATTTATTCATTAAGTAAATTGTCGTAAATAAATGAATCATAAGGAAAAAGCAAGAATGAAAATATATCTCATAGCGTGCAAATTATTTATGCAAAATCATTTGTTATATTTAATTATTTGAATGTTTAATTAATTAATAAACAAGTGAAATAATAGCTTTGCAAATTTTTATATAAATGTAAAAGAAACACGGTGTTACGATTCTTATATGATATTTTGTAAGTACGTATCTTGATGTTCGAAACTTGAGTGCAGAAATAACTTTACCAGAAAAGTGCAATACTCTTATTTTTATAAATAAAAAGCGCTTCATTTTGCGATTTATGTAAAAATATGTACGTAACGAATGAAAGTTCCAGTAATTTTTGTCATATTCAGCTCCCGTATCTCGAGTTCATTGAAATATTGCAGCTCCGTTTCAAAACCTGTAATCACAGCGATGGCATTGTTCGTAAGTGCCATTGATGCTTAGCATCGGATTTTTAAAACGTACGGGTACGATGTTATAGGCTCTCTAGGAATGTTAAATATTTATGTGATACTGTAACAAAGCTCTCTTCAACAAATTACCGCAATTTAATGGCGAATACATTATCGTAAAGCGTATAAATGTATAATAGGTTTATGCACTCTGCGAGCATTTAGTTTATTTTTTGAGATTCGATAGGGTATTTTTCTACATAATATCGATAAATGTTGGAAACCGACTGTTTGAAGAGAATAACTGCACTAATAGAATGTTACCTCTTCAAAATTTTACTTTATTCCATAAAGTAAATATTATATATGAAATTTATATTCTAAATTATTTTATTGCCTTTTGTACGTTTTACTTCATTTTAATTCTAGAGCCAAATTGGACACAAATTCCTAATTTAAAAATTAAATTGAATGAATATATTTCACGGTACAACACATGTTTAATGCATTTTTATGACTATAAGTCATGTTGGAAATAATTTATGTGACATATTTTAAGAAATATATGGCCCAGAACTAGACGGAATTCCTCCACGTCTCCAATAAAGATTCACTGAAGTGTTGCGATCGATCTGGTCTGCAATGAATTGGGGAGGTCTCTCAAGTGATTTACGACTTCGGAGCAGATGAGAACAGTTTCAGGTATCCCAAAGAAGCAATTTCAAGACTTCGTTCGTCATTATCAGGCACAAACAAGCTTTTACGATCTCTAATAGAGGATTCAAAGTTTATCTACTGAATCCGGGAGAGTTTCTATCAACTGACGTTGACTAGGTATTTAATATATAAGATAAATCACCCAAACAATTTATTTGACCGTTTTAAGTTCTCTATTTATTTTTTAAATGAAACATGTCTCGATATTCGAAGAAATTTTATGAGCCTATTTTTAGAGTGTTTATTGAAATACTGTTGCGAATGTCCTGAAGGTGTCTATTAATATACCTGTGGATTAAATTTAAAAAAGGTTGTGCATTTAACTATTGTTGTAGTAGTATACTACTTGTCGTCTCAGACAGAACTCGATATTCACCAAACAATAATTAAATCTTCGGTAAATAAAACAACCATTCAAACAGTTAATCTAATGTGAATTTTTGAAACTATAATTTACAAATATACACGAGATGTTGTCGTTTATTACACTGCATAATAATTCATATTTGTTTCGTAGCTTATTTAAATTATTGTCCTTCCATATAGGAACCGATTGTACATAAGACAAAATGTCTCATGAAATTATCTTACACTAGTATATTGTTTGGTCAGTTTTGTTTTTTGTTTTGTTTTGTTTGGAATTGAAGAGTTCTTCAACGGCTCAACTCTACAGAGAGGCTCACGAGCCGACTCAAGTAACTCGCTCACGAATCTACGACTCGAACTGTGAGCCGTAATTCTATCTACTACGTCGTTTTAGAGAATGGTTCTTTTATAAGAATCTTCTCTTTGAATCAATTCTCGGTTCTATTTCCTCCCTTTAGTCCAAAGTGTAGCTGTAACCTGCAAAGGTTTATTTACGCTGGAAGTTTAGCTGATGAAGTCCCAATATTGCGAACGAAACGTAGTTGCTTTGTAATTATTTTTTTGATTCAGTTGAATAAGACATTTTTTCTAATAAATTTTGTTTATTCATTAAACATAGACAAATACCGATGCTTTACCTGTAGCTCTAAAATACTCATTCTTACATTATTATAAAATACTAGCTGAGTGCGTATTCATTTAAATAAGCCCGGAAAAGAATTAATTCGACACTAACCTCTTGGTAAACATTTCATTTAAGCAGTATCAATAGCGCCAATGTTTGGAACATTTATCCATTTACATTCCCCTCCCCGAATTAATGGATAATGGCTGACGGTATTCGAGATTCTACTATTACATAAAATAAAATAAGGACTAATTAAAACAGTCGAAAATACTCGCTAACTTAATGAAGTATAAAACTATGGGTACCTTAAAGGAGGAAAAAAAACATATAAGTAAATAGAGACAAAAAGATAGCTGGTACCCTAAGAATACTAAAAATTTATACAGTAATTTAAGAGGGTCAAAATTACTCCGGCAAACTTTTTGTCAACCGAGTTCTCCTCTACGAATTGAACATAAAATTTCATTACCCATCATGGTTAATGTGAGAATTAAACTCAGCGATTCCTATAACTCCGGAATCGACACTAATATCGGGCTTTTTTCATTACTTTTAATGTAAACCCTTACCTCCGTCACCCGTACGATAAGGGTGCTTCACTCCCTTGCCGTTTTCAGTTGAAATTAGACACTTAAAAAATTCTATAATGGCACTATTAAATAAAGTGATCCTGATATTCGATGCTAAAGATAGCCGTTTAGGAATTTTTACAAATGCCACCTCCTCAACTCCTATTTTTAGAGGCGTTAGGTGTGTCTTAAGCCCTCAGTAAAACGAGTATAAAGTTTGGCAGAAATTGGTCTAGACATTTACAATTATAATGATAAATGTGTTTCACCCCTCTACCGCCCCCACCAATATTGGCAAAGCTACACATTAATCAGTAAGGTAAATATCTGAATTAAACTCAGTGACTTCCATAACCTCAGATTCAACACCAGTTTCCGTTATTGAGTCATTTCTTTTATATAACGGCCTTTCACCCACATTCTCCTCCTCCCCCACACGTAGGGGCTTAACTACAACTTTAACTGACGTAGTGAATGTCAGAATTAATCTCAATAACTTCTATAACCCTGGATTTGACATCAATCTCGGTTGTTTCACATTATTTTTAGGAAATTTCCCTCCACCCCTTCCCTTATTGATGCTTTAAGGGGTTGAAAATATACACTAAATACATCTGGATAGAAATTATTAATCACAAAGTAATTTTTAGACGATAATATCGACCGTTTTAGCATGTTTATAATTTTCACTACCGTTTTCCCCTTGGGAGTTTCCTAACGGTTCGAAAACCCGACAGAAACCTTGGGGGGGGGGGGGGGTACGCACAACAACTCACCAAACATTCATCGCAATCGGATGAATGGTTTAGGTGCGGATAGGGAAGACGCTGACAATTTTTAAATATACATACATTTAAATTTGCTACCCCTGTTCATTTCAATTGATATTTTTAATTACAATTCAAATCTTCGTTTTAAGTTTCATGAAAATGTGAATATAAATTATCGCAACAAATCTTTTTAATGCAAAAATTTGAGTAGAGTCGCAACACAATGTTTTCCTAGAATCAATAATCTCAGTTGTGCTGCGTAATAACTTATAACTGTTTTAACACACTAAAGTTCTTAATTTATTAGTTACTTAAAACAATGATAATGTTTCCTGTGTTAAAATGTATGAAAATAAAAAGGACTAAAAATTCAGTTGATCTTACGGTTTCTCCTATAATGTGAAACACGGAAGTCATTAAACCTGTTTGAGTGGCCACACACACGAATTCAGCGAGGAAAGCTCCCTCTCAACTGCACGCCAACGATCCAGTACCGGACACAGCAATTCAGCTCTACCCAGGAGAAATAAACTGCAGGGCGAACGTAATGATTCGTGTGTAGTCGCCCTCGGCAGCTTCTGCCAATTTGTGATGGTCCAATGGATACCAGTGAGTTAAAAACTGGAATCGTTAGCTTATACTGATTTTCAACCAGACTAAGTTATACCGAAACTGATTGTCCGAAATCCGCTCTGAGTCGAGACCACTCAAATAGCATTAATAGTGATGGTCCTTCTCTCCCACCCACCCCTCTGATCGCTATTCGCAGACGCTTTTCTTTCCTTTCTGAGAATGGAATTTTTTATATAACAACCTTATATGACGGGGATTAAAACACTGAGGACTCCAAGATCTCTCTCTTCTGCTATTAGGTTTCACTGTATATCTATCAACAATTTAGAGAAGACTTATTATTAAGTATCGAGATATACCAGCCATCGTAAACTATTTAATCACACATTATTGTTTTGAGTCAACAAATAAACTAATAAACAATTTAATGGTACGTTGAATAACAAATTGTAATGACCCAACTACATTTTGGTTAATTATTTATTTAAAATAATTTTTATTTCGAAATTCACGTAATTTAACTAAATTAGTTCATTTTTATATTCTGTGGCGGAACATTGAATTCGCAGTACAAGTACATAGCTCGGAACTTTTTTTTCAGGTAACAGGCTACATGAGGGTAATCCACAAAGTGACAACTCCTCTTTAATAGCATAGGAAGGGATTTTAAAGGGGGAATACGGAAGGGCAGAGGAGGTAGCCAAGGTTTAACTAGGGCCCCCGAGCTATGGTTTAAGGATCCCACCCGACAATTCACCTTAAAGTGATGCAGGGAAAACTATAGAAAAACCTGAATCAGGTAGGTCGGGCATTTCGTACTTGTCCCACGCCCTTCCGATGGCGGGAAAGAGGTTAGCTGTGGGTCGCAGCTTCCCCCTCGCCATACCTTGGCCAGTTTAGGAGGCAGCTGGCCGACTATTCCAATAGGAATAGCGGACAATTCTTACCGTATGCCCAAGGTCTGCGACCCCAGAACATACACCTCTCAAAACAAGCCGAAGTGCCTTGGCATGTGGGAATCTTAGTTAAAAAAACAACAGAGATTTGAAGGCATCCCCAAAGGTAGCCTCCGCCAGAGCACTCTGGGAAGGTTCACCTGCGAGAGGAATCTGTAGCAGGCTTCCTTCGATAGCTCGGGACGATGGGTGGAGGGGGTGTAGACAGGGTAGATAGGGTAATCCACATAGTGGCAACTCCCCTCTTATAGCATAGGAAAGGGATTTGAAAGGGGGGATGCGGAAGGTTGGAGGAAGGTAGCCAAAGCTTACTAGGGCCCCGGACTATAGTTTAAGGATCCTACCCGGCATTCGCCTAAAAGTAATGCAGGACAAACCCTATAAAAACCTGCATCAGGTAGGTCGCGGGCAATTGGTACTTGTCCCACGCCCTTCCGATTGTGGGATAGGGGTTAGCTGTGGGGTCGCAGCTTCCCCATCGCCATGCCTTGGCGAGTTTAGGAGGCAGCTGGCCGACTATTCCAATAGAAATAGCGGGCAACTCTTTCCGTATGCCCAAGGTCTGCGACCCCAGAACATACACCTCTCAAAACAGACCGAGGTGCCTCGGCATGTGGGAACCTTAGTTCAGAAAACCAGAGAATTGTGAAGGCATCCCCAAAGATAGCCCCCGCAAGAGCTCTCTGGGAAGATTTACCTGCGAGAGAATCCTCTCGCAGGCTTTCTTGTGTTGAAGCTCGGGACATGGTATATCTTTTAATATCTTTGACCAGATTGAGATAAGGCTGTGAGTATTGTTGTGGACAGAGAATATATTTTTTTATGGCGGAACCGAGAGCATCTTAATTCGAAAAGTACTGAAATTTTGTTGCAGATACCTCAAAAAGTTGTGACTTGTTTGTTTTAAAAGAAGTGATTATAATTCTCACGTGAAAAACGTCGGAAGCTTCCCGATCACAATAAAGAATCGTTAATAGTGTAAACAAACGATTAGTGCACGTATAATTCGGCAAACAATGAAGCTGATATTGGTCAAAATTTTCAACAACACTGATTCTTTCCTAGTGATTTGGCGACTATCGGTGTCTTCGGAAATTACATCACGGCACGATTTACTCCGAGGTCCTCTGCTGGAAACTGTTCCGGAGGCGAGTTCATCTTCTTCTATCTTGCGGTAACGACATCAATTGCCACAGATTTCTGCGGTCCAGATCGCTGAGATCAAATACAGAAAAAAAGACCAAGTTATTGTGTTGGAAAAACTGTTTCTGTATTGGGAATTGATGTGACTTGACTGAATCAAGCTCTCATAATAAACATAATATTTTCACTGTGTAAATATAATTTAAAGTGAATCGCAATTATTTTTCATTGGTATGAGCTTGATATCGAACTTGTAATATGCATTCGTTTAATTGTGTCATTATTGAGCTTGTTTTAAAAATTTCCAAGCTAGTACTTAAAAAAACAATTAAAAATAAATATTATTCAATTCATCTTCTAAATATTACATATTCAAATGTATCATCTTCACGTCAACTACATAATTGTATAAACTGACTAGAGACCCATATCAATGAACATGTGTACTTTCAATTTATTTATTTTTATTCAAAATAAAGATAAAAAGATATACGTTATTTATTGTGTGAACCACGAAAAACTTAAGTTCCCTAGTGATTTGGCGACTGTCGGTGTCTTCTGAAATTACATATATAATACTATGGTGCGCCTTTAATTATCGATTTGTACAAAATATTTTTTATAACTGTTGCCTAAATTACTGCCTGGAAGCATGGGAATGTGGCTTGCCGGGGTCGAGCAGCAGACACAAGATAATGGCGGGGTGGATTGGAAAATCCGAAAGTCCCGCAAGCAAGGTCAGGGTCGGCCAAGGAAGGGGTAGATGGCCGGGAGACTATGGCCCTAAAATAGATGGAAATGGGTCACGTGTGCACAAGGACCAACCAGGAGAGAGCGATTTTGAGGAGGCAGAGAAAGAAGTCTGCGAACACGAGGAGATGAATTTGGACCGTCGGTGAGAGTGGTCAGGGAGAGTTGATCCTGAAAGATTTTGGTTTTGCACGTGCGTCTCCGGTGTCGTCTTCTGCGAATGCTGATGAGAGAGAGAGAGTCGCCAACGGGAGTCGACCCTTTCCGAGCTGCAGACCTGGTAAGTCGCATTCCATGCTTCCGGGTATCGCGTCGGTTTGCCACGAGAAGAACCACGGTTAATCTTGCGAAAGGGAGGGGGTTACATGCATCCCTGGCAGGCTGGAGAGCTTTCGATTTATATAAATTCTCATAAAATGAATTCTTGTTTTTATTAACTAAATATTTATTTCCCTTTCCTGCAAGAACAATTCTTGCAGGTGGCGCCCAACAAACAGCATATCATTAGTTAATTTGACTTTAAGCTGACCACAATACAGACAAAAGAAGTGATAATATAAATACCACACAATATTTTTGGAAGCTTTGTTCATTTATTCATGTGCATCACTTTTCTTTATTAAAAGAAATAATTTTTTAAAAGTTTTGTTCAAGTAATCTCAAGATTTCTCTCACACCCATACTACAGTTTCAAATTAATTAAACATTTCTGATGATTTTATGGACCGATTTGCAAATAAACCATTTAAGAGGCATATTTTTAATCGGCATTAAAATCTGAAAATGATAAAATTTACGTCTGATTGATAATAATGAATAAGAAAAATATCCAATACAGCCAAAAAAGGGTAATATAATTACCACACAACGTTTCTGGGATCCTTGTCTCTCTAATATCAACTTCCCATTGATAAACAATCTGTAGTATCCAAACATATCATCAATTCTAAACATACATTTGATTTGAAAAATGCTAAGACATTGACACCAGGTACAATTCCAGTCTCATTTAAGAGATGCTCCACATTAAATCCAACGTCACAGCTATTAATGTATAAACAGACACTAGGAAACTTAATAATTGCTATGATCCCTTATTACTACGCTAAACCTTCAGTTTTCCCATTGTCGTTGCTGTCTTCTTGTTACGTTAACCCTTCGGCTCTCCCATTGTCGTTACATTTTCTTCGCTTATGTGTGTTGTCAACTGGCAAGTGCAGTTGTGCTTCTCTGGGCTCTTCTTAGCACCTGACGAAAGGCACAAAGGATCCCAGAAACGTTGAGTGGTAATTATATTACCCTTTTTTGTCTGTATTGCCTACCTTTCTTATTCATTAAATGTGAAAATGCCTACATTAAAAATTCTCTAGCCTTTAAATAATTATTTTAATCGCATCATATTTTTGTAATGAAACCCAATAGATTCCGAAGATGTATGAAAATTTTATTTCGTACAATGTATTTGGAAAATGTTTGCTCCAGCAATGGGTCGCTTAAGCCTTGTTGGCCGGTAAAAAGCAAAAACAATAACATCGTTCTTGTCGAAGACCTTATTATCACTTCAGATAACAAGTTGCTATTACAACCAAATTTCGTTTCTCTATGCAATCTTATTAAAAACAGTGGATTTCTGTCAAAAAATTGAATTTAAGCCAGTCACGTTTAGACATGTTGTCTTGGAAAAGATTAACTGATATTTGTGCATTGCAAGATCCGAATTATTATTAAATATATATTCATGTACATCTACGGGAAAATACAGTCATAAATTTTATCCCAGTTACAATCAGGAGCCAAACTCTTCACTCCTGAAAACGTATGGATCTGCGGGATGTTAAATACATCGTTTTTTAATCTTCATTTTCTCGTTGACCTACATTTCTGACGTTCATTTTTTTATCTATAAGTTATTTTCCCGATTTAACATAATTTAAGTCTTATAATTTAGATGTAGAATTAAGTTTAAATGGATTGTTTTTTTCCTCACAATATAAAAACGTGTGTATAATAGAAAGACTAATTATATATTGTAATAATTAAAAAAATATTACATTTAAAAAATTAATAATATCTTGTCAACACGTTGTAGTCGTCAAAATATAATGAACAACTGAATATTTAAATTAAAATGAAATTTGCTCACGTTGTAGAACCAATAACTTAATAATCTACAAGATGGGCTTTAATATAAAAATTATTAATTATTATTTAAACAAATTTATTCTTAAAGGTTACAAATTTTATATTTTACAAACAAATCTAAATACCCTTTTTCTTAGGGTCTTTACTGGGTTTGATAGTAAGAAACAAATCAAGATTACAAATAAAGAATTTACAATTTAAACAATTTGAAACTCACTGAATATGGAATGAAAATAAACGAAATCTGACTATTACCTTTAATTTACTGTTTACAAAACATTCATTATTTTAGTTCGTACTTACGACTGTCTTTTTTGAACCAGACTTAATGATTTCAAATCTTGGGAACACACTTCACTAAAAGGCCATTATGTGCATAAAATTGCACATTAACTTTCACCAACACACACACATTAATCCTTTCCCAGATTCAGACTCCAGACTCCACTCCTATGGACCACTGCTGTTTCGCCCGCAGCCACCATTCAATCAGTCACCATTTCCGCAAACACCCAAGATGCACATCCAACAAATAGCAGAGTTATTTTATCTCCTGCAGAATTCTTCAAACTATAGAGTCGGCCAATAATTTTTCTTTCTAAGTCTGACTATGCAGATAGACTCTTTACAATGTTTTATAAATTTTCTCTTCCTATGGTTCCAAGGCTTCTCTCTCTTCGATGATTACCAACCAACTAACTCTCCGTCCACATCTTTCTCCCTTGAGACCTGGCACCCAACTGCTTCCACTTCTTTCTCCCTTGAGATCTGGCACCGAACTAACTCTGCATACTGTGGTGAGCTTAAAGTTAAATTAACTATTTGTTGGGCGCCACCTGCAAGAATTGTTCTTGCAGGAAAGGGAAATGCAATATTTAGTTATTAAAAAAAACAAGAATTCATTTTCTCAGAATTTATACAAAACGAAAAGCTCTCCAGCCTGCCAGGGATGCATGTAACCCCCTCCCTTTCTCAAGATTAACCGTAGTTCTTCTCGTGGCAAACCGACGCGATACCCGGAAGCATGGATTGCGACTTACCAGGTCTGCAGCTCGGACAGGGTCGACTCCCGTTCTCTCTCATCAGCATTCGCAGAAGACGACCGGAGACGCGCGTGCAAAACCAAAATCTTTCAGGATCAACTTTCCCTGACCACTCTCACCGACGGTCCAAATTCATCTCTTCATGACCACTCTCAACGACGGTCCAAATTCATCTCCTCATGACCACTCTCAACGACGGTCCAAATTCATCTCCTCGTGTTCGCAGACTTCTTTCTCTGCCTCCTCAAAATCCCTCTCTCCTGGTTGGTCCTTGTGCACACGTGACCCATTTCCATCTATTTTAGGGCCATAGTCTCCCGGCCATCTACCCCTTCCTTGGCCGACCCTGACCTTGCTTGCGGGACTTTCGGATTTTCCAATCCACCCCGCCATTATCTTGTGTCTGCTGCTCGACCCCGGCAAGCCACATTCCCATGCTTCCAGGCAGTAATTTAGGCAACAGTTACAAAAAAATATTTTGTACAAATCGATAACGAAAAGCGCACCATAATACACATTCTTCTTCCTCGACATCTGACACACATCTCCCTTGAGATCTGACACGCAACTCCTTCCACATCCTTCTCCCCAACTAAACTATTCGCTTCTCATCCGTCGCCAGAAAAATACTAACTCTTGGCGTTCCCACGCTCGGTTCTCACGCTCGCCATTCCCACGTTCTTTCTCCGTTCCCTGATATCAATGCCGCTGTCAATCACATATTATAATCCAAACAATCCATGGTCTCTCTAACTTAATTTCAATAAGAGCTCGCTGTCGTTCTTTGATATCAGTGCAGCTAAACAAAACATTGTAATATTAAACAATGCGTGGTCTCCCTAATTTAACATCAATAAGAGCCCGCAGCCGCTGTCGTTATTTGTTTTATGTGCCGCTGTCGTTCTTTGAGATTGATGCTGATAAACAAAACATTGTAATTTAAATAATTAATGGTCTTCTTAATTCATATTTCAATATATATATATATATATATATACATATAGCAACCAATTAACAGACAATATTAAGTGACACTTTGAGACCGTCGCCTGATTTGTACGGTAACTCGTTATTGCCGATTTTGAGATATGAATCACTTAACGAAAGCAATAAGGGTATCAGAAACGATCTGTGGCTTTTATTAGATCACTTAATTATGTCTATTTCGTTATTTCTTAACGAAATTGTTTCTTTGTCATTTTTAAAATATGATTGCCATTTAAACGCTTGCTTCCAATTTATTTCCACTGTTGTTTTAACGTTGTAACAACATTATAATTAAACTTTTTGGAAGAAACTGTTTAAATGGTTGTTATATAATTCTCATAATTTTGTTCTGTATAATCTACGCACGTTCCGAACATATTTAGCTACAGATATAAATAAGGAAAAGAGAATTATTACCAGAGGAATTCCGTACATTACTATTAAAAATAAATTTTAGAATATATAATTAAATTATATGACTAATGGTCAGTTCTCTCACATTTCCGGGTGGTTTAAGTAATACAAGTTTAATTCATCAGCATTAGGTATTAATTTTATAGCTTTAAGAGTAATAACAATGACAATGACAAATTATAAAAATGGTTCTGTTCCTTTCAATAAAATGAGCTTTACTATATTTTTCATATATGTGTGTGTGCTCATTTGTATATAAATATTGTGGTAAAAACTTTTAATTATAATAACAAAATGCCACCACGTTGGGTGGTACACACAATTGTACTAAAGGGGAGAATGGAAGGGAGTTGAAAGTTATCCATAATATTTTTAAAAGGTAATAAAGATTATTTACTTGAAAAATTTGATTTTCAGTGAATTAACATTTTATATTTCTACGTAAATGCCTTAGCTTTTATGAGAAACTAAATTTCAGGGCAGCATAAGGACAGCAAATAATAAAAAAAAAATTTGAATTTACAATACCAAAATTTTATACCAATAATAGATTTTGTTATAGAAATCTGGTGGTAAACGTTATTTACGTAAATATTTACAAATGAAAGTTTGTTTTTATACATATCATTTTTTTACAGCTGCTCTGGTTAGCGCAAACTTGATTATTTAATTTTATAGAACACTAAATTTCATAGACAGGCCATAGCACTGATTTTATTCTCGTATCACTTTTCAACTCTTTGGGCGCCTTTCTACTTTGTTGAATTCGTCGTATTGTCACGCTCAGTTTGCTGAGGATAATGTTTAATAGAAAAACTGACGATGTTTAGCCTACACTTTACTGAATTCGGCCACCTTTGACTGACTGTTTCTCACAACACACGCTGCTCTCCGACTGTACTGTACTTTGACTGTTTCGTCAAGACCTCCAAACACACACTGCTCTCTGAACATCTGAGTTCTCCGCCGGCTTCCAAACGCACTCTACTCTCTGAATATCTGACTTCTCTGATTACATATTGCTTTCTGACTATCTAAGTGTTTACTCTCCTCTGCTAAAATTCCGAGCGTCTTTTATACCTTTTCGATAAGACACCTAGCAACCATTATCGTCTATGCATTCTAGCTCTGACCTCAAAGTTACGCCACCAATTATTAACGAAACAATTTTATTAATATGTCATTACATATTTGTAATCTCTACAATATATATAAAGGTATAAGTGTGTGTAAATTTCATCTTACGTGGCGTGTAACTATTACCATTACTCCCATCAAGGTCCTTGGCTTACCGAGACGACTGCCGGACACATTATGGATTTAGGAGTGTCACGTTGTCAGTGTGTCGATTTACCCTCCGTTTAAACCCCAGTTAAAACCTGGACGACCACAAACATCCATGTCCATGCCGGGATTCAAACCCGGAACCTCTGTGATGCGAGGCAATGACGCTGACCACTACACCGCAGCAGATCGGCACCTGGGATGTGTAACAGCAATTTTAAAAGAAATTATAATGGAACTAATCAGGTCACAAAACTAGTGAGTTTACCACATAACAATATTCATCGAGTAAAAAATTAAATGTAGATCATGAATGAGTATAGGCGGGTTTGGGAAAATGTGTGGTACCTCCCGTTGTAGTAATCGCCTATATGATCAAGGTTGTAGTCCCAGCGTTCATTTGAAACATTTTTTGGGATTTGGGTCGAAGTAAAGCTCTAGGACTTAGTGGGAAATAGTTATTGAAGTGAAGGTATTGGAAATACGTAAAATACTATTCTAGTATTTTAATGGTAACTTATTGTAAATATTACGAAACGTCTGTCTAAAATCTTCTTTCCTGAAACTTTATATATATTTTTTTTAACTCTTTAAAGTTTGGATTACGACGATTAAGTCTAGTTGTCATTCCTATTTTTAATTAACCATACCTTAAAATTTGCATTTAAATTGGTGTGAAATTCCAACAATGATTAAAGTAACCGGTCATTAAAAATATTCTAGGATCTCATTTCAAAGCATGTTTCTTATATATCAACAGCCTGCAACCGATAATTTGTACAATAATATTAACTCAATAATGAAACTTATAATGAATGCTTCAAAGCTTGTAGAATAAATTCAATAGAAACCGTAGAAAATTTATGCAATAATTTTTTGTATAGTATAAAAAAATATTTTTTACAGGGAACCCCATCTTCGCCACAAATAAAAATACATTATGGGTTGAAGAAAAATAGGAAAACACAGAATTTTAAATTAGATCACTTAATTGACTTTAAACACCTGTAGAGGTTCTAATATATTAGGGATGAAACTTTGAGAATATTTTTTTTATTATAATGTTTAAAAATTTTAATTAATAAGTTCTTTATAACTAAACAGGTTGATGTTTTCAGTTATTTAAGGACGTCAGATCAACATAACTTTTAAAAGATTTGTATCTTAATTGATCATTTCTAAGCATATTTATTAAACATATCACTACGATTTTAAACAGATTCCATATTATAGATATAAATAGAACTTATTAATCCAGATAAGTTTCAGAAATGATACACATTAAACTTGTATTACATTCACTTAATGTTAAAACCAAGACTGATTCTTTAAACAATAAAGTTGTTGGGGAAACTTTATACCTGCTCGCTCAGTGGTCTGGATAGATAAAGGGATCGGGGGGGGGGGAGGAGAAGGGGGAAGATTGTCCTCTCATGGCACGGGCGCTCAAAATACAGCGCACGTTCAGGATGGCCTTCAGGAAGAGTTAACATTAAATAACTATACAAAGTACAAGTTACTTCTACTATTTTGTCAATGTTCCATAATTTTGAACTGATAGCGGTGTGTATAATTCTAAGGCATCCTATCAGAATCCCAAATAGGTTCTATAGATAATCAGTAGTTGCATTTGTTAATAAAGTTTAAATCACTCTGTTCGGTTTCAAAATACCAGCCCTCAAAGGAATAGCGTAAGTAACGAAAACATAAGGCACTTTACGTGAACTATTTCTCTATGACTGTTGAGTGAGTTACCTTGCACGCTCCAAAAAATTCTATGTTCTGACGAACACCTCCATGTGATACTCTGTCATTTGCACCGAAATCAAACAAAATAAATCTATAGTCTGCAATGGCATGTAGCACCACGCTGGGTCAATGTTTGTAGTGAAAAAATGAACCAATTTCAGATGGAGGAATGATCTCGATATGCTTTCCATCCAGACAAGGAAGGCTATGTGGGAAATTCCACCTCTTTTCAAAATAACTCGATACGGTGATCCAATAATATAAACATTAAAAAGAAAATATGATCTAAAAACAATGAAAAGATATAAAAAAATTACAAGTATTGTTATTTATCATAAAAATATTTCAATTTTATTAATAATCAGTTTGAGCCTCAATTTCCAAACAAATAGTAGATTGAAACTGTAATTAATTCAAATTGCAATAGAATTGTATCCTTATCGGAATTGGTTTCAATTAATCTATATTTCGTTAATAATATGCTGAATCCTCCTTTTACGTTTGTTTGTACTTGCAGACACTTCCTTGTTACACACGTTCCGTTTTCCTTGCGCAAGTGCGGCTTGTACAAGTTTGCATGATTCAAATTCAGTCAAGCATCAAGCGACTTATAAAGCAAAATGTTTGCGCAAAATTATCCTACAGACGCGAAAGACTGATCGAGTACGCTTGTCAATTTTGCTTGAACGTGTGTAGCCGTATTAAGTCCGTATTAAAATTAAAGAAATTACGTTTGAATGAAAATTAATAATAATAAAGATAGCCAAAACAGACCAAATAAGAGATAATGGAAATACCGGACAACGTTTCAGGGATCCTGGTTTTTAGGTTTGTCGTTATAGGCTCTTCTTAGCACCTGAAGATAGGAACAAGGATCCCAGAAATGTTGTGTGGTATTTATATTATCATTTATTTGGCTATCTTTCTTATTCTTAAGTCAGTATTAAGTAACATACAGCTTGACAGTGTTCTTTGTGGGGAATTCTAGTCCAAATCAACTGCTTACACTCCAATTAACGAATTCATTTACTTAGTGGTACGAATCAGGCAATAGGATATTTTTATATTTAGTAATAAATATTCGAAGAATATTTGCTTTTTTTATAAACGTAGGTAGACTGTTACATAGCTTAATCTCAGAATAACTAATGAAGCATTGGTAAAGTTTAAAGCGATGTTATCAGTTCCAAGTCACAATTAATTTCTCGTTTCATATTCACATATCTCTCCGTTACTCAAAATCAGATTTTCGTTACGTTTACAAATTTTAAGATTTTTAAAATATGTGAACTGCGTAACGTTAATATTTCTAGTTCTTTAAAGTGCGGTTTACAAGTGTAACGGAGTCAATTTTAAATATTTTTGTTTTCTGTTTCTGTGGTTGTTGGGCAACAGTCCCGTTATTTTGTATAGCCGAAAGTGTCATAAGCTGGTACGTAAAGTTAATACTCCACAGATAATTATTACTTAGCACGTTTTTTTATCTTAGATCTGAAATCATTGCAATTATTGTTTAATATTGTTCATTGAGTGTTATAAATATTTATATAGTACCAAAATATAAATTCGATATTTTTTTTAAAAAAAAGCATTAGCTATTAGCATTGGCTTTAGTAGTCTGAAGCTAATCACAGTTGTATGTCTGGGGAGAGATAGAGGTAAGGGTGTTCAGCTGAGAGTTGAGAGGAAATGTATTTTTCCTGGTGAAGGCAGTTGGTCGCCATCGATCTGGAGCAGTAGTGAGTGCAGAGTCACTATCTGAAGATCGTCGCAGGACCGTCCCTACTTCCCAGATTTCACGCCATATAGTTAGTAAAAACATTACTTAATTTGCCAATCATGTAGTGATTGCCCAGTCCATTAACGCCGGATGAATAGAATGTTGATAGGGGTTCTCCCGAAGAAGATTTGTATAATTTCAACCACTTTCGGCAAAGAAAGGGAGCACCCTTCGGGAGTGGGGGGTAGGATGGGCGTTACATAAAAATAAAAAGAGCGAGATTTCAGTCGAAACCGAGGTTACGGATGTCGCTGAGTTTAATTATGACATTCAAGTTGCCGTTTAACTCCCCAGGGGCAAGGGTGGATATTTTCAAACATGTTAAAACGACTGATATTTTCATCGAAATAAAATTTTTCGGGGTGAATGAGATAGCGTTTTTTCAGATATTTTTGTCTATACTTTCAACACCTTTCAGCAGTCGGTATAACTGTGCTTATTATGACGACAGCGGCTGAATTTCGGATGAGTTGACTGGACCCAACTTGCCTAACCACACAGTGGTCCCATTTCCCTTTTCAATCCGCAAAATGCTACCGTAACTAGCAGGGTACTACTAGAATACGCGAACGATCAACCACAACCTGTTGATTCGGCTAACGGTCAATTGTGTAATTAATTTGTACATAAACGTTTTAGCTAAAGAAACAAATATAGTATATTCTATAATTGTGATATGGTACATAAGCAAAAGAATGTAAGATTATTTGGATTGTGGTGTGTGACTTTACCACCAAAGTAGGAATTTTTATTTTATTATACATATATTGTAGAAATTATAAATGTGTAATGAAATGTTTCATTTCAATTAGTTTTTTTATAATCAAAGATTGAAGCCTTTCCCGGTGTAGTTGTTCAATATAGAGCTTTAAGTCGTCGAAACGTTACGTTCTAATATAATTATGCCAAACCCGATTGAACTCCGAGAACAATATATTGAGTTCTTTTTATTATTTGCGACCCAGCTTTAAGGCCAGAGCATTGTAAAGAACAGCATTGTTTGACGCGAGAATGCAGACTATAATGGTTTCTCCGATGTATTGTCGAAAAGGAATATAAGGCGCTCAGAACTTTAGCGCAGTACTTAGTGAGAAACAGTCAGAGAGACAGCCAGTCAGTATGTTTCGGAGGATCTGACCATGGTAGTACGGGAGATAATTTTTGGTCGTCGAATTCATCAAAGTATAGGCTGAATATCATCATTTTTTTTCTATTAAAGATTTTCTACAGCAGAACTGAATCTGACCATATGTACGACAATCAAATTAAAAAGACGGCTTAAGTGTTGGAAAGTGAGACGATAATAAAATCAGTGCTATGGCCTGTCAATGAAATTAATGTTCTATAAAAATTAAATAATCACGTGTGCGCAAACCAGAGCAGCTCTAAATTAATGCATGTAAAAAACGTAAAACTTTCTTTTCTAAACATTTACGTAAATATCGTTTACCACCAGATTTCTATAACTTTGCCTGTTTTCTATAACTTTTCAGATTTCTATAGTTTTTGTTGTTTGTATAAAGTCTTGTTATTGTGTATTTAAATGCTTTTATAACTTGGTGAAATTTACAAATCGTTATCTTTATTAGAGGCTCTATAAGCGGCACTGAAATTTTCGATCTCATAAAAGCTGAGGCATTCACTTAGAAATATAAAATGTATATTCAACAAAAATCAAATTTGTCAAATAAATAATCTTTGTTATGTTTTAAAAATATTGAATAATTTCAATTTCCTTCCATTGTTTGTTTAATAAAATTGTGTTATATATTGTAATGAATACAAGATTGAAATTAAATTTAATCGGTGTAATAAACAAAATATTAATTAACATAATTTAATTATTTATTATACAATTAATTTCCCCTACGTTGAGGCGACATTTTATGTGATAAACAAATCAATATTAACAAATAATATTTTTATATATAATTAGCTGGGGCTTCGAAGTAAAAAATACATTTATATTTATAGTATTTACGTTACCCAATCATAGAATTTACAAACTAAAAAGTTGAACAATCAAAACAAAACGAGCAAGCGAAATCTGACGAATACCTTTAATTTTCGATTACAAAAACTTAATTAAATTGGTTTCTACTTACAAAATATTTGGCTGGTACCAGACTTAGATCTCCTGGGCTCACACTAAAAAGGCCATGAATCACTGACTCTACACTTGATTGTTCAAAACACGGTCGTAGCTTTCGAGTTTCTCCTCTGGCAATTGTAACTGCTGCTCCCTCAGGATTATTAGTTAGATGGATTCTTGCAAAATTGTCTCTATGTGGAAACTGATGATGGTCTCGGTACTCGTAGAAAATTTAATGTGGAGCTGATTATTAGTATACTCTTTGCTGTATTACATAGTATCTCTCTGTCCAAACTTTATACTCAAATACTAAAACTTGTAACATTCTCGGTTTGATCTATCTGCTGGCCACGCTGTTCGTAATCCGCTCAAACAAATCCTGCCTATACATTGTTGTATTTTGAAGATTGGTACCGCTAACAATCCATCATAACTGTCCAATTATTAAAATCATTATGGCCTCTAATATGTATTACAATATATATATATATATATATATATTCATTTATATTATAATTTTTAAAATTATGTTTTCTTTCTTGTAATTTTATACTATACTATTTTTCTCTAAATCCTTGCCGACCCTTTGAGACCTGTTTCGGTTGCTGACACGTGGTTATAGGACGTGAAAAGCTAAATGAGGGTTATTTTCGTATATAGTTTAGTAGCTAATAGGAAGTTTGGTATGTAGGGTGTAAGCTCGAGATGGGAGAGTGACTGGTCTCCATTGTTAATGAAATGGCATTACGAGTTGAGAAAGGAGAAAAGGGTTTACATACGTACCTTCAGGATAGTCACGTTTAAACAAAGAGATGATGACTGGGGATCCGTTGATTATCCTCAAGTAGCCTGTCACTAATAAAACAAAAAGAAGAAACAAAAAACTGTCAATGGGAATAAATAGACATGAGAACAGAAGAAACTATTCTTTTGGTTTTTTTGTCGTTTGTTTTAAGGTTCACATAAGCCGTGAGGCCTAGTTTGTCTTTGAGGTCCTGGTGAAGTTGGGTATACCGTAAAAGTTGTTCCTTGTTCTCAACGGACTGCTAAATGCTGCACCAAAATTTGGTCGAGGAATTGTGTTGGGAATGTTACGCCCCGAAAACAAACCTTGATCTTCGTTATTGGAAGGGCGTGGGAAAAGTACCAAAAGTCCGACTTACTTGATGCTGGTTTCTCTACGGCAATTTTAATGTTCAGGTAGGTAATTCGAAAATGAGCTCGTCTAAAATTTAATAACCGCTAGCTATGATTTAACTTATACAAATCGAAAAATTGTTGGGATCTCAATTTGAAATAAGCATTTAGTAAGTTTGGAATAGTCTGCTTAATTATAACCTCCCGGTATAGTTTTGAATCATTATTAGTGAACAGTCATATATAACTTAATTACTTGTCAGCATTAATATATATTTTTACATAAAATGTTTTCTTTAGTTTTTCTTACTATAAGAAGTCGCATTTTTCTGTTTTCAGGAATAATACAATAATTTTGAAAAATATCCAAATTTTAGTTATCATCCTATCTGTAAGCAACAGAAAAGGAAGTAAGCAGTAAGTAATAACAATAATAATTTCCATTTATGTTCTAACCGGTCTTCGTCAGATTAAAAAAAACCTATTTTCTTCAATTACTTTTTCCTCACCCTTGTAAAATGTTTCCTTCCCTTAATTATCTTCATAATTGCATTCTAATGAGACTGCCATTTTAAGTTTCCGGCGTAATTAAAAGTCTGAAGAAATGCAGAGATTATTCCAGTACGATTATTATTTATGGTATCTTAAGAAGAAATTGTGAAATTATTAAAGTTAAATATGTAATCATATTTTTTGTAACTGTTATTAAAAATTATTACTATTTATTTTATTCGTATTCAGATGGAGTGTTAGTCAGAAAGCTTTCACTGTCAGTATATTGTACGAATGCATAACTCTTTATTAGAATAATTTGTTCCGTGTGATGCAATAAATTTTATACATATACGTACTACCAATATTTAAAATTATTGCTTATCTGCTATCGGAAACTATATGGATATATGAATAGATAGTTGAGAGGATATATAAAACTCACTCTCTGTTTCACACCTACCAAAACATGCACTTGGACCATAGTTTATTTATGAACTGATAGAATTTTGTAACAGAATATGTCATGTAGATGGATGACGTCATCGAGCGTTATCTCAATAACTTTAATTAGTTTATATTCCAAAATATTATCAATTCACATATCAGCTCTGGATCATATCTATTAAAATAGATTTATTTCAATTATTACATTTTTTTACATTCGTTTTTATCTAATCCTCACAGTACGTTACGGTTTATAATGGCACTCAGAACTACGACATTTGGTATTTTTTGTCCTTACGCAAATGTGAATGGTGCATTGATATTAATTACAATTGCATCGATGCTTGTTTGGATCTAATGCTCTTCTGTACATTTAAAAACTTTTGTGTAAATCGCTACTCCGCTTGCATGGTTAGAGTTAAGTAATTTTTATCCCTTAATATTTTCGTGATCGTCTTCTTTAAAGTTGGTTTTTTGTAAGCAAATTATCGGTACAAAATGTTTAAAATTTGTAGATTTTAGTATCACTTAAATTCCATTGAAGAATGGTAGCCGTAATCAAGGGTATAGTGTTATTAATTTCGTTTGGAACATTCTATTTCTGATTCTTCTTGGCTTAAAACACATTAGGCCTCGGCGGTGTCATTTCGACTCCTGGAAATATAGATTAGGTTGTAAATATAGCCTATGGAGATTTTTCTTTCAATTTTTGTGACTTTTACGTAATTAGTCATTAAAAATATATTAAAATCTCAGAAATCTTACTTAAGGAATTTGGGAGTCAATTTGGAACCTACGTAGAACGTCCAGCAAAGGTCAAAATATCATTTTGACTACGTGTTCGTGCTACATTCAGATATTTATTTTTTAGAATTTCCTTCCCTGACCATTTCCCATAAATAACTTGTACTAAAGAAATTATACCACACATTCTCTTTGACTATTTTGTTAGTTTCCTCCTGGAAATACGGATACTTTTCTAGATCCCTTCTGGGGTTACTTCTTTCCTGGTTTTCAAACCAGCGGAAGAACGTCACGGATATTCAAATTAAATATTTGCAGCAGTACAAAATAGTTATTCAAATCATTCACCTGGAGGAGAAATTCAAATTCACGTGAGTTCTGTGTAACCGATTCAGAGTCAACAAGAAAAGGAGTTTTCTATAATTTTAAATTTATGGACTATATATTTATTATTTGTTTGTATTTTCCCTATAATTAATTTTGTAATTGTCATTTATATCGTTGATGTGTAAAAAGAGGCGATCAAATCCTTCTGAAACACTGTAAAAATCAATAATTTTGCAAGTACCACAAACACACATAAATACACACAAACGTCCCATATAAATATTTTAGATAGTGTGAATTTATTCATGAAAGTTATTCTGAATTATTAGTTATTATATTAAAACAAGGCAGCATCAGGCAGGTATGGACTGGTCACTATATCATTGTAAAAGCCGACTCCAGAACGTGACTTTCACAACGGCGAATAGGATTAGATGGCAACAAATGTCTTGTGAAACGTGATTAATTTTAGGACCTTTTATTTACCTGTGGCTAAAAGTAAAGTTGCTAACCCCGCCTACAGTGAGCAGCGGAGGGAGGAGAGTGTATTTACCGAAAAGCATAATTGAAAATAGATCATGTGTTTCCCGAAGAGCGAAGAGAAAGGAAGGAAAGAGATGTCATAAGTAACCAGGAAGGACTGCGAAGAGCAGAGTGAATTTTTAATCTGAATCTGAAGTGGAAGAGTGAAAGGAACAGTTTGATTTTTTAGTTGGAAATTAGTTTTAAATTAAGATAGAAAAGAAAGGGTGAGAGGAGAGACATTTGAGTTGGAGTTGAGTTTTCGACGACGGAAGTATAAATTTGAAATTGGAATCTGGAATGAGAAAGCAGAAATGAAGTTCTAAGACATTTATTGTGAGATCCAGTTGAATCCAAAGGGAAGTGACTTTAACATCACAGAATTTCTCGGGCACACCACGATGACACAAAACTGATCCCTGAAAGTGTTGCCATGTGGGAGATTCAAACCAGATGATCAAACCCAGCAAGATATACGAGATAGCATAGCGATGAGTATTTCATAAAATAAAACAATAACTGTTATTCATAGATATCCTGAAATTTATCAATTTTTCATTTGTATAATTCAATATCGATTTTGAAAATATTAAAGGTTTAATGTTATAATACTTTCAAGGGGCTGTTTACTTTAACACTGCTCCGTAAGCTACAATAAAGAGATTTATTACTTTCTTAATTCAACTTCAACATTTAATAATAAGACATAGTAAAATTTAATAGTACAGCATTTATCTTTTTAATAACAAAAAATTAATACCTTACTGCTCTAATTACAAACAGTAATTGCTACCGGCTTTGAACATACATGAAAACAACACAATGACACATTTTTCTCAAGGGGTTGAAGGCTCAAAAAACTGTGGTCATAAATCTTTGTAAATGTTGGCTACTGTGGCATCCATAACACCGACTTTGACGGGCATATTGTTTCAATACTTTAACTGGTTTCTTCGGTCCCTGGCAGTCAAGTCTGCTCCTCTGTCGCAATTTCTTGTCTGCTATTCCGCGTTCCATGGAGAGGGTGGCAATTTCTTCATACTTCCCTTCGTGGGCCGGAATAACGGGCTGGTTCAATTCAAATTACTGTTTCTTATGAATCTCTACTAACTTCACGTCTTCTCCACTTCGGAATAACTTCACGACTATTGAATATTTACATGACTACTGAATAACGTCCCGTCTTCTGAATATCTAACTTTCTGCCTCTTATGCAGACCAACGTCACACCTTGGTGAGTCAGGTTAATCCCATAAGATCTTGAAATCTGGATGATACGCGACAATGAAAACTGATCTGGTCGCAACAGAAACCAGAGTCTTCTTGTTAGCCACTCCCCACATACATGGTTAATTAATTAATTCCCATGTCCCTTGGAACACACGTTCTTCACGGAACCAAGTTGTAGGCGAATATATTTCAAACGCGCTAAAATCATGGGACTAATCATTTCTTTTGCTAAATGTTTTTAATTTCTGGACACCTTCTCACCCATCACTAATCCTCTTAAAAAAAGGCCGCTTAAGGCCGTTTGCTTTTCCGTCACTACCCGACTTCCTACAGTGACCTGACCAGTTCGGACGTAAGAATATACATTGCTCACAATTTGTAAGTAAATTAAAATATATCAATAAAACAACCCCAATTTTATGTACACCACCTATGTACACTACAAGGCATATAATATTGTACAATAAATTAAATTAAAAAATAAAACACGATTTTTAATTCATAACAAATATATAATCAATGATAACGAGTTAAATTTCCAATAAGTGTACAGAAGGAACTTTTCTACCGACGGGCTAAATATAATTTCGAAGAAACGTTATCACTTACGATGTGGTGACATCTTATTATAACAGTAACAGAATGATCTAAAATTTTCTCAAATAATTTTTTGTGTTTTATTAATAAATTTTCCTTTTTCGTATAAACGGAAATGTATGTAAACTAAAATCGCGGTTTACAGCAGGAATAAGAAACTTTGGAGAAATTTAATCTCGTATGCTTAAAATTAATTAAACTTGCCGAGAACCTGATTTATAAATCCTATTATTGCACGTAATTATTTATAAGTTTCATCTTCTGCAAAGCATCTGCTGAAATAAATTAAAACAACGAAATGAAAGCTGAATTAAAATAATGAAAATTCGGGCAAGAGAAAATAAAGTAATTAATTAATTGGTATGTCTTCACTGGGAGATACAATATAAATTCAAGAAACTGAAAATGAATTAAAGTCATATTTCGTATATACATCTCTTACCAACCGCTTCTATAATTAATATAACGGTACAAACATTTTAAGGTTTTATGAATCTTCAAGAAAGTTCGCAGGTGAATGTGAAAGAAACTAAAATTGAAGAACACATGGTGAGCAATAAACTACCAGTTGATAAACAATATTTCCATTGTCGTTCCGTTTTCTTCGCTTTTGAGTTTTGTCAACTGACTAGTGCAGTTGTGTCCGTCTAGGCTCTTCTTTGCACATGAAAAAACGGACAAGGATCCGAGAAACCTTATGTGGTATTTATAAAATCACTTCTTTTGTCTGTATTTGGCTATATTTCTAATTATTAATATTCAATCAGACGTAATTTTTCAGTTAAAAAATTGCGTTACCATGCATATTTTTACCCTTCAGCATTCTATGGAATAAAAAACCGGGCCTTACAGATAATGCAGGGTGGGGCAGAGCAACTTGGTTATTTAGAAATTCAATGACAAAATAAGTACTGCCGATATGTATTAAATCATTTGAACAGCATGAAGAACAGCATTTCAATTTTCTTTTTGCACAGTTCTTAAGATGATATCAGACAGATAGCGCCCATTATTATCAATACACTGCGTTAATCGAACGCGGAAGTTTCGTTAAACTCTTTCCAAGCATATCGAAGGGTATGTTGGCGACAGCTAGTCGAATGTTGTTCTTCAGGTGAGTTAGACGATCGTTGTAAACAAGTGGTTTTAGATAGCCCTATTACAAATAGTTACAGAGGGCTAAATCAGGCGACCGTGCGTGCGTCTGGAGATCGCCCCTCAAGGAGATGAGGCGTCCTGCGCCACAACCAATTTGAAGGTATGAAAATTTAGTTCTTCATGAAGGAGGACCTCTCTTACCTCCAATATCCAACCTCTTCAGTCAGCGCTCAGCCACCTAGAACACTGGTCCAAACAATGGCGATTCAGCATAAATCCCACCAAATCAGTAACCGTCCCATTCACACTATCCAAAAATCCTCCTCCGCACATCCCCCTCTATCTAAACAACGCCTAAATACCCACAAAAACAGAAACCACCTACCTAGGACTCCTCTTCGATTCAAAACTCTCTTGGAAACCCCACTCACACTCAGCACGAAACGCCTAGTATATCTCGCCATAATTCAACCCACCTGGTCCTACGCCTCATCCATATGGGGAGCAACAGCCAAAACCCATTCAGCCAAAATCCAAACAAAACATAATCCTTCGCACCATTACCAACTCTCCCTGGTACCTCAGAAATTCTATAATCCACCACAACATTAAACTTTCCCAAATAACTCAATAATCACCAAATCAGTAACCTCATTAATCAAAAGCATCTTCAACCATCCTAACACCACGATTCAGCAATTCCATAGCAACCCTCCCCCACCACTACACTCACGTAGCCTCAAAAGAAAACGTCCTATCGACCTCATCCTTCCCCCAAAACTCTGGCATCTCCTAACCCACCCCATCTTCATACCCGCAGACCCCACCCCACCCATTCCATCCATCCCATCAAATTCAACATCACCAACGAACCCTCATAGCCCAACAATGTATGCCCCTCAGACAACCAAATTAAAATACAAGAAAATATCTGCAAAATTACGTTAATTGCTGGATTAACATAAGTGCCAAGTTCCCAGGTTAATTATGTACAGAAATTTTAATTCAATATACTGTAAACTTTATGTAACAACAAATAATCTTGAGATAATAGTTTTGTCTAATAAAAATAAAATGAAGGAGGAGAAACCCAACAAGAGCTCCATGTTTGCGGGAAGAGCGCTGAGTGGATCGATAAACAGAAAGCCTTGCCACATCAATGTTTTGCGGTGACCTTGTTGTTTGTGGAATACCAGGAATATTTTTCTACACACATCACCAATTTTCCTGAAGTTGTTTGCCCATGAAACAATCGACTACTGGTCAGACACGACCACGGGGCGCAATAATGAAATGCGAACGGAATTCACGATGCGTGGCGATGATTAGAAAAGTATGGCCTGACAAAGAACGCGCGCTCCACCTTCTTCCAATCCTAAAAACTTTACGCCCCGCTCTCTGGAATGTACATACCCTCACCATCCTCGGAGCAACCATCGCTTTAGGGTTTCACAGCCAATTGCAAACTGATGTTCAGATATTTGCAGAGATCATCTCTACCCTGCGTCTAGAAATCTTGAAATTCGTAAAACATTACGATATTTTACCTCGGACAAACCGAGAGGATCGCGAACGAAATTCTAGAAATTTCTTCGAGCTGATAAGTCAAAATTTCACCTTTCCGAAACACGTATTCAATAATGTGCAATTATACTATGCAGTCACCTTCAATATCACATAAAAACTGAAAATAATAATAACTTATATTTAGATAAATGCAAAAATCTATTGAACAGAGATTATTACTCTATTACTCTACATTTTAATTATAGTTATTCTATTTATTATTTTTATTTAGTTTTTAGAATAACATTTTAAATTTAGTTATTAAAAAAACTAAATATCTTTGTACTTTTTAAATCTGTTAATTATGTTTCTTACTTTGTTGAAAACATATAGATTGTCTTAGTACTTTGGATTTCCATAATGTTAATTATAAAAATTGCTGCAAACATTGCTCATTTTTTTACATCATCTATGATCTTTGTTAACTAGAATTACGGATCATAAAACCTTCTTTTATACATTTTCTTAATCATTATTTAAATTTTTGATAATAATATTATTCAAGAAAGGAAACTAATTTTAATAAAAGATTCGTCCCATAAATGTTACATATTAAGACCAAAAAATTTTATTTAAATATTAAGCAAGACAATTCTCATTTAAACTGTATTTAAAATTAAATATTAATATTGTAGAGATTACAAATGTGTAATGAAAAGTTTTATATAATTTGTTTCTTTAATTATTGGCGGCGTAACTTTGAGGCCAGAGCATTGTAAAGAACAGCATTGTTTGGCGCGAGAATGCAGAGACTACCGTGTATTGTCAAAAAGGGATATAAGACGCTCAGAACTTAAGCGAAAACAACGGCCACTCTGATATTCACAGAGCAGTCAAAGTGCAGTACAGTCTGAGTACAGTCAGAGAGCAGGGTGAGTGGTAAGAAAGATAGTCGAATTTAGTAAAGTATAGGCTGAATATCATCACTTTGTATATTAAAGGGATTTTCCACAGCAAACTGAGCGTGCAATATAAATTCAGCACAAACCAGAGTAGCTCTAAATAAATGGTATTTTAAAAAATCTTTCTTCTGAAACCTTTACGTAAATATCGTTTACCGCCAGATTTCTATAGCTTTTCCAGATATATATAACTTTTCAGATTTCTAATAGTTTTTGTTGTAGGAATAAAATTTTGTTATTGTAAATATAAATTCATTATTTGTTTTTGTAATTTGGTGTAAATTGCAAATCACTGTCTTTATTAGAGGCCCTATACGCGTCCCCTGAAATTAAGTTTCTCATAAAAGCTCAGGAATTTAATTAAAAATATAAAATGTAAATTCAACGGAAATCTAATTTGGCTAATAAATAATCTTTGTTATCTGTTAAAAAACTGGTTTAATTTAAAATTCCTTCTTTTTTTATTTAATTAAAAGAGTTTACTACAATATATCTATTAAATATTCTTTGTTAATTTATATCTTGTATTCATATTATTAATCATTTGTTGTCACTTTGGTTATATCAGTCTGGCGATAGTATTGTCAAGGGCCGAAACGTCTACAAATTTCAAATTATATTGTTCAAAATTAATTTCTGTTTTCTGTCTTTTACATGGTCATTAATTTATTGTCTTACAGATGTTAATTCTGTTTATAATATAGTGATGGTATCTATAGACAACATAAGAAAGCTGGAAAAGTCCCAACATTAACCATAACACTGTCACTGTCACTGTCCCTGGAGACGAAATTGAGTCTTAAGGGGTGGTGTGTGTGTGTGTGTGTGTAAATATATATATATATATATATATATATATATATGCGAGGTACGTATATGTATGTATCCGTGTTCGTGGATAGTATATAGTAAAACCTAGCGTAAATAGACAGATTGACTACATTGTATTATGTATACCTAGTTTCAAAGATATTTGAAATCTCCAGAAATTGAATATTAATTTTGATTTAATAAATCGTCTCTTCCTGCCGTATCTATAGAACCTAATGACATTTACAAGAAATTTTTCACCCGGAACAAGCAAATTTCGGTGGACTGACAGTTGGAATTATCGCTGACAATGGGGCAGAAGCAAAACTGTTTCACAAAGGACCACGGTCTGAGGCCTGGACAATGCCGACATGACGTTGTTGTTTACAGTATTTAATCTCGAAAATCTTCGTTGAATCCTATTGAAAAATAAATGTGTTTTATAAATGTATGCGATAAGCCAAACCCAAAATGAAACCGTGAAAGATAACTTTTGCACTTTTATGAAATTGCGATCAGTTTGATTTATCTGCTTAAGCGTAATGCGAATGTTACTCCCCATTTTTTTTTCAAGTAAATTTATATATATATATATATATATATTGTTATTTCTTTCAACTCGTTTAGCGTTAGAGTTAATAATTAAATAATTGAATAATTAATGTTTTCTAAATAAATATTAATCATTTTATTATAGATTTATACATCTAGATAAGTTAAACTGTTATTACTTATTTATTTACGGAAGGTGGTTTCTGTGAGGTACTTCTAATTCCTTCTGTCTCTACTACTTCGTGCTATATCCTCGACTTTTTTTTCTATTTGTGTGTCTGGGGGATTTGATATTACATGATGGGCGGGGGTATGGGTGACTTGTGTATATGCTCTATGTTTACTGTGTGTACTCAAATAATAAATTGTTTGAATAAAATACTCTCGGACTTCTAACGAAGTGAAAAATTATATGCACGACTTTGCTAGAAGACGATGACAGTGAACGTCAACTAAACGTCGCGCATACATATTTTCACTCGGTTAGAGGCCCGAGAATGTTATTCGTTCCCTACACCAAGAGAATGTATCATTTATTAATAAATTGTTTCATGATCTGTATTAAATCTGTTTTTCCTTTGTTCCACAGCAAACCCCTCTCGCGCTATAGGAATGGCGTAGGACAAGTACCAAGCGCCCGACCTACCTAGGCTCAATTCTACATCACTTTTATTCCGGGTAGGATTTAGTTAACCCTTGGCTACCTTCCGCATCCCCCCTTTCAATTACCTTCCTATTCTATTAAAGGGAAGTTACCACCACGTGGATTACCATCATGTAGCCTTTCACTCTCAAAAAATTTGTCGCATTACATTTAAAACAAATTCACGTATCATTTTTATGGTAATTCGTTTCTCAATAAACCCTAAAATATTTTTATTTTACAATGCACACTTTATACATATAGATGAATTGTGTAATATTTTGGCATCATTAATTTGTCAATCAAATAAATTTTATTTATTAAAGTTAAGTAAATTATATTAAAATTAATAATAATGTAATATTTTGGCATCCTTAATTTTGTCAAGCAAATAAATTTTCTGTTCTTAAATTCAAGTAAATTATATTAAAATTAATAATAAATTAAAGTATTTTTTTATGAAGTTTAGAATCTCATTAAACAATGTTACCTTGCAATTTTCGAACAGTAAAAAAAACATGAAAAGCCTTCAACATCCTCTCGCTTCCTCATATTTATTAATGCACATGTTTATTTCTGTTCACCCATAATCAATTAAGGTAAAAGGGACACATTTTTCAATAGTGGAAGAGTTGTAAGCGAGAACTGTGAGATGTATCGAGTAAACCTGACGGTAATAAAGCGATGTTTTGAGCAGTGGAATGAACGTACGCAAAGTATTCAGGTTCAATGGTATTTTACTTATAAGGCGGCCACAAGTAATTATTCATATTAATTGAATATACAAACTTATTATTTAACTATTGACGCTGACCAGTCTCGTTAAATCTATACTTAAATAAAATTTAATTAAATCAAACGCTTGTACAAAGAAGGAAGAAGGTGTAGGCAGGCTATATATATAATAGGAAAGGGACTGAAAGGGGGGATGCGCAAAGGTAGAGCAATGTAGCCAAGGATTAACTGGGGCCCCAGGGATATATAGTTTTAAGGAAACCTACCCGGAAATTCGTTTAAAAGTAATGCACGGAAAACATTAGAAAACCTGCATAATGTAGGTCCGACTCTTGGTACTGGATGCAACATTCCCTTCTCCGTGTCTCGACCGGTTTACGAGGCAGCTGGCCGACTATTCCAATAGGAATAGCGGAGAACTGTTACCGTTATTCTCAAGTTCTGCGACCCCGGAACATACACCTCTCAAAACTGGCCGATGTGCCTTGGCTTGTGTGATTCTTCGTTGTGGTTACACTCTGACTGAAAAAGAGAAACACACGATAGAATATTCTAATGGTGAATGTTTTTTCCACAAAAATAATTTTGGCGATTACAATTGAAAATATACCCAATGAATTTCCAGGATTGTCAATAAGAGAAGATAGACTTCTTTTAGTATGGAACACTCCAAACTCGCAACACGTGACAGGTGAGTTGATTTTTATATCGCTGTAACAATATTGACATCTGGATTCTTGTAAATCGACTATAGACCGCATCACTCAGTATGGAAACTAATATTCTCTATAAATCACATATTTAAACGTCAAAAACTTAAATCATTTAATTGTGCACGCAATCATCAACACTAATGGTGAGTGAGCTTGGAAAACTCTTCACGGTGAAGCATTGAGGGAGAAGCCGAAAAACATTCATCCCTAAGAAACTGTATTTGTGACATAAGGGATGACGTAAATCTCCAAAACTTTATTTGAATCAAAAAGATCAACGGTTGAAAGGGCACATAAGCAATATTATACCGAAAACACTAATAACCTTTAACAACCCTATGTTGAATAAGAAAGATAACCAATTCATACAAAAAAGTGATAATATAAATACCACACAACATTTTTGGGATCCTTGTACCTTTCGTCAGGTGTGAAGAGGAGCGTAGAGCGACACAACTGCACTTGTCTAATAAAACTCAAAATCGACGAAAACGAAACGACAATGGGAGAGCCGAAGGGTTAGCGTAACAATAAGGAAGCAACGACAAAGGGAAAAAAGAAATGTTTAGCGTAAAAATAAGGGATCAAAGCAATTATTGAGGCTCATAGTGTATGTTTGTATATTAATAGCTGTGTTGTTTGATTTAAAGTGAAGCATCTCTGAATTGAACATATGTTTGGAGACTACAGATTTTTTATCAATGGGAAGTTTCATATTAGATATATGTTCCTTGATAAGTGTATTAATGGAACGTTTTGTTTGCCCATGTAGTAGGAGTTACAATTATAGCAAGTGATTTTGTAAACAACACAATGTTTGCTGCAGATGACGAGTGGGTCCTTCTGATTTTTAATCTGAATTCGGCATTAATTCAAAATTCTTTGAATTGTCTATCTTTCTTATTCATTATTTTCAATCAGACGTAAATTTTTCATTTTGACCCTATGTTGAGTTGACAATTTCTTAAGTTTCTACAATACAGATAATAAAAAATACCAAACATCTAATTTACGAAACGGGCCGTACATGATAGAATTAGTGACTGAAAAGTAAACATAGGAAGTGGCAAGATCCAGAAGAGCCACCACGAACGCCTCACTTGGAATATTCACGACGAAGGTGTTTCGATATAACATACAGAGAAGTTCAATTACAACATACTGCAACCAAACTCACATAAAAATAGTAAGAGATTAAATGAATCACATTATTGTCTGATCTTTATTTTCATGCAAACAAAATTATTGAAATAAACGCAGCTTTGAAAGAAAATTAAATTTCACATATTTTACAATATTCTCACTAAAATATATGTACGCCTATTTAATTCAAACTCAATGTCGTGTATCATAATATCATGAGATAAAAGCAAGCCGAAGACCCATCCGCATCCCCCCTTTCAAATCCCTTCCTATGCTATTAAAGGGGAGTTGCCCAACGTGGATTACCCTCATGTAGCCTGTTGCCCTAAAAAAAAATTAAAAAAATAAATAAACTGGTCGAAATAGAAGAGAAGGCCTGCGAGGGCTATTCTGTCGCAGGCAGTATCTGCGAGGGTAAATTCTCTCAAAGGCAGAATCTTGTACGAGAGATGGGGATGCCTTTTCCTCTCCGTTTTTGAACTAAGGTTCCCACAAGCCGAGGCACCTCGGCCTGTTCTGAGAGGTGTATGTTCGGGGGTCACAGACCTTGGGCATACGGTAAGAGTTGTCCGCTATTCCCATTGGAATAGTCGGCCAGCTGCCTCCTAAACTGGTCGAGGCACGGAGAAGGGAATGCTGCGCCCCCACAGCATACTCTTCTCCCGCTATCGGAAGGGCGTGGGACAAGTACCCAATGCCCGACCTACCTGATGCAGGTTTTTCTAGGGTTTTTAGTGCATTACTTTTAGGCGAATGCCGGGTAGGATCCTTAAACTATAGCTCGGGGGCCCTAGTTAACCCTTGCCTACCTTCCTCTACCATTCCGCATCCCCTCTTTCAAATCCCTTCCTATGCTATTAGAGGGGAGTTGCCACAATGTGGATTACGCTCATGTAGCCTGTTACCCTAAAAAAATGTATACTTTTTAGTATCACAAAGTGTGACAACTTACGGAAACTCTTCATAAATGTTCTGCAACATCGCATATGTTAGCACAATAATAGCGGACTTTGTAAACCGGTATCGTGTTTCAGATCCGCTTTCCACGCCGAGCGGATTAGTGACTGGAAAATGTATTCATGAACTATAGAACGTTCGCCATGACATTTTCTTTGATAATCGAGTCGAAACTGTGTTTAAGGGTCGATTGTGGATGATAGAATCTTAAACAAATATTTGGAAAGTATTTTCAATCTCAAATATCCAACAACACACGCATAGAAAATTTGAGCTTGCCCAGTCCTAATATTCGATTATAAATATTATGTCTAGGTTTGTTCTCAATAGATAGGTGATAAATAATCATTACCAAGAATTGTTCTTTGACAATTTTCGATAATATCCATTGTAGGTCAGACTTACCCAATTAGTTAATTTTTTCTTACTAACGAAACACCTTATTTGCCAGACATTATGTTAATTGTAAGAGTTTAAACCAATTAGTGTGAACTTCGTACTCTCATTAGTAAGTAAAACTTAACAGATTCATATAAATAAAAATTTCTTCGGACTAACTGCAATATTGTGAGAGAGATGGAGAGCGATCGTATTAATTTATATAGAGAGATTTACTTAATTTGGGTAAAGTCCTGCAGCCATTTTTATAATTAAATACGAAAATAATACAAAATACGTACAAACCAGTACATATAATGAAGAAGGAAAAAATCGTATCATTACATCTATAAGACTATTCACTTTTAATAAAGATTAAATACTACAAAAATATGTGACGCCCTACAGTCATCTGCACTTCTCATTGCACTAAACATCACAGTAATTCGTTAATAAATTAAACTAATTTTCAAACTCCGTTTACACATTAAAACATGAATATAATTTTCCACTTCTCTGCCCTCAATTAAAAAAACACAATTTCCAAACTTTTATAATAATTCCCTATCATAAGTTATTCTTAAAATTTTTAATTATTTCATAGTCTGGGGGCCTGACTTTTAGATTATTCTATTTCCAAGTAGATCTATTAAGAAATGAAACTTCCATTTCTTCCCATGATAGAAATAGTTTTCTTTTGATCAATAGTTTTTCAACTTAATGCTTTTTTAAGTTTCTGTAAAGCAAGAGTAGGTTACGTGCTGCATCCTTTTGAACCTACATCTTGCACCCTAATTCTTAATCAGACTGAAATTGTTCGATAATATATATAAGAAAGTTGTCCTTACATTTAATATTTCAGTTATCGTAGATTCGAGAAAAATTTCATTATGTAATACTAATTAGAGGCCATTAGTGATTTGATAATTGGAAATTTGTGGTGGATTGTTCTCGGCGAAAATATAAAACAACAATGGGTACATATGTACAGGGGACAGGCATTTCTAAAACTCCAGTATAACAGCGCCAGTTTCGGGCAAATATTCGAGAAAAGTCGGGGACAGAAATTCATCAAGAAAAGCCGCAGGTTGAATTTGATCAAGTAAAGGTTGCGGACAGTAAATTCATTGAGTAAAAGTTGGACATAAATTCATCGAGTATAGTTGCAGGAAAGAATTCAATAAGTCAAGCGATAATTAAAATTTCAACAAGTAAAAAGACTGTCGCGAATTTCATCGAAAAGGAGTTGATAACAACTGGTTGACCAATAGTTAGAACGATAAATACCTTATTTTCTGGTGAGAAAGAAAGACTTAATGCGGAGGATCACAGGAGTTGTTCGGAGTAATCGTTCCAGTGGATAGTTACCAAAGTTAGGACAGTGTTTTCGAAATAAATTTAAATTCTGTGAAATTATGGCCTGTTAGATGTGAAAAGATTATTGTGAATCAGAACTCAAAACGAAAGTCTGGTACCAGCAGAGACTGTAAGTAGAAAGAAATTTAATAAAGGTTTTGTAAACGTTAAATAAGGATCAAATTGTCAGATTTCGGTTTCACGTTTGTTTTATTGTTAACTCTAATTTTTGTAAAAAAAATTCTATTGTTTAATTTAAATGTAAAAAGGTTGGTTCTCTATTTAGGAGGCCCAAATAAACGACCCTGAGATGAGATTCTATAAAATCTGTAAAATTTCAAGAACACAAATGTAAATAATCACATCAAGAAATGTTATTATTTTACTTGGAATAAATTAATTGTTTTGTGAAGTTTAAAATTTGGTAAATTATATTGAATCATTTTCGTTTAAATTTAATAAAATAAAATTAATCCATTAATCAATTGCTTAAATTGTGATAATATTCAATTCATTACATATTGGCGTCATTAACGTGAATTCTTTTAATAATGTTTATTCATTACATTTTAGCTTCACCAATGTGAGGCAATTCATCTAGTTCAATAATTGTCTTCTAGTTATTACATTTTGGCGCCCAACGTGGGGCGATTAAATTTAATAACTGATTATTTATTACAATTTATATATATATATGCCTATATTGGAAATGAAATTCTCTTAAGTTAAAAATTTAACGGTTTTATTATATTAATAATATAACCAATCAAGGTGTTATATACTGCATAATAATGGGGATGATTTCTGCTGGAATCGCTTTCTATTCACGCTTATATGGGTTTTCTATATATTCGTCTGAACAGTGTCAGAAACACATATTTGTAACTAAGAGGAAGAAAATGAATTATTTCTGCCTGAACTCAGACTATTATGTAACTTATGTAAGTTGGTAGTCGTCTCTGTGGTCTAGAGTTCCATCAGAGATCGTAAATGCCACAGAGATGTTGGGTGATGAGACTAACCATATTGGCTGATTAGAAGAGTAAATATATAAAGAGAAGGCGTTTAGTAGTGTTCATTTGCCGCTAGAAGCGCGCGTGTCTCCCTACGTCGGGACGCTCTGCCAGCGGAGTAAGCGCCGCGCTACTACACGACGCTGAACTCTCCCACGCACGTACGTAATATTCATCTTCACTACTCAAAGAATGCAGATTTTTTATATTGGATGGATCATGTTGTAATAGGCCTTGATCATATTTTCACACGCAACAATTTAATTTTTATGAATTTTCCCTGAAATCTCACGTGGCCAGTTCGCCTGTCATACAATTGTTGTCATTTCTCAGACATTATGAATAAAAATGTGTTAAGAAACATGAATTGAATTCAATAAACCATATCAATAGCTGATGAGTAAACTTGTTCCCATGTCTCAAAATTCCAAAACATATTTAAATTGTATAGTCTGCATTTTCAAAATAGGTTGAACTGATCGTCAAAGCCTAAGATTGTCTGAAAAAATTTGGTTTCGTGGGATATATATATATATACATATACTTATCGGGGTCTTCAAACATTCTTGAAACATAAAAAAGTTCAAATGTGTATTATTTCATTTATGAAAACTGTTATTTACATCACCTTTTACAACTTTACGGGACACAGTGAACGAAATATGATGACTACCCCATTACCGGTGCAATGGCTCTGAATAAAATTGTAAATCATTACTTGAATGACCAAGAATAAGGCCAATCAATTGTTAAGCTTAGTTTAATGTCAATTATATATATTCTATTCATTTCGGATCAATCTTAATATTTGAAAAAGTGATATGTTAGTTACTGCTCAGTTCTTTGACTCTCAAAAAAAATATTGGACAAGTAAGGGCACGGCGAAATCAGCCTTTAATAATTCTGTAAGAAGGTAATACTTGGGAAATTTAATTGGTCTTATATACACCTGACTTGGAAATAAATACCTACAATTTTTAAGTAATGGAATATTTATAGAGATAGTTCTAATTAACAGAATGATAAAATTCGTGGTGGAGCATTAAAAAAAAATTATAGTAATTATTGAAAAACTAATTATACAACGAATAGGACAATTACGAGGAATTTTAATATTTATGATTCAATTTTGTTTAAAAATAAATATTATATAATGGCACAAAATATTTGAAGTTGCAGGTGGAATATTTTAAAATTCATTATAGTTAATAATGTTATTATATTTTAAAATCCGAAATAATATTTACATAAGTTGTTTAATCCATATATTTAAATAATATTAGCGAGTAAATTGTGGACGAGTTACAAATTGATTCCATTCAATTTGTTTTTTTTCTGTGTTTTTTTTCGTTAAAGTTACTGAAATAGTTTATTGGGGACTAACGTATTCATTTCTTTTCAGATCATTTTTAACATGTTCTTTAGTCATAAAACATTAAATTCTATTTTGTGATTGTTATTTTAGAAATCTAAGTCTATTAAGCCTGGTTAAAATTAATGATACGTGAATAACATAAAAACTTAATAAGGAATATACAACCCGAAGTTTGGTATTCACTAATATATTATCTACAGTTACAAGTGTTTGAATCTCGAATATCAGTTATGTCTGAATTTGGATGTTTGATTATTTATTGTAGTGTTTATACTCGGTAAATTTGTGTCACAATGATATACAGGTATAGTTTTCATGATTTACAGATATTTGAAATCAACTTTCTAGATCAGGTATCGGAATATTCCTTTTGGATTCTTGGCCTTAAGGAAGCGTGTCTCAAGAGGTAAGTAAGCACCCCAAGTTGCGCCTTATTTACGTTATGTGCACGTTATTTATGCTCTAATGAAATCTCAAGCATAATGCAGACACGAGAAACTTCAGTCTTTAAGTTATGAAAAATGTTTCATAAGGAACAATGTGAACCTAGTCATCGCCTTAAGAAGCACAAGTCTTCTTTATAGCAACACGTGTTGCTCATTTAATAAAGGGAGAGCTCAGTTAAGTTTCACTTCAACTTTGTTACTGCCGGTTCTGTAATTGAGAGTTGAATTTCTTTTAAGAAATCTGAAGTTTATTGTGATTTGCAATAACTGTAATATGAAGAAAAATGTATGGGAAATACACAATTAAAATAGTTTTATTGCGTAATTTTCACTACAGTGTGAATATTTATAATTTAGTTACTGTTTCTTTATTCCATTTTATTCATTATTTTGTTTTAGTTTGAGAATATGCAGATTACAATTATTTACAGACTTTTATTTACAACTGTAGAAAAAAGTACTTAATATATACGTTAATAAATTAACGGTGTAATAACGAGAGTTAATAACATTTTTGTGTAATAAAATCATTGCACAATGCATTTTATCTAAATGTATTTCAGTTTTCCTGATTCTCTTTGGAGAATACTGTATGGAAATATGCTTAAGACTCGTTTATAGTATAGAAAACGTCTCATTTGGAAAAAAGAAACCCAAAAGCCTTGTTATAGGCTTTGGAAAGAGAAAATCATCATACTGACCTAATTATGAGAAACAGTTTCTAAAAGTCTGTATGGAGGCCTACATTTATCATCTCAAAGGCCGATGAACGCAGAGGCACTTACTTCTGCTCCAATTACTATGCAAACGGTACAATAACGTTGCGTCATGAGAGTAAGGAACTGTTTTACATTTTTAAACAAAGAGTCTTTATTCCCCCGTGAATCTCAAATGAAGCAGTCTTCTATTTCTATCCTTCATTCTCCTTCACCAACTCAGAGTTTTGAATGCCACTTTCTCTCCTGAGTGTAATTATGGTTTCCCGTATTGTCAGAGTTTCTTTGGATTGTACTGGAAATGATTTAATTGGAGTAGTTTCCACAAACTTTTCAGTTGGAGGTCAACATACACGGCACCAATCGCGAAATATACTCAATCAAATGCTGAACTTTGTGCCTTAAACTTTCGACAAACCATTCAAACGGAATTATGTAGAAGATTCGATCAAAATTTTGAATTTAATATATCGAATAACCTAAATTATTTGATTGCCAATTAAAATCAAAATATTAAGTTCAAATTCGTAATTTCAAAATGAGTTTAATTACCCTAAGTGCGACTAGTGATTACATCATGTAAGACTGCTTATTATAACGCTTAAGCGTAGTAGGTATGAGTAGTGAGTCGGATGAAGTTAATAACCAATTCTACTAAGTTTTGATATTATTAACAATTTTTGAGTATAGCTACGAATAATCGAACCGACAGACGGATTCTGCTATTATTTCAAAATTTAATTCAATTTCCTGTAATTTAGCGTACCTTTAATCTGAATTATATATATATATATATATATTGTAATAATTGAAAGACACCTTTAATAATAAACAAATATTTGGACTCGCGTGGTCAACGGTAGAAGGCACGCAGTGTCTAAAAGTCTGTAGACATAAGGACATAATGATGGAATAATTGAGCGACAGATGGTAAATTAAAGGAGGGTAAGTTAAATGTGTCTACGTCCGGCTCTGTAGGGTCGTGTGCAGATTTGCACACAAACTCTCAGTGCAACCAAACTCTGAGAAGCGAAGGTGCACACGAACTCTTTCTAGGTACGCTCGAACTCTGTGGTTCCGAGTGCAAAGACCAACGCGATGCGTTGTTTGGGCTCGAATTAACAGCGGCAGAAGGGACACGAGTGGGAGAAGTCACGCGGCTTCGTTGTAAAGTGCGCAGACGGATGAAACATAAGGCGTCATAAGAGGAGATCAGGATTCAGTTTTCAGTCTGTGAGCAGAGCTTGTGCAAATGGACGTTGAGACCGGATTGGACCGAGATAAATCGATCAGTCATCAACAGTCGGTAGGAGTTCGTCGTGAGTCTTCAGTCTGTGAACCGAGTTTGTCGGTGGGCGTTGAGACCGGATTAGGCCAAGTTAGGTAGCCGAGATAAATTAATCCGTTAGCAGTCAGCAGGAGAGATCATCGGTGGACATTGGGCCGAGTTAGGTGGCCGAGATATATCAGTAAATTGTTTGGAGGAATTCGTCGTGAGAGTAAGGTCATCGTGGAGAGGTGGATGTGTAAGTGTAAAGTGTGAGCGCGACTTGGTGCTCTTTATGGCCTGTATAAAGTGAGTGCGTGGTAGTATGCGGGTGATATAAATTGCATGGATTACTAGAGTTATTGTAAGTTCATTTCTTTCAACATTTATAGTTGCAAACTTTTAAGTAAAGGTATAATCGTCAGATTTCAGAATTCAAATTTGGTTATTTTATGTGTTTTTCTTTATTTCATTGTAAAAGTTGTTTAACAAATATTCGTTTTATTAAAGGCCTAGTAAACGACCCGGAGAAAGATGAAATTTCATTATATAACATTAATTACTAACTGTTGTAAAATTTCATTTGATTATTTGTTAAATTGTAAATTGTGTCTTAATAAATAATGTTTGTTTAAACCGCTTGTGTCACGTATTATTTTAATATAAGACCAATTATTACAAATTGACGCTACGAAGTGGGGCTAAACTGGTAGTATTATTTGTAATTATTACAAATTGGCGCCCAACATTTAATAATAAAAGGTATATAATTAGTGTATATTACAATATATATTGTAACATAACAACGGGAGCGTCCGTTGATAGATGCGTAATTTTGTATGTTGTTAAGTATTTTGTGAATTGTTATGTTCTCCTTTGACGGTTCGGACCTCAACAATGGGGACTCGCGCGCAAATGTTATTGAATGCACTTGTAAAATCAGTTCGCATTTCGGCTCCTGAGCAGGTGGTCACTGCAGAGACGGTAGCTCTCTAAACACGTGTTCCCTCGGCGGGAGGCTCGGAGAGCGTACAAAGTGTGTAATACAAATAATGTACTTTAATGCCACTTGTCGCGTAGGTCAAAGCCACGTCTGAGTAATTTATGTTTCATGTCTCGATCAATAAATTATTAAATTCAAAAAGTTTGGTTATTTACTTGATAAAATAAAGAGTCGGCATAGTATCGTCCCGGGGGGGGGGGTTGTTGTTGCCCAAAACTCGGTGGACGAACGAACTAATTACTACAATACATATATAATATGAAAGTATCTAGTAATTCTAAGTATTTCATAATGTGGAAAAATGAAATGCAAAATATACTCCCTCACCTTTAAGACATTCTTACCGAGTTTCAATACAAGGCTTAGGGTTTAAGATTGAAATCCCGTATTGAAAACTATTTTTCACGCTCGAGTTCCGTTTCGATTTAATAAATCTGTGCCTTTTCCTGAATTCAATCCGTTTCATTCCTTTGACTCTTCAGGTAGAACTACTTCCCCTTTCCATATTGTGCTCCCTTATTATATTAACTAAATATTTAAATTTAATTATTTGAGATGGCACTATTAGAAACGCGTATTTTTTTATTATTTAGGAAACGCTGAAATCCTACTATTTAAGAAATCATAAAATAAAATTTGTCATTTTTTTTCCTAAGTTCTTTAGTTTAGTGTAAACAAGGTAAAGAAATTGGTGGTTATTTTATTATTTACAGATTTTATTTTATTTAACAAAATATAATATCGCAATTTTTTAATGTTCTCGGCTTCAGGCTGGCCATGGAGCAGTGTCCGCGACTGAGGTAAGGAAGGGTGGTAAACAGCGCGGTATCTTTGGTCACAAGATTATGCTCCATGGTCTCGGACATGTCTTCCCACGCCCTTGAATTCGGTCAAGTGGATTCCTGAGTGGGAATGGCTAATTAAAATATCGAGATTTGTGGGGGCACAAATCTGATTCATATTGGTTAAAAACAGCCATGACCATGTGTGGGGTAAATTCCGGCAAATTGAGGTATGAAGGGAGCTTGCAGAGCATGCGAAAGTTAGTTCTGGGATGTTAAAAGTTAGTTTAGGAGCAGAAGTGAGTCAGATTTTGGGAGGTTAAGAAAAAATTAGATAGTTCTTAGTTTTGAAGTCTGGAGGATAGTACGTTTTTTAATAAGTTAATTATGGGGAAGTTATGAAAAAGTTAGGTTTTTGAGAGGCGGCTAATGAGCTTTGGAGTGGAAGGCTGTTAGTTTTGGGAAACTTATACAAAATTTGGGTTTCGGAGAAGAAGTCAGTTTGCTAGAGACTTTTGAAATGAATGACATTTGCACTGACCTGCCAACGAGAACCAGTAGGTCGGTTGACCATTTCCAGGAAATACGAGGGTTGCAGAGTCCGCCTGAACCACAAGAGAGGCCTACAGACTTGTCAATGGCAAGTGGTAATGTACTGGAAGATAATCCCGTCAAAGTATGTTCGTGTAAGCCATAAGACCACCGTATTTTGGCCCACCAACCCGTATCCGAAATTGTCTCTGTTTTGTTTTTTATATTTATAAAATTGCCGTGGGTATCTCAATTCATAATAAGAGCAGGAATATAATGTCCTTTTTTTAGTAAAATTTAAATGACTAATTATGGTTATTAATTTCGCCTGCTAATTTTTTTTAATATTTTTAGAGTTAAATAACTATTTAAATAAAACGAAATATCTTAAAAATAACTAAGAAAAGTCCTATTATCCATATAAAACATTACATGAGTCTTACTGAAATTTCAGTTTGCGATAAGTTTAACTGATCTTCGCCACATCAGTCAGAAGTTTTTATATTTACGCTAAAATATTTTAACAGAAAACGTTTTTTTTTCATTCCTCCTAACCGATAATTGTTGTACGTAAACAATTTCAGACAGCGAACCTAGAGCCCAACGTTACAATTAAATCCAATCTTAAAATATTTATAGATAAATTAGTAAATTTTTGCTGCTTGATATTGCCTTTCATTTCATAGTATTGCTTTTTATTTAAGTTTATTTCTTACTCCTTTTATCTCGAAAACTTTATACGCCGAATTTCTCCTTTAATGGTTTTAACGATCTTTATTCAAGCCGATTCACAAATAATTTAGATAATACTTTCGAAGTTACGCCGTTGGCATCTAAATAATTCAACTGCACTCAATGCTCCAGTTAAACACAACGCGCTTGTTAGCTGAGCTCATTATTTAATGTGCCCCAGACAACTACGTCATGTGAAGACATGCTCCATTGAACACTGATATAATATGAAGAATGTAGTACAGAGTAACGTAAGTCCTACGAGTTAAGCATCTGAAAGCCGGAACTCTTACTGTATCATCAACAATTCGTCCGGCGGAATGCGCCGTCTTTTGTGAAATCTTTCCTTCTATCGCCGTGGTGGAAGTGTTCGACTATAATTAAGTGCAGCCAGAAGCAATCTTCAAAAGTAAATACATCAAAAGATAGATCTTACGTCCATCAGGTGTTTAATATGTGATTTGCTCGTTATTGTGAATTTGAATATTGCTACAATTTATGTATGAGTTTCTCGACAACCGATGAGGCATAACTGTAATAAATAAAATCGCAATTATATTTTAAGCATTATCACAGCTGTTTCAAGGGAGTCCCCACTAGAAACGTTTCACATTACAATAAAACGCCTTGGCCATTAAAAAAACGGTAAAAGTCGAATGCTTGTAGAATCCTCGATAAGTTGTTACAAATGATTGTCGATTTATTGGTAAAAATTTCAGTTTTAACGGGTGGTTTGATTTAGTCTCATGATCTCTCAAAAATTTTAATTACTCCTTATTTAAGTAGCGGCGGTTGTAACTTCTCCATACAAATTAGTAAACTAGGCGTTTCTATGCCTACAATGTACTACTCATCTAACAGCAGAACCTCCCACATAATTTCAGGAATGAAATATCATTGAAACTATCCATCCAATCCAATACTATTGGCAATTATTTGAATTATCTACATTTTCGGATTTCACATTTAAAGAGCCGTCTGTATAATTAGACGTTCCCAAATCGTTTTACTTGTAATTGACGATTTTACGAGGCTTCTTCAGCAAAACAAAAAACAATCTTCAATTTCACCATCAAAGGATTCTAATAATATAGTACTATTCAGTATGGGAAAACCAAAAACCAATACTCAGTACTGTTTGTTACAATGTCATTCAGTACGGTTGGAAATTTGACTGATTCAAGAACTGGTGTTTAATACATATGGTCAGCTGACTGACAACTTCTGGTTTACTTGTATTGATGATAAAGAGATAATAAATTGTTTTTTCTTGATATGCCGACTGCGGACTGAGTATTGGGTTTTGGTTTCCCTATATTGAATTTTTGAACTTATATAAGACGAATATTGTCCCGAGAGAACTTGTTGCAACCATGCAGGTACTCTGTTTTCCTCAGCAAACTTTTGGTATCCGACCCCGCAAGTGCTTTACGTAGGAGCGTGATAAGAATGGCGGACCTATGCGCTGGTCTCGCCTTCTTTTGTTTTGATAGCCGTAACCTCCGTTGTGAACTGGTTGTTCTGGTGTCGCCCAAGAGCGCGTGTCCCGTGCTGCTAAATGACAACCGTGTCATCTCCATAATGTTGAAACAACTAGATTTCTCTGATGCGCTTCACAAGACTCTTTCCTCAAAATGCTGCATTTAGAAGTTGGCAATGATCGGTGACGGATCCGAGCCCATCGTCACACCGTCTACTTGTTCATAATATTCCCCATTGTGCATAAAATATATTGTTGTCGGTACGGGTTAGAATCATTTCGTAACCTTTAGGTAAGTATTCTCGTCTTATAACATCAGCGTGTGTTCAATGGATATACTACTGAAGAGTGAGAAGAATAAAATAATAATAACAATTGAACGTCTTGTTTTGTATACGTGATTTTCAGCGTCGACTTTGCTTGACCACTACTTGGTCACTTCCGAGAACAGACTAACTATTCGCCAAAGCCCTCAGTGTCACACACGTCGCCGACAACAATAGCGACTGAAAGGATTCCAATAACCGCATCCTTGCGCCACGCTGACTGTTAACCACAATACAAATACTAAATAAATTATTAGAAAAATCCTTTTATTAGACATTAATTAGAATTCTATACATTTGCCTCCAAATTTAGTTCGAAAAAATGTAAATACATTGTTAAAACTCAATTTATTAATACAAATGTTATATAACCTCCATACAGTCAGATTTATTATATACTCCATATGTATATTTTATAATTCATTGTTTCATATTGATGCAGAGGATTATCATTTCATTAAAAAGGATCGGAGATTTTTAATTTTTAATTTACGGTTATAATTATATGTTAATATAATATATGTGCAATAATGAAAGTATGTTAAACTATTTATTGCCCCCGTATTCAATTATTCAAAATAAATTAAAATAATTATTCAAAATAAATTTTTTAACTTATTATATCTATTAAAAAATAGTAAAATTATTTATCCTAAAATTATTATAAGCTTATTCATATATATATTGTAATGCCAATTAATTAGGACATTAATTGTTTGAACATAAAAATTTAAATGGTTTGAGAAACCTATTATTGCGGCAGGGGCTTCCATAGCGACAATGTAGCCCAGCTCTGTTCCTTTGTCAGAAGGTCAAAATGGCGTATGAACGCTAAAACTCGAGTGAACTACAGGTCAGTTCGCGGAAAGTCATCGTCGAGGTATAACTGCTAGTTGGTGAGGAGAATTTAACAGAGTTGGTGAACAGAATTTAACAGAGTTGGTTGGTGGTACCTGGACATTTCGGAGGACGGAACAAGTGATACTTGAGCAGAGACTAGCCGTCGTTTATTGTATTACCATTAAACAAAGTTGTGAGTTGAGTACGAAGTAAAGCATTCACGAAAGCATTACATCAAGGTTTGCTAAGTAAAAGCAGTTTTGCGCCCATAGCCAGCCAGAAATAGTAAAATTGCATTTTTAGTCCAAAGCAGTAAAGACTGGCAAATCTACAAACCACCGAATTCACCCAAGGCAAGCAGTCAACAGATAGCTGACAAAAAAAAGGAGAATCATCCGAGTTCCTGACATCCTATAAATTTTGACTAGAACCTGTGTAAAAGCTGTGAATCTTAGAATCAGTGTAAAATCTTGCAATAGTGTTTTTTTTATAACGAAAGGTATGCGGAACCAACTGGACAGATGTGAGTAACAAAATATTAAATAATTAATTATGTAAACGTAATTAAAAGATAGAAGTCAGATTTCGTTCTAGTTTAAATTGTTAGTCACAGTTAATCTTTTTACTTTTTATTTTCGTTTTATTTTAATTGTCAATTTAATTTCTTTTCTTTTAGTCGCCGTATTGTTTAGGTAAATGTGATTTGTTTGTTAATAAAATTTCTAAAAATAATTGATGTGTCCGTTATCAAACCCAGTGAAGATCATAAGAAATTAATATTTTAAATTTGTAATTGTTTTAAATTATTGCCACTAAATAAATAAATATTATTTGTAAATTTAATTAATTCTTTTATTTAAATAACGCCTTCCAGTTAATTGTTACTAATTAGCTTCAACGAGAGGCAAATTCTTCCATTTTTATTTAATTAACGACCTCTAATTGATTATTACAATATAATATATATATATATATATATATATATATATATATATATATATATATATATTGTAATAATCAAATAAAGTGCTCAATAAATGAAAGATTATTAACTTTAAAACAAAGAAAATTTATTTAACAAAAATGAAAAACAATGATACAATTTAATAAATAACATATATCTCATTCAGTCATCGGTCTTTACTGGCTTTGATAACGGACAGAACACTTAAATAATCAAAGAACCCAACATTTATCTTTAAATTAAAAGGAAACATTTATTCGTCTAGACATCGACGAAAATTATTCACGAAATTATTCTACCAGATTGATTTTAAATTTAAAAGAGTTTATTTTATTAACACAAAAGAAAATAACGATATATGACTGTATCTTTTAATTCCGTGTACACATATTAATACCATGAAATTTCAACTTACGATTACTCAGGAAAATTTGGCTCGCTCGTACACACACACTTTATATACTGGACGTTTAAACACTGACTCTAACACACACTGTTGGTTTGATGAAAGCTGGTTCTCCGTTCGTAAAGGACATATCACTTGCTCGTTGTGAAAACTACTCGACGCTGGATGCAGTGTCCTGGTCTCCTACCATCGAAGACAGTGGTCAAATTTTGATATTACAACAGATTAGACTTCTGCATACAAAAATGTTTATCGTTGAATAATTTTGCTATTTCTCTCGCAGCTGCAAAATTTCTCCATTCTCGGTGCTCGCCATACGCCTCCACAACTCTCACTCCAACACTCAACTTCGGTGCTCACAGTCCCCTCTCCCACTCTAACTAATTTCCAAAAATCTTATCTTCTCTTTATATATCCCAGTCCCTTCCTTCTTCCTTTTTTCCAAAACTACGTCGCAACCGCCCGTTGACAGTTTCCTCCATTATCCCGAGATTTACATTCTGCACTGCAGTTCCTTAGCTAGCAAATATCTAGCCACTCTGTCTTATCCCAAAGCTGACCTTAGAGACAGGTCTAATTTGTCTTTGCACCCTCAATTACTTTGAACTTGTATTCTCCCCCCCCCCCCACGCACGTGTGCTGTTCTAAATTCTTCAGACCGCCCAAACTGCCCCTCAATCCTAAGTAAACAACATTACAAATTGTTCTTTGAACTGTCCAGGTCATTAATCAGAAACAATGCCTGCCTTAACAGATTTATCTCGCGACAGGGCACCCGCACACGTCCATTGCTCCGAATTCTCCAGACCTGTCCTAAGTAAACAATGCATTGAGAACCTCAACGAGTATCCAACGGATATGAGTTTTCTGACCAGAAAATCAATAAATAACTAAAAATTGTCGTTTTGTGTGTTAGGAGTTCATTTATTAGCTCTGATTCAAACAAACATTTATTAATTTCGGTGTTGTCTCAGTTTCCTAAAAGAGTTAAAAGAAACCGTTTTAGAAAATTAGTTGCACCCAATTACAATTAAGATTTTATTGTCTTATTAACACAGTTATTCCGATATAATACCAAAATATTGGGCTTAATATATTGAACTAGTGGTGCACCGAAATTTATGAGCTGTCTTTCTGATAAATAAACTCTACTCTCCGTTCTACATGGCTACCTCCTGATTTAGACCCTTTAAGTAATATTTTTAAAGTAATGTAGGATATAACATAAATTGAAAATGTTCGCTCAACAACTGGAGAATTTTTTGTGTGTTGAATAAAATCACCCGTAATAGTTTCATAGATTTGCTTTTATTAAAGTTATTATATGGAATATGTATGTTCTCTTAAAACATTTTCGAGAATATTGGAAAATTAAAAATCAGTTGGTACTAATATTCGTCTTGCAATTTTAAGAAATATGGCAATAGTATCTGTTTAATCTAAATAATAAAATAACAAATTTTGTGAAGCATTGTATAAATTATTACTGTCATCAATAATCGCAGTAAATCTGCATTGAAACTTATTATAAAAAACGTATCTGTATCTGTGTAATTGAATAAAAATGAGTTCCTTAGTAATAAAAATCACTTTTTTTTTCGTACCTGATTAATGAAATTTGTCTCATTGTTCAAATTTCGAAAAGTATTATATTGAATAAGTTTTTGTAATTTTCCTTGTTCCTATAAATTATTTATACTTTCCCATAAAACTATTACTTTTTAATAGGCTGTTATTAATCTAAATTGGTATTACTGATACTATAGAAGTCAAACGTAATTTTTAATAACCTTTTTCACAAGTGACTTGAAACTTCGCCTGCTATAGAAGTATATTTTAAATGGCTGGGAAGAGTTGATTTATTAATCAGTCGTCAACACTTTTAGAAACATAAATCTGAGGAATTAGTGTAAATAAGGCAATTAAATAATCATAAATTGAGAATCGAGTAAGCAAAGAAATCATAGAGAAAAAAACCATAAAGAAAATAACAGAAAACAAAAGTAGCAATTGAAAGAAAAATGCACTAATTCTGAAACAAAATGTTTAGATAGGTCTCTCGAGAACTGGGCCGAATTTAGTTAAGGTGGCCGTACAAGCTACAGATAGAAACGCTGTCGCTGTCGGCGATGATAAGGGTGTCGCCACTAGTAAATCCCAGGTTTGCTGTGCACTGTACCGCTTAATTTCGGGAGTGATTTAGCGTAGTTATCATAGCTTCCACATGGAATGGTACTGCATCAACAACGGTGGGTCAATGTCTACAGCGGAAAGAGAATTTTGGTTTAGTTTAAGTAATGAAATTTTAAGATGCTCACTGTAAATCTTTATGAAGAATCCGAAATACATAGAGTAAATTCTTCAATTACTTCAGAGTGAGTAGTTCTTCCGTTTTAATCGTTTAGCTCCACATCTCCAACACCAAAATACAATAAAACAAGAATGTATTTCTCCATTCTTTATTGAAAACAACTTAAAAATGTTTAAATACAGCCAAAATTTTTAGATGCAATTTATAAAAAAAAAATTAAAATTCAAAACGTTTCTTCCTTAATCTACGACCTCATAATGTCTTGACTAATTTGTTTAGTATAAAAATTATATCATATAGAGTTAACTGACAGTAACGTACAATTGCAAGTTAACAATATTTTATATCAAATTTTATAATAAGAAATTTATAGTCAATTCTTAATTAAAAACATAATTTTTATTTGAACTTAAGAATTACAACATTGAATACTTAATAAAGTCTTAAATTCAATCCAAAACGTTGTGAATTTTAAGTTCTTGTTAAGAAATAACATCTGACAAATTTGGCTGTATTCATATAGGCCTATTTATAATTATATTGAAGTTAAATAAACATATCTATTCAATGAAATTACAGTTACACTCCATATCAGGGAATATGCATGGCAGAATGATTTTCCCAAACAGTTATTCCTGGGCATCATCAGTTACGACCATCCAAATTAAATTAAGATGAATATACACCACTTCTACTATGCAGTATTGTCTGTTCAACCGAAATTTATTTTCAGTATAGTCTACATAAAAAACATATTTTCAATCATTTTATGCATGAATGAGTAATATACGTAACATTAGATAATTAAATTATAAATTCTGATGTGTGGCTTTCAATTTGACGATCCATATTAACGACTTGTTTACATTTGGGTTGGAGTGCCGGTCTTCTGAGATGAACATATTGGCGTTGTTAGCTTATATATTCTGAGGAACTGTTGATATCCTGAAAGAATCATCATACTGAAACCAAGTTTGTCATTTGTAGATAACGTGTCTGACAGGTATCACAAGTTATGAATAAGGTCTCATTCACAACCGGTAGTATATTTCATAATGATTCGGTATTGCCTTATCAATTCTGTTGTTCCCTGTGGTTGACTTTCGTTTTCAACGTTTATAACACGAGTCAGTAAGGAAGGCGTGTGGCACAGATTGCAGGAGCCGAGGCACGTCCAGCGCTATGCTTCGCGCGGAATAAACCCACACAACGATCTAATGAGGTTTATCTCTAGGTGCTTACTGAAACTGATTGGCTACTCACGGGGAGGGTATAGTGCCTGCACACAATGACTATAAACTGGGTGTCATTGATCATGTCGCTGATTATAGACGCCCTTCGGTCTCTGCTCGTTGCTGACGCTTCAGCCAATTGATGAAGAATAGTTTCCGGTTCCCCCAGACACAATATTTCAACAGATTTATTCTTGCCTCCTACATATATACTACACTTCGCCACATCTTTCCCAGTTAATTTTAAGAGATACTGAAGACAGTCAGGTCAGACATTCGGTCCGTGAATAATAACCTCAATGGTCGTCCCGATAACTTTGTCGCGAACATACAGTATGATTATGTGAAATAACACTATAAACCGATATCGTCACTGGCACTGACATTAATTTTAACGGTACGTTATAGCGCGTTATTGAGGATAGGCGTCTTTTCATTGATTATAGTCAGTTTGTTTAATCGCGTGAGCAACCATGCTGGTTTTTACAACATCAGCAGAAAGTACCGTTTGGTGCCAGCCTCCATCGGGGGATTTTCCCGTCCGCAAACGGCAGGTGCAGAGGGTCTCGGTGTTTAAATTCTCTACGTCAGATTGTGGTTGGTTCATAACAAATTAAATGGACCAATAGAGAAACAGGTCGGGAGAAGTGGATGATTGGAGACATTCTTACTGTAGAGGTGGCATTGAGCAGTTACTCTTGGTTTTTCAAGAATTTATCAGCGATACTCCACCTGATCGATGACCAGCTGCGAGGGACGTCGCTGTGTTGCTGAGACCCCAGTCTGGTAACCAATATCGCATGTATCATGGTTGCGTAGAGCACTTTTTATAAAATTCGTTTCTCAGTCCTAGTTTGCCACAACAATCCGTGGGTTTCTTAACTGGCTAGTCGGAGCAAAATTTATAATTGTATATATTTATATTTAATAAATTAGCTATGTATGGAATGGGTTGTTGTTTTCTCTTCTGCCTACCGCAGGTAAGCCGTTCCAGGAATCGGACCGCATGAGACACGCTACTGCTGGTAGCGAAAGGAGTACCACAACGTGTACTGTCGATCGAAGTTTGGGCCTATATAACTGTTGGGACTCTCGTTTTCTAGATCTGAATGTTCCTCTTCCTTTGAACATAAAATGATTTCACCTTCCTGAATGATACATTTGAGTATTTTATTTTCACATATTATTATAATTTTGCTTACTTTCCTACTGTCCGTTTTAATGTTTTCTTCTTTATCCCTCTTATCATTTTTTTGTTTTCTTGTTTTTCTATCACTTCATTTGTTCAGATTTTTCTTTTCATGTTGATTTTCTCTCTTTTATTTAGAGTATTGAATTCCTTACTGATTTTTTTGTCCATTGTTTTAAGTTTGAAATGTCTAATCGCACGTGTTCAAGTTTTCTAACCATCAGTTATCGTCCATGACTATTGGGTTCCATTAATATAGCGGTTACTACTGATTTTAATATTATAATCACAAAATGCTATTGCAAAAATTTTTATGAAATTAAAATTTGGGCACAAGTGGCAAAATTTTCCACACATTTTTAAAGAACAATTTATTGATTACTTATTCCCAAAGCAACAAGAAACTATATATAAGATAATTAAATTATATAATAAACACTAGCCGATGGGAACATAAAAACTTCACATCAGGTTCCCATGATATAACACTACTTTGAAAGCGCAAAACTCCAGAATAGAAACCAGCGGCTTACCGTTGCGAAGATCTCTGCCTCGGAAGTTGCAGTGGTGTTGTAATCACCCGGCCATGTGTTGATCCGTCCTCAGGTTGGCGTATATCCTCTCAGGAACTCTCTAGTTCATCCTCAGCAAGCACGACCATCGACCTTCGCAGGTCATACATAGAGTGTCTCTCTCGAGCCTCTCTTCAATCCCCTTTATTTCTCATAAACTACCCTTTTATTGGCAGAAATCTTCCGTTACTCTCAACAGCCGAATTTATGCTGAAGGAACGTGTCTGTCTTTCGTCTCATTCCTAGAGACTTTCTGGAACCCAGATCCAGCTGCCTGTTTATCTGATAGCTATTTATGTACGTTTAGAAAAAGCTAAAATTTAATATGTAGTCACAGACTTACAATCCACTTGAAGATATTAATTTAATAAAACCGCGCCAATATATTCCATTAAGAAAAGTGCGCTATATGTAAATGCAATTCAATATTAAGTTAAGAGAAAGTATCAAAATATTTAGCTAGAAACACTCAAATTAATTATAATCAAAGAGATATATAAACATAATAGAGTGGCTATATCAGCGTTACAGCGCTCTGGGTGGCAGCAACAAACAACATTGACCGCCATTTTTTAGTAGGTCTTCTTCACCGAAATTCTTAGTTGTGTTTACGTTGTTGTTGATAAAAGTTTTGAAGTTTTCGTGTTAAAATATATTGTTTTGTTAATATTAATCAAGCGTGTGTTCAGCCTACAATTGTAATAATCGTAGTTCGAAAACACATGAAGTATCGTATTTTAGGTATCAGCATAATAATAATAATAAGAAAGATAGCCAAATGCAAACAAAATAAGTGATAATATAAATACCACACAACGTTTGTCCTTTCCTCAGGTGCTAAGAAGAGTCAGAGCGACACAACTGCACTCGTCATTTGACAATCTTTGGAGGTGCTGTTGTGTCCCTCTGGACTATTTCGTCTGTATTTGACTACCTTCCGTATTATTTTTCCGACGTATCAGCATTTTTCATTTATAACTTAACTTATTTTGAGGTCGTATTTATCAAATTTATGTATTCTTCATGATCATCTATAATGCGAGTCAGATTTATTTTTATTAAAGTATTTCTCTGTACTGCAAGTTATCTAGTCCCCTTTTTTATATAGATTTCCTTTGAAAAACAAGGAGCTAACAAAACGATGGGTAATAAATATGAGGCGGGATAAGTGCTTATAGTTAGTTGTATGTGCTCTTCTCATTCTCAAGACAGATACATGTGTTTTTAGGTTGTTTAAGTGGTTCTCCTTGCTCCTCGCTCTCAAAGAAAATAAAGACAAGTTAATCAGTCCGTCTAAAGACGTTGTGAAATTATTTACACTTGCTGAAAAAGTATTGAGGAATAATGAAACACACATAGAAAAGAAGAATTTGCGGCCGAATTTGGTGAGGAAACTCACTACTTAATTTTAATAAAGGTTTTATTAAAACATTACTTTCATTGCAGAATTCGTCATATGTGTAACTAAAAAAAATGTATGAAAGAGGATGCAATATTAGGCAATTGTATACAAAACTGATATTATTTAAAGGTCAATAAATTTTTCAATGCCCTAAATGTGTTATATTTACTTAAACCGTAAAAAATATGTTGTTTGTAAAGATTTACCTTTAGTTTTAGGTCATTTGTGCGGCATAGTAAAGGCTAGCAGACGATAGTGGAACGCCCACCAGCCATTATAAAACATGGCGGCTGAATTTTCAATTTGCTTCAAATATGGCGGTGACTTGTCCAGTCTATGTTGTTTATATATGTCTTTGATTATAATTGTCAATCAAAATGGCAGACGTTCTACAACCTTGAATTTATTCGCTTATCAAAAGAAAACTGTTGAACCGTAATTTTTTTAGATACGCAATATTCAGAGATGGAATCCACTGTTAGGTCGGCTGGTAGACTCGGACGGTAGTCTCAGACCCTTTTGGGGACAAAAGAACCTGCGAGCGACAAAAGACCTTAAGGGGGCTGTCAGCTCCAAGGAACGCCAAAATTATTAGGCCTGAATAATTGAGCTCCCGAAGCATATATATAGCTGACGGGCATGCAAAATTGAAAACATCTGCAGGAGATTCCTCATTATATTAAATTAATTAAATCTTTTTATTTATAAAACCCTGCTCAATCAAACACCCTGTAAGATTAAATATTATATTTACTAAATTATTAATATTGTTATATGAAATGTAATATTGTAAAAACATAGTAATTACTGTATATAATAAAACCGTAATAAATTTTATAGAAATATCAAACTGCATAATTATATTTATTCTAATTTCATGTATCTGCTACTGGGAAGACTGCTCATTTGAAGATAAAATAAATAGATACCATTGTATGTTTCTAAAAACTGATTTTAACTGTTCAAACAGGAATTTTGTTGTCTTTAATGATATGGGTTGAAAAGTATTTTTCCTTAATAAATTGTTTACGTAGCCTGTCTTAAACTTTTACTCACCATTAGGCAAAGGAAAAACATAAAATTCAGTCTTCGCTGTGTATTTTTGTATTGAAGGGGCATGTAATGATAAGTAAACAAAATCTTTTTTGTCAAGAGAAGGGCTATAAATAATATTGTAGACAGAGGCAAGGAACGGAAGATATTAAATAATAAAACCTAAAAGAAAACAATAATTTATAAGTAACACGATAGGAAATGATGGACGCAAGCTACATCCTATCAATAGCGTACTTTGTGCCAGAAGCAAACTCTTTCGGTAAGATCTTGGATCAATGTTTCCATTCCCATATAATGGACGGCCACTAAGCTGGTAATATTACATTTTTTATCACTTAAGAAGAATTCTCTCCTTTGTGTTTGTTATAGCATATTTTAATTCAGTATTGCGTGTTTATAAAAGTTAATTTTGTCTAGGAATTTCTCCTTTTAAAGTAGGTAAATGCTTGATCATTTTTTGTAATTTAATTTTATCGACATTGAACTGATTGCATTATTTTCAAGTGTTAAATCACTAAAAACGGATTTTAAAATATTGTATTATGGTGGAGTTTTAGGCTTATTTTCAGTAATTATAAATTACTTTACTATTTTTGTTTTTTCGTTCCTTTTTATTTTCAGTATTGTTAAGTCTTAAATAATTAATATAACTAAAGAATATTTTTTAATAAAAATATTTTATATAATATTAAAGTTCGAAGTATTAGATTGCTATACTGTTAATGTATTTATTATATTGTTTGGGCTATGTTCAAATATATTGTAATATAAAATAATAGTCGTCAATTAAAATAGTTCCACGTTGATGTGCCATAAATGTAATAAGCAATAATAATAGTAATTGAAATTATTTTATTGTCCACAAGTTAAGGCATTAAAGTGTGGTTAATCAATAATGAAGATAATTAATTAAATTTAACTAATAATTGAAAATTATCTAATGAAAGGAGCAGGAAATAATATTTATTATTAATTTAAATAAACAATTAGTTTATTATACACGACTATTTTATCTTACAAAACAAATTACTTGCAGAGCTTTACAACAATTTTATACAAAAAAAATATCCTTTTCTCTTACCTCAGGTTCTTTATTGGGCCTTTTAAATAAATAACAATTAATTGTACAATTTACTACTGACAAAAATTTTTAATAAACTCTCGAAATGTAATCAAATAGAAACGAATTAAAACGAAATGAAATCGAAATCTGACGATATTCCACCTTTTATTAACGTTTACGATTTTCATTTGAATGTACTAGGGCAATTGTATAGATTTTGCAACACACTTTCACCTCGAACACTTTAACAGGTCATTTACTTACGGTTCACTTTGCTAAATTCCGGCCAATTGACCACCGGACACAATTGTTGAAGTACTTTCGTCCCATTTATATCTGTCGACTTTACTCTAAAAGTTCTTCAATATTGTAGGTTAAATAAGACCAATATCAACTGTTACCAAGCATTAACTATGCTCGACCGCTACTTGGTTACTCGCGAGAACATACTTTCCTATGATTATCCTCGGTCGGTGTTCAAAACCAGCCTGCTAAATTTTAATTTATTACCTACTCAGCAATGTCTCATGGCTGACTGCTGCTCCATCAACTTACGCGCATTAAGTACAACAATATCCCTGGCCTGTTTTCTCGTCCATTATTGTATCTCTGAGTGTTCACTGTAATGAACAAAATAAATAATTTATTATATTGCCCCACGTTGCGGAACCAAAATGTAATGAGCAAAAATAAATTGTTATAATTAATTGAATTGCCCCACTTTGTGGATGCCAAAAATGTAATGAGCAAAAGAAAACGTTAATTAAAGGAATTACTGAACACAATGATTAAAACAAAAAACTTTTAATTTTCCAAAGATTAATTTAACAGATGTTCATTTAGTTTTTTACAAATGATTTACCCTAGGTTGGCACGCCGAATTCAATAATTTCTAAATTAACAAACAAATATCGTTATATTTCTAATTTGTGGCGTTCAAATTAAATACAATATTTTATATTTTACATAACTCTTCTTCTCAGGGTCTTTAACTAGGTTTGATAAATAAGAACAATAAAAAATTGTAAATTAAATAATTAACATTTCAACCAAATTGAAACGAACGGAATACGAAATCTAACAAAATGAAAAGAACTAAATCTGACTAATACCCTTAATTACCGTTTACCGAATTTAATTAGGTTGGTTTGTACTGACAAATGTCCTGCTGGTACCAGACTTAGTTTTCATAGCTTGGGGACACAAATCACTAAAAAGTTATTAATCACTGATTCTACACATCACGGTCAAAACACACGGTTGTAGTTCTTGTATTATTCCTCCGGTTACTCGATCAGCCACACCTCCTATCAGCAGTAGGACGTATTATTTCTCAATGCCTTTATGCGGAAAAATGTTATTTCGGTACCCGTATGTATCAGCTTTGCGCTTTTTATAACGTGTCTCTCCGTTCATACCTTTTTACTTGGTTTTTAAAACATATAAGTCTCTCAGTTGACTTTTTAAGCTTGGGTCACGAAGTTTGCACTCTTAAATTTTGCTCCCTCTCTCGACCATAATATCCGCTAGACTTCATTCAGCCCGTCGTAGCAGCTCGCAACAAAGACCGCCGACAAAGAGCCTTCCGTCATTGTCGTCTTTAAGAATTTGTACCGCTAAACAATCCAATTATTTAAAAAATTAATGGCCTCCTTAATTAGGATTACAATACATATATGCAGAATGTAAATTGCATATAGAATTTACCATTATGTACCAATTGATATATCATTTATTATTTTGATTTACAATCTATGTAAGTTATTTATACGACTATTATTTCTTTTTCTTGTTTTTAATTACTTTCAGAACATAATGTATTTAATTTATTTTATAAATAATTAAACTCAGCGACGTCCATAACTCCGAATTTGACTCAATTCTGGGTTGTTAATAATTACTTTTCATGTAACAACCTTCCACCCCATCCCTAAAGATGTTACCCTCCTATGATAAATGGGGTTGAATTTATACACAGAAATATATAGAGAAATGCTATCTATTTCAGTGCCATCGAAAAAGTTTGTTTGTACTAATATTTCGGCCAGGTTAACATGTTTGCAAATATATAACCCCCCCTCTACTGGGGGTTAATCGGCAAGTTGAATGTGGTAATTAAACTCAGCAACACCCATAACGCCGGATTCGACTCCAGTCTCGTTTTTTTGCTTTATTTTTATGTAACGCCCTCCACCCTACCGCTCTCATGCCGTAAGGGGTTGAATCATACTCAAAAAACATCGTAAAATAGTATAAATCTCATTGCCCAGAAAAATATTTATCCGACACAAATATCGGTCATCTTAGCATATTTAAAAATGTCCATCGCGACCACACCCTGGGTGCGGTAGATGTGTCTTATCCCCACAGTGTTTGTTTCCGTGGAACCACGTGTACGAAATTTGGTCGAATTATCTACACGGGTGTAGATATGTAAGCGGAACATACATACACACACACAAACAGTCGTTATATTAATTAGATTTATTATCTTTATTGTAACTTAAAATAATAATAAATTGTTCTACGAATTTGGTCAATAGTCTTGACAATTTTTGTGTGTATAGTAGTTTTGTTCATGACTTGATGCAATTGTATTCTGGAGATAGTTACTGAAAAATAATCAACATACCTAATGCTCGTATTTGTTTCCGCAATTTGGTTTTATGTGTAAAATATATCCCTTCTATAAATAATTTAATTCCTTCATTAGATAACATTTAAATATTTAAAAATTCCGTATAATGATAATCTTTTATTTTTTTTTGTAAAAAATCATGTTACTAATTAACGCAAAAAAAATCAATATATTTCTTTCCATAGAAAAGTTTTAGTCGAATGTTTAACTAACATTTAAAAATAATAATTTATCTGTATTTTAAAAAAAATAACTACAGAGAATCGAAATTATGGCAAGGGGAATATCGTTATTTTTAACGTTTTTTCCATAAATTATTATTTCAGAAAATATTAAATTATATAACTTATGAATTATAGTATAGGTGATTATTTAATTTTCAATGAAATCAATATTAAAAACTTATATACTATTTAGTACTCATATAGCTCACTTGGAACATGTTATCGAGGTACGTGTACAAGAATTATCGCTCTTCAGTTCTCAATATCGCTCCCACAATCCGAAATTATATGAATGTATTGTGGCATTCACTTGGCCGGTCACGTGCATCCTTTATTGGGCTGTTTATTACATCTCTGAATATACCCGCGGGATCATAGCAGCTACTCGTTTGCTGAATTTGTCCAATATTGCGGCAAATACTCCGCAATGAACAAGGCAAAACTTTAATTCAGCGACCTTATTAAATACTTGAAAAAGGCAGTAACATTCTGTTCAATTTTTAAATCCTCGCTCGTTGTTGTCAACTTTTATGAAACTGAAACTTTTTACGTTTAAGGCAATAATTTTATTTTTGAAAGAAAAAAAAGGTTTACAATATTCACATATATTGCGAGTAACACTGTAAATATTAAAATACCAACAATTAAAAATATTTTATAATTCTGTCTTTACGAGTGAGATCAGATAATTGTACCCTTTGGTTAATTGGATATGCGTTGTACACAAAATAATGTCACGTTATACGTTAATATTAAATAAATTCGCAGAAAATATTAAACCTTACCGTAAGCTTACATTACCAGTCACGTTCTGGATGTATAATGTAAATAAAAAATCGAGCCTGAAATAGATGCACACGTTAAACCACACGCTGGGTGAGAATACCGTAATGTATCTTCGTTATTTAGATCAATAAATGTTTTAGATGAAACACCTGCAACATGTCAACGCAGATTTATGAAAAAACCTGTCAATGAAAATAATTAAAGGTGAGACACTAAATAAAGATCCAGTAATGTAATGAAAAAAATGTACATTTTTACAACAAACATTTGATTAATATAATTTAGAACAATTTTATTTTCACATCAAATATATGGAATCCCGTGTAATATTGCGTACATGCTAAAACTTACAGATCGAAATAAGAAGGATGTAAAGGCTAAGTCACGGAAATTAACAGGCTGAGGGGGATCACGTCGGAGTAAAATACATTGCCTCACGCTAAGATGGTTATAGCAAGACTAAATACTAAGAGTGGCTCCGAAGTTAGAGAGAAAAACCCCCTCCCAAGTGAAAAACCCACTTGCAGAAGGCGGGGAACGAATCAAAGCTTCAGACCAGACCACGTGATCTATTCAGGGGCCCCCAAAACCGGTTTTCAAAGGGAGTTTTGACCAAGGCAGCATCGTAAGCGGGTCTAGCGGCGCCACAAGAAACTCATACATCCTCTCTAGCCCGAGATGAAAGGAATTTCTCACAGGTGAGTGGTAACCGAAATAATAAAGAAAGTTAGTGAAGCTATATAACACCCAGCATGACACTATTTTCGGGTATCTGTGGGCAGTTTGTAGTTTCCGCTGGTGAGACATAACGATCATCCGTAATGGAACGTCCGCGATGGTCCTCACGATGCAGGTTTGGATGTGGCACGTTTACTACTTTGGTGTTTTATTTCCACATAACGTCTGAAAAGACTCTTTCAGAACTCTTTCTGAGACGCCACAGGTTACGCTTCTCTAAAAAAATTATTTCAGCATTGATCTCAAAAACTGATTCGAAAACTCTTTTAACAATGTTTCGAAAATTATTCAACACACACTAAAATACTGGATCAAAAATTATTCTAACACTTTTGAAATACTGCTTCATTACTTGTTCCAACTCTTGTCAAATAATGCTTCAAACACATTATAAATAAAACTTCTGAAAACTGTTCCAACCATTGTAAAAATAATGCTTCAAGAAGTGTCAACTCTGATCGGTCTGGCCATACGTAGGCCATTTAAAAACTTTAATTTTCCTTGCTTCTTCTTCTCTCCTCCTCCGTTCACACACTTCCTTTTTCTCAATTTTCCCCTACTCTAAATACATTTTCCCAATCGTGGTCATATTTTCACGAACTTGGTTAAATTTTATGATGGTGCTGGAGAGACGGAATTTTTAATGCAGTCTTACAGTTGTCACGCATTCAGCACTATGTTGTTAAAATAAATTCTTTTTACCCGCACAAATAAACAAGTTACAAAGGAATAGCCGTAGGGAGCAGGTGAACCTTCTCAAAGAGGTGGGGGCTACTTTCTCCTCTCTCTGATTTTGGAATCAATATTACCACAAACCGAAGCGCTATGTTCAGTTTTGAGAGGAGAACCTTTCCAAGTAGCAGAGCTTGGGCATACGGTAAGAGTTGTCCTCATTTCCCATTGGAATAGTCTGCCAGTTGCAGTCCTAAACTGGTCGAGGCACGAAGAAGGGAATGCTGCGTCCTCACAGCAGACAAACAATATAAAATTAGGAGGACTTACAAATTTTGAGTAAGGTAATTCTCCCTTGACTGCCGTGTCCGAAATAACAGAAAAAGCTAAGTTTCATTGTTGAGTGCAGTTTACAGTGGAAATAATTTAGAATTTAAAATTATAACCATGTATAAATTAAATATTACAAAAGTAAAGTGTCATAAATTTTGTTCAAATTGTTAGTATCATTTTTTATATTGCTAGCATTTTTATATGATCTGATTTCACTCATTAATCTCTAGAAATAGTTCGTTTCTACATGCAAAATTGATATATTGCATCAATCTATTTTATGATTCTTAAAGTAAATATGTTTTGACAAAAGAGAATAATTTTGAATATTCCTATTTATTTTACTTTTATGTTTTTTAAGCTAGTTTTTAATATGTGGCATAATGTTGTGAACTACAATGTGCTTATCTAAATTGTCAATCTTGTCCTGAATATTATTTATTATGTTTAAATAGTTATGAGTCTTAAAAATAATTTTCACACCATACTTTTCTAACACACCAATTACTTTCTGTTGCAAGCAAGTAATGTAATTATTTTTTTTTTTTATTTTTTTAATCTGAAAATTGTTACTGTTATACATGATATTATTTAAGCTGTCATAATGTACTTGTTGATAAATTTAAGGGGATTTGATGTAAGTAAAATAATGTTCTTGACTTTAATTAAATTATCTTTATGGTACTTAATATGAGATAATTTAATATTAATAATTGCACAAACCAAACTTCAGATATTTCACGTTTTTCACCCTTACATATATTTTAGGCATTAAATATCTGTTCCAATTTACAGTATGAGTACAGACACACACCAGAAAGAATGTAAAAAAGTCCCAACAGTATCACTGCAGCGAGTAGTACAATATATATATTGTAATAATCATACGGTTACTTTATTAATTTTGCCCCACGTTGTGGAAGCCAAAATGTAATAATCAAACGGGTGTCCAAATAAAAAGATCAATATTTATAAACAACAAACAATTTATTTATCAAAAATAAGCAATTATACAATTTAAGTTATAAAAAGGATTCCAATCTCTCATGGGTCTTTACTGGGTTTGATAACGGACAGAACATTTAAATAATCAAAGAACATACAATTTATCTTTAAATTAACAATAAATATTTAATCGCCTATACATAGACGAAATTAATGATCGACGAACTTACTCAACAAGAATGATTCTAAATTTAAAGAGTTTATTTTATTAACACAAAAGAAAAGAACGATGTCTGACTGTATCTTTTAATTCCGTTTACACAAATTAATACCATAAAATTTCAACTTACGATTACTCAGGAAAATTTGGCTCGTTTGTACACACACACACACACTTTATATACCGGACGTTTTAAACACTGACTCTAACACACACTGTTGTTCCGACGATAGCTGGTTCTCCGTTCGTGAAGGACATCTCACTTGCTCGTGGTGAAACTACTCGACGCTGGATGTAGTGTCCTGGTCTCCTACCATCGAAGACAGTGGTCTAATTTTGATATTACAACTGATTAGACTTCAGCATACAAAAATGTTTATCGTTGAATAATTTTGCTATTTCTCTCGCACGCTGCAAAATTTCTCCATTCTCGGTTCTCGCCGTACGCCTCTCCCACTCTAACTCCAACTCCTGACTCCAAACTCAACTAACTTCAGTCTCGGTGCTCACAACCCCCTCTCCCATTCTAACTAACTTTCAAAAATCTTATCTTCCCTTTATATATCCCAGTCCCTTCCTTTTTCCTTTGTTCCAAAACTACGTCGCAACTGTCCGTTTACAGTTTCCTCCATTATCCCGAGATTTACATTCTGCAGCTGCAGTTCCTTAGCTATCAAATATCTAGCCACTCTGTCTTGTCCCAACGCCGACAATCGAGACCGGTCTAGTTTGTCTTTGCACTTGTCTTCACACCCCCACTCGTGCGCTGTTCAAAATTCTCCAGAGCGCCCAAACTGCACCCTCAATTACTTTAGACTTGTCTTCTCACCCTCTCACGACCAGCGCTCCCAAGAACCTAAATAAACACATTACAGAATGTCTTTTCAACTGTCCAGGCCATTATCAGAAACAATGCCTGCCTTAACAGGTTTATTTTGTGACAGGCCCCCGCACATGTGCCTTGCCCTGACTCCTCAATACCGATCCTAAGTACACAATATTACAAACTGTCCCTTGAACTGTCCAGGCTATTAATCTGAAACAATGCCTTTCCCTCAAGGCATTACAATATATATATATATATATATATATATATATATATATATATAAATATATATATATATATGTATATATATATATATATAAATCATTAATTAATAAACAAAAAATCTGGGCTCGCATTGTTAGCGGCAGAAAAGACAAGTTGAACACTAGAATGTGGCAATAATGTTACATGTTTGAGATTATTTTAGATTGTTGGCTCGCGAGAAGCGTTGTGTGCGAGTCGTTGTAGAAGTGTAGCTGTGAACAGACCAAAAGTAAAATATCCAGAAAGTATCTCGACATATGCAGTACAACAACTAAAACAGTTAGAACAGTTCATTTTTACAAATTGCAGTCTGCAAGATAAATACGTAAATATTCAACGCTAAACATTTATAGCATTGAGCTAAACTATTACATTATTGATTTGTCTTAGATTGAGGGAGCCAAGCAACTGCATCCAGCATCTAATAAAATTCGTCAAACTAAAAGCGTTATTAGAATCAGTGTTAAAAATGGCCTGTTTATAAAGTGTGTTTTTGTGTACGAATGAGCCAAATTGCCTTGAATACCAGAGAGCGTAAGTTAAAATTTCACTGAATTTATATTTGTAAACCCATAAGTAAAGTTAATTATTGGCAGATTTCATATTTCGAATTTCGGTCAGAATTTAAAGTCAATTTTTATGTTTAGTTTTTTGCATTTTAAATAATCTATTGATGAAGTAAGTCCATGATAACTTGATAAAATGAAATTGTTAACAAGTATTTTTTATTAGAGACCCAGAAACGACCCTGTCAAACATTAATAAATAATGTAAATTGAAGTTAATTTTTTAATAACTGTTGAAAATTCATTTGATAATTTATGTGTCTGTGCGTTAATAAATTAATTTGTTTTGTCTATTTTAAAATCTTTATTAATATTATAACACCCTATCATTTTACTATTTAAATTACTAAAATTTGAAGCATTAACTTGGTGATTTAACTTTCAGTAATTGGTGATTACTACAAATTAGCGTCATCAACGGGTGGCACATTTTAACTTTGTTTTATTTAAATTTCTGTCAATTTGTGATCATTACAATATATATATATATTAACATATGAACTTGATAAAGTTGTAATTTTGTGGAATTAGTGTGGATTATTGACCTCTAAAAATTGAGCTGGCCGAGCCTCATTGTCAGCGCCTTGAAGAGACAGTTCCGCGTCCAGAGTCGCCGGTAGCGGACGCCCAACAAAAGTGTAGGAAAGCCACATATTGTTTAATTCAAGCCACGCCTTGAGGAATCTCCGTCTTGTGTTCGAAAAATAAAATTTATCCAAGTTTGGTTATTTATCTGAAATTAACCTGGCGCCCAAACATAAATACTACAGCTGAGTTATTAATTACTACATTTGTAGTTCGAGAACATTGCGGCTTTTGTGGAACTCTGAGAGTCGGTACGTGGCGAAAGGAGAGATACGAGGACAAAAAACGAGAACGCGACGAGGACAAATACGAGAACGAGAGACGCGGAACAACGGAGGTTTGCAGTACGAGTGGTGGCAGGAAGATATTCGTCGCTGAAGTGTTTTTAAAAAAAAGTTTGTTAAAAGCAGAGAAAAGTGTTTTTTAGCAAAAAAAAATGGTTCTGTGAAGTACATGAAGGCAAAAGAGCATTAAATCTCTAAGGTTGGTAAAAAAACATTTTAAGCTTTTATAATATTGTGCTAATAGTGTGTGGAATTGTACTTTGATTAAAAAATGGAGGAAAAGGAAAATGAGGATTGAATTAAAGAAGTAGATACAGATTTTATGAGGAAATTGTTGAAATTTTCTTAATAAAATAAGAGATGATGTTTATGAAATAAGAAATGATATGAATGTTATAAGAAATGATCCGATGGTTATCACAAATGAGATGAATGTAGTGACTGGCCGGCACAAAAAGCATTAGCGATTGACACAGGTTAAGGATATAATTAATAAACGCGGAAAATCTGAGGGTCGAAATATGAATAACGATGTTGAGAAGGAAGTAAATGTGGTAAATTGAAAAATTTATAAATTAGATGATCAAGTGGAATTATTGTTGAATAGTGTATGCAATTTTGAGTTTAATAGAAACGATGAAGCCAAATTTATTGCCTATGATGATAAGAAAATAGATAACGAGAGAATATTATTAAAAAAATCTTCTAAAACCGTTAATGAGTAAGTTGTATATAGAAAAATAGATAAGTTAGATGCATCTTGTGACAAATTCCATAAAAGTGAGATTAAAAGTAATGATGAAGGTGAATTTGTTAAGGGTGAGGATAAACGAGTAGACAAGGAAAAAATATTATTATTCTAAAAGTTTATGGATATCATTAATGACCAAGTGAATGGAAATTTAAACGATAGTTTGATTGAATCTCCAAATATTAATTTGTGCCATATTAGTAATAGGAATAAAATTGTACATAATTATTAAATGGATAGTTTCAATTTTAAACAACTATATAAAGAACGTAATGTATTGGAGGAAGGACATGTGTGAAAATTTTTATTAAAATTTGTTAATAGTTGCATTCCACGGGATCCAGGACGAAGTTATGAGAATTAGTTAAGAAAGTCGTATTTTTATTAGTGGTATTATTATTGGTATTGTTTATTGAAAGACGGTATGTGTAATTTGAAAGATTGAAAATGAGTTGGCAAAAGGTTTATATGTCAATATTTGGAAATTATTACTCTGCGTCGTGCTTAAGTGAATTTATGTAATTTTCATGTATTTTAAATTATTGTAATTTTTTTGGGGACGTGGTTTGAGTGTAGAGGTAAAACATTGATTATTTTGATATGATTTTACGTGGCTGGAAAAAATAAATATATGTAATCCAAATTTTTATTTATTTGAGGGGGGTGGAATAATGTAGCATATCAACTTTATAAAGATGTTAATTTTGTGTTTTTGTGGTATTTGTGTTGATTTTTGAGCTCTAACAATCGAGGCGGGCGACACTGATTGTCCGCACCTTGAAGACACAGTTCTACGTTGAGAGCCGCCGGGAGCTGACATCCTACAAAAGTGTAGGAAAGTCACGTATTTTTGAATTCAAACCGCGCTTGAAGGAATCTCAGTCTCGTGTTCTAAAAGTAAAATATTAAAATTTATTCAAGTTTGGTTATTTATCTGAAAATAACCTGGCGCCCAAAAATAAATACTACAGCTGAGATATTAATTAATATAATATATATTGTAATTCCAATTAATTAAGCCATTAATTGTTTTTAAATAATTTGAATTGTTAGCGAACTGTTTGAATTATAGCAAGAGCGAGCAAAGCGACAATGAGAGGCGAGCTCTGTTCCTACTATTGAGGGTTCGAAATGGCGATTACGCGCGCAAAAGTATGGGCAGTCTTCAGTCTACCACGAGAGGAGAGACATTGTAAAAGTTAGTCTAAGTCTACAGTTAGGAGCAAAAGAGAAAAGTCTAAGTCTACGGTCAGCCACGAAAGAGAGACGTTTTAAAAGTAAATCTTCACCGAGCTACTTAGAAGTTTTCAATACAAACTGATATATAATGCGGTAAAAGGCAAAAATCTGCAACTAATAAGTTTCCTGTAAGCAAGCAGTTAGTTGGACCGAGTAAATGTGCTAACAATTAGCCAACGGAAGCAATGGTTTGCTTCATTATAAAGAACATTTTCGTGCTGAAGGAAAACGACATCAGATAGCCGACCAATTAAGAGGATCATCCGAGTTCCTGGGAGCCTAGTAATCGCATTTCAACTTCATAAGTGTAGAATCTGTGAGAAAAATTTAGAATCTGTGTAAAAATTTTACAATATAGTGTACTTTTGAAGCGCTAAAAGAATGCTGGTACCAGCCGAACAATACGTACATAACCAAAACCTTAATAAAATCTGTAAACGCTAACTAAAAGGGTACAGTCAGATTTCGTTCGCTTTTCTTGTAGCTTTTATTTAATTTATTATTACATTATTTTGAAGTAAATTTTAAGCTGTATTGTTCATAAGATCATTCAATAATTTTCACTGTAAATCATCAAACCCAGTAAAGATCCTGAGAGATTAAGAGATTTTCATTTTATTGTAATTGTTTGTAAATTTTAGAAGCCACAAATTGATAAATAAATTTATTTCTAAAATTTTGATTAATTTTTCATTTAATTAAGCCTATCATTTTGATCATTACATTTAAATGGCTACCACAATGTGGGGCAAAAAAATTAAATAACTATCATTGTTGATTATTACACAACGTGGGGCAAATTCTTAAAAAATTAAATAAATCTAATTTTTTGATTATTACAATATATATATATATATATATATATATATATATTATAACCTCCCCTTTCGGTTAAATTCTGACGATTGTAAGGCTTGTGAGAAACAAACACACTAAGAGAAACTTACTCATACAAGCTTATATTTAAAGGGGAGAATGCCGGGAAAAGTATTGTTTTTATAAAAAAAACGTATATTTTTATTAATTAATTTTGAAAATATAAATAAAGAATGTTAAGTCAAATTAAAAATTAAAAATTAATATTAGAATCTATCTTTTATCCAAACAAGCATTTTTAAATAATAAAAAATTCGAATCGCGCGAGCTTGACATCTTTGCGATCGTCGATTAATAAGTTTGGCTGCAAGTTTTTATATAAAAAAGAATTAATGACAAAAGATTCACACAAAACACAACTATATTTACACAAATTCATTATATATACAATATAATCGAGTAAATAAATTGATGTTATAACCTCGAAATAATCATATAAATGTTCACTTATACTGTTTAAAGTCACTGAATGTTTAGAATAAAGGAAGGGGAAAAAAACATAAAAAAATCAAACAGCTCTATACGCGCCTTGAAGATAACAATAAGGAAAACACATTGAATTGAGCTAAAACATTGCTCCACTGGCACATAAAGCTATTCGACCATTGTCGACCTGTTTTATACAATCGATCGTGGAAACAATGTTTTAAAATTTCAGGAATCAGAATTCCGCGCAGGACAAGAATTTGGACAGGACCACAATACCTTCTATAATTTTGGAGGCTGCTTGGTCCCACGATGCACATTCCAGGCCCGGGATCGCACTTCACGTAGACGATTGGCAAGAAAAACAGGCCTCCAGGAAAGAGGCGGCGTCTTCAGAGTGTCACTCACTCGTAAAAAAAACGTTCCCCAAATTTAGAAAACACTTCATGTCGAACCTGAAGATTATACAAATATGTTACAAATGATTGAATCTGATTCTGGCCTTTTAGTGTAAATGGCCGCTCGAGATTATGCAAATCTCGCCTACGGAATCCTATAACGGAATAAAAATCTAATAATCAGATTCAGATGTTTTAGTAGACAGGATTGTTGCGAGTTAAAACATACATATTTAACGGCGTAAATTAATTAAGAAAAACTTAATTTTTAAAATATAAATAAAGAGTGTTAAGTCAAATTAAAAATTAAAAATAAACATTAGAATGTATATTTTATCCCAAACAGCATTTTTAAATAATAAAAATTTCGAATCTCGCGAGCTATTGTCGATTAATAAGATTGGCTGCAAGTACAGTTACGGTAAAGAAAAACAAAACATATCAAGGGATAAGAATAATTATAATATAAATTTATATTATGTCGGCACAAACATGGGATGTTACAATATATTCGCATTTATCTCTATATATTGAGTCGGCGCATAACTCTGAGCCGCTCTTCGTTGTATTGGAAGCACTGCACTGTGATGTATTCAATTGGTTTTCATCTGTAGGTGTCTGATTGTTGGGAACAGGAGTTTTTATGTGCTTTGGCCAATTTTAAGGCTTATCAGTGTGGAGTGTCACGTAGAGAAAAATGAATTCTCTTCGAGGATCTAGTGCTGCAGAAGTCGCGTGTGGTATGTATTTGTGGAGAGGACGTTACGGAAATGGTTTTCGCGTTTCCTAAAAGGAAAAATTCGAATTGTGTTATGAACCACGTTCTGGAAAAAAAAATATTTTTGATTAAACAGCCTACATCAGTTTTTAATATTTAAATATTCAGACAATGTACGTTTTTTGTAAATAGTTTTGATTATATTACGCTGGGAATGTCAAACTTGGACAAGAGAGAGAATTTATTATTTAGTATACGAATGTTTTCCGTTGCCAGGGTATTTTTTTTTCCATTTCACCGGAAATAGAATTCATTCGTCAGTGATCTGCAGAAGTCGCGTGAAGAATTTGAGGAGAAGACAGCACGGAAATGGTCTTCGCGTTTCCTGAAAGGAAACTTCAAATTGTGTTATGAACCACAATCTGGAAAAAAATTCTGGTTTTGATAAAACACCCTACATCAGTTTTTTTCACAATAATCCTTTCCAAATCCCACGAGGATTGGTCCAAATAACGGAATGCGATCACTTTGCGCCACTGCGTAAGGTGCAAAAATAGGTACGACATGTGATAAGCGTCAGGATCAAAATTCAGCGAATAAACTATATGTTACTACTTGTAATAGGCACAAATCATTCCTTAGGATCATTTTACATGTGACGCACACCATTGATAAAAGGAACACCCCGCGCGAAAAATTCACGTTATGCGTCTGGTGGAACCAAACTAGCAATTCTTCACTATGAATTGCTACCAAGAAATGGCTGCTGTGTATACTCAACAGCTAATGCGACTCGCTGTTGCTATTGAAAACAAAACACCTGCTAAACCTGTGTTGTTACTCCATGAGAATGCACGTCCACATACCGCCAGATTCACCACACTTGGTTGGGAACCACTTCCTCACCCTCTGAATTCACCAGACCTTTCAGATTATCCTCTTCCGGTCTCTCTCTAAGAACACTCAGCGATAAATGTTTCATGATAAAGCATCACTTAGCAACTGGCGTACAAATTTCTTCTAAGCGGAACCGCAACAGTTCTACAACTATCTGAACGCAGGCTGGCGGTCATTAACAACGGTAGTGATTACATCATTGAGAGAATGGGTGACTGAATTATTATTTCCGTATCAGTAATGCAGTGTAGCGTATTTTATACTAATATAACGGCATGGACTTATGTACCGACCCAATATAATCAGCATGCCAACCTTTTAATGGAGCTTATTTTCAAACTTATTCTTGAACTTTTTCCGTAAAAATTTGCAAATTTTTGTACTGAAATGACGTTTTATAACAAATCCTCATTATTATTCAGTTTCCAAATTATTAATCAAAATATATTCCATGTACAGACTCAGCTGCAATATTTCATGTAGATTACATACAGGTCTGATCGATGATTTGCTTTCGACATAAAATTAGCAATTTAATAATTATGGCTCGATTCAGGAGTGTGGGTGCATTCGCTAAAAATAAATTCATAACTGGCATTGTTCGGGGTTCACGCATACTTGAGATATTAAAAGAAAGTAACTATAAAGGAAAAACACATTTCCTACAGAAAGTAATAAAATGTTATATCAAGTAATATCATGGTAAAATTACACTAATAGTATGCAAAATTATGAATTAGATAATAGCAATCAACATCTTAATTTGACAGAAAAGGTTTTTTAACAGTTAATATTGTTGGAAAGTGACTCCAGCGCAAATGATAAGTTCATTTCAGTAGTCAGCTGTTGAAGTAAATAATGAAAATAAATTTAACGGCGGAATCAATGATTTAGATTTATTATTCATTCCATTAGTCCTCGGTCGAGGAAGTAGGATACGTCATAATATAAGATTACAAGAAAATAATAATTATTACAAATACAAATATTAAAAAACAAACATTGTACTTTACCAAAAAATATATGATTTAAAACTACGTTAAAGATATTAATATGACAGTAATTAGTAATGAAATAAATGATAAGTGTTGTAATTCCTCTTCAATTTCCATTCGACAGAGTTTCCAGTAGAAAATCTTACATAGATTCCCGTCGAAAATGAAAAAGAAAATAAGTCAGCAGTTAAAATCTAGAATATTATCATCGTAAAATAATAGCGTAACTTGATAGGATACCAGAAATTTATTTTATTAAAGAAGGTATAATCTGTTCTTCCTTTCTAGGAACTCTTTCAGCGAGTAATATGCTCCATTAATAAACAGAGATTTACAAACTTAAATAAAATGTACATTATGCATTGGTAATCTCCACAATTTATTTATATATATTTTAATATATTTATTTTTACGTAAATATTAAAATAACAGCTGATTTGCTGGATACCAGCCCACCACGAAGTTTACAAATGTAATACAATTATCAATACAGTTCTGGAGAACGATGACTTATAAAAATATTTATTTTACACATAAATACAAACATGAAAAATGTCTTCATTCTTACAAATTAAGATTAATCACACATTACGAAATTCGTTGTAATGTGTGGAATAATCTTAACGAAAATTTTATTCTTGTTTAATATTTCCACCAAAATCACCAACTATATTCTTCCGACTTAAGATTGCATGAAAACTAGATATTGTGGTAAACAAGAATAAAGCTTTCGACAAAACTGTATAAATTTTAAGAAATAATAAATTTTATTGGCTTACAGTTTTTCGTCCCAAATACAGAACCTCTTGACTACTTTGAAAAACGTGACTGGACGTATAATGGATCTCTGGTACTGTGCACAGCTCCCGTAATATCCGCATATGCGCGTTCTGCGTTGCTGGGTTGCGGCCTGAGTTCCTTGTTGCGAAGACTCGGATTAACCCCAATCTCGGTCGTCAACGAAGAACGTCCACCACTTCTGCTCTCTTCTATTGCTCAAAAGAAAAAGGCTTCAATATTGAGCGTAGCTAGTTTAGTGAATAGTTATAACAATTGTAGAATAATGTTCCTGTAACTTGGACACCCTCTCTAATCATTGTTCGGCGATGAAGTATTTTGTGAAGTACTTCTTTCATAAAAACTTCAAAACTTTAGTTTATTTAACGAATCAGCTTTCACACTTTCGCCGGGGTGTAGAAATTCCGCTAATAAAAATGTCTATTTTAAGAAATAATATATATATATATATTAAGATAAAGTAAACTATGATAAACAAATTTATTTAAAAGGAAAAACTAAGATAAATAATATTGTTCAGTGAACTGAACATCACTATATTTACAATACACTATCCTTATGATTTGAAAGTATTTATGAGCATATTTCTAATAAAGTCAAGTATGGCAACTGTTTTTACTATTCGAACACTATATATGTATATATTATTTCAATAATATGGCAGATTTTACAATACAACAGACACTTATTAAAATGTAATTAAATGTGATTAATTCATATAAATTAACTCGTAATGCGATACGTGTTCATCACAATATATATATATATATATATATATATTGTAATAATTAAATATAATAATAATGGATGGGCGCTTTTAAATGAACAACTACTAACTTTAAACAACTAACAAAATTTATTATCAATTTTAAAACAAGTATAAAATATACAAAATATTTGGGATCTCAGGGTCTTGAACTGGGTTTGATAAATGGCAGAATTTATATAATCAAAATTACATTTACTTTTTATGGGAATCACTGCGTCTGAACATAGACGAAATTTGTTGCGGAAGAAATAATGCTAAAGATCGAATTTAAACAATTTTAATTTTATTAAGAATTAAGGATCTCATTTTATCGATAATTAAATAATTAAAGAACGATCTGACTTTTATCTTTTAAACACGGTTTACAAATGATTTTAAAGTTTCTCTCTACTTACGGCCGCCCAGGTCTCGTTTTAGCTTTTCGTGCTTAATTTTGGGGACATCACTGATTCTAGTACTCACAGACTCTAAATGTCAACAAATTCTAATTGGCGTAGTTTGTTAGTTGGTCTAACACAAATTGGTAGGTTCTCGATGCTTTACTGCAACCTGGATTTGTAGATCTCATGACTTTAGTTGAAAATGGACTTCATTGGTTTGTCTATGGCCAGCATGATGAATCTACGCTCGACCACCGAATACACACTAGTTGCTCTGTCTCCTTCCCGACTGAATATTGCTTTACTTTTTAATATTTGAAAGCATGCTTGTGACTGGACCACATTCTTTCGTTCTGACTGCCGACTGTAAAACTTTTCGTCTGATCTATTCTCTGTCTGCTGCCCGACTGCTCGTTCGTCTCGTAAATTTTGAGCGCGTAAAAACCTTCTCGACTGATAAACAATGTTTTCTTTGCCTTGCCGGTTTGTTGCGGCGTCCGCTCTATATCCACTAATAATGAGTCCTCTACAATTCAACTTTTCAATTAGAACAATGCCTTAATTACCAATTACTACAATATATATATATATATATATATATATATATATATATATTCTAATGATTAGTCATTAATACACACAAATAAAAAAAATTATTATAACAAATAAAAAATACATTAAAAATAGTTTGGACGCATGCAGATATAGTCTGCAAAAATAATAAACTGCTCCCGCATAAAATTAAAGAAATTTTCTTGCTCTACAGGGTAAAGTTGGTGGCTTGGTGTTTATTCAAAAACAGAGCTTTCGCTTCTACTGCGTAAAAAACGTTTAAGGTATGAAGGAACTTTATAATAATGGCGACCCTTACTGTCACAAACTCCATAATTCGTCCCGTCACGTTTCTCAAAGAGGTCAAGTATATATCTCTATTCCCCCCCCCCCCCCACTCCCACACACACACACATGATGCAAAAGAAAGGAAGGGTACCCTCGGCATCCTAGGGCAGTTCTGGCGCACGTGCACATGATAGTAAAGGACCCTTCAGCCGGCCCACAGTTCCTTCCATTGGATTCGCCGAGACCCTCCGAGGCCCGCGGACAAAGGGTGGCCACGCGCTGCTTCCACTGCCAGATGTTATTCACTACAATATATTATGAAGTCTATTGAGTTAAATGAAATGTCATGTGGTTGAAAGATGCATGAACAGTCTGCGTGTGGAGTGATAAAGTTGGATTTAGGTTTGTTATTATAAAAAGGTCCTAAGAATACATATGAATGTTTCTGATGGTCAATAGGAGACGCAACTATTAAATTGTAATCCTGTTAAAATATGAGAAATCGAACAAAATCTAGATCTTACCAACAGATAGCATTCTTGCGAGTGGAGTGGGGGGATTTTTAAGTAGTTTAAAAAGTTAGTGGATCAGTTACATTCGTCGAAAGATGTGGGTTTGGCCGTAAATATGGCCAAGGAAGTGAAGGATTTAAAAGGAAAAATTCTTTAAATAGTTGATGTGCATTGTCAACTTTTGAAAGAAATATACTTGGGCGGGGATTGTGTGTCTAAGAGAATTGGTCGACTAATAAGAATTTAACTCTATCGTTACTGTTGGTTGCGGTATCAATACCACTTTCAACAGTCAGATGCATAAGGTCTAAATATTTCGTGATCTTTCAATAATTGTGATCACGGTAACACTGGCCGGTGTCCAGGGTAAGAACATCTTGGAATCTGGCGATAATACTGGTGATTGCTCTGCGAGCGAAAATCTTGGGTCCGTAGGTGGGATTGTAAATAGTCTGGAGCTCATCAGGATTGAATTGAATGTGTCTGTGATAGTGTATAACGTGTAAGAAAGTATGCACCGCACCGGTTTTATGCACAACATAGCCTTTATTTTTATTATACAGTTTTTAATCTGTGTTAATTCTTTTGTCATAAACTGCTATGACGAATTATATTTTAAATTTTAGTAAAATACATGCTTAACCTTGCACAATTGACGTATCGTCAAATTTCATTATGCGTATTTGTATTTTGGGCATTATTTTATAAGTTAATATTTTGGTTCTCGAAACGACAGTTATCACAGATGGAGAAACAAAAAAGAGGATGCTACGTCCGGATAAAACCAAAAGTCTACGACAGAGGAACGTTCTTTTTTGTTTGTGAAATTTATTTGGCATTATATTTATGCTCGCATTTTTTTTAGAACTGATGAATTATCTGATAGGAAAAAAAGTGTGTTTCGGTTGTATTGCTTATAGAGGAGTTCTGTTTGTTTCCTGACTGGCCGGCATTTAATTAAAAGCAGTAACATAAGGAAGTGAACCACCGATTATGCCTGAAAATATAATTATTTTATTTATATATAAAATTTTCCTTTATATAAGTATATATATAACTTTTTTTTATATATTGTTAGTTTCTTAAATCCCGCTACATGCTTACTAAAGCAAGGAGATCTAAAGGTCCTGATTCCCGCACCGATTGTGAATGTAATTAAACGATGTTTTATTAAATTAAAACACAATAGATATATGCAAATGGTAACAATTATCGGAAAAAAATAATTTTTTCCACAAATATCTTTAAATCGACAATTGGATTATAATCACCTATTTGTTTTTTTTAAAAATTTAAATAATTGTATATATGACTTTCCTATTCTTTAAAAATTAGATTTTTAACTTACGCTACGTAATTATTAACAGTGTAAATACGTTTTAAACATAATATCCGTCAATGTGTAATTTTTTTAACTAGGGAATCCGCCCCTTAGTTGGGGTTTGGAAAAATATTGTCCCTTGATCGCATTAGGGAGTTGGAGTACTGGCGACATTTTTCGACCTCTCCTAAGAGAAAAATCTATGTTTAAACCATTATAACCCGCTACCCCTTTTATTGCACACTTAAATATCACTTCGTTAGATGAACTTAGATATCGCGCTGTGTGTGACTGGTTACAATCATTGACAGAAGTTACATAATGAAATAAAAATTTTAATAAAAATTGTTGGAATTACAAACTAAAAGTATTCTCATTGTATTTGCATTTAACAGAACACTCAAAGCAGAAGAGCAGATTTTATAAGATATAGCAGGTTTCTTGCTCTATTTACTGTGCACCCAACAACAAGCAGAATTTAAAAGTTCGCTCAGAAAGCGACCAATGACTGTATAATTCCTGAAGTAAATCCTTTTGCTTTGAAGAAACATACGACACTGAAAACAAAAAGTGGCTGTCGAAGCTCAAAGATTATGCGCTGCTAATACAAGACTACAAAGCAATAAACAACCCCCGCAGTGGAATTACAGTAGCACTCCGGAGTTCAGGATCGGTAGAGGCATAAATAATTCTCAGACATATTCGACGAATCGAAACTGGGAGGAAGATTGATATATAATGAAAATAATTTATGATTCATACATAACTATTGTAGTAACGCAAATTTTTCATATGTTTAGTTTTAAATATATATTGTAATAAACTTCTTACATTTATACAAAGTTAATAATAATAATAAGTATGGGGTATGGCTTTGGTGTTGTTTGGTTATCATGGAGGTATGGTGAAGCGTATTAAATCAATTAATTGAATGATATTGATTTTTTATGGAGCATACCCTCGTGTCTATTCAAGTGAACGAATCCTTAATGTGGAAAGTTTGATAAATAATTTAAGGGTTTATGATAGTATGTATGTATGTATATTACAAGAGTGGCATTACTCTAAAGTTAATTTTAGGTTCTTGCTAATGGCATGAAACTATAACACTTTTCTTATACATTTCCGCTCAAAGAACGAAAGGTTAGTGTGAGGATAATCGAAGGAAAGGTCACCCAGAAAATCACATTGTTCAAACAAACAAGTTCTTGATTCCAATGTACGAAATCTACGATAACAAAACAGCTCCTCTGGCCTGACTGAATAAATTAAACCTCCCCGCTAAGTGACCACTGAATCAGAAAATGGTGGAAGATATCGAAAGATCATAGCTATCTCGACGGGGTGGTTTGAGAAAAGCGATATGATGATTGGTTTCCCATGTATCTAACTTTTTTTTGGGACAACAGGCTACATGAGGGTAATCCACATGGTGGCAACTCCCCTTTAATAGCATAGGAAGGGATTTTAAAGGGGGAGTGCGGAAGGTTAGAGGAAGGTAGCCAAGGGTTAACTAGGGCCCCGGGCTATGGTTTAAGAATCCTACCCGACATTCGTCTAAAAGTAATGCAGGGAAAACACTAGAAAAGCTGCATCAGGTAGGTCGGGCATTGGGTACTTGTCCCACGCCCTTCCGATAGCGGGAGAAGAGTTTGCTGTGGGGACGCAGCATTAGCTTCTTTGTGCCTCGACCAGTTTAGGAGACAGCTGGCCGACTGTTCCAATGGAAACAGAGAACAACTCTTACCGTATGCCCAAGGTCTGGGACCCCGGAACATACACCTCTCCAAACAGGCCGAGTTGCCTCAGCTTGTGGGAACCTTAGTTCAAAAACGCAGAGAGGAAAAGGCATCCCCAAAGGTAGCCCCTACCTGTCTCATTTCTCACAGAACATCAGAATAAAAGTATTTCTCTCGGCACGTAGGCAAAACCTCTTAAGTTTGCCAAGGGGCAAATAATTGCTGAGTCCGACATGTTGGGAGAGCGGAGCCAGCATGGAGGAGAACTACTACAACATAGTAATCTTGGAAGACAAGTCATCAGCAGCTGTATTCCCCACAAGGCTCCTCGCGTTGACACCTAGAGAAACAGAGAAGCAGCGTTTAGCGTTCAGTGAAACGATTCAATCCTAAGCTAAGCGTATTCACGTGTCGCGATTATTTCTTCTTTTTTTTTGTAGTAGAAATGCGAACCGTCAATTTTGAGCGTAACTAATTATCAAATAGTACACATTTGGACCGTCACTGTTCATCTGAAGACACCGATAATTATGGCTTCGAGACTAATTCGAGGCCATTTTGAACCATTCTCCCCTTCTCATACTCCGCCACCTAGGCATGCGAATTCGGTTGGAACTTGAACTTAATCGGCATTATATCACTATCAAATTCATAAACCCTAAATCTACGAATTCGACAACATTCTCGAACCATTCGGGCATTTTCTAGTTAACTCATTCCTATCCTCATTTCATTTTGAAATTAGTCAGCATAGAGAGTATCATTGTTTATATCAACGACACAGAAAACGAGGGATTCGACACTAATATAGATAATTTAGGACCATTCATTCCCGTCTGATTTCTTTGACATAGGGGGATAGATAAATGTAAGTATATAATTACCTGTGTTTTTCACATTATTTTTATTCTTTTCTTTCCCATCGCTATTTCTAAGAATGATAGGTACATGTATCCTCCTTGTTCGTAGATCGTAAGTGACTATTGTACTTAACCCTCATTTAAAAACGCCACATGAAAACAGAAACATGCAAATTAGATATAACAATCGGATTCTGCACCCACTTTCGTAACCGAATACAACAGTGAAGAACGTGCTTGAAGGAGTAATATGGCTTGTGGCAAGAACTGCTTGTACAATATGGTTGAATTATTGAGTTGCCTATTTATATCTTGGGAAGGCTAATTAGTATGCGTCTCGTAATACTCGGAATCAAATAGCAGTAATTCGGAGTTAATACTGTACACTATACTGCGTTCCATGTAAACTTAATAAAGGCTTTTATAAATGAGATAATATTGGATCAGTAGGTGGAAAATAATGTGTCTTAATTGGCAAGTTGCGTGCGAAATTTATCAGAGACCATGTTAATACACAATAAACTCTGTCCACCTAAAATGAAATATGTCCAATAAATTTCGAGCGGGACGTTATTCTACACATAAATATATTAAAAATTACATGCTCCACAATTTTATATATATATATTCCTGTGTACTTTAGATTTAATTGCTCCGGAACAAACAATGGCTTTGTAAATTAAAAAGAACCGAGGATAGTTTATTATAGCAAGCATTAATTAATCGCGGGATAAGCTATTTTTTCAGCATAAAGTTAAGCATATTAACTATCACCACAATACATGGGCTACACTCGATTCCTTCCCGGTTTATTGCCCTCATTTTCAGATGTATAAATGATTAAATTGTTGTAGTCGTATGTGTCTTTCATGTTCTTTGATTCTGATTCACATCGATCGACCTGTTTCTCCAATATACGATTTACCACGTTCCCATAGCATTTGGTAAATCCCTTTTATCATTAATTTATCTTGCCTGTCTTTAACTGTTGGAAGGATTCTGGTAATTTTATCGTAATTACTGTATATGGGGGTTATATCGTGTTCCCATAAATGAAAATACATTTCTCTTCAATTTTTTCCAGTATCTGGTACGGACGGAGTCCAGTTCTTTATCTCTGAAGGGCCGGGAAGGAATAGGACGATCATTACGGCCCGCAGGTAGTTCTGGGAAGGAATCGTTTCCGAGGAGAGGGCTACATTTGAGAGCTGTGGGGTTGCCTTCACATCTCTCTGGTTTTTTGAAATAAGGTTCCCATCATGCCGAGGCACCTAGGCCTGTTTTGAGAAGTGTATGTTCCGGGGTCGAAGACCTTGGGCATACGGTAAGAGTTGTCCGCTATTCCTATTGGAATAGTCGGCCAGCTGCCTCCTAAACCGGTCAAGGCATGGAGAGGGGAAAGCTGCGACCCCACAGCTAACCCCTTTCCCGCCATCGGAAGGGCGTGGGACAAGTACCAAATGTCCGACCTACCTGATGCAGGTTTTATAGGGTTTTCCCTGAATCACTTTTAGGCGAATTGCCGGGTAGGATCTTTAAACCATAGTCCGGGAGCCCTAGTTAACCCTTGACTACCTTCCTCTACCCTTCCGCATCCATCCCCCCTTTCAAATCATTTCCTATGCTATTAAAGAGGAGTTGCCAGTATGTGCATTTCCCTCATGTAGCCTGTTACCCTAAGAAAAGGGGCTACCTTTGAGGATGGCTTTTCTTTTCTCTGTTTTTTAACTAAGGCTCCCTGAATCCGAGGAATCTCAGAATGTTTTTAGAGTTCTACATTCCGGGGTCGCAAAGTATGGGAATACGGTAAGAGTTTTTCTCTGTTCCCATTGGAACAGTCGGCCAACTGGAGGGAATGCTGCGTCCCCACAATAAACCCCGCTCGCACCATCGGAAGGGCGACGTACCTGATGCAGGTTTTCTAGGGTTTATCCTGCTTCACTTTTACCTACGATAACGTCGACATTAATTCACCCAATACATTTGGCTATAGCAGTAAAGAAGTATATTCTGATGTTATGAATATCAATATATCTATCGTCTTGTCCTCCGATCCCTCCTAAAAATATTTAAATGACATCTACATATTTCAGTGGCCTTTATTTCTACCTGCAACAACAATTCTGTTCATATTACAACATCCATTTTATATTATGCTTAAAGCATAGCCCGGGAGCCCTAGTTAAGCCTTCCTCTACCCTTCCGTACCCCACTTTAAATCCCTTCCTATGCCATCAAAGGAGAGTTTCCCCCACGTGGATTACCCTCATGTAGCCAGCCTGTTATTATATATAAAAAAGGACCTTGTGCAATATCTGAAAGTAACTATAATTTTTTTCTCATAACAGCAATAAATGAAATGTAATAATACGTCGACATTAATTTCAATTACGTGTAGAGAAATTATTTCTGTGGGGCACATGAAATAATACTGTTGTAATTCGTTAAAGGATATTTTTTTTGGAGAATCTATATTCAAATTCTTTATAAATTTTGTATACGTTGACAATATATGTATAAACTAAACGTCATCTGAACGCGATTATTACTATCTCTCGTACATGTTTGCAGAAACAGCCAACTGGTTCCAGTTACCTTAAATGAATACGACTATATATGTATCATTATATAATTTGGGCACAGGTTTTACCGGTGAATAGTCTGTTGGAAATGTTCTTGGTTCTCCAAAAAGACGCGTTGCTTAAACACGACGTTTCGTTAAATCGCTACGATATTCTAGATGAAATGTCGACGGTGTGAGTCGTGAAACTTCGTGTTTGGGTAATGTCACCCGGTTTAAAACCAGAGAACATTTTCAATGGTACAATTATATATTCGTCTTGATGCAGCACCATCTGCAAAATTATAAAGCTATGATCCGATGTAATTGCATGGCCGATGTAAATCGCATTTAATACGTATTTATCAATGGGAAAACTTTTTGATTCCCTTAAATCAGCTAATTTTTAAGTCAGACTCACGGGTACAAATACATTATTACAGATTATTTTCTCTACTTCCAATCTACGAGGGTTGTTTGAAATCTATGAATATTTTACCCTGAGAATCCCAAGAGATGGTGGTCATCACCTTTCCAGATGACTAAACGGTCTTCGCCTGCTTTCACCAGCTTTTGTCCATTGTTTAGATTGTTTTTTTGGCATCTATTGTGTAGTGCTTGATCCAAGTTTCATCGACGATTACGATTCTGCGCAAAAAGTATTGTGGGTTACTGCGTTGAAATGTTTTTCCGAATCTAATTTTTGTCAACAGTCTATGCGTACATCGCGCACAAAGCTTTTTAATGGCCATCTTTTCCTGGAGGATAACATACACTACGGCATCAACTACCTGACGCACTTAAGTGTGCGTTCTTTCGTTACGATATGGAGAACTTTCTTCTTTGATTCTGCGACCTCGTTTAAACTCATTAATCCAGAAGTAAATGACCTTCAATGCTGGGGCGGAGTCTGCATGAACTTCATCCAATTCGGTTTTGAATTATGTTGACCAACCCTTGAAATGAAGTGTTTAATGACAGCGCTTAAGTCATTTTTTCCATTGTCTCCGCCTGACTACACATCTAACACTACATAAGGCGGCCAACAATAAACTACGACTTACATATGTTTAAAACTTTTAGGATTATATTTAAAAGGATCATGTTTACCAACAATGGCGCGAAAGTGAAAAATTTACCAGACATCAAACAACCCTCGTATTCCAAAATATTAGAGAAGGCTTTACATACACAATTGGTAAATTTTATGGAAAAACGTTGACTTGTAAAATCTGACTCTCTCCAGTAGTCATTTTCAAATTTGTACAAGAGTCAAAAACCTAACTAAAGCACTAGAAACAACGCAGATTTGTAAAAGGTGTTTGTATGAGTATATCACAGTATATTATTGGACAAACTTTAACGCTGTGGTAACGGAGGATTTCATACAGCTAATAAAATGGAAACGTTAAAATTTTGCTTTTAGATTGGCAGTTAATATTTCGTGAAGCTTCACTTTAGTGGAGTCTAATTTAGTTTATTTTGTGTGTGTTTATTATTGAGTTTATTACCGAAAGAACACTTTCACGGTGTATGTGATTAACAAAATATTCTCGGGAATCTAACAGAGTGAAAAAAAATGTTCTTTCACGAAGCTCTGACGTCGAAACGTCGCGAAATCCCCAGAACACTTTGTTAATCACATACACCGTCCTGGTAATATTCAAACCCTCAAATTTCTGTTGCCTGCGACACTAATTTAAACAGTCTCCGTGTGCGAAATACGCTATATAGATCAACATTTCGTTCTAATAAGTTATGGCTCCTCATGGAAAAATATTAAATAGTCCAGTTCTTGGCAACTTGTAAATGAGACAAAAATTCCTAAATCCCGAGCCATTTCGTGTCTTGCAGGTAGATAATGTCCATTGGTAACATAGTTCCGCTTGTTACTCCACAAATTTATTATTTCAGCCAGTTGACTTTAATATCACTATTATGGAATATTATTTTCAATATTTGTTACGAAATAATTTATTGAGGGCATTGAGCATTTACCTTAGTATTTTTAATCCGTCTCTCTTTAATAGAATTTCGAGATTTTACTTTTCCGTATGCCACGTGCAACGTATCGAAGTTCTTCGGATCGAGAGAGGTTACAGAAGAGAATAAAACAGAAATAATTACGCACAGAAACTTATAAATGAAACAGGTTTCATTTAGCAAATATTATCAAGTTCCAGGTTCCCCAAACTTCCCTCTATAAAATGACTGACTTCCTCCGCTCGTTGGCCCTAGCCCTGGGCGAAACATTTTAAAAACATTCTTGCATATTTACAATCTACTCTTATATAACATAAATGAGTAATAAGTAAATTGTGTGATATAAGGGGGTGGTCATCCATTGATGTTACTCTCAAATAAATGCGTTTGACCTGGTTGGACCGAGGTATGAGATTATTTGGCCATTGTCGATTTAATCTTCTTGGTGCGACGAGTTCTTGGGCTAGCTCATGTACGAGATCGTTTTCGTGACCCACGAGAGTGTGGTGGCAGGCAGTAGCTAATCTTCTAATATCGCTGGTTACATATGGAATCCTCATGTCTTCGTGAAGGGTTCGATTGTTCACGTACCAAGGAGCGTTAGTCAATGTCATGTGGAGCGTCTTCGACTGTAAACGCTGCAGAATTTTAGTTTGGGTGGTTTTGTGAAACCCCATAGCTGAAGGCCCAAAGTCCAAATTGGATAAAAAATGGATTTGTACGGGAGAAGTTAATTCTTTTACGGATAACTGTGATTTATTTCCAATTAGCCGGCTCATTTCTTTGACTTAAAAGTAGCGATGTTTTCTGTTGGTCTTTGTATTAGTCTTCCAAGTGAGTCTCTGGTCGAGGTACATTCCTAAACCCATTACAAACACAGCTATTTTTATCGCGGTAGTAAAATTATCGTCGCCGCTAAAAGATATCGGGAGACTTACACACTTAGCAATTATTATCTCTACGGTAAATTTTCCGTCGTACGATTCTCAATTGAGAGTGCTGTGAACAGTGTAGTTCGAAATGAACAGAGAGTAGATTCTAGCATTACTGTTATTTCGTCGTCGAATGAAAATGAGAAGAAAAACTCGACTGATTCGGGTTCATTCAATAAATGAAAGACGAGAGGAGGTTGGAGCTTTCTGCACACTGCTTTAAGAGTTGAGGTAGGATAACGCGAAATATGTTCAGGGTTTTATCCCATAACACCGGTGTTTCTGCAATTAATGAGATAAGTATTTCATTATCTATGATGTCACTAAAAGTAATTCATATTAGAAATATGCAAAAAAGGACACAAAAGATAGGATGGCAAAAAAACAACTTTTCCATACGAAAATTCAAATCAAGAATGAAAATAACTCCGGCATTATAAAATCCGCCCTGTGTGAAAACATGTATTGAATTACGTAGGCCACTATTTTCATTGGCGATAAATTTATCGCTGAGCGCTAGATGCATGGAGCTCAAGCTGTCATCCACGACAATTTTATTGCCGCGATATATACCACCCCGTGTGTAAATTCTCCTTCACTTCAATTGTCTACTGCTGTTACGGCGGCAGCAATAAATTAATTCCGCGGTAATAATCGCCGTGTGTGTAAGTGGCTAATTATTTTACTTCCGATTTTACTGGCATAACTATGTTTTTAATTGAGACTTGCGGACATACGATTCGGTTGTTGCTAAACATGACATCCTGCGGTGGAGTAAAAAGCTACGTGGGCCCGCCTGGCGTCTGAGGGCTGTGTGGCGGGCAGCGTCGGGCGGCCTCATGCGGGAGGGCCGGCACACGTATAACATTTTAAAATTTTGAACTTCTTTTTATCGAACAGCGAAATTTACGACGGCTAAACTAAAAAAATATTAGTACTTAGGTCAAATAAACAATGTTTTTATATTTACAAGGACTGTATCTATTGTTCCGGAATAAAATTAAATACGTTTACCGGAAGATATAAAAATATGGATAATTATTATACATAGTATGCGAAAAACTGTAAAGCTATTTGCTATAATTAAGACGCTTTTACTCGAGTCCTACATTTATTAACAGCTTGGTAACTCATCGGAGTGTATTTCATACAACATAGAGAAATTTAATTTTTAAGAGTGAATATAATATAGTGGTTGCCAATGAGTAGTGAAATGTTTTATTTAAATTGTTTCTTTAATTATTGGAGGCGTAACTTTGAGATGGAGCATTATAAATAAAAGCATTGTTTGGCGTGAGAATGCAGAAACTATAATGGTTGCTACGAATTGTTGTCGAAAAATAGTATATAAGACGCTCAGAACTTTTAACAGAAAGACAGTCGGAGAGCAGTGTGTGTTTGGGAGGCAGAGGAGTTGTGAGAAACAGTCATGTGTGTTATGGGAGCTGAAGCTGTGTGTTGTGGCGAATCGGCCTATGGAGGCCAAATTCAGCAAAGCATAAACTGAATATATCAGCTTATATATGAAAGGGATGTTCCACAGCAAAACCGAGTGTGATGATAGGTACGACAATAAAGTACATAGGCGTCTAAAGTGTTGTAACGTGAGACGGTAATGAAATAAGCGATATGGCTTGTCAATAAAAATATTGTTCTATAAAAAATTTAAATAATCACGAGTGCACAAACAGGTACCAGACAGCTCTGAATAAAGGGGTACGTAAAAACTTGTTTTTGTAATCAAAGATTGGAGTCTTTCCCGGTGTATTTGTTCGATAAACAGTTTTCATATTTAAACGTGACATTTCGACAACTAAAATCTCTGTCCTCATCTTCTTCGCCTAGAAGATGACGACAGAGCTTTTAGTCGTCGAAACGTCGCGTTTAAATATGTTATACCCGTGTGAAACCCGAGAACTGATTATTGTTTTTGTAACTTGGTGAACATTGCAAATCACTGTCTTTATTAGAGGCCCTATAAGCGGCCCTGAAATTTAGATTCTCATCAAAACTGAGGCATTTACTTAAATACATAAAATGTAAAGTCAACGTAAATCAAAATTTTTTAATTAAATAATCTTTGTTATCCCTTTAAAATTTTTCGTTTAATCCCGTAAACTTCCTTTGTTTTCATCTAATTAAAATTGTGTGTAGCACGTAATTTGACTGCCCAACGTGCTGGCATTTTATTATTATAAATTTTTGAATAATACATAATTTGGCACTCCAAAGTGGGGTTTGTTTATTAACGTCTTATTGAATACTACAATATATACATTGCAATATTCACCATGTTGTTATAAGTATAAATATAAGTATAAGTTTCAGATTTGTTCGATTATAAAGTTTGTTGTGTAGGAATGTTTGCAACATCGCATTAGAAAGCAAAATTTGGAGCATTCACAGACGATTTTTTGTTGCATTTTTTATTACTTATATCTTAGGAACGGCGTAATAAGTCAAACGGAGGCGTTTGTCTGCACGGTGCGAAATCGGAATATGTCAATTTCTCACCACTAGATAGCATTATTGCGGGTAGGAAGGGGTGAATTTGGTCAGAAAATATAGTTAGTTCGTCTGTGTTTCAGGAGGAGAGACGTCACCATGACGATAGAGTTCGGGTTGAACAGCAGAATTGAAGTTTAGTGAAAATAAAGTTTTAAAATATTTTAATGTATAATATATGCATATATAATAAAATAAAATATTTATTGGGTCAGCAGTAAAAGGACAGTCTGTCTGCATTCGTCGAGGAGAGGGGTCGCAATTAGGCGAGGTGGGACAAGATGGGCCCGGTAATATTGAAAAATTAAATGTGGTTTGGTCAGGAGAGTTAACAGTCTGCTTGAAGAGGTAGAGAAAGAAAGTCGCTGTAATCCAGTTGTTCGGAGTCTTATGAAAGTTTGCAGTATTTGGAACATTGTAATTGACTGGTGACCAGAGACGAACTATCTTGTCACCTAGGCACTATTAGGATAATACTGACGAATTTCTCTTGAAATATTATCTGGGCGATAATAATTGCGAAATGATTGAAGAAACAACGTACGTAATCAGGATTGTAGATGTCTGATGATCTAAAATAATTGATTAGTGTGTTCTGAAGTGTATATGAAATAATATGGTCAATTTTAAAAATTAAGAGTTTCCATTTGTTTAAAAGGTTTGGTATTGTAAAGTCTGAGCAAGTTAAATTCAAGATTGATCATAATTAGTTTGTAAATGTATTATTTCCTTAAATTAAAATATATTTTAATCATTTCGTAATTATTGTACTATCAATCTTTTTGTGTTTGTATTTTGGGAATATAATCTAATTTTAACATTTTGTAAATTTAATTAAAAACTTTTCTGTATTTTTTTAAATTCTATACTTTATTGAGGCCTGATAAACTCCCTAAGATAAAAATAGGAGTCTCATTTAAATAAATAACCGTGGTAAATTTTATGTAAAACTTATTTAAATAAAGATCGAACACTTTCCCGATAAATTGCATTAACAAAGGTCTAGAAGACGATGGCATTGAAAGACCTCAAAACGTCGCTTTTGTACATCACCATGGTGGAAAACCCGAGTAGCCTTTGTTATTTAAATAAATTTTTTGTTTTTAATAATTTATTTTAATTAAATTTCCGTTTCATCAATTTAAACGATTTACTAAATATTAAGAAGGATTATCACCTGAAAATTTTATTAATTTGGTTGAAATTGTTAAGTAAAGAAAAATTAAAATTTCTTTAAAGAATTCAAAGATCATTAATACGATAATTTGCTCATAAAAGTAAACTTAAGTAAATAAAACTATGAAGTTGCGAAATTAATAATTATACAGTTTCATTTTTTATATTACAATATACATATTGTAACATGGCAATCGGTCCGTATTAGGCCGTTTTTCTTGATACATTTGATTTTGTCGTGTTTTTTTTTGTGTTTTATAGCGTCGAGCCGACATTGTTACGCTGCGTCGTGGTTTTGGTGAACGTTTCTAGACGTTTTAGTCTCCAGGGGCGCTCAAAGTGTACAGAACATTGTCTCCGATGGGGAAATCAAGGTGTGAGAATCGTAGTTCCGAAATGGGATATCAAGCGAGATAAATTATTTATCATGTTAGGAAGTGTCACATCGATGAAACCCACGTCCTGAGAGTACTGGAAATATATCATGTCTCGAAGTTATTAATAAACATAAATAACATACTGGTTACAACGTATTATATTTAAATGTTTTAGCGTTTCTAGATTACAATTTTTAATCTTCTAATGTAGTATACTTGTACATTCTCTTAAAATATCAATAAATAAAGTAATGGTACTTTTCCTAGAATGTAAAGTCAATATTTTTTAATACGACATCAGCAAATTGTGTAGAGCTTCATCCTTGTTTAAGAGCTTAGCGAAACTTTGATAATATTACTGTGAGAAGTTAATTAAAATCTTGAAAACCTTTTGTCAAAGGCGAGTTCAAACGATGTAATCCTTTCAAAGACTAACTGTTGTAGCGTCCTTTGTAAATTAAATTTATATTCACACAGTGTATTTTATATCAATTTCAATATTACTCACAAGTATAATAACTATTGACTACAAATATACAAAATCCCCAAGTAAAGATAATAACAGAATAACGAAACGTATCAAATAATACATATTTGTGTTAAATTAGGTTAAAAAATAGATAAATAACAGAAAAATTACGATTTCAGAAAATCTGTCTCATAATTATTTTATCCTTTTAATTTATATCAGTTATTTGGCTGTTTATTTATCTAATGTGTATATTTTTTAACAAAGGCGTCTAATATTTTAAAATTTCTATATTTGTAATACACAGGATATATGTTAGTTTAGGAAGAAGATTCTAAAGAACAACAATATATTTTAATTTAGTTTAAATTTTAACATTGTTACAAATATTGTTTTAATGATTATTGTATGACATTATTCGGTTCCTTATTGGAAGACTTTTTATCTATACTGACTTTCCACTTCGACTCTAGATCTGAAATATGATAACATTGATGAAAAAAGTTATTGTATTTAATGAACTCGAAGAAAGCACAATTTTTTTTATGGAAGATGTGAAATGCCTCGATGAACACTTGCATCGGAATATTTGGAAAAGCAATGTTTCTGGGGTTAAATTATCGGGCATTAAATATTAATTTTTTTTAGCGCATTTCATTTAAAACCGTCTTTGTTCTTCAACTTATTTTCACTGCGTGGCCCTGTTTGTGTTTATGTCATCCAAGCATGGCGTTTTAGTCATCTCGACCTCGTTACACTCACCAAGTGTTTTAAGGGTTAGTTTCCATTCAGTTGTTTCGCAGAAAAGACTCCATAATATCATAAACTAACTTATACCTCAAACCTGAAAATTAACGTCAGGAACAAATTAGCTATTAATAGTAGCAATTTAATTTTCTGTAAAATCCTACTACAAGTTTATTCATATTGATTTTATGCCTACCATAATATGGAAATATTTTAATTTTTAAACGGCATGTCGGGTTTCCAACTTTGTAAAAGAGGAGGAATTTCAGTGACAAGTCTCATTACAGTGAATATTTCATCCGGAAAACCTTTGTTATGTTTTTAAAATTAAATTTATTTTGAAAACCATAATCTCTACAACCTTATTAAAATTTTTAGAATAATATGGTAGTGCTGGAGCAGTTCGGTAAGATCAATGCCTATGTAATGTAGCAAGTAGTCCCATCTACTTCTTCTAATAAATAAAACAGTGTGTTTGTTTCTATGTATGTTTGTTTGTATTTATGTACGAATGTTCCGCATACAAATCTACACCTGTGGAGAAAAATTCACCAAATTTCGTACACGTGTTCTTTGCGATCAGGAAACGAACACTGTCGTGGTGAGACACGTCTACCACACCCCATGATCGGTGGTGGAACGGGATGGAGATATTCAAACCTGCTAAAACGCCGATATTTAAGTCGGATATTTTAGAGGTCAAAGAGATCGACAGTATTTCTACCGATGTAATATGATTATAATTTCAACCCCTTACTGACTGGGAAAGGAGCATCCTTAGGGGTTGGGTTGGCGGACGTTACAAGAAATTAACGCTAATACAACCGTGATTGGAGTAAAATTATGGGTTATGGATGTCGCTGACTTTGTTTAGGACATTAAACTTGCCATTTAATCTTCAGGGGCGGTGGTGGACGAGGGTGTAAATTTTCGAACACGTTAAAACCGCCGATATATTCGGCAAAAGAAACTTTATTGTGGTCATTGAGTTCAATCCCAAGTCGGCATGAGAGGTGGGCATGTTTAGGGATAAGGGTCGAGGTGCGTTACTTTAAAATAACGCAAAAACAATCAAGTTTGGAGTCAAATCGGTGTTTGTGAGCATATGACAACCCGGGAAACTTTATTAATTAAGTCAGAAAACTTGTTCTCATGTTAAAGTATTTCTTTACAACTCGTCACTATTGTCTACTAGGCGTTTTATGATGAAAATAATTGAAGGAGAGATACAATGGATTTTACATTGAAAGATTACGTGCATAATTATTATAATGATATTCATTCAATCAAGTTTTGTTTTGTTACTTCTCAAGCAAGAAACTGAGACTTGACATAATTATGTTTATGAAAATTTGTCATGAAGTTTTAACGCAACTGTAATTTACATAAAGATTAAACGCAATTACTAAGTACATATGAGATATTGTAGCATGAAACACAGACCCAAATTAAAAAAAATAATAGGGGAATTTTATTGGGTTGCATGTGTAGCAGTGGAGGAGTTAAAAAAGTTTATTTTTTAACATGACGGACAAATAACGGATGATGATATACTGTATCCTAGGTTAAAATCTGGACAGTTTATTGGGTAGTTGAAGTAAGACGTAGTTAGTTAAAGCAGGATAGAATTTACATAGGTTCCTCGAACGTGAAGGTCAAGGATTTTATAGGTACACCAAGATGAATAAATTGTCTGTTGTTTGGGACAAAGAAAACAGGTACGAGGCAAATGTGGGGAACATGGGTATAATAAGGAAAAATGTGATAAGGAAAATGTTACTTACCATACGGCCGCTTCATACCATCATTCTTGCCCGCGAGTTCAAAGTGTAAAGGTAAAACGGAGCGTGCAGATGGAAAGTAAACTTTTGCGGCCGTGTACAGTTCAGACTCTGACTCGAAGGATTTCAAACTGTAATATTTTATGATTGAGCCTATAGGCTAGCAGAGAAGTTTGATCATGTGGATTAGTCGCCAACTTCAGTTCAAGCAAGGCCTCAGTTTTCTGCTGAACGAGTCCTAAAACGCGTTTCATGGATCAGGAACCCCACACAACTACAAGCGAATGTCAAGCACTTGATATATTTCATCGCTTGTTTCTGGAATTATGGTTGAAAACTTACGGAGCGATTAAGGTGTCTTTCAGTATAATAAACAATGATTTCAAATGAAAAAGTTCTAAACACGTGGCTTCATCCTTTTTCAGGCAAATAGTTGCTGATAATATTTACACTGGAAGTGTGCAAGAAGCAACTCGTGACTTGTGACGTCACATTTAAGTTATCAGTGTGGAGATCAGAGGACAGCGGTTTGATCATTACTTTGTAAATGTTTATTTAGATTGTCAGTGGCTTAATTGTTATTATACGGGAGCAGATTCGTGTACTATGAATGAAACACGATTAATAATTGAATGTTATACTTTAATGTATGTATAATTCAAAAAATGAAAAAAATTACGTCTGACTGTAAATAATTAATAACAAAGATAGACAATTCAGACAAAAATGTGATCATATAAAATACCACACAACGTGTCTGGGATTCTTATCCCTTTTCCCAGGTGCGAAGAAGAGCCTAGAGCGACACAACTGCACTTGTCAGTTGATAAAACTCAAAAGCGACGAAAACACAGCGACAAATGGGAGAGCCGAAGGTTTAGCGTAACAATAAGGGAGCAACGACAATGGAAAGCATAAGGTTGACCTTAAAAATAAGGAATCATAGCAATTATTGACTTTAATAGTGTATGTTTGTACATTAATTACTGTGATGTTTGATTTAATGTGAAGCATCCCTGAAATGAGTTTGCAATTGTACCTCGTGTCAATATCTAAAATCTTAGCATTTCGCCAATCAAATGTATGTTTCGAATTGATTATATGTTTGGAGACTAAAGATTGTTTATCAACGGGAAGTTTGATATTAGATATATGTTCCTTGACACGTGTATTAAGGGAACGTTTTATTTGCCCTATGTAGCAATAATTACAATTACATCAATGGATTTTCTACACAATACAATGTTTGTTGTAGGTGTCAAGTGAGTCCTTGTGGTTTTTAATAAAGTGGGAAAGAGTAATAGTGGAGCTATAAATGATGGATATTTGATATTCTTTGAATATTTGGATAAATTGGTAATGTAGAAATTTGTAACAAGGAAGTACGAGAAAAAAATTGGCTTAAGGTGTTTGAGGACGATTGACAGTAGGATATTAGAATTTGTTCAATCTATTGTTTATGTGTTTATTAATAAAATTTAAAATGTACTCATTAGAGATTAAAATATTTCGGACAATGTTTAAGTTGCTTTGATGGAACTTGGAGTAAGAAAGTAAAATACCTGTATCTACAAGATTGGATACCATAGCTCTCTTTTACTTTAGAGGATTATGAGAAAGATAATTGAGAACACGTCCGGAGTATGTAGGTTTCCTGAACTAATTGGAGAGAATGGAAGTATTGTGAATGGATACAGTGACATCAACGAAATTAAGAGAATGGTTAAATTCAATTTCATGGGTGAATTGTAAGTTGGGATGATAATTATTGAAAGTATTGACTATAAGGTTGATTAGAGAGGTATTAACAATACAAAAATTGTCATATACATATCTGATATAGCAAATACGTTTAGTATGTCTGATTCATTGGCCATTTCTTTTATTATGATGGAAATATATATTTCGCGTAATTTTTTGAAAAACTATAAAATATATATTACGGTTTTAACTCAGCCGTATTATATTTTATAACCTATCCTATGATTTAAAGTTTAACTTTTTCTTTGAATATGTTTATTTAATTTGTCAATGTCTTAAATATTTTATACGGGAGGAGATTCGTGAAGAATGAAACTTATTATTAATAATTAGAGGTTATATTATAATAAATATCAGATTTATTTATCATTTCTTTTATTATGAAATAAACACTTTTCGAGTAATTTCAAATAACTATAAAGTAAACTGAGTGCAGATGTACCAAAAAATACACATCCGGAAAACAAGTTTAAAATATGATACGTTTCGCGCCGAAATTTTCTTTACTCTGTCTCCTATGATGTGTCTTCAAAACTTTCCAAGATATAAAAATGGTTTCTATTCATGCAAGAACTTTCACTATCGCTGTTGGCGAGCTCCTACACTACTGATGCAACTTCTTGAATGTTTATATTTTACAGGCGTAAATGCAGTCTTATATATTGAAATTACAGGAGAGGCAGCTAAAATACGTGTAAGGAAAAAGCACCCCGAATATTAAACTTAAATTTAAATTAAATACGTAAGCAAACGTAGATAAATAGGTAAATACATACTAATAGAACAAAAGGTGGATAGGGAACTCTAAGCACTCAGCACCTACTATTGAGGCAAGAAAGATATGTTCAGGAGTACATGGTATGGAAGTAAGCTGATCATGGTCCATTTAATTCCTATTTACTTAGATTTGGGAAGATCCTGTCTCCGGGCTGCATAAAAAGTATGATTATAGGAAGACTTCAAGTTCATTTTTAATTGTCTTACACATATGCAGAACTGAACATCAGAGAAAGTGAGGACTACCGAAACACTTTTTTAATTGATCTATTTACAGTCGCATTAACTTCTCAGGTCATTAGCGACTAATTATGGGTACTCATATTTGCCTTTTCGGTGGACTAATTGACTAATTCTCTCACGCACGCAAACATACATGCCCTCACCGGTGTTCGAACCCTGGACCACTGTGATGCGAAGCAGTTACGCTGACCCCTACACCACAGGAGGTCGGTGGAAATAGTTTTTGGAGGCTTTGGGTGCCCTGTGTCGGCTGCTAATCAAGTCAAGGAGGGTAGATGTTGAAAGAAGGCGGAACGCTGTAGCCTTCCTAGGGAAACCCGGGGGAAAAAAGGGTATTTTTATCTAGTCAGGCTTACATTCATTAGAAGCTGAAAATCAGTCATTTGACATTGGAGAGCCAAATGTCGGTGAAGTAGTGCTTACTCTATCACCCGGAGAGGAAAGCACGGTAATTCTTGTGTTTGCTCTATCCTGGACTTCGACTCAATCTGCGCGATAACGAGATACTGACTTAATCTGCGAACCAAGTTGCGTGGGTGCTTGGCTGAGCGACGCAGTTTCAGAAAACAGTAGTGCGTTGTGGAGGATAGGGAGCACTGTATAATAATACTTATATAATTAGTCTTGTCTATAAACTCATTGAAGACACTTCTATGCTGCCGATTTTGTTTAGGTTTTAAAGCCCGATTAAATTTATAAATCATCGTGACTATTTCTTGAATTAATTGCGGTATGTTTTGGTCTAATTAAAGTCCTAATTAATACGATCCCAATTGTGCCAGTCCCTACTTAAAATTATATAGGAAGCGACTATTAAGTTTGTTTTTGTTTAACTTTTGTTATTTATTTTACAGTTATGGTTTTCTCAAAATAACGGGATTAATATATTGAAATAATATAATATTTATATGAAAAATAAAAATTTATTCACACGATCAATGTCTATTAAATAAATTTTATTTGTAATCATAATTATTCACTTATTTAATTCACCAAATAAATTCTTGAATTCCCCAAGGATGTGTCCTCGGTCCCATACTGTATAATATATACACGTCGGACTTACCCACTTCTAACAGAATTACTCTAGCAACATTCGCAGATGACACAGCTGTACTCGCATCGAATCAAAACCTTGTTGTAGCACCCCAACTCCTATAAGAATACCTAAATAAATTGCACACCGGGCTCAAACGATGGTGCATAAAAATAAACAGCTCAAACACTGCTCATGTAACCTTCACACTGAGTAGAGAAACTTGTCCACCAATACAACTAAATGGGCATCAAATTCCATAAATAGATAACAGAAAATTATCTGGAAATTCATTTGGATAAAAGATTGACATGGAAAAATCAAATAAAGAAAAAGAAATCAAGATCATTCTCTACAAAACTATTCTGAGAACAGTGTAGACTTGTGGGATACAATTATGGGGCACAGCATGCACCTCCAGCATAAATATGCTGAGAAGATTTCAATCCAAAGTGCTAAGAACATTGATCAACGCGGTACGTGCCGAACAACGTCATTATTAGTGATCTAGGAATAGACACTGTTTGTGAAACAATACATAAATTCAATATCGTGACAGAATTAGTGAACATCAAAACAAACTTGCCATGTGTTTGTTCGAAGAAGATGACAACATACGGCGATTCAAAGGGTTTCAACCTTCGGGCCCATCACATAAACGTAAATAATTAGTAATTTGTACTATATTATGTTACTTTATAGTCAATGAACTACTTCATGCAATTTATTTAATATATTACAATATTTACTAAATGTCAAGAGACAGATTGTAAAGAAAATTGAGAATAATAATAATAATAAATTAATTCTTTTCGGTACTATAATGACTAATCAATAAAATATCAGATTTAATTGTCCCCCCTAAGTAATCATTAGAAATTATTTTAGAGGTTGTATTTTTCTGAACCATGACAGACAATATTTATTTATTGAATTAATATTTTCTGTAATTGGCCATAAAATTGCATTATCTATTACAATACATTGTTGTAGTACGTAATGTCCTCAATTCAGTTCACATCACAAAATAGCTGGTATAATCCCAATGTATAAATATGTGTGGAAAAATTATAAAACGTTTAATAAAGCAATTTTTGACATATTTCAGATAGTTTATTTACTTCATTTAGAGTGTTACAGCGTTTCGATACGTGTTCGTGTCTTCTTCACGATTTTCCTAATTATTGTAACACACTATCACTAAAACAAATAATTTATTTATTAACTTCACTGAATTTAGAAAGATGTTTATTGTTGAATTTGGACAAAGACCTTTATTCATATTTATATCTAAAAATTGTCATAAAAAGTGACTTTTAATTACTTTTTTGACCTGCATACAATATTAAAATACATGGTGAAAATAAGAAAAATGTTCGAAATTAAAACGAGAACTTTGACTTTGTAGAGTATTTGTTGCAGCACTTCACGTGAATATTTTTATTAAATAACGAGGCTCGAATCTTTTGCGGCTCTTAGTCACCTGAGTTTAATAGTCCTTTTCTAGTTTGTTTCGATGAACACTTAGTCTGTAATAAATCTCTTCAGATTGTCGTTAGTCTTGTCGAATTATTCCGTTCGATACAAACCATGGGACCTTTGCCAAGGATCTTAGGACTTCTTTATAATGTCGATGTTTGATCTGCCAGCTGTGCGCAAAAGCTGTATCCCATATGACTAAATTGATAGTTGTTTTATAAAATAATACTTTACTTTCCAGTGTAAGGTGTGAATCCCGCTCCATGAGCCAATACATTTTCTTCAGGTTTAGTTGTTTGCGTATTTTCATAATATATGTTTCCACCATTTAAGGCGACTACCTAGGTGCCTTCCAAGGTACTTAAAAGTTTGTCATTTAGAACTACAGTAGGAAAAGTACGTCTTCTAGTTGTGAACGTGACTCGAGTTGTTTTGGATTCATTTGTATGAATACGCGACTTTTTTTACCACTGTAAATTCTCAGAAGTTATGATTTGGTCTAAATGGGATGATAGTATCGTTGTATCATCAACGAATGTAGCAATTTGATGAGACTGCAAGATCTGCAGTAAATATGAGATGCAACAGCGACCCTAGCACACTACCTTGGGGAACGCCAGCTCTGATAGGAAATAGAGCGATGTGTGGGCTTCTCTATACCTAACAAAATAATGTTTGTCTGTAAGATATGACATCAATATTTCTAAATAAATGAAGGGTAATACTTTTGTTATTTCAAATAACAAGCCATAGTGCCAGACCTTATCAAAGACCTGCACAATATTGATAAAAACGCCTTAGAAGATCTTTATAATCCTGTTTACTATTCTGAGGACTTGCTCTATTGTGGAATAGTTTTGGCGAAATCCAAATCACTGATTAGATATATTGTTATTTTCCATTATTATGGGTGTTAGTTTTTGAAGTACTCATTTCTCAAAAAATTAGGATGGTATTGGTAGTGTGCTAATCGGTCTGTATAGTGACAACTATCCTTTAGGCTTTCCAGGTTTTTAAATCATAATGATTGCAGCAACTTCCCACTGCTCTCGTACATATCACAGTCTTAGTACCGCTTTTTATAATTTAATCTTGTCTCTGGAAACTCTTGAAGAACTTAAGCCGTAATTAGGTCATACCCTGGGGATTTACGAGGATTTTAGCGCGTCAGAATAGTATTCTTGACTTCAATTGGTAATTAAGTATTTTTAATAGTTTTGAAGAAAGATAAGATAGTATGTTCAATAATGTATTCAGATATAGAAGAGGTTTCTTTTAATAACTCTAGCTGAAGCGGAAAATCGTGTCAAGTATTAATTTTATGAATCCATGTTCTTCGTTTCCTAAAAATATATAAATAATTTTAAGAAACAGGGACAGCCGGGTAAATAATTGTTTAATTGCTTATTATTCTAATTACTTGACACGATTTTCAGCTACAGTTAATAAAAAAAACCTCTTCTATATCTGAATAAATAATTGAACATACTATCTTATCTTTATTCAAAACTATTAAAAGTACTTAATTACCAATTGAAGTCAAGAATACTATTCTGACGCGCTTAAATCCTCGTAAATCCCCGGGGTATGACCTAATTACGGGTAAAGTTCTTCAAGAGTTGCCAGAGACAAGATTAAATTATAAAAAGCGGTACTAAGACTGTGAAATGTACGAAAGCAGTGGGAAGTTGCTACAATCATTATGAACTCTTAAATTGTTTTTATTAAACAAATATTAACATGAAAAGTTATTAGTAATTACAAAATTATTAAGAACAACATTAAAAAGCAATAAACCAACTCCTGAAGCACAACTTTCAAATGCTTTGAAGTGTTTATATATATATATATATATATATATATATATATATATATATATATTGTAATAATTAAATATAATAATAATGGATGGGCGCTTTTAAATGAATAACTATTAACTTTAAACAACTAACAAAATTTATTATCAATTTTAAAACAAGTATAAAATACACAAAATATTTGGGATCTCAGGGTCTTGAACTGGGTTTGATAAATGGCAGAATTTATATAATCAAAATTACTTTTACTTTTATGGAAATCAATGCGTCTGAACATAGACGAAATTTGTTGCGGAAGAAATAATACTAAAGATTGAATTTAAACAATTTTAATTTTATCAAGAATTAACTATCTCATTTTATCGATAATTAAATAATTAAAGAACGATCTGACTTTTATCTTTTAAACACGGTTTACAAATGATTTTAAAGTTTTTCTCTACTTACGGCCGCCCAGGTCTCTTTTTTAGCTTTTCGTGCACAAATTTGGGCACATCACTGATTCTAAGTACTCACAGACTCTAAATGTTCACAGGCTTTAATTGGCGTAGTTTGTTAGTTGGTTTAACACAAATTGGTTGGTTCTCGATGCTTTACTGCAACCTGGATTTGTAGATCTCGTGACTTTGGTTGAAAATGGACTTCATTGGTTTGTCTACGGCCAGAATGATGAATCTACGCTCGACCACCGAATACACACTAGTTGCTCTGTCTCCTTCCCGACTGAATATTGCTTTACTTTTTAATATTTGAAAGCATGTTTGTGACTGGACCACATTCTTTCGTTCTGACTGCCGACTGTAAAACTTTTCGTCTGATCTATTCTCTGTCTGCTGCCCGACTGTACTGTTCAAATTTTCATGACTTCGAATTTTAGTCTTTTCTCCTCGCTGCCTACTGCCCGACTGTCAAGCTTCGTCTCGTAAATTTTGAGCGCGTAAAAACCTTCTCGACTGATCAACAATGTTTTCTTTGCCTTGCCGGTTTGTTGCGGCGTCCGCTCTATATCCACTAATAATGAGTCCTCTACAATTCAACTTTTCAATTAGAACAATGCCTTAATTACCAATTTCTACAATATATATATATATATATATATATATATATGTATATATTCACCACATCTTATGATTTTATATATATATATATATATATAAATATTATAGAGATCAACCAACAATTTGTAATGTAAGTTTTATTTAATAATTTTTCTTTAATATTACTGTCGGCGTAATTATTGAGGCCTGAGACTGAAAATGTTTATACGTGATTATTGTCGTTTAAGCGTATGTAATACGCACAGAACTCTGGCGGAAACATTCAGTGTGTTGAGTGTTGTGTCTTAGTTATTGTAAATTACTCACATTCAGCACAACGGGAAGAAAGTAACTGAAGGGTGGCGTTATTTGTGTGTTAGAGTGATTTTTTTAAATCAAACTTAATTCGTTTGTTAGACTACTTAATTTGTAATTTAAACGAATGACGTGATACTCAATGATGTGTACACGGAAACTGGATTATTGTATGTAGAGTTATTGGTGCCTGACCTGGGTGGTTAAGGAGCTTTACCACTGTTTTTTTGGGAGCTCAAATGATATAGTTGATGAAGAAGTCTATTTTGAGAGGCTGACCAGTATCGGTCATGGCGAAAGAGTGTGTTGGTCATGGAGTTCAAGTCTGGTTTAGAATGCAAATGAAAATGTTTTGAGGAGCTTGTCTTGGGGACTTTAACCAATCTAAAAAAAATGGGACGACGTAAAGTTCGTGAACAGTTGTCTGAGAGGCGTCCGGTGGGCCGGAATTTGGTAATATGAAACGATATAGTAATCAGTGTTATGGCCTGTTGTTTAAATACTTTCTTCAAAAGTAAATAACTCTGAAGTGCACAATTCATACGGTACCAGAGCAGCTGTAAATAAAATAGTACATATAACCTTTATTTTGTAAACTTTTGCGTAAATATTATTTACCGTCAGATTTCTCTGGTTTTTTGTTAGATTCTTTTATAGAATTTTGTTATTGAAAATTTAATTTGTATTTATTTTGTAACTCATTTTAACAATTGAAAATCACTATCACTATCAGAGGCCTAGTAGGTGGCTTTGAGTTTATGGGTATAATTAAAGATGTGGCATTTAAAAAAATGAACAAAAGTTAAAGTAAATCAAAATTTGTATAAAATAATTTTTTTTTTAACTTAGAAAAACAATTTCTTTAAATTCAAGAAATAATCGTTTAAATTATATTTTAGTTTAATGAATAATTCATAATTTAATGAATAATTCATAATTGGCTGCAACGTGGTAGAATTTTTATTATTATATAATTTTGAATATTACATAATTTGGCACTCCAACGTGGACCTTGTTCATTTTATGATTTTGTATATGTATTGTAGGGCGATAGTTTTATTATTGGTATATATACATATATATATATATATATATATATTATTTTAATTTAATTAGATATTAGCAAGGGTTGAGAGCTTGGCAAGTTGGAATTTGACCAGGCGGCCTCCGTGACGGAGAGATAATCCCTTAGTCTTAAGCACGTAGAATGTTGACCCTCGGAAGTTACCTGTACTGTCACACCGTGGGAAAAGGCTCACTAACAATTTCACAATATTGAATTAATCACATTTCTTGGTTCAGGAAAAATCGATCCAAAGATGATCGAGACCATCGATATTTCACATCCAGCGAGGGGACTGTAAAGAAAGTGTAGAGGGGCTCCTCGACGAACCGTCGCCAGAGACGGACGTACAGTCACAAACTTGCAATTTTCCAGAGGACTCGGAGAGATCCAGGGTACCACATGATCACGGCCAGAGATCAACGCGAGGTAACTGCCAAGTGTCTCAATCCTTGACGCGCCTGGGGAATTACCGTAAACCATGGTTTAACTTGGGAATATGGGATCCGATTGTTTTGCTCGGCTGAACACGCATAATTTGTATTTATTTTATTTTATTTTTCTCATGTTCAGTTAAATTATTATTAAATTCTGTAAAATATTCCTTTACTTCATCATTTAATAAATCTACCACTACAGTATATATATATATATATATATATATATATGTGTGTGTGTGTGTGTGTGCGTGCGTGTGTGCGTGCGTGTGTGTGTACGTCATTTACTTAATATGATGAGAGTTTCTCGGTTTGAGACATTAAGCAGGACGCGGGCAGTACCATGCAAGACGATAATCATCACTATGATGCAGAGAGTTGCAGGAAAGATCGTGCAGGTGTAAATATGTGCATATCCCGCAATGAAATCGCATCCCGCATCTTTCCCGCTCCCGTCACCGTTCCCGCAGTCCCACACCGATGTGAGAGGGTCTTTAAAGTATTTGATCGGTAAATACAGTTGAAATGGCGCTTCAAGGTGTTGATAAATTTATTTCTCTACTTTTGCGGTAGTTTGATAGTCAAATTGGTTGAAAAAATTCGTTAGGTGTCTTGCATAGTCAAACGCTTTAACATAGTCGTTTCAAAACCAGGTGTTGTCGTCAAGTCGAATAGGTGGTTTATGTCGCTGGGGTTGTTTTAATCTTCGTTGCTCTCCAGGGTGAGTAGTCAGTGGTTTCAGGAGATGTTAACTGTCTAACACAGTTTCGTATATTATTGTTTTTAATATTTCGTTGGGTATTTTTAAGTTTATCTGTATGTTTATTAAATTTCCTGTTGTCTTCAGGGTGTTTAGTTGGGAGAAAATCATGAAAAACGAACATGTATCGAAACGTTGTTTCTCTTAGAGAGTAAATTTGGTGAAATTATTTAATATGTTATTTGTTACAATAATTTGGAAAAACCCTGAAGATGCCAACAAATATCGAAACGTTGTTATTCGCTAAATGACACAAATAAAGTGTCTGTAATCGTCAAAAAATAGCTTTATTAATTCAAAAACAGACGTAAAATTAAAACTATTAATTTTAGCATAAATTATTATAATTATAAAGTGATGTGTCTTACGTCGATAACAGGCACATATTCTGAAATTTAGCGCTCCATTAACTCCTATTGTCAGCATCTTCTTTTGAAATCTAATATTTTTCTTCCTTTCAGTCTTTGATATACTGAGCCCTTCTTCTTCCAGGTAATATACAGTTCATCATCTTTAAGTGTCATGTAGGGAATAGCTCCATCGCAGTATATATGCGATTCCGTTCGAAGAACAAATCTCAAATACTTTTTCATCTACTGTTCTTAGTACCTCTTCATTTTCCAGCCTATCACCTCACTTTATTTTCTCCGTCCTATTCTAGCACTTCACTTCAAAGATAGACTACGAAGCGTAAGTAATGGAAGATATCAAGCAAAAATGAGTGTAAAAACTACTCATAAAAGGAATGCGACAGTAAAAGACAAAGTATAAAAGTGGATCAAAGTTTCCTGGAAAGAACAAATAAAAAGATTGAATCGCAAAGGATAATAATTCGACCTTGCGTGATAATATACGGAATAAATAAATATGGAATAGGTAAATTTGTTATTCTGAACAATGAACGGAATGAAGGAATAGGAAACTGGGAGTTGTGTTTGTTGAGTAATGAAATTGAAACAACATGTGTAATAGAAATGGTCATTTATTCTGTTAACAATTTATCATACCTACTAGAATTTATAGATTTCTCAAATTTGCAATGCCCGAATTTTTTGCCCGAGAGTATTTAAATTATGCAAATTGTTATCCTACCCGTATTGAGGCCTGAATGTAGTATAAAAAGAACCCAGGTGTGGATATTGCAATTAATCCAATAAACGCCGATTTCCTGTGGCGCTTTCCCGCAAATGCTTCCGCAATAATTCCTGTCCCCCCGGCCGAGTTATCGCCTCTTCCGTTCCGAACGCTTGACGGACAGACGTGGACGTGGCTTCGGCGTCCCAGATGACGCGTAAACAGTGCGCTTAATGGAAAAACTCGGTCAGGCGACACACCAAGAAAAATGCAACATCATAATCATTATTTTTTAATTGATGGTTTATAATCGCCGCGTTAACAACTTGGTCATTTGCGACCCATAAATAAATTACAAATAGTTCTTATTTACATAAGCTGCGATTTTAATAATATACATACAATTGAACAGTTTGAACGAATAATTACACATTTCAAATGTGGCTTTCTTACATTTACATTTTAAGAATTCGCATTTGTTAATCATTTATAATAATAATTGGATAATTCATTTTATTAACTTGTTTGAAACTGCGACTGTTGCAGATTCCACTGTACTGCAGTCATAGACTGTTTTTATTAGGAGGAGGCGTCTGCTTCTGAATATGTATCACTCTCTTGTTTCTTGACTAAATTTATGAGCCTGTTTATTCTACTTTTTGCCGTTTTATCATTTAAGTGTGGGTAAAAAGATTCCAATATATTTATGAATGATGTAGAGGATATTTGGTAATTTCTAATCACGGTCCTTGGGTTCTTTGAATCCATAACATTTAGAATAAGAGTCTTTAACTGTTCCAAAGGGATAAGTGGAGCACTTTTTTCTTCATATAATATTTTTAGCAGACCTAATGATTGACTAAGCGCCTTATATTTATGATCCTGAATGTTTTGTTTGGTTTTCTTGGCTGGATTAAATATTTTCGACGTATAAATTGTTTACTGCATTCTTGAGCACTAATTACGTTATACGTAGAAAAATTTAAACGATAACCAAATTTCAGTGTCCTCTCACAAATGTTTTATTCCATAAAGTATTTGTAGTAGCTTTTAATCTTATTGCCAGGCATTCTGAAGTCCACATTATAAATGTTTCATTAACACAGAAACTGTTTTCAACAGAGCTGGCCGAGTCCCAGTTTATTTTAGAGGAATTTTTTTTTATTTGTCACAATTTTTTTATTAAAAACATTTTTTTAACCTTTCGAAATATATAATTACAACAAAATTTTCACGAAAAACATAAAGCTCTTCTAACATATTAACGAGGACAGAGGTTTAAGACGGCCGTAACCTTGACGAATTCATATCCTTCATTTAATTGCACTATTCGATCATACAGACTGTTCACGACTATTGTTATATACACACTGTTCGCGATTTACGTCAACATCTACAGTTAACACCATTTCTACTTGATCATGAAGTTTAGTCGAAATTTGTATGGACGGATTACCTGTTATAGACTTAACTAAACTGGATCTGACAGACTAAATTAATTACCTCACTGATTCACTCGAATGCGATATTCGCTTTATGCACAGGGTAAACCTCGGCTGTTATTGTCTTAAGGCGAAGACGAAACGTCTCCAATGTTCCATTGTGAATGTCGCCTTTCTGGTTCCGCAAATACAGCCCGGTACTGAAAATAATATTTCTCAGGAGGTGTTACTTATTTTAATTACTTATTTTTTATTTTATTTTTTATATAAATTAATACTTGATACTACAAATTCTGGTAATACTAATTTTACTGAGACAATTCACACTTAAAACAACAAAAGTTTTACAAATATTACTAACTAAACTAAACACCGAATTTGAAGCATTTTACAAAAGAAAAATTGTTTTCAGAAACGTTGGGTAGTATTTATTTGGTCACTTAATTTTGGTTAAATGGCTGCTTCTTTATTTCACTAGCCTTCATCTAATACAGTCGTTTCCATATTTCCATTAAAATTTTTACCTCATCAAGGTACATTAAGTATCTCATACTGTTTCTCTTCAAAGAACATAGAATGATAGTTAACAACAAGACGTAATACTGAAACATTTCATGTAATTACAGTATCAATTTAAAATTTTATTTGCCAAAAACAGACAAAAGAGGTATTGATATAAATAAAATACCAACTGTATTGTGCGATTATGTCGCTCTTGTCTCTTCTGTTTTCTTGGAATCTGAAGAAATGAACAAGGTTTCCAGAAATGTTATATGGTATTTACATCATTACTTCTTTCGTCTGTATTTGGCTATTTTATCTTATGATTCATTTTCAAAACAGACGTGTATTTTCACTTTGATATTTTTAAACTATTTAAGATTTGTGTTAGAAGTAATAGCCCTTTAATTTAGTCTCAAGTTCTTTTCATTTATTGAGTTAAAAGTGCAATAACGTATTCTGGTGAAAGTAATCAAATATTATTTATAGCGAAAAGTACTAAATATATATTATGTAAACAAAATTTCTGATCCTTATATTTTTATAATTAAAAAAATGCGGAATTATTTCTCTCAGGGTCCCATTATACAGCTGAGCAATGGGGACGATTTTTTAGATATTTACGTAATTTTATTAATTTTCTAAAAGAAAAGTTTTCTGGATTCAAAAATTCACACATGAAAATTATGAAGGTTATAACCTCGTTTGAGAATGTCTTACTGTTACTAATTATCGTTCATGAATATGTGTAATATGAACTGACGTCTTCAATGCGCGTTCGGGCAGAAATTTGTGTTTACTGTTCGTCAGTAGTTGTTTTTTGCTTCACCTCGGCCAATCTCCTCTCCACTTTTGTTCTCTCCTCAAGTGTTTCTGAAAATCAATACAAGTCCTCCTCTAAATCAACAACTGCTCTTGCCACTCACCAGTTCTCTCCACAATCGTTCACAATTTTCCCTTCTACATAACTTTTTTTCTCGTCGACGTCTCTACCCCCCCCCCCCACCCCTTGAAAGATTAATATTTCCTTACGTTCAGGAACCCCTTGACGGGGATTCTGCTACAATGGCAATTCTATATCTTATAAATAAAAAAGAGTGTATGTATGTTTGTATGTTTGTTTGTATGTTTGTTTGTATATTTGTATGTTCGTTATACAAATCTACACCGGTAGAGAAAATTTCACCAAATTTCGTACACGTGTTCTTTACGACCAGGAAACAAACACTGTCGGGGTGAAACATGTCTACCACCCCCAGAAGTGGGGGTGGACGGGGGTTGAAATATTTAAACATGCTAAAACAGCCGATATTTTAGTCGGATAATAATTTTTAGGGGTCCAAAATATTGATGGTGTTTCTACCGATGTTTTCTGAATATAATTTTCATCCCCTACACCCTGGGAAAAGGGCACCCTTAGGGTTTGGGGTGGAGAATACAAATCTATACCGGTGGATCAAATTTCACCAAATTTCGTACACGTGTTCTTTGCGACCAGGAAAACATCACTGTCGGGGTGAGATGCGCCTACCAACCTCAGAAGCGGGGGTGGACGGGGGTTGAAATACTTAAACATGCTAAAACAGCAGGTATTAGATGTGGATAAATATTTTCGGGGTCAAAGATATTGATTGAGTTTCTACCGATGTTATCTGAATATAATATTCATCTCCTACGCGCTGGGAAAAGGGCACCCTTAGGGTTTTGGGTGGAGTTGCTTTACAGAAAAATAACGCGAATACAACCGAGTTTGGAGTCAAATCGAAGGTTATGGATGTCAGTGAGTTTACTTCGGATAAATATTTTTAATTGCCCATTTAACCCGAAAGGGTGGGAAATTCAACCCTTTCCACCACGGGAAAGTAGCAGATTTAGGGGTGGTGTTTTCATACTATTTTAACATTAATAACGACATTTAGTCAAAAATAAAAGTGTTTCAAAACCATTGTTTTTTATACTCTTTTAAAAAGTTTTTATATTATCTTATAAATAAAAAAGAAAGTATGTATGTTTGTATGTTTGTTTGTATGTTTGTATGTTCGTTATACAAATCTACACCGGTAGAGCAAATTTCACCAAATTTCGTACACGTGTTCTTTATGACCAGGAAACAAACACTGTCGGGGTTAGACATGTCTACCACCCCCAGAAGCGGGGATGCACGGGGGTTGAAATATTTAAACATGCTAAAACAGCCGATATTTTAGTCGGATAATAATTTTTAGGGGTCCAAAATATTGATGGTGTTTCTACCGATGTTTTCTGAATATAATTTTCATCCCCTACACCCTGGGAAAAGGGCACCCTTAGGGTTTGGGGTGGAGAATACAAATCTATACCGGTGGATCAAATTTCACCAAATTTCGTACACGTGTTCTTTGCGACCAGGAAAACATCACTGTCGGGGTGAGATGCGCCTACCAACCTCAGAAGCGGGGGTGGACGGGGGTTGAAATACTTAAACATGCTAAAACAGCAGGTATTAGATGTGGATAAATATTTTCGGGGTCAAAGATATTGATTGAGTTTCTACCGATGTTATCTGAATATAATATTCATCTCCTACGCGCTGGGAAAAGGGCACCCTTAGGGTTTTGGGTGGAGTTGCTTTACAGAAAAATAACGCGAATACAACCGAGTTTGGAGTCAAATCGAAGGTTATGGATGTCAGTGAGTTTACTTCGGATAAATATTTTTAATTGCCCATTTAACCCGAAAGGGTGGGAAATTCAACCCTTTCCACCACGGGAAAGTAGCAGATTTAGGGGTGGTGTTTTCATACTATTTTAACATTAATAACGACATTTAGTCAAAAATAAAAGTGTTTCAAAACCATTGTTTTTTATACTCTTTTAAAAAGTTTTTATATTATCTTATAAATAAAAAAGAAAGTATGTATGTTTGTATGTTTGTTTGTATGTTTGTATGTTCGTTATACAAATCTACACCGGTAGAGCAAATTTCACCAAATTTCGTACACGTGTTCTTTATGACCAGGAAACAAACACTGTCGGGGTTAGACATGTCTACCACCCCCAGAAGCGGGGATGCACGGGGTTTGAAATATTTAAACATGCTAAAACAGTCGATATTTCCGTCGGATAAATATTTTTAGGGGTCAAAGATATTTATAGTGTTTCCACTGATGATATCTGAATATAATTTTCAACCTGTACACCCTGGGGAAAGAGCCCTCCTAGCGTTTGGGGTTGAGAATACAAATCTATACCGGTGGATCAAATTTCACCAAATTTCGTACACATGTTATTTGCGACCAGGAAACAAACACTGTTGGGGTGAGACGCGTCTACCACCCCCAGAAGTGGGGGTGGAGGGGGTGGAAATATTTAAACATGCAAAAACAGTCGATATTTCAGTCGGATAAATATTTTTAGGGGTCAAAGATATTTATAGTCTTTCCACTGATGATATCTGAATATAATTTTCAACCTCTACACCCTGGGGAAAGAGCCCTCCTAGCGTTTGGGGTGGAGAATACAAATCTAATCCGGGGGATCAAATTCTTCATACATGCTAACACAGTCAGATAAATATTTTCCGGGTAAAAGTGATTAATAGTGTTTGTAGCAATGTATGTGAGTAAAATTTCAAACATTTTACGGCATGGGAAAGTTGAATTGTAGGGGTGGTGGTGGAGGAATATTACAAAATTAACTCGAATAAAAACGAGACTGGAGTCAAAAGCAAAGTTATGGATAACGCTGAGTTTAATTATGCTATAAACTAGCAATTAACCTCCCAGGGACGGGCGTGGTCGGGAGTGGAAATTGTCAAACATGTTAAAAAACTTTGCAACTAAATAATTTTTTCTGATCAATGATATTTCTCTACATTTACAGAGATTATAACTTCAACCCCTTTCGGGCTTATCAGTAGAGCACTTTTAGGTGTTGGGTGGAGGAAAGCTGCAATAAAATAACGCGAATACAACCGAAATTGGAGTCAAATCCAAGGTTATGTATGTAGCCCAGTTCAATTATAGCATCAAATTGGCCATTTAGCCCCAAGAGGCGGTAGTGGATGGGATTGAAATTTTCTAACATGTTAAATCATCGATATTAGCGTGGAATAAATAAATGCCGGGACCATTCACGTTGATAGTATTTCTCCCTATGTTGTTTGTAGGCATGATACGGGTGGGGGTGGAGGGGATTTCCTTGAAAATAACGGCAAAACAACCGAGATTCGTATCAAATGGAAGGTAATGGATGTCGCTGAATTTATTTATGACAATCTGGACAACGCGCGGGTATCGGCTGGGTTGGGATGAGTTGACCGGCTGTTTTTTCGTCAATTAAATATATTACGGGATGAATTAGATTAATAAAATTTCCCTATATGTTCTCTGTGTATAATTTCAACCCCTTTCGGACTCAGAAGGGTGCACCCTTAAGGGTGGGCGTGAAGTAGAATTACATAAAAGAAACCAGAAACTATTGGGATTGTCAGTGAGTTTAAATAATTTCCTTGAAAATAACGGAAAAAACAACCGAGATTAGAGTAAAATCGAAGGTAATGGATGTCGCTGAATTTATTTATGACAATCTGGAAACGCGCGGGTATCGGCTGGGTTGAGATGAGTTGACCGGCTGTTTTTTGTGTCGATTAAATATATTTCGGGATGAATTAGATTAATAAAATTTCTCTACATGTTCTCTGTGTATAATTTAAACCCCTTTCGGACTCGGAAGGATGCACCCTTAAGGGTGGGCGTGAAGTAGCATTACATAAAAAGAAACCAGAAACTATCGGGATTGTCATTGAGTTTAATTATGACATTAAACTTGACCGTTTAAGTCCCCGAAGCGAGAGTGGTCGGGGGTGAAAATTTTCAAACATGTTAAACGGTCGATATTTGCGATAATTATTTCCTAGGGTTAGTTACTTTGATAATATTTATACCGATGTTGTTTGTGAATAATTTAACCCCTGTGAGGGGAGCAAGCTTAGGGGTGGGGTGGAGGTACTTTAAATAAAAACCCGCAAAAACAACCGAGATTCGAATTAATTCAGAGACTATGAATGTCGCTGAATCTAATTGTGACAACCTTGGTAAAGCGACGGGTTTGGGAGGTGTTGGGCGGGGGAATAAATTTTCCGACAATGTAATCGGCCGATTCTTGCGTGGAATACATTCTTTTTCATTATCGCATATTTGTGGGGGTGGTCATCTTCTAACATGTAAAAACGGCCGATATATTTAGTCAATGACTTCATCCCCCTTCGGCATGGGAGGTGAGCACATTTAGGGATAGGGTTCGAGAAGCTTTACATAAAAAAACCTCAAAAGTAACCAAAATTGGAGTCTTATGGATGGTTATAGATAAATGACATCTCGGGCAACGCCGGGCACCCAGCTAGTTATAAATAAAACACAGCCTATTAAAGTCAGGTTGTTTAATAGAAATAATACACCGTTCCGTCGCTACTTGCTACCCCTTAAAAATAACGTGATAGTCAGGGACCTACTTCACTGATTGACGTGGCTGAAAATTGTATTATTTCTATTACAAATAATTTTCTGGCCTTAAAATACTGTGTTTTATTGATAATTTACTCTTAAATGGTCGGACATACGTCGTTATCAATGGTAATATTATTTTTGTCGTTCAAACGCTCGTGATGGGGTGAAATCTAGTACCTCATTCAAGTTTAACAATATTGGTCCTAAATAACATGAACTTTTAATAAATTTACGCCTCTGAAATCACAATAAAGCAAAGTTATACGTATTTTTCTTTTATGGCCATTTTGTGAGTGAAATATACAGTATATTAATGTTTTAAAACAATTCATTATATATTAATTGAAAATTTTATTCTATTGACCAATGTTATTCCAACGTAAGTAAAGTATTATATATTTAATATACTTGATTACTAGGTGGGAGTTTGATTTATAATCTTTAATTGATAAATAAAATAAAAGAATTTAATTAATTTTAGAATAATAATTTAATAACAAAAAATCAAATTTAATATTGACTTAAATTAAAAAATTGAGTTAAAATTTTAAATTAAATGATATATTAGTATTCAAGTAATAATAATCTACTCTTTCTATCGTAAATAGTGTGGTGAACCAAAACGTGGGTTATACCATCCAAACGACTCGAAATTCGATAAAAAAACCTCATGATTCCGTGCCGCCATACGTTTAATTGTTGAGGCTGGTGGGTTGAGATGTTATGCTTATCTGTGGTGTCGTCGGTCTGCGTCGCGTACTTGAGACTGTTGCAGCGTCCATCACTGTCGGACGGAAGTTCTCACTCGTAAATTGTTACCGAACCAAAAATGCTTGGGTCGAGAATTGGAATCGATTTCTCTTTACATCTATACTTCTCTGGGTCACGACCGACACACGAATCCTCTCTACCGTGGCTTGTAACCGAATGCAAGATATTTCTCCTTCCTCCTGCGATTTCGATACTCGAGATCTCGAAATTCCTCTGTTTAAATTTTCCAATTGGTGATAATTTTTATTTTTTTGTAAGACATTTGTTGGCTTCAGAAAATACGGTGAGCAATGAAATGTATTGCGTTTCCCGAAAAAGTATTTTTTTTTTCCAAATGTTTAGTAATTTTTGTGCGTCAGTCTGCGAAACAGATGTTACCGGGAGTCAAATTACTTCGGCTTAATAATTTTGGTGCTCACTTGTAGCTGTTAGGCTCCCTCTTAACACCTTGTTATTGTCCTCAGGTCCATTGTATCTTTTTCCTTTGTACTAAAGACCTCGCAAGTAATCCCGAACATCCAACAAAACGAACGGCTTCCGCCTCCGAAATATCTCGCGTAAAGATCCATTCATTACAGCATTCTTTATAGCATATTGTTTTGAAAAGTTACCGTGACAGTTGGTACTTATTTGAAAATCTTAATAAATATATTAACTATGAAACGTTGGTCTAATATTTTATTATAAACGTATACTGAAATTGTGAAATAGAAAGTAATAATTATGGAACGACCTTTTCAAAACGTATTCTTTTCCGCAGAAGTCTTTGTGACTTGGTGTATTACTTCATAAACACTGTAGTTGTTGTCCATTATATGTATCTAAGTATTCAACCGATATTATTCAGGACTACAACATTTTAATTGGTTTCACTAATTATAGTTGTCCACATTATACTAATTTTTTTTATTATAGGCAGAAAATTAAAAAACGGGGACTATCGTTATTATTAAACGTCGACAAATGAAATAAAATCAATTTTAAGTAAGGTACATTTTGAAAATACTCTCTTGTCTAGAAAGTGTTGAGAGACAGTTTGAATCAATCCATTACGACAATATCGATGCATCACGTAATGTGTGAAATTAATATATTGTAATGATAAAGAAAGGCACTTAAAAGAATTAATAATTAGAGATGGCGGGAGAGGTTTTCTCTTAGGGCAACAGGCTACATGAGTGTAATCCACGTTGTGCAACTCCCCTTTAATAGAATAGGAAGAGATTTGAAGGGGGAATGCGGAAGGGTAGAGGAAGGTAGCCAAGGGTCAACCGGATCATCACACTGTGAGAGCCAATCAGCGCTCAGTCAACAGTCCGTCTCAGCCATGTCAGCATCAGTCATGATATATATTACATGAAATGGAATGGTTCCGGCAGAGGAAACTGTCTGCGAGAGCTATTCTCTCGCAGGCAGTACATGCGAGGGATGTTCTCTCGCAGGAAGAACCTTGTAGGAGAGACAGGAAGAGTCTACCTTTGGGGATGCCTTTTCCTCTCTCCGCTTTTGAACTAAGGTCCCCACAAGCCGAGGCACCTCGGCCTGTTTTGAGAGGTGTATGTTCCGGTGTCACAGACATTGGACATACGGTAAGAGTTGTTCTCTGTTCCCATTGGAACTGGTCGAGGTACGGAGAAGGGAATGCTGCGACCCCGCTATCGGAAGGGCGTGGGACAAGTACGCAATGCCAGACCTACCTGATGCAGGTTTTTCTAGGGTTTGTCCTGTATTACTTTTAGGCGAATACCGGGTAGAATCCTTAAACTATAGCCCGGGGGCCCTAGTTAACCCTTGGCTATCTTTCTCTACCCTTCCGCATCCCCCCTTTCAAATCATTTCCTGTGCTATTAAAGGGGAGTTGCCACCATGTGGATTACCCTCATGTAGCCTGTTACCCTAAAAAATAGGTTCCGGCACTTCGCCTAGAAGATGACGACAGAGCTTTTAGTCGGCGAAACGTTGCGTTTAAATATAATTATGCAAAACCCGTGTGAATGCCGAGAACTATTTATTAGGCAGGACATTGTTGTTGGAGCGCGCGTAAGCTACGGAGCAGTTAGTCAGCCACAAAGTCTTGTCGAATGCAGTTAGCCACGAAACATTGATATATGCAGAAGGAGTGAAATTTTGTTTGACAGCCACAGGACTTTGTGGAATCCAGAGTAATAGAGTCTGGCAGTTGGTGGAACACGTCAGTAAAGGAGAGAATGAAGTTTTGATTTGGTCGTAATTCAAAACGAGAGCGACAATCTACATTTCGGCCGGAGACAATCGTGGAGCTCGAAGTAAAGTCGGCGGATATCAGCGAAACCACAGTTTCCGAACAATTGTGTATGGTGGTCAATACCGGAGCATTGCAAAGTGAAGTAAATTCAGTGATACATGGCCTGTAATGTGTTCATAGTGAAAAGTGTGTTATAAAACCCCTACAATAGTAAGTAAAGAGAAACATTTTAAATTCATGTTGTAAACGTTAAATAATGACAGTACATCGTCAGATTTCGATTTCAATTTCATGTTCATTTATTTCGTTTCATTTTGTTTGAATTTTGAAGGGTAATAAAATTATTTGTTAATAGTGAATGGTAAAAATTTATTGTTCTTTATTTAAAAAGGCCAAATTAAAGATCCTGAGATGAGAGGAAAGGTCATTGTGTATAAAAAAATTGATGTAAAGTTTCAACAAGTAAATTTTGTTAACATAAAATAAATAATTGTGCAGAATAAACCAATTGTTTAAGGGAATTGAACCATTGTAATTATTTTCAAAATCCTTTCGTTCAATATTATATAAATTCAGAAAAAAACTTTACTACAAAATAAATGCATAAATACAAAACATTCATGACCATAAATTTATGTTTCTAATTGTGAATTATAATGGAATATGCAGTTGTAAACATAATAATTGTAATCTAATTACTATCGCTATCGTCACGTAAGTAATTTCTCTCAGAAGTGACTTACTCGCACAGAGAAGATACAATTACAAGAATCATATCCCGACCTCCAGTGGTGAAGAGGTCAGCGGCATTGCCTCTCTTCACAGAAGCCCTGGGTTCGAATCCCTGGTACTGTTATTGAGTGCGTGTTTCTATACTGAGAAACCTCCACCCGTTCGTTCCCCAACGAACAAAGTCATAAAGTCGTTAATGACCTCAGCGGTTGATACGAATATAAATAAAATCTTTTTAAGAAAGAAACATGAACACAAATAAATAACCAATGGTAACAAGTGCATAAGATGATTAACATCTAAAAATAATGGAATTATTTATGTAATTACTACATAAATGTTGAGATGTTTGTGAATATTCTGAGGACTTATTTTTCTTTGAAACCATTCATAAATTACTAATTCATGTGTAGAAAAAATCTCAGCAAATATAATTTCTGTAGTGCTTTGTGTACACACGTTTTATAAATTGTAAAATACGTATTAAGGGTTGAGATTTTGTCAACGTTAAGTTCATTCGTAAAGATTACGTATGTTTCTTGAATATATAAAAACGATTGTTCAATTAAAGTAAAATAACTTCTGCGTGAATCATGTTGGTACAAAATAATGAGAGATGGTCTACATTCATCGTTTTAAGATTTAAAATGTCCGTTTTAGAGGTATATTAATTGCCTACTTCTTTATTTTATCTGTCAATCGAAAACAGTCTGTTGAAATAATTTTATTAGATGAAATACACTCGTATGTTTGGCTCAAATAATTTGTATCACTCTGAATATTGATAGCTTTATCATTTAATCTTATGTGCTCTATTTAGGAAATTACTCTAGCTTGTTACCCGTACCCGTACCTTATATCCAGAATTACAGCATTATTCCAATTAAAGTCATGGTCCCTGCCAAAATAAGTCTCGAAATAAAAATACTTTTCTTCAGGCAGTTTTACATTCAATTAAGTCCCTTTTAATTTTATCTATGTAAACAGCCTCACAGTTAGCACAACGAATTTTATAGACAACAGAATGAGTGTCACTGGTATCTACAGCAGGGGTGCCAAAACGGTCGATCTCGTATATATGTCCATATTCTCCTATTAAATTAAAAAATTACACCGAGATACTTTAAAACTAAACGTGGCTCAGCGATTTATCTTACCTAACAGATGTGACACGTCATTACATACCATTAACTTAGAGCTACAAGGGAAAGATAAAACCATTGGCGACATGATTAGCGCCAGAGACGCTTTCAAAAGTAAATTGAAGCTACTTACTAATCAAGTAAATAGGAACTATTTGAAAATTTTTCCTGCTTTGAAAGAGAGGGAATGTCTTAATTTCAATTACGAAATTTAAGTGACGGAAGTAAGAAATATTCTGAGTTAATTTGAAAGACGTTCTTCCAATTTTTAAAAATTGACGAATATAGATACTTTTATGAGTTATTCGAACGTAATTCCTGAAAAATTTTGGTATTTTATATCTGAAGAGAAATATGTTAAAAAAAAATTCACTTCAAATAACCGGATTCTTACGGTCAACTTTTCTATGCGAATCTGCTTTTATCTGAAAATTATAAAATCGAAATATCGCAGTCGGCTAACTGACGAACAACTGTCATCATGTATGTATTTATTTATTTAATCTACAAATGGGCAGTTTCCCTGGCGGTAGATGCATGAAATTTCAAGGTAATTACAAATTAAATAAGTGAAGTTACAATAAAGGTAAGTAGAGTAAATTAATATAATTATTTTAAAATATAATCTGTTTCAATTATAAATACATGTATTTAACATTATATTATTATTTAAATTAATTATTAATTAAAGGTTAATTTTGAAAAAATTATAGAAGGAATTAATATTGTACTGGCCTGAAAATAAGAAAAGTGGAAATATATCTGAAAATAGAGATTAACTATTTAACTATCTAAGGCGACAAGGAATGTTACTATTTTTCGTTATGGTTTATGACGGAGCACTATCACTTCACTACTCTACCCTATATTCCCCAGAGAGTTCAGATTAAGTCTAAATTTCCTTACCATTAGAGGACTTTTTCCGAAAAGTCTTGCAGGTAAATCGTTCCAGTTATTATTGTCCTACTTAATTTTGGTTCTTGTCCCACTCCCGTCGGATGGCAGGTTTAGGAGGCAGCAGGCCGACTATTCCAATAAGAATTGCGCACAACTCTTTCCGTATTCCCAAGGTCTGCGACCCCGCAACATACATCTCTAAAAACTGACCAGGGTACGGCTTGTAGAAACCTTAGGGTGTGAACATAACGGAGCGTCCAGGCTCGAGGATAGCAGAGAGGCGACCGAAAAAAAGGTGACGTAGACAAATGGGCTCGTCTCGTGTGCAAAACATAAACAAGTATTTTCCCATCGCTGTATCCACAGTGTTTTCTCATAAAGGCTACAATAATTGTTAGTAATTAGTGACTCGGAACTGGCCGATATTTTAATATATAATATTTTTGGACAGTTAAGGCACCAAGAAAAAACATATTTCTTCATAAGTACGCAGAAAACAGAAGGAGCCAGGCCTCTATGTAAAAAATGTGCTATTTAATCAATAGGCGTGATCCTTAAAACGGAGCTGTGCAATGTGGACGGGAAGAGACGCTTCAACCCTGGAGGTTTCAGGTCAGAAGTGGTCTGTATATTTCTCTCTGTCGTACATCGAGAATGAACCCGCATTTCGGTCTCCACTTAGCATATAGCCGTATACCTGCACCCTCGATAACTTGATAAATTATCCAGTCGTTAGTTCGTTCGTGATTATTTGCTATCAAAATGTAAGTACCCATAAATATTGAAAAATTAATCTGGCTCATTTTTGAGATGTGCATTTGTGACCAGACTTCTTCACATCACAACAGATACGTTCTTTATCCTGTCTGGAAGGAAACAGTTGACACTTCACTTTAAAAAATAATACTGTAGAAGAGGAATATAAAATAATCTGTGGCGAAAAAGAAGTAAATTTAGTTACGCCCATCAAGTTCCTAGGTATTTACGCAATAAATTTAACAGAAATACATATACAATGAAACGACTATCCTCCATCTTCACGCAAGAACACTTAATAAACATATACTATGCCAATGGCTACTTCCATTAGTTATGGAACTGAAATTTCGTGATATTCTTCCTTCAAAATTCTGCGACAGGCTTTTGATTTCTCAGAAAAAAGTTATAATATTTATATTTAGTTTTTGAAAAGACTTCACTTAATTATTTGAAAAAAACTACTAACAATCTACTATATATACATTAAAAATACCATGATCATAAAGACGACAAATAACTGCTACGCATATGTAGAGTAAATTATTATAATCCTATAGAACTACAGACTAATTTGGAGTAAGAACAAATATAAAAAAGCTCCAGAATGACCCAGTACTGAAAAGAACGTAATTTTTTAATAAACCATCATACAATAAAAGAGCTCCAAGGTAATCACTTGAAGAAAGATCTTAAATATTTTTTAGAATGTAAAGTAATATATAATCTAGTTGAGTTTTGATATTAAAATTGTAAAAATTAAATGTTTGTTAAACTTTTCATGTAATTATTTTCAGTATGTTTATGTAACTTTTTTGTATTTTTTGTACTTAAACCTGGCGTTTTCCCCATATTGTCTTTACAATCATTTGAAGTAAACTTATATGTATGTATATTTCAAAACATTTCCAGAACACTTATGGTAATAAAAACAAATTTACATAAAATAAGCCATTAATTAAATTTTATAAAACATTAAATTTACATCACCAACTTGTCAGTGGAGCCATGGATAAGAAAGTTTTGAAAATTTCTGTGACTTCTTATCCTTTATTGTTCGGTCTTGCAACCATTCTGTTAACGTTGAAAGATACATTATTTACCGCTTCGTTATATTCAGACATATCATGTGATATTCCATTCCTGTGAATACTGATGTTGCGCAAAACGTACTATGATTTTGTCATATAGTTCATTTTTGGTTTGAAAGTGACTATTTAAAATTAATGGTAACATTATCTTATATTTTTATTTCATATTATTAACCTCAGTATATTCGCTCTTGGATTTCCGTCCTTTATCATCTGCCAGCCGATTCACCTAAATGCTCGCTCAGAGAATTCAAATGAAACTAACATTTTAATTTTGAATAAAATTATTATAATTATTGCAATAATCTCAATATCCGCGATATATTCCATTACACGTTTAAGGAATATTTTTTTTGTTTCTAAAACTGTATAAGAATATGTAATTAAAATATAGTCCACTTCCGCGTCGTAACTCTGTACAGAGCGTAGTGAACATCGTTGTACTGTGGGTTCGCAGCTTTCCCTTCTCCGTGCCTTGACCAGTTTAGCAGGCATCTGGCCGATTATTCCAATAGTAATTGCGGACAATTCTTACCGTACGCCCAATGTCTTCGACCCCGGAACATACCTCTCAAAACAGGCCCAGGTGCCTCGGCTTGTGAGAACCTTAGTTCAAAAAACCAGAGAGAGGGGAAGTCATCCCCAAAGTTAAGCCAACTCTACAGCTCTCTGGGAAGATTCACCTGCGAGACAATGCTCTAACAGGCTTCATTGCTGGCTAACCTAGCCCGCTCCGTTATGTTCGCACCCTATTTCAAAAACCAGAGAGAGAAGGCAAAGGTATCTCCCTCCAGCTCTGGTGGCTTGAGCTGTCTACAAGAAGAAGAAGAAGGCGTAGACAGGATATGTATAGGGTGATCCACATAGTGGCAACTATCCTCTTATACCATTGGAAAAGGAGTGAAAGGGGGGATGCGGAAAGGTAGAGAAAGGTAGCCAAGGGTTAACTAGGGCCGCCGGGCTATGGTTTAAGGATCCTACCCAGCAATTCGCCTAAAAATTATGCAGGGAAACCCCTATAAGAACCTTAATCAGGTAGGTCGGGAATTTGGTACTTGTCCCACGCCCTTCCGATGGCGGGAGAGGGGTTAGCTCTGCGGTCGCAGCTTTCCCCACGCCGCGTAAAGATATTTTAAAACTTGATCAAGAAAGTATTTATTTTCCTTTCCTTGAGAATTCCTGGTATATTTCTTACCTTATATAATTCCTTTACTTATATCTCAATAATAAAACTGAATTACAAAATATATTTATATAACTTATTTTTACTATAAAACAATTCGTACGCGAATGTCTACCATAGTGTATAGTATCACGGCACGGATTTGGAAATGCATGGTCAGCGCGACAAGTCCCAATAGTAGTATTCGCTTTTTATATGGTTTACATTTGAAACCATATTTATGCACATATTGAATCACCAGTCTCAAAGCAACGTAAGGGGATTTAACTCCCTGCGGACAAGTCAGCGTATCCTGGAATGGCGCTTCTGAGATTCGAGAACTCACTTCGCAATTGTGAGACTTTGATGTTTTTGTTTTTTTCTTATTTGAGTGCTTAAAAGACGTCATAACATGCACGTAAGGGTTTCTTCAAGCACTATTTGTGCAGTTTAATAAGTCTCCGGAAAGTATATCTTTTACTAAAATAATTAGTAATTCGTCGTTCCTAATATTGATTAAAGGGTGTCGTTGTTAGGACAATATCCAATTCCTAACAATATATCACCTCCTATTTCTCCAATGACTTAGACATTATTTACCATGATATTTTATAGACCTTTACATTTCTGATCGCTATTTTTCCCTTTCAAAACTAATGTATCTATTCTCATGCTCATCCTGCTCCCAAAAAAAAGTTAACCTACCTATTAATCATAATTCTGAGAATCAGAATATTTGAAGGCATTGGAATTTTAAAATCCAGTTTACGTTATTTATAAAAATCAAGTGCGTATGATTTTCATATTATATACACTTCATATTAGAAAATTGTTAGTAATTTAAAAAGTAAAGGGTATGCCTAAAGATATGAACATACTGAAGGTTGTTCATTACCTTCTTTACATTTTAACGTTATATAATATTATATAATATCGAAGTAAAAATAATATTCCTGCTAAAATTTGGTTGTAGCGCTTAGGCAATTCGCATGCATATTCGAGGGTGGTCATTTAGTTACAGTCTGCCCTGCTATTGTACTATTGAAGGGCAGTATTGACTGGAGATTCCAGATGTTGCGTAGGCAGTCCGGCAGAAATGTAAAGGTCTATAAAATATTACAAGTGCTTGGTGGAAGGTGGCAGCTTGCATTATGTTACAAAATTGTTTCTAAAACCATTTTAAATACCAAAAGTGGCTGGGTCCAGTTTTTTTCCTTTTTCGTCAGTACTTTTTTGCCCTTGCATATACCGTACCGGCTTTGCAAGGATTATATATATATATTGTAATAAACAAATATGAGACTCCTTCTATCTTTGTCCACCGTTGTGGTAGCCAAAATGTAATAACCACATAAATGGGTTATGTTGTACATTCCAACTTACTGTTTCTCAGGTCCACCTCGACTCGTTCCTTAGACACTCACTTTATAGCCCTGACATTCACTCACTGACTCTAACACAATATCACTGGTTCGCCGATATCTGGTTCTCCATATACCGCGAAATATTTCAGTTGTTCGTTGTGCCACTACCTGACTTCGTTTGCTGCATGCAGGTCGCCTACCATCGAAGACAGGTCAGATTCTCGTACTCATACAGATAGAGCTTCTGTATGTTAAAATGTTCATAGCTGTTTTAGTTTTGCTGACTGTCTCTATCTCCTCTCCCACGCTAATTGACTCTATCTAACTGTCTACTGTCCAACTCTTCGCTGCGTCCTCCGTCTTTCTCCCGTGCTAACTGCCAACTGTCCGCTGACCGTCTCTCTCCCGTGCTAGCTCCAACTCTCTCTTCGATGCGTTAACTCCAACTGTCCTTGCTGCGTTCTCCGTCTTTCTCCCGTGCCAACTGCCAACTGTCTCCTCTCCCACGCTAATTACAACTCTTTACTGACCGTCTCTCTCCCGTGCTAGCTCCAACTCCCCGTACAATAGGTGATTTCCCATATATATACCCCATAGCCCCCTTGTTTTTCTCTTGTTGCTAAGTTTCGTTGCAACGGCGCGGTGACTGAATCCCATTACTCTAATTTTCGTTCCGGCCACTGGGGTCCTTCCGCCTTCCTTAGACCTAATTATCGCATCGTCACACTCTGTCTACTAACTTACGGCTTCCTCTCTTTTGTCCGCCTCGCACAAAATCTTTTCTTGTAAGTCCCAAGTCCTTGTCAGGTCATTCGTTAGAGACAGAAGCCTGCTCTAACATAGCCCCTTTTGGAACATCTTCTCGCCCAGGTTCTGCCCTACGCATTCTAATCGCCGTTTCCTAAATCAATAGGCTACTGGAGTCCTTCCGCACTCCTTAGACCTAATTATTGCATCGTCACACTCTGTCTACTAACTTACGGCTTCCTCTCTGCCGCTCACCAGCACTCATCCCAAACAAATGTCTTTCCGTTCCGTCTTGTCACCTCGTGACAGGACCCGCGGTTCCTTTTCCCTCGCATTCTCTTCACAACACGTGCGCTGCCTTCAATCCAATGCATTATATTATATGCATTACAATATATATATATATATATATATTGTAATAATAAAAGGGAAATTAAGAATTAATAATTACAAACTATTGAACTGAATTGTTACCGGCGAACACACAAAGATACAATAATGGTCGAGCATATTGTTGGACTTAGCGCGCATAAGAGGATGGAGTGGGCAGTCAGCCACGAGACATTGCTGAGTACGGAACTACAATTTAGCAGTATGCAATCAGAGGCTGATGATTTTGTGGTAGAAGTCTCCAGTTTTCCGTTGCAAGTTCCCGATGATTGGCAGAGAGCACAGGGATCCAAGGCGTATTAATACAGTTATTCAGACAGTAAACAGTGATTTTTTATCGAGCGGCGTGCGATCGACAAACAATTAAACGTACAAAATTAGAAAGACATCAACAGAGTCTATAATATAATAAAAATAAAATCAGTGTTGCATGGCCTGTTCATAAGTGTTCGAGGTTAAAGTGCGTTGCAGATTATTTACAAATTGCCCTGGTACCAGTACAAAGGGTGAGTAAAAAGGAAACATTTGAATTAAAATTGTAAACGTTAATAACGTTCATATTGTTTTATTTCGTTTTGATTCGATTACATTGCGAGAGTTTGTCAAAAATATTTGTGAATAGTAAATTGTAAAATTAATTGTTCTTTATTTAAAAGGCCCAATAAAGCCCCTGAGGTAAGAGAAAAGTACATTTTTGTATAAAAATTGTTGTAAAGTTCAGCAAGTAATTTGTTTTGTAAGGCAAAATAGTTGTGTATAATAAACTAATTGTTTAATTAAATTAAATATTTCATGTTCCTTTCATTAGATAAACTTCAATTATTAGTTCAATTTAATTGATTATCTTCATTATTGAGTACCATATTTTGATTCCTTAACGTGTGGCCAATCCATGCATTTAAATTGGAATTATTTATTACTTATTACATTATTTGCTTCATCAACTTGGGGCAATTCAGATAAATAAATGTGATGCAGGGAAACCCCTAGAAAATCCTGCATCAGGTAGGTCGGGCATTTGGTACTTGTCCAACGCCCTTACGATGGCGGGAGATGGGTTAGCTGTGGGGTCGCAGCTTCCCTTCGCCGTGCCTTGACCGGTTTAGGCGGCAACTGGCCGACTATTCCAATAGGAATAGCGGACAACTCTTACCGTATGATCAAGGTCTGCGTCCCCGGAACATACAACTCTCAAAACAGGCCGAGGTGCTTCGGCATGTGGGAACCTTAGTTCCAAAAACCAGGGAGATGTGAAGGCCTCCCCAAAGGTAGTCTCCGCCACTTTGGAACCTTTTCTCTCAGTCCTTAGATCATCTCAACATACATACACCATGGCGTTACAGCCCTTGTAGGTCTGAGCCTGCCTCACTATCGAAGCCCACATCGCTTCTATCTCTTGCTTTCCTCCTCCATCCTCTTATGTCCAACTCCTTCATATCTTCCTCTACATTCTCCACCCACTTCTTTCTAGGTCTTCTTACACATCTTCTTTCTCCTGGTTTTCTTTTCCATAATCTTTGTAGTAAGATTCCCTCCTCACTCCTTTCCACATGCCCTGCCCATCTAAGTCTTGCACTCACAATTTGGGGGTCACCATAGAGTTCATAGAGTTCTTTGTTAGTTCTGATTCTCAATTCCTCGTTTTCATACTTAGGCCCATAAATTCTTCGTAGGATTTTTCTTTCCCATGTTGCTATTCTGAATTCTACTGCATAGGTCACTACTGCTTTAATTACAGTTTTATAAATCTTTCCCTTTCCCTTTTTTGAGAGGTGCTGAGATTTAAAAAGAGGAAGTAGGGCCCAGTAACATCTGTTCCCCATTTGTAGTCGTTCTCTAATTTCTTCCACTATTGTACTATTTTCTGTTACTACTGAACCTAAGTATTTAAAACTCCGAACCCTATCAAAACTGAAGTTCTCTATGGAGATGTTAGTAACGTTTGCCCATCTATCCTCCTTCCCAGATGCAATCATATTCTTTGTTTTTCTCATATTCACCCTTAGCCCTAATTTAGTTCCTTTCTGTTCTAATTGAGTGAACCTTAATTGTAATTCTTGGGCTGATCTGCTGATTAATAAATGTCATCTGCATATGCCAATATTTACGTCATTCTGTTGTAAATTGGCCCACCAGGGTTTAATACCACTTTTCTAACTGCTCTTTCCAATACAATATTAAACAATATAGTGGAAAGTGTGTCACCTTGTCTCAGTCCTTGTTTAATATCGAATTTGGTGGATACTTCTCCTTGAATGGATACTTTCCCTGTGTTGCCATCAAGAGTCATCTGTATTAATGGAATCAATTTCCTGGGTACATAGAAATTAACCAACGTTTCAAATAGGGCATTTCTATCAATTTTATCATAAACTTGTTTGTAATCGATAAATAGCATATGCAGATCAATGATAAACTCATAACATCTTTCCATAATGGTCCTTAGGATGAATATGTGTTAACTAGCAGACTTTCCTTTCCTGAATCCGGCTTGGTATTTTCCAACTGTGTTTTCCATGATTTTCTTCATTTTATTTGCTATAAGTGTTGTTAATACTTTATATGCTACATTGAGTAGCGAAATTCCTCTGTAATTATCACAGTTGGTATTATCCCCTTTCTTATGTATTGGTTGAATTACTGCACTTCTCCAATCCTCTAGTATCTCTTCATTAACCCAAACATCTTTAATTAGTTTGACAAAGCGTTCTTCGAATTATATTCCACCATAATAATTCGGCTGTGATATAATCTTCTCCCGGAGCTTTATTATTCTTCATATGCCTTATTGCAGCTATTATTTTTCCTTCTTCAGGTCTAATTTGTTGTTCTCCTATATACCGTTGTGTTACCCTTCCTCTTGGGTCTGATCTTCCTTTCTTCTCATTTAACAGATTACTGAAGTGTTGTGTCCATCTTTCGAGTATACCCTCCTTATCTCCAATCAAATATCCTTCTACATCTCTACAGTAATCCGTTCTTGGATGATACCCCTTCTTAAAGTTTTTAACTCTTGCGTAAAAGCGTTTCGTATCAACTTTTTCCCAATTGTTTATCTCTAGGAGCATTGAGCTTAAATAGGCTCTCTTCTTTCTTCTACATATCTTGACAGCTTCCTTCCTTTTTTCCCTGAAACCTTCGGCACTTGCTCTGGTTTTCTTTTGCATCCAATTCAATCTTGCCAAATTCCTTTCTTCAATCTTCTTCTTCTTCTTCTCTTCTTTTTTTTCTTGCTATAATTGACGTAAGACCTCTTACGGTTAGAATTTCCTATAGCTTCCTACTGTATATTTCATTCCTCACATTTACGGGAACGTTACCGTTAACTGCTGGTTGGACTACTATTTCGTCCGAGTCTGCGAAGCGCTCGTCATTCGTTATGTTGTATTTTGGAGGTTTGGCTTTGAATATTATGCGGCAAGATTCCCTCCTGGTATTCTCTTTCACGTCGGTAGGAAGGTCGTGTATAGATCTTTCAAACTGCAAATTAATCCTTTGATGAGCATATCGGCCCGAGAAAGGCCGAAGTTACGTCATCATCGACATGTTATCGACATTGCGTTGTAGAAGCCGTTCAATATCACTTTGACTCGTATAACGAAGGTGTTCTAACTTTTGTTTAGATATTGTCTAGATGTAGATTGCCGTAATTACGTCTTTCCTTGAGCTGTGGTTCTGCTATCAATCAGTTCCCACGTGTTCGGGTTTAGAAGAAAGTGGGGCGCCATGATAATATCTAGAGATAGATAAATTTGGATAAACTGGATAATATTTTTATTTAACACGACAATTGTAATAAATATAATGACGTTCAGCGTCAGCTGCTTCTCGTAGATTCGTTTACAAACACCAACACATTCAGCTATTTTATTAACGAATTTGACTGGAAACCAAAATCAAAACTAAAAATATACAAATTCAAATACTGAAATATTTACTATCACAAAATAAGTGATTTAACAATAGAATTTGACTATTTGTACCACCATTTTTTTATAGTTTTGTTCGCTAGCATTAACGGCAAATGTTATGTATCACTACCAAAGTTATAGCACAAATATTACTTCGGCTATAAATTAACTACAGAACTTTCTCATTTCAGAACAGAGCGTTTGAGATTTTACTGCATGTAATTAACTTAGATGAAGATATTTTACAAAAAAAATTAAGATTGCAAATATCATAGCTTAAAGTTAGTTAAATTGCCCTCAGAGCTAATAATGTTTCACCTCTGATTACACGCGTCAAATTGGCGCGTACGTTAATTAGGAATTACTCCTCTCGGCTCGATGTGAGGTTTGTTCCTCCCCAAAACAACAAGGTGGTGCTTTTTTCACTATAAAGCCCCCGGGCAGGCTGGTCCGTTGGTTTCCGGTTCGGACTTCTTGTCACAGCGTACAGAATGGAATAATTAGCCGCACGCGAATTAGTGCGTAGGCGGCTCTATTCTCCCTTTCTCGCACAGTAGTAGCTCCAACAGTTTTCATGCTATGACTTTAAGATAAATTTCAGCACCTTGTATTGTTACTTCCTTATGTACACTAATTAAAAGATTTTTACAGCAGCATCTGTAGTTTATGGTCATAGTACAAGCGTAACTAGCCGCCGATCTCCACTCGAGCCAGTTCCAAGAGTCTGATAAATTCACCCAATGCCCGACCTACCTGATGCAGGTTTTCCTAGGATTTTCCCTGCATTACTTTCAGGAGAATGCCGGATAGGATCCTTAGCATAAAGCCCGGGAGCCCCTAGTTAACCCTTGGCTACCTTCCTCTACCCTTCCGCATCCCCCCTTTCAAATCCCTTCCTATGCTATTAAAGAGGAATTGCCACCAAGTGGATTACACTCATGTAGCCCGTTACCCTAAAAAAATGATAGAAGATATATTTTTTTTGAATTTTTATTTTACTTTTCAACATAATCTCCTTGTAACTCTACACACTTCTCCCAGCGATGCTCCCATCTCTGTAACCCGTCCAAAAAGTACTCGGCGTTTTTCTCTGCAAAATAATTGTTCACGAAGGTGATTGCCTCTTCATTTAACGAAAATCTCTGTCCTCCGAGCGCAATTTTTAGTTGAGGGAACAAGAAGAAGTCGCTTGGGGCTAGATCTGGTGAGAAAGGCGGATGTTCAAGCAGTTCAAACAGTAATTCGTGGGTTTTCACCATGGCAACCGTTGAGGTGCGAAACAGTATTTTCTTTTTCTGCAAATGTAGCAGTTTTTCCGCAAGTTCTTCCTTCAGCTTGTCAAGTAATGATGCTCCTGGATTGGTTTTTCCTTTTTGAAGACAATCGATTAAAATAACTCCATGACTATCCCAAAAAAAAGTCGCCATCACTAACTCAGCCCGAAAAACAGTTTTTGCTTTTTTTGGAGCCGGTTCCCCATTTTCAGGCCACTGTTTGGACTCTATTTTTGTTTTGGGCGTATAATGATGTATCCAAGTTTCATCTACAGTAATTAATAGGCGCCAAATCTCGGATTCATTGCGCCTAAACTTCGCCAACAGAGCGTTGTAAATGTTCATTCGATGACGTTTTTGGTCTAACGTGAGCATACGCGGCACCCAACGCGCGGAGAGCTTTCTCATGCCTAAATGTTGATTTAATATGTGACAAACACGTTCTTTTAACATGTTCATGACATCTGCTATCTTTCCCACTTTCATTCGGCGGTCGTTTAGCACCATTTGGTTAACTTTGGCGATGTTTTCGTCGGTAGTTGCAGTTTTTGGATGTTCCCAACGTTCATAGTCTCCAAAGCTCTTACGGCCACGTTTAAATTCAGCTTCCCAAAATTTTACTGCGGTAAATGATGGTGCAGTGCCCATACACAGAATACAACTCATCTTTGATTTGGTAGGCGTATTTCCTTTCAAAAACCAATATTTAATAACAGCTCGATACTCTATTTTATCTATTTTCACAAAAACACTCACATCAACTCACTCAAACGACTGTTACATAACAACTGCTCGTCCAAAATGGCTGAAACTTTTGTGAGTAACTGTCAACAGATGAACAACGAAATTCACTAGCTATTATTTACTAGTGCTGCCATCTTCACGTTGAGGTCGGAAACTTTTCAGACCACCCTCGTATCTCCCTCTATTACGTCACCAACTGCGTTCTCATGTCACTCAAACAATAATTACAATCACTGTAAAGCAATTTCTGACAAATTAATTTCTTTCAAACGGGCGTTGGACAAGTACGAAATGCCCGACGTACCTGATGCAGGTTTCTCCAGAGTTTTTCCTGCATCACTTTTAGGCGAATTGCTGGGTAGGGTCCTTTAACCATAGCCCAGGGCCCTAGTTAACCCTTGGCTACCCTCCTCTACCCTTCCGCAGCCGCCTTTCAGATCCCTTCCTATGCAATTAAAGGGGAGTTGCCACCATGTGGATTACCCTCATGTAGCCTGTTACCCTAAAAAAATATTTAAAAATATTAGGAAAATTCAGATGGCCTTTGGGATTCTTCTAGAATAATATATTCTCATAAATATTTATAGGTCATTTATCAAACGCTAAATAAATAACACGAAGTCAAATTAATTTTTAATTCCATAAAATCATTTGTCTTATACTTTCTCAGATACATTGAAAGTGTTTCCTAATGACAATATAAGTCTTCCTTTTTTTTCGAACTGCTGACAAAAGATATTAACTATCTAATTTTTGTCCGAGAAATTTTATTAGAATATGTTGCGAGTTTTCTGTACGTGCCAAAAAACCTCACTAACGTAATAATAATACATAATCTTTCAGTTTTATTTTAATTACTGTCATAATTTCTTATCATATTTGCAAAAAATTATTGCGTTAATTTTGTTAATGAGCTTTATCTAATAACGGAAAGTCGGAATGAGAGATCTAATCTTTATTCAGGCAAGTGTACAGTTGGTTAATTGTGAGTACTTTAGTATTATTCACATTTGTCCACGGTTATTCATTAAGAGGGTCAATTTATCGGCTAATCAGAGTAATTTATAAATGTACATCTGATGTAAGCGAGCATTTAAAACGACTATTCATTTTAATTAAACGTGAAGAGAGCAAATACGTGTAGGAAGAAGAAGTGGCAACCTCTTAATTATGTACGAGGGTTCTCCGAAACGTTCTGGCTCTCGGGAAACGAGGTAAAAAAATGATACAACGATCAATTTAATTAAGGCAGTCTTCGTTTAAGTTATAAAATAACACGTTGTATTGATATTTAACGAGTTTTTCAATACGGAAACGGTATGATTTCAAATATTTATATATATTAAAGGTAATAAAAAAATAAAGAAGGAAGTGTTCACTTTAGTTCTATATATTTTTAATAAGAATAAAATTATATTTCAAATAATTAATATTTCAAATAAATTGTATTTCATACCTCTTTACAGATTATTGTGCAAAGATATTTGAGCTCACGGGTAGATTTATGCTCGGTTAGTCTTATTATGAGGAAATAGGATTCGTTTCAGCTTTTTACAATAGAAATCACATAAATAATAAATGAGTAACATACTTGAAGCTGATTATGTGCCTCTGCTATTTATATGACTTTTATTCTTCTCGAAAACGTTCGACGACTATCTACGCCAATTTCGATATGCTCTCTAATGCTTGAATCCAACGGTATTGAGATTGAACTCAAGGAACTGTAAGTTTCATGGCAAGGAAATCAAGATTGTTTGACTCGATCTATAGAAAATTAAGATAATAACAAATTTCCGCGGTCCATTGAATGTAAACGAAAACAAAATTTTACTTGAACCTTATTCCTACTATAGACCCTTTATAAAGGGCTTTAGACTGTGTTTCTGTTGGATCTGCGACAAACGACTAGAGCAGCGATGAGTGCGTCGCGTACTCCTTGCTCGTCGAACCTTCCAGTATCTACTTGAAGCTCTACCGAATATTGTAAAAAAGGTGATTCCGATGAATTATAATGATTTAAGGCAGCATGTTTTGCATAATGTTTGCATATTATATGAGAATAGAACATTTGAATATTTATTAATATGCATTTCAGAAAAACTCCAGAAACACTGACATAATTTTCACAGAAGATCGATTGCACAAGAGGAACGATTAGAACTTCAGTATTTATAGATTATATATTTATATTATATTATTTATTTATATTATATATATATATTGTAATGCCAATTAATTAAGCCATTAATTGTTTTTAAATAATTTAAATTGTTAGCGAATAAATAAATAGTAGCGGTGAGAACGAGCAAAGCAACAATAAGCGGCGAGCTCTGTTTCTTTGTTGAGAAGTCTGAATGGCGATTACGCGTGCAAAAGTATAGTTAGTAGGCAGTCTACGGCGAGGAGCGAAAGAGAAAAGTCGACGTCTACGATCAGCCACGAGAGCAGAGACATAAAAACTAATCTTCACCGAGATACTTAGCAGTTCAATCCAGATTGATAAATATATCAGTAAAAGACTAAAATCTGCAAATCGTGAGTTCCTGTAAGCAAGCAGATAGTTGGACAGAGAGATGTTCTAACAAATAGCCAACGGTAACGCAAGGGTTGCTTCATTATAAAGAACTTGAACAATTTTGCGTTGAGGGAAAACGACATCCGATAGCTGACCAATTAGGAAAGGATCATCCGATTTTCCTGGGAGCTGAGTAATTGCATTTCAACTTCATATGTGTAGAATATGTGAGGAAATTTAGAATCAGTGTAATAAAATTTGCAATATAGTGTACTTTTGAAGCTACAAAAGAATGCTGGTACCAGTCGAACAATATGTGAGTAACAAAACTTTGATAATTATATTTGTGAACGATAACTAAAAGGGAAAAGTCAGATTTCGTTCGTCTTTCATTTCGTTTATCTTTCATTTCGTTCGCTTTTCATTTAGCTTTCTTTCAGTTATCAACTTATTGTTTTTTAGGTTATATTTAAACTAAATTCTTAATTAGATCATTAAATCATTTACTCTGTTAATTATAAAACCCAGTGAAGGCCCTGAGATAAGAGATATTAAATTTTGATTGAAATTGTTTGTAATTTTTGGAAGCCACAAATTGATAATAAGTTATTTTGTTTGTTTATTTTGATCATTCCTTTAATTTTATTAACGCCTACTTGTTTATCATTATAATATATATATACACATATATATATATATATATATATATATATATATATATATATATATATATATTGTAATACCCAGTTAAGAAGGACATGAATTTTGTTCTTATTGCATCCGATTTCTTAACCAACTCAGACTGGGGATCTTGAGTGGTTTGTAGAAAAAAAATAAGATAATAATAAAATGATGGATAAGTGGCTTTTAGAGAAGGGGAGTACTATAATTGGACGCTTAGCGGCTTAGAACTAATGGTATTGAGAGACATCTGGTCGGAACCCTAAATACATGATGACAGAAGTTTTACATTAAAAGGATATATTTATTTTTAATTGTATTGAGTGGATCTCGCAGCGTGAGAAAGGCAACAGCTGGTGTTTGTTTGGCGAACGTGGAAACTCAAAAACTGTAAAAACAAGGGAATATGCTGGAGAGGGGGAAAGCAGATAAAAGACGAGTTGGAATAGGTGCAAGGAGGAGACAGTTGGGAGAGAGCGTTGGTGGTGGTCCGCAGGGCGGACGCAGGGCCAAGTAAAGGAGGCCGAAACAATTTTATATAGTCAGTCAGTCAGTTAGAGGGGTCAGGAGAGAGCGTTGATGGTGGGCCAAGTTAAAGTGACCGAAACAATTTAAAAAGTCAGTGAATTTGCAATCTAGAGAGAGCGTTGGTGGAGGCCAATTTAGGTGGCCGAGAGGAATCATCAGTCAGCAGTCATCAGAAGTCGGTAGCAGTTTCGTCGTGAAAATCTGTCTGTCAGCAGGGTTGGATGTTTGAAGGAAGTCGCTGTGAGAGTAATATCATCGAGAAGAGGTGGTTGTGAAAGCAGAGTGTGAGCGCAACCTGGTGCTCTTTAAGCCTGTATGAAGTGAGTGTGTGCTGGTATGCGAGAGATCCAAATTGCATGTACCAGAGAGATTTTAAGTTTATTTTTTTCTGTATTCATAGTTGTAAATTGTTAAATAAGGGTAATGAGTCAGATTTCGTTTCATTTCGTTTTTCATTTACTTTAACTGCATTGTTTAATTGTAAATTTTGTGTTCCGTTTCCTTATCAACCCAGTAAAGACCCTGGGGTACAGAGTCTGATTTATTAAAATGTATTCTAGATTAATAAAATTGTTTTGTTGATAAAATTTAATAACGTGTTTAATATAATTTCCTATAATCATAATTATCCAATGAGTGGGGTATTAGAATATATTATAGAAGATATACAAATATTATATTATTTATTTCTATTATATATATATATGGGTGCCCGGTGTTTCCCGAGATGTCATTTATTGTTTGAATATTTCCACCCCCACCCCTATGTGTGCTTATCTCTCATGCCGAAAGGGATTGAAATTTTACAAAAACCATTGGTAGTTATTTTGTAAACGTCGTTGACCTCAACAATTATAATCGACCATTTAACCTGTTAGAAAAATTCTACCCCAGTGTAGCTCCACCCTTGAAGGTTAAATGGCGAATTGAATGTCATTATTTAACTCAGCTACATGCATAACACTGGATTTGACTCTAATCTTGATTGTATTAGCGTTATTTTCTTATAATGCGCGTCCACCCCAACCCTAAGGGTCCTCCGTTCCGATGATGTTGTAGTCAGATAACATCGGTAGAAACACTATTAATATCTTTGACCCCCTAAAAATATTTATCCGACTGAAATATCGACTGTTTTAGCATGTTTAAATATTTCCACTCCCGCTTCTGAGGGTGGTAGACGCGTCTCACCCCGACAGTGTTGGTTTCCTGATCACAAAGAACACGTGTACGAAATTTGCTGAAATTTACTCAACTGGTGTAGATTTGTATTAGGAACATACAAATATATATACAAACAAACAAACACTCTGCTTTATTTACATGTAGCCTGAAAACAAAACAAAATAATAATAATAATTCGTTGCTTAAATTGGAAAGTGTTTCTCGTCTGTTTAAATAAGGTCGAATCCAAGTTCTTTTCTTCTTTAATTACTTAAAATTATCACAATTAATGCTGCGCTAATAAGCACTTCATTTTTTGTGATTATTATTGTACTACGTGTACGCGGGAAATGCTAGGGCTACACTGTGGCCGAAATATTGCCGGGATATACAAATGTGTGGCAGGCAACATGTTGCCTGGCCATACTTGCAAGCAACACATTGCCGCGCTATAGTTACCTAAAATATTTCCGGCAATGTGGAATTTTCGTTGTTTGTTTACGAGCACCTTAAGAAACTTTTGTCGGATACAAAATCTACTTTCCCGGACTTTCATGAATTCTTGAGTTATTTTCAAGACTTTCATTTTTTCGAACGCCAAACGCGTTCATACATGTCACAGTAAGCTTTTTTAAAAAAATTAGGTCTTCAGCTTCCTCCGATTTTTTAACTATCTTGCTCTGATACTTTGTTTCGATGAATTTCGAAGTTTTCCCGACGAAGTAGAAAAAATCCATTGTAAAATTGATACATTGCAAAACGAGAAAGATTTTCTTATGTTTTGTTTGTCCTTGTTGTGCTACTTCATTGCTTGTGGTGATTTGAGTGAAATTTTCGCGGCAATGAGAGACTCATAGAAACTTCGCTTATTAATACGTCCAAAACGTCGATGCGAGCAGAGAAAATGAGGCCAGCATTTATCGAAGCTCTAGTCGCTGCTCGGTACCAAAAGTGATTTACATAAATGGCTCTATTGGAAACCATGTTTAGAGTGGGGCAGCATACAGAACTGTTGCAAAGAGAATCCGAATTTATCTGAAGTACTGAACAACAAAAATCTTTTGACTCGCTGCAAAGGGAACTTACTTCAGACTCCGTATTAGGATTGTTCAACCAAACTGCCCCGACGAAATTACATACTAAAACCAGCGACCGATTACTTGGAGATATCCGTATACAAGTATTTGACAGCCAGGGAAAAGCTATAGAACATTCCTCCGGAACGCTCAGTAAAGGAACTAGACGACAGACAATGCCTTGTCGTTATTTGGGTCATAGATAACATTCAGCCGTATCTCTTTGCTAAGACGATCATGGTTCTAAAGAATCACCATTCTCACGATTGGTTTATCAGACCCAAAGAATGTCCTTATACGGCTCGCCGGATGGACATTACGGTTTGAAGAGTATGACTTCAATATTAAATACTGTAATGAATTATTTATTTGGGCTGGGTATTTTTTATATTAAAGCAAAAAATTATTGACCATTTAAAAAATTTGTAATAAGTTTATTAAAATATGCATGAAAAACTCTGATCTCAGGCACCTGTAGATTACGTAGCAGAGATTAGTTGACTGCACCAAATACGTACTGCTTATTCCTATGTTCTGTTGTCCGCTGTAGTTGGAGATCCCGGATTTTCCTTTCACCGAATCCTGCTGCTGGATGGAGCGTCTCGGTCCTTGTTCGCAAATATTCGGCGGATGACCTCGTATAACCAGTTTATGGGCAGGTGATTTACTGTATGCTTTGCCCCTACTCGGATAAGCATACACTTCGGGATCCTATCACCAAACGTTCTTTCTGCCAACTCCTTCCACGTCCTTCCAACACCTTTATTGAAACTGTTCTCCTCAACGTCTTTACTGCAACTCTCCTAATAAACGTCTTTACTGCAACTGTCCTCAAATCTATCCTCCTACACCGAAGCTGGACGTTTTCCCGCCCTTAGCGTCACGGGCTTTTCCTGTTCTTAGCCGCATGGGATTTTCCCATGGGCTGATGTACACTATCCTGATATTAAAATAGCCACGTACGGCTACCTGAGACGCAGAAGGTCGGCGTCTCGAATTGGGAAACAAAAGAATTCTCCAAACTACAGCAAACAACATTTCCGATGATAAAGCAAAATTAAAATAAAATACATGCGTTACAATACATGAGTGGACGAATACGTCAACGTGCGGTATGTCTTTCCAAAAAAAAAACTGTAGATGGCAACGCACTATAAACTGGCGTCTCTGATGGAATTAACTGTATGACGGACCTTATTGGAAAAAAAGGGGAAGGCTAGAAAGCTGAAACATGCCATACAAGCTTTAAATTTCTGGCAATCTGAAAAACGAATCTTTTGCTGCGATCCTTGGAGTATCTTTTTATCTCTAAGCACCTTCAACTGGAGATTCTACGTCACGTACTCGGTGCACTTATGGCTGGGCATCAGAAATCCGTAGGGATTTATACTGGCCCCGATAAATTGAAGGTGTTAGGCACCACATATGTGATTGAAGAGACTGTCTGCAGCCACATGGATGTTTTCGATCGATTCGGCTAGCCGACTCATCCTTTCAACGTATCGGAATTAACCTTTCCAGAAAACACCGACGTAGTCACAAGTATGCACGATTATTTATCTCGATACGCTGCTACAAATGCTGAAGGGAAAGCTTACGGTCTTCATGACGGGAGAAATAGTACTTAGACACGGAAGTCTAAGAACTATATTCACTGACAGAGAACTGAAATTTTAATCGAAGATAGAAATAACACACCGAAAGACTGTTGCCTACCTGAAACTAATGGGCTTACTGAGAGGCCCACATATTGCGATTGTACACGGACGATAAGCAGGAGTCCGATTTGTGATTTTCTCTCACAATACCGCCAAACAATAAATCACATAATTCACGTAATTTTTTTTGGTTCTCGGTCGCGAGGCGTATAACGATCTTCCCTTTAAATCCGACTACATAAATGACAATTAGATTGAGTCAACTTTTGGCGAGAGCCGAGGACACTCGACATCAAACCCCCAATGTGAATGCCGTAAGTAGATATCCTGATATTTGTTATGCTGACAAATGAGACGTAACTAAAACAGAAAAATCTGAGATACAGAATGAGATGCGTCTAAATCCGCTCGAGGAACATATCTAACACTTTCCTGGATAAAAGTATCTAAATTATGGTCAAATATGGATAACGATATTGCCTGTTTATTATTAAAGTTGTAAATAGTGTGTAATATAATGCTTAGGGGGTTAATTTTATATGAGAAAATTAAAATTTAATTTTGATTGGCTTTGAATTCAATTTATTTATAATTAATGGGTTACACAAACACAACAAGGTCCTTTGGAATCACAAACTTCTGTACCAAGTTAATTATCTGAATACTACAAATTTATAATAATAAAGACGTGGAAATATGAAGTAGTGATGAAACACAATCCATTGGCTCAGTGGAAAATGGACTGATACATTTTTGTTTCAACAATAATGTTGTTTCTAAAAGCGTATTATTGAATTAAATCGTTTGCAGTTAGTTTTGCACATTTTAATCGAATTGAATCAGTAACTATTAAAATTGACTACTTCTATATTTCTTGAATATGTGGGAGGAGTTAAACGCCCCATCAGGATGTAGCCGTATTAAAACACAATCAGTAGAAGAATGAAAAAAGAAATTTGCATTATGAGTACATTAAAAATGTAAGGGTAGGCTAAATCTATAAATGTGCTTTGAATGATAACGACCATTATAACTTCATTTATATTGGAGAACATGTCCTTTTTGTCGCTATTCAGACTATTATTTAACGATTAACTTTACGAATTGCATTTACACAGGCCTTTGAGGGAAAATTCCACTGTGGATATTCAATTATTAAAGTATCTGTTACATTTTTTTAAAAATTCTATTTTTAAAAAGATTCATGATTAAGACTAATTAAATATGAAAGTGGCCAACAAAGTCACAAATTTAAGTGACAAAATAAATACCACTCAACGTTTCTGCAATCTTTGTTGATTTTATTAGGTGATTCAAAACCGAAAGAGTCGCAAAAATGACACACTGCACAAATGAGGTGACGAAATCAAATCTAATAATGATTAAAATTATTCATTACCTACATGTTACTTTCATTAGTATAGGACTAACTCATGGGAGTATTTAATTTTAATTTTTGTGTTCATGAGTAGGCCTACGACTACCACAGCCATTAAATCGATATCATTTCCTTTAGGGCGTAACACAATTTCCTGTAACTGGAAATTTTAGAGTCCTGGGACTCGTACAGACTTTTACATAAGGTCTCCTTGCTGTAAATGTTTACCATAGAATTTTAGTATCCAGCTCTCATAGCTAGTAATACGTGCGGTTTCGTGAACATGAAAACATAGATGCGATATGAAAGTTTCACCTTAACATTTGGCGAAAGATAGAAAGGGAGAGCAAACATTAGTATGGGGTGCAAATTTAAGGGAAATATTATTCTTTACCCAAACAACAGTTCAGCCTATGTGACATTGTTGTAACTCGTGCAATCTTGATATTAAAATTTAAGTCAGATTGTCGTCATTAAATTATTTTTTTCAGAAACTAACAAAAGAAAGAAACGAAGATAAAGTTACGAAATAATTTAGCTTATTTAAATGTTTATGAGATTAGAAATTTCACATATATTGTAGGTCAGGATTGAGCCTAAAATTAATTTATAATTGCACATGATTTCATGTAGTGTATCTAAACTCTAAAATGATATCTCTGTCATACTATGGTAAGCAAAAATAAATTTGTTTTTATGTCTTTTACACATCGTTATAATGTATTAAACAAAATGTTTGAAATTTGAGTGTAAATTTTATTTCATAAACAAATTACTTTACGGTTCATTTTGGGTTCGAAATGGATGTATGCATATTATTTGCTGCGATTAGGATTCGTCTCGGTGGCAGTTTAAAACAAATATGTAAAAATATGTATAGCGCACAAATAAAACAATTTTTTAAACTAAAATAAAATGAGTCTTAGAAATTTGTCCACACTTTCAACACTTCACATCACCTAAAGGAAAAGGTAGAGAGAAAAGTTATGTTTAGAGGGAAAATAATAATAAAAATTCGCTTCACAAATCTATTTAGATTATTCTGAAACCTTATTATCAAGTTATTGATTCTACAACTCATTTCTAAGACTGGACTGACTGTCTTTCAGTACGTATGCGGTTATTGAGCAGACTTCAATAGTATGTTGTAAAAATGGCGGTTAGCCCCGCAGGAAGAGTCGCATTCTGAGTTGCACGCGTTCTTTTCGAACACAGAGTTCATGAAGAATATTCGAGATTAAAAACGAAGTTAGCGAGTTGCCAACGATGAGTACGCATTTCGGGGTCAGGAAATTATCTACCGCAGAATCAGATGTCTGATTTCGACCGACAGTTTCAAAGTTTACATTGATATCTATCGACATCAGTGACACGGAGAAGCAAGTCGCGATCAGGCTGAGTGCCAAGGGTGATCCTGATTAAACGACCATATGGAACATCTCTACAATCCTGACTAGAAACCATCCGTTTCATTGACAAGTTCATGAAGATCGACTAATTAGTTCATAGACGGCTGATCATAAATCAAGCGCCAGATTGCAAGGTTGCTGCCATCGACGTTCATGAATTTGTCGCAAGTCTAAGAAATATTATTGTCCACCATTATTGAGGTTGTCTGGAGTGCGTGTTAAGCGTGATTTCATTTAATTCTACACTCCAGTTTCATCTCTTTCGTCCGTTGGTGGAATACAGTTGCTTGAAGAAACTAAACCGAAACACGAAGGCTCTCAGCGTTCCAGCTCTACACATATCAATTGTTTTCGCGACTGGATCATCCACGTCTTCTCCATCGTGGTGGCTGGCTTTTCGAGAAGTGGGGCGACGAACGATATGCGTATTTAGCTTTACAATCCATATCACTGACAGCGTTTCATCTCTACGCAGTATATATCCTTGCAGCTGTATTTTCTTTACTTTTTCACTGGTCCGAGCGAAGAACACTAGTACTCATAAATACGAAGAACGTGTAATACTTATACTTTACAGGGTTCTAGTTTGGGCGGAGTTTCATAAATAAAAAGATTTAATTTATTTAATATTTATATTTACTGATAAAAATAAGGCACAATAAAATTGAATTCCTACAAAATGACAATTAAAAACTAGGAGACATGGAGTCTCTCTCTCAGTAAATCATAGGGTGAACCTCTCCTTGGCAAACTTGAAATTATTGGAATAAATAAATTAAATTTACTGATTAAAAGCATAAATGGAAGGACCTGGCATTATGATACTTGGATTTAAACAATTCAAACGATATAATGCCGTTGTGGTTACAGCTGTTGCAAACTGATGCGATGGAAGCTCCGCCCTCTCGTTCTGGGACACCCGAAATCGTACCTGTGGCGGTGGATGTAGTGTGAGCACCCTGACAATTTTCTCAGGTTTCTCTGGATTTTTGTGAGTCTGGTCACCGACCGCTCAATATCGTGGCTGGCAAATCACTGTCCGATTTCGTTCTCCCAAAATCTCCAAATTTCTCCGACGTATGTTTTTAATTTTCTATGACCGTCCAGTGGACAGCGATGCTTCCTGAGTTCAATTATGCAGTCCTATTAATTTTGGTGTTCCTTGAAGCTGTCAGACTGCTTAAGGTTTTTTTGTCGCCAAGAGTGTTCTTTGTCACCGAAATGAACCGAGCTCACCGCCCAAGTCCGCCATCTGGAAAACAGCGGCTTCCGTCGCGAATTATCGCGTTTGAACTAAATGTTATAACAAACGTTATAACTTTAACTGAATTTCTGTCTACTTTCAAAATCACACATAATAATCGTTACCTCTTGATATCAGTAAATTTTATTATTTTAGACTTAAACCAATGTTGTTTCATATAAATCGATGTATCATTAAATTGTAATACCGTCTTGGGTGAGCATACTTTCGATCCTTCTGATAGATTATTCCTTAGTTTCAGTATCCTGAGGTGAATACTAAGTAACTCGTTTTTGGCCGACTAGAATAGTCATAATTTCAGCAGAATTATATGCCATCTTCATGGCCACGGAACTGAGTCTGGAAACACCGGAGGACAACAATATCATCTTAACAGACTCCAAGGAGGTATTGCATAGAATAACAAGTACAGTGCACGGAAATGGTTGCATAAATCGAATTACAGAGAATATATTGAAAATACAAGAAAAAGGAAACCGGATCACTGTAGCCTGGCTACCGGCGCATAAGGACATAGTAGGACACGACAGGGCAGATCTCCTAACTAAGATGGAAGCTGATTATCAAGGAAGATCCAGCAACCTGCCAGTCTTCACTAGCAGGGACTGTAGAGTAGGGCTCTGCAAGGAACTTGAGGAAAAGTGGAGTAGACCAGTGAAACAAGAGGAATGCGGAGTCATCCTCAGAAATGTCAACAGCATCAGAGAAATAACGCATCGGAAAGAACTATCTCGAAGGATTGTTGTAGTCAGAATAAGAACATTGCACTCCAGTTTCACTCACTCATTCTTGATTTCCAGATCTCCGCAGCCGGTATGCAGCTCATGCAAGGAGCCCACAACAATTCCTCATTTCCTCTTTGACTGCCCCAAATATAGCGAATAAGAAGATCAACCATAGCCGCCCATTCAATGATGGAGATTTGCAACTCATCAGCAGCAAAAAACAACCTCATAGACTTTACGATGAAAACTGAGTTATATAAAGTGTAGAACTTAACAGATGTAAGTCGCTAATGACTAAATGGTTAATGCGACGTTAAATTGTAATTGAAAAAATAGTCATACCCATGATGATATCTGGTCACTCTAGCAGTTTGTTGAGTCAATATGTTCCCCCGGATTCCCTTATGGGCCGCAATCCTTATAAGATGAGCGGTTGTGGTTCTGGCTGCCGAGATGTTTATGTAGATTTTATTTATCAGGACGTCTTGAGAGGGGATTGGGGGGGGGGGGGTTGTATAAAAAATCCAAAGCCTCAAGGGATTCCGTTAGTATTGCGAAATTGCCATTATCCATGTGGACACAGATTTCCGTGACCATAGATGGCGTATAATTTTGCTATTAATATAGCAGCTGAATAAAGTGGTTTTTTTTATCTTTATTCCATATGATTCCTGAGGTTACTCTGTGTTTTTCGTGGCGTCCATATATATCAGTTAATGATTGCAGTATAAAACGTATCAATTTTCAAGTTCCAATCATTAATTCAGCGTTGTTTCTTTCTGCATTTTGTCATCCTTATGTAAATATCCAGCTTCCCTTGTTTAAAAATAATATTAAATAATATAATAATATAAATAATATAAAATGCTGAAAAATCTCTTTCTTATAGTAGTTTGGGGAATATACTGAAATTTCTACACAACCAAAGAAATTTGTTTGATGCAGTCATTGATATCTTTATTCCTACAATTTAATTCAGAAGAAAAGGTCTTTATAAGCCGTAATAATGTTAATTTATTCCAGTGTAAATGTTTAAGGGAGAATTTTCAGCCCATTAAATGCATAAAATTATAACATATTGAGCTGTAAATTTGGTTTAAACCCGGAACAGGGAATTAACTGTCCAATTTGACTCAGATATAACTTCCAAACTTAGATGTGGCGTTCAGGAGCGTATCATTAAACTTAAATCCAGGTAAATGTATCAAATACATTAAAGTCGCAAGAGAAGTTCCTCCTGCAAAAGTCATAAATGACACGCTAATACCAAGAACGGAAGATGCTTTAATCACGAGTTTCTGATATTGAAGTCAAACCATAAATAAATGTAACTACTGCGACTACCTGAAATGCGCAATTTACTTTTTTGAAGAAAAATAGTTAATTTTAAATAGATGTAGACCCTCAATATTTTTGAACCCACAGTTTTATTAGGGTATATAGATTATGAAATAATATCAACAAATACGTTAAATAAGCGATAATTATGAATTGCTTTTAGATCTATGAAATTTAATAACATAAATATATCCATTATCACAGTTTGTTGTGAGCATCAGTGATTAATTAATTTTTACGTATTCGCCATTTTATAATGTGTCTAATACGTGGTTCCAATGGCTGACACGTCCATTAATTTGTACAGTGATCTATTTTGACTTACGGAAAATATGAGAATCTTCATTGCAACAAGTCCTTTAAATCTTTTGTCAATTACTTCATATTAATTTATTAGAATGATAGTTTGATTTGTTATATTTCACCTATTTAGTCCACACCACGCTGTAATTTCTTGGCACATTACAATCTCTCCAATGTTTTTAAGGAACATTGTAACTGGAATCAACCCAAGCGATTTCACTGCCACGTGAAATACTTTTCTTAAAAATTACTCCAGTATTTCATCTTTTCATGAAGGATTGGTTTATTAAGTTTGCACTTTATTTGAAACTTCCTGCATTTCCTCACATTATCCAGTATTTTTTATCAATTTATATCAGGCTGATTTCGTTTTGTAGATATATGATTTATTTATTTATCGGTAATCAAAAATATTTATAACCGCTTTATAAGTTTTGGTTGCCGTTTAGTGATGGTCAGCTATAATTTTTTAATATTTATGTTTGTATTTTAAAACTTATTATTGTTTACTACCATAGACAGCGCAAATATTTTCTTAAAATAATTATTATTTAAAACAAACTTCAGTCATTTTGTGGAACCTTATTAGTTGTAAAGTTTACGACAAATTATGTCATTAAGAAACTGTCTTTTCGTGAATGCATGAAATTTTTAGTATCTGGTAAGTTTACGCGCCAGGCGCAGAAGTTTAAAATTTATTACCACGAACTGATAAACTACAAAAAAATATGCAAAAAAAATCAAGCTGCCATATTCGTCAAGAAATATCAAACGGTGTAACCTGACCTCATTTGATGTTACCTAAATTGAAACGTCTGAGTCAAAACTAATGGGAGGACGGAAAATATTCTAAGTGGGACCTAATCGAGATGGAAAATCTGAAGTCGAAGCCTAAGTAGCCGTTTTCACAGGAAATGGAGACAAGAAACAGAAAGAACCTTGAGATAGTCGTTGTGTGATCACTAAGTCTAGATGGAAGAAGTCGGAAGTGTCAAAAGTATTTGGTGTTTACATCACTAAGAATTGGGCACGAAAAAAATAGAGTTAACTACAGACCTCTAAGGGAATCCTTACAAACCATGATCAACCAACTACAGGTTGAGCTCCCGACAATGGATAAACTTAATCCTCAACAAAACATCTTAAATGTCAACGAGAACAGTAGAATAAACAGTCAACACTATTTAAAAATATACTATAAGAAAATAACAGAGTACAAAGAAATGTCTCGAAAAGATTATTTCATCAGCATATAAAAAAAATCACGCATTCAACGAAGCAAAATTCCCAAAACAGCTAAATCGAAAAAAATTAAATAATCCTCTCCCGAATAATATCAAAGCATACCAAATTAACCCATAATTTTCCACTATGTTCCTTTTTTTAAGGTTAACAGGCTACATAAGGGTAATCCACTTGGTGGTAACTCCCCTTTAATAGCATAGGAAGGGATTTGAAAGGGGCGATGCGGAAGGGCAGAGGAAGGTAACCAAGGGTTAACTACGTCTCCCGGGCTACGGTTTAAGTATCCTACCCGGCAATTCGCCTAAAAGTGATGCAGGGAAAAACCTAGAAAAACATGCATCAGGTAGGTCGGGCATTGGGTACTTGTCCCACGCCCTTCCGATAGCGGGAGAGGAGTTTGCTGTGGGGACGCAGCATTCCCTTCTCCGTGCCTCGACCAGTTTAGGAGGCAGCTGGCCGACTATTCCAATGGGAATAGCGAACAACTCTTACCGTATGCCCAAAATCTGCGACCCCGGAACATACACCTCTCAAAACAGGCCGAGGTGCCTCGGCTTGTGGGAACCTTAGTTCAAAAACGGAGAGGAAAAGGCATACCCAAAAGTAGCCCCTTCGTTTCTCTCCTAAATGGTTCTGCCTGCGAGAGAAAATCACTCGCAGGTTACCTGCGAGAGAATCCTCTCGCAGGCTTTTGTTTCCGACCACTATGTTCCCACTACAACGAGAACTTAACCACGAAGCACATCCTGCAGAACTGCGAGTACTACTCAAGAATGAGAAACGGCATCTTGGGCAACTTTCTACTACCGGACCTAGCGGCAACGGAGACGACCATCTTAAGGATGCTGAAGTTCGTCAATGAAGCCAACTTAAGCAGCCTAATTTAAAACAGAATCATAGTCTGATAGTCTTAATATATGTAAACGAATTGTAGGAGTCACTAATTAATTTATAGTCAATACGACAATAAACTTTTAATTAAAAAAAGGTAGTTTTATGAAAATCTGTATCTATCAGACTAATGAACGATGATGTTGGGGATATTGTGGTTGTGACTTCCATCCTCGTTATCAGAGGCACGTCGACTGTTATCTACCTGAAGGGTTCTCTCATCAAAGATAACATTATGTGCGCATACTCTGGGAAACAGTCACTTATGATTGTATATTTATTTCGGAATGACTACACAAACTGGAAACAGAACAACACCAAATCCTATCACGGTTTTACACAGCTTTACATACAGAGAGAATCGAAAGTGATGTAACTTTCATTATTATAGAACTATTTAGAGAAAATTAACTAAACTGAATAAATATTTTGGTCGGTGACGGGATTCGAACACCAACTCGCCGGCCAGCAAGGAACATATGGACCAATAGACCACAATAGAAACGCGGACGAATGAAGGAATGTTTTTTTTAATTCTAAATCAAAATTCAGTTACAAAAATTTAATCATATTACTTCTGTATTTAAATTTACATTAATTTTATCGTATAGAAGTATTATAATTTCTATGTAAAAAGTAACAACCACTTTTCCATAATCTATTTTGATTACGCTCTGAATTAAACTTATAACAGTCTTATGGATTAGCTGAATCCGTACCCACAAGAAATAAGGTGCTTTTTGTATGATCACTCAATTATATGTAATACGGGATATCTGTTAACTACACAACAATTAAACCACTGATATTTAGTTGAAATAATTTAAAGAATCTATTAACTCGATTTTTCAATTTTGGAAAACTGATCCAGTGAGCATACTATTTGGAGAAAACTACGGTGATTATTGAAACGAACGAGAATAAATGAAAAATATTTGAGTAAATTTTCAATAATACGTTCTAAGGTTACGAAAACATTTGTTTATATTAAATTCATCAAACACAAATCCGTTCCTGACTGCTATACAAACTATATAATACAGTAGATCCCCGATTATCCGCGGAGCGGCAAGAATAGTCACGGATGACCAAAAGCCGCGGATAAACCAAATACACATATACAATATATATATTGTAATAATTACAAAGGAAAGTCAATTAAATCACGGTTATTTCTCAGGGTCGATTACTGGGCCTTTAATAAAGAATACTTATTATACAATCAAATTTTATCAAGCTATCGTGGACTTAATTCGACAGTAGATTATTGCAATGCAAAACATAAAATATCATAATTAAATTCTGAACGAAATCTGAAATCTGAAATCTGACTACAATATCTTTACTTATGTAATAGCAGATAATAATTTTGTGGGATTTTACCTTACTTTCTCTGGTACTCAAGGAAATTGTATCGTTCTTACACACACACTTATTGCACTTTGTAGACAGACCATTTTATACACTGACTCTAATAAACACTCTTGTTTGACAAAATGTTTTGCAATAGTTGGTTCACTGTCCGTTTAAGAAATGCTATTAGCTCGTACCGAAGATTTTTAACTGTTGGATGCAGTTACCTGGGCTCCCAAAATCGAAGAAAGTGGTAATCTAAATCGAGAATATATTTATTTAGACTCAGCACTCTAAATATTTATCGTTGAATATTACGTATCATCACAGACTGTAACTTATAAAAATGTTCCAACTGCTTTAGCTGTTGTTACGTGTATCCAGACACTTTCTAGATTTTATACTGTCTGTCTGTCCACTGTCCAAGACGACTTTACTGGAGCTCGGCTGCCCACAGACTCTGCTCTGCGCGTCTAGCGAACCAACCTCTACAATACCCACAAACATTGCAATCTTGCCAAATTCTTGTGTACGACTTGTGTGTTTTATGCCGCTAACAATGCGAGTCCAAATTTTTGTTTATTGATTAATTATTTTCTATTAATTACCTCAATATATATATATATATTAATGATTAATTAAATCTTTAAATAATTAAATAAAAAAATTATTAAATTTGAATGATAGCCACACGTTGAAGACGCCATTTATGTAATGATTAAAAGAAGAATTAATTAATTAATATGCCACACGTTGTCGAAGCCATTTATGTAATGTTTAAAAAGGTGGTCTTAATAAATAGGAATAATTAACAAAATTATTATGTATTTAAAATATTATTGTTGGTAAATACATATTATAAGCCTTGCTTTGACGCCGAATTCCGTCAATTTAGCAAACAAATATTACAATTTTTTATTTCGTAATTCGTGGCGTTCTATGAAAATATAGCTTTATAATTTTACAATAAATTACGTTGAATATCTCATTATCTCAGGCTCACCACGGGGATTGATAGGAAGAACAAATACAATTATCTAAAATATTAGCAATCCAAACTCATCGAATTTAACGGAATACAATATTAAATACCAAAAGTAAAAGAAAACGAATGAAAAGAAAACCTGGAACGAAATCTGACTATACCCTTTAATTATCGTTTACAGTCATTAATAATTGTTTTGTACTCACGACAGTCCTACTGCTACCAGTTCGAACTCTTGTATCTTGAAGTCAACACCCACTAAACAGGCCATTATACACTGATTCTACACTTTAGATTTTGAACCCGCGGCAGTTGCTCTCGATCTCTGCTATCCTGGAACCTAGATTAGCACCCTCAGCCAGTTGCCGGACGTAGATCTCCTCAAAATCTGTCTATGCGAAAATTAGTTCAGTTTGTGAAGCAAAACTTCTGCTTCCAAAATGAGATTTTATAAGTCTCTCCGTCAAAACTGTTTACTTGCGTTTTATGTAAACAATTATATCTCGACGCATACTGAGTTTTCTAAGCGCGCGGTCTACAGTCTCCATTGTTAACAAAGAAAGATCCGCTGTGATTGTTGTCTTTAAGCACTCGTACCGCCAGCAATTAAATTATATTAAAAACAATTAATAGCCTGTTTAATTGGTATTACAATATATATATATATATATATATATATATATATATATATATATTATATAAATGAATGTTTGTGTGTCCCCTATGCACTCCTAAACCATTCATCCGATAGCGATGAAACTTTGGTGAGTTGTCGTGTGCACCCCCGCAAAGGTTTCTGTTGGGTTCTCGAAGAGTTAGTCAGCTCCCAAAGGGTGAACAGGAATAAAATTTAAAAATATGCTAAAACGGCCGATATTTGCATCGATTCATTACTTTCTTGGCGTATATCTGATTAATACTTTCTATCAGGTTGCTTTTAGTGTATAATTTAAACATATTAACGCACGTATAAATTTGGGGCGGTACATAAAAATAACGCGAAACAGTCCTGGTGTCAAATGCAGGGTTTTAGAATTCAATAAGTGATTCTTATATTCACTATGTCTCCTAATTCGTAGTTCAGCCCCTAGGTGTGGTGCAGGCCTTTATTCTTCATTATAAAGCTTACGAAGTATGGTTTGTAGCTTATTATAGTTGAAACTATTCCATTGTATCTTTATAGATCAAGTACGATGTATTTCTTTATCCACAGTAGTATTCTAATACCGTAATATGAAAATAATTAAATCTAATACCAATATACAGTACCCTAAAGTAAAGGAAGATAAATAAATGAACAACACAATCTACGAACTATAAATAAACTGCCAATTTAAAATCAGATAAAATATTTATTTATGGAATACTAAACTACGTTTCATCGCTTACTTTGCGACCTCTTTTTAGGTTGAAGACAACGCAGAATGGCCTGACCATCAAAATTTTGATGAACTTCAACCTGAAGACGTTGCAAAGTGACGTTTCGTCAAACTTTCATAAATAAACATATTTTTTCTGACTTTAAATTAGCTTTTGCTTTTTTATAATTTGTCTCAATAGTCAGAATATATACTGTAATATTTACGTTTAATTAGAAGGGAAAATGAAAGAAAGTTTACATTGAAATTATAAATTTTAAAGATATAACAAAGATTATTTATTTGACAAATTTTATTTTCGTTGAATTTACATTTTATATTTTTGAGTAAATGGCTTAGCTTTTATGAGAATCTAACTTTCAGGGCCTCTAATAAAGACAGTGTTTTTCAATTCTCACCAAATTACAATAGAAAAATAAATTAATTTAAATTTACAATAACAAAATTTAATACCAGTAACAAAAAGTATTAGAAATATGAAAAGTTATATAAATCTGGCTGAAAACGATATTTACGTAAAGGTTTACAGAAGAAAGTTTATTTTGCATACCATTTATTTAGAAATGCTCTGGTTTGTGTACACGTGATTATTTAATTTTTATAGAACACTCTTTTCACTGACAGACTATAGCACTGATTATATTATCGTCTCACTTTCTAACACATTGAACGCCTTTCTACTTCGCTATTATACGTATTGTCACGCTCAGTTTGCACACACACACACACACACACACACTCCTGACTGAGTGACTGTCGACGCTAAAGTTCTGAGCGTCTTATATACGCTTTCTCGACGACAATTCGTAGCACCCATTATAGTCCCTGCATTCTCGCGCCAGACAATGCTGTTCTTTACAATGCTCGGCCTCAAAAGTTACGCCGCCAATAATTAAAGAAATAATTTAAATGCAGCATTTCATTGCACATTTTTAATATATATATATTCTAATGTACACAATTAATTCGTCGTTTAATTAATTTAATGAATTTGAAGAATTCGATACCCTCGTTGTGGAAGCCATTATGTAATGTACACAATTAATAAGTTAATTAAATGAAATTTGAAGAATTTGCCTCTCGTTGAAACTATTTATGTAATAATTAAATGGAAGACGTTAATTCAATAAAATAATTAATAAAATTTACAAACAATATTTATTTAGTTTGTGGAAATAATTTAAAACAATTACAAATTTAAAATATCACTGGGTTTGATAATGGACACATCAATTATATTTAAAATCTTATTAACAAACAAACCACATTTACCTAAACAATACGTCGACTAAAAGAAAAGAAAATTAACTTGACAATTAAAATAGAACGAAATTAAAAAGTAAAGAGATTAAATCTGATTAACAATTTAAGATGAGAATGAAATTAAAAAGTAAAGAATTTAAGTCTGATTAACAATTAAAATAGAACGAAATTAAAAAGTAAAGAATTTGACTCTGATTAACAATTATAATAGAACGAAATCTGACTTCTATCTTTTAATTACGTTTGCATAAATAATTATTTTGTAATTTGTTACTCACATCTGTTCAGTTGTTTTCAGCATACCTTTTGTTTTCGAAATACACTATTGCGAGATTTTACACTGATTCTAAGATTCACAGATTTTACACTGATTCTAGTCAAAATTTATAGGATGTCAGGAACTCAGATGACCCTCCCTTTTTTTTGCCAGCTATCTGTTGACTGCTTGTCTTAGGTGAATTCTGCTTGCCTTAGGTGAATTCTGTGATTTGTTAGTCTTTACTGCTTTGGACTTAAACTGAAATTTTCCTGTTTCTGGCTGGCTATGGACGTAAAACTGCTTTTACTTAGCAAGTTTTGATGTAATGCTTTTGTGAATGTTTTACTTCGTCCTCTACTCACAACTATGTTTAATAGTAATACAATAAACGACAGCTAGTCTCTGCTCAAGTATCACTTGTTCCGTCCTCCGAAATGTCCAGGCACCAACCAACACTGACAAATTCTGATCACCAACTCTGTTAAATCCTCATCACCAACTAACAGTTATACATCGACGATGTCTTTCCGCGAACTGAACTATCGTCTTCCGTTTTAGCGCGCATACGCCAATTTCGGACCTTCCGACAAAGGCACAGAGCTGGTTACATTGTCGCTATAGAAGCGCCTGCCGCAATAATAGATTTCTCAAACCATTTAAATTTTTATGTTCAAACAGTTAATGTCCTAATTAATTGGCATTACAATATATATATATACTAGCTGGGTGCCCGGCGTTGCCCGTGATGTCATTTATCTATAACCATCCATAAGACTCCAATTTTGGTTACTTTTGCGCTATTTTTATTTAAGCTCCTCGAACCCTATCCCTAAATGTGCTCACCTCCCATGCCGAAGGTGGATGAAGTCATTAACAAAATATATCGACCGTTTTTACATGTCAGAAGATGACCACCCCCACAAATATGCGATAATGAAAAAGAATGTATTCCACGCAAAAATCGGCCGATTACATTGTCTGAAAATTTATTCCCCCGCCCAACACCTCCCAAACCCGTCACGTAACCCAGGTTGTCACAATTAGATTCAGCGACATTCATAGTCTCGGAATTGATTCGAATCTCGGTTGTTTTTGCGGGATTTTATTTAACGTACCACCACCCCGCCCCTAATCTTGCTCCCCTCACAGGGGTTAAATTATACACAAACAACATCGGTATAAATACTATCAAAGTAATTAACCCCAGGAAATAATTATCGCAAATATCGACCGTTTAACATGTTTGAAACTTTTCACCCCCGACCACTCCCGCTTCGGGGACTTAAACGGTCAAGTTTAATGTCATAATTAAACTCAGTGACAATCCTGATAGTTTCTGGTTTATTTTTATCTAATGCTACTTCCACGCCCACCCTTAAGGGTGCACCCTTCCGAGTCCGAAAGGGGTTGAAATTATACACAGAGAACATGTAGGGAAATTTTATTAATCTAATTCAACCCGAAATATATTTAATTGACAAAAACACAGCCGGTCAACTCATCCCAACCCAGCCGATACCCGTGCGTTGTCCAGATTGTCATAAATAAATTCAGGGACATCCATTACCTTCGATTTGACTCGAATCTAGGTTGTTTTCCCGTTATTTTCAAGGAAATCCCCTCCAGCACCACCCCTATCATGCCTACAAACAACATCGGTAGAAATACTATAAACGTCAATGGTCCCGGCATTTATTTATTCCACGCTAATATCGATGATTTAACATGTTAGAAAATTTCCATCCCATCCACTCCCGCCCCTTCGGGCTAAATGGCCAATTTGATGCTATAATTGAACTGGACGACATCCATAACCTTGGATTTGACTCCAAACTCGGTTGTATTCGCGTTATTTTATTGCAGCGTTCCTCCACCCAACACCTAAAAGTGCTCTACTGATAATCCCGACCCGCTTCTGGAGGTGGTAGACGCGTCTCACCCCGACAGTGTTTGTTTCCTGGTCGCAAAGAACACGTGTACGAAATTTGGTGAAATTTGATCCACCGGTATAGATTTGTATTCTCCACCCCAAACACTAGGGGTACTCTTTCCCCAGGGTGTAGAAGTTGAAAATTATATTCAGATATCATCAGTGGAAAGACTATAAATATCTTTGACCCAGAAAATATTTATCCGACTGAAATATCGACTGTTTTAGCATGTTCAAATATTTCCACCCCCGTCCACCCCCGCGTCTGGGGGTGGTAGACGCGTCTCATTCAAACAGTGTTTGTTTCCTGGTCGCAAAGAACACGTGCACGAAATTTGGTGAAATTTGCTCCACCGGTATAGATTTGTATTCTCCACCCCAAACCCTAAGGGTGCCCTTTTCTCAGGGTGTAGGGGATGAAAATTATATTCAGAAAACATCGGTAGAAACACCATCAATATCTTGGACTTCTAAAAATTATTATCCGACTAAAATATCGGCTGTTTAACATGTTTAAATATTTCAACCCCCGTGCATCCCCGCTTCTGGGGGTGGTAGACATGTCTCACCCCGAAAGTGTTTGTTACCTGGTCGTAAAGAACACGTGTACGAATTTTGGTGAAATTTGCTCTACCGGTGTAGATTTGTATAACGAACATACAAACATACAAACAAACAAACAAACATACAAACAAACATACAAACATACAAACATACAAACATACATACACTCTTTTTTATTTATAAGATAAGAAGATATATATATATATATATATATATATATATATATATATGTAAACAGTTAACAAAAACTACGAATAATTAGGAGAAGTAGTCTGTTATTATGACATGACATCTTTCTTCCTTTTGGTTGTTATCAATCAGCATAACACCAATTTATCTGAAAGCAGAGAAAGGCTTTGTTCTCCAGAAACACTAGCAAACCCTCAGTCTATTGACGAGTCGATGAATTGCTTATCCTTGTTTCAGGAATAAAATGTTTTCGTCCTCACTCTCGTCAGAATCCGTTGTCTGTCTTTGTACCCTTTTAGCAATTTCACTTTTAGACATAACCTCTCACCCTAGGTAGTCTAAATCAACTTTAAACAATTCTAAAATATTTCCGCTTTTGACCCGCAAAGCGAATAATCAAGAGATACTGTATTACTGAAAGGAACAACTAACATTTTGTAAATGTTCGTTGCTTTTGTGTTGAAAACTAAAACATTTAGAATAATATATTATAATTTACATTAGAAATGGATGATTAAAAATACTTGTTTAACTTACTAGGTTTACCGATGCAACCCGCCAGAAATTTATGTTTTTTTTCAAAATTACCGCCGCTCTTCTTACAGATTGGAAGTGATTACAATATATTTATCAAGCTTCTGAGAACACGTATTTGACAAGAAAAAAGAGAACTCTGGCGGAGGCTACCTTTGGGGATGCCTTCACATCTCTCTGGTTTTTTGATCAAAGGTTCCCACATGCCGAGGCACCTCGGCCTCTTTTGAGAGGTGTATGTTCCGGAGTCGCAGACCTTGGGCATACGGTAAGAGTTGTCCGCTATTCCTATTGGAATAGTCGGCCAGCTTCCTCCTAAACCGGTCAAGGCAAGGCGAGGGAAAAGCTGCGGCCCCACAGCTAACCCCTCTCCCGCCATCGGAAGGGCGTGAGACAAGTACCAAATTCCCGACCTACCTGATGCAGGTTTTTTAGGGTTTGTCCTGAATCAGTTTTAGGCGAATTGCCGGGTAGTATCCTTAAACCATAGCCCGGGGGCCATAGTTAACCCTCGACTGCCTTCCTCTATTCTTCCGCATCCGCCCTTTCAAATCACTTCCTATGCTATTAAAGAAGAGTTGCCACCATGTGGATTACCCTCATGTAGCCCTATAAAAAAAATACGTATTGGATAACTGAGAACTCGAAAGACAACAACATTCCCGCTGATATTATGTTTTGCGTCGTAAGTGTTTCAATAAGTAATTGTGTGAACCTCAGTATTAGAAATATTCAACTGTAGGGGAAAAAACAGTTTAAGGTATATTGGACTCACCGATTGTTAGTGGTTGTTCAGGAGACAAAATTATTAATAAATTATATCTGTTGGTAACTTCGAAAAATTATGCCGTTTCAGTATTTTGTTACGACTGCAGAATAGACGTCTTAATAATAAACTTTTTTCTTTTGTCTTTCTATGTTTCCCCTATCAATTATTGGCGAATTTGATAAGAAAAACATTATCGTAAACGTTTTGTATAGAAACTTATACTACGTTTTCTTATAAACAAATTTAAATACTTATTTATCAATGAAACGATTTTTATTGTTGATATAAGAAGAAAACAAATAATCCTTAAATCTTAGCTTTGTAAGGTAGGGCTTGCTGATGAGAAGTCAGCATGTGCCATGTGCCACGTGAATTAGCTAAACTGTATTGTAAATTTTTACAGATACAGTTAATCAATTTTAAATAAAGAAAACTATAGCTGGCATTGATATATTAATTCGTCGGTGTTTGTGTGTGTGGGGGGGGGGGGTCGCTCCTATTTAGATGTTGTAGGAATTAATTTAATGCTTAGATTCCGTGGTTTAAAATTACATAAAATATGTTAAACTACATATAGAAAACATATCGGAAGCAGCACAGTCTTTTCTTATGTTTCATTTCAAGTTTTATCACCAAAATATACCATAATTAAATATTATTGGGTATAATGGAGATCTCATGGCCACACCGACCACTTGTTCATAGAATTACGCTCATTATTAAAAAATAAGATGTGTTAAACACGTGTTCACCCATAACTGAAGTGAAATACCCCAGTCATTCACATCACAAAATGGTCGTAATCCGATGAATTTAGGCCCCATGATTAGTAGTCGGTTACCACTAACCGCCGCTGACCGGTATAAATACAACCGAAATGACTCCGCGCTATATTTTATCAGACAACGGCGATGATGTCAGTCACAGAAATATTGTGTTATGAAAAAAATTTGGGCACCGTGAAAATTTTTTAAGAAAAATTAATTATCGTTTGTTTCATAGTAAGCGTTATCATAATTTAATACCGAATATAAATTAACTGTTTTGGAAACCAATAATAATGACGGTTGCAGTAACTTGATTCCTATTGCTGTAAAAACATGGCTTATCTGTATATTAGCAGAGACGTGATTTTTGCTTCGCTTGAATTGAATGTGTATCAGCCAGCAATTAGAGAGGATATGATTGATCGTTTGTTCAGTGAAGCGGAGACGAACTTCGTGGTAACTTCATCAGTCGGTTGGAGGCCGTGAACTAGGTCGGATCTGTGGCCTCTGGCTGAACTGATCGGATTTATGAACCATTGTATTCGGTTGGTTGACACCGTGGAGGGCGGATCTGTTACAGTTGACCACCTTATTTATCTGCAATTGTAACTATATATATTATTCTATGTGACGCAGACCCGGGAGGTTGTATTACTAGGATCCAGTGCCAGTCCGGTAGTGATTCAAATATTAGAATTTGTTTCATAAGTCAAATAAATATTACGTGTGGACGTGGATCATCGTGGCGGGCTGAGATGAGCTGTCACCACAGTGACATCAAAAAGCTCTGACATTAGCTACCATACACGAGCGGGTTTTTCTGACGGGCCGAGATCGCGGATATCTTTTGCGGCCGCCTCTGGCGGACGGGAACCGCCAGTCCGGGCCCGTTGTCGCTCACTCACTATAACAGGCCGCGCCTGACAAAATTTGTTGTACGCCTACGTAAGCGGGGCAAAGCAACGGATTTTTTGTTATTTACCCGCGGGTCTGCCCTTTTGAGCATGTTCTAAAGGCGACGGATACGGACCGTGATTTTCAGTGTTGTCTTCTCGTATAAAGAAAGAACTTCTCTCATGTTGATCAGTTCAAGTTTAATATTCTTTCAATAATTTACTTTAGATATATTTTAAAAATTGTTTTCGCTCATATAAATTATAATAATTGAAAGTGTCTGTAAAATGTGATATTATAATATAGAAAATTTCAATGAATGCCGGTAGATAAAAAATATTTTTTTATCACTGCAAGTTCATCGCGTGAATGTCAACTCCTGTACCCCTTATTTCAGAAGCCTCCAACTTTTCCATTTCCTTTACGTAACTAGAACTTAGGTTCTGAAATTTAGCAATTATAACAATCTGGCTTCATAATTAAATTAAATAATAAAAATAGAAGCCTATTAGTAAAAAAAATTAATTTATTCAATTTAAAACATAAGAAATATGTATTACGACGTTTCGTTTCTGATTGGGACCTCTTCATGTGTTACATTATGCTATCTAAACAAATAAATTCAGAAATATACATGATAATTTAAAAATACAATTATGTATAAATATAATTATTAGTCTTACTTACAATTTGTTATAAAAATAATTTTTGTTGACAAAATTTCTAACGTGCGGTTTACAGTCTACATGACTGTTATATTGACGTACGAGAATTATTCTAATTGGCGAAAAACAATGGAAATACAAATTTCATACAATACAACATTTAGATCACAAAAATAAAGAATCATAAATTCTATGTGTCATTTTAATATTAATGGCCGAAATATTAGATCTAATATGTAACATTTCACTCATCAATCCGGCATAATATTTGAATTCCACAATATGTCGATTTTTGATACCAATTGGTTATTTTAAACTATGACCAAAACATCCAAAAAATTAAGTTTATTATGTTTTGAACTGAATAATTAATTTTTTCTGGCTCATAGGTCGCTATGTTTATTATTTTATTTCTGTAATATAGATTTTATAGAATCAATAATAATTTCCAGGTATTCATCCTGAAATGAATCTATAATTTCCTGATATTTCTTATTTGTGGCGTTTTTATTAGCCACGATTTTAATTCCATAGTGAAGGCGTTACTGTATATATTAATTAATTTTTCTACATTCACATTTTTAGAGTATATGTTCTTTCCACTCTTAGCCGTGATAAACAGAAATGAATTACACCCGGCAAAACAAATGAAATCACTAGTTGATAATAAAGCCTTGCGACAAGATCTGTTAAAAATATATCCGTGAGCGGGGACCGTCCGTGAGTAGTGACGTCACAGTCCCGTTGCCATTTATCCGTGGCCCGTCAAATCATCCGTTCGTGTATGGCTAGCTTTTGATAGCAGCCATGAATGGTACAGAATCTTCTTGTTTCTTAAAATTTTTTAAATGTGTAAGTAAGGGTTACTAGCGTCAAACGAAAATTTATGCATTATTTATTGTGAGAAACAAATTACTTATTTCTATTAATAAATGACTTGTGGTATTCTTTCCGCAGCTTAATGAGAATTCTTAGTTACGTAGTATTGGAAATTAACTGTACTTTTAATTTAATTTATTAATTGACATTTAGAATACAACATTCTATAGGTCAGTGAGATCACATTTTTGTTTTCGTTTTTTAAAGTAACAGGCTAATTGATGTTATGCACGTGCAACTCCCCTTTAAAAGAATAGGAAGGGATTTGAATTGGAGGGGGGGTACGGAAGGGTATAGGAAGGTAGCCAAGGGTTAACTAGGTCCCCCGAGCTATATTTTAAGGGTCCTAATCGGCATTCGCCTAACGGTGACGCAAAATACAAATCTTAGAAAACCTGCATCGTGTGGCATTTGTGTGTTAAATGAAGCTTTCTATTGTGCACGATACTTTGTTCCCTGATGACGTTGTTAATGTAAGGTATTTTTAGACGCTGTGTTTGCTCAGGTGCCACGGTGCGTTCGTTATTATTATTTTAGATTTTATTCTCTGTTTTTTAAAGTATTTGACTTGCTTGCGCATCCCCAAAGTTCAATTCCATACATTCATATGGATTTGATTATCGTCTTGTATAGAAGAATTTGTTTTCCGTTGAAAGTTTGAGTATCTACTGATAAGCCAGAATAAGTCATTTGTTTTTACATAATTTCGTTTGCGTTTTTTTTGCTATGTGATCTTTCCAAGTGACCCTACTATCCACATTAATACCATGGTATTTTGTGCACGGAGACTGTGGTATCATAATGTTATTTAAATGTACTCGGGGGCATTGGTTCCTTCTCGGTATAAAGTTCACCTATACGGTTTTTCCTCGTTGTTCTTTATTCTTCATTTATTGAACCAGGTTTGTATTTTATTAAAGTGAGATTGAAGCATTTGGATCTTCATACGTTGAAAGGATGACGCTATCATCAGCAAAGGTCCCGGTGGTAGTACGTATGCCGGTTGGTATGTCTGCCGAGCACAATAAATATAATAACATTGAATCACGTGACGTGATCGTTGTGTAACATCAGCGCTTAACAGCCGAAACTCTTTAAGTCCCAAATAGACATAGTTATTTGCTTATTCATGAGTTACAAATTTTATAATAAAATGATCAAGATTTAAAGTTTTACGATTTTTTCGTCAAACTGGTTTTAATATTTTATCGTGAATAATAATACAAATTATATTACAAAACTAACACTGACAATTTTATTAATACTTTAAAAAAGTGTTGGAAATAATACTATCTTTGAAAGAGGAATTCATTACTTCGTTACATTTGATCAGGATTGAATACAAATTACTTTGTTTACCTGAACACGTTAAGGATCAAATTTCTAAGAATTCTGTAGTTGTCAGGTTGTTCCCTTTTTCGAGTTGGTGGCCTGTCAGAGGTGTCCAAATTCTCCCAAAATTAATTTCTCGTAAATATATATTTCGCTTTTTACCGCCTCGCTGCTCTTCTGTTAATCAAACTTTTTTAAATTCTTCCCCATTTATCTCATCCACTCCCATATTCAGACTCTTTTTCCTTCTGTTAACAGGACTTATTTAGTCACCAAATATCTGTCTCCACTATCTGCCTCTTCTAACTAACGATATTGAAATACTTGCTGACACTGAAACTTTCACATCATGTATGATCTATTAGAGATCCATATGCCACTTACTCCAATTTCCCTCCGATAACACTATTACTTCTTTTTTTAGAGTAATAGACTACATGAGGATAATCCACGTGGAGGAAGGTAGCCAAGGGTTTTCTAAGTCACCCGGCCTATATTTAAGGATCCTACCCGGAATTCGCCTAAAGATGATACAAGGAAAACCTTAGAGAAACCTGCATAGGTAGGTCGGGCTTTTGGTCCTTGATCCACGCCCTTCCAATAACGAGAATTTGGTCTTCTGTGGGAACGTAGCATACCAAACACCATGCCTCGGCCGAATTTGAAGGGCAGCTGGCCGACTGGTCCAATAAGATCAGCAAACAACTCTTACCGTATGCCAAACGGCTGAGGACTTCCTCAACCCTTCTCAGGATCCTATCCGAAATTTTCCTAAAAGTGATGCAGGACAAACGCTACAAAACCTGCATCAGGTAGGTCGGGCAGTAGGTACTTGTCCCATGCCCTTCCGATAGTGGGAGAGGAGTTTTCTGTGGGGACGCAGGATTACCTTCTCTGTGACTCGAATAGTTTAGGGGGCAGCTGGCCGACTATTCCAATGGGGATACCAGAAATGCGAGAAATCTCTCGCAATGTAAACTTTTAAAAACTTCCACCACCTGCAATTTGTTAACAATTGTCGATTTATTTCTGAGGTCAATTATACTTAATTGAAACATAAGTTTCCTACTGTATTTTCCTAATAGATGTCGTCTTGTTTTTATTTGATTGAATTTTTCACTACATTATTTAAATCTAGAGTCTGTTATAAAATGAGTATTAAATGTTAAAAAATTGAAATATATTTATTTACATATTATTTAAATTTACAAATCAAAATTACATACCATGGAGATTAATTAAATTATTTTATGTATATCTGGAAAAGTGCTCGCCTCTCTTTGAAATTGCATAATATTAATCCTACCTCCAGGCTTAAAATATTGCGGATTTACAGACCCCCAAAGAGGTCAATTGAATTACAATTACATTTGATAAGAAATTGTGACAGTATAAATTGCGAGGTTGGCTTACAACATTGTAGAATTTATTTTATCACTTAATTTTGTCTGTTAATTGGCTACTTCTTTATATATTTTGCTTACATAACCACCACATTCCTGCACAACATTTGGCAGAGAATGTGCGCCTTCATGAAAATGGGAAGCGACTTCCTCTCCTACGATGTTTTCCAGTCTCCTGGTCCGTTTCTAAAGTTTTTTCACTCTTCATCAGAAAGAGCAGTAATAACTTTTGTGTCACTGACCGTCGTCCGTGATGTAATCCCGCTGATATGGGCCACTTCACTTATTACAAGGAAAATAGGAGATTAACTTCGGTTGGGAACTGTTGCAATGTAGCAGTAGACGGAGAGCAGAGTTCACCTTCAGGAATAACAGATGCCAAATATTGACGATAGGATAAATGATAGGAATGTAATTCTTAGGGTTGAAGTTGAGTCCAGACTTCAAGACAGCGAGGAATACTGGCTGTAGTGCGACAGACTTGAACTCCAGTAAAGTGAGAAAAGAAGATTTACTACTATTGTTTTCAGTTAATAACAATAATATTTGAAGGTACAAAGAACTATGAGTGAATCATCCAGGTGCTGAGTGTACACCGGGCTTATTTAATATCATGAACTGGCGCTCGAAGTCCAGCCTTATTTTTATAAATCCAGATTTCAAAGCTACAAAATGAGTAGCCTTCTCAATTTGGCTGCTTGCAGCGTCTTTCTTGCTGTTCCGCATACTTGTTCCAAATTCCGATCTTACATTATATATAATAATAGCATTTACTCCTTGAATACTAATGCTACATTACATAACAATGGGACATAAACTTTTGACACTGTTTAGTTACGATGTGTTTCTATGTGTGTACCGAATAATAACATGTCCAAAAGGAATAAGTCTTCTGTACCATTTTTTCTCGATTTTTTACACTTCGTTCCCCCACCTGGTAAAAGCCATAACCTTTCACAACGTGGTCTAGACAGAAATGTGTTTATGACTCTGGATTTACGGCGTGTCGAAATAGTCCTTGATTTTAAAAGCATTATTTAAAAATCAAGGGATAAATTGAAATATATCGGTAGCATTTCTTCTAATAAAATCCTATGCTAAAGAGGGCTTCTGACCCTATAACGGCAAAGGACACATGTGCTTAATAATAATAATAATAATAATAATAATAATAATAATAATAATAAATACAGCATTATTTTTAAATTACTGGAATATTTACCAAGGCGAGCACTTTGAATCTGCTTTTAAGTTTACTTTGTACGTTTCGTCGGTGAAATTATAAATGAGAAAGCCCACTAGATCGTACCAATATTCAAATATACTCATTACATTATATTACGAATTTTACAATATAGTTGTAACACTTATATGGTATTTATATTTCAAATATTAATATTTTATCAAAAAAATATCTCAGTTCTACACCGAATAGATACTAAGCAGATATTTAAATAATTTTATTGTTGCAGAAAACGCATTTTATTTAGAGCTGCTTAAAGTAGACGTTAACGCTTTTGTGATTGTGGAGACTGGTTTGGGAATTTTCGAATAGTCTTCATCGCCAGAAAAGGAGTTAGCAGATCTTTGGCTACTTCTGAGCTTACAGGAGAGAAGAAATGAACTCGAGAGACGCCCTCAAGATCTCGTATGCAGGAGCCACAGCAGCGGAATACATCCCAGACAGGTCTCAAACCATCGTGATCGATGCAGTTGAAGGAGCAACCTCTGATGAGTATCTTTCATCTCTTTCTAAAATTATGTCACTCAAAGATTCATTATTTCTCCAAAATAACGAATCTTAAATGGCGAATCTGTACTTTTCTAAGTAATAAAAAAGAAGTGGAGGAACTAACAAGTACAAATAAGGAAATTGTGATAAACAACCATACTGTCAATATAAGACCACTGTTAATAAAAAAAATGAGTAGTATAATAATTACAAATGTATGTCCTATTTTGCCAAGCGAACTAATAGTCAAAGAATTAAACACACGTGGAATAACTTTATCATCAAAAATTACCTGCCTCAAAAGATTCTCCCATATTATATCCTTTTGCAGACATTTCTTCCTGGATCCAAAGTTCGTTCACGCCCTACCTGAGTCAATCCTTCTGCACTATGGAAATACCTTCTTCAGAATATTCCTTACTTCCGAGAATGATAACTGTTATCTCTGCAACAGAAAGGGCACTATGCAAAAGATTGCATTCTAAACATCAACTCGACATCTCAGGCCACAGAAACATCCTCAATGATTGTAGAAGAAATAATCCAACTACAGAGCAAGTAACACCACCAATTAAAGTTATTTCCAAAAACATCACAAACGAAAAGAGACCTCCTGCAACTCTCTCTAATGACATTACCGACGTCTCAGGTCACCAATTCATCTCAAATGATAGATGTAGAGGAAGAACCCGGAATTAGTTCAAATGAAGATCAATTAGCATTACCAATTCAAGTTTCTTCCAACCATCGTCAATAAAACGAGACCTTCCGACACCCTCTCTAGTTACATCACCGACATATCGGACAGCACTGATTTTCCAAAACTCGACCAACCTGCTATAATTAACCCGACAAAGAAAAATAAACAGATGTCATCTACGCAGAAATCCCTGAACATTGGAAGCTCTAGAAGTGGCAAGGGACTCATATAAATCGGAAGAGAAAAATCTCGACTTATCTTTCTAACAAGGTAGAAGTGCAATTGTTAGTGTGGCTGAAATAAAAAACCCGAGGAGTACCCTACGGGATTATAATAATCCACCGGAAACATTTCTTAAGATTATATCAATTATGCACATAGCGGTGAAATACAGAACAAAAAAGACAAGATTAACAATGCTAAAAAAGAGATTTGCATTACAGTCATTACAAAACTTCTCAGACCAAGACTATTCCTCATAACAATGTTTTAATTTTAAGCATATACAGTCGCCATGAACAATTTTTGTTGACGCGACTCTAAACCTCCGAATAAAAAAAATGGTTAAAATTTTTGTAAAATCCCTACATATATTCTCTAATTGATGTATGGAAATAATACTCACATGCAACGTGAAACATATTAAAAAATGCCTGTTCCATATATCGGCAACAAATTTAGACTGTACCGTAAACACAAGATAAACCTATTTAGAAGAATTAATTAAAGAGCGGGTTTGAAGACGAAGGGAGGCTGGGAAAGGAAAATTCCAAATAAATTGGGAATGGGATTGCGTTGAATTAATTAAACGAAGAACTCTGAATACTTGCGCAGGAGAGACTTAATCACTCCAGAAGGGTGGGAGAGAATGGAGACATGTTCGACCTCATTCATGAGCAGAAATGTAAAATAAAAAAATGAAACCGTGAGTTCTTTATGATAAAAACAAATTATAAATGGAATAGCCGACCGTTATATACTTATACACTTATAGATGATGATAGAAACTTTTATAATCGCATGTTGAGGTACCAATATCCTTGAGGGTTATATTTCAATAATAAAAATTGAATCAAGCAAGGTGTAGTTTAAACTTACGTGGATTATACCTTCAATAATAAACAAAATTTCTGATTGATATGAAGTTAAATGCTCACCATTTATTATGAATTTGCAAGTGAGAATAAAATCGTCAGATAACACTCAGTTCAAATTACAGCCAGTAATTACAACTGTAACAATGAAAAGAGTAAAGCAGGAAAATCTCTCTAAGTGGCACTGAGTAATTACATACAGCTGCTGCGCGGCGTTGAGAACAAAAAGAGAAATTGGTTTCTCTGAAAGAGAGGATGGTGTGGCTAATCGGCGCTAGCTGCACAGGAAAGACAAAGAAATAATTTTGTATTCTTTTAAGGATTTAATTACGTTAGTTAAATGCAGAAACACCTAAGGAGTATGAAACTTCATGCAATACGTAGTAAATATAAAAAATGACAGTCTCATTTATTACGTATTATAATATGAAAAATAATATAGTTGAATTTGAACTTGTCTTATTAATGCCAAGATTGATAGAAACCTGCATTGAATATTTATAATATCCACATTCACTGAATAAGCATAAATCCTGCAAAATAATCATTATAACTAACTATTTAGGCGAAAGGTAGTCTAGTGCAAACTATTTAGATAAAAACTATATTTTTAATGTCAGCGATAATTTTAAAGTTGTGATCAAATTTAGAACCTTAGCATGAATCGTACTTAAAAATTCTATTTCTTGTCTATTTGTTGGTGTAAAGATACTTTTTTTAAAAAAATAGTTCATTATTAAAATTAAGTAAGTTATTCGTTAACAAGCTCAATTTTCTTTGAAAATTTTATGGCCTAAGAGATTAACATCGTTCCTAATATTCACTACGATCTTTTAAGTTACAGCCAACAAACTGAACTAATAAACCAATTTCTGCGCGTTAATTATATTTACAACATTAAATTATGTTTTATATCAAAATTAAAACGTCGTGTCTACACAATTAAATGCAGCCAACTATTCCAGTACTCAACTTTTATATTTCTATTAGAATAGAAGCACAGTAATAAGAACAAGAATTATCAGCCAATCGGCTGTAAAATAATATAACATTAGTCTGTTGTACTTATTCCATATATTACAGGTAAAGTTAAAAATGTCATTTGTGGACCTAAATTAAAAATGAAAAATTTACGTCTGATTGAAAGTTAATAATAAGAAATATAGCTAAATACGGACAAAATAAGTGCACTGATCAGTTGTGTCGCTCTAGGCTCATCTTACCACCTGAAGAAAGAGACAAGTATCCAAGAAACTTTTTGTGTTGTATATTTTATCACTTATTCTGTCTGTATTTGGCTATCTTTATTTATTAATTGTGAACCTATCTTTTGTTGGTCTATATAAAAACTTTTAAAAATATCATTGCAACGGCTGAAGGTTTGATCATTAAATGTCAAAATCGGAGGATTATTATTCTTACGATTTCTTCCTCGATCTATAGTTCGAATGAAAGAATGTTCGAGATATTTTCGAATATCTTTAATGGTTTAATTCATTTAAAGTTAAAGTAAATAACTAAAAATTAAGTGTTAAGGGTTTTATTTGATTTCAGAGTGAACTTCTTTTACATTATGTCAGGTGCCATGAAATTTAACTATTATATTTAAATTTGTATTAAGCAATTAGCCAACAGGTTTAGTCGTGTGTCGTGATTCCTAGTTTACAATTTTTCCGGTTTTGTTTTAGGTCCCTTTCTGGTTTATTCGTTACCTTATGACGTATGACTTGGTATAACTCAAATAGCACGTCATAGGAAGAACGAAATCTTTAGAAACGGTGAACAATCATCTACATAAAAAATAAATTCTTGTAGTATGTGTTGCGTGGTTACTTCTAATGACTACAAAATCTACGAATAGTTGTAATTCAAAAATTACATAACCCGAAAAGGATAGCGGATTTGAACAACAAAGATTATAAACAAGTTTTCCACTACTCCTATATATAAGGGGAGCATTCTTAAAAAGTTTCTGTTTCTTTCTTTTGATGACAACTATTGTAATGACCACCAATGTATCTAACAAAATAATTTATTGAATATTAGCGAATTACGTACCGCCTCAGAATCAATAAACGTTGTGTTAATATACCCTAAAAGAATGAAATTCAATAAATGTACAAAAAAATTGAAAGTATTGTAATTAGATTTAAATGAATATAATTCATGTCGCAGCACTCGGGTAGTGTCCTTTCACTGTAATCAGTGATTTTAGCATTACGATTGTCTGTCTTGATGTAAGAAATATTTGAGATGAAATTTTTCACACGGCCGGTCATTGCAACAAAGATTGCGGCGACAGGAAGTGTGTTTACGGCAGCAGGATCCGAGGGAATGGGAAAGCGATTACAATACGGCATTCTTAATTTTGTCGGATTGAATTCAACAATAACTTAAATAACACTCAACAAAATAACCTTTCACAATATGCACTTCATCAATATCAATCAAACTGAAATAAAAGGACCACGCATCTGCATCAGCTGTCAAAAGTTAATGCACACAACACCATGTACTGGCATTACAACACCATCAGAGAATTTTCAACATAATTTTTTATTTCCGTGCAGTTTTAGTTGTTTTAATAGGTATTCTGCTATTCAGTACGGATAAAAATCAAAAATCATCAAAATCGGTTCAGCCGTTCGCGAGTTGTAAGTGGTGTAACTAACCCGACTTTTATATATATATATATATATATATATATTGTGATACCAATTAAAGAGGCCATTAATTGTTTTAATATAATTGGATTGTTAGCGGTACATTTCTTGAAAGCAACAATCACGGCTCTTTATCGGCAATAGTTGAAAAACCGCGCGCTGGTATGGAAGGCCAGTCCGGCGAACGTTACGGTAGAATGAGGATGCTGATCTAAAATTACGAATAGCGTGGTCCAGGAAGTGCAACTCCGAGATCTATTAAACTTTATAAAACACAAGTAAATAGTTCTTGACGGAGAGACACTTGATATAAAATCGCAAAGTGGAAGCACCACACAGATGCGAAATAAAATTTCGCATAAAGAGCATCGATGAGTCATACGTCCGAGGGCTGACCGAGGGAGCGGCTGATCCCAAAATTCCAGGTGGAATAACAATGAGAACTACAACCGTGTTTATTAAAAATTATGTGTAGAATCAGTGAATAAAGGCCTCTTTTTAGTGAGTTGTGACCACACGGTCCAAGAATTAGATCTGGTACCAGAAAGACAATTCGTGAGTACAAAACAATTATTTAAAATCTGTAAACGAGGATAAAGGTAGAAGTCAGATTTCATTCCTTTTTCTTTTCATTTAGTTTCTTTCATTTCGTTTATTTTCATATTGTATTAAGATAGCTTCAATGAGTTGGAAGTGTTAGTATATTAAATTGGATTGTTCCTACTATCAAACCCAGTAATGACCCTGAGATAAAGAGAATTTCGACGGATTTGATTGTAAAATATAAAGTTGTATTTTTCCTAGAACGCCAATTTAATTGCAAAAATGAAATAAAATATTTGTTTGTTAACTTGATGAAATTCGGAGTATAAAGTAAGGGTCACAATTTGTACTAATAAAGAATAAATTTTTAAATTTTAATAATTTTGTTAATTAATTCTTTTAATTAAGACCATCTTTTAATTATTACAATATATATAATTAAAAAACATGTAATTATTTAATGAAAATTTTTTTACGACTTTCATTGTCGGCGGCGTAAATATAATAATTGTGTACAATAATATGGGGCTATAATGTTTGCTCGCTGTGCACATTGTCGCGAAGACATGTCTGGACGCGCGGAACTTTAGTGTGGTTTGAGAGCTCAAATAATGATGATGTAAGAATGTGTGTTGGGAGTTGGCGGAGAATATATCAGAATATTATCTGAAAAGCTTGAGTATGTGTTGGGAATCGACGGAGAGAGAACATGAAATGCAGACTTTGTCCTGGAAGGCAGCAGAGACGTAATATAGTAAAGTCTTGGGTTTATAAATTACGAGGCAACAATCTGAAATATTTGCTCATTGGCAAAATTTGTGCTAGCATCAAGGATTTAATGTTGTGTGTGAAAATTATAACCACATTAAATTCAGTGAAACATGGCCTGTTTTTGGAAGTGTTAAACACAGAAAAATTGTAATGTAAATTTAAAATAACATTTATTATCTGTAAACCTAATGTAAATAATATTTCAGTAATTGTTTAAGAATTTTTCACTTTGTAAATTTTTAATTGTTTTGTCGTAACATTCTTTATTGAGGGCCCGATAGTCGGCTCTGAAATTAAGACGTGACGATTTACCAACTTGTAACATAAATATTTAATGGTGATAAGATTTTGTTTTAATAAATTAACTTTGTTTTATATTTTAAATTCTTTTTTTCATTTAAAATCCAATCATTTTAACTTTTAATTTGCTTATATAAAATAATATTTAATTTTGAATTTTACATTTTGTGCTTCAACGTCGTCTTTATTTAAATTTAAGATTAACTATCATTATTTGAGACCTGCTTTTGTAAATTGTGTTTATTACATTTTAGCACGTCAACGAAGGACAAATTAAAATCAAATAATTAAATGAAAATGTGTTTACTAAATATATGGCGCCCAACGTGGGGCACGCTTCTCGTAATAAAGAATAGGATACAGTGTTAAAACAGAAATCTGACGATAACATTGATGAAATATTGATGCAAGTAGTATAGTAATATCTGCATGCAATATTTTGCTAATTTTTGTGTGAGTGTGAAATTTAGAGGTGTATTACAAAAGAATTAAGTGTGCATTTGAATTTATAAATTTACTGTTAGCTAAATTTAATTTAAAATAATGTATTCTCAAAGAAATATGGAAGGGGATATTGGAAAGAGAATGATTTTGGAGTATTTGGAAAAACTAAATAAAAATATAGTAGATTTAAGAGCAGATAATAATAAAAATATAGCAGATTTGAGCACTAGAAGTGAAAAAATTATGGAAGATTTAAGGTTAGAAATAAACAAAATTATTTTAAAATGTAATAAGAATATAGAAATGATTGACAAAAGTTTAAATAGAAACAACGCTGAATTCAGAGCAGATTTAAGGGTATGGAGAAACGAGAATAATGAAAGTTAGGATATAATATGCGAGATTATTTCAGAGATAAAATCTGATTATATAGAAGAATTAAATAAGAAAGTTATAAACACCGAATTAGAAACAATTGAAATATCAAAGAAAGTGGATAAATGTGATGAAAATATGAATGAAATGAATGTGATAGATGTTGAAAATGTTGATAAGAATGTAATGGGACATAAAGCTGATGATAATACTAGAGAGATTAAAGAGTTAGATATTGCAGATGTTGATCAACAAAAAAATGAAATATTGGGAGAGATAGACGAAGAAAAGGTAAATGAAATAGAAAATAATTATGAGGAAAATAGTGAAAATATTGCAGTGAGAACCAAGGCAATACAGTGATATTAGATTATAAAGAAACTGATGAAGATGATGGAATTATTACAAATAAAACATTTGTGAATTTAGAAATGCAACTCATAGTAATTAAAGAACTAGGAATAGTTAATTTCAAACAATTTATTGGACATTTTGAATATTATCATAATATAAGACCTATTCATAAGTCTTTAAGATTAAGTACGCAAGGAATGGAAAATTCTGTTAAGTGGAAAATATTTGAATGAAGATGCACATGGAATAATAGAAAGAAAAATTTGGGAAATTGTGCATCAATCAAAATATGAATTTAGAGATTCGTGGTAAATTATAAATTAATTACTAATCGTGAATTAATTTAAGTTTAAATATTAATTTTAACTAATTAAATCTTGTATGCTGACTGAAATTGTGTAGAAAGTGTAATATTATGGCCTGTTTAAATGATAAAGCCATTTAATTAATTTGTGATCTAAAATAAAGAATTGGTATAATTATGAAGTGAAAGATTTGATGTGATACGAGCATTGCTTATTTTACATATACTTTGGAATAATTTAATATGAAATAGTTGCATTTAAATATTTTGTGTGTTCATTACGGGTTCCAATTACTGTTCCGAGGCCCGATAAGCGACCCTAGAGATATCAAGAGTCTCATAAAAGCCGTGGCATAAAGTTTAATTGTAAATAATTATATAAAAATTTAAAAAATGTATTTGTTATAAATTTCAGGGTTAAATAATTTATGATTAATATTTTCATTAACTAAATCCGTCCATAGTTTAAAGTTTTTGTTTCTTGAGTTGTTTTAAATAAATTTTAAATATTAAATTAAAAATATTTAAAAGATTTACACACTTTAATACATTTTCTTTATAATTCCATATAATTGTCCAGCGAGGAAAGGCATTTATTTTTTGTATCATCATTAAATACTGTTGCTGAAAAATGTTACTTACGGAGCACTGATTCCAAACTTTTCAGAACATTATTGACAGTCTTGATTACCTCAAGGCTGTAAAGTAACTGGTACGTACGAGCACAATCGAGCAACGGCTAAGATGTTTTCAAGTTGTTCATCAAATCAATAATGCGACCTTGCGGATTCGTCCATCTCAGTTCTGATTGTCCCGTAACTAACATTAATGCTAGTGAAATTTTAAATAAGAATAGATAGAAATACTATTTAAACAGAAAACAGTAAATGAAACTAACATTAATAGAGAGTTTAATAGGAAATTTTTTGTTTGTTTAGCAGTCTTAGATTCATAATTTATTTTTATAACTAATTATTACTGTACTTCATTATGTGATGTCTTAACGGATATAAAAAATGGACGAGTTTTTGTTAAGATTTTATGGATCAAATTACTAAAAAGTAAATGATATATTTAATAAAAATCACAATAAAAAAAGAATATGCATTCGACTGGAAACTCTCAAAATATACTTCATTGATATGAATTCAATTGGTGGAAATGAGTGCTAGTTACTGTTGACCTTGTAACGATAAAGTATTAAAGATATTATAAATTGAGTAGGGGATGGGTAATATTTAAAACCTACGTATAATGTATTATGTTATTTGTTAACTGTATAACACGAATGGTCTGGAATCAAAAAGTATTAGGAGGAATCAGCTTCCGGCGAAACTGAAGAACTCAATAAAAGGATATAGGGTTATTTGAAAATAGGCCACCCAAGGGAGATGTTAGCTCTGATAGAGTAATGATTAACAGGAGGCGGAGACACTAAAGGAGAATGGTTGTTCAAAAGAAGAAGCTTCCAGAAAATAGCCATATTGGGAATTTTGGAATGGCGCGGCAGTTGCATTTTTTAGGGAAACTTAACGCCAACTTCCAGGAGTAACACAGCGGAGAAAGTTTGACCCCGGCGTAATACAGATGGCAGAATACAAATCAACTACAAAAACCCCTTTAAATATTTTAGTTCAATCATTCGTTTTTAATTTTCAATACCATATTGAATAACAATAAAGTTTTCATATTTGATCTGATTAATGTTCTCTTGTATGTTTTATGCGTTTCATTAAAAAATAAGCTAACCTCAGATAACAATTGGAATGGTGTTTTAGATATAAGCTTACGAAATATTGCAGAATTATTCATTCTTAAAATGATTTTTAAATGATAACCCTAGCTCTTCCCGAAGACAAACATGAAGCCTATGAATGCAAAAGTTCAATTATACTCAAGCTCTCTTGATTGTATTTTCACTTGCGTGATGGCTAATTTCTTGAATAAAATAAAATTTCCGTCAATGTTGTAGTTATAGATCGTGTAATAGTATTATAGAACAACGAATGATTTATGTTTAGCTGCCATTGTTTTGATTTTATTGCAAAAGTTATCATGGTTCCATATTTTTAACAGTATTGTTGAAATTGAAGTTCGATTGCCCCTTCACTCGTTACTTCACCCACAAAGATAACGTAAATTACGGGGATTTTATCTACGCTCCACTTTTTTAGTTTTTGTCAAAACAAAATTCATTGTTCCCAGATAGCATAAAAATATTTAATTCGTTTTTGTTCATTAGAAAATGAAAACGTATTTCTAAATCGTTTTCTATATTTTTATGTTTATCTTGTATTTTTAGTTTGGTAAATTAATTGTTTCGAAACTTGAATTTCAGCTTCCGATAAAAGTTCCTATAGATTATCATATATGTTCATATTATATTTACCAATATTAAATTCTTTTAAATATAAAAGTTCTTTTGGTTTATAAAAATATTTTGTATATCATTTCAACATATATAAAGATTGGTTTCGTTATGTAAATTTTAATTTAATTTAATGAGTCCATTTTTCATTTTATGAGACAATATAAAGTTGAAAATACCAATATAAAAATATAATTGTAAAAAAACTGACATCACGAATAGCGAATTCTGTATATTTCAGTGGGTTTTAGGATTGGTTTAAACAGGGTTTTGAAAGTAAACCACAACTTAATTACAATACATAAATTAAAGAGAATAATACTTTAGATTAATTATTGTTACTCAAATGAAACTATTAAAATTACGCAGCCGTATCCGTCCATGATATGCACTCTATTTTATGCAGATATTTAATAATTAGATCCTCTTACTACTTTCATACGTTCTCGTGACCTCACTGATCACAGGAAAATCCTGAAAACACCATCTCCAAGGTTTTTAGAGTCACAGGTTACTTGACGGTTAACCGCTTTGAGGGCTACTCCCCTCTAATAGAATACGAAGGGATGGTAGCCCCGGGGTATAATTTAAGGGTCCTACCCAGCATTCGCCTAAAAATATAAAAGGAAAACCTGCATCAGGTAGGTCGGGCATATTCTCCTTGCTTACTACCCTTCCAATAATGAGAATTTGTTCTGCTGTGGGAACGCAGAATACTAAACACCATGCCTCGGCCGAATTTGAAGGGCAGAAAACCGACTGGACCAGTAGGCTCAGTGAACAACTCTTACCGTATGCCCAACGACTGCGACCCCGAAACATACACCCCTCAAAACCAGTCAAGGTGTCACAACTTATGGAAACCCTATTTTAAAATCCCTGCCCAAGAGCAAGAATGAGGAAAATCCCGAACAGAAATTTAACTCATCACTTTACTCTTGTTCTTCAGCACTGTTAATACCGAAATAATTATAGTGATGCTCAAACAGCTTCCAGGAGCACGGTTGTGCCACACCAGCAGAGCCCAAGTCAATGTTTGGTTACTTTAGTACAAACCACTATGAATCAAGTCTCTCTAACCAGCGTTATTCCACGCACGTAGGGTGGCTAAAAATAAATCTGCTGTCTACTTTTTTAACGTTTATCTGTGAAAGCCTATCGTTTATTACAGCAAATGTCAGCTGTTCGGCTGCACAGACCAATACTTTTCTAGATCCTTCCACCGAATGTTTTCTAGCTTAACTTTACAAGGCCTGTTTCAGAAGTGCAGCAATTGCCAACCCCGTTCACCGTATTGCCAAGCTTTTGACGGCTGCGCCAATCGAATATTGCTCCTCTATTCATAATCCCAAACCGATATCTTCGTAATAATAGGAGTATTTTATTTAAAATATCTCATTCTAAAATTCTTTATCTATATAATAAAACAATATGTATATTTGTATGTATGTATTTACGTTAATCTCTATACATATTTAAACGCTTTGACAGATTTCAACAAAAACTGGTACACATATTCTTCAAAAGACGAGAAACGGTAATGTGAGGGTGCGAAACCTGTAGTATAAAGTTGGAAAGAAATACTACATCTAATGATAATGAAAAACAATGCGAAATACTTTACGATCCTTGCGGAAAATGTAAGTTAATTTCACCGCCATATTAGAGACTGCAATATGGCGACTATTTGTTTTCATTATGAATCTAACTAAAAATAACATGAATTTAGTCTTTCGTAATATCTGAAGACTAAGGAACAATACTTAAGTAGTATATTTAAGTATTTTATTCGTGAAGAAATTAGAAAGTATGTTTGTTGGGATCGACGCAATAAAATTAAATGTATTTTAGAGGTGTTCAATTAATGCACTATCGGTCGAAAGTATGTACGGAACTAGGAACAGTTAGATTAGGTTGAATCACTTACTGACTAAAGATTCATATAGAATTAAAATTATTTTTCGGGTTTATATAAATAAGTTTACTGGCGACGCCGGGTAAATAAAATAAAAACAATGAAATAAACGGAACAGAAATATAATTTACTGAAATTTCGAAAGTATCATTTTTGAGTTATGTGAACGAACTATTGAAACGAGTTCAGTGTGATGATATAAGAACAGTTTACAATGATTAAAATTGTTATGGCATATAATTTATTATTATTTCTAGCTCCACGTTGCACTGTAAAATTTTATATGAATGAATTATTTGTTATTCTGTAGGAAAGGCATGTGGTGCAAAATTATAATGATTAATTTATTGTTCATAAATGTATTACTATTATTATTCTTAGATGTGTCACAAAATTTATAATTCTATTAAATTGTCAAGTGAGCTTGTCAATTATATTTTATGCGCTCGGTTATAGTAAGCAGATGTTTGATCTATAAAAAATCACAATCTAAAATTGGTTGATATATTTTACCTGACCTTATTTTAACGTCTACAAAATAACTTGATCCTTTAACAATGCTTCGCGTTTACTATTTCAATATTTTTACAGTTGCTACATCTGCAACTGCAATTTACCAGACGCTAAAACTTTAAGAAAACACAATGGAATTTATATTTATTAATGATATGCTGAGCTTTGATGGAAGACAAATTAATACAGCTTTATTGGTGCACAGAAAAAAGAATTCATATTACTTTCAAGACTCTATTCGCCAGTACAGTGATTATCACAAAAAATCATTAATACTCTATATATATGGTAGTCTGGCACTAGGAATAAAATTCAGATTTGGCAGCTCAAAAATGTGGATCAGTGTCAGGACCAGGAACGACACGGCTTGTGGCGGAATACAATCAGATGCTAACCCACGACTCGCTCTGAGGGTGGGATTACCTGAAAACACATTACTAGTTTAATAATAAAATGGCTAAACAATGTTTATGAATTTCTCATAATGTGTATGGTGCGTCATGAAAATGCTTAAAATAGTCAATGATTTATTTTAAAAAAAGTAATAATCAATTTAGGGTTTTCACCAATTCGATGGTGTTCGTAAAATTGAACACTTCAAACTAACAATCTTTGTGTCTTTCGAACGTCCATGGAAAGCCAACGTTTCCCATGCGTTTTCATCCGGCGACGTTTCTCTGCTATCCGATAGAATTATTAGGCTTGAAGGATTAGCGTACTCGCTCTTGTAAGGATCACCAATGTAGAGACAGATTTGTGTATCCAGGTTTTCCGTTCGTGAATAATAACTACGGAAGTCAATCCATATTGCATAATTAATTGTTAATTGTCAAGACAAAACATCTTCAAAGTCACGCGTACATCGTCCAGCGAAGAACTCCTCTTCAACTATGCTTTTTCAACGCGATAACGTTTTTTCCAGAGATAATTATAAAGTATCCGTCAAAAAAATACACAATTTAAAAGGTTGTTTATTACATTATATTTACCGTTGCTATATTATTTGTCCATTAGAATTTATTATACAGTATTATACAGAAATATTTAATTAACTGTTCACTTAATTTCATAGAGTGATACCAATTCTATTAAATAATTTAGTGAGACCAATACAAAAGCAAAAATCCATAAATATAATAAAAAACAAAAATATATATAAATTAGAAATTATATAAATTAATAAGAAAACGTTCACTTCACCTTCGCTCTGTGATATATATTACTATACTCCTAAAAGTTCAGGTAAAATGTTAGTAAAATAAACAAAACTACACAAACGGTACAGTTAAAGTACGTAAATGAGTTTTACTAATTTTTAATGCCGTTTGAGGTCTCTGACAATTGACTGTAGAGTAAATAGGGAGGCGGGCACTTGATCGCAAATACGATGTTAGTGAAGTTTGTTTGAGTTTGACCTATAAACATTGTTAAAATTGACATTTGACAGTAACATCCAGCTCAGATTATAGGGATTTTAAAGCATTCATACAGGCGAATGAACAGTAATCCTGGATTTACTTATAATAAAAATTGATTGTAATTGAATAAATAAAATGCATGTTTGTAATAACGAATTTTCAGGTGAAAAAGGACATGAGTGCCCAAAGCTACTTAATTATAATGTAGTACGAACAATACAATAAATAAAATAGCCCGTGGAGCAAATTATGCAAAATGTTTTACACGTGTTCTTTTCGAACCGAAAACATACACTGTGTAAGACTGGGAGAAATTTTCAAACATGTTGAAACGGTAGATATATTCGTCCAAAGTCACTTTTAGGGGTCAATGAGATATTTAGCGTTTCTACAGATATTTTTGTGTATAATTTCAACCAATTTCAGCATCGTAAGGGAACAGCTTTACGAATGGGTTGGAAGAGCGTTACATAAAAATAACGCAAAAGCAACCGAGATTGGAGTAAAATCCGGAGTTATGGTTGCCTCTGAGTTTAATTATGACAACGCCCGGCACCCAGCTAGTTCATTATAAAATTTTAAATAAATTAAAAATAATCGCATTTTAGTGGAAGAGTACTTATTGATGCCGTTCAAAGCTTTTAATATCATCCGATAGAGTGTTGTAAAGTTTTGTGCCGCAACACCTCGAAATGGTGAAGACGACGTGTACCCGATAAAAGTACTAAACGGTTTCCAGTTCCGTTTCAATGATATTTGCAATGGTAAATTAGTCACGTTCAAAATTTAAAATTTCTGAGATATAAATACAGGGAAAAGTTGGCATCCTAGGCATATACAGAGAGGTTTACAATGTTCCCTTCTGTCATAGGCACATAAAATTCTTATAACTCGTTTTGGAGTTTGAATATTTCAGAGCTGTGAGTGCACTGCTCCAAAATAGAGCGAAAATAAGCATAATAAACCATTTCACCGGGGTTGAGGACGACTTGATGCATTAATAATTTTATAGAGTAGCGCGTGAACATAAGTTTGCAGGTACGCAGGTCTATAGAGCGTTTACACTGAAAATTGTCAGAAACCTGATTATAAATGGCGCGTGATTTGAGTATCTTAGGTCATCAGTTGAAAATTGGATCTGTTAAATGTTTTTCGCACTGAATCACAGCTCCAAATTTGGTTTCGATTTTCGCAATAATAACTTTTAGATTAGGGCCTAATATCGCAGTCGACGTTTATGCAATCTTTTTTTTTAATTTCAGCAACTGTGTGCTTGCCATTAAAACAAGTCTTTTTAGACTAACCATTAATTTACTTCTAAAAATCTTATGCTATTTACGTAACAAATAGAGTCTATCGAATGCTGTCTTCTAGATTTTTCTAGTTCTGTGTACCCTTCACTCACGGACTGTGCTCTGATTTTATACACTGCACTTTACACAAGATCAGCTGGTTTTCTTCTTTTCAAACTTCTGGGACGGTGTTGATTTTCCAGAAGTTGACGGACCACTGGTTGATGTAGAGGTTAAGCCTAGATTCGTGTTCTCAGCATACCTATTATTTATTCTTTAAGTTTGTAATCTGGAGATCCCTATGGAGATCTGCATTTCGGATATACCAGGGGGCATTCACGATGTTTCTTAACACTCGATTCTGAAACGTTTCTATGCACTTAATTTTTGTATCACAGGCACAGCCCCAAAGCTGGATACCGTCGAGTCACGTTGGTTTCAGTATATGATTGTAAAGCAGTAGTTTGTTGGAAATTGAAAGTTTGGAGTCTCATCCAATTATCCAATAGTATTGTCTATATTTTATGCTTAATTCCCATTTTTTTCTTAACCTGCTCTTTCTAACGACGTTTAGTGTCTAAGAGTCATGCCTAGATATTTAGGCGTTGGTCTCATAGGGCACATTCTTATTTAGACCGTTACACACACTACTTTTTTTATCTTGGCGATAATTTATCGCTGACGCCGTACCCGCAGTAGTCCATTGAAGTGATTGGGGCTTGCACACTGGTCGGTAAATAATCGTGGAGGTAAAATTGTCGCGGGGGAAAGATTGAGCAGTCATTCAGTACATCTTATGCAACTAGTATCTTCGTAACCCAAATTTTGTTTGCACTACATTTTCTACAGCTGGAGTTATTTTCATTCTTGATTTGAATTTTCGTATGGAAAGGTTATTTTTTGCCATCCTATCTTTTGTGTCCCTTTTTTTGCATATTTCGAATATGAATAATTTTTGGTGACATCATACATAATGAAATACTTATTTCATTAATTGAAGAAATACTTGTGTTATGGGTTAAAACCCTGAAAATATTTCGCGTCATCCAGCCTCAACTGGTCAAACAGCGTGTAGAAATCTCCAACTTCCTCTCTTCTTTCATTAATTGGATGATCCCAAATTAGTTGATTTTTTCTTTTCATTTTCCTTCGACGACGAAATAAGAGTAATGCTAGAATCTGCTCTCCGTTCATTTCAAACCACACTGTTCACAGCCTTCTCAACTGAGAATCGTATGAAGGAAAATTTACCTCTGAGATAATAATCGCTGCATGTATATGTCTTTGAGCGTCGACGATCATTTTACTGCCACATTAAAAATCGCCGTATTTGTAAAGGCCCTTAGTGACAGTGGGTTTTTGGATTGTTTATTTGTGAATACGGTGTGGATATATTTCTGCTCGTTCAGCTTTATAGTCCATTGTTTAGTTCAGTCAGCTATTCCGTTTCTGGTTTCTTGTAGTCCTCGAATTGACAGGATTTGGTGGTCTTTCTCTACTGCAAACTAACTGCATCTGTAGCTACCTCAGTTCCCTCCAATTTTGGGATATCGATAGTGTATAACAAGTAGAGGATAGGACCCAGGAATCTAAAACATCTAGAACACAGAGTTTTGTACTAATATTAACATTCGGCTCAATTGTGTAAAAAAAGTTGATAAAAGACGCCCCGGAATTGATTCCTGTTACCACAGCTTATTGCCAGTCTGAAAAGAAATTTTATCGTTTTTATTTTCATTAGCCATCAATTGAAGTCTATTATTTCATTAAGAATGGAGGAGCGAAAAAGTGCATCCTTTGATACCGTAGAATTTAAGGTTATAAATATTCATATTACTTTTAACGAAATATTAGTTACTCTCACAACCATTTATAATTGATTAAGCATAGTTATGTTGAAAAAAAACATGTTAAATTTAAAATTATTTAGTAAAGTTCGGGCTTCATAAATTATAATTTTACAGACATGCTATAACTTTTTTGTGAACGCATAATAATTTGTTGTAAGAGACGATTCGCTTTGTGTTTAGCAAACTTAAGTTTGCTGGAAAAATTGAATTTGTGTTGATAAAGTTGTAACTTAATGTAATGGCGGGAATTCATCAAACTGCGGAAGTTGTTGCAGGAACGGTGGAGGTGCGTACACGCTCCTTACTCCATTTCCACTTTCGCTGCTCTAATTTCCGTTCATCTTATTTCCAGATTAAGGATGATTCGCATTATGAAATGTTCTTATGTAACCATAATTTTTGTATATTTCGAATATGAACATTTATATTTGTGACATTATGATTTGAATTAAGATTATACTAAATATTTATTCGATCACTTTGAGTTAGCGTAAGTGTAGAGTTTTTGAGATTTTAATCCCTGTATTATAATTCCGAAACCAAAATAATTAGAATAATTATTTCAATCCCTGTATTATAATTCAGAAACCACAATGATTAGACTAATTAATATTTCAAGAATATAAACTTCAAAATAGCAACATTTCTTTTTATTTGTATTAAAAATATGGAGGTGAAGTTTCAGAATTTTAGTTCAAACGTTTGAAAATTAAACATTAACATTTATTTAGTTATCTTAGAATAATATTTATATCACACAGAAATGTAATTAAATAAGAAAACAAAATAAATTATTTAGTATGGCTCTGGCTATTTACACTTTATGTTAAATATGTATAGCTCAGTCACATGGACCTCTCTATCAGAGAATACTGAGCCTAGCTACAGGGAATTAGATTGGCTGGCAAAGAAGACCATTATGCAAGATGAAATATGCGACGTAAGAAATGACAAATAAATATCTTTGGATTCACGTCCGCGACTCATTTGTCTCGACTAGAATGATTGAAAAATCGATGCCCACAGAACTCAGTGGCAATTGTGAGTTTGCATATATACAATTTTGCACATAAATCACGAAAGTCTATATAATTCAATATCCCAAACGTGACTGGCTTTACGCTTCTCTGTGTTTAAAATAAAAAAGGATATGTATGTATGTATGCATGTATTTACTTTAATCTTTATACAAATGTAAACGCGTGGAAAGATTGCAACCGAAATTGGTTCACATATTCTTCAAAACGCTAGAAACGGTACCTGGAGGGGGGGGGGGGGGAGTAACCAATCGCAAAAAGATTGAAAGAATTATAATTTAAAAACGTGATAAATATGTCTTAAATTACTGCTCGCCAAGAGACGTTACTACGCGACGTACAAAGGAAATAGGTTTTTTCCCCCCGAAATGAAATAAATCAGAAATATTTCCATATAATTATATCCGGCAATTCTCCATCGAATGCTAATAAAAAACAATACGAAATACTTTACGATCCTTGTGGAAAATTTAAGTTAATTTACGTACCATATTAGTGACTCCAAAATGGCGACAATTTGTTTAAATTATGATTCTAACTAACAATTTCATCAATTTAATATTTCGTAATGTCTGAAGACTGAGGGACAATTATATCCTGCAATACTCAAGGAGTATATTTAAGAAGAAATTCTGAGGTATGTATGTTGGACTTTGATGCAATAAAATTCCATGTATTTTATAGCTGCTTAATTAATGCACTATCGGCCGAAAGTATGTACGGAACGAGGAACAGTTAGATTTAAGTTAAATCATTTCTTGACTAAAGATATATAATATAGAATTAATATTTAGGGTTTAAATAAAAAGTACATGGGCAACGTCGGGCACACAGCTAGTTACTTATAAATATCAGACACGACTCTCTTTTTGCTTCAGAGTCACCACCATTAACTCCATACAATTTCCTCCAGAGATTTTCCACTCAGTTCTTCTCAACAAATTACGTTGCCTGGGTAATCCTTAGAAAATTAAATTATTTGATTATGATTGCCGTTGCTGTTAACTAACGGCAGACTGCGATAACTATCTGTGGCCGGAAAACGTAATAATGTATTTATAGGCGTTACAATTCGGCCTGTTTTGAGAGGTGTATGTTCCGAGGTCGCAAACCAAGGCCATACGGTAAGAGTTGTCCACTATGCCTATTGAAATAGTCGGCTAGCTGCCTCATAAATCGGTCAAGGCACGACGAGGGGAAAGCTGCGATCCCACAGCAAACCCCTCTCCCGCCATCGGAAGGGCGTGGGATAAGTACCAAATGCCCGACCTGCCTGATGCAGGTTTTTCAAGGGTTTTCCCTGCGTCACTTTTAGGTGAATTGTCGGGTAGGATCTTTAAAACCATAGCGCGGGAGCCCTAGTTAACCCTTGGCTACCTTCCTCTACACTTCCGCATCCCCCCTTTCAAATCCCTTCCTATGCTAATAAAGGGGGGCTGCCACCATGTGGATTACCCTCATGTAGCCTGTTACCCCCCAAAGAAAGTTATGTATAAATTTAAAATTATTGGTATGAATAAAATGTTTTTGGTTTATAGTTTCATTAAACCAAGATAGTAGTCTATTTTTTTTACACAGACGGTAATAATTAGGATCGTTTTTGAAAGTAGTGCAAGGAATTATTAGTATATATTACTCTAACGACAACACGATAATTAAACTAAAGAAAAACTGTATTTGCATGTGATTGAAACAATAAACAATAAAGTCGACATTTTCAACGACTGAATAATTCAGACTTACAATTGCTATTGAACCCACCTTTCAGGAATTTAACCATGGGGCTCACACCAATGAATTAAAAATATTAACGGCTTTAATTTTTGTGAACAGAAGAATACTCCACAACGACGGGTTGCTGGGTTTATTTTGGCATACTGCACATTATTTTAACTAAAACATCGGAAAGGTTTGTCGCGCATGTTGCGCAATTTTTGTAAAATTTCATTTTTCGCCGCATCAACAGCTATGGTCAGTAACTACTTTGTACACTTTCTTCGTTTCAATAGTCGGGGAACTTATTTGGTGGTGGTATTCGGTATGGGAAAACACTCACACACACAATATCCATGGACGCGGTATGTAAATTTTTTTATATTATTAGTATTATATTTCTAACAGTCCTCAATTCCGCGAATACAAACGTCAAAACGGAAACAAAATTTGATATTATCACAAAATCCATCGGACCAAACATCGCAATCAACGAAAACATCAAGGTAGTGTAGAATCACATTTATAGAATAAATAAAATTTGTGGAATTATGTTAAACAATTTCTTGAAATGTGGTGATCCATCGTGCTTTCACATATTGATATATCAGCCAACAATCTTCCTTTACCATATAACAAGTTAAAACAAAATTTCGTTACGAAACTTACATTTCAATTCACGTACACCATTATTAAATTCATGGAACGTTACCTGAATGACCCCAAATTTCTAATCCGTAATCCTTTAAAACAGTCATTTTTGCGCTACGTTAAGTAAGCGTATAATAGTTTGAGATAATTTTATTAGAAAAGTGTAACTGCAGTAAGTTATGGTGAAATAATTATTAATGTTAAACTTTACATTTAAATTAGGTACTTTAATAAATATAAACTTTTATTACAAGTGTATTTTTCTTTTTGTTTAATTTTATTCATCAAAATAATTATTATAAATCTCAGGGTGGTTTCTTTTAAATTCTGTTTAGTACAGAACTTGTTATCAAGGGTCGTATTTCTTGGGCCAAAAAAAATCACAGTCACCTCATTAAAATAAATCAATATTACAGGAAAATTAAGTTGCGTGATAGAATTAACACATATTAATTTACTTCATTTACTGGTTCCATTAATGCCTTGTTTTCTCGGCCTTGCACCCAAATTAAGCCGAATTCCGTTAGGAATGCTGTAATCGCCATTTTCTTGAAATTTTCACTCACCAGATATATTGCTCAGAATTTATCGTCATATATAAATAAAACTGCGTATTTTTAATATAAATTACAATCTCAATTTGAATATGAAACTGTAATAACAGTGACTTGGGAATGACTCCACTTGATTTTTCATGGGCTGTCTTCCACATCCACATTCCCCCATTTCTTTAATCGAAATCCACCTTTAGCAATCAATCAGCTTGCGTAATTTTTTCGATCACCCTCACTTGTATTGGTAATCTAAAGGAACACTAGACTTTCAGTTTTAGCTTCGTACTGGACCAAATTTACAATTCAGCTTAAATTTTTCCTGTGTCGGTGGCAGGTAAAATTTAGTCCGAAGTATAGCAGATTATTTCTTATAATTGCAGCACGGGTACGATCTCTGACTGACACTGCAAAATTATTTTCCTAATTGGCGTTACTTGCCGAGAGTATTAAATTTCCACTGCTTCGCATATCACAATAATTTTATACATAATTTATGTATTACGCGTTTTCTTTATAATACACTCATTCCACAACTACTGTTGACCATAAATGTCATAAAATCTTAATTCAACTTCATTTCAAGTTTATTCAATTATGTACAGGCGGTAGAAATTGAAAATAAATTATATTAATACTATATTGTCGAATCATTGAACTTTAAAATAAAAAAATTAAATATGTCTCAATAATAATTTACAATTTACTCATACACGAATATTTATATTTCCACTTCTAAAACATCTCGAATATATTTTTCCCTATAAGTGATCTTAGTCGAGGCTCGTTGATGCGATCATCAGTCACAGACTGCTCATAAATATTATCAACAAAACACTATTAATTCTGACAAATTTGACTAATGAACGTTTTTACTGGTGCCAGATGTTGTATTCAAATTGTTCTCAAAACGTAAGAAATTGTCAAACGCATGTAGGTACATAATCGATCAGCAGGCGTCGCATTTACGTAAAAGGCTGTTGCGTGTCTCGTTCCGTTCCAGAACATTCATCCAAAGAGCTCGTACAATGCCACTGTATTGATGAATGAGTAATCACTAGTAAAACCCCATTGTAACGTGACGAGAGTTCACGAGTTGGAGGCCATGCTGTGTACTTCAACTTTTCCTGAACATTAACAGTGTGAGTAAAATTTTTAACGGCACATAAAGTTCCAAAACACAGTTTCGGATGTAACAACTTAAATATTTAGGATGTGAAATTATAACCATTTAAAAAAATATGTTTATTTTTACTGTAAAATATTCGTAGTATTTTACAAGACACATAGTTAGAAGTCATGTTGGTCTACATCAACGTTTAATTGATAATGTAAACAAAAATTCAAGTTATATTTTCAATTCAAAATTCAAGTGATATTTTTTTTTGCAACACAGTAAGGAACATCGGAAACTTCCACGTCATATATTAATTTGTTAAAATTACTGACATATTAGTTATTCTTTCTGTAAAATAACATGATACAGTGTTATTAGAAAACCGGCTAGGAAAACGATAATTTAATCTTTTTCTTTCACGTTTGCCAGTCAATATTATTAAAACCATTCGGGTGCTGAGTTAACATTTATATTCGAATGGATCAGTTGAATGTGCTATTCTGTCACATTCAATGGGGTTTGTAGATAAGATGACTCAACAAAAACCTGAGTTCAAGACAACCATGCAAAATTGCGGTACCAAGTCCTCATACGAATCAATTTCTTTAGACCTACAATGTTTACAAAATTAAAAATTTATATTTATCTCAAACTAGCTTAATTCCAGGAGTTTCCAAATTTTCCAGGAGAAGGAACTGATTCGACACTAACCTCTCGGTAAACACTTCAATTAACCAGAATCAATAGCTACACTGTTTGGAACATTTAACCCATTATATAAACCCTTCAAATAAACCAGGATGATGACTGACGATACTTTAAAAACTCTGGAATTCTCCAAGTACATCAAATAATGAAAAGGGTGGATAATACTCGCTAAATTAATAACGTCTAGAAATGTGTAGAAGAAAATATATAACTGGAACCCTAAGAAAATATAGAAAACTCTTCCCTCACCTTTTGGAGTTGAAATTAGACACTTAAAACTTCTAAATGAGACTCAAATTCAGCGACCAGAAAATGTTTTATTAGACTCTAATAATGGCCGTTTACGAATGTTTTTTAAATGGAAATACATCCGACCCCACTCCTCGATGTGGTATGAGAGTATGACCCTTCGGTATTTGTTCCTGGATCGTAAGTAACATTTGTATAAAATTTGGTAAAAAATTGCTTAATGCATTTAAGATTGTACGCGGAAATTTTTTTCATCCCCTTCCACCTCTACTCCTAACTATACCTTAACCACTATGGTAATGTGAGAATTAAACTCGGTTATTTCCATAATCCCAGATTCAACCGAAGTCCCGGTATTTTACTCATTACTTTTATGTAACAGGATTTCGCCTACTTTCTCCCCCACCAAAGGACTGAGCTACAATTTAAGTGATGTAGTGAATGTAAGAATTAAAATTCATTGACTTCTATTTCCCTGGATTTGACACGAATCTCGTTTTTTCCGTTATTTTTATATAACACTTTCCTCCCTCCCCCTTATTGGTGCTGCCTTCCCATGCTTTAAGCGGATAAAATGATACACATCTGGAGAGAAACGATAAATCTCATCTACCCCGAAAACTCATTATTTGACGCTAGTAACGGACGTTTTACCAAGTTTTAAAATTTCACCTCGAGTCACCCCTTTGGAGTTGCCTAACCTTTCGAAAGGACAAAAGTAACCTTCGCGGGCGTGCGCGAAATAACGCAACAAAGTTTCATCGCAATCGGATGAATGGTATAGGAACGCATAAAGGACACACACAGACATTAATTTTTATATATAAATCAAATATTCTATAAAGTCAGAATAATTCAATACTTGATGCAATTAAATTCTATACACACATCACATTCGACAAAAAAATTAATATAAGGGTTCATACGAAATTTAAGACCTAATCAGGTAATACATTAATTATGAATGAGATCTATATAAATTACAAAAATTCATGGTTAGATGTTTATTTGCCATTAATTATAATTACATAACACATATTATAGTTTAAAAAATTCTATAACACACTCTTGTTGTCAAATTTTGATTCTAAATTCTCTAAAAACAGAAAAAAATGTAATAAAATTCAAGAAAATTTAAATTTGTTACAATAAATTATATATAATGAACTCAAATTTATTTTTATATTATTATAAGAGAAGTGTGCCGAACTTGAATAAACGCATTAAAATATTTTTATTCGTTATTTACAGACCGACAGTTTCCGAAGGGTACACAATTTGAACGTTTTGGAATAAAATAAATAAAATAAAAATATGTCTGATTTTGAACTAATTTTATAATAAAGAAAAAAATATTAACAAAACATATTTCGTTCGCGTTAAAGTAAATAGTTTATGAATAACTTTGTGTAGGTAGGCACCATACATTGCAAAGTATTGACTCCAACTTTCTGAAAACCATCTGACTGATTTGTCAAAGATCAGTATCCGTCTAACCTCCAATATTCCCTTTCAATTGCACTGTTTTACTGTTATAACTCTGCTTTTTTAAATATCCTCAAAGAAACATGTCATTAGCTATCCAATCCGGACACCTGTGAGGCAAAATATACTACATCCAAACATTTTCCTTTCAATAGCCAAAGGTCAGTTAATAATTCATGTGACAGCATAATGTTGAAGCCATGTCCTGATTATGTACGCTTCAATGTTGAAAGAAATATATATGGAAGAAATATTAATTCTTTTACTGTCTCACTTCGCGTTTTGCCTCAAATAATTCTATGACCTGAAATGACTACTAATACTGTAACTTTGTGAAAATATTGATACTTTATATTGCCACGCGGCTCACCAACTCCAAGTTCGTACCTTTAGAACGGAAAATAGTGGTTTTGAGAATCGTGAAACCCATAGATGGCTTTCTATTGCAGCCACTGAGGGAAAATTGGAATAGGTGACCGGAAAATATATTTATTTTTGGAGGATTCGTGATGGTAAGGGAAGTTCTCTAAGGAAAATTCAATTGAGGATGGAACCGCTTAGGAGTTTTCGGGCTACGCCCAAGAAGAAAAATTGAAGTTAGTTTATTTACAATTTACAATATCAAAAAAATGTTAGTTACATATTTACAGAAATACGAACAAGATAAAGTCTAGCACGGGGCTGTTACAGCTCTCTCTTTCAGATGGTCTGGACAGGAGGTTTTGATGAAACCCCCATCACGAACCATTGCCCCGGGCCACAGGGAGGGACTCGGCAGAAGACGAATCAAATATTTGTATCGTGACAGGCAGTGACACTCGGTCTCCATGCTTTACCAAGCAAGTTTCGGGCACCGAAGTTGTTGACAAGTAACTTTATTCGGGTTTTCATCGAGCTAACGTCGAACAGGTGTCAGTTATAACCCCTTGAGAAAATACTGGTACAGCTGCTGAATAGCAGGATGAGGCACAACTGACCTGGTTGTTTTGCAAAACTCAGAAATTTTTTTTTCAAATACAATATATACATATTAACTTATTCACAATTATAAAATTCCCCACATATTCTTTCTTAAACAACTACACTCCCATTCTACATTACAATATCTTTTCACTTAACATTATTTTTATTGATGCTCATACTTAAATGAAAATGAGTTTCTCAGAAAGGAAACAGTTAAAAGTTTGCAAAGCGGACAAATGCGGTATAGATAAAAAAAATTATTTGGTCTGAATTCAGAAACATGAATTAATCTCAGAAAAAAAATCGTTGCATATATATGTTCGTTGCATTTCAACCTCAACTTTCGAGATGATATGATCCGGAATCTGTCGTACATTTATAAATTGTTTTAGGGCAACAGGCTACATGAGGGTAATCCACGTGGTGGCAAGTCCCCTTAATAGCTTAGGAAGGGATCCTACCCGGCATTCGTCTAAAAGTAATGCAGAACAAACCCTAGAAAAACCTCCATCAGGTAGGTCGGGCACTGGGAACTTATCCCACGCTCTTTCGATGTCGGGAGAGGGGTTTTCTGTGGGGACGCAGCATTCCCTTCTCCGTGCCTCAACCAGTTTAAGGGGCAGCCGGCCGAGTATTCCAATGGAAATAGCGGACAACTCTTACCGTATGCCAAAGGGCTGTGACCGCGGAACATACACCTCTCAAAAAAGGCCGACGTGCCTCGGCTTGTGGGAACCTTAGTTCAAAAATGGAGACAGGAAAAGGAAACACGGTCCTTTTAGAACTTGGGCTTCCTGTACTGATTGAGAGGGGAACCTGTAATTTTTCTAACCAACAACAATCGCACATTCACTACGACATGATTTAGGTCATGAAATCCGAACTCTGTACTGTACAAATGTCTAACAACAGTACTTTATCGTAAAAATGTTTTACACGAACCGACAAGACTTAATTTCCAATGACATCCTCATCACATACTACATATAGTTTACAAGCATGGGTGTTTTTCAAATCGATCAGTGTATTTAATTAAGATTTTTTTGTGTTTAAGTCATACCATACAATAACCACTTTGCGGACCAACAACCAGTACTTAAAAGAAACCCTTTATAAGCCTCTTGTTTACAAGCACATTTATCCCTCAAAAACTAAAAGAATTACACATAACCACAAAGAATTATTGCTTCAGTTTTTTTGCTTCCCACAACAACACGTTGGCAAATTTAGCAGTATTCTGTATTCTCGGTACACAGATCTCATCGGATAAAATCAACATTCATCACACTTTCAGAAACTCAAATTAACCAAATTGAATTAAGTTATTTTTAATTTATAATTTCGGAAAGCAAGATTGCAAAACGGAAATTAAAAACTGCCAAATATTTTAAAATTAATTACGAGATATTTCAACTTAGTAGTAACATATTCTCAATTTCGCAGTTATTCTCAACCATAAAGATCAATTTAATGGTCCCGCACACCCAGCAGCCCAGAATAATCTGGAATCGCAGTCCTACGAACTGGAACTAATTTCTTCCTTTCTGGAATTTACTCAGACGCAGATAGCCAAAGGCATCCGTTTTCCTGGACAGAGTTGAACCGCGTATGTCCTTGTTTGAACAGTTACAGTGTAATGCATAATCTGTGAACTGACGCTTCCTGCTGCCTCAAGACGAACAGTGATTTTCACTTCGTTTGACGTCACACCCTAATTCTCTCTTCATTCACAAACTTTTGCTGAAGATCATAACCGAATCTGGAAAATAGCGCTGTACCATTCATATGGGTGAATAAGGTTCTGGGATACGTAAAAATAATGCGAATTCGATCGATGTTATTGTCTAATCCAGTGCTCACCTAGTGATCCAATACTAAAATTTTAGTGACCCAGTATACATTTCTTAATTACTTTATTATAGGTTTTTCTGATTTATTTTAAGTTGTAAATATATTTTTTTACGATAATAAATTTGTAAATCTCTATTTAATATATGTATTGTAATACTAATTAAGGGGGCTATTATTTGTTTATTTATAATATCTCAGAGAACGACAGTGATGGCGGGCTCTTATTGATATTAAACTAGGAAGACCATGGATTGTTTGGTTTACAATGTTCTGTTTGGCGGCGCAAATCTCAAAGAACGGAATGACGGCGGCTTCTTATTGATATTAAATTATAGAGACCATGGATTGTTGATTTTAAAATATTTCGTTTGGCGGCACCAATCTCAAAGATAACCAATCAGGATTGGCTTGACGGAGTATATAAGACACACTTCCCGAATCTCGACAATAGTTCTCCTGACGAAGATGGCTGTGTCAGCCATGGAAACGTTGTGCTCAAATTACGTTACCCGACCGGAACCCGAGAACTCTTTATACAGAATATACTTCGGGAAATCTTACGCTCTTTATTATGTAATAATTTTTTTCTTTAATTATTAGCGGCGTAACTTTCGGGCCAGAGCATTGTAAAGAACAAATGTTGTTTGGCGAGAATGTAGAGACTATAATGGGTGCTACGAATTGTTGTCGAGAAAGCTTATATAAGACGCTCTGTACTTTTGACAATCAGAGTGTGTTTGGGAGCCTGCGGAGAACTGAGACAGTCAAACAGTCAGAGTGTGTGTGTATTTGAAGCTCTTGAAATAGTCAGATAAAAGTCACTTCAATAGTCGTTAGCAAAAAATATAACTTTTTAAATCTTACAGTCTGTCGGATAGTCCTCAGCGCCACAAAAGTTTCAGCACGGGCACAGTACTGAATTACGTTCTAATATATTAACAACAAACCATACATTTAATTATATTAAAAAAGTATTTAGCTTTAAACCGAATTTTCAAACTTTATTTATCTCGGAAATGATCAGAATTTATAGTTTTAATTTAAATATTCAATTTATTTTACTGAATTAATTTATGGTCAGAACGTTTTAGTTCATTTCGTTAAATCCTATGAATCTGGTATACGTAAACGTAACGAGGAGACGATAGATATTATTATTGTCTAATTCAGTTTTTTTAGTTTTTAATAATATAATTAAAAATAGTTGTTTATATTACACAGGAAATCGGTATATTTTATTTATGTATGTATCTGGTTAAATGTAGTGTCAACAGTAACTTAAAAAATTTACTAAACTGTGCAGAAGTTGACGTTACATGCACAATTAGATTTTCTGAACAGATATTTATTCAATTTGTACTTTCAATTTAAATGAATGTAATTTAACCAGTTAATCCACATGTATTCCTCTTAAATTATTGAAGAAAATGATAGCTATTCGATTTCTAATAAGTACAGAAGCAAGTGATTAATAAAATATTCCTTCTGAAGTGGCAGAAGTAAATGGCCGACATTTTGTATTATTCACTATGTGCTTAACACCTCATTACTACGAAAAACAGTTTCTAAGCTAATCTTCTCGGTGAAAAATTTTATTAATTTTATTGACAAACATTTACACATTCCACAAGATGAAATCTTCAATCGATTTATTTTTATATAACAATGATTATCATCATCCAGTTTTGGGCCAGTCTATGGGATCTTCCCCTTCCCCTAATTTGTTTTTAAAAAAATTATTTTTAAGCTTATTATTGCTTGTAATAAATATTTTATTCTATTATTCCTGATAACACGATTCATAAACTTATTGCTATATTTAATAATTATAACTTAAATATTAATTTTATATTTAATATAGAACAAAATGAATGTTTAAGTTTTCTAGAAGAAACTATTCTTTAATTTGACAAATGTTTATAAACTAATTGGTATAATAAGTACACCTAGTATGGAAAATCGGCGGCCCACCTGTAAAACGTAGATAACCTTTGGAACAACGCTGCGAACTTGCAGACATTGACAACATAATATCGTCCTGATCTTGTGATTAGTGAAATTCAAAAGAAGTACTAATAGGAAAAACAAAGTACTAGGCGCAAGAGATTGAAGACTGCAGAAGACTCGCCCTGGAACCAACACAGAATACAGTTGAAAATTTTTACCTCGACTTCCACCAAGCATCGTAGAACCCGAGACTTCAGGCTAATATAACCGGCTGATACCAGCAAAGTCGCTTCGCAATTGCAGAACAAAAACGTTGTGTAACGTCTCATTGTAGTCTAGACAATTTTTCGTATGTTACTGGGCCTACCATTCATTAAGGTTAATCCGGGATTATATTTCAGTACCTGACTAGCCTGCAGCATCAAAAGTGCAATGTAAAATTATAATGAGTCAGGAGTCGATTAAATAAAGTAGAAGGAAATTTATGAATGCTATTAATTAGAAGGGTAAATCCCAACTTAAGTTAACTTCCTCCTTCCAGCCGTAACATGTGATGAAGCTGGGAGCAGACACAATTTTCCAACAAAGAGGAAACCTGCTTTGGCGTGCAACATTTTTTAAAAATGCACACAACATAAAGAGCATCATAATATTGTTTAAAAAATTAATTGTAAAATCTGTGCTTATGTTTTATCGACAAAAGCAAACGGTCTTTGTTCACCATAATTTAGTAACAAAACCAATATAAAAACTTCAAATTGTAATCATTAGCCCTATCGCTTAACATGGTTAAAAATTTTATCTTTTTTTTTAAAAAAAAACAAGATTCCGGCAAAACAGAATCATCTCTGAAATGTTGCATTAAAAAAGAAACTTTAAGAAAATCAATATCAAACAACTTCGAATGTTTCAACAATATAACATTCTGACTTTCTGTTACATAATCTTTCGCAATTTCCAACATTTGTATTGATATTTTTCTACTTTAAATATGCTCTCCAGTTTCAGGTTGATATTGATAATACTTACACGAAGACCAACTTGAAGGTCGAAACGTTACGAAAATATTTAATTGTTTATCTAGTTCTTTATAATAATCAATTATGGCCTTTTCTTTCATATATGTAATAACATTTATTTACGCAATGAATGACAATCTGCAACAGAAACATATTAAAAAACTCGACAGCGAACTTTTCCATTACTTTAAATAATGAAGTCGTCACAAATAATTATAATGATACCAAAATAAAATAATTAAAAAAAGGGAAAAATAAAATAGCGGTAGTAGTAATTTCTCGTTCATCCGTTGTAGACGTTATTACTGTCTCCAAACAACTCTGCGCATGTGTGTTTCAAGGACTGTCGAAGTTTCAAGTATCTGAAAAACGATTATAGAACAGTAATGGCTCCCAGCTACGAACTAGCATTTGCCCTATATCAGCTTCCAGGCGATGTTTGGTCGTTTCCTGTGACATGATGCTGTTAATTACGTCGGGTAGAGGGCGCACGCAATAGCGCAGCAGGCTAACAAACTGTTCGTTCACTTCATACTCTTATTAGAAATGCAGCTGACCTTTATACGCTAAAAACCATGCACGAATAACTCAGTTCTTTATAAGAATAATTTTTCCACAATTAAAGACAGTTCTCTGATAATATTCTTATTTCAGTGCTTCAGTACGATATAACAAAATGAATTTTGAAAATAAATGTAATACAGTGTTTACTTTCCTTAGCGTCATATAAAAACTAAAAATTCATATTGTGCCCGACGCTGCCTGTGTACTTATTTATACAAACCCGAAGAAGTATTTAATTCTATCTTAATCTTTAGTCAAGAAGTGATTTAACCTAAATCGAGGTTCCATACATACTTTCAACCGATAGTGCATTAATTAAAATACAGTGAATTTTATTGCATCAATCCCAACAAATATACCTCCGAATTTCTTTACGTATAGAATACTCAAATATTATTAGTATTACAGGATATAATTGCCCCTCAGTTTTCAGACATTACGAAATTGATGAAATTGTTAGCTAGATTCACAGTGTAAACAAATGGTCGCCAAATTGTATTTACTTATATGACGCGAAAATTAACTTACATTTTTATCAAGGGTCGTAAAGTGTTTCGTATTGTTTTTTATTGTCATTCGATGGAGTATTACTCGATAAAATTATAATTTTTATTCAATCAAAATATTTTGCCTTTGTTTCATTACGAAAAAAAGGAACTATTTCCTTCATTCGTCGCGTAGTAACGTCTCTCTCCCTCTTGCGTGACGTCATGTTCTCTTGCTACGCAGTAATTTCACAAAAAATGACATTTTCAATTATAATTCTTTTCACATTTATGCTAAGGGTTTTTCATCAACACAGTACCGTTTCTCGTGTTTTTAAGAATATGTGTACCAAGTTTTGTTGCAATCCGTCCATGCGTTTATATTTGTATAGAAATTTATGTAAATACACGCATACATATATACATACTTTTTTATTATATAGATTATTATAAAAAATTGATTAGTTATATTTATATTTTCTTCGGCACCAATGTTTTCCACTTTGCATTTAGTTAATGTTCGGAGTTTCTCTCGGTGCAGCTGATTAATGCAGTCTTCACATAATCAACCAGATGGAATCGTCGACAATCCTGCTCTGAACTGAAGAATTAGATTAATATTTTTATTCATTCAATTAGTCCTCGGTCGAGGAAGATTACGAGAAAAGAATAAAATATTAGAATTAAAAAGTTTAAAAAACAAATATTGTAGTTTACAAAAAAATTGAAAGCAACGTTGAAGATACTAATATAATAATTATATTAATCTGCAATTTAGATTTAGCGTTGTTCCCAAAAGCAAATCTTACTTCGATTTTCGTCGAACATGACAAAGAAAATAAGTCTGCAGTTAAATTCAACAAGATTATAATCGTAAAATAATAGCATAACTTGATAGGATTCCAACAAACTATTTTATTAAAGAGGATCTAATCCGTCTTTCCTATCTACGAACTCTTTCAGCGAGTAATATGATCTATTAATTACCAAAGGTTTACAACTCTTATTAAATAAATTTTGTATAGTTAAAGTTTTTATTTCGTGTGGAAGACTGGTATCGATTTATCCCGGAATACCAAATGCTTGATTCAGAAAGGCTTCTGCAATGTTCTTCAATGTTGAGAGCGATTTATAGTGTTTTATAAATGATTTACTCCGTTTACGGCATATAAATTGATGTTGTTCAATCGACGATGGTGAAGGTACCATTTGCCGAAACGTTGTGGCGTGTTGACGATTGATTACGGTAGATTAGTCGCGAAGATTATATACACGAACTTAGTTTTATATAGGTTTAACCGCCCCATTTAAATAAACAACTTGCATTCATAAATTTCCCCTGTCTCCTGAAAGCGGCAGAATTACAAAAATACTGATACAGTTTCTTCATCGAATTTTGTGGGAATAATAATTTCTTACCCTTTCTTTGTAGAAATGAGAGTTTTGCCATTAATAACGTGTAAGTGGCGTATTGAACAGCACCCAGAAAATTTATAAATGGTTGGCTTTTAGATAAAACATTTATTTTCTTACTTACTTCGGACAAAAGGCTGAATGTATGGCATAACCATTCCTATAAAATTAAAATTGACTAGTTCTGTTATTGAATTGATACATATCCTACTTTAATTACCATCACTGCTAATACAAACTACTTCAAACAATTATAGTTATATATACATAAGTACATATATTTTAATATGTAGAATCCATATATATTGTAATTCCTTGGAGGAAAGGCATTGTTTCTGATAAATGGTCTCGACTGCGAAGAGACAGTTTGCAATGTTTACTTAGGACAGATCTTGAGAATACGGAGCAATGGACGTGTGCGGGTGGCCTGTCGCAAAATAAATCTGTTAAGGAAGGCATTGTTTCTGATAAATGGTCTGGACTGCGAAGAGACAGTTTGTAATGTTTACTTAGGACAGGTCTTGAGAATTCGGAGCAATGCATGTGTGCGGGGGCCTGTCACAAAATAAATCTGTTAAGGCAGGCATTGTTTCTGATAATGGCCTGGACAGTTGAAAAGACATTCTGTAATGTGTTTATTTAGGTTCTTGGGAGCGCTGGTCGTGTGAGGGTGAGAAGACAAGTCTAAAGTAATTGAGGGTGCAGTTTGGGCTGTCTGGAGAATTTAGAACAGCGCACGTGTGGGTGGGGGTGAGAAGACAAGTGCAAAGACAAATAAGACCTGTCTCGATTGTCGGCGTTGGGACAAGACAGAGTGGCTAGATATTTGCTAGCTAAGGAACTGCAGCTGCAGAATGTAAATCTCGGGATAATGGAGGAAACTGTCAACGGGCAGTTGCGACGTAATTTTGGAACAAAGGAAAAAGGAAGGGACTGGGATATATAAAGGGAAGATAAGATTTTTGGAAGTTAGTTAGAGTGGGAGAGGGGGCTGTAAACACCGAGACTGAAGTTAGTTGAGTTTTGGAGTCAGGAGTTGGAGTTAGAGTGGGAGAGGCGTACGGCAAGAACCGAGAATGGAAATAAACATTTTTGTATGCTGAAGTCTAATCTGTTGTAATATTAAAATTAGACCACTGTCTTCGATGGTAAGAGACCAGGACACTGCATCCAGCGTCGAGTAGTTTCTCCACGAGCAAGTGAGATGTCCTTCACGAACGGAGAACGAGCCTTCGTCAAACCAACAGTGTGTGTTAGAGTCAGTGTTTAAAACGTCCAGTATATAAAGTTTGTGTGTACGAACAAGCCAAGTTTTCCTGAGTAATCGTAAGTTGAAATTTCATGGTATTAATATGTGTAAACGGAATTAAAAGATACAGTCAGATATCGTTCTTTTCTATTGTGTTAATAAAGTAAACTCTTTAAATTTAGAATCAATCTTGTAGAGTAAGTTCGTCAATAATTAATTTCGTCTATGTACTAGACGAATAAATATTCGTTTTAAATTAAATATAAATGTTATGTTCTTAGATTAGTTAAATGTTCTGTCCGTTATCAAACCCAGTAAAGACCCATGAGAGATTGAAATCCTTTTAATAATTTTAAATTGTATAGATTGCTAATTTTTGACAAGTAAAATTAGTTTGTTGGTTAAAATATGATCTTTTTATTTCGACATCCCGATAGATTATTACATTTTGGCTACCATAACGTGGGGCAAATTAAAAAGTCCCCGGTTGATTATAACAATATATTTGAATAATAACATATAAATGTCTGTTTTTTAATGTGTATAATCTGGCTAATTACAAACAAAAATTTCGTGTGAGAAACACATACAACGTTTCTTCTGCCAAATGGCAGACCTTCTCAAGTAAGAACGTCAACGACACTAAACTGTCGTGCAGGAGGAATATATAAACATGGCAGCCAAATACTTTAACTTCACAGTAGGGGATCGTAGATTCTGCTTAATGCAGTGGTGTTAATTTGAATATTTAAATTAAAACTATAAATTCTGATCGTTTACGAGATAATTCAAGTTTGAAAATTCGGTTTCACGCTGAGAATTTTTATTTTAGTATAATTAAATTTATGGTTTAGGATGTTAATATTAGAACGGAATACCATGCTGAAACTTTCGTGGCGCTGAGGAATATCCACAGACTGTAATGTTTAAAAACTTATATGTTTCGCTTTTGGAGCTAGTATTTACCTAAATTATACTCACAGTAATCAAAAGCTCTCTTTCTAAAACAGCGAGTCTTAACCTACAACACCCTGTATAAAAAAATATCTCATAAATGTTATGTAAAAATATAGGCGGTGTAATTCTCGTTATAATTGTGAGATTTTTAAGCTTTGCAAAACTTTGAATTAATCTGTGTTGTAAATGATCAAATCAATATTTAAATGTTAAATGTTTTACTTATTGAATTTGTGAGTGCTAAAACGTGGACTTCTTTGTCGAATTATTCACGTTAATATAAATCTGCCGTTTTATACAGTACGTGTTCGGCGGGCAAGTGTCACAACAGCCCAGAAGGCGCAACGGTTGACGTCAAACTTAACCGTCTATATAAACGATGGGAAAATGCGGCAACCATTAAATTTTAATTCTTAATTTTTTCCACTGTGACATCATTAATAAAAGTAAAGGGCAAAATACACAGAATTAGAAAATAAAACTTGGATTTATGACTTGATGTTCCTTAGGGTGTGATTAAGCTGGAGTTGTTAAAAACGACTAGAGCACCGATGAGATAGTCGCGTTATCCTTGCTTCTTGAGTGTGTTCACTTCCAGTATCTAGTAGAAGCTCAAGTCGAAAATGGTAGAAATGAGTGATTTCCATGAAGAAGTCATACTATTTTCAAGTTCTACAAATTATTTTTTAGTTGTCTTTAGTGAACGTTAATATACTGCCCATCATTTTAATAATTACTACTAATCACAATTTAATTAAAAACAATGCCCCACGTTGAGGATCCAATTTGTAGTAATCAATTAATATGATTTAAACGTGAAACAACAATTTTATAGTATTTCGTTTAAAGTTAAATGCTAAGCAAATTAAAATTAAGTGATCGAATGCTTTCATTAAAGATCATAAGTTACAACAAACAAATCAATTGGTTTATTAAATAAAATTATTGAAATCATATTACATATTAAAACTAGACAGTATACCACGGCTAGATCTCATGGCCGACTACCGGGCATTCAATAAAGAATATTTATGTTAAACAATTAAATTTACAAAGTAATTAAAGCATTAATTTAAACAATCAGTACAATATAAAATCTGAAATCTGATGATAAGGTATACTGGTGGGTTTACAGATAATAAGTTGGGCAGTTTTACCTTTAAGTTTTGTTGTGCCAAGGAATAGGCTCGTACACACACACGATTATTATTAACACTTTAAATACCGGCAATTATACACAGAATTTAATAGGCAACACTTTCTGCTTTCAGAGTTTACTTATAACACTTATTTCACTGTCCTCTCTATCAAAAACTTATTACCATTCTCAAAGTTTGATTATTTACTGGATACAATAACCTGACTCCCAACAATTGAATAAAGACTAACTCGTAAATGTAGGCTAGACTCCAAAACTATTCTGCATCAAGGAAAATAACAGTCGGCGTAGTATCGTTGCAGTTATTTGCTCATAGACTGGAAAACGTAGATCGTTCTGAATATTAGAGCTGTTAGACTACATACAGCCTTGCCTCCGAAATTCACACTTTCTGAAATTTTGTCCGAACTGTTGTCATCTGTTGCCTGTTATTCCTATGCCTTCTGTCCACACACTTTCTGAATTTCTGTCCCTTCTCCACTGTCTCCTACAACACACTGCAGCTCCGCGCGTCTCACAAAATGTTTTTCGACAATTCCAGCAAGCAGGCATTATCGCCCCATATTCTTGTACACAACTCATGCGTTTACGCCGGCAACAATACAAGTCCCAAATCTTGTTCATTAAGTAATTATATTTTCTTTTAATTACAACAATATATATATATATATACATATATATATACATACATATATATATATATATATATATATATATATATATAACACGGAAATACCCGAGTTGGGAATCGAATCTAATGTTATGGATGTCACTGAGTTGAATTATGATTCAATCATGGCGGTTAAACTGTTATTCAACTATAGGAGCTGGAGTCGAATGGGAAAGCAATGTTCTGCGTACAATATTAAACACGTTCAGAGAATTCTACCAATTTTTTACGTGTTTTACTTGCGATATGAAACAAACACTGGATCAGTAAAAGAATCCTATCACCTATTGAGGTTAAAGACAACCCAAGTTACAGGGAGTATTTTTAACTCTTTACGTACCGGGATATTTTGGAACCCCTAAGGTACCAGGAGTATTATAGGCTATTTTAAGGTACGGTTACTGTTTTTAACTTTCGTAACATAATGGAAGAATTTTTGTATTTCTTAAGGTACCGTTTTTTTTATTGTTAACCTACTGGGAGTGTTATATACTACCGGTATTATGAGTATATTCAACTCTCTCAAGGTGTGAAAAATAATTTTGATTCATTTAAAGTACTAGTAGTAAACCAATTTTAAGAAAATTTAAATTATCAGTTTTATATAATTATTATTGTTAACGTAATAGTTAACTTGAAAACTGCCGGAAATATTGGTAGGGAAAAATAATAGAAATTGTAGATAGAGTTTTAATATTGTGCGTATTTATTCCGTAGAAAGCTTACACTACACTCCCGAGCTGACCACTACTAGCTTCCTCGAATCTTACGGTACTTTTTCTACCTGACTCCAAAACAATAGGGTCCGGCCATCTGGCCTCCCCTCCACTACAGTACAGTACCAATCCTAAACAATTATATGTTTATCAAATACTTGAAAATGTTGTAGATTTTTATTAATGCTTTTCAGAATAGCGCAATAACAATTAAGATAATGTACTGAAAGTCCGTCTATAGATTGTTTGGTAAGTGTAAAACGAGCCCTAGTTGATAATAATTGTCGGTATAGTATTGCCAATCAGTAAGCCAAACATATTTTCTGTCACCACTATCAACTTTTCCTTCACGAGTTGCTGCTATTCCAGTTTTCGAGGGTGTTGTCACCGTCAATATAGAATACGATTATCCAGTCAACCCATCCGCTTTTTACTTCTTTTCTATATTATTGTAGAAGTTCTGAGGAACTATTTCAGTTACTGTATTGTAGTTAAATTTAAATCCTTGGATTTTTTTAAATATAAATTCTCAACAGTTATTTTATTCCGCAAAACTAAAACTCTGTGGAACTGTTTTATTTATTTGCCTAAAAATAACATTTAATTAATTTTGCTTTTCTATCATTTTACCTCTTTAAGGGAAGGGAGGAGGCCATAATAGTGAAAAGACGCCATTTGTTAACGGAGATCGGCGAAAATGTCACAATTTTATAATTTTTTTTTGTCAAAAATTAACATTTTAATGAAGCAAAATTTCTCTTTTTAAATAATTAAATTAAAACATTAGTTGAAATTGTCGTTCTTCTATTATAGTTACAATTATAATCTTAATTTTTGTGTGCTATCAGTGCACTCCTTATGGATTAAAACTAAATCTCTCCCCCGTTTTTATTTTCCGACTAGAAATTACTTTTACGTCGATATCTGTGCGCACCGTAGGTGAGTTAGAATTCTTAAAATAATTTATTCGAAGTGTTTCATTTTTCTGGAATTTAGCGTAAAGGACTGTACAGGTTGTAATTTTCTATTATATATATGCAGCATTTTAGGGTGCGAAAACAACCGAGATTCGAGTCGAATCTGGGTTATGGATATATGACAACCCGGGCAACGTCGGCCACCAAGCTAGTTAAAAATAAAGCTGACTGCTGAAAAATACCAGCAGGCGTTTTCGTAAAAAAAGTAATGTGACAATAGAGATTCGATGGACGATAATTCGAATGGTAATGAGATCAATCAGATGGAGCAATGAGTCGATATTAGGACAATATTAGGAGTTTAGAAACAGCAGAGGCTATTTGGAGATTGGTGAGGAGAGAGAAGTAAGTTTGTAGTACGAGTAGTATGTTAAGAAGAGCAGCGGTAAGGAAAGGGACGTGAATGTTTGACATTTAGTTTCTGAAATTGTAAGGAGTGGAAGTAATATAAATTGGAGAGATTAAACATAGAGTTTTATAAGTAGCTGTAACCTGCTGAATAATATGAGAGAGTAGTTGGATAAATTAAGTTCTGACGCCCATTCATAAACGACGTCAGCAGAATATCAACACCCCATTTAACTCTAGTTATCTAAAAAGGTCACTCAAGATGCAAAGGAGTTCATATCGGACCAGCCAAATAACCATTTATTGTGAAATATCGCATTCGGGAGGACATAAGCTCAACGAAGATTATCGCTTCTGGATAATGTCCAAACTTTCAATATGTGTGAGAGGTACCAGTAGAATATAGCCAACCAGTATTACGACTATCACACTCTGGAACTTAATAGTAGCACATCATAAACCCCGAAGAAGATAAAGAAGTTAAATATTGTAAATGTCAAAATTTAAATTAAATTACAGCACATAAACATTTGTAAAGCTTCTATAATTAATGTTCATATTACTGTTACTAATTTACCGAGATTTTTATTATTTATATTGTAATAATAAGATATATTCCATTTCTATTAAATAAACTATTTTATACACAATCAAAAATAACTTTATAAGCTTATAGAAATACATTGAAACAAATTATAGATATGGTTAAGGATTCATTTGAAATATAAACGCATCTAGTTTCCACCAAACAGTAATTATTCGTCGATTTTATTACCGTTCGTCATACGACAGATTAAATTTTGAAAAGCTTCTAAAGATATATTGATTCACTCGCTTTCTTCCTCCTCTCTCTCTCTCTCTCTCTCTCTCTCTCTCTCTTTCTAATACAAAATTTTATTCACGATCGTAAAATAAGTCTAATAAATTAGAGTTTGTGTGTAAGTTCTTCATGCAAATCAACACTTATGGAAAAAATTTCACCAAATTTCGTACACGTGTTCCTTGTGACCAGGAAACAAATCCTGTTAGGGACTGGGGAGTAAATTTTCAAACACGCACAGACGGCCAATATTTGCGTTGGATAAATATTTTTCGGGGTTAATGAAATTGATTGTTTTTCTACAGGTGTTTTCTGTGTAATGTTTAAAATTTCCACTGCCACTATTTAATGATATAATTCCGCTGCCACCATATAATAATCGAATTTCTCCTGGTCTCGCTAACATGAGATATTTAAGAAGAAATTGAAACTTGGGTCTGGAGTGCGCGCTAAGTCGCACTCTATAATAGCTTAAAGGCTTAGAGAAATAACATGATGCTTTAGTCCATTAGAATAAGAAAGAAGTTTTATTAACCTTAGTCTACAGCCTAGAGCTAAGATATGAAAATAGAAGACAGAGTGGCATATGTACCACGTTGAAGTAATATGCAGAGACTTACCTGGCCTTTTTATACAAGTGTTCATGAAAGACATTCATGCATCTCCAGCTCTGTGTAGGGGGTGGGAGGTACCTTATTCACAGAGCCTCATTGTCGACAAGTACCCCTTACTCAGCAGGGCACGTGGGGTCTTATTTATCTCTGTTGCAGAGTCGGATGCTTACAAAGATATATTGTTTCCTGATTCTTACTCAGAGTTCGTGAGTGGCCACAAAGACACTCTGTTTCCAATGCTCACTCAGAAATTCCAGAGCCTTTAAGGGTAGACCTTATATATATGTAATATATATTACATCTGTGTATAATTTCAACTCCTTTCGGTATATTAGGGGAGCACCCTTAGGCATGGGAGTGGTGGGAAAGGACGTTACAACAAAATAACGCGAATACAACCGAAATTTGAGTCATATCCGTGGTTATGGATGTCGCTAAGTTCTTTTATGGATTTCCGGGCAACGCCAGGCACCCAGCTAGTACTAAATAAATGTAAACAATAATGATACAATAACACTGTTACATACTAACAAATAGAATACAAGTAAGAATGTAAACAGAATTCAAAGTAAATTTAATTTTGTAAATATATTAACGATTCGTGAATTTTAGAAGCAAACTTACAACATTCTATAAAACATTAACAGTCGCAAATGCTCATAAGGATAATTGATTCCTCTTTACAATCGTTTCATTTGAATATTAAATTTTACCGCAGAGAAATGTAAGTTACGCTTACTTATTTCCGATTTCATGACTCTTATTTCAAATACGCTTTAACTCGGGTTTACATCGGAGTTGCTATAAATGTTTCCGACAAAATTTGACAATATTTGCTATTAACCATTAAACTGTTTCTCCTGTATTTATTTGAAATATTCTAATTGATTGTATTAGGCGGATGGCTTCATACTTGCAGCATTTGTCTATTGTTATTCCTCGCCAATTTTAATAGATACCCCACTTCTGCAGAAACTAATTTTCTCGGTTTTGTTTCCGTACATTTCCATGCTGTTTATAAGATTCAAAATATTATGGAAGCTTTATTTTTTTCGATTTTTAAGTTCTTTAATTTTGACTTTCACTATGAAACCGGATTTACAAGAACAATGTTGCCAACAAATTTTGAGACATTTTTGGAAGAATTCTAGAGAATATGTTGCCATAATTTGTTCCTCAACATTTCTAGTGACAAAAAATGTTGACGTTTGATTTAGTCGATTATTTACCCTAGAAGCGTTGTTTAAATGAAATTCTTTATTACGAACTGAAAATAATAATAGTTATATAACTGAAATCAGTGGGAAATCTATCTTTACGCGACCCATTCTCTAAATATTCCCTCTTGGTTTTATAATTTTCTGGCGGTGGAATAGGAATTATTGAGCCTTTCAATCAACTCGTTAGTATAAACCATTCGAAAGTTTTTCGTACCTTTACAATCAACCATGTCCTCGAATAGACTTAACCAATAGAACCAATATGTTACGTCGTGTAGTCACTTCATGTACAACCAATTTTCGGCATGTACTTTTTCATTGGATATTTTGAAATGCAGCCAATTTAAAATCCAAGACGGCACTTTAATTGAGAAAGATGACAGAGTATGCCATCGAAACGTCGATATTAAGGGCTGCGACACCTGTTCAAACAAACTTGACAAGCATGCTTGATCAATCTTTATGCACAAGCATCTGCAGGGTAAGTTTGCGCAAGCATTTTGCTTGTACACGCCGCTAGATACTTGCATTTGAATCATACAAACTTGCACAAGCTTGGTTATAAGCATAAGTGAACCAGTGTACCAAGGAAGTGCGTGCTTTGTACAAACAGACGTAAAAGAAGGTTGCAGCATAAGATATATTATTAATGAAATATAGCTTGATATCAATGTCGGTAAGGATAAATTTCTATTGCTACCTAAATTACAGTTTCAATACTATATTCTACTATTTGTTGGGAAATTATGGCAGAACCTGATTATTAATAGAATTGAAATATTTTTCTGATAAATACATACAATTTTTTAAAAAAAATAATGTTCCATTGTTTTTATATAATAATGCAAATATTATTGGATAACCATAGCGAGGGATTTTAAAAAGGGGTGGAATTTCCCACATTACCTTCGTTGACTGGATGGTACATATCGAGATCATTCGAAACTAGAATTGGTTAATTTTTTTCACTAAAAACAAGGAAACAGTAGACTGTTACTTGCCATTTCAGACTATAGATTTTAAAACCGTACATGTTTTTTATTTCTGTACGAATGGAAGCGTAGAAGATGGAGGTGTTCGTCAGAATACAGAATTTTAGGAGACTGCATGGTAACTCACTCAACGTTCCTAGAGAAAAATAAGTCGCAAATAGTTCACGTAAACTGCTGTATGTTTTCGTTACAGACGCTATTCCTTTGAGGACTGGTGTGTTAAAACCGTACAGAGTGATTTAAACTGTAAAAAAAATTCAGCTAACGATTTTCTAAAGCACGAAGAATTATTGAGAACGTGTTTGGAATTTTGGCAGCAATCTTTGGAATTATACATACCGCTATCAATTCAGAATTACAATAATATTGATATATGTATGTATATATATATATATATATATATATATATATATATATTATGGTAATAAAAAACACGTAATTATTTAATAAACAAAATTTTACAATTTTCATTGGCGGTGCCGTAAATATAAGAATTGTGTAGAAGAATATGGAGGTTATAATGCTTTCTTGCTATGGGCATTGTAGCGAAGGCATGGCTGGAAGTGCAGAACTTTAGAGTGTTTTGGGAGTCGGTGGAGAGAGAGCAGAGTATGTTCTGGAAAGCTGCAGAGTGTGTTTTGGGAGGCTGACAAGTGTGTTTGTCAGAACTTGGAATTGAGAATTGCTTGGACCAAGAAAGCGAACCTGATTAAAAGTTCCTGTTATTATATTCAAGCAAGTGTATAGAGGCAGCAGACAGGTAATATATTAAAGTCCCGAGTTTATGAATTACGAGTCGACAGATTTGAAACAAAGTTATCAACTGTAAAGAGTAGGAAGTGTTGTGTCTGAAAATTACAACCACAATAAATTCAGTGAAATATGGCCTATCTGTAAAGCGTTTAGCAATAATCGAGTGAGATCGAGCCCCCGACAAATTGCTAATGGTAATGTAAACAAAAAAAGAAAATTTATTAATTGTAAACCTATTGTAAATAATAATTATCGTCAGATTTCATATTTCAATAATTGTCTAAGTTAAGAAATTTTCACAGTGTAAGTTTTTAATTGTCTTGTCGTAACATTCTTTCTTAGAGGCCCGATAGTCGGCCCTAAAATTAAGCCGTGGCACTTTACCAACTTGCAAAAAAAAATTAATTGTGATAAGAATTAGTTTTTCTTAAATTAACTTTGTTTTATATTTTGAATTCTTGTTTTTCATTTAAATTCCTATCATTTAAACTTTTAATTTGTTTATTTGAAATCTATTAAATTGTATTTTTACAAATGTGCTCCAATGTGGGCTTATTTAAAATGAATAATTTATCATAACATAGTGTCTACTATAATATATATATATATATATATATATATATATATATATATATTGTAATGCATATAATATAATGCATTAGATTGGAGACGGCGCACGTGTCGTGGAGAGACGTGCGAGAAAGGATAAAGGGCGAGTCGGGTGGTCCTGAGTAATTGCTGCAGCTGCAATGAGAGACAGGGGATGATGAGGGTCCAGTAGCCTATTGATTTGGGAAACGGCGAGTAGAATTAGTAACGCAGATGGTCACAAAGGCGCCATGTTAGAGCAGGCTACTGTCTCTAACGAATGACCTGAAAAGGACTTTGGACTTTCAAGAGAAGATTTTGTGTGAGGCGGACAAAAGAGAGGAAGCCGTAAGTTAGTAGACGGAGTGGGACAATGCGATTGTCGGGTTCGAAAGGCGGAAGGACACAAGTGGCCGGATCGAAAATTAGAGGAATGGGTTTCTGTCACTGCGCCGTGGCGACGCAAGTGAAAGACAAGGGAGGAAGAGGGCATATATATAGAAGAATCGCCTATTGTAAAGACAGTTGTTGTTTAGCACGGGAGAGAGACGGTCAGCGAGCAGCTGTTATTTAGCACGAGAGAGAAGGAGGAGCAAGCAGCAAAGAGTTGAACAGTTGGAGCTAGCACGAGAGAGAAGACGGAGCAAGCAGCAAGGACAGTTGTTGTTTAGCACGGGAGAGAAACAGTCAGCGAGCAGTTGTGTTTTAGCAAGGGAGAAAGACGGAGGAAGCAGCGAAGAGTGGAACAGTGGTTATTTAGAGTCAGTGAAGTGAATATCAGGACCTATAAAGTGAGTGTCTAAGGAACGAGTCAAGGTGGACCTAAGAAACAGTAAGTTAGAATATACCATATTAAATAATGTAAACGTCGTTAAAGGATAATAGTCAGATTTCGTTCCCTTCTTCGATAATAAAATTTAGAGGCAAACTATAGGTTAAGTTTATTAGATACTTGTGTTGATTTGAAAACGTAAATGTTTTTTTTTTGATGGTTTGATTCTGTTCTTAGTCAAACCCAGTAAAGACCCAGGAGAGCAAGAGTTCTCATATTTTAATGTTAAAGTAGTAAATTCATTGGTAAATTCTTTTCGTGTTTAATAAATTTATTTGTTGTTCATAAAAATTATTCTTTTTTATTTCGACCCATTTATATGGTTATTACATATTGGCTACCACAACGGTGGACGGAGATAGGAGTAATATCTGGTTATTACAATATATATATGTAATAAAGTAATAAACTTTATTATATAAAAAATATAAAAAAAATTGATTGGGCGCCAGCAAATATATATATAGTCTGAAAAAATTACAATAATTAGCTCCAGCTTGGATAATGAATTGCTCATTCTCTACAAGGTAATGTGGGCCGTTTGGTGTCTATTCATAAACGGAGCTTAGTTCCGTACTGTGTAAAAAATTCTTTAACGTCTGAAGGCACTTTACATTAATGGTGACCCTTACTTTATCTCGTAGCATCAGCCGACTTGCAGCGGATCAGTGGTCTTGTAGCACCCACGATCTCCTTTTTCGGCCTCCACGCGATGGACGTCCACACTCCAAAACTTTTGTTTCTTACAGCTCGCCAAATTTTGCACTTTATCGCCTCTCTCACTTCACTTTCAGTCCTCTCGTCAGTCCTTAGGGTGCGGAGTATATACCCTTACTCCGCCCCTCCAAACGATATACATTGCATAGGTATTTGTGGCAACTGTCCTTCTTCTCATTGTCTAGGCTCTGAAGATATAATCCACCATGGCGTAACATCAGAGAATTCCAATATGTTCCCTTTACAAAGACTCATATCTGAAGATATGCCGTTTCACGCTAATAAGGAAGACAACAATGATCCGACCTTCTGTGGTGTAGTGGGCGTTACTACCTGGCGTAACAGGGATCGGGTTCGAATCTCGGCTAGGGAATAGTGAGAATTTCCATACTGAGAAACTCCAAAAAATTAGTTCCCTGACAAAGTCAATCTAAAACTATATAAAGTCGCTAATGAGAATTTGTGGTTGATACGGCAATAAGTAAATAAAATTTTTAAAAAACAGTTCAATTAAAGGACAAGCGAGAAATCCGAATTTTGCTGTTAATCTTTGGTGGCTGTTAGCCTATAGCTTCTCTCATTATCAAATGCCTTCCTTTAATTAAAGGTGTTGTGCGTAATAAAAGGTTTATATCAGAGATAGTTATGACAATCACGCTGGGTCTGCGAGGGCTATTCTCTCGCAGGTAGAACCAGCGAGGGATGCTCTCTCGTGGGTAGAACCTTGTAGGGTAGACGGAAGGGACTATCTTTGGGGATGCCTTTGCCTCTCTCCGTTTTTGAACTAAGGTTCCAACAAGCCGAGGCACCTCGGCCTGTTCTGAGTATGTTCCGCGGTCACAGACCTTGGGCATACGGTAAGAGTTCTCTGCTATTCCCATTAGAATAATCGGCCAGCAGCTTCCTAAACTGGTTGAGGCAGGGAGAATGGAATGCTGTGTCCCCACAACAAACTCCTCTCCCGCTATCGGAAGGACGTGGGACAAGTTCCCAATGCCCGACCTACCTGATGAAGGTTTTTCTAGGGTTTGTCTGCATTACTTTTAGGCGAATACCGAGTAGGATCCTTAAAATATAGCCCTGGGGCCTAGTTAACAGTTGGCTACCTTCCTATACCCTTCCACATCCCCCCTTTCAAATCCCTTCCTGTACTATTAAAGGGGAGTTGCCACTATGTGGATTACCCTCATGTATCCTGTTACCTAAAAAAAAACAATCACGATGATATATATTCAAGTCAGTCAGTAAATTAATATGGGATTAACCACTCTATACATCACATATTACGTTTCTTCTTTTGTGTTTTCGTCGTGTGTACAAGGCAGAAAGCAGACTAAGAAAGCACATCATCGTCTTCCAAGTTCGACATGTCTAAATGAAAACTGCCACTTGCGCCAACATGCTTGTATCGTGTGGTGTCGAAGGTAAATTTACCGTGCTTGTACAAAAAGACCGATGGAGCATGCTTGAATGTGTGTAGTCGGCTCTAAACATACTTTTACCTGGGTGGAAACCCAAGAACTGTTTATCCACAATTTAAAATTATTTTAAGGGTTCCGAATATGTTTGAATGTGGGGCAGGTCCCGTTTTTTCGGCGAGCTAGAAGTGGAACTTGGCTCAGTAATTAATGTCTCGAGCGATACCATTGCTCTCTGCCTTGCGAGAGAGAGGTAAAACACCTCGGACGTTGAGCGAGAATTTTGTTTTTGCCTCGGTAAAGGAGAGTGAGATGCGTTGATTGTGCTAGTCGCAACCGACTTCGAGCAGCAGGATACAGAACCACCATCAAAGAATCGCAGTGGACCTCCCCTCCATATTTCTGGAAATACCGAGTAAAGTAAGTGCAGTTCCGAACAGTTATAAAAATTTGCCAATTTGCGAAATATGTTTTATTACCCAGAATAGGAATCCCATTAGTAGCCGGAGCTTTCTTTTTTATATGAAACATTTAACTCTTGTTTTTATTTATTTTGTTTATATTTTATAACCCCAGTATGACTAATAAATTGTTAATAGTTTTATTTAAAATATAAAATGTTCATTTTCATTTTTTGTTTTCAGCCCGTCCCATAAAAACAAAGCAGCTTTAAGCCTCCCTGTTATACCATAACTTCTAAAGCCGCTGAGCTGACGTTACAATATAGAATTTTCATTACCTTTATTGCTAAACAAAGCCATTTAATTTCAACTCTGACCGAAACTCTTTCTTTTCTGTCGTTGTACGAGTTAGAATCCATCAGATGCTTTGCACTAAAACTATACTATTATATTGATTGACGAAGCCATAGAATTTATTTAATGTATATTTTAAATTAGGGAGTCGGTTAAAATAATAACGCTTGGTTCGTCGCCAATAAATAGGGATGGTGGGCCATTAAATGAATTTTCAAAGCCTCAGCTCTAAACTGGGATGAAGAATTGATGATTTGTTATCGGGTTATCGTGTCAGTGGAGTCTGATAGTTTAGCGGCGAGGACGGTGCAGGTACGGAGCTCGGGCAGGAATAGACCAGATGGTTCCTGCTCGTTGATTGCTCAGACTAAAAATTACAACTCTAGTCTTTATCCCTTTGTATTTCGACAACCTGTCTTGACTGAACTTTCAGTCTAACTTACTCAGACTAACTTTTTATGGAATAACTCCTCAGACTAACTACCGCGAACCTCATCGCGCACCTTGAAGATTTGTTGTATTACAATCGGATAAAATCCCCGAAACTTATATACCGTCACCTTTTGGAATTATTTTAATATATGACTGAATACGGGTGGGTAGGGAGAAGGCCCAATATTTACCAATATTTCAACCCTCTAATTCCTTTCCCACGCTAACAGCAGACAACCAAATTTCTTAAGAAAAGTAAAAGTAACTCTTGGTATAAAAATGAATTAAATTGTTCTGTATTATCATACGAATGATCGTCTTTAACGGGAAATGACAGTATATATGTTTATCACTCTTGTAGATTATTTACGGAGTGTGCTGTAATCATGTACCTCGTTTATAATTGTTTGAGGATTTTTTCAATTTGGCATTAACATCAGATACAAAGTGCATTCAAAATGGGACACGACTTTGCTTTCGTAAACAAAACAGGAAACCGGGCTAGCGGATTCTGGCAAGCGCCAGCTTTTTTGTCTCAACCACGCAGCGGATGGTCACAGAGGAGCTAAAAGGGTCAGGGCAGATGTGAAGAGTAGTTGTATGCGGACGGTAGCAGTAATATGCTTGTCAAAAAACAGACTGGACGGTCGGAGAGAGAGGATCGAGGTTGGAAAGGTGCGTCTGGATGCAGACAAAATATGCTGTAATGCTCATCCAAATAGTTCAGGATTGCAGAGCTTCAGATTAAATGTACTACGAGACTACAGAGGATTTCGTGTGTCTAAAAGTAACTTAACTATTGAGGATTTTCTGTAGGACACATTTCCCGATGACATCGGCTGAAGTTTACGTAAGCAAATCCCACGGTTGTTTTTTTATTACGTGTGAAAAAACATATTAAGTTTTCATTTTCATGCTAGTTCGTTTCACAATGAACCCTGAGATATTTGTTATTTTACTGTGCGTACTATGTAAATATGGATGAATCGTGTAAAATTTTTCCAACATTAATTTGTCAGTCAAATAAATTTTTGTCATTAAGTTCAAGTAAATTATATCAAACAAAATTATTAATCAATTATAAAATTAAGTCTCAATAAACAACCTTACCACACGAGGATTAATACATTATATCAGTGGTCGGATGAAGTTTCGAGGTACAGAAAGCTTTATTCTGATTATCAGATTAAAGTATGTTTGATATCCCGATTTGAACTTAAAATAATGTAAATGTTCGTATACACAAGTATCATCACCTTCGCACACATGTATCATAAAAAATAACAAGAATTCCATTTTTGTGTACTTGCCGCCGTGAGCAGTCATAAACATGTTCCCTTGTAGTCAAAGCATTTTATTATAAGAGAAAGAAGGAAGGACGCAGGCAAGCAGAAGGACTGAGCTTTACTAAAGGAATTGAGTGTGCTATTGAAGTCCTAACGCGCAATGCTTGCCCCCTCCTGCAGCTGAGCCGAGTGGATCTGTCACTTTCCGAGATGAGAAAAGCCTGGAATATGGGAATGAAAGTCGGATTCCTCCTCTCAAAGACACGTCGCAGAAATAGGTCAGCGAATTGCTTCATTGGGCATGTGATTAGGAGAAACGTATTTAAGGTTTCACATACTTATTGACATAACCATTAATCGTAGCATTAATAATGTAATTGTTTCAGAAAATATAAGTAACCTTTATGAAGAACAAAACTGAACTCACGTGACCATCATCCATAACACAATACTTAAAAATATTTAACAAAGAAGTTAAATATTGGTTAAAATAATACACACTAAGTATAAATTTATAATATTTATTCATATAAAATTAATATTAACCGAAACATTCCAAATTGAAATATATTTCTTAATATTATATTCTCATTCTAATATAAAATGTGATACATGAGTTACTAAATTATAACAGTTTCATCTTAATTTTAGTGTGTTCTTCATTTAATTTTGTGTGATTAATGTGGCAGTTATTGATTTTACTTAGAATACCCTTACACGTGGCAGGTAACTACAGTAGAAAAAAATTCCATCTATATAAATTGGAAGATATTTTATCACTTTGAACTAGAGTATTTAACTTGGTGATAATAATACGAGGGTGAGTTAATAAGTAATGCATTCTACTTTCGTCTCTTTTATTTGTCAACACAATTAAATGCAATTTACAGAGCATAAACCCACAACATTAATGATTAACTTTTCACTTTTCAATATAATCTCCGTCCTTTTCCACAGTTTCTGTCCACTTTTCAGCAAGGCGATGTATTCCACTGCGGTGAAAAGCGTGGTCTTGCTTCCTAAGTCATCGACGTTTTCACGGTTTTTGCCTTTCAGCTTCGTTCTAGCGCCGAACAGTGCTAACAACCACCGTTGTGTCATCGTACAGATATTTCAGCTTTTCATGATTGCGAATGAGCGTTTCACCTTCCGCGTTTATTAATTTAATCACAGAACGCTGTCTAATACGTACTTCAATGTCAGCCAATTTGTTTCTGCCACTTGTTGACTAAGGACGTTCTTACTGCAGTGGAAGGGAGAAAATTGTTTGAGGAATCGCGCCAAATTCAAATTTTTCACATAACTAGCTTATTTAAGGCTTTTTACTTCATATACTTCACGTTTATGGGAATACTTTTTCAATTTTATAAATATTTAGTGGTCAGGAAGTCGTTTTCTCTGAGCGAGAGCTTTAAATAATTTATGTTAGTTGATAGAATAACCATCAGGGACGGACAACAGCTTTCCGTCAAATTGTTTGCTACTCAAGTTTGGCGATAGTTTAAAAAAAAATTCACGATAATTCCCATTAATGTATTGTATAAAAATTCATGTGTTAATTAATCATTAGGACCTACTTTATGAAGTAAAGAATACTTTCCATGACTAAATAAATGTTTTATAACATTATAGTTAATTGTCATTTCTAATCATATCGCGTAATAAACCCCATTTAGGTGACTATCATTACGATCCGTAATTAAGAAAACGTTTCTAGATAGAAAGCTTAGCACAGTAGACCGATTAGTACTGATTTATGTTTTTTAATTGTTTTTACAGCAATGTAGTAGTGTCAGAATAAATTGTTTCATAAAGAGAAAATGTTAATAATTAACTCTAAATCATTATCATTGAAATTTAAAGTTTTTCCTCTTACATAAACTTTACTGGCTTAAAATAATGTCTCACAAGTGCTCTAATAAAATAAAATAAATAAAATATTATGTAATGTTTACTAACTCAATATTATAATTAACTAATGCAAGTATTTGTTCACTGAAATTAATACCGTAGATAGAATTAAAGGGCAGTATCAGTGTTAAACTATTATTTGAGACTAAAAACGTCTAAAAAGGAAGAAAAGGCGTTATGAATAATATGTCCAACGAACGACTAGTTATAGACTTAAATATGTATTATGGTGCAGTGGTCAGCGTCACTTCCACATAGGTTCCGGGTTCGTATCCCGGCGAGGGTATGGATGGTGTGTGTGTGTGTGCGTTTCCATGACGAGAAACTTCCTCGACCGATTGAAGTACAACAGGTTAGAAAGGCACTAATTGCCTTAGCGACTATAAATAGTTTTTTAAAACGATACATTATATCATAAATATGCATAAAATTTACGTTATAATTAATAATCATTTTTCATTCAACCAAAATTGGATAATTAAAATGAAAATTTTCTTTTTGTGTTAAAAATTAAGAATCCATCCTTAACTTTCCTTTATAAACGTATTATTTCTAGTAATCTATCTTCAATATCACTCACTTTATTTTAAAACTAATCTGAATTTTAATACAAAATTTCACCGTACTGATAATATTGTAACTAAATCTATAATATTTCTTCTTCTTCTCTTTTATAGTAATCATCTCAATAAGAAATTAAGTTTTATACGTAGGGTTTAATTCCGACGAAACCAATTATAAAGAACTAAAATACATTTACGACTAATCACCGTTTTATATTAATATTATTATTAAATCCAAAACTATAAACGCCATATATTATGAACATCAGATAACTTTTATATATTTAAATATATTTAGACCTACTAATTTGAACAAATTTTTCTACTTTAGAATACATACACAATTTAAATTATAATCATGAACAAAAAATTTAGCCATTTCAGACCAAAATGTGTTAATATAAATACCACTCAACGTTTTGGGGATCCTTGTTTCTTTCCTCGGGTGTGAAGAAGAGCCTAGAGCGACAAAACTGCCCTTGTCATTTAACAAAACTCAAAAGCGAAGAAAACGCAACGACAATGTGAAAACAGAAGGTTTAGCGTAATATAAGGGATCTTAGCAATTATTGAATTTCATTGTGTCTGTTTGTACATTAATAGCTGTGATGTTTGATTTAATGTGAAGCATCTCTGAAATGGGTCTGGAATTGTAACTGGTGTCAATGTCTAAAATCTTAGCATTTTCCCAATCAAATGAATGTTTAGAATTGATGATATATTTAGAGACTACAGATTGTTTATCAATGGGAAGTTTGATATTAAACATATGTTCCGTGATACGTGTATTAAGGGAACGTTTTGTTTGCCCTATGTAGCAGGAATTACAATTACAGCAACGGATTTGGTAAAAAACACAATGTTTGTTGTAGGTGTCAAGTGGGTCCTTTTGGTTTTTAATCAAGTGGGATGGAGTAATAGTGGATCATAAATGTTGGATATTTCATATTATTTGAATATTTGGATAAATTAGTGTTGTAGAAATTTGTAACAAGGGAGTACGAGAAAATATTTGGCTTGAGGTGTTTGGGGACGATTGACAGTAGGATAATGGATTTTGTTCAATCTGCTGTTTATGTGTTTAATATAAAATTTAAAGTGTACTCATTGGACATCAAAATATTTCGGACAATAAAGTTGTGTTGATGGAACTTGGAGTTTGAAAGTAATATAGCTCTGTCTACAAGATTGTATACCATAGCTCTCGTTTGGTTTAGAGGATGATGAGAAAGATAATTGAGAACACGTCCAGAGTATGTAGGTTTTCTGAGGAAATTGGTGAGAAAGGAAGTATTGTGAATGGATACGGTGACATCAAGGAAATTAAGAGAATGGTTAAATTCAAGTTCATGGTTGGATTGATAATTATTGAAAGTATTGACTACAAGGTTGATTTGACAGGTATTAACAATACAAAAAATGTCATCTACATATCTTATGTAGCAAAGAAGTTGGACATGAAATAGAGAAAGACAATAATTTTCTATAACTCTCATGAATCTCTCAACAAAAAAAGGACTAAGGGGGTTCCCTATGTTTCCAGAAACGTTGTGTGGTATTTATATTATCACTTTTTTGTCTGTATTGGATATCTTTCTTATACATTATATTGAATCAGACGTTTGTTTTCATATTAAATAATAATCATAATTAATAAAATCTTCTTGGGCTTCTAACGGAGTGAAAAATTGTATACGCGACGTTTCTAGCATTTCTTCACTCGGCTATAAGCTCGATAATATTTTATTCATTCTTTACAGCGAGAAATACTGCATTATTTAATAATAATAATTAATTTCAACCATATAATCTCCATTTTTACTCGAGTATCGAAGGATTTGTGTTACAAAAGCATTAGTAACCAACTTTTTTTTTCCTCCGGTTACGAACACAACTTAGAATTTTCTAACGAGCGCGACTAACTATGTTCTGAAATTGCCGTCTACTTACTGCCCCGTTATTTCTTCCTAATCTTACAAACAAAATTAAATCTTACCAGACCTTCTAATTGTTTTGGATGTTTGTAATTATTTATTGTATCTATGTATGTTTCTAAATAATAAATGTAATATAATACTAAAATAGGGATACGCCTATTACAGTCGACTTGAAAAAGGAAGTGACAGCTAATCGTAATCGTAAATGTTGTATACGTATTTCAGATCTTACAAAGCTAAACATTTTGCAAGATCAACAATCTTCATAATTATAAAGAACAAAGCGATAATAAAGTCAGCTAACTCTGTTGATTCCTCACAATTAATAATTGTAAGTGTTACACATTCCTCTGACATGAAAAATGAATTTACCTTATAAATTTTGTCGCAGCGCGCAGGCATGTAGCAGCATATTCGTGGGTAATCATTTAGTTACGGTCAGACCTGCCATTGTATTCGGAAAGGATTGCTTGGAGCTTCCTGGTGTTGCAAACGGAGGACAATAGTCCGAGGGCAGTCTGGCAGAACAAGTGGTGGTCCTTGGCATTATATTTAAAAAGGTTCCAAAAACCATTTGGAATTACAAAATGTTCAGTCTAGCCCAACTACAGAAAATCAACTTTGAAAATCAGCCCGTCAACCAGAGAGACGCGGAAAAGCTGACTCAACCAGCACCGTTTTCTGAACAAGTACCGGAGGGATCCACAACGAAGTATCTACAGCAGTCACCGGGACATACACCAGTAATTAGCATTTTCCAACCTTTCAAGTAACTGAACATCATTCTCATCTAAGCGCCATATTTGAATTTAAGGTTTTTTATTACTTTCAATTTTCTACCCACGTTCCTTGAGAGTACTCGTTAGAAGCTACATAAGAAAATTCGTTTTGTTCTCTAGTTCTCTAGTTCTCCAGTTAAATATTTAGTTTTTTTTACATAAATTTAATAATTTAATTTGCGTGATATCATAAATAAACTATTTAAAAATATTTTTTTATTTAACTATTGGAAATACCAAGTCAGTAAGACACCACATAACATTGTTTATCACGACAGGCCCTTTTTTTTTAGGGCAATAGGCTACATGAGGGTAATCCACTTAGGGCAACTCCCCTTTAATAGCATAGGAAGGGATTTGAAAGGGGGGATGCGGAAGGGTAGAGGAAGGTAGCCAAGGGTTAACTAGGGCCCCCGGGCTATATTTTAAGGATCCTACCCGGCATTCGCCTAAAGGAATGCAGGGAAAACCTTAGAAAAACCTGCATCGGGTAGGTCGGGCATTGGGTACTTGTCCCACGCCCTTCCGATAGCGGGAGAGGAGTTTGCTGTCCTAGCAGAGGTGGCATCTGTTATTCAATTTTCCAATATGAGACGGAACAACTCCAATCCGCCCGAGATAGCTCGGCGAACTAAGTTGTAACAAACCACTGCAAACACAAACTGAAAGAATGTCCGTAGAACGTGGCGCGGCACGAAGTAATTCTTACAATTAGGTTTGTTACAAAATTGAGCTGTGCTTTACTAAAACAGCCAACAATTTACACTAATCAATTCTATATATATATATATATATATATATATATGTGTGTGTGTGTGTGTGTGTGTGTGTGTGTGTGTGTGTGTGTGTGTGTGAGTATGTTTATAACATTTGTTTCAATATGAAAATAAATAACATACATAGCTAAAATAAGTAATCATTAACAGTGAATACAATAAAGGGTGATTTTGGGTTGATTTTTTACCACATGAGGAGAAATAATTAGGGCACTTAGTAGGTGGAAATTTATGAACACAGCATTGTTGATATGGTTGGTACCATGACCAATAACTTTTATTAATATCGAATATTCTCACGTGATTCGGCCCTGTTATTGAGAATGCTCAAATATAAAGTTTTTGCTGTTGGATAATATTTATACATGCCATTTTATTGTAATAACTTTTTAATTAATTGTTATGTGATTAAAATGGTGATCATTTTAATTTCTCCCCGTTATATGAAATTAAACTCCGGTTTCACCGCTGTAAGTAAAGGTCGAATCTAGTTGATACAATTTGTAGCAATATTTATTAGTAAACAATTCGTGTGTTACACCTTAATTAAATTTAATTTGTGAAAATTTTTGAAAAGCCCCTAACATAATCAACAACAGTTAATTAGAATTATAAAATTTATTTCTACCTGAGAACAATACCGACTGCGTTTTTCTATGGTTGGAACTAGCATCATTGCTGATTGTATCTGATGATTATCAATTACCAGTGATAACGTAATATCGTCGTTATACAATAAGATCTATGCGCCAGTTAATTTAAATGGTACCTGCCTTTAATCTGTCATTCCTCACCTCTCTCAAACTTCTTAAAATTTGAACGGCCTTTTTCATTGTTAAAACTAAAAATAATATTAATAATCTAATCAGCTTAATGTATGTAAATATAATATATATTCAATAAACACAGAATTTAATAACGTATATATTCATCTGTAAACAAAATAAAAAAATATTTGCAGTGAAAACGCCGAGGAACCTCGGTCTGTTTTGAGAGATGTATGTTCCGGGATCGCAGACCTTGGGCATTCGGTAAGAGTTGTCTGCTATTCCTATTGGAATAGTCGACCAGCTGCCTCCTAAACCGGTCAAGGCTCGGCGAGGGGAAGGCTGTCCAACAGCGAACCCCTCTACCGCCATCGGAAGGGAGTTGGACAATTACCTAACACCCGACCTACCTGATACAGGTTTTTCTAGCGTTTTCCCTGCTTCACTTTTAGGCGAATAACGGGTAGGATCCTTAAACTATAGCCCGGGGCCCTAGTTAACCCTTGGCTACCTTCCTCTACCCTTCCACATCCCCCCTTTCAAATCCCTTCCTGTGCTATTAAAGGGGAGTTGCCACCATGTGATTTACCTGATGTAGGCTTTCTAAGGTTTGTTCTGCATCACTTTGGACATATGTCGGGTAGGATCCTCAAACTACAACCCGGGGGCCCTAGTTAATCCTTGGCTGCCTTTTTCAGCCTTTCAATATCCCCTCTTTCAAATCGCTTCCTAAGCTATTAAAGGGCAGTAGCCATCACGTCGATTGCCATCATGTAGCGTGTTGCTGTAAAAAGTTGTTAAGAAATTATTATTATTATTATTATCTTCTCTAGTAGAAATCATTTCGTCAAGCAGACATTAAAATTATTTGAACTATTATCTCCAATAGAATTTGCAGAAATCCTGAAAAATTATTCTGTTATATATTGTAATGCATATAATATAATGCATTGGATTGAAGGCAGCGCACGTGTTGTGAAGAGAATGCGAGGGAAAAGGGACCGCGGGTCTTGTCACGAGGTGACAAGACGGAGCGGTAAGACATTTGTTTGGAATGAGTGCTGGTGAACGGCAGAGAGGAAGCCGTAATTTGTAGACAGAGTGTGACGATGCGACAATTAGGTCTAAAGAGTGATTGCGTGTCCAGTAGCCTATTGATTTAGGAAACGGCGTGAAAAATTCGTAAGGCATAACGTGGGCGAGCAGATGTTCCCAAAGGGGCTATGTTAGAGCAGGCTTTTTTCTCTGACGAGTGACCTGACAAGTCCTTGGGACTTGCAAGAAAAGATTTTGTGCGAGTCGGACAAAAGAGAGCAGCCGACAAGTCATGAGTAATTGCGAGTGGCGAAATACTACAGCTGCGAGCGTGTCTAATGGCGCAATTCCTTGGGATGATGAGGGTCCAGGCACTTGTTGACCTGGGATTTGGAGAAGTTGGTATCGCGCACTTGTGAGCGGAGAGGTCCAAGGACAAATTGGACCTGTCACGATTGTCGGGGTTCGGAAGGCGGAAGGACTCCAGTGGCCGGAACGTAAATTAGAGTAATGGGATTCTGTCACCGCGCCGTTGCGACGTAATTTTGCAGCAAGTGAAAAACAAGGAGGCTAGGGGTATATATAGGGGAAGTCACCTATTGTACGGACAGTTGGCAGTTAGTACGGGAGAAAGACGGAGGACGCAGCGAAGAGTTGGACAGTAGACAGTTGGCAGTTAGCACGGGAGAAAGACGGAGGACGCAGCGAAGACTTGGACAGTTAGACAGTTAGATAGAGACAATTAGCGTGGGAGAGGAGATAGAGACAGTCAGCAAAACTAAAACAGCTATGAAAATTTTTAACATACAGAAGCTCTATCTGTATGAGTACGAGAATTTGACCTGTCTTCGATGGTAGGCGACCTGCATGCAGCAAACGACGTCAAGGAGTGGCACAACGAACACCTGGAATATTTCACTGTATATGGAGAACCAGATATCGCCGAACCAGTGATATTGTGTTAGAGTCAGTGAGTGAATGTCAAGGCTATAAAGTGTGTGTCTAAAGAACGAGTCGAAGTAGACCTGAGAAACCGTAAGTTGGAATGTACAATATTAACAGATGTAAACGTTATTAAAGGATAACAGTCAGATCTCGTTCTCTTCTTTTGATAATAAAGTTAGAAGCAAGCTATAGGTTAAGTTTATAAATAAATTTAGTAGGTACTTTTGTTTAATTTAAAAACATAAATGTTGGGTCTTTTTAATAGTTTGATTCTGTCCGTTGTCAAACCCAGTAGAGACCCAGGAGAGCAAGAGTTTCATATTATAATGGTAAAATAGTAAATTCATTTGTAATTTCTTCTTTTGTTAATAAATTTGTTTGTTAAAATCAAGCTTCTATATTTTTTATTTTATACCCTGAGTGGTTATTACAATATATAGATATATATTCTGACTATTGAGAAATAAAGAAATAAATATAAACCAATTTTAAATAAGAAAAAAGCAATTATTAAATAAATCAGCAACGTTTCATCAATTTTTTTGCGATCTCGTTAGATTCTAGTTTTAAATATTTTTTTGTACACATATCGATCTATGCTGACTGCCGTGGCCGAATGAAACCATGTTAGTTTATTTAAATAATTCTAATGTTTATTTATTTATTAATCAGTTATACTTTATTATGATACATTAACAAAAAATATGTGTAAACATTTATGGGTTACGAATATGATTAAGAATGATTACAACAGAAATTAAAATTCCATTGAGATATTTCAAAGTTTTAAGAAAGCAGAGGCGAAGTTTTCACGTTCATGACAAGGAATTTAAAACATGGCCAATCGAGCAAACCTTTTAGGCAAATTAGCTGATTTTGTACCAATGCCGATGAAGATAAACTTGTCGGGGAAGCGGCAATATACAGGTGTCGGATAAGTGGCATCGAATTTGGAATGAATTAAACAAGTTCAGTACATTGATCGCAGGATCCTTTAATACTGCTAAATCTATAGCCTTCGAACCGTATACACCTGTTAATAAAGTAACTATTCAAAAGTTTTCCCTTAATAAACATTTATTTATAGATCTTAGTATCTAAAAAATAGGACAGTTGGTGGAAAATCAAACTTGTTCGTCTGAAACGGAATATCCAATGATACCGAATTCTTCTCCCCATCTCAGGGGAGTGGGGGAGGGGAAAGATAAAATACTTAAAACCAAACACCAATTTTGTATTGAAGACTTAGATTCTGATGTAAATCGGTAAAGTATTTTTTAAGTTTATTAATTGGTCAAAAACCCAGGAACAATGAGGTGGGAGTAAAATTGTTTTGTTATCATCAACGTGTTTACTTAAAACTTGGAGTAATTGTCGGAAAAAACAACTAGCAAGAGTGATAATTTTCCTGACCAACCTGCTCATCGGACAATACGAGGAAATTATATATGGAATCACAGGAACTGGGAGCATGACGTTTCAGAGCAGAGAGGTTTCAAACGTCCTTTACCCGGAGTGCCAAGCAAACTAAAATATTAATTAATCCGACAATTATAAACAAATTTTTTGTTTTTAAAATTATTTTATAAGAACTTCCAAACCGAAATGCCATTTACTCTTAAAATCCAGCTTGGTCAAGCAGTGATAAACGGAAAAAAATAAACATAAATACATCGACGGTCGTAGTTATTGAGCCAATAGATAGATAGATAGTTAGGTTTATTCACCATTAGCCCTATAATGAGGAAATAGAATTCGTCACAAATGTACAGTAGATAAATTACATAAAAACAGAATTAATATTAATAGGTTACACACACACACACACACACACAAAATTCATATCTGTTCTCATTTGTCTAGTAACCACAAATAACTAACCCGGGAAAATTTGCGAGTATTAATATATATTTTTAAGATGTGTTACAACGTGAATATGCAAATAAATCAAAATGGAAATATCAGGAAGGTATGAAATATCTCCCGAATTATATATAATAATAAATAAAACAGTTTTTGATCGTTAAATTAAAGTTCGAAAGTAAATGCACGTTTGTTAACATTTTATATTTGTCACAATCACTTAATATTCTCTCAATCCGAAATATGTTACCGTACAGCCAACATTAGTGCAAGAAATGTAAACACATTGAATCTCCAGGGATTAATGAATATAACTGTTTAACAATGTTTAAAACACAACTTTATTTAATTGTAGAACAAAGGTTTTCCCGGTGTGGAAAGAGGATAAAGGCTTTCTCCGGTTTCCAGCCGGGTAAATCCGTCGCTGACACGCGACGTTTAAATGTCATTCAGCGTCACTTTTTTAATGTAACGTTAAATAAAATTTGTTTAAATCTGAGAGTTATATGGTGGTTTTTGTAGTAAACTCCTATATATATATATATATATATATATATATATATATATATATATATATTGTAATCATTAGCCTTTATTACTAAATATAAAATAAACTTTATTACATGAAAATACAAAAAATCATTAGCTCCGTCTTGGTTATAAAAAAATCCTCCTTCTCTGCAGGGTAATGTGGGCGGCTTGGTAGCTATTCAAAAACAGAGCCTATTTCCGCACGGTGTAAAAAAATTCAACTTTTGAAGGCACTTTACAGAAATGGTGATCCTTACTTTAACTGGTGGCGTCAGCCGACTTGCAGTGGGTCACTGGTCTTGAGGTCTGCAGCACATCTTCTTCGGCCTCCCCGCGATGGACGTCTCTCCAAAACCTTTGTTGCTTCCCGCTCGCCTGAATTTTCCACCCTCTCGCCTCTCTCACTCCACTTTCCGTCCTCTATCTGTCGGTCTGCCTGCGTCTGTACTTTCACCCGGGTTCGGAGTATATATTCGTCCTACGCCCCACCCCCAAACTACGCAAAAATAAGGGACGCGTACCCGCGGCTTCTTAGGGCCTTTCGGACGCACACGTGCACGTTTAATTTATTCCTTCTCAGGCCCGCGGACACAACGGAGGCCACTTACCGATGTTATTCACTACAATATATTGTAATATCTCTATTGTTGATAATTATTGTTATAGGAATTTAAATTCAACAATATATTAATTTTATAAACAAAACAATTTTATTAATTTAGAATACAACTCAAGAAATCTCTGTATATTTTTTATATTCTTTTAGCTCAACAATATAAATTACACTAATAATCCAGTTACATTTTATAAATCAGACTCTGTACCCCAGGGTCTTTACTCGGTTGATAAGGAAACGGAAAACTATAATTTACAATTTAAACAATGCAATTAAATAAAAAGAAAACGAAATCTGAATCATTACCCTTATTTAACAATTTACAGAATTTATTACTGATTGTCTACTTACAATTTTATTTGGGGGTTTTCAGGAATGCACTTTAGTCTACAATGCCCTTCTGCTCACAGACTTTTACACACGCTTCACAGACACATTCACTTTATCCTTTTTGATATCCTGACTCCTGACTGCTTGCATGGACTAAAATGTTTATTTTATTTTTAGGCACGGCCACCATTCAATTTGACCGAATATTTATCACCGCCTCCACGTCCTCTTCCTTTGCGGTCTACTTTTCAACTCCTATGTCTTTCTCGTTCAGATTCTGGCACCACACTCCACGTCCATCTCATTTGAGGTCTTCTGTCCAACTAACATTTATCTGCTTCCCCCTCTCCAGAATATTCCCTTTTTTTCACAGTTTTTGAGTTTCCACGTTCGCCAAACAAACACCAACTGTTGGCTTTCTCACGCTCCGAGAGCCACTCAATACAATTAATATAAACATTTCCTTTTAATAAAATTGTGTGTCCGAAAAACTTCTGCCATTATGCCTTTAGGGTTTCGTCCCGATGTCTGTCTAAACCATTAGCTCTAAGAGTCGCTAAACGTCCAATTATAGTCCTCCCTTTCTCTAAGAGCCGCTTATCCATCATTTTATTATTATCTTTTTTTATATACAAACCACTCAAGAATCCCCAGTCTGAGTTGGTAAACAAATCTGATGAAATAAGAACAAAATTTATGTCCTTCTTAACTGGGTATTACAATATATATATATATATATATATATATATATATATATATATATATATATATTAATATATGAGAGATTACTAAGAAATTAATTTTATTCAGTTCGGAAATACAGATTATGTAGTTCCGTTACGCCAAATATTTACGAACATTTAAACCTGGGACAAAATGTGTCCTGAGGTAAAGGTATAAAAGCCATGAGAAGTAAACACAAGGCATTTGAGCGCCAGCTCGGTCGAGCGACTGGCGATCTAGTTTATATTGAGTAGTGATGTGTGAGGCAGTAGTGGAAAAGGCTGGCCCGAGGGAAGTAGGGCAGTCTCAGTCGTGTGGCTGTTTGTGTTATTTACATTTTGCCTGAAAAAGCTCAGCCGAGTGTCCGTCCCGGGGCGTCGTTGGTTTTTGGTCGCTGTTTTTATCTGAGTGTGAAATCTTCCTGATCCGAAGCAATTTTCTGCGTTAAAGTGGATACAACTTTTATTTTTTGAAGGACGTTGTTTTTGCATGCGGATTCAGTATAACGAATCTTACTCGAACTTTACATAAACTTGCCAAAGGTTGGTAAAATGCCACGGGAGATGGTAATCTTGTGGATACCGTTTATCTATGACAGATCTGCCAAAAAATCGTATCTCCACATCTCCTATGGTGGCTCTGGGCAATACAGCTTGCTGTAGCAAATTGGAATAGGATGTTTAATTTAATATTGTGAGATTGGCTATTTTAAGATAAGAAAGTTAAGCTACATTTTGATTTTCGTCTAGCCGATTCATTCGGGTTGATTCAATCAATTTCCAGATTTCCGACGTTTGTTCCGAGCATTAACAAACTACGACGTTGCAAGCAGACGTTGAGATGTACTGGGTCACTTGAGAATCGCTTTTGACGTTCCATGGTATATGGTTAGTTTTATTTGTGCATAATAATTAAGCGTTATATTTCTATAATAAACATCGAAAAAAAGTTGTATTGTTTTCTGTTTTCATTTTTGTGAATTCTTATATTCTATTGGTGGCCCGTAGGCAACCCTGATCGTAGGAACTGAAATAGCCGCGGAAATAATAGTAATCGATTTTGATTAAATTTAAGTGCATGTAATTTAGAAAATCAGAGGTATAAGAGTTTACAATATATTTTGACCCTCAAGCGTGGAGCATTTTTAATATAAGATATTAGGAATACAATCAATTTAGCACCCCATTAAGGACTAAATAATAAATAATAGATTGCTACAATATATTGTAATGAATACTAATGAAAGAAAGTTTAAATAAATCAAAATGTCTCACGTTAAGGCGCCAATTTGTAATATTTACTAATGAAAAAAAAGTAAAAATTGTCAGATAATTAAATAAAATATTTAACCTCACATTCAGGTACCAATTTGTGGTAATCAGATAATGACATTAAAATAATCCCTATGTTAGAGCCATAATTTATATTAATTTTAATATTAAATGAAAGGATGCTTTAATAATAATCAAGATTTTTGAATAAACAAACAAATTGATTTATTAATGCACAAATTGGTAAATTTACAAATGTTATCCAATGAATTTTACGACAGTTATCACGTAATTAACTTTCAATTTATATTATTTATTAGTGTTTTCCAATCAAAACTTACTCTGTCTCTCTCCCTCTCTCTTAGGGTATTTACTGGGACTTTCAATAAAGAAAATATTTGTTAACAATCAAATTTTCTACGCAGCTATTCTCGACTTAAATGTATTATTTACAATGCCAATATAAAATGTTAACTTTAAATTATAAACGATATTCGAAAACCGAAATATAACGATAATTAACTTTACCCACTGGTTAACAAATATAAATTTAGTGAGATTGTAACTTACAGTTTCTGTATATCAGGGCGATTTGGCTCGTTCATTCACTTACACACATATTAAACTTTGTAACAGGCCATTTTTAACACTGACTCTAATTATCACTGTTGGTTTGGCAAAAGTTGGTCCTCCGTTTGTTAGGGAAATATTATTTGTTCGTTCTGAAGGTAGTCGTATGCAATGATTTGGTCTCCCAACATCAAAACAATGGTCTAATCTGAGATTAGTATAGATTAGACTTCAGCATACAAAATGTTTATCGATGAATATTTGGATATTTATTTCGCAGGCTGCAACATATAACAAAACTGTTCTCACTGAACTCGTTGTTCTACTACCGGTATCTGGACTCTCTCTCTCAATATTTTACTCTTCGTCTGTCAACAGCAATCGTTCTATGACAACGTTCTCTGATATATTTCGACGAAGACTGGCAACACTTTGCGTCCAGCGAACCAACAGCCTAAAATACCTTAAACCTGTGGCATTATTGTTCATTCTTGTATGCAACTTGTGTGTTTTCTGCCGCTAAGAATTCGAGTCCAAATTTTCTAATTATTAATTAATAATTGCCTTTTCGTTACCACTATATAATATATATATATATAATATATAATATATATATATATTGTAATAATCACCAGTGTCAAATTAAAAAGATTAAGATTAGAAACAACAAATAATTGATTTATCCAAATTTATCAATTTACACAGTTTAAAATTATAAAAAGCATTTCTTTCTCTCATGGGTCTTTACTGGGTTTGATAACGGACAGAACACTTAAATAATCAAAGAACCCAACATTTATCTTTAAATTAAACAGAAATATTTAATCGTCTAGACATCGACGAAACTTATTAACGAACTTAATCTACCAGATTGATTCTAAATTTAAAAGAGTTTATTTTATTAACACAAAAGAAAAGAACGATATCTGACCGTATCTTTTAATTCCGTTTACACATATTAATACCATAAAATTTCAACTTACGATTACTCAGGAACATTTGGCTCGTTCATTACACACACACTTTATAGACTGGACGTTTAAACACTGACTCTAACACATATCATTGGTTCGACGATAGCTGATTCTCCATACTCGGTGAAGGACATCCCACTTGCTCGTGGTGAAACTACTCGACGCTGGATGCAGTGTCCTGGTCTCCTACCATCGAAGACAGTGGTCAAATTTTGATATTACTGCAGATTGAATTTCTGCATACAAAAATGTTTATCGTTGAATAATTTTGCTATTTCTCTCGCAGGCTGCATTCTTTCTCCATACTGGGTGGTCACAGCTCCCCCTCCGCTCTGACACTCAACTCCAACTAACTCCAACTAACACCTCCTAGCTCTCACACTCAACTCCAACTAACTCCCAAAAATCTTATCTCTCTTTTTATATCACCGTCCCTTCTCTTTTCCTTTGTTCCCAAAACTACGTCGCAACTGCTCGTTGACAGTTTCTCCATTATCGCGAGATTTACATTCTGCAGATGCAGTTCCTTAGCTAGCAAATATCTAGCCCCTCCGTCATGTCACATCGAGACAGGACCCGTAATTACTTTGCACTTGTATCCTCACCCCCCGCATTCACACGTGCGCTGTTCTAAAATTCTTCAGACCGTCCAACTGCACCCTCATCCCTAAGTCAACACGCCGATGGTCCAGCCCATTAATCAGAGACAAATGCCTGCCTTCATAGGTTTATCTTCGACAGGCCACCCGCACATGTCCCTTGCCCTGACTCCTTCATACTGATCCTAAGTCAACAAGCCACTTCCTCTGACGGCCAAGATCATTAATCCGAAACAATGCATTTCCCTCAAGGCATTACAATATATATATATGGCTCATCTCTGCGAACATCCTGGCTCATAAGTGTTTGCTGCAAGTGGTAGCGACCATTACATTTACACTTACAAGCGCAAGGGAGGGAAAACACTTGCCTGCCAGTGCCGCTAATTTTTTCCGGGAAAAGTTCCGGTGGCATTTACATTCGGGTGAACCAAGTAGCAACATGTGTAGCCACATTTCTCTTTCAACACGGCGACGATAGGACAGCTGTGATTAAACTGTATGGTGATACCGTTGTACTTTGACATCCATATTTCTGTGGTTAATATTTTAGAAATATTTGTTTTTCTGTAAATACACCGACTTATAAAAATAATTAATTGTTTTCGTGCCCGATGAAACTTTGATAGTAACTATCTGTTTTGGAACTGTTGTGCCACGTTTGTTTTAAGTGAGTTTACAAACGGAATTCAGAATATTTATTTAAATAAATTCTACAGGTCTAACTGTTTCATGTATACAGAAAGATTAATAAATCTTCCGAAAATATTGAAGCACTTTTTTTCAACATACATACATCTGTACGGCTATATGAGCCGTATTTTACCCCTCTATTCTATGGTCTTATATTATAAGCATATATATTTACACACGCGTGTATATAAAAATTTAATCCCATGTACTTTTGATACCACGCCGTCTTTTGTTGAAATCCGAACCGTTCTATTTTGTCATATCCCTTAAGTATTCTGGCACTTCTATCTTTTCTAATATTTATAAGAGTTTCTGCCAAATTAGATACTTGAAAGCATTAGGGAAGTCGATCAGAATAGCAATTTGATATTTCTCTATTTTGTTTCGTACTCTATTGATCACAATTACAGTAGATATTTCCTTACGGAAACCACTCTCGTTATCGGAAGGCAAGTCTTTCTCTACAAGTTGACTGAAAATTCTTCGCAGGCAGAACCTTTTAGGAGAGATACGAAGGGGCTACCTTTGGGTATGCCTTTTCCTCTCCGTTTTTGAACTAAGGTTCCCACAAGCCGAGGCACCTCGGCTAGTTTTGAGAGGTGTATGTTCCGGGGTCGCAGACCTTGGGCATACGGTAAGAGTTGTCCGCTATTCCCATTGGAATAGTCGGCCAGCTGCCTCCTAAACTGGTCGAGGCACGGCGAAGGGAATGCTGCGTCCCCACAGCAAACTCCTCTCCCGCTATCGGAAGGGCGTGGGACAAGTACCTAATGCCCGACCTACCCGATGCAGGTTTTTCTAAGGTTTTCCCTGCATTTCTTTAGGCGAATGCCGGGTAGGATCCTTAAAATATAGCCCGGGGGCCCTAGTAACCCTTGGCTACCTTCCTCTACCCTTCCGCATCCTCCCTTTCAAATCCCTTCCTATGCTATTAAAGGGGAGTTGCCCAATGTGGATCACCCTCATGTAGCCTGTTGCCCTAAAAAAAAAAAAATTGAGTGCGTGACCTTTTCTAGTATTTTGGCTTGCGTATTAATCAAGCACACACGTCTGAATTACTACCCAGTACGTGATATTTTATCTTACATCAAACTAAGTACAGTTGCTATTGTATTTCATCGATTCGCCACACCTCGCCAACGCTTGTGTCGGAGGCGGTTTCTAAGGCACGAGTCAAAGGGACACGAGGCGATACACGACGTCCCACGAGTAATCCTTGTGCGCAATTGGATTTGCTCAGATGGTTTAGGTGTAAATTTGTGTTTATCAACGTAATTATTTTGTGAAATTATAGTTTCTGGTATTAAAAGTATGCCTGAATAAAATTTTCATAATGAAGTGGAGCAGTTAATATAGTATTGAGTTTTTGTATTCAAAATCAATCATTACTAGCAGTAAGATGTATTCGGAAGAAAGATTAATTAAAACATAAAGAAGTCAGAAAATTATGTTTATTAATAAAAAATTAAATACACAACTACGTTTCGTCCTGTTTTATGCCGTCTTCAGGTTTATTAATTTTATATATAAAACACGCAAAAATATTAGAGACAAGGTTTTGCTACATTAGCTTTAAATTTTTTACATGTATTTACATATAAAATTATTATTTCGACCTACTGTGGTGTAGTGGGCAGTGTGCTATCTCGATTCACAGAGATCCCGGGTTCAAATCCCGGGAGGAGATGGAGTTTGTATGTATCTGTTTCCATTCGAATAAACTTTCTCAAAATTAGTGAGCGACAGTGAAAAGCAACATAGGGCAAAATGACCTAGTCGTTGATGCGACTGACTATAAATAAAATTTAAAAAAAAGATATTAAACCTGAAGAGGTAATAAAAAGTGGTCATGTGGTGTCTTACTAGCCACTTTAAATTTCATAAAAAATTGGATTGTTAGATAATCTATTTGTATCCATAGCTCTAATTAAATTTTATAATTTATATAAAAAACGAAATTTATTACAGGGCTTAACTCGGAAGAGCAGAAAGAATTTTATTATATACATTCAAATGGCTATTTGCTAGGAACGTGGGCAGAAAAATTGAAAGTAAATAAAAATATATAATTTAAGTACCGCGCTTAGACGAGAATGGTATTCAGTTACTTAGAATGTTAGAAATGCTGATTACATGTGCCTCTCCAGTTGAATGCTGTAAACACTTTGTCGTGGATCACCCGGAACCTGCTGGGAAATGATCCTGGATGAATTTGGCGTTGTCTGATTTACCTCATCTGGTTGACGGGCTGATCGTCGAAGTTGTTACTCTGTCTAGCCGACTAGACTGGACCCAGCCACTCCTTTTGTTATTAAAAATTGTTTACAAAAAAATTTTATTATATAAATTCCAAGAAACACCTTTCTCCAAGCACTTGTTCTGCCAGTATCTGCTCCCGGACTGACTCCCTTGTTAATGTAGTTTAACGTATTTTATCCGGGAAAAATTTCCGGGAGCCGTTTCGCGGCATACAAAAAATTGACAAATAAAACTTACATTTTATATATTGACGCTGTTTCTAACGGTCGATAAACAACGCCTAATCATGAATACTTAGAAAAATAATAATTTTTCAATATTAATGGATTTTGTTATGCAAAAATTAAAACTCAATTTGGAAACTACAGGAGTAACATCAATTTGATTTACCCCAAAAATAAATTAAACGGCACAAATATCGGCCCATATCGTATAGTTTAAAAATTAGACCTCCTTTCAACCGTGGGAAATTGCCAAGGGCTCGTTTCATACTTACCCAACATCAGTTTGAACTACATTCTTCCGGCGGCATGCACATATATCTGGTTTTCGGCCCGACATGCCTTCAGTCATTCTACGATCAAGGAAAGAAATAAGTTATTGCCGTGAAAATACTCTAAAGGGCGTGGAACAAGTGCCTATTGCCTAGGGTTTATTCTGCTTCACTTTTTTGCAAAAGACTGGTAGGATAGTTAAACCACAGCGCAGGGACCCTAATAAAACTCTTAGCTAACTTCCTCTATCCTTCCGCATCCCTCATTTCAAATCCCTTCCTATACTATTATACTGCAGTTAGATTACTGTCATGTAGCCTGTTACTCAAAATAGTCTTTTATAGATATTTTTAAAACACGAAAAAATGTGATGCAATGTGTTTATACAACGATTGTGTAGAGATATGAACGATCTTCTTTCACAGATCAAAAATACATTCAACGCCACAACACATCATTCAGGGAATGAATTCGCGGTATTTATCAGATATTTATTTATTACTAGTGAGTGCCGGGCGATACCCGGGATTTCATAATTAAACTCACCGTCATCTATAACCTCGGATTCGACTCAAATCTCGGTTGTTTTCTCGTTATTTTTGAGAAATGCCCTCCACCCCTACCTATAATTGTGCTCCTCTCCAATACAGAAAGGGGTAGAAATTGTACACACCCACCATCGAAAGAAACACTATCAATCTTAATTATCCGTAAAATAGTTATTAGACGACGAATATATCGGCCGTTTTAGCATGTTTGAATACGTCATCCCCGCCCATAAGAGTTAGATACGACTACCCCCCCCCTCCAAGGGAGGGCGTGGAAACATTCAAACATGATAAAATCCCCAATATTTAGGTCGAAACATACATAATGGGGTCCATGAGATTGATAGTGTTTCTCCAGATCTTATTTGTTTTAGAAAAACCGAGATTAGAGTCAATTCTGAGATTATATATGCCGCTGAATTTAATAATGGCATTTAACTTGCCGTTTAACCCCCAGGGGCGGAGTGGACGAGGGTGGGAAATTTCAAACAAAAATTTCGTCGAATTAAACTTTTTCGGGGTCAATGAGATAGATAACGTTTCTACAGATATTTTTGTGAATAATTTAAACATCTTTAGTTATAGTAAGGGAAAAACTTTAGCTATGGGGTTGGAGGGACGTTACATAAAATATCACAAAAACAACCGAGATTGTAGTCAAACCCGTGGTTATGTATGTAGCTCAGTTTATTAATGACATCCCAGGCACCCAGCTGGTAGTCAATAAATTATCTCATTCTGCAATTAACTGATAGATATAAGTATATCGTAGGTAAGAAATGAGAGGTTATGGTTTGTTTAGAGAGAGAAGAAGATGATGAAGAAAAATAGAGAGAGAGAGAACTAAACTTTTTTTGTGTGTATGCTATAGTATTTGTTTCTAAACTCGCTATAAAATCAAGCTTTTCTGCTACATATTTCTAATCAAAGCTCATTCCCTTTCTATGCATCATATTGTTAGTTAATTTCACAGACACATAATTACGAGGGAGAGAAAATCTACCTCGCTTCCAAGTTTGGAACTAGTATAACGAGCCACGTTCAGCCCGCCTCGTTAATGTAAACGATCTTATACATGTACCTGAGTTGCCCAGATCGACAGTCTGGACGGCATTTAATATTTATCAGTTGGTGTTTGTTTACCATTAGGAATAATGAATAGCGATAATAATATATTGCCCAAATAAGTATGCAACTTAAAAAAATAAATAGTAATTCAGAGGCGTAGATTAATGGTTAATGGAAATAGTAATATAGTTAAATGAATTATTGATAGCGGGAATAACTTGAATGGGAATAAATGGCACAACCAGAAAACAATTACCTGCCTAATTTAGCGGCCCTAACACTGCTCACTTCAAACGTCTTCCAGAATTTCCCGTCTGAATGTTTTGACGTCAAACAGATTTTATATACTATAGCGCGTTATTTAGGATAGGCGTCTTTTCATTAATTATACTGATATTTTAGTCAGTTTGTTTAAACGCGTGAGCAACCATGTTTATCGAACGTCTCAAAAAGTACCGTTTGGTGCCAGTCAGGCTGGGGATAGTAACTGTACCTCCGGGGTTTTCCCGTCAACAGACAACAGGTGCAGAGGGTTTCGTGGTTGGAATGCTCTACGTCGGATCGTCTAAGATCTGTGATTGGTCCATAATAAATTAAATGGACCAATAGAAAAGGAGTTGGTCTCACAGGTCGGGAGAAAGGGATGCCTGGAGAGGACTCTGAGTGAAGTCACAGCGAGCGGTTGCTCTTGAGAAGTTGAGATATTTACCAGCGAGACTCCACGAGAGAGACATCGATGACCAGCTGCGAGCGACGTCGCTGAGTTGCTGAGACCCTATTCTGGTAACCAAGTTCGCATATTTCATGGTTGCGTAAAGCACTTTTTTTACATAAATCGTTTCCCGGGCCTAATTTGCCACAATAATCCCAGAGTTTTTCAAAACTGGTTAGTCGAGGGCAAAATTTTAATTGTAAATATCTATAATAAATTTAATAAATTAGCTTAGTATGGAAAGGGCTGTTGTTATGCAAAAGTTACTTCCTCCTATTGCAGGTAAGCCGTTCTAGGAATTGGACGGTCGGAGACATCCTACGGCTGGTAGCGAAGGAGTGCCACAATACAGTTTGGATTATATCTGCGACCGCTCTAGGTTTTATACTACCTGGGATCGTGATGTTTATAATTCCATGTTTTCAGTTTCATTATGTAAAAACATTGATCTAAATAATTATGGGTCTTTGATATCAACTAACAAGTTTAATCTTCACATTTTAATCGTCATACCTGAAATCTTCTTGATTTACATTATTTAGTCTAATTCTTTTGAGCATTAATATAAATGAAGATAAATAAATAGCCAAATAAAATAGTATTTTTAGCATTATATTTTGATATTTATTTATTAATTTGGTATACTTTTACAAGAGTGGTTTTATATTTTATAATTTCTTTTCGGTATTCATCGTATAGCTTCTGTGGTGTAATGGTCAGCGTCAATGCCTCGCATCACAGAGGTCCCAGATTCGAATCCCGACATCGCCTCGAAAACTGGGATTAAGACTGAGGGAGAATCCAGGCTCTGATCACGTGCCGCTCCTAAATCCAGAATATGTCATGTAAGACGACAGTCTGGCAGTCGTCTCGGTAGGCCAAGGCCCTCAATGGACTGTCTAGCCAAGGAGCATTCACATCAGTAATGTGATTTATAGTATAAAGTTGTTTACAAAATATTTAGTTGGAAATTTCCCTTGCAAGAATCTTATATATTTACTTATATATTCACTTTTTATGACTCATAAATGAAGTCTTTGTGAATATTTTTTTTGGGGGGAGGTTCAGAGTCGCGTCAACAAAATTGTTCTTGGCGACTGTACATGATGAAATTAAAACATATATTTAATCACTTTCATGATCTTAAAATAGATAGTTAAGAGCTGTGGACGATTATATTTCTTTATCGAGTTTTGAGAGTGCGAGGTACTCGTGCAGTGAGTGAATTTCTCCAGATGATGTGCTGAATTCTTTTCTGGTATGCGTTGCGAGAAATTTTTTTTGGCATGCCATACAGAGTGTATTAAAAAAGTAGATGTTTTATAGTTATTGCGATTTTCTCTGCTGGAATATCTTTACTGAAACACCACCACTCGACCACTCGCATGTACACCACCTTGTCTTGTAACGTGGAAGCCTTGTGGGGTTTGTATCTTCTTTAAAGTTTGTACATATGGTTTTTACATTTCTATTAGTCTAGTTAAATTGTTACTTTCTTTTGAAAAACCCATTACAATTCCTCTGTAACAGGTGCATTAAATTGGTAGCTATTGTTATGATAAGGAATAGCCTTTGTAATAACTGTAATGCAAGTCTCTTTTTTAGCATTGTTAATCTTGTCTATGTTCTTCTGTCTTTCACCGCTATGTACATAATTGATATAATCTTGAGAAATGTTTCCGGAGTATTATAATCCCGTAGGGTACTCCACGGGTTTTTGGTTCGAGGCGCACTAACAATTGCACTTCTAACTTAATCGAAAGTTAAGTTGAGATCCTTCTCTTCCGATTTATATGAGTCCCTTGCCACTTCTAGAGCTTCCTCCATGTTCAGGGATTTCTGCGTAGATGATATCTGTTCTGTTTTCTTCGTCGGGGTAATTATAGGAGGTTTTTAGAGTTTTGGAAAATCAGTGATGTCCGATATGTCGGTGATGTGATTAGATAGAGTTTGGGAAGTCTCTATATTGACGAAGATTTTGGAAGAAACTTGAATTGGTAATGCTAATCCGTCTATATTTATATTTCAGAATTCTATACGCTTAGCCAATTTTTTATTTATTTTAATTCTGTTGAATAGTTTCCGCGAAATTTATTACTTAATTTGCTAAAGCCATTCTGAAATATTTATATAAATATTAATGGCCAAATAGTACGGAATAAAATTTTTATGAAAGAAAATACAAATATTTCGTAGACAAACACAACTTTTCGTCCTTACACTACGGCCTCTTCAGATATTAATTGACAGTAAAAATATGAAGCGTACATTCAATTTAATTTTAAAAACTCATATTTAGTAATATACGTCGCTGGAGTGCGTACCAACGAATATTGAACAGAATTGAAGTAAACAAAGATATCATAAAGCAATGAAATTTAATCTCATTTTTAAACCTCACAAAGAGCTATAAATGGTGAAATCACGACAGTTGCTACACGGTAGCGGAAGGTCGACCCCCGTACTACAATTAACTTACCGAAAAAAAAATTCTTCACTGGATCTAAATAATGAATCACAATAATTTAAAAATATTTTCCTAATTAATAGTCAATAATTTACGAAGTTAAAGGAATTAAGCAATTCCTTCCTCAGTAAGAAAATTTATCCAATGTACCGGCCGTCTTTTGAATATTTCTACATACAGTTCTCAATACAGTATCTATTATATATGCGATCCCATTTAGTTTAATTCAAATTTAGAATGAATTCAACCTTTCGAACTCCTATAATCCTATAAAACATGAAACCATAAGCTTGGCCAAATTGCAGCCTTATACTGGGATTTACATTGTTATACATTTATGAAACCAAATCAACATCAATTAATCCAAGCATCAATTTATAATTCTTATTATTAACTTATCAAAAGAATATTACAAGAAAATAGTCTATAATATATAAATAAAAATCATGAATGGTACATATATTTGAGATCACTTAATCTCAGGGGATTTCTGGTCGAAGTAGCAGAGACATTATTACGAAAAATATCATTTGGATCCACAGTGCATAATTACTGGGTGTCTCTCATCAGCGCCCAATCCTATTATATAAAGCAGCCATCAAACAAATATGGTCCTACAGACTTGAATTATGGGGATGTGCTTCCAAAACAAACATTGCAATGATCCAAAGGTGCCAATCCAAAATACTCCGACAAATTACTAACGCTTCATGGTATGTAACCAACCTCATATTTCATAACGATCTTCAAGTTCCTACGCAGCAGGAAGACATCCTTCAGAATTCCATCAAGCACCAAGCAGTACTGGACAACCATCCTAACCCGTTACTGGACCAATTCCTACAACCAGTGACCAGCAAACGGCTGAAAAAGATGTGGTCAAGTGAATAAATTTAAGTAATGCTTGTTGTTTTTCTCTCACCTTTCTATCATGTTTTAAATTCTGCAGGCGATATCATTGGATATCTCCCTGTTAATATTATTGCTACCAGTACATCTGGCAGCCGTCAGAAATTTAGCTCATAGAATTATAAATGATTATAATTGCTAAACAAATAATTTTTATAAAAAACGGTACCAGGGCGCCAGTCGTTGACGGCGGGGCATTAAAAGTTCCAGGCGACGTTCCTAGCTGAGTGTCGTGGTCGCTACCCCCACGTGACGCATGACGTTCGTAGATGAACGGGATCTTGCGGCTGCTCCCGTAGTATCCGTGACGATGGATGTCATCAACGGTGCGTACACACTTGTCACGGTGCAATTATAAGCCTCTAGCATTACTAACTCGGATTAATATGAGCTAATAATCCATATCCGCTCTTTCGACAAATACCATGTCCGTTTTGAAAATTATATAAATCCTCACGGACCAGACTCAACCGTCTCTCCTTTTCATTCCACCAAGAACTGTCTGGAGTTTCCCACGAACAACACTTCTTTGTCTACTTTTCCAACATTCGGGGTTAACATCCCTCCGAGCAGGGTTGTGGAACAGCACGCCCAGTCACCTGGAGCTGCCTAACCACTTTCCCTTTATTGTCTCAAACTCCCGCCGTTCATTTACCTTGTCCGTCTGCGTCCTCGGGGTGATCAAAGAAAACAAGGAACGACGGTACGTATCTAAAATCTTTGTCAGCGAAATAAACGCGATACAGGCCATTCACCCGAAAGGGATAAACGTGAAATTCCCTTTGTCTGCCTGTAAACCGAGCACCCGACCTAAACTTAACATGCATGTTTTCAACCAGTTCGTTCAACAAACTAAATTAATCCGAGATCAGGGCTCTGGGAGCGGGCGTGAACCGCACACGGGTGGAACTTTCAAAGGGGCGGCAAATCTTCATTTACACATACGTTTTTCTTAGTATACGGCATCATTTTTTTTAGTAACATGCTACATGAGGATAATCCCCCGGGTTATGGTTTAAGCATCATATGCAATCAGTGACCTCACTTCTGCATACGATCCTTCAGCTGCTTCAGGAATTTATGTATATTACTTTCCGCTTGGCTATCCAGAAGATCAGCCATTTTTGCTTCTTACTTTTGAGCGCATACTTGATTTCGGAGAATAGTAAGAAATCTGACGGGGAATAGGGAGGAATTTCATTTTTTACAGATCAATCACATTTTTTACAGGGCAAAACTTGACTTCTAACGCAATTTCCGTGTTCAAGAATCTATATAATAAAAAAGGATGTATATTTGTATGTATGTATGTATGTATTTACGTTGTTCTTTATACAAATTTTATCGCGTGGACAGAATTCAACAAAAATTGGTATATATATTCTGCTAAAATCGAGAACCGGTACTGTGGGGGTGACAAACCCATAGCATAAAGGTGGAAAGAATTGTAGTTGAATTATTTTTACGAATTTTCCCATAAGAGTTAATGTTATTATTTAGTGTTAAATTACTGCGCGCCAAGAGACCGTGACGTCACGTACGTTGGCCAGACATAAAATATAGTTCCCTTTTTCGTAATGAAATAAAGCTGAAATATATTGATTGAATAAAAAGTATAATTTTATTCAGTAATACTGCATCAAATACTGCATCAAACTGTAATAATACTACTTTGTTCTCCTTGCGGAAAATGTAAGTTAATTTTCGTGCGCATATTAAGTGAGACCACCAGCTGATTACATTGTGGATGTAGTTATCAATTTCATCAGCATAATCTTTCGTAATGACTGAATACAGATGGACAGTTATATCTTGCTATACACAAGTATACACAAGAGTATACTTAAGTATTCTATTCGTAAAGAGATTCAAGGTATGGTAATGATACTATAAAATTCAATGAATTTCTTAACCTTTAAATTAACATCGGTCGAAAGTATGTACGGGACTAGGAACATTTACATTGAATTATAAGTGTAATTACTGTACTTTATGCAACGTATTTCTCAAAATAATAAGTTTAATTATAACCAGCAACAATATGAAAAGTTATACAATCCGTCCAACTAATGTTGTTAAAAAACTTGACTTTTAACGGGGCATATTTAACGGGATCACGGATCAATTATATCTTGTGCCCAATTATATCTTTCTACATTCACTGGAGGAGACTAAGAATGATGGAAAACACAATCCCTAATACTTCTTAATCATTATAATTTGATAGACTGCATAAACTGACGTATTCTTGAAGTGAAATTCATGAAAAAAATTTGGTTATGTATGTATCATTATAATTTCATATATTTCATTCTAAATGTTTAAAGTCTAAGGGAGTAATTCCAAGTGAGAACTGTTAAATATAAATTTTGTGCAATATCGTTAATATTTTCTATTTGAGAGTTGACGCATATCGTAATGTATTGCATTCCTTATACAATGCTACCAACGTCAGAGAGTAGAATCCACCAAAGGATACTTTGACTCCTTTCAGTTATATATGGTTATATTCATAACGGTTTTGGTTGTATACCACAAATGTAGCGGTGTATGTTTTACACAAAAGAAGTCATGATATACATTACTCTATTTTCTTATTATTAATTTATAAAACAGATGTAAAAATTTTCATTTTAGAAATATGATTTTTTTAAATAGCAGACAGTGATATTCAATATTTAATATTTATACACACACACACACACACACACACATATATATATATATATATTGTTCAATAAATAAATATATATATATATATATATATATATATATATATATATATATTACATATAGGCTCATATCCTCATTTTTATGAAGTAGGTTTTGTAGCCAAATACTGACAAAAAGAATTGATGACATACATTTGTCTGTAATTGGATAATACTTTTATTATTAATAATTTTAAAACAGATGTAAATTTATCATTTTAGAAATTTTTGAAATTAAGTTGTTTCAAATGTGACATAGTCAAAATTATTAACTCATTTGGTTACAAATGATCAGCTGACTAACATTCAGGCAACAGAATTTCTGACTGGTTTGTAATAATTCAGGATTATTTAATGACTTATGGCTATTTACAAATTCATATATATACACTAACTTATTTGGATTGATAATCAGCCAGAGAGTAGATGACATACCATAAATCTGTATAAGGTATATGTATATACATTACTTAAAAGACTTCCCAAATTTGTATATATATAATTTTTCCAGCTGAAAGTTATGTTAATAATATTTTTCAATAAATATATATATTAGGTATAGGCACATATCCTCATTTTTATGAAGTAGGTTGTTTTATTATTCATATAGCTCTATTTTGAATTTTTATATTTTAACTATAAGAAACATACAAAATAAGTGATGAGATACATTTGTCTGTATTAGGATATTTTTCTTATTATTAATTTACAAACAGATGTAACAGATGTGAAATTTTCATTTTAGAATTAAATATTTTTTAAATATTAGACAGTTAATAATAATGTTCAATAAATATGTATATCAGGTATAAGCTCATATCCTTATTTTTATGAAGTAGGTTTTTTATTATTCATATGGCTATCTTTTGAATTTTTTATATTTCTAAACTATATTAAAATAACCAAATACAGTGAAAAGAAGTGATGATATACATTTGTCTGTAATTGGATAATATTTTTATTATTAATAGTTTTCAAAACATATGTAAATTTATCATTTTAGAAATTAAGTTGTTTCAAATGTGTCATAGTCAAAATTATTAACTCATTTGGATAGAAATGATCAGCTAATTAACATTCAGGCAACAGCAGTGTGTGAGTGGTTTGTAACAATTCAGGATTATTTAATCACTTATGGCTATTTACAAATTCATATATATATATATATATATATATATATATACACTAACTTATTTGGATAGGTAACGAGCCAGGCTGTAGATGACATACCATAAATCTGTATACAGTATATATAATTTATTAATGTATTTTACTTAAAAGACTTCCAAAACTTATATATAAATAATTTTTTCAGCTCAAAGTTATGCTTTCAATTGTTTACTTTGCATTGTAGCTTAGATTGTAAAAAATTACATATGTGAATTTAAAAGGCTCTTCCCAAATTTGGAATCTAAATTAATGTTTACTATGTCCAAAAATCATCTGATTTAGATAAAATTTATGAAATTCTATATACTATCCCATTTGGAAAGTAAAAAAGTACAGAGATCAGATTACATGATGAATGTTGATGTGGTTCAGTTACATAAAAATATCCGAAAAATACATGTTTACCGGCAGTTTAAATATATTTCTGGAACAATGAAATTAATAAAATTTCTCTACATGTTCTCCGTGTTTAATTTCAACCCCTTTTGGGATTGGGAGGGGAGCTCCCCTTAGGGGTTTGGGGTGGAGTGGCATTACATAAAAATAACGCAAAAGCAATCAAGATTGGAGTCGAATTCAGGGTTATGTATGTCACTGAATTTGATTATGACATTCTCTTTAATCCCCAGGCACGGGCACGGACGGGGTGGAATTTTTAAAAAGTATTAAATCGTCGATATTAACGTGGAATAAATAAATGTCAGGGCCATTAGCGTTGATAGTATTTCTACCGATGTTGTTTGTAAAATTTCAACCCCTTTCAGCGTGAGAGGGGAGAACGCTTAAGGGTGGGGGATGAAATATTCTAACATCCTACGACAACCGATATTTGATTCGGATAAATATTTTTGGGGGTCAAAGAGTTGATAATGTTTCTAGCAATTTATATTTTTTCAACCCCTTAGATCATGGTAAAGGAGCACCCTTAGGGTGGGTATGGAAGGGCGTTACAAGGAAATAACGGGAAGACAACCGAGATTGGAGTCAAAACCAAGGTTATGGATGTCGCCGAGTTAAATTGTGACAACCAATTTGCTCATTTAACCCCCAGGATTTGGGTGGTTAGGGGTGGATATTTTGAAACATGCAATCACGGCTGTTATTAGCGTAGAATAAATATTCTCAAGGGTTAATTAGATTGATTGTATTTCTACTGATGTTGTGTGTGTAAAATTTCAACCTTTATCTTGCAGAACTCAAGGAGTATATTTAAGAAGAAATTAGGAGGTATGTTTGTTGCGACTGATGCAATAAAATTCAATGTATTTTATAGATTTTCAATTAATGCACTATCGGTCTAAACAATGTACGGAACAGTTAGATTTACTTTTTCGGTTTTATATAAATAAGTACACGGGCAACGCCGGGCACCTAGCTAGTAGTAAATAAATTCCTCTATTTCTGTCTAGCGTGTCACGAAATAATTTTAGGAACTTAAAATGAGATATTTACGTTTGATTGAAAATTAATAATTTTGAAGATAGCCAATTACAGACAAAAAACAGAGATAATATATATACCGTACAGCGTTTCTGGAAGCCTTGTGACTATATTTAAGTGCAGAAAACACGCAAGAACGTAAAACAGCGCTGTCCAACCTTTTGACAACTAGGGGCGCACCTGAACGGTAACGACAACAACAATAATAATAAAGAAAATGCTAAAACCTTATAAGAAAGTGTACTCACATAATTAATGTGATATTTGACTTTTCGTGCTCGATGCAAGTTGAGACAAATCTGATGGGTAGCAGGAAGAAGCTCCTCTTAACGGGTCATCTAAATGTGTCAGGCAGGATCGGTACTTGTTTTCTTGATTAAGCTCATTCATGAAAATGCAACTTCACAAAGATAAGTTGAACCAAAGCAAAAATCAATTTTTAGGACAACGCTACGGACAATGGAATATTTTTCTCCGTGCAGTATAATCCAGATATTTCCGTAGTTTGAATCATAGGAAGATTTCAAATAGATGTCTTCTTAAAGTTCTAAAATTTACATTTCTAATTATTCAAGATTATATTTTCCGAATATTTCACACACATTTTTTCCAAGTTTACAAACGTCAACAGAAGCGAATGGATTACTCACAAACATCACTACTGCTTCAACCAATGGAAACTGGCTAAATCTATTGCCAAATTCAAACACACGAGTTTGACCATACTTGGAAAATGTGAAATATCACGCAAAGCGCTATTATCTCTTTCTAAAATAGATTTAATACTTGGAAAGTTGTATGGTGTATTCCATAACTTCACTTTATTCTCAAATGCATTTACATGAATGATCCTACTGACTAGGAGGTCAGGGAAATAATGCAAGCCCGCTCACCTTTCATGACGGGAGGAAAATCGGGTCTTTCAATTTCCTAAGATTGAAACAAAACCAAAATCGGTATCGTGAAAATAAAGTAAGGTCATTCTTTCATGGATATAACCGAAAAAAAAACATGTAGTGGCTAAAATTTTTAAATAGTCAATCTTGGCAAATTACAATTATATACATGGAAGGCTCCAAGAAACGAGACGACAGACCTCGCCTAGAGAGACATAACTGCACTTGTCAGTTGACAAAACTCAAAAGCCAAGAAAACGCAACGACAATGGGAAAGCATAAGGGTTACCGTACTAATAAGGGATCGTAGCAATAAGTTTTTCATAGTGTCTGTTTGTACATTAATTGCTGTGATATTTGATTTAATGTGAAGCATCTCTGAAATGAGTCTGGAATTGTACCTGGTGTCAATGTCTTAAGTCTTAGCATTTTGCAAATCAAATGTATGATTAGTATTGATGATATGTTTGGATAATATTGATTGTTAATCAATGGGAAGTTTGATATCAGACGTATGTTACTTGATACGTGTATTAAGGGAACGTTTTGTTGGTCCTAGCAGGAATTACAATTAGAGTAAGAGATTTTGTAAACTGGACAATGTTTTCTGTAGGTGTCAAGTGGGTCCTCGTGGTTTTTAATCAAGTAAGAAAGAGTATTAGTAGTTCTGTAAATAATGGATATTTGATATTCTTTGAAAATTTTTTAAGGCCACAGGCTACATGAGGGTTATCCACATTGGGCAACTCCCCTTTAATAGCATAGGAAGGGATTTGAAAGGGGGGATGCGGAAGGGTAGAGGAAGGTAGCCAAGGGTAACTAGGGAGTCGGGCTATATTTTAAGGATCCTACCCGGCATTCGCCTAAAGAAATGCAGGGAAAACCTTAGAAAAACCTGCATCGGGTAGGTCGGGCATTGGGTACTTGTCCCACGCCCTTCCGATAGCGGGAGAGGAGTTTGCTGTGGGGACGCAGCGTTCCCTTCTCCGTGCCTCGACCAGTTTAGGAGGCAGCTGGCCGACTATTCCAATGGGAATACCGGACAACTCTTACCGTATGCCCAAGGTTCTTTAAAAAGTTGGACGAATTTTTTATGTATAAATTAGTAATAAATGAGTACGAGTAAAAAATTGGACTGAGGTGAACGGGGACGATTAAGAGGAGGATATTGGATTTTGTTCAATCTAATGTTTGTGTTTATTAATAAAATTTGAAGGGTACTCATTAGCGATTAAAATGTTCTGGACAATATTTATGTTGTGTTGGAGGAACTAGGAGTAAGAAAGTAATATCGAAAATATAGATCTCTTTTGGTTAGGGAGATGATGAGAAAGAATATGTATGTAGTTTTTCAGAACCAATTAGTGAGAATGGAAGTATTGTGAATGGATACAGTGAAATCAAGGAAATTAAGAAAATGGTTCGATTCAATTTCATGAGGGAATTGGAAGTTGGGATGACAATTATTGAAAGTATTGACTATAAGTTTAATTCGAGAGGACATAACTGAAAAATGTCATTGATATGTAGAAAAGGGGTTGGACAGGAAGTAGCGAAAGACAATAATTCTCTAGATCTCTCGTGACTGTCTCGCATAAAAATGACTAAGGGGGCTTCCCATGGGAAAAAATTTGATTTGATTACAGTGAACCTGATTAATCTTGAAATAAGTGTAATTGAGAATTGTATTTCAAATGCATAAAATAGGCCATTTGGTTATGAAACTGTTAATGACCAAGTCACTAGGAATAGAGTTGAATAAGGAAAGAACATCAAAGAAATTAAAGAGCGGACATCTGGGACGGTGGAGGCGTTAGATTTGATCAAATAATGGTAAGAATTTTTAACAGAATAGTGGTTTTCATCATTGAGGGCTTTTGAAAATATGTTAATGATGTAGGAGGAAATGTCGTGTAAGGTGCTTCCCGTAGAAACAATAATAATTATAAAAGATAGGTCACGATTGTGAATTTTAGGAACGGCATAAGCTCTGTAAATGTTATCTGAGCTGATGAATAAAGAGTAAAATGTGAATGGTTCAATAAATTGATTTTGTTACAGGTTTGTATATATTTCGTTAACTGAGTGGTCATTTGGTACTTATTCTGCTATAATGGTGTCCTAGATAAGAGGGTAACGTGCGTTTTTCTGTTCGTTCTTGCATAAGATGATGTATTTTAATGTATGTATTCCGGCTTGGATTACACTTTCACATTCACAGCTCAGTAACAACACAACAAAGAAAATAGTTCTTCACTTTCATAATCAGTCTCGTTATTTATTTCCAACCACTTTCAGGGTCTGATAGATTTTGTGAGTGGTTAGAAAAATAAGCAACGGTCTGAGGTAATGTTTACAAAGAAAACCTTCGGGATGGGAATGCGAGTCTCACTGCGAGCTTTCAAACGCAGTACTCCCTCAGGTGGCCGCGGCAGAAGATTTAACTAAACATTCCAGTTGTTGGCAACCAATATTAAAGCGTCACATGTCACTCCTAATTTCAACTATGATATATTTAATAACATAAAAATAATACGTACACGACTAGTCAGTATTAACCGGGACACATTTAATTCTCGCCTTGAAAATACGTTATTGTACTATGAATTATAGGTTATATTAAAAAGAATAATATCCCTTTATTTTATGTGACTCTTTGTAAAATACATTAAACTCTTTTCTATGTAAAAAGAACGTTTGTTAATTTATCAGTAATAATTTTGGAGAGATTATTACAATAATACTCCTTTTATACGGCATGTATATAAAACACCTACGTTATCAACATGTTTGTAGTAATTCGTATGATCTGAAACTTTTGGAAAGCAGTTCGTTGTCTAGTGTTTAAACTTTTTTGGGTTTTTCCAATAATATACATTTGCTTTCCGAATAATTTATTGTCGTGAAAGCCTGTAAATAGTAGACAGAATAATTTATGTTTATCAGTAATATATATATATATATTATAATAAACAACAGATTAACGATTAATTTGTTCCACGTTGGTGAAGAAATAAATGTAATAAACACCTTGATCGGGGTTAATTAATGAATCAATTTACGAAAATTATTTATATTTAAAAATTTATTGTTGATAAATTTACATTTATAAGATCTATTTTGCACGCCGAATTTCATCCATTTAACAACAAATACTTTAATTTTTCATTTATTAATTCGTAGCATTTATGAAAATACAATTCTTATATCATTACAATCAAATACGTTGGATCTCTATATCTCAGGGTCACTACTGGGTTTGATAATTAGAACAAAAGAAATGTATAAACTGACAATTAACAATTCAAATATAAAAGTTAATCTAAAACAATATGAAGATAAGTGAAACAGAAGAAAACTAAATGAAACGAAAACTAAACGAAATATGACTATACCTTTTTAATTATCGTTTAAAAATTTGTATAAAAGTTTTGTTACTCACGAAATGTCTGTCTTGTAGCTTGAAAACTACCACACTAAAAAGCCATGTTTACTGAGACTCTACACTTCATTGAAATTTTTAATACACACGATTAAAATACTCGTCCTCTGCTATCTGAAACCTCGGATGAGCCGCCCCTTTGGTCAGCTAGTGGATGCCGGTCCCCTCTATGCGAAAACTGTTCAATCAGCGTGAAGCAACCATTTGCTTCACCGTGTGCAAATTATTATGTAAATCTCTCCTTAAAAATATTTGCTTGCTTTCATGTAAAAATACAGAATATCACCATTTTTTTATAACTACAGACTTTACTGTTTGTTGCTCTAGGTGAACTGAAATGTATTATATCTCCCCGTCGACTTTTAACTGTTTCATCTCTCGTACGCAGATTTTAGACTCCTTCACCTTTCATCGCCGATTCCAGACTGCCGTTCCCAAAGAGCGCGGTTTTTCAGTTTCCATTGGTAAGCAAAGGAAAAACCCGCCTTGATTGTCCCCTTTACGCATTTTTACTAATAACAATTTAATTATATTAAAACAATTAATAACTTTTTTAATTGATATTTCAATATATATTGTAATACTAATTAGATGCCACTAATTGTTTAAATAATTGGATTGTTTATCGGTACCATTTTCAAAGACAACAATGTGTCGGGTCTTTGTTTTCGGGCTGCGAGCGCTTTCTGAAGCCACTCTGTCTGAAATCTGAGGAGGGAGATAGATGTCGTAACGTTGAGAGAACGAACAGCGTGGCTCAAGTTTAAAATTTAGCCGAGAGAGTTATAAGTTTTGAAATCCAAGTATAAAGCCTAGACAGAGAGATAAATGATAAAAAGACCGCAAAACAAAAAAAAATATATATAGCGCCATATTCAGATTCATACGCGTACCGAAATCAACATTTTCCACATAAAACGTTGAGTAACAATATGTCTAGCTGATGACCCGGATGTGCAGCATATCCAGTTCCCGGAGGAAAATCCAATAACTACGACCGTGTGTTTGACCATCAAGTGTAGAATCTGTGATTCATGGCCATTTAGTGAAAAGTGTGTCCCCAAACCCCGATACTAAGTCCGGTACCAGCAGGACATTTCGTAAGTAGAAAACCAAATTAATTAAGTTTATAAACGATAGTGAAAGATATTCGTAAGATTTAGTTCGTCTCATTTTAAATTTTGGATTGTTAATTACATAATTTTTTTGATTGTTCTTTACTTATCAAACCCAAGTAAACGACCCTGAGAGAAGTGTTATCAAATTGCTAAACTTTGGGATTTAAATGTATGTAACCACCGAGAAAATGTCGTAAATTTATATTCTATAAAGTAAATTGTATTATAAAGGCCCAAAAAATTATAAATAAAATATTTGTTTGTTAAATTCAATTTCGGCGTTCCATCGTAGGGCAAATTAATTGTAACACTAAATAATTTTTGTTAAATAATTCATTCATTTTAATCCTTATTATTTATTCATTACAATTTTGGCTCACAACGTGGGCCAATTTAATCTTAGTTATTCATCACAATAAATATATATATATATATATATATATTGTAATAATTTATAAATATGCTGTTGTTATCTTTTGACAATAATTCATGATATGAATTATGTGGCGTTTTTAAATGAAAAGAACTATTACGTGAAAACTATTAAACAAGATTTATTAACAATTTTAAAACAAGTATTCAAATTACAAAATAATTGGGATCTCAGGGTCTTGAACTGGGTTTGATAATGGCAGAATTTATATAAACAAAATCACAAAAATTGCATTTACTTTATATGGGAATCAATGCGTCTGAACATAGACGAAATTTGTTGCTGAAGAAATAATACTAAGGATTGAATTTAAACAATTTCAATTTTTTATCAAGAAATAAAGAATGGTCTGAATAATTAAAGATCTCATTTTATCGATAATTAAAGAACGATCTGACGTTTATCTTTTAAACGTGGTTTACAATGATTTTAAAGTTTTCTTTCTACTTACGGCAGCCCAGGTCTCATTTTAACTTTTCGTGCACAATTTTGGGGATATCACCGATTCTAAGTACTCACAGACTCTAAATGTTCACAGACTCGAATTAGCGTAGTTTGTTAGTTGATTTAAAATAACTTTGTCGATTCTCGATGATTTACTGCAACCTGGATTTGTAGGTCTCGTGGATTTTTGTTGAAAATGCACCTCATTGGTTTTGTCTGTTGACTGAAGACTAGTTCAATCTGCATTTTTGATATAACAGCGTACTGGTTACTGGAACACTTTCTCGTTCTTTAAATTAGAACTTTTTTCATTCTCGCTGCTGACTGACTAAATTGTTCAACTTTTCGTGTATTTGAATTTTGTGGTTTTTACACCTCGCCGTTCATTGCCTGACTGTACTACTTTTGTAAAATAGACTTTGCTGGTCTTTATGCCTCGCCGTTCATTGCCTGACTGTTCGTTCGTCTCGCAAATTTTGAGCGCGTAGAACCTTCTCGATCGATCAACAATACTTTCTTTGCATTGCCGGTTTGTTGCGGCGTCCGCTATATCCACCAATAATGAGTCCTCTACAATTCAACTTCTCAATTAGAACAATGCCTTAATTACAAATTACAAGTTAATAATAGTAGAAGTTATACACCAATGTAGGTAATGATATAATTTTCTTAAAATTGTTAAAATATAAAATTTATTTTCTATTATTATGGCCATGTAGTTGAAAGAATATTTAAACAGTACATGAGTACATAGAACTTAAAACATTCCCAGACGGTTCTTATTTTGTGATTATGGTTGTTTTGACGATCAGTTGGAGAAGCATCAGTCAAATTGTACACCTGTAAATGAGATAATATCTAAATCTCAACACCAGATAACGTTAATGTGAATGGAGGGGGTAGATTTTTATGTAGTAAAAAGTTAGTTCAACTGTTTTGTTCGTCAACGAGAGTTCGTCGTGGCCTGTTGGGCCGAATTGTATGGTCATAAGAGTTAAATAGTAGAAGTTATGAAATATTTGAAGAATTGAACTGCACTATTAAACTGTGAAAGAAATATAATTCGGCGGGGATTGTGTGTTTAAAAGTATTGGGCGGCAAACAAAAATTAAACTGTTGTAGTTTTTTGCGATATATAGAACATTATAATTGACTGGTGACTAAAGGCGAACTATTTTATGATATGTATATATTACGGATCACAGAAACAATGACCGGTATCCACGGTCATAATATATTGGGCGTTGGCGATAATATTGACTGACTGACTGGAGGTTACATGTGAAACATCTTGGTTCCTTAGGTGTGATTCTATTGTCTGGAGCGTCAGAAAGGATTAATTGAATGTGTCCTTTCAAGTGTGTTTAAATGTGTAAAAGTTGATGTGCAATTGTGTGCACCATATGGTCTATCTTCTAAATTTGAAAGGTTTTCGTAAATTATGTCGATATAATTAACGATGTATTCATAATTCAAGTATGTCGATAAACTATTAAGGTTTTCAACATAAATACGTGCGAAATAAGAAAAAAAACCTAGAGAAATTAAAACTAAGATCATCAAAACTGATATTTTGATTATTATTTCTAAATTTAGTAAAATTATTACGTTGTAAACTTTGCATAATTGCTGTAAGGTCAAATTTCATTTTGAGTTTGTATTTATGGGGATATTACAAGTTAATAATTCTGTAATTTCATTTCAAACATTGTTTTAAATCGCAATTCTATACTTTTCATGAGGCCCGATAAAGCGATCTGAGATAAGAGTAAAAATTGTATATTATCCGTGTCAAATTTGTGTAAAATTATTATATAAATTTATAACATGATTTAAATAAAGTATTAAACATTTACGTTAAATTAATTTCTGTATTATTATTTCAAAACGAAATGTTAATAATTTCAAGAAAAAATTAAATAACTTCAAAAATAAATTAATCTGGTTTAAATTGTAAAAATTAAATATTTCTTTAAATGATCATAAGCTGTAAAGTAAAATTTAAATTAAATTGATTTAAATACTTAAAAATGGAATATTACATTAAATTGCTTCCTAACTGGGGTGAAAAGGAAATTAAAGTAACTAATTTAAAAATCTGTGAGTTTTGTATTATATGTATATAAACTTTTGTGTCTCCCTCTGATATTATGTATTAATAAATATACCCAGAACGAATGTAGTAGCACCTGCTACATGAGTGTTGCTGCCTAATTTCATGTAATCTTCGTACACTATTAAACTGATCACTACATTAAAAAATTATCAACCTTAGTTGCATGAACGATAATTCAAAATAAATTACGTTCAAAGATTCTTAAAAATATTCATGGAAACAGAAATAATGAGAATTTGTCGGTATAATAATATACATTTTCTATTCCTGGAGTGACAAAAAAATGGAATTTAAATTTCGAATATATTGGGTTGTAGTGGTAGGTTTTTTAATGATATATTAAGAGGATATTTTACAGAATTTATTAATTAATTATCTGAACATGGACAAAAAATAAAAAAATACAGTGTTCAGTTAGCGTGACAAAACAATCTGATCCCTTAATCTTAGTTAAATAGGGTCTAAGGTAATTTCCCCAGGCGCGTCAAGGATTGAGATACTTGGCAGTTACCTTCGTTGATGTCTGGCCGTTATCGTGTGGCACCCTCCATCCCTCCGGGTCTACTCAAAACTGCAAGTTGGGGGCTGCACGTCCGTCGCTGGCGACGGTTTGTCCCTCTGCGTCAATACTTTCTTTTCAGCTCCCTCGCTGGATGTCAAAAATCGATCGTCTCGATCATCTTTCGATCGATCTTTCCTGAACCAAGAAATGTCATTGGTTCAGGCAGTCACGTGTTAACTCAAATTTCTGGGATATTCAGAGAGACGTTTCCCACGGTGTGACAGTCCAGGTAACTTCCGAGGGTCAACATCATACGTGTCCAATTCCAGACAGAAGGGATTATCTCCCCGCCTCAAGCTCTTAACCCTTGCTAAAATCTAATTATATTAAAATGAAACATATATATATCAATAATAAAACTATCGCGCTACAGGGTCATGATGTCAAAATTTGAGAGACGTTTTTATAAGTAGGGTATAAACAATATTTGGTGTATTTATCGGCATTCTATTATTGCTACATGCATTTATCAGATATTGTGTAACATATTGTCCATTTCTGGGCCAATTTTTAATTTGAATAATTCTCTTAATTTAACGTCCGCAGCTTAAAAACTCATATTTCTCACCTTACCGTTCGTTAAAATTTAAATCTTTACTTATACCTCACTTAATTGTCTGTGAAATACTGGTCTTATTCAAAAGTTCTGTTTTAAATATCATTAATCCATTTAGGTTTGCGTGTTATTCCAGGAACTGTGTAATTGCATTTCTATTCATCCACAAGTCATCTCGTAGATTTGTGATCCTTAAAAAAACCTTGATTGGTTAGAAATCACATTTGGTGCATGAAATACAAATATTAGTTCTTATTGTAATAAAGATTTCGTTCCATTATATTTAATCTTTACTGTGTTTGTATTTTTCAGTCTTACGCTTCCAAATGATTCTTAGGCGTGTGGATGGTATTCACCATCCTCAAAGCGTCCCCTGTCCATAATTCCGGACAATAGGAACTATCCCTTTGTTCTTCCAACACCTGTTCCTTTGTTCGGCTAACGGAACTTCCCTCAGGTCAACTCCGTCCCCAGTCTATCCCGTACCTGCGGATCGCACGGAGCCCAGTTCTTCCTGGTCCAGCGACTAGAGGCGACCTTCGCAGAAGTGCTGAATAAAACGTTAATATCCAGTCGTGTGTTTGAGTTATTACTGCCGTACCGCATGGCCGAACTCCGAACACGTGTATGACGGATCTAGTATCCCACATTGGTGACCCCGCACGAAAAGGAACACGCAGGCACTCTCCATCTTACGGTGCCCAACAAAAGACATAATGGACGCCCCCGGCAACTCGACGTTCCAGGAGCAAGTATATGGGATCGCGCCTAGGCTGCCACCTTTCTTGCCGGACAACCCGGAGCTTTGGTTTGCCCAAGCAGAACTCCAGTTCCAGAACTCCGGCATCACAAAGGACGAAACAAAATTCAATTACGTCGCGGCGCACCTGGAATCGAGATGGGCAACAGAGGTCCAAGATATTATAATCAGCCCACCAGCCAAAGACCGCTACGTTCGACTCAAGGAAGCCTTAGTACGACGTCTTTCATCCTCGGAAGAAAAGCGCATGAGGCATCTCTTCACAGTAGCAGACATGGGAGATAGGACGCCATCACAATTCCTACGCTACCTGCGAGCCCTCGCTGGACCCACCCTGCTGCCGGAGAACGTTCTGCGAACGCTGTGGCTCCAACGACTCTCGCCGTCCGTTCAGGGTAATCTACAAAGCCAACTTGCTCTGCCATTGGACGCTATTGCGGAATTGGCTGACAAGATTGTAGAAGTCTCGCTGCCTGGCCCTGCCGTGTTTGCGGCGACCACCGTCGACGCCGTGGCTGCAGCCCCCAAGGACGTCACGGCGCACCTCGCCGACCAGGTTCGGGAACTTTCCCGTCAAGTAGCTGCCCTACAGGCGCAGCTAAACCAGCGTAACATGGGCCAACAATCCCGTAGCAGTTCTAATCAACGGACCACTCAAGGAACCAGAGGGCCTTCAGGAATGTGTTACTATCACAGACGGTTTGGCAACAGGGCGGAGCGCTGCACGCCCCCGTGTAATTACACGACGGGAAACGACGCCGGCAACCCAGAGTAGCGGCGTCGGGGTGCCTACAAAGAAAAAGCCGCCTTACTGTCGTCGATCGGACCAGCCAGCAGCGTTTTCTGGTGGACACGGGCTCCGACCTTTCCTGCTACCCACGGAGACTCCTACCAGGCCGACACACCGCCACAGGGTACAGCCTCGAGGCCGCCAACCAATCGTCGATCGACACCTACGGATATATTCCGCTAACGTTGAAACTGGGGTTGCCGCGAGAATTCCGCTGGCGGTTCATAATCGCCGATGTCGCGACGCCAATTATTGGCGCAGATTTCCTCGCCAATTACCAGTTGCTTCCGGACTGCCACAACGGACGTCTAATTGACGCCATTACGGGTCACACCGCACCCGGAACCGTCGACCCCACGCCGCAGCCCAGCGTAAAAGTACTCAAGCAGGCATCGCCTTATCACGACCTGCTAACGGAGTTCCCGGATGTTATTCGACCCGCTGGGACACCGCGCGAGGTGAACCACAAAACTCGGCACTACATTAGAACCACATCAGGCCCACCCGTTTTCGCCCGGCCGCGACGCCTCGCGCCGGAGCGCCTTCGCATTGCACGGAGCGAATTCGACGCCATGCTCCGCGACGGAACAGCGAGACGATCGGAAAGCGCATGGGCTTCACCGCTACACCTCGTCCCAAAGAAGGGCGACGCCTGGCGTCCTTGCGGAGACTATCGGGCCCTGAACGCACGCACAATTCCAGACCGGTATCCAATCAGACATCTGCAGGACTTCTCGTCTAATTTGCGAGGAAGCAATATATTTTCTGTGCTCGACCTGGCCAAAGCCTACACGCAAATTCCTGTCAACCCTGAAGACGTACCAAAAACGGCGATCACTACACCATTCGGGCTTTTCGAGTTTCCTTTTATGTGTTTCGGCTTACGTAACGCTGGTCAAACTTTCCAGCGTTTCATTGACGAAGTACTACAGGGCCTGGATTTCTGTTTTGCTTACGTGGACGACATACTCATGTATAGTACGTCAGCTGAGCAGCATCGTGACCATCTCCGAGCAGTCTTGGAACGCCTGGCACGGCACGGGATCGTTCTTAACGTCGATAAAAGTGTTTTCGGCGTCACTTCAGTCCAGTTTCTCGGCTATAAGGTCACCGCAGAGGGCGTCACAGCTCTACCCGACCGTATCGCCGCCCTGCAAGAGTTCGCGCCACCCAAGACAGCACGCGAACTTAGACGCTTCCTCGGCGTCGTCAACTTTTATAGACGCTTTCTTCCGCATGCGGCAGAACTGCAAGCGCCGCTCCATGTGGCCATCGCCAGTTTGCGTGCCAACCAACCTGTTCCGTGGACTCCGGCGTTATATTCTGCGTTCGAGAACTGCAAGCAATCATTGGGAAACGCCGCCTTGCTAGCGCATCCTGAAACATCAGCAATATTAGGTTTGTTCACCGACGCCTCTCAGACAGCCGTAGGCGCCACCCTTCAACAACAAGTGGGTGATGCATGGCAACCATTAGCTTTCTTTTCGAAGTCGCTAACTCCTCAACAAGCACGTTGGCCCGCCTACTATCGCGAATTGCTCGCAGTTTTCTTGGCTGTACGCCACTTTCGTCACTGGCTGGAAGCACAACATACAGTGATTTTTACAGATCACAAGCCTCTCTGTTTTGCTTTCAAACAGCAACGCGAAAAAATGCCGCCAGTACAGGCAAACCACCTGTCATACATTTCTCAGTTCACGACAGACATCCAGCATCTCAGCGGCTCGGCTAATATTGTCGCAGACGCTTTCAGTCGCGTAAACGAGCTGTCAGTGCCGCCTGCAAACATAACATCTCCTGTCGACCTGGCCGTCCTCGCAGCAGCACAGCGCGACGATGCGGAAATTCGTCTATTCGTCGATGGCAACATGGGCCTCCAACTGCAACACGCGTCTCTGCCCGGATCCGACGTCCAGTTGTACTGTGACGTCGCCACCGGACGCCTTCGACCGTACGTCCCAGCAGCACACAGGCATCAGGTTTTTGCGTCGCTCCACGGTCTCAGTCACCCCGGTGCCAGGGCAACAGCACGTCTCGTGTCAGAACGTTTTGTCTGGCCCAACATGCAGCGTGATTGTCGTCTATGGACTCGCGAATGTGTACCGTGTCAGCGATCCAAGGTCACTAGACATACGGTAGCTCCAATGGGAAATTTCGCGACGCCAACCGGCAGGTTCCAACACGTCCATATTGACCTAATAGGCCCCCTTCCATCCGTGGGGCAATTCAAATATTGTCTGACGGCCATCGACCGTGCAACGCGTTGGCCGGAAGTTTTTCCTCTGGAGAACATCACTGCCGAATCAGTCGCCAACGCATTCGTACGAGGCTGGATCTCGCGTTTCGGATGTCCAGAGCGAGTGACTACAGATCAAGGGCGACAATTCGAGTCCAATCTGTTTAAGTCACTGACCGCCTACGGCGGGTTTTGCAGAAACCGCTCTACTCCTTACCATCCAGCGAGCAACGGCATGATAGAACGCCTACATCGCCAGTTAAAAGCGGCTATCATGTGTCATACGGGGACTTCGTGGTACGACGCCTTGCCACTGGTACTGTTGGGGATACGCAGCGCCATCAAAGACGACGTGAAGGCGTCCGCCGCGGAGCTTACATATGGGGAACCACTGCGGCTTCCAGGGGAAATGTTACACCCCAACATGGACTCGGAACATCCCTTAGACTCTACATCGTTGGTAGACAGAATTCGGCGTATCACTGCAAACATCCGCCCCACGCCCGCTTCACGCCACGCACGAACCGGCACATTCGTTTTCCGGGACTTGGCCACCTGCAGCCACGCCTTCCTGCGTGACGATGCAGTGCGACGCCCACTTCAGCCACCGTACAGCGGTCCCCATGTCATAATTGCACGTGACGCGGAGACGGCAACGTTACGGATACGGAACAATGTCGTACGTGTGTCTATAAACCGATTAAAGCCGGCGTACGTCACTGCAGACGCCGATCAACCATCTCATCATACACCACATATTCCCGCCACGGTTCAGCATCCTGTCACCACCAGATCTGGACGCCGCGTCCGAGGCGTCGAGCGTCTTCAGCTATGACAAGGCGGTGATTTGGTTTAGTGTCGTGTACTTTCAGGAACTCATTTGAACTATATGTGTATGTTTGTATTTGATTTTTATATGTATATATCAATTGTAATTTTTTAAATACGTCGCTTACGTCGCGCCCACACTCCGTTTTTCTCGGGGGCGGCTCTGTGGATGGTATTCACCATCCTCAAAGCGTCCCCTGTCCATAATTCCGGACAATAGGAACTATCCCTTTGTTCTTCCAACACCTGTTCCTTTGTTCGGCTAACGGAACTTCCCTCAGGTCAACTCCGTCCCCAGTCTATCCCGTACCTGCGGATCGCACGGAGCCCAGTTCTTCCTGGTCCAGCAACTAGAGGCGACCTTCGCAGAAGTGCTGAATAAAACGTTAATATCCAGTCGTGTGTTTGAGTTATTACTGCCGTACCGCATGGCCGAACTCCGAACACGTGTATGACGGATCTAGTATCCCACAGGCGCAAAGAATCTTACCAATTTTAGCATCAGTAATTTGATGCTTACTTGAAATTATTACTTACGTTTTTAGTAAACATTTGTGCATCGAACACTTTTTTCTATTCGTCAGTAAGCTGTTAAGAATGTACACGAGGTATCGAGTTATGAATTCTAAAATACAGATATCGTACTTAATTTAATATTGTTAGGAAGAAAAAATATAAATTGCCTGAGTAAAAGCATTCTGAAAGGTATTTGTGGAGTGTTTGTTAACCAATTGAATTTAACAAAATCGAATATTTACTGGCAAATATTTGCCAGTAAACGCTGACAGATGTATCATCTCCATTTAATTTACTGTGCCAGGTATGGAGATGAAATTTTATTCTGTGTGATTCAAGATCATCCAAACAAAAAGATTCATTACATTCACTATTTATTTCGCTTTTCTGGGGAAGCTTCATATGAGAAACAGAATTATATAAATTTGCTGAGTGACATTCATATTTAAACACTCAATTTCTCAAAACAGTTCATAATATTTTAAGCATCTTTGAAAAGTTATTTTTATATAATGTTATTATGAATAATTAGAAGTTACCTTCCATTTGGCATACAGAAATGCTACTTTTCATCAGTTAACTTTTATAACTGTTATTCCTAAAGGAAAAAATATGAATTGGATGCAATATTAGTTTTTATTACTAACATAACATTGCAACTCGTGGAGACTGACTATTCATATTTAATTATTTAGTATATTATTCACGGTTGATTTATTCCATCATCAGTATAAATTTTATTTCTCATACATGATTAGGTCTGCTGAAGTTCATTTTCATTTAAGAGTTGAGTGCAAAATATAAATTATAAATAATCCTTCAATGCTATTATTCCAGACAAAAAGAATTTTAGAACCTCTGGCAAAGTTTATAAAATAAATTCATATTACTTTGTTGTATAAGAATAAAATAAAGTAAATTAAACTAATGTTTATTCTAAATTAATTCTACTACCCAAAAGAATCCGGAAACAGCATTGGACTGTTTATTGCTTTTAATAGTATTCCTTGTAGCGCGATAGTTTTATAATTCGTATATATATTTTATTTTAATGTAATTAGATATTAGAAAGGGTTGAGAGCTTGGCAAGTTGGAATTTGACCAGGCGCCGCCGAGGAGGATAGATAATCGCTTCGGTCTGGACTTAGGCACTTAGGAAATTGACCCTCGGAAGTTACCTAGACTGTCGCACCGTGGGAAACGTCTCTCCAAGAAAAAACAGAAATTGAATTAACACGTGACTGCCTGAACCAATCACATTTCTTGGTTCAGGAAAGATCGATCGAAAATTGGTCGACAACAACGATATTTCACATCCAGAAAAGGGGCTGCAAAGAAAGTGTAGAAGAGACTCCTCGACAAACCGTCGCCAGAGACGGACGTACTGCCACAAACTTGCAGTTTTCCAGAGGACTCTGAGAGATCGAGGGTGCCACATGATCACAGCCAGAGATCAACCCGAGGTAACTGCCGAGTGTCTCAATCCTTGACGCGCCTGGGGGAATTACCGTAAACCATGGTTTAACTTGGGATTAAGGGATCCGATTGTTTTGCCCTGATAGTTGAACACTCATAATTTCTATTTTAATTTTAATTGTCCAGGTTCAGTTAAATGATTAATAAATTCTGGAAAATATCCCTTTACTTCATCATCATTTAATAAACCCACCACCACATCCTTAAGCGTAATTATTTAAACTTTTTAATGAATGTTTGCTAAGAATTAACAATGGAATGATTTTCGAGAGTATCCAAAGCTCACTTGAAAGTATATAACATAAATTTCAACGTAATCTTAAAGCGAGTCACAGTGATGTTGGGCCATGCACAAGCCTTGTTTCAAAACTATTAATCGTGTTACTCGCTTTAAGATTACGTGGAAACTTACATACTTTAAGTGTGTTTCGGACATTACAGAAAATCATTCCATTGTAAATTATTAGCAAATGTTTATTGTTTTTATTGTTTTTGTTTGTTTCTTTGAGAAAATATAGGTGACGTAGTTCCACTAGTAGCCTAAGTTCCTTTGGAGGTGTTGTATGCCATCGATACAAATTTTCTAACGTAAAAAAGCAGTTTGGTACATTCCAGTGGTTTGTCGTATCAATGTCAAGTGAAAATAATTTATGCTATATTTATGTTGAAATTCTCTTTGTTGTTACACTTTGACTTACTGAAAAAAATAATTGTAATCAAAGAACTGTAAAACGGAATCAGTGACCTTTTATGTTATGTATTGCTCCGAATTTTATACTTTCCTTATCTTATAAAATTGCCCCACTTCTAAATAATTAGTAAATAATTATGGATAAACCAGTTTTTTATTTTTGGCTATATGAGGGTAATACAACTCTCCTATAAAAGCATAGGAAGGGATTTGAAAGGGGTAATTCGGATAGGTAGATGAAGGTAACAAAGGATTAACTATGACCCCGGTCTATGGTATAGTTCGCCTAAAAATCATCTAGGACAAACGCTTGAAAACCTAGGTAGGTAGGTAGGGAGCTTGGTACTTTTCCCACGCCCTTCCGATTGCGGGAGAAGGGGTTTTCTGAGGGGACGAAGCTTCTAGGAGGCAGTTGCCTGACTGTTCCAATGTGAAGAGAGAACAACACCTAACGTATTCCAAAGGTCAGCAACACAAGGACATGCATCTCTCAAAACATGCCGAGGTGCCTCGGCTCGTGGAAACAGTTCAAAAACAGATAGAGGAAAAGGCATCCGCAAGGGTAGCACTCTCCAGAAAGGTTATGACTGAGAGAACAGCTCTTACTGGCTGTTAATCCAGCTGGTTTTTTTGGGGGTGTAGACAGGCAATGTATAGGGTAATCCACATAGTAGCAACTCCCCTTTTATAACATAGGAAAGGAATTTTAAAGGGGTGATGCGGAAGGGTGGAAGAAGGTAGTCAAGGGTTAACTAGGGCCCCCGGTCTATAATTTAAGGATCCTACCCGGCATTCGCCTAAAAGTAATGCAGGACAAATCCTATTAAAAACTGCATCAGGTAGGTCGGGCATTTGGTACTTGACCCACGCTCTTCCGATGGCGGGAGAGTGGTTTGCTGTGGGGTCGCAGCTTATCCCTCGCTATGCCTTGGCCAGTTTAGGAGGCAGCTGGCCGACATCCAATGGGAATAGCGGACAACTCTTACCGTATGCTCAAAGTCTGCGACCCCGGAACATACACCTCTCAGAACAGGCCGAGGTGCCTCGGCTTTTGGGAACCTTAGTTCAAAAACGGAGAGGAAAGGCATCCCCAAAGGTAGCCCCTTCGTATCTCTCCTACAAGGTTCTGCCGGCGAGAGAACATCCATAGCAGATATTGCCTGCGAGAGAATAGCCCTCGCAGAATCATTGTTTTTTTTATATACAAACAAAATTTTCCTTTGAGAGAAATATATAGATACAAACCAAATATCTGTATATTTTCTTTAACTTTGTGAATATTAGTGAAAGAATTGCTTTCGAAACGTTTTTATGATTGAAATATCAGTCTGTTAAATAATTTTTCGTGACCAAAGTACGTGTCAAAAATATTTAAATGAATATAATAAAGCCGATAAATCAGTGTCTGATGGTCAAAATTAGAATTTGACTGGTCATTTACACAGATACCCATCTCCCTCAGACAGGATTATGAAATACCACTAAATACTAAATCAAAGCCATACACTAAGTCCCCTGTCATTATCAGTCCTGAAACTAGTTGAATATTGCAAGTCTCGGCTCCTAAATCAAAGAGAACTGTCATTCGACGTAGGTCACACATAAATTACATTCATTGGTATTATAATAGCATTAATATTGTCGGAGTTGGGGCTTGTCATGAGCTTTCATAACTTAGACGACTGAAATGAATGCATGTTTCTATGACAAATAAGCCAATTTACCTATCATTCATATTAATGGTCCTTTTTATTTGTGCAGATGTTCCGAGTCCGACTGACCTTGTTTCTATATGGTGCGGAGAATTTAGTCAGAATTAACGGAAATGTATCACAACATAATAAGAACAATTTTCGTAAGTAAGCGTTGAGAGCGGGCTGTATTTATAGCCTGTGAAATAGGTCAATGCAAAAATATGAGGAAATAATTAAGTTAAAAATGAATGTATAAGATGAGATATTTGTATCTTTATCAAGCTTAGTTTACAGTCAACTGATGTTCGTCTCCCCGTTCTTTAATTAACTTCAACTTCAACTAATTTAGATTTGCAAAAACTTCTCATGTAATCCTTTAAATAACGTACAACTCACATCGTTTATTTCGCATCTTGTAAAACGTCAAAAAGGAAAGTTTACGGTATTTTTACATTATCAACTCACTTTTATGTATAACATTTCAATGTTTAATGTGTCTGAAATAGTAGTTCAGAGCAATAAAGAACTATGTTATAATTCAAGAATAGAATAAATTCTTTCAGTCGCAGCTCGTCATTAAAGGGAATAATACGAAATTATCAGATTAGGATAGAAATATCTCGATCGGACGTGTAATAGAACCCAGGACATCATGTCACAAAGCGAGAAGCTCTCACACTTTTCAAAATCACTATATGAATTTATCATTATCGCTTGAAGTAAATGACACTCTCTCACACATATATGCGCGCGCGTAGACTTGCTGCCACCGCCAAAAACTCTGGAGGAGCTCAAGAGTGCGTGGGCATCTGACCCCGACAGCATACCAAATATCGCTCTCAAGAAGGCGATACAATTGAATCCAAACATCTTCCTAAGAGTGTACAATGAGTTCCTGAAAACAGGAATATTTTCCGAATGCTGGAAGAGGCAAAAATTAGTTCTATTGCCGAAGGGGAAAGGTGGTCCAGGCAACCCATCATCCTACCGGCCGTTATGCCTTTTGGACACGATGGGGAAGATGATGGAAAGGATATTGTATGGGCAACTAGCAGACTTTCTAGAGGAAAATGGAGCTCTTTCTAACTCCCAATATGGATTTAGGAAGGGTAAATCGACGGTAGACGCCAACAAGTGTGTAGATTGCTAGAGAGGTGGCAAAAGGTGGAATAGAGGAACAAATAAATATTGCGATCCATTGGACGTTAGAAATGCTTTCAATTCGGCGAGGTGGGGATCCTTAAGGGCTGCGGGTTGAGTTTTATTACATAAAAATAACACAAACCAATCTAGGGTTTTGAATATCGCTGAATTTAATTAGGACATTTAATTGGCCATTTAACCCCAGGGGCAGAGGTGTACGGAGATTTATAGTATTTCTACCGCTTTTAGTATGGGAGGGAAGCACGGTTAGGTGTGGGAGTGGAGGGGAATTACTAGAAAATAACGCGAAAACAACCGAGATTTGAGAGAAATCAGGGTTATGGATGTAGCTGAATTTATTTATGACGACCTGGGTAACTCGAGGATATGGGTGGAGTTGGGACGGCAGCGCGTACGTGGACGGGGGTAGAAATGTTCAAAAATGTTAACCTGTCGGTATTTGCGACGAATACATATTTTTCGGTATCAATGAGACTCATAATATTTTTTAATATATTCTGTGTATACTTACAACCCCTATCCGCTTGAGAGGAGAGAACCCTGAAGAATAGGGAGCAGTTGGATTACATAAAAATAACTGAAAAACGAGGTTGGAGTGGAATCCGGGGTTATGGATGTTGCTGAGATTAATTATGAAATTAAATTTGTAGTTTAACCCCCACGTGTGGGGCTGAACGGAGGTAGAAATTTTCAAACAATTTTATCGGTCGACATTTGCGTCCAATAAATAATTTCATAATATTTCGGTAGATATTCTCTGTGTATAATTTCAACCCCTATCGGCATGGAAGTGGGGCACGCTTAGGTGGGGTTAGATGGTGCGTTACATGAAACGCGAATAGACCAAAATTAGAGTCAACTCTGGGGTTATTGATGTCAGAGCGTTTCATTGTGACAAGATGGGTAACGCTCGGTGGTTGAGGGGGGGGGGATGTAAATTTTCAAACAATATAATCGGCCGATTTTTGCGTAGAATTTTTTTTGTTTAACCGACAGAAGCGAAGGTGGAAATTTTAAAACATGTTCAATCGGCGATATATTTGTCGAATGACACTATTTCAGGGTAAATAGGTTAACCCCCTTCGGAATGGGAGGTGAACACATTTAGGTCGAGTTGTGTTACATAATAATAACGCAAAAGCTACCTAGATTAGAGTCAATTCGAGTTTATGGATAAATGACATATCTGGCAACGCCGGGCTCCCATCTAGTTTTATTATGATTAAAATAAATTATAAGTCTCCTCAATTACTGCATAGTTCAACTTGAAATTCCCTCACAATTAATTTTTTAAACACATATACCTACATTGAATGTCAAGTAATATATTAAAAATTATATTCCCGTAAATATTTGTAGTTGTTATCATTTACGCTTTCTTTAACTGTTTGTCCTTTATACCTCAACATTACTCTTTCGGAGAGACTATTTTCTCCCGGTCCACTTCCGTGTACCCTGAAAAAATATATCTAAGGAAAATAAAACCGCTCCTTCAGTTTTCTTCGAACATCCGTTGATGCCGGACGTGTGTGTAAAAACAGGCGAGCTGCCAGCGAAGAATGCCCGTTAGTAGAATCCTTGTGAACTGTGATAATATCGAACAATGAATTTAAAATTTTACAGAATATACAAACAAATTATACTGACTCTGTGGAAACACACAGTTCAGTCTCTTTTCACACGCCATTGTGAGAAGACCTCTGACTACAGGAGTCGTCTCTTCTGTGACCCCAAAAATGAAATCCAAACTTACCAAAACTATGCAGTAGCATTCCAAAAGGACACCTTCGTAACCAAAGAGCAGGCAATCATCCTCGACTCTGTCGATGTCGATGGTATCCCTATCAGAGAATATGCAGCTGGAATTGGCAAACTCTTCAATCCAAAGGACATCAGGTTTGTGTCTATAATAACCAACTGTCGTATATTAATGTACTTAGACACGAAAGATATTCCAAAATACTAAGAAAATCAAGACAATCCAAATCGGTAATAATTACACCTCTCGTTTCAAAATTCAAGCACATAATTCTATCCAGCGTATATCCGATTATCCCCCACTCCTTCCTGGAAGTTAAGTATCTGTCCAGAATCACCAATTTCGTTCTTAAAAGCGAGAACGTCAGACCCAGGATATAGACATATCTTAAGTTTTAGAAGATTTATGTAAAACCAGAACACGGAGAAAGAATACCAGAATCTTTAAACTTGGAATTTTAAGGAACGAGATATTGAATTTATTCATCTTCCGATTTTGTCGCGTGCTTCATTTGTAGAAAACACGGACTTTTAGCCAAACACTGTAATGAAATTCCTACTCGTGAAACTGTGCAGACGAGCGGTTAGATGCTAACCAGACTGCAAATCGGTACCTCTATAAACCAAGTCCTCCATATGGAAACCGACAGCCATTCAACAGCTGCATCCGCCAAAACCCAAAAACCTAAATGGCCCCTCTCAACAACTGACACCAAATCCGAGATTTCTAGCGTCCAAACACAAGACAAATTAACCAGCGACGACTCAGAAAATTAATGGAAAAGATAAGCGAAAAAGAAATCAGCTTCAAAAAATAAGAATGTGAAAATCGAATGTTCTCAGAAAAAACTGAAGACGATGCATTGGAAATTGATCTGGAAACCCCTAAATATATTATTTCGTCATCCGAAAATCCATATTTCTTTAACTGAAGTTTTCTTGAAAAAACTAAAGGCAATTCCCGCAGTAAAGAAATTTCACTTGAATTTTCACAGGATATAACTAAAATCGCAGAATGCAAAAGGAGAATGGGTCGAATTAAAATGAAATTACTGAATTAGCGGAAACTAAAACGATTCCAGAGGCTCTAGTGATGAAGAACCTATGGAAACGGTTAAACAATATTAATAAAATTTTCTGCGTCACCATAGGAGAACATATAATACAGTGGAATATGAACAGCTTTTCTACGCAGAAACAACATCAGCGAATATTAATAGCCAACACCGCTCCAACAATTATATGTCGCCAAGAAACAAATTTTAAAGAAACATACTGTTGTATACTCAGTCAATATAATCCATACTGCAAAAAGAGACTTAACCACGCTAGTGGACACAATGAGCTCAGAAATACTAACTTTTTCTATATTCCATTACAAACCCATTTAGAAGCCATCACAACTTAAGTGCTGCTCCCAATCGGCCTGTCAGACGGTCACCGTCTGTATTGTCTATCTTCTAAATTTACATAGCCTACAATCTGAAGAATTGATAAACCTAATAGAACAACTCCCCGAACCGTTCATCTTTCTATAAGATCTCAATGCTCACAGTCCCACCTGGGGCTCACACAAAACCGACCTGAGAGGGAAGAACATTGAGAAAATTCTGATTGACTCCGACATGAATATGATAAACAACGACAGTGCAGCTCACTTCAACAGTAGTTACGAAGCCCTCAGTACTATCGACCTAACGCTTTTCAGTTCCAGCCTTGACCACAAATTGGAATGGACAACCATCACCGACCATTCCAGTACCGATCACTTCCCCATAAAAATCAGCATACCACAAAAAACCTAACCACAACTTTATGCACAACCCAAATGGAAATTTAAATGTGCAGACTGGAAGCACTACCGCTAATATATGAGTAAGAAACTTGCTGACAGAAACTGGAGAGACCATATTGTAGATATGAACATCCAAGATAGAACCTCAACCTTCATGAATATCATAACTGAAGCAGCAGACTTCACCATACCGAAAACCACGGGAAGAACATCGAGAAAACTAACAATATGGTGGAATGAAGATCGCGAAAAAGGTAGGAGAGACTTTTTTTTTTAGGGCAACAGGCTACATATGGATAATCAACATTGGGCAACTCCCCTTTAAAGCATAGGAAGGGATTTGAAAGGGTGGATGCGGAAGGGTAGAGGAAGGTAGCCAAGGGTTAACTAGGGTGCCCGGGCTATAGTTTAAGGATTCTACCCTGCATTAGCCTAAAAGTCTAAAAGTAATGCAGGGAAAACCTTAGAAAAACCTGCATCAGGTAGGTCGGGCAATGGGTACTTTTCCCACGCCCTTCCGATAGCAGGAGAAGAGTTTGCTGTGGGGACGCAGTATTCCCTTCTCCGTGCCTCGACAAGTTCAGGAGGCAACTGGCCGACTATTCCAATGGGAATAGCGGACAATTCTTACCGTATGCCCAAGGTCGTGAACCCGGAACATACACCTCTCAGAACAGGCCGAGGTGCCTCGGCTTGTGGGAACCTTAGTTCAAAAACGGAGAGGAAAAGGCATCCCCAAAGGTAGCCCCTTCGTATCTCTTCTAGAAGGTTCTGCCTGCGAGAGAACATCCCTCGCAGGTTACCTGCGAGAGAATCCTCTCGCAGGCATTAGACTTTAGGTAGGAGAGACATTTTTTTAGGGCAACAGGCTACATGAGGGAAATCCACTTTGGGCAACTCCCCTTTAATAGCATAGGAAGGGATTTGAAAGGGGGGATGCGGAAGGGTAGTGGAAGGTAGCCAAGGGTTAACTAGGGTGCCCGGGCTATATTTTAAGGATCCTACTTGGCATTCGCCTAAAGGAATGCAGGGAAAACCCTAGGAAAACCTGCATCAGGTAGGTCGTGCATTGGGTACTTGTCCCACGCCCTTCCGATAGCGGAAGAGGAGTTTGGTGTGGGGACGCAGCATTCCCTACTCCGTGCTCGACGAGTTTAGGAGGCAGCTGGCCGACTATTCCAATGGGAATAGCGAACAACTCTTACCGTATGCCCAAGGTCTGCGACCCCGGAACATACACCTCTCAAAACAGACCGAGGTTCCTCGGCTTGTGGGAACCTTAGTTCAAAAACGGAGAGGAAAAGGCATACCCAAAGGTAGCCCCTTCGTATCGAAGTGGATTGAACGTATATGCTGTATGACACGCCTATAAACGAGATCTACAACACAATAAAATGCGTTAGCTGTCATCCCAACTTCATATATTGATAAAAAATAGTATCACTATAATATCTGACATTGTAATATCAAACGAGTTAGCAAGAACCTTTACAGAAAAACCTCCTCTGACGTGAACTACAGCCAGCCTAGAGATTCTTAATATAAAACGAAACCTGCGGTCTACAGATATCGAACTCGACGAACCCAGAAGTGGCCTAACCACAACACTCGATCAACCATTCAATTCTGTCGAGTTGAAAAGAATTCTTGACATCTCGATAAACTCTTCCCCCGGCCCGAGCAATGTCTTTAACATCTTCCTGAAGCAACTCCCTGACACCGGTATTGATTTCCTATCATCATTGAACAACGATTATCTGGAGAACGGGAATCTTTCCATCGAAGTAGCAAACGGCAATTGTACTCCCTATCCAAAAGACAGCAGTAAAGTATAGACAAACAGCTCTTACATCCACATTATTTAAATTAACGGAAAAATTAGTCAAGAAACATCATCTAACAAAGGTAATTTATCTCACCTCATCAAAGTGTGTTTCAAGAATGTCACTAGACCATCTAACGAGCCTAATAAATGAAATATGCAACTCTCTGATTACTAATCAAAATCTCATTGGCACTTGCCTTGACACGGAGAAAGCATATGGCATGGTGTGGTGGGAGAGAGTTATTTTGTTGCTCGGAAATATTGCAGGTCAGGGCAAACTTATAAAATTCATATCTAACTTCATGTCTAATCGATCCATCAAGGTCAAAATAAAGGACCTTCAGAATACCATATCCAGAATGGTGTCCCTCAGCTCTGTCCTGAGTATCACGCTATCTATAATTGCAATAAACGAAGCTACACTCCATATTCATGCACCACTAAAAACCTTTATTACGATAATATGTAGCGGAAAAAATCCATCTACCACACAGAAATTAATCGAAGATACATTGTGCAAGCTGAACTTCTGGGAAGATAACAATCGATAAAAACTCTCCAAGACAAAATCGGAATTTATCGTCTTCGAACGCTTTTCATTCGAGCCCGATCTGTGACATCATAGCTGAAGCCCACGAAGAGCCATACGCATATAAATTAGCAGGAAACCCTAAAAACCCGACTTCAAAAATTATTTTCAAAAGCCTTCATCTCGACAGGGAACGTCAAAACCTCATACCCAAAACTCCTATCTCTCCGGATCCAAAACCTCCTCTCAAAAATAATCCCTATTCCTCCCGACGTCCTTCAACTTTGTTCTCTCGACAGAACATTAAAAAACCCTAATATTCATCCGACTCTATCCCAAAATTAACACCAGCCCTAAAATATATACCAAACCCATTTACGTGAAAAACTTAGAACTTATAATGACTGCATACATATATACACCGACACCGGGCTATAGTGTAAGGATCCTATGTAGCATTAGCCTAAAAGTGATACAGGACGAGCCCTAGAAAACCTGCATCAGGTAGGTCAGGTACTTGGTACTTGACCCACGCCCTTACGGTGGCGAGAGAGGGGTTTTACGGGTTTTTTCCAGCTCTTTGAGGAATATATATACCAAGATTTGTTGCAGTTAATACATGAGTTTAAAATTCTATAAATAATATATGTCCAAACAATCAAGAATACATTTGGTTTTATTATATATATATATATATATATATATATATATATGCTGCATAGGGGTGCTCTAATTGGAAGCACCCACTGGAGTCTAAGCGTCCCGTTATCAAGATCACAGTAATATAGTTTACATAAATTCTCATTATAGATTAATCAAGAGGCCCACGCTTATTAAAATTAAAATACTAAAAAATTATCAAGAAATTTCTATTATTTGTCTTCATATCTTAAATTTTTTACTTCTGGAATGGTATTCATCTGGAAGCGCTAAATTCTACAAATGAAGTTTGGTACACACAGAACATTATAATCTTACTCACGTGGAGTAAATAAAACCGAAATTTATTGATATGTTCATTTTAACTATGGGGATGAGACACAAATACCACTTATTGGGGCCGGGGTGGAAGGGGTGGAAATTTTCCAACAAGCTAAAACGACATATATTTGCATCGAATAAATATTTTTCGGGGTCTATGAAAGTGATAGTGTATCTCCCGAAGTTGTTTGAGATTAATTTCAACTCCTTTTGGCAGGGAAAGGGGGGGACACGCTGACGGTTTCGGGGGGATAGACGTTGCATAAAAATAACTCGAAAACTACCGAGAATGTAGTCGAATGCGTATTTATGGATGTCTCTTGTTGCTTAATTATGAAATTTAAATTGTCGGTTAAGTTGTAGTCCCTTACCAGGTGTGAGGTAGAGGGGGAAAATAACGTTCTTCGTACATTATTAAACACCTGTAGCGAATTCTATCAAATTTTGTACAGATAATACTTACGACATGAAACATGGTCGATAATACACGCCTTTCACCTATAGAGCTGCTGTATAAAGGGGTGGAATTATAAAGAAACTCTAAATTGTGGGAGAATTTTTTGCTCGTAAGGTACTAGGATATTTTTAACCCTCTTAAGGTACCGGGAGTATTTTGTACACTATTAGGGTACGGAGACTCTTCTTGACTCTTTTAACGTAAAGGAACTAGTTTTGTCTTTCTTAAGGTAGTATTTAGGATTCTATTAGCTTAACGGTCTTAAGGAACCGAAAGTAATTTTGATCTTATTTTTGAATCTCTTAAGCTAATAAATAGTTTTCATTGTTTCAAGTTAGTGGGAATCTTGACACGCTTAGATCATCGTAAGTTTAATTAAAACTCTAAAGTTAGAGCGCGTTTTTTGACTGCATTGGGCTACCGATTATACTTTTTCAAGAGAATTTTTGATAATAGGGAGTATTTATGCTTCTCTAAAAACATTGATGTTTTTGACGAAATTAGCATTGACTTGCATAGGTAGGTTAAGTAACGTCTTGACTAATAGATTAATGTTATGGAATGAAATCTTTTCGGGCTTATATTAATAAATACTCGGGCAACGCCGGGCACCCAGATAGTAAGTAATAATGAAAAGCATTTATCGCCACTGCACTATTCGCTAAGTTCGAATAAATACACGATTTAACTTCTAGGACAAAAGAAAAATAATATTCGATGACAAGCTATAAATTGGCGGGGTTTCTTAGTTTCGTTATAACTCGGATACTTTTGGAAAGGCTAACGTACTCGGATTTTCCCAGGTAGATCCTCAATAGAGGTATATCAAGGTCCATTAACAGGTCCTAGTTTTTACATAATTGCAGCGACGACTGTTTGTCGTATTTGACTTGTTTGCAATGAATGTTCTCATTTTATTTCAAATGGCTTACAAGGGATACTGATATAAGTGCGGATAATGATCCACAGAAAGCACAAGTAATCAGGCTACAGTCCTATTCTGACTTTTTGTTCATATTGCTCCTTTTTAGAGTGTGAGAACTATGCGCTCGTATTGCGCTTCGTTGAAACTCGTTCATCTTGGGAATTACAGCGCTGTTCACGATACCTCATTCATAGTCGAGATATGCAAGCAACGATTAATTGTTAGTTTGTAATCTCTAAATCAAACAACGATGCTCTGCAAATCAACAATATAGTAATAATCAGTTCACAGCTCAGAATTTTTGTGTTCAAATTAAAACGCGTAATTAATTATAAATTTACCGATTAGTATAATTTGTATTATTTTCATATTAATGTTTTGAAACACGTGCCGTGTAACAATAACCCAAATGTATGCAGCCTGTAAGAGATCACTCAGAGGTTAACACTGGACACATGTAAAATTATAAAAGTGATAACTCCTCTTAGACAGCTCTAAGGACTCAGTAATCTCTTTTATGAGTTTTATATTTGATTATATTACTTTCAAATTATGAATTTACCAATAGACTAGCAATGGACAGAACATTCAATATCCGTTTTATAAAATTCAAGATATTTTCATACAACAATAATTACATTGGTCTCTCTGCTTTTAATACAGATATCTCAAAGATATTACAATACTGTCAGATTTCGCACTCACACATAATCACATTAGACACAAATATTCTGAACTACAATATGTTTAAAATTTTCTATTCCCGTCTGCGAAATAGATGTTGCCTGGACTCAATTTTGGTCATCACTTGGTATCTGTCGGTAGTGGTTCCTCTAACCTTCGTCATGAACCCTTACGAAGTACTTAGTTATTGTTAATTTTCTGTCATTGGCTCCCTTCTTTTATACCAAGACAAAGAAAATGAGTGGAAGGTTTGACGAGAGTGTGTTGGATCGATAGTGTTTGGTGAGTTGTTGAATTTAATTAGCTCCACAGTTGGGCGACATAAATGATGTGGTGAGGAGTTGAATTTTATTTAATTATGCCTACCACCACAATTTGGTGCTATAAATAATGTGGGGTTTAACTCTTTCTAATATTAATGAAAGGAGTAAATTTTCAACGTAACACATTAGTATTTTAATTAATATCTTGTATACGCAACTCCTAATGCAGGGTTCATTGATAAAGGGGTTGTAATTTAAATAAAATTATATAGTTTTCTATTAATACATTGCTCATTCAACAAAACATAAAATTTTTATGGAAAGTATTTGGTAATCGATATAGCTGTAACAAAAGAATGAGTATTTATATATCTCAGGGGAGTCAATGGTTTAAATTAACATAACAATTGTGGAAATAAAACTAAGGTCCGAAGGTATGAAACGTAACCGCTTACATATAACGTGCAGGTACCAGGCGACACATCAGGTGGTGGTCTCGAGTAGGTTCCAATTACTGCTTCTAGAAGCGTTTAGTTGCCCGCACCCGACGTTGACGATTGAAAAGTGAGTTAATTACATAGTTGTTCTGAGTAAGAAGTTTTACAGAAACAGCCGTATGCTTATACGGCATAAGCATACACAAGATTAAGAATAATAATTTAACAATGAGACACGTCCCTAAGAAGTCATAGGCAACGAAATAGTAAATTCGACTTCACGTCAGAAGCGGGGCTGACGGAAAAATGGCGATCTGTTTCCCTGTCTCATAGTATTTTTTTTTCACCTAGGTCCTGTCCTGTTTCTACGTTTTCCTATCTAAGCGGACACGTGTTCCTTTTATTGTTGCCGTATCCTTTCGTCTTAACTTACAACTTTCTTTGTGAAGAGTGTTATCAATACGTATTCAGTAGTGTGTTTATACCAAAGCCTCCTTTGTCCTAATGGGTTCTCTTGGACACCAAGGTTTCTACCCAGTTTGTTGTAGGGGTTGTAAAACTCTCGTGATTCTCTTATCAGCAAAGCTCACGGAAGCTTGTTTCCAGGTTAGAAATATTGTTTGATTCTCGACTGGTCGATGTGCAAACTTCTTGCGCCTTATTCCGGTCATGAATTTATTCATTATAACTGGCCAATAATAGGAAACGTATATTTTAACTGCATCTTATGAATTTCTTTCACTTTTATCCTTCGAATAGCAATTTTAAAGAAAACAAATCAGGTGTTGTATATTAATTTCATATTTCCAATAATCATTCAAAAGACTAATATAATTAATTAATATATTTATGATGTAAATTAGTGTCAAAGAATCTTCGTCGAGATCCACTAAACGTATTTCTTTAAATTCTAATGACTCTGTAAACTATAAATAAATTAATTTCTGTTTTATTTAAGCGGTACATTTAAAACACAACATATTGCTTACAACCCTATTGTTTTACAAGTTAGCATAATTAATTTACAGTACAATTATTATCAAATTTTGTTTTATTGATGCAGAGAAAATTTGTTAGTATGGTTGGCTGCAAATGAGATGAAATTGATTAATGTCTCTTTAATTTAAAAATAATTATTGTGTATTAGAACAATATTATTTTATGAATACTCATAATTATAATCAGTATTAATCAAGTTGGACCTGACTTGACACGATATATCACAGTCAGAATTCTAATTAACCAAAAGATAACACAATTATGCTCTCTTTTGGTAACACTAAAAATTAAATGTTTTAATACCTTATCGACTATATCTTAACTTAATTAATATTAGAACATACTGAAAAAATATTGGTAAATGAGGATATAACCAATATCCGATTCTTAAATTTTTAATTTAATTTGGATTTTTCTGAAGGATTCGTTGTTTTATAAAAATTAATTGTAATCTATGCATAAAAATTATCATATTTTATACATTTATTGAAATATAAATAAAATTTCTGGTTTTATATAAAGTTTATAATAATTTATATTCGTTAATGGTTTTCCATTTCTCTTATCTTGAAGATAGAACTGAATTTACTTTTACATTACCAATCATTTCTAAACAAATTGTGTCTGTAATAATTATAAATTCGGTTGAGCATGGAAAAATAATATATTTTCAAATTAATTGGTAGTAATGGAAAATCGTCTTCTTGACAAGGAATCGAACACAGCACCTCCACTGATTTCGTCGTTAATTGAATTTGATAAGATTTCGGGATACATTGCTCTGAATCCAGAAATATTTTCGGCAATACATGCATATGGCCCCGCAATATTTCAGTATTGCTGGGAAACGTTTTCAGCATTTTAAGTACTAGCCGGTGTGTTACCGAAAATACGAAAACATAGCCGAACCACAATAGTTCTCAGACCTCACCTGGATGTCTCTGTAGGCAATCAACTATGTTATCAATTAATATTACACTTTGTTCTCTGTGGAAAATTATTCAGTATTCCACTTCGGTCAAAGGAGAAAAATATTGAATTTATCGTTGAAGTTCGCTCAAATGCATCATTATGGGGCTTTAAGTCGATGGACTATAAATGGAGATCGCCAAATGAAAAAAAAAATGGTTGGCACGCAATAACCAACAAATTTGACATCGGTTATTTTGAAGAAGCCTACAGAAATTTAAGATCCTTTAAATAAGAATAAGAAAAAAGATCATTTCTAATTTTTAAAATTAATATTAACAAATAAAGATGCCTAACTTGTTTATTAATAAGTTTATTTAATTCTTTCGTTAATCCTACGCATACTTCTGGAACTATGTGCGAAAATGAACAATTGTATACTCTGAATAAATACATCACAGATTTATAGGAGTCTCCTGTCGACAAGAATCGAAGGCTGATTGCCAATCCTGTAGTGATCGGTATTGCTTTCCTCATCACCATGTATTTTTTCTCAATCAGAGGCCCAATCTTTCAAAGTCGCCCTTCGACATTCTGGTGAAGTTTTTAAATAAGAAAATGTCAAGAATTAATTAGTTGATTAAATTGTGAAGTGTTTGTTTAAATATGGTCGAATCCAGGTTATTCTCTTCTTTAATTGGTTGAAATTTTTATCACAATTATTGCTGCGCTAATAAGCACTGCATTTTCGTGCATAATATTGTACTACGTGTACGCAGAAAATTCCCGGGTTACAGTGTGGCCGAAATATTGCCGAGATATGGCTGGCATAATTGCTGGCAACACATTGCCAGAAATGTTTCCGGGACATAGTTTACTAAAATATTGCCGGAAAAGTGCAATTTTTTAAAAATCTTAATTAAACCAATAAAAGTAATGGTGGTATCAGAGTAAAGGCACAAAACCTAACGCCACTAATGTTGGCATGACACAATTCGTGAACCCACGAGAATGTTCTAGACTCGGCAGAGCGTGGTACGAAACAGGTAAATAGACTTAAACTTTTTCGGTAGGTGTTAGTTAGCAAATCAGAGAGAACAGATAAATAATTAAGTTAGTAGTTGTTTTTGGAGTGTGTTCAGAGAGCGATTAAGTGAGTGAAGTGACGCTTATTACATTTCTTTGGTTGTGAGATTACTAAAGGTTCAAAGCACGTGTGAGGCAGTGTTGTGTTCGTTTATTATTATAATTTTTTTTAGAATTCCAGACTACATGAGGGTAATCCACGTGGTGGCAACTCCCTTTTAATAGTATAAGCGAAGGGTTAACCAGGGTCCCCGGGATATGCTTTACGAATCCAACCCAACATTCCCCTAAAAGTGATGTAAGACAAACCCTCTCCATGAATTGGTGGTATTAAATGAAATAGTAATATTTTAGTTAATATTCACCTATTGTATTTAAACCTGACTTTTTTGTTTCAAGTTTCAGTAAATAGTTTGGATGTCCCTGATGATTGGGAAGCAATAATTGTGCCCATTTTGAAATTGGGATACCATTGTGGAACGGGTAACTATACACCAGTGATTCTCATTCCCGGTGTGTTCAAGCTGGTCGAAATCCTACATACGCTTATCACCAAAACCTCTAGAAGGAAATAGAGTGGCACGGATTACAAAACTGATTATTCCTGTGAAAGTTAATCAATCACAGTTCGGCCAAATCTTTCATACGCGATCTATAAGAGAAGTAGATAAGTCGCTGAAGTGATTGATTTTTCCAAAGCGTTCGGCGTAGTTCGCCACAACTTTCTCCTCGAGAAGTTAAAAATTACGGGTATTAACAGAAGATTCTTAGCTTAGATTAGTAAGTTTCGTAAGGATCTGAAATTACAAGATATAATATATTAAGAACTACTTACAACAATTTAAATACTTCGGTAGGACAAGGGGAAATCAGTCTTGTTATGTTTCAAGCGTAAGCACACAAACAATGACACGTGACACGGAGTAAATTAATTCAATTTTTTTGTATATATATATTGATTTAAAGTCTTATTACCAAAACAGTTCTCAATTTACCTAAACAATATGTCGATAGAATGAAAGAAATTAAAAGTACAGAAATTAACTCTGATTGACAATTTAAAAGACAATTTAAAACGAAATCTGACTTTTATCCTTTAATTAGCGTTTACAATCAATCACTAGTTTTGGTTTTGTTACTTACATACTGTCCATCTGGTACCAGTATTCTTTTTGGTTTCGGAAGTACACTATTGCAAAATTATACACTGATTCTAAAATGTCGACTCACAGATTTTACACTATTGAAGTCAAAATTGATAGGCTCCCAGGAACTCGGATGACCCTCCTGAATGTCCGCTATCTGATGTCTGCTTGCCTTACAGTAATCCTATGATACGTAGATTTATTAGTCTTTTACTGAATTGGTCTTAAACTGCAACATAGCTCCTTGAAGATTTATTGTTACTGTTAATTCTTTCGGAGCGAACTAACTTTTCTTTAGCTCCTTTCTGAAGACTTAAAAAAACTGTCTTCCTTTCCTGGCTGACTATAGACGTAAACTGTTTCCTGGCTGGCTATAGACGTAAACTGTTAGATTTTCACGCGCGCAAACGCCATTTTGACTTTTCAACAAAAGCAGATGAGCTTACTTTTCCATTGTCGCTTTGTTCGATCAGGCCGCTATAATGGATTTATCAAACAATTCAAATTTTATGTCCAAACAATTAATGGCCTAATTAATTGGCATTACAATATATATATATATATATATATATATATATTCTATAAGTGTATAAATTAGAAAATGAGCAAACCTATAATGATAAATATCTGGGCGTAGCTGAATAAAAACCTAAACTGGAGTGAGCATTATTAGTAAAGTGACGGGTAAACGATGGAAGGCGCTTCATTTTATTAAAGGGTTTCGAAGAAAAGTTCTAAGGGAGCGAAGGAAAAGCTATCCGATCCTTGATTAGACCCATTACGGAATACACGAGGGAGGGGGTTTGTGCTGGGAGCGAAAATAATAAGGCATTTGGTAAGGAACAGGTTAGGGAGGCTAAAATATGTCGTATATCTCTGAAAAAAGGACCTCAAACATAGGAATCATGTTTTTAAAAGAAAAAAATCCACTATTTGTAATTTTTTTAAAAAGTACATAAACCGGCCAACTTGGAGAGAAGTACAGAAACTTACAAGCCCACCAAATTATGAAATTGTGACGACTGGTTGAAGATTAAACAAAAAGAGAAAAAAATTACAGGGAAAAAAGTACTAAGGAGAAAAGTAAGCCAGAAACACAGTTCAGGTAAATTGCTTTATGAAATTTGAGCAGGTTTTAGGAATATAATAATTAGGATGCTTTAATTATGGAATAGTGAACTGCTGTTAAAAGTTTTCAATTCAGTACAAACGAAGTATAATTAAAGGATTATATTGAGATAGTGAAGTGATGTGAAATGACGTCATAAATTGTGCTACTAATAAAGTACTCTGATACTAGTGAGTAATTTAAATTTTAAATAAACAGAGAAAGTAAAATACAGACATTGTTAAAGTTTTTTTCCTGTGTTGTAATTTAATTTAATGATAGGCATAAAGTTTATCTTTAATTATAGCTGCTACCAATTTTAAGCTTAATTACAGTCAATGAATTCATCCATAAACGAGTACTTAAAATGGAAATAATATTTAATTACTTATTTGCACATTATAGTGTATACAGAAGTAAAAGAAAGTGGAATATTAATTGTTGGTAATAATTTAAGAATATTATGGAATCTACACAACTAATACAACTTCACTGTATTGGTAATTAGATTTTGCCATTGTGACTAATTCTTACCTACGAAAAGAATGAAGCAATAGTAAAAAATATAACCTATGAATTGCGCTTATTTTGAAACCATCTCCAAGTGTTTGTATAATTTTTATGCTCGTATGATATTTATATCGTTAAATAATTATGATTCAGTTTATAAAACAAAAAGAAACATTTTATTCATTTTACTAAAAGACTGATAGATGACATACTCAAATTTATATTTTTATTCTTATCTAATAAATAAAGCAGAGCGTTTGTTTGTATATATGTATATATATTTGTATGTTCCTTATACAAATCTACACCTGTGGAGCAAATTTCACCAAATTTCGTAGACGGTGTTATTTGCGACCAGGAAACAACACTGTCGGGGTGAGACGCGTCTACCACCCCCACAAGCGGGGGTGGTCAATGACTTCAACCCCCTTCGGCATGGGAGGTGAGCAGATGTAAAGGGATAGGGTTCGAGGAGCGTTACATAAAAATAGCGCAAATAGGAGTCATATCGGGGGTTATAGATAAAATGACACATCTCGGGCAACACCGGGCACCACCCCCCCCCCCGCTAGTAATAAATAAAGCAGAGTGTTTGCTTGTATTTATGTATGTATGAATATATGTTCCTTATACAAATCTATTGATGGAGAAAATTTCACCAAATGTCGTACACGTGTTCTTTGCGAGCAGGAAACAAACTTTGATGGGGTGAGACGCGTCTACCACCCCCACCCAGCGGTGGACGGGGGTGGAAATATTCAAACATGCTAAAATAGCCCATATTTGAGTCGTATAGATAGTTTTAGGTGTCAAGTGATTGATAATGTTTCTATCGATGTTATCTGAGTATAATTTCAACTCCTTACGGCATGTAAAAGGAGCACCCTTAGGGATGGAGATGGACGGGAGTAAAATAAATTTCCAAATTACAACCGAAATTAGAGACAAATACAGGATTAAGAATGTCGCTGAGTTTAATTATGACATTCAATTAGAGATTTAAACCTGGAGGACGAGGGCGTAAATTTTGAAACATGAAATCATGGCAGATATTAGTGTGGAATAAATATTTTTCAGTTTTAATTAGATTGATAGCATTTATACCCATATTATTTGTGTAAAATTTCAACCCCTTGCAGCATGAGGGGAAAGCACGCTTAGGGGTGGGGGTGGAGGGAAGTTACAAGAAAATAACTCTACCACAACTCAGATTCGATTCAAATCGAAGGTAATCGATGTCGCTAAGTTTATTTATGACAATATGGGCATCGTTGGGGGTGGGTTGGGGTGGAAGAAGTTGCGTGGCGGTGGGTGGAGGGGGTAGGAATGTTAAAACATGTTAACAGGACGTTTTTTACGTCAAATAAATATATTTCGGGATCAATGAGATTAATAATATTTCCTTACATGTTTTCCGTGTATAATTTCAACCGATTTCTGGATTAGTAAGGGAGTTCCCCTTAAACGGGGGGGTGGGGTGGAGTGGCATTACATAATAATGACGCAAAAACAATCGAGATTGGAGTCAAATCCGGGGTAATGGATGTCAATGAGTTTAATTATGACATTCGACTAAACGTTTAACTCCCACAAGGAGGCGTTGACAGGAGTGTACGTTTTCAAACATGTTAAACGGTCGTTATTTGTGTGGAATAAATATGTATCGGAGTCAATGACATTGATAGTGTTTCTACCGATTTTGTTTTTAATTTCAACCCAATTTGGGCATGAGAGTAGAAAACTCTTTTAAGTGTTAGGGGTGGAGTTAAATTACATAAAAATAACGCAAATCAATCGAGATTGAGGTTGCTTCCTGGATTATGGATGTTTCTGAGATAAATTATGACATGCAGTTGCGTGGGGGCTGAACGGGGATTAAAATTTCCATACATGTTGATCGGTCAATATTTGCGTCTAATAAATAATTTACTGTTTTATTTAAATTCATAATATTTCGGTATATATTCTCTGCGTATAATTTCAACCCCCTATTGGCATGGGAGGGTTTCACGCCTTGGGGTAAGGGTTTGGTGAAGCGTTACATGAAAATAACGTGTGTATGTCGAGACACGAGTCAATTCAGGTGTTATGAATGTCGCTGAGTTTCATTGAGCCAAACTGGGTAACGCGCGAGGGGGGTGTTTGGGCGGGGATAATAATTTTTAAACAATGTAACCAGCCGGTTTTTGCGTGAATAAATACTTTTTGTTAAACCAAAAGTAGCGGGGCTGGAAATTTTCTAACCTGTTCAAACGGCGATATATTCTTCGAATATTTCAGGGTCAATGCGTTCAATCCCCTTCTGAATGGGAGGTGAACACATTTAGGGTTAGAGGTCGAGTTGCGTTACATAAAAATAACGCAAAAGCTACCTAGATTGAAGTCAAATCGGGGCTAATGGATAAATGATATCTCGGGCAACGCCGTAAATTTAATAAGGAAGGGAATTAAATTTAAACACATACGCTTTGTACATTAATTTCCACATCTAATTCTTGAGTTACAGAGTCCATTTCACTCGTTCGAGCCGAAATATGTTTGTCCATTATCAATAACTGATAACTCTTGTGTCCTTATTCGAAGGTAGCATTTAACATGTGCTCCAACTTACTCGCAGTGTATCCTAATGTATATAATTATAGTCCCACAAATTTTTTGTTTCTATATCATTATTTCTCTTCGCCGTTACTTCACAATTTTCCTCCGTCTTACGCGAATTTGAATTTCTTCACATTTCTGCACATGTGTTGTCGCAGTTCCATGTTTGACTTTTCTGCATCTTGGTATGTAATTTACCTTGATATAATTATTTCCTGGTCACTCACATTTCACGAGAAATGCCCCTGTTTGTTAAACAAGCCATACACTTCCAAATTGCTTCGTTAATTTCCTCCCTCTTTCCTTTAACGCATCCTATGACGTACCAGCTGTTGCAGCAATTTCTAATGACCCTATTTGATAAGAGTTTTACTGTATGCATCGCAAGCCAAGCTCTCAACGCTTGCAATGATAATTTAAGTCTGGCCGCCGCTGTCCACTTGGACTTTTCCCTTCAGTGGTTTCCGCCCCGCACGAGGAAGTTTGAGTGGTCTGTATCCCCATCCTTACCCGGTAATTTTCCAAGGCACAGAGCAACGTAAATGCTTCAAGACCGGAAAGTTCTTCACGACGACCTCCATACAAACATATAGTTAATCAAGAATCTCGTCGCTTCAAAACGAAATTATGTGCAACAAGATTTGAGATAGCACAATAACGAATGTGTAATGTACGAAAATTATGAATACGACAAGAAGTAATGTTAAAAATATAAAGTATGAATTGCGCTTATTTTGAATCCATCTCCAAGTGTATAATTTGTATAGTTTTTCTGCTCGTATATTAATAATATGGATTAAATAACCATGATTCAATTTATAAAACAAAGAGAAACATTTTATTGAATCTATTATTTAATTTTGTACAGAAATGGAATGATTTATATGAACGTTAATATTTTATGCAAAATTCGTTATCCCATATATATTGTAATGAAATAATGAATTGCTTTAAACAATTGATCAAAATTTATAATGGACGCCTATCGGGTGATAACATTGAAGTTTCCCTAGTTGCGTTAAATATATAATCGCTGAAGTTATATAAAAAAATACATTCAACACGCGTTTCTCTTTCCTGGTATTCCTGAACTTTTAAAGTTCCTCTTAAAGAAAGGTTCGCTCGACTTCCAACGAATCGAATTATCGAGCTATTTCTGTACTTTCCGTATCCTTTAAAATCAGATAATATCTTACACAAAAAAAATTCACTTGGTTAGCACAATTGCCTTCAATGAATTATATTATGTATAAACTACTAAAACGTTTGTTTTGGTAGATAAGATACATATTTTAAGTAAACATATTGATCTTCGTTTTTCTTCTTACATTCACAGACGCATCAGAAAAATAAGACTTTTATGAAAAAATACAAATGCATTTGTATTTAAAAAAATACTTATTAAAAAGTGGTAAACGTGGACGGAAATGTATTTTAGCTCCGCTTTATCCATAATAGGAAGCTGGTTCCATTAACAGAAAACAAAAGTGCACCACGTAACAGACCGTACGACATTTCCGGTATACGCATAGATGAGCCTACCAAGTAATTTCGGAAACGATAAAAGCTCATAATTCACAGCAGAGTGCTGCATTTTTTTTCCCCGTTCAAATAAAATTTAAAAAGGGTCGAGAAATTAAAGATATGCATTAGTTTAATATATTTTATGTTGATAAACATAGCAATGTACTTCGTTTAGTAGCAATTTAATGGTTATCGAACTGGTAAAACAGCTAGAATAAATTTTATGTCCAGGTTTATATTATAAAATAGTTCTCTTAACGTAAATAAATTTAAACAGAGTCCAATTTTAAGTATAGTTATGGCACGTACGTTACAAAGAAATAATAGTCATCGGTCTAACATTAATAAAAAGTAATCGGAAAATATATTTTTACTACTGGATTGTACGCTTCTGTCCTTGTCAGTGGACTCTCACCAAACGGGAAGGAAACAACAAACAGACAAAATAACTGTACCCAGAAAAAGACTCACTCTGTTTTTTAGGGTAACAGGCTACATGAGGGTAATCCACGTTGGGCAACTCCCCTTTAATAGCATAGGAAGGGATTTGAAAGGGGGGATGCGGAGGGGTACAGGAAGGTGGCCAAGGATTAACTAGGGCCCCCGGGCTATATGTTAAAGATCCTACCTGGCATTCGCCTAAAAGTAATGCAGGGAAAACACTAGGAAAACCTGCATCGGGTAGGTCGGGCATTGGGTACTTGTCCCACGCCCTTCCGATAGCGGGAGAGGAGTTTGCTGTCGGGACGCAGCATTCCCTTCTCCGTACCTAGACGAGTTTAGAAGGCAGCTGGCTGAATATTCCAATGGGAATAGCGAACAATTCTTACCGTATGCCCAAGGTCTGCGACCCCGGAACATACACCTCTAAAAACAGGCCGAAGAGCCTCGGCTTGTGGGAACCTTAGTTCAAAAACGGAGAGGAAAAGGCATACCCAAAGGTAGCCCCTTCGTATCTCTCCTAAAAGGTTCTGCCTGCGAGAGAAAATCCCTCGCAGGTTACCTGCGAGAGAATCCTCTCGCAGGCTTTCACTATTCCCAAAGGTACATTTTTTTTAGGGCAACAGGCTACATGAGGGTAATCCACTTTGGGCAACTCCCCTTTAATAGCATAGGAAGGGATTTGGAAGGGGGGATGCGGAAGGGTAAAGGAAGGTAGCCAAGGGTTAACTAGTGCCCCCGGGCTATTTTTTAAGGATCCTACCCGGAATTCGCCTAAAGGAATGCAGGGAAAACCTTACAAAAACCTGCATCGGGTAGGTCGGGAATTGGGTACTTGTCCCACGCCCTTCCGATAGCGGGAGAGGAGTTTGCTGTGGGGACGCAGCATTCCCTTCTCCGTGCCTCGACCAGTTTAGGAGGCAGCTGGCCGATTATTCCAATGGGAATAGCGAACAACTCTTACCGTATGCCCAAGGTCTGTGACCCCGGAACATACACCTCTCAAAACAGGCCGAGGTGCCTCGGCTTGTAACCAAAGGTACATGAGAACTAAATATATTATATAAAATGTAAATTATCTTATAACTGCGAGGGCCGAATTTATACGGTTTTTGGGAGTTACGGGCTACTTGAGGATTATTTACGCTATGGCACCTACCCTTTAATCGCAAAGAGGCGGTTGTCGAAGGAAAGGCAAGGTATCCAAAGGTTAACTAGAATCCCTAGGCTAAACCCACCAGGCATTCGTTGAAAAGTGATTTCCTATAGGCAGTTTCTTGGTACTTGTCCCACGTCTTTCCGACAACAGATCAAGAACACCTTTTCCAATTCCATCCCAAGACCAGTTTGGCAGGCAGAGAGAGAATAGCGTATTATAAATATGTCTATCATATTCAGTGATTCATTTTTATATATTAATTCCTTAATTAAACTTAATCTATATATAAATGAATGTGTATCTGTCTGTCAGTGTGTGTCTTTGTTCCCAATGTATTCCTGAACCCTTCAGCCCATTGCGAAGAAACTATGGCGAGTTGATGTGCGCATTCCTAGGAAGGTTTCTGTCAGCCTTTTGAATCGTTTAGAATGTCCCTTGTGGTGAACGGGAGTGAAATTTAAAAGCATGCTAAAACGGCCATTATTAGAGACGAATAATTAGTTTTCGGGGTCGATGAGAATAATAGTTTCTCTCCAGTTTTTTTTTGTGAATAATGTCAACCCCTTTCAGACAGAATTAAACTGGGATTTTTAGCAGCACTAAGGAAGTTCAGGGTCGTTACATAAAAGTAACACGAAACTACGGAGATTGGTGTCAACTGCAGGGTTATATAAACCAATGAGTTCAATTCTGACATTCTCTATCAGTTAATCTGTAGTTAAGCCCTTAGATATCGGGTGGGGAATGAAGTGGGTGAAATGCCGTTATAGAATGAGTGATGAGTAAACATCTGAGACTGATGTTGAAACTGGAGTTATGCAAGTCAGTCTGTTTCATTCTGGTTGTTTAAGTTGTAGTTCATCCCATTGGAATTGTGGGTGGAATGGGACGAAACAAATTTTAGTGTACAGTCTTAAACACGTAGAGCAATTTGCAGCAAATTTTGTTCACGTGTCATTTACGATCCAGGAACAGGTGCTAAGACACTCGTGTGCCCTCTAGGAGGTGGCTTTTAAAAAATTTTTCAACTGTTATTATTATCGTCGAATTAAACGCTTTTAGGGTGGCTGTATTTGGTAGTCATTATAGAATTTTTAAGTGTCTAATTTCAACGCAAAAAGCCAAGGGAGATAGTACCCGTACTGGTGGCGGTGGAAGGGGTTTACATAAAGAATAATACTATAAATACAGACATTTTTGTCGATTCCTGGATTGTAGGAGTCGCTGATTTTAATTCTCGCATTAGCCATGGTGGTTATGAAATTTTATGTTCCTTGCCGTGCAGGTGGACGTGATTGACAAAAAGTTATCATGAGTTTTTGACCGTCTTCAGGTATCAGGTGTTTTGTTTTTATCATCAAATGGTACCAGCTATAGTTTGGTCCCGCTGTGGTTAGAGAATTTACTTCTTTAAAATTCCGGGAATATATATATATTTATTTAATTTAGCGAGTATTTGTGATTTTTAATTCAGCGTAGTTTTAGAAGTCTCATTTTATGTAGTAGGAGAAAGTTAAAGTACCGTCACTCGTCATACTGGTTTACTTGAAGTAACGTGCCGGGTAATTCGTTAGAGAAGGGGAACGTAAATGGGCAAATGTTCAAAACACTGACGCTATTGATGCTGCTTAAATGAAATATTTGCCATGAAGTTAGTGTCGAATTAGTTCCTTCTTCGGGATAATTTAAATAAATACCCGAGAAACTTCGGGCACTCAGATAGTAAACAATTAATTTACATCAATTAACACTTCTTTAATTTTTTCTCTAAGCAGCATAATTAAACAGTCGGTAAAATACGCACAAATATTTAGATAAATAACGTCACTGGCAGTAGTTTAGGTCCCTCAGGTACTGCATGATATATTTGACCCTTGTATTAGCTGTTTACTACTACAGTCACCTCACTGAATTCTTAAATTAATTGCCTTTATTTGAGGAAGTGTCTTTCAGCGTCTACAACCAATAGTTTGCCATTATTTTGTGTAGTAATACTAATTAAATTTTCTTCTATCAAATATTAATCATAATATATAGACTTGAGTCAATCCAATGTTGTCTTCTATGTTTTTTCTGGTCTGTGTACACTTCAGTCACTCACTGTGCTCTGATTTTATACACTGAAAATTACACTAGATCATCCAGTTTTCTTATTAAATGATACATAAAATATTATTTAGAAATTGTAAATAATTACTTACAATTTAAAATTACAGATGATTAAGAATTCATGTAATTCATACACTTTGTTTTGTTAATAAACATAATTTTCTGACATAACGCCCTGTATTTACTTTTATCATAATTTTGTGAATGTCAGATATTTTTTGTCATCATTTCTACGTATAGGTTTATTTATTTGTGTAAGTTCGAGCCACTGTTTTAAAATGCAAGTAAAATATTAAACTCTATCTGAGAGGAATTTCGCGGTATTATATCAACTTAAAAGCGTCAATTCAAATCTCTTTTACAAAGAGGTGAAACAAAAAAAATCGGGGTTTGCTTACATAACGTCGGCATTCAGTCGCTGTATTTTTCCGGTCGACGGGCGGCTTCAGGAAATGGCAAACGGCAAGCGTTGGTGTTCCTACCGGTTTCCACATTGCTTCAAATCTTTCTCTGAAAGACCTGTGATTCATAAACTTTTGTCTTTGTTTCTCTTGGTACAGTGAATTAATGGTATCCTATCCCTCTGCAATTGCTTATGGAACTATCAATTTATGTCACATCCCTAATATCGATCTAAAAGGAGAAACCCCTAGACAGATATATCTCTGGATTTTTATATCACTCAGTTTGAGTTAAAGATAATATTATATTAACGAATCGTAAATAACCGAAGCACCTTATAATTTTTTTTTAGGGTAACAGGCTGCATGAGGGTGATCCACATGGTGGCAACTCCCCTTTAATAGCATAGGAAGGGATTTGAAAGGGGGGATGAGGAAGGGTAGAGGAAGGTAACCAAGGTTTAACTAGGACCCCCGGGCTATAGTTTAAGGATCCTACCCGGCATTCGCCTAAAAGTAATGCAGGGAAAACCCTAGAAAAACCTGCATCAGGGAGGTCGGGCATTGGGTACTTGTCCCACGCCCTTCCGATAGCGGGAGAAGAGTTTGCTGTGGGGACGCAGCATTCCTTTCTCCGTACCTCGACCAGTTTAGGAGGCAGCTGGCCGACTGTTCCAATGGGAACAGAGAACAACTCTTACCGTATACTCAAGGTCTGTGTTCCCGGAACGTACACATCTCAAAACAGGCCGTAGTTCCCTGGCTTGTGGGAACCTTAGTTCAAAATCGGAGAGGACCCTTATAAAAATCCTTATCGTGCATTGATAAATAAAATTGATCCTTAAAATATACAGAGAGGTAAAGTTCATGTGGTGACGACGTTTGTTTGTATGAGTCGTGTACATAGACGTGAAAACTCGTCCCAATATTCATCCAAAACTTAATTCTCAAGCATAACATAAAGAAATAAGGTACAATTACAATTTCTAAAAATTCCAATAATGTAAAAATATTTAGCACCTCCAAGAAATGTATAAAATGGAAGTTAAAATTTGTTACCTTTAAACACAGTTAAAACCAATTTACAAATCTGTTCATTAAATGACATGTACGCATTGGTTAAAATTCAAAGAGTTGTGGATAAATGTGAACAATGGTAAATATAATTGAACTCGTGAATTAAGAGATGTTGAGTTAGTTTTTATTGTTTTGTGTTAATAATTGTTTTCTTTGCCTGTATTCACGTCCTCGTCATCAACTAACTTTTCTTTGACACAAATAGAAAAAATGTTTAGCAGTTAACACATTACACTAAACCTTATTTATATTTTCACCTGATTTATGTTCTAGTAAAAGTTTACACACATCTGAATAAAATATTATATCGGGTTAACGATTTATTACTACACGACGTTTGAATGACGTGCGTGCCACCGTCCTCAAGTGAATAGCGGTTACAGATTTAAATTAACTGGTTAACCTTGTCGTTCTCATCTTTATTTTTTTACAACACAGAATAAATAATTTTCCAATCGGGTTAAAATATTGCTGTATTCCTCGAGTGGTTTGTTTTCATATGATTAGTAAGTGACCATGGACGGAATATCCTTCATCTCCACAATTGTCTCATCACAGACATCAAAAAGAATTAACGAGTGGTTTTAAACAATTCATCAAATTTATAATGGACGCTAATCAGGTGATAAAATTGAATTTTCCCTAGTTGCGTTAAATGTATAATCGCTGAAATTATATAAAAATACATTCAACACGCGTTTCTCTTTCCAGATATTTCTGGTCTTTTAAATTTCCTCTTAAAGAAAGGCTCGCCTTCCAACGAATCGAATTATAGAGCTATTTCTGTACTTTCCGTATCCTTTAAAATCAGAGAATTTTATACACAAAAATTCACTTTGTGCAGAAGTGACGAATAACAATGTATTCAAGCAATGCAAACTAATTAAATGATCAATTCTGGCGATAAACTAAAAGCAGCTGAAACATTTGCTGGTATTTTAAAAGAATTTGAAACAATATTAATAATAAACAGAAGGTATTATTTTTCCATCAAACCTAGCAGCTTTTAATATAAAGTAACCATAGAAGAGGGACGATACATTTTAGTTATCACAATGGGAAATCATTAATTGTGGGGTGCCTCAGTACTTAATTTTATTAATATCATTATTCCATTGTCTGTTTAAGATATTAATAAGGATTAGACCCCATAAAATATAAGTTATAAGTGGATAACAGAAATGAAATAATATAAAAGTTATTAAAACACTGGAAAAACAAAATGTGTAGCTTAGTGAAATGTTAATACTTGACATATAAAACCAAGTTAGTCGCCAAAAAGTAATAACATTGTTAGAGATAACTTCTCACGTGTCTCATTTAACCTTGGTATTATTATTCTGCATATTAATGCAGAAATTATAATCCACAATAACAACAATGAGACGCTTAGGCCCTCACAAAAGGCATCACTTATTTCAGAAATAGATTATAATTTTTATTGTTACGCAGAATATAAATATTGCTTACCGTTATTTACATTTAACGGTTAGTATCATAAATTTCATTTACTGAACTCTGGCGTATATATTCTTTGATCTATAAATATTGGTATAATTGATATTTTAGCGAAGAAGCGGGCCGCCCAATTATTAAATCATTTTTTATTGGAATCGGAGCACAAGTTCGCAGCGAGTCGGACATTGTAAATTCTGATCCTAACATTTTGGCCCCGCCGTGTTGGGAATACATGATGCGTAGATGCCAAAATACAAGTCAAGGGATCAGGAGGGTCGCTTGAGAAAATTTCACCCAGCGAACATTAACCTTCAAATATTTCGAAGGGCACCTTCCTCCACAACTCAGTACTGGGCTTCGTGAATTAAACATTTTAAAATGATTGGCGGGGAAAGGTCAGATGATATGGATTCCATCCCTGTGGTGGTAACAGAAATTGTAGGGCTCAGATGAGACGCGACCTCGGGAGGCAGTATAAGATCACAACAAAGAAAGAAAGGTTGGTTAACGAAGACAGAGAACAGGAGAGTATTTGATCAATATCAGAGAAAAAGACAGAGAGGAAGGTTAGAGAAGAGCATTTTGACATATTCGTCGTAGAAACCGAAGCTTAGACTGTGCATGGACTCGCACAGTTCTTTCTATCATTGCTTTCTAGGAAGAGAGAGAGAGAGAGAGAGAGAGAGAGATAGAGAACGCATCCAAATGAAGCCGCAGATATGAGAAGATCCACAACCAATGAACCGGAGTTCATTGCCCGACTTCAAGACTACGTGTCGCAGAGCAGGAAGGAAGCTAATGGATCCTTGCACACAGCGCCTGAAATTCCGAGACGAATTCCTTAGCCAGCAGGTATCTGCCGTCCATACTCCTGCTCCTTGCCGACGATAGAAAAACATTCAGGTTTGTCTGTAATTCCGCATCAAGATTTCTGCTACACGACGCCCACGAGTCATTTTTTAACTAAATAATTATTTAATTTGAGTCACAAGTAAATACTATCTAGAGCTAATCGCCCCAATCTTAAAAATTTTAGAACCCTGTAAATTGATATTAAAATTTATAAATCAAATAAATTGAACGTTTTTTGTTAAATAATATGTTCTATGCAACCAACCCAAATTATTGCAAGAGTGCACAAAACGTTGTACAGATGAAGTTATGGTCGTGTCTCAGGCAAACTTAATGATGTTTCCCCTATTTCGTCCGCGCCAACGCTGTAGCGAAGCTGTAATCTCTGCACCTAACATGACAAATTGATAACTATCAGTACAATTTATTTGCATGTATATATTCGAGACAGATGAAATATGGACTGCCTATCAACAAAATAATATATTAAAATCTAAATAAATCTAAATTACATTCTGAAATAATTAAAAATAACATATACTGTAAATATGCTATTTATTCCAAGATTTAAACAATGAATAAACCTTTTAAATTGTGTTACCTACAATAATTCTGAACATATACGAATAATTCGTTACCTAATTTAAAAAATGTGTGTTAAAACTTTATTTTTCAGTTTATTCTGTTTTCCAATTATTTTATTTGAGGAAATTTAGGTTGTGTTGACCAAACAGCATAACTGAAGAATAATTTGTGTGCGTGACTCGATAATTATTATAAATATTAGTCTCTGAGTGTTTCGTATTAGTTGCTTATTTCAGTTTGAATTAGTTTTATGTTAAATTCTACCAGGGTTACCAGCGTTGCCGGTATCTTTATTTATAAAAGCCCGGAAAAGTATTTTAATTCCACATTAATCTCATTATCAACACGTTCATTAACCTACATCGAGAGCGATTGACAGTGTGAATCATATTTCCGTGAGTTAAGCGATAATCTAAAATATCCCGGTACCCTAATATAGTATAAAAACAACCGGTTTCTTGAGAGTCAAAAATCTTTCCAGAATCTTAACTGAGTAAAAATAACTTTTGTCACGTTGGGAGAGTATAAATATTCCCGGTACATGTGGAGAGTCAAAAATACTCCTGTTACGTTAAGATAATTAAAAATACTCACGAATCCGGATGAGAGTCAAAAATTTCTGGGGCGTTAAGAGTATAAAAAATAATAGAGAAACCTTAAGAGTTGTATATAAAAGCTCTCCTTAATTGTCAATAGGGACTAGAATTAGGCTTTGATAGTTTCTAGAATTACGATATCAAACTCAACAACAGCGAAAATTTATCATTCAACTCTAATAAATGTTAATTTATAATTTATTTAAAATTCCAATCTTCCCACTTTCCCCGTATAAGATCAATATGAGTTTTACGAAAACACTGTTCCTGGATTCTGAGTAACTTCAGTTAAAATTTTTGTTGAATATGATTCACGTTTTCAATATGGTATGCGGAACTTTGTTTAACTCCTTCCCCTCCTAGGGCCTGAACTTCAACTTAACCGGGAAGTTGAATATGATAATTAAACTCAGTGATTAACACAACACCGGATTCGACATATAGTTTGTTTACGCGTTACTTTGATGTGACTTCCCTTCACCCCCATTCGTAAGAGTTCTTCCCTACCATGCAGCTCGGGGTTGAAATTATAAACAAAGAACATTGGGGTAAACACTATCGGTATCATTAACCCAGAAAAATATTAATTCCAATAAAATATCGGTCGTTTTTACACGTTTAAATATTTGCCCTCTCAATCCACACCCACCTTCTCCTCCTAGGGAATGTAGTCATGGCACATACCAACAGTTTTTGTTTCCGGTTCAAAAGAAACGTGTGTACAAATTTTAGTCTCTCCGCGCGTTTAAGTTTGTATGGAGAACGTACATAAATACACACGCAAATACACACAAGTGTCCTATTTTATTTATAAGATAACTAGATGAATGTCCGGTGTTGCCCGAGTAGTCATAATTAAACTCAGCATCATCCATAACCCCGGATTTGACTCAAATTTCGGTTAATTTTGCGTTATTTATATGTAATGCTCCTCCACACTCACTCCTATGGGTGTTCCCCTCCTATTCCGAAAGGGGCTGAAATTATACTCAAACAATATCAGTAGAAATACTATTAATTTCGCTGATTCTGAACAATATTTATTAGACGCAAACATCGTCCGTTTAACAAGTTATAAAAATTTCAATCACAGCTACCGCTGTCCCTGGGTTTAAAGGAAAAGTTGAATGTTACAATTAAAATCAGAGACATCCTTAACATCGTATTTGACTACAATCTCGGTTGTTTCCGCGTTATTTGCTTGTAACGTCCCTTCTCGTACACCCCAATGGGTGCTCCACTCCTATGGCGAATGGGATTGAAATTATACACAATATACATCGGAAGAATCACTATCAATCTTATTAATTCCGGAAAATATTTATTTGATGCAAACTACGGCCGTTTTAGGATTTCCTCGGATATGAAGTCGTGTCTTACCTACACTGTGTTAGTTTTCGCTTTAAAAGGAACACGTGGTCAAAATTTGGTGAATTCTGCGCCACAGATGTAGATTTGTATGCGGAACATACATAAACACACACACACAGAGACGTGTAGTCTATTTTATGTATTAGATATTGTATATATGTTTCTATGTTAGGGTTTGTATAAATGACTCCCAACGTAACTATATACGATTTTAAATGTTTACTTATTATTCATAACTTAGCAAATGATGATTTACAGTATACATGAGGTATTAATTACTATTATAGGGATTGATGATGTAAGTTAGGAACTAATTTTCATTTTGTTTTGCGATATTCTTGCTTCTTTACGAGGTCACAAGTTACATCTGGATTGATCGACTCAGGAGCAATGAATGAGCAGTAGAGTATAATAAGGTACGAGAGGTAATCAGTGCTATAAGGGTCTTTGATTTATGATGACAAATAATCCAATGACCCTCTTAGAGGTAAGAAATTGCGATGGATAACAAATCCACAGAATTAATTTTAATACCTATCATAACCCGTAATTTATGTAGGAAATAGGAACAGACAGAACTCGTTATTTAAAAATTAACAATTTATTAAAAGCTAGGAAATGACAAATAATCCAATGACCCTCTTAGAGGTAAGAAATTTCAATGGATAACAAATCCACAGAATTAATTTTAATACCTATCATAACCCGTAATTTATGTAGGAAATAGGAACAGACAGATCTCGTTATTTAAAAATTAACAATTTATTAAAAGCTAGGAAATAAGCAAATTTATGTGAATTACATTTGTTAAAATTAATAATTTCAGTTTGTATTTTATACATAGATTGAGTAAAATTATTTGTCACAAACAGTTGGTATAGATTAATAAGTCAAATTAACAAATTAAAAAAACACCACACGTTGCCCTCATGCCTCGTGAACATATTCAAGTTGCGTAAAACACTTGACTGAGTCAAATAAATGATATCGTGACTCAGTTACATGAAGTGAAGGAAACGTCGTGTATAGTTTTGTAATATATTCATTTAAATCTTAAGAATCTATAATGTCCAATAATTTAACTCTATATCGAAACAGAGAAATTAAATCATATTAATACATACTTTGTTCTATATAATCTTATGAAATAATTATTATAAATCTGTAGTTACCTTCTTTTAATTGTTTAGTGCATTAAAATTTTCTTTAGGTTCTTATTTATTATGCCAAACATTCAGATCCAGCTATCTAAATTTACTTAAGTGAGGCTCGGTCTCCATTGAAACCTTCTGTTTTAACTAAGCATAATTAATAATCATAATATTGATTGGGCCAATGTTAAAATATTTAATGCGGAGAGCGACTACTTTTAAAGATTAATGAGTGAATTGCTTCACATCAGATCTAACAAAAAGCAATTAAAGTGAGGATTGACAGTCAACATGTACACTATATTTATGATTCAATTTTATTGTGACAAAATTTTATCTCTGCATGTCAAATAGTTAATTTTTTTTCCACGAGAGCTTGTTAAAAATTAAATAACGGCTGTATATGTGATTACTTTGTTTACATCATTTTTGTTGAGAACGCGTTTTGAAATGCATATAATTTATTCCTTTTTGATAATTATGAATGTTGCATCAGTTTGATGCCAGTTTCATTTTAATTTTCTATGGTTTATCCTGCATCACTTTTAGGCGAATGCCGGGTAGGATCCTTAAACTATAGCCCAAAGGCCCTAGTTAACCCTTGGCTACATTCCTCTACCCTTCCGCATCCCTCCTTTCAAATCCCTTATTATGCTATTGAAGAGGAGTTGCCACTATGTGGGTTACCCTCATGTGACCTGTTACTCTAAAAAAATCTAATGTTATTGATCCTTATAATGTTTTTTTTTCCGGCGGAGTGACTAAAGCATATCAGTGGAGATGTTTTTATTTCGGGTCTAAATAACTTCGAGGAAGCTTTCGCTGCTAAATCCTTCTCCAACAACAAGCGTTTTCGCTGGAAACTGCAAATTTCCACGGCTTTGTGAATCTTAATGAATCTCTAAGACTTTTAGCGATTACGCGGCTTTTAAATTTTACACAATGCACCCGGATAATGTTAGGGAAAGTTATGAGACATTCCATCTATTTGTGGTCCAGTGTCCCGGGTTCTGTTATCTCTTAAATCCGTGACTTCATAGTGTCGCATCACTTAGTTAATTAAAAACGTTAATAAGTCTTTCGTGCCCCATTAGTTCCTTAAAGCTATACGTATTTACATCACGTTTAGTAACCTATTATATACATAACTATTAATATATATATATATATATATATATATATATTGTAATAATTAACTGAAAGGCTTTAATTAAAAGAATTAATATATATTCTTCAAAGATACGAATTATTAGCCTCACTTTACACATTTTCATTTCCTCAAATTTACAAACCAAATTTTATATTACTTTTTTATTTGTGTCTTTCTAGGAAAATACAACTTTATAATCTTACAACAATTTCATCTAATTACTCTTTCTCTCAGGGTCTTTACTGGGCTTGATAGTAAGAACAAACAAATTTAATAAACTGATTAACATATCAAAATTAAAATGAACGAAATATAAATTCTAAACACAATAAAGAAAATGAAAACTAAACAAGATAACGAAATCTGACTTATACCTTTAATCCTCGTTTACAGACTTTAAATAATTGCTTTGTACTCACGAATGTATTTCTGGTACCAGATCTGATTCTTGGAGCTAGAGGGCACAGCTCACTAAAAAAGGCCTTTATTCACTAATTCTACACATCATTTTTAATAAACACGGTCGTAGTTCTCGTTGTTATTCCACCTGGAATTTTGGGATCAGCTGCTCCCTCGGTCACCCTCGGACGTATGTCTCCTCGATGCTTTTATGCGAAATGTTATTTCGCATCTGTGTGGTGCAAACGTTTTGCATCCACTTTGCGATTTTATATTATGAGTCTCTCCGTCAAGAACTATTTACTTGTGTTCTATAGAGTTTAATAGATCTCGCAGATGTATTTCCTGGACCACGCTATTCGTACTTTTTAGGTCAGCCTCCTCTCTCTCACCAAACTCTCACCGGACTGACTTCGTACGAGCGCGCGGTTTCCAACAACTATAGCCGTCAAAGAGCCGTGATTGTTGCTTTCAAGAAATGTACCGCTAACAATCCAATTATATTAAAACAATTAGTAGCCTATAATTAGTATTACAATATATATTGTGATGCCTGTTAAGTGAGGCATTGTTTGTGATAGATAGTCTGGACTGTTGGAGGGGCATTTTGTAACGTGTTTATTTAGGTCTTGAGGGTGCAGTTGGGTGGTCTTTAGAAACCGTGCACGTGCGTGTAGGGGTGAAAAAAAGACAAGTCCAAAGTAATTGAGGGTCTTGTCTCGATTGTCGGCTTTTGACATGACAGAGTAGTTAGCCATTTGCTGACTACGGAACTGCAGCTGCAAAATATAAATCTCGGGATAATGGAAGAATCTGTCAACTGGCATTTGCGACGTTTTCGAACAATGGACAAAGGAAAAGGCTGGGCGTATATAAGGGAGAGATAAGCTTTTGAGAGTTAGTCGTACTGCAATCACCGAAGCTGGAGGATATGAGAGAGTCGTACTACAATCACCGAGACTGGAGGATATGAGAGAGTCGTACTGCAATCATCGAGACTGGAGGACGAGATTAAGAGAGACATCGTTAAGGGAGGAGAATGTGTTATAAGTTGCAGTCTGCGAGAGAAATAGTCAAATATTCATCGATAAACATTTTGTATGCTGAAGTCTAATCTATTCTATTCTCAAATTAGACCACTGTCTTCGATTGTAGGAGACCAGGACACTGCATCCAGCGTCAAATAATCTTCAGAACGAGCAAATAATATTTCCTTAACGAATGGAGAACCAACTTTTGTCAAACCAACAGTGTTCATTAGAATCAGTGTTTAAAACGGCCAGTATATAAAGTGTGTGTGTACGAACAAGCCAAATTTTCCTGAGTAATCGTAAGTTGAAATTTCATGGTATTCATATATGTAAACCGAATTAAAAGATAAAGTCAGATATCGTTCTTTTCTTTTGTGTTGATAAAATAATCTTGTAGAATAAGTTCGTCGATAATTAATTTTGTCTATGTCTAGACGAATAAATATTTCCTTTTAATTTAAAATTAAATGTTATGTTCTTTGATTATGTTTAAATGTTCTGCCGTTATCAAACCCAGTTAAGACCTTTGAGAGAATGAGATCCTATTTATATTTGTTTAATTGTATAAGTGTTCAAAACTTAAAATAAATTTTATTTGTTTGTTAAAATTTTAATCTTTTTATTTAGACATCCGTTTGTATATTACATTTTGGCTACCACAACGTGGGGCAAATTTAAAGTTATCATAATGAATTATTACAATATATATATAACACGTTTATAATTACCTCATCTGCTATTGATTATTAAGGCATCACTCATTTTCACCCGTTAGATGTTCTGTGTCCATTATTAGAGCGTTCACGTCTGTTCCGTTAATGAAAGAAAAGGTTGAGGTAGCTGTCTCCCTAGGGCTAAGTGGATTTAGTAAGTCTATCTCGACGTGAGTGTTCAGACTGTCGTCAGGATTGAACAGGTGGTGGTCCTTTCTCCTGGAATAATTAAGACTTTTGACATCGACGACTCTCCGGTACAGTGACGCATAAGCAATTAGTTAAAACCCGTTGTATTCGTTGTTGTTTATTTCTCATATTGTGAGTGCCAAATCACTTCTGTTTCAGCGAGTTATTTCTTTATAAGAGTTGGAACTCAAATGTTACTCTGCTGCACCACTAAACGTTTAAATTCTTTACTTTTCTGTATTGAATGTATTTTTACTCCCTGAAGGTGAACACAGTTTTTTTTTTACTGTTATAGACATTGTACTATTTTCTACTTGTCATTTTTGTATTAGTTAATGGTCGCGTCGACAACGTGTTCATTAGCAACCCTTAATTAAATTCAAAGGGTGCTTATTTACATAAGTTTTGCTGTGATACAACATTGATTCCAATAATAGGCATATAAATGAGCAGTTTAAAAACTTTGACATATTACGGAAGAAAATCAGCAAATATTGTAAATGTTTTTACACTTTCAGTTAGTATTATACAATTTTATGTTCAATGGAAAATTATTCATTTACATAAATGGAGATTAATTATACATTTCAAATGGGAGTATCCTACATTTACATTTGTGATTTATTTACCGCATATTTGGATAATATTAAGTACAGATGATAATTTTACATTCATTCAAATTAAATTTTTTGATACTGAGACTGTTGCAAATTCCAATGTACTATTTTCATAGTCTGTTTTTATTAGGAGGAGGCCTCTGCTTCTGAATTAGAATCACTCTCTTGTTTTTAACTAAATTTATGAGCCTTTAAATTCTATTTTTTGTCGTTTTATCATTTAAGTGTGTGTAAAATGATTATAATAATTTAAGAATGATGTAGAGGACATTTGGTAATCTCTAGTAATGGTCTTTGAGTCCATAGAATATTACTTATCTTTATACTACACTTTTAATACTTTTCTTCTCATCTGTTACAATTTCGTCTTTTTTGCTCAAACCAATTTATTATTTTTCTGGAATATTTTCTCTACCTTATTTATCTTCTACTTCAGATCTCCGTTTACCTCGTTTTTCTTCTTTTCCAGACAAAATAGCTCCCGATTAACAAACAGTTCAAATAAGGTTATACGTCATTTTAATAAATTTCAAAGATTTTACAGATGTGTTTCTGCTATTAGTAAAAGATGAAGAGATACAGAGAAATGGAAACGGTGGGAATTTTAGACACATTACTAAGCGTGATTGAAATATCAGAAATTGAGCCAACGAGGCAGGACGAGAACTGCGTAATGTAAACACCTATGAATTTAATTGCTGATGATGAAAAGGAAGAAGGAAAATGTTTTCAACATCTGTAAACATAAAAAAAACTGTCAATCTTCAAGTAATCGGAAGGAGAATTCAAATCCTCAGAGAGGCAATGGAATAACAGAAAAATGTCCAACCAGTTTCAGCCCACCATTAACAATTTTGGAGTTCAGTACTAAATTTTATAAACGCATCAATTGAAGTTGAAATGGCTATTAAACATTATTGTGGTTTAACCATGTATAAGAGGTACAAAATATTCATGGAAACGCAGAATAAAAAACTGTTTTGCTCTCATTCTAGATGTATTTTCGAGATGCATTGTCTTCTAGAAACCGCTACAAATGACCATTAATTCCAAACGGAATTTTTTTTAGGAGGTAAAACGGATTTTTTGATAATTGTATCCCCGGGAAGAAATAAAACGTGGCTAATATTAATTCGCTCGGGAGGCTAGTGGGAGTTTTCATTGAGCAGCGCCGATAGTAGTTCCGCCGCGTTCCACGGAGTAGCGCTACCTTCAGGCGAATTTCAGGCGCTCTCTCGCAGAGATGCGCAGTCGGAACGCGGAACTCACAGCGACCGCTGCCGTTACACAGGAGGTAACCTCAGTACGTATCTTCCCTGCTTCTCGCCGAAGAAAATACCTCAGAAAAACTTATGAAAAAATTATACATTTTTTAGCAAGAAATTTCTTTTTTTATGTTTTATTTTGTCGTTTGTGGTTCTGTGTTTCAGAGTCCACAATGGGAAGCAACGAAGTACCATCGTATCTGGGAAATATTGACGACGGAATGGAACCCAAGGAACTAGTCCTCAAGTCCGGTGATCCGGCGGAACTGTTGCAATAAGATTAAAAAGCCGATGCTAGTTTGGAAGAAAACCCAAGCCGCCGCGTGAAAGAGGGTAAGTCAAATTGTTTAAAGCCACGAGAAAACAAATTACCCATTTAGGTGTTTTGAATGTAATAGTGTAAGATTTTTTTCCAGGACGACCAAATTTTTCCCTTAAAGAGTTCCTTTTTTAAAAAAAAAAAAAAATTGAAACTATTTTTAACTCCCGACAATGTAAATAATTTAAAGCAAATAAGAAACATTTCCAAATAAAAGACAAAAATTAAAATAACTGCCACGTTATACATAAAATTTGTATAAACATAAAATATTCAAGATGATTAAAATAGAAATAAATGAGTTTGTAAATATATTTGCGATGAAATATAGTGGATTGTTACATCTACCTGTAAACGGGTAAATAAGACCACCACAATAAAATAATATTGTTCGAAATATTTTCAATTATTCTTAAGATACTGAAACATTTAAAACAATTTCTTGAATTTTAATTTTTTTTACTTCTACAAATCCGAATCAATTAAAGGAGATCAGTTGATATATTACAGTTATTGCGATGCTAAGTAATGCTCCTGTGATGTGACATTTTAAGTTTAATCTATATGAGAATCAGTTATATACTTTCCATTATAACTTTTCCTTCTTTCATTAAATTTATTCTAGTCGGTACTATTGAAGGATATTCAAACGTGGCATGACTTGAGGTAATATATACATATACATATATACACACACACACATACATATATCAAATATTCATTAAAACAATATTTACCAGTACTTATTGAATGTACACGTATTAATCCTCAACAGGTACATTTTCGTCCAGAAAATATTAATAGCTTGTGGACGTGAAAACAGTCAATAGTTTCGACGAAGTTAATTTGCATGTTTTTAAGTAAATTTAAAAAGATGTTTACTCGCTAAACAAAAATTATTAGGTCAAAAAGTTGTTTTTTCTGAAAATAATATGCACTAACTATATTTTATAACAAAATTATTAGTGTAATTATCAAATCTACAATAACAAAGTATATTCGAAACTTTTCTTGAATTGCCTCCAGGCAATTTATTGTGATAATTGACTAGTTGTTAAAATTTAATTAAACTGATGTGTGCCAAACTACTGATATTGTTAGATTTATGAAATACTGATATAGTTTCACAGGAGACATTAACTTTCACCTATAAAATTACTCCACATCGCAATATTTATAACACAATTTGCTTGATAATTTACTTGTGGCGGATACTTGGCAGTGCAACACGTATCATCAGTACGGAATTCATAACATACAAGTCTTTAGAAAATATTTAGTTTATTAAATGTTCCATTAAAAATGTGGATCAGGTTTTTAAATCAACTTCAAGAAATTAGACAGCATCAGATTCAGTGAATAAGCTATGAATCTTTATGGTTATTGAGGTAATTCTCAGAATTTGCATTAAAATGATTCAAGACCAGAAGAAATACTTTTAATCGAAGCGCAGCATCCTGATCTTTTATTTGAAATAATGAGTAGATGTTCTACATAGTATGAAGGAATACATTACAGATATAAAATGTCTCCTTAATCATGATTTTTTTCAATCCTTCGTCATCGGTGGATTGTTATTCAGAATTTTGAACTCTATATTGCTTGTGCCATCCATTGTCAAAAAAATTTTTCGAGTTATATATAATATAATTATATATTATTATATTTAAAATACATTATGCATACTAAAATGTAACAGTACCAGTCGAACATAGCGATCATATAAGAAACGATAAACCGCGTGCCTTTCGCATTTTGTGATATGAAGTCATGAAGCACACTCAAAAATGTATTTAAAAATCATGGTATTATAATTTAGGTATGCGATAATTTATACTAAATGAAGTTACGTTGAATAAAAGTGATGGTACAGAAAATTTAATCTTATTACAGCATGAATAACACTGACTTTCTGCCAAAGTATTTTTCCGTTATAAGGAACTTAAAGTCACGATTATAACCAAGCGGTTAAAATTTACAAAAGGAAATAATATGACATTCAGATTAACTCAAATCTACAACATATATACGTTTTAATGGCTTTCCAGAACTGGCTTAGGAATTTACGGACAGTATTTTTATTAAACATTTGATAGATATTTCTACTGTTTTGTTATTGGTAACTAGATTCAATAATATCCTAATTCTGCTGCTGCTCAGTCTAAGCAAAATATACACTATATGTATGAAGAGACGGTTAAGTTTCGAAACCCTTCCCGTATTGTTAAAACGAGAGTTTTTTTTGTAGTCCCACCGTTGATTTAAAACATTCTTCCTCCGCAGGACGTAAGTGTACAATAGAATATATGGTTAAAACACAAAATTAATGAAAAACTGAGTTAGTTTAATAATATTTAATCTTGATATCAAGAGACGTAAAGTTCTGATATTCGATGACTTCACAATTGTAATGACCGATGCGTGAAAGGAAAACGAGTACGTCGTACGAAAATGATACTGTACTCAGAAAACTGTACGACGTGCCACAGTAATGTTGTGTATTGATCGTCTCTCTCAAGCCATTATTTTTAACCACTAGAACACGAAGTTTCTGAGTTAATAAGATAAAAGTTGAAAAAATATAAACCATTTGTTAGATATAACATTGATTTCAAGCGTAAAAATAGCCTCTTGACGTTTACTCTTAAGTTTACGCAGACATGAATTACAATCCCGTTGACAAAGTACGTTGCTTCATATTCTACGCTTTCAATAGAAAGCAACACGGAGGAGAGTAATTAACTACGTTAATTTCTGTACACACCTTTATTTGATTTTCACAAGTGGGCTATATTTAACCTATAATCCATTAACACAATTTTTCAATTCTCTTTCAAAAGTTAACTTTAATTAGTAGAGATATTTACGTTTATTGTTAAATTATTTTAGTCTCTTACAAATTATTTCGACCTTACAACGCAATGCAACAACTACGGTTCGAATTCCTCTAAGGTTTTCCTTCGTTCCCCAACTCATTCAGATAAATGTTACCATATAGTTGTCAGACAAGACCAGCATAATTATATATATATATAATTATTTATATATATATAATTATTTATATATATATATAATTATTTATGTATATATATATATATATATATATAATTGTATATATATATATATAATTATTTATATATAATTATTTATATATATATATATATATATATATATAAATATTTATGTATATATAATTATTTATATATATATAAGTATTTATATATATATGGCCAAAATGGAGGACCTAATGAGGAGCTAATGAATAGAATCGCGGAACACTGGTTCTGTGTTTCTGAAAATTAAGTGTGTGCCTTAAAAGATGAAGTTCTTAGGCCCTCTGGGAATTAATAGTCAGCTTAGTTAAATAATTGACACAGGCTCCCAGTTAAACAAATTTGTCAATAATTATTTAACTAAAGTAATAAAATGAAAACGACAGACAATATTACTAAACTAAAATTACAAAACCACTATTATCACAGCCCTAAAATTCGTGGCTGATAAAAAATAGTAAAAGCATATATAGACCAATAATTGACAAGGAGAAATAGTTCAATTTGCTATCTGTCCTAATTTCCAAATTCTCTAGATTAATTAAACAGTAATAATTCTCATGACATTAAAAACACATAGAAACTGAAAAACAAAATTAGCAAAATATGAAATATTAATGATAAAGAATAAATAACTTCACGAACGCACATATCAAATTATTTTCCACGTTAATTAACTTCAATTGAAACAGCATCCAAGACTACAGACACACATCAAAAGCAAAATAGTGATTGCAGAAGCAATGAAATTAAATACGGAAATATGGATATTTTCAATGCATTTTTTTTTCTTCAGTAAATTCATCAGACACTGCATTAAACTAAATTATTAAAGAAGGGATCAAGTCTACCCAATTCAGGCCCAAGATACTAAACAAAGATAGAAATGTTCTGCTTTTGGTAATTAACAAAGATAAGTTACCAATTTTCTTAAATACACTAAATTATATTTACACGGAATAAAATTAATCCACTAATAAACAAATTATTTATATTATACTATAATTTAATTAAATCGAGCTTACGTATGAAATTATACTGAAGAGGAATGCGTTTAAAATTATATTAAAATTTTATTCTAACCACCCAAATCACCAAAAAATAAATGTAGTAAAACATTTAATAGAACGAAAACACGAACAAATAAATGTAAAGTTGCTACCAGAAATTTGCTATCAATAAAGTTAAAAAAATAAACTGTGGTTCCCCTAACTAAACCACTACAAAATGTAAAATTTCATTAAAAGGTCATGAACCGTGGAACTGATTTCCCGAAACTGTAAACTACAACTCTTTTAAACATTAATTTAATGGCCTAGCCTTAATGATAATAATAATAGTTGAGATAATGTAATAAAACCGTTATCTGATAACCACACATCAAAATACACAACAATCCTAAATCAGTATACAACTAACATATATTTATCAAGATTACTCTAAGAGAAAAATATTTAAATATTACATATATTTATATATATATATATATATATATATATATATATATATATATATAAGTATTTTAATGATTAGACTTTATTACCATATATAAAAAAACTTTATTACATAAAAATACAAAAAAATACATTAAAAAATTGATTGGGAGCCAGCAGATATACATATAGTCTGCAAAAGATTAATAATAATTTTCTCCGGCTTGGTTAATGAAATCCTCCTCCTCTACGAGGTAATGTGGGCGGCTCGGTGGAAATTCATAAACAGAGCTTAGTTCCGTACTGTGTAAAAAATTCTTTAACGTCTGAAGGCACTTTACATTAATGGTGACCCTTACTTTATCTCGTAGCATCAGCCGACTTGCACCGGATCACTGGTCTTGTAGCACCCCACGATCTCCTGCTTCGGCCTCCACGCAATGGACGTCCGCACTCCAAAACTTTTTTCGTTACAGCTGGCAAAATTTTGCACCCTCTCGCCTCTCTCATTTCACTTTCAGTCCTCCGGTCAGTCTCCCGGGTACGGAGTATATACCCTTACTCTGCCCTCCAAACGATGCAAAAAAGGGACGCGTACCCTCGGCTTCTTGGGGCCTCTCCGGCCACGTGCACTTTCAATTAAGTCCCTCTCAGGCCCGCGGACAAAGGGCGGCCACTTACCGATGTTATATATATATATATATATATATATATATATTGTAATAATAATATAAAAGCCTTCATTTATTTTATTTTAATGAATTTAAAGAGTTTTAAGGAGATTACCTCATGTTAAACGTAAAACATTATTATCAAATGGATGACTTTTTATTAAATGAAATAGTGTATAAAATTTACAAACAATATTTTTTTTATTTTGGCAATAACTCAAAACAATTACAAATTAAATATTAGATCTCAGGGTCTTCACTGGGTTTGATTATGGACACATCAATTATATTTAAAAAATCTTATTAACAAACAAATCACATTTAGAAGAAAAGAAATTTACTTGACAATTAAACTAGAACAAAATTAAAAATGAGAACGAAATTAAGAGATAAAAAGATTTTAGAACGAATTAACAATTTAAACGGATAACGAAATCTGACTTCTGTCTTTCATTATGTTTACATAATTAATTATTTTGTATTTTGTTACTTACATTTGTCCAGCATTCCAGCATACCTTTAGTTTTTGAAATACACTATTGCGGGATTTTACACTGATTCTAAAACTCACAGATTTTACACTGATTCTAGCCAAAATTTATAGATCTTCCCTTTTTGTTGTCAGCTATCTGTTGACTGATTGCCTTAGGTGAATTCTGCTTGCCTTAGGTAAATTCCGTGGTTTATAGATTTGCCAGTCTTTACTGCATTGGACTCAAACTGAAATTTTACTATTTCTGGTCTGCTATGGACACAAAAATGCTTTTAATTAGCAAAATTCGACGTTATGCTTTCGTGAATGTTTTACTTTGTCCTCAGAAATGTCCCGGAACCAACCAACTCTGATAAATTCTAATCGGCAACTCTGTTGAATTCTCGTCCCCAATTAACAGTTATACCTCAACGATGTCTTTCCGCGAACTGAACTATCGTCTCGCATTCTAGCGCGCATACGCCATTTTCGGACCTTCCGACAAAGGAACAGAGATGGGCTACATTGTCGCTATAGAAGCGCCTGCCGCAATAATAGATTTCTCAAACAATTTAGATTTTTATTTTCAAACAATTAATGTCCTAATTAATTGCATTACAATATATATATATATATATATATATATATATATATATATTGTAATACTCGCCTTGTTGATAATTATTGTTATAGGAATTTATATTAAACAAGTTATTAAATTTTATTAAACAGAACAATTTTATTAATCTAGAATACAACTCAAGAAAATCTCTGTATATTTTTATATCCTTTTACATTAACAATTAAATTACACTAATAATCTAGTTACATTTTATAAATCAGACTCTGTACCCCAGGGTCTTTACTGGGTTGATGAGGAAACGGATAACTAAAAATTACAATTTTAACAATGCAATTAAATAAAATGAAAACGAAAACTGACTGATTACTCTTAATTAACAATTTACAGAATTTATTACTGAATGTCTACTTACAATTTTATTTGGGGTTTTCAGGAATTCACTTTAATCTAAAATGCCCTTATGTGCACAGACTTTTACACACGCTTCACAGACACGTTCACTTTATCCTTTTTGATATCCCGAATCCTGACTGCTTGCCTGGACTAAAATGTCTTTTTAGTCACGGCTACCTTTAAATTTGACCGAATATTTGTCACCAGCGCTAAATGTTCAGTTGGTTTGAAATATTTCGAAATGCCGAATAATGTTTATCTTCAAGCTTTCTTCTTTTCTCTCTAACAATCATTGATTAAATCCTTCCATAAAGTCAGTAAACCACCATTTATTTACACTTCAGTCTCTATTTTCTATTTTCCACTGATACAGCTTTCACGTCCTCCTCCTTTTGAGGTCTACAGTCCAGCACTTTTATGTCTTTCTCGTTCAGATTCTGGCACCACACTCCACGTCCATCTCCTTCCAACAACGACACCACACTCCCACATTCTTCCCTCTTGCGCTCTGGCCCTCGACTTCACGTCCACCTCCTTTCAGGTCTCCTGTCCATCTAACTTTTATCTGCTTCCCCCTCTCCAGAATATTCCTTTTTTTCACAGTTTTTGAGTTTCCATGTTGGCCAAACAAACACCAACTGTTGGCTTTCTCACGCTCCGAGAGCCACTCAATTCAATAAAAATAAACATTTCCTTTCAATATAATTCCATGTCCACAAAACTTCTGTCATTATGCCTTTAGGGTTTCGTCCATATGTCTGTCAAAACCATTAGCTCTAAGAGCCGCTACACGTCCAAATTATAGTCCTCCCCTTCTCTAACAGTCGATTATCTATCATTTTATTATTATATTTTTTATATACAAACCACTCAAGAATCCCCAGTCTGAGTTGGTAAACAAAACTGACGAAATAAGAACAAAATTTATGTCCTTCTTAACTGGGTATTACAATATATATATATATATATATATATATATATATATATATATATATATATATTAAAGATAATTGAGTATAAAACCTTCCAATAAAATTAGAAACATTGATTAGTACTAAAGATACAATAGCTGTAGCTGAATAAAAAGATGCAATACACAAAATTAATTAGAAACAGTGTCAAAATTCTAAATAGGTTCCATGGAGACTAACTTAAAAACAAGGGTATATAAACATATGAACACTCTGACAACCAACTCAGAAACTAATAGCACTCTCGTCTAACCATAGTGTAAATTTTATTTTATTTTGATAATGTACAAATTGAACAATTACCGATGTTTTGAAAGTTATACACATATATTAAAAAAGCGATGAAATATTAAATTCCCCGAAATTAAATTGGCAATATGTAGGTACATTTTAATCAAATATTCAATAAATAATTTTAAAAAACTACTTGAATCGATTATATTAACTTATAAATATAAATACTTCTCGTGAACTAAGAGCCACTTATACCCAGATTCTTGGAAAATGGCAATTAGAAAATAAATAAACAATTGTACACGCAAATCACATGATTTTAATTAAATTCCCTCGTGATGCAACCGGATAAGTTCGTCGAAACCACGACGCGTCCGTGACCGTCCATCGAAACGTATCCGGTTGGCGTCTCAAAAAAAATCAATCAACTATCTATACCGGAAAAAACTTCGGTCTGCATGGCTCTGGGGAACCCGGAGGACGATTTTTGGCATGCAAAGACGTTACAGACAATTTTAATACATGAATCCGAATGTTCGTTTTTTGGCTTTGAATGGTTGTTTAATTTTTCAAAATAATAATATAATATTATCTTAATTTTATATTACGGCTTTTAACGTTTTTTTACGATTTATATATAAATTTGTAATTCATAACATAGCATGCCGAAAGATCAACTTTTTTTTAAAGGATTTAAATAATGAATCGAACCATGTATTCGGGAGACTCCTGTATGGGTTTACAACGATGACCAGTTATATACGATTTAAAAACTTTTAATAACCAAACACATTGCATTTTAATTATATTAGGTAATATAAAGTAAGGAGTAAATTTATTTAATAAACGTATAAATTGTTTCTAATTTCCGGTTTACAAAAAAGAAAACCCAGGAACCAATAAATATTCGTCTGATTTTGAAACGTTTTATCCTTATGATTATCTTTATTAGTAATAGTTACGATTTTAAAAGTTGTATTAATATGTCAGTCCCTAAAATAATACTTATCCGAAACTATTAATTGTGTATATGTTAATTTAATGAAGGAAATTTAAGAAATATAAAAAGGTTTCCCTAGTTTTTTATTCATCCTTTACTTCTTTTATTATCGTGAGCGCCGGGATAGTCTATTAGGGAAACACTGTTGCATATAATTACGTCTTGAGCCTTAATAGTGTGGTCCTTAGGCGCTTAGTGCTACGAAACTAAATTAGAGCAATAATGTCTAAAGCTGACAACCTTGCCGTGCAGTCCTTTGAAATTATCTTAAGACGAATTTGGATTGATTGGATAAAAGCATTGACATCATAGCTTTGATAACGATGTGTAGTGTATCCTAACTCTACATAATATTAGTTTGCCTATCACTTACTTTATTATTTATTAAACTACCGATACCAACATGAAATAGATAGTTTTCGCGGTCGTTCAGTTTTATAGTGTCACTCTCGAAATTGATTCTGCCAAATTTAAACCCCTGATAACAAGGGAGGAACACCAGTAGGGGCCGGAGTGGAAGGACGTAACATAAAGAAGTGGATTAGTGTCGAAGCTAGGATTACAGAAGTCAATGAGCTAAATTATTCCGTTCGTCAAACTTGTTGATGTATCGTGATGTCTCTCTCTCTCTCTCTCTCTCTCTCTCTCTCTCTCTCTCTCTCTCTCTCTCTCTCTCTCTCTCTCTCTCTCTCTCTCTCTCTCTATCTATCTATCTATCTATCTATCTATCTATCTATCTATCTATCTATATATAAATATATATATATATATATATATATATATAATAAACAACAATAATTAAAAGAATTTAAAGATTGGCCACACGTTGTTGACGCTAAAATGTAATAAACAAATTATAATTAATTAATTATGATAATTATGAATGACTTTATTTTATTGAATTTAAATTGAAAGGTTATTAAATAATTTACAAAATTATTAAACTTCAGAAAACAATTAATTTATTCAAAGTAAAATAACAAAATTTCTTGATGTGATTTATTTACATTCGTGTTCTTACTATTTTACAGAATTTATATAATCTCATCTCAGGGTCGTTTATTTGGGGCTTTTAAATAAAGAACCAACCTTTTTTACATTCAAATTAACAATCAAATCTTACAACATTAGAGTTAGACAACAAAATGAACGTGAATACGAAATCTGACGATTTGATCCTTATTAAACGTTTACAAAAGTTTTATAAAATTTCTCTCTCTACTTACAGTGTCTTTGCTGGTACCAGGCATTTGTTTGGGTTCTGATGCACTATTCACATATAACAGGCCATAATTTAACAGAATTTAATTTGTTTCAAAATCACTGTCCAAAACTTTGGTATCTTTCACCTGGAACAATTACTCCGTACAACACCTATGGTCCTCTGCATTTAGTCTCTCTCCCTTTCTCTCTCCAGCAAATATTGTAGTTCTCGTTCTGATTAAGGGTCAATCAGAATATTATCCACTCCTTCTCGACGAAATTTATAACTGTCTTTACTATTGGAGTTCTACCCGCAGCTTTACTTATTGAAATTTTTCCTGCGACCTTTACTTGATCGAATTCCATGTTCAACCTTTACTCGATGAAATTATGTGTGCAACTCCAGTCTTAATGAAATCTTGCCTGCAACTGCCTGTGTGAGCCCCGGAGTTTCTAAACGCTCGCCGACAAGGTCCAGCCAGTACATTGTTGTGCTTATATTCTCGCCGATAACAATTTACTGCATATTGGCCAATTATTAATTCTCTAATTGCCTCTATTTATCATTACACGCACACACACACGCACACACACACACACACATGCATACATACATATATATATATATATATATATATATATATATATATATATATATATATATATTATAATGGAACTTATGGATGAGATGTGCGGGAATGTTTTCATTTGACGGTAATGATTAATTATATATTTAATAAAATAATATTTTGATCAATTGGAAAAAAGCGACAAGGGATCTCAAGCGCCTTTAATACCGATTAAAACAGATTACAGAAAAAACATGACATGGCGTGACATCTGAAATGTGTGCAAACGCAGATGACTGATACGTGTTACCGCGTGACAACCCGTGACATCGCAGTGACGTGACATACCGTGATAGAATTGGGTCTCTGGTCCATATGGCTACATTGGCAGGTAGTAACGTAGGACTTTACATTAAATCACGTGACGTGATAGCAGTGTGTCACCTTCGTAACTACTCCTCGGGAGGAACTAATCACTTCGGAGCGACCCATCTTTAATGGTAAGTAGCCCCTATAGTATGTTGAAAGGACGTAACAATAAGCAATATTAAAAACTCGGAGTTTGCTTTCGAATCCCGGATTATGAAAGTCGTTGAGTCTAATTCTGCCATTAAACGTGCTGGTTAACTTGTAATTCAGCACCTAGCTGCGAGAGTAAAAAGGGTGGCACAAATTCACGCGAAAACGAAAAAAATTTTTTCAATGCTCACTGAATTAAATGTTGGTTATTACCATGCCAGCTAAGTTTACGTTTAGTCCCTCCACTTATTGTGGCAGTGAGTAGGAAGAGGTATAATCAATTCGTTAGATATGGACGACATCCTACAGAACTCATCGTTGTTCGGTGTGGCTGATGACACTTGCGATGTAAAAAAGTATTTTTTTACTACCAGAGTACCAGAAGTATATTTTGACTCCCTTACTTTACCGGGCGTGTGTTTAATCCCTTATGGTATCAGGAGCACTTTTGAAATCTGTTGATGAGAATATTTTTTTACTCTCTATAGGTGCAGGGCGCATTGAAGGTAAAAGGAGAACTATTCACTCTACAAAGGTACCGTTAATTGTAAGTTAGCCCCCAGTCCGCCTATGACAGACGAAAGTCCAAAAAAAATTACGCTTTTAATGCGGGCTAAATTACGGGTCGCATACATTATTTCCTTTTCTAAACTCATACAAATAATTACCCTTGCAACATCAAGCACTAAGGGAGTAATAAAATAAAAATAGACGAGATATTAAAAGTAATTTATTTTTCTATATTTTCCAAAGTTACCTTTTAATGCCAGACAAATTTTTCTTACAAAATTATTGCAATAAATGTCATTTTTATTTTTATTACCATATTGCTTAAAGGTTGTTACAGCTGAATACGTTTTAATTTAAGAATAATATTTTTTAATTGTTTAATTTTTCTCCTTGAACGAAACACGTTTTTACTGTAAGTGGTTTTAGGTTTCCATTTTCTCATATATGACAAAATCTTATGACGTATTAAACAGCCCAGAGAAATGTGACAGGGTGGAAGTTGAATATGCGGAGTCTGCTAATGTTTGCGTAGGAAAAGTACATGCTCCCGTCAATATGAATTGCAAATTTCCTTCCCTTCAGCGTCTTTCCTCTCAGTTATGATTTGATGTACACATATACGTGTTCTAGCACTAATACTATCTGCCTTATTACAGCATATATATATATATATATATATATATATATATATATATATAGTATAATAGTTCTAAACATACCATAAATTCTTTAATTTTAATTTCGCATACTAGGAGCAACAAAATTTAAACGTTTGATTTCCTTTTGAATATACAGAAGGAATTGTTCATTTCAATGTTATATTTATACTTTTATATATGACTGCTGAATGCTGAAATCTATTTATACTAGACCGAAAAAGGAATTAATTCAAAACTAATATTGAATTATGTATAATTATACCATTTTAACCCCCGAAAACCGACTAGGACTGAATACGTGAATTAATCGGCATTAGAAGTGTCACTTTATCTCAACAACACCGAAAACGATGTATGCGACACTAAAAGAGGCCATTTTTGACAATTTTTCCCCTTTCGATCGCTCCCCGGCTTTCATATATTAATATCCAACGCAAATCTCCGAATTCAACGTCTATATGGGACAATTTGAATATATTATTAGTAAAACATTATCTGCCCAACCACACGTTGACAGTGCTAAAGTCTACTGGATCGACATAGTGAATGTCAGGATTCAACTCGGCGAGCGCCAAACAATAGAATGGAAACAAATATCGGTCGATTTCGCATTATTTACGTAATCCACTTCTATCACTAACACTGTGATAGTTGTCCTTCCATGATTACTACATCGAGAGTGACACCATTATTCTCAGTTATGACTGAAACTATTTACTCAACAAATATGGGTATTTTTTGCATAATTTTAAAATAATACGCACCTTACAACCAAAACGCTAATTAAAGTATTTGCAGAAAACATAGCTAAAAATATTTTAAATACTTCCATATCTATTGTGATCGAATTAGAAAAATTTATACATGCGTTCCAGGATATCAGAATAAATAAGCATTCATTTACACTATATACAAATACTAATATTTATTTAAATAATAATTGATTTGATCAGAATTATTCGTGAACTGAAATTTCTTAATTATATTAATAAGTATTAAGAACTATTAGTGGAGATACAATAATTTAAATACATGAATTATTTACTGATATTATGTATATTTCTGAAATTGCATGTAACAATGTACCTCGTGGGATCTTGGCATGTGACGCAATAGTGACGTCATGACCGCAGCCATGCCCTGAATTTTGCACATTTTTTTCTGTTTGACTTCCAATAACTATGTCAAAGTCGGCACAAAATCATATAAGTCATCAAATTTGGGAAAAAAACCTGACATAACAGGTTTTATTTTATAAAACCTAAGTTTAAGAGATCTAATTTTAAAAATTATAGCCATCGGCCAAGTTATTCATATTGATATTTTATACAACGCAGGACAATAATGCACATGGTATTAAAAAATAAATATTGTTTAATTCTTATAATGTTATATAAATAAAAAGATATATTGATGAAAGTCGTAGTTCATCATATCAAACCAGTAATATTTCACAGTAGCTTAAACGGCCTTTAAGCAGAGCCAGTGGCTGCGCCTGACTGACAGTATTAAGACAGTTTGAGGCTTTTATAAACGATGAATAAGCTGCAGAAATGAAGATGGACTAAATGTCTGACTATTCGGAAACGCAGGATATTTTTTTTCAAGTAAAACAGAACTGGAAATAAATGTTCTTACCGTAGTGAATCAAAACGCGGTTCGCCCATAGAAAGCTTCAACTACAAAATCGAAGTTAACAAAGAACAAGGCATTCGACAACAGCAACACATTTATACTTGAAAAAGTATTCAATTCTCTGTTAGTAAATGCCAATTAATTCAGTCTATTGAAGATAAAATTTCTCGCAATACATTAATACTCATCAAAAGTTTTGAATCAAACCAAGATAAGAAAAATTGCTGTGAGAATAAAACAGTGTTAGGGGTGTGAGTGTAATGGAAACCGAAAACGACTAGCAATTGTTTATATTCCACTGTTTTGTAACTGGCTGAGTTGAATACTGACATTCTCCGTGTGGGCTACATAAAAGTTCAGCCGCCCTTTTCATAATGATGGTGGGGGAGTCCATCTTCACAAACCCATCGTGTGTCGTTGGGATGAGCAATGACACTCGCGTTGTCAAATAAGCCACGTCTTCAACCCCAGTCGATATCTGGCGGAATGAGAAGATAAAAAAAGTTAAAGCCAAATTATTTTCCGATCTAATTTAACATTACAAAAATAAATTTTGGGAAATTCCGGGATATCAGCTAGTTAAATATAATAATGAAATATCGCATCCCAAACATCTCGAATTATCTTGATTTAAATTGCATTTCTTCCTTTATCTATATGTCGCTTTTTGTTTTTACTAGTATTATTTTTTTAAATTCAGGTAATGTATAACCGTAATATTATCAGTTCACATTTAAGAGCAAACTTTTATCTTGCAGGATTGTCATATTAAAGTCGAACGAACGAGACCAGTTTAAGCAGTGGAGCAATATATGCAATTATAACAGAGTATTGCGGCTGCTAAGGTAGTCTGTGACTTTACGGATATCCATGAAACGGAAGCCAGTTTGTTTGGATAACGCTCAGAGCATATTAAAAGAACGGACAGATCCCAATCCTCATCGCAATGGTTTGGGGAGCAGGTAGAAAATTGAAGTACAATGTTATCTATGGAAACATTTTACAACAGCATACCGGAAAAGCAAAACAGGTTCACAATATTTATGCCATATTGACCGCTTTCTTTGACGGGGAATCAAAACGACGCAACGCAATGTACTGTTCAGCTTCGTGATTATCTGTGTCAGAATTATGAAGTCACCCTTTATTCACATCTCGTTTTTATTAAATTGAGGTTAAAATCTGGTAAATTAATAATTTTTTATTATAATTTAATCAGTCTCAATTGTTTAAATATTTTTATTTCTACAGGCACTTTTGAGAACACAGTGTCATAATTATCTGTGACATTATTTTTTTTATGAATTGCGGTAAACACGATTTTAAATAAACAAAGGGGGGAAATTGAAATAAAACCAATTTCACTTTTTAAAAGATAAAAAAGATGATTTATTAAACAAATATGATTTTCACTGAATTTACATTTTATATTTTTATGTAACATTCCTCAGTTTTTATGAGAATCGAAATTTCAAGGCCGCTCATAAAGACAGTGATTTGAAAATTTCACCATGTTACAAAAGATAAAAATGAATTTAAATTTAAAATAACAAAATTTTATATCTACAACAAAAACTAGAAATATGAAAAGTTATAGAAATCTGACGGTAAACGATATTTTCGTAAGGTTCACAGTATAAAGTTTTTTTACACACTATTTATTTAGAGCTGCTCTGGTTTGTCCACACGTGATTATTTAACTTTTATAGAACACTAATTTAATTGACAGCCACTGATTTTATTATCGTCTCACTTCGCAACACTTTGGACGCATTTCCACTTTACTGTCATACGTATTGTCACGCACAGTTTGCTGTGGAGAATCCCTTTAATATGATGATATTCAGTCTACAGTTTGCTGGATTCGGCCATCTTTGACTGACCGTTTCTCACAACACACACTTATCTCTGACTGAACTGTACGTTGATGTTTCGTCAAGACTTCCAAACACTTACACTTCTCTCTGAATATCTCAGTGACTTTTTGTGCTAAAGTTCTGAGCGTCTTATAACCTTTCCGACAATACACCGTAGCTTTTACAGTCTCTGCATTCTCGCGCCAAACAATGCTGTTCTTTACAATGTTCTGGTATTAAAGTTACACCAATAATTAACGAAACAATTTATTATAAAACATTTCATTACACATATGTAATCTCTGCAATATTCTATTTCTACGGGTTCGTCACGATTTACAACGATATTAATTAAAATGCATAAGTTAATTTGTGATTGAAATGATGAGGGAGAAATTTCAATGTTAAGTTCAGACTTCGCCGTCAGCTGTTACACTTCTGACGTCATGCCACTTACATATCCTGTGCCGAATACAATCAGCTATCTTTAGGAGAATAAGTGGGGTCATAAGAAACAAGGTGTTTAATATACACCCAAATTTTCATACACTTCACTACACTATTTACTAAGACGAAATTAAACATAAATAATTACAAGAACATAATTTTATTTTGAAATAATATTGGGCGATGGCAGTTTGACGGGGAAGTATTAAATAGATTTAAGCAACATAATTTTTTTCAAAATTATAACAAATTTTCCGGCTTGGAACTTATTATAAAGTTTACGAAACACCTCATTCACGCAGAGGGTTGTGGATTTGACATTTTCTGAATTAATTTTTTTAAAAAACTACAACAGATATTTGGACATAACAATGTATATAACGAAGAGTTTTGTTCGTATTTTACAGTAGAGAAAACTTGTGAATATGAGGTTTCATAGCTTAAAGTTTTATCATATTTTCCTCGAATTATCTGTTAATAATCTACCTTAGACTAAGCACACGTGTTTCGGGGATGGCTCCTCTATCGACCCCGCATATACCTAGCTGGAAATCCTCTATTCCCCAATTCAGCCAAGTATAACTGGTCACGGCAGCGAACAGGGTTGATTTATTCGCCTATTTAAATCATGACCACTGCCGTTCCTAACCGTCTGTCTCCGTCATTGCAGTTGTCAATATATTCATCCTGCAACTTCCTAGGAAACTTAAGAAGTTAGGGATATGACTTTACAACTTTCATTAGTTAACTGAACTATTAATAATGTTACTCAAAAGCTACAGGTGGTTCACTGTTAAAAATTGCGTCACTCCGCTGAAATAACCTTAATGTTCGTAGTCCATAGCAGCATCCCGAATATTATTCCCCATTATCCAATAATATAATTTCTTACATTTCACGACTTCCAAATATTGCCCAATCAATTTCTCTGTTTCCACTGGCGTAAGGTTTCGGTTGTAGCGCCAGTTCAACAATGCTACGTCGAACACCGTTGACCGTTCATCCCAACTGTCGTCAAACAAACAAAGTTAATGAAATCTTACAATAAATTCAATTTAAATAGCCAATTATTTCAATTGAAATAGATCACTATCCAAATTATTCATATTGGTGATAACTGTTCATTACAGATTCATGTTCAGAATAAAGACTCGTGAATTTGTAATTTGTGATGATACTTAAAACTCTTTAACCAAGTTCAATAGTTTTAATGTTTTTTCTTACACAAGTGCTTTCGAAATCACCGTGTTGAATCGAACTTTTCACTATGAATAATTTCATTACTGATGTTGTATTTGTTTCCGTGAAAAATAATTCACCAAGTATGAAATATTTTCTGAAATCTCCTGAACTGCTTCTTGCAAAGATTTTGGGAAAGCTAGCTTCGACTCGTATCTTCAAATTAATATTGATATAAAATCTTAAGTATGTAATTGAATAACTAATTCCGCAATCGATAAACTTTTGGGACGCAAACTGCGAATATGGCCAAGATGGGAATCAGTTAATGGCATAATTAAGAGGTAATAAACTATGAATGGTCCTGGAACAGGGCGTTGCATTATTAATTCAGGACATCAGGATCCATGTCATAATTGGGAATAAAGCCTGATTGAAGAACCGCGATACGTAATTGGAGGACTATGGGTGTGGAAGAATGTCCACGTAAAACCACGCAAAACCAGCAAAGCGTATACAGGTTCACAAAGACTCATTCTTTTCTTTTCTGTTTCGAAGATTTTATCTACCCGAGTCCTAGATTCGAGCTTAAGTTATTCAAAGATTATACGTTGTCGATTGCTTATGGGGCTCATGTTGAAAGAAAAAAAGTGTGTGTGTTCGTAAGACAGTTGCGGGTGTGCGAACGAATTTGCATCCAGGGGCACGTAGCGCGGGGGCGGTTCATCGAATGTCAGACTCCGTAGCTGAATAAGTACGACTACCTGAGGGGCCGATTTGTGAAGAAATGCACGGCGTCACATGCAGGTCATTTTTTTTATTAATCTCGTAACAATCGCATTGATTTCGTCTGCCAATCAAACGTCATGAATGTTAAATATTGTAAAAATTTCAGTTTTATTTCACGGACCAAACCTCTACAGCCAGAGTGTACATAGTCATTTTGATTTGAATTATTAATATTTGTGATATGTTAATCAAATTAATCAGAATTTGCCATCTATATTTAAATAATTTGGAACATTTATTATTTAAGAACATAAGTCATAATATTTGTTTTTTTCTAAATTTTATTTCATTCCGTAAACAGCTTAGTGACCGTACGTAACGCCAAATTAAATCAATTTGAAATTTATATCTAAATCAACAACAAAATAATAATTACTCTACTCTTTGACGTTTTTCTATTAGCAATAAGTAAATTATACTTTTGGACTCAATTTTCAATACTATTTCACTATTTTAACTCATTATATTTATCTTTATTTATGGAGAATATTTAAACTTCTGTTAAAACGTTACAGACATTAAAAATGAATTCTTCTGATCAGTCGTCATGATACATAAAGATCTGTGGCATATTCTATAAGGTATCTTTATTATTTATTTCTTTTTTGTGTCTATATTAATTATTAGCTTCCCTGTAAAATCCTCTGTTTATTACTACAATTTTGTTTTATAACTCTAACTATGACACATTTCTTTTGGTATCAGTTGCTTTACATGCCTATCATCGAAACATTTTAATCAATTACCTCGTTACTGGAGATAATTTGTGCCTGAATAACATTAATTTTTAATACATCTGCTCATCTGTTTGCATTATGAAGATTTTAATTCTAAACTATTAGTGTATCCGCTTGAATTAAATTCTGTCCAATCATGTATGAATAAATATTCACTCTTTGACACCCGTCCATGCAGTTAGTATATAACATATTTATTGCCTCTGTAATTAGATCAAATTGTGTATTTACGATTTGAAGTACCTTCTATTGAATTTTAGAAAACTTCGGCCGGTCGCATTAAGAATATTAATGTATATATATATATATATATATATATATATATATATATATATATATGTATATGTATATGATCCTTCCGAAATGTTTACACTGTGAAGGAATGCCGGTAATTAGTGAATGATTCGTTATTTCCCCTCGATAGCTACCTTCCATTCCAATGTTTTTTCCCCTTCAGCGCAAGAAATTACTTTTCTTTTGTCCTACATTTTCATTGATGCAATTGAAGTGACAATTCTTATCTCCCAGTAATTCACAGAAACTTCACGGAACTCCAGTTTCTTTTAAAAGCTTAGTTTTTGATTATTGAAAAGTTTTGAATCGAAATTTGATTTACCAACTTAGTCATAAATTCATAGTAAACTTAATGGAACTCCTCCAGGTTTTTTTTAAAAAAAGATGAGCTGTTGACTATTGCTACATTTAGAATCGCAATTTGACTCACCAACTTCGTCACATTGCGCAGAAGGTCTAAATACACTTTACTCGTTTTAATCACTTTTATAATTTCCACCAGAGATGTATTTTTATTGCTTTCTAGATTATATATTTCGGGTCCTCTTCGTGTTAGAATTGCTAATACCATGGAATTTTCCTTAAATTCTCCTACATTATCCTTTAGTAGGTTTTAATACGAACTCTAGTACTCACTTTATACTAAATAGATCTCTGTTGATATCAAATCTTAGTCTTCGATAGTCCCATTGTGTCCAACATGGTTTCTGACTAGTTCGCGAAGGCAAGTTGCATCACTATGCAGATTATGGCTACGAAACCATAGTCTGGTCGTAATCTGGTATTATCTAGCCACCTAAGTTTACGCATTGTTCTTTTGCGTTTCTGTACAAATCAGGACCATTGATGATTCCGCAGTGTAGACACGCTATATAAAGGGGTAATCCACACAGTGGAAACTACCCTCTTATAGGAAATGGTGTGAAAGAGGGGATACGGAAAGGTAGAACAAGGTAGCCAAGTTTAAGAATTCTTATCGCCAATTTGCGTAGCAGGGAAAACACTAGAAAAACCTGCATCAGGTAGCTTGCGCATTTGGTACTTGTCCCACGCATTTCCGATTAAGGGAGAGGGGATTTCTCTTCCTGCCTTGATCAGTTTTGATCGTCAGCTGGCCGACTATTACAATAGGAATAGCGGACAGCTCTTACCGTCTGCGAGCCCTGAACATACACCTCCTAAAACAGGCCGAGGAGCCTGGACTTGTGGGAATCTTAGTTCAAAAAACCAGAGAAGGGATAATCGGGACTATATTAGGCTTCAACACCTTAATAGAGATGTGAGTATTTCTCAGCATTCCGGTGACCTCTCTCGCCCCCAACAACTTTTAATTTTCTTCAATACATATTGTAATGATTAATAACGGGGATGAATTAAATTAGCCCCACGTTGAGAAAACCATTCATGTAATGATTATAAAGGAATAATTAACAAAATTATTATGTATTTAAAAATTTATTGTTGATAATTACACATTATAAGCCCTGCTTTGCATGCTAAATTCCATCAATTTAACAAACAAATATTTCAAATTTTATTTCATTAATTCGTGGCGTTCTATGAAAATACAGATTTATATTTTTACAATCAACTACGTCGAATTTCTCTTTATCTGAGGGTCATCATTGGGTTTGATAGAAAGAACAAATACAATGAACCAAAATATTAACAATCCAAACTCATTGAAGTTAACGGAATACAATATTAAATACAAAAAGAAAAGAAAACGAATGAAAAGAAAAACGCGACCGAAATCTGACCATACCCTTTAATTATCGTTTACAGTCATTAATAATTGTTTTGTACTCACGACAGTGCTACTGGTACCAGTTTGAACTCTTGAAGCTTGAAGTCAACACCCACTAAAACAGGCCATTATACACTGATTCTACACTTTAGATTTTGAACACACGCGGTAGTTACTCTCGATCTCTGCTATCCTGGAACTTGTATTAGGCGCCCCTCTGTCAGCCCTCGGGCGTAGGTCTCCTTGAAGTCTCTCTACGCGAAAATTAGTTCCGTTTTTTAAAGCAAAACTTCTGCTTCTAAATTGCGATTTTATGAGTCTCTCCGTCAAAATTGTTTATTTGCGTTTTATGTAAACTATTATATCTTGCCGTTGGACTTCCTGGATGGCCCTATTCATGCTTTTAGATTAGCAAACTTTATTGTGTTGTATCTCTCGCAGACTCTTTTATGTATCCTTTCTCGACCCAGACTCGACGTAGACTCACCGCAGACTGAGTTCTCTAAGCGCGTTGTCTCCAGTCTCCATTGTTAACAAAGAAAGACCCGCTGCGATTGTTGTCTTTAAGCACCCGTACCGCCAACAATTAAATTAAATTAAAAACAATTAATAGCCTGTTTAATAGGTATTACAATATATATATATGCAGCTGCATGACAAAATCTGTTACCATCTGGATACGTCTGGACTTGAAACTGCTTAATAAGTGACGTGTATTTACAAATGTACGATTATATTTATATTATTTTGAGATGCTTAATTGCCCTACAGATACATATTCAATTACTTTGATATGGCTGGCCTCGAAGCAAATGTTACCTTATTTTATCATTAGGTCTTAAAAAAACGAGAGCAGTAAATCAAAAGAACTTACAATAGTCTGATGCGTCCTATAATCGAGTATGATGCAGGTTCTCTGGATCCTTATAGAAAACATCTCGTAGAGAGCCTAGAAAAGCTACTGAGGGGTACAGAAAATTTGCAATGTGGGGACATAGTCACGGGAGAGATAAGGTAGAGGCAATCACACGGAAGAAAAATAGATTTTACACACAGAAAAAAAAACACGTGGAAGACGAACTGGATAAGCTTTAAAAGCCATCATATATTCGGAGGAGCGATTACAAATTTAAAATAAAATCTAGCACTGCAAAAAACGGACGCATTAATAAGCTATTGTAACAATTTAACTGCAGCACCGTTAGAGGTGAATGTTCCAGTGAAAGGAAGGCATAAAAGTAACCTAAATAGATCCATGAATGAAGTGAATAATTATTTCCTCTAAAATAAACAATAATCAAAGAATTTTTATTTCACTTTTTTAGCGCAGTAAAGTGTTCCGTATGTGGACAAATTCCAGGATAATGGATAGAACATCAAACAGTTATTTTAAATTCAATATTGTATTATTTACATAGCATTATATTTTAATTTTCAAGTATACAAATTAAATTTCCTCTTTTATACATTAAATTTCTTTTCCATGATCGACAATTACTTGCACGATCATATAAGGCTCGAATTCTGTAGCTCATTAAAATATTATTTTAAAACACTGTAGTGGCACCGTGTCGGTTTGGTTTAAGCACATTAAAAACAATTAAAAAAATATGCCTTTGGATATTTTACTTATTTCATGGGTACCACCTATAGATATACGAATATCTAAAGCAGTAAGTTTACTAATAATAAAGAAACGAAATTAATAGTATAAAATATTTAATATTAAAAATGGATTATAACTTGCAGGCATTTTCGGTAGTTCTCTCTCACTACTATAATACTTTTATTAAACTGCAGGCTAAGGAAACCTGTAAGAGTATTCTTTAGCATGTGAGTCTTCCAAGAGAGCCCTGGAGAAGGCTACCTTTGGTGATGCCTTCTCCTCTCACTGATTTTTTAACCAAGGTTCCCACATGCAGAGGCACATCGGCCTGATTTGAGAGGTGTATGTTCCGGGATCATAGACCTTGGGCTGTATAAATTATCCGCTATTCCTATTGGAGTAGTCGGCCAGCTGCCTCCTAAACTGGTCAAGGCACGGAGAGGGAAATGCTGCGTCCTCGCAACAAACCCCTTTCCCGCCATAGGAAGAACATGGGTTAAGTACCTACAGGTCGACATACTCGATGCAGGTTTTTCTAGGGTTTTTCGTGTATAGGCGAATTGCCGGGTAGGATCCTTGAACTATAGCCCGGATTCCCAAGTTAACCATTGGCTACTTTGCCCTACCTTTCCGCATCCCCACTTTCAGTACCTTTCCTATGCTATAAGAGGGGTGTTGCCACGATTAATAATTAATCTATACATTGGCTGTCTAACCTTCTTCTTCTTCAACTGTCACCTAGCAAAACCAACTTTCATGGGGATAAACCGTGGGGTTGTTGGTTAAAATATTTCACGTCGCGACCCCCGGAAATAAAGCCCATCTCTTACCAAATACTGGAACATCGAACACGCGTCAATTCCGGTACAGTAGATCTCCCTTTTTCTCATGCTGTTTACATCTCACATCTTATGGTTATCTCCATGACCTGAGTCCGACTTGAGGTGAACAGCACAAAAAACACTTTTACTAACGGAACCAGACATGCAGTTTTCAGTCTAAAAGCTAGACATTAATTTTTCTTCGAGAAGTCCATCTTTTGAACTCTCGTTCTTATGTGTCGTTATTGGTTATTTTAATCACGTGATAGAGCACCCTTTTTTGTCACTTACACGCTTAGGTTGAACAGTTAACCATGGGAATGCGTGATGAAATTTATTTTTGCCAATGACGTCACGTTAGTGCACCTGACTGTCTTTCTTTGTATAGTTGGCCTTAGCTCGTACACAGGTCTTCGACCTGCGGCTTCGGGATTCACCTCTAATCCGTAAAGTATCGTAAGGAGTCGCCCGTTGCCTTCAGCCTCCAGCTAGCAACTGGCCAAATCCTTTCGTAATTTAAATAAATACTATATCTATATAATAAAAAAGGCTGTTTTGTGTATGTATACAAATTTTAACACCTGGACAGATTGCTACAAAACTTGGTATATATATTCTTAAAAACACGTGAAATGGTACTGTGGGGGTGAGAAACCACTAGCATAAATGTGGAAAGAATTATAATTTAAAAAACGTGATATATTAACGCTAAATTACTACGCGCGAGCAGAACGTGACTTCACAGAAACTGTTCACACGCGAGAGAGTACCGTTGCTGCACAACAACAAGTAAAGCGGAAATATTTTGATTGAAGAAAAAGTATAATTATATCCCGAAATATTCCGTTGAATGATAATAAAAAGCAATAGGAAAGGTTACACGATACTTGGAACTAATTTTCTTTTAAATAACTTGGCTTTTTAAATGGCTGAAATGGAAAAAGCAATACCGAATATTTGTTAATCATTACAATTAAATAGATTTGAAATGAAAAAAATTACGTGTGTTTAAAAATTAATAATAAGAAAGATAGCAAAATACAGCAGAATAAGTGATAATATCAGTACCACTCAGCGTTTCTCGCAGAAGGTTGTTTTAGTTTTGTCAATTGACGAGTGCCGTTGTGTCACTCTAAGGTCTTCTGAGCACCTGAAGAAAGGCACAAGGATTTAAGAAACTTCGTGTGGTATTTATATTAACACTTATTTTTTTATTTGGCTATTTCTTATTATTAATAGATTTGATTTTAAGTTTGCAAAACTTTCGAATTATGTCAGTATTTTAGTGAGATTCTTTATTGGATAATGACTAAGAAAATAATTTGAAGTTATAACTGTTGAGAATTAACGACATCGCACAAAATTGATATTTTTACATTGAAGAGATGACGTATTTCCCTATTTTTTGCATTTATTTTATTCAATGCTACCAACAGCAAATAAAAAATTCACCAACGAGTACTTTGACTCCTTTAAATTATTTGGAGTTTCGACCCCATAGAGGTACCAGAGTATTTCTTACACAATTGAGGTATGGAGAAAACGGCACACCCTTGGGGGTATGGGTTGAAATTTTCAAACATGTCAAAACGGCCGATAATGACGCCGAATAAAACTTTTCCGGGGTCAGCGAGATTGATAGTCTATCTCCCGATGTTATGTGTATATAATTGCAACCGATTTCGGCATAGGAGGGAAGCACCCTGGGGGGTGGGGAGGGACGTTATATAAAAATAACAGCCGTGATTGAAGTAGAATTCAGGGTTATGGGTGCGGCTCCGTTTTATTATGACAATCCGGGCAACACTAGTCACCCAGCTAGTAATTAATAAATAACTATGTGGGGAAATGGACGGACTATAAACACAAATAATAATAATAAATTTTAGATATAAATTATCTTTTAAATTCACATTAAAATAATAAGAGGAAACCCTTTCCAGAAATTTTGCCGGCAATCCTACTTATATTCGTGACGAAATAATAAATTCATAAGTATGTCGTAAATATCACTTGTTTACGATTGCATTATAGTTTTTGGTTATCTTGCATCTGTATGACGGATATTGTATTAATTTAATTCGTGAGTACTTCTAAAATTCTTTTTGAGACAAGTGTTGCATTGGTATCGCACACTGAAATACTGACACGGCAACAATAAATCGAAATAAGTGATAATAAACGAGACACGTATTTATTGAAACTTGGTGACCAACATCACGCACGTGTCTTTGCGGTAAAGTAACACGTCGAGACAGGTTGGGAAAAGGGTACACAGAAAGAAATTTCCGCAGCCATTCTAACATAAAAGCCAAACAAAACCAACCCGTAAATAGATGCTGCTATATCTTAAAACACTCATTTTTCCTTGCATCCAAGCATCTTGTATATAAGTTTATTGTGTAAGTAGTATTTGTTTTTTTCGGTTTTGAGTGAATAAGTTATTTAGCAGGGCAATTTGGTTGCAATTGTTTGCTTTGTACGTGGTGTAATCCTCTTGGTTTGCACCCAATAGCGAACGTGTCTCAAATGGAGAAGTAGCGGTCAAAGAGAACGGAATTAGTACTACTTGGTCTTCGCCACCCTGTAAATTGTATGCGGTAAGGCACTAATTGCTCTCTGCACGCACATAAAATGAGATTCACTTCGGTCAACAGAATGTAAACAGCAAATTCACGCTATTCGTGTACAATTTACTATCAAGAGAAATGCAAGAAGGGTGCCGTGTCTTAATTGGCGTAATTCAATTACACCGTTAACATTTCAATACATCTCAATTAAAAAGTTTATTGTGTTCAAATACTTAATGCAGTTGATGATCACATAATTCTTCAATTTCTCCATTCTTCGAGGTGATTTTAGTTCAACAGTTTTTCCTCGCCCCACTCAAGTTTTAATGAGTACATAATGAAAAGTGAAATTATCAAAGTTTATATATGTTTATTTTCGTGAGTCGGTAAAAGTCGGTTGAAACCAATTGATCACCGAAATTGTTATTTCCCTGTGAATGGAAAGGTTTTCTAATATTCAGATTGTACGAATTTTCACAAAAGTCTGTCATAACTGGCAACACTAACATTAAGATTATCGTACGTACAACTTGTTCGTTACACGTCGTTCGTACAAGAATGACATTAATGTGCAGGGATCTTAACGAAATGATTAGCATTGGGTATAAAGATGTTTAAGGAGGTATGTAATTAATATTTGAACCCTTTATGTCATTATTTCAGTATGACGATTAATTTAAATTAAAACCTATTATTACATATATTTAAAAGAAACTATTTCCGTAGCAAATAATAATAATATGCCATTCTCGCTAAAGACCTTGAAGTTGACGCGACCATAAATAAAACATAAGAAAAATAATAATAATGTGCCTTGGTAAGAAAACTTAATTAGGAAGAGTTAATATTATGCTGTAGCTTTTTCAAATTCTTTACATTTTAAGAAAACCTTAAAATTATCAGCGAATGACAGTTCAGACTTTTGTCTGTAACTAATTCCTAGTCCAATATGGCACGTTCGTCATTTAATCTCAAGTTTTTTTGTTTTCTTTTTAGGGTAACAGGCTACATGAGGGTAATCCACATGGTGGCAACTCCCCTTTAATAGCATAGGAATGGATTTAAAAGTGGTGATGCGGAAGGGTAGAGGAAGGTAGCCAAGGTTAACTTGGGCCCCCGGGCTATGGTTTAAGGATCCTACCCGGCAATTCGCCTTAAAGTTATGCAGAAAAAACCCTAGAAAAACCTGCATCAGGTAGGTCGGGCATTTGATACTTGTCCCACACCAATCCGATGGCGGGAGAGGGGTTTTCTGTGGGGTCGCAGCTTATCCCTCGCTATGCCTTGGCCAGTTTAGGAGGCAGCTGGTCGACATCCAATGGGAATATCGGACAACTCTTACTTTATGCTCAAAGTCTGCGACCCCGGAACATTCACCTCTCAGAACAGACCGAGGTGCCTCGGCTTGTGGGAACCTTAGTTCATAAAACCAGAGATATGAGAAGTCATCCCCGAAGGTAGCCTCCGCCAGAGCTCTCTGGGAAGGTTCACCTGCGAGAGAAATCTCTCGCAGTCTTCCATTCAGTATCAAGATGTTTCGTGACAGTTTTATATTCTAAAAGCCCTCTTACAACTGTGTAAAGCAACGAAAAATATATAATTGAAATCATTTAAACAGTTTCCTTGAGAAAAGCTAACAAAGTCAGCGTGACATAAATAGGAATTCAGTTTACGTATAATATTTTTTTGTATTCATATATTGTCTTACTAATAGTTCCACTAAAGTTTGAAATACGCCTGCAAGATGACGACAGAGATTTTAGTCGTCGAAACGTCGCGTTTAAATATGCTACACCCGAGTGTAATCCTAGAACTGTTTTTCGAACAATTACATCGGGAAAGACCTGAATCTTTGATTACGCCAGACAGGTTCATCCAGTTTATGAAGAATACCATTCAGGGAAATATTTACGGACTGCTATCTGTTTGGATTAATTTATAATCCATGGTCAATATTTTTTTCTGCCATTTCCTTCAGAAATATATTACTCCGATGTCAAATTCTTGCAAAGTCAGTTTTATCCCTCTGTGTTATAGTGGTAGGAGAAGTGTTGATTGACGTTTATATTAAGAAGTAGGATAGAGCCCATCAATCTAAGGCTATTATTAACATATGGATTCTAGAAATTTTTTAGTCACTCAATTTAACTTCGAACGGAATTTTGACCGCCAAATTTTTCGCTTCGAATGTTCCATATATTCTTTTATAAGGGAATAAAGTTTCTTACATTTGAGCTTGGAAAATGTAATATCTGAAGATATATATATTTTTTATTTTGTTTTCCAATTGTCGTTGCTACCTTATTGTTATGATAACCCTTCGGATCTCCCATCGTTGTTGCGTTTTTGTCGCTTTTAAGTATTTTCAAATGACAAGTGCAGTTGTGTCGCTCTAGGCTCTTCTTCACACCTGAGGAAACGGACAAGGATCCCAGAAACGTTGTGTGGTATTTATACTATCACTTTTTTGTCTGGATTGGCTAACTTTTTTATTCAATATTTTTGTCCAACGGAAACAATTTACAATTATTACTAACAAACATGGTGGGACCAATTTTCTGTCCTAATATGAAGACAATGATTTTAATATTGGCAGAGTAAAGGTTTTTCAAAATAATTTTCAAATTTTGTCAGGGAAGAAACATAATTCTCAAGATATTTGAAGAATAAAACTTTTTACGCAGGATTGTGTATTTACTATTTAAAACATATTACGTTCTGTCTAATTCAAATGGATATCTATAACTTTTATTGAATTTATCCATAATTAGTGTAGCTTTTAATTAATTCTAATGTTAATAAAAATAGGAACAAAATTCCATGCAAATATACATAAATTGTACCTAATAATATTAAATGTTCTACTACTAATTACATTGTAATAAATGAGTATTGTCTTATACATATTAATATTCATTTTGTCTAGTTGTACATCGACTTGGATCATGAAAATCGGTAAAATCATACCAAATTCCATCTGTTTAAACCTCCGTCCAATAATTTTAAAAACTACTAACTGATCCTTGCGAAAACTGTGCATACCGCAAATAAGTCAGTAAAATGACATAATGTGATTTGAATGACAGTTTAAAAGTAACGGAAAATCGTCTTAAGTGTTTTTGAAATCATTCCAAGATCTAAGAAAAAAATTACGTATAAACATAAATATACTAAGGAACATACAATAGAATTTAAAGAATTTTTACAGAATAATAGTAGGGACAACACTAGGCTCAGGGAAAACAACTGAGAAAATGCCTTCACTCTCATAAGAAGTGAGGAGAATGGAATACTGAAGACTCTTGATTTCCTGCAGAAAAGTAGCGGCGTTACTCACAGAAGACGCCAATGTCGCAGCTTCCATTCGACAGGACGCAAGAGGATTTGGTCGTTTTCCCGACACACAATTACCCCAAGAATATTAATATTGCAGAACACTTCATATTTGATTTATCTTAATATACATTATTATTTTAGAAAATTAAGTTCATTTTTGCGTGGAACAATTTCAACTAAACTTGGTACCCGTATCACTGAAGAACGCCATGGATTTAAGATAACTAGCATCCCTATGATGAGGGTGGAATTTTGAAAATATGTGATAACGACCTATATTGGCCACAAATAATTAGTTTACGGAGTATTTCATATTTATAAGGTCATTCTCGATGTTTTCATTGAAAATTTTCATTCCCTAACGGCAGAACAGCTCTAGGAGTGGGGTGAAAGGGGGTGATAAAAATAGCGATAACCGCCAAGAGAAGTGTCCAATCCGGTGTTATGGAATCCGCTGGGATTAGTTATGGCTTTTCCAGCTTAAGTTAAAGTCAGCCGCTATTGATATGGGTAGAAGGGGGTGATAAAAATAATTTGATATAGACCGAGATTCGTATCGAATACCATAACACCGGGTTTGACAATATCCTGAATATCTTAAATAAACCCATCGTTTACTATAACACCGGATTCACAGCAATCTCGGGCGATATCCCTTCCAGAGGAATCTCGGGCGATATCAACTATTAATATTATCACCCGCTTCCTCCCCACCACTAAGGGTTAAATTTTAACGTAATCCTGCTTGAATTCCATAAAACCGGATTCGACACCAATCTTCGTCGTTATCCCAGAATTTTTATCCCACGTTTCCCATAGGGGTGCTAGAGTAATCTTAAATACACGGGGTTTGTTCATAGATCTTAAGTGATACGTGTACCAAGTTTAGTTAAAATGGGATCCAAGATTTAATGAGTATGAACCCGGACGCAAGTTATGTTCGAAGTTTTAATTATCTCTGTCACAGTTGAATGTGCTATTGTCTTCTGCTCTACTATCTTCCTCCCATGAATATTTTTCCAGTCGCACATATCATTCGCGACACGTATTTTTTTATCATAATTGGCTGCTTATTTGGATAGTATAGCTATTGATAATCCCCGAACGATAAGAAGACGTTAATTCGTATTCGATATTTCTATAGTGAGGTGCTGCCGGCTGCTTAGTGGTAACTGATGCAACCACACAACAAATTTTTGGACCGAAGCCGAAAGACATACAATTTTGTTTTCGACAGCTGTGAAATTCCAAGAAAAAACACCGTAGGTCTCATTATTGGTCACGCGACTATGTTACGGAATAACTAAAATTTCTAACTCTTAATAGGAAATATACTTGAACATGTGAAAACACTGTTTGTGGTTAAGCTCTGTTTAATGCTTAACCCTGTGTCTCATTAATAGTCTGTGCGAATGCAACTCTAATGAGGGATTCGGTTACAACTGAATAGTTGGGTCAAAAGGATTCAAATTAAAACGCGCAAACCCTCAGGCGCAGAGGTTGCAAAGTTCAGCTATTTTCGACGTAGGTGATCGATTTTTTGTTCTATAATCGGCTAATTAACCCACGTTTTGTAAGGAAAATAAGTAAAAGAATAGCGTATTCAGGAAAAAGGAACAATTTCCTACAGATACGACATTTATGAGTAATAGTCGTGTAACACGGATAAAACCACATTTGTCCTAAGGGAAATAATATATCCTTTTTCTAATACTCCTTCTTTGCTACTGTCTTTCGACAAACCCTGACGTTACTCAAAGTTACTAAGTCGCGTCATAAAGTCCAGTCTTCTCCATACTATAAAATCCTTACTCTTAAATTACTGTAGAATATATGTCATTTAAATAATTCTGCTACATGTATTGATTTTTTAAAAATGAAATAGTCGGACATATTTCAATTTTTTTGTTGATTTAAGTATTAACTTAAATTGGTATAAACTACCACTAAAGCACACTTATAGCGTCTATAAAAGATTACGGAAAAAACTATAACTTTCACTAAGGCCTTATGGGGGAGGATCACAGTTCGTACTTACGTGTATAACACGTGCTGTAAGGATAAGATATTATATAGTTTATTCCAGCCTGCATAATAATTATTAGATAAATATATATATATATATATATATATATATATATATATATATATACATATATATATATATATATATATATATATATATGAGTATGTGAGTGTTTGTGTGTGAGAGAGAGAGAGAGAGAGTATGGTATAATATATATTACACAATATATTTATATGAAAGAGCCACTATTACTTTCTATCAATTTGGCTACATCAGTTTTATTATTTTTCAATATTTTACGTTCTCTTCTTATCATTATCTTTTTTCTAAAAATAACGGGGTACTGTAATATTGCGTACCTGATAAAACTTACGAGGTCAAAATAAGAAGGTATCAAGGAATTTTAGTTCTACCTAAGTAACGGAAATGAACAGGCTGAGGAGGATCAGGTCGGAGGAAAATCAGTGTCCAAAAGAAGACCTCAGGAAAGGAAAATAGGATAGTCGATAACGAGAGCTTTTTGGTATCTAAGTACCTTCCAGAGGCATGCACAAGAATCCGAAAGTGTTATGAACTTAAAGGTAAAGTTTAATATAAAAAAGAAGACTGAGTGTTGTACCCAGAAGCCTCCCTCACTCCAAGATGCTTGTAGCAAGACATTAATAGTAGCTCCTAAGACGGAGAGGAAAACTCCCTCCCAAATGAAAACCCCACTTGGAGAAGGCGGGGAACGAATCAAAGATTCAGACCAGGCCACGTGATCTGTACACAAAACCGGTTAAAACGAAGTTTCCATCGAGGCAGCAGTATAACTTTAAAGCGTCAATTTTCTGCGACTCTAGCGTCGCCACTTGAAACCCACTCATCCTTACTCGCCTGAGTTGAAAGAAATTTTACACAGGTGTGTGGTATAAATGAAAGTTAGTGAAATTATATGACAGTACACAACCTTCCCAGAGAGCTCTGGAGGAGCCTACCTTTGGGGATGCCTTCACATCTCTCTGGTTTTTTGAATTAAGATTCCCACATGCCGAGGCACCTCGGCCTGTTTTGAGACGTGTATGTTCAGGTGTCGCAGACCTTGGGCAACCGGTAAGAGTTGTCCTCTATTACTATTGGAATAGTCGGCCAGCTGCCTCCTAAACCGGTCAAGGCAAGGCGAGGGAAAAGCAGCGACCCCACAGCAAACCCCTCTCCCGCCATCGGAAGGGCGTGGGATAAGTACCAAATGCCCGACCTACCTGATGCAGGTTTTTCTAGGGTTTTCCCTGCATTACTTTAAGGCAAGTTGCCGGGTAGGATCCTTAAGCCATAGCCCGGGGGCCATAGTTAACCCTTGGCTACCTTCCTCTACCCTTCCGCATCCCCCCTTTCAAATCCATTCCTATGCTATTAAAGGGGAGTCGCCACCATGTGGATTACCCTCATGTAGCCTGTTCCCTAAGAAAACAACACAAAAATGAGAAATTCCAACAGCTTTTAATTTCTTATTTTTTAAGCTCCTGAGAACCCTGTAATTGAAATGAAAACATGATTTTTATAAAAGTTTGATAATAATTTGTATGATTAACAGAAAAATATTTTATTGGTCACCAAAATCCATTTTTTTCAAAATAAGAATTTAGTGAATATGTGACTTACAATTTTTGATACCAGGGCAATTTTGGTCTGCTTCAAAAGACACACATTACACTCTATAACAGGCGTATCTTTACACTGACTATTAACATCACTGTTGGGTTGCCAAACGTTGGTTATATCTCGATGACTTTTCTATGCAATCCAATGACAACTTTATATTCTGCTATACTTTGGTGGCGATTTCTTTACTATATCTCGACAAATTTACTCTGTAATCCAACGACAACTTTCCTATATTTCTGCAAAAACTGTTGGACCGTCCACATTAATCTTTCTGCGACGATTGCTCTCTGCTAAATTTCTTCGAAGACTGGCCTACACATTCCCTCCAGTGAGGCAACGGTCTACAATACCTTGAACCTGTTGCATTATTGCCCATAACTTGTGTGTTTCTCCCGCTAACAATTCGAGTCCAAAATTTTTAATTATTAATTACTAATTGTCTTTTAATTACCACAATATATATATATATATTTGTGTGTGTGTGTGTGAGTGAGTGAGTGAGTGCCATCATTATTTTTAAAAGAATAGAGAAATTTCAACTAACTAAATTCCTTATTGTTGAGGGTTGGAAGATATGACGTAAAATAAGTGGAACGTACAGACATTAGTGCTTAATCAATAGATTTCGGATCTAATATTAACCATGCATTTGCAGTTTAAGCTCAATTTCAAAGCTCATCATCATGGTGACAGGGGGTTAGACTAGCTAATATAAAATATTACATCCTAGGGGTCATATTGAAAGTTTTCATGGTCACTATAATGAGCAGTGCCCCTAACTATGGCAGTTACGTCGATATTCATCCCCTGTCGATCTGGTGAGGATATGAGAATAGGTAAAAAATAAATTGGCTAGTGTAATAACTTTTTAGGCGTGTGACCATCGTCGTGAGTTAATAGCACCGCTTCCACCATGTTATTATGTAGCCACTGCGCTTATTACAGGTAAAATAGGGGAGTGATCTTCGACTGGAACTACTGTGATGTTATGGCCTCTAAAATACCTTGGAGAGGAGAGTTCACCTCCAGAATTATTTTTTTTGTGAAGGATTATCGATGGAATAGAGAAGAAAGGATTTCTTAGACGATATGTGATCTGGTTGAAGTTTAATCCAACCTTCAGGAACGCGAGGAGTAATGGATGTATGGAGACAGACATGAACTCCATTATAGTAAGAAATGTAGATTTATTATTGATAAAAAAGTATAATAATAATATAAAAAAATAACTAAGGCACGGCGAGGGAAAAGCTGCGACGCCACAGCAAACCCCTCTCACACCGTCAGAAGGGCGTGGGACAAGTACCAAATGCCCGACCTACCTGATGCAGGTTCTTCTAGGGTTTTTTCCCAGCATCACTTTTAGACGAATTGCCGTGTAGAATCCTTAAACTATAGTCCGGGGGCCCTAGTTAACCCTTGGCTACCTTTCTCTACTTTTCCGCATCCCCCCTTTAACTCATTTTCCTATGCTACAAGAGTGGATTACCCTATACATAGCCTGTCTACACCTTCTAAAAAAAATTCCATAATTACATTTGATGAAATTTAAAATGTCATAATTCAAAGTACAAATATGACAAAATCAATTATGTGTATAAGACCATAATGTAATGGATGCGGTATTCATGTCGATATTCATATAAAAATTATGGTGAAAAAATATCTAACTTTATTATAATTTTATAAATAAAAAAAACGGCTTTGATTCAGAAAATTAATTGTAAAGTATATTGTTTATTCCAATTATTTTTATGACTTAAGGCCATTTATTTATTTATCATATTTATTATTAGTGTTCTCAGTCGTCCAAACATAATTGTTATAGCTAGACATATGGAGAAACACAGTCAGAGATCTCGATTGAGGTTGGCAGCATTGCCCTACTAGCTCCAAATTACGTGTTCACTTCATACATAACAAAAATAAGATACCTTTAAAAATCCAATGATACATTATATCAGAAACACCACGATCAATTCTTGATGTATCTCAGATAAACTCTGACATTACCGATACCGATGAAGTCACGTGGTCAGCCTCCGTGGGTATACGGTGGGGTGAAAAGGATTTAATTAAAAAATAAATGTTAAAAACACTAGACCATTAGTCAGAAAAATTTTATTATCAAATTTAAAACAAAATATTTAAAACAATTACAATAAAATTTAGTTACCTAATAAATTTAAAGAAAAAAAGTTGAGTGTTACACAATTTAGATTAAGAAATTCGATTTGTCCGCAGGTTGCATCTGAAATGACGGTTACAGACACAGTTATTATTGAATTAAAATATAATAATTTTAAAAAAATTTATATATTACGCGTCATTTTTAACATTAATGACCGAAACATTGGTTCTAACATACAACATTTTGCTCATCTATCTGGAATAATATTTCATTTATTCAGCTTAAATATTTACTTTGTCCCAATCTAAATTGGTCTTTTTTAATAAATACTTTTTCAGACAGCTAAATAATTTTGGTTGTTAAATTTCAAAATAATTTTATGTTCATTGATTCTAGTTTTTAGACATGATTTACATTACCCGTCATAAAAAAAATTGCAATCCAACACAATTAATTTTGTAAATAATATTATATTAATCGAATGCGTTAATTTTATTTATAATATATTTAACTAAATTTGTATTATTGGGGACCTTAAAAATAATATGAATGGCATAATTATTAAGCAATTCAATAAGTTTATATTGAAAGAATGAAAAAAGGGTAGTATCAAAAAATTACTTAGACTATTAATTGGTAATATGTGTGTATCTTAAATGCGTAAGAATTTATAAAGATATTAAAAATTTTATCAGGTATGCAGTTCTTTGTTTTCTTTAAATTTTTTAGATAACTGTATTTAATTGTATGTGAACACCTGAATACGTCCTAATCGAGAAGGACACGTTGTGTTTCTTAAGTATTATGTTTTCAATTCGATAAAAGAATTGATTTAATAGGCTGATGTTTTTAACATTTACTTAAGATGTCAGATTATTATCATTGTTAATTATAAAATATTCAAAATGACTTAGACAATCGAGAATTAGTATCAATCATGGTCTAAAAATACTGGGGCAAATATGTACCCGGGCAATTCCGGGAAATAAGCAAAATATATTGTGGTATACAATTTAAGAAAATAAAATAAAAGCCACCACGTTGTAACCAATTAATGTAATATTCAAATTCAAAGAAATTATATAAACCACTCTGTGGTGTCAATTAATGTGGGAAAAATTAAAGGATATGATAATTAATAGGATTTATACCGAATTATAACAACTTTTTAAAGATAAAAATATTTAATACAAATTTCTAATTAATTTGGGTCCTGTACATATTTTAATGAAACTCTCAATTCGTCAAAGCCGCTTATTGAGCCGATTATTACAGTCATTTTAAATTATCACCAAATCATTTGAAAATTAAATTTGTAACAAAAAAAAACATTACATTTACAATAAGAATTAATATAAAAACTCTAAATAAATGGTAAATTCAGTGAATTCTGTAGAAATTTAAAGAAACCTGATGGTAAGCATTTTTATATAAGGTTTACAATAGAAGATTTTTACATACCAGTTTATCAGAGCTGCTCATGTACCACATTACTTATGCACTCCACTATTTTTCTTTTAAAGAAAATTTATCTTTACGCTGTTAACAACTTTGGTTCACTTCCCTAAATTGCGTGCAACTGACCAGTGAACACTTCTCCAATAATTGTTCAAGAATTTCCTTTCGCCCTGCTTATATCTGATGACTTTACTTTAAACGTTATTTACTATCGTAGCCTGAATACGATATTATCAGCCGTTATCCAGAATCAACTTTGCTCGACCGCTAATTGTTTACTCGCGACAACAATCTTTTTTCGGCCGCTAGTTTGTTACTCACGAGAACAGATTTTGCTGATTATCATCGACCGGCCTCCAAAACCAGAATTTACTATGACCATCATAGGGTGATTCCCCGACGTCGACTTACTATGACCATCATCGGTCGACCTCCCAGACTCCTGTTTCGCCAAAGCTCTGCGTATTACACACGTTGCTGACAACAATACAGACCGGAAACATTGCAATCTCCCACGCTGCCACACTTGCGCCACACTGACTTACTTACAATGGTATGACCTCAATATTACTCCAAATATCCAAGTATTATTTAAAAAAACTTTCATTACACATTGGTGATCTCTACAATACAGTAAATAATATTATCATTGTTAATTTTTGCAAAACCTGTGTGCGCATTAAAGTTAAGTTTTCTGTCGAATTTTATTCTCAGTCATAAGTTTGTTTACACACATCAAAAGTTCTGAAAATATCGCGGAATGGTCAAATATCTAGATAAATAATCATCGGATTGAAGAAAACCACAGGTAAGATATTTTCCAGATAGCTGTCGATGAAACAAAACTCGACCCTCGTGGGTTGAGCCTGGAAATCATACATTGGATTGGAAATTCTCTGTAATCTAGTTTTATCTGAAGCGTTGTACCATCGAGGGAGATGGCGCTGTAGGCGACAAAACTCTAAATGGTTACAAAAAACCATTAAATATTGGGATATATTGAGCCCGTTGGATGGGAGGCTAGTTTGAATAATGAAAAGGAACTCAATAAAACTTGAGTTAATGTAAACTGTTTCACAACAAGTGTATTTTCGGTTAGCATATTGTGAAAGACAGAAGTTGGCCCAGTTACATATGGCATTTTTTTAATATATTGTTGAGTTCTTGAGAGGCGAGGGAAATCGCATTAATGAGGCACCGGAAATGAGATAGAAAACTACTACGACGACGTCCTTGAGTTAAGCTAAAAGCAGTTACAGACAGTTGAGGCCAGGGGACATTCATAATGTTAAATATCAATTTGTAGGCTCTCATTCTTATTTCCATTCTCTTTCAAGGTTTTTAAAGTTACATCACCCCTACGTCCAAGGGGTGGGGTAAACTCTTGTGACATTGGATAGCCATTCACAAAATATCAAACACGTGTAATTTTATTTTCTTATCCGTTGACAATTTCTCGCGGTTGTTTTACCCACTTTGATTCTCGGTTTCATTGCATAGATTTAAAAAATATATTAAATACGTGTTTTTTGTTTTTATCCAATTGATGTGCATTTTTCGAGATATTTGACCGTAAAGTGAATTTTTTTGCACTCACATCTCCTACTACTGAAAAGTCCAAAAATCTATACGATAAATCTACTTCCACAACACTTAAACACCAAAATACATTAAATAAATAAAATAAATAAAAAAATTGATAATAATCTACAATTTCTTATTTTTTATACTGAACCTTGCTACTTTATATACTATTGTGAAGAATGTTCCACTTATATTGTCCTGGGATATTGGAATAATAGAGCCTTTAAATTATAATTTACAGCGGTGAAATCATCATTTAATGAGAAGTTGATTTCCCGAGTAATATATTGTGATTTGGGAATAGTGATTTGTAAATCCATAATAAACAACATCGGATTATACAACGGTATGTTATCTAAACATACGGATATAGTCGGGGGAGAGAAGTTAGATAGAATGTGCCGCGCTTTCCGAAGTGTGAAATTGAGGGCCGAGGACGATGAGGATGTCCATGATAAGACAATTTATTTCTCTAAGAATATTTATCCAGTATTGTACGGTATTTACACAGTACGATCAAAAATGTCGATTAATAGTTATGTTTTCCTGACGTTAATATAATTATAACTTATACGAACACAGACAAATCAGACATAAATATTTTATTAACAAAATTACAACAGAAAAAGAAAGACAGCGTTTCGACTTCAATATAGGACTTCCTCAGGTGCATAATGGACTAAATAATTTCAATACATTCGTAAAATCTTCTATAAATATTAGACAAATACTTTTGTCGTATGAATAAATTTTGCTTAGAATTTCCAAGGCGTTCCCTGTCTCCAATGCCCGCTGTAACCGAAATGCCAAAATAGGGCCAATATTTATACAAGGTATTTGGCAATGTATAAAAGTTATTTACATCCTTGTACACTTTAAGAAGTCCGAGATTGAGGGTGGACTGTTATGTTAATTTTTATTAAGTTAAATAATTTCTGATTCGACTTATAAATTTCCAATTTTGAGATATTATCAGCAGTTTTATGGTTATGTTAAGATTAATTTTTCTTACATTATAATTGTATAGTAAGTAACATGATCATTTATAAACAAAGAAAAACCAATTTGAAGTCATAAAAAAATTATGGAAAATTAAACTACGCTTCGTCGCTAACTTTGCAACATCTTCAGATTGAACTTTAACACTACAAAACCAAACAAAACAATTACGATAATTAAAATAAAATATTTAAGAAATATTTTGCAGAGAACAAGCAATATAAATTTAGGTTCATTTACAAATTTTGGTAGTCAGGTGATTCTCTCTTGACTGCCGATGCTGAAATACGCAATTTAAAACGAGAACCACTGGTAAAAAACTAAGTTACATTGTTGAGTACGGATTTCAATGGGAACAATTTTTAATTTAAAATTATAACAGTAAATAAATTAAATATTAAAAAAACAAAGTATTTTAAATTTTGTTCAAATTATTAGTATCATTTTTTATATGATATTGATAGCATTTTAATATGATCTGATATATAGCATCTCACTCAAGTCAGAATATATGTATTAATGTGATGATTGTTTAAAACTCCGCATCCAATTATATAGTTTGAGTGCAACGTATGACAGACGAAGAGTATTAGCCCATTTCTGGAGATCAATAATTCGGTTTGTGCTGTTTTATTTTTGAAAAATGGAATTTTATGGTCGAGGAGCAGCAAAGTATTTTCTATAATGCATTCTTCTGTGTAAACGAGAACGGGAAACAGAATCACGACAGCATGATCGGTGGGAAGTGATGGCGACGACGATATGTCCGTGCAACAATGGTAACGACAGGCATAAAATAAAGAGGACTGCTGAGAAACTGGCCTTTGCTGGCGACTCGTTTCGTAAACAATTACTCAGAATTTTTGAAACTATATTTGTCGATGTCGTTGCAAACATCTGTAACGCTCTTCATTCCGGTTAAATCGTTTGCTCATTCCCAGTCGGTATGTTCCGGTATGAAACGGGGTTTTACTGTAAAGTATTATAAATGATCCGACATTAATGTCGAATTAATACATTTTCTGAGTAATATAAATAAATTCCCGAGAAACACTCGGTACTCGGCTAGTTATAATCATAAAACCCTTCAATATGTTTGCAACGGTAAAACGTAGAGTAAAAATCACAGTTACTTACGTAATGCGCAAATTTGAAATAAAAATTTATATAGTTGACATTCGTGAAAACCCTTCCGCAACCCCCCTTTCAAATCCCTTCCTATGCTAATAAAGGGAGTTCCCTCATGTAGCTTGTTACCCTAAAAAATTGTAATGAAGTAAAAGTTCTTTTAACTCGACAATTGTTAACAAATAGACACTTCCTAGTTGTGATCAACGCTAGAGAAGCTTCGCAAAATCTCTGTAAATGCAGCAACAGGTGTTGTTTCATAACGTATGGAATGGGTTACAAGCTGAGTAATAATAAAATGCCGAATATACAACCGAAGTACGAATAGAATAGGGGCGATAGTAATTTCCCGGCCCTTTCTGTGAGAGAAAGTTAAATGCACGTAATCGATAATCGTGTTTTAGATTAATTGGCTCATTTATTAAAGGTCGTAAGGTCAGGATTTTCATAAAAGAAGAACTTAAAAGACAGTCACTGGGATGAGTGATGTGTCTACTTTTTTATATAAACAATGTAACGGAGGAATAAAATTTTCCATACCTTACAAGGTGGAAAACGCGAACAATTTTCTGGGTGAGTTTAAAAAAAATTTCTAATTGTCTATAACTAACAAGACGAAAATCAATTAAACAAAAATGTGATAATTTTTACCAAAAAAATTGTAGTTGTATATACGGATGTGTATTTGATTTGATTTATTTTATTCCATCGTATGAGGAAATAGGATACGTCAATACATAAAATTACAATATAATAATTGGTTCTTACAATTCTAAATAATTAAAAGTTAACATAAAAATACTATAATTCGGGAACACAAATTTCCCTGTCCAACATAGGTAAAATATATTAACAATACCAAAAATAATTGTTCTTTAACTATACTAAGGGTATAATATAATATTTACAGTTCTAGTAAAAAAATGAATACGTACTAGGGAATAATTAATTATTCGAGAATTAACTATAATAAAATATGTAATTACACATCACACAAGAATAAACACAAAACTTGACACACGCACACTAGGAGGAAACACAAACGACGGACAAGTCACTTCACTAAACAGAGCGACGAGGAAACTGCAAACTCTAGGCCGTACATGCAACAAAACCAACAAATGAGCAGAAAAGACCAACAGAGACTAAGCAAGTTATGAAAAAAGTAGTTATTATTAGCAACACATTGAAAACTTCTCCAGTTTTCTTTTAAATAAATGAATAAATTTTAATGTAGAATATTTTTACATTGATAATATAAAGGGAACGATCAACTTTTGAGTTTTGTCTACTGATAAGTGCAGTTGTGTCGCTGTAGGCACTTCTTCGCACCTGAAGAAAGGCACAAGGATCCCAGAAACGTTGTGTGGTATTTATATTATCACTTTTTTTTGTCTGTATTGACTATATTTCTGATTCAATATTTTTAGTCAGACGTAAAACGTTTTATTTCTGAATATTTTTACATTGAATCCCAAAACTCTTGTAGTTATTATTGTTCTTTACAACTGGAGGAAGGCTATTGTATAAAACTATCCCAGAATGGTGAATACTTCTCTGGTAGAGAGCAAAGATCTTAGACCTGAGCGATTTCTAGTCTCATAATCGTGAGACTCGCCATTCGTTTGAAAAAAATTCAGTTTCCGCATTAACTAACTTCAAAATTTCGTGAATGAACAATCTGGGAAGAGTTAATATCCGCAGTGTTTTGAAAAACGGTTTACAACTGGATTTATTATCCGTATTAGAAAGTATTCTGATGGCACGCTTTTGCAACTTGAATATTTCAATGCTCCTGGAGCAATTGCCCCAATTTGCAATGCCATAACACATAAGGGAATGAAAATACGCCATTTTCGTTCTGTTGATGTCAACATGTTGCACTAAGTTTCTGAGACAATAACAAGCCGAACAGAGTTTCCCAGCAAGCAGATCTATATGGTGAGTCCACTTTAAATTACCGTCAACCAGAAAAGGCGCCTCAGCCGAGAACTTGTCTAGAAAGTTGTTACTAACATCCGCTGAGAACTGCACGAACTTCGTTTTATCTAGATTTAGTGATAAATTATTAACGTTAAACCACTAATTTAGTTTGACCATAGTGATGTTTACGTTTCTAACAAGATTATCAACATTTTTATCGGCAATAACTACATTTGTATCATCCGCGTAGAGAATTAATATAAGAGGATGAACGAATCCTCGAAGATCATTAATATAAAGAATGAGAAGTAAAGGCCCAAGAATGGAGTCTTGAGAAACACCGCAAGTAATTAATTCTCAATCAGATAAATGAATAGATTAGACCGCTACCTTTTGTTTACGATTTTTTTTTAGATATGATACAAATCGGATAGGATAACGTAAAGCTAACGAAGAACTGAATATATTGAGCTTACATTAGTTCATTCACGTATAATGGTCTCTATTATATTAATAAATATTATTTTAAAGAAAAGTTCGATGTAAGAATAGGATATCACATACTGGTTCTTTGGTTAAATACATTTTCACATACGGAGGACTGTATATTTGGGATCCGTTTCATTATATTTTAAAGTACAGAATCAGCCCTAGAAATGGTTTTGCAACAGCTTTATTGAAAATGAAGTACAATACCGGACAGGAAAACCGAGCACATATTTTCCATTATATTCAACCAACCTGGACAGCAACTCTTATTTTTATAACGCTTTAAATTATATATATTGTAATACCCAGTTAAGGAGAACGTGAATTTTCTTCTTATTTCATCCGATTTGCTTACCAACTCAGACTGGGGATAATTGAGTGGTTAGTATAAAATAGGATGATAATAAAATGATGGATTAGTGGCTTTTAGAGAAGGGGAGGACTATAATTGGACGTTTCGCAGCTTAGAGCTAATGGTACACTGGTCGGAACCCTAAAGGCATGATGACAGAAGTTTTATGGACATACAATTATATTAAAAGGAAATATTTTATTTTAATTGTATTGAAGGGCTCTCGGAGCGTGAGAAAGGCAACAGCTGGTGTTGTTTGGCGAACGTGGAAACTCAAAAACTGTGAAAACAAGGCAATATTCTGGAGAGGGGAGTGCAGATAAAAGGACAGTTGTTGGACTGGAGACAGCAGAGACGAATTAGACGTGAGAGTTGAAAGCTGATGATGGACGTGGAGTTTGGAAGCAGAATCTGTACGAGAAATCATAATTATTCAAAAGTGGGGTATTACAATATATATATATATATATATATATATATATATATTGATGTGACCTGTATTTTTAAGTGACACTAGATCAATGAAGGAATGTGATAAAACTAGCTTCTAGATTTTTAAATATTCTTCTTATCTTTTATTGATAATGGATTTGTTAATTACATTAGCCACCTGCTGAGGAATTAATACAAGTGAAACGTGGTAGTAATAACTTACATAAATAGGAAAAATACATAGTAAGACAATACATTTTGGATCATAGATGAATAGAGAAATTTATAATTTTAGAAGTACAATCATTTGGAAGAGGAAAGAATAAATGCACTTAGGTAAATAGTGCTCTTTATTATATAAGAAAAGTTAAGTTAGAAATTATATACACTAGGACGAAAAACAAATTACGTAAGAAAGAAAGTTTATATGCAAACTTATGATAAAATGAATTTATTTGCAATATAAACTAAACTTCACAAAATGAAAGTACACATTTTATCAATTTAAAACAACGATTTAGTTACAATTAATATTCGCAGTTCAAACTCTCGTCGTCTCGTTGCTGTATTGTACAGATACGTTAAAAATCGAAACAAAGTTGGTAGTTATATTCTTAAAATTATATATACATCGAAAATAATTTTTCAAGTACCAACAAAGAGGAAAAGAGGATTATAAATGTTTCTAAAATATCTTTAATTGTGCAAAAACCTAAATTTAAAACATTTACCCATTTATCATTGAATGAGTGCTAGCCATTTGTATTTGGATGATAGTATCGAATATAAAATTGGTAAAGATTAATTCTGTACTTCTCAACTCAGCCAACGATTTGAAGGATTGTATTTTTTCGTTTGTCTGAAAATGGTACGTACCCGTTTATTAATTACAATATCTGCAGAATATAAACGCAATGTAAGGTCAATTTGAAAATTTCTGAATAATGAATGTAACAGGCTCGATTAACAGCGTGGAATTTCGCAGTTTTCTATCACCAACGGCACACCAGAGTAAAATCGTAGTTAAACATTTTAATTAAAAACAACTCAAAGACCGAGAAAATGTATGTGTTGTAATATGCTACTAATGTTTATTGATCTGTTTCTATTTGAATTATGAAAATGAAAAAATTGTTCTTTTGAGTATTTAGCAATATTTTCTATACCGCAAGTCATATTCACAGTTAATTCACCATTGTCGATTGTTGTTATTATGTTGGTATCTTCGACATGACGAATAGATTTGATAGGCTTAATTTACCTCGGTAGAAGGTTCATCTTCTTCTTCGTCTACGGCTATTGTTGTCGAAAAGCGAACGCACACAGAACTTTGGCGGAGAACAGCCAGTGTGTTGTGGGAGCTGGACGAGTGTGTTTTGGGAGGCTGTGCAGAGTGTTTGGAGGGCCTGACCATGGTAGTCACGGCGAGAGTCTGTTGTGGCGAACCTGCCAATGGTGGTTGCATTCAGCATTACAGGTTTTCCTACAGCAAAACTGAGTGTGGCAATACGTACGACAGTAAAGTTCGAGGAACAGTAAATTAAAAAGGCATAGAAATTGTTGTGAAGTGAGTCGATAAAACCAATCAATCAGTGCTATGGCCTGTAAATAAAATATTGTTCTTTAAAGTTAAAATAACCACGATTGCACAAATCAGTGCCAGAGCAGCTCTGAATAAAAATGGTATGTATACACGTAGTTTTCTGAACCTTTACGTAAATAAAATTTACCGCGAGATTTATATAAATTTGTCAGATTTGTCTAGTATTTTGTATTGCTAGATTGTTTTTATAAAATTTTCTTATTGTAGATGAAATTTGTATATTCCTTTGTAACTTTAGAGACAATTGAAAATCACTATCTTTATTACACGCCCTGTAAGCGGTCACGGAGTTTTTTATTCTCATAAAGCTGAGGAATTTACTAAAAACATAAATATACAAAATTCAATGTGAAATCTAAATTGTAAATAAAATAATCTTTTGTTAATTTTGGTTTAATTTCAACGTACAATTCTGTAAACTTTCTTCCTATATTTTATTTAAATTGAATACTATATAATTTGATTCTGATGTGGTGGTTTATTTTTTCAAATTAATTGTGCATACCACAATATATATATATATATATATATATATATATATATATATATGTGTGTGTGTGTGTGTGTGTGTGTGTGTGAATGTTCCGCATACAAATCTACACCCATGGAGCAAATTTGACCAAATTTTGTACACGTGTTCCTTTAGAACCGTAAACAAACACTGTGGGGGTAACACTAGCCTACCACCTGCAGGTACATGTAATTGTTCAAACATGAAAAAACTGAGAATAACCTGATGCAGGTTTTTCTAGGGTTTTCCCTGCATTTCTTTATGCGAATGTAGGATCCTTAAAATATAACCCGGGGGCCCTAGTTAAACCTTGGCTACCTTTCTCTACCCTTCCGCATGCCCCCTTTCAAATCCCTTCCTATGCTATTAAAGGGGAGTTGCCCTACATGGATTACCCTCATGTAGCCTGTTGCCCTAAAAAAATAATAAAAATATATATTTTGTAGGGTCAATTAAATTGATAGAGTTTTCGCCGATGTTGTTTGTGTTTAATATCAATATCAATCCCTTTCGGAATGGGAGGGGAGCACCTTTAGGTATAGTGGAAAATTTTTAACACTTGCAGCAATCTCGACCTAAGCATCGAGAGTATTATTAACTCTATATAGATAGTGTAGTTTTTACTGAATTAGAGTGTCATGTATATTTCTTAAGTCTCTTAAGGTTCCTAAAATATTTTTGACTCTCTCAACGTCATTACAGTACTATGAGTAATTTTTAATATATTTTATGATATCAAGAGTATTTATGCTTCCTTAAAGGCCCCTAGGTGTGTGTGGGTGTGGGTGGCGGGTTCTGACGAAGTTAGAATTCCGTCTGCATAGGTAGGTAAATTATTTCTTGGCTAATAAATTAATATATGTAGAATTAAACACTTTTTCGGGCTTATATTAATAAGTACTCGGGAAACGCCGAGCACCTCTGTGGAATTATATAGGTGGTAAATTCCATTCACGTAAGTACGACAATACAATGTATTTCACGGAAGCTACATTTCGACGCATTGTTTGCAAGACTTAAATAATAATAATGCGATTCTCCAATACCATAAAACTCAACCTTGCTCAGACGCTCAATTATGTTTTCTAATGATTCAACAAAGTCCCAGTTACCTTTAATTATCTTATGTATAGCGTTATGAATATTGGAATTCATAAATATATATGTTCTTCTGCGATAATTTGTAATTACTTTTAAGTGGCCCAGAAAGTTTGAAAAACGAGAATGAATAAATAACTTTATCCTGGAATAAGAAGACATGGAGATACTGTAACGTTTCCATATTTAAATACGCCAAGATATTAAGGGTTACATTGTAACCAGAGTTAGCAATTTCACCTATCGCGTTACAATAGAATACAAAAAAAAATTAAAATTCAGCCTGGTTGACAAAATGCCATAATAAAGTGGAATAAACTTTTAAATCTTATACTTGTAAGATATGATTATGCAAAAATCACGACCGGACCGGGAATAGCATATTAGTATGCGGGTGCTTTATCTACTAAACCATTCGAGTCGATACTACCCACACGTTGTATGCCAGACCCTAGCTTCACCTACGTTTCTGTAGATCACAATTTTAATGGAATAAATTTTTAGGATATATTATCTATGAAGATAAACATTAATGTAAATTTATTAACGGTAGAATGAATTAATTGAGAAAGAACAGAAAAATATTCGAACAAAGCATAGCCATATAGGCCATGAAATTGAATTAAAGTATCAGGATAGAAATTCAATTTCGTAGCCTACATGACTGAGTTTTGATAGAAGAGTGCCTGTTCTTTCTTTTGTTTGCGTATGGATTGATTAGATTCAGTGAAACATTGTGTTCAAAAAGAGACGAAAAGAACAATTAATGTAGAAATATAGAAATTTATTAATAAATGCCAGATTGGACTCGGGTTCATATCTCAGATTCTTACGATTTTCCCCATAAGTGAACATTGGAATTTCTTCCTTTCTCTCACAATTTCCCTTATTATAGGTAACGAAAAACCAGAGAAAACAAAATGTTTTATAAAATGACTCATCTGTAGGGGAAAGAAAGCATTACCACCCCAAGGGGTGGAAGTGCACGAGCGTGGAAATTTTCAAACATAATAAAATGGAAGATATTTGCGTTGAAAAAGTATTTTACTGGGTCAATGAGATTGATAGTGTTTCTCCCGATGTTTTGTGTATAATTTATACGCCTTTCTGTATTTAAGAAGAGCACCCTTAGGGGTGGGGGTGGACGGGCGTTACACAAAAAAACGCGTAAACAACCGAGATTGGAGTCTAATCCGGGGCATGTATGTCACCGAGCTTAATTGTGACAATCAAATTGCCGTTTAACCCGCACGGGTGGTGGAAATTTTCAAACGTGTTAAAACAGCTGATATTTTCGTCGAAAGAAAATTTTAGGGGTCAATGAGATATATAGCGTTTTTCCAGATTTTTGTGTATAATTTGAACCCTGTTCGGAATGGGAGGAGGCACCTTTAGGGATGGTGTGGAGGAGCGGTACAAAAAAATAAATAAAAAACAACGAAGATTCGAGTCAACTCCTGGGTTACGGCTGTCGCTGAGTTTAATTGTGACAAACCGGGCAACGCCGCACACCCAGCTAGTGAATAATATGTATGTAGTAAAATAACAATAAATTATACGACTAAAAGTTCACACACGTATTAGGAGATCTTGACATCGAACTAGTGAACTCTGCGACGTGTGAATAAATAAATCGTTAAAAGTTTATTATATGTATTAATTAGATAAAAATATACAAACCTAAGTGCAATTGCTGACGAGTTCGTCATCTGCTTTGTGCCGTCAAGTCATTTTCAAGACTATATCGTTTTTTAATCAAGTCACAAAAGCAATAAGGATCGGTAATTCTGCTATCATTTCATTTTGTCTCTATTTAGCTATTTTTTTTATATAATAACTTTACTGTTATCGGAGAAGGATTATATTTCTATTTCAGTTTATGATAGTATTTAACCTACAACACGCCTCCAGACATCACCTGAAAAACATAAACTCGAAGTTTTGCATGCCAATTTTTGTAATTGCGAATTTTGTAACAAATTTTCACCTGCGTTCGTACTTCAATTATGCTTTCGTCTATAAAACTTTTACAGCTGTTACACTGAGAAAAATTTAATTCTTTTCTGAATATTAGTTTTCGTATCAGTTCCTCATAGCATTTATTTTTTCAGTTTTAAATAAGTGTTAGTAGTAATGCGACACGATATTTAGCGCATGACTGCGAAGTGGCATTTATCATCTAAGCGGCGTACATTTGTTATCGTGACGCTAACCTAATTTCATAACTTAATAAAGACACGGTTTGTTTTACCTATCTGTTGAATGGATGTTTGCATCAAAATGAAAACTATATTCAAAACATGCTGCGTATGGGAAAACCTACTCTCGATATTGCAGCCGACTCACATCCATATTAAACTCAATCGTAAAATTTTATGGTAAATACTTTCCCTTCAATTCATCAGTACACCAATCAACAAAAAAAACAATCGACAATGGATAGATTTCAACGTGAATAAAGATCGTTGATTTGATAGGGAAAAAAGAACTGCTAGTTGCGTATATTGTTTTTCACTGCGTTTGGATCGCTTTAATTTCTATATGAATACATGGAAACGCTATTGAAATACTGTCATAACTAATATTTCTCATTGTAGTGTACAACAATATCTGTGAGTATGGTAATATCTTGCGAGTGAGTGCGAAACATCTGATTTGTTATGATAATGTATGGAGTAGTAATATTTAGCAGATAAATGTATTAATGTAAGTAATGCTTGAGAATCATTAAAGAGGAATATAAAAAAAACATTACAAAATTGGCGCTCAATGTGGGGCGCCAATTTTTTAATGTTTTATATATAATATTGAACCCTATTTAATTAAAAACTATGAAACAATTTCTCTCAGTGGTTGGTAGGCCAAAATATATCTTATTGAACGGACTTTGAGGGGCTTGTCATTGAGTACGGAGATAATCTGGTAGATAAATCTTCTTAGGCAGCTCGAAGGACTCCGCAATCACTTTTATGATTTTTATATTTGATTATATTAACATCAAGTTATGGATTTACGATATATATTACCAATGGACATAACATTCAATATGCATTTCTATATAATTCAAGATATTTTTATCCATCCATAATTACATTGGATAATGTGTTCTTTACTACAGATATCCTCCTCTTTCGCAGATTACAATACTCACATATATTCACATGATTCAAACCAAGGAAGCCTGCTAGGGATATTCTCTCGCAGGTGAACCTTCCCAGAGAGCTATGGAGGAGGCTACATTTGTGGATGTCTTCTTCTTGTATTGGTTTTTGAACTAAGGTTCCCACAAGCCGAGGTACCTCGGCCTGTATTTGTAGTGTGTGTTCCGGGATCGCAGACCTTGACCATACAGTAAGAGTTATCCTCTTTTCCTATTGGAATAGTCGGCCACCTGCCTCCTAAAATGGTCAAGGTGCGAAGAGGAGAATGCTCCCGCCATCGGAAGGCCACGGCGCAAGTACCAAATGCCTACCTGATGCAGGTTTTTCTAGGGATTTTCGTGCATCACTTTTCCGAGTGAATTCCGGGTAGGATTCTTAAACCATAGGCCGGGGAACCTAGTCAACTCTTAGCGACCTTGATCTACCTTTCCGCATCCCTCCTTTCAGTCCCTTTCCTATACTATACGAAGGTAGTGGCAACTATAAGGTTTACCCTATATAATCCTGTCTACAACGTCTTATTTTTCTTATTCTTCATGATTCAAAGATGGTCTGTACACTACATCATACATGTATGAGTAATAAAAAATTTAATTTATATAGGGATTCAGAATCCCCCACTCAAGTATTGAAATATTTGTCGAGAACAAATTTGATTTAAAACATTATTTGAAAGGTTATGTGGAATCCTGTTTCTTCTATTTTATCTTTTAAAATTGTTAGTTGTAACTGTAAAGTTCTTTAATAAAATTTTGTATGTAAAAGAAATATTTATTATATTATTTTGTACGTATGGCTTTTCAAGGTTGAATTGTAGAAGATTGGTGACATTCAGCGAATAAGAAAGTGAAATAAATGCCGAAAATATTCCAACGTATGTAAGGGATATACAAGAACGTAATAATTATGAAGAAACAGACATTGATTCAAACAATATAAGAAGCTGTCGGTCATGGTGATACATTTTAAGCATATTGTCGACACAGAACCAAGTAGGACACTCCTCGGTGGCCATGTTCTGATCTCTTCCCAGTAAAGACAAACAGAGATTTATTTTACTATTTGAGACGTAGTACCTTCTCCCGCAAGTGTTATTTTCACTCACAATCTAATATTTTCGTACGTTTTCCAATTTCTAATTCTAGTACCTACTACATTTTGCATGGTAAAGTTATTTATTAATCAATGATTAAAATTAAGTTATTATTACGTTGGGAAGTTTTTCGACATTCATTTCAGCTTCTAATTCGCTGAATGTCACCAAACTTCTACAATTTCATTTTAAAACGCCATTCGTGATAACAATGAAGCCTGCTGATTCGATGGGTATTCCAACAATTTTCTTTAGTTCTATAACTAGTGCGAAGATTTTAATGAAAATTAAATGTTACTGCAATAAAAATATAACATTCTGAGATGAAGTGAAAACTAAAACTTAAATTTGAAAGAAATTACGTCTGATTGAAAATATTTAATAAGAAAGATAGCAAATTCAGTCAAAATAAGTGATAAATTTTGAGTTTTGTCAACTGACGAGTGCAGTTGTGTCGCTCTAGGCTCTCCTTCGCACCTGATGAAAGAAACAAGGATCCCAAAAACGTTGTGTGGTATTTATATTATCGCTTATTCTGTCTGAATTGGCTATCTTTCTTATTAAAAATTTAAATGTTGAGATATATGCTGTTTCTCTTTTTATCGATTTAGTTTGCAAAATTGAAAGACATTAGTTATATTGAAATGTAATAGTTTACGGTATTCGTAATGGGAAACTATCAATTCAATAATTATTCCAAATTTAAGTTGAGTTTCCACGGCGTTATTCATTCAAGCCGCAAGGCGCCATTTTATCGCACTTCTTTTCTCCACACGCGCATGGTAACAGCCAAACTACTTTGAACTTACTTCTGTACATACATATATGAATGTTTGATGGCGGCACTAAATAGGCGAGTCACTGCCACGGATAACCCAGCTTGTTTACTCCTTAGAGTTCAAACACTTTGCGCCGGAAGGTTGTCTCCTTGAGCGCTGTTTACTGTTACCATTAGGATTAGAAACAGTTTATTCTACTCGTTATAGGACCAGTGCTATGGGCTTCCAGGCACGATCCGCCACAAAAGTATGCATTCCGGATTTTTAATTCCAAATTTTCGCCAAACGACATCTTTTTACAACATATTAGAAACGATCTTAAAGGTTAACGTTTTTTAAGTCAGGTTTCTTACCAATTCTTATTCATAAAAACGTGTAAAACTGATAAGAGATAATTTTGATATATTTAATCCAGGCTATTATTGGACATGCATCTTCATCTATTTCTTCAAGAATATTCCAGTTGCAATTTGCCCTGTAATTAAATGGATGTTTTGCATTGGTATTTCACAAACTGTACCATTTGCAAGGTGATCACTGGAAGAATATATGATTAAAATAATTATTTCATTATGTAAGTTTAGTGAATATTTGTTTGCTAATGAGGTGTTTAGCAGTTAAGGAATATTGTTTAAATAAACTTTTGAAACGAAACATTTCCGATAATTCTGGAAAGTACGGTTCCGCTATAGACCATATCACTCATTTCTGACAGTGAGCCGTGATCTATACTCTACTACTTTTCTCCCGTTAATAAGAAGTGAAAACATATCGTAAACGAAATTTTTTGCAACTTGTCATTGTATTTATATGATATCATAAAAGAACATTGCTCTGTTGCTTCGAAAAATTCACGTTTCGTCACAAATTCTGGAATAAGCATCTCACGTATTATCTACGAAATATGTTCCCATATAATAGTGCTTGTTTGTCGTCGAATCTGAAATTCCCGTATCTAATAATTTAATTCCTCAGCCGTACAAATCAGACCATGGAATACAAGAAACACCTACAGTAATACCTTAATTATTTAAAAACTTGCAGAGTGCCAAGTGTTGCCCGTGCACTTATTTATATAAACCAGAAAATGTATTTAATTCTATATTAATTTTTAGTCAAGAAGTTATTTAACCTAAATCTAACTATACCTAGCTACGTACATACTTTCCGCCGATTGCGCATCAATTGAACAGCTATAAAATACATTGAATTTTATTGCATCAATACCAACTATTGTACCTCAGAATTTAATTACGAATGGAATACTTAAATAAACTCCTTGAGTATTGCAGGATGTAATTTCCCTCAGTATTCAGACATTAAGAAAGATTAAATTGTTAGCTAAATTCACAATTAAAACAAATGGTCGCCATATTGGAGTCATTAATATGGCACGAAAATGAACTTAAATTTTCCGCAGAATCGTAAAGCATTTTGTATCGTTTTTTATTATCATTCTATGGAGTATTTCTGGATATTATTATACTTTTTATTCAATTAAAATAGTTCTGCTTTAATTTAATTACGAAATAAGTTAGTATTTTGTTGTTGCGCAGTCGCGTAGTAACGTCTCTCTGTGACGTATGCTGTGACGTCACGATATCTTAGCGCGCAGTAATTTAACTCAAAACGATCACATTTTTTAAATTATAATTCTTTCCACCTTTATGCTAGGGGTTTCTCACCTACACAGTACCGCTCCTCGTGGTTTGAAGAATATGTGTACCAATTCCTGTTGTAATCTGTGCACGCGTTTAAATCTGTATAGAAATTAATATAAAACATACAAATATATATATCCTTTTTTATTGTATAGATTTTTTAAATGTTGAATAAATGAGCAGCCAAAATCCAGAAACTATTTTAAGGAAGCAACCCTTACACGGTTACAATTTTTTTTTAAAAAAATTAAATCATTTATTTGAATCCGAAAGAATGTTACATAGCTTTCGGCCAAATATTTGTCCATAATCAACTGTAACATCACTCCTTTAAACAATAAAATTATTTTGTCATTTAACGGATTCTATGATTCAGTTGCGATTGGAGCTTAAAATAATTTTATTGTTTAAAGGAGTGATGTTACAGATGATTATGGCGAACTATTAGGCCCAAAGATAGTGTATAATAATTGACGAATTTAAATAAAATATTTAAATACCAAAACAAAATTGAGGCTGTGTAAGGGTTTCTTCCTGAAAATATTGTAAAAAGCATCAAGAGGCAGTTAACTTCCTATATGAACAGACAGTATTTAAATTATAATTTATTTAATGAAACGACATGTTTCGTTCCTGACGTGGACCCTCACATAAATACAAAGATACTGACTGGTATATATTTTAGAAAAAGAGAAATATTAAACCTATTATCATTCAATTAGTTGACTGAAATTATAACAGATTAAGTTGAAAAAATTGAACCATACACTTGATAAGGAAATAGAAATTTCTTTTTTAAGTGAACCTGGACTATAAGGTTGTAAATATTGCTTAAGGTATACGTGTCGGTTTTTAACGTTAGGTTAATATACATTATGTAACATCTCAGAAATTAATCCTAATTTTTAGTTTCTATCTTTAAAATATTGAAATTGTCCAAATTGATGATTTAGTTAGGGTTTTGAAACGTCTCACAATTTATCTACTTAATGTTTGATGTTGTGTCTATGAGACTTGATTATAGTGATGATGGGTCTTTTAGTTTGACCCATTTATGTAGGTGAACAAGTATTACAATTCCATTGATAAACTACATGATGCAATTTGATCAAGATCATCCGTCTATCTTATCTCAGACCTCTGTAACGCCAAGGGCTTCATAAAATTTGTCATGGAAACCAACCAAAGGGAACAAATATAGAAACCAAACTGTAAATAATTGTAAGAATATCAATGTAAGTAAATACGCACTTTAAGTAAACGATATCAAATAATATATAGGTCGCCAATGGCCATGCGATGTCGACGCAACTCTTTACAAACCATAATAAAAAATAACTGAAAAGGATTATTCAATTTCTGTACGAAGTTGATTGTGATTAGCTGAATCAGATCTAAGGAGGCGAGATTAATGATTGTTGGAATTGCATAGTTTTATATTAATTTAATATTTTGGACTGTAAAGTCCATGTGTACGAGGGTGGTCTGAAAAGTTTCCGACTCAACAATGAGAGAATATATTTTTTTTGAATTTTTTATTTTATTTTTCAACTAGTCTCCTTGTAACTCTACACACTTCTCCCAGTGAAGCTCCCATCTCTGTAAACCAGTTCAAAAAGTACTCGGCGTTTTTCTCTGCACGAAGGTGATTGCCTCTTCATTTGACGAAACTCTCTATCCTCCGAGCGCAATTTTTAGATGAGGGAAAAAGAAGAAGTCGCTTGGGGCTAGATCTGGATGGTCAAGCAGTTCAAACCGTAATTCGTGGATTTTCGCCATGGCAACCGCTGAGGTGCGAAACAGGATTTTCTTTTTCTGCAACTGTGGCCGTTTTTCCGCAAGTTCTTCCTTCTGCTTGTCAAGTAATGATGCTCCTGTAATGGTTTTTCCTTTTTAAAGATAATCAATTAAAATAACTACATGACTGTCCCAAAAAACAGTCGCCATCACTTTCCCAGCCGAAAAAACAGTTTTTGCTTTTTTTGGAGCCGGTTCCTCCTTCGCAGTCCGCTGTTTGACTGTATTTTTGTTTCGGGCGCATAATGATGTATCCAAGTTTCATCTACAGTAATTAACCAGCGACAAAACTCGGATTTATTGCACCTAAACTTCGCCAACAGAGCGTTGTAAATGTTCTTTCGAACACGTTTTTGGTCTAACGTGAGCAAGCGCGGCACCCAACGCGCGACAGCTTTCTCATGCCTAAATGTTGATTTAATATGTGACAAACACGTTCTCATGACCTCTGCTATCTCTCTCACTTGAATTCGGTGGTCGTGTAGCACCATTAAGTGAACTTTGGCGGTGTTTTCGTCGGTAGTTTCAGTTTTTGGACGTCCCCAACGTTCATCGCCTCCCAAGCTCTTACGGCCACGTTTAAATTCAGCTGCCCAAAATTTCACTGTGGTAAATGATGGTGCAGTGTCCCCATACACAGAATCCAACTCGTTTTTGTTTTATGTAGGTGTATAGCCTTTCAAAAACAAATATTTACTACCACCTCCATACTCGATTTTCACAAAAACTCTCACATCAACTCACTCAAACGTCTGTTACATAACAACTGCGCGTTCAAAATGGCTGAAACTTTGGTGAGTAACTGACAACAGATGAACAACGAAATTCAGTAGCTTTTATTTACTAGTGCTGCTATCTTCACATTGAGGCCGGAAATTTTTCAAACCACCCTTGTATTATATCATTTTTACATATGCACTTCATTAATACGTTTTGTGTGTAAGAATTTTTGCCAGGCTCGATTTTAATATTATGATGAAAATTTAGGGCTTAGATAAAATTATGGCGCTATCAGTTAGATTGTAGACGTCAAAAATGTTTCGTTTAATAGCATATCCTGAATAGAAGTTTAACAATCTACTAGAATATGATGGTTAGGGTAACAAATTATGAAAATTTTATATTTGAAACGTCTAAGAAGTTTGGGTTGTTATTTTTAACACTTTTTCTGGTATATTTTATAGACGGATGATAGTATATAAAGATATACAGTATTGTATCGATTTTGTTATTAGTAAAATGTGTTATTTATTTAACAACAGTAATGAAGAGGGTTTGAAAACGAGTACAGGTCCAAACAAACTCATTCCCGGATTGGACAGTGATACTAGAATTTAAATTCCAACGTTTCCCTTCCATAAAATCCGCGTTACAACAACTTGACTTCCTTGATTCTAATCTCGTTTCATTTTAATGATCTCACTCAACAATATATTAAGATTGGTAAGACATTAGAATCAAGTAATTTCAGAGATATTTATCCTGTCGTGTGAAATTTCTGTGTTCTTTCTGTTTCATATAATAAGAAATTAATTTTAATCGAATTAAAATGAATGATTCAGAGTTAAACTGAGCAATGATATTAAAAATTTTAACGCACACCCTTCCGTTTTTAACTTACCCACAAAAATATTCCAGTTCTCTCCGAAAGGTTCAGAGTAAAACTGAGCAGTGATATTAAAATTTTTAACGCACACCCTTCCGTTTTTAACTTACCCACAAAAATATTCTAGTTCTCCAACTTACGTAATACAACCCAGATTATTTTGCGCATGTAATAACGTATCCGATTTCCTCAATCGAAGACTAACGGAAGTAATAAAAATATAATATGATGCAATTTATTCAGCTAAATTACAACTTGCGGTAGAATTTTGAACAGGTCGTGTTTATATACATACAATTCACTATATAGTGGCCTATACGTTTGTACGAAAAATGAAACTCTTTGGTTCGGGGAAATTTTCATCTGTGTTCCACAACCGTTGTAGTTATCTCAACAGTGAAAGGAAGAAATTTATAATGTTAAGCTTGGTACATAATTCAGCTCATGAATTTCGTTTAAGAATTGCTATCTTGAAATGGATTCTATAGAAAACCACTAGGCTTATTTGTTATTTGAATTACTTTCAGGAATTATAACTAAATCCGATACTGTGAAATACTATCATAAATGTAAATTGTAATAAAGTATTCTTTACCTGCACTTTTTTCACGAAAATGATTATTTCAATCATTACAATCAAAAGATTGTAAATGTTTTTATTTATTTTCAATTCAGAAGGTATGATTTGATATTAAGATTGTAAGAACGATTAAATATATAAAAAATGAAGAACACGGCAAATTGCGCGTCGACATGTGAACTTCAGGACACATGAACATCGACGTTTCGAACGTACATTGCGGTCCATGGATTTCAGTTCCCGGGCCACGCCTGGCTGAGGGTCGGCTCAAATTACTGACGGATTTAATTCCTCGTCACTGGACGCTTCGTTACCATCCGAATTGGACTGCGTCGTCTTAAATATTGTACGCGAAAACGGAAACATTTGTCTGCCCCCCGTCCTAAATGTGTGTATGGGAAATGAGAAACATTTGCTGAACGGTAAACACGATTATATAAATATTTTTTTTAAAAAAAAAATTTATTTTTGGTAGCAAATGGTAACATAAACGATTTATGTGAATAGTTTATCAATAGTATTTGATTTACTTTATTATTAATTTGGTGACGAACTAATTAATGGTTTTAAATGAATATTCACATTACGCATTCTAACAAAATACGTCAAGTGATCAGCTGATATTTACAAAAAAAAATCACATGAATTTAGGTTTAGTCACCAATAAACTAACAATTTTAAACTGCCAAAAAATCACGTGATCTGGCAGTAAATGTGAATAAGATGCAATTTTTATAACAATTGAAAATTCACGAAATTTCTACTTTACCAAACAGTTTGACAGCTGGATGACCGGATGTCAAGTGGGCGGGAGCAGGATATCCACAAACACCGTAGATTTGCCTCACTCACGACAGATACACTTTTAATCAGCCTCACCCGGACTGCACATTTAAGCCTCACGCGTTCTATAAACCCGGCTCGACTAAGCACTCTTACAAATCTTTCTGTCGGCGAATAAATGCCATTTTGTACACCTTCTACTTTAAACTACACTTGAACTCGAAAATTATGCGTCCTGTCCTCGATCTGCTTCTTTACGCACTCCAAACAACTACCAAATGAACAAAGTTTCGCGCCATATTTTACGTCGATTTATGTTTCGTACTACGTGGTTGCTGGGTGTAGAATATTCTAGCTGGTTGACTTACTGCGTCACGCCAAGTATAGTAACGTTGGCCTTTCTGCCTTACAATTAAACCGCAAATATTTTGGGACCATTTCAAGTTTGCATTTAATAAACCGTATATTTCTTTGATTAAAAGAAAAATCACCACTGCACTGGACTCATAGATAAACTATGGATTAGACTCCTTTAACGTGAAATCTTGAATTAATTCAAATTTCCATTTTTGTAAATTGACATATTTACTTGCATAAATACCAAAACATTACAATGAATGTGGCGACCCAAATTTCGGTTAAATAAAATAAAATACTGACAGGAATTTCTATTTACAGCATATTGCGACAATGGGAAACATGTAACATCATTGCTATGTTAAATTTAAAATTGATGACAAAAACTACGGACGTAGATTGTATGTTCTTTAATTCGGGTCTACATTACGTGCGAGGTTAAATTCGTAAAAATTGCTACGTGAAGAAACATGTAAATGAGTTGATAGTAATTGTAAAGCAAAATGATTGAAGGTAAAATGTTGTACATCAATATATAGCATCCGACGTGTCGTCCTTCCTTCTTGTGGTGGGCTTTCTCTATATTTTATATTTAAAGGGTAAATTTTTAAGATTATAAAATTTGTTGGGCGTCACCTGCCAGAAATTATTCTCACGCAGGAATGAAATAAAATACCTAATAAATTGAAAAAAAAACAATATTTTATTTTAACAGAATTTATATATTCGCCCACACATTCTGAACAACGAAAGTTCTCCAGCCTAGCCAGGGATGCATGTACCCCCCCCCCCCCTTTCTCAGGATAAACCGATAAACCGTGGTTAACGTTTGTCGCAAACCGGCGTGCTACCTGGAAACATGAAATGCGACCTACCAGATCTGCAACTCGGACAGGGTCGACTCCCGTTGGCGAATCTCTCTGCAGCACAGACGACCGGGACCCCACTTGTACACCAAAATTGCACAGGACCGACTCTCGCTGATGGTCCAGAGTGATCACCCCGATGTTCCAGACCGATCTCCTCGAGTTAGGCCGACTGATCTACCTCGAGAGAGATGTACCTCCCTGTCCCCAAAAATCTCTATCTACTCATTGGTCCTTATCTACACGTGACCCACTTCATTCCGTTTTAGGGCCATACCTTCCCGGTAGTCTACCCCTTTTCTTCGCCGACCATGGCCTTGTTTGCGGGATCTGCGGATTTTCCCAATCTACCCCGCCATTGTCTTCTGTCGGCTGCTCCACCGGCAAGCCACGTTTCCATGCTTCCAGGCAGAAATTTAGTCAAATCTTAAAAATACTTGGTATACAAGTTGAATACTAAAAGCGCACCATAGTCTCTTTCTTCAATTTTGTTTAGGGTACCAGAATGAAATTACAAAAACAATTTTGATGTATTTAATTTATTTCTCGAGCAATGAGATTAACAAATTTCTCAGAGAGTGGTCATTTTTTCATTGATAAAATTTTTCACACTCCAATATTTTGAGCTCCATCCTCTGGCGAGTCCTACACGGAACTGCCTTTCCAAATCTCTGAACGCGCCATCCTCAGAACAATACTAAACAATATGCGGCGCAGCAAGAGGACGCCGACAAAGACAAATACTCCCACAATGTAACATAATAATGTTACAATAAATTAGGATGATGTAAAAGCCTGATTTTAAAAATATACTCATTCAGAGTATCATCAGATCCCGTACAAGCGGAAATCTATAAGTTTCAGGCTTACTATTCCAACATTTGCCTCCGAGTGGTCGTAAAAACTTTAATGGGCGTTTACGTACTAAAGCTGGTATATGATCTATGGGAGGGGTGTTTCTGGAGTATGCACTGGACTCATAGATAAACTATGGATTAGACTCCTTGGAATAATTGTGTAAAAAGTGTGATGATTTTGTTTCGTTTAGAGAGATGTGCCTGCGTGAAGATTGTACAAAAGTCGTCTAAAGAAAATCGGTGGACGGATTCACAAGAATGTTCTTCACACAAATTTCAGTGTTTCTTCGAACCTTTAGTTTATTTGTTACTTATTAACTCAATTGAAAACTAACCTATGTCACAAAGCGGGGTGCAAAATTTTCAAATCCAAATCTGAAAAAATTATTCAGGGAACGTTACCATAAATCGATGTTGCCGTGGGTTGTGTAAGTGGATATAAAATTTATTTTCATATTATAGCCTGTATTTATTCGAAATTTATATTGCAAAGTATACAACTGATGGAGTTTTACTATATTTGGTTCAACTGCGATTATCATAACACAATAACCTCCTTATTTTAATAGGGTTTCACAAACATCCAACACTTTAAATCTCGGTCAATGACGAATACGAATAATTTTATTCCTACTCTATCATTTGTGAGAAACATCATCATAATGGTTTTTAATGTAACCGTTAAATACACATATCTATTAAAAATATGACCCTAATTTAACTAGGTGCACCGTCCATGAACAAAAATTTTGTTTGTTGGTTGCTGATTGGCAGATATAAATCCAATGCCCTTATTGTTGACATATCTAATTATATTTTCTATTCCTGTGTATTATTTCTTTTTTATTTATTTATTGTTTTTAGTCGCAGTCAACGTATTAGTCATTTGCGACTTTCCATAACTACTACATGAATTTAGTACATCATATTATATATAAATATTATTCTTAACCTACAATTCAGCGTCTTTATTAGATAACATTTGAAATGCCCGTTTCCTTTCTAAATTTTTGTATATATATTGTGATAATTAAATATATAATAATGGCTGAATTTAACAAATGAAAAATACATTTACTTTTTATACTTCTATATGGGAATCAAAATTTATTAAGCCAAATTTAAAAACAATTATATTTTACACAAAATATTTGGGATATCAGGGTCTTGATCTGGGTTTGGTAAATGGCAGAATTTAAATAATCAAAATTACATTTACCTTTTATGGAAATAAAAGCGTCTGAACATAGACGAAATTTGTTACGGAAGAAATAATACTAAAGATTGAATTTAACAATTTCAATTTTATCAAGAATTAACAATCTCATTCTATCGATAATTAAATAACTAAAGAACGATCTGACTTTTATCTTTTAAACACGGTTTACAAATTATTTTAAAGTTTTCTCTACTTACGGCCACCCAGGTCTCATTTTTAGTTTTTCGTGCACAATTTTGGGGACATCACTGATTCTAAGTTCTCACAGACTCTAATTGGCGTTGTTTGTTAGTTGGTTTAACACAAATTGGTTGGTTCTCGATGCTGTACTGCAACCTGGATTTGTAGATCTCGTGGCTTTAGTTGACAATGGACTTCATTGGTTTGTCTGAATATTGCTTTACTTTTTAATAACTGAAAGCATGTTTGTGAATGGGCCACAATCTTTCGTTCTGACTGCCGACTGTAAAACTTTCAATGAGTTCTTTTCGTCCGTTCTATTCGCTGTCTGCTGACTGACTGTACTGTTCAAATTTTTATGCCTTGGAATTTTTGTCTTTTCTCCTCGCTGCTTACTGCCCGACTGTACTCTTCGTCTCGTAGATTTTGAGCGCGTAAACTCTCTCAACAATGTTTTCTTTGCCTTGCCGGATTGTTGCGGCGTCCGCTCTATATCCACTAATAATGAGTCCTCTACAATCCAACTTTCCAACTAGAACAATGTCTTGATTACCAATTACTACAATATATATATATATATATATATATATATATATATTATAATTTTGTCTCGCAAAACTTTGAGATATTATTACTTAGTACACATATTAAACGTTTCAGATACATTTTCGGAGATTCTTTAATGAATTTATTAATTTAATATAGTTATGAGTACTTGTTATGTATGTAAAAAATTAAGACTATTTCATGTTATGTTTAAAAATTTTTATCGTTTTGTCCCTCCAACTCGGCTGTTAATGGAGGTTGAACGAATCATTGATCGAGTAAGCTTTTATTGTATAGAAGCATTCAACTAGTACAGAAACAAAGATTATGTGTTGATATGATATTTATAAAGGTATCCGAACATGGACAGGCAAAAGTGTCCATCAGGTTTGATTGTTTGGTAAGCCATTAGCTGTAACGGCACAAACCTCTCAAGATCCAATCACACGCTATGCGAACGCTTTCTGGAAAATACACTGGAATCATGTGGTCATTCCTTTGTTAATTTTTTTGGAATTAATATTATATTTTTACGCCTCAATGCATGTAAATGGTTTGCGGAGGCACATGAAGAAACTTTGACTGGTTTCTCTTAAGTATGCGAAAGACGCAAATCTCAGTGGTTTTGATGTTATATTATTAAATCCATGTCACCATGCCAATAGAGTTTGCGATTTGAGTTAATCTACATCGGAAGTGTCCCTCTATTTGTTAGACACTTATGTGGACGTTTTAAATCATTTTAACGTATCATCCCTTTAGCCAACCATATCTCTATGGTTGCTAGGCGCGCTGATCCCACAGTATTTTTCCTCAGACATCATACCGTACATATATATATATATATATATATATATATATATATATATATATATATATATCGTGAACGAGTTGACGCACAATTTACGAGAATATATATATATATTGATATTGTAGAGACTACCAATTGTAATAAAAGTTGTCTTAATAATTTCTTTAATATTTGCATTTGTTTGCGTAATATTGAGGCCATATCATTGTAAGGCAGGCCGCACACTGGAAACGACGAAACTGTCGGCGACGATTGCCTCGACTCAAAACGTCGCAAGCTGTCTGAAGCAAAATGACTCGATGCAAAATCGTCGCCGACAAAATGTTTCAAGCTGTCTGAGACGGTTTCGGGCTGTTTCGAGCTGTATCTAGCAACCAAACTCATTTAATATCAGTGAAGATGGAGCGTGACGACGAAATAGCTGTTATTATTTATTGTTATATGTTGTTGGAAGAAGACAAAAGTTCTCGAGATTTATAGGTACACCCAATTAATACTAAAATAAATATAAACGGTTTTCTTAATGAATTACGAGCGGACGAAAACAAATTTTTCAATTTCAGAAGGATGAGTTCTAAAAGTTTCGATTTTCTTTTTTATTTGATTGGTGATAAAAATAAGAAAGCAAGACACTATTTTTCGTAAGTAATATATTATTACATACATACATTGTTATTTTCACTTATTCTATTGCGGGAATATTATGAGTTCTGTAGCTTCTGCCTCTTCCTCGTCTGCAAGATTATTAACTAATTCTAATAATTTTACTTTAAAAGTTCTTTGCCGTTTTTCAGTGTCCGGCAGCAGCCCTTTAAAAAAATTCATCATAGTTCAGTGCACCTAGATTCTAGGAACTTTTGCATTGGCACTGCCAACATTTCTGCTGCAGTTTTTTTTTCTTTCTTTAGTTGGGGGTCTGGAATCAAGAGAACTTGATGATTGTGTGTTCTCTACTAATAAAAATTCTTCTCCAGCTACAGCTGCAGGCACGTCTTCTACCTCCACTATATTGCCGACTCTTTGGTGTTGGGATGCTAACAAAGAAATTCCAATGCTGGTAAATGCAGAAAAAGCAAAAATAATCATTCTTGCCTGTTGCGTTCTACACAACATGATTTGAGAGAAAGAGGGAAGCATGTCAGAAATTAAGAGAGAACTGTTTGCACTTGAGGAAGATGACAGTGATCCTTCTCAAAACAGTTTTCAGAGGATCCAATCCTGCCTATGGTATTTGAAACAGATACATGGATATATTTAATTCCAACTATGGCAGCATAGTTTCATTTAGTCTATTAGAGGTTTGTGAAGAAAATATTATATTTAATTTAAAAACAGTGTAACAATGACTGGTCATTACAACAAAATATTATTTAAATAAATAATGTAGGTACAGAATAATAATAATAATAATATAAACTGTCTCTTTCTTTCACATATTCGCTCAATTTAATTTATCAACAAGACGCGTGCTTCGTTGATTACAAAATATTATCTGTACCAGCAAATAAATTCATCTCAATACACACACACACACACACACACACATATATATATATATCCATTTTCGCCTTCCTTTGTCGAGTAAACACCAATACAGAAATGAATATTTGGGGGCAAAGATAAGGTTAGGTTTCGTGTTGGAAAGTTTAGCTGTGGAGCTGAGCTATTCTCCTAAAAAAATTTTCTGATATAAAAAAATATTTTGATTTCCCGCAGTGTTCTGCGCATGCGCAGTGCTGTTTGACTCGCCAGGCAATGCGACGAGTCATAATTCCATCTGTCAGCGTCCGACACGACGAAACATGACTCGAGGTGTCTGGCTGTCACGAAGCGACGGTCGCGGACTGTCTCAAACCGTCGCAGACCGTCGCGCCGTGTCGGACGCGACAGTTTCGCCTGGTGTGCGCCCCTGCATAAGGAGCCCATTTATTTTCTTCCTCGAGTCGTCGGCCGACAAAATGACTCGTCGTGTCGGTTGCAGAGTGCGGCCGGCCTAAGTTACAGTCAGCGTGGCGCAAGAATGCGGAGATTGAAATGTTTCCAGTCTCTATTGTTGTCGGCGGCCTGTGTGATACGGAGAGCTTTGGTGAAACTGTCAGTCTGATTTGGGAGTCCAACCGATGATGGTCATAGTAAGTAGACGCCGGGGAGTGACCCGATGATGGTCATTCCAGTCTGTTTTGGAGGCCGACTGATAATAGTCATAGCGAAGTCTGTTCTCGTGAGTAACCAAGTAGCGGTCGATCCAAGTTGACGCTGGGTAAAGGCTGATTTTGGTCGCATTCAGCCTACGATATAAAATAGCATTTAAAGTAAAGTGGGAAGATACGTTCAGGACGAAAGAAAGTTCGTGAACAATTGTTAGAGAAGTGTCTGGAAACTTAGTAAAGTGCACTAAATTTGTGAGCAGATTTAGGTTGTAAATAGTAAATGGCCCATTAAAACTAGTGAAGTAGTGCGGTACAAGAGAACCTCTAATTATTTTTTAATTACAATTTAACGTCGCATTAACCTTCTGGTCATTAGCGACTTACATCTGTTAAGTTCTACATTTGAATAACATTTAAATTACATTAAACAAATCAGTTTTCATCGTAAAGTCTATGAGGTTGTTTATTGCTGCTAATGAGTTGCAAATCTCCATCATTGAATGGGCGGCTATGGTTGATCTTCTTATCTCGCTATATTTGGGGCAGTCAAAGAGAACATGAGGAATTGTTGTGGGCTCCTTGCATGAGCTGCATACCGGCTGCAGAGATCTGGAAATCAAGAATGAATGAGTGAAACTGGAGTGCTATGTTCTTATTCTGGCTACAACAACCTGTTGCCTTCGGGTGCGATATTTCTCTGATGCTGTTGACATTTCTGAGGATGACTCCGCATTCCTCTGGTTTCACAGGTCTACTCCACTTTTCCTCCAGTTTCTTGTAGAGCCCTACTCTGCAGTCCCTGCTGGTGCAAACAGGCAGGTTGCTGGATCTTCTTTGATGATCAGCTTCCATCTTCGCTAGGAGATCTGCCCTTTCGTGTCCTACTATGTCCTTATGCGCCGGTATCCAGGCTATAGAGATCCGGTTTCCTTTTTCTTGTATTTTCAATATATTCTCTCTAATTCGATTTATGCAACCATTTCTGTGCACTGTACTAGTTATTCTGTGTATTGCTTCCATGGAATCTGTTAATATGATATTGTTGGCCTCCGGTGTTTCCAGACACAGTTCCGTGGCCATGAAGATGGCGTATAATTCTGGTATGTAAAAATCTTCCATTGAAAACCTTATACAAAAATTCGTAACGTCAGATTTCTTTCACGTTCTGTAGAGTTCTCTGAATTTCAAATTTATTCAAATTTTTATATTAATTGTTAGAGTAAATTGAATTATTATTATTTTGTAACTCCTTCGATTTTCATTTGACTTTGTAATAATTGCAAATTACTGTAACTTTTAGAGGCCCAATAAGCGGCGCTGAAGAATTAAGAATTTTATGGAAAGCTGTGGCAATTATTTAAAGATTATGTATAGAACCCAAATAAAATAGAAAATTGGATTAAATATTTTTTTATCTTAAAAAATCGTTATAGTTCAGTAATAAAACCTATTAATGATTATTTTCTTGAAAATTGTATATCACATAAATGCACTCCAACGTGATTGTTATTTTATTAAATTACATTACGCAGTAATTGACCACACAACGTGGTTTTTATAATTGAATATAAGAATATTACTAATTTGTTACAGCGTGGTGACTTTCATTTTATTTTCTTCAATTGTATACTACATTATTTATAATGGAAAAAAATTATATCACCTTTTTTATTATAAAATAATAATTAAAATCAATATGATTAAATTTATTTATATAACTGTAATTAGAATGGAGCATAGACTGATTAGATCCGAATTTTTATTAAGGGCAAACAACTGCGAATCTTGCGCAATACAGAAGCCTACGAGAACGTACACAATAGAACTCTCTAGCGGTCTCCCACTGAATCACAAGAGCTTGTTTTAAGAGCCAACTGAAGCACTTGCCCGAATGTAAGAGGTCAGGCGACAAGGAGATGTAAAGGTCTACGTAGATCGTGAACGAGTTGACGCCCAATTCACAGGAATTACTACAATGAGTTTAAAACAAAATTTGGCTCGTATTTTATATCGCGATAGATAAAGAGAATAGTTGTAGTAAAATTATCATTTCTAGAGAAGATATAAAGAATAATTGAAATCTATTATTTTTTTGGATCAATTATATTAATTTATTTTAATTGTGCCAGAATTTAATAACAATACTTACTTCATAAATGATGAAAAATAAAGCGTTTCTCGACTCCAATAATTTCGATTACTTGTAAATTAAAAAGTTCAACACATTTTAAATTATGTAACCTTATATCTGTCTTTCCATCTTCAGAAGAGTTATTATCACTATAATTTTGCACACACAATGTAATTCGATCACAGTTATTAAAATACTTGTGTCAGTGCTCATTGGATTAAAAGCTATTTAATCGAACGTAATCTAAAGGAATATATAGAAACGAGGGCGTCCATTTTCGAATATTTATTGGAATGTATTGCTAAGAATTTCTTTGGCGGCTTGTACTCAAGCGATGGGGAAAGCTCGCAGTTGTAATTGTTGGTATGTTTTGGACACGAGCTTAGCGGACCAATACAAACTTTGTAAATCAGACTACGGGTTATCGTAGATAAAATAAGTCATAATATTAAGTTTAGGTATTTATGTGTTAAAAAATAACCTGCACCCCAGAATTTCCAGATTGTAGAATTTGCACTAGCTTCGAAATCAAGGCAGAATAAAAATTATGACGAAAATATTACATTTTGACGCCCGGATGTACGGGCCATAATAAAAACTACGAGAACTATTACATTTTGTTGCCACATCGCGAGACGTACGCAGCCTTCTTAAATATATATATATATATATATATATATATATATATATATATATATATATATATATTGTAGAAAACACTTTTAAATGATTAAATTTCAATTTAAATAAGCCCACATTGGAGCACATTTGTAATAATACAATTTAATTAGATTTTAAGTAAACAAATTGAAAGTTGAAATGATAGGATTTTAAATGAAAAATCAGAATTCAAAATATAAAACAAAGTTAATTTATTAAAAACAAATTCTTATCACAATTGAAAATTTTGTTACAAGTAGGTTAAGTGCAACGGCTTAATTTCAGGGCCGACTATCGGGCCTCCATAGAAAATGACAATCAAAAATTAACAATGCGAAAAATTCTTAACTTAAATAATTATTTAAATACGAAATCTGACGATAATTATATTTACACATTAGGTTTACAATTAATAAATTTCTTTTTTGTTACTTTACCCTTAGTTGTTCGTCTGGGCTCGAACTCACTCGGTTTCTGTTACACACAAGCCATATTTCACTGAATATAGTCAGACGCAAAGCACTTCCTGCTCTTAACAGTTACTAACGTTGTTTTTAAAACTTTGATAATTGCATAAATATTCCAATGGACAAATAATTCCGACTGTCGACACGTAATTCATAAACCAAGGACTTTAATATTATGTCTCTGGTGCCTCTATACACTTGTTTATATATGGTAACAAGAACTTTGAATCAGGTACACTTTCCTAGATAACGCAACTCTAAATTACATCCTCCTTAAAATACAACCTTTTGCCTTCATGATCCAAGCAATTATATCTGACAAACACACTCGTCAGCCGCCCAAAACACACTAACTTTCCGCGTGTCTAGTCATGCCTTCTCTACAATGCAACTTTAACAATCAAGCATTATAAGCCCCATATTCTTGTACATAATTCTTATATTTACGCCGCCGACAATTAAAATCGTAAAATTATGTTTATTAAATAATTATGTCTTTAATTACCACAATATATATATATATATATATTGTAATGACACGCAACGTATCTAACAATACGATTTTCTCAATTATTCAATATTTGTATTATCAGCGTAATTTTGTGGGCAGTATAATGTACGAAATGGACAGAATTGCGTAATAATGTGGAGTGTTTATAAAGCATTGTCGGCGCCTATGTAATATTCAAAGCTTTGACGAAATTTTGAGTCTCTGATAGGCGATGACCGAGAGCGGTTAGCAGTGAGGCTGTATGTAGATATCAACTTGTAAACGATAAATTATCAAGGTTGCTGGTGTTAAAGAGATGGTTAATTCCTTTATAGATATTGAAGAAGACATACATACAATTTTTAATTGGAAAAGTTGTACTGGCAACCGTTGGATTAATTTCAACGGTACAATTTATTGAGAATTGATTCTGCCTGATATTTGAAAAGTGTAATTCCATTTTTATATTATGACTATTCGCCGAAATCTTGGAAATCAGCTTAGGATTATCTGTGGCGTGGTACGGATTAAATCGTGTATGCTGACCGAAATGGTGTAGAAAGTTTAATAATATAGCCTGTTGAAGTGATAGAGTCATTTAAATAATTTGTGATATGAACTAAAAGTTGGTTAAATTTGTGAATTGAAAGATTTGTCGTTATAAGAACTGCTTCCATTTCTGGTATGTACCAAAATACTTTGTAAACTTTGTATAATATTTCTTACAGTCAGATTTATTACGTCAGTTTCTTAGTAATTTTAATTCAGGAAATATTCAAGTAAAACTTGTAAATTCATTTCATTATTGTGTATTATTCTATTAATTTTCTATTACATTACTGTTTTGAGGACCTAATTTGCGAATAATCATTAATCATTTCTTTCATTGAATCCGTTCATAGTTTAAAAGTATCTTTTTAATGCGTTGTTTCAAATAAATTATAAGTATTAAATTAAAAATATTTGAAATATTACCACATTAATTGGTACTATAATGGGGACGTTGACTTCTCCTAATTGACTACCGGAATATATATATATATATATATATATATATATATATTATATATATATATATATATATATATATATTATAGTGATAGGCACTAATTAAAAGTAAAGTTAAATAAACACATTGCCCCACTTTGGTGAAGCCAATTTGTGGTAATCACTAATGAAAGTACAATTAAATAAACACAATGACCCACGTTGGTGAAGCCAATTTGTAACAAACACAAATGAAGGACAAGTTAAATTGAAATAAAGTTAAAATTAGTCACACGTTAAGGCGACAATTTGTAATATTCTCAAATAATAAACAATTATAATAACAGTTAGCCCGAGTTAATGCAACAATTTAAATAATTTAACTTTTAAATGAAAGGATATTTAATAAATAAGAAATTTTTAACTGAACAAACACATCAATTTATTCATTGCTCAAAGATTTAAAATTACAAATAGTTATCCATTGAAATTTTTAGAACAGGTATCACGTACAATCAAAATTTTACTCTCTCTCTCTCAGGGTCTTAACTGGGCCTTTAAATAAAGAAATATATTTGTTGACAATTGAATTTTTATAAAGCTATTCTCGACTTCAAAGTATACTTACAATTCAATATAAAATATTAACGATATTCGAAAACCCGAAATCTGACGATTTATCTTTAATTAATGGTTTACGATAATAATTTAATGGATATATGACTTACAGTTATCTTGTACCAGGACAATTTTTAAGAAACACTTACACACACACACTTTACATTCTAAAACAGGCCATTCTTTTCACTGACTCTACATCACTGTTGGTGTAGCAAGTGTTGGCTATATCTCGACGACGACTTTATTGTGCAATAATTCACCAACTTTATTCTACAATAATTCCTCCACGAAGACTTTACACAGTTATATTTTGACAAAAAACTGGTATACTCTGCAACCTTTACGCTGCAATATCTCGATGAATTCTACACTCTGCTTTAATTCAACAACTTTTATTTTGCAATACTTTAACTATGTCTGGTCTCTTTCTATGACAACCGCTCTCTGCTGTATTTCATTGCCTACTGACTTACATGTTCCATTCAGCGCGCCAACAGTCTACAATACTTTAGACCTGTTACATTATTGTCTATTCTTGTGTGTAATTCGTGTGTTTTTGCCGCTAACAATTCAAGTCCAAACTTTATTTTAATTATTAATTATTAATTACTAATTGTCTTTTAATTACACAATATATGTATATTTGTGATTTAAGGTGTTTATAATATTATAGTAAAATAATAAGAGGAAGGCAAGTTTTAGGCAACGAAATTTTGTTGGGAACATGGGGTATGATATTTGGAAAGAAGAGAGAGGGAGACATCGGATTGCAAAATATAATTCTTGTGATTTAATGTAATTTAAAGTGCTAGAGAAATAAAAATTTAAACGTCTGAGAGAGGAAATGAAGTCTTATGTTTTCACCAATAATAAAACTAAATTTAAACAATAATTTTGATTTTTGATAGATTTTTAAAAAATAAATTAAATTAAGTAGTCTTTTTAATCTTTGTATTCAGCATGCACCATTGTTACAAATGCTAATATGCTTTATATATAAAAAAAACATACATTTTTACAGTTTGTAGAAGTGCTGGGATAAATTTATTTATTCCTACATATACAGGATCATAAATACATGCACATATTTGTTGGCACATTGTTGTATTTAGAAAAGGTTCTGCGATGAAATATAAAAAATGCCAGACTATAATTTTAAAAAATATAACAAAATATTATGTTTAATACGAAAGATAGCCAATTCAGACAAAAAGGGGTAATATAAATACCACACAACGTTTCTAGGATCCTTGTCCCTTTCCTCAGGTGCGAAGAAGAGCCTAGAGCGACACAACTGATTTTGAGTTTTGTCAAGTGACAAGTTCTGAGGAAAGGGTCAAGGATCCCAGAAACTTTGTGTGGTTTTTATATTATCACTTTTTGTCTGAATTGGCTATCTTTCTTATTCATTCAATCAGATGTAAAATTTAAAGATTTATGTTTGTATAATTAAACTTCTTATACATATAGATAAACAACTAGAAACTCTTTTCCCTAAACGCATATTGTAATTTTCAATAGCCTTGTGTGAGTAAAGGACTTTGATTGACTGGCATATTTTCGCTACATCAGGCACTCTACCTGCTATGATTCACTGTTGACGCTCATTTAGACGTGATCTAATATTAGCATCGTTTATGAGAGCTGCCGACAGTCACGCAGCTAAGCCCTGTCAGGGAGTGAGCTGGCGTCAAGAAGAGCAAATAGAACGGGTCGAGACAGGAAAACACATTGATTGAATGCTGGTAATAGATTTCCCTTTCATTAAGGGTATTGTTCAGCTTGAATTGCTGTGGAAACAACTACCAGGCCACAGAATATTTCACATCCAACTCCGACGATTACACTATCTCTGAAACTTGTAATATTTCACTTTACATGAAACAAAACATAAACAATCTGATTTTAAAAAAGTTCAATAACATCGTTGAGTTGAATAAAATATTTTCAAATATATGTTACAATGATCGTTAATTAATTTAATGAATCTTATTAATTAATGTGTAATATAGACTTCAATAACCGTGAAGAAATATTAACAATTGACTATTTTGAAGTAAACAATAAATAAATAAGGATAAAATAGGCAGACCGTTAGATTTTACATATCAGTTATGATGCTTTATAATCAGGTTCGCATGAGTTAATAATAATATGACGTAATCAATTGTTAAGAACTTGATTTAAATCAACATGTATGGAGTAACAAGAAAAAATATAAAAATATTTGTAACCTCTTAGCCACTAAGATGAAAGAGCTTCCATATTGGATACAATGTCATCGAATCCTGACAGGAGTGTTAATATAGGAGGTTCAAAATAGCCGACGTAAAAGTAATTAGAAGAAACAATACGTGGAAATGTCAAACATGTCAGCTAAACTATTTCCTCAAATTAATTTTCTTTTCTTAGAAGCTCCATATATTTTGTGGTAGAATTATGTATGTTATGAAACGACATATATGTATGATATGATACATTGTTGGTCTCCAGAATGGTTTCCATGTTCCTCAAGTAAATTTGTTCCGGCTTCCTGTAAATACATGCTCCAAACTCCATTTCTTGTTGCAACTGGAAGGAGGAAACCTTAAACCTAATGTCAAGTTCAATTTTCGTAATTAACAGAATATACTCAAAAATTTGTGATATTCGTTGTTTATTAATTAAAATGTAATGAATCCGTAACTCGCTACACAATCTTTAACGTCGTGCATCAGAAATTTATTCTAGGAAATACCGTGTGCTCTGGAAATTGCTCGTCACAATCATGAGAATGGGTTTCCTTGACTTATCTCCAGCCCACCACGTAGTAGCTGCCCATCCCAAGTCTCAGCTTCCTCTGGTCAGTACTTTCGAACGAATGTATTACAATCCCGATGCCTTGTAAATCTTAAATTGATGATTTTGTCACCATAAGGTTCTTTGAGTGCGGGTGTACTCCCATTTGAAGAATGTTCCTCTACGTGGGGAAAAGTCTTTGTCTAGATTTTCCCACCGGTCAGGCAACGAAAGTCATAATTGTTTTTGACATTTCTGGATTTCCTGACAAAATACCCGAACGTCAGGGTCTCATGTTTATTCACGCGATTGAATTTTACTGAAAAATTAGTGTGAATATGTAATGAAAATCTCACCCATTCACCTATCATTAAAATAAAACGCGCATCAATTTATATCCGCGCAGACTTTCGTCTAAAATCTTTGAAATAATATAATTAAATTCCACCCAATTTTTTACAGTTTACCGAACAAATTATTTCAGAATTTTTTGAGGAAATTTGACGGGTCTTATATTACTTAATGGGAAATTAGAAAACACAAGCTGAGTCTCCGCGTTGCCCGTGTATTTATTTAAATTAAGCCTGAATAGGTATTAATAAGACACTAACCTCTTCGAAAACATTTCATTCAACAAGCATCAATAGCGACAGTGATGGGAACATTTACACATTTATTTTCCCCTCCACTTCTTCCTCCAACTTCAAATAAACCAGGATTATGATTTACGGTACTTTAAAAACTCGAGAATTCTTCTAATACATTAAATAATAGTGTCTAACAATTACACCGAATTAAAAGTGAAAAATATTCGAAAGCTTAATAAAGCCCAAAATACTCCAGGTACTTTCAAGAAGATAAACTTCTGACATTTTCCATACTGGTTAAGATGTAGTTCAGCCTCTAGGAGTGGTGGTTGAAGCGAGTGAAACAAATTTTCGTTTACAATCTTAAACGCGTAAAGAAATTTCTACCAAACTTTATAGACATGTTATTTACGATTCAGGAACAAACACTGAGGGGTTAAGACACTCCTACCACCTCTAAGGGTGGGGTGGAGGGGTAGAATTTAAAAACATTACCAAACGGCCATTATTAGCTCCGAATAGATCGTTCCCGGGATCGCTTAATTTGATAGTTTCATTCTAGAATTATTAATTGTCCAATTTCAACTCCAAAGGACAAGGAAGGGAAGAAATACTATTTTGCGGGTGGTAGTGGAAGGGGTTTACATAAACAATGCAACAAATACCGATGTTAGTGTCGATTCCGGGGTTATAGGAGTCGCTGAGTATAAATAAGTAAAAATAAATTCATTAATCATATAATTATTTAATGATATTTTACGTTCCTATTCCTGGTCACGGTTGTGTAAAGGTTACCTAGAGTAGTTTAGACCTTCTTACGTAATATGGGATTTTTTTTATTTTCATAAAATACGAGCTATATTTTGGTCTCTTTTCTGTATTGATTAATTTAAAGTCGAATCAATAGCTCAGCTTCTTAGCGACTACTTAAGGGAACTTATTTTGCTTCGTCGGGGACCTGATTTGACGGGAGTCACACGCCGGGATTCGAAATTGGAACCTCTATGATGCGCGGTAGTCACGCTGGCCCCTTCACCGCAGGAGGCCGGCTTTGGTCTCTATTTAATTAATGGTTGCATTTCTTTACTCCTTTATGGTACCGGGTAGTTTTAGACTTTATTATTTTATTACTGTTTTAATTATTCGTAATTATTAGGCACTTTTATTTTATGTAGTAGCAGAGTTTCCGAATAACGTCAGTCATAGCCATCGTTTATTTGGAGTTACATGCCGATTGGTTAGCTCGAGAAGGGGAATGTAAATAGGTAAATTTTCGTAACATTGGCACTATTGATGCTGGTTAAATTAAATGTTTAACAAGTGGATAGTGTCAATTCCTACACCGGTTTAATTTAAATAAATACCCGGGTGACGCCGGGTACTTCACTTGCTCTTTATATTGTATTAGGATGCAGCAGTACGAGCTGGAGATGTAGAGTGGTGGTGACAATTCAATGAACTGTATATAGACGTATTACAAACTCATTAAGGCAGCTCATTTAGTTCGTTTTCCGAAAACATAATTCATTGCAACATTTTGGAAACATTTCTTCGTGTGGGGTTGAAGTAGTGTTGGATACTAAGCAAATAGTTGTTAATTTTTTGTCTTAAAAGAGGTCAAGCATGATTGTCTATAAAAATATGCCGAAGAAAGTGTCTACTCTACTTTGATGATGATTTTAACAAAATTGAATTTGACAGAAGCTCTTTCTTCATCAATGTTTAAGTTTGGTCATCCTTGGCTGAAAACACATCAAGTGTCGAATCGTATAGTTTGTAGCGTGGTTTATATTTTGAAGAATTAACTACATCCCTTAATTTGGATGTGTCGTTCTATCACATATAATTGACTTCATTTATAGAATCACACTTATATAATACATATAAATACGTTGATATACATATTGTTATTTTGTGGACCGTAATATTCATCTCGATGAAGAATCACGTCTATTGGTTTGATATTAGAGCCTTTAATGTTATGTTTCAGACATTCCATGGGTTGTTGCACATATTTTTAATGGGCGTAGTACAGATTTACGTAATTAACATTTAAACGTATAATATGTTTGACGACCTTACAAGCTCTTATTCAGCGGAGTCTTTCTAATGAAATCAGGAACTAAAAGGAAATTAATAGTGGAAATGTTTTGGAAACAAATATATATTGGATTTCTTACACGTCGAATTGTCCGCGGACTGTCAATGTTTCCTTCAAAACGAAGAGGTGTGAAATTTTTCAGACGGTGGATGATATCTGGAGATCATACCTGGCTTTCACCTCCAATGGTGGTTTCCATCGACGTCACACTCATTTTTTAAGATCTTTCCAAAATTCTCCCATTACCTAAACAAAGACCTAAAATCACGGTATATTAATATATTGAAAAATAAGCGTGGCACCTGAAAAAGGTTTAATAATTTACAGTAATCAATTGGACATTTATATTATTTTATAAGTAACCCTTTCTCCTCCCACTCCATTTTCAAGGCATTACATTCCAAGGTAATCGGCATGATGAATAATTAGTATTGAACTAAAGGTCTTCCAAGACCGTGATTTAGACGCTGATCTCAGTCGTTATGTTGCGGTTCGAGGTTGAAATTAGACACAAACTACATGGAGACCAACTCATGTATCTCAGAGAACCCGAAAGCTATACTACGTCACTAATATCGGTAGTTTACGCTTTATTTTTCTCATCTCATCCCACATCCCTAGAAATATTAGTATGGGCTGAATTAAATTAACCGGTTTCCGGAGGGTTACCGTTCACCTCAACCAGAACAACAATGATGGATTTGGCACTAATTGTTTCCTCTTCCAATCACCTCCATCCCGCAATGCCGAGGGATTTGTATTTCATATTAACCGGCAAGGTGAATTGAAGCGTTTAACATTTTGGGTCACCTCCATCCAGCCCAACCTCAGAAGTGGTCTCGTCCAATGAAGTTACGGGTTGAAATTAGACGTTAACTACATTGAGAATGACACTCAGCGATCCCGAAAACTACTTGTTTTTGTGACTGTAAGTAGTTTTGTAATTTTTTTAAAATGACATCCATTTTCTTCTCTTATGAGAGTGTCTTACTCCACTGTGTTTTTTTCCGGATCGTAAGTAACACGTGTTCCAAGTTTGGTTGAAATTGTTCCACAGGTTAAGTATTCTTATGTGGACATACACATGACATGTATTCATCCATTTCTATTTATTTTCAGAAAAATAATGTTATATTCGATTAATTTTTAATTACGCTTCCACTCTTAAAAGGAATAATATTTTAATTTTTTTATACAATTTCATCATATCATTTTAAATTATTTCTTAATAAAAATTAATTTTAATTTGAGACAATGAAATAAATAAGTGTGAAACAGATCATAATATTGCATACTTGATGTTTTACATTGTGTAACAATGTTTTCACCTCAAGATAAATTATATGTTAAACTCGTAGGCCTACATATAGATCACGCTGATATGGTCCGAATATATCTGAAATGTAATCAAGCTGTTATTTCATTTTTGAACGTAGAGAATAAAACATGAATGCATTGGTTGCTTTGTCTCACACAACCTCATAAGTATTCAACGAAAGCAATTTCGTTTGTTGGGGTTCGCGCAGCAATAAAAAGCCTGTAGGGCAGATGACAAATAAAATTTAAGATATCCATCGCACTTTTGTAGTCGTAATATGAACGGAATCTCTGGAGAGGAATGAATACAAATACCAGCAGTTCTCAGTGTGAACAAACGTACTCGATCGTATTAAACGTAGTCTTGTATGCTTGTGATGTAATTACAACTTGAGAACGATAAGGAAATTATCGTTAATTGAAAATAAAATTTATATATTATTTAAATTATAACCAATTACTAACAGTTAAAAGTTGTAACAACTGTCGTTTTTATTTTACGTGTCATCAATGGAACAATTCTGTGTTGTTTTATTTTATATTCACAGAAACATATTTTTATAATAAGTTTGCACTCATTATCGAATAGCACTTACTTAGTCGTCATATTTGGGAAATTTGTTTCAACATTTTAAAAATTATCTTCTGTCTACTTCAATATTGGCTGTCGTAGCCTTCTGCACATCAGCTTGCAATTAATAGTATAATTACTACATGCCCGTGTATTTAGAGGCATCTCGAGCCGCAACTATGGGACATCAACAACTTTTAACAATAGCGGCGGATAGGACCTGATATAGATTCTGAATTACATGCTAGAAACTAATGGGATAGACAGGTTCTATTAAGTTGATTGAATACAAAGAGTGTCACTAAAACAATGTGCTTAAATTCACGGAAGTAGAAAGAGGCTACTGCTACTAAAATCTATAGCCGCCCAGAACTGGGATGCAAAGACCAGAATCCTATCACTCACTTATAAAGACATTATTCCATCCAAACTTGAGTATGGATCCCACATATACCAATCCGCTACAAAAGCCGCCATTCGCAAATTAAACTACATAAAGAATGAATAGCTCAGAACCATCACTGTATGCAACCCCCAATCATCAGACTCCTCAACGAAGCTAAGTAGTTGATTACAAGCAGAATCGCTTTAATAATGTAGGAAGCAAATGATCAAAAAATCAGATCGCTCACCCAACCCCACTCTACCTATGACCCACAACACCCAACTTACCCTTTATCTTTCCACACAGTAGCTAATAACCTGCTCCGACACCTACTTCCTTCACCTCCAAAAAATAACCACAACTCTATTCCTACCTTCCCACCATCTAAAATTGCTGACGTACCTATTGACACCTCACTCAGTCTCATACCCAACAATCTCCTCAGAACGAAGGCCTAACTACAAAACCTACTCTTGTCTCACAATAACTCCAAACAAATTTACTATTTAAATAAATACAAAAATATCTAAAAACAAACAGACTGGCCTCAGCTACAGCATATGAATCCTAGGTATTGAAAATAAAATAATTAATTTTATTACACAAACGATCTACGAAGAAAACAAACACCAAAATAAACTCCAACTGGCATGCATACCTTCACACGCAGAAATCAAGGGCAATGAAGAGGGCGATGCACTGGCGGCGCAAGCGAACTCATCTCAGCCGACTACATAAATACCCGTCTGCTCAGGACAAGACATATTCAAAGAAGCCAGAGAAGAAATTAACAGAGCATGGCAACGAACTAGAAAGACCGAACTACAACGGACCAATCTACCAAGAATTTCAAGGCCACGCAGACTTTCATTATATAAACATATAAACAACGCTCTTAGAAGACAACAAATTATAATTTTCCGGTTGAGAACCCTCCACACCAAATTAACACACTCATATTTTTTCCAGGGAACCTCAACCCACCTGTGCGGCATGCGACATGTCCCGTAACCTCATGCATTTACTGTTTGACTGCACCAAGTACACCCACACCAGAGAGGCTTCCATAGAAACGCATCCAGAATAGACGTCTGCACCAACCGCGAAGCTATCAAAGGACTTTCCGACTCCGCCCCCACCCCCGCCCCTCAGCTGATGGATACACGATATAACCAGCCACACTAGATCTTACGTCTGTTAGCCACTGACTGTCTCCACTGCTTTAATGGAATCACTCCAATTAGTTAACTATTCAATGCGGTTGCCAATAACTTCAAGGTGGACGCGACCAGAAATAACCAATAAAAATATGGTTAATAAGGGCAAAAGATACTAAAAATTAAAATTAAAAATAAATAGGAACAATTGTATTAAAATAAACAATATTCTTATTCAGAAATTCAATGAAAATAAGTAAATGAAATAAAAATTTATATATTGTGGAACACACAATGTAATTAAAGAAACAAATGAAGGAAGTGGAAATTAAACCGAAATATTTAAAAGATAACAAAGATTATTTATTTGACAAATTTGATTTTCATTGAATTTATATTTTATATTTTTAAGTAAATGCCTCGGCTATTATGAGAATCTAAATTTCAGGGCCACTTACTCTAATAAAGACAGTTATTTGCAATATTTCACCAAATTACAAAAGCAAAAAAGAATTTAAAATTACAATAACATAATTTTATACCAACAACAAAAACTATATAAATCTGAAAAGTTATAGAAATATGGCGGTCAACGATATCATCTTTTTTTCTATTAAAGGGATTTTTCACAGCAAACAGAGTGTGACAATACGTACGACAGCATAGTAGAAAGGTGCCTAAAGTGTTGGAAAGTGAGACGATAATAAAATCTTTGCTATGGCCTGTCAACGAAGATAATGTTCTATAAAAATTAAAAATAATCGCAAAATAAGCACAAACCAGATCAGTTCTAAAAGCATATATAAAGTAGCTTTAGAGAATAATTCTGTTAATAATAAAGGACAAAATGCTGTATGAGGTTTCTAATCAGTTTGAGAAAGAAAGCAGTCTATTTTTTTTAGAGCAACAGGCTACATGAGGGTAATCCACGATGTGGCAACTCCCCTTTAATAGCAGCATAAATGGGATTTCAAATCTGTAATTTCAATCTGTAATGCTAAATAATTTTTTTTGGGCTGAATAATTGTTTTCGGGCAACAGGCTACCTGAGGGTAATTCACATGGTGGAAATCCCCTTTAATAATATAGGAAGGGATTGGAAAAGGGGGGGTGGGGAAGGGTAGAGGAAGGCAGACAAGGTTTGACTAGGGCCCCGGGCTGTTGTTAAAGGATCCTACCTGGCATATGCCTAAAAGTGATGCAGGGCACAACCCTAGAAAACCTGCATTAGGTAGGTCTGGCAGTCCGTACTTGTCCGATGTCCTTCCTATGGCGGGAGAAGAGTTTGTTGTGGGGACGCAGCATTCCATTCTCCGTGCCTCGACAAGTGTAGGAGGCATGTGGCCGACTATGGTAATAGCGGACATCTCTTACCGTATGCTCAAGATCTGCGACCCCGGAACATACACCTCTCAACAATCCTCGGCTTGTGGGAACCTTAGTTAAAAAACGGAGAGAGAAAAAGGCGTCCCCAAACGTAGCCCTCTCCGTCTCTCCAGCCAATCTGACACAGGAGGAATGCTTTGAAGAAATGTACATAAAAGGAATTAATTATGGAATTATCAACGAGAAACAAAAAAGATACTTATAGTGTCTGGGTCATTTTAAGGGCCAGACTCGTAACACTAATAATATAATAAAATATAACAAATTCATAACTTCGCAGCGACCTTGATTATGCGAGGTTATGGATTGCAACTTACGGACCGTCGGGATGACCGGCCGAACGCTGAAATGCTCACAGTGCTGCTCGTATCACACTCCTCAGATCCCACAGCCTGGAAATATCTCAAACCCCTTTTCAATACTTAAATAATAATCAACCCTGCCTTGCTCTTCCCCTCCCCCTCCCACACACACATGTCGCAGGATCTTTCTTTCAAAAACGCGAAGGCATCCTGCCACGTGTTTTATCTGGCCACCCACGGTGGTGAAACTCTCTTTAAGTTAACAAAAAAAGCATTGTTATTGTTCTTTTTGATCAGTTGAACATGACCATGCTCCTGTGTACGGTAGCTGTCCCAATTCTCCACAGTTATAAATTTGGTTCCCTCTCCTCTGACAACAGCCTGATGACCCGCCAGACTACGGCCTAGCAAAATTTTTAAATATCATAACTAATGTAATGGCGCTGAAATATCTCTCTCTCCGGCTCCTCCTCAACTTCTGCCTAAAGATCTCCTTTTTATATCCCCACCACATATTGGGGTCATGGTGGATCGTGTCGGTGATGGACCAATCTCCACCCTTGGTCCCATAACATGACCTCTCCTACCAACTAGGAGGATCCTATCCTTCCCGTCAAAGCCACCATCATCACTGGTCCAGTTTTCTCAGAAGACGCCTGATGCGTCTGCAGGATAATAGTGCATTTGTAATTGTCGGCAGTTTCTATTGTCTTATGACTTGAGCGATGTAAAATGTACCCTTCCTTTGTCCATTGTACGTAATTTCCAAGTTCGCGTGCCACGCCGAGGCTTAAAATTAATTTTAATATAAAAAATGAAGACGCACACTACAAGTTGCCACTGAAGTTACACTTATTATACGAAGGTTTAGTATTATTTGAATAATTAACACGCTTCCGTTATTTTGTGTTAGTAGACTGGAATATAAGACGACAAGAATTCCGTAGTGTAGAGGTTTCGGTGGCACAAATATTGCCTTTGTTGTTCATAGCAGAGTTAACCTTTGAAACATTCTAAAGATGAATTGAAAACATAAAATTTAACTATAGAGTAAATATATACATCGTGAGCAATTTAATCCGTTTTCAGGTATTAAACCTTCAAAGTGATAGAATATTCAACAATAAGGCTAGACTTGGTGCACTCTACGGGGCTTACACGGACGAACTGGCATGAACAGAAATAAGGGAGCGTTTAATTATACCCACATTTTTCTCTAAAAACGACCATAATTATAGAATAAAAGATAGGGGACAAAGAACGGATGTGGGCAAATATTCCTTCGTAAACAGGACAATAAGGGAATATGCTTTGCCTGCAAGGGTACTAGAGACTTTCTCTATAAATATAAAGATTTTTAAAAAGAAGTTATAAACATTGCAAATTTAGGTGCGTATCAAAGAGGTATCTGTGGCGGACTGCGTGTTAGTTGCGACACCCACACGGAAAGAAAATTTAAAATATATTATTTGTGTGATAGCACGGGTTGCGATTAATAACAAGACTTTTTTTTTTCATATTTTATTTCTCTTTTCAAAAGCATGGACACTGGTCGATTGCTCGGAACGAACTGAACTCAAATTGTTTTTTTACTCCATAAGAAAAGAATCTTATTTTAGCACAACAATGAAAGTTCTTAACGCTTCCGAGAATTACGCAGTGTTTATCTTTTGGCCTCCGCATCGACTAGAAGTTCTCTGCGCTCCGCTACGGCTGGCCGATGAGGCGTCAGCGATGCTACTACTAGATGCTAGCAGAGAAGTTCGTCGGCAGATCAGTCAGCTGATGTTCGCAGAGAAGTTCGTCGAAAGATAGACGTGAAGCTCAATGGAGGCTAGCTCCACACATCTAAACGTCATAGAGAGCCTACCTCAGCGTTACAGCGCTCTTGGTGGCAGCAAACAAACAACACTGACCGCCATTTTTTATACGGTCCACTTCACGAAAAACCCGATTTGTGTTATGCTACTGATGGTGAAAATTTTGATTTTTGCGTGGTAAAATATATCTTTTAACAAATTATCAAATGTTAATTGAAAGACTAGGGGGCATGTTGGATGTGAGGACAATGATGACAGTGGTAACTGCTCTTAACAGGAGTCGTAAATTTGCTATTGTATATTATTTACTGAATGTCTTATCGGAAAATGCTAAGCTTAATATACTACAGCCGAAAACTGGAGGTGACGGGAATATGAATAGTTGCTGCAGTGTGCTGAAGCTAAAGACCAGTCGTGGATAAATTGGGTGTAATAAATTCACAATGTTGGTTCCATAGCTGTCAAATAATGAAAAAATGGTTTGTCATTTATTTGTAGCAGCTCATATAATGACGCTATTCAGAAATACTTTGTTTTTCATATATATTATCATATACAAATATTAAAACAGGAATTACATAAATATTGTAATAATCAAAATTAAAAAGTTAAAAATGAAAGGATTGAAATGAAAACAACAATTTAAAATATAACAAAACTTTTTTTAATAAAACAAATTTTATCTAAGTTGAAATTTTACAAATTGATATTGTTTCACGGCTTAATTTACAGGGCCGCCAATAAAGATAGTTACATAATTGACAATTAAATCTTACTGGACAAAATATTCCTGATTTAAATTATTATTATTTTAAATTATCGAAATTCGAAATCTGACGATATTTATATTTACACTACTTGGTTTACAAAATTCTTTTGATTTACTTTACCTTGTCTGTTCATCTGCGCTTGATCTCACTTGTTTTCTTAAACACATCACAAAAAGGCCATATTTCACTGTATTTAAAGATATTTTAGTTTGCAAACACAATTCACTTTCTGATCCTAACTGTTGATAACTTTGTTTGAACAATCACAGTTGATAGCTTTGTTCTCTAAAACGTTGAAAATTAAACGAACATGGCTATAGACGAAATATAATTCCAAAATGGCGACTTGAAATTCCAAAAACCGGGGACTTTTAATACAACATTTATGAGCTTCCATATCAGACTTGCTCAGCCGTGGAACTCTGAATACGGACTCCTCAAAACACACCTTCCTCAATCCTCCTCCGAGAAAGTTCCGTATCTCTGTGCTGTCTGAGGCAACAATGCAACTCTAGCAAGCAAGCATTATAGGCTCCATATTCTTGTAGACAATCCTTAAACAATAATGCAATGGCCTCAATATTACGCCGCCGATAATGAAAATTGTAAAATCTTGTTTTTTAAATAATTACATATTCGTAATTACAACAATATATATATATATTATTTACTGAATATATATATATATATATATATATATATATATATATTGTAATATCACCTCTTGATAATTAATTTTGATACTTTGTCACTCCAAAATATAATAATCGACAAATCTTAAAATTTTTGTTTCAAGTTATTACCCAAATTTTTTTTTATTAACAACTTGAAAAATTAATTAAATTGCTCCTATTGAATACCCAAACTATAGATAAATTATGATTATAGGAATTTAAATTAAACAAGTTATTAAATTTTATAAACAAAACAATTTTATTAATCCAGAATACAACTCAAGAAATCTCTGTATATATTTTTTAATTCTTTTACATAAACAATTAAATTACACTAATAATCCACTAATAATGGATAAATCAAACTCTATACACCAGGGTCTTCACTGGGTTGTTAAGGAAACGGAACACTAAAATTTACAATTTAAACAATGCAGTTAAAATAAAATGAAAACGAAATCTGACTCATTACCCTTATTTAACAATTTACAGAATTTATCACTAAATGTCTACTTACAATTTTATTTGGGTTTTCAGGAACGCGCTTCACTCTACAATGCCCATCTGTGCACAGATTTTCACACACACGCTTCACAGACACGTTCACTTTATCCTTTTGATATCCAGACTCCTGACTGCTTGCATGGACTAAAATGGTTTTTTTTAATCAAGGCCACCATTCAATTTGACCGAACATTTTATCACCAGCGCCAAATGTTCAGTTTGTTTGAAATATTTCGAAATGCCCAATAATGTTTATCTCCAAGCTTTCTTCTTTTCTCTCAGACGATAATTGATTAAATCCTCCCACAAAGTCAGTAAACCAACATTTAATTATACTTCAGCATCTGTTTTCTATTTTCCACTGCTCCAGCCTCCACGTCCTCCTCCTTTGAGATCTACAGTGCAACTAACTTTTCTATCCGCTTCCCCCTCTGCAGAATATTCCTTATTTTTTTGAGTTCCCACGTTCGGACCTCATCTGGCTTTCTCACGCTCAGAGAGCTATTTTGTCATTATTTCTTTAGGGTTTTGTTCCGATGTATGTCAAAAACACTATCTCTAAGAGCCGCTAAAACGTCCAATTATAGTCCTCCCTTTGGTGAGCTTTTCCGCTGTCAATCATCATTTTATTATTATTTTTTTATACAAGCCACCCAAAAATGCCCAGTCTGGGTTGGTAAACAAATCTTATGAAATATGAACAAACTTTATGTCCTTCTTAACTGGGTATTACAATATATATATATATATATATATATATATATATATATATATACATATATATATATATATTCTGAGTATTTATGACATTTTATAAATAACACATCAGCCACTTTGAAGTTAGACAAAATATATTTAAATCCAAATTGACTATTGTTTATTTATAAGTTGAAACAGAAATAACCCTAACGCTTTGCAATTCAGAGAAGTGTTTAATTACACATATAGAACCAATAAATAAGGCTAAAAGTAGTGGAGGATATGTGGAGACAATTGTGATACCTACTACAAACTACGTATTCAAATCTCATGCTAATGCCAATTCTTCTCACGATTACGACCCAGAATATGAAAGGTTGACATTGTATTCTGATAAAGGTAATGGAATACCTTTGTGGAAGTGTTGATAGGCAAGTGAGTCTATACAATCCTTCTAAAGATGTGATAAAACTATTCAAATTGGCAGACGGTATTAAGGAATATCTAAATTTTAATGGCGAAGAAGAATTTTCTATTAAGATTGTATGCAGATATTTTCAAAATGTTGGAGCATAGAAATACTATTTTGTGACCTTGTCCACTTAATAGTTACCTCTGAATGTAGAGAGGAATCACAGTACTCAATTTTAATACAGAAGTTTTTAAAAATTACTTAAATTGTAGACTGCATCATTTGTACAAAACTAAAGTTACGAATGAAAGAGGAAGACAGACAAGACAAATGTGCAAAAAAAAAAAAAAAATTGTTCAAAAGACAATAAGCCAAATAAATTTTTTAATTTGCTCTATACCATAAATGTGTTTCATGCAATTTATCCTTATAAGCTTTACAATATATTTAATGTCAGTAGAGATTTATTTTGAAGTCATTTCCACGGCATACAATAATGATTCAATGCTAGCCGGCGACAGGGAACGACCACCATGCCTGTATAAAACATGACGGCTGAGTTTTCAATTTGCTTCAAATATGGCGGCGCCTTGTCCAGTCAGTTGTTTATATATGTCTCTGGTGCGTATGTTGTAAGAACAAGGATATTTCAATATTTTTAAATTGTGTTTTTAATTTTTTTTCTGTAATTTATCTTTGTACTTTTATTTTATCAAACTGCCACCGGAAAAAATGCCCACCTACAGTGATAATAAAACATACTTACAATACATTTATATGTTGCCCGCTCCATTTCTTCTATTTTCCTTATATTTATCTGATTTATCAAATTACACCTATTCTATTCGTAATAATCTATCACATCAATAGATTACTTGATACAACGTGAATATTAGTAGCAGACGCCCCTTGATAAAACTGAAAACTTATCGGAATTCAATTGATGGAAAATCGTTGCAAAATTCACATAAGGAAAGAACCTGTGTTTTATAAAACCTTCTTTCGTTAAATATCATTAGCAAAATAATTTGTGAGGTAGCTCGTTTTATTTTTTATGATACTACTACTAATAATACTAAAAAAACCCTTAATTTTAGGTTAAATATATGCGTTTCGCAGTGACTTGAGTTATGAAAGCTAAATTTTAACGACGCACTTGGCACTTGGTCGTCTTCGCATTGCCTCCTTGCTCGTATCGAACAATGGCTTCTCCTAGAAGGCTATTGTCGTGTGAATCTTTCGATCCATTGGCTTGAGTGCCAGTGAATTGAACGTCATTCTATTAGCTTCACAGTATTATTACTCCTCACTACGATTGCAGTTTCAATTACTCAGCTGCCATTCTGATAACTCACTATTAACATAATGAACTTGAAGTGGTGTGAACTACCTATTAATCATGTTAAATATGACGAGAATGCGAAACATTTCATGCCGAGATGAAACTCGTGCATCAACGAATATTCAAATAACCTGATGTAATTTATTCTATTCACAATACACATGTGTTTTGTATCTATAAACATCGTCTTATTCGTATTTACGAATAAGAATACTTAATTAAACTTGGTGTATAATGACGTAATTAAACACACAGGATCTCGTAGATTTTTTTTGTGAAATACATCATTAATATAGATTTTTTCTAATCAACAATAATTAAAAACATTTTTTGTCACAAAGTGGCGCTATTAGTCTAATTCGTTGTAATTTCCATGTACATATTTTATCTTCCTTGTATTCTACTACGATTATCGAACCGGTTGACTTTGCTCTGTTTTAAAATATGGTAGTGAAATCCATAATAATTTTAAGACGCTTTCCAAACGGATATATACCCTAAAACATTTTCGTACTCCCTCTAATTAGATGCATGTCTTCATTTTTCTTAAAAAAAGTATTAAAATGAAATTTGCGTTAGGAATTTATCTTTCCATTAGCTTCAAACCTTCAATTACGACCATAAATCGTCTGATCATACTATTAATATTTTAATTAAATCAAAGTTCAATAATATATATTAATATACATTCTATAATATATACATTAATAGTTTGAGAAACACAGTTATTAGGAAACCGTTTACAATGTAAGTAACAGATATATTTGCGTGAAAACTATGCATAGAATATTAATGGAACCTATTTTTAAACAGACAACTCAGCTGTTTTGTGTACAGATATAAATACACATTGCTTGCAATAAATCAGTCTGCAACAATAGCGGACTCAACGATTTTACGGAATAGACCAATCGCCAAACAGCACGGAAACACACTGAGGCGAATATAATCTTCGCGTAGGTCTCTGTGATATATTCATTATATTTCAAGTGGCTCTTTAACAATTCGAATGGAAAATAAATTATTCTGGACATGAGTGTACAATCCTTTTTTTAAAAAAAGTGACTTAAATTGAAGTTCGACTCATAACTTTATATAATCTGTATAGTATTGGTTTTTGAGGGTGCCTGGCAAAACACAAATGAAAAACAAATTCTATTTAAAAAAAAAATTAAAATTCATTAATATAGAGTTAAAAAGCTACTCTGGATATAGAAATGTCTTTAATCAAGTACATAGATACTATCGAGTCCCATCTTCAAAGTATATTTTAAAAGCATAAAATTTTAAATTATAAAGCAATTTCACATAAATAGAAAATAAGTAGTGTAAAACAATAAATGACGCATTTCTCTAGAAGTATAAAAAAATTATCTAGTTCTCTTTTGCTGATTTATTGAAATTGCGTCGGAATTGATGCCGTTTCTCCTGTTAATTGTAATAAAACAAGGAACTTTACATTTTCTCTTCACTACATTTAAGCCTGTATAACACCTACATTTTATCTTATCCGTAGATTTAATATATATGCTAATTATTTTCCATGAATCTAAACACTTTTCTTGACCTGTTTAATTTAATTTATTGAATAAATTTTACCACAAATTATTTGTCCTATATTTTCATACAATTGATTTCTATACAAAATTATAAATAAATTTGTTTTTTATACTGAAAAATAACTACATCCATTAATTATAAAATAAGAATAATTTTCGTTCGCATGTGTTCCTTTTGGGCATACGGTAAGAGTTGTCCGCTATTCCTATTGGAATAGTCGGCCAGCTGCCTCCTAAACTAGCCAAGGCATGGAGAGGCGAAAGCTGCGACCCCACAGCAAACCCCTCTCCCGCCATCGGAAGGGCGTGGGCCAAGTACCAAGTGCCCGTCATACCTGATGCAGGTTTTCTACGGTTTGTCCTGCATTACTTTTAGGCGAATGCCGGGTAGAATCCGGAGGCGCTAGTTAACCCTTGGCTACCTTCCTCCAACCTTCCGCATCCCCCCTTCAAATCCCTTTCCTATGCTATAAGAGGGGAGTTGCCACTATGTGGATTACCCTATACATAGCCTGTCTACACCCAAAAAGAAAAGAATTACAAATTTTAGAACTTGTAGAATCGTAAAGCCTCCTTAATTAATCAAAAATAACTCATTAATTAGTCTCTATAAGAAACGTTACAGAAAATAATACTATTGTTAATTTTGTATTCAGAATAATATACGATTTATAAATATAAACAATTCTTACAGATTTCCCGTCATTAATGTGATTTTGATATATAATATTCAGAAAATGATACTTCGATTTATTGAGAAATAATAAAAACTAGATTATTTTCGTAAGAAGTATTGAATCCATTAAAAAATACAACATCCTAAAATCTTGCAGACATGAAAATATTTAATTACATAGGTAACTTGTTTCTTTTATAAATAAGATTTTCCATTTCTTATTTGAAACTTATTAAATTTTTAAAAATAGAAGCGTGTCCATGTGGACCAATTATTATTAAGTATATATTATCTCAACACATTAATATAACGTTAAACTAGTTTATTTATAAAGTAATTTTATGTTATTAATTTTTTTCTAATTATGTAACTACCTCTGAAATAGATAACTATTCAGCAAAAAACGTTTATTCAATTTAGTTTTGAGGAGAAATTAATCTATTGCTCTTACGCGCAAATCAATTATTCCCTTCTAGCTCTTAATGAATTCTGTAATTAGTTTCGTTTGTGCTTCTCAGAATTTGAGAGTACGGAACGATGACGACTAATGGAAAGCCAAACTTTATTAATATTTACATTGGGCTGTGAAACGGCTTAGTTATGCTTAATATAAAATTCCTTAGTTTTGTAACTGACGTTATAAGAGTAGGAACATAATACAGATAAATCATCCAATTTTAATGTAAGGGTTGTTAGCCCGTGAGTGTTCAGCAAGTTTGGACTTTGTCACCTCACCCAGTACGTTTTTTCGTTGCTCATTTATTCCATAAATACTTTCTTGTTTCGCCTATTCATAAACGTCCGTATTCCTGTATTGGGTAGACTGCAGATATCTCGCTGGTTTAGTCTGACGTATGACAAATGTTGCTGCGGAAGAAAGTTTTAATATGTATGCATAAATTTGGTGGGAATTTTATAAAGTGCAGTACCACTTTGAACTGAATCACTTCAGGCGGTTGTCAGATCAATATAATAGTGTCTAGAGAATCCAAATCTAAAATAGATAATAGGGGTTCGACTTTAAATATTTTATGTTCGCCCTCACCCAACATCATGATATACTTCAATGTCTTGAGTGTATGAGGAAGTAAATTATAAAAATCGGAAAATACATGAATAATTGAAACAATTCGTAAATGAAAAACAAACATACCGACATGACTTTTTTTATCATTAATTGAATACAGAATTTATGACTACACGGTTGTACTTTTCATATACCAAAGAATTTTCCCAAAACTAGCTTATTATAAGCATAAAAACATAAAAAATGTTAATACAAACCAGTAATAAACTATCTGTCCAATATGTGTCACTGTTCTTCTGTAGGCGAAACAATACAGGAGAGACTTCATCAGGAGGGTTGATTTATTTTCTATTCTCTCGATATATATAAATGAATGTCTGTGCCTGTGAGTGTGTCTCCTATGCGCACCTAAACCATTCATTCGATTGCGACGAAACTTTGGTGAGTTTGTGCTGCCCCGTGAAGGTTTATGTCGGGTTTTCGAAGCGGTAGGAAACTCCACTAGAGTAGCACTACATTAGTACTACTATGTGAAGAATACTAACTCTTAAACAGCCGACATTGGAACCGAATCCGGGGTTATGGATGTTGTCAGTTGTAATTAGGGCATTCAAGCATTCGGGGTTTGAAATTTTCAAACATGCAAACACGGCCGATATTTGCGTTGAATTAATATTTTTCAGGGTTAATTATATTAATAGTTTTTTCTACAAATGTTGTTTGTGTATAATTTCAACTCCATTCAATATTGGAGGGGAGCACGCTTAGGGGTGGGGTGGAAGGGCGTTGTTAGAAAATAGCATCAGAATAATCGTGATTCGAGTCGAATCCGGGGTTATGGATGTCACTGAGTATAATTACGACATCCAACTTTCTGTTTAGTTCACAAAGTCGACCATGAACGGGGATGGATATTTTGAAACAAGTTAAAATGGTCGACATATTCGTCGAAAGAACTTTTTCGGGAGAAATGAGGGTCCAGTTGCGTTACATAAAAATAACGCAAAAGCAACCGAGATTGGAGTCATATTGGAGGTTATGTATATATGTTAACCCGTGCAACTATTGGCATCCAGCTAGTAATGGTAATTAAATTTTTATTCTTATATTGTAGGTAATAAATTTAAATTTTATTTAAAAATAAATAGCATAGCAATTTCAAAACAAGCCGATACATATACTCATGTCAGTACCCGATAATATGACAATAACATTAAGAAATAATAACTCAAGCCAGTTAGTAATTTCTAAAGTACCCCTAGATTAAAATATGACAAATGAACACACTTCCTTCACATATTCAGTGCAAGAACATACATCAAATTATTCTGTCGTAGGTTATGCAGGCAAAACTAATAGAAAATCATCGGTTCGAAACATTCATTAGTGAAATCAAAGCAATTCGTAAGATCTCTCCATCGTTTAACACTAATTTAAAATTCAGTAATGGCTGTATGAACCCTTGTTAATCTATGCATCCAGTAGATTTGATGCCATTACAATCAAGACCCGCAGTTACTGCAGATCCCTAAGGACCATTAGGACTATTAGGATTTAGAAGCTTCCGCTGGTTTATATGAAGCTCACTAACAATTATTTAAATCTAAGTGCTCAGAAAAAACATCCTCATTTCTCTCGATTGCTTTGAATTTTTGAGCAAATACAATATTTGATAAATGTTATTAATTTGTAAATAAGTTCGAACAAAAAAACATAATATTGTTAGCATAATACTCATTTTCTTAATGTAGAAAACAATTATAAGCTAAAGGAAATTATTTATAATCATTGTTACGTTATCCATTCACAGTAGTTTTAAGTCTTTAAGGTGTAAAAAATCGTCCAAATTTACTCCTTTTTGTCCAGTTAACAAAAATAAAGGTTTCTTTCTCTATGCCTTCCTGCCTCAATAATTACGAAATATTGATCTAAAATAGATAAATTGAAATATGTAGACCAATATTTTAATTCCTATTATTTAAGACTAAAGGCCAATATGACAGTACTCAAATATAAGGTTTAAAAAGTTTTATTTTTAAATCATTGTCACGCCAATAAAAACTGAAGAAGAATTTAATCATCCACGTGTGTTAATATTTTCCTGTAGCAATTGCTTAAGGAAAATAAAACTTACATTTGAGATTGTCCCATTGTTCTTTCTTCTTATCTCGGATACAATAATAGGTCCTGGAGGGGGTGATTATGTAATTACTAATATTTAGACGTGTAAAATAGGAAAAAGTTCCCAGTCTCTGCTTAAAATATACGCGAAGCCATTTTCAATTCAGGAAAATCGGAGCTATTGATTTATTAATCAGCATCACTCATTTTACATGCAACTAAATGAAAGTACGCTCCTCAAAATAAAAAAAACTGGATGATTAACTTGATACACAATACGTCGTGTTGGTTAACTTCCAAGTTCTAAATATCAAATGACAGATCAAGGTACCTCGCTAATTTTGTATCGTCATTTATTTATGGTAATGATCATTATCACGTTATTCTATTTCATATATATATATATATATATATATATATATATATATAAATTGTAATATACAAAAGAGTTGCTTTTAATTTATTACCTTAATTAATATAATATTCAACTTGAATTCTTTAATTTCTACTGAATATAATGTAGAATTGACTTTTAAATTATTTAAATAAACATAGATTTTAATTTTTTTACAGTTTAAACCATATTAATGAAATTTTCAAATTATCAAATTTTATAACAGTTCTTAATGACAGCATTGGAAGTTATTGAACTGATATTAAATTAATATGCAACATAAAAATTTGATTTAAACGAAAAATGAACTTTACATAAATTTTGCATATAATTTTGCCATTTAAAACTTGTCAAATAAATTCTCTGTTTCAAATAAATTCTTTTAATTTAAATTTCAGTTTCATTATTTAAAACGTTTACCTAGATGTTAAGAATTGCTATTGAAATTTGTTAACGGGAAAATTACATGAATTGGATTTGAAACTTGACCAATTTATAATTGTTTAATAATTCAATATTGAATACTACAATATATAATTTTTGTATCGTTTGGTCTGCCACAGCTGAGCTAAATGAGAAATATTTTTAAAGAAACTGTTGATTCTCAGAGTTAAATGCATCTTTATTAACCCTATTAATCCATATTGCGGAAGTGAATGCTGAATTACTTTCTTCAAACCTCGATCCTTTTTTTTAACAATTACTGTTAATTTTTATAATACTCACAATATACTATATTTGTGTATGTCACATTTAATCTAAATATTACATTAATTTAATTATTACTACAAGAAAATTAACAATGATATTTAATTTAATAATTCCACTGAAGAACGTTTGTTTGGTTCGTAACAAATAAACGACAGCGGGATCGCAAAAGGTTGCTTTTTAATTGCGAGATGTAGAGTTGACCTATATACGTTAAACTAATATACATATAATTAAATTTTTTCATGAATAATTTGTTTTAATCTAAAATCAATTATTCAAATAGATATAAGTTTTAGTATGAATTCATTTTTCGATTCCTATATAATATATTTCATAGTGCTTACAACGACCGTATGTGATCTACTGAAGGGTTTTTTACGTTCCGTTGTTCCTTTTGGGCGAGGTCGATAAACCAGGTTTCCTTAATCTTGCAGGCGACCCAGCACAATAAGGGATTGAGAGAGGGGGAAGGTCTAGATGAGACTTGAAGAGAACGGTCATAACTTTGCGGAACTAACTTGAAATATTCTGAGTCTAAGAAGTGTCGGTCAGCAGAGCGGAATATAGTGAGAAAGACCTGCGTCGTCTCGTTAGGTGGCAATTCAGGTCGCACATTTCCCTCGTAGGTCAGAAACTTCTGCCGCGTTTTCTCTGAGATGAGGGAAGTAAAAAGGAACTCAAATACAGTTCATGCCTGTGTTAAAGTCGAAATTAGATTCATCGTAACAAATATTTAAACTCAGTCTTGATAAAAGGGCAAAAAAAGGAAAGTTTTTCAAGAAAGCATTTCGTCATATCTTAATTTCTTGATTGTTATATACAATTTTAGTAAGACAGAATAAATGTGTTAAGAAACACTAATAAGTTAAAACTTAAGAAATTGTTTGCTTAATGTTCAGTAAAATATATGAGATTATTGCTTTTTGTTTACATCTCAACTTTTGTTTTCTTTTCTCAATACGTTTGTTACTGCTCTGAGAGAATGATTAATACTCACAACATTCTAAAACCTCGTAATTCTTAAATTATATATTCTTAAATTTATATTAAAAAGCCGCGTTATCAGCAAAATATTTATATAAAAAACATTCCAGTACACAATGTCGTGAAATTTGCTGTTCAAACAAATGGCAGCAGAAGCAAAAAAAAAGATTATGAGGAAATTTACACTGGCTAAGTGCTGGGATTAGGGGATTAGGTGTATGATCCGATAATTTAATCACGTTGATTGGCGTAAATGGTTTTTAGAGTGGGCGGCTGCATGAAGGAAAGATGTGGTGAATAATTTATATAAACCTATGCGCAACCCAGTAGAAATTGAAAAGAGGAAAAAAATGTTCAATATAATGGAATTTAGGAGAGAAAAATTAAAAGGATAAATTCGAGGGCTGTAGTTTGAGAGCGCGGAACAGACAGCATGGCAGATGCGTTCCATTGGGATGAAATCCTGTGGATTTAGTAGACATCAACGTGAGTTCACTAACCATGCCACTCAAACCACTGTATCTCGATTCTGGGCTTTAACACGGACGGTTATAATAGTGGGTGAAGCCAGCGCATTCTGGAAACACAGCACGCATGAACGAATATTCAATGTGAGTGAACTGTGTCCTCCGAAACACTTATGCTCTGCACCATAATTGATTCCTGTCTTCAGATTTGACATACATCACAGTTGATCCTAATTTACATACCGGGCAAACCTGTGGTCTCCATGTTTTTGATAATGTATTAACGTTTAACAGCTTGTCACCTACTCGTCGTTTTATCGACCTTTAACCACTTTCCATACGTTCTCGTGACAGTAGGACGCGGACGACCGACCAGCTTCGCCATTTCCGTGATGCTCGTTTTCAAGCACCGGATTATTCGAGCCTGTCCATAGTCAAAGTCACTTATGTTGGTTCAGTTTTCCTGTTTCCGACATGTGTTGTTGCTATAATGATTCGTCATTTGTCCCTGCTCCTCTTATAGACTTTACCTGTTACAGCGGCATTCAATCTCGCCGTGGTCAGTGGTCAAAATTTAGCTCATAAGTATATAGGCCTATATATAATAACGTTGATTGCCGTAAATAGTTTTTGGAGTGGGCGATTAATTTATACAAACCAATGAGCAACACAGCAGAAATTGAGAATAATGAAAAAGTTAAAGTTAATATTGAAATTTAGGACCAAAATGTAAAAGTTAATGAGGTACAGGTCAGAGTATATTTATAGTCAGAAATACATGCAGCAATGGTACACTTATGACTTACAATATAGGAAAAGCAATGTTGGAGCAAATCTATTAATGGCTATTGCGATTGAATTGGGATGAGAGAATATTTTTCGGGGTATATATATATATATATATATATATATATATATATATATATACTATAATCTCCCTGTCGGTTAAATCAAATTTGAACTGTCATTGGCATGGACTGGACATGATTGACATTACTAATAAAAAATATCCAAACTAACTACGATTATTCGGTGAGGTGGAATACCCCCGGCGGTTCTTTGCATTTCAGTCATAATTTTCATTTATGGAAATAAAATTATTACTGATATTTTTGAATCAATTGCATTTCTAATTTTTGTGCGAGTTCTAATAAGATATAAAATTCTTAATTTTAGCAGCCCTTTAAATAAATTGGTATCTGATTAAAAATGAGGATTGGAAAATGACCAACCTACCTGATACAGGTTTCCTAGTGTTTGTCCTAGGCCTATAACACTTTTAGGCGAATCTCTGTTTTGATACTTCAAACCATATCACGGGTATCGTAGTTAAACGTTGACTACCTTCCGAAACTCCCACAATCTCCCCCATCATTTCAATTCTTCCCATGCTATTAAAGGGGAAGGGCGTGGGAAAAGTATCAAGTACCCAACCGCCCAAATACACGTTTTATAGTGTTTATCCTGTATCAGTTTTAGGCAAATGCCGGGTAGGATCCTTAAACTACAGGCAGAAGGCCTTATTTATCACTTGTCTACCTTTCTCTACCCTTCCGCATCCCCTTTTCAGATCGCTTCCTATGCTATTATAGGGGAGTTGCCACTACGTGAGTAAGCCTCATGTAACCTGTTACTCTTAATAAATTCAGTAAATATGATTTTAATGCACCATTCTAGATGTAACTTTCTCATGGAAAACAAATTGTCTATTAAAGATTAAATGAATGATATTGTCTTGATTTTCAAAATTTAATGTACGTTCATTTTTTAAATCAGGATGAAAGATTATAATGAAAGAAGGATAAGCTGATAAAATTATTAGCGAAATGTTGTTAAGTAAACCTGTAAAACATCACATTTTCTAGAATAACTAATTACTTGAAAAGTTCCAACCAAGTTGTGAAAAATGATGGTAATATATAAGTCAAAATCTAGCAAAATATAATTTTGCAATAAACAAATATCGTAATCTTACTTCTTTAAGATACTAACTCTTACAAATTTTGTAAAGCAACAACCATCAATTCAGCTATTGAAAAATTAATTTATTGAACGTCCCACATTTTATCCCTTACTCATCATGATGATCATAATCTTGAACAAAATAAATAGATAGTACTTACTAGGATAAGACGGATGATTTTATAATGAGATTTGAACAAAATTAAAGACAAATCGTGGAAATAAAGCATTGTTTATTATGTTAATAGCTTTAAAAATACATGCAAATAAAATAAAACATAGTATTACATTGTGGATATATTTTACTCTTTTTTCATCTCATATACGATATGGATAAATAATCACTCGGGGAACGACTTGTTATCAGTTGTGAGTCATATATATACTAACACTATTTAAAGCACTTCACATAGTTGACGAACACAAAGAGAGATGATGGGGTGTGAGGTTATCCCCAACCAAAAAGAGATTTTACTGTGCTAAATCTAAATGTTATCTGATTTATTACTCAGTCAACGTCGATTACTAGCTGCTATTCGTTAGTTTTTATTAAATGTAATTTAGAGTAAGATTTAAATCACTTAGTACTATCAATTCACGCGTTTAATTTGTAGCCTCGCATAATTCAATTTAATTTTCAAATTCTTATCGCCTCATAGTAGGTTTATAAATATTTTTCAAATTATATATTTTAGGGTAGCCAAAATGACTATATTGCAAAGTACGTGAATTTTGAGTATAGATATGCATTTCGAGGGTATATACATTAGAATAAAATAATCACCTTAGTATTATGAGTAATTTATGAAGATGAGATTTACCATGGGTTTATTCAATTAATTGAAACTCTGACTAAAAAATTCTATTTGAGGGGTAATTTAATATAAGCATTATTACATTAAACTTAATATTTTTATTAAGGGACTACATAAAGCAGTCTTTCGTCATGGAACTCTACAACAGTTTGCATTGTAAATTTGCCTTTTCTTGTATTTTAAGGAGACCAGAGCATCACGTATGACTTCGGGCGTTTTTGTGCTGCAAATGAGTTTCCAAGCTGGGTGCAAAAGGGTCTCGTTTTAATGATTGCTCTCACCTCATTTCCCTGCAATTAATATGGAAATTCTTTGACGTCTTCAAAATCGTGATGCGACAGTGACTTTCGATTTATATGACATACAAAAAATTTATTAGAACCCATTTTTGAAGTTATTAGGACGAGGAATTGATTTCGACTCATGTATTTCAGACCTCTTCTTCCTATAAAGTAAAACAAGTCATTACTTAACTAATTAACCTATTTATCTATGGCGACTATGAAAAATATATTCATACTTCAAATATATTTACGCAAACAATATTAACTCAGAGCCCAGAAATATTTGTGTCGGAGCATATGATTCACATTGTATATGTAGACGGTCGTTCGCTCGCTGATTTTTGTCACTCTGAGTAAATAGACACTTTTTGTTACCCTTAGAGTGCATTTTTTTCGATATTATTCGAAGGTCGTTCCTTTTAATTTATGAGGACAATATTTTTCATATAACATTAACACTAGATACAAAGTGCGCACAAAATGGATCAAGAATTTGCTTTCGTAAACAAAACAGGGCGCCTAGAAATGGATTTTCAGTTGTTCTTGCAACAAAGTTCCCTGCTCTCGAAAGATATCACTCTCTTCATGTCGTCTGCTAGGCTGACTCGTGTATCTTCTGAGAAGTCGCTACAGATTTTTCGGAGAAATAGTTTTTTTGTATCGACCACGCAGAGGGTGGTGAAAGACGAGCTGAAAGGGCCAGCGCAGATGTACGAGATTTTGCATGGAGACAGGGAGTAATGATGCCTGCCTGCTTGTCGACTGTCGAGAAGCGAGGAACGAGGTTGGGAAGATGCGTCTAAATGCAAACAAAATATGCTGTTATGCTCATCCAGATGGTTTAGGATTGCAGATATTCAGATCAAATAAGCTCTGAAGGCGACGAATTGCAACGAGACAGCATTTATCTAAAACTGACTGAACGACTGAGGATTTTCTGTAGGAGACAAAAGAAGCAGGTCTCGCGGATGTTTTTTATTACATTTCTACAACAATATCAATTGTCATTTTAATGTTAGTTCGTTTCGCAATGAACCCTGAGATATTTATTATTTTACAGTGCCCACTTTGTACATATGAATGAATTGTGTCATATATTGGCTTCATTAATTTGTCAAACAAATAAAATTTGTTATTAAATTCAAGCTTTATATAAAACAAAATTAATAATAAATTAGAATAATTATTTATCAAATTAAGAGTGTCAATAAACAACCTCATCACAAGCATTTGGTCGCGAAGGTCAGACATAAGAAACTGAATTCCTGCTCATAGTAAGTAGTTACAAAAAAGAACAGCTCAGAGACATAGAGACTTTCCGTTAGGGGAGGGCGGCGGCTATAATCCGGAAAAAGTTTTCAGGTTTTCCAAAAATCAGCTATCCGTTCACTAACAACCCCGATGTCATATCGTTTCGGTTTATCGATTGCTCTTCATGGTTTATGGAAGGGCGATGATTCGCCAATGGAATGTATTTTCCCACGGGAATAGAATTTTTCTAGACTTGGAGTAGAGCAGAATGTTATAAGACTTGTATGGGACTTGAATACTCTAAAACATTGAGGAGAAAATGTTTTACACCTTAAAACGGGAAAGAACTGCATCAGATGAATGGTCATTCATACCTTAAGTGATGCCGACGCACTTCATCACTCCAACATTCAAAGGGAACTCGTTCTAGTAAACATCACACAGCTATTAGAAGATCTTAACCCATTTTTTCGATGATAAATTTTAACCCCGATTAAGCCTAATTAGGGCAAAAATTATTTTTCTATTTATATACTGTGTATGGGGACAAGACCTGTAGGCCTATATACCACTGTGATCAAAAAGTGAGGTGAAATTTTCATTTAAAGCTCCCGAGTATTGCATGGCAGGTAATTTTTTTTCCTATATTGGTAGGACTGTCTATAATATTTACCAAGCGTCTGTTTGTTAAAAGGTTTAATTATCTCCGAGTTACACGTGTTTTTGTAAACAACCAAAAGTGAATTTTTCGATTTTTGCAATGGGTGATTTTGTTGAGCAAAGGACTAGCATCAAATTTTGTTTGCGGAACGAATATTCTTGTGCGGACACGTTGAAAATATTGCGGAAGGCCTTTGGTGATAAAACTATGGCACAAAAAAACGTTCATAAGTGGTACAACCAGTTCAAAGAGGGCCGAGAACGCGTTGAAGACGAACCGCGCTCTGGACGACCATCAACGTCTACCGACGAGGGCCAAGTCGAAAAAATCAAAGATTTGGTGCTTGAAAATCGTCGATGGACAATTAGAGATCTCGATGATAGTGTTGGAATATCATTTGGCTTAGCCCAAACCATTTTGCAGAATGTTTTGTGTCTCAAACGCGACAAGTCTCGATTGGTGCCAAAATCGCTTAATTTTTTGGAAAAAAAGCATCTCGATGATGTGTGTGAAACTTTGTTGTCTGACTATCATTACTAGAGACGAGACTTGAATTTACGCATACGACCCTGAAACCACCGACCAATCCAGCGAATATCGTGCAGAAGGTGAAGCAAGACCGAAAAGACCATGGCAAAGTCGATCGAAAATCAAGGTAATGTAGACAGTTTTCTTTGATTATCATGGTGTGGTGCACTATGAATTCCTTCCGCCGGGCCAAACTGTCAACAAAGAATATTATTTGAGCGTTATGCGTCGTTTGCGTGAAGCTATTCGTCAGAAACGGCCGGAATTATGGGCGAACAACTCTTTGCACGCTAATGCACCATGTCATATTGCATTGGTTCTTCGCGACTTTTTTGCCAAAAACTCGTCTCATATCGTTCCGCAACCACCGTATTCGCCTGATTTGGCTCCGTGCGATTTCTGGCTATTCAGCAAACTCAAAAGACCAAGGCGGGGACGCCGTTTTGACACGATTGAGGAGATAAAAACCGAATCGAAGAAGGTCATGGAGGCTATACCAGAAAAAGACTATTCCGAGGACTGGGAAAAGCGTTGGAATAAGTGCGTTTTATCAGACGGGGATTACTTTGAAGGGGATGAAATTGATTTGGAAGAATAAATAAATAATTTATTTTTTATAAATAAATTCACCTTACTTTTTCTTCACTGTGGTATGTATACCTTACGCCTGACTGGTTTAGAACCTTTTCCTTTTAGATTTAGACAAGGAACCATCTTGGAATTGTCGACTTTGCAGGTTACCAGAAATGGGAGTCGTCGAACGAATAAGGCTTTTGTTGCCTGAAATTCACATAAATAAAAACGAGTTCAAATTTCGAATACATTATATTTTTTTATTATTTACTTTACTTTTCGTCGCTTTAAGTATATAAAAATGTTATTATTATCTCTTCCCACATTCTGTGATTAGGCACAAGAAACATGGTCTGATATTTTTAATACGAAAATTAGCAGGGAATCTTCTTTCATTTTACTACTTTTCACAAATATAAAATGCCTTTCCAGTTTTTAAATTAATTTTAAATCAACGTTATATTAATATTAAATTAATTATAGTTATGTAAAGTTACTTCATTATGATTTATTTTGTGAAATATGCAAAATTAAATACTAAATGTTTGTTACTTTACGGAGTAACTCAAATTTATAACTTTTTATAAAAAATTAGCTAACTTGAGGGTTTTATTTTTTCAAAAAAAAAATGGTACATAGCATTGCTCGAACCACACACTTTTTTTTATTTTTAATGTTTCCATTATGATTTTGTTTCCTGAGGTCAAGTAAAATATATAAAGGTGAGAAAATTCGCTGTCCGCTTTCGTAAACTAGAAACCCGACTATCAAAAAAGTCCTTCACATACGAATAGTAAATTAATAGCAAGACCATGTGTTTGGTTTTATTAATTAATATAATGCTCAAAATATTATCCCCGTGTATCAGTAAGAAAGCTATTTTCACGAGTGTGTCAACTTACTTCGGCTTTGATGTATAAGCGTGCCCTTTCAATCTAATGGTTCTATTTAAAATGTATGCCTTTTATCTTGGTATATGCCCCAAGAGTATATGCTCACTCTTTCAGTGAGTTGAAGTGGCGTTTGATTAGTACAGATTAAATGCTATACGAATCATAAAATTGGCGTATTTACAAGGGATCAGCGTATAATACGCTCTTATTGAGTGGAAGTGTAATGTGCTTCTGAATTTTACGTATAATACGAGTAAAAGTGGGATTTTGATAAAAAATTCTGAATTAAAAACTCGTTTTGTCAAATTTCCTTCATGTGAAATTTACAAAAATAAAACTTATAAATATTGGGGTACATCGGTAAATTTTGTTTATGTAACGTAACATGTTATTTTTGACGTACGCGTAAAAATACTTCAGTAAAATGAGATTAAATACGTTTAGGGTTAAATGTCCGAGAAAAATTATTTTTTTATTTTCATTTCCCTACTTGTCATTCCGTGACACGTGATCAATGAGACGAATCTCTTTCAGTCTTAATCATGTGTTTCCTGACAATGCTTGACACAAACATACAAGCCAGTGCCGGGATTCGAACTCGGGACGTCTGATGCGAGTCAATAACACCAGTAAACGACCGAATATTGTGTTCCTTACTTTTAAATCAAGTTTTAAACAGTTAAATACAAAACTATATATGCTCCTTACCTTCTTAGTTCATCGACTGCAGATAACAAATTCAATCATTAGCTTTTTTAATCCTACTTTTAGATAACAGAAATAACACATTAATAAGTATAATACAGAAGAATACATACAGCCCACGATTACATTAGATTAGATTTATTAGTTCCATTAGTCCTCTGCTGAGGAAATAGGACAAGTCAAATTGATATTACTTACAAATGTATGAATGAGATATACCCAAATACTCTAGATGTTTAAAACTGTACATAAATAGTGATGTAAATAATTTAAAGTGTACATGAAATAGGTTCAGGGAGAATATAAGGAATACTACATACGTAAATAAGGGAGAATAATTTAGGATTATAGGACATTACACAAGTAATATAATGAAATATAAAGTAATGAATAAAAAATAATTTTAAGCTGAACTTCACTTCACTAATAGCACTATTTCCAAAATTAACATTGCACTGCACTAATAACACTCCCATTTGTATATCATCTTCAAAGTGTTGGCGCCTCCGGAAGAATTTATCTGCCAGCTCTTCTCAGTGGCTGGAAATCTCGTCCGGACGACATCATATAAATAATTGTGAAGTATCAGTTGGACGTACAGACAATAAACATTTATATTAGTATTCCATAAATTAACCAGCATCTTCAAGCGGACTAGTGTGAGTATGGCTCAGTTTGTTTTATAAATTCATTAACAGAGTAATACGCGCCGTTAATCAGCAGAGTTTTGCATTTCTTAATAAATACGCTATAACTGCTTAGGCTTTTGATGCTAATAACAAGACAATTAAATATTTTTATTCCTCAATAATGTAAAAAAGTTACGTACAGAATAAGTATAAAGGCGCATACTTGGATGAAAATCGAAATTTTAATGAGACATTCTAAGTAAACAAATAGTCGCCATTTTTGTTCCAAAGACAACGTCATAAAAAAGAATAAACTTGAGTACGGCCTCGCCGAAGGTAAACAAACGGTCGCCATATTGGGCGCCAATAAATATGGCGGAATTAAAAATTATTTGTAGTTACATACGTAGACAGTCACCGTTCCACTTTTTTAAAAACACCCAGCTTAATTCATGGTTCATTCTATAAAACAAATGCATGAAAAAAATTACACCAATTCTTCAATAATTAAAAATGTAAAGGTTGTGGAATTTCATTACGATAATGTACTAATTGAACAGCTGTATTCTATAGAGTTGTATTGAATCACAGCTAACTTAATTTTTTATCAAAGATCGAAGTAATTTTTACTTGATTCCGTTGATCTAAACACAAAAATTTGAGTAACACAAACGTTTGAAACGTCTCTTGCCAAATTTGGAATACAAATTAGAAATCATGTTACGGGAGAAGAAACACTTACTCAGTCTCACTCCTTCAAATGTGAGATCGATTTTCTATAGGAGTAACGTTGACGTTAAAATATTGCGTAAATGTTGAAACGACCAAATAGGTGCAAAGCTTTCGCCTATTAACAATATATGACCCTGTGTGTGGTTTATCTTTCTTAATATTAATTCGTAAACTGTCTGTATCATTCAATCCATAGTAAATGTCAAGTTGTAGCTTAAAAGAGTTTTTTTTAAAGTACACAATGTTTAAAATACTGTAATAATTAAATAAAACTACAAATGGCTGTGGCTAAATAAAAAAAACTATTACGGGAAAACAATTAAACAAATTCATTAACAATTTTAAATACACAATAATATTTGGGATCTCAGGGTCGTCAACTGGGTTTGATAAATGGGTGAATTTATACAATCAAATTACATTTACCTTTTATGGAAGTTAATGTGTCTGAAACATAGACGAACTTTGTTGTGGAAGAAATAACACTACAGATTGAATTTAAATGTAATAATTAAATAATTAAAATTAAAGAACGATCAGACTTTTATCTTTTAAAAGTGGTTTACAATATGATTTTAAAGTTTTTCTACTTACGGCCGCCCAGGTCTCATTTTAGGTTTTTCGTGCACAAAATTTTGGGGATATCACTGATTCTAATACTCACAGACTCTAAATGTCAACAAATTCTAATTGGCGTAGTTTTGTTAGTTGGTCTAACACAAAATTAGTATATTCTCGATGCTTTGCTGCAACCTGGATTTGCAGATCTCGTGTAGTTGGAAATGTACTTCCTTGGTTTGTCTATGGCCAGCAGGTTGATTTATGCTCGGCCACCGATTACATTAGATTCACTCTTTCCTTCCCGACTGAAGATTGCTTTAGTTTTCAATATTTTAATGCATGTTTGTAACTGCTATCAAACTGTTCTATTTGCGGTCCACTGCCCGACTGCAAAACTTTTTATAATATGAAAAGTTTTGGTCTTTACACCTCGCTGTTCTATGCCTGACTGCACATTCCTGACTCTATTACTTTTGTACAGAAACTTTGCTGGTCCTTATGCCTCGCCGTTCATTGCCTGACTGCACATTCCTGACTCTATTACTTTTGTACAAAAACTTTGCTGGTCCTTATGCCTCGCCGTTCATAGCCTGACTGCCTGTTCGTCTCGTAGATTTTTGAGCGCGTAGAACCTCAACAATGTTTTCTTTGCTTCGCCGAATTGTTGCGGCGTCCGCTCTATATCCTCTAATAATGAGTCCTCTACAATCCAACTTTCCAATTAGAACAATGTCTTAATTACCAATTACTACAATTCATACATAAGATTCTCTTCTTAAATTATTTCCATATTGAAAATCCAGTACATGAAATTATAATGATATGTTTGGGATCATCATTCGATCCGCGAAATATTTCATGTAACAAAAAAAAGGTACCCATCAATTTAGTTAAGAAAAATAAAATTAGCTTCCACAACTGATTTTCCGACGATCCGTAAAAACGTTTGGTAATATCATTCGATACCACCTGGCATATTACCAGATATAATCGTACTTGTAATTCAATATAAATGTTTCTGGTTTAATTTCGTAACGCGAACATTAAATCTGTCACTCACGTCACAGTCCCTACGCGCGGAAATGTTTTAGCACAAATTATCATATTTTTAACCAAAATTCATTCCAGCTTTATGCTAGTAAATTTTCAACCCCCACAGTGTTTTTCCTTGTGTTTAAATGTAAAGAATATATAAGGATTTAAACAATTTTTTTTATTATTATATAGAGGATAATAATGATTTCTTTTGTTGTGTAAGAAGTTTGTATCACGATTAAACCGACAGGTCCGATGAAAAGCGATGCAAATTGGAGTCTTTGCTTCCTCGCTTTGATTGAAGTGCAAGATGAGCGCATCTGCATTTAAGAGCTTCACTCTTTAGCAAGTACGTGTTTATTCATCCCTTGGGGACGGATTCTCGTAGTTGCAGGAAGGTTAGATATTACCCGCAATAAAATCAAGGAAATGCCCAACTTTCTGTTCAGCATACTGCAATTATATATGTCTAAAAAATTCGCATAGAATAAATTTTCCAACCATTAAATCATAGAAAATAAGCTACATTTGAAGTATATTTTTTAAAAACCGAGATAAATAAGATCATATATATTCTTTATATTGCTATTTCATTGTGATAAAATGAAAAACAGGGTCCGTATGATTCCGAATTTAAGAGATTAGCTCAAAAATGATATTAACTATATTTTTAATTTTTCGCAACTATAATAATTACTATGATAACATTTTTACATGGTGACCCTGTTTTTCAATTACTCTGTCTGTTGTTCGACAGGGTTGGAAGGAATTTGGTTTTCGGTTGAAAAGCAATCCTTGCGAGCTCCAATTCACTTATCTGTCGGTCGCTGACGACGTAACTTGATTATAAATAGGCAAAATATTATATTTTTCAGGTAATTTTCCACTTAGTCCCAAAAGGCTATGAACAAAACTTTTTCTGCAGTGGATTTATGTTTGAATTCTTTTTTTGGCTTCTTTCTGTTTCACGCTCTGGCATTTACATCTTCTGTTGTATCTGATTGACCCAATCCTTAATCCGTTTTACACTACAAAAGAACGCATTACGGAACGCTGGTTTTCGATTGTTGAAAGGGACAGGGGTGAAGCCATGTTTACTTCGCGACAGCAAAAAAGGATCTGAAGTGATAACGCCCTAACCTGCTACAAGCGAAACGAATGGTACAATGTATCGTCTTTTGAGCGCAAAAAGCGTTAGTAAACCTACTGATGATTTCCAATAACTATTTTTGGCCTATCCTCGTAGTATTATTTTCTATAGTGGATATAACACTCCGTTGAGACAATTAAAGCTCAATAAAATGTAATCTAGAGATGACCTCGACCTGTTATGAGATGATTATGTTTCGGGGTTGCAGACCTTGGGCATTTTGTAACGGTTGGTAGTCATTCTCATTGGAACAATCGGTCAGCTGCCTCCTAAACTGGTCGACGTGCAGGGAAGGGAATGCTGCAAACCCCACACCCGCCATCCGAAGTTACTAAATGCCCAACCTACCTGATGAAGGTTTTTTATGGTTTTCCCTGCATCACTTTTAGGAGAATTCGGGGTAGGACCCTTAAACCATAGCGCCCTGGGGCCCTAATTAACCCTTGGCTACCTTCATTTACCCTTCCGCATCCTCCCTTTCATATTCCTTCCCATGCTATTAAAGATGAGTTGCCACGACGTGAATAACCCTCATGCAGCCCTTTATCTATCTTCTATCTATCTTCTTCTTCTTCTTTTAATAAATAAAGCACAGTGTTTGTTTGTATATATATATATATTTGTATATATATTTGTATGTTCCTTATACAAATCTACACCGCTGCAGCAAATTTCACCAAATTTCGTTCACGTGTTTTTTGCGACCAGGAAACAAACACTGTCAGGGTGAGACACGTCTAGCACCCCCAGGAGTGGGGGTGGGAATATTCAAAATGTTAAAACAGCCGATATTTCGGTCGGATAAATATTTTTAGGAGTCACAGATATTGATAGTGTTTCTACCGATGTTATCTGAATATAATTTTCATCCCCTACACCCTCAGAAAAGGGCAGCCTTATGGTTTGGGGTGGAGATGCTTTACAAGAAAATAACGAGAATACAATTGAGATTGGAGTGTATTCGAAGGTTTATGGATGTTTAGTTATGATATTCAACTTGGCATTTATCCCTCAGATGCAGGGGTAGTGGGGTAGAAATTTTGTAACATGCAAATACGGCAGATATTAGCGTTGAATCAATATTTTTCAAGGTTAATTATATTGATTGTATTTCTACTGATGTTTTTTGTGTATAATATCAACCCCTTTCGGCATGCGAGGGGAGCACCCTTATGTGCAAACACAATCGAGATTGGACTCAAATCCAGTGAGTTTAATTATGATATTCAAGTTGCCGTTCAAGTCCCCCAAGCGGGGATGGTTGGGGGTGGAAATCTTCAAACATGCTAACAAGGCCGATATTGGAGTCGGATAAAGATTTTCCGGGTAAAAGTGATTAATTAATAGTGTTTGTACCAATGTATGTCAGTAAAATTTCAACATTTTACGGCATGGGAAAGAAGAATTCTAGGAATAGGGGTGGACGAATGTTAAAAGTATATAAATCGAATACAACCAAGACTGGAGTCAAAACCAAAGTTATGGATATCGCTGAGTTTAATTATGACATTAAACTAGCAATTAGCCTCCCAAGGGCAGGAACGGTCGGGGGTGGAAATTGTCAAACAAGTTAATCTACCGATTTTTGCAACGATTAATATTTTTAGGGATCATTGAAATTCATAAAATTTCTGTACATGTTCTCTTAGTATAACTTCAATTCCTTTCGGGCTTATCAGTAGAGCACTTTTAGGGGTGGAATTTCGCTGAGTTTAATTATGACATTTAAATGGTCATTTAACTCCGAGGGGTGGAGATGGTCGGGAGTGGAATTATTGAAACAAGAAATCACGACCGATATTAGAGTTGAATAATATTTTTCTGGGTTAATTAGATTTATCGTTTTTTAACCCCTCTTGCGGCATGAGGGATGAGCATGGATTTGGACTCATAAATAAATAACGTGAGAAAAACCGACATTCGAGTCAAATCGAAGGTAATGGATGTCGCTGATTTTATTTATGACAATCTGGACAACGCGCGAGGAGTGGGTTAGGTGTAGGAGGATTTGCGTGGAAGTTGGCGGGGATTAGAAGTTTTTTAAAAACATGTTAAACGGTAGTTTTTTGCGTCGCATAAATATATTTCGTGATCAATGAAATTAATAAAATTTCACTATATGTTCTCCGTGTTTAATTTCATCACCTTTCGGGATTGGGAGGGGAGCTCCCCTTAGGGGTTGTAATGGAGTGGCATTACATAAAAATAAAGCAAAAGCAATCGAGATTGGAGTCGAATCAAGGATTATGGATGTCACTGAGTTTATTTATGACATTCAACTGGCGGTTTAATCCCCCGGGCCAGAATGGACGGTGTGGAATTTTTCAAAAATGTTAAATCATGGATATTAGCGTGGAATAAATAAATTCCAGGGCCATTGACGTATATAGTATTTCTACCGATGTTGTTTGTAGGCATGATAGAAGTGTCATGATAGGGGTGGGGATGGAGGGGATTTACAAGAAAATAATGTGAAAACAACCGTGAATCGAGTCGAAGGGAAGGTAAAGGATGTCGCTAAATTTATTTACGACCATCTGGGCAACGCTTGGGGGTGGGCTGGGTTGGGATGAGTTGGCCGGAGGTGTACGGGGGATAGAAATTTTAAAAAAATTTGACAGGCCGTTTTTTGCATCGATTAAATATATTTCGGGATCAATTAGATTAATAAAATTTCTCTACATTGCGCTCGTGTAAAATTTCAACATATTAGCGGGGATTGGGAATGAAGCTCCCCTTAAGGGTAGGGGTGGAGTGGAATTACATTATAATGATGCAAAAACAATCGACATTGGAGTAGAATCTATGGATGTCAATGAGTTAAATTAGTACATTCTACTAATCGTTTAACTCCCCCAAAAGAAGGGTTGGCGGAGGTGTAAATTTTTTAAACATGTTAAACGGTCGATTTTTGTAGCGAATAAATATTTGTCGAGGAGAATGTCAATGATAAGATTGCTTCCGATTTTGCTTTTAATTTGACACAGTGAAATATCACAATTACGGTTGGGGGTGGAGGGGCGTCAAGAGAAATAACGTGAATAAATCCCAGATTGGAGATATTTATGACAATGTGGGAAATTCACGGGGGTTGGCGGTGGTGTGAGGGGCTTGGCGGAGTTATGTGTAGAAATATATTTTCAAACATGTTAACCGGCAGATTTTTTCTTCGAATAAATATATTTGGGCAACAATGAGATACGTAAAATTTTTCTAAATATTCTCTGTGTATAATTTCAACCCCTTTCGGGATATTTAGGGGAACACCCTTAAGGGTGGGCGTGAATTGGCATTACATAAAAATAAAGCAAAAACTATCGAGATTGGAGTCGAATCCGGGGTTATAGTTGTCACTGAGTTTAATTACGACATTCAACTTGCCGTTTAAGTCCCCGGGGTGGAAATTTTAAAACATGTTAAACGGTCGAAATTTGCGATAATTATTTCCTGGGGTTAATTATTTTGATTTTATGTATATCGATGCTGTTTGTGGATAATTTCAACCCCTGTGAGGGGAGCAAGCTTAGGGGTGCAGTTAAGTAAAAAAAACGCTAAAACAACCGAGATTCGAATCAATTCACAGACTATGAATGTCGCTGAATCTAATTGTGACAACCTGGGTAACGCGACGGGTTTGGGAGATGGTGGGCTGGGGTAGTAATTTTCAGACAATGTAATCGACCGATTTTTGCTTGTAATAAATATTTTTTGATTATCGCACATTTGTGGGGGTGGTCATCTTCTAACATGTAAAAACGGCCGATATATTGGGTCAATGACTTCAACCCCCTTCGGCATGCGAGGTGAGCACATTAGGCATATGGTTCGAGGAGCGTTACATAAAAATAGCGCAAAAGTTACCGAAAATGGAGTTAAATTGCGGGTTATAGATAAATGACATCTCGGGCAACGCCGGGCACCCAGATAATTACAAATAAATGGTGACTTGTAAGACAAGTTACGTGGTTCTCGGCTTGCGATTGACCCGGCCAGTTAATGAAGAAATTATAAATGCAATGTATGATCAATTAATTACTACAAACATTTGTCCATTTATTATATAAAATCTACAAAAATATTTTGTTATTTTAAATAATAATAAATCACAATTGTCAATGCAATAACCTTTGTTCTCTCTTTAAAAATTTTGGTTTAATTTCAACGTAAACTTACATGAATTCAATTTATTTTAAAAAGTGTATACAACATAATTTGGCTCTCCAACGTGGGGCTTGTTTTTATATTGTAAGATACACCAATGTTGGTAATAAAATAAGTGTTTAAAATTGTTCAAATATGAAATTTGATTTATACTATAATGGCCATGTAGTTTAAAGAAAATTTGAACAGATAGTGTGTATCGCGAGAACGTTAAATTCTCAGATAGTATTTTGTGATTATGTATGTTTTGACGGTCAGTTGGAGATGTAACAGTCACATTGTACACCTGTTCTGTCTGTGTAGGGGTGGATTTTTATGTCGTTAAAAAGTTGGTCTGTGTGTGGTGTTCGTCGAAAGAAGTCGATGTCAGGGACCGTTTGATGGCCGCTGTAGTCCAAGTTGAGTTTGTCATAATATAAGAAAGAAGGACGGTTACAGTTCGTAGTAAGTTTGAAGCGACCATCTCCCTTTGAGGTCTACATGCAGACTGGTGTTGTAAACACCATTTCCAACAGCACACACATGCGCGACCAGAGTTCGCGTTTCATCCATGCCGCCGATAACAATACAAACTGGGAACCGGGAAACGTTAGTTTGCCACGTTTCTATGACTATGACTAGCACCGCCATCTTCTTCACCTTAATCCCGAGAAAAATTTATTCGGAGTAATCTTCAATAGTATTAAGTAATTTTATCTTTCTTTCTTTTCGATTTTATTTTTTGTTTAAGTTAGTGAATATTTTGTGGTATTTTTATATATTCGTTTTAAATTTTGCCAGCGGGCTTAGCCTAATGCATACATGCAGTTATCTATCTGTCTAATATTTGAGAAATGTTGTCATTATATTGGAGCTCTGAATTTCAGCTGCATCGGCCAATCTTTCATTATTAATTAGAACCGTGGTTGGATTAAATTTTTGTTCTTCAGTTTCTTAGAAGAAAGTAACCGTAAGTATCAAACAAAATAGATACAATGGATAATATTAAAATACTTATCAACACACTATTATATTTTTCTTTCTCGACATACATGTTCTAAACATACCAGTGAAATTATAAATGAATAAATCTGCAAAAATTTTCGGAATTCATTTTAATAAAATATCAAATCAGAACATATTAATTACATAAAAAATATCACTACAGATCGTTACTTTTTGGAACCTATTCAGATGCAAATATATACTTAAAGTGTGAAAATAATTTATTTCTTGAAATATCAATACACAGTGAAAATTTTGTGGAGAAAATTTCTAAACACTTTGTTTTCAGCTGCATTGTTTGGGAATAGTACACATTTTTCACAATAAAGTCATAATCGTAAATCCTTGCATTTTCAAATAAAATATTTTTCAATTATTACTTGTCCAATAATAATCGATTGTCAGTCATCAGCCAGAAGTTCATTTACATTTTACCGCTTTTATAAAAGGTCAAAATATCCCGAAAAGAAATTCATCTTATCCATCAGAATTAAAAACTGGCGCGGTTAGCGCAGCCACTTTTTTTAGTTAACGTTCGTTTTTACACATTTTAAATTATTAATATAATGACACGGTCTAAATGAAAATTTATCATTTCATTTTCTGTTCAAACAAAATCGTAAAAATTAAAAAAAATTATAATGATAAAATCCCACTTCGTATTCTAATACGATTTCAAGCATATTAATATACAAAGTGAGAAGATGTGACTGGATAATGATACTTCATTTATCTTTTCGTAGTACTAATAAAACTAAAAAAAAGTCTTAACTAGCTTAATTGCCTATCAAGGAGAGATAGGAAAATTGATTTTTAGACATTTTATTTCACAATGCAAAATAATATGCCTCTGTTAAGCGGTTTTGGCAATACTCTCATATTAATGTCGTATATGGTTTGTTGCGAGTTAAAATCTGTCACTGTGATGGCTGCCCTTGCAAATTAGCATTCATAATTAGCAAAGCGTTTTATGCTGCTCTGAGTTTCAGATAATTACTGTGTTAATATGAGAGAGGCATTTAGGTATTTAACTCGCCTCTTGATGCAATCATGCGCCTATTTAAAGCATATATTCTATTTTCTCTACGTCGCATAAATTGTATAATTAAGTGTCGAATATTGGTTCAATATGACATAGATTCGGTACATTAATGTCTAAAGTTGTGTAAAAAAAAGGAAACACCATTTTTAAATTGATGTAATCGTGTTATATATATATATATAAATATAAATTTATCGTTTTATTTTCTGTTCAAACAAATTCGTAATATTTCCAATTATTTCACTTAAATGTTTACTTAAACTCTACATTATTTAATTATTCATAAAATTATCAGTGTTTGTATTAGATTCATTTTTTCGATAACATAAAATGATGACTACTCGAGCTTTCTTTATTCTGTCTTGGATGTTGTGTCTGTTCATCCTAAAGCTGGCAACGATCTTTATTGTTTCAATAGCATTATCAGGTACGGGATCATATGCTCCAGACGGTCACTTAGCCACAATAATCCCTTAAAGGGCACTCAGCATCAACGGAAATTGGAGACCTATACACATCCAGAAATACATTTGCTATATAATAATACAATACAATAATCGCATTATAGTTTATGGTTGATAAGTCTAGATAATCCCATATTTTTTTTAAAAAAACTTCATCTTGTCTTATTAACAGATTTTGTATTTGTTTGGTAATATTTAACATGTAATATTTTGAGAAAAACTCTAAAACTGTACGTACGGATTAGATGAAAAGTGGAACGAGGACAGTTAAAATAAATAATTCCAAACATTACAAGCCAGTTCGCTATTTGGGAACAAAATAATGTTAAAAATTAGATGGACAAATAAGAACCTGAAAATGGCGAAGGAGCACTGTAGGCTATAAGAATAAGTGGATATAATGATCGACATATGTAAATTAATCATTATAAATTATAGTCTTTGTATAATACTTTGATATGGCAGCATAGAAAAATATGACAAATTGCACTAAATCATTCTGTTCATTCCTAGAAAATATAATTTTAAGGCAGGTTACGGAGTGGTACTCAAACCAAAAATGCATTCGACTTCCTAATTTACGTGAAATGTGCATTATTTCATTACTATGAAGTTGCCACTACGACAGCTAGAACATAAAAACAAAACCTCCAACATGCCATATGTCTTACATATTGTAATGATTAACTAGAATAATTAAATGAATTAAATTTGCACCACGTTGTTGGGCCAAAATGGAAAGGTTAAACGGAAAGGCTTTATTAAAAATAAATTAATTAATAAAAAACAAATTTTATTCCTCAAAGATACAAATTATCAGCCTCACTTTGCACATTTAATTTCCTCAAATTCACAAACCAAATTTTATATTATTTTTTATTTTATTTGTGGCGTCTAGGAAAATACAACTTTATAAGTTTAAACAATTTCATCTAATTACTCTTTCTCTCAGGGTTTTTACTGGGCTTGATAGTAAGAACAAACAAATTTTATAAAATAATTAACAAATCAAAATTTAAATGAACGGAAAATAAATTCTGGACACAAGCAAGAAACGACAACTATACAAGATAACGAAATCTGACTTATACCTTTAATCCTCGTTTACAGACTTTAAATAATTGTTTTTGTACTCACGAATGTCTTTCTGGTACCGTATATGATTATTGGAGCTTGAGGGCACAACTCACTAAAAAGGTCGTTATTCACTGATTCTACACATCATTTTTAATAAACATGGTCGTAGTTCTCGTTGTTATACCACCTGGAATTTTAGGATCAGCCACTCCCTCGGTCAGCCCTCGGACGTATGTCTCCTCGATGCCTTTATGCGAAATGTTATTTCGAACCTGTGTGGTGCAAACCTTTTGCTTCCACTTTGTGATTTTATATCACGAGTCTCTCCGTCAAGAACAATTTACTTGTGTTTTATAGAGTTTAATAGATCTCGCAGCTGAACTTCCTGGACCACGCTATTCGTACTTTTTAGGTCAGCCTACTCTCTCTCTCTCTCGAAACGTTTGCCGGACTTCCTCTCTCTCTCAAAACTATCGCCAGACTGGACTTCCGTACGAGCGCGCGGTTTCCAGCAACTATCGCCGACAAAGAGCCATGATTGTTGCTTTTAAGAAATGTACCGCTAACAATCCAATTATATTAAAACAATTAATGGCCTCTAATTAGTATTACTATAAATGTATGTGCGTATATAATCTTTCAAAATATATTAAACTGGATTGTATGGAAGTAAAAATACAGTCCTTCGAGCTCAATCATAATGGAAAATAAACAAAACATAAATAAGTGCTATACAATAATACAGCTATTAAGTGATGTATCCCAATTACTCATATATGGGCAAGCTAGAGTTATGTTTACAATACCAAAATTAAATTATCGGTTAGTTTATAAATCTTTTTCAAACTCTAAATAATTGATCTATATAAATAACTCGGATAATTTTGTCTGTTATGAGTAAGGAACGAGATATTACCTCAATCATATATAGCTCCATAAGTAACCAACCTTGATGGTTACTTATTGAGTTCATTGTATCTCGTTTCTGAACAAGAAATAGTTTAGGTATATTGATATTTATGTGTATCCCCTTTTATTGGAATAGTCGACCAGCTGCCTTCTAAACCCGTTGAGGCACGCAGAACGTAATGCTACTTTTACTTTTATTGTCCATTTCCAACTCGTAAATGACGTCATTTTATTCATATTCATTATTTATTCATTATACCTATTTTTATTGACAGAAATAAATTCTATTGGAATATTATATTTAAACAATGTTTGTTATCTGTATTCGAAATGAAAATGGGCATAAAGAGCACCAATAATCACTATAAGTATTACACGTGTATTCATATCTAGTCCTATATATTTGCGGAAGTTTGTAAAAAAAGATTCATCTTCAATTTTAGTGTATTGGCCTGTATATATTTATTCGCCACAGAAATGTTGTTGAGGACGGTGTAATATTCCCGGCCTGTGGGAGCAGTTCTCAGCTTTCCCAGGAGTAACTTTTTGGAGTGATGCAGACGGCTACCTTCGAGGATGCCTTCTTCTCTCTCTGCTTATAAACTGTGGTTCCCACAAATTGAGACACCTCTGCTTGCTTTGAGAGGTGCGTGTTCTGGGGTCGTAGATGTTGAGCGCATGCTAAGAGTTGTTCGCTAGAACAGTCGGCCAGCTTCCTCCATAAATGGTGGTGGCACGGAGAAAGGAATGATTCGTCCCACAGAAAACCCCTCTCTCGCCATAAAAACGGCACGGGACAAGTACGAAGCGCGTAACCTACCTGATGCGGATTTTCTAGTGTTTGTCCTGCAACATTTTAGGCGAATACCGGGTAGGATCCTTAAACTACAGCTCGTGGGCGCTAGTTAACCGTTAGATACCTTGGTCTATCCTTCCACAACCCCCTTTAAAATTTCTTTCTATACTAATAAAGGGAAATTGTCAACACGTGGTTACCCTCATGTAGCCTGTTATTCTAAAAATATTCGTAACTTGAATCTGCAGAGAAATGTTTATAAAATTCAAAACACGAAACTAAATTAATTGTTATGTTCACTAAACATGTATAATTTAATTTGATTTGTTTTCAATTAAATATATTATATATGAAGTATGTAATTCGTAAAGAAATTAGTAATTACGATGCAGATAAATGATGTATTGCGAGTAAAACAAACATCCCGCATTCAATGAAAGATGCTCATTTCTTTCACATATTATTAGTAAAAAACTACAATAAAAATTTCATTTATATTTGGAGGACGCTATATAAACTGACCTATGAAGTATAAAGGTGAATACCCCATCCGGAAGTATGACATTATGTCGCGGCAAAAGGCCTTTAAATGAGTTACAGACAAATAAAAGCGAGTCAAATCTGTCAATTATCAGAAGTGCATATATAGCATTCATTATAAGTAAGACTTAAAGCACTACCATCAGTTTTAAATTTTAGACTCTAAAGTGAATAAATCGCTGAGGACATATAAGGTAACGAAGGGAACTGAACCCAGTGAAGTCTTTCTAATCGAGCAATAGTGCCTATTTGATAAAAAATTATTTACATATGTGAAACATCTAATTCGTATTTCATTGTGATGACGGAAATAAGAATTATATCAAATGCAATTTAAGGTTTTAATCACATAGCAAAAGTACCAATTTAATTACTATGTCGTGGATATAAACAGCTGCACATAATTGGTGATGATCATTTCACAGGAGTATAGGTAAAATTACATGGACATGAGACTGTCTCTATCTCATATTTTCAAACGCATATCTTTCATAGCATGAAAAGAGAATATCTACCTAAGAATAAAATAGATTTTTTGTATGTGTGCATGTACGTTCCGCATACACATTAAGACCCGTGGAGCCAATATGACAAAATTTCATTCACGTGTACCTTTAGAACAGGAAACAAAAACACTGTGTACCACCTCGAGAGGAGCGAATGGATGGGGTTGGAAAGGTTCACATGATTAACTGTCTATATTTACGTCTAATAAATATTTTACGGGATCAGTGAGGTTGATAGTGTTTTTCCCGATGTTTTTTACCCTTAGGGGTGGGGGTGGAGGGGCGTTACACAAAAATAAAGCAATAACAACCGAGATTGGAATTGAATCCGGGTATATATTTGTTCTAATGTTTAATTATGACATTAAAATTGCCGTTTAATCCCCAGAGGCGTGGGTGGACTGATGTAAATATTAAATCATCTGAAACGGCCGATATTTACGTCAAATAAATATTTTTCTGAGACCAAGACGTTTATAGTATTTCTACCGATATTATGTGTGTATAATTTCAACCCCTAGTTGTACTAGAGCAGCACCTTTAGGGGTACAATTACATAAAAATAATCCCAAAACAACCGAGGTTGGAGTCGAATCCGGGTTTATGGATGCCGCTGAGTTTAATTATGAAATTAAACTTTTCGTTTAACCCCCAACCGTGTGATCGGTGTGAAAATTTTCAAACCTGTTAAAACGTCCGATGTATTCGTCGAAAGAAACTTTTTCGACTTTTTTGAGATAGTGTTTCTCCAGATTTTTTGTGTATAATTTCAACCCCTTTCGGCATTTTGGATGGGGTTGAGGGGCATTACATAAAAATAAAGCCAGACCGACCGATATTGAAGTCAAAGCTGAGGTACGGATGTCGGTGAGTTTAATTATGACAACCAATGCAACGCCGGGCACCCACCTAGTAATATATAAAATTAATAATATTTTATTAAATATATTTAAAGAAAAATGATAGTATTTACATTAATCCATCATTTAATTATCACCATTAATTATAATTTACAAGTGGTTTATTTATAAATGTGAATGTTAGATTTATAAGAAGAATTTCATATTAATAATTAGAATAAGCGTTTGTCATTTACATAAAATTGCATCAAGAAAGATTATAAACTATTTGAAAACTAATATTATAAAATAATAGGTTTCGTTTGAATAGTTTTCATTGCTCATTAAGGAATTGAAATCTCTCTCAATTGGATCTGAAATTATAAGACATTTATATATAGTTTTTTAACATTAATTTTGCGATTTTGAAACAATTATCCCAATTATTTCACGCAGCCCTATCTCAATTACCTCGAATTACCTCTGAAAGCTACTGAATACTTCAACGTAAGAATTTATATTGTGTTAATTAAATATTTTTTAGCTGGTTTTATAACGCTGACATTAAACAATAAGCTTTCGTACGATTTAACAGACATTCTCTTGAATCTTGGAATTCTCCAATTTTCTTTCCCTGGTTCGGCTTCGTGTTCCATCCATGCGTTCCTCTAAAATTTCACGCTCCAACTGTACAACCGAGCATATAAACCCTAATAAGCAAATTATTTATCCATGTACTTCAAATGTAGGGTTAATTATGTTCTGCAAAATTATTGGTAACTGTTGAAATGTTAATCACATAGCATACGTGTTGCACGTTTTCTATGGTTGTCCCTGTATATTTAGGCAAATGTAGGGCGGGATCCTTAAATTGTCGCCTGGGGGGACTAGTTATTCGTTGGCTACCTTCCCTTCCACATCCCTCCTTCATGCCTCCTGCTATACTTTTATAGGGGGAAAGGCTACCACGTGGATGACCCTCTTGTAGTCCACAAAAAACAGCGTTTAATAAAACATTATAAATCTTTATATTGAAGTATTCTATTCGCTTTCAGTACTTTTGAACCATAATAATCTGTGTAAACAAAATATTTAAAACTAAAGCGACATTTATTGTAAAAGTTTGTCGTCTTAAATTGCAAAAAAATTCTGAAAGCTAGTGAATACTTCAACGTAAGAATTTGCAGTATGTTAATAAAATATTTAACATAATTATTATGTGATTTTTTAATCTTATAAATAACATCTTATTGATGCATAAAAATTTGTCTCTTGAAAATTAAAGTTATTTGAAAACGTTATTAGTTCTTTGACTCCCTATGTGAACGAATACATTTGTGTTGCCTGCATTCAAAAAATATTAGTCTGTATAAAAGCTTTAGCAGAGATTAACATATATTTATCAAATAGATCACTCAAAATATCTATGTAGTTAAACAGCTGTATTATTTTACTAGCTCGTATTGTAAACAAAATCCATAATTTGAAACTCAAGGTCAGACATTATTTATATAATAAGTAGAACACAGGTTATATATTATTTTAATCATTTCAAAGAACATCTTATTACCTGCAAATTTTTCCGAATTATATTTTTTACGAGAGAATTGTGCTTGTTGTTATAATAAATTAATATATTTGGAATAGAGAAAGGGCTCTAATATTATTTACTCTTATGTGAGGACAAGAGTTCCTCCCAATCCATTATTACTTCATTTAATTAATACTCTCGTAGAGTAACAACTATTACTTAATACTTGCGTTAACATGACAAAAGCTTTGGAGCACTACCTTTTGCGAGTAATATTGCTGTTAATGCGATGTACATTTCATATTCTGTATAGTATTCGTACCTTTATGGTGCTGAAAAAGTATTTAAAGTATAGAGGCAGAAATTTCGAAAGAAACTTTGCTTAACATTTTTCAGTTATGACTTTTTCTGTTCGTCATTTATTAATTTATTGATCCAGGTTATTTTAGAAACGTACACATGAAACTTTCCTATCGGATGGATTTTAGCATAAAGTGTAAAGTATTTTTGATTAAGTTCTGGTTATTAATTTTACATAAAGATGCGTGTAAGATTTTATATACTCGTATGCTTATGTTTATCAAATAATGCTTTTTTACTCTGAATATTGAGTATGGCATTGTCACTAGTTGTTTTAAAATTATAGAATATTCGAAATTATTGAATACAGAACTCGTAACAAGAGCAATTGAGGGAACACTAGCAGTGATTCCTTGCAGATCATATAAAGTAACACTAACATGATTCATGCAACATTTACTTTCAATATTTTAAAATTCAATGTGAGAATCATTCGTATTTCTAGACACTTTTTTACCTGATACAATTTATATCATGATTGAAAGTTTCTTGGACATACAATTTATATACTGCAACTTTTATACATATATATAGTAATACTAATTAAGGAGGCCATTCATTTCTTAAATAAATGGGATTGTTCAGCGGTACAATTTCTTAAAGGACAACAATGACGCAAGCTATTTGTCGACTAGCTTTGTTGTGAACTGCGCGCATTGTACGGTACGTCAGTTGGTTGGAGTCTGCCGAATCTTGTGGTCGAGAGAGGGAGAGAAATTTAATAGTATGAACAGCGTGGTCCAGGCTTAGTAATTCAACTGAGAGACATATGTTAATCAATACATTTGTAAAAAGATCTGCAAAACTGAAACAAAAGGTTTAGCCCCCGTTCAGATATATACAAGCACCGAAATAACATTTTCCGCAAATAGGCATTGAAATTTAATACGTTGCAGATAAACGAGTTCCTGGAGGAATAATCCAAGAAATACAACCGTGTGTTTGTTCAAGTGTAGAGTCTGTGTTTAATGGCCTTTTTGTGAATTGTGTTCCCAAGCTTCGAAAACGTTAAGTCTGGTACCAGCAGGACATTTGTAAGTACAAACCAAAATAATTAAATTCAGTAAACGGCAATTAACGGTATAGTCAGATTTCGTTTCTTTTCATTTCGTATTCCGTTAGTTTCAATTTGTTTGAATTGTTAATTATTTAATTTATAATCTTGATTGTTCTTACTTATCAAACACAGTAAAGACCCTCAGAAGAAGAGTTATTAAATTTGATTGTTTGTAAAATATAAAAGATAGTATTTTACCTTGAACGCCACAAATTATAAAATAAAAATTTGTTTGTAAATTTTGACTGAATTAGGCGTGCCAACCTAGGGCAAATCATTTGAAAAACTAAAACTAAAAACACCTGTTAAAATAATTTTTGGCAAATTAAAAGTTTTATTTATCTTAATAAATTTTGTTATATATTTTATTTAATTAACCTTTCATTTTTAATCATTACATTTTTGGTTCCACAACGTGGGGAAATTTAATTAACCTTTCTATTTTAATCATTACAATATTGTGATATACTTTTAATTAAATATAACAAGGAAGAAAATTGAAATTAAACGTTAAACTTAACGAAGACTATTTATTTGATTGAAATTAAACGTTAAACTTAACGAAGACTATTTATTTGATAAATTTGATTTTCGTTGAATTTTACATTTTATATTTTTAAGTAAATGCCTCAGATTTTATGAGAATCTAAAATTTCAGCGATTTCCAAATATCACCAAGTTTTATTTAAAATGAATTTAAATTTACAATATCAAAATTTTATACCATCAAAAAAACTATAGAAATCTGATAAAGTTGTATGAATCTGGTAAAGTTATAGAAAAACGATATTTACGTAAAGGTTTTCAGAAGAAAATTTTTTGTTTTTCCAGACCATTTATTTAGAACTTCTCAGGTTTGTGCACACGTGATTATATAATTTTTATACTATTTTCTCTAACCGGTTATAGCACTGATTTTATTCTCGTCTCACTTTCCAGGATTTTGGGCGCCTTTCTACTTTGCTGAATTCCTATTGTCACGCTCAGTTTTTTGTAGAGAAAATTTTATAGGAAATGTGATGATGTTTAGGCCATACTTAACTGAATTTGACCACCTTTGACTGACTGTTTCTCACAACACACGCTGCTCTCAGAGTGTACTGTACTTTGACTGTTTCGTCGATACCTCCAAACACACACTCTGCTCTCTGCATATCTGAGTGACTATTGACGCTGAAGTTGTGAGCGTCTTATATACATTTTCGACAATACACCATAGCAAATATTATAGTCTCTGAATTCTCGCGCCAAACAATGCAGTTCTTTACAATACTCTGCCCTACAAATTACGCCACCAATAATTAAAGAAATAATTTAAATGCAACATTTCACAACTCATTTGAAAATATACGTATGTATGTATGTATTATATAGACGTCTACAATATAGTCCAATGAAGTTGCCAACAATTTGAAGGAAAGTCGCTTATATTCGGTCTACCTTCCTTGTTTATTCGATATTTGAACCTTCTGTTTCACTAGCTAGTAATTTATCACAATTAATATTCACCTTGACCAGTTTCAATTTCATATTTTGGTATCCGTGTGTAACAAAAATGTAAACCACGTTCATTTTAATCGTTACGGAAACTAGACAATATTCCATAAAATATATAAATTTAATAATTTTCCAACTATTGCATATATAGTTAGAGGATATCCTGGACTCTTTTCCTTTATTATGCTTTAAAAATATACACTCACACTTTCATATATAAATATGTATAACTACAATATTGCAAACTTTTTTCCGAATATTTTCGTTGCTACTTCAGGACCAATAAATTGCGAAATGGTTTTCATACCAGAAGACATTCTAATATCCTTAATTTAATAGTTCTCAGTACTTACTGAAAAGTAGTGTATTTCTACTAGACACAGAAAAATAGTGTGAACTAGTTTTTTTTGTTATGAAATATATCTGGTAATAGAGCATTATTTTCTAAACGTGCTGTTCGTTCGGAAAAGTCTGATTTCGTAAAGAAACCTTTATGTTTTCGAAATTTAGCTAGTCTGAGATTGACGGGTTGCGTTTTGGATGGGGCGCTCATTTTTTGTGATGAGTATACGTACATAAATTACATTAAATGATAGGGACGATAAAATATTGGAGCTGCATGGGGAGCTTATTTACATAATCACAAATCATCTGAAAGAAAAACCACTGTTTTCGTTACGGGATAGATTACTTACGACATCAAGTTTTATACGGCAGCTTTTGAAAGAATTATTCCGTTCAGATTTATTTATATTTAAAAAAAGATATCACTTAATTGAAAATTATTTTCGGATTCGTTGCAAAAATTACAAATTGTGTGTTTCGATTTAATTGAAGTGAATCTAAATTTTTAAGTAGAACGAAATGTCACCTAAAGTAATCATGAATCACAGATGTATTTAACCTCAATACAACACGAAAAAACAATAATTAATTGTGTGAGCTAAAGAAATGTTAATGTACACTTTGCGTTACGAAACATGTTTCAATAACAACATGCAACATATAAAAGTGCGCCAGTTAAGTAATTTATATAAGTATACTCTTCACAAAAAAAATGAGCGCTCCTTCCAAAACGCAACCCGTCAATCTCAAACTAGCTAAATTTCGAAAACAGAAAGGTTTCTTTTCGAAATCAGACGTTTCCGCCCGAACAAGCATGTTTAGCAAATAATGCTCTTTTACTCCGAATATTAAGTATTGAATTTACAATATTTCTTTTCAAATTATATAGGATCCTAAATTATAAAATACAGGAACTATTTTCAATTAGAAATGATGGCTTTCTGGCAATGACATGGGATAAACATTTTATTACTATGTCAAAATAAGATTTAAAGATTCCCGAATTTATATATTCCAGTTGTAAATTCTAAATACAAAAATAATTACATTACACCATACTATCTAGAATTACCTTTATTATACATTTTACAGGTGTTTCAGTTGACTGAATCAGTGTTTATCCAATTTTTTATAGTCAAAAAATAGGATTTCCAAACTATTAATATTTAATGTCCGCTTCCGCATATGGAATCTTATTCTTCCCTTGATTATACTAAATGTTCAACCAGACAATTGGCACTGTTGTGTATTTAGAGGTAGTTACTGAATTTACTACTCAACTTGTTAAATGATTTCTTTATAATGTATCTAAATATTTATATATTGGTATTTGTAATAGTTAATAAATAAAAATAATATTAATTTTTTTCCAGGATTGTGGCTACTATGAACTGCTCGGATACTCTACTGCCAGAGGATGATTTGTTGCAATCCCAGATTCAGAATGTTTGCCTATCTGTTGGAAACGGCAGTTACTCAGACGAAGTTCAAAGTGAGTATATGTGCACTTCATTGATTCATTTGTCTGACAAAAATAATTTAAAGATTTATCTTTGTTAATCTTGAAATATTTTGGTAAAATCAGCATCAACTTTCTGCGATTTCTTATTACATCGAATAAAACTTTATCGCTTTTGTTTTACATGTTCATAGCCGATTAACAAGTTTAATACAAAACAATCCTTAAGTTTTTTAATATTACTTGCTTACAAAAACATATTTCCAGGAAATTATAGGCCGTTTTATATTCTGTCACAGACATAAATTATTTAATTTTATGCCAGGATAACCAGAGGCCTCATTGAATTAAAATTGAAAGGCTTAGTCCATATTTTACATTGTCCATTAAATCAAAAAGAAAATAAACGTCTAGGTATGATAGTAAACAAAAACTAAAACCTCTGTATTAAATTTTTCATAATTTCAATAATAGATATTTATGATCTCAAAGTAAATTATAAGAGATATCTCACGTTTCCTAACCATATTATTATGGTAGTTGTTTCGAATAACATGTTTAAAAATTAACATTTTATCAAATGTACGAAGAAATATACAATTTTTATAAAAATAATATTAAAAGTTATTAAATATGTTACCTTTTTGTGTAATTCAGGGAGCTATATTTTGATAAATCGTTCATATTTTTATCCAAACCTTCAATGAGTTAGTAAGAAATGAAATTTTTGAAAAAATGAATTGTGGGCCTTCATGTCTTTATCTAAAACAATATATACTGTAGCAATAGTTAATTAGGCCATTAAATTGATTAGGGATAATTTGAATTGATAAATGAATTGTAGCTGTATTGAGCGACCAAAGCGACAATAGCGCTGAGCTCTGTTGCTTTGTTGAAGAGCCGAAATGGCGATTGTGCGCGCAAAAGTAAATTTAGTCTACGTCTACGGTCAGCCACGAGAGGAGAGACATTAAAACAAATCTTCATCGAGATACATAGCAGTTCGATCCAAATCGACAATAAAAACAGTAAAAGTCTAAAATCTGCAAATCGTGAGTTCCTGTAAGCAAGCAGATAGTTGGACAGAGAGATTTTCTAACAACTAGCCAACAGTGAAGCAAAGGTTGCTTCATTATAAAAATTGAACAATTTTGCATTGAGGGAAACCGACATCCGATAGCTGACCAAGGAGAGGATCATCCGAGTTTCCTGAGAACTGAGTACGTGCATTTCGACAGCGTATTTGTAAAATCTGTGAGGAAATTATAATCAGTGTAAAATTTTGCATTTAAAGGGTAGTGTTGAAGCAACAGTCGGACATTATGTGAGTAACCAAAACTTTGATAATAATATTTGTAAACGATAACTAAAAGGGTAGAGTCAGATTTCGTTCATCTTTCATTTCGTTCAAGTTTAATTTCTTTACATTTAGCTTTCTTTCATTTATCGACATATTGTTTTTAGGTAAATTTTAAACTGAATTGTTAATCAGTTTATTAAATCACTTTTCTGTTAATTATCAAACCCAGTGGAGACCCTGAGAGAAGAGATCTTAATTTGATTGTAAATGTTTTTAATTTTTGGAAGCCACCAATGAATAAAATAATAAATTATTTTGTGTGTTAATTTTTTATAATCTTTTAATTAAAATAACCTTTTCATTTTGATTATTACATAAATGGCTACCACAACGTGGGGCAAAATTTAAATTAAACGACTAACTTGATGATTATTACAATATATATATATATATACATACATACATACATATATATGTATATATATACATATATATATATATACATACATACATATATATGTATATATATATACATATATATATATATATACATATATATATATATAAACTATTTTATACATCTTTGCATTTGATATGAATCCTCATGGTTTTATATTTACTGAAGGTTTAGAAGATAAGGGTGTAATTTCAAGTAAATAATTTAAAAGTTTGATGCCCTTGTGAATTATAAGCAAAAAATACTGTTTTTTCATGTTAAAATTCTGTTTTGTATGAAGTAATATTCTAGCAATAGTCTAATACTGTTAGCATGCACTGCCTTTTCCTTCTTTCGGAGTCAGCACGGTACTTTTATCGTATTACTGTGAAGCATCATAACGTCTGTCTAAAGGACTCTCCAGACGTGTATTTTAAAATACATGTTATGAAATAAAATTTGAAACATAAGCATTGTACCTTATACGTTAATACAAGAATTTTTTTTGTTAAGATATGCAAATATTTAGACAGGTAATTCCGTGGATTTAAAAATTACAACTAAAAGTTGGCAAAGTTATGCTGACATAGAAGAATGTCCCTTACGAACCGTTCCATTTACACATTGTACTTTTCACCTTCATTACTCTTTCTTCCATGCTTATTATCTCTTACAATTATTTTTTTGTCAGAAGTATCCTCCTCCACGTGAGTCATATTTTTGTTTTGTTTTCGCAGTAATAATCGCAGTTTCATTTATTCAGAATAGTAAAGGTATCTTGAAAAGTGAATATTTTTTTCCCGTTGTGTAGCAAAACCCTATTGAGGCTCAATTTCGAAACAATCCAATCGTATTTGAAACGTCACTGAAAAATATCAAATACCTGTGTTTTGTAGAATATAGAACTAACTACGTTGTACGATCATGAAGTCAATGAATTTGGTTGAGGAATAGCAGATTTCCTGTAATGTCAACCCGAGCGTTTCTCCTATCCGTTTTCTTGTTACCCGCCATACTCATTCCGATAAACTCGTGCCAACGACTACAGTCCTGAAATAAAGGATTATTTCATCCAGAAATCTTCTTAGGAACTTATAAACAAATTTTCAACGCAAAGTTCTATGTTTGTAGGGTCTGGGAATATTTCTGAGCCCTGAAATCTTAATAACAATGCGTTCTAATGTTGGATTTCCTTTTAGTAAGACCTCAGATTTTCATCAGACAGAAATAACTACCAGTGACATAGTAGTTTTGCTCTTGCCGTACGGTTGGTTCAAAAATTATATTATTATATATTTATTTATCGGCCTGCTGTGGTGTAGTGACCAGCATTACAGAGGTTCCGGGTTTGAATTCCGGCATGGGCATGGATGTTTGTGCTCGTCCTGGTCACGAAAATTGGTGTTTAAGACTGAGGGAGAATCGACACTAAATATTTAAATCGAGAATGTACAATGTCAAATAACAGTCTGGCAGTCGTCTCGGTGGGCCAAGGTACTTAATGGGCTGTCAAGCAAACGAGTAGTAGTATATATTTATTTAGGAATATATATTTCCATTCCAGAAATATACACCTTTCAGAACAATAGAAGAAATGATTCCATTTTAACAGCAATACTATATTTAATAAACTAACGAAAAAATTTAAGAGTCGGAAATAAAATTCAGAACAACACTTTCTTTAGTCACTCCTTCTTTCAGGATTTGTTTTGTATAAAAATAAACCTTCTGTAAACAGTATTTCGTAAATACCAAAATTATTAACCGAATTAATAATTACCATGTCTTGCTAAAATTTTTGTACATAGTCTCATTCTATAATTTTATTTGATTTATTTTACTCCATTACTACTTGTGCGAGGAAATACGATACGTCATTACGTAAAATTACAATAATATTATTGGATGCTGAAACTATTAACAATTGGAAGTTTATATAAACATAAGCAAAAATGAGGAACACAAATTTCACTGTGTGACATAACTAAAAGAACAACATAGTAATAATAATATTATTATTATTATTATTATTATTTAACGTTACTAAGGGTAAAATATAATTTTTACAGTATTCAAACAAATTTAATACGCAGAAGGTAAAAATAAATATTGAGAGAATTAACTATAATAAAATATGGAATCACACGAGAATAAACAAAACGACGGTCAAGTCACTTCACGAAACAGAGCGACGAGGAATCTGCAAACTTTAGGCCGTACCTCAAACAAACAAAACAAAATATCAGAAAAGTCCAAAAAGTGAGAAAGCAAGTTAAGAAGTAAGTAGTTTTAAGAGCAACACATGTTTTCAGTATAACAAAAAATAATTAATTATTATGGGAACGATCAAGAAACTCCTATACTAAGTTTCAGCCTTTCAGTACAATATTTTTACACTAAATCCCAAAACTCTTGTAATTATTATTGTTCTTAACATCTGGAGGAAGAGTATTGTATAAAACTATCCGTGAATGGTGAATACTTCTCTGGTAGACAGCAAGGCTATGTTTGTCCGATCTTAGAGCTGAGCGATTTCTATTCTCATAAAACTGAGATCAGATTTTCGGTAGTTGAATATGGAATATGAATACCTATATAAATTTATAAAGCCAAAACCTCCAGAAACCTTAAGATAGTTAAGAAACTGGTACGCTAAGATAGTCTAAATACACACAGAATGATAACTAAAACATACGCTACTGAATTAAAAGATCAAAAATACTCTCACCTTTGGTGAGTTCTAAAAGAAGCTTAGTTCGCTAAAAAAAATTAAAATTACTACTACTACTACTACTCGTTGGCTCGACAGCCGATTAAGAACCTTGGCCCACCGAGACGGCTGCCAGACTGTGATCTTACATGACACATTCTGGATTTAAGAGTGACACCTGGTCAGTGTGTCGATTCTTCTACATCCTTAACCTCAGTTTTCGTGGCCAGGACGACCACAAACATCCATGCCCATGCCAGGATTCGAACCCGGAACCTCTGAGATGCGAGGCAATGACGCTGGCCACTACACCACAGCAGCAAATGAATTCAAATACTCTCGGTAAATTAATGTAGTCAGGAATATTTATGGAACCTTAAAATTGAATCAAAAATATACCTGGTATCGTAAGTGTGTCAAGAACGGTCCTAGCACCTTTAGGCGGCCAATAATATTTCCGACAACTTAAGACAGTCAAAAATAATCTGCGTAGAGTCCAAAGTTTACCCGGTACCTTAGAAAGACTGTAATAATATCTCTGTACCTTAAGAGAATAAGATAGCAGACAAAAGTGAATTCCAAGAGATACGCCCGATAACTGTTGGTAATAAATAATTACGCTGGGTGGCTTAAGAGATAAAAACATAATCCTTGTAATATATTAGGAGTGTTATACCTTACTTGAGCAAATAAGCGGTACGCTAAGAGGTAAAATACTCCCGGTATCTTAGAAATGTAAATAAATACGACTGGTGTGTTGGGAAACTCCAAAAGTACCCCTGGTATCACATGAGAGTCCGAAAATACTTACGGTACAATAAGTCGGAAATATCATACATTTAGGGAGACAAGAATACTCCCGGTACACTAATGGTGTCAAAATATGGCCGTACATTAAGGATATGAAAAATAAGCACGGTATATTTAAGAAGGTCAAATATAATGAACAGTAATCTCTTGGTCATTTATAATATTTTATAAGTAGCCGCATCTTATACCTACCCAATTTTCGATGATTAAACTCCATGTTAACCGGCATGGAGAACATCAAGTATTCCAGTTTAGTTGAAATAGCCTTTAAATGTTTGTGCAGAAAATGCACACACATGTATGTGCATGACTATTTTTAAATAATGAAACTGAAACATATAATTTTATTGTATCAAATATTGCATTGTTATTTAATATTATTACATTATATTATTATATTAAATCATAGAAAATACTCAATTGTATGATAATTGAGCTAACGTTTATGTAGCAGCTGCAAATATATAAATCATAATATTTCCTACTGTGGTGAGCTTAAAGTCAAATTAACTATTGATATGCGATTTGTTGGGCGCCACCTGCAAGAATTGTTCTTGCAGGAAAGGGAAATACAATATTTAGTTAATAAAAAAAAGAATTCATTTTATGAGAATTTATATAAAACGAAAGCTCTCCAGCCTGCCAGGGATGCATGTAACCCCATCCCTTTCTCAAGATTAACCGTGGTTCTCCTCGTGGCAAACCGACACGATACACGGAAGCATGGAATGCTACTTACCAGGTCTGCAGCTCGGACAGGGTCGACTCCCGTTGGCGGCTTTCTCTATCCACAGCATTCGCAGAAGACGACCGGAGACCCACGTGCAAAACCAAAATCTTTCAGGATCAACTCTCCCTGACCACTCTCACCGACGGTCCAAATTCATCTCCTCGTGTTCGCAGACTTCTTTCTCTGCCTCCTCAAAATCCCTCTCTCCTGGTTGGTCCTTGTGCACACGTGACCCACTTCCATCTATTTTAGGGCCATACCCTCCCGGTCGTCTACCCCTTCCTTGGCCGACCCTGACCTTGCTTGCGGGACTTGCGGATTTTCCAATCCACCCCGCCATTGTCTTGTGTCTGCTGCTCGACCCCGGCAAGCCACATTCCCATGCTTCCAGGCAGTAATTTAGGCAACAGTTATAAAACATATTTTGTAACAAATCTATAACTAAAGGCGCACCATACTACTAAAAAATATTGTAGACAATCATATTGTCAGAAATTATGTTCTGTAAGTTGATACTTTTTTTGTAAAGATACCTAAGTCTACACTCACCGGAAATAGATAAAAAAAATTGTATTTTATCAATTTAACATGAAAAATTACATAAATATATTCTGTTTTCCTTTTCATACAATATATGTTTTCATACAAGCGTTGCAATCTAAACGATTGATTTTGTAGTTAACCGTTAATTGTTCAGGATCATTATTATTAACTAAATTTAAATTATTAGAAGTCAAACATAATCCGAAGGCCATAGTTATTAAACAATTTATTGTTTTACTAAAATATTTTTTATATTTAATAAAATACATTTCTTAATTTATAGAAACGTTTAAAAAACTTTCTTGGAATCATATTTTATAAATTAAAGGTTCTGTAACACACTAAAAGCCAAAATGTTACATATTAATTTTTTTCTGTAATGACTGTAAGGTTTGTTATGGGACGGAACAAATTGATCTTTAAATAAAGACCTTTTTTTCTATTTTAAAGCAACATTCAGTTCTCAAGTGGTAGTTGGCGACTCGACGAAACTCGGTTTTGTCAGTAATTCAATTGTCCATCTTTTAACACAAAAACTAAACAATATTTATGACGATAATAAACTCTTTGTAATATCCAAGTTTTCGTTTTATTTTGTAGGGGCACAACCTGACGGAACTTTAATCGGGGAATAACGTAGTTTTGTTAATATATTAATGTGGGAGTAAATTTTATAATTAATTCTTAACTTAATTTTTGGACATTAAAATTATTAAATAAAATATTTTATATATATATATATATATATATATATATATAAAGTGCGTAGTTAATTGTGTAACACAAATTAGTTCACGTTAAGCAAATTTTGAGAATTAATTAAAATATATATTCATAAGCAAGAGCGAGGAAACTTTTTCATATCATTAAAATGATATGCATTGATTAAACAAATCGGTAGACATGTAATACATGTTTCACTGCCTGTTCGCTAAATTTAATCCAAATGTGTCTCATATCGTTATCACATATCATCACGCTTTATCTCAATCCTTCCTCGTTCTCCGGTTTCTAATCTACTAGTAGGTGTAAACAGTTTTGGTTACTAGGGCACAATTAGAGAGCAGTGTAATCTGCGGTCGCACTAGTTGGAACAATAGTGTTGATAAGCACTGTGTGCTCCGCCCCAATGGCGCTGCGGGTTGTGTCGCATAAAATACTGTAATTACTTCCCATACAAATCAGTTCAAGAAATGTGACAAATCCAGAGTCCCCGCCAAACACAATGTTGCTATACGGGGAACAATATCGAATTGCTCATTCTAAATTGATTATCCTCCATACAGTTTCGATTCATTATTGCCACTTAAACCCCTTCACGTTCATCGTTGGTTTACTTTCCATGATGATTTAAAAGTCGCCTTTTTTAAGTTAATACTATTTCTCCAGACATTTTACTTGATATTTTCAATTTAAATGAAGAAATCCTACTAATTTATTGAGGCACAAAGCACTGACGAGTCTTCTAATTAATGTGGGGGAAAAACGGGTCGTTAATAAAAATACCGAATTATACTGAGTTCTATAAATGCTTCAATTTGCTCCACCCATATAATTTGAACCACCATTTTACACAAAACTGGCACATATTTAATATTTCCTTAGGTCCTAAGACAGGCCAGAATTTTGTACAGACTTATCATGCACTGTACTGAACGTCTTATTAATTTACTGCAAATATAGCTTCGTGTAACAAAAATTCTAATATTTGTTATCACGAATTTCGTAATTAACAATAAAGAAACAACGAAAGTCTTCGAACATTTAACTAACGTATACTGCATCCAATAAACGGCCCACAAAGTATCACGGAGAGCGAAATTTGTGTTTTGGGTCTTTCGCAACTTGACGGTACGTGGCCTTGTCCTTAAAACGGGCATGAAAATATTGTGCACGGATCATGGCTTTACGGTTACGTTTCAGCACAGAGATTAATCTACAGTGTATACTATTTATCAAATATTTTGTTACTGTGTAAAATGAAAAGTAGAGTTGAACGAATTTTAAGTTTTAACTCTTTCTAATTATTGAGGACAATTTAACAGAGCCTCAAAGTTTATTTTTCGCTTAAGAGATAACCTGTTCAGCATACAAACAAAACAAAATCCCTGTCCAAATAGTTTAAATTAGATTTTGAAAAGTCAATTTTTTTTATAGTTGGCGAATGACAGTTAAATATTGCTAAGATCCTCTTACGGCTGTATAAAGAAATGAAAAAGTTTTACTGAAATCTCTTAAACATTTTTCCGTAAGTATTCAAACCTGCGAAGTTTTCTCGCAGGTGAATCTTCGTGGAGAGACGGAGAGGTCTACCTTTAGGGATGTCTTTTACTCTCTTTGTTTTTGAACTAAGGTTCCCACAAGCCGAAGCACCTCGGCCTGTTTTTAGAGGTGTATGTTTCAGTGTCACAGACCTTGGACATACGATAAAAGTTGTTTTTTGTTCCCAGTGGAACAGTCGGCCAACTGCCCCCTAAACTGGTCGAGATACGGATTAGGAAATGCTGCGACCCCACAGCAAACCCCTCACCCACAATCGAAAGGCGTGTGACAAATACCAATTGCTCGATCTACCTGATGCTGGTGTTCTCGGATTTATCCTTCATCTCTTTTAGGCGAATGCCAGCAAGGATCCTTAAACCTTAACCCAGGGTCCCCAGGTAATCCTTGGCTACATTCCTCTACACTTCTGCAACCCACCTTTCAAATCCCTTCCTATGCTATTAAAGGGGATTTGCCACCACGTGTAGCCTATCATTCCAAAAAAAATACATTTTCCTATGAAAATGAACGAATTTAGCGTGACAGAAATGATATACTGTATATACCGTTTTTTCGATCCGCTGAGACATGAAACTTACAGATGAACTCAAGCATATATTTATACACATATAGAATAATGTTCGTTTATTCATAGTATAATTGACTTTATCAGGGAAATATCAAATATAACAAATAACCTATTACACTGCTAAAGTTTATATTGCATATAAACTACATATTTCATGTTTGTTTTTTCTTTAAGTTTTCCATGTGTGGTAAGTTTGAAATTTTCCTTTGGTTTATTTTGGTAATCAATGGAAATTAATGGCATTTATTTTAAATTTATTTTCAAGTTTTGCTTATGGCTCTGAACGATTTGGCTTTCGCTAAGGGAGGAAAGGTCTGCGTAAGAGTAATTGCGGTCCAGGAAATGTTACACAGTTAGGAGCAAAACAAGCAAAACAGGTTCATAGCAAATTTCAGACAACAATGAGGGGCGAAATGTTTCGTTGACCTTGCTGTGCGTGCTGCTGCATAAATTAAATCACCCCCTGAGACATCATCGAAGGTCAATATGGGGGAAAATTTCCAAAATGTCACAGCCATCTTGGGAGCGTCGTTATGGAAAAGTAAGACGTCGGTGAACAAAATAGTCCCAAAAATCACACCAAGTTTTCTCAAGCTCAGAGATGGACAACGAAGGTAGAGTAGTGGGAGAGAGATGAAAGCTGAAACATCTGTTTCTCTCGGAACAGACAAACTTCGGCGTGGGAATACGAACCTCTGAAGTTGTCTATGGTCAAATACTAAATAGTAACTCGTACATGTTTTGGAGAGCTGAGCCACCACGGGGATTTATTGTAACCATCCACAGCTATCTTGGAGGGTGCGACACCAGCCAGCGGTCATCACCACAACGGATCTGCATTCGACATCTTCACAGCCCTGGACAACCAAAGAGAAATCTAAGTATGCAGACCCATAGTACAGTAACGCAGCAACCACAATCCAATTGTCCTCACTGGACGCGGAATTTCGGGGTTTTGCAATAATTGTAAATTTAAAGGACTTTAAAGATTTAAATTTAACGGAGTGACATAAATTTCTATATTTATGGTGTAATTTTCCAATCGCCTCCCGTCAACTTGAGATCGGTCCATGCCCACTTGCCGGAGCAGTATCAGAATTTAGCAATCAATGTAAATATTTTGTAAATTGTTTAATTTTATTTTATATCCAATTTTATAAGCTTATAATTAATTTGAATTCCGTTAGATAAATAGCACCCATCCAGCAAGGTGTGGTTAACCGATTAAAAATTTAATATATATTTGTTTACATAAGATAAGAAAGTTAAATAAAGGTAAGAGGGTCATCACAATATATAAATCTAGAGTTTTCGGCCCCCTTACTTCATATTCATCAGTATGAGTAAGTTAAAAAAATTTGATGGTCAATTGTCAATACGATAGCCCGTTTAGGTTATATAATTCTGCAAGCTCAAACTTGAGGAATTTTTTAACTTATAAATACTGTTGAATATGGCGCAAGGAGGCCGAAAGTTGTGCATTTAAATATATAAATATATAAATATATATATATATATATATATATATATATATATATATATATTGTAATGATGAAAAAGAAAGTAAATTAAATAAATTAGTGCCGCGTTGTTGGGCGCCAAAATGTAATGAATAACTGCAAGGCTTTAATTAACAAATTAAATAATTAAATAAAAACAAATTTTATTCTTCAAAGATACAAATTATCAGCCTCATTTTGCACATTTAATTTCCTCAAATTTACAAACCTAATTTTATATTAATTTTTGTTTTATTTGTGGCGTTCTATGAAAATACAACTTTATAATTTTACAACAATTTCATCTAATTACTCTTTCTCTCAGGGTCTTTACTGGGATTGATAGTAAGAACAAGCAAATTAACAAATCAAAATTGAAATGAACGGAATATAAATTCTAAACACAATAAAGAAAACGAAAACTAAACAAGATAACGAAATCTGACTTATACCTTTAATCCTCGTTTACAGTCTTTAAATAATTGTTTTTGTACACACGGATGTATTTCTGGTACCAGATCTGATTCTTGTAGCTTGAGGGCACAACTCACTAAAAAGGCCGTTATTCACTGATTCTACACATCATTTTTAATAAACACGGTCGTAGTTCTCGTTGTTATTCCACCTGGAATTTTCGGATCAGCCGCTCCCTCGGTCAGCCCTCGGACGTATGTCTCCTCGATGTATTTATTCGAAATGTTATTTCGCATCTCTGCGGTGCAAACCTTTTGCTTCCACTTTGCGATTTTATATCATGAATCTCTCCGTCAAGAACTATTTACTTGTGTTTTATAGAGTTTAATAGATCTCGTAGTTGAACTTCCTGAACCACGTTATTCGTACTTTTTAGGTCAGTCTCTTCTCTCTCACGAAACGTTCGCCGGACTGACTTCCGCACGAGCGCGCGTTTTTCAACAACTATTGCCAACAAAGAGCCGTGATTGTTGCTTTCAAGAAATGTACTGCTAAAAATCCAATTAATTGGTAATTAGAATTACAATATATATTCACGTGGCGGCAACTCCCCTTTAATAGCATAGGAAGGGATTTAAAAGGGGTGATGCGGAAGTGTAGAGGAAGGTAGATAATAATATATTCAATAAAAACTTTTATATTTGATAAATAATCATTTATTTTATTTGATATACAAATATCGAGTGTCAATTATGAAACAAAAATATAATAAATACCAAAGAATTTAAGTTGACTCATTTTATTTTTATTTAGTGAGATTCAGGGATATGATTTTCCGAGGATACTTTATCAATACGACTTGCTAGGAACAGTTGGAATCCATTGAATCTGAAGCTTCCTGGATATAATGAGGTTCTCATATAATCGTCTCGACTCCAGTAGTTAGCATATGCAATACGAGTAGGTCAGACTAACTATACAAAAGGTCGGCATGAATAGAACCGTATGATACTAGGAAGTGGAGGGAGAACGTAAGGGAATTGTGGGTTTTAGGACCAATTATTGCATCTAATCATTAAACTACAGCAACCAATCTACAATTAGATGTGTAATACCACACTACAATAGATCTGATAAGTACTGTTAATGTCATGTTGAACTTGTAAATACTCTAGAATTTCGTGAATAAGAGGCTAAAGTTGTTTCACTTAAATTGTGGACACATGACCTCTATAGATAGAAGATTTCGTTAAAAATTATAGGAGTTTTACAGCGAAGACCTGAAATGCAGTTACTGAATACTGGATCAGCGAGTAATGAATTACATTATATTCTGTTCTTCCGTAAAATTCAATTCTTCGCATCAGGAAGGAAACTTAACTTAATGAAAAATTAGGTCAGCTTTCTGATACATATTTCCATACATTAAATATTAATAATAACATTTTGTTTGACACTTTTACGTGTCCCTATAAGTTATTGCAATGGTCATATTTGTAACAATAAAATACAACATTTACGTATATCACAATACAACTTATAATCATAATTCACATTTAATGTACATAATACATTTTTCCGAAATTTTTGTAGTGTACAGTTTTCCATCACTTGAAAGTTTTTTATGAAACTGTAAGCCAATTGCAATAGGTTCTCTATTACTAATTTTTATTAAATAATGGTTCCTATAATAGTCTATGTCAGATGGTTATGAATACTTTTATTGATAACACATAACTAATAGGAGGATCGTATTTTCGTATAAGAAAACCACAGTCTTTCATTTCTGAATAGTATTTGACAACTTTCCTTTCTTCTCAGAGTGAACATAATTCTAACACTTATCTTCACCAAAAGTAATTCCCTATTTTTTATCCACAAATTTCAGTTTGTGCGTATATATAAATTGTGTTTAAAATTTCTCTTGAATTACCGTTACTTAAACCTAGAATAAAGGAAATTCATGTGCCAATATTTTTTACATCATCAATTTATGAAAGTCAAGTGAAATTATTATCAACATAGAAGACTTTCTTTCTTACTTTCCTTCTTTTTTCTTCCTTTCTTTCTTCCTTTCTTTATTTCCTCTAAAGCCCATTAAATGCCTTGTCCTACCAGGATGACTGTGAGACTGTCATCTTACATGGGAATTCAACATAGTGGACTAGAAATAAATAATAATATTGAAGTTAATGCTATTAGAATACTATTCATGTATATCTTGTTAGATTTTTTAAATAGTGGTGTAATAGGTGAATTTATATGAAAAATTAAAGTTTTCCAAGGTTACATCTTCAATAATATAGTTTTTATCCCATCCACTAGTCAATTTGTGTTTTATATAATTTTTTATAAATATACTGGTACTTATAATGAATATTTATTTTTTTCTCCTCGTTACATCACCGGCTATAATAAAGTGTAAGTTAATTTATAATATTACTAGCTTCATATGGCATGTTCTGTTACCTTCAACCTTTCACTTATTTCCATTACGGACACTGTCACAAGATGTTTTCATAATTACTGAAGTTAAATATTTGTTTAATTTACTCAGAACATTTAATACATATTAAGACTTTTTGATATTGATTTTTACAGTAGTTTAACATATCTTTAAATATTTCAATATCAGCCAGTTTGTATCAATGGTGCAAGTCTTTAATTCTATTCATTATCCTGATGACACTATAGGGTAGTTTCATATTTCCTATATACTTGATTCGGTTATCTTAATAACTGCGCAGGTATAATTAAGGTGAAATCGGAAAAAAATTTCAACTCTACCGTCCTTATGTACATTCTTATTGTAATAAGTAAAAAGAAAATAATTTTTAAATGTACTTAATATTAACTTTAATACAATCACACATTAGTCCATTTATAAATGAACCATAATAACTTTATTCCGGGCATGTTGCACATTTTGGTGAAGTAGCTTTATTTCTTGATTCAATTTTTCTTGTGTTTTGTTCGATGGATAACTAAGAAAAAAATCAATTATTTGTTAATGAGATTGAAAAAAATTCTGTTTAAACAAAGAATATTGTTTGCTTTTGTAAAAATTATTGTGTGTGTTGGAACGTAAATGCTTACTCGAGGGCTAAGAGAAAAATAATTCGCCTTAAACTAATAAATTCGATAGCCCTTATTAATTGCTAGTCAGTATGTTGTATCTTCTAATAAACAAAGTCATTATCACCAATTTATTAATTTATATTACGTTGTTATAAATTTAACTTTATAATATACTATCTGATTTCTCGGTGTTGCCAGGGTATTTACTTAAATTAGCCCGGAGAAGGAATTGATTCGACACTAACCACTCAGTAAACATTTCATTTAACGAGCATTAATAACCAATTGGCATCTAACTTCAAATATAGCTGGATGATGACTGACGGTAGTTTTGCAACTCGGGAATTCTCCTACTATATAAAATAAGTGTCTAAAAATCACGTCGAATTAAAAGAATAACAAAAACTCGTTATCTGAATAAATTTTAAAAATACTCCTGGCACCTGTACGGGTGCTTCCATCCCTTCCATTTTTGACTTGAAATCAGACACTGAAAACTTCTATAACAACACTATCAAATTCAGTGACCCCGGAAACGTTTTCTTCGACGCTAATAATGACGCTTCACGAAAATTTTCAGAGTTAATTCGTGTTTTTACCAATCGGTGTTTGTTCATGTATCGTAAGCAACATGTGTAGAAATTTTGGTAGAAATTTCGCCCCATTCATCGACACTCCTAGGGGTTGAGCTATATCTTAAGAACTATGGTAATGTCAGAACTAAACTCAGTGACTTCCGTAACCGCCGATTCGACACCAATCTCGGTTGTTTACTCGGAAATAAGTTTCACTCCCTTACATCACTACTCCTATGGGTTTAACTACATATTAACCAGTATGGAAGAAGTCAGAATGAAATCAGTGACTTCCATAACCCAAGATTCATCACAAGTCTCGGCTTTTTACTCATTACTTTTATATAACGGTATTTCATCCACTTCGTCCCCCACACTCGCACCTACGGGTTGAATTACAATTTAACTAGCACAATTAATGTCATAATTAAACTCATAGACTTATAGAACTCTGGATTTGACAATAATCTCGGTTGTTTCGTGTTATTTTTATGTAAAGTCCCTCCATTTTCCCCGCTTTATGCAGTTGAAATTATTATTAATCTCATCGTCCCTGAAAACACACTCGTATCGGCCGTTTTGTCATCTTTTAAAATTTCACAACCATTCACCCCTTGGCATTGCAAGGCCGACAGAAACACTTCGCGAGCGTGCGCACAACTATGTAACCAAAGTTTCATCGCAATCGTATTAATGTTTTAGGAACACACAAGGAACACACTGACACACATTTATTTTTGATAATATATTAAGTAATTATTTAAAACTTGATCATTTATACTTCTCTTTAAGAATATTTAGTTTATTTCATTTTCCTTCAGTAGATTTTAATTATATACAGTACTATTAATTTTGTATCGCTAATATTTAGTCGATTTAATCAATTACTACGTTTTGTTTCGGACAAAACAGAAAATAAATCTTTGGAGGTTACCGGATTTTGGACAATACTCAATTTTTGTTGTTTATTTTGTAGTATGCCACCTGTCACCTGTTTAATCTAAAATTTAATAATTTATTTAGTGTTTTCTTATGTAACTTATGTAATTTAAATGATATAATTCTTTCAAGGCTATATTTCCTGAATTGCGTAACGTACTTCGTTTCTAGTTTATAAGAAAATAAAACAATTTCTGTATATTTTAACTTTCTATTTCCTGTAATATACGTTTTAACTCTTATTTGTAGAATTTGGGAAGTAATAGTAAGTGTACTTCGGAATTTGTCTCAATGATTTAAGAAACTTGGGAAACCCCAAATGATCATAATCGTATGTTGATTCTAATCCAATTCCTCACTATTACGAAATGTGTGGCTTACCAGGACACCCTGTTCACTTCGATCATTTACTGACAACTAGTTCTGAACTTAGTGTGTAAATACACCTATTTTCTCTATTCGTTAGTTAATACTTGTTTAAACCTTGATGGAAGTCACTATTATGATAGTATTTATTAAATATTTAATTTAACTGAAATGAAAAAGGACTGATACAGTTGAGGTGTGATATTATCCCTCAATCATAATTTTGAATATAAAATTATTCATATAATTTGACTTAAGACCAGCATATAGAAATTGCGCAGCAAGGAAAAGAATTTCCTCGCGAACAAAATTCTGTACTCCGGGAAGCGGAAGGTACAGTATTTTTTTGTCTTGACAACGCGACGGTTGGTCACTGGGCAGTGAATGGTTAATCCAGACGTTGAGAAACGACAGTCACTCAGGGGACGGCAAGGACGGTGTACGTAAAAACGAACCCGACGGACGGAGATTTGAGTTGGCGTCTCATAGATACACACGACAGCAACGAAGGCTGGCGACGGAGGCTTTTGGATAGCTGCAAGAAGAAGTGACGCTGCCCGCTATTTTCTGGAAGCCACCGGCATATTTACGTGAGCAAATCTTTCATTACACTTCATTAAAAATATTTCAATCGTCATTTCAATATAAATTATGAGCGATTTCCACCCCATGATTTCAAATTGAATGTGCGCACTTTGTATATGTCAGATAGAAATACGCAATATTTGGTATAATTGATAATAAAGTGATATAAATGTACCAAAATAAATTAATAATAAATTAAAATTAATTTCCATTGAAATCATGAGTCTCAATAACCGACCTTATCACACAGTGAAAGTAATAAACGAAAGGAAGGGAGGTTCAGAAACAAAAATCACAAATATTTCCTTATGTGCGTGATTACTGAAACTTTCATTTGCTTTATTCCTTCCCTTTTATTATTTAATACTGAAATGCTTGATTTCTGAAAGTAATCTAAAATAAAATGAAAAAGTTTACGTCTGATTGAAAATGATTAATAAGAAAGATAGCCAATTCGTACAAAAAAGTGTTTCTACAAAAACCACACAACGTTTCCTATGATGCAAAGAAGAGCCTAGAGCGATACAACTGCACTCGTCAGTTGACAAAACTCAAAAGCGACGAAAACGTAACCACAATGGGAGAGCCGAAGGGCTAGCGTAACAATATGGGAGTAACGACAATGGGAAAGCAGAAGGTTTAGCGTAATAATAAGGGATCATAGCAACTGTTGAGTTTCATAGTGTCTGCTTGAACATTAATAGCTGTGATGTTTGATGTAATGTGAAGCATCTGTAAAAGTTGGAGCTTTATTTGAGCTAAAACTTTTATTACGCTATTCACATAATTTACAACCAGTGAAACAGGAAACATTGTTTCCACTCATCCTTGAAAAATATTAATATAATATTATATGTTGCAAATATTAAGGGAAAATCTTTTTAATTCAAATTGTTATTCGTTCAACAGCAGAATAAATGCTTTCAAACAAGCTCAGCTCTAAAGGCAATGAAAATCATTTGTGGAAAGGATTAAGTAAGTAAATAATTTAATTAAAGTACAGTCACGACTCTCGCCACAATTTAGTTATTTCTTTAGGTTCTTTAAAGTTAAATTTAACATTAGTAATGAATGATATTAATTGGCAACACTAGCGTAAACAAATTAATTATAATAAACGGCTGGAAAGACGGTGCACATATAAATGTTTGAACTTGAAGTATTTAGTTTTCATTTGTTCAACAAAAAAGAATTTGTAATAAATTAAAGCAGAAATTAATTAAAGAAGTATCCAAAACACAGGGTAAAGTAAGTGATATAATAAATACTACACAATCTACAGTTCTTTTTGTTTTAGTCAGGCTCTTGTGTTTTTGTAACAAATGACGAAAGCAACAAATATTGTAGAAATGTTGTGTGGTTCTTGTTTTATCACTTACTTTTGTTTGCTATTTGCCTACATGTAATTAGTATACTTTTAGTTTTACGTTTTATATTCTCAAATTAAAAGAATGTTGTATTTTAGAATAATCCTTAGTATGTACGTGCATACAGCAGAAAAAATCAATTATTTTACTTATTCATTTTAAAAATTAATTTCGGGCCAATTCAAAGAAATATTATGTTTCGATGCATCAAGCATGGAACTTTCGAATTTTATATGACGATAACACAGTTTGGTTCGATTAAAAGAGACAGATACCTATTTTCTATCTTACCCCATAGATTTCTTTATTCCAAATAATTTTAAGTGTGGACCAAATTGTCTTCCTTGGATCGAAAGCATACAAGAAGATAAAGCTAATTTAATAAAACTGCTGTCGTTGTCGAGAAGGTATTTAGGCTGGGTATGAGTAATTTTATTTGTGTTCTTAACTGCAAATTATCTAGATGAACATAAAAAGAATTTAACCTAAAATAATTATTAATAATATTTATCATGCTTCATAACCACAATTGTTTTCGCGATAACTTATTTACTGCAAGCTACCCGATTTATTATTTTATTTTGTAGAATTACACTTTAAGAACTAATTACCCTTGAAAATGTACGATTATTTAAAACTAGTACGTTATAGTATACCAATAAAATTAATTTATTACAATAATTTACCATCGTATGCTTATATAATTGGAAATCATTGTATTAAAAGTAGTGTGAATTCATGCTATGAAACGTTGAACCTTGCTGAACCATTAAAATATCACGACGCTCATTGCTGACTGCATTTGCGAATAAATCCAGGTATTGTTTGTGTTTTTCTGATACTTGACTCCCACGGTTTAATTGGTACCCGTAACAAAAGCCGCCTTCAGGTCATTTTTCAGGCCACTGCTATAATCTGCGCGTTGAAGCTATTGCAAACAATCTCTTCATTCGTTTCACCGCATGGAAAATTAGCTCTGGATAAAGCTATCGGTAAAATACTTGCATCGATACGTCACTTGGTAGTGTGTAGAAGCTAAAAAAAGTTACTATTATGAAAAAAATGTTCTTGCGTAAACATTAATGTACACATTTTCGACGAAGAATTGATCCACGTCCCGAACATTTTACGTATCGAAATAATTACAAAACAGCATTTCTTATTACCCCATTCGCACTCAATTATTAGGCTATCATGACATTAACGGGAGCATGTGTACGAACCCACAATTACGTGATTATTCATAATTATTGGAGATGATAAGAAACTATTTCCAGAACAATAAATGTTTTCATAAATTAGTTTACTGCCTACCATTTTGGAGATATCAGCACTAGAAATATTACAAACTGCATTGTCCTCGAAAATGTCGTACATTTGACGAACGATTTATACCGCTATCTTCGACCGAATTTCATAGTCATATATACCTTTTTATTCAGAATTTTATAATCTACAATTTATTACTGAACATTACTTTCAATATAATGCTTAATAATTTTGCTATTAGCGAAAACCTAAAGAGTTCAAAAATTTCGTGGTTTTTAGGCCACAGAAACTTTTCCTGAGGTCTTTCGAATTGGAAAACTTGATTTTTCACTAATTCACACGACATTAGATAGATAGATTTATTCATCATTAGCCCTCTAATAAGGAAATAGGATTCGTCACAAATGTACAGTAGATAAATTACATACAAACAGAATTAATATTAATAGGTTACACACACACACATAAAAAAAAATCATATCTGTTCACATTTGTCTAGTCACCACAATCGTACACACAATCTTTAAGAAACATGCACACAACACTTATCACTACCTGGTATTCATCTCCTGTCGCTAGGTACGGAGGGATGTCGTCATGGATATTTACTAAAACAGTAAGCAGAGGCAGGAAAAACAGAACCAAAAGGGGAAAACTGGACAAACTATTTACATATTCATAGCATTTTCGGCAATTTTGTAGGCAAGGCAGTTCAACGAATGTCAGACCGATTCAAAAATTTGTGTACGGAGTAATAATTTCCATTTACAAGAAAAGTTCTACACTCCCTAACGAATGAGTTGTAGTTGTTGATGTTCTTTACATGTCCAGGAAGGCTGTTAAATAGTGCGATACCGAAATAATGAACGCTAGACTCGTAGAGACTGAGGCTGTGATTGTCTTGAACGGTTCCTCGTGTCGTAGCCATGATTGTCCCCGTTACTTGCAAAAATGTTCATGTTGCGTTTAACAAATTTTAGTATTTCTATTATGTAAGCGTTAGGTAGAGTCAGAATATGAAGTCTTTTGAACAGCGTCCTGCAGCTTTCTCTAACATCTGATCCTGATATAATTCTAATGGCTCGTTTTTGCAGTTTGAAAACATCCGTACTACGAGAACAATTGCCCCAGTTGGCAGTACCGTAACACATATGTTATTCAAGTTGGACAAAAAATACCCGATCTTTTGTGCGGTAAGATGTTTATAGCTACTGGGCTATGTAGGCATTGTCAAGTACGTAGTGCAGTTTCTTGTATCCAAGTTATAATTTCACTCTCTGAAAAGTTTAATAAAATAATATACAACGCGTCTGCTAAAAATGTAAACAATATATTTGAGAAGACAATAGTTCATTTATAAAAACTGTAGTACAATATTTCGTATACACTTCATTATTGACATGCTTATTACAAACTCAGTTTCTCTCTACATAAAGGATTCCAGATAGTGTCAACTTCGACTCCATTGACAACTTTTCTTTAACAAATATAACATTTTTATATTATTATGCATAAATAAAAAAATAATGCGATTATTGTGGTTTCTGCTTTTCAAAAATACTTTCTTTTCTATAAAATATTATTTAAAATTCGTAAATCAATTGCATTCTATAATTGATAAATTTTTGACATGACTGAATCCTGCTTCGACCGAATAAGTAGAAAAAGACATAAATAATAGTTGAGTTAGAATACTGGAGACCCTTTTCAAACATCAATAGACATGCAAGGGGTCGACCTAGACCACATTGAGGGAAACCCTGCGCTAGATGTGTAACGTTCTAAAAACAAAACATCCCTTTGAGGCGGTATTTTCCGATCACTTAAAAATAAGTTCAATAAATTTATGAATATATTGGTACTTGTCCACATCCTTCCGTTAGCGGGAGAGGGGCTTTCTGTGGGGACGCAGAATTCCCTTCTCCGTGCCTCGTTTAGTTTAGGAGGTAGCAGGCCGACTGTTCCAATGGGAACAGTGAACAACTTTTACAGTATACCCAAGGTCTGCGAACGCGGAACATAACCTCTTAAAACATACTGAGGTGCCTGTGGAAACTTAGTTCTAAAGCAGAGACAGGAAAAGCATACCCAAAGGTAGCTTAATCCGTCTCTCCAGAAAGGTTCTACCAAGCAAGAGCAGGCTCTTATTTATGTACTCATTTTATTCACGTTTTATGTACGTTATTTCCGACGATTCGATCGAGAATTCCGAGCATTTTCAAACGTCTAAAACGTTGAAATTTTACTTGTATCTCGTGAAAGATTAATTTTATGTCGCCTTAAGTTACCGTAATTAACAAATTCAAAGCTTTTTTAACAATTTTGAATTTAAAAATGTTAAAATCGGATGATTAAATTTGAGACAATCAAATTTCACTCTAGGCACAGCCAACAGCCTGTAACTAATGAAACCACAATGTAAAAAAAATGTGGTGGTAATTTGTAAAGTGAATCGTGGTCACTAATAACCACGTCGGTTGAAGTGACAATAAACTAAATATAAAAAAAATTGAGACAATCATACACTGTAAAGAGAAGGCAAAACAATTTCAATTATAAAAAATGTCATCATAGAAATGTAGACAATTTAAACATAAAAAATTGACATTCAAAAGGAGATTACTTTTATATTTCGATTCAGCGCACCAAATAAACACGTTGTGCACACAAATGTTTTCTTAAGATTACTTTCTTGTTCAATCGGATTGAATATGAATTTTTAATACAGTGCTCCATTCGAAATTAAACCGCCACTATGTTACACCAGCAATCGGCTGTAAGAGCGTCATTTTTATTCTTGAAGGTGAAAGAGAAAGGCACGCTTGTCGCACACGAACGCAGTAACTCAAAACGGACGACGTACAGGGGAAGTGATTTATATTCAGTAGATGCATTTAGGCCTCCATTCTCAGTGCTCGTCCACAGATAGCTACAGTATAATATATACTCTCTAAATCATTTGGAACTGTATTACACACAAATCTCTTCAAAGAAATACTTTTCTTCGATTGACAACCGCAACGGTGGCTGCAACTTCAACAAGACTTTAGTCCAGTGTGAGCCGTGGGTGCCTGCTGAAATTTTATTCAACTTCAAATATTCAGAAATAGTACTATCGTTTAATAAAATTGACGCATCTTGACAGCAACATTCTCAATAACCAAGTTTGTACTTTAATTTCAAACTAATTATTCTCTCGCATTTTCATTTGCATCATTTGAAGTATGTAAAAATAATTTAATATCTCTCGTATGTCACGACCTAAAAGCAGGCCTCTGAGGAATCTCTGCTGATTGGCGTGTATCTATTAATAATTAATTGACTCTCGTCGATTGCAATTCAAATAAATAAAGATGGAAAACCTGATTTTTTATTCATAATTTTTTCGAAGCATTAAAAAATGTAGATAGGGAAAGTAGATGAATATAATAAACTTTGCCGAGGGCAACGAGGGTAACGACAAAATTAGGATTCGAAGCATTATAAAAATAGAGATTAGAAGTTCACCCCAGTACATTGTTAAATATACACTCAGAAATTTATTGGAAATTTTTGAATTGAAATACATTCTTTAAAGCTCATCCCGGTAAAAAATCATGGATTAAAAAAAGTAAGCAACGAAAACCTACATTTCACATTTGAATGGACACTGTTAATCATGAAATGTTTAAATGAATGGATATTGGTAAATATTCATTTTAAAGTTCAACTACTGCAGATTTCTTAATCAATAAGAAATATAGCACTTAAAATAATTAAAATTTGAATTTAAAACTGCCGGAAGTTTCGACGCGTCTTTTTCTAACGGCGAATAACTTAACACGTTGATTGCCGTCTACGAGATAACTCGTAGACTGCGTTCTTTTCTAGAACGCCAACTACGAGTTATCTCGTCCTTGTTTACTTGTCATTTTTGTGCAGCTACGATTAAACTCGGAATATATTAGTGCTAATATTGATAGATGGCTTCTGGGAAAAAACCAAGAAATCAATGCTGTCTTTCATGAACAGAAAATTTAGTAAAAAACCGAAAAAAATTAATTCAAATTCAAGAAATAAAATAATATTTTATTGTTTGTGGAACTTCTTAAACAATCTTCCACACAAAGGGCTGGCTGCTCTTTACAGGCTTGCCACTTTGATAACCTATTAGATGTTTTTATTGCTTTGCGTTTTTCAATTTTTTGCGCAGCATATATATTAGTTTGTTCCACCAGTTGTGCAAGACACTCATCCGAAAAAAATTAGTCCACCAGCTTTTGTACTGATGAATATGGACGCGTATTCATGATTCAGCTTTAGCGAAGCGACATGTCGAAGTGTGTCTGCGTACCAATTAACTCATAGTTGGCTTCTGCGAAGAGATTCTGAAAATTGCCGTGGCAGTCAACGTGTTAAGACACAAACTGTCTGCGAGAGCTATTCTCTCGCAGGCAGAACCTTGTAGGAGAGACAGGAAGAGGCTACCTTTGAGGATGCCTTTTCCTCTCTCCGTTTTTGACTAAGGTTCCCACAAGCCGACGCACCTCCTCCTGTTTTGAGAGGTGTATGTTCCGGGGTCACAGACCTTTGACATACGGTAACAGTTGTTCTCTGTTCCCATTGGAACAGTCGGCCAGCTGCCTCCTACACTGGTCGAGGTACGGATAAGGGAATGCTGCGAACCCACAGAAAACTCTTCTCCCGCTATCGGAAGGGCGTGGGACAAGTACCCAATGCCCGACCTACCTGGTGCAGGTTTTTCTAGGGTTTTCCCTGCATTACTTTTTGGCGAATGCCGTGTAGGATCATTAAACAATAGCCCGGGGGCCCTAGTTAACCATTAGCTACCTTCCTCTACCCTTCCGCATCCCCCCTTTCAAATCCCTTCCTATGCTATTAAAGGAAAGTTGCCACCATGTGGATAACCCTCATGTAGCCTGTTACCCTAAAAAAAACATGTTAAGATTGTAATTGAACAACAAACTAAAATCAAAGATAAAAACTAAGAGCCAAACAACCTAAAACATTACATCGTATAACTAGTTGACACTTTCTGTGTCTTGTTTAATATTAACAGCATTTGTATAATTTTTAATTTTAGTCTTACTCAAAATATGGAAACAGAAGAGTCTCATCAGTGATATAAACACTCAAAACACTCTGCTAATTGTGCTCAAGCATACGCACTACCTAAAATCAATAAAAAAAATATCCCATTTAGATGAATTGACAGTTATATAGCCAGTCCTTTGTATGGTCTGTTAATCCACCTACATAAAATTATATCCGTAGGCTTACATAAAGGAACTCACTTTTCAGTCAATTTTTCCTTAGTTTTTACTTCAAAAATTAAAATCTCATTTATTCCTGATAAACATACTCTCTTAGCTCTGGATGTCGTTTCCTTATTCACTAATATTCATTCTGATTTGTTTGTTAACTGTCTTAAATCCAGGTGGACTACTTAAGAAGATCTCACCCTATTGATTGGAATGAAATGAACTGTGCCCTCAACCAGGTACTTCATTCCACACGTTTCACCTCCCACAAAAAAATTTACCATCAGATTCTTGGGCTTGTTATTGGTTCTTCTTTATCTCCGATAATAGCTGGAGTTATCAGGGACTTGGAAAATTGTCGTCTTGGAAAACTCAATATCAATATCGACAGATACCGTGATGATATTTTCTGTATTATTATTGATTTGTTAACTTTTTTAATGGATACAATCCATATATACGAATCATTTGGGAGTGTGAAGAAAATTACATTATCATTTTCTTAGAGACATGTGTTTCTTGTATCCATTATAAGTTAAGGTTTAATTGGTTACACAAACTAAATTTTCAGGATTTGTTATAAATATTTTGTCTGACAATCCTGTTACACAGAAGCGTTCTACTTTTTATAATCCATCATTCTGAAAACCTGAACGATGTCAAAAATATTTTTCTAGCCACCCCCTATCCCATTGAATTTATCTATAAGTACATAAACATTAGATTAGATAAAATTAATAATAGGACCCAGCCAAAACAATGAAATAGGGAAAAATATGTATAATGTATTTATTGTGTTTCTTTTCTTTGGTATGCTATCATTCCATCGAATACAATTATTTAAAAATCTACAATTTTCTGTAATTTTTTATGTGTAAATATTCATTTTCTGGTATCATCAATGAACTCAAACATCATATTAATAAGTTTTCCGCCACAAATTAATAAAATTAATTGGGTTTTTTGTTATAAAGGCCAAACAAAAAGAATTTTATGTACTTAGGTTAAATAACATAAATCTAATTTCAAACTGTCATCATGTATACATAGTCCTATCACCAAATATCGTATAAAATTTAAGCACAGTTTCGATTTTGACAACACCTCCATTATAGACAGAGAACCACGTCATTGGAAAAAAATTAATTTCCGAAATTCTGTATAAAATCATACAAATACTGTTAATATTAAACATGACACAGAAAGTGTCAACAAGTTATATTATGTTTCGTTTTAAGTTCTTTGGCTCTTAGTTTTTATTTTACTTTCTTGTTCAATTACAGTCTTAAGTTGTTGAAAACGATATTTAAATTTATCTTAGTTTAAGTTCCTTTCTGTTGTAACTTTGTCTGTTATAAGTGTTAGTTTAAAATTATTAATAGAACCATTTGTAAGTGAGGTGGAGATCAGTAATGCAAGAAGTTTGAATTAAATGATGGACTTCCCCTGGGAAGAATATTTGGCAGTTACTGTGGCATAAATAAAATATTGCAATTGAAATTTTGTATTTGCTTATCTGCCGTCCTTTGATGATCTGTAACACGTGGCTTTCTTTATTTCTTTATGATTTTTGGTTATTATCATTTGTTTGAGTCGATTCTACTTTAATTAAGGTGTTACACGCTCGAATGTAGAACTCGTGGCATTAATTCCTACAACATTTAATAAGTATAATATATATAATAATAATATTATATTATAATAATATATATTACGTTACCAATGATAATGCTAAAGTCATCTAAATTTTCTGCGGGACTAGATGAACTTTGAAAATTCTGCTCTTTATGATTAAACTATTGACTTTATTTCAAAATTAAGTATTATAATAAGTTTGATAATAATGATGTTATAATAAATCATGTTTTCACGTTAGGAATATTCTGTTGGCTGTCTGGGAAAATAATTTAACAAAGGTCATTTAAACAATTTAACCTTTTTACGCTCTGAATACAGTACGTCGCGACTGTGATATTTCTGGGTGAAAAAAGGCCATGTAATTATAAGGAACACAAACACATGCTCGACAAAGGTCTAACAAGGTCAAGCTCTATGCGATTACCGAATTTAATTGGCTGAGCAAGGGACTGGTACCTCGCAAAAAGTCACTAAGCTTGGATACTATTGTACGTGGCGCTTACAATTCTTGTCTCTGACTGCGTGCCAGAGACTGGAAAAGTTTATTTGCGTATATACTTAACGACCTTATCCAGCCCGTGAAAATATTTTCATAACTTTGTATTGTGACATCTTATATTGTCCATTGATGATAACATTTATTATCATTTAAAAGAAGTTTTAATTACTGTTAAAGAGATTTGGTTACAATGAACACACTTCATACTTGTGAAAGTTTTTAGTTATGTGTGAGGTCCTAATCGAAGCCTTGCCCAGGGAAGAATATTTGGTATTTACTGTGGCATAAATCAAATATTGCAATTGAATGTTTGTATTTGCTTATCTGTGTCGTCGTCCTTTGATGATCTGTAACACGTGACTCTTTCTTCCGTTTTGCGACGACACTGCTGGAAGCACTTGAAATATTTAGTCAAATTACACTACTATGATTTTTGGTCCAGCTAACTTCACATTGTTATTATCATCATCTGTTTGCGTCGATTCTACTTTAATTAAGGCGTTACACGCTCGAATGTACAACACGTGGCTTTAATTCCTACAACATTTAATATGCTGGATGAAACTAATACACTCGTAGGTAACTTTGATTGCTTTAACAATACTTTTGAACACTTCATTTATATAAAATAACATTTTATGTACTACATTCAACATCAATCAACAAGGAGGTCTGGCTGCTCTCGATTTTTTTTTCAGCCAAGACTATTTGCCAACAAAGCCGTCTGGCCGGACCAACAATTAAACAACTAACAAACTCTGTCTTTACATTATTACTTAAACAATAATTGAGGGCTACTTTCCCATGTAACAGTATATAGGATACTTATTAAACAATGGTTGGGACAGTTCTCGGATAGTGTCCGTTCCGGAGCTGGTTTTAAAATGACTATTCCAGGAGTTTTATGACATATCGCGAATAAAATACGGATATTATATTATATTTCAAATATTGTAAGTAATTGTTAATTAATTTACTAACAGGATACGCGTAATAATAAGGAACACGAATGTCTATTTTATTCCTATAGTCATTATTAGAGTATTTCCTTGGGATTCGGTGAAATAATTGCGTAAAGAAAATATAAAATCAAAAATTAATCAACATAATTTATATTTCAAATTTTGTAAAATATTTTTCTATAAACGCTAAAGAATCTTGACTTTACTGTTCTGTAGTGAATGTCTTAAATTTCTCAAATTATTTTAAACTCACAGTAGTTTTTAAGAACGTGATTTGTTGGCTTCTCACTATAAAGTCAAACTTTATGATGTTGTCGTCTGGGGACTAGGGAATTGCTGTGACCGTTTACGTGTGATTGCATGAAAGGTAAGCTACGCAATCTGTGGCAGCTCAACTCGCCATGTGATTGCGTACATGCAGATGGAGCGCGAAATGTATGCTCGAAGGGGACCGAACAGCCGTAGTCCGTTAAATCCCGTCGCTTCGCTGGTCTTTGCGTTACATACGGTCCACCTCAAGCTACACAGAATAAGGCATTGGATCCCGTTTCAATCCAGAGATGCTGTTATGGTGATCTATGAGGTTTATCATGGTTGATAAGCACTGTTAAAATTACTCCGGCAATCTATTGTCTTGCTTGGTACATAAACCAAAAAAATACTTGCATACTCCAGGATAACACAAATATATCAGTACATATTATATTTTATAGTTTAATTATCTCAATTCCGTAACACACATACTCCTGGCATGAAAAGGCTTTTATAGTTGACGCGGTCACTTCAACTTTGCAAAATTTAGAATAGTAGTCTATTGTGTAGATACGAAAAAGCAGAATAGTTTAATAACTATAAGGACGCGCAGAAAAGTTTATAATGAAAGAAGCAGGTACCGTCCAACGAAAATTACGTTAAACATTTAACGATCAAATGTACTTAGTTCCTGATTAGCTCAGGCAAATTTTAGATTATGAGAAACTATTATATGCTTATTCTGTTCTATTGATTAGCATTCTTCGTCACTGAATTATTCATTATGTTCAGTTTGAGAATAAACTTCAATGATATATGAAATCATAAAATTTGCTAGCATTGGAAATAAAGAATTTGGTCGCGGTTTGTTCATGCTGTTCCTCTATCCAACGTAGCTGTATCAAAGGTAAAACAAGAGATGAGAACAATTTGTGTAGTATATAATCTGGCACACCTACTAACACACAACTCCTGTGATTCTTACAATTTGACTATGGCAAGCGCTTCCTTATCTTTCTGTATTGTTGTGGCCACTCTCTCCGAAATTGGGTCATTTCACACTGCTCCGTTCACACGGTGAGTCACGTCGTCGACACGTCTGCGATTCACAAAATGAGTGGCTCATGATATGAGGCCTACTCGAGTGTTTAAAGTCTGCATTGACTGCTCTCATTGCGTACTCTCCTGCTTGTTGTTCATTCTTCTTCTATTATTTTTTTTTTTCATTTTTTTAAAAAATAATTTTATAAATATGTATAAAACATATTATAAATTAAAAAAACCTTTATTACTCCTCAAATAAAATAATGGCAAACAGGAACATTCATCTTCTTTCTAAGCCATATCATCGGTTATTTGTATAAAAATTACAAAGTATTTAAAACATATCATGCCACACTTTCCTCAGCGTGTAGAATTTTTCTTACGTATCATTTTTTTATATCAGTAACAGATGACTACGCCTTATGAAAAAGCTGAAAGGTCTTGTTTGACATTATTTTATTTGAGGACAATGAAGGTTTTTAATTTTTTAATTGATTATATCAAAAGTCTTTATCCTGAATTTCTAAATATTTCCGATAATTTAGTCAATGGTAAATATAAATAAAGCTATCTGGTTATTCGACCTTCGAACGCGATGATGCTTGTATCTATTTTTAACACGTTAAATAAGTAGCTCATTGAAATGAAAATATAATCCATGTTTAAAAATATAATAATTAGATAAATAAAACACAAATATAATGTACAGTTATGACAAATATTTAAGTAGATAAATATTTGATACTAAAATGTTACATAATAATCGTCAATGATTTTCACAAAAATAAGTATAATATTCACTCCCTACTATTGCGATATAGACTTCATTATTCAAACGTCATTTCCTGAGAAACTACAGTTGCTTTTGGAATATGGCTTTGGAAGATTATTGTAATCACATTACTCTGAGATGTTATAAAAGTTCATCCCTGCATCTGAATCTGCATCTGGCGACAATGAGAGACTCTTGTATTGTTTACACCTGTCATAAGGTCATCTATTATTTAATTGAACAACAAAGTGAATGAAGGTTTACGGGATGTTTCCTTTTTCTTTTCTTGGCATTACTAGCGAAATAACACACAGCTTATGTTTCCAAATCGACCATTATTTCTTTAATTTAAAATAAAAATATACATTTTGACTGGGAGGCTGACAAAATGAGAACGGAGAAGCGACAATTAGGCAACTTCCCAAAGGTAAATAGGAGCAGAATTTTTAAAACATATTTTTATATATAATTTCGTCGACAAAAGTCACTGAGATTAATGTTTCTCCTAATGTTTTTTATGTATAATTTGAACCCTTTACGGCATTAGGGATGAGAGTGAAGGGCTGTTGCATAAAAATATCGTATGAGCAACCAAAAATGGTGACTATTCCGGGTTAAGGAATCTCAGAACGTACTTGTCACACTGAACACTCCATTTAAATTCTATTTAAGCCCCTACGGGAGGATGGATGGGGATAGAACGAAGTTTCGCGTAATCTTTAACACGCGAAGAACACGATACTTCGATCAAGAAACAAACACTGTTTGGGTAAAACACCCCTAGTAAGTGTACGGGTGCGGGTTGAAGGGATGGCATTTAAAGAAATTGTAAGTTCTCAAATATTAGTGTTGAATGATATATTTATAGGCAGCTGAGGTGAATACTGTCATTCTCGAAGTTGTCATTGCCTAATTTCATCCCCTAGAGATAATGAAGAAGATCACTCGTAGGGGTGGGGGCGGAAGAGATTTATATAAAAATAATGCCGTAATGGTGTCTATTAATCAATAAATAATATTATTACGGTTGTAGATTTTATTCCTGGCATTCAGAATTCGTGTATAAGTTGTAGTTCAGTCTCTACATGTAGATTTATAGGAGGAAAGGGCTGAAAGGCAATTACATACTTATGAAAACAACAGATATTTATGTATAATTCGGGGTTATGGAACTCATTGAGTTTGATTCTGATATTTACCGTTCCATCATTTAAGTTGTAGTACAGCTCCTAGAAGTGGGAGTAGAAGGGGTTGAAAAAAGTTTCAAGTACAATCTTAAACGCGTGGACCAATTTCTACCAAACTTTGTAAATATACTACTTACGATCCAGGAACAAACGCTATTCGAATAAATAAGGAGCACATGTAGAGGTAGAGGTTGAGGGGGCGACATTTTTAAACATTCTAAATCGGCAGTTACTAGCATCGAATGAAAAGATTTATTGGTCACAGAGTTTGGTAGTGTCATTCTCAAAGCTGTCGATGCCTGAAGAGATTTAAATAAAAAGAATGCAAGTAATATCTTAAAAGGTGCCTATCCTGGGGTTATGGAAGTCGCTGAGTTTAATTCTGATATTCATCATGCAGGTGAAGTTATAGATCATCCCCTAGGGTCCACGTACAATCTGAAACGCAATGGGTAATTTCTCACAAACTTTTACCACATGTAACTTACGATCGAAGAACAAACATGGGATTGACTAAAAAAAACCTTGCACATATAAGGGTGGGGGAGCAAGTCTGGTACTGGGACTATTATGTTATTCTCTTAAGATGAGATTAGTGTTTTTCAAATACATTTCCTGACTAATATCAGTAAATACCCGAGAAACGCCAGCAACCCAGTAAGTATACACTGTCATATTGTATTATTGCCTCTAATTATAACCATTTTTTTGCCTCGGTGATTAACGAACTGTTAATATCATGAAATACATTATTGAAATTTATGTATGTATAGTTTATTAACGGTCCTCAAAACTTTTAAATAAGACTCAAATTGAACTTGTAACCTCAAAGGTTCCAAAAAAATCCAATTGTTTTTATACGTTGGCATCTAATTATACGTTATTTTAACGATGAAATGTGAAGAAAATGTAATATTTAATGATTTTAAAATACTTGTTTATTTTATAACTTACTGATTATAAAATATAAATAATTGGCTCTACATGTTTTGACAAATTAGATTTGAATAACCATTCCTTAGAAATGTTGAATAAAAATTACAACAAAATATATTGTAGTAATTAGTAATTAATCCATTGTTATAATTGCAAAGTAAAGGACTCATTATTAGAGTATATAAAGCATACACCGCAACACAGGCGGCGAGACAAAAGAACCATTGTTAAGACGTACGCATTCAAAAATCTACGAGACGAACAGTGAGTCAGAGGAGAGAGACGAAGTTAGTTGGAAGTCGGACGGCGGACAAATATCCATCTAGAGAGGCTGCAGGTTGAAACCAAGTAAAAGGTTTTCACTCGGTGGTTTACCTGCTACAAACAGTACCTTAATAAGTCATGCCGCAGTAAAAACGCAATAAGTAAAGAGACCGTCACCAATTTCACCGAGAGAAAGTTGGTAATAATCTGACTGACCATTAATTCGGAAGGAGTAGCCGTTTCCAGCTGAGAGAACCTAAAGTTTCGACAGTGTTTTGTAACCAATTTAAATTCAGTGATATCCCCAAAAACGTGTGCACAGAAAACCCCAAAATTGAGACCTGGTCGGCCGTAAGTAAAAAAAACTCTAAAATTTATTTGTAAACCATTTTTTTTAAAGATACGTCAGATCGTTTTTTAATTATTTCTTTTCTTTAATTACTCATTTCTTTAATTGTTTAGTTAGTTAATTTAAATTCAATCTGTAATCTTATTTTCATCCGCAACAAAATTTGTCGAGGTTTAGACGAATTAACTTCAATAAAGGCTAAATGTAATTACAAATTATTGTAAATTCAATTCACCCATTTATCAAACCCAGTAAAGACCCTGAGATTCCAAATATTATTGTGCCAAATATTATTGTATATAACTTCATTAATAAAATTTGATTAATTGTTTCCCGTAAAAATCTTTTATTTTATTTAGACGTCTTTTTATTACAATATACATACAATGTTTAGTATTAATTGGATATTAGTGTATTTTGTCAGGTTATTAAAAACGCAAAAGGCGTGACGACACCATTGACGTGATATTAGTGGTTTTTGACCTTGTATTGTTAATAAATTCGTATTGTCAACTTGAAGGTAGGACTTCATCTACAATGAAATGTTACCAACCGCTAAAATAATATTACGTAGGTATTAATCACGTTTCTTAAATAGAATCTGGTTACATATACGGAATAACGAATTTGAATTGTCTTTGTCAGGATGAGTTACGCTATTCTTAGATGCGCTCTGTGGGAAAACAGTGGTAGAGGCCATAGGGTAATTGGCCATGGACTCATAACACTAAATATATATGATAAAGAAAAATATAATAATAATTTCATCGCATCGCCAAAAATACGCATAATTATACAATATAACAGAAAGTCGTAACAGAATGTTCGAAACATTGATAATGGTCCACAAAAGAAACATCAACACTGAAAATTGCTTTGGCATGAAATACGCTGCAAAATGAAACAAATGTATGACGGTGAAAGTTGAATAAACAAAACAGACTGAACTGTGACAGGGCTTATTCGTGCTACATTGGGAAAACGTCGAGATGATGATAACAATACTTACGTTATTCAGGATCCGACAACAAATACATCCGTCTGAAACGAAATCGTACGTGTCATTAAGTCTATATTAAAATAATAAGTCTCTTTTCTGAGGATAAACGGAGATCGTTTTCAACATATCAGACATCGTCTGTTACTTGTTCCTCTTTAGCCTATAAGGCTTTTCTATCCCATGTGAATTTATATTCTTCTCCAAAACAGAAAATTTAACATTAAAAAAATATTCAATAACTGAGTTTAATTATAACATTCAGCTTGCCGTTTAAGTCCACGTGAGGATATATTAAACATGTTAAACGGTCCATATTTGCGTGGAATAAATATTTATTGTGATCAATGATATTGATAGTATTTCTACCGATGTTTTTTTTGTATAATTCAATCCCTTTCTGCATGGGAGGGGACCACATTTAGGGCTAGGGGTCGAGTTTAGTTACATAAAAATAACGCAAAAGAAACCGAGATTGGAGTAAAATTGGGGGTTATACATATATGGTAGAGATTATAAATGTGTAATGATAATTTAAATTATTTCTTAAATTATTGGCGGCGTGACTTGGAGTCCAGAGCATTGTAAAACCAGCATTGTCTGGCGCGAGAATGCAGAGAATAATGGTTGCTACGGTCTATTGTCGAAGAGCGTATATAAGATTATCAGAACTTTAGCAGAGAACTTACATAGTAAGAAAGCAGACTAGTCTGTGCAGAGCAGTGCGTAGTCAGACAGCAGTGTGTATGTTTGAAATAGTCAGTCATGTGTGTTCTGGGAGCATGGCGAGAGTCTGTGGTGGTCGAATTCAGCAAAGTATGGGCTGAACATCATCATTTTTTTCTTTTAAAGCTTTTCCACAACAAAATAAGCGTGACAATACGTATGACAGATTAGTAGAAAACCGCCTAATTTGTTGGCAACTGAGACGATAATAAAATCAGTGGTATGGCCTGTCAATGAAAATAGTGTTCTATAAAAATAATCACGTGCGCACAAACCAGACTGCAAATAAATGTTATGTAAAAAAACTTGCTTTTGTGAACCTTTTACGTAAATCTCGTTTACCGCCAGATTTCTATAACTTTGCCAGATTTCTATAGCTTTTTTTTGGTATAAAATTTGTTATTGTAAATTTATATTTAATTTTTGCCTTTGTAACTTGGTAAATATTGCAAATCACTGTGAACCCTTAAAATCGGGCCTTAAATTTAAAATATTATAAAAGCTGAGGCATTTACTTAAAAATATAAAATGTAAATTCAACGAAAATCAAATTTGTCCAAATAAATAATTTTTGTTATCTTTTAAATATTTTGGTTTAATTTCATATATATATATATATATATATTTGTAATGCCAATTAATTAGGCCATTAATTGTTTTTAAATAGTAAATTGTTAGTGGATAAAAATTGAATTATAGTGGTATGAGCTATCAAAGACAACAATGGCGGCGAGTTTTTTTCCTTTGTCGAAAAGCCGAAATGGAGACCGCGCGCGTAAGGAACAGCAGAATGCACGGAGCCTGGGTCGAGAAAGGATAATCAAAAAGGCTAAAATCTGCATACGAGAAGTTATAGTCTGGAATCGGCGATGATATGAGTACGAGAGATATCATACAGTTCAGTTCTCTTAGAGCATCAAACAGTAAAGTCTGCAAATATAAATTTCAAATCGCGAGTTCCTGTATGGAAGCAAGCAAATAGTTGTACAGAGAGATTTTCATAACAATTTGCAAACAGGGAAGCAAAAGGTTGCTTCACGATGATAGAACAATTTTCGCATTGAGGGACCGACAACCACTAGAAGACCAGAGGGGGCGGCTCATCTGAGGTTCCAGATAGCTGAGGACGAGAAATTCTAGCGTGTGTATTAAAATTGCAATGAAGTAGAGTCAGTGTATATAAAAATGGCTTTTTAGTGTGTTAGTTATCAAGATACAAAAGAGAGATCTTGTACTAGGCAGACGATCCGTGAGTAACCAAAACTTGATAAATTTTTAAACGATAATTAAAAGGGTAGAGTCAGATTTCGTTTAGAGTTCATTTCGTTCAGCTTTCTTTGCACTTATTTTCGTATTGTTTTAGGTTAATTTTTTATATTTTCAATTGTTATTAGTCAGTATATACATTGATTTTGTTCTAATTATCAAACCCAGTAGTCACCCTGAGATTAAGAGATTTTCAACATATTGGATTGTAAATATTGATGTGTATTTGCTAGAACAACATAAATTGTAAATAATTAAAGTAAAGTTTTGTAAATTTTGATCAAATACCGGGGTACAAAGATAGGGCTAATAATTTACATTTTTAAGAAAGAAAAAACTTTAAATATTAATCATTTTATTAATCATTTCTTTTAATTAACCCTAAATCTAGTTAATTATTACAATATATATATATATATATATATATATATATATATATGACAACCCGGACACCGCCGGACAACCCGGACACCGCCGGACACCCAGCTAGTATGGAATAAATAGCACCGTTAAATTTCAAATACAAATATCTGATGGGATCGTTCTACATTTCGATAGACAAGATCCTCAAAAAATTTCTTTGGAAATAACGAGGTTGATTGGACATTTAATTTGAGTCTGTTGACACTTAATTGGAGTTGTGTGTGTTCTCAGGCCTGTACGACGTGCCTGCAGCAGTGATCGCGTTGCTGTCTCTGTGCTATGGCTCCATATCCGTGCTGGCCGTACTGGGCAACGCGCTCGTCATGTGGATCGTCGCTACTTCCAGGCGCATGCAGAACGTCACCAACTGCTTTATCGCCAATCTCGCCCTCGCTGACATCGTTATCGGCCTCTTCGCCATTCCTTTCCAGGTACACTACTTCTTAATCATTATTATGTTCATGAAATGTGCCCGTTTACACTTAATATTTCATTTAGACTCAACATAAGAAGAACAAAACAATGTGAGGTTTTTGAACATATGAAGTTATAAATATTTAAATATGCTTTAAATCAACACCAGGAACATTAAGATTAGTAGTAGACGTTCACTCGCTTACTGAATCCATGCGAGCTTTCCCTATCCAAACATCTACAATTTACTGAATTATTGTGTCTTGAAAAAATAACAAGAAAATAATAAATGATTTCGAGCTATGACAATTAATTAACAATTTACAATCGAAAAATCTTGGCGGCCACGAACTAAAGTGTTCAATTGTCAGTTGAATGTGGATTTATCAAAATTTTGATTGAAACAATCTATCCTTGCAAAATTTATTTTTAAACGTCTATTCTTTCACAATATTAGTAATCTATGGGAAAAGAAACACAAAGAATGACATCCGAAAAATCTTGAAGCGTTTGATATGGACCGAAGTCAATTAAAAAATAACAGGGCTCAAGTTACAGATAGTCTAGCATAGCAGAAAATTTATAATGCAAGTTTATTATATCGAAATTCCAAAATAAGCTATGCAAAATGTTTGAAAAAATCAATTACGCTTAAGATGTAGATTGTTCATATTTGGCTCAATATTCCAATATGAATAGCGGACAACCCTTACCGTATGCCCAAGGTCTGCGACCCTCTCAAATCAAGCCGAGGTGCCTCGGCATGTGGGAACCTTAGTTCTTTACATTCGTTAAAAAATCACCTAATTTTGGCCAGTAAAATGTGTTATCAATAAATTACAATATTGAAAATAATATAAATTATTTATTATACATTAATCTATTATTCAAGATGGGTTTAACTTACCTATGCAGACAGAATGATAATTTCGTCAACCCGCTGTGCTCTTAGATAAGCATAAATACTCCTAATACCAAATATAAAAATTCTTCTTACTAACTAAGGAGCGTAAAAAATACTCCTGGCACGTTGAGAGAGTCCAAAATATTCTTGTTACCCTAAGAGAGTTAGAAATATTCTCGGTATCCTTTAGTAGAATATCCTGCATGTGTTTAAGATTGTACGCAGAACATTTTTTTCTGTTTTTTTAAGGTGTAGACAGGCTGTGTATAGGGTAATCCACATAGTGGCAACTCCCCTGTTATAACATAGGAAAAGGAGTGAAAGGGAGGATGCAGAAAGGTAGAGGAAGGTAGCCAAGGGTTAACTAGTGACCTGGGGCTATGGTTTAAGGATCCTACCCGGCAATCCGCCTAAAGGTGATGCAGGGAAAACCATAAATCTGGTAGGTCGGTCATTTGGTACTTGTCCCACGCACTTCCGATGGCGGGAGAGGGGTTTGCTGTGGGGTCGCAGCTTTCCCCTCGCCAGGCCTTGACCAGTTTAGGAGGCAGCTGGCCGAATATTCCAATAGGAATAGCGGACAACCGTTACCGTATGCCCAAGGTCTGCGACCCTCTCAAAACAGGCCGAAGTGCCTCGGCATGTGGGAACCTTAGTTCAAAATCCAGAGACATGTGAAGGCATCCCCAAAGCTCTCCAGAGCTCTCTGGGAAGGTTCACCTGCGAAATAATCGCAATACAATTTAACCTGCAAGTTTTATGACATAATTACACGAAGTGACATCCATAACTCCGGATTCGATTCCAGTCTCGGTTGTTTTCGTGTTATTTTTACATAATGCACCTCCACCCCTACCCATAAGGGTGCACTCCGATACATGAAGGGGTTGAAATTATAAACAAACAACATAGGGAGAAACACTATCAATCTCATTAAACCCGAAAACTAATTATTGTATGCAAATATCGGTCGCTTTAACGTATTTGAAAATTCCCATCCCTCCTTTCACCCTTACCCCTAAGGTGGTTATCGTTTCTTACCCTATCAGGGTTTTTTTTTCCGGTTTGAAAGGATTATGTGTTCGAAATTTCTCCACACGTTTAGATTTGTAAGAGGAGAATACACACATACAAACAACTCAAATTCATTTCTGGAGTAATTTAAGAGGAGTTAAAAGTGATTAAAAAATGGCCAGTACAATGCAATAACCTTCATCTGCATATGGAATTCATTACATCACTGAATTGAAACCTTTTTTATTGGATGGTTTAAAGTCGCGTCAACAAAATTGTTCTTCGCCACTGTACATGATAAAAACATAATAATATAATTAAATATTTTCATAATATTAGTGTAGATAGTTATTTCAAGTGTGGATCTGTGGAGGGTTTATATACCTTTATCCAGTCCTGTGTCTGCGAGACACTCAAGCAGTGATTAGATTGCTGCAGACGATGTGCATATTGGTCTTCTGGTGTTTGGATTGCAAGAGTTTTTTTCCTAGACCAGTCGTACAGAGAGCTTTCAAACAAAAGATGTTTTATCGTTATTGCAGACCTGCAGAGAGTACATTCAGGCTGTGGTGCACTAGAAGAAATAAAACCATAGGTTAATTTGGTGTGTATGGTGAGATTTCTTGATATTATTATTTGTTGCCTTCTTGAGATGTTTCTGGGGAGCTCTACAGTTTTTTGAAGAATATCCCTTCATTCTTCCAGTACTGTTGGTAGGCTTTTTAAAAAAAATAGCCAAAGAGGGCTGCACTGGCATCCTTTTTGGCCCTTACAGGAGTAATCGAGATGTTTCGTTGTTCCGAGTTGGTCAGCCTCCATGTTTACTGCTATACCTGCGTGTTATGGAATCCACGCTATCTTTAGTTTGTTGTTGTTTAGGTTTCTCGTCCGTATGATGTCTCGGATTAAGTTCATTTTTTCAAAACTGAAGAACTGCATTTTAGTGAATTAATGGTGCCGAGGGGGTCAGTTACAATGAGAGTGTTCATACAGGTACTTTCCTCACAGAAAATGGTAGGGAAAAAGTTTCAGCAGTGGTTATAGATACCTCCGTATCTACTGATGCGAAACTGGAGGTATATGTAGTGACAAATGCACAGCCTACTGCTTGCATGGACCTGGAGGCGTCAGTGTATATAATCCTGGGGTAATTATGTTCCTTCTGCAGTAAGTACTTCCTCCCCTTGATGGTCGTTTTCACGTTTTGTGCCATTTTTGAGTAGAGAGATTTCTGTTGGAATGCAATGAAGTTGATACTTGTAGATGTCTACGACATAAGTTAGACACACACACACACACACAGAAAGAGAGAGAGAGAGAGAGAGAGCAGGAATTTGCAGCACATTAAAAAGGCTTGAACAAGAATTATCGACGAAAAGGTAACTATCAACAAATGGAACGGGGAAATAATTATTGAAACGGTACAGAAAACAGGAGCGTGGAAATTAATGATGAAAAAAGGTCCCTATAGTTTATTTTAATTCTTGAAAATTCAGAAATGAAACTTGGGAGCATGGAAACCCGAATAAATGTAGTTGATTCCACCCATGCCCTTTCCTAATATGAATAAAGTTACGGTTGTTTTCTGCTTCAATTGTTTTATAAGAATCTATTTTTGGATTACAATGTGAATTCCAAGAAACAAGTGATGACATCATATATGTTCGAATCTTTTTCTTTCAACATAAAATCTTCAGAATTTCAAATGCCCAATAAATGTTCTGAATTACTCTTTCAAGAACCGTTGTACAAATCCGTCCGTTTCATTTATTCTACTATTGAATATTTAATTATGTTGCCTATATCATTTTCAAGCGTTCATAAGGGCCATCATTCAATATTATTTACTCTGCTGCTCAAATAATGTTAATTAAAACAGGCAAATGAATTCAAAACACCAGGCTCAAGTTTTGTAAAATATTTATTTAAGGCTTATAAATCCAATTAATTTTCACACAAAAACACGAGTCCCACTTAGAATCTAGATCACATTTTGGTAAACATTTAATCTTAAAGTACTACGTATTCTCTAGAATAGCTTTATAAACGTAACCTCATTTACAAACGTCAATTCATAGGTCATTCAGAGGATGCTTCGTCGATATATAGACGATTCAAAGTAATGAAAGCAATGACAAACAATCAGAATATAAAAGTAAATTCTTGGAATAAAATTTAAGAACTTAATTTATATAAAAAAGTGAAATAATTTGGGAAAACATTTAGACTTGATAATAATTGCAATATTTCTATAAAATGATTTGTCCGATTAGTACGTTTCATTTTAAATTAATTGAAGCAATTTAGCACGAGTTATTTTGTAATTGAAGTTTACGTTTGTTAAATTATTTAATGATAATGAAGTGTCCTATTTCGTAAATATATTTTCCAGTAGTTCATGAAGAAATACCGTGGACTATAGAGATGTGTTAAATATTTTGATGTGTTTTAATAAAATCACCAGAATGTGCAACAATATATTTTCTCTTATTTTTGTTTTGTTTATGGGTTCAAACTGAATATTTTATCTTAGTGCCAGGTTTTCTTCGAAAAATATGAAAACCACTGCCTCTTTCCATACTTTTCTCCATTCACCTTGTCTGTATTTCTTATCCATTTATTTCTTAGGCAGTATCTTTAATAAATTCACATAATAACGCTCTCTGTGCCCATTTTTTATTTTTATCGTCCAAGAAATTAACCATTTGGAGGAAATATTAGGAGTAGAAACGAAATAATTTTATTTATTTATTTAATATTATTTTTATAAATATATTTATTTAATATGAGGAGTATGCATGAATTTATTTTATCTGGGAATGGGAAAAATGCCCGGTGGCAAATAAATGCAAATACAATGAAACATAATTATTCTAACTAAAACCGAAATCTGAACAAAATTTCAATTATATTAAGGTTTACAAATAATAAAGAAATCAAAGTTCAAACATTGAAACGTCAATAATACATAAATATAATTTCTCGCCTGAAAATGGAATTAATACATAAATATAGACATTATCTATAGAGTCAAACTATAGTAACTCTTTACTTTAGCGTATAGTCTAGGATTATGAATCCTATTGAGTTTTGTAATCACTACACAAACCTATTTACTAGAAAGAACTCATGAGTCTAAATTTTCTTTCCGTTTCGGAATTGGTCCAGAGACTGTTGCAGGTAAATTTTTGTAGTCATTTATTGTCTTATTTAGGAATGACTATTTGCAAATATCCGTTTTTCTCCCGCTGGTCTATATTTTGAAAACGTGATCCATCCTCTCTTTTCGAGTTGGTTCTTTATTCTACCCTGCATTCCCTGCCGAAGCTGTTTAATTTATCGGCCTACAGTCTGTCACAACCAATACTCGAGTATTACTTCAACTTTTTTCACGCATTATAAACTCTTAGGTCTTAACTCATAGGCTCTCTAATTAGTTGTATATGTTTGATTCCACTGTATACCAGTTCTAAAAATCCTTCTTGTTACCTTGATTTGAGTGATTCTAAAGAACTTTGTTTTCTATTTATTTATATTATGCCTAAACATTTATATACTCCCTGTAATAGTTTTCAGCAAACTCTTCTCCCGCTATCGGAAGGGCGTGGGATAAGTACCCAATGCCCGACCTACCTGATGCAGGTTTTTCTAGGGTTTTTCCTGCATTACTTTTAGGCGAATTCCGGGTAGGATCCTTAAAATATAGCCCGGGGGCCCTAGTAACCCTTGGCTACCTTCCTCTACCCTTCCGCATCCCCCCTTTCAAATCCCTTCCTATGCTATTAAAGGGGAGTTGCCCAACGTGGATTACCCTCATGTAGCCTGTTGCCCCCAAAAAAAAGAAAAAAAAGAATGATTCTCACATTGAATTTTAAAATATCGAAAGTAACTGTCGCATGAATCATGTTAATGTTACCTTATATGATCTGTAAGGAATCACTGCTGGTGTTCCCTCAATTGCACTTGAAACGAGTTCTGTACTCAATAATTTAGAATATTCTATAATTTTAAAACAACTAGTGACAATGCCATACTCAATATTCAGAGTAAAAAAGCGTTATTTGATAAACATATGCATACTAGTGAAAAAATTCTCTCGGAACCTTTACAGAGTCAAAAATACTCCCGTAACCTTAACAGGATTAAAATTATTTCTGGTTCCATAAGAGAGTCAAAAATACTGTAAATTAAGATAATCAAATAATCAATACTCTCGGTGCGTTGGTAAAATGAAAAATACTTAATTTACCCTAAGGCCGGCCGCACACTGCAAGCGACGCGACAAGTCATTTTGTCGGACGACGACTCGAGGAAGAAAATACATGGGCTCGTTATGCAGGGGCGCACACCAGGCGAAACTGTCGCGTCCGACACGGCGCGACGGTCTGCGACGGTTTGAGACAGTCCGCGACCTCGAGTCATGTTTCGTCGTGTCGGACGCTGACAGATGGAATTATGACTCGTCGCATTGCCAGACGAGTCGAACAGCACTGCGCATGCGCCCAACACATAGCGGGAAACCTAACCTTGTCTTTGCCCCCAAATATTCATTACTGTATTGGTGTTTATTTGACAAAGGAAGGCGAAAATGGATATATATATATATATATATATATATATATATATATATATATATATATTTGAGTGTGTGTGTATTGAGTTGAATTCATGCTATAGATAATATTTTGTAATGAACGAAACACGCGTATTGTTGCTAAATGAAATTGAGCGAATATGTGAAAGAAAGAGACAGTTTATATTATTATTATTATTCTGTACCTACATTATTTATTTAAATAATATTTTATTGTAATGACCAGTCATTCTTACACTATTTTTACAATCAATATAATATTTTCTTCACATACATCTAATAAACTAAATGAAACTATATTGCCATGGTACGCTGCCATAGTTGGAATTAAAGAAATACATATATCTGTTTCGAATACCATAGGCAGGATTGGATCCTCTGAAAACTGTTTGAGAAGGATCAATGTCATCTTCCTTCCAAAAGTTCTCTCTGAATTTCTGACATCAAAACTTTTGGAGCTCATCCTTGTGAAATTGAAAAATTTGTTTTCGTCCGCACGTAATTCATTAAGAAAACCTTTTATATTTCTTTTAGTATTAATTGGGTGTACCCATAAATCTCGAGGACTTTTGCCTTCTTCCAACAACATATAACAATAAATAATAACTGCTATTTCGTCATCACGCTCCATCTTCACTGATATTAAATGAGTTTGGTTGCTAGATACAGCTCGAAACAGCCTGAAACCGACTCAGACAGCTTGAATCATTTTGTCGGCGACGATTTTGCCTCGAGTCACTTTGCTTCCGACGTTTTGACTCGAGTCATTTTGCTTCAGATGGCTTGCGACGTTTTGACTCGAGGCAAATTGTCGCTGACAGTTTCGTCGCTTCCAGTGTGCGGCCTGCCTAAGAGAGACTAAAGTACACCCGATTTCTTAAGAGAGTAATAATTACTTTTGTTACCCTACGAGTGTCAAAAATACCATATTCCCAGGACCATAATATTACTCGTGGTCTCTTAATAGACTTAAAAATACTCCCGATAAGTTAAGATACACAAATAATTTTGGTAACCTAAAATAGTAAAAAATATTCCCGAGTGTATAATAAAACCGGTAGACTAAGAGAGTAAAATAACTTTAGGTAATATATTACTGCCCGTATCTTGAGAGCGTAAAAAATACTCCCGGTGCGTTTATGCAGTATCCTAATAGAGCCAATAATACTTACGTTACCTTATGAGAGTTAACAATATTCTCGGTACTTTAAGAAAGTCAATAATATTGCCTGTACACAAATATTACAAGGGTCACAAAAACACTACTGGTACCTTAAAAGTAAAACTATAGTACCAGTATCATAATGGAGTGAAAAATACTCGCGACCCCCGGCCTCTTAAGCGCTAGGCGTGTTTGACCCAGAGTTCTTTCCTAGATAAGTAACATGTGTACAAAATTTGCTAGAAATTGTTTCACGCGTTTAAGATTGTACGCATAACTTATTTCCACTTTAGTTCACCACGACTCCTTGCGGCCAAACTAAAATTTAACCGGGACCGTGAATGTCAGGTTTGAAGTCACAGAGCCGAAACCGTGGAAGCGACACCAATCTAGGTCTTTATAATATTATTTTTGTGTCATCCCTTCCATCCGCGCCTCTACGAGCACATTTTTGGTCCTGCAATGTACGTATCATGTGGATCAAGTTTGGTTGAATTCATCCACACGTAAAACAGTGTATTCGAAACTTCGTGTCACCTCCTTTTCGCACTTACTCTTATAGTGTGAACTTAGCTCTTTAGTGCATAGTGTAGCATATATGCAACATAACTTTTAGTATTACTCCAGAGGTTTATAAGAGAGCTAATTTGTGATCTAAAACAACATGCCCATAAAGAAAGGTGACATTTTTAGCAACCGTGCCTTTCCTAGCTTTCTTAAGCCATATTTTCTACCCGCCGGTCAACTTCAGAATATTTATTTATAGGTTGTTTTTTTTAGTTTTTGTAAGAAACAAAATTTATGCGTCATTCTCAGAGTATTATAATTGCAATAAAATAATAAATATACAATTAATGTGAATTATTGATAAATCAGACCTAATTATATTTATGTTGAATATGTTCAACAACATGAGTCGAATTGACTTTTGTCACGTTTAATATTTTTTTGGTTACTTTTTCGTATTATATTCACAAAAATACATCTTAAAAAATTTCGTTAAAAAATACAATAAAGTTATGTACTAAAGGGTTAAATTAGGCGGCCTGGATAATGTCAGATTTAAACCAAGTCTCTCCCGTATGGTTCCTCCACGTTCTTATTTAACGCCTTTCCACACCTCGAAAAGAGAGTGTTCCGTCCCTTGTCATTAAGGGTTAAAATTATTCACTAATATCTATTTATGCAATCCAGAAAACTATTTTCTCTACGCTACACATCTAGATTTTAGTATTAGATTCTATATCCGTTATAGTTGCATAATATGGCATATGATCTGCTCTGAAATAAATTGTAACTAAATTCAAAATATTGTTAATACTCTATGCGTGATATGACAGGCTTTAATATAACAGATGACGTCACGATTGAGTCACGTTATTCACTAAAGCTCAATATTTAATTATGTAACTAGAGATTAACCATAAACAGGCGAATGGATACATTATTTTTACATCTCAATATCATAGTTAATTTACGCATTTAATTTATTAACAAAGAAACTCATAGTTTCTCACTAATAAAAATTTCGGTTAGGCACAAGTATCTTTAAGTTATAAATTTTAAATTATTCAAAATGTTTTCTTGCGCGTGTTTGTCAGAACGACGAGATTTTTTGAACTCAAATATGTGCTCGAGACTGCATTGTCAAAAATGTTCGCACAGGAAAAGTATCTTACAGCGACAAATATGAATTGACTATCACCTCATTGGTTTAGTATTGCCCACATAGGAAAAGGCTCAGATAAGAACTGTTTCGCAGTGTCCACCACCACGAGAGTTCAGCTCTTCTCACACCGGAGGAGGCTGTAACTAGGATACAGGAAGATTCTCAGTAGTTCGCTCGCCCTATGAACTCAATTTCTCCCAACTTGGCAGTAGCTCAACTTCACTCGCTCTTAGTTCTAGGACTATTCGTAACCTGTTACTTAAAAATAAACCGCACTCCTTGCTGCGATTTCCAACATATATAGACGCTGTTCGATATTACAGTCAACTACAATGGACCCCATCCTGTGTAGGATTCTACACCCATATGAATCGTAAGTTTGCTTCATCCAAACCGCCTTTCTAGACTGCACAAAAAACCAATCATTTTATCTCTAAATGTCAGGACATAGACAATTGAGCCAATAATAAAGACAAGTCCCTGCGCGATATACATACATATATATATATATATATATATATATATATATATATATATATATATATTGTAATAAGTAAAAATAATATAATTATTGAAATTGATTTTGCCCCACGTTGAGGTAGTCATTTATGTAATAAGTAAAATAATTCCAAATTAAATTCATTGATTGGCCAAACGTTAAGGCATCAAAATATGGCACTCAATAATGAAGATAATCAATTAAATTGAACTAATAATTGAAAATTATCTAATGAAAGGAACATGAAATAATGACATTTATTTAATTTATTAATTTTACAATTTGCTATTGACAAATATTTTTAATAAACTCTCGAAATGAAATCTAAATAAAGAATAACGAAATCTGAAGTCGAAATAAAATCGAAATGTGACGATATTATACCTTTTATTAACGTTTACAATTTTAATTCAAATGTTTGCTTTTAACTAACTGTTTGTACTGGCACCATGGCAATCGTAAAGATTCTGAAACGCACTTTCACTTCCAAAACTTTTATGAACAGGCCATATTTTCACTGAATTTACACATCTTTTAACGGTTGGACTTTGGTAGCACCTCGTGGAACTCCTCCTCGTCGACCTCAAGATAAATTTGCGATGCACTCAGAGACCTTTATGAGTTACTGGATTGACGCTCTCGTCCCCCATTGCTTTTTAATGTCTTAAGATTTTCTCAACTACTTCCATACAAGATCACTTTTGACCGCAGACTGCTAACACATCTCAATGCTATCGCCTCTGATTTCCAACACCATTAATTTAAATTCCGTACTCAGCAATGTCTCGTGGCAGACTGACCACTCCATCAACTTATGCGCGCTAAGTCCAAACAATACCTTCCCTGTTCAAAATGCTCGACCATAATTGTATCTTTGTGTGTTCGCCGGTAACAATTCAGTTCAATAGTTTGTAATTATTAATTATTAATTGCCCTTTTTTCAATACAATATCATTATCATTATCATTACAATATACATAGGAAGTTAGATAGATAGATAGACAAATGGTACAATAAGAATTAAATAACACCAACCGTAATTTCTAATGTCGCCCAGCACTATGCCTTCTTATAATAATTGCAATTATTCATAAAGGCCAATAAAAGACAAATAAAGATTTAATTAAAATTAATTTAATTGAACGTCATTGTTAAAAATTGATAGCCTGATGAGCTTATATATAGACAGAAAAATATTAAATTAAGTTAATTTAATTATTATTACTGATATATGTATATATATTACATATATTGTAAAATAACTTATGATTAATTTTTGCATTAATTATTTAAAAATAATAGGCTTGGGTGCCTTAAATTCATAAGTTCAAAACAACACATTTATTAACACAAAATTTAAAAACACAAATGTTATAATCGCTCAAAATTGTGAAGTTCATTACAAACAAAATTGTAGAAGGTACTACCACATTTAAAAGTCGGTAGACATGAACACACTTTTTAATCTAGGAAATAAGTGCAGTTCTGTAAATATCTCCAGAAATTTCAGGCTGAACTCTACCGCAATAAAAACCTCGTGATTTGACCTCACACTGTATATAATGTAAATTGGCACACACTTACTTTTACTATTATTATCTGTTTTCAAACCGACGTATGGCAAGCAGGCCTGATCTCAGCTGATCAGGAACTCTCGCAGGATAGCGTTTGACTGCAACTTCGCTTCGTACTCGACAATTCTAATTAACGCTCAAATTCACTTGATTCTCGCTTCCAATTATTAACTCGCGATTTATATTATACAGAACTCGATAGAGTCTAATGAAGTCTTCTTTTGAAAGATACCCCATGCCCAGAGAGCTCTGGCGGAGCTTCCTTTGGGGATGCCTTCATATCTCTCTGGTGTTTTTAAACTAAGGTTCCCACATGCCGAGGCACCTCGGCCTGTTTTGAGAGGTGTATGTTCCGGGGTCACAGATCTTGGGCATACGGTAAGAGTTGTCCGCTATTCCCATTGAAATAGTCGGCCAGCTGCCTCCTAAACTGGTCGAGGCACGGAGAAGGGAATGCTGCGTCCCCACAGCAAACTCCTCTCCCGCTATCGGAAGGGCGTGGGACAAGTACCAAATTCCCGACCTACCTGATGCAGGTTTTCTAGAGTTTTTCCCTCCATCACTTTTAGGCGAATTTCCGGGTAGGATCCTTAAACCATAGCCCGGGGAGTCACAAAACATTCTTCAAAATGGTTTGGGCTGAGCCAAATGATATTCCAACACTATCAGCGAGATCTTCAAGCACCAAATCTTTGATTTTTTGGACGTGGCCCTCGTCGGTAGACGTTGATGGTCATCCAGAGCGCGGTTCGTCTTTAACGCGTTCTCGGCTCTCTTTGAACTCGTTGTAACACTTATAAACGTTTTTTTGTGCCATAGTTTGATCACCAAAGGCCTTCCGCAACATTTTCAACGTGTCCGCACAAGAATATTCGTTCCGCAAACCAAATTTGCTGCAAGGTCTTTGCTCAACAAAATCACCCATTGCAAAAATTAAAAAAATTTACTTTTGTTTGTTTACAAAACACGTGTAACTCGGACATAATTAAACCTTTTAACAAACAGACGCTTGGAAAATATTATAAACAGTCCTACTAACCTACGAGAATAAATTACCTGCCTTCCTAATACCAGGGAGTTTTAAATGACAATTTCACCTTATTTTTTTATCACAGTGGTACTTGTATTTTACTGAGAAGGTATGAATTACGTTATTTAATAAACATAAATTATTATAAATTGTCGCAATTAGTCTTTTTACAGTTATTAAAAACTAAAAACATGCACTGGCTACTTGGACGAAAATCACAACTCACTCTTGAAAACAAACTGCTTCTATATAAAACCATACTAATACCTATATGGCCGTACGGGATCGAATTATGGGGATGCAGCAAACCATCAAAAGCCTTGCAGACTTTCCAATCAAAGCTATTTTGCACCCTAGTCAATGCACCGTGGTACATCAGCAACCACACACTCCATCACGACCTCAGAAACCATCAAGACCTATGTCACGAAACATCGAACACTAAACCATGGCAACAAATACACCGCCGACATCTACCGCCAATAACCCGTTGTGAGAAGATTGAAGATACTACGGCCGGAAGACATCACTGATTAAATATCCAGGAGTCCCGCAACTGGACGGTGCCCAACTCGTGTCAAACATCATTAATATCAAATAATTTACTTATTACTCTAAAATGTTAAGAGTATATTGTAAATTAACAACCGAAATAAAAAAGTAATTGTCAAATGTAGTTTCGTTATTGCCATATGCTGTATTTACAGCTTCAAGATATATATTTTGAAACGTTAAGTCCTTCTATTGAATCGTTGCCAGAAGGGTTATCGACAATTCAGACAAGACTATAAAAGTTTCCTGGCTCAATGGCTTTTAGTTCTACGAAACTTTCATTCATTTCCAGGTCCCGACAATCACAGTCAACTCCCACGAAACGTTAAAACAAGAGGCCTTTGGCATTTGTATATTGCACTTTGAGGAATTGGCAAGCACCCTTCTGCTAAAACATTCTTCAGGTCAATTCAAATTTGCTGTTATAATTAATTCCACTGAAATTGAGTTTTGTTAATTTCTTTCAAGTCTTTTGTTGAATATTTTCTTTTCCTCGTGTATGATTATTTAGGAAAATAATGAAACATATTTCCCAATTACTTGCGGTAGGTAATAGTACAACTAATTTAAAAAAGTTGTGTTTAAAATAATAATACTAAAACCGACCATTATACAGTCAAACTTATAAAAGAGAAACTAGAGGGAAGTAAGTTTGAATTTAAAAATGCCGGACGTTTCGACGCGGATTAGCGTCTTATTGTAACTGGGAATGACTTGAGCCTGAAAATTGAGGAAGGAACTAAAATCCAAGATAAAAATTAAGACCCAAAGCTGTTAAACTAAAATATCGTACAACCTGTTTAGACTTTCTGTGTCATGCTTAATATTAACAGTATCTGTTTCATGTTTTATACGCAGCATTTCAGAAATTAATCTTTTCCAATAATGTGGTTCTCTGTCAAAATCGAAACCTGATAACTGCAGTATGAAACTATGATCACAATTGGAAACTTCAAACTCACTGTAATCTAACTATGTAAACACTATTAGAGGGTCGCCAATAACCAACAAGTTGACGCGACCATAAATCAATAAAAATAAATGTGTGGTGATAGGACATTGTATGAAATTTATTCACGGTTTCGAATTTTACAACATCTCGTTTTTTGCATTAGGTAATAATATAGTTCGGTATCTAATTTTGGATACAACTAGATATACGTAGGTTGAAATTCAAACCGGTTAAGTTTTCGTTCTTTCCGAGATTTGGGCTCGCTTATGCTGCCATGTAGGTTCTACGTAATTTTTTATTTTATTTTACTTAAGAAAATAAAATCTATAACTTTTAATATAAATTAAATGCTATTATTTTACGTCTGTTTTTTAATTAATCAATCAATTATTTACCTTTTACAGACAATTTACAAAGTTTCGATACATGTCCATATATGTTTTTTGTTTCCACAGAATTTAACCATTTGTAAATCCCTCTTCCTTAGAAGAAAACCTGAAGAACATACGTACATGCATGGAAAGGTTGTTATTCTCTAAATAAAATAAAATGTTTGTATTATTTCCACGTTAATTATTGAATAATTACAATAACAACAACAGTAAAGATACAAAAATATAGACACAGGAATAAAAAAATTCAAAAATTCATAGTTAATCGTTTTTAAATTGTCAAAGGTTCTATATAAGGACTTTCAACCACATTGTCATATTCATCTGCTAAACAATATTCTGCAATTGACAGACACATATATTAGTTTCAATACTTTTGTAACGAGTCCCATTCTAATACACTGATCATATCATGACAGTATTCGTCATTCTCTGTTCCTATTAGAACAGTCGGCCAGCTGCTTAAGGGAATGCTGCGTCCCCACAGTAAGCCCGCCTGCCGTCATCGGAATTGCGTGGGACAAGTACCTACCTGATGCAGGATTTCACGTTTAGGCGATCGTTAATCTATAGATCTGGGACCCTAGTTAACCATTTTCTTCCTTCCTTTACCCTTCCGCATCCCCCCTTTCAAATCCCTTCCTACGAAAAGTAGCCAAATACAGACAAAAGAAGTGATGTTATAGATACCACACAACGTTTCTGGAAACCTTGTCTTTTATTCAGGTGCCAAAAAACACAAGAGCCTAGATGGACACACAAACATTGTTGTGGTATTTTTATCATCACTTCTTTTGTCTCTATTAGGCTACATTTCTTATTATTATTTTCAATAACAGACGTGAATTTTTCATGATAATTAAAATCTTTCAAAAAACACTCGAGGGAAAACTGAGCTCATGATTTGACATAATTTGATATTAAATTCTGTCACAATAAAAACAATTTAGTTTTTGAGTGTCATTCTTTTCATTAATTGCCTTATTGTTACATCTGGAGTAATTTCTCTCCTCACCCAAAATATAATTAACCTGTAAAATGAGAATAAATATATAGGCTTTATTTAAAGTGGTAAAAATGTAATTGTTATACGATTTCTAGAACATTATTCTCGAAACATTTCGGTTTAGTTGCCGATATGAGATTTCTCCGTGATACGATCAAAGTCGTAACTCTGTAGAGTCCTCGTAAAGTCTTTGTGTGACGCCAGGAAAATTTTATAGCAAAGATTCTTTCAAAATGCTATTTAAGATTGCATTCTCTCTTCTCAAAGGGAAGAATTGGAGGCCGTAAGATGTATCAAACGAAAAGACCGCGAAGAATAGAGATGGCTATACAACTCTACTCTTCAAATAAAATAAACTTGTTACCCCAGAATGTCAATATTGAAATGGAATATTTATCGCGAACAGTATACACAGTTTTAAGAAGGTATATATTGAGTTTCAAGACACGTTAGAAATATTCTAGATAATAGAATATAATCTTAAAACAATTATGGATAAGGATTTAAAATTTAGTAAACAAATTATGAAGTATATGAGTTTGAATTAACGTAAGTTACTAGAACATATAGATATTTTTATAAAACTATATAGCAATACAATAAAAAAGAAATACAATGAAACGTTGTATTTTTACACTCTCATTAAACAGAGGTTATAATGTTAAAGCCATTGTAGTTTCCTTTATCAGCTATGAAGAGAAATTTTTGGAAGCGCTAATTATAATATAGAGATAATATGTCATGGATTTTGATTGTCTGATGTTAACAAAAAGTGGGTGAACCCTAATGGTATATATATATATATATATTGCAGTATACTGAAATGCTACTTTTCAAAATATTATAAATGCTGATAATTTATCCTTCTGTATATTTCCATATTATTCTCAATAAATTCCACTTGATTCTTTTCTTGGAACATGGACTAAATATTTACGACGTTCAGTAAAAATCAGAACATCCCTGTAAAAAAAGGTAGCATAACTGCTTTTCTAGCGTTGAAAGATACACAATTATGCACTATCAAAGTTACTGGAAGGAAGAGGGATATAACTAAATATATTGGGACACAATTGATTTTATTGAAATTTCAATCCACAAAAAAATAAGCACTTTTCGTATACATTAAAATAACACATGCACTACATATATATATATATATATATATATATATATATATATATTGTAAGAATCAACAATTACATTTAAATTACTAATCAAAATGATAGGCTTTATTTAAATGAAAAAAATAATCAATTTTTAACTAACAAAATTTGTTTATTAATTTGTGGCTTCTAAAATTTACAATAAAATGAAAATCTCTTAATCTCTCAGGGTCTTTACTGGGTTTGATGATTTACAGTGAAAATTATTGAATGATCTTATTAACAATACTGTTTCAAATTTACTTCAAAATAACGTGCTGATAAATGAAATAAAAGCTACAAGAAAAGGCGAACGAAATCTGACTTTACCCTTTCAATTATCGTTTACAGATTTTATTAAGGTTTTGGTTACTTACGTATTGTTCAGCTGGTACCAGCATTCTTTTAGCGCTTCAAAAGTACACTATATGGCAAAATTTTTACACAGATTCTAAATTTTTTTCACAGATTCTACACTTATGAAGTTGAAATGCGATTACTAGGCTCCCAGGAACTCGGATGATCCTCCTAATTGGTCAGCTATCTGATGTCGTTTTCCCTTAGCATGAAAATGTTCAAGTTCTTTATAATGAAGGAAACCCTCACTTCCGTTGGCTAATTGTTAGCGCATCTACTCGGTCCAACTAACTGCTTGCTTACAGGAATCTTATGAGTTGCAGATTTTTAGCCATTTACCGCTTTATGTATCGGTTTGTATTGAAAACTTCTATGCAGGTCCTTGAAGATTTACTTTTACAATGTCTCTCCTTTCGTGGCTGACCGTAGACGTCGACTGTACTCTTTCGCTCCTTGCCGTAGTCTTAGACTAACTTTTACAATGTCTCTCCTCTCGTGGTAGACTGAAGACTGCCCATACTTTTGCGCGCGTAATCGCCATTCCGAACCCTCAATAATAGAAACAGAGCTCGCCGTTTATTGTTGCTTTGCTCGCTCTCACCGCTATAAATCAAACTGTTCGCTAACAATTTCAAATTATTTAAAAACAAATAATGGCTTAATTAATTGGCATTACAATATATATATATATATATATATATATATATATATATTGTGGTATATAATTAAAAATATATATATTGTAGTATATAATTTAATATAATAAATTAATATTAAGCCACAACATTGGGAGCATTTTATGTAGAAAACGAATTTTAAAGGGTAAGATAATTAACAGGATTTTATGTTTGAAATATTACAACTTTTTAAAGATAAAACCAAAATTTCGACTTAATTTAATTGTTACATATTTTAAATAATTGCCGCAACTTTTAATGAGACTCAAATCTTCAGGGACGCTTACTTGGCCTCCAATAATTATAGTAATTAGCAATTAGCATCAAAAGAGTTACAAAAGAATACCAATTATATTTACAATCACAAATTATATTTAAAAAATTAATTAATTCTGAAATCTAGTGAAATTTACAGGAATTTAAAAGAATCTAAAGAAATCTGTCGTACTCATTTTTATATAAAGGTTAACCATAGAAGGTTTTTACACACCAGTATATTAGAGGTATCTTGTACCATATTAATTGTGCAGGTCATTAATCTGTAATATATATAGCAAAATGCTAAGATTTTAGACATTGACACAAGGTAAATTCCAGACTCAGTTCCGAGATGCTTCACATTAAATCAAACATCACAGCTATTAATATACAAATAGACACTATAAAATTCAATAAATGCTAAGATCCCTTATTATTACGCTAAACCTTCTGTTTTCCCATTTTCGTTACTCCCTTATTGTTACGCTAACCCTTTGATTGACCCTTTGTCATTACGTTTTCGTCGCTTTTGAGTTTTGTCAACAGACAAGTGCAGTTGTGTCTAGGCTCTTCTTCGCACCAGACGAAAGGGACAAGGATCCGAGAAACGTTGTGTGGTATATATTGTAGTAATTGGTAATTAAGGCATTGTTCTAATTGAAAAGTTGAATTGTAGATGACTCATTATTGGTGGATATAGCGGACGCCGCAACAAACCGGCAATGCAATGAAAGTATTGTTGATCGATCGAGAAGGTTTTACGCGCTCAAAAATTTACGAGACGAACGAACAGTTGGGCAGAGGACATCAAGTAGAACACAGTAAACGAACGAGTAGTTGGGCAGCGAACAGCAAGTAGAACAGAGTAAAAGAACGAATAGTTGGGCAGTAAACGGCGAGATGTACTGATTAAAATTCTAATTCACGAAAACCTGAACAATCTTTGTCAGTCAGCAGTGAAGACTGAAAGGTCTAATTTAAAGAACGAGAGAATTTTTTCCAGTAATATGTACGCTGTTATATCAAAAATGCAGAAACTGAACTAGTCTTCAGTCAACAGACAAAACCAATGAGGTGCATTTTCAACAGAAATCAAATAGAGATCTACAAATCCAGGTTGCAGTAAATCATCGAGAATCGACAAAGTTATTTTAAATCAACTAACAAACTACGCTAATTAGAGTCTGTGAACATTTAGAGTCTGTGAGTACTTAGAATCAGTGAGATCCCCAAAATTGTGCACGAAAAGTCAAAATGAGACCTGGGCTGCCGTAAGTAGAAAGAAAACTTTAAAATCATTGTAAACCACGTTTAAAAGATAAACGTCAGATCGTTCTTTAATTATCTATAAAATGAGATCTTTAATTATTCAGATCATTCATTATTTTTTGATAAAAATTGAAATTGTTTAAATTCAATCTTTGGTATTATTTCTTCAGCAACAAATTTCGTCTATGTTCAGATGCATTGATTCCCATATAAAGCAAATGTAATTTTTGTGATTTTGGTTATATAAATTCTGCCATTATCAAACCCAGTTCAAGACCCTGAGATCCCAAATATTTTGTGATTTGAATACTAGTTTTAAAATTGTTAATAAATCTTGTTTAATAGTTTTCACGTAATAGTTCTTTTCATTTAAAAACGCCACATAATTCATATCATGAATTATTGTCAAAAGATGCAAAATAAATATATAAATTATTACAATATATTATCACTTTTTTGTCTGAATTGGCTAACTTTCTTATTCTTTATTTTCAAGCAGATGTAATGTTTTTCAATTTAATTGTTTAAAAACTTACTTCGTCCTACTTAAATCTCTCAAATTTACTTTAAAAGTACTTTAATACCACACGCCGAATATATTTTCAGCCTGTATTCAGCATAGACTTTGCTGAATTCCGCTACTTGTTTAGTCGCGAGAACGCCCTTCGCTATGGTTATCCTCGGCTGGCCTCCAAAACTAGACTCTCACTGACTATCATTGGTCAAAGTCCCGAAACAGACTTCACTATGAACATTATCGTTCGATATCACAAACCAAAGTGAAAATCAACTTCATCGTTCGCGCTCTCAGACCACACTGACGTTTTTCCAAAGTACTGCGTATTACACTAGCTTTGTCGACAATAATAGAATGGAAACCTTTCCAATCTCCGCTTTCTTGCGCAACACTCTACATTATAATTAGCGCTTCTAAAAATTTACCTTCATTATTTACAATGCTCTGAATCCAAAATTATGAAATAAAAACTTTCATTACACATGGTTAATCTCTACAATATATATATATTGTAATAAACAACTGGTTAACGATTAATTTGTCCCACTTTGGTGCCATCTTATGTAATAATCAATTAGATTTAATTAATTTACCCCACTTTGGTGAAGCCATAAATGTAATAAACAACTGATAGGGTTTAAATTAAATGAATCAATTAACAACATTTACTAAGCTTTAAAAGAAATTTATTATTGTTGATAAATTTTACAATTTACAAAACCTATTTTCATGCCGAATTTCATCCATTTAAACAAATACTTTAATTTTCATTTATTAATTCGCGGCATTTTTGAATATACAATTCTTATATCATTACAATCAAATTC